>CM046875.1:438760810-441326972 GCA_025667525.1 Glebionis coronaria | reverse complement strand
CAGTGATGCATCGGGGAAGGGACTTGGCTGTGTTCTTATGCAACATGGGAAAGTGATCGCGTACGCTTCACGGCAACTTAAGCCTTATGAGGAAAACTACCCTACGCATGACTTGGAACTTGCAGCAGTCGTGTTTGCATTGAAGATATGGAGGCACTACTTATATGGAGAATCATGTGACATTTTCAAGGACCACAAGAGCTTGAAGTATATCTTCACTCAGCGTGAATTGAACATGAGACAGAGGAGATGGTTAGAGCTGTTGAAGGATTATGACATTAATCTGCAGTATCATCCCAGCAAGGCGAATGTAGTGGCAGATGCACTAAGCAGAAAGTCCGGAATGATCAACGACATTGAGATTGAGGAGGAAATCATAAGAGACTTGGAGCGACTAGACATAGAGATCATGGTACGTGGACAACACGGTTATTGGGATAATCTTAGAGTAGAACCCGAGTTACTCTCTAAGATCAAGGAAGCTCAGAAAGATGATGGAGAAATTTGGGCGATAATTCAGAATTTGGAGAAGCAGACAGAATTTCGAGTAGATGCAGATGGTATCTTATGGCATGGCACGAGACTTTGTGTTCCCGGTGATCAAGAACTCTAGGAAGCCTTGTTAGCTGAGTCTCATAGCTCCCCATTCTCTATACATCCTGGTTCAACCAAGATGTACCATGACATCAAGCAGTACTTTTGGTTAAGTGGTATGAAACAGGATGTTGCCACTTACGTCTCCAAATGTCTTACCTGCCAGCAGGTTAAGATTGAGCATCAGCGATCTGGCGGTCTTCTTCAACCGTTAGATATTCCAGAGTGGAAGTGGGACAAAATCACCATGGATTTTGTTACTGGGCTTCCACCAACCAAGAGGAAGCACGATGCTATTTGGGTGATCGTTGATCGACTTACCAAATCAGCTCATTTCTTACCGATCCGCAAGGAAGATTCGGTCAGTAAACTCGTCGATACTTATAGAAGGGAGATCATGAGACTCCATGGTGCTCCATCCAGCATCGTCTCAGACAGAGATCCTCGATTCACTTCGCGATTCTGGAGAAGTCTGCAGAAAACTTGGGGTACATAACTTAAGCTTAGCACGACTTTTCATCCTCAAACAGACGGGCAGTCAGAGCGAACGATTCAGACATTAGAAGACATGTTGAGGTCATGTGCATTGGAATGGACGGGTGATTGGGACGATTACATCTGTTTGGTGGAGTTTGCATACAACAATAGTTGGCACGCAAGTATCAAGTGTGCTCCTTTCGAGATGTTGTATGGCAGGAAGTGTCGCGCCCCAATCTGCTAGGATCAGGTTGGCGAGCGAACACTTGAAGGACCAGAAATCATAGAGCTGACTAATGAGAAGGTCGCAGTAGCTAAGCAGAAACTGCAAGAAGCACAGTCACGTTAGAAGAGTTACGCAGACACGCATCGTAAGGACTTACATTTTAACGTAGGAGATCACGTTTTCCTTAAGGTTTTGCCGACACGTGGTGTTAGACGTTTTGGAGTTAAAGAGAAGCTCAGTCCTCGATTAATCGGACCGTTTGATGTCATTGAACGGGTCGGTGAAGTATCTTACCATTTAGCGTTACCTCCGCAACTTTCTCATGTACACAATGTTTTCCATGTGTCCTTACTCAGCGGGTACCAGTATCATCCCCATCACATGGTTCAGTATCCACTGGAACAGATTCGTGAAGATCTCACTTTCATAGAAGAACCCGAACGAGTTCTTGACAGACAAGAACGAGTCATGAGAAGGAAGACGATTCCATTCGTCAAAATCCTTTGGAGGGATCATAACGAGCGGGAAGCCACTTGGGAAACAGAGGAGTCTATCCAGGCTTCTTACCCTCATTTCATATTTTGAATTCGGGTATGTTCTTCTTTTCCAGTTTACTTTATCTACAATTCGGGGACGAATTATTCTTTTTAGGGGGGAAGAGTTGTAAAACCCGCATGCTTTTACCATAAATAGTACCCTTACGATAGTACGTACATGATTAGAACTTTCCTTTTATAGCACGTTTACGTTTCATGAACAAGAATTACAAGTATTACGTACGTGTTATAACACGATAAGTATTTATTACGTATTAACACACGATAATTATTTCAATAATAATTATAATCACGAACATACGAACATGAAATCATGAACGTAAACTAATCACAAGCTAATATTACGTATGTATGTATATTTATTACGAGCACGAATAAATATATTAAGTCACGAACGATTACTAAGAAATCACGTAAAATACGAACACGAGAACACACTTATATTTTAGACACGAGAAAGGTTCGGGTTACCCTTATGTGGGCCCCTACCCGCGGCTACAACAAGAAACATGGGCCAAGCCCATGTAAAATTTTCTAACTAGGGAAAAAGGGAAAAACATGTTTCATTAATCACAAAAATTTAGAAAACAAGAAAACCCTAGTTCTTCCTTTTGGTTTCTTTTGGCCGCCGGGTTTACATCACCAAAAGGGGTGATTCGGTTTGATTTTGGTCTTTGATTTATTGCAAGGATCGTTGTGTGTTCATCCTTCTTGATTTCACGTAATCGGTATAAACCCTAACTTCTTTTATTTTATGTTTTGATTTATTTAATCACATAAAATCATGAATGTTTTTCATAAACTAATTAAAAACAAGATTTAAACATGTTATTAATCATGGGGGTTTGATCAATTATGGGTTTAGGGGTGTTTGTTGTTTGGCCGACGCCTAACGAGCCCCAAGAGGGGTCTCGGCTTGGCTTAAACTCACACCACCGAGACCTTAAGGTCTCGGTTTGGTGATGGTGGTGTCGCGACAGCAGCAAGGGCAAGAAACCCTGACCTAGGTCGGGGTATGGTGATGTTTACGGGTCCGGTTCATAGGTTTTAAACACGGGTCCGGTTCACATGTTTAGATTTAAAACACGGTCCGGTTCATGAGTTATTTTTCAAGGTTTAATATTTTTACAAGTTATATTATTTTTACAAGATTTAAATTAAATTAATTAAAAGCATGAACATGATTAATTTAATTTACATGACTTAGGTTATTAATTTTATTATTAACACATGAATTTTAACCTAAGTATTTTATCTTTTAATTAGACTATATAATTAATTAATTAATTACTAAAACCATGACTTATAATTAATTAATTTACATGACTTAGGTTATATTATTTATAGATAATAATACATGTTTTAACCTAAGTATTTATTTTACCTTTATTTAATTAAATCAGGTTATATTTAGTTAACTACTTTAACCTATAGTTTATTTAATTCATATGAAATAATAAATAAACTATATTATATAATCACATGACTTAGAATATTAATCAGAAAACATTTAAGCTTATATAATTAGCTTAATTATCCAGTTTATATCTAGTTATGGAAACTTTTTATTTTTAAAAACTTATTTATTTAAGGCATCTAATCTATTTATGGAAACTTTCTATTTTTAGAAACTTATCTATTTTAAACAGTAATTCTATTTTTGGAAACTTTCTATTTTTGAAAACTTTCTATTTTTGGAAACTTTCTATTTTTGGAACTTTCTATTTTTTTGGTAACTTTCTATTTTTGGAAACTTTCTATTTTAGGAAACCTGCTATTTTTAGAAAGTTACTTATTATTACACAACAAGTATAATAATACATGAAAATACAAGTAATACTTAATCTGAATAGACAGAATATACGATAAACACATTATAAAGCTTAAATCAGTAAAACATGACATGAACACATAAAACAAGCTAAGACATGATATAAAACCAGTTGCGTACTCAGTAATCAGATACTTATACACGTATGTATTTATGTAGCATTAGTGATACCGAAGTAGGACTCTCTTCCGTTCGTCTTCCTCGTTCATTGGACATAAGGTACGGATTCTCCGTCCTTTCAGTATGGACATTCTTTCCTTATTAGGATTTCCCGTATGCAGCCAACTGTTTTCCCCAGTATATGTTTTATATGTTTATGAATTGCTTATGTTTAATTAGAATACCTAAAGCCATATACATGCATGACCAGTTTCACCTAGTTATGGAGGTACCATAACCATAACACAGGAGGCACCAGTGTTATGACTTCGCCACGGCGGAGTGATAGCTCGTGGCGTCCCTTTCAGCTTTTGGCCATTTATTATATTATCAGGTGGGGCGTATGGGTGCATCCTATTTACATGTTTTCAGTAGATTACTCAGTGTGAATGTGGTGTGTGCCTTGCATCCTTCACAAGGAGCTGATCCCTCCTACCCAAAACCAGTATATTAAATTAGAGGCAACCCCTCTAATTTGCATGACGAGGTTACCCCTCCAAGTATTCATGCACGTTGATATTTCATGACCTATATTGGCTAATGGTAAAATATGTTAAACAGTTTTTACAAGATAAACATAAGGCTTTTCAAACTATAAATCCAGTTTTACTAAGATATAACCAGGTTATCCAGGACTTAGTTTCTTCCGCTGTTTCATGTTTATATGCTTATGTTATTCATGCTATACTTGTATATCCGTGCATTGAGCGTATTGCTCAGCTGTTTTCCTTTTCATGTTTCCAAAACGGCAGGTACTCAGGGACGCTCGTAGACTTTAAGTGTACGTGCATATGGATTGGAAGCTTCCTAGTCTTCTTTACTTTATGCATTTCTTTATACTTTGATACTCATTTCCATGGACATTGTTTAGTCATTTCATTTATAGTACTTATGTTTGTGTGTGATGAGTTCTACTTTTGGACTACCGATGTTTGATTCTGGTATTTCCTTTATGGTCATGTAATGTTTAGACATTTATCCTTGTATGCTTTGATGACACGCCATAATCTCGCGTGACATTCCATTTATCAAAATGGGGTGTTACAACATCATACTTAGATTGGATTGAATGAACGAGTACACAAGTGTCACGATTGTATCGTTCCTCCAAGAATCGAAGAGTGGAATACTCTCGTTACAAGTATCTCCCTAAAGTGGATAATACTGAAATTTAACTAAGAAAGCTAAAATAATCGAGCTATGGAGTATTGAGAGAGAGAGAGAGGTGTGTGTAAAATGAGTAGAAGTGGCCTCTATTTATAGTGCTGTCTGGGGTCAAATGTGCACCGCACTTCTCCGAAAGCGCGCCGCACTTTGGAGACGGGAATGTGCGCCGCACATTTGAGATTTTGCGCCGCACTTTTGGGCGTTCCAGAATCTTCTATGAATAACTTTGGCTTATTTGCATATTGAGGACCCTTCTTTGTATGTCTTCACTTTTCTCCTTTAAACTTTATATCTGCATATAAAACACAACATATTAAGTATCAAAAGCTCTTATTTATACTACAAAGTGGCATTATAATGATAGATTGAATATGTATATTTAGATCGTTATCAATAGTTTTGTAGCATACCTTTTCACTTAATTACAAACGATATCATGCTTCACGGTCTCCGTCATCACAATTTCCAACTATGAGATAAGAAAAGATAACATACCACCTTGTAAGAAATCTAATAAGCAAAATCAAAATCTTGAAGACTAAAAATTGATTATAGTAAAAATGATAAGTTAGATGATCATTATGGTGTTAAACAAAAGATCAATTATTTGTTGTAGTCCATGAGTCAATTCTGAACTAAGAATAGGCTTTGATAAGCAAATAACATATACATAAACTATTGGTATCTGGTATGAACAAAAAACTATATGAAATAAACTTTAAAAACCGGGTCTTCAAGCATAGCCAAATTACGAAACTAAATATGATGATTAAGAACACAATATGGTTTAAATTTCGCAAAAAACTTCAAAGAGGTATGGTCAATGTACATTTGATTCGCCAACATTTCATAAACATATCAATTATATTCCGAGAGAAAAAGAAAAGAATGCTAAAATGTATGTGCATCAAACCTATTCTAGAGCATCTAGTGTAACTTGTGTGACAATGTCGTCTGAAACATGCTGCTATCATTTGAAGTTTTTTTTACAAGGAAACTATATCTTTCAACAACATAATTAAGAGCAAAAGTTAAATTTCAGTAACAAAGTTAACGTCATCATCCTTGAAACACATCGTAAATGACTTTTCTTTGCGCTTGTTTTGCGGCCTGTGAGCTTATTTTACGCGGCTCTTTACTTAGGTTTTTAAAACAGCCATGAAAAATAGTCACTAAAGTACATGAGTTAGCAAAAAATACAACCTTCTAGAAAAAATTTAATCATAAACCAACTTAATTAACCCTATAGATCATCAAAGTAAACAAAAAACACAATCAATAATACATTAGAAACCATATGAATGATATACCAATTCAATTTACTCGTGAAACCGTCAAATCACAAAGCACAATCGACCTAATTAGCAGAAAATACATAAACCCCTAACCCTAACTAAAACAATTAACAAATGTTGTAAAATTTGCATCAAACACAATCTTGTATAAATATTAGGCTTTCTAAAAACATAAAATCTAAAATGATCTATTTATGAATTGCATCTTTACAAAAAAAAATCCATCACTATATTGAATGGTAAAATAAGTGGGGACAACTGAAAATACCTTCGATTGCACATTGATCTTAACCCAAAACCAAATTAAAAATCGAAAAAAACATGAATATATAAGAACACTCAAAATAGATTATTTAATTAGAGCATACCTTTAATTTGTAATCTCGTGTTAGTGAAACTTCCTCTTTTTCCGGTGAATAACAGGTGGTGTCAGAAAAAGAAACCCCCAAAATCTTCAAAAGATGTGTGATTCTGGATTTCATTTTCTCGATATCCTCATTGCGATCAGAGAAGATAGATCAAATCTCAAACACTATTTGGGACGAAGATAGATCAAATTTGTTTTTAGAGAGAGAAAATCACAAATCATAGACGAAGGAAAATGTGAGTTTTTTTTGGCTAAATATGAATTATTGATCATTCTAACACATGGCATCTCACACAAACAGATCAACGGTTATAAAAGGGGTTTTGCAATAAGGCCATACCTGAGATTGAGCAACCCATACTGGTGAACAGTTTTTCAAATGAACAAACGGTTGCGATGTGAATTTGGTGAAATGAAGGGATGGGAAAGAGGAAAATGAACGGTGGATACATGGTAACAGTTAGGTGTTGTTTGTTTTCTTAAGTAAAAGTCTTAATAGCCTCTTACTAAGTTAAAGCTCTTAATAGTTAGAGCTTTTAAATGTTAAGTGTGTTTGTTTTTATTTTTCATTCAGAGGCAACAAGAGGTAGAAACATCTACATGGACCAGACATATAAAGGGGATCTTAATGCCACTGGTTGTGCTAATAAACTATTAATACGTTTTTTTTAAACAAACAATTTTAATTTCATTCAGATACAGACATTTCCGCAACAGATTCAGATGTGCGAATCAGATTCAGATCCAGAGCCTCTTAATAAACAAACGACACCTAGTCTTCTCACACATTTATATTGTTTTTTAATGCCCAATTTTCACATTTCCCATGAATAAAAGGAATAATTTACACAGTTAAGATGTGTTGTTTAGTTGGAGAAAACTATTTCATTTTTTTCGAAAATGAAACAATAGAACACATGTTTAATTTCACTTTTTTCAAATACTTTTTAAAAATCGTAAAATTTTCATTTTCTAATTTCCCGAGTCGTTTTCTTCTTGTTTTTTTTTTTTTTTTTTTTTTGCCATAACCATCACTTTTCTTGTGAAATGCAAATGTACACGTGAAAGCGTCGAGCTATATTATCCGAATGAATCAAAAATCGAACCTTAACTAAATAAACCAAACAAACTGATAATAAAACCGATGAACACCCCACGGGCTCCCTAGTTGGGCTAATTGAAGACCAATCCACTTTTCTTAAACATAACCTCAGGCCCATTCCCATCCCATCATCTCTCCCACACCACCTTTCGTCACCTTCTTCATCCCCCATAACCACCACCATTCAAACCCTAACCCTAACCCTAAACCTAACCTTTACCCTAACCATAACCATGGACAAACCATCACGCAAACGCGGCCGTAAACCCAAAAACACCCCAAACACCGAACCCTCAAACCCTAACCCAACCCCAACCACCACAACCGAACGCCGTACCTCCAAACGCACCAAAACACCAATCCCTGATGACGTGGCAATCGTCGTTTCACCCGAAAGAAGATCCTCATCACGTCATTTAGAGCATCAGAACGGGGATTATGACGTCATGGTGCCTGAGATTGTTGGTAAAGTCGTCCCGTCTATGGATGCTGTGGTGAAGGTGTTTTGCGTCCATACGGAGCCTAATTTTTCGCTTCCGTGGCAGAGGAAGAGGCAGTATAGTTCTAGTAGTAGTGGGTTTATTATTAGTGGGAGGCGGGTGTTGACGAATGCTCATTCCGTTGAGCATTTTACGCAGGTTAAGGTTAAGAAGCGAGGCTCCGATGTTAAGTATTTGGCTAATGTTTTAGCTATTGGCACTGAATGCGATATTGGTTAGTACTTGTATTTCTTATTAGTAATGTAGTAACCTTCCAACGTTTAAGTTCAATTCCAACAGTTTCTAGTCACAATGAGCTATCAAAAGAAAAGATTTCGATAGACGTAGCCCTAGGAATTACTGTTCTAAAAGATAATGAACATGTTTAAATTGTTTCACTTTAACCCCTTTGATGATAACCGACTCAATGTGGTTAAAGTAACATACCCATTATGTTAAAAACCGTAGTTCTTACGGCTGCGTTTATCGAATCTTTCTTTTGATAGTGCACTGTGGTTAGAGGTTGTTGACATTGATAACGAGCCGTTAAAGGATGGAGTACAAGTTGCTATAGCAAAATGTGACCAGGGAGATTTGAGTTTTCGAGTATGATTAATTGATTATGATTATAGATTTCTGATGGTATAAAATCAAAATAGGAAATTTAGGTTTCTAGAAAACTGGATATGAGATAACTGTAAAGTTATATGCGAATGGTTGAGTTTACTAGTTGTATGTTGTTATTTCATTGTTTAGTCTAATATGGGATTGTAGTAATAAATTGGAATTTGTAAGAATTGAGGGGTCTTTGGCTAAGCTTATTTGAGGTTATTATCAGCTAAGCTTATTATCATAGTACAATAAGCTATTATGTTTATAGAAATGCTTATTGATAAGACATATATAGGTTTCGGACGAGCAAAGAATCGCTTTAGCTTAATGCCGTTTAGGAACGGATTTTTGCTGTAAACTGTAAGGTTTTTTATTATCTTAGACAATTAACCCTTGAATGTGTGAGATGGAGGGTGTTTCAATGTGTGATTATGAGTCTGTTCTTGTGATAATAAATGCTAAGGTTTAGGTCGTTTGGGTATGATTAAATTTATAGCTTTCCCGATGGGAATCGATTTGGAGGTAATGATTATTTCTATGAAAACTAAAAATATAAAGATAACTACCAGCGCGCCTTCATTTTTCTAGATCCTTCAAGAAAAAGAATATATGATTCCTAATGAATAATATTTCCTAAATTAGTATTTAGTATTTCTGGTTATTTGAAGCATATAGTTGGTACAGCATGTAATGAACTCAGGAAAAAAATGAATTCGTTGTAAAAAGTCTATGAAAGATCAGTTTTATACTTTTTATATCATGAGATCATCATATATTGGATCAGAAGTTAAATGTGGCGTTATTGTTTTCTTTATTATGAGGTTTGTTATAAACTGAACACTTTTTACATGGGTGTGGCAGCAATGTTGAGTGTGAGCGATGATGAATTCTGGGAAGGAATATCACCCTTGGAGTTCGGAGACTTGCCTGCATTACAAGATGCTGTCACTGTTGTTGGCTATCCTATTGGAGGAGATACAATTTCTGTGACTAGTGGGGTTGTGTCTCGCATAGAGATATTATCCTATGTTCATGGATCAACTGAGCTTCTTGGGTTGCAGGTACAATTGTACAAATAATTTAACCCTCTATATTCAGTTTCAGAAAAATAATCCATTTAGTCGACTTATTATTGTTTCTTATGGTTTTTTGTGATTATATGCAGATTGATGCTGCAATTAACTCCGGGAATTCTGGGGGTCCTGCTTTTAATGATAAGGGGGAGTGTGTTGGAATTGCATTTCAGTCTCTTAAACATGACGATGCAGAGAATATTGGTTATGTCATACCAACACCGGTTATCAATCATTTTATTCGTGATTATGAGAAGAACGGAGAATATACAGGTGGTTGTTTGATATTAATTTCACCTACTTTCTTGTCTCTATCTATGTTAATTGAAATAGCGGGTATCTGCCTATTTGGTAATTAAATTTCATATACCTTTTCATACATTACACCCTTTTGCATATCATTATATCAGGCTTCCCAATTCTTGGTGTTGAGTGGCAAAAGATGGAAAATCCAGACCTGCGCATGTCAGTGGGAATGGGCAGTGAGCATAAAGGTGTGCGTATCAAAAGAATTGAACCTACAGCTCCAGAATCTAATGTCTTGAGCTCGTCTGATATAATTCTTAGCTTTGATGGGGTTAATGTTGCCAATGATGGAACAGGTCGGCTTATCTAACTCTCATTTTATCGATTCTTCTTCATGTTGAGCTCTAGCTCACAGTAAAGTTTTGGATGTTTTCCAATTTATGCCGTAGGCTGCACCAAGTAAAGAATTATTGTTCGAATGCGTTCTTGTTTCCGAATAAGATTGGCGGCTGATTGTATAGGTCCTACTCTCAAAAGAAATTTACTCTCGGAAACAAATGTTTCTGACTGACATATAGGTGTCATATGTGAAATGTAACATGTTCATAAACATCACTTTTTATCCGTGAATATCATGTTGCGTTTTAAAATAGGTTAATATATACCACACTGTGTTAATTTTCATGGTATGTTCAGCATATTGACCGAATTTTCTTTCTTAGCATCATTTTGAATTCTTACACTGCTTTCCATGTGATTTGTTTCAGTTCCATTCAGGCACGGAGAACGAATTGGCTTCAGTTATCTTGTCTCACAAAAGTACACGGGTGATAAAGCTCTGGTTAAAATCCTCAGAAATTCTAAGGTACATGAGTTCAACATCAAACTTGCAACCCATAAGCGACTAATACCAGCACACATTGGGAACAATCCCCCTTCCTATTTCATTATTGCTGGGTTCGTTTTCACCACTGTATCTGTGCCATATCTGCGTTCAGAGGTATGATCTTGAATCAACTTATATACAGATACTTTCCTTACGATCGAGTTTATGCTCTGTTCCCAATTGTTTTAGAGAGTTTTTATGTAAATTCTTTACATATTTCAGTACGGAAAAGATTATGATTTTGATGCTCCAGTAAAGCTATTGGACAAACATCTACATGCCATGGCTCAATCTGTTGATGAGCAACTCGTCGTTGTTTCTCAGGTTAGGTTCCTTAGTGTTTTCTGATTGTTGCTCTATAATTCTTTGGCCTCATTGATACGTTTTCGAGTTCTAGGGGACTTATGATACTGAAATAATCAAGTTCTTTCTTTTTCATTAGGTGCTTGTGGCTGACGTCAATATTGGGTATGAAGAATTAGTGAATACTCAGGTTAGACTGAAATTTATTCAGAAATGAGCCAAGATACGTAAGTTTTCATCTTTTTCCTCACTCTTGTCTATCTTGTGTCACACTCGTAGGTTGTTGCTTTTAACAACAAGCCAGTCAAGAACTTGAAAACTTTAGCAGATATGGTGGAAAGTTGCACTGAAGAATTTCTGAAGTTTGACCTCGAATATGAACAGGTTCACTTTCTCTCTCCATGCCAAGATATAAAATTTTAGTCCAGCTATGTGAAAATTGGGTCAATAGAATAAATTCTATTGGTGCTTACTCAAATGGTACCAAAAGAATATACAAGTGTCTAGAGTCTTCTAAATCGTCTTATTGAAATTTTGTCAAATGGTGATATTTGATTTTGTATGCGTACATAAAGTATTGTATATGAAGTTTAAAAAGTGACAAAGGGAAGTGTTGGTCAGTCCACCAACCCTTTTTATTTTTTAACCTGTCCAGAAAAGTACCACTTTGATTTGTTAGCCAACCTATCCATTTTTCCGTCTATAGCAAAATGTAATTATTTAGAATATTTTACCGAATGTCAATAAGCGTTTTAGCGTTGGTTTGTGTAGATTGTCGTCTTACGGACGAAGATGGCGAAGGAAGCAACCCGAGACATCCTTTTAACACATTGCATACCTTCAGCGATGTCTGATGATCTCAAGTCATGAATACAGTATCTATCAAGAACCAGTTTATAACAACTAGCGCCATGTAACTGCTGCATCGAGGTCTTTTTATATACTACAAACCCTTTTGCTAAAACATGGAACCGCAAAATCAGCCACTGATATCTGGTTTGTTGCTTTTTGTACTACTCCTGCAACTGCTGTCAAGTGGTTTAGGTAGTGAGTTTTATTTGTAACTGGTTACTATGGTAGCAACAAATTGAAAACAGTGTTCATGGTGTTAAATCTTTATGAAAAAGATGAGCAAAATGTGACTTGATATTTTGACTTTTCAAATTGTAGGTAGTAGGGGTGCCTCACAAATTTTGTAGTTCTTGTTTGGAGATATTGATGATAAATGTTTTGTAGTAAAGAATCCAGTAAACAAGATTGTGCCTTTAGTTTTTGCTTTATAGACAATTGAGAAAACGGCGGATTGATCTTTTACGGATTCATGCATAACGCGCACTATGTTCTCCAAGAATGAGCATCATAGATACAAATATAATCCATAACATCAGGATCTTTCTGAGATTTTGAACTTCCTGCTGATATTAGAGCTGCATGTGCCATTTGATTAAACACATTCCTAATATGTGGTATTTAATCTTCCTACATGAAATTGCTCGTTCGGGAAATAGAACCCTGACCACTGACATACTTGTTCATGGCCATGAAAACACAAACCCTTCTGCACGGACATTGTTAAAGTGCCATTAAATGCAGTTGCAGACACTTCGCATCAACACCTATTTTTTTTTTGGGCAAAATTGATGACATATTAATTGGACAAAACAGTGATTCAATGATACAATTGTGAGAGGCTATGTGAAAGCCCATCAACTACTTAAAGAAAACCATCAATCGACTTGTGAAGGTATGGTGCATCATATAATATACAAACTTAAGCGTTGCGATTGCGTTATGAAGCCAACGAGATTTATCTCATGCTGTTTATTTCCCATGTGCTGGTGGTCTAAAATTCTATGACACATCCATAGACAAAACTCTTATCTTGGTCGCTGGGGTTGTCTGATTATTATAAGTCGTTCGCACTGCTTTTGTTACAAACAAATAAGCTAGTGCAGGTCAAGGTTTTTTTTCCTGGGAGCCTGCGATATTGCAATCTGCCTTCAACATGTTCCTGTCATGTTGGTTATTTATATATCTGCTCTTCATCTTTAAATGCTTGTGGGAGTCGTGGGTCTGATGTGTTTGAGTTTGTGATGTTACTGATGTAACCACATGTCTGGTACATGTATATGTTTGGTCTTTACTCTTTATCATCATAGTTTTGTTAGTTTGAGCCTTTGTGGCTTTTGTTTTGTTTTGTTTCTTGTTGTAGTGTTTTTTTCGGTCCCTATCTTAATTATCTTAATATAGTGGATGTGTTTGTTTGTAATCTGTTTGCTTTGGTTTGGGTAAATCGCCCTTCAAAAAAAAAAGAAAACTGGTGCATATGATCATTTCTAGTTGGTCTTGTAGTGATGTTGGCATCTTGCCCCATTAGCCTTAATGGGTGGTAAATTAGGTAGCTTTTTCCAAGTTACTGGGTTGTATATTCATTTTTATAAGAGATATATAGGAATTCTTTGTTGTGTCTGTCATTTTGTTATCTAATTATTAGAAGTCTCATTTAGTTCTAGATGATGACAGCAACATAATTAACTACTACTAGTATATGAAAAAAAGACAAGGCTAAATGAGTCATAATTAACTGAAATATGCAGGCCTAGCAATTTAGCATTAACAATGAGGTAGAGATAACTTTGTGGTTCCCATCCAGACATTATATGATCACATATTTGTTTCTTTGCACAAAATGAAAATATTACAGTAAAACATCATCAGGTAATTAATCCTTAACATTCAGATACATTATCACACAAGACTAGAGGAGAGGAGTTTTTTTATTCGGTTCACCGTGTAGTCGTAACTAAGTTGTTCTATTTGTTGGCTTGAGCCACACCACTGAATAGATACTTATGGCAATTATAACTGCCCAGTAATGCTGTATAAAAATGTTAGAAATCAGTTCTTACTTTGGTTTCCTGAGATTATAGGTTTAGCATAAAAAGTGGCAAGATCGGTTGGCCGGATACTAGCTAAAATGGAGCAATCGTAACCTTTGGATTTGGATGTTGTACCCATCAACAATAACTGTGCAAGACTTTCAAACGGTTCAACCCACATACCCACGTTTGAGATAAAAGCAAAAGTAAAATGTGTCAAAGTTGTGATCTCTATCTAGCAGATAAATAGAACACTGTTGTTAATGCTAAAGTGAATCTCATAGAAATAGGATCTCCATAACAACTGCAACGAGGTGATACGATCCTGGAGATTATTTTTATAAGTTAATTATTTAGTTTATTTACTTTCTTTTTATTGTTTTATCTTAGGGACCAAGATAAGTTTAGGATGTCTTTATTATAAATAGATTATGAGTCTGTAATTCTGATTATGTTTAATGATAATGAAGTATTGATTTTATTAATCAATTGGGGAGTCGGTTTATCTCACTAATATAAGCCATTGGGGGGTCGGGTTATCCCATTAATATAATCTATCTATCATTTTATCTCTATTATCGATCTGGTTCGTATCAATTGGTATCAGAGCTGTTTCGATTCTAGGGTTGCAAAAAAAAAAAAAAAAAAAAAAAAAAAACACTATTCATATGTTACTGTTCGGCGTACGGCTACTGTTCATCAGCAGTTGTCGCTCGGTCCAGATTGTTGCTCAAAAGAAGGAATGGAAGTAAAGAGTTTTGAAGAAGGGTTAATTGAGGTCACAAAGTTGGTGCAACAGAGCGTGTGAAGATTTAAAACAAGATTTTTCACTGGCACGACAAGAATTCACATTGGCACGTCAAGATTCCTCAGTGTGGTTTAAGAAGCTTCAAGGGAGGATAAATGCAGTAAAAGAAGACATCAAGCACGAAGGAGAGGTTCATTCATGGACGGTCAAACTAAATCAATGGAGTCCTAACAGGAAGGAGAAGGCAAAGTTGTTTTGGAAAAAGTTTGTCCCAACCAGAAAACCTAGAAATCTAGGTACTTCACATACCGGATTTGAAAGTTGTGGATCTTATGAACAACTACAAGTGCGCATAAGAAATCTTAAGAAGCTTAAGAAGATATTGGAGGACTGCTACATGCATTTGAAGCACGCAAACGGCTTACAACGAAGAATATGGGATCCCGGAATCACGTGAGGGAGGCAAGATTTTGGAGCAACACCTTGAGGACAAGGTGTTTTTGCGGGGCGGAGTAATGATACGATCCTGGAGTTATTTAGTTTATTATTATTATAAGTTAATTATTTAGTTTATTTACTTTCCTTTTATTGTTTTATCTTAGGGACCAAGATAAGTTTAGGATGTCTTTTATTATAAATAGATTATGAGTCTGTAATTCTGATTATGTTTAATGATAATGAAGTATTAGTTTTATTAATCAATTGGTGAGTCGGTTTATCTCACTAATATAAGTCATTGGAGAGTCGGGTTATCCTATTAATGTAATCTATCTATCCTTTTATCTCTATTATCGATCCGGTTCGTATCACGAGGCTACATAAACGGGATTTTCTATGGAGGCACCATATTAAGGCACAGCTACGAAATGCTGACCCTTAATACTGCCTACATTGAGTTAATATCAGAAGTGATCTATCAAATTCACTCCATTAGCATCATTACGAGTAATACAAGAGGACACCTACCCCATAAAGAACAGCAACAATATCTATGCCAGGGTTCAATACCCATGATTCCTGATTTCGTTCTATAGTGAGAGAAAATATCGCACATTGTATGGTTCCAAAGCACGGAACATAAAACACCAACCTCCTGAAAAAGGGAAGGCTTTACCTGGTTTAAATCTTGTGGTGGTGGGTTCAAACCCCGTGGATTAGTTGGCCAATGTGTCGGAAACCATGGTTACCCAAAAAAAAACATAAATATTTCATCTGGGTGCTCCTTAACGGTTGCTGTCTAAACATCAGAAGTTTTAAAACATGCTTCATAATCCACAGTGGTATTGATACGACCCTCTCGGGTAGTATCGGGATAGGGCACCACTATAGCGTGTGCTGACTCTTTAAGAACGAGAGATGAGAGGACCAGACATTTGTTTAACTTTAACTTTGATTGATTTTCATTAATGAATACAAAACCTTAAATAGACTCTTGTGAGATAACTCTCACAAACACAAGATTTATCCTAAAATGACACATATCTTAACATGACTCAAAACATATCCTAATAAACATAAAACATAAAGATAAGCATGATGGTCATCCTAACCCATCATGAAACCCTGTGATGGTTATCTCCTGGCGTATCATTCCTCACTCCTTCAAATTCCCTTGCCTTCAAGGTGATGTTTTAAAAAGCTTGTGATTCCAGGATCCCAAATTGTGATACCCAAGTCGCTTGTTATACCATACAAAATCGTCATGTCCTTTGCTAGGTTACACACATAAAACACATCACTCCTAGTTGGGAAAACATGCACAGTAAGTACATGGGTCTCCTCCTTGTAAGTAAATTGTCTTATCACAATGAGCGATGGTAGATACAAAATGGTTTTATTAAAATCACAAATAGTGAAAATATGTGACTCCTCACCATCCATTATGCCCAAGTCGTGTGTTCCAATACTTCGCTCAGCCTTCTTAAATTCCTCCCCAAGTTCTTGCACCTGTACTGCTACGCTGAGGTCGTTTGGTTCGACGATGGTTGTGGTAGCTCTCTCGTCTTCAAGACGAGCCTCATTGATACGGGTTCGGGCGAAGGCTTCGTCCAAAGTTGCGGGCCGTGACCTCCACATATCCCGTTGTAATGGCAGTTTAAGTCCGGATGTATAAAACGAGATAAGTAAAGATTCAGAATACCCTGTTACTAGCTTTATAAGTCTTTCAAACTCACCCTGATATTCGGTCACGGTACCCATTTGCAAAAGCTTAGATAGTGCGGCTTTTGCGTCCTGCTCATTGTCGCCTCCCAATGCCATGAACCAAAACAGAGTTTTTTTTTTTCTGATCGTGAACAGTACTTTGGCGTGAACAGTACCCCCGTGATGAACAGTACTCTCCTGGAATAACCACTCATTCCAGCTTAAATGAGAGGACTCAGTCTCGTACCTGAAGAACGTTCCACATGGAAGAAAGAATGCCAATGACTACAAGAATAGGTCCTCCAAGTTTCCAATATGACGGCTGTGACAAAAGAATCACGTCTCGACTCATTAGGAATGCTTTGAAAAATCTATGTGCCCTTACAAAATGTCACATGTTTGAGATAAAACTAAAAGTTTCGACTCACATAACCATGTTTGAGATTAAATCACAACCCAAATCAACCCATTAACAAGTAAATGGGTCAAAACTGTGACCTTTAGTTAGCAGAGAAAATAACACTGTTATTGATGCTAAATCACAACAACAAGAAACATAATTCCCATGATAACTGGAATAATAACTGAGATAGGCTCCAACAAGGCTTCATAAACCGGCCTTTTTTATGGAGGCACCACAGTAAGGCGTCATTGTGAAATGCTGACACAAATACTGCCTACATTGAGATGACAATTCAGGATTGATGCCTTAGATCCGATTTAGATTGTGGTCTTACGGATGAAGATGGTGAAGGAAGAACCTCGTAATGTGTATACATAGTCTCACGTGACAGCTGCATCAAGGTCTTTTATAGAGTACTATCTTTTATATACTACAGCTCACATACAGACCCTTTTGCTTGAACATGGGATTCATAAACTCACCCTGGTATTAGCTTTGTTGCTTTTTATACTAATAGTGCATTCGTAATCTAGTAGCCTTATGGTGCTAGAATGCTTATGAAAAAGTTGATACCACGATGAGGGAAAGTTGACTTTATATTTCAACTTTGCGAGTTGTAAGTGGAATTAGTAACATGCAGTGTGGATCACAAGGCTCATTTGCAAAGTTAATGTTGCAAATTTGTTTATTCTTGTTTGGAGATGTTGATGACAAATAATTAGTATTGCTCAAAAAATAAAATAATACGGAGTAATTAGTAAAAAAAATCAGGAAGCTGTTTTCTGTGTTTAGCTTTGCTATATTAACAATTTAGAAACTGTAATTCGACAATCGTTCCAACATACATAACTAAAATATGAACACTAGGTTTTCCAAGGATGACTGTCTCGGATAATAAATACTACCATCATACTAATTTTTTTTACTGTAGTTCTGCTGAGACGAGCATTCTTCATAGATGAATGGACACGTCTGAAAAACAGAACCCTAGCAACCCTGATTCTGCTTAATCTAGGCCATGAAAACATGAACCCCTGTGCAGGGACAGTGTTATAGCGATGCCATTAAATAGATTGCACATCATGGGGTTATCAGCTTACTCTCTACCAAATTGCTGGTTCGGAATATGTCATTTATGAACCTAATGCGTTCTTGTAAGTGTCTACACCGTACTTTTTGAGCTGCTATACAAGATCGAGCCAAAACAGGCTGTGATTGTGTAATGAACTCAACAAGATGACGCGTGCTATATGCCATATATTGTAGATGGTTACCAGGTTAGGATTCGTATGTTGATGTACCTATTTGTATGCAGTTATGCACTTTTGCATGCAAATCTACGTCGGCTATGCACATATCACTGGCAGTTGATTATTAAGCTCTCCTGTCTATACACGGACTAGCAGAGTAGCAGGCAACCAAGATTTTTATAATTGGCATCTATGCCCTTATACATAGGTACACCTTAATATGTTAAGACTTATCTCAGAAAACACTATATCAAATTACAGATTCAAATCATAAACATTAAAAGTTGTTAATCAACATGTGATCAAGGTTCAACCGGAATACAGTAATTAATAAAATTGAGGTACATAAAACCAAATTACATCTGGTAATGCTAAAGAAACTTAAAAAACATAAAATCAAATAGTTGAACCAGGATGATGAGCAGAGCACCTTCTATCAAGGCCACCAATTTAATTTGTACTCATCTGAATTGCACTCATTGCCTTCGTCATAAAAACTTCTTCTAGGCAGTTCGCAAAGAAAAATGACAATTCTCCAAGAATTTGTTAGGCTTTCCCATTTTCCATCACCAGGATTTTTAATTTCAATATTGTTTAGATCACACGTTTTTTGTTCCATCATCCTCATCATTTTCTCATACCAGTAGTTCTTGACGTTGGACGACCTATAATATGCCTTGACATAATGAGGACGGCAAATTGAAAAAAGAAAATCAAAAAGTGGCGAGTGCCTCCCCAACTTTGTATCCAAATGTTCTCCAAATGATAGTAATTGCACATTTCTAGCTGGAAAAGGAACCATTCTTCTGAAATCATCAAGGTCTATGTTCAGTGGTACAAAATTATTCTTTATTTTAATGTCAAAGTTGCTTGATAAATCAAGTGCTTCACTCACCTTAAGAAAAAAAGACAAATCAATGGGATGGGACTTATGAAGCCTTAGTACGAGCTCGATTTGTGCAGAAGTATTAGATGGGAACAAGAGGCTAGGCATTTTCCGGCCTTCATATGAGAAATAAAGTAACTTTGAAGCATAAATGTGTATGTTCATTTGCTTGTCCGAGTAATAATAATTGTCACTTTCTTCAAGGAAACAGAGGCAATTTCAAAGGTTTCTAGCCTGCATTTGGGCATCATAGGTACAAAGTCTCGAGTAAAGGAAACTTTGATAATATCATGTTGGAAAATGTATTGCCTACTCCGACTCTAGCTAAATACAGTTCTCTTATAGTTCCTAATGTGCCCATTCTCATTGTAAACCGCCTTACAATGGTCTCAAAAGAAAGAAGCTGAAGACTTGGGACATCATGAATATCCAAAACGTCAATATGCTCTAATGATTTTATTCTCAATTCACGAAGAAAACGAAGGTTTTTTACTTTAATAATCTTCATTTGCTGGCAAAAACGAAGTATTATCTGCTCAAGTAAGCTGCAAGAAGAGAATAAGTTATCAAGTTCCGCTTCACTTATGCACACATTTTCCAGCTCGAGTACGCGTAGGAACAGACATTTGATTACAGGATTTATATTCGTCCTAACCTTATGGAGCTCTATGTTATAAGCAACTCTTACACTTATAGTACTTAGGTTTTCACAAGAGAATATGGCATCCGGAATCATAAGACAACCAACCTCATTTTTATTAAGCTTCGTACCACATATTGTTAGAGAAAGCTCCTTGAGACAATTTCCAGAAGCTAGTACTTGAAACCAATTCTCAACAGAAGAAGGCAATGACAATTTATCAACGTCTAAGTGAAACTGAAAACTGTTTATGGACAAGGTCTCGTTGAGATACCGTAAAAGAGTACGATCAATCACTTAATGTACAGTAGCTCTTTTTTTTTGGTGAGAAGATCAACAGGTACACATGTAGTAAACCTGAGGGTAGGGATGGTAGACCAAGCTTGTAGCCATGACTTGGACAAGACACATGTGCGGGCGGCATCTTTTTCGGGCAACAAAGATTGAGTATGATGAATCAACTCAACCGGGACATATTTAAATGGCGGTGTGATGCTTATAGTCGCTTCTTCATCCATCTCTTTGGGTACAACAACATTTTTGCAGATATGATCTAAAAAAACATTTTAAAATTTGATAATCATCTTACAAACTTACGAATCCAATTACCTTAAAAAAAGATGACTGCCTTCAACGTTGCTTTTTTCTTTTAGGAAGAACGAGATCTTTGCAAGCAAGGAGTTTGCAGAAGAACATAATGAAATCACTTTGCATATATCACTTTTTATTCCATACATAGGATTTATTGTTTCACAAGAAATATGTTATATATATATATATATATATATATATATATATATATATATATATATATATATATATATATATATATATATAATGTACAGAATACAGAAAAGATCTCTTCCTGTGTGTATATATATATACATATTTCTTGTGATACAATAAATCCTGTGTATGTTCTTTCCATATGTTCAAAATGATCTTCAAAATTGTAATGTGAATTCATACATATTTCCGAATGTTATTTAAGATAATGAGTACTTTTTTTAATATTTAACAAATATAAAATGCTAACATTCGGATACATTTTCACATGAGAGGAGAGGAGTTTTTGGATTCGGTTCACAGTCCGCGGCTAAGTTGTTCATTTCATTGGCTTGACCCCAGACTACCGAATAGAATCCTAAAGCAATTATTACTGCGCCAATAATGCTGCACAAAATATAGAATCAGGGTGCATATTCTAGTTTTTTTTAAGATTATAGGTTAGCAGAAGTAGAAATATACGCAGGTTGGACATGCTGGATTCGGTTCACCAATATTGTCCACGGCTAAGTTGTTCATTAAAATGGATCAAATTAGTACTTTAACAAACTAAATCTTTGGATAAAATCATAAAACATTTACAGACTTTGGGCGACTATCAAACACAGCAACTAACTTGCCCGTTCTCCTTTTATGTAACTGTTTTTCAACTTGACTCGTTTGAGATGGAAACGCAATCCAAACCAACCATTAACAAGTAAATGGGTCAAAACTGCGATTTCTAGTTACCAAATTAGAGAACACTGATATTAGTTTAAAGTTTCTAACCTTCCTGAATAAAGTATATCACCAAGAAAAATGATTCCCGTAATAGTTGCTATGACCATTGAGATAGGCTTGAACAAGGCTACATAAATCGGTCCTTTTCTACGGAGGCACCACATTAAGACACGATAACGGAATGCTGACCCAAATACTGCCTACAATGAGATGACATAACTCCATAAGGATTGATTCTAAAAAATCCAAATCATTAGCCTTATTGTGATTAAAAGAAGTTGACACCTACCCCGAAAACAACAGCCACAATTTCAATACCAGGGCTCAATAACAATGAGTTAAGATTGCGTTCTATTCCGAGAGAAAAGGTTGCACACTGTATGGTTCCGAAGAGTGAAACGTAAAACACCATCGTAATTTCATCTGGGTGCTCCCTAACTGTTGCTGTCTGAACATATTTAATTTAAGAACAGGCTTCGTGACCAGAAAAAAGCACAAAATAAAATCATCTTATGTTTCCTCCTACAATAATCACTCCTAACTCATAATGAAGGATTCATACCTGAAGAACATTCCATGTGGAAGAAATAATGCCAGTGGTTACAAGAATAAGCCCTCCAAGTACCCAATACGACGGTTGTGACATAAGAATCATGTCTGATGGATCAGAAGAAGTTCTTTGAAAAATCTCGGGGCCCTTGTAAAATGTCAACAGGAATGCCCCCGATATTGCTATGGTTGTACCCAATGATTTCGCTCGACTGCTTGAGCTTTTTAAATCTAACTTTTCCATCCTATATGCACATTAAAAAGGATTTAACACAAGAAATAGAAACTATATCAAAGCATAGATCATGGTAAGACGATTACTTTAGAATGATCGCTATTATGTACGTGTATGCTGGAAGCATATTGCCCAAAGCGGTTGCTAGACTTGGTGAGCTGTAGCTGATACCTGCATATGCAAGTGGTTGCAGCAAACCGATCCTGCAATCATTGACTTTGAAAATGTGATATGCTCATATAACGTGACAACAATACTTATAGCTATGTTATATTTGAATAGCTTATTACCCTAAAAGCCCAAGGATCACATATCTGAATATGAGAGAAGAAGTAACCGGGGGCCAATTGCTTCTGTAAATGAAACGTCAAGCATTACTGCATAAAGTATACAACATTGAGGCGTCACTAGTGACTAACCTGTGGTTGTGGGCGACGAAAAATGGAAAAAGGACGACTGTGCCAAGAACGTTGCTGTAAACAACATACACAAGCTGGCTCATTCCATTATTCATGGCTGCTTTGACTAACGTCATCGTACCTACCTCAACACATTCTACAATCATCATCATCAGAAATGGTAAAACATCCTCCATACAACCCTGCATTCTTAATCTTTTATCGCTCTTCCACAATTGAGGAAGAGAGGAAAGAGACTTGTTTGTTTTTTTTGCAGACACCTAATTAGCTTATCTATTAATTTATGTGTGCATTATATTTAAATGAGGGAAGATGATGCCAATCTTGAACAAGTTTGAACATTGTGGTGTTTAGAATAATCAGTGTCACCTGCCCATTATAATTATATTAATAAAATCAAAAAGCATATAGACATATAGTAATCACAAAATGTGGAAAACGCCCATTAAGAAAATATTCTTAAGTATAAACAAGTAATCATGGTACCAAAAATATTAAGATACTATCAAGTTTTGGAACTAATGTGAAGGATAGCTTATTCTTCTTTAGGAAAAAAGACATTTGATTAAAACATCTAAACAAGTCAAAGTCGTCGACTCAATCTAGCTTTTTATGTGGTTAAAAGAGAAAACGTGGTTGTTGGTTCAAGTTTACCATTGACGTTTCGGGCATCATACTCCTGATGCAATTATCACTGTCCCAATCGTACAACGCATAAAAAGTGTAGAATGCAAATGAAGATCCATCGATTATCCTAATATATAGGAAAATACTTAAGATAGAAACATAAGAGATGTACATGGTATGATATTTGCGAAAGCCATCATCTTTAGCAGGCACTGTTTATGAACAATGTTGCACGTTCAGCGGGTGTTTAGTAGTCGTTTTCATAGTTAATAAACATTCTTATAATTAGGTTTTTGAATCTGAGTATCACATCTAAGAGGTGGTTATAAAGTCTGAATTTGATTAAAATAATATTATTTGTTTTTCATAATTGTCTGGATGATACTTTAAATTAACCGTGTTTGAGTATATCTCGAACTATAACAATTATATGAATAAGTAAGTTTAAAAATATTAAAAGACGTATACTTAAAAGTAAAAAAGTGAATGTTTAAATTGCAAACACACAATGTCTCGATTCAGAATTTATCAACAAAGTATTAAATCATCAGTTCACAAATTAATAGTCAAAACCATAAATTTTATGGAGTATACTAACTTGAGCAAAACTGGTAATGTTAAAGTTAATATATAACTTTAGCCCAATGAACTATATATGGGTTTCAATAGATAGAAAAGTAACCGCTCAAAACTAACCATAAGCCTTAAACCACTAACAACCCTAATAACCCTACGTGATATTACTTCCCCATCCCACACTTTTACAACGCATCCATACATCTTCTGGAGATCCTCACCTGAAAACACGCAACTATTAAAACAACTCTTTATTATCCCATGATTCATAAAATGGCAGCCATATACACTCTTGGTGTCATTAGAAAAAAACACAAGTACTCTTGTTTCTTGTTACTTTCTTTTTAGAACCATGTAGTGGGTTTTCTGTTTGTTGCATCTTGAACCATCGTAGGTGCTGGTAAGTTTCAAAGGGATATGAGGGTGTTAATGGAACGTGAAGGTTTTAATGAAAAAGGTTAAAGGTTAGGATATATTCAGATCTGTTCATAGACTTTGAGTCTGACTGAAAATATGTACTATAAAACATCTGACTCTGAACAAAAAAGTCTGATCGTGTCTGACCAATCAGACTCAGATACGAGTCAGACGTTAAACAAACACACCCTAACTTATTACAATTCAAAATGCATACCATGTCATAGATATTTACATAGTCATTTTTAGTACATCATCTAATTTGTGTGCTCCCTTCACGGCAGATACCGTAAAATTTTATATAAAGATTTTCATTAGCTTTTGATTAGTTAGAACATGGAAGTTGAAACTTTAAATTAACGTTGTAGTTGCTAATTAAAAAATCATTAAAATGTTAAATATGACATTTCATTTGGGACGTGTTAAATTTAAAGTACCTAACCAGATACCTCATTTAACTATCAGGGACTAATTGTGTTTATCTTTCATTGTTTCAGTTAGCTTTGGACCATGGATGTTACCAGCGCTTAACTTGGAGGACTACTATTGCCTATTTGTTGAAGTCTTAAGCCCAAGCGCACAAGCCTACAACGGCTTCATTTGACTATTCGTTATAACCTAGATGACTTGGTCATTTGCAGTCATCTGGGTTTTCATATGTGTGTTTTAATATGTGTTCTCTCTCTTTAAAATCATGTAACCGAGATTATTTTTGTTCTTCTATCTTTGTAAAATTATTATCATTTAGATAATAGGATCACACCAGAATAGCTGTGGTGATCTTTGTTTTGTTTTTTTAATCTTTAAACACTTTTATTAATCTGGGTTTTCATCTGTGTGTTTTAATATGTGTTATCTCTCTTTAAAATCATGTAACCCAGATCATTTTTGATCTTCTATCTTTGTAAAACTATTATCATTTAGATAATAGGATCACACCAGAGTAGATGTGGTGATCTTTGTTTTTTTTTGATCTTTAAACTCTTTTATTAATTCATGGTTTTGATTCAGAGTTATTTATCTTGTTCATATTCTATTTATCAAGGTTTTCTTCATGGTATCAGAGCCAGGTTGCTCTGAAATCGTTGAATTTTTTTTAGGGTTTCAAAATATTTGGGGGGTTTTGAAATTAATATGTTTTTTGGATAGATATGCTATTGAGATAGCTAGATCTTAAATTTTTCTTTCTAGTTTCTTCTTAATCGGCCTTAAAATTATTTTTAGGGTTTCAAAAATTTGGAGGTTTCGATAGTTTCTATGTCCTAACCTTTTATTTTGCAGGGAAGTTGGTTCTTGGATCTATTGCTTAGACCCGTTGTTGATTTTACCTTTCCCTTATTTTTATAAAATTAGGGTTTGGTAAGGAGGTTTTGTTTCCTTCTAGACTAAGTGAATCTAGAAGAAACAGTTCGATTGTGCTTTTGTTGAATGCACTGTAACACCTCTATACTCTCTTACCTTTTTGGTTGTTGATTATCTGCTTATTTGCTTTCATATACGTGATTCTGGTTGGTTATTATGATTATTATACTCTCTTTTGTTGGTTTTTTGAATTATTTGTTCTTTTTTGGGATATATTGTTTATCTGGACCCTTAATCTTTGTCTTTCCCTTGACCTACCAACCTTGAGTGGTTTGGAATCCTGAGAACTTTGTTGACTCTAGTTAAGTTCTTTTCTTTTAGGGTTTGTGTTTTGTATCTGTGAGTTCTCACCGTGACTAGTGTTCATGGTGACACGGATACTGAACAACAAGATGACCAGATTGGGGATGAATCTGTCACCTTGATTAGTAAGCTTGATATAAGTGACCCTTTGCACATTCACCCAAATGACTATGCCACATTAATTGTGATTTCTGTTAAACTTAAAGGCACTGAAAACTATCAAATTTGGTCCAATGCTATGCTTTTAGCTTTGGAAGGAAAAAATAAAACTGGTTTCATAAATGGTTCTTGCAAAAGATCCTTAACTAATGATGTTTTGGGAAAACAATGGGACAGAGTCAACGCTGTGGTGTTAGGTTGGATTCTTGATTCTATATATGATGAGTTGTTTCTTGGTCAAATATTCTCTAAAAAGGCTGAACATGTTTGGAATGATTTAAGAGAAACCTATCATAAAGTTGATGGGTCTGTGATATTTAATCTTCATCATAAGATTAACACTTTAAAGCAAAATGGCTTTAATTTATCTGTAACACCCCACTTGGATAAGTGGACCGTTACGTGTATTTATGGCGTGTCATCAAAGCATAAGGTAAATGTCCTAAAACATTAACTGACCATAAAGGAAATACCGGAGTCAAACATCGGCAATCCAAACATAAGCCCAAAACATAAAAATAAAATACCGAATGAAAGGACTAAACAATGTCCAAATAGCAGAATAATGTAAGAAATGCATAAAGTAAGAAGTCTGGATAGCTTCCATCCAAATGCACATGCTCTCAGAATCCTAAGAACGTCCTGGTGTACCTGCCGTTAGAACATGAAAGGGAACTACGGCTGAGCATAACGCTCAGTGAAAGGATATAAAGCATGATAAGGAATTACTGAAATGAAACAGATGATGAAATACTGGAGCTGTAAGACTGATAAGTAAAGTTGCAGCGGAAATCTGTGTATAATCTGTAAAGTCTAATTTGTAAATAATAAAGCTGAATCGTTATCTGATAAATCTGAAAACATGCATTTACTGTATTTTAATTGCCAAGAGCTTATATAGGTCATGTGCTGTAACAACTGATGCATGAATACATAGAGGGGTGACCTCGTCATGCTGTAGAGGGGTGACCTCTAAATAACTGTGTTGGGTGGAGGGATCAGCTCCAATGTGAAGGATGTAGAGCACACACCACATTCACCTGCTAAACTGTAAACTGTAGCCTAGGATGCATCCATACGCCCCACTAATAATACTGATAAAATGGCCAAGCTGAGCTGAGTGGGACGATGCAGGATATCACTCTCCTGCATGTGAGTCACGACACCGGTGCCTCTAGTGCCGTGGTTACGGTACCTCCGTAACTAGTACATAAACTAATCATGCTTGTATATAATGCTCATGCAATTTATTTATTTCTTAACATGATTACTGATAAGTTTAAACATATACTGGGGAAAACATTTGACTGAAGATGGGGAATCCTAATCATGCATAGAAAAGAAGTCCTTACTGAAAGGACGGGAAATCCGTACCTCGTGTCCAGTAATGAGATAAAACTGAAAGCTGAAAGATCTATTCCGACTTCATGGTTACTACATAAACAACGGACGCGAATAAGTCGTCTGACTACTATTTATTTTACTGCTCTTACTGTTTTCGTTGGATTAAAATTATTCTTGAAATATTGATCGTATATAATCTGGTAAGTTCTGACTGTTCGTAAATATTACTGATTTAATGTATTCGGTATTTCTGATTATTGTATAATGCATACCCCGGTATTACTATACATAGTAACTCGTTATTATTAAAAGTTTCCTATCTTAAAATATTTCCAATTTAATATCTTTAAAATTAAATTAGTAATACGTCATAAAAATGATAAAGCTAGAATTAATTTAATTTTATAAATTAGATTAATAAAATTGGACAGTATAATTAATTTATTTATATAATTCATTTATAAAATGATTTACCAATTCAATTTATTTCGTGGTTCCCACTGTTTTGTTTATTTTCCCACTGTTAGTTCATGATTCCCACTGTTAGTTTCAGAGTTCCCACTGTTAGTTTATTTTCCCACCGTTAGTGTTTCTGTTCCCACTGTTAGCAATCCCCAACACACCCTGCTGGAATTAGTCCCAAACACCCCTGGTGTGTGATAGGTGTGTAAACACCCATCCTTTTACCACTTAATTCTGGCTAAAACAAGACCAAAACACGTATTTAATATCATTTGTTTGGAATTATGCGTGGTTTTTGTGTTTATTGTGTTTTCAGAGCAAACCGGATGAATATTAAAGAAAACATGGGATTACACGGGTTTTATCAAGGAAAAAGACTCAAGATAAAGTCTATTGTCCAAGAGATGCAAAATATTTGAAGTCACTAGGCCTATTCGAATATTTATCAAAGAAAAGGACTAAAGACGGAAGATTTTCATAAGTCGAAGAAACTCAAGTCTATTTAACGAAGAAATTAAAAGACGAGTTGAATTTAATCGACGACAAATCCCGAATCAGAATCGAAAACGTCAACTTTTCTGAAAAGACGAGAAGACAAGAAGAAAGGGAGAAAGCCCACTCACCAACCAACCACTAGGACTATAAATAGACTTTTCCTTCACACAATTAGGGAGTTAGCTTCATTTTTCTTTTTCCAGTTTCTTAGGATCGGTTCATCACAAACACCATTAGGGTGTTTGGTGATTTTCATCTTTTTCTCTTAATCTTGTAACTCTTAATCATTACTCTTGTTATTTTTATATTAATCAATCTATTCCATCTTTTCATTCATCTTGATCTTCATCATCTTCTATTTCAAGTTCTTAAGTTTTTATTTGATTCAAGTTTGATCTTAAAAAGTTGTTGATTTAGTGTTTTTATTGGTGGGATTTGTTACTTATGGTATTTAGATGATTTATGTTTGATTTGGTTAAACCTTTTTGAGTATTAAGCTCGATCTTGGATTAATTCGTGTCTACTGTTGAAACGTCTGCTACTGTTCTTCATCCCAGGATATTCCGAATAGAAGTTTTTTCCGCATAGGCAGTTTTATTATTTCCTTATTCGGAATATTTAATATATTCCGAATAGGGTCTTGCTTTCCGAATAGGCGAATTTCTTTTTCCCTTACTCGGAATATCTCATATATTCCGAACAACCATACTTTTCCGAATTGGACTGATTTTCCGCATAAGGGTGTTTTTCCGAATAGCGCCATTTTTTTCCGCATAAGCCGAACTTTCCGCATAGCATTCCTTTTCTGCATAGAACTTTTATTCCGTGTAAGAATTTATTCCGAATAGGACTTTGCTTTCCGAATGGAGGAACTTTCCGAATAAGCACTATTTTTCCGCATGGACATACATTCCGCATAGGGCCTTGTTTTCCGAATTGAGCTTCATTCCGCATAGATTATTTTTCAGTAAGGGTATTCTTCCAGCTTTATCATTTAATTGTTTAATTTAAATTGATGTTCTATTTTTAGTGATTTACTGTTTCTGGCCTTAATCTTTATTTACTTCATTTATTTAGAATAGAAAACTAAATCCACTTTTTGTCACCAAGAACAAATCATTTCACTTTTAACTGAGATCAATTCGAGAGGATATCGAGTGTAATCTGAACCCATATAAAATCCCTGTATCAAATGGCGCCGCTGCCGGCTCTTCTCGTTAAGATCAAAAGTTTTTTGTGAGAACTTGGATTTTGGGATCCGTTCCCCGTGAACGTTACTTTTTCACAAAAATTTTCAAAAATCCTAAAAAATATAAAATTTTCAAAAATCCTAAAAAGTAAAAACCATAAAAAAAAAAAAACCAAAAATATTTTTGCTTTGTTTTTTCTTTGTTCGTTCTTTTGCAGGTGTATGCGCACTCGATCCACGTCTTATCAAGAGCCCGAGCCTCTCGATAACTTAGACATGGCTGGTGTACAAAACAACAATAACATACCACCTCCGAACAACAATAATAACAACAACAACCCGCCTTTCAACAACATGAACAATAACAACAACAATGAGCCCCTTCCGGATAATCGCCCGATGATTGAATTGCTGCAAGCTCATGTCGATGGCAACACGGATCCAATTGTTATACCACCAATTGCCGCCAACAATTTCGAGCTAAAATCAGGCTTTATCCAGATGGTCTCCGCTCAGCCATTCTTGGGACGAACCATTGATGATCCACACGACCACATCAAGAGATTTTTACAACTCACCAACACGGTCAAGTTCAATGGGGTTCCACAAGAAGTTATAAGGTTACAACTTTTTCCCTTTTCTTTAGAGGGACAAGCCCGGCATTGGCTTGCTAAGGAACCGCCACAGAGTATTCTCTCGTGGACGGATTTGGAAACAAAGTTTATCAATTACTTTTTTCCACCCTCTCGTACTACCGCTTTGCGGAATGAGATCATAAATTTTGAACAAAAGTACGATGAGTCGTTCAGTGAATCTTGGGATCGTTTTAAAGATCTTTTAAGAAAATGCCCACAACATGGTTTTACCAAAGTACATCAAATTAATACTTTTTACAATGGTTTAAGCATGAGTGACCAAGATTCACTGAACAGTGCCTCAGGGGGTAATCTATTGGCCAAGACTTCCAATGCTGCTTGGGATATCATTGAGAATAAATCTCGTGTGCAAACCAAGAGTGTTCGGACCAATGTTGCTAGTGCTAGCACCAATGACAGCGACAAGCGATTAGACAAAATCACTATGCTTCTTGAATCGCTTGTCACCCACACCGTCAGCAACAATAACAGCAACAACGCCAAAAACGCTCAAGTGAATGCTGTCAGCCAATCTTGTGAGATATGCGGTGGTCCTCACTCTTACACATCTTGTACCGCCACCCAAGATTACCCTGCTGAGAATGTGAATGCGGCATATGGCACCTATCAACAACCTGCTTATCAAGCTAGACCCCAAGGTGACCGTAACTTGCTTAGCTATCGATCCAACAACTATCTATCACCACCTGGTTTCCCTCCTACCAACCCAAACCAACAACAAAACCTTAATCGCCCTCCTCAACAACAACAACAGCCTCGACAACCATACATACCTCCTCACAAGCAGCAACAACCGCCTCAACGTAACAACCAAGTCTACCAACAACCTGCTTACCAACCACCTGCATACAATGCTCCTCCCAACCAAACCACCACTGCATTACACCAAGAGGTTGCAACCTACATGAGGACCAATGATGTCATTGTGGAAAATCTCCAACAGGAAGTGCGAAACTTGAAGGCAGACTTGGTCAAGCAAGGAAACGATTTGAGAGCAGACATGAGAAATACGTTGGATAGCCAGACTAATGATCTGAGGAACATGATGGCTAGTTTCTTCCAAAGTAGTCAACCCTCTTCTTCGGGTACTCTTCCGAGTAACACCGTTGCAAATCCAAGAGGGGAGATGAAAGCAATCACCACTCGAAGTGGCAAAGGTACCAAGGAACCTGAGCTTCCTATACCTCCACCGGTGGTTGTGACTAAGGAAAACGAGTCACCTGCTCCTATTCCTCCTCCTTCTCCTTCCCCAATTTCTCCACCTCTCCCTTCTACCCCTCCTCCACCCGTGGTTGTGAGTGATCCTATTCCCCTAAAGCCTTCCTCTTCTTCCAATATACCTTATCCTTCAAGGTTGAGGAAAGAGAAGCAAAAGAGCAAGGATGATATTCAGGTTTTGAATTTCCTTAAAATGTTCAAACAACTGAATTTCAATATCTCCTTCGCTGAGGCTCTCGCTCACATGCCCAAGTACGCGAAAATGTTTAAAGATCTTTTGAGCGACAAGGAAAAGCTCCTCGATATTGCCAACACCCAACTTAATGAGAATTGCTCTACAGTGCTCTTAAGGAAATTGCCAACTAAGCTTGGTGATCCGGGTCGTTTTCTTATCCCTTGCAATTTCCCGGGAGTAGAGAATTGCATGGCCCTAGCCGATCTAGGTGCCAGTATTAATCTTATGCCTCTAAGTGTTTTGAAGCAATTATCTCTCCCAGAGCTTGTCCCCACCAAAATGACTTTGGAATTGGCCAACCGTACGGTTGCTTATCCAGTGGGGATAGCCGAAGACGTCATTGTAGGAGTCGACAAATTCACCTTCCCTGCTGATTTTGTTGTCGTCGACTATGAGATGGACCCCCGTGTGCCACTCATTGTTGGTCGTCCATTCTTGAGGACCGGTCGCACTCTCATTGATGTTGAAGCCGGTGAGCTTATCATGAGAGTGGGTGACGATAAAGTAGTCTTCAACATGGGAAAGCTTTCTAAACAGCCTTATTCTTACGAGAGTGTTAATTGTATTGACGTTCTTGATGAGGCTTGTGAAGAACACTTCAAGGATGCTTGTAAAAACATTCCTATCTCTCTTCCCAATGTTGAGACCGTTTCCTCTATCGACTCATCACTATCTCTATTTGGAGAAAGTGATTTTCTTTGGAAAGATTTGAAAGCCACCTTGGAAGATGTGAAGCAAGACAATAACGATTCTACTGCCAATTGGGATGACGATCTCAGTTTCATTGCAAACCTCCTCAGAGAAGACAATCCTTCCCCTCCATCTCCCACTGTTATTGCTATCAAGACTCCGACTTCGAATACGCCTCCCGTCGAAAATCCTCCGGATTTGGAACTTAAGGAGTTGCCGCCCCATCTTGAGTATGTATTCCTCGAAGAAGAGAAGAAGTCACCAGTCATCATTGATAAGGATTTGAAGGATGAAGAGAAAGCCCGACTTGTCGCTGTGTTGAAAGATCATAAGAAAGCTATCGCTTGGAAGATTTCGGATATTCGTGGAATTGATCCTCACTTCTGCACACACAAAATTCTCATGGAGGACGACTTTAAGCCCACGATTCAAAGCCAACGAAGGGTGAATCCAAAAATCCATGAAGTCATCAAAACAGAGGTTATCAAACTCCTTGATGCGGGTATGATTTACCCTATTTCGGATTCACCATGGGTTAGTCCAATCCATTGTGTGCCCAAGAAGGGCGGAATAACCGTTGTTCCCAATGAACACAACGAGTTGATTCCCACTCGTCTCGTTACTGGGTGGAGAGTTTGTATAGACTACCGCAAACTCAATGATGCCACGAGAAAGGATCATTTCCCTCTACCTTTTATGGACCAAATGCTTGAACGCTTAGCTGGTAATGAATATTACTGCTTTTTGATGGTTTCTCGGGTTATTTTCAAATACCCATCGATCCCCAAGATCAAGAGAAGACTACATTCACTTGTCCCTATGGCACTTTTGCTTACAAAAGAATGCCTTTTGGCTTATGTAATGCGCCCGGGACTTTCCAAAGGTGTATGTTAGCTATCTTCCATGACATGGTTGAACAAACCATGGAAGTCTTCATGGATGATTTCTTGGTCTTCGGGGATTCCTTCTCTTCTTGCCTTGCCAATTTGGAACGTATGCTCAAGCGGTGCGAAGACACTCGCCTTGTTCTAAATTGGGAAAAATGCCATTTCATGGTAAAAGAAGGCGTCGTGCTTGGACATAAGATCTCGAAAGCCGGTCTTGAAGTAGACCGTGCTAAAGTCGATGTTATCGCAAAGTTGCCTCCACCTTCAACCGTGAAGGGTGTGAGAAGTTTCCTGGGTCATGCGGGCTTCTATCGTCGATTCATCAAAGATTTTTCTCAAATCGCTCGCCCGATGACCCACCTCTTGGAAAAAGATACTCCTTTTATCTTCTCCAAAGAGTGCCTTGAAGCCTTCAACTCGCTTAAGGATAAGCTTACTAAGGCACCCGTCTTGGTTACCCCTAATTGGGAGCTACCCTTTGAGTTGATGTGCGATGCTAGTGATTTTGCTATTGGAGCGGTTCTTGGACAAAGAGTGAACAAACACTTCCAACCGATCCATTACGCTAGCAAGACAATGACGGGGGCACAATTGCATTATACGACAACCGAAAAAGAGCTTTTAGCTGTTGTCTATGCCTTTGAAAAATTCCGCCCCTATCTTGTCCTTTCTACTACAATTGTGTACACCGATCATTCCGCGCTGAAGTACTTGTTGACAAAGCAAGATTCCAAACCAAGACTTCTTCGCTGGGTTTTGCTGCTCCAGGAATTTAAAATAGAAATTCGCGATAAAAAAGGAGCAGAAAACTTAGCCGCGGATCATCTCAGCAGACTTGAGGATCCATACCAAGGGGATCATCCGACCAAAGAAATCAATGATTCTTTTCCCTTGGAGACCTTAATGTCTATAAACTCGAAGCCGAATGAAACCCCGTGGTTTGCGGACTTTGCAAACTACTTGGCGGGTGGAATTCTCAAGGAAGGGTTAACGTCCCAACAAAAGAAGAAGTTCTTCACCGACATCAAGACTTACTTTTGGGACGACCCTTACCTATTCAAACAATGTGCTGACCTGATTATTCGCCGATGTGTTGATGGACCGGCAGCGTCTGAAATCCTTAATGCTTGCCACAACGGACCCACCGGTGGTCACTTTGGTCCCAACTACACCGCTAAAAAACTGTTTGATTCCGGATTTTATTGGCCCTCCATATACCGTGACGCTCACGATATGGTCAAACGATGTGATGTTTGCCAAAAGCAAGGCAAAATCACACATAAAGACGAGATGCCTCAGAATTTCATACAGGAATGTGAAATTTTTGACGTGTGGGGTATCGACTTTATGGGGCCATTCCCTTCATCTAAAGGAAACAAATACATCCTTGTAGCCGTTGACTACGTTTCTAAGTGGGTTGAAGCCAAAGCTTTGCCTACTAATGACGCAAGGGTGGTTTGTAACTTTTTGAAAGCTTTATTCGCTAGATTCGGTGTGCCTCGCGCCATTATTAGTGATCGTGGGACTCATTTCTGCAATGACCAATTTGCTAGAGTCATGGCTAAGTACGGTGTAAATCATCGTCTTTCCACAGCCTACCACCCACAAACTAATGGCCAGGCTGAAATATCCAACCGAGGACTTAAGCGAATTCTTGAAAGAACTGTGGGAGAGCATCGTGCCGCATGGGCTGATAAACTTGATGATGCTTTGTGGGCTTTTCGTACTGCTTACAAGACCCCGATCGGCTGTACGCCTTATCGTCTTGTGTACGGGAAAGCATGCCACCTCCCCATTGAGTTGGAGCACAAGGCTTATTGGGCCTTGAAGTGGGCTAATTTTGATATTAACAAAGCCGGTGACCTACGCAAGATCCAACTCAATGAGCTGAATGAACTTCGGAATGAGGCTTATGAAAACTCTTTAATCTATAAGGAAAGGACTAAGCTCATTCACGACTCCAAGATCAAAAACCGAGAGTTCCATGTTGGAGACAAAGTCTTACTTTTTAACTCTCGGTTGAAAATCTTTTCGGGCAAGCTGAAATCTCGTTGGTCCGGCCCATTCACCATTGCCCAAATTTTTCCATATGGTACTCTCGAGCTCGCTCAACCTAATGGACCTAATTTTAAGGTGAATGGCCAACGAGTGAAGTTGTACTTTGGTGAGGACACCTCTCAGGAGGTGATTCCATCCCTCACCACGTTCCCCATGAACTGAATTTGGGTCGAGTCAGGCTCGTGACTCGGTTATCAAAAACAAGCGCTCCTCGGGAGGCAACCCGAGTATCTATCCCTTTAACCCCCTAAGTGTAGGGGAGGACCTATTTTGGTCATTTGTGTTTGTATGGTGATGTGATTACAGGGATTACTGCAATCTTGGAATCTTTGAAGAACCGTGCTCCCGTGTTATCCGAAATCCGGTTCTATCTCTCAACTATCGTGATTCAATTTTCTTCATACTCACATTTGAAATTGATCACTTTAGTCGTCTCTTCCTTAACTCGAGTTAACCAACGTGCACAATGTCATAAGTGTAGGGGAGATTTTTCCCACATGCTTAAACGTTGCGGACAATGTTTATCTTAAGTGTAGGGGAGACTTCTATCGAAGTTTTAAGTGGACTTTTCCATGAAAATGCCTTCATTTAACCGGAAAATCCTATTTTTCAACATTTTTCAAATTTTTTATTAACTTTGGCCATTTAGTCGTAATTTTTAAATTTTTATCGTTGCTTTCATATGTATATATCCCGCAATAAAGTCAAAATTTTAATAAAGTGTTGTAGCTAGTTTAGATATCTTTGACATATTAGGCCCGTTGCGTTTATTTTGACTCAACCCGAATAGACTTATCCAAGTTTATTCTCGCTAGTATCCTTAACCATGTAGACCTTAATCGGTTTATTAGGCTAAGTGTCCACGAGTCTCATTATTTGAGATTTTTAATTGTGGAGGACGAGAAATGATAGAGTCAATTATAAGTCGGTATTCTTGCGCAAGCTCACTTGGTGTAATTATTTGCCTATTCTCCCATCACTTGCTAATAATTTATCTGCAATAAGTAAGGTCTTATGATTTGAAAAGTTACTTAGCTTCTAGCCCAAGATCGTTTAAAAGTTGCTCGGTAATGATAAGAGTTCATAGCCAAGGCATAACTTATGAAGCGGGGCGCGAAGATTGGCGAGTCCGAAAAGGCCCTAACAAGGCATGAGGATTCAATTTTATTGCTGAAGATCCAAAGTGATGTGAAAAGCATTATTCCTAAAGTCTATATGAAGGATCAAGACTCACGACGAAAAGCAATCAACCCCCATAAAGATCATGGAGAAGTCTATCCGAAAAGACCCTAACAAGGTATGAGGATAAATAGATCCAAGTCCGAAAAGGAGGCGGATCGTTGTATCTCAAAATCCCAATTAGAGATTGAAGAAATAATCATGAAGTCGTGGTCAACAAAGTTGGAGTACCCCTCAAAAGTCTCCAAGTGAAGAAACTCTATTATGATGAGAAGACCATTATCTCAAAAACGTCTCTCGAAGATATGAAGTATGAAGTACATGCCAAATATCGGCCCGAGAAAGGTCTCAAATCGTGAACCAAGTTATGCCAAGATATGAACTTTTTGATATCCCGAGAAGCAGTTTTAAGAGATTTTGTCCTTTAGCTAACTATTGATCAAATCGTCCTACTTTGCTTTCAGCCTTAATAAACTATCGAAATAAGTCCAAAAATGCATCTTCATGATCATTCTAAGACAAAAATAAAATATAAGAGATACACCTAGGAATAAGAGAGTTTAAGCATTTAATTAAGCCATGTGTGTAAGTGTTTGATTTACTAACTTATAATAACAATGATCTCGTTTTTAAGCTTAGTTTGGGGAACGTGAAACTTGAGGGTGATAAATCTTCGCAGCACCGAAGCCCTAATGTAAGTCATTGATTTCTTTGCAAGTTATTTCCATGTGGCTATTTTCCAGTGAAAATGGTTTTCTATCCCTTTGTTACCTTTAAAGTTTCGTTTCTTTAATTTTTGTTTAATAGAATTTAAATAAGGCCAAGGTTGATTAATTATGAGAAAAGTGTAAATTTGCTTTATCACTAAGCATTGCATGAGGGCATGGCAATGGTTAAGTGTAGGGGATTTGATAGGTGTGTAAACACCCATCCTTTTACCACTTAATTCTGGCTAAAACAAGACCAAAACACGTATTTAATATCATTTGTTTGGAATTATGCGTGGTTTTTGTGTTTATTGTGTTTTCAGAGCAAACCGGATGAATATTAAAGAAAACATGGGATTACACGGGTTTTATCAAGGAAAAAGACTCAAGATAAAGTCTATTGTCCAAGAGATGCAAAAGATTTGAAGTCACTAGGCCTATTCGAATATTTATCAAAGAAAAGGACTAAAGACGGAAGATTTTCATAAGTCGAAGAAACTCAAGTCTATTTAACGAAGAAATTAAAAGACGAGTTGAATTTAATCGACGACAAATCCCGAATCAGAATCGAAAACGTCAACTTTTCTGAAAAGACGAGAAGACAAGAAGAAAGGGAGAAAGCCCACTCACCAACCAACCACTAGGACTATAAATAGACTTTTCCTTCACACAATTAGGGAGTTAGCTTCATTTTTCTTTTTCCAGTTTCTTAGGATCGGTTCATCACAAACACCATTAGGGTGTTTGGTGATTTTCATCTTTTTCTCTTAATCTTGTAACTCTTAATCATTACTCTTGTTATTTTTACATTAATCAATCTATTCCATCTTTTCATTCATCTTGATCTTCATCATCTTCTATTTCAAGTTCTTAAGTTTTTATTTGATTCAAGTTTGATCTTAAAAAGTTGTTGATTTAGTGTTTTTATTGGTGGGATTTGTTACTTATGGTATTTAGATGATTTATGTTTGATTTGGTTAAACCTTTTTGAGTATTAAGCTCGATCTTGGATTAATTCGTGTCTACTGTTGAAACGTCTGCTACTGTTCTTCATCCCAGGATATTCCGAATAGAAGTTTTTTCCGCATAGGCAGTTTTATTATTTCCTTATTCGGAATATTTAATATATTCCGAATAGGGTCTTGCTTTCCGAATAGGCGAATTTCTTTTTCCCTTACTCAGAATATCTCATATATTCCGAACAGCCATACTTTTCCGAATTGGACTGATTTTCCGCATAAGGGTGTTTTTCCGAATAGCGCATTTTTTCCGCATAAGCCGAACTTTCCGCATAGCATTCCTTTTCCGCATAGAACTTTTATTCCGTGTAAGAATTTATTCCGAATAGGACTTTGCTTTCCGAATGGAGGAACTTTCCGAATAAGCACTATTTTTCCGCATGGACATACATTCCGCATAGGGCCTTGTTTTCCGAATTGAGCTTCATTCCGCATAGATTATTTTTCAGTAAGGGTATTCTTCCAGCTTTATCATTTAATTGTTTAATTTAAATTGATGTTCTATTTTTAGTGATTTACTGTTTCTGGCCTTAATCTTTATTTACTTCATTTATTTAGAATAGAAAACTAAATCCACTTTTTGTCACCAAGAACAAATCATTTCACTTTTAACTGAGATCAATTCGAGAGGATATCGAGTGTAATCTGAACCCATATAAAATCCCTGTATCACTGTGATTTTTTTTACCCACTGTTATCTACCCCCAAACACCCCGGTTGCTCACTGTTTATGAACCGAAACCCCCTGGTGGCTTGTGGTTCGAGGCTGGGCAATAAAAAGGGACCACCGAGACCTTAAAGGTCTCGGCTGTGAAGATCAAAAACCCACCGAGAGCTCTATGCTCTCGTTTTTTCGTGCAACTATCAAGACCCACCACTGTTTTACTAACTAAACATGATTAAATCCAAACTCTGCGTGTTCTTATTATACCCATTTGATTTGTGAATAGATCAAACAGAAAGAATAAAATACGTGATCGGGGTTTACCTTGGTTTGCGTGACAGGAAAAAGGAGCCAAACGACATCACCCAAAACCCACGTATGTTTCTTGATGTTTGTTCGTCGGCCGGCAGGAGACAAGGAATGAGAAAGAAGATGACGGCTCTTTTTTTTATTAGGGTTTTATATACTTTTTGTTTGTCTAAGCTAACACTCCCGTCTTTTATTCTCTTTTTTTTTTAAACCGGTCTAGACAAGAAATGGGCCTCAGCCCATCCTCCTTTCTTTTGTAATAAAACCGCAGCCCATTTGCACATATACACTATTGTTTTCGTTTCGTTTCTTAAACGTTTAACTTGTGTGTTCGTGTTATAAATCCGTCATGTATTTATTTTTTTTATTTTTTTTATATAAATAATACTTACGTGATACATATATAGTTAAAATAAATTATTATTCTGAATAATTAATTACGTAACATTTTTAAATAAAACTGGGACTGCGTGAACTTAATACTTGTGGATTTTAAGCATTACGTACGTATTCGTAAATTAATCCTCGAAATATACTCTGTCGTGAATTATTTATTTCCTGAATAAATAATGTTTTCGCAATACTTGATTTAACACCGTTATTTATTATCTGAATAAATAATTACGTAACGTTTAATTTAAATCTGTGATTTTCCGTAATTAATGTTCGAGGAAATTTTAAAGCGGGTTTTACAATTCTTCCCCTTTAAAAACAATAATTCGTCCCCGAATTAAAGATACGACCATACTGGGTTTTACAATTCTTCCCCTCTAAAAAGGAGAAATTCATCCTCGAATTTAAAGGTAATAAGCTGATGAAGTTATAAGAACTGAAAGAACACGTAGACTGAAAAGACAATTAAGCTGAAGGATGAATTGTCTTCTAATTAAGACATAATGCTGCTGATAGGTATAAACCTGACATGACTGAAATGATCATGTAACGTGACATGGCTGAAGAGAACATGGAACGTGACATGACTGAAAGAACTTAACTGGATTTATTGAAGGAAAGGGGATGAGAGGTCCGGATGGACTCCTCTATTTCGAGTGGCCTCCCGCTCGAAACGATTCCTTCAAAGGTCTAAACATAATAAAAAAATCTTGGTCCTGATGACCTTGTCCTGATGATGCTGAATATTTTCAGTTTCCATACTTAAGATGGATTTCCTGAACCTGAATGCATAAGCTATAGCATGTAGTATACATGAAACGGTACGTACAATTATCCTGAAAAGATCACATTTATATCACTGAGCAAGCTGCTGAGAATATATATAGGGACGAACTACGTGAACAATTGTGAACATGCTAAGTGAGCAATTGTGAACGTGGTTCATAATTATATGAGGAGCGCTGACATGGAATTAGAATATGATAAGTGAATCATACTGTGAACGTGATACTAGAACATATCATGAACGTATGCTGACTGAGGAATGAATGCCAAACGATACGGCCTGAGATGTGAACCGTCTGCCTGGTTATGGAATAGTTGAGTTAAACTTGAGTCTGGTTTCTCAAGCTTTCTATAACCGTATTTGGTAATAAACTGAGATACGTGTATCGCGAAATGGCACACGAACTTGAACGTGAACAATGTTATGAACACAAACGTGAGCTTAAATAAAGAGATAGCATGAAGATGAACTGAAACAGCATCATTCTGCGAATGAGACGTAAACGTGAAAGTGAAAATAAACATGAATTTAAAGTGGGCGTAAACATACACTTGATCGTGAACATGAATTCTGTCTGATATGATGGTCGCCAGAATACTTGAAATCGTACGATTTACTGCTAAATTTTCTGCAGGTCCACTACTGCGTAATCCTTCCGGATGAGAGGAAACGCGTAGGTTGATTATCTGATCGACAATCACTTAGATAGTGTTATACTTTCTCTGAGCCTGTGGTAGCTGATAACAATTTCATGGAATTTCGTCTCATTTCTGTTCTGAAATTTCTAAGGGTTGTAGTAACTCACTAACATGACGGCGTTCTATCTTGAACCTGCGGTGTGTCAGGCATCTAGATATGAACATAGCTGTATCAATGCGTGATACGGTTTCTATCAAAATTCTGCCTGGGCTTATGGGACATTCTGGTGGAAAATCTGGTTGAATAGTCATAGAAGAATTTTTAGTGATGAATGTCAGCAATTTCTGCGGTAGCAGTCAATTAAGTTCTAGAAATTTTATACTACGTTCCCAGGCGTCGGTCGGGACCATCAGGTGATGGCCTTCACCTACGCATGATTGTCTGAAATTTCTTTCTGTTGAAATGTGGTGGCTCAGAAATGCCACTTTGTTCAAGTGAGATTTATATCTGAAAAGTTGTGTATAAAATAACTCCTATTGAAGATTCGGTACAATTGTGAGAAGATGAGTCTCGTGTTCTTCTCTAGTATTAAGCATATCAGAATGTGATCAATGAATATACTGATGATATTGCATGAGAGTCATGGAAAAAAAATTATTCATAATTTCATAATCTAACTGGAGCGTTAGGGAGCTCGGAAGTATAAAATCAAGATTTTTAGAGGGACTGTAATATGTGCAACAGCAGTCTGGAAACGTCATGTTCTTTCTCTCACCACTGATGGTAGCATGATCGGAAATTTGTTCTGGAAAATGTTTAAGACATCATAGCAGGTCAGATAAACCTGCTATTTATGGAATGAACATTGATTAAGAATGGTGATCTTGTAAAATTTTTTTTTAGTGGTCGATATACGACTTCATGATACCGATCTTCTTCCTGATAGATATAAACGGTGCACTTCCTGGTGGTGCGCTGGGGTGAATAAGGCCTCGTTCCGGTAACTATTGCAGCAAATGCTGCAACTCTTTAACTTAGCTTAAGCCTTGCAATAAAGAGTTTTGAAGACAGGTTCCGTTCTTGAGACTAACTCGATGCTAAATTATGTCTTGTAGTCAGGAATGAATTTCTGGAAAACCTTCTGGAATTACATCTGGAAACTTTGGGATAATTTGTTGGTCATGAATTTAAGGAATTTCAGAATTCGTATCATGAATGGTGACCAGAAGTCTTCGCAGCTAAAGATAATAATTCACGTGCTCGTAAAGCTGGAACAATTTGTACTCATTTTTCTGGCAGGAGTAAAATGAATATATTCAGGGTTGGTAAGACGGATCTCGTCGTTAACTGAAAATAAAGCTTTAATAAATAGGGTGATACTGTTGAGTCATTTCTGGCTGAGAGGCAGGTGACTACCTGATTTAAGATAAAGCTGACATAGGAATACGTGAAGTAAACATGGCGACTTTTCACTGAATGTGTTCGCTTGTAACCTCACAGAGTGAATACTGCGTGTTTAACTTGAATAATACTCCAGCGATGGTGACTGAATTTTAATGATCTGATTCATGCGTGGCATAATAGAACGGGTATACCCCTTTCTGAAGGGTACCCTGAATTTCTGAGGGCCTGGTTTAGAAACATACTGGAGTTATGAGTTCTGACTCGTATTTGATAAAAGATTCGTATGACGTGTACCGTAACTGGGGTCCTGAAAGGTCTTCCGAAATGATACCCGAGACTTATGTCTTGACTGATTTCTTGACATGTGTTTTAGTGGATGAATCTGAATAAGGCTGAAAATTTTGGTAACTGCTAGGATTGGCAGACCGGTTAGGCTACTGACCTTTGTATTTCTGGTCACGTCCGTTCCGGAGTTCCGATGGTACTGACTGATTAATTATAAGTACGGTGGTTGTCACTACTACTTTGTCTGTCAGTTTCCTGACGGTCGTTATCATGACCGTGATTAATGTAATTATTTCTGTTGAGTGGCCGACTGGTTACCAGTTCCCACTCTTCTGACAGAAAGATTAGCTGAGTGAAGTGTGACATCTAACTGAGGAAGTAAAAGCAAGGAATAGGATGGTAGTGTCTGATGGTTGAAATTTATTCTTGTCAGGAATTTCAAATTTATATTTTTCGTCCTTGTTCTGCAGAGTCTTCATAGTATGAACGGCATCAGCATCTTGAGAGATTTCCAAGGTATCAGCAGCATCAACATCTGTGTGAGAACCCGTAATTTCTGAGGTATTATTTTATCCGATAAACTCATATTTTCAATAAAATAATAATTTCGTATTATTTTAGTTGACCGAATCGATTTATTTCGCAATATTCACCGTTTAGTAATGATTATCCATTTTAATGATCAAGGAAGCCACGTGTCCGTAAAAGTTTATTCGATCATGAAATTTTATCATTTCACATGTTTAACAAGATTTATGCGAGTTTCGTCATTTCAAGTTACATTTTTATCCAATGTCGGGCTAGGGACCAAGAACAACCAACGAACCATATGCATCTATCAAGTTAACCATATGTAAAAATTTTTTTACTTACAATATTTTTACATCATTTACAAAAAAAAAAATATAATTTACTTACACTAATTTATAAACAAAACTCTAAACCAAACACCCTCTTTAAATGGTTTAAGCTCCAACAAAACCAAATACCAAACACCCTCCTACTTAAACACTACAAAATAAATAAATAAATAAAGATATGTACAAAATGTGTTGACCTGTACAAAAAAAAAAAAAAACATACAGTGAACAAATTTTCACCATCTCCCTCTCCATATGTGACGCCACCACCACCTCTTCTTCCACCATTTTCACCTACTTCCAATCCTCAAATCCATAAACTAAATACACCATCTTAAACCCCTTGAAAACCTCTACATATTGATATAAACAAAACCCTACATGCATCACTTTTAAAAAATACGAATTTTGTGAAGATTTTGATGTTACAAATGGGTTATTAAGGTGTTTTTACAAGGATTTAAGCAAGAAAACAAGTGGGTTCAATCAAAAACGACTTTGGTGTCTTGTTGGGGTCTCCTAGCCGCGGCCTAATCTCAAACCCATATGGGTTTTGAGTCTTGAATAATCTATTTCAATTACTAAAGTGTTGGGTACAATCTAAACCCCTTTCTCTTAATTATTTCATGGCTTAATTCGTTTTTATTGATTTGCTTAAATGGGTTATTGATATAATTGTTTAAAAATGGTTTATATAGATGAAACCTACTGATTTTAAATCATATATATGTTGGTGGTGATTAATTAGGGCTTGTTTAGGGTTTGTGAATTGATTTTGATAATGAGGTAGTGATTTAGGAACCAAAAATGTGTTTGGAAAAGTTGCTGTTTTTCTACAGGTCATGCCCGAATTTTTAGAAACCTACAGGTCCAAACACCTTTGAAAATGGATGGGATTTTGAATGTAGTACATGTGTCGAGTTGGCCATCCAATGGAAGTGTCCGGATGAGTAAATGGCGCCCTTTTTACTAAAATGGGTCGAAAATGGGTGTATGGTTAAAAACGTGTGAGTAACCTTTGGTAAAAGTTTATAATGGGTACTTTGACATTTTACATCAGTAATATGGTCAAAAATGGATCATCTCCAATTGGAATTTTTATAAAAGCTATTGTGGTTATTTAATTGTGATTTTTACGGCTAGAGTCAAAACTGTCTTCGCAAAGTCTGAAATGTTGGCTGTCACTAAAATGCAGGTTCTCAGTGATTGGAAAACTTTTAAAAGGTCTAGTTTAGATTTCTGGAAAGCTTATAAAATTTGTGAAATTTTGATGGGTGTCTAACCTCTGTAGCTTTTGTAGATTTTTAGTTATGATTTTTACAAAATGACCTATTCCAGAATCTTGGTTTTTGGAGCAAGTATGTATTGGGAAAACTAGTTAAACATTGATTTAGAGTTTAGGCAAGTGAGGTTTATTGTTCTAAACACCTAAGGGCATGTAATTACAGTAACTTAAGGTTGGTTAAGTCAAAAGAACAAGAGATTAACAAATTAGAGCAAGCTTGCAAGCCATAGTGATCACCATGGACCGTAAAACGTTTTTAAGTGAAAAGTGTTGTGTTTATCGTGCATACACTTGAAAAAGAGTATTTTGGTTCAACATAGACTTTGTTAAAAGTGTCAAACATGTTCAAAGGCATGAAGCCTTCAAATATATCATGAGATAGATCATAAATCTTTTATTTAACTCAAGTATTCTCATACAAATAGTAACTCGCATATATTTTCCATGTCTTGTCTAGATCATTGCAATCGTTGAGTGGTCATCCTTGAGAAATATATATTTTCCTTGATCATTGGCATTCGATTACTACGGTGAGTACATAGCCCCCTTTTTACATGTTACGTTTACTTAAACCACGGGGTGAGAAATACACATCCGTGGAACACATTCATTACTTTTTACTTGTATGCTATTCGAGAACTGGTATGCTATCCTGAATTCATGTAATACATATTATTGCTTAGTACTTGCCATAAGTCCCCTTCATGAACCGTTAGTTATTCATTACTTGCAAAAAGCGCGAGTGTTATGGGTGGATCCATCGGGACTGACAATCCCCGTCCTTTGTGTTGCGTGACGCATTATACTTGAAGTATTACAGGTGTTTGGCAAAAGCACCTACTCTTAGGGGCCAATTGATACGTTAAGGCTTCGGTTACATGATACTAGGCAATAATATACCCCGATTCCTATGCTGATCCCATAGTTATCAACAGTGTTGCTATAAATGCTTTTTCCTAAAACTAATGATGTGTTCCATGTTATTTACAATACAAAACCAATGATATTCACTCAACAATTTTGTTGACAGTTTACATGTTTATTTCTCAGGTAATTAAGCTTAGTATCATGGATGGGAGCTCGTGGAACTGCGGACATTCGGCTGCTTCTGTATTTATTTGTTGTCATGCTTGCATTATCATAAAATTTATTTTGTAGTATTCATGGGTAAATCTCATAAAAGAGTAAGTTTTGGACAACTTTCACCATTAGGTGTTTATGGTAAAACTTTGACTTGAATTGGAGCATATGCGCTTCCTTTGAAACCTTATTTTAATTTGGGACCTATTTATATTAAATCTTCCGCAAATATTTGATTTATTTAAAATTTTCCGTAAGGATTATTAGGTAAAACAGGTTTAAATGTCATATTACGGCCGTTATATTGCAGTTTTTCTAAACTTCTATACGTGGCACCCTCTTGTGACTCATGTGGGACCTACCTAATTTTCGGGGTGTTACAGTTGGTATCAGAGCTTCGGTTATAGTGAACTAAGAGTCTTTTAAAACTTGGTCTATAACCATAAAAAGTTTTCAAATGATTTCTTGAGTCTTAGTGTCAAATACAGAATGTGTCAAGAATTGTCAGCATCCACGGGTAACTCTCTAATCCTTACTTACTTGATTATTACTTGTATTGCTTTTACCTTGAGATTATTACACTGATTACGTATTGCATTACTACTTGAATTACATTTACATTGATTTACTTTGAGATTTATATGTTACTACAGTACTCGTTACTCTACTTTCGTATCCTCACGCGCCGTATTTGCTTTGATCATTGTTGATCATGAGGATTTTATTGACCATCATTGGCTTGGTCAATTTTGGCTTAAAGCCTTGGAAGAATTTTGATCGTATCAAATTCTTTTCGGATTTCATATCCCTCTACTTGATCCTTTTTATGTTACCGTTCGTATAACACTTTGGGTGTTGTGCGGTTTCGTCTATTGGTTTATGGACCAACTTATTCATTTATTTCTCCGACTTCATGTTGTGGCATTGCTTTGGAGCGTCATCGTGTTCTTTTGACACATTTTGAAATTTACTTTTGGTACCGTACCAAATTCTATCATGAGTTTCCATACTCTTTTTGTTAATCCTCCGGGTTTTGATTGCATGACGCTTGAGCATTCCTCGAGTTTGCGTATTTAATTTTCCCTATTTTGAATTATAACATTTAGCTATATTCCTGAATCGTCATCGTTGTCTTACGACCTCCTCGCCTAAGATATGTCCGTCGATTGTACTATGATTTTACTACAAAATTGTAACTAAAACGTTTACTAAACTTGATTTCTTACTACATGACTTGAAACACTGTTGAACACCTACATTTTAATATTTGAACTTGATTACATTATGCATCGTTTTACCATATTCTCACATGGTGGTTTTCTTGAAATAATTTTATGAAAATTCCATAAGGTCCGTTTGGATTAATTATCCTTTGACAATTTAAGTTTCATGAGATACGCTAGACACTAATTATCACCTTAAAAAGGCGTTAGTATACTAAGTTAAACAAATTGGGATGTTTTCGTGACATATGTAACAAATAAATTAGTGTTTGGTTGAGACTTTTTGATGTCTCGAAAAATATGTTTAATACATAAAATTTGCGAGCTTAATTTGGTCGTGCTAAGGTTATTGAAACTAGTTTTACCCTTGGAATTACGATAAGGATCGTTTTTACGAACGTTTTGATATATGGCACGATTTCTAACCCTTAAAAATGAATATTTTGCGGCCATTTGAAAATTTGAAAATCGTATATTTTCCAAAAACAGCAATTGCGAAAAATTTATGGCTGCAGAAACTTTATCGCGAAAAACGAAGTCCTAGATTTTTAAAAATCTGTATTTTTATTTAATGGGTATATAAATCTTATTTAGACGATCGTTTTGACATAAAATATGACTTCTAACTCCTAAAAACGAACATTTTAGAGCCGATTCAATTTTTGAAATTTCATATAAAAATTCAGCTATTACGTTAAATTAGTTGCTGGTGCAGTTTTGAGCGGTTATTTCGAGCACTTTAGAATCTGTTTCGGCCTTCCGGCGAAACATGAAAGTTGTTCAGAATGCTGTGATTAGCTTACCGCGAGAAAATCGTAGTCTAAAATGCGTGTTAACGTGTCAAAAATCTAAAGAACAATATATAATTTCATTTTATGTATGTTTCCATCAGATCTGATGTGGGGACATTTTCGTCATTTTCTGTAAATATTCGGGTTTCGTGTAAAACTGAAAAGTTATTCGTTGGATCGTTTTACTTCCCCAACGTGGCTTGTTGAGTCAAAAAAAAAATAAAACGTTGTTAACTGGTCTAAAATTCAAAGTTATTATGTGTTTTTCTTAATAATGAAAATGTAGTTTCGCATACCCCTGCAAATATTTGCATACCCGTGAAAGGGGAAATTTGGTCATCTTCTATTGAATTGCAAATCTTGGCTACAACTAAAAGGTTATTTAAAACGATATTTAAGCATAAAGACGGTACTCATACAAACGAAATTGAAATTCATCTTTACGAGACAATGTAAACTCCTTTATCTTTTTAGACTTTCCAAAATTGAAAACTTCCCTACAATAGATACTTCCAAAAAAATTGGAAACCCTTCGAAAATTAAAAATTTTCATGAACAATGGTACAATTTGGACGTGACATATTGGACAACCTTTTTGAGGACATCGATTCTTTTTTTTGACCGGCGATCATTCGTCTGCTGGTCCATTTACTTGATTTCTTCGAGCTTTCTTGATTTACTTACCACTTCCTTGGATTTCTGTTACGTTCTTGATTTCTATTGAACACCGTACTGATTTCCATTGCACTCTTGATTTCTATTGAACTCTTGACTACTATCGCATTATTGGTTTCTATTGAATTCTCATATTACTACTGCATACATGATTTCTATTGTATTTTCGATTCTACTATTATACTCTTGATCTCTGTCATTGCATTCTTGACTTCTACGATTGCATTTTGGATTACTACTATGTTCTTGAATTCTATCATCTCTTCGGTTTACTATTACTTGAATTACGATTTCTATTGCATTGCCTTGAACTCCTGTATTTCTATCCTTGTGTCCTTCTTGTCTAAACCTTCTCGTTCATGGATCTGAAATATCTTGTTATGCAAATTCTGACTGAACCCTTGTGTTGACTTGTGTATTGCCATTCGCTCTCTATCGCTTGAAGCCGTGATTGACAATTCTCCTCTTCGTATTCTATCGCCATTGATACCCTCTATTTCATGATGTTTCTGATTAAACCTCTCCAAAGATTCTATCGGATTGTGATTCATTCAACCATTCTTTTGTGAACTACCCTTTTGATATTCTTGTGCAACCCACTCAGTGTTTTACAAAGTGAATATGATGTCACCCTAGAGAATGTAACATATTACTGTTTCACCAAGTATATTTAATTCTGTCTAAGGAAAACTTAACTCTGCTATCATTTTACGAAACATTTCACTTGAGCTTTAATAAATGATTATCCGTTTAAAACTGTCTACAGATTTTCCGGGGAATTAAATAACTACTCTATTATGAAAGATCTTCAAAAGATTGTTTGATTTCTATTCTATGAACATTATGATTTATACATTGAATTATAATAAATAAAAAAAGGGGGTTGACGAAGCTGAGCATTGCATTGCTGCGCCTAAATTATTCATAGTTGCGTGCCTGTGTATAATTTAGATGGAGCCATGCACGGTTGAATAGTAGTCACCACAAAAAAAAAAAATAAAAAAAAATAAAAAAAAAAATTATAAAGATCAACTTTTAACAAGATTATCGAAAAAAACACAATCTTGATGGGGTTTGCACTTAATTCTATCATGAGACATCTGCATATGTGCCCATATCCTTACTCGAACGAATTTACCAATTGTATGTGTATCCATACTTGACCACCGTCACCTTAAACATTGTTTTCTTTTTCCCCTTGACTTGGATAATCCTGAATGAACTCTACTATCCCTCGAATGTGTATCGATCTTCGCGAACTCTATGTGTAAATTTTTCCCGTTTTATGATTGGACGACTTGATGATGTACTTGGTTGTTTTCGCCGTCTTATCGTCGACACGTGTATTGTATCTTTGCTTCAAGATCCATACGACTTTTAAATTGTGCAATATCTTATTGTTTGTGCATTATGCAACTTGTGTTCATTATTCTTACTCTGTTTCTACCTTATTACTTGTGGAAATTCGAGTGTGTACTTGCTTACTTTTGATGCACTGATTGTACCTACGAAAATTTCGAAGATTTCTTTTCTTCACAAGTTTCATAAGAATTTACAAAATCTTCACAAATATTCAAACTACTAAAATGACTTTTTACATCTGAGAAGTGGAATTATACACTTTCTTCGTATGATATAAGACTATTGTTTTGGAAGGCATGGATTTCTTATAAAAAGAAATATATATATACGCTATTTCAACCAGTTTCAATTATACCTTACCAATATCGGTTAAAACTAGAAAGAGGACGTTTTTCTTTTCGGTGATTTGCTTTTCAGAATCTGAAAATGGACTTTCTACAATTGCAATCTTAAACCTGGATTTCAAATCTCAGTCTCATACATACATCCTACAATTTCTTTATAAAGGACTAAAGTCATACTAAAACTTATTCTAATTATGTTTTGGAAATGATTAAATTTTAATGTTATCGATCTTACTTATAATCACCAAGTTTTTTTAAAAGTCATTATGAATTCAGGCATTATTACTATAATTGAACTAGACCGAAGTGATTTGTATCTTCAACGCCAATTTTAATTCGTATCGTGTGTTTACCTTTTTATAATGCATGTGTCTGGGTTTCACTGTTTACGTAATTCGTGTTTTCTCGTTTTAGCTTATTCTAATCTCTTATCGTACATTTTATCTGTTTTCTAATTACCTTCTTGGCCACCGATACTGTACCGCTGACACTGTTGCCTTCAATTCTGTTTTACGTCATTGTACGCTTGACCTGCTTGGTCACCTGTTTTCTTTTGACCTCCTGCCCACACGGCTTGGCAGCTTTGATGTCATCGTGGGTATGGATTGGTTTGTGACCCATCGTGCGGTCATTGTTTGTTTTGAACGATATTACGTATTCCTTTACCTTCGATTGCAATCTTGGGACTCCACGGTGAACAACCGGTGGACGACCTAAAACCTCTTCGATGTGCTAAATCCGCTGAAAAGCGTCTAGACAATATCCGTTTCGTTCGTGATTTTTCCTGATAACCTCCTGCGTACAAAGTTGAAGTCGAAACTTATCTTGTTTCTGAATCGCCGTACTACTTGACTCCGTTGGAAGCTGAATGAGTGTTTGCGAGTTCATGAAAGTGATGTATCTGAAACTGCCTTTTTGTACCCGTTACGAACATTTTGAATTTTCTGTGATACCGTGTAGTTTTACGAACGCCTTACAGAGTTCATGGACGTGATGAACATAGTTTGCGAATTACTAACTTGACATGTGACCCTAGTTTTCATTGACGACTTCCTCATCTTTTTCTTTCTCCAGTTGAACTCTGAGGGACCAGAGTTCCTTTAGAGGGGTCGACTGTGAGAACCCGTAATTTCTGAGGTATTATTTTATCCGATAAACTCATATTTTCAATAAAATAATAATTTTGTATTATTTTAGTTGACCGAATCGATTTATTTCGCAATATTCACCGTTTAGTAATGATTATCCATTTTAATGATCAAGGAAGCCACGTGTCCGTAATAGTTTATTCGATCATGAAATTTTATCATTTCACATGTTTAACAAGATTTATGCGAGTTTTATCATTTCAAGTTACATTTTTATCCAATGTCGGGCTAGGGACCAAGAACAACCAACGAACCATATGCATCTATCAAGTTAACCATATGTAAAATTTTTTTTACTTACAATATTTTTACATCATTTCCAAAAAAAAAAAAAAATAATTTACTTACACTAATTTATAAACAAAACTCTAAACCAAACACCCTCTTTAAATGGTTTAAGCTCCAACAAAACCAAATACCAAACACCCTCCTACTTAAACACTACAAAATAAATAAATAAATAAAAATATGTACAAAATGTGTTGACCTGTACAAAAAAAAAAAAAAAACATACAGTGAACAAGTTTTCACCATCTCCCTCTCCATATGTGACGCCACCACCACCTCTTCTTCCACCATTTTCACCTACTTCCAATCCTCAAATCCATAAACTAAATATACCATCTTAAACCCCTTGAAAACCTCTACATATTGATATAAACAAAACCCTACATGCATCACTTTTAAAAAATACGAATTTTGTGAAGATTTTGATGTTACAAATGGGTTATTAAGGTGTTTTTACAAGGATTTAAGCAAGAAAACAAGTGGGTTCAATCAAAAACGACTTTGGTGTCTTGTTGGGGTCTCCTAGCCGCGGCCTAATCTCAAACCCATATGGGTTTTGAGTCTTGAATCATCTATTTCAATTACTAAAGTGTTGGGTACAATCTAAACCCCTTTCTCTTAACTATTTCATGGCTTAATTCATTTTTATTGATTTGCTTAAATGGGTTATTGATATAATTGTTTAAAAATGGTTTATATAGATGAAACCTACTGATTTTAAATCATATATATGTTGGTGGTGATTAATTAGGGCTTGTTTAGGGTTTGTGAATTGATTTTGATAATGAGGTAGTGATTTAGGAACCAAAAATGTGTTTGGAAAAGTTGCTGTTTTTCTACAGGTCATGCCCGAATTTTTAGAAACCTACAGGTCCAAACACCTTTGAAAATGGATGGGATTTTGAATGTAGTACATGTGTCGAGTTGGCCATCCAATGGAAGTGTCCGGATGAGTAAATGGCGCCCTTTTTACTAAAATGGGTCGAAAATGGGTGTATGGTTAAAAACGTGTGAGTAACCTTTGGTAAAAGTTTATAATGGGTACTTTGACATTTTACATCAGTAATATGGTCAAAAATGGATCATCTCCAATTGGAATTTTTATAAAAGCTATTGTGGTTATTTAATTGTGATTTTTACGGCTAGAGTCAAAACTGTCTTCGCAAAGTCTGAAATGTTGGCTGTCACTAAAATGCAGGTTCTCAGTGATTGGAAAACTTTTAAAAGGTCTAGTTTAGATTTCTGGAAAGCTTATAAAATTTGTGAAATTTTGATGGGTGTCTCACCTCTGTAGCTTTTGTAGATTTTTAGTTATGATTTTTACAAAATGACCTATTCCAGATTCTTGGTTTTTGGAGCAAGTATGTATTGGGAAAACTAGTTAAACATTGATTTAGAGTTTAGACAAGTGAGGTTTATTGTTCTAAACACCTAAGGGCATGTAATTACAGTAACTTAAGGTTGGTTAAGTCAAAAGAACAAGAGATTAACAAATTATAGCAAGCTTGCAAGCCATAGTGATCACCATGGACCGTAAAACGTTTTTAAGTGAAAAGTGTTGTGTTTATCGTGCATACACTTGAAAAAGAGTATTTTGGTTCAACATAGACTTTGTTAAAAGTGTCAAACATGTTCAAAGGCATGAAGCCTTCAAATATATCATGAGATAGATCATAAATCTTTTATTTAACTCAAGTATTCTCATACAAATAGTAACTCGCATATATTTTCCATGTCTTGTCTAGATCATTGCAATCGTTGAGTGGTCATCCTTGAGAAATATATATTTTCCTTGATCATTGGCATTCGATTACTACGGTGAGTACATAGCCCCCTTTTTACATGTTACGTTTACTTAAACCACGGGGTGAGAAATACACATCCGTGGAACACATTCATTACTTTTTACTTGTATGCTATTCGAGAACTGGTATGCTATCCTGAATTCATGTAATACATATTATTGCTTAGTACTTGCCATAAGTCCCCTTCATGAACCGTTAGTTATTCATTACTTGCAAAAAGCGCGAGTGTTATGGGTGGATCCATCGGGACTGACAATCCCCGTCCTTTGTGTTGCGTGACGCATTATACTTGAAGTATTACAGGTGTTTGGCAAAAGCACCTACTCTTAGGGGCCAATTGATACGTTAAGGCTTCGGTTACATGATACTAGGCAATAATATACCCCGATTCCTATGCTAATCCCATAGTTATCAACAGTGTTGCTATAAATGCTTTTTCCTAAAACTAATGATGTGTTCCATGTTATTTACAATACAAAACCTATGATATTCACTCAACAATTTTGTTGACAGTTTACATGTTTATTTCTCAGGTAATTAAGCTTAGTATCATGGATGGGAGCGCGTGGAACTGCGGACATTCGGCTGCTTCTGTATTTATTTGTTGTCATGCTTGCATTATCATAAAATTTATTTTGTAGTATTCATGGGTAAATCTCATAAAAGAGTAAGTTTTGGACAACTTTCACCATTAGGTGTTTATGGTAAAACTTTGACTTGAATTGGAGCATATGCGCTTCCTTTGAAACCTTATTTTAATTTGGGACCTATTTATATTAAATCTTCCGCAAATCTTTGATTTATTTAAAATTTTCCGTAAGGATTATTAGGTAAAACAGGTTTAAATGTCATATTACGGCCGTTATATTGCAGTTTTTCTAAACTTCTATACGTGGCACCCTCTTGTGACTCATGTGGGACCTACCTAATTTTCGGGGTGTTACAATCTGTGTGGTCTTCAGAGTGTTAGCAGCATCAGCATCTGGTAAAATCTTCAACTCACGAGCAGCATCAGTACCTGGTAGAATATTGACAAGTGGAAACGCCCGCGATGATCAAGGAACAATCAGCAATATCCATGGAGTAGGGTACCTAGAGTACACCTGGACTACTGTACATGAAGTATAAAATGAATACTGCACATGGTGCATATCTGAGACACTGTACGTGGAGTACACATGAAGTACTGTATGTGGAGTATAACTGAGACACACTGTACATGGGGTACATATGGAATACTGTACATGGAGCTGGTGGAAATTTTATGGGATGATCGATACTGGTGTCGCTTGTTTGACATTATCAAAAAAATAAATTGATTTAAACGGTAGCAAGCTGAATTGAAACGGTTAACATAATAGGCTGATAATTTCTGCGTAGACTTAATGCTGTTTGTATAGAGGCTAAAAAGTATGACTAAACGGAGTTTCATCAACATTTAGTATAAAGACATGATTGTTAAAGACCAGAAAATGATTTATCAGGAAATAGTATTTTACTGTAATCCTTCTGTATCTTAGCATGAAACATTATCATTCTGTTGAAAACATAATACTTGTAAGGAAACATGAAACTAAATCATCATGTAGATGACATCAACGTGAGGGTATGAAAATTTGACTGTTACAAGGAACATAAAAAATCAAATCAACTGAGGTGTAATATCAACTGATGTGGACGGCTATGGTTCAATCCACAGAATTCAAAGAAGAAAACATGAGACTAAGTATAGGCTATTCTGGTTCGATCCATACTGGTCAAAATTTTCTGAGAACTGTCATGTATAGAAATTTATAATCTCGGACTAAATATGGATGGTTGTAGTCCAATTCATACTTGTCAAACTATATAAAATATCATGATATGTGCAAAGGTGAACATCTATGGTTCAGTTCACAAAACATCATTTGACTGAAAAGCATGAAATTTGACTTGAGAAATGGTGAACGTTTATGGCTGGTTCACCAAGTAATATTTGACTAAAAACATGAATCCGTCATGAGTAAGGGTAAACGCCTAAGGTCGGTTTACCAATACAAAATCTGAACGGCAAGGGTGAACGCCTATGGGTCGGTTCACCAAAACAAAATTCGTAGAAAGGCACATGTGACTAAATATGGCCAGTCCTGTATCAACCTTTTACTTAGTCAAAAATTTAAGAAAACTGACTGATAAATGAAGAAAACTGACTGAATAATCCATGAGAAACATGAAAGATAACAACGCCAAAATCTGGGAAGTTCCTGGTGACTACCCACTAGTCACAGGTCAAGTTTTAGAGCCTACAGGTCGAACCTTGCGCTCTGATACCATAATTGTAACACCCCACTTGGATAAGTGGACCGTTACGTGTATTTATGGCGTGTCATCAAAGCATAAGGTAAATGTCCTAAAACATTAACTGACCATAAAGGAAATACCGGAGTCAAACATCGGCAATCCAAACATAAGCCCAAAACATAAAAATAAAATACTGAACGAAAGGACTAAACAATGTCCAAATAGCAGAATAATGTAAGAAATGCATAAAGTAAGAAGTCTGGATAGCTTCCATCCAAATGCACATGCTCTCAGAATCCTAAGAACGTCCTGGTGTACCTGCCGTTAGAACATGAAAGGGAACTACGGCTGAGCATAACGCTCAGTGAATGGATATAAAGCATGATAAGGAATTACTGAAATGAAACAGATGATGAAATACTGGAGCTGTAAGACTGATAAGTAAAGTTGCAGCGGAAATCTGTGTATAATTTGTAAAGTCTGATTTGTAAATAATAAAGCTGAATCGTTATCTGATAAATCTGAAAACATGCATTTACTGTATTTTAATTGCCAAGAGCTTATATAGGTCATGTGCTGTAACAACTGCTGCATGAATACATAGAGGGGTGACCTCGTCATGCTGTAGAGGGGTGACCTCTAAATAACTGTGCTGGGTGGAGGGATCAGCTCCAATGTGAAGGATGTAGAGCACACACCACATTCACCTGCTAAACTGTAAACTGTAGCCTAGGATGCATCCATATGCCCCACTAATAATACTGATAAAATGGCCAAGCTGAGCTGAGTGGGACGATGCAGGATATCACTCTCCTGCATGTGAGTCACGACACCGGTGCCTCTAGTGCCGTGGTTACGGTACCTCCGTAACTAGTACATAAACTAATCATGCTTGTATATAATGCTCAGGAAATTTATTTATTTCTTAACATGATTACTGATAAGTTTAAACATATACTGGGGAAAACATTTGGCTGAAGATGGGGAATCCTAATCATGCATAGAAAAGAAGTCCTTACTGAAAGGACGGGAAATCCGTACCTCGTGTCCAGTAATGAGATAAAACTGAAAGCTGAAAGATCTATTCCGACTTCATGGTTACTACATAAACAACGGACGCGAATAAGTCGTCTGACTACTATTTATTTTACTGCTCTTACTGTTTTCGTTGGATTAAAATTATTCTTGAAATACTGATCGTATATAATCTGGTAAGTTCTGACTGTTCGTAAATATTACTGATTTAATGTATTCAGTATTTCTGATTATCGTATAATGCATACCCCGGTATTACTATACATAGTAACTCGTTATTATTAAAAGTTTCCTATCTTAAAATATTTCCAATTTAATATCTTTAAAATTAAATTATTAATACGTCATAAAAATGATAAAGCTAGAATTAATTTAATTTTATAAATTAGATTAATAAAATTGGACAGTATAATTAATTTATTTATATAATTCATTTATAAAATGATTTACCAATTCATTTATTTCGTGGTTCCCACTGTTTTGTTTATTTTCCCACTGTTAGTTCATGATTCCCATTGTTAGTTTCAGAGTTCCCACTGTTAGTTTATTTTCCCACCGTTAGTGTTTCTGTTCCCACTGTTAGCAATCCCAAACACACCATGCTGGAATTAGTCCCAAACACCCCTGCTGTGATTTTTTTTACCCACTGTTATCTACCCCCAAACACCCCGGTTGCTCACTGTTTATGAACCAAAACCCCCTGATGGCTTGTGGTTCTAGGCTGGGCAATAAAAAGAGACCACCGAGACCTTAAAGGTCTCGGCTGTGAAGATCAAAAACCGACCGAGAGCTCTATGCTCTCGTTTTTTTCGTGCAACTATCAAGACCCACCACTGTTTTACTAACTAAACATGATTAAATCCAAACTCTGCGTGTTCTTATTATACCCATTTGATTTGTGAATAGATCAAACAGAAAGAATAAAATACGTGATCGGGGTTTACCTTGGTTTGCGTGACAGGAAAAAGGAGCCAAACGACATCACCCAAAACCCACGTATGTTTCTTGATGTTTGTTCGTCGGCCGGCAGGAGACAAGGAATGAGAAAGAAGATGACGGCTCTTTTTTATTAGGGTTTTATATACTTTTTGTTTGTCTAAGCTAACACTCCCGTCTTTTATTCTCTTTTTTTTTAAAACCGGTCTAGACAAGAAATGAGCCTCAGCCCATCCTCCTTTCTTTTGTAATAAAACCGCAGCCTATTTGCACATATACACTATTGTTTTCGTTTCGTTTCTTAAACGTTTAACTTGTGTCTTCGTGTTATAAATCCGTCATGTATTTATTTTTTTTATTTTTTTTTATAAATAATACTTACGTGATACATATATAGTTAAAATAAATTATTATTCTGAATAATTAATTACGTAACATTTTTAAATAAAACTAGGACTGCGTGAACTTAATACTTGTGGATTTTAAGCATTACGTACGTATTCGTAATTTAATCCTCGAAATATACTCTGTCGTGAATTATTTATTTCCTGAATAAATAATGTTTTCGCAATACTTGATTTAACACCGTTATTTATTATCTGAATAAATAATTACGTAACGTTTAATTTAAATCTGTGATTTTCCGTAATTAATGTTCGAGGAAATTTTAAAGCGGGTTTTACATTATCTGATTATTATCATGGTTTGAATGCTTTGTGGAAACAATATGATGCTATGGTTGAACTTCCTAATTGTGTGTGTTCTGCTACTAATGAATTTAAGAATCATAACAAGTTGTTGAAATTAATGCAATTCTTAATGGGACTTGATGACTCTTATAGAAGCTCTATTCTCTGAGACGTTTTACCAGATGTTAAAGGTGCATATGCTATCATCTCTAGTGAGGAATCTCACCGAGTTGCTTCTGGAAACTTGTCTGGTTCCTCTCAGAGGAATCAAACATCTGTTTTTTTAAAATAGGCCCACCAGAAATGTAGTTCCAAGAAATCAGAGTTTTAACTCTGGTGGCTTTAGACCTAACTATAATAGCAACCCTAGACCCAACATGCCTAATACACCCAACTCTTATAGACCTAATGGGAACTCTAAAGTGGTTTGTGAAAATTGTGGGTATAATGGGCATACTATTGATAGATGTTTTAAACTCATTGGGTTCCTTATGATTTTGGAAAGAAGAAACCTGGTCAAAACTTTAAAGGGAAAAATGTTTCTAACAACTCTGTGGGGACTAATTCCAATTTTGTGTTTTCTAATGAACAACAGTCTGCTTTACTCTCTCTTATCTAAGAAAACAATGGTTCTGAAAAGGGTGTGTAGGCCAATATGGCAGGTACATATCTTAATTGTAGCAAAGTTTTTAATGATAACTTTGGGATATTTTTTTGTTCTAATATTCATTCTAAAGTAACTCAGCATGGAAAAGTTGTTGACTCTGGGGCAAACCAACACATGAGCAACAACAAAAAAGATTTGGATAGTGTCTGTGACATATCTCATCTAAAAATTAAAGTTAGTCACCATAACGGTACTAAAGCTTTATCTAAAATTGGAAATCTTAAGTTGGGAAATGGTCTTGTCTTATTTGATGTGTTGGTTATACCTGAGTATTGTGTTAATTTATTTTAGTTCATAAATTAGCTAAGGACAATAAAATATTTGTTGTGTTTAATGAGAATAAATGCCTATTTTTGAATCAGGATTTGAATCTGAGAAACATTCTAGGGATTGGTAATCAGTGTGATGGTTTATACTACTTAGATAATAAAGGTATTAAGAGTAATACTAGTCAAACTGTTACTGTTTGTTCTTTATCTTACTATGATTGGCACTGCAGGCTTGGCCACACTGCAGACCCTGCCTTAGACACTTTAAAGGTTACTTTGAAAATTAATAAACATGACAAATATGATTGTTGTAAAGTGTGTCAAAGAGCTAAACAGACCAGAAAACCTTTTCCTTTAAGTGACCATAAGACCAAGTGTTATGGGGACATTGTTCATCTTGATTTATGGGGACCTTATAAGGTGACAAGTCATACTGGCCATAGATACTTTCTGACTATTGTGGATGACTTTACCAGAGATGTCTGGGTATATCTCATTAAGTCCAAGGATGAAGTTGTCACTTTTATTGATGTGTTTTATAAAATGACTAAAAATTAGTTTAAAAGTAACATTAAAGTGTTTAGAACTGATAATGGTACTGAGTTTGTTAACCAAACTTTCAACAAGTTTTGTAACAACAATGACATACTTCATCAAACCTCTTGTGCTTATACCCCACAACAAAATAGGGTTGCTGAAAGGAAACATAGACACCTTTTAAATGTGGCTAGGTGTCTTATGTTTCAGGGGGAATTCCTTTAAAATATTGGTCTGAATGCATTCTAACTGCTACTTTTCTCATTAACAGATTACCTTCTTCTGTGTTAAATGGAAAGTCCCCTTATTAAATGATTTACAATACTTGTCCTAATCTCTCTCTTATCAGAATGTTTGGCTGTTTGTGTTTTGCTACTATTTTAAGCAGTCATGATAAACTGTCTAATAGATCTGAAAAATGTGTTATGATGGGTTATTCTAATTCTCAAAAGGGCTACAGGCTTTTTCGTCTTGATAGAAATCAATTCTTTGTCTCTAGAGATGTGAGTTTCTTTGAGTCTATTTTTCCTTTTAAGGAAATCGTCTCTAAAAAAAAGCATGATGAGTCAAATATTCCTAGTGTTAGTCAAGATAAAAATCTGTTAAATTTTTTTGATTTAGATAACCCTGAGCTACCTGATGATGATGAGAGAGTACACCTAGTCATAATAGTGACTATGAGTCACATAGTGAGGGTAGCCACTCTCCCAACCAAGGAAACAATGTGGACACTGTTGATTCTCCAAATATTTGGGATGATGCTCAAAACAGTGATGACATTGAAGCTAGGTTGGAAGAGGAGGCAGCAACACTTGATGATAACAATGAATCTGAAGGTCACTTGGATCAAAATCCAAGAACTTCCGCTCAGGGTATTAGAAGGTCTACTAGACCTTCTGATTTTCCAAAGAATTATAATGATTTTGTGGTTAATTTCGAAGTTAGATATGGTCTTGAAAAGTTTGTTGGCTATTCTAAACTTAATCATGAGAACTTTTGTAACACCCCATTTTGGAAATGGAATATTACGCATATCATGGCGTGTCATCAAAGCATACAAGGATAAATGTCTAAGCATTATTCAACCATAAAAGGAAATACCGGAAACAAACATCGGTATCCCAAAGTAAAGCTCATCACACACAAACATAAATACTGTAAAAGGAAGGACGAAACAATGTCCAAAGCAGCTGTATCAAAGTAAAGGAAATGCATAAAGTAAAGAAAGACAGTAAGGCTTCCAGTCCATATGCACCTACGTTTCAGATCTACGAGCGTCCCTGAGTACCTGCCGTTTAGGGAACATGAAAAGGAAAACGGCTGAGCAAGACGCTCAGTGCACGGATGTACAATAAAGCATGATATAGGATAAGCATGTAACATATAACAGCGGAAGACTAAGTACTAAGTAAACTGGCTAAGTAACATGAAAACTGGTTTTATAGTTTGAAAAGCCTTATGTTTAACCTGTGAAAACTGTTTTAACATATAAATACCATAGCCCATATAGGTCATGAAAAGGTCACGTGCATGAATACTTGGAGGGGTGACCTCATCATGCTGATTAGAGGGGATGCCTCTAATCAATATACTGGTTTGGGTAGGAGGGATCAGCTCCTTGTGAAGGGTGCAAGGCACACACCACATTCACCATGATAAACTGAATAAAACATGTAACTAGGATGCACCCATACGCCCCGACTGATATAATAATATGGCCAAACTGAAAAGGGACGCCACGAGCAATCACTCCGCCGTGGGGAAGTCATAACATCGGTGCCTCCAATGCTATGGTTATGGTACCTCCATAACTAGGTGAAACTGGTCATGCTTGTATATGGCTATAGTTTATGCTAAATTAACATAAGCAGTTCAAAACAATAAAACAAATGCTGGGGAAAACAGTTGGCTGCATACGGGGAAATCCTAATAAGGAAGGAATGTCCATACTGAAAGGACGGGAATCCGTACCTCAAGTCCAGTGAAATGAACGGAAGAAAGACTCCTACTTCTGGATCACTAATGCTACATGAATACACACGTGTATAAGTATCGATTCACTGATTACGTACTGGGTTCTGTGTCTTGTTATAGCTGATTTGGTATGTTTTAGGTCCTGGTTCACTGTTTAAAGCCTTAAACTGTGTTTATCTTGTATTTCTGGTTTATCTGATTAAGTATTACTTGTGTTTCATGTATTAATATACTTACTGTATAATAATAAGTAACTTTCCAAAAATAGCAGGTTTCCAAAAATAGAAAGTTTCCAAAAATAGAAAGTTTCCAAAAATAGAAAGTACCAAAAATAGAAAGTTTCCAAAAATAGAAAGTTTCCAAAAATAGAAAGTTTCCAAAAATAGAAAGTTTCCAAAAATAGAAAGTTTCCAAAAATAGAATTTACTGCCTAAAATAGATTAGTTTCTAAAAATAGAAAGTTTCCAAAAATAGATCAGCTGCCTTAATTAAATAAGTTTCCATATATAGAAAGTTGCCATGATTAGATTAGCTGCCTGAATTAGATTGATTTCCATATATAGAAGGTTTCCATAATTAGATTAGTTGCCTTATTTAATTAAGTTTCTATAAATAGAAGTTTCCATAATTAGAATTAAGCTGATTACATAAGCTAACATATAAGTCTAAGTGTTATAAGCTTACTACTTAAGTCATATGATATAGTGTATAGTTTAATTATTATTTCATGTATTTTAATTAAACTATAGGTTAAGCATTTTAATTAAAGTATAACATGTATAATTAAAATGAAATGAAAATACTTAGGTTAACATGTGTATTATTATTAATAATAATATAACCTAAGTCATGTCTAAATTAATTAATTATAGGCATGTTTTAATAATTAATTAATTATAACTTATAACATAAAATACTTAGGTTAAATTAATGTCATGATAAACTAATAATTAAAATAACCTAAGTCATGATTTAATTAATATTTCATGTTATTAATTAATTATAACCTAAGTTCATGATTCATAAAAATTACATGTAACATAGATCATGATTTTAACCAACGAACCGTGAACCGGGTATGAATTCGACACCGTACCCCGGGCCAAACCCGGGGCACACGTGTCCCCTTGCTGCCGTGGGTCCCACATGAGCCAACCAAGACCATTTGTGGTCTTGGTGGTGGCGGCAATAGCAAACCAAACCCCCCTCGGGTTTGTTTTGCTAGGCGGCTAGAAACAACACCCCTTTTAAATCATTCCTTGATTTTATTTAATACCAAAACATGTTAGATCAATGATTAATTATCTTGTTTTCATAAGAAAAATAATAACATGTTCATGAAAATAATCAAAGATCAAAAGAATTAAAAAGAATTAAAAAGAAGGGTTAGAAAGGTATACCACTATGTAGCTTGGAAAAAGGATGAACAAACACGTATTCTAACACTTGTTTTCAAGATCAAAATCAATCAAACACCCCCTTATGATGGTGTATAGGTGGCGGCACAAAGGAGGCAAAAGGAAGAGGAGAAAACTCTTTTTAGGGTTTTTAGTTTATTTCTTGTAAAATGAAAATGAAAACATGTTTAACACTTTACCCCCCTTAACTTGAAAAGTCCATGGGCTAAGCCCATTATATGCATGTGTGCCGTGGGTATGGGGGCCCCACATGGGGTACCCGTACCTTTCTCGTGTCCCGATGTTTCGTGTTCGTTCGTGGTTAAACGTGCTCGTTTTTAACGTGTTTCTGTTTCATGTAACGTGTCGTTTATCGTAAACTTAACGCTCGTAAATATATTATAAGTATTTACGTAATTATTTAGTTAGTATTTTAAATGGTGTTCATGATTTAATTATGTTCACGTGATATATCATTAACTGTTTATCATGGGTTCGTACGTAATCGATACTTGTCATGACATACACGTATGCACTTGCTTGATTATTAGCACATGAATGTGATCAATACTACATGAGGTAAGTTTTAATCTAGAACGTACGATCTTAAGGGCACTATTCATGGTAAAAGCATGCGGGTTTTACAATTCTTCCCCCCTAAAAAGAATAATTCGTCCCCGAATTATAGATAGAGTAAGCTGAAAAGAAGTGACATACCCGAACTCAAAATATGAAGTGAGGGTAAGAAGCCCGGATAGACTCCTCTGTTTCCCAAGTGGCTTCCCGCTCGGTATGGTCCCTCCAAAGGATTTTGACGAATGGAATCGTCTTCCTTCTCATGACTCGTTCTTGCCTGTCGAGTACTCGTTCGGGTTCTTCAACAAACGTGAGATCTTCACGTATCTGTTCCAGTGGATACTGAACCATGTGAAGGGGATGATAATTGTACCCTCTGAGTAAGGACACATGAAACACGTTATGCACGTGCGAAAGCTGAGGAGGTAACGCCAATCGGTAAGATACTTCGCCGATTCGTTCAACTATATCAAATGGTCCGATGAACCGAGGACTGAGTTTTCCTTTGATCCCGAAGCGTTTAACACCACGTGCCGGCGAAACCTTGAGGAAGACGTGATCTCCCACATTAAAATGTATGTCCCTACGATGCTTATCGGCATAACTCTTCTGACGTGATCGTGCTTCCTGCAGTTTCTGTTTAGCTACCTCAATCTTCTGGTTGGTCATTTCTATAATCTCTGGTCCTTCAAGTGTTCGCTCTCCCACTTGATCCCAGCAAGTTGGAGCGCGACACTTTCTGCCATACAACATTTCGAAAGGAGCACATTTGATACTTGCGTGCCAGCTGTTGTTGTATGCAAACTCAACTAAACAGATGTAATCGTCCCAATCACCTGTCCATTCCAACGCACACGACCTTAACATATCTTCCAATGTCTGAATTGTTCGCTCCGACTGTCCGTCCGTTTGAGGATGAAAGGCTGTGCTCAGCTTGAGTTGTGTACCCCAAGCTTTTTGCAGACCTTTCCAGAATCGCGACGTGAAACGAGGATCTCTGTCTGAGACGATGCTGGAGGGAGTGCCGTGGAGTCTCATGATCTCCCTTCTGTATGTATCTGCGAGTTTACTTACCGGATCTTCCTTGCGTATCGGTAAGAAATGAGCTGATTTGGTGAGTCGATCAACGATGACCCAAATAGCATCGTGCTTCTTCTTGGTAGGCGGAAGACCGGTAACAAAATCCATGGTGATTTTGTCCCACTTCCATTCTGGAATATCCAACGGTTGAAGGAGACCGTCAGATCGCTGATGTTCAATCTTAACCTGCTGACAGGTAAGACATTTGGAGACATACGTGGCTACATCCTGTTTTTTACCACTCCACCAAAAGTGCTGTCTGATGTCATGGTACATTTTTGTCGACCCAGGATGTATAGAAAATGGGGAGCTGTGAGCTTCAGCTAACAATGCTTCCCGGAGTTCTGGATTGTCAGGAACACAAAGTCTCGTGCCCTGCCAAATGATACCGTCTGCGTCCATTCTGAATTCTGTCTGCTTCTCCAAATTCTGAATTATCGCCCAAATCTCTCCATCATCCTTCTGCGCTTCCTTGATCCTAGTCAGTAACTCAGGTTCTACTGTAAGATTCGCCCAGTATCCGTGCTGCCCACGTACCATGATTTCAATGTCAAGCCGCTCCAAGTCCCTTATGTTTTGCTCCTTGATCTCAATGCCGTTTATCATTCCGGACTTTCTGCTGAGTGCATCTGCTACTACATTAGCTTTCCCGGGATGATACTGTAGGTTAATATCATAGTCCTTCAACAGTTCCAACCATCTCCTTTGTCTCATGTTCAATTCTCGCTGTGTGAAGATATACTTCAAGCTCTTGTGATCCGTGAAAATGTCGCATGATTCTCCGTATAAGTAATGTCTCCATATCTTCAATGCGAACACCACTGCAGCAAGTTCCAGGTCATGCGTAGGGTAGTTTTCTTCATAGGGCTTAAGCTGCCGTGAAGCATACGCGATCACTTTCCTATGTTGCATGAGAACACAGCCCAGTCCCTTCCCCGATGCATCGCTATAGATCTGAAATCCACCTGTACCAGATGGGAGAGTAAGAATAGGTGCAGATACTAACTTCTGCTTTAGGTCTTCGAAGCTCTTCTCTCGATCTTCCGTCCAGACGAATTTCTCTCCTTTCCGCATCAGCTTGGTGAGAGGCAATGCCAGCCGAGAAAAGTTCTCCACGAATCTTCGATAATATCCAGCTAAGCCTAAGAAACTGCGGACTTCTGTCGCTGATGTTGGTCTTGGCCATTTAGTGATAGCCTCAACCTTCGCTGGGTCCATAGTGATCCCTTCTGCTGATACAATGTGACCTAAGAACGCCACCTTGTTTAACCAGAACTCACACTTGGAGAATTTCGCATACAGCTGCTTCTGACGAAGAATCTGTAGTACAGTACGGAGATGATCTTCGTGTTCCTCCGTGGACTTTGAGAATATCAAGATGTCATCGATGAATACAATGACAAATTTATCAAGGAATTCATGAAAGATTCTGTTCATTAGATCCATGAATACTGCTGGAGCGTTAGTCAGGCCGAATGGCATGACTACAAACTCATAATGGCCATAGCGGGTACGAAAAGCAGTCTTGGCAATATCCTGCTCTTTAACCCTTAGCTGATGGTAGCCTGACCTTAGATCGATCTTTGAGAAGTGTTTGGCTCCTTGAAGTTGGTCAAACAGATCGTCTATACGTGGCAGTGGATATCTGTTGCGAATGGTAATCTTATTAAGTTCACGGTAGTCAATGCAAAGTCGCATGCTGCCGTCCTTCTTCTTAACGAACAAGACCGGTGCGCCCCATGGTGATGCGCTCGGTCTAATGAACCCTCGTTCAAGAAGTTCCTGTAATTGGTCCTTCAGTTCTTTTAGCTCTATGGGAGCCATACGATACGGAGCCTTAGAGATTGGCTCAGCTCCTGGAACAAGGTCGATGTTGAACTCCACTTCTCTTGCAGGTGGTATGCCTGGAAGTTCATCAGGAAAGACGTCTTGAAATTCTGAAACTACGGGTTGATCCTGAATCGCTGGGGATTCAGCATCCATGTCATGAACCGTAGCGAGATAACCTTCGCAGCCATGTGACAGTAATGCACGTGCTTGCAAGGTAGATATGACTTGTACAGACCGTCCGGGTATGAACCCGTTATGGATGTACTCTGGTGCATTAATGTCGCCGAAGATCACTCGATAAGAGTGGCAGTCTATGGTAGCATGGTGCTTGGATAGCCAATCCATGCCGAGAATCATATCAAACTCAATCATGTCTAGAGGAAGTGCATCTATTGCACGAACTTTATCGTCAAACTCTAGAGGAAGACTCTTGTATACATGAGTTATTAATACAGAGTCCCTCAGAGGCGTAGAAATGGTAAGCTTAGTTTCTAATGGCAAGGGAAGTGTCCTGATGTTCTTAGCATAAGTAGTGGAAACAACTGAATGAGTGGCACCCGTGTCGAAAAGAACACATGCAGCTTGGCCGTACATATACAAAATTCCAGTAATGGTACCTGAAGATTTGTTTGCCTGATCGCGCGATGTCGTGTAGACACGCCCAGTGGTAGGAGGCGGTTTAGTATCAGCATGACCCGAAGTACCCTCCATTTCACCCTTACGGCAATCTCTCATACGATGGCCAGGGAGGCCGCACTTGTAGCACGCGTCGGAGTCACGACGACATGGGCCAGGGTGTCTGCGATGGCAGGTGCTGCAAAGAGGATGAGTGAATCCTCCAGCAGGAGTTCTTGCTTGCTGAGGGCCTGCTGATGACAGAACGTGTTAAGAATAAGGTATATGCACGAGTATAGAACGTAAACGTCATGAGATGCTTACCAGTGTTAGCTGAACGGTTGGGCTGAGAACCCCTGTGGTTCTGGTCCCTTCCGTTACCGTGGTTCCTGGTAGAGATTAACATAGTGTCAGCATGAGAAATATAACATGAAATCATAAGAAGATGCGTAAATAGTAGGACCTGCTGTTGTTGGACTGTCCCGCATTGTTACGGTAATTGTCATTACCGCTGCGCCTTTCCACAACAGAACGGTCGTTAGAGTGGCCGTTTCCTTTGGGCTGATTGGGCTGCTGCTGAGTAGCCGGCTGAGACCGGTCCCCAGTTTTCTGCCTGGAAGATACAGTTTAAGAGATGATTATAGAACATATAACGATAGGATGCGGTCCGGTTAACGCTAGAACATGAAATGTTTTACCTCTTGTCGGGTCTTTCTGCCTCCCCGAACTCATCACGTTCCTGCAACATCTCAAGCTTTCTTGCTGCGTCAGCCACTTGTGCTACCGTATTGAACGTAGCACATACTAGATTGTTCGCAACCGAGGTGCGAAGTGCCCACCTAAAATGGTGTGCCTGCTCCTCAGGAGTACCAGCCGCTGCTCCTAGAAAACCAGCAAGGCGAAGAAAGCGCTGCATGAATTCATTGCTATTCTCGCCATGTCTCTGACGTATCCCGTGGTATTCACGCTTGAGTTTGTCCTGCTCTGCCTTAGGAAAGAACTGTTCCATCACTCTCTCCTTGAATTGGGCCCATGTCAAACCAGCGACCCATTCATCACCTCCTTCTGACTGTGTCAAAGCTAGCCACCAGTTGAGTACATCGCCTTCAAACCTGTAGCACGCCAATCTTGCCTTGAAGGCGGGGTCACATCCCATAGCATTGAAGATTTTCTCAATGTGAGTCAGCCAGCTTTCAGCATCGCTGGGACTATCAGTCTTTTCAAAAGCTCTAGGACGGAGCTTGTTAAATCGTTCCAACCATACTGCTAGAGTCACTGGGGGAGGAGGAGGAGGTGCCTGATTTTGCGGCTGCTGATTATTCGCAGCTTGGACTTCAGCACGAATATCATTCCTCAGTTGAGGAAGTAAGGCTTGCATGGCAGCCTGAATCGCAGCATTGAGCTGCTCTTGCTCGCGTGTGAGAACCATCTGACAGTATAACATAAACATATGATTAACAGTTCAAACATAAAATATATATAAAAGAAAAATTTTATGCCAAAATTTCACGAGAAAAATTTTATGCAAGAAAATCTTTGTATGAATGCATGATGCAGTTTTATGAAAACTTTTGATGCTCGAGAGTGAACGCCTTCGGTCAGTTCACTCAAAATAAAAGACATATCGAGGGGACGCCTATGGGTCGGTCCCAAATCTAAAAGTTTCGATAAAACACATGCGACTAAATAGGGCCAGTCCTGTACCAACCATTACTTAGTCAAAAACCCTGTAACAATGACATGTATATGTATGCTTAAAAATGATGAATGCATGAAAACAACTGTCAGTTCTAGGAAGACCGTAGTGACTACCCACTAATCACAGGTCATATTTGAGAGCCTACAGGTCGAAGCCTTGGCTCTGATACCATAATTGTAACACCCCATTTTGGAAATGGAATATTACGCATATCATGGCGTGTCATCAAAGCATACAAGGATAAATGTCTAAGCATTATTCAACCATAAAAGGAAATACCGGAAACAAACATCGGTATCCCAAAGTAAAGCTCATCACACACAAACATAAATACTGTAAAAGGAAGGACGAAACAATGTCCAAAGCAGCTGTATCAAAGTAAAGGAAATGCATAAAGTAAAGAAAGACAGTAAGGCTTCCAGTCCATATGCACCTACGTTTCAGATCTACGAGCGTCCCTGAGTACCTGCCGTTTAGGGAACATGAAAAGGAAAACGGCTGAGCAAGACGCTCAGTGCACGGATGTACAATAAAGCATGATATAGGATAAGCATGTAACATATAACAGCGGAAGACTAAGTACTGAGTAAACTGGCTAAGTAACATGAAAACTGGTTTTATAGTTTGAAAAGCCTTATGTTTAACCTGTGAAAACTGTTTTAACATATAAATACCATAGCCCATATAGGTCATGAAAAGGTCACGTGCATGAATACTTGGAGGGGTGACCTCATCATGCTGATTAGAGGGGATGCCTCTAATCAATATACTGGTTTGGGTAGGAGGGATCAGCTCCTTGTGAAGGGTGCAAGGCACACACCACATTCACCATGATAAACTGAATAAAACATGTAACTAGGATGCACCCATACGCCCCGACTGATATAATAATATGGCCAAACTGAAAAGGGACGCCACGAGCAATCACTCCGCCGTGGGGAAGTCATAACATCGGTGCCTCCAATGCTATGGTTATGGTACCTCCATAACTAGGTGAAACTGGTCATGCTTGTATATGGCTATAGTTTATGCTAAATTAACATAAGCAGTTCAAAACAATAAAACAAATGCTGGGGAAAACAGTTGGCTGCATACGGGGAAATCCTAATAAGGAAGGAATGTCCATACTGAAAGGACGGGAATCCGTACCTCAAGTCCAGTGAAATGAACGGAAGAAAGACTCCTACTTCTGGATCACTAATGCTACATGAATACACACGTGTATAAGTATCGATTCACTGATTACGTACTGGGTTCTGTGTCTTGTTATAGCTGATTTGGTATGTTTTAGGTCCTGGTTCACTGTTTAAAGCCTTAAACTGTGTTTATCTTGTATTTCTGGTTTATCTGATTAAGTATTACTTGTGTTTCATGTATTAATATACTTACTGTATAATAATAAGTAACTTTCCAAAAATAGCAGGTTTCCAAAAATAGAAAGTTTCCAAAAATAGAAAGTTTCCAAAAATAGAAAGTACCAAAAATAGAAAGTTTCCAAAAATAAAAAGTTTCCAAAAATAGAAAGTTTCCAAAAATAGAAAGTTTCCAAAAATAGAAAGTTTCCAAAAATAGAATTTACTGCCTAAAATAGATTAGTTTCTAAAAATAGAAAGTTTCCAAAAATAGATCAGCTGCCTTAATTAAATAAGTTTCCATATATAGAAAGTTGCCATGATTAGATTAGCTGCCTGAATTAGATTGATTTCCATATATAGAAGGTTTCCATAATTAGATTAGTTGCCTTATTTAATTAAGTTTCTATAAATAGAAGTTTCCATAATTAGAATTAAGCTGATTACATAAGCTAACATATAAGTCTAAGTGTTATAAGCTTACTACTTAAGTCATATGATATAGTGTATAGTTTAATTATTATTTCATGTATTTTAATTAAACTATAGGTTAAGCATTTTAATTAAAGTATAACATGTATAATTAAAATGAAATGAAAATACTTAGGTTAACATGTGTATTATTATTAATAATAATATAACCTAAGTCATGTCTAAATTAATTAATTATAGGCATGTTTTAATAATTAATTAATTATAACTTATAACATAAAATACTTAGGTTAAATTAATGTCATGATAAACTAATAATTAAAATAACCTAAGTCATGATTTAATTAATATTTCATGTTATTAATTAATTATAACCTAAGTTCATGATTCATAAAAATTACATGTAACATAGATCATGATTTTAACCAACGAACCGTGAACCGGGTATGAATTCGACACCGTACCCCGGGCCAAACCCGGGGCACACGTGTCCCCTTGCTGCCGTGGGTCCCACATGAGCCAACCAAGACCATTTGTGGTCTTGGTGGTGGCGGCAATAGCAAACCAAACCCCCCTCGGGTTTGTTTTGCTAGGCGGCTAGAAACAACACCCCTTTTAAATCATTCCTTGATTTTATTTAATACCAAAACATGTTAGATCAATGATTAATTATCTTGTTTTCATAAGAAAAATAATAACATGTTCATGAAAATAATCAAAGATCAAAAGAATTAAAAAGAATTAAAAAGAAGGGTTAGAAAGGTATACCACTATGTAGCTTGGAAAAAGGATGAACAAACACGTATTCTAACACTTGTTTTCAAGATCAAAATCAATCAAACACCCCCTTATGATGGTGTATAGGTGGCGGCACAAAGGAGGCAAAAGGAAGAGGAGAAAACTCTTTTTAGGGTTTTTAGTTTATTTCTTGTAAAATGAAAATGAAAACATGTTTAACACTTTACCCCCCTTAACTTGAAAAGTCCATGGGCTAAGCCCATTATATGCATGTGTGCCGTGGCTATGGGGTCCCCACATGGGGTACCCGTACCTTTCTCGTGTCCCGATGTTTCGTGTTCGTTCGTGGTTAAACGTGCTCGTTTTTAACGTGTTTCTGTTTCATGTAACGTGTCGTTTATCGTAAACTTAACGCTCGTAAATATATTATAAGTATTTACGTAATTATTTAGTTAGTATTTTAAATGGTGTTCATGATTTAATTATGTTCACGTGATATATCATTAACTGTTTATCATGGGTTCGTACGTAATCGATACTTGTCATGACATACACGTATGCACTTGCTTGATTATTAGCACATGAATGTGATCAATACTACATGAGGTAAGTTTTAATCTAGAACGTACGATCTTAAGGGCACTATTCATGGTAAAAGCATGCGGGTTTTACAACTTTTGTTTTGTCACCCAACTTAACAAATTAGTGAGCTAAAAAGTTTTTTTGAAGCTTCTCAAAACCCTTATTGGGTTGATGCTATGAATGCTGAACTTTCAGCCCTTCTTGAGAATGATACTTGGGAAATTGTTGAGCTTCCTAAAGGTAGAAAGGCCTTAGGTTGTAAATAGATTTGGAAGTTAAAGTATAAATCTAGTGGAGAGATAGAAAGATATAATGCTAGGGTTGTTGCACAGGGGTTTGGTCAAAAGGAAGGTATAGATTATGATGAAACCTTTGCCCCTGTTGTTAAGATGGTGACAATTAGATGTCTCCTTAACTTAGCTATTATACAACCTTGGCCTGTTTATCAACTTGATATTAACAATTCTTTTCTATATGGTGATCTTGATGAGACTGTGTACATGAAACCACCCCAAGGATATCTTCCTGGGGGTGAGAAAATGGTCTGCAGGCTTAAAAAATCCTTGTATGGGCTTAAAAAAGCTCCTAGACAATGGAATGCTACGCTTACTTCTGTGCTAAATGAAAATGGTTTTGTTCAAAGCAAATATGATTACTCTTTGTACACTAAGTCTCATGATGGTATTTTTATTGTCTTACTTGTGTATATTGATGACATCATTATCACTGGTAACAACATTGTTGAAATTGAAAAGTTTAAAACTTTTTTGAGAACTTAGTTCATGATAAAGGACATAGGAAAACTGAAATATTTTTTGGGCATTGAAGTCATTGACACAGATTGTGGCATTTGTTTGAACCAAAGAAAGTATGTGTTGGACCTTCTTTCTAAGTATGGTATGCTTGCTTGTAAACCTGCTAAGACCCCTTTGGTTTCTAAACTTGCTATATCTAATGAACCCACTGATAATGATCCCTTTCTTGAAAACATTGTTGATTATCAGAAATTGATGGGTAAGCTCATATACTTGACCAATACCAGACCTGATATATCTTATGATGTTCACTGCTTAAGTCAATTTATGCACTCCCCTTTGAATTCTCATCTCAAAATTGCCTTTAAGATATTAAGATATCTCAAGGGTTCTCTAGGTTTGGGCATTCACATTAAGAAGACATCTGGTATGTTTCTTAGTGCTTACTCTGATGCTGATTGGGTTAAATGTGTTGTGACTAGAAAATCTGTTACTGGTAATTGTGTTTTTGTTAACAACAATCTTGTATCTTGGAAGAGTAAAAAGCAAAATACTCTCTCCAAATCATCCACTGAAGCAGAGTATAGAGCTCTTGCTTCAGTAACCAGTGAGGTTATTTGGATACTTAAGGTGTTAAATGATTTGCATTGTGACAATCTTTTACCTGTAACCTTGTACTGTGATAGTAACTCAGCCATGAAAATTGCTGCTAATCTAGTATTTCATGAAAGAACTAAGCATTTAGAGATTGACTTGCATTTTGTAAGGGAAAAAAAAAATTCTAAATGGGGTAGTTGATGAGTTACTTAATACTCATCATTTTATCCTAAGTTAAATGATAAAAAAGGTAAAAATAAGATAAAAACGAACATATATCCTATGGTCTTTGATTTTATTTTGCAGATCCGGTTTCCTGACAAAAAGACGAAAACAAGGTGAAAAAGTCAACTCGAGCACGGCAATGGAACGAGCATCGAAAACGAACTACAGAACCCATAATAATATTTTACTGGGCAACCCGCACCTGTTTATCGGGCTGGGTCAACCCATATTTATATTATTATCAAACCATATTTAAAGCCCAATTTAACTTTTATAATTCGTATAAAAGTCTTATTGTTGGGCCCAAGATATCTCCAAACCAAACCATTTCCCCTGTTTTGGTTATATAACGAAGAAAACAAAAGAAAAAAATAAAGACGGTCCATTTTTTCACCAAAAGAATTAGGGTTTGAGTTCTTTTGCAGCCACCATATCATATCAAACGAAAATGATCAATCTCAAAATATTTTCCCCCCATTTTTTCAATATTCGGATACACACCAAACCAATTTCAAATTACCTTAACCCCACCCATGTGATCAATCCACCCTGGAAATCCTTGTCAAAAAAATCTGAGCGCCAAATCTATTTATTTCAAGAAGGGCCAAGATTGAAGGATAAATTTGAATGTTTTTCACCAATGGCTGAGATTTAATCAAAGAAGCACATGATCAATGTTTCAAGACTTCTCCTCACATAAGAAACACAAGACTAGAAGACAAGAAGACCCAAGACCTCTATTGTGTTCTATAAATAGTGATGTTGTAGCCAAAGATAAGGCATCTCCATTTTTATTTTTCTGCAACTTTATTTTCAGTCATTTTTATTAAATTGTATTTCGAATTTCTTTAAATGAAAAGTTGGATTTGATATTTAATCTTGTTCGAATTTAATTTTGTTCTTGTGGTTTATTTAATCCGAATTTAAAAGAAAAAAAAGTGAGTTTTAATTTTATAAGTCTTTATCAATATCAATTTAATTTATGTTTTGTACTTTTTCTTGAAAATTAATCAATTTTTTTTTAGTTTCCATTTAATCTGTTTTTTTAAGTTTTTATTTTCGGTTGCAAAAAATAAAAAATAAAAAAAATAAAATAAAAAAAATAAAGTTTGGTTCGAAGACCGTGTAGTACTTGTTCATTGGAATTTATTTGAAGGCAATGATTAAAAGTAAAAGTTTGGATGGTTTATGGTTTGATAAGGCTAATGGTTAGCATAGGGTAGATGGTTACTAGTTACTCTTTCAAAGAATTGGCTACTATACCATATGTTGAACATGTGTACTTTGATGAAGTTGGTTTTCTGTGATGTTAATATAAGTGTTCTTGGTTGACTAATTCAAGGAATACCTCCAAATTGTAAGTCTTTAAATTTATCTTTACTTTATAAATCTGTTATTGTTATTGCTAGTTCCATCTTTTTTGAATTTGTTTTAAACAACATAATCTAGATTATGAAAAAGGTTTAACCTCTTGATTAATGTTTATTGTAATTCTTGGTATTGCTAAATGTTGTCGTTTGCACATCAGTAAAAAAGTGTGAGCTGTAGCAATAAAAGTTTGGTGGCTTATCAATTTGGCATAATAAATTTGTTTGCTAGTGTTGGTTTCCTAGATAACAATCAAGTTGTGTCTAATATTTTTGTTTATTTTAGTCTGCAAGTGCTTAACTAGTTGGTATGTGATGAGTTGAACTTGTAAGCTAAATTAAAAAAAATGGCGTTTAAGGGACTCGAACCCCGAACCTCACTCAACCACAAAAACGGATCTTTTACCAAACTACCATCTGAGCTAGTAGTTGTTTTGTTAAGACTATGCAAAGTTAACTTAATATAAGCTGTAGGTTAAATTAAGTTTAAATTAAAAACAGTTTTTTTTATATAAATCCCAATTTAATTTCGTGTTAAATATTAAAAATAGGTTAAAACTAGTTAAAAAAATAAAAAATCTCTTCGTAAACTTTATATTCTTTTAAGCTTTTCATAAACTTTTCGTTATTTTTCAAATAGGTTAATTATTTTTAATCATTCAATTAGACTATAATAGATTAAAGTATTGTATAAATTCGAAAAAAAACACAATTTTTAGTCTTAAAATAAATACATTTAGTTTTATAAATTAGAAAATAAATTTAGCTCCTTTATACTTTTTATTTTGTTAACTACGTTTTTAAATTAGTTTTAAAATAGTTAAAATTTAAATTAATTAGTTTTAAATCAATTTAGTTCTCTTTTATAGAAGTAGATTTATATTGTTTTTACATTTTTTATTTGCATCCTAGTTTAGTGGTAGCTTGCATTTTATTTTATGTTTTTAATTATAGTAATTAAATTTGCATTGACATTAGCATAATACGTGTTATTTGTTTATGTGCATTCTCGATAACTATTTATGCTCCCCGTAGTGTAATTGTATTTTCATACACCAAAAACAAAAACAAAAACAAAAAAGAATAATTCAAGCATCAAATACCAAAATCCGTGCGCCGATTCAGTTCACAATTTCGCGAGAAAACGACCCGGGACAATTCGATTATCACTTTTTCCTAATCGTGATTTTCTTATCAATACTTCCCAATCACATATATTTGTGATTTCACACTCGCTTCTTTTCCTAAAGAGCGAACCGTCTAATTACTATATATATACATTTTGCTATACTATATCGAAGATATCAAATTTTTGGCGCCGCTGCCCGGGGAAATTTGTGAACGAATTTGGCATCGGCTTTGGAAGATTAGTGACTTGAAGACCCTTTCGTTTTCGAAAGTTAAAATTTTAAAGAAAACAATATAAAAGTAAAAAAAATATTTTTCTTTTCTTTTTTAGTATATAGTATCATATTAAAAAACTAAAAAATACAAAAAGTTTTTTGTTTACAATGTTTAATAAATAGAATCTACTAATCAATATTATTCCTCAACGAAAAAGGGTAATATTATAATAAGTTCCCAATCTTAAAGATTAAAACTTCCTTTGTATCACTTGAGTGTTGGGGTGTACCTTTTGTGAATTAGCAAACTACATAAGAAGGGATTAAGGAGGGTCGTTCCAACGAACTACGACCCGAATTGGAAAAGGCACTTAAGAGCTTCGCGCCGCCTCGTTCCTCCGCCTTTCTTTGTGAGCTTACTCATAATAGAATTACCGTATCTCTTGATGATTATTGGTTAAGTTCATCGTTTTTCGTAGCCTTTCGCCTTCATTGAATTGTTTTTGGTGCACGAGCACCCGTTCTTCTTATCCAAACCTTCTTTCTCCATTAAGTAATCCTGAAAAACTTATCCGATAAAGAATCATTGACATTGAACAAAGAGAATTTGAAATGGCCGCACAAGGACCTAGACCCGGAGGGTCTCAAAACCAAATTCCACCCCCTTTTCCGCACAATGGTAACGGTGGCGGTGGTGGGCCTCAAGGACCGGCTCCCGATCTCCGAACGATGGAGGAGTTGTGCCAACCGACTTTAAATGGACGGGGCGGACCGATCGTCCCGATCCCGATTCAAGCTACGGATTTTGGTTTAAGACATCACATGATACAACAAGTACAAAATTCTCAATTTAATGGAATACCAAGTGATGATGCAAACAAATATATTGATAAATTTTTGGATGTAACTCAACATATGAAACAAAATGGAGTTCCCGAGGATGCCCTACGGCTTTCTCTCTTTTCGTACTCTTTAGGCCTTCAAGACTTCATGCCGCCGAATGGTATGATCGTCTACCTCGGAACTCTATCCAAAGTTTCGATGATATGATAAGGAAATTTCTCTCAAATGTTTTCCCTCCGTCGATGGCTACCAAATTGAGAAATGCTATTACTAGCTTTCAACAAAAGCCGGACGAATCATTATTCGAAGCTTGGGAAAGGTACAAAGGGTACATTGATCGATGCCCGAGTCATAACATGCCTCTTGTTACTCAAATTGACACATTTTACAATGGTCTTACATTGAGGCATCGGGACACGATCAATGCGGCCGCCAGAGGGACATTTATGAAAAGACGTCCCGAGGAGTGTTACGATCTTATCGAGAACATGACCGCACATCACAACCATTGGGACACTACGGTATTTCGAGATGAGATGACTAGAGGTATTGCCTCGGCTTCTACCGAGAGCCCGGAGGTTGTCCGTACTTTGGAAAAGATGAGCAATAATTTTCTCGATGCTTTGAAACAACTCACGTTGAATCAATCGGTCAAAGCCGTGAATTCTAAGTGTAAAACTTGTGGTGGTCCACATTATTATCATGAGTGCCCGGCCGTCGGTGGCTACACTCAAGAGACCGCATATGCTACTACGGGTTACCAACCTCAAGGTGACCGTAATTTGCTAAGCTATCGGTCAAATAATTATCTCAGACCACCCGGTTTCAATCAACCCCAAAATCAAGTTGCTCAAAACAATTTCTAACCTCGGAACAATCAAGTTCAAAATCGAGGGAATAACCACACTCAAGGTTATCATCAAGGAAATTTCAATCAAGTGTATCAACCACCGGCTTATCAAGCTCCCGCTTATCAAGCTCCGGTTAATCAATCACTTGCTATTCCTAACGATGTGTCTAACTACATGAAAGCTAATTACATGGTCGTGAAGAATTTACAAAGCCAAATTACCAATTTAAAGAGTGATTTAAGCAAACAAGGAAATGATCTTAGGAACGAACTTAAAAATGATATGAGAACTTCTTTGAATAATCAAACTAATGATCTTAGGAACATGATGGCTAGCTTCTTTCAAGCAAACCAAGCCTCGGGTTTGGGGCCTTTTCCGGCCAATACCGTTGCAAACCCGAAAGGCGAGTTGAAAGCCATCACCACCCGAAGTGGTAAAGCCTATAAAGAACCTCCGATGCCAGCATCGGAACCAAAGGAAATCGAGGAAACAAAGGACGAGGAGCAACCCAAAAGCTCACAAAGTACCGCTCAAGTCCAACCTCCGTTTAAACCAATTCCAACTCTCATTCCGGAACCCGAGATTCCGAATACTAAGCCTTCGATTCCATATCCTTCAAGGCTTAGTAACCAAAAGTTACAAGACAAAACTAATGCTCAAATGACGAAGTTTCTTGAAATCTTTCAAAAGTTACACTTCGACATTAGTTTTGCGGATGCTTTGCTCTACATGCCCAAATTTGCCTCGATGTTTAAAAGCATGTTAAGCAACAAGGAAAAACTAGGCAAATTGACCAAAACTCCTTTGAATGAGAATTGCTCGGCGGTGCTCCTCAAAAAGTTACCCGAAAAACTTGGAGACCCCGGCAAATTTCTCATACCATGTGACTTTCCCGAGCTTGATGAATGCTTAGCCTTGGCCGATCTTGGTGCAAGCATCAATCTAATGCCACTTTCGGTATAGAAAAAGCTCTCTCTTCTCGAACTTACTCCGACACAAATAACTCTCGAGCTTGCCGACCGATCGGTAACTATACCTTTGGGTATTATCGAGGATGTCTTTGTGAAGGTAGGAAAGTTCTATTTTCCGGCCGACTTCGTCATCGTAGACTACAATGTTGATCCGAGGGTTCCTCTCATTCTCGGGAGGCCCTTCTTAAGGACATCACGTGCACTAATCAATGTGCACGGAGAAGAGCTTACTCTTCGAGTCGATGACGAAGCCGTGACCTTCAATGTCGGGCACCTTTCAAAATTCCCTCACAAATACTTTGAGGAATCGGTTAATCAAATCGACGTCATAGATATTGTTTGCGAAGAGCATAAACAAGAGGTGCTCGGTTTCTCGGAAAACTCTTCAAGTGGCAATACCACTTCATTAGACCCCATCGTTGCTATCTCTTCCCCCTCTCTCACTCCATTTGAGGGAGGTGACTTCATTTTGGAAGAGATTGAAGCCTACCTTGCTAGTGATTCGACTCTACCGGAGTTTGATCCTAATGAATTTGACCCGGAGGGAGACATTCGTCTCATTGAGCAATTGCTTAACATGGATCCTTTACCTCTCCCTCCGAAAGAACTTCATCATGAGGAAATCAAGAAAATTGAAAATCCAATTGTTTATCCTCCGGAGCTCGAACTTAAGGACTTACCTCCTCATCTCGAATATGCATTTTTGGAGGGTGATGATAAATTACCCGTCATTATTGCTAACGACTTAAAAGATGAGGAGAAAGCCGCTCTCATAAAGGTTTTAAAGTCTCACAAGCATGCCATTGCTTGGAAACTTTCCGACATCAAGGGCATAAACCCGCAATTTTGTACTCACAAAATATTGATGGAGGACGACTTTAAACCGGCGGTTCAAAGTCAAAGAAGGGTGAATCCAAAAATTCATGAGGTTATCAAATCGGAAGTTATCAAACTTCTCGATGCCGGATTGATTTACCCTATCTCCGATAGTTCTTGGGTGAGCCCGATTCATTGTGTGCCCAAAAAGGGCAGAATAACCGTTGTGGAAAATGATGACAACGAGTTAATTCCAACTCGTTTGGTGACGGGATGGCGAGTTTGCATCGATTGGCGAAAATTGAACGATGCTACTCGTAAAGACCATTTCCCGTTACCTTTTTCATGGACCTCATGCTCGAAATATTAGCCGAAAACGATTACTATTGTTTCCTAGATGGATTTTCCGGCTACTTTAAAATTCCCATCGATCCGAAGGACCAAGAGAAGACAACCTTCACATGTCCTTACGGAACGTTTGCTTATCGTCGCATGCCATTCGGCTTATGCAATGCACCGGGCACGTTCCAAAGGTGTATGACCGCCATCTTTCACGACATGATCGAGAAAACGATGGAGGTCTTCATGGATGACTTCTCAGTCTTCGATGATTCATTCCAATCTTGCCTCTCAAATTTAGACCGGATGTTGCAAAGGTGCGAAGACACCAATCTCGTGCTAAATTGGGAGAAGAGTCATTTTGTGGTCAAAGAAGGAATCGTCCTCGGCCATAAAATTTCTAAATCGGGGATTGAGGTCGATTGTGCCAAAGTGGACGTTATCGCTAAGCTCCCTCATCCCAATTCCGTAGAAGGTATCCAGAGCTTTATAGGTCATGCCGGCTTTTATCGAAGGTTTATCCAAGACTTTTCGAAGATCGCTCGACCCATGACTCATATCCTCGAGAAGGATGCTCCGTTTATCTTTTCAGAAGATTGCATTCAAGCGTTCAATACGCTTAAGAAAAAATTGACCGAAGCCCCTATCTTAGTTTCCCCCGATTGGGAGCTACCATTCGAGCTCATGTGAGATGCAAGCGATTTCGCTATGGTTGCCGTCTTAGGGAAACGAAGGGCTCGACATTTTCAGCCTATACATTACGCAAGCAAGACTATGTCCAAGGCTCAATCGAACTACACCACTACGGAAAAAGAATTACTTGCCGTGGTGTACGCTTTTGAGAAATTCCACCCGTACCTAGTCTTGAACAAATGCATAGTGTATACGGATCACTCGGATCTAAAATATCTCTTCCAAAAGCAAGATGCTAAGCCGAGATTGCTCCGGTGGGTTCTCCTCCTCCAAGAATTCGATTTCACTATCCGTGATACGAAAGGATCCGAGAACCTCGCGGCCGACCACCTCTCACGTCTTGAAAATCCACACCAAGGTGATCTCGATAAAAAGGAAGTGACGGAAACATTTCCTCTCGAGATACTTGGTATGGTATCTCTAAGTGGAGATTCTAGTACCCCATGGTTTTCCGACTTCGCAAACTACCATGCGGGGAACTTCTTGATCAAAGGGATGTCGTCCTAACAAAAAAGAAAATTCTTTAAAGATGTTAAACATTACTTTTGGGACGACCCCTTTCTATTCAAAGTTTGTGCGGATCAAATCATCCGGCGGTGTGTTCATGGCCAAGAAGCCATTGATATTCTTACGACTTGCCACAATGGAACCACCGGGGGAAACCATGGTGCAAACCTCACCGCCAAAAAGGTGTTTGATTCTGGCTTCTATTGGCCCTCGATCTACCGTGACGCCCATGACTTAGTCCAATCTTACGACTCTTGTCAACGTCACGGCATGATCATCCAAAAAGATGAAATGCCCCAAAATATCATACAAGTTTATGAGATATTTGACATTTGGGGTATTGACTTTATGGGGCCGTTCCCGTCATCACGAGGGAACAAGTACATACTCGTGGCCGTCGACTATTTGTCTAAATGGGTGGAAGCGAAAGCGCTCCCCACCAACGACGCCCGAGTAGTTGTGAAATTCTTGAAATCTATCTTTGCCCGGTTTGGAACTCACCGCGCTATCATTAGTGATCGCGGTACTCACTTTTGCAATGACCAATTTGCAAAGGTCATGCTTAAGTACGGAGTTACCCATCGACTTTCCACCGCATATCATCCTCAAACTAGTGGACAAGTCGAGGTTTCCAACCGTGGCTTAAAAAAAGAATTCTTGAGAGGACGGTTGGTGAAAACCGTGCCTCTTGGTTCGATAAGCTAGATGATGCATTATGGGCCTTCCGTACCGCTTTCAAAACACCCATCGGGTGTACTCCTTACAAGCTCGTGTACGGAAAGGCTTGTCATCTTCCTATCGAGCTTGAGCACAAAGCCTATTGGGCCCTCAAGCATGCCAACTTTGATCTCAAGTCCGCGGGTGATCATCGAAAAGTTCAATTCAATGAATTAAATGAACTTCGGGATCAAGCCTACAAGAACTCTTTGATCTACAAAGAGAAGACAAAGAAGATACACGACTCCAAAATCAAGAACCGCATTTTCAACGTTGGTGATCGAGTCCTTCTTTTCAACTCTCGATTGAAGATCTTCTCGGGCAAACTCAAAACCCGTTGGACCGGACCATTCACCGTTGCAAAAGTTTATCCATATGGCACCGTCGAGTTATCTCAAACCGACGGGCCAAACTTTAAGGTGAATGGTCATCGACTGAAGCACTACTTTGGAGGGGACATACCACCCTTGGTTGTCCCGGATCTCCAAACCTCTCCACCGGATCTTTAAATCCGAGGAGTTTCGTCAGGCTCGTGACGTTAAACAAGCGCTTCTCGGGAGGCAACCCCTGTATTATATATCTATCTAATAAGTGACGGAGGAGCTTTCCTCTTCCATTTGTGTGCTCCGTTTTGGTTATGAATGTGTAGGTTTGCCCGGATATGTAGCCTCTCGAGTCTCGATCCGAATACCTATTTTGTCGGGAGCCCATATCCTTTATCTTTTGACTAACGTTTTTCTATTGCATAATTAATAAACGGCTTTAGATTTACGCAGAGACCCCTCGATTTTAAAAATATGCATTAAAATCGTTGAATTTTAGTATGGGGGTGGCATTCCCGTATTAGAAAACATTGAGGCCAATGTGTAGTTTTAGTATTGGGGGGGGGGGGGGGTATCTATCGATATCGTACTAAATTTTTGCTTAATTCCCGTGTAATCCCGTTTTACCACCAAAAATATGTGTTTTTTTATGCCTAATTAATTTTCTTAAAAAAAAAGAAGAAAAAGAAAAAAAAGATACCTAAGTGTTTGACTTTCCGTTGGGTGAGAACGAAAATAAAAATTTTGACTCGATTGAGCGTGTTGAGCTCTAGCCTAGCCCTTTACCAAGCTTAATCGTTTTTGCGAATCATTTAGAATGGGTTCTTTTAAATTTGCATTAATGGTTTCCATGCATGATTTTAAACTTGCTTAAACAAATGAGAAATGATAGAGCAAAATTTGAGTAAAGATGTTTCTCTATTATAAAGGTTAATTTTTGTACTTTTTACTCCCAACACCTTATGATAATTGTTTAAATAAAGTCGAACGGTCTTAGAGATTCTTAGTTTTAAAACAACTTCCTTTAAAAATTGCATATGATTAATCAAAGTCCACATTAGGGTATAAGCACCATGGAATGGGATGCAAAATTTGGCCAAATGTATAAATCCAATAATACCCAAAAGGTTGAGGATAATATTGCTATAAATCCGAAAATCCTACGAGTATGTGGATGAATAACCAAAGTCATAATAAAGCGTTCGATAAAAGTCACCAAACGGTGTACACCAAGAATGAATAAAAGGCCAAGGTCTTAAAAGTTGCAATATTAAATATCAAGTGGAATTAGCCAAATTTCAAATCCATAAACGTGTTAAATTATACCTTGGCGAGGACTTCGATTTAATCATATGGGATTTTTTAAGGATCGAATTTTTAACTACTTATCAATTAAACCGTCTTTCTTTATCTTCGAATTAAATAAGTATAAAGGGAGTATTGAGTCCAAAAATAAAAAATTACAAGTTTTTAATATCTTTACTTAAATCGAGCTATGATCTTGTTTTTTTAAGCTTGTATTGGGTGAAGTGAAAACCGAGGACGGCGAATTTTACCCATGAGGGGCAAAGATATGAATGTTTTTTGTTCCGTGATCCCTAAGCGTTAATTTTCAAAATTAATGAAAGGCTAAACAAGATGGTCTCGCAAAAATAAATAAATAAGCAATAGTGATTGTAAATAAATAATGTTGGTCATTTTAAGTGTGTGTGTGTGTAAATAATTATGTTTTATTAAAAATGGTTAAAACGGGACGTTTAGAAATTTACGTTTTTCCCCTAAGGTAAAAACTTTGCTACTTTCAAAGTAATTAAATTAGGGGGTGATCGTAAAATTTTATCGGATATTGCACGGGAGTTGCAATAGTTTAGTATGGGGGCGTGATGAGTTACTTAATACTCATCATTTTATCCTAAGTTAAATGATAAAAAAAGGCAAAAATAAGATAAAAAACGAACATATATCCTATGGTTCCTGATTTTATTTTGCAGATCCGGTTTCCTGACAAAAAGACGAAAACAAGGTGAAAAAGTCAACTCGAGTACGGCAATGGAACGAGCATCAAAAACGAACTACAAAACCCATAATAATATTTTACGGGGCAACCCGCACCTGTTTATCGGGCCGGGTCAACCCATATTTATATTATTATCAAACCATAACTAAAGCCCAATCTAACTTTTATAATTTGTATAAATGTCTTATTGTTGGGCCCAAGATATCTCCAAACCAAACCATTGCCCCTATTTTGGTTATATAACGAAGCAAACAAAAGAAAAAATAAAGACGGTCCATTTTTTTCACCAAAAGAATTAGGGTTTGAGTTCTTTTGCAGCCACCATATCATATCAAACGAAAATCATCATCTCAAAATATTTTTCCCCCATTTTTTCGATATTCGGATACACACCAAACCAATTTTAAATTACCTTAACCCCACCCATGTGATCAATCTACCCTGGCAATCCTTGTCAAAAAAATCTGAGCGCCAAATCTATTTATTTCAAGAAGGGCCAAGATTGAAGGATACATTTGAATGTTTTTCACCAATGGCTGAGATTTAATCAAAGAAGCACATGATCAATGTTTCAAGACTTCTCTTCACATAAGAAACACAAGGCTAGAAGATAAGAAGACCCAAGACCTCTATTGTGTTCTATAAATAGTGATGTTATAGCCAAAGATAAGGCATCTCCATTTTTATTTTTGTGCAACTTTATTTTTCAGTCATTTTTATTAAATTGTATTTCGAATTTCTTTTAATGAAAAGTTGGATTTGATATTTAATCTTGTTCGAATTTAATTTTGTTCTTGTGGTTTATTTAATCCGAATTTAAAAGAAAAAAAGTGAGTTTTAATTTTATTAGTCTTTATCAATATCAATTTAATTTATGTTTTGACTTTTTCTTGAAAATTAATCAAAGTTTTTTTAGTTTCCATTTAATCTGTTTTTTTAAGTTTTTATTTTCGGTTGCAAAAAAATAAAATAAAATAAAATAAAAAATAAAATAAAGTTTGGTTCGAAGACCGTGTAGTACTTGTTCATTGGAATTTATTTGAAGGCAGTGGTTAAAAGTAAAAGTTTGGATGGTTTATGGTTTGATAAGGCTATTGGTTAGCATAGGGTAGATGGTTACTAGTTACTCTTTCAAAGAATTGGCTACTATACCATATGTTGAACATGTGTACTTTGATGAAGTTGGTTTTCTGTGATGTTAATATAAGTGTTCTTGATTGACTAATTCAAGGAACACCTCCAAATCGTAAGTCTTTAAATTTATCTTTACTTTATAAATCTGTTATTATTATTGCAATTCCATCTTTTTTGAATTTGTTTTAGACAACTTAATCTAGATTATAAAAATGGTTTAACCTCTTGATTAATGTTTATTGTAATTCTTGGTATTGCTAAATGTTGTCGTTTGCACATCATTAAAAACGTGTGAGCTGTAGCAATAAAAGTTTGGTGGCTTATCAATTTGGCATAATAAATTTGTTTGCTAGTGTTGGTTTCCTAGATAACAATCAAGTTGTGTCTAATATTTTTGTTTATTTTAGTCTGCAAGTGCTTAACTAGTTGGTATGTGATGAGTTGAACTTGTAAGCTAAATTAAAAAAATGGCGTTTAAGGGACTCGAACCTCGAACCTCACTCAACCACAAAAACAGATCTTTTACCAAACTACCATCTGAGCTAGTAGTTGTTTTGTTAAGACTATGCAAAGTTGACTTAATATAAGCAGTAGGTTAAATTAAGTTTAAATTAAAAACAGTTTTTTTATATAAATCCCAATTTAATTTCGTGTTAAATATTAAAAATAGGTTAAAACTAGTTTTAAAAAAAAATCTCTTCGTAAACTTTATATATTTTTAAGCTTTTCATAAACTTTTCGTTATTTTTCAAATAGTTTAATTATTTTTAATCATTCAGTTAGACTATAATAGATTAAAGTATTGTTTAAATTAAAAAAAAACACAATTTTTAGTCTTAAAATAAATACATTTAGTTTTGTAAATTAGAAAATAAATTTAGCTCCTTTATACTTTTTATTTTGTTAACTAAGTTTTTAAATTAGTTTTAAAATAGTTAAAATTTTAATTAATTAGTTTTAAATCAATTTAGTTCTATTTTATAGAAGTAGATTTATATTGTTTTTACATTTTTTCATTTGCATCCTAGTTTAGTGGTAGCTTGCATTTTATTTTCTGTTTTTAATTATAGTAATTAAATTTGCATTGACATTAGCATAATACGTGTTATTTGTTTATTGCATTCCCGATAACTATTTATGCTCCCCGTAGTGTAATTGTATTTTTATACACCAAAAACAAAAACAAAAAATAATCATTCAAGCATCAAATACCAAAATCCGTGCGCCGATTCAATTCACAATTTCGCGAGGAAACGACCCGAGACGATTCGATTATCACTTTTTCCTAATCGTGATTTTCTTATCAATACTTCCCGATCACATATATTTGTGATTTCACATTCGCTTCTGTTGGGAATCTAAACTTGTTAGATTCCCTGATCATTGATTTAAACATAATTAGGCTGATAGATAGTCCCTTGCCTGTGCCTAGGAGGCAGGCAAGTTTCGCAAGACTCGCAGAGATCCAAGTCTCTGTGAGCAACCTCAGAGGAGTCCATGTCAGAGACATTGTCAGGGAAGTCGAAGATTTCCTGAAGACATACTCCTTGGCTGTGATGGATAACAGCCAAGATGTATTAGGGACTCTGAGGGGTTGAGAGTTAACAGGGGTGGCAATACCCTGATAACTCTCAGCACACTTTGGACATGCCATTTGTGTGTTCGAGAATATGAAGAATAAGGAAACTGTTTTTGACAACTGTTCCTTAAAGCATAATGGAAGACTACCAAGAATAGAAGGACATCATGTGACTGATGTGGGAACTTGTAAAAGCTTGTGTAGTCGACATCAAGTACTGTTTAAGTCAAACTCGTAACACTATAAATAGGATGTGTATCCATGCATTAATGTTTAACACTTTGAGATATTAAGAACATTAGTGCGTATAACTTAGTGAATCAAACAGCTACGACTGTATTCATAAGTTAAGGTTTATTGTTGTTCAAAGTGTGCACAACACATTGTCATCAAACGGTGTTATCCATAACACTTGTAATTCTTTATTATACAATAATAAGATTACGTTTGAAAAGTAATACCTTGTGTTGATTAAGTTAAGATTAGGGTTTCTTGCATTGATTAGGGACTTTCAATTGGTATCAGAGCGGTGTTTGATATTAAAACCTTCAAGAAACATCGTTCTCAGTTTTATAATCAAGATCCACCATGCCGGAAACTTCTAGCCCACACTCACCTTCCACAAACCCATCTTCACCAAGACTTAACCCTCCAGCAAATGACGATGATCTACCCCAACTTCTTGACTCAAGAGGTGGATCACACGTAACCAGTGTACAAGTCTTTGATGAAGAAGACTTTGCCAGTTGGAAGAGTCAATTTCTTGTATACCTTGATGGACTTGAACCTTTTCTCTTAGAAATGTTAGAAAATGGTCCATATATTCCCATGGCGCTTACATCTACTGAAGAAAACCCTCTTCCCAAACCTGTCAAACAATGGACCTCAGCTGATAGGAAATTAGCAAACCAAGATAAACGTCTCAAAAGCATCATAATTTCCTGTCTTCCCAAGCATATCATGAAGTCTGTCATTCAGTGTCCTACAGCTAAACAAATGTGGACAGACCTCATTCTTGGCCATGAAGGACCCTCTAAAACAAGATAGACAAAGATTCAGGCACTCAGACTTCAGTTTAATGCCTTTAAGTCACTTGAAGGTGAAAAGGTTCAGCAAACCTATACTAGGCTGAAGATTCTTCTAAATGACCTTGCTATGAATGATGTCACTATTGGTCAAGCTGAGATCAATGCTACTTTTGTCAACAGCCTTCCAAGAAAGTGGCTGAGCATGAATCAGACTCAGAGAGCTAACAACTCAATCAAAAATGATACCCTTGCTCAGCTCTATGGTAAGTACAATTATGAAGAAGGGCTGATCGATACTATCTACAAATCAGAGACTGAAAGATTTGTTGTCCAAGGAGCAACTTCCAAAGCTTTGATCTCTGCAACACATCCTCATGACAGCGATTCTGATATTGAAGAAGATACCCGTAGCAGCCAAGAATTCTTGTCAGACCTCAATGCAGAATTCCATGAAAGAGCATTGCTAGCCAACCAAAGAAGATACTACAAAAGATCTGGAAGAGTAGGATCAGCTAGCAAACCAACTGACAGGTCAAAAGAAACATGTTTTGCCTGTGGAAAGCTTGGACATTATCAAAAAGAGTGTCCTTCTACCAAGACATCCTCACCCTCTTATCCATCATCTTCATCCAAACCCTACAAGTTCAAACAACATAACAACTCATCTCAATCCAATTCTTCAGACACTGAGAAGAAAGATTACAAAAATAAGTACAAGGCACTTAAAGCTGAGTTAGAACAAATGAACTTGAAGATTGAAGCTATGTCCTAAAAGAAAGGTGGTGAGAAAAAGACTGAGAAAGGGTTGGTTGCTGAAACTTATGATTGGAATGATGAACCATTGACTTCAGATGAAGAAGACACCACAAGAGTCAGGGCTTTTATGGCGATAGCTGAAGATGAACTAGCTGTTGGAAAAGGTGATGCAAGATCAGGACAATGGGTTGACATCACAATGAAAAAGGTACGCAGGCTTTTATCTATGTCTGATAGTGATGAACGTAAGCATGTCCTTGATTACACCACTGTTGATTTGCACTTTGTTGAGGAACAAAGGAAGAACCTACTTGATAAGTTTCACTCTGTTAAAACTGAAATGATTAATGCTAAGGCTGAATGTGAAACTCTCAGGCGGGTTAACTTAGAGAAAATATCCCTGCAAAATGAAGTAGCTAGATTAACCTTGAAAAACATAGCTTTAAATGATCAAGTCACTGAATTGAACAAGATTATTGAAAAATGGCTGTGTGCTAGGTTTACTATTGATGAATTGCTTAGGGATGAAGTGCCTGCTGACTTAAACAGGGATATAACTGCTAAGAATAAAAAGCTGAGGATTCTCACCAAACCGAAAGACATTGTCTTTAAATCTACAGAGACTATTCATATGTCAGATACCTCTTTGACTAATGACCCTGTCTCTGAAGATGTGGCTGAGCTACCACCTTTGCCCAAACTCTCTGGAGTTGAACCTAGCAGTTCTTCTAGATCTGCTAAGGACGAACCTAGGACAGACATTGAGAATCCTCCAGCCAAAGTTTTTCGTGTGCCTGCTAAACAAACTGGTAAACAAGTAGCTTTTAAATCTGTTACTACTAAAGCTGTGAATAAGGTTGACCCCACCACTGAAGATCGCCTGTTGTCTCTTATGAAAGAAGTAGAACTCTTGAAACAACACATTAAGCCTTCCGCTGAATGCTCTACTTCTCATGAACCTAAGTCAGTCCTAGGTGAACCCAAAGGGGAAAGGTTAATCAAACCTTATTGCAATGTTTGTAAAAATTCTCACCATTCGACCTTAGATCATGACAGACACATGGCAGCTAAAAGAGCTCAGACACCCTCTAGGGACAGACCACAGAGTTCCAAAAGACAACAGGGAAATTACAAATCTTATCCTCCCTGTAAATTCTGTGGGTTCACAGACCATCACTCAGACGAGTGTGGTGACTTCCCTGGGTGTGATATCTGTGGGAGTTATAACCATGAAACAATGAACTGTCCATCCCAACGCCAAAAGTTTTTCAGGAACACAAGAGTTGCTAGCAAGCAATTCAGGGAACCCACTGGAAAGTGGGTTCACCATAGGAACTAATCTGTTTCTATGTATCTGTGCAGAAATATCTCAAGGAATCGGTATGGTATCTAGATAGTGGCTGTTCTAGACACATGACAGGGATTCAACAATACCTGCACATATACTCAAAGGAGCCAGGTCCCAAAGTGGTGTTTGGAGATAACTCTTCAGGTGACACAGAAGGATATGGCTCAGTGAATTGCAATGGGATCACATTTACCAGGGTTGCATATGTGAATGGTCTTAAACACAATCTTATTAGCATCAGCCAATTATGTGATGCTGACTATAAGGTTTTGTTTACTAAGACTCAGGGAACCATATTCAACAAAAATAATGATGTTGTGCTGGTTGCACCTAGAAGGAGAGATGTTTATGTCATCAACATGGCTGTGTGCTCTGAAGACAGTTCAAATTGTTTTCTTGCCAAAGCCTCTGAAAGTGTCAACTGGCTGTGGCACAAAAGACTGTCTCATCTCAACTTCAAGAACATCAATAAGATAGCCACTCAAAACTTGGTTGCTGGTCTACCTTCAGTAATGTTTTCCAAAGACAAAACTTGTTCTGCCTGTGTCAAAGGAAAACATCACAGGTCTTCATTCAAGACTAGGCAATCATTCTCTATTGACAAGTTCTTACATCTCCTTCACATGGACTTGTTTGGGCCTGTCAAACCTCAAACCATTAATCACAACAAATACACCTTGGTCATAGTTGATGAATTTTCAAGATATACATGGGTGTTCTTCCTCAGAAGGAAAAGTGATGCAGCTGATACCATCATGTCCTTCATCAGACAGGTTGAAAATATGAATGATGTTAGAGTCAAAGCTCTAAGAAGTGATAATGGTACAGAATTCAAGAATCATCAACTTGAATCATTTTGTGATGAAAAAGGGATTTCTCAGAACTTCTCTTCAGCTGGCACTCCTGAACAAAATGGTGTGGCTGAAAGAAGAAACAGGACTCTGATTGAAGCAGCAAGAACTATGTTAAATGGTGCAGCCTTACCAAAGCAATTTTGGGGAGAAGCTGTACACACTACCTGCTACACTCAAAACAGATCAATCATTGTCAAAAGACATGGCAAAACCTCCTATGAAGTTTTCAGAAAAAGATCTCCAGACGTCAGCTATTTTCATGTGTTTGGATGCCCTGTGTTTATTTATAACTACAGGGATAAACTTGGAAAGTTTGATGAAAAAGCTGATGATGGTTTCTTTTTGGGATACTCTCCAACAGCCAAAGCCTTCAGAGTATTCAACATCAGAAGACAAGAAGTAGAAGAAACTTTCCATGTCAGATTTAATGAAGATGATGAAGTCATACAGAGGACAGGAACAGAGGGCGATGAAGTAGATTTTAATGAAAATATTTCTTTCCCAAGTGATGAGTTCACAGAACCCAGACCTACCAGTCATCACCACTCCAACACTCTCACTCCTTATGTTCCTGCTTTTGACCTCTGTCTACTCACAACATAGAAGTTCCTACCTCTCAGGAACTTGATGAAGAAGAACCTCAAATCTCTGATGGTCCTTCTCATGATATTGATGACTCACCAATTCTTCAAATCTCTAAAGATTCTCCTGCTGATAATGAAATAGCTTCCCTTGATATGGCTGAAGAAGACTCTGACACTGAAGTAGTCTTTGAAGAAAGCCCTCCTAGTCAGCAGGATGAGACTCAAATTGTACCAGCTGTGCCCTCAAGTACCCCTGTTCTTGAATCCCCAGCTCCTCAAAATAAGTGGTCAAAAGATCAACACATTCTTCTTGTCAACATTATTGGGGAACCAAATGCAGGGGTCACAACCAGACAGCGAATCCAAGACTCAGAGTCAGCCTCAGCCAATGAATGTCTATTTGCTGAATTTCTTTCTCAAATTGAACCTAAAAGAGTTGCTGAGGCTCTGGTAGAAGAAGGATGGGTAGCTGCTATGCAAGAAGAAATCAATCAGTTCAAAAGGAACAAAGTATGGACACTAGTGCCAGCTCCACCTGGAAAGAATATCACAGGCACTAGATGGATCTATAGAAATAAGATGGATGAAATTGGGAACATCATCAGGAACAAGGCAAGACTGGTAGCACAGGGATTCTCTCAGACTGAAGGAATTGATTATGATGAAACTTTTGCACCTGTTGCTAGACTTGAGGCCATCAGAATCTTTCTTGCTTATGCTGCCTATATGAACATCACTGTCTATCAGATGGATGTAAAGAGTGCCTTCCTCAATGGTGATTTGGCTGAGGAAGTCTATGTTGCACAACCTGAAGGATTTGAGAACAGCGAGTTTCCCAACCATGTGTACAGACTTCACAAGGCAATGTATGGTCTGAAACAAGCTCCAAGAGCATGGTATGAAACTCTTTCAAATTTCTTATCTGAAAATAAATTTATCAGGGGTTCTATTGATAAAACACTCTTTACCTTCAAGGACAAGAGTGATTTCATCATTGTGCAGATTTATGTGGATGATATCATCTTTGGGTCAAAAAATGTCAATCTTAGTAAACGTTTTGCTAAATTAATGACCAAGAAATATGAGATGAGTATGATGGGTGAATTAACTTACTTTTTGGGCTTTCAAATTAAACAATGTCCTAAGGGAATTTCTATTTGTCAAGAAAAGTATGTTAAGGATTTACTTAAAAAATATGACTTAGCTGATTGTGCATAAGTGAAATGCCCCATGCTTCCACCCAACAACTTGGGCCCTGATGAGTCAGGGGTCTCTGTCAATGAGACTTTATATAGAGGCATGATTGGGTCACTGATGTATCTAACAGCCAGTCGTCCAGATATCCAATTCTCCACATGTCTCTGTGCAAGGTACCAAGCTAACCCAAAAGAATCCCATCTAGTGGCTGTTAAGAGAATTTTCAGGTATCTCAAAGGAACACCATCCCTAGGTCTATGGTATCCAAAGGAATCAGGCTTTGATCTCAAGGCCTATTCAGATTCAGATTATGCTGGATGCTGTATTGACAGGAAAAGTACTTCAGGAAGCTGTCAAATCCTAGGAGGAAAATTGGTTGGATGGAGTGATAAGAAGCAAAACTCTGTGGCTATGTCTTCAGCTGAAGCAGAATATGTCGCTACAGCCAGCTGTTGTGCTCAGGTGCTCTGGATGAAAAGTCAATTGGCTGACTATGAAATCTTGTATGACAAAGTGCCAATCTTTTGTGACAACACCAGCGCTATTGCCATATCCAACAACCCTGTTCTTCACTCTCGTACCAAACACATTGATATCAGGTATCATTTTATCAGGGATCATATAATGAAGGGAGATATTGAGCTGCATTTTGTTCCCACAGAGCTGCAACTAGCTGATATCTTTACAAAGCCTTTGGCTGAACCTTCGTTCAACAGGCTAGTTGCTGAGCTAGGGATGCTCAATATCTCAAAGCATGTGGCTTGATATTAAATGTGTTCATTAAATGATTGATTCTATATTAAATGTTTTATTAAATGTTTTTCACATGAAACTAGGTAGTTACTATCCAAGTAAATGCAAAAAACATTCTCACATATTTAATCATTTATTTTTCGGATAACGAGGAGACAAACTTTTTGAAAGGTCAAGGGGACCCACTTGAGCAGTCATTTTCGCCCTTGCATTTAATACGGTTGAATAACTGTTCACTTAAGTTTGAATATATATTGTCTTCTCTCTCTTCTCACCCACCACCATTCTAAAATCAACTTCTCTCTCTAAATTCTTATCTCTCTCAACCATCCGCCATTTTCACTCACCTTCAACCTCAAATCAATGGCGTTTCCCGTTCCAAAAGCCTCCAATGTGAACTTCGAGATCAACGAGAGCATCATCGCCTCCAACAACGCCATTGGATGGATTAAGGCACCAAACAGCACCTATTCAGATCTGGTAAATTTCATGCAGCATTGTGACCTAAATGAAGCCTTCACCAAATCTCCATCCACTTTTTACCAAGAATACCTTAGGGAATTCTGGTATTCTGCTGAAGTAGTAGAAGACACCATTACATTTAGCCTCTCATGCAATGAACATCCTTTTGCCTTTTCCCTTAACGACTTTTCTAGTGTGGCCGGACTAAAACATGGAGATAAATGCTTGAAGACTGTTGACAAAAAGGCTGTCAAGGAAGCCCTGGCCACACTAAACCCTTGCCATGATGTTAACCCTGCCCTTACTCCAGCTGAGGTCCTCGCCAAATCGCCTCTGAAGATTAAGTATTTTACCCCTATGTGGCGTGTCCTCTTCACCCACATTATGAAGTCCCTGGGAGGAATGCAGGGATCACAGGATCAGATGTCATCCAATCATCAGGCTATTGCGTATGGATTAATTTGGGGAGCTGATGTCGACTTTGGAAGCATCCTGTTCTCAAACCTGGTAGAACAACTCAAGGGAAGGAATCAGGTCAGGGAAAAGAACATCTGTTATGTGCGCATCCTGTCCCTGATCTTTGAAAGTTTGCTGGGAGATAAGTATCACAACAAGGCCTTGACTGCTCTTAAGCCCTATCGCATCACAGGCGCCATCTACAAGGAGATAGGAGCTGAGGATATCCCTGTCACCGCCCACATGCTGAACGTGGCCAACCAGGTACCCAACGCTGAGAAGCCCTTGCTCCCTTCCTCTGAGAAGGTGAATACTTCTAGTGTCGCTGGCAAGTCTACGTCTTTGACCTTTGGGCAGCACACTACTAAGTCCAAGGCTTCATCTGGCCAACAGCCAAAGAAGAAGAAAATCCCCTCTTCTTCCCACTCCAAAGCTGTTAGTAAGGCCAAGGAAAAGAAGATTGACACCGCCTCTGGTCCAGATACTCTTGTGGATTCAGAATCTTTGGCTGACAAACAACAGGCATCTAGTGTCTCTAGGTCAGCAGAGACAACAGGAAACCAGCCAAACCAAGCTGATATCTCACAGGTAATCAGTGTACATTTTTAGAGGTTCACAAGCAACCACTCTCATTATGTCTGTAGGAGAGAGTGGTGAAGTTAGGGTAATCCTCGACCCATAGAAGTCTGTCATTACACTTAGAATACTTTAAGACTTCTGTACACCCTGTCTTTGCACTAGGGAATGATTCATTTGTGTTCATAAAGCACCCCGATGACCCTGAACCCTCTAGACAGTATTCAGGCTAACAACAACCTGAATACATTAATGTCTCAACCTTGATCAGCTGTACTTCACACAGCCTCTTGGTTCCCTCCTTAAAAGAGTCCCAAAGGATTTATCCTTTCAGGGGGAGCTGAATCATCACCCTCAGCTTTCCTAGGGGCAGCGTAACAGGCGACCTACAACAACATATGTTTCACTCTTAAAAGAGTCCCAAAGGTTTTACCTTTTGGGGGGGCTGAATAATCACACTCAGCTTTCCTAAGGGCAGCGACTGGCGATCATTAAACAACATATGTCTCACAATCAAAAGAGTCCCAAAGGTTTTTTACCTTTTGGGGGGGCTGAATAATCACACTCAGCTTTCCTAGGGGCAGCGAATGGCGACCATTAACAACACTTCATTCACACTTAAAAGAATCCCAAGGATTTATCCTTTGGAGTGGCTGAGTAATCACCCTCAGCCTCTCTGGGACAGCGAAATGGCGACCATTCACCTTATATTTTTTCCCTGTTACTAATTACAACAAACTTGCAGGCTGAAATTGTACAGCCAGTCAAAGAATCTCAGGTACATGAAAAGGAGGCTGAAACAATAACTCAGGACAATCCAAATGAAGAAGAACCTGTGCTCAATGCTGATGAAGAAATGCTCTCAGTAGAAGATTATGTCTCTGAATTTGAGCCCATGCCTGAAGATGAATTCCCTGAGGGAATGTTTGATGAAGAGGATGAAGAAGATGAGGATGACCAGCTGTCAACCTCTCCTCCTAAAGAAGATGACAAGACTTCTCCTCTCAAGGAAGCTGTTGACACTCCAAACTCTGCTACATCTACAACAACAGTCTTCCAAAGATCAACATATGATCCAACAGCCGAATTCCTCATGTTTGATCATCCTACCCAGACCAACTTCGACTTAATTCCAAGGGGGGATGATTTTGCTCAGCAAAGCCTCAATATCAAGAATCTTCAGCCCGTACATCATCAATCTGATATTGAGCGCTTATCAAGGAAGCTGGACGTGATCAAGTCAGAGATGCACAATTTCACTGTCACTTTTCCAGGCATTATAAAGAAGGCTGTGACTGAGGCTGTCACTGAGCCAATTCAGGAGGGTGTAAGAAAAGGTGTGGCCCAGGGACTAAGTCATCTCTCGACACGAATCAAGGATGCCATTGACTCAGTTGTCCCTGCTATGTTCCATGAACAAGAAAACAACATGAACTGGCACTTCAATGCGGTTCGCAACAGGCAATACAACCATGCTGGCTTTATTGTCAGGCGTGTTCAGGCAAATACTAATGCCAATGCCAACCTCTTGCTGAAGATTGCCAGGGCTTCGAGAAAGAGACAACGTGCCATGGCTGCCTCTGTGGAGCAGATTGCAAGACGCTTTCAGGCACGTTCATCCAAACATCAGGGAAGTAAGGATAAACGTGAGGGGGAGAAGAATGCTACACTCAGCCTTGCATCTGCTGAACAAGGCTCATCTTCAGCCAATCCCTCAACTACACCTGTTCCTCTACAAGTCATCACACCAGTTATAGTACATGATGATGAGGATGATACTCAGGGGGAGCAACAAACACAAGATGGAGCTGACTCATCTAAATCCATGATCTTAGTTAACATCAGCAAGCCTGAGGATGATGATGAGCCAGCGGCCAAGAAACTAAAATTCACTGTGAGCTCTCTCCCAAAATCTATTCAAAATCAGGCTCAGACAGCGTTTCTCAAAAGAGCTGATGATTTGAAAAACATAAGTGTGGAGTCCTCTGTCTCGAAGAAAGGGAAGGAGATAGTTTTGGTTGATACTGACACCAAACTTAAGAAGATAGCTGCGATGCTAGAGACAGGAGGATCCACCACAGACCTTTCCCACTTTTCAACCTTTACACCTTCCGATGAGAGTCCTTTAACTCTTGAAGAAATAGAGCAACAGGCTGAAGAATTCAAAAGACTAAATGAGCTCAAGACAGCCAAAGAATTAAATGAAGCTACTCTGAGGAAGATGACACCACCTGAAAGGGAAAAACAAAAACAAAGGTTGAGGGAAATGGAACTAAAACGCGCTGAGGCCTTAAAGAAAGTCAAAGCTGACTATGATGCCTGCGTGAACAACAGGTATGCTGCTGGCAAGATAACCAAGTTTAAATACACCATTCACAAATCCACAAACACCCTACAGATGATCTTATGGAGGGAAAACCAACAGAGGAATATGGATGTGTTTGACAACTTCAGGTTAAAGACACTTGGGTTATCAGAATGGTTTGAACTCGAAGCCTTAGCTGCCAAAAAGTTTGGACAGGCAAATTTCCTTCTGCTTAAAACTCTTAAGGCCAAGTTTAACTGGATCAAGGAAACAGCTGCCAAACTCAAGATTGATCCCCCACCACAGCTTTTCGAACAAGAACCCCCAAAGACAGGCAACAAAAGAAGAAGAATTTCACAAATTGTTGATGAAACTTTTGTTACTGAAGATGTTCGTGTGGATGGTATGCACAGGGATTTGATCCTTCCAAATGGTATTGTTGGCCCTGTTGATGGTCAGACATACTCGGTGCCTGAAAGAGGAATGGCCTTTATGAACAAGGCTTGCCAGTATGCTTTTCAGAGGGAAGATGAGTTGTGCCTGGCTTCAACTATTCAGCTACTCTGTCACAAGAAGTGTCTCAAGATCAACACAGAGTATTCCAAGAAGTTTGCAAAGACTTTGCAGGATGAAATTGATAACAGATTAGATGTGGCCGAAGCTGAAGAAATAATAAAAAATGATGACTATTGAAGATGGTGTCAGCCCTTTTTACCTTCATCTTTTATTTTACTTATGTAATGAACTTGTAATTTTCTTTAAGTCTTAATAAAATCATGAGGTATGTTTGTTTAGATCTGTTATGTGTAAGAAGAAGCTGTTAAACTCACTTACCTTAACTTAGTTAGATCTAGCATTATTTATGTTTAAATAGGGGGAGATTGTTGGGAATCTAAACTTGTTAGATTCCCTGATCATTGATTTAAACATAATTAGGCTGATAGATAGTCCCTTGCCTGTGCCTAGGAGGCAGGCAAGTTTCGCAAGACTCACAGAGATCCAAGTCTCTGTGAGCAACCTCAGAGGAGTCCATGTCAGAGACATTGTCAGGGAAGTCGAAGATTACCTGAAGACATACTCTTTGGCTGTGATGGATAACAACCAAGATGTATTAGGGACTCTGAGGGGTTGAGAGTTAACAGGGGTGGCAATACCCGGATAACTCTCAGCACACTTTGGACATGCCATTTGTGTGTTCGAGAATATGAAGAATAAGGAAACTGTTTTTGACAACTGTTCCTTAAAGCATAATGGAAGACTACCAAGAATAGAAAGACATCATGTGACTGATGTGGGAACTTGTAAAAGCTTGTGTAGTCGACATCAAGTACTGTTTAAGTCAAACTCGTAACACTATAAATAGGATGTGTATCCATGCATTAATGTTTAACACTTTAAGATATTAAGAACATTAGTGCGTATAACTTAGTGAATCAAACAGCTACGACTGTATTCATAAGTTAAGGTTTATTGTTGTTCAAAGTGTGCACAACACATTGTCATCAAACGGTGTTATCCATAACACTTGTAATTCTTTATTATACAATAATAAGATTACGTTTGAAAAGTAATACCTTGTGTTGATTAAGTTAAGATTAGGGTTTCTTGCATTGATTAGGGACTTTCAGCTTCTTTTCCTAAAGAGCGAACCGTCTAATTACTATATATATATTTTGCTATACTATATCGAAGATATCAGTAGTTAAAACATGTAAACTGGAATCTGCTAATCAAATAGCAGATATCCTTACTAAGGGACTGGATACATTACAGCACAACTCCATTGTTAAAAAACTTGGGATGTTTGACATGTATGAGGTATCTGATTAAGGGGGGATGTTAAATTTAAAGAACCTAACCAGTTACCTCATTTAACCATCAGGGACTAATTGTGTTTATCTTTCATTGTGTTTATCTTCCAATGAGTTCTCACACTTGGTTTAATAGCTTAGTTTAGGTAAACATGTCTAAAGAGTGAAAATACCCATTTTGACCTAATTTACAAGCCATGCATTGAGATCTTGTACCTTGTGCATTAGGGTACTTGTACATTGTCTTAATATAATCTTATAACTTTAATGAAGTCTTATAAATATTTATAGACTTGTCCAAAAAGAACTAGGTGATTGTAGGATATTGTAAATCTTGCTTATGTTTGAGAGAGAAAGAGATAGAAAGATGGTAAGAACACACACACACACTTAGAGAGAAAGTGTAGAAAAACACACTTAACTATGTTTAAAATATATGAACCAACATCCTCTCCAACTAAGGAGAGGGTTTATATACCCAAGCCCATGAGATGGGCTTCGGCTTACATTGGGCCGTCGGCCTACACATGTTGTAGGCTTGGCTTGGACTTGTTTGTTTACTATTAAGATAACTAAACAACGAGCTACTACTTAGACTATTGTTGGAGCGACCGATCCTTTCTAATACGTAAAACGTATTTCCAACAATCTCCCCTAAGGGAGGTCACTCCAAACAAGGGCATTACCCAAGTTACAATAATAAAATAAACCTAGCATTCTATGCTTGTCTTGAGCTCGTAGTCTTCGTCTTTCTTTTCTTTTTCTTTTCTGGCGAACATGCTGATGTGATCTTTGATATCAATCTTTAGCATTAATCTCTTGCCTTGATCTTGTGCATCCTTCACTTGTGATCTTCGCCTCTTCGTGACTTCATGTCCCACATACTTATACCTTCATAATTCTTGAAAGCTTCAGAGTTTGATGCAGCGGAAGACTTGACTTTTAGGCTTTCTAGAATTAGATGAAGTATTAAGTGCATAAAGCATAAGCATGCGGGAACGACTTCTTCTCGGATTCCACAACACCACCGTCTTCAAATGCCGCAACATAAGTAGACACGAAAGAAATGGCTTTGAACATTTCATTCTAATTCGGTAGCATTTTACCTCCGGTCGGTGAAGACCGTTGGTCGATATAAAATATCGTACTTGTGGCAGGTAGATTTAATTAAAAACCTCCTTGACAAGATTTCGCGGGTAACCCGTTCTCTTTACTCGACCGTCCAAAGCTGACTGCGAACGTAAAGAGTGAATCATTTGGATTAAATTATCCGCATGATTGAATCTGTCAATTCCGATTCCTGGAACAAGTTTGATTCATCAAAGAATCGCACCATCGTTGCTTTCCAGTTGTCACGAGCTTGATTCATATTGAATCTTGCAAGTTACCTACCAAGTGCTGTTTGAGGTTAACACTAGAAGTATTTCCACTCATCACTGTGAACACTATAGAGTGTCACTCTGAGTGTTCTGGCACGATCACTAAGATATTGCATAGAGGCCTGGAACGTGTTTAAGTTCAGTTAAGAATTAAACCACTGTTGCTTTCCAGTTATCACAAGCTTGATTCATATTGAATCTTGCAAGTTACCTACCAAGTGCTGTTTGAGGTTAACACTAGAAAGATTTCCACTCATCACTGTGAACACTATAGAGTGTCACTCTGAGTGTTCTGGCACGATCACTAAGATATTGCGTAGAGGCCTGGAACGTGTTTAAGTTCAGTTAAGAATTAAGCCACTGCCGCTTTCCAGTTATCACAAGCTTGATTCATAAAGAATCTCACAAGTCACCTACCATGAGCTTTTTAATTTTTGCTCAAAAAAGGCTTCCATCTTCATTGTAAATACTTGCGTATTACTCGGATGTTCAGGTAAGATCATGAAGATTTTGCGTAGGATTCTTAAGATCTTTCTTACTTTTCACAATGTGTGAAGAAGCAAGGAAATATGGAAATGTGTCCTAATGAGATATTTAATGATCTCAAATGGCTATAGACTCGATCGTGCATTTTGGATTTTAGTGATCAGAGGCTGGAGAGGAGTGCCACCTTTTCAATATCAATATATTCGGAGTGAATAAATCGACAGATAATGCGTTGTCTCCATGTGAATAAAACAAATACCTTTTGAGAGATATTTGAGTTAGCTGGATGGGTTGTGCATTGCATCACTAGGCCCATGAAGTCTATCTTCAATATCGAGCATCATTAAAATGATCTCAATAGCATATGTGTTGACCTGGTTTCTGCCTAAGTTTGTAAGAAGGGCTTCATTCTTTACACCCTTTATCTTTACAATTCTTTTTCATTGTTCAACTCCTTCTATGCTTACCAATACGTCATAACTAGCACCTTGTTGTGATTGTTCCAGTGCTAACTTAAGTACTTGGTCGGCATTCAGCAACGTTCACAATCTTTCTCCATCTTTCCTAAGGACTACTATTTCTATCTATGGAATGCCCTTGGGAAGATTCCTCCGGTTTTGGAAGAATCATTGGACTTAACCTATCCTACCATCCTTATGACACCACAATCTTCATCGTCGTGAAATAAATAGGTTTAGGGTAAGTATATGTCACCATGAAATCCATTTCAATAAGCAAATCCGTTTTGCTCCCCCTAACATATGCCACGATAGTCAAAAACATTTTGCACATGTCGGGATGAGCCATCACGTTAAGTCAAACCATTTTTGATTAATCATTTCTCATATTAAATCACATTTTCTCTCCCATATTAAAAATATTAACCCAATCGATGTTTTTAATATCAATTGATTTAATGAAGTTTTAACAAAATTTTTGGAAAGAAAAATTTAAGTCCTTTTAATCTTCATGAGATCAATTTGTGAGATATGATACCGATTTGTAACATGATCACATATTCACCATATACGAATGAATTGACAAGGTTGGACCTGATTGATGAGAACATCATATGATAAGATCAAATGGTTCTTGTCGGCAAATGTTGGTCGCCTCGTCACGTCTGAAGTCATATCTTGACACCACATGTACGATTGGTATTGTTGTCTTGACAGCAAATTATGAACTTGGCACGTTCGGTATCGAAGATTCTGAATGCTTGACAATTGCTCCCCCTCAATTGTTGACCCGTGTTCTATTGAAAGAGCTGTAGTCGTCATTTGAGTATTTGCATCGTCGAGTCTGTAGATACCAATTGCATATTGCTTCGGTTTCTAGAGATGATAGCTTCATAAAAACAAGATTTCTCTTGTTTTAACAAATAAATGCACTGATGCGTACATATATGCATGTTAGATTGTGTTATAACGTATACACAATCCCTTACATAGTTATAAAGTAACCATGCCCGAGAAAATTAATTCTCGTTGTTGAGCCAAAGCTTTCATAAGAAATACTTGACTTTAATATGAAAAGCGGGTTGCAGTCTGAAATAACTACAAGCCATATGAGCATGTTTTATGAAATATTTACAACTTTTGTACGAACTCTATTTATGGCGTCGTGTCGATATTAATCAACATTTCTAAGGACGTAAATATTATCGTACCAAAAGACATGCCTTTGAAAAATAAAGTAAAAATATTTTTGGATTTTTCTAAATTTTTCAATTTTTATGGTTTTTATATGGTTTTATATTTTTGTATTTTGCTTTTGTGGATAAAAATATAAACAATATATACAGATGATCATCAAGGATACAGAGAATAGTTTACCACCACTATTCTTTCGCTTCATCTGCCAGTTCCTTTAGAGTCTCAGGCGAGAAATTTTTCAATCCTAGCTTGTCGGCCAAAAATTCCATTCGAGCACGATCTAAAGCCTTCGTGAAAATATCCGCCAATTGATACTCTGATCGGACAAAGTAAAGCTCTATCCCTCCATTTTTCACTTGCTCCTTGATAAAGTGGTAGTGAATGTCAATATGCTTCGATCGGGAGAATCGAACATTGTTGCAACATAAGGCAATTGCACTTTTGTTGTCACAGTACATCAGAATTTTGTTGAAACCTAGACCATAGTCGGTTAATTGTGATCTCATCCAAAGAATTTGAGCACAACAACCGGACATAGCTATGTATTATGCTTCCGTACTTGAAAATGCAGCGCTTTTCTGCCTTTTCGATGCCCAACTGATTAGTCGATTTCCTAGTAGTTGCAAAGTTCCACTCGTGCTACACCTTGTATCTTGACAACCCGCGTGATCCGCATCTGCATATGCCATTAGTGCAATCGAAGAGTCATTCGAATACCAAATTCCTCGATCAATGGTTCCTTTAAGATACCGAAAGATCCGTTTAACAGTAGCTAAGTGTAACTTAGTAGGCCTAGTTTGATACCGAGCACACATACATATGACAAATTGAAGATCAGGTCGACTAGCTGTGATATACAGAAGGGTACCGATCATTCCACGATAAAGTGTCGGATCAACGACAACTCCATGTGGATCTGCATCAAGCTTAGTCCGTTCCACCATTGGAGTATCTACAGGGTCGCAAGATTCCATCTTATATTTCTTAAGAGATTCAAGGGCATACTTGGATTGATTGATAAAGATGTCTCTGGGACTCTGAGATATCTGAAGTCCTAAGAAAAATGATACCTTGCCCATCATTGACATCTTAATCTTGGAAGACATGAGTGTCCCAAACGCATCGGATAAGGTTTGGGTCGAGGCAACAAATATAAAATCATCAACATATATTTGTACCATAATCATATCTTTACCTCGTTTCTGAATGAACAACGTGGGATCCACCTTGCCTTTAGCGAAGCCTTGCGTAATGAGGAATTGTGACAATAGATCATACCATGCGCGTGGAGCTAGCTTCAACCCATAGAGAGCCTTCTTAAGCTTGTACACATGATTAGGATATTTAGAATTCACAAAACCATATGGCTGTTGAACATGGACCTCTTCCTTGTTTTCACCATTAAGAAATGTTGTCTTCACATCCATTTGATAGACGATCATATTCATATGGGCTGTATAAGCAAGGAATAGTCTAATAGCTTCCAAACGGGCAACATGTGCAAAGGATTCCATAAAGTCGATGCCCAATAATTTCTTATATCCACGAGCTACTAGTCAAGCTTTGTTCTTCAATATTCCGCCTAACTCGTCGAGTTTCACCTTGTAGACCCATTTCAAAGTGAGTAACTACACTTGATCCGGGCATGGGACAAGTTCCCATACTTCAAGACGTACAAATTCATTAAGTTCTTCTTGCATAACTTCTATCCAACAAGATTGGGTAAATGCTTGTTGCCATGTCTTAGGTTCAACTATACCGAGAAAGGCATCAAAATGACTAAACATTGCACTTTCTTGTAACTGACTTTGTGTGGATACCGGACGATTAGGGTCACCAGTAATAGAATCTATAGGATGATACTTTGTTCACTTGCTGTCATGTTCACAAATCTGTAGATTGGAGTAGACCGTAGTAGGAGCTTCCTCTGAGGTGGACGACCCGACTTGATTAGAGTCGAGAATTGGTACACCAAAGAATGGAAGTTCACACATTTAAGCGAATTCCAAGTCATGATCATCATCATACTCTTCATCATCAATAGGTGTGACATGGGTAGTTGATACATGTGTTTGTTGAGAATTACTCGTTGAAGGTATATCTTGAACAATAGTAGGTGCAGACGTATCTGATTGTGCTTCGGTTGCCGGAGCTACAACTTCGGTAACCGGAGCTATTACCTCAGGTTCTGGAGCAACAATACTTGTAGGAGTAAAGATTCATCAAAGAATGGTTGAAACAACGTATCCCATTCATTCCTAGAAGGTGGTGTAAATGATGATGAAGAAGGGTTATTTGGGACAAGACCAAAGCTAATATTACTGGGTCCTATTTCATGAAGTGCGGGTTCATAGCTGCTTTGATCAGAAGCCATTGCCATCAACTCATCAAAATCAACATTCATAGTTTCAAGGATCTTGCGAGAATTACGATTGTAGATTCGGTATGCCTTCTTTGTGGGTGCATAACCAATAAAAATACCAATATCAGCCTTGGGTTGAAGTTTTCCCAAATTGTCACCATCATTATTTGGATAGAAAAGAGAACCAAATACATGAAGATATGATAAATCTGGTACTTTTCCATGTAGAAGCTCATAAGGTGTTTTACCATGGCGTTTACGAATTAGTGATCGGTTTTGGGTGTACACTGCTGTAGATACTACTTCTGCCCATAAAAATAATGGAGCCTTTGCGTAAATTAACATCGTTCGAGCTGCTTCCATAAGTGTGCGATTTCGCCTTTCAACGACACCGTTTTGTTGTGGAGTGCGAGAAACGGATGTTTCATGAGATATGCCAACTTCTTCATAATACTTACGCAAAGTTTGATTCACAAATTTGGTTCCATTATCTGTACGAATGCGTCGGACAGTAGTGTTGAGACGTACGTGAATCATCTTGAGAAGATCGATGACGACTTTAGGTGCCTCGTCTTTTGTTGTAAGAAATTTCACCCAAGTAAACTGAGAGTAATCATCCACCATGACGAGGATGTACTTTTTACCACCAAGACTTTCAACACGCATTGGCCCACAAAGATCCATATGCAACAAATAAAGTTTCTCTTGGTTGGTGTCTTCAGTCTTGGGTTTGTATGATTTCTTAGTGCTTTTCCCCATTGTACACGTGGAACACAATGGTCCTTGTGAAATGTAAGTTTAGGAAGACCACGAACAAGTTCGTTTTTCGCCAAATGATTAATAGCGTCAAAGTTAAGATGAGATAACCGTCGATGCCATAACCATGACTTAGTCTTCGATGCTTTGGAGAGAAGACATACGGGAGAAGCGACCATATATCTTGTAGAGACAAAGTGTACAAATTATTCCCTCGAGTACCTTTCAATAAATCAACCCCTTCCAAATTACGAATGAAGCAGGTTTTGCTCTCGAAAAGCAACTTCTAGGTTTGCATCACAAAATTGTCCCACAGAAAATAAGTTGTGAGCGAGACCTTCCACATAATACACTCTAGAAATAATAACATTCCCAATATGATATTCACCGTAACCCATTATCTTTGAAATATGATCATTACCAAATGGAACTGTACCAAGAAACTTGCTAACAAAATTTCTGAGCTGAGAGCGATCTCTGGTCATATGCTTGGAGAAACCAGAGTCCAAATACCAGAGAACAATTTGGACCACCTGTTTTCAATAACAACAGTAGACAATGCATTGGAAACTATTTGTTCCGGAGTGTTAGCAGATACAAAATATAATATTATCAGAATTTCTAACATTTTTGTTATCCTTAGATTTCCTGCGTTTTCTAATGTGAGTTTTACCATTAACAGGTTTTATAGTTCCAACTTTATGAGGTTTTAGAGTAATAGCGGGCACTATAGTGGGAGTAGACCTATTTAAAGGGCACTTGGTTCCTACAGTAGTGTCGGTGTTCCTAGTTAAAGGATACGCTTGTGTTTTGGTAGCCTTGGTACTCCTAATTAAAGGGCACACTTTCTTCGCTTTAGTGGGAGTGATCCTAGTCAAAGGGCACAAATTTACTACTATAGTGAAAGTTCTACCAGTGGGGCGCCACATCCAACCAACTTGGGTTAACACTTTCCCAGCCGGTTTCCATTCTAAGCCATTTTCCGGGCATTCATCTCATTCACATGGTCAATAAGGCAAGAATCATGACGACTAGAAAACATACATTCATTGCAATTCCAACATTTCAAATTAGAATTCACAGTAGGCTTAGAACGCTGCACAACCACAGAGCCTTTAGGTTTAGCTACATGATTCTTTTTATTCAAAACATAAATAACATTCCTAGGGTGGGCTTCTACTTTCTTCTTCACTTGACTACTAGATGAGGGCAAGATCCTATCATTCTTCTTGTTTCTTTTAAGCTTAAATCTTTGAGCCTTAGTAATGGTGCTTACTACTGTAGAAGGCAACACGAGAATATTAGAAAATGGTTTTGATTTTGCCTTATCTTTAGTGACCAATGTTTGAGATGGTTTAGTCCTAGGGACCTTGTTAAGTGGTGTGACGGCGATGAGGTTCTTTTTGATTGCACTAGAGGATGATGCTGAGATAGTGGCTGCGTTATCCATAACATTCTTACCTTTTAGAGTACGAAGTGTTTCCTTTAACTCAGCCAAAGCCAGATTTTTATCACAAATTTGTTCCCTCAAATAAGATATTTCCACCGATGTTTGATTTAATTGTTCAATCAATGATTGATTCTGTGCAGTGATATTAGCACATGCGGGCTTTACTGAATCGAAAAGTTGTGTATTTATCTGTGTTAAGATATCAACTTTGGATAAAATCTTGGAAACTCGATTATCTAGATCAAGTTTAAAATTCTTAGCAGATTCAAGTACGTTCACACATTCAATCTCCTTAGATTTCTCTATGTCTATCGGCAATGATTTAACAACCTTGTCACTCGATTGACGCTGTTTTGATTGTAAATTCAATCGAAAATTCTTTTGAAAATTTGCATCATCGATATTAACACCTTCGAATGACGTTTCAAAGATTTCTTGAATAAATTTTGCTTGCATTCAAGCGAAATACAATTTGTTTGAATCTCATCAAAACGTTTTAAAAGCGAATAATACGAATCTTGAAGCTTTATAAAATCAGCGTCAGATTTGTGACAATTACTATCTACCACATTTTCCACAGATTCAACATTATGCACAATAGAATCATTATCAACACTTTTATTCACACAGACAAAAACAATATCATGCGACTTCACTTGCTTCAGAAGCTGATCATTTTGACATGAAATTCGTTCTATTTCAATTAAACCGTTTTCATAAGCATAATCCATTTCACTGAAAACACGTGTAACTTCACCTATTTCCAAAACCAAATATTGATCAATATTGCTAAAAAATCTTTAATATTGTTTACAAACAGAACAATTTCGTCTCGAAACCAGCTCTAGTGTGCTTAAAATTCCATTCACCTTCCGTTATGGCCGAAGCCGTCGTACGTTCCTTAATAACCTTATCAAAATCGGCAAAGTGTTGGTGCAACACATTTAAGCAGTCTGAAACCTTACTTGTCAGTGGAATTAACTAAGTTAAATCCTTTTTGACAAGTGTTGGAGACGTACTAGGAAAGTTTTCATTTGACAAACTTTGGGGCACACCAACTGATAATTGAGCTAATTCCGTTTGTAATCGAATACGTGTCTTTTTATTAAATTGATCTTTATTATGCTGAACATAATCAAGCTTATGGAATTTTGAAAGCATTTTAGATCGAGTTTCTTCCGCAAGTGACTGTGTCTCTTCAGTACTACGAACATAAGGTGCTTCTTTCGATTTTCCAATTAGGGTCACGTCATAAAGACAAGGAATATATTCATGAGCTTGTTTTGCATAACCGGGATTAGGTGGTAAATCTCGAAGACGCTTAAGTTCGAGTTCTTTAAACGATTTAGTTAAAAGATGAACCTTTTCTGTGGAAGCATATTGTTTTAAAAGTTGGTGTTCCTTGAATTTAAGAAGTTTGGTAGCATTAATTTCCGATTCAAACTTTTTATACTCGGGAGTTTCGAAATCCTTTTTAAGTTTTTGAAAATCATTTACAACCGACTCCTTTTCTTTTGATTCATTGGAAAGATTAGCTCTTAATGATTCTATTTCTTTTAAGTGTTCTATCTTGTCAAAACGAAACTGGTCAAATTCAGAACACGTTATTTTCTCTGCTTGAGGGACCATTTCAAAAGTTTTGACCTTTTCCTTATACAACGCAAGCTCAGTAGTTAGGTTGGCATTCATATCTATGGTTTGTCGAACAACCACATTCATGTTATCAATAATATGTTCAGGCACTATTACCAGATCACGTTGATCATAAGATTTTATACCCGTCGTAGCATTTGGTTGAGGTTCACTCAAACGTGTTGGATTGGGTACCACATCATTTGAGTTACTAGTTCCCGAATGCTGTTCGAGGTTGTCATTTTCATGCTCACCATGATGTGGATTATCATAAACATTATTAGATGTGGTTGGTACCTCACTGACGACATCAGAACCGTAGTGATAGAGATTAGTAACGAGAGCAGCTTGGGTTGAGTGAATGCCATCACAATCGGAATCATATGCATCAAGATCATCTGCTTGATATGCTGCATTAGAAGTAGAGACGACTGCAATGCCTTCATTATCTACTGCGACTGGGTCTGCAAGAAATGCTAATTCCTCTGAATCCAAAATCTTTCCTTTAGATTGAGCATCGACCAAATACATCTTCTCATGAAACCACGTTGCATCCCTTCTCCTTTTTGGGTGAGTGCATTCCCTAGCCATATGACCTTGTCCTCTACAATTGTAGCAAGTCACAACCTTTTGTGGACCAATAAGGTTTCCATTTCCACTAGCTTGATAAGTCACAACTTGAGAGTTCACGGTCCTTATAGGAGGTCCATATGAATTTTGCCTTCCCTGAATGGTTTGCACCGTCACTTGACCATCTTGAATAGTGGCTTGTTGTCGAGGATTTGAAGAAGTGCGGAGCTGATTTTTCGTTGGTGGATAACCTCTAGTTGCAAAAAGTTTTGACAAGTAGGCAGTGAGATGGTTTAAGACAACAGTAGGTGTATCATTTGGAGTAAAGACCGGTGCTTGAATTGGTGAAAGTTCATTGGAGTAGAATGCTTGTGCTTGTGGTGCTTCAATTGGAAAATATCCTTGCTGAGGAGTATAGCCCATTGGAGAAGTGATAGCTTGTGATGATGATGCCTGATGTGTTGGTTGTTGTGGATAAGGCTATTGAAGAACACTTTGTTGAAATGCTTGCTGTGGCATCATTAGTGGTTGATAAGATGGTTGTTGTGGTTGCTGATAGGTGTGTTGTGGTTGCTGCTGCAAGTAGGGGTGTGATTCGGGTTGACCCGGTCGGGTTCGGGTCAACTCGGGTAGGGTCAAGTCGGGTCAAGGGTAAAATATATATAACCCAAACCCGAGCCTAATTAGAACTCGGGTCACTCGGGTTCGGGTCAATTCGGGTCGGGTCAACTCGGGTCGAGTCAACTCGGGTTCGGGTCAACCCGATTTTAATGAAAATGTATAAAAAGTGGCTCAATTAAGTACTAATACAATGTAAAAAGTGTAATTTTAGTCGGGTCAAGTCGGGTTGGTCGGGTTCGGGCAAGTCGGGTCGGGTCAAGTCGGGTCAAGGGTAAAAAATATATAACCCGAACCCGAGCCTAATTAGAACTCGGGTCAATCCGGGTCAACCCGAATTGACCTGAATACACTTTTGGACCTGAGTGACCCGACCGGAATATGATTATTCGGGTTTGGGTTCGGGTCAGGTTCAGGTCGGGTCAACTTTTTTGACACCCCTAGCTGCAAGTATGATGGTTGTTGATAAGTGTAAGCCATGTTTTGGTGGGGAGTCATTTGTTGAGAAACATACATGGCAAGTGGATCACGAACTTGTGGTGTTGACAATCGAGCCTCAATCACGTGGCATTCGTGTTGCTGAAGAAAAGCTTGAAGTTGATCCACGTTGGTTTGATGCAAATCCTTAGCCAATTTAACAGTCGTCACGTACTTGCTCCATTATGAAGGAAGAGTGTTCAAATACTTTGTGTTTAACTGAAATATCGGAATTTCCATGCCATAGATGTTAAGCTCATTCATCAATAGAGTGGATCTCAAATAATAATCGTTGAGAGTCTCCCAGGGAACATAGACAAACTAATCAAACGTATCATATAGTTTATACTCTCGTTCTTGTTTAGTTAACGAGGTGCCTTGCATTAGAATACAAATTATATCTGATAGGTGTGAAAACACCCATCCTTTTACCACTTAATTACAATAATAACCAAGCCAAAACGTGTATTTTATGTCGTAAATGTTGGAATTATGCGTGGTTTGTGTTTTTGTTGTGATTTAGGACCAGAATGTGAAAAGGGAGGAAAACACGGGCTTTCACGGGCTTTTATCGAAGAAAAGACAAAAGACGAAGTCAAGAGATCAAGGGTGCAAAAAGAACGGAAGTCCAAGGCCAATTCTGAAGATTTATCGAAGAAAAAGTCTAAAGACGGAAGTTTAATAAAGCCGAGAAACTCAAGTCTTATTAATGAAGAATTTTCAAGACGAGTTTAATTAATCCCGAGACAACGTCGAAAAAAAGTCGAAGAATTAAGAAGACGAAAAGACGGAAAGAAAGAAAGGAGGAAGCAACACATGCTTCCATTCTCCCTATAAATATTGTCCATTTCATTTAATTTCATTTTGTTAGCTAATTTGACACATTAGTCTATCCACCTTAATTTCATGTCATTTTAATTAATTGGTAATTTAAATACTTGTCTTGCACTTTAATTCCTTTAATTTCAAGTAAGTGTTTTAATTTTGTTGTTTAATCTTTTCTTTAATCAAGTTTTATTTTAATCTCTCATTCTACCTTTCTTATTTTTTGTTAATCTTTGTGCTTATTATCTTATTGTCATGCTTGTTTGATTACTTGTTATATTTTTATAAAAAGTTGATTTTTAATATTTTTATCATTCAGTTTTCTTAAAAGTTTTTAAATTTTGGCTTAATAGCTTTTTCTTATCCGGATAGTGCCCTTTATAAGGATTTCGGATAAGTGTCCGGAGTAAACATTCCGGATAGTGACAATCTAACGATTCCGGATAAGGCATCGAAAGACATTCTGGATAAGCTGCTGGATCAGACATTCCGGATAACGTGCTCGAAGTTGATTATTCCGGATAAGTGATACTTAGGTATTCCGGATAAGCAGTCTAAAGTTATTTCGGATAAGCAACTTGGTAATTATTCCGGATAGTGGAAGTACCCAATATTCCGGATAAAGGCTAGGATGATTATTCCGGATAAGCTATCTTTTGCTTATTCCGGATAAGAAGTTTGAGAGTATTCCGGATAAGCTTTTGTTAGGTATTCCGGATAAGCTATTGTTTGGTGGATTCCGGATATCGAGCAGAAGGTCCATATTCCGGATAAGAGGCAGAACAAGATTCAGGATAAGAAACAGTTGTTGATTCCGGATAAGAGTGACAGTATTATTCAGGATTAGCAGCAAGTTTGTTATTCAGGATAAGGGTAAGATTGGATTCTGAATAGTGACAGTATTTTGGATCCCGGCTCAGGTTCTGTTTACTTCCTTTTTATTTTCAAGCATTTACTTTCCCGCCATTTTTCTTAAGTGTTATTTTTATTGCTTTGTCTTAGTTTAATTTTAAAGTTCACATTTTTTTATTACGTTGTCAATTTAATTTTTCGTCACACTTTAATTAATCAAATTACTTTTAAATTTTTAATATTGCACCATTTAAGTTTTAATTAGTTTTAGTTTTAATTACCGTCATTTACGTTAAAGTCTTGCAATTTACTTTACTACAACGACAAATCCTTGTTTCCCACCAAAAGACAGTTGAGTCGCACATTTTTCCCTTTCTCAATTCGAAAAGAATGGAACAACGATATTTTTAACTGAGTAAATCCGAGTTATTAAATGGCGCCGCTGCCGGCTCTTTTCGTAAAGATTAACGGTTTTCTGTGAGAGACGCGTTGCTTTTTGGGATCCGTTCATTCGTGAGCGTTATTTTCTTGCTAAAAAATTGTTAAAAAACCATAAAAATTAAAAATTTTCAAAAATCCAAAAAGATTTATTTTTATTTCTATAGTGTATATATATTGTCTATTGCTTTGGTATCTTTTTCTTTTGCTTTCACAGGTGTATGCGTACTAGATCTTCAACTTATCCAGAGCCCGAGACTCGTGAAGATTTAGCTATGGCAGGTGTGAACAACAACAATAATCCACCGTACCTCAACAATAACAACAACAATGTTCTTCCACAGCCCGATCTTCGGACAATGGAGGAGCTTTGTCTACCCACAATGTTTGGACGAGGAGGACCGATTGCGCCGATGCAAATCACGGCTCCGGAGTTTTCGTTGAAGCATCACATGATCCAACAAGTGCAAACTAATCCATCCCGCGGAATACCGGATGATGATGCCAACAAGCACCTCGACAAATTCATTACTATTACTCAAAGCATGAAGTTGCCCGGTGTTACTATGGATGTCCTTCGCCTTCAACTCTTTCCACATAATTTATCACACCACGCCGAAAAATGGTTTGATCGTCTCCCGAAGAATTCCATTCATACTTGGGATGACATGACTCAACGATTTTTGTCGCGCTACTTTCCACCATCCATGGTCACGAGCCTTCGAAATCAGATCAGCGGTTTCATGCAAGAACCCGATGAATCTCTCTTTGATGCTTGGGAAAGATATAATGTTTTGATCGATCGATGTCCAAACCACAACATGCTCCCCGTTACCTTAATTGATACTTTCTACAACGGTTTGACTTTTCGTGATCGTGATACGATTAATGCAGCCGCCGGTGGCACATTTATGAAAAGAAGACCCGAGGAGTGTAGAGAGCTTATTGAGAACATGACTACTCATCACAAAAATTGGGATTCCTCCGCTTCTTCAAGGAACAACCCGAGAGTCAATGTTTCTTCTACTTCAGCAAACCCCGATATGACCGAATTCACCCGCATGATGGCCGAAATGAACAAAAATATCTTGCTCATCGCTACAAACCAACAACGACAAGTTAAAGCTGTAGCAACTTCTTGTGAGACATGCGGCGGTCCTCACTCATACACTGATTGTCCTTCTACTCAAGGCAATCCGGAAAACGTGTATACGGCTTATGGTAACTATTCACCGAAAAATTACCAAGCCCGACCTCACGGGGATCGAAATTTGCTAAGTTACCGATCTAACAACTATCTTTCACCCGGTTTTTCTCCTCAAAACCACAACCCCAACAACAATTACAATAGAAGCAACCAAATCCCACCTCGAGCTTCTAATCCTTATCACCCACCCGCTCAACAAGCCCCACCCATTAATCAAGATGTTGAAGCTTTAATGAGAACCCAAGGAGAGCAAATCAAGAATCTACAAAGCCAAATTATCAATTTGAAAGGGGATATCACTAAGCAAGGTAATGACATTAGGTCCGAGCTTCGAAACGATATACAAAACTCTTTCAGCACTCAAACGAATGATTTGAAGAATATGCTGGCTAGTTTCTTACCAACCACTCAACCCTCTACTTCGGGCTCTCTACCTTCAAACACCGTCACCAACCCGAGAGCGAATGTGAGTGCTATTACTACCCATAGTGGAGCAACTTTAGTAGGACCATCTATCCCATCCCCAGTTACACCATTTACACCTCCTCCCCCACCATTTATCCCTACTACTCCCACACCTAGTATTAGTTCACCATTACCGTCTCCACCTTGTCATGAAGAAGTACCCACGAAGAACCCTTCACCAACCCCACCTTCCACCTATAAACCCAACATTCCTTACCCTTCTCGACTCGACAAGGCTAGAATTTTGACTAAGAATGACGTTCAAGTCTCTAACTTTTTGGACAAGATTGCTAGCATGACCGTCACCTTTACCCTTGTTGAAGCTTTTTCCCAAATGCCACAGTTTGTCAAGATGTTTAAGGAATTGCTTAATAAGAAGAAGAAGATGGCCGAGTTTGTTAATACTCGCTTGAATGAAAATTGATCTGCAATCCTTCTTAAAGAACTTCCAGAAAAACTTGGAGATCCCGGTCGTTTTGTGCTCCCCTGTACTTTTAACCAAACCGACGAATTTACTGCCTTAGCCGATCTCGGGGCAAGTATAAATTTGATGCCTTTCAGCGTTTGGAAAAATTTATCATTGCCCGACCTTACACCCACCAAGATGACTCTGGAGCTAGCCAATCGAACTCTTGCGTACCCCATTGGTATCGCCGAAGATGTATTTATTAAAGTTGGCACATTCACTTTTCCGGTCGACTTCGTCGTTGTTGATTATGAAATGGACCCTCGTATTCCGTTAATACTTGGACGCCCATTTTTGAGAACCGGTAAAACTTTAGTAGATGTGGATAAAGGTGAACTCATTTAAGAGTCGGGAATGATGCACAAGTTTTTGAAATGGAGAATCTTACAAGCAAATATAATGGAAGCGAATCGGCGAATATGGTTAATGTTCTCGATGATTTTGTCGTCTACAACAATCCTCTATTCAATTCTTACAATGATAATCCACTTTTTCAAGATGATGTGGATGATTCTCTCTCCAATTTGGAACCTCCACCCATATATGATTCTCCACCGATCTATCATGCTTATGATGATGATTCTAGCTCCGATGGGGATGATTATGATGCTTTTACTTCTGAGTATCCAGACATGCCCACTTATGATGATTTTGATGAGGCTGATACTCTTTCGAGTGATTCTTCTCATAATGAAGATCCTCCGCCTACCACACTTGATCCTACTTTGGATGACTACTCATTTGAGGAAGACTTTGCTACTTTTCTCAATACTTACTTCCCAAATGAGAGTGATGCTCCTCCTTTAGACTTTGATGATTATGGTCTTCATCCTTCTACGGAATTGAAGAAAATTATTTCAAAGGAGACGACACCAGAATACACCAACATCCGCAGCACGTATGTTTTGACACCTCTTTGTCCACCTTCTGAGGACGAGGTTGTGCACTTTCTTAGCGGATCCTCTTCAAATTCTGCTGAGCCTGAGTGTTATTTTCCCCTAAAGAAAAAGGTGTTCGATCCCGGTATTTCACTTTTTAAGCCATCTCAGTATCCGTCTGATGAAATAAAAGGAAAGATTTTTGGAACTATTGGAGATATGCTTGCACCTCTTCACCCTTGCTCCCACCGTGCTCCATCTTTGCTTAAGGGAACCTTGCCTACTCTTCTTTGGCTTGCCTTGTTCGCCTTAAGCTTGTGCTATTTGATGGACGAAAACTATGTATTTGATCCCGGTGGATGTTTTTCAGGCTTCTTCCTATGCTAATCAAGGTCGAGTCAGGCTCACGACTCGGTTATCAAAAATCAAGTGCTTCTTGGGAGGCAACCCGCAGTATCTATCCTTTTTCTCTTATTTTTATAATAAGTGTACGGGGAGACCCTAGTATGTTGTTTGTTGTCTTCTTTCTAATCATGTACAGGGACTCGAGCTTTCAAAGATCCATTCTTGATGACTTTTGACGAACCGTGATCCCGTGTACCCGCCTTCCCTGTTCTATCCTAAACTCTTTTGATTCTCTATTTTATATTCTTCAATAGTAAAATAGGAATCACTTTAGTTGTCCTTTCCTTAGCAAGATTTCAACAACGTGCACAATGTCCTAAGTGTAGGGGAGTTTACTTCCACATGCTTAAACATTGAGGACAATGTTTATATCAAGTGTAGGGGGGACTTCTATCGAAGTTAAGTGGCCTTTTCCTTGTATTTGTCCTTATTTTAACCGGAAATTTGATTTTTCGACATTTTTCAAAATTTTTAATCTATTTTGGCCTAGTAGTTTTTCCTTTGTTATCGTTATTTACTTTCCTTGCTAAAATAAAGTTTAATAAAGTGGTTTTAAATTTTTCAAAGTCGTGATTATTTTGACTCAACCCGAGTTTACTCTAGCTAGTATCCTTAACGTGTTTAAGTCAAGTATTGCTAGGCTTTTATATAGGGAGCTTTAAAACGCGAAAGTCTTAACTCTCACAGGTTAAGAACAAGAACTTTTCGCAAGTTCCTATAATTGATCCTAGAGAGTCGTTTATCAAGGGAACTTTAAAACGCAAATTCTAAACTTGAAAAAAAGTCTAAGAATTTGCAAGATCCTATAGATGACTCGAAAACCCAAAACTTTGATTTAATTGGCTAAGCGTCCACGAGTCTCATTCCTTGAGATTTTAAACAGTGGAGAACGAGAGATGATAGAGTCAATTATAAGTTTGGTATTCTTTCGTGAATTTACGTGAGTTGATTATAAACCTATTCTCCCATCGATTGCTAATAAATTTATCTGCAATAAATAAGGTTGTACGATTTGAAAAGTTACTTAGCTTCTAGCCCAAGATCGTTTAAAAGTTGCTCGGTATTGATTAGAGTTCATAGCCAAGGCATAACTTATTGAAGCGGGATGCGAAGATTGGCGAGTCCAAAAAGGCCCTAACAAGGCATGAGGGCTACATTTTGTTGCTAAAGATCCAAAAGTGATGTGAAGAATCATTTATCAAAAATCAATATGAAGGATCGAGACACACGACGAAAAGCAAATACTCCCCTAAAGATCATGTAGAAGTCTATCCAAAAAGGCCCTAACAAGGTATGAGGATAAATAGATCCAAGTCCTAAAAGGAGGCGGATCGTTGTATATCAAAGTCCAAAATAAAGATTGGAGAAAACTGAAGAAGTCGTGGTCCAAAGATGAAGAATCTCTCAAAACTTCAAGTGAAGAAATTCCTATTATGAAGAGAAGACCATTATTTCATGAACGTCTCTTAAAGATTTGAAGTATGAAGTTGCTGCCAAATATCGGTCCGAGAAAGGTCTCAAATCGTGAAGCGAGTTATGCCAAGATATGAACTTTATGAGGTCCCGAGAAGCAGTTTTAAAAGATTTTGTCCTTTAGCTAACTATTGATTAAATCGTCCCACTTTATTTTCAGCCTTAATAACTATCGAAATAAGTCAACAATGCATCCTCGTGATCATTCAAGACAACAATAAAATATAAGAGATACACCTAGGAATAAGGGAGTCTAAGTAAATAATTGGCCCACATGAGTTCGTGTTAGTTTGCTAACTTATTATAACAATGATCTCGTTTTTAAGCTTGGTTTGGAGAATGTGAAAACTTGAGGATGGTGATCATTCATGACATTTCCAAAACCCTAAGGTATGTCTTTGATTTCTTTACTTCCTTTCTTCCTTTGAATGTTTATAATTTTCTATCTCTTTAATAAAGGCCAATGTGGATTGATTATGATGGAAAATATAAAACGTGCTCTGTAACTAATGCATTGCATGAGGACATCGCAATGGTCAAGGGTAGGGGATTTGATAGGTGTGAAAACACCCATCCTTTTACCACTTAATTACAATAATAACCAAGCCAAAACGTGTATTTTATATCGTAAATGTTGGAATTATGCGTGGTTTGTGTTTTTGTTGTGATTTAGGACCAGAATGTGAAAAGGGAGGAAAACACGGACTTTCATGGGCTTTTATCGAAGAAAAAGACAAAAGACGAAGTCAAGAGATCAAGGGTGCAAAAAAACGGAAGTCCAAGGCCAATTCTGAAGATTTATCGAAGAAAAAGTCTAAAGACGGAAGTTTAATAAAGCCGAGAAACTCCAGTCTTATTAATGAAGAATTTTCAAGACGAGTTTAATTAATCCCGAGACAACGTCGAAAAAAAGTCGAAGAATTAAGAAGACGAAAAGACGGAAAGAAAGAAAGGAGGAAGCAACACATGCTTCCCTTCTCGCTATAAATATTATCCATTTCATTTCATTTCATTTTGTTAGCTAATTTGACACATTAGTCTTTCCACCTTAATTTCATGTCATTTTAATTAATTGTCAATTTAAATACTTGTCTTGCATTTTAATTCCTTTAATTCCAAGTAAGTGTTTTAATTTTGTTGTTTAATCTTTTCTTTAATCAAGTTTTATTTTAATCTCTCATTCTACCTTTCTTATTTTTTGTTAATCTTTGTGCTTATTATCTTATTGTCATGCTTGTTTGATTACTTTTTATGTTTTTATGATTATCATTATGCTAGCTTATTGATTTGATAGCTTATTGTGTTTTTCTTAAATTTGATTAAGTGCTTTTTAGTTAAATATTATAAAAAGTTGATTTTTAATATTTTTATCATTTAGCTTTTTAAAAAGTTTTTAAATTTTGGCTTAATAGCTTTTTCTTAAAAGTATTTTGGTTAAAGTTTTAGATAAGTGCTTATTTGTGTTTAGCTTAATTTTTGTCTCTAGCTTATTTAATTTTAGTTCTATCCGGGTTTGGTAAACCCTTGTATTCCGAATAACTCATCCCCATTATTCCGGATAAGTGACAAGGCTTGATATTCCGGATAAGCCTTTCTTAGGTTATTCCGGATATAGTTCAGAAGGAAATTCCGGATAGTGCCCTTTATAAGGATTCCGGATAAGTGTCCGGAGTAAACATTCCGGATAGTGACAATCTAAGGATTCCGAAAAATGCATCAAAAGACATTCCGGATAAGCTGCTGGATCAGACATTCCGGATAACGTGCTCGAAGTTGATTATTCCGGATAAGGGATACTTAGGTATTCCGGATAAGCAGCCTAAAGTTATTCCGGATAAGCAACTTGGTAATTATTCCGGATAGTGGAAGTACCCAATATTCCGGATAAAGGCTAGGAAGATTATTCCGGATAAGCTATCTTTTGCTTATTCCGGATAAGAAGTTTGAGAGTATTCCAGATAAGCTTTTGTTAGGTATTCCGGATAAGCTATTGTTTGGTGGATTCTGGATATTGAGCAGAAGGTCCAGATTTCGGATAAGAGGCAGAACAAGATTCAGGATAAGAAACAGTTGTTGATTCCAGATAAGAGTGACAGTATTATTCAGGATTAGCAGCAAGTTTGTTATTCAGGATAAGGGTAAGATTGGATTTTGAATCGTGACAGTATTTTGGACCCCGGCTCAGGTTCTGTTTACTTCCTTTTTATTTTCAAGCATTTACTTTCCCGCCATTTTTCTTAAGTGTTTTTTTATTGCTTTGTCTTAGTTTAATTTTAAAGTTCACATTTTTTTATTATGTTGTCAATTTAATTTTTCGTCACGCTTTAATTAATCAAATTACTTTTAAAGTTTTAATATTGCACCATTTAAGTTTTAACTAGTTTTAGTTTTAGTTACCGTCATTTACGTTAAAGTCTTGCAATTTACTTTACTACAACGACAAATCCTTGTTTCCCACCAAAAGACAGCTAAGTCGCACATTTTTCCCTTTCTCAATTCGAAAAGACTGGAACAACGATATTTTTAACTGAGTAAATCCGAGTTATTAATATCCCATAACTCTTTGGCACTTTTATGTTTGCTCACTAATTTGTAGACATCTAGAAGAAGGGCTTGGAGAATGATATTTGTAGCTTGTTTATCACACTTATCTTGAATCTTCATATCTCCGGTCAATTCACCCGTTGTGCGAGGACGAGTGATTGCACCTTCCGTCACAATACCATATACCAATGGTCCATTGAGCACCGATGCCCAAATGAGATGTCCATTCTCTTTGTTCAACATATAAAGTTCCAATCGGGAAGCCCAATCCTCGTACATAGTCCTCACCAACATTGGTGGACGATTATCCGTACCCGAGAGGATGGACTTATCCGTAAGAGATGTGTACTCCATTTTGATAAGTTAAGATTTACAAACGTTGATTGAACAATGAGAGAAAGTAAATGTGTTTGTTGTTGTGTGTTGAATTCGAGAAATAATGTTGAAATCCCCTAATTCGATAAACCAAAAATTCCAAGATAAAATTACACATAATTTTCAAAAACACGTTTTTCAAAAAATCTTGGAATACTTGTCACTGTATCGCAATGTGATCGGAATGTGATCGGAATGTCTTATCGCAATGTGATCGCAATACTGATCGCAATGTGATCGCAATACTGGTCGCAATGTGATCGGAATAGTGATCGCAATGTGATCGCAATAGTTATCGCAATGTGATCACAATACTGATCGCAATGTTGATAGCAATATGTGATCGCAATATGTGATCGCAATGTTGATCGTAATATGTGATCGCAATGTTGATCGCAATATGTGATCGCAATGTTGATCGCAATGTTGATCGTAATATGTGATCGCAATGTTGATCGCAATATGTGATCGCAATGCTTGATCGCAATATGTGATCGCAATGTAGAAACCCTTAGGTTTTTGCGATCGGAATACGTGAGCACAAGTACCAATTTTCTCGGACAAAACACAACCAAGTCGAGATTTTAAGCCAACAAATGATCCAAACACCCAAAAATTTTGTGTTTTTAACCAAAGTAACAATACCAAATCACTACCACAAGTATGTAGATGATTTGTATCAAGATTAAACCATAAAAACAAATTTTTTTGGTACGCATGATATAGATCAAAATAGCCACAAAAAATCAAGAACATAAACACATAAAACAATACAGTCATCCCATGGCTCTTGATACCATTTGTAGGATATTGTAAATCTTGCTTATATTTAGAGAGAGAAAGAGATAGAAAGATGGTAAGAACACGCATACACTTAGAGGGAGAAAGTGTAGAAAAACACACTTAACTATGTGTAAAATATGTGAACCAACACCCTCTCTAACTAAGGAGAGGGTTTATATACCCAAGCCCATGAGATGGGCTTGGGCTTACATTAGGCCGCCGGCCTACGCATGTTGTAGGCTTGGCTTGGCCTTGTTTGTTTACTATTAAGATAACTAAACAACGAGCTACTACGTACACTATTGTTGGAGTGACCGATCCTTTCTAATACGTAAAACGTATTTCCAACAGTGATGATTCCATGTAGTCTTCTTAATATAAGGGTTTTTAGGTCATTAATCCTAATGACTTTTTATCATAATTAGTGTCTGTACCTTTATAAACACTTATTCTAGGGCTTATATAGTATGTTTATGACTTCTAGTGATTCTAAATTTTTAGTTTAAGGGTTTGTATAGGTTGATCATATTCTAGGGATAATTAAAAAACTTGTACTTTATGCTTTACCAAATTGTAACTTGACTTGAAATGAATGTATAATCTTAATATGATATATAATTGAGTTTTATAATTCATGGTAAAAGATTAGACTCTAGTTCAATGTATAATGGATTGTATATGCTAATCTTGGTTACTAGGTCTTAACTTGTGATTAGCCTTGGATTAGTGAATATTAGCATTTTGTTATCAATTTTATATGTTCATTCCAGCTTTAAACACAATGCCAGTGACTACAAGAATAGGTCCTCCAAATTTCCAATATGACGGTTGTGACAAACGAATCACTTCTAATGACCCATTAGGAATGCTTCAAAAAATCTGTGTGCCCTTACAAAATGTCAAACGTTTGAGATAAAACCAAAAGTTTCGACTCAAATAACCATGTTTGAGATTAAGTCACAACCCAAATCAAGCCATTAGTAAGTAAATGGGTCAAAACTGTGACCTTTAGTTAGCATAAAAAATAACACTGTTAGTGATGCTAATTCACAACAACAAGAAACATGATTCCCATGATAATTGGAATAGTAGTTGAGTTAGGCTCCAACAAGGCATCAGAAACTGGCCCTTTCCTATGGAGGCAACACATTAAGCATGATTACGAAATGCTGACACAAATGCTGCCTACATTGAGATGACAATTCATGATTGATACATTAGATCCGATTTAGATTGTGGTCTTAAGGATGAAGATGGTGAAGGAAGAACCTTGTAATGTGTATACCTTCAGCGATGTCTGATGATCTCAATTCTTGAATTTGATCAGAATCTATCAAGGACCTGTGTGTAATACATAGGCTCGCGTGACAGCTGCATCAAGGTCTTTTATAGAGTACCCTCTTTTATATACTACAGCTCGCATACAGACCCTTTTGCTTGAACATGGGATTCACAAACTCACCCTGTATTAGCTTTGTTGCTTTTTATACTAATAATGCATTCGTAATCTAGTAGCCTTATGGTGCTAGAGTGGTTATGAAAAAGTTGATATTATGATGAGGGAAAGTTGACTTTATATTTCGACTTTGGGAGCTGTAAGTGGAATTAGTAACATGCAGTGTGGATCACAAGGCTCATTTGCAAAGTTAATGTTGCAACAATTTTTATTCTTGTTTGGAGATGTTGATGATAAATAATTAGTATTGCTCAAAAATAAAATAATACGGAGTAATTAGTAAAAAACAATCCAGGAAGCTGTTTTTTGCGTTTAGATTTGCTATATTAACAATATACAAACTGTAATTCAACAATCGTTCCAACATACATAACTAAAATATGAACACTAGTTTTTCCAAGGATGACTGTCTCGGATACATAAATAGATTACCAGCATTCTAATTGTTTTTACTCTAGTTCTGTTGAGATGAGCATTCTTCATAGATGAATGGACACGTCAGAAAAACAGAACCCTAGCAACCCTGATTCTGCTTAATCTAGGCCATGAAACATGAACCCCTGTGTAGGGACAGTGTTATAGCGATGCCATTAAAAATATTGCACATCCTGGGGTTATCAGCTTACTCTCTACCAAATTGCTGGTTCGAAATATGTTATTTACGAACCTAATGCGTTCTTGTAAGTGACTGCACCATACTTTTTGAGCTGCTATACAAGATCGAGCCAAAACAGGCTGTGATTGTGTAATGAACTCAACAAGATGATGCGTGCTATATGCCATATATTGTAAACCTATCTAGGTTAAGATTCGTATGTTGATGTACCTATTTGTATGTAGTTATCGGCTATGCACATAATACTGATAGTTGCTTTAATTATTAAGCTCTCCTGTCTATCTATACACTGACTAGCAGGCAACCAAGATTTTTATAATTGGCATCTATGCCCATATACATAGGTACACCTTAATCTTAAGACTTATCTCAGAAAACACTATATCAAAAGACAAATTCAAATAATAAACATTAAAAGTTGTTAATCAACATGTGATCAAGGGTCAACCTGAAAAAAGTAACTAATAAGATTGAGGTATATAAAACTAAATTACCTCTGGTAATGCTAAAAAAACTTAAAACATCAAATTTAATAGTTGAACCAGGATGACGAGCAGAGCACGTTCTATCAAGGCCACCAATTTAATTTGCACTCATTTGCATTACAGTCATTGCCTTCGTTATAAAAACTTCTCCTAGGCAGTTGACAAAGAAATGATAATTTCTCCATGAATATTTTAGGCTTTCCCATTTTCCATCACCAGGATTTTTAATTTCAATATTGTTTAGATCACACATTTTTTGTTTTTGTTCCATCATCCACATCATTTTCTCATACCAGTAGTTCTTGATGTTGGACGACCTATAATATTCCTTGACATAATGAGGATGGCAAATTGAAAAAAGAAAATCAAAAAGTGGCGAGTGCCTCCCCAACTTTGTATCCAAATGTTCTCCAAACGATAGTAATTGCACATTTCTAGCTGGAAAAGGAACCATTCTTCTGAAATCATCAAGATCTATGTTCAGTGGTACAAAATTATTCTTTATTTTAATGTCAAAGTTGCTTGATAAATCAAGTGCTTCTCTCACCTTAAGAAAAAAAGACAAATCAATGGGATGGGACTTATGAAGCCTTAGTACGAGCTCGATTTGTACAGGAGTATTAGATGGGAACAAGAGGCTAGGCATTTTCTGGCCTTCATATGAGAAATAAATTAACTTTGAAGCATAAATGTGTATGTTCATTTGCTTGTCCGAGTAATAATATTTAAGTGTCACTTTCTTCAAGGAAACAGAGGTAATTTCAAAGGTTTCTAGCCTGCATTTGGGCATCATAGGTACACAGTCTCGAGAAAAGGAAACTTTGATAATATCATGTTGGAAAATGTATTACCTACTCCGACTCTAGCTAAATACAGTTCTCTTATAGTTCCTAATGTGCCCATTCTCATTGTAAACCGCCTTACAATGGTCTCAAAAGAAAGAAGCTGAAGACTTGGGGCATCATGAATACCCAAAACTTCAATATGTTCTAATGATTTTATTCTGAATTCACGAAGAAAACGAAGGTTTTTTACTTTAATAATCTTCATTTGCTGGCAAAAACGAAGTATTATCTGCTCAAGTAAGCTACAAGAAGAGAATAAGTTATCAAGTTCACTTATGCACACATTTTCCCGCTCGAGTACGCGTAGGAACAGACATTTAATTGAAGGATTTATATTCATCCTAACCTTATGGAGCTCTATGTTATAAGCAACTCTTACACTTATAGTACTTGGGTTTTCACAAGAGAATATGACATCCGGAATCATAAGACAACCAACCTCATTTTTATTAAGCTTCGTACCACATATTGTTAGAGAAAGCTCCTTGAGAAAATTTACAGAATCTAGTACTTGAAACTAATTCTCAACAGAAGAAGGCAATGACAATTTATCAACGGCTAAGTGAAATTGAAAACTGTTTATGGACAAGGTCTCGCTGAGATACCGTAAAAGAGTACCATCAATCACTTAATGTACAGTAGCTCTTTTTTTGGTGAGAAGATCAAAAGGTACACACGTAATAAACCTGAGGGTAGGTAGACCAAGCATGTGCCCATGACTTGGACAAGACACATGTGCGGGCGACATTTTTTTCGGGCAGCAAAGATTAAATATGGTGAATCAACTCAACCGTGACATATTTAAATGGCGGTGTGATGCTTATAGTCGCTTCTTTATCCATCTCTTTGGGTACAACAACAGTTTTGCAAATATGATCTAAAAAGACGTTTAAAAATTTGATAATCATCTTACAAACTTGTCTTCAACGTTGTTTTTTTCTTTTAGGAAGAAGGAGATCTTTGCAAGCAAGGAGTTTGTAGAAGAACATAATGAAATCACTTTGCATATATTACTTTATAGGGTAAATGTCGAAATTACACAATATACTTTCTCAAATGATCCATTATGTCCATATAACTTTTTTATGTTTGATTTTCACACTTGTCACGTACGATTTGGTCAAACATTTGAATATACCTCTGACTTAACAGAACCGTTAGTTATTTCGTTAACTTGGAATTTAATTTTACATTGTTGGTCCCTTAGCTAACTATCATCAAACCATCATCATCTTCATCTTCATGCCAAGATACATCATCATCTTCACTTTCAACAATTACCAGATTCATCTTAATGAAATACTGAGCAACCATTCAGTATTTATCTAAAATGGACGAGTGTCTCGAAAGTGCATTTTCCACTTTTCTTTAGTAGCAATAACACTAATAACACTACACTGAACGCATAATCCCTTCTTCAGCTTTTCTTCGAAGCTGGTCATATGAAGACCACCACTCGAATTGCTAAAACCCATCATCCATAAATTTATCACTGAACAACCAACATACCTTCATCAATACATCGATTTAAAGTGGTCAATCCCATCAGTTTCTTTAAAACTGGCAAAACCATACACACAATCACCCATACGCTGATACAAACTCTTCCCAACCACAATCTTGATAATATTAATAACTCATTTCATTTGAGTATTAATAATCACAACAACCTAGAACATCCATTAATCTTATCGCATCCTACTCACAACACCAAATTCATAACCACAATCATCTCAAAATCATCAAACATCCCCATTAAAAAAATGATTCTTCAAGTAAAGAAAAAATCCATTCCTATGGCCACAAGAAAAGGATTAACTATGATTCTATCTTGATATTTGATTATTTGGATCTGAGTTTTTTGATTTTTTTGAGTTAAGATGTAAGGATCTGGTATTTGTGTTTTGATTCTGTGTGATATGGATATGGTAATGTAAAAGATTATAGATTTTCTGGTGTCGTTTTTTGATGCGATAAGAATCTCGATCTCGTTTGTTTGTAGTTCTTTGTTTTCTATTTATGATTCGGGTGAGATCGGTTTCTTTTGGTGAATCTGTGATGTACGGTGGTTGGTGAGAAAGAGTTTTTCTTATATGCTTTTTTGATAAGGTTTTTGGTAAACTATTTGTAATAATGAAGACGAATATGGTAATTGTTGAAGATGAAGATGATGATGGATCTAGTATGAAGATGAAGATGATGATGGTTTGATGATAGTTAGCTAAGGGACCAACAATGTAAAATTAAATTCCAAGTAAACGAAATAACTAACGATTCCGTTAAGTCAAAGGTATATTCAAATGTTTGACCAAATCCTACGTGGCAAGTGTGAAAATCAAACATAAAAAAGTTAGATGGACATAATAGATCATTTGAGAAAGTATATTGTGTATTTTCGATATTTACCCTACTTTTTATATCCTGTGTATATATATACATATTTCTTGTGATACAATAAATCCTATGTATGTTCTTTTCGTATGTTCAAAATGATCTTCAAAATAATCTTCGAAATTGTAAGTGATTTATACATATTTCCAAACGTTCTTTCCGATTTCGATTTCTAGAGGGAATTTTTTCATATGACACTCATAGTTTCGAATGTTATTTAAGATAATGAGTACTTTTAAAATATTTAACAAATATAAAACGCTAACATTCGGATACATTTTCACACGAGAGGAGATGAGTTTTTGGATTTGGTTCACTGATATAGTCCGCGACTAAGTTGTTCATTTCATTGGCTTGATAGAATCCTAAGGCAATTATTACTGCTCCAATAATGTTGCACAAAATATAAAATCAGGGTGCATATTCTAGTTTTTTTTTAAGATTATAGGTTAGCAGAAGAAGTAGAAAGATACGCAGGTTGGACATGATGGATTGATAGAGTCAAAATAAAGCCATGAGTTAGGGGATTTTAGTAGTCTCATTTATTTCTCATGAATATCATTAGTCTCCCCAGTTTAATTGTGAGATGGTTACACCTTTTGGTTGTCACCCCTCTTTGTATTTAAGGTCTATAAAATAAAAGAAATGGAACAAGATTATTATCAAAGAAACTTGTGGTTCATTCTCACCCTAAGAGAATTCTATCATTTTAATTTAAGTTCTTGGTTGGGACCTATCAATTGGTACCAGAGCTATGGCAACAAACAAGAAACGGATCGAGAACTTGGAGGCTGCTTTGGGCCAACTCCAAGATGGTATTGCTGAGATGAAACTCGGTATCGTCGATAAGTTTCAGCACTTAGAAGACATTGCGACGAAACTTTCTGAGGCGGTTCTTGCTGGAAAAGGTGGCGACAACTCAAAACAAGGAGGGAGGTCAATGTTTTATTCGAAGTTGGCCAAACTTGAGTTTCCAACATACCGAGGTGATGAGGATCCTACTGAATGGTTCTCTAAAGTTGACCAGTTCTTCGAATACCAAGGCACACCGGTGACACAAAAGGTGTCATTAGCTTCATACCATTTGCAAGGTTAAGCAAACCAATGGTGGCGGTGGTTACGTAAGGCTTACAAAGAGGAAGAGAAAGAAGTGACATGGGATATTTTTCATGACGAATTGTGGTCTCGGTTTGGTCCAACAGATTGTGAGGACTTTGATGAAGCTTTTTTAAAGGTACAACAAACAGGCCCCTTTCGAGAATATCAAAAGGAATTTGAAAGGTTGGGAAATCGAGTTCAGGGATGGACTCAAAAGGCACTTGTTGGCACATTCATGGGTGGTCTTAAACCTGAAATTGCAGATAGCATTCGAATGTTCAAGCCAACAAATTTAAAGGATGCTACGAGTATTGCTCGGATGAGAGATGAACAACTGAATCAATTGTCGCCCATCAAACAACCATCCTCGTTAGGACCAACAAAGAACACCACTGTGAAGCGACTCACTTGGGACGAGATGCAAAAGAAAAGGGCTCAAGGTCTATATTTCAATTGTGATGAAAAATTCAGTGTGGGTCACAAGTGTAAAGGGTCACAACTACTAGTTATGGAAAGCGTCTTAGACGAGGGTGATTGCGAGTCTTTTGTTTATCATCGTGAACCTTGAGGTCAAGGTTCTTCTCAAGAGGAGGGTAATGATAGAGTCAAAATAAAGCCATGAGTTAGGGGATTTTAGTAGTCTCATTTATTTCTCATGAATATCATCAGTCTCCCTAGTTTAATTGTGAGATGGTTACATCTTTTGGTTGTCACCCCTCTTTGTATTTAAGGTCTATGAAATAAAAGAAAGGGAAGTGATATTTACACGGAGCAATTTGATTTGCACACAGAAAGTTGTTGTCAATTGACAATACTGCCCTTATCTTTATTTTATTGAAACTATATTATCTTTTATGCTAAATGAGGTATTTGTTGACCCCTTAGAACGAAAAACATCTCAGACCTCACAAAAATATTCATGTAGCACTAAATAAGCATGAACTCTCGTCACTGGTGTTTGCGTGCCGCCAAAACTCGTACCGACAAACATTCATGTTTTAGAACATATCGACTTATAAAATTAGTTTTCATATCGATATAACCAGTATGTGTTTGTTGGTTGATTCACTAGATGAGAGTTTGTCTTACAAAGGTGGTGGGCTAACGATAACAAACTCTCATCGCGGCCGATAAACTTTACCGGAAAAGGGTACCCCATTGTTTTCCTTTTTATTTAGACGAAAAAACTTGGCTAATGCGGGTTAATAGGCATAATACTTACAACGTAATATTCAAATTGTGTATTATCTCGACGATTTTAGGATGAAATTTCGCCGGTGAATCGCGGTTGGACCTGTTAATCATAGTGGAAACTGGAAACGGATCGGGTCAATGTTTGTGCTTGATAGATGATGCGTGGGTGAAAAAGTTGTAGTCAAGATTGGTGACCATGAAGTGAGTGAGATTGACATCATGGAAGTGGACAATAACGCTTAGAAATAATGTGGAAGATACAATTATGGACAAGATGATGCCATAAATATTAGTGAGGGTGTAAAGGTCATTTTGTTAATTTTTATGTGTATGAAGTAAAACAATCCGTGTAAGGATCACCTCCCTAAAAGAAATGGAACAAAATTATTATCAAAGAAACTTGTGGTTCATTCTCACCCTAAGAGAATTCTATCATTTTAATTTAAACTCTTGGTTGGGACCCATGGATTCGGTTCACCAATATTGTCCACGTCTAAGTTGTTCGTTAAAATGGATCAAATTAGTGCTTTTGGATAAAATCATAAAACATTTACAGACTTTGGGCGACTTTCAAACATAGCAACTAACTTGCCCATTCTCCTTTTAGGTAGCTATTTTTCAACTTGACTCGTTTGAGATTGAAAGACAATCCAAACCAAGCCATTAACAAGTAAATGGGTCAAACTGCGATCTCTAGTTAGCAAATAAGAGAACACCGATATTAGTTTAGAGTTACCTTCCTAAATAAAGTGTATCACCAAGAAAAATGATACCCATAATAATTACAATGACCATTGAGATAGGCTTGAACAAGGCTACATAAATTGGTCCTTTTCTATGGAGGCACCACATTAAGACACGATAACAGAATGCTGACCCAAATACTGCCTACATTGAGATGACATCAGGACTGATTCTTAAAATCCAAATCGTTGGCCTTATTGTGAGTAAAAGAAGATAACACCTACCCCGAAAACAACAACCACAATTTCAATACCAGGGCTCAATACCCATGAGTTAAGATTGTGTTCTATTCCGAGAGAAAAGGTTGCACACTGTATGGTTCCAAAGAGTGAAACGTAAAACACCATCGTAAAGCTTATTCTTCTTTAGGAAAAAGACATTAATTTGATTAAGGAAATGCACTGTCTAAATTCTAAACATCTAAACAAGTCAAAGCCGTCGACTCAACCGCTTTTTCTGTGTGGCTAAAAGAGAATCGGTGGTTGTTAGGGACTTTCTTTTGAAATATGTAGGCATGTCGAAATTTCTTCCGCTAAGAAAAAGGCATATGTAGATCTTTTGATCGATTCGTTAGTTGGAAGATTTACACCGATACCCGCTCACATTTTGATTTTTGGATGGGTCGGAAGTAAACATACATGCGGTGATTTTATAGGTATTTCTTCATTCATGGGATTACGCAGTCGGGATTTTATATTGGGTCAGGCTGCTATAAAAGCCGCCTCGTACAAAGTGACCAAGCACGAGAAATCATGTTTTGGCAACACATTTTTATTCCTTTCACGTTTGATACATTTGGTTTCTTTGCACCTGAGACGGTGAAGCTACTTAACAGAATACAACGTGATATGAACATAATGTTTTAACAACTAAATCCACAAACATTTTATATAACATACTTGGTTTTGCTATATAAAAAAGACTAACAACGCAACTTGTTGCCCGTTTTCCTTCTCCTACCATATAAATTATACTGTAATTGTTACATAATATACTTGAAGAGAATACATGGCACTACTACACAACAAGACAAATGCTACAAAAATTTGTAACGGAAGTTTTCCGTAGCAAATTTACAATGGGGTTGCAACATATTTCCAACGGATTAGCAATGGCACAGAGAAACCGTTACAAATCCGTTGCAAAAATTAAAGTAGTTTCTTTTATATTTATTTTAAAACTTTCCGTTGGAAATCCGTTAAACTTATTTCGGATTTCCAACGGAATATTGAAAAATAAAATATTATTAGCTTCCATTGCAAATCCGTTGCAAATATTTAATAAATTTTTTACGGATTTGCAACAGAATAATTGTAATAATTTGTTTTTAATTTATTTTTAATTGTTCGTTGCATATCCGTTGCAAAATCATTAATGGATTTGAGTATAATAATTTAATTCCATGGTATGATATTTGCGAAAGCCATCTTTAGCAGGCACTGTTTATGAACAATGCTGCACGTTCAGCCATTAAGGGTATCGAGGAAATGGGACTTAATTAGACTCGTTGCATTCAAAAGGAACAAAGGATACACTTTAAATACAACTTGTTGAACTTGGATATGTTACGATATATGTAGTCGAAGTACACCATAACTTTGCTAAAGAAAAAATACATCATAGCTGACCATCACAAAAAGAAAACTAAAGTTGCTGAGTTTATTAAATATTTTTGGAAACTGGCATGTTATAATTTATTAGAATTAAAAAAAATACCAGCCATTATAAACTTTAAATGAAATACAGTGGTTCAAATGTTAATATGTAATTTGTTTATAAAGATGTATGCAAAGGAACTAGTGCAAGAATTCTAAGACAGCATAGGATCCAACCAAAATTGGGAGAGTGACCATCATACCAAAGATAACCCTACAAATAGGGCTAATAACTAAAAAATCATCTAACTTAACACTTTTTACCGTTCTGTGTAGCCATCTTTTTTTTTCCTATATTATCATTAAACTTTATGATTTCGTACATTGTGTGTATCCGGTGACCTACTTGACTGGTTAGCAGGTTGCCTTAACGACCGTTAAACTTTTTATTACAACGTTAGTCCTTTATATTAACGACCATTAACATACACACTTAAAATTTGATTTTTTTTAAAATAAAGCGTAAAACCTTAAAAAAAGTATATAACTTCATATACAAATTTACTTTAGAAAAAAAATTTACGCACGTTTGAATAAAAAAATTTAATATTATTTTTTTAAACATGTTTTAGTTCATTTTTTAAATTTATATAAAACGTGTATTATATTACATAACTTCTTCGTACATAATAAATCTTAATTTTTTTTGCAGAAAATCAAACAATTTTTAAAAAAAATAAAATGTATAACTTTAAAAAAACAAGTATGTAACTCCAAATATTTACGTTTTCGTCAGATATTTTACGTTTTTCTCAGTAATTTTACGTTTTCGCCTGTAAATTTACATTTTCGTCAGTAAATTTACGTTTTCGTCAGTATTTTTACGTTTTCGTCAGAAAATTTACGTTTTCATCTGTAAATTTATGTTTTCGTCTGTAAATATACGTTTTCGTTTGTAAATTTATGTTTTCATCAATAACATCACATTTTCGTCAATAAATTTATATTTTCGTCAGTAAATTTACGTTTTCGTCTATAAATTTACCTTTTCGTCATTAAAATTACCTTTTCGTCAGTAAATTTATGTTTTCGTCTGTAAATTTACGTTCTCGTCGGATATTTTACTTTCTCGTCATTAATTTTTCATTTCGTCAAAAAATTTATGTTTTCGGCCAAAAATTACGTTTTCGCCTGTAAGTTTTGGTTTGTAAATTCATGATTTTGTCAGTATTATGTTTTCGTAAGTATTTTTATGTTTTCGTAAGTAACTTTACCAACGAGAACATAAATTTACTGACGAAAACGAAAACGTAAATGTACAGACCAAAACGTAAATTTACAGACGAAAACGTAAAGTTATTGGCGAAAAGGTAAAAATACTAACGAAAATGTAAAAGTATTGACGAAAAAGTAAATTTACAGACGAAAACGTAAATTTGTATACGAAAATGTAAAGATACAGACGAAAACGTAAATTTACTGACGAAAACGTAAATTTACCAACGAAAACATAAATTTAATGACGAAAACGTAAATATTGACGAAAACATTAAATATTGACGAAGACGTAAATTTACTGACGAAAACGTTTTGACGAAAACGTAAATTTACAGACGAAGACAAAAACGTAAAAATACTAATGAAAACGTAAAAATACTGACGAAAACGTAAAATTGCTGACGAAAACGTAAAATTGCTGATGAAAACGTAAAAATTCTGATGAAAACGTAAAAAACTGACGAAAACGTAACAATACTTATGCTAACGTAAAAATACTGATGCGAGCGTAAAGTTACTGACGAAAATGTAAAAATACTGATGAAAACGTAATATTATTAATGAAAACGTAAAATTATTAATGAAACGTAAAATTATTGATGGAAATGTATAAGTTCTAATGAAAATAAAAAAGAACTTATGAAAACGTAAAAAAAAGGGTTAAAATATAAAATCAAACGAATACTGATAAAAACGTTGGAAAATGTAAATTTATGTAAAAAAGGTATTATTTTTGTAAAAAAATTCCAAAATATTTTTGTGCAAAAAAAACCGTAAAAACATTTTTTTAAGCTATACGTTTTTGTAAAAAAAATGTAAAAAAACTATTACAAAAATTTACTGTAATTTTTTTTAAATTATACGTTTTATGAAAAATATTATTCTTTTCGAAAATCAAAGTTTAAGTGTTTATTTGAACAACCGTTAATATAAGGACTAACATTGTAATAAATACTAAACTATTGTTAAGTTAACCTGCTAGAGCAAGTCAAACAAGTCACCGGTACACACAATATACGAAATCACAAAGTTTAATGATAATATAGGGAAAAAAAAGATGGCTACATAGAACGGTAAAAAGTGTCAAGTTAGATGCATTTTTAAGTCATTAGCCCCTACAAATAAATATGCAAGAGCAATATGAGTGATCATAATTTCTTTATGCTATTATTGATATTTATTATGAATATATTTTGTTAAATTAAATGTACTTTTACGAAATAACGGAATTTCTTGATTTTGTTTGAGATACGAAAACCTAAACTTACGCTGTACTAAGAACATCTGCATGCAGTACATATTCTTTTGCCTATAAAAATGAGGTAACTGACTGTGGCAAAGCAGCTTGTAAAATGAAACGGAGTCAGTATATTCGTACACATTATAGAAACTACAGTCTCAACAACGAAAATCTGTTCACCTGAATAATCGCGACTCTTAAAATATCTCCATGCAAACCCATGGCAATGCAACTGATAGCCATAGCGGCTGGTCCGACAAAAAACTTGAGCACAATCGCAATAATCGTGCGACTAGTTCCACATGCAATCAATTTATCTTGCTTGGCCATAAAAAGACCTATCTCAAGTTTCCCCGAAGTATGAATTAGTAATTACTTATACAAAAACCTATTAAGAAATTAAGCTAATTTATAAGTAATTTCGTTGATTACCCATGCTAAACATGGCAGTGCCTGTTCCACATTTTGACATGATTAATACTGATCCTTCGATTATCTCCGGCATAGACCAATTAAACCTGCAATTGCAACGATAACAACATCAATAAACTGCAAAATGACCCGTTTTAGACAATTATATGATGAAAGTAAAGAGTTGTTTTCGCATCTTGTGAAAATCATTTTCTTTGATTTTTACGATATTTATCTTACTTTACTGTGATTTACATATATTAAAAAATACTACCGAGTAATATATCAATTTAGTGGTAAGATCCTTGACTTTCAAAAAGGAGGTCAAAAGCTAAAACCTCACTAGATGTGTGTACATTTCTATGTATATGTTTATGACATTAAAAGTATGTGCATCTCGGTACCTATTTGATAAAGCTGCCCAAACAATGCCTATGAAACAAGAATATGAATTAGGGTTCATAGCGAGTTTCCAAGAAACAAGTTTCATTAGTGACACGAATGATGATTTACTAACAACTTGATGAGTATTTGATATCGAGTCTCCTTCTAAATCCTTGGATTCGGTTGTTACATTGACAGAGCAATCAGTCATTGATGATCTTCGACATTCTAACACAAACAGGAGAGCAGTAAGCCAAACTATTGCTTGGATCACTGATCCCTGTACAACAAGGTCGACGAATTCTTGGCCATACATAGCCCTTATTAAGGGTACACCCACAACAAGAGAGCTGGTCAAAGTAGATAAAGAAAAACTAGTTATGAACCAACTATAGCTTCCTTTGCTACTAAACTTTGCCCAAAATGCAAGCACGACTACTATAATTGCTTTGGAAATGAAGTCAGCCCCAATGAAACGATAATTCATCTTGAAAGGGTTGATGTGGGCTGTGAAGTCGAATGTGAATAAAGGGAGGGTGAAAAGGCATACAAACTGGTTGATGGCATTACATTGTTCTTGTGTAAATATGTGCCACCACCTGACTGAACCATAACCTAAAAGTAAAGCCACATAGAGCGGCGTCATGGCTGCGACCACTTTGTAAACATCCTCTAAACCAATCATCTTTAGAATTCGGGTAACCCTTCAAAGAAAGGGCTTTCTGTCTTAAGAGATTAGAGTTTTTGTACTATGGAGTTGTGTATACATGTTTGAAGTATTTATATGCATGCACCTCAAGAAAATGCAATAAAGGGGAAAAGAAAGTTAGCCCAAATCAATGGAACAATGTTACGCCACTGGTTTGTGATGGATATGCCATCATACTTATCTTTTATTTATTTAAAATATGTGTTTAGGACAAATGTTTAGGAAAGTATTTATTATGTTTTAGTAATTATCTTGTGATCAACTTGTGACACAAGCTAGGGTAATTCGGTATATATACTGAATCATTATTATCAATGAGTCATTCAATCAAAGTAAAAGTTCAACAAATGTCTAGTTCTTCTCATCTCTAATTCTTAAGGATCCAGCACACGCTATAGTGGTGCCTTATCTCGATATTACCCGAGAGGGTCGTATCAATTGGTGCTTTCATTGAGAGCCCTCAACTCATTGAGGGATTTTAATCTAGGTTTCCAATAAAAAAAAAAAAAAGATTACTTTTCATCCGATAGTACTGTTCACCAGAAAGTACTGTTCGTCGGAATTACTGTTCACCAGAAGTTACTGTTCGTCGGCTCGATTACTGTTCATCCGTGAAAAAAAAACCTTTTTTTTGGAGTACCATTCATGGCATCGGGTGACGATAGCGAGCGAGACGCAAAAGATGCATTATCTAAGCTCTTGCAAATGGGTACGGTAGTCGAATATCAGGGTGAGTTTAAGAATCTTATAAGTCGAGTAACAAGTATGTTTGAAAGTTTGCTTGCCTCGTTTTACATTTCCGGACTTAAACTGAAGCTACAGCTGGAACAATTACGGTTGTACCCGAAGCCTACAACTTTAGGCGAAGCCTTTTACTTAGGACGTATCATGGAGGCCCGTTTGGAGGAAACTGCCGTTCGTGAGGCGCATAAGTTAGATCTTGAATTTGGGTCGGAAGATGATTTCATCGTGGAAAGAACAAGGATTGATGTTGATCATAAGGCAATTGTTCACCAATCTGCCGAGGTTGTGCTTCTTCAAAGTGATGGCGTTTCGAGGTTGTGTTTTAGCTCGAAAGCAAATTCTGTAATTGTTACTTCTTGGGATATCAAGGTTTGATTTTCGGAGGTAACAGAAAATGGAACATCACCTAGCTCGGTGACAAACGCATCTGGTACTCATCATCAAACGGTTTTGAGCTTAACATGGAAGGATAGTGGGTCAACTATTTTTAATGACGGTTGTGATAAGCTAGTGAAGATATGGCCATTTAGGGGTAATAACTTGAAGCACAAAAAGGGAATACGACGAAGACTTTGGGATCCTGGAATCAAGAATGTTTTTCAAGACGTCACCTTGAGGGCAAGGTGAATTCGAAGGAGGGAGGAATGTTACGCCACTGGTTTGTGATGGATATGCCATCATACTTATCTTTTATTTATTTAAAATATGTGTTTAGGATAAATGTTCAGGAAAGTATTTATTATGTTTTAGTAATTATCTTGTGATCAACTTGTGACACAAACTAGGGTAATTCGGTATATATACCGAATCATTATTATCAATGAGTCATTCAATCAAAGTAAAAGTTCAATAAATGTCTAGTTCTTCTCATCTCTAATTCTTAAGGAGCCAGCACACGCTATAGTGGTGCCTTATCCCGATATTACCCGAGAGGGTCGTATCAAACAAATTCACTGTGGGACGACTATACGATTCTGTTTAATGGATGCTTGAGAAGTCTGTCTAAACTTAAATTTGCCGCTTTTTTTTAATGTTTTTCACTTATGTTTAATGGATTCATTTAAATTAGGTGTTTGAAATTTGATGAAACACTTAAAAAGAAACAATCTACAGCTCAAATTCTATCCGATTCTTTTTTTAATATATTATCATTTCAGTGTAAAATGCATAAATTCACTTATGATTTGAAGACATACAAGTAATTGATAAGACTAGTTGCATGATTGAATCCCCCCAATGTGCATGCGACATGTACAATTTTCATTCTTGATTATCTTATCCATACGTAACTATTTTGTGTATTTTCTGAACGTTGCATCCGTTAGCGAAAGGGTTGTTTATCCGTCGATAAGTCAATGAAGGATCTCATACCCGACAATATTTTATCATTAACTAACAAACCCCAGATTCCTCTGGGTATGAAGAAATATGTTTCCATATCGATATGTTTGCGGCTGTTCAGTCACGGATGCTCTAACCAAACATAACCTGAAAATCAAAGGAAAAAAAGACACTACCCCGAGTAAGTCTACGACGAACAATATAATAAAACCGTTATGTAAACTAGCGTTTAAGTCTAAGAAACAATTGAAGACAAAAAGTATGGGTTCATTAATTAAACTTGCTTTTGTAAATCGTGGAATAATACGCATTTCAGATAGATATGAAAAAAACTTTTAAAATCAAAAGTTAAAAATCTAAATTTTCCTGTAGCTAAGATGAGACGATGTCGTGGTTAAAGCCTGACGTCGTCTATAGCCACTGTGAAGATTCTTGATATCGTTTTTGACCCAAAAAAAATTAGACTTACTCATGGGTGATTTTTATAGAGAGTTTTTAGTACACAAGTCAAGCAAACATTAAAAACACACATGACACAAACAAATGATAAAACAAACATCACATGTGATGATTAATCAATTAACAAGCCTCCGTATACTTCTTTTCTTATGTGAAATATCTTTACATGTAATTGATGAACATAATAAAGTATGTTGACATTGCAAAAAAGTATATCATTCAAGAAAACGTTACTTTTAAATGGCACAAAGAAAATAAATTAAGTCCTAAGAGGCATGAAATAAAATAGTTGGGCTGCCTACCAACAAGCGTCTTTCTTTATTTTACGAGCTTTTTAGCTAGACTCAAGGTCACTCTACCCTATTCTTTCAACGTTTATAGTGAGTTCTTCACTCCAAGTGACATATTTGCGTCCAAAATCTAATTGTTTTGGAAGAACCCCATTATCTTATTTTCACATATTTGTCCACTTTCTATTTGTCATCTTCACTTATTACATAATAGGGAGTGTATCAACTTTTTCATTGTTAGACAACCTATGCTATTGAGCTACATGATAAGGCATTTGGTAGGTTATCTCATCATTTTCTGATGTAGACTCGAAACAAGATAGATAAATTTGATATGTTGATTCTAATGAATACCAGAAACAATTCCTTCCAACAATCGTTGATTATGATGAATACCGATTATTAGGGTAAAAACACTGCAACACAACAGCCAATGGTTTAACTTTTATTAAACTAAAAACTCCCTTGCTAGGGTTACAACAGATTGTTTAAATAAAGACAAGAAACAAAGAAAAACCCTAAAACACAAATGGACTGGACTGTGACCCAATGACAAAGTCCAACAGAAACTGAACAGAACACGGAAATGCTAATAAATGATAGTAAAACGGCTTTTTCGGGCCACAAAAAAATCCTTAACCAACCTAAAGTTATGCCTGTTTTGACAGCCTAAAGTTCTGCCACGTCGTTCCTTTCGCTTTTCCGATCGTTTTGACAGGTCACGGGCTGAAGACGAACTTACGATGCTCAAGTTATGCCTGTTTTAAAAAAGCCCTCTTCTTCACACGATCTTCGGCTTCCAGAAACAAATCAGCCCGTTCTTCAATACTTGGGCCTCCATCATTTTCTCTAATGAACTTCACTATTCCTAAGGCTTGGTCATGTTCCATTTTAGCGGTTTCTATGAAAGGTTTTCCCAATACTGCTTGCGACAAACTATAATCTATGACGGGTCCAACACCGTCTATGATTAGAAATTCGTTTAAGTAAGTGAAGTTTCCTATTGTCACATGAATACACACCCGTTTTGGGAGATCAACGGAAGCTTAAGTTTGGGGTATTACTTCATGTTTCAACAATCATAACCATATAAACGGCTCTAAAGGTAAGTTTAAAATTTAAGTTATCATTCAGTATCAGAGTATTACAAAATAGAATCCCAAAATGCATCTTAGAGAAAAGTTTGAACGATAATAATTTGGACGTCGCCAATGTCTAATGTCACTTTGCTTAAAGGTCAACACCATGGTTGAGTGAAATTCATAGGTATAAGTAATAGTTTGAATACAAGTAATGCTCCAGTGGTTTTATCCACCATGAGTAAAATAAGGTTAGTGGGTTACCCCACCGTTAGAAACTAGTATTATTGCAACTAAGCTCATGACACCGAGACTGACTAGCTCATCACCGAAGTTATAGTAAGAAGGGTCCGCTATCCTCATAATAGTAGGGTAACCTACCAAGGCTAACCTAGATAGAAAATAAAGTGTGTTTGCCTACCCTTCTCGGTAACTAGAAACAAGGGAACATCAACACCCGATTGATCTATCCACAATATTACCACTCATATCGCGATGACTAATGTTCATAATATTCATATAATTGGCTAAAGGTACTTGTGCAATAATCTATACTAAGATAGCATACAGTTTAAAAAGTACTTGTATTCATTTTTATAGCATGTATCCTCCCCCACGGGTTTAATGAAAGCAGTTCAACTAGTAAAAGTGTGGCTATGAACTCACCTCATTAGAGAAATCTGATTGATGTGAAAAGTAGCTTATTTGAGGTTTAACAACTTCGACATGCAACCTGAGTTAATATGTTAAGCCTTAGTTTATGTTGTTGGGAATAAAACGTTCAAGTCTTAGCCACTGACAGCAGGGTTCTAGACATTAATGTAATTTATTCTACCCACTGTCATGATATTGTGTAACCACTGAAGGACGCCACTATTATGCAGACTCCCATCTACTGATGGGATTTCATGGATCAACACGTTTGTTATTTTAAGGAAGATTTAGTCGAATAAGTTATTTTCTATATTTATCTTTGTATATCTTCCAATTATAGTTGATCTTAGCTTTTTGTACAATAATCCTTAATCTATAAAAGGAGGTCTTAGGGTTAGATGTAAGATAACGCTTTCATACATTGTTCACTTTGTTTAATTAATCGATTGAAAGTTTGGTAATCGTTTGTGTTCTTTGTTCTTTCTTATAAGTGTTATATTCCGCATAACACTTAGATTGGTAGTCATACAAAGTTTCTCTACGTATTACTCTTGATATTATCTCGATAATACAAAGCTAAATCAATCTAAGTTTGGGATTGATAATTGTAAATTTACGTCTTTTAGGAAAAAGAGCGTAATTAGGGCAAGTATTAACAAGTGATTTAGGAAAACCACAAGTTATGACCCAAAGTGGGGATCGTTCTCAAGGAGGCTTGGTGTGTGTGTTAAGAGATGATTAAGGATGTGATTATGATTATGAGAAAAGAAAATAGAAATGAGGTAAGAAGAGAATGACGGTTACGATGACGAATTAAACTAAAACGAAAAGGTCGTACACGTAAAACCGTAAAAAGTAGCAAAATTAAAAATTTACCTTAAAAATTCTTTGAAAATTGCAATAAATCCTAAATAATGTAATTAGAGTTTACAAAAAGTCAAAAATCAGTCAAACCTTTAATTTAATTAAATAATAATATTTTAATGCTAATTAAAGCCCAAAAATCAATTTAATTAACAAAAAGCCCAAAATGACATTTTTTCAATTGTAAACCTCTAAAATGACCTAAATTAATTTAAAACTATTTTTGAAAATTTTAAAATCAATTAAAACTATTTAAAAACAATTAAAAACTATTAAAACTTAAAATAAATATAAAAATTAATCTAGGGACAATAAAAATATTCTAAAAATTGTAAAATTCCTAAATTAATGTATTTAACCTAAGAAAAATATAAAAACTTGAAAAATCTAAATTTTAATTTTTAATAATAAAATAATAATAAAATAATAATAAAATAATATTAAAAATCCAAAATTTATAAAAAATTCTAAAAACTTGCAAACTAGTTTACTTTATCCTAATTAAACAGAAAATGAACTTGAAATACCAAAAATACCCCTAATGGGCCTTCAAATGGGCCAAAGTCCAAAACAGACTCTTATTGGGCCAAAATAAGCCCAATAAGAAAAATGTGTATAAAAATGGCCCAAAAGCTCCTATCTGACTCAAAATTTGATTCTGAACACAATTTTCCAAAGACCCAAAAGCTGAAAATGCCCTTAAGTTAGCTTATTTCACCACAACTTATTCGTAATGGGCTTTTTGGCCCATTAAGCTATAAGCTGATGCCATAAGCTAAAATTAAAAACACAAGCTTCTTTTGAGTTACCTAAGACTTCTATAAAAATAAATTTGAAATAAGCACAAGTAATAAGCCTGAAAAAGCAATAAGCTATCTTCACAAAACGACAAAATAGTCGTTTTCGAGTTCTAGGCCACCCCAAGAGATGATTCAAGTTTCAAAAGCTTTTAAATGACTTAACTAAGCTTAATCAACAAAAAGTTTTCAAATAAGTTCACTCAATAAGCTAGAATAAGCAAATAAGCACTTCTTTAAAAGTCAACTTTATGAGTTTTTTTAGCAAAAAGTCAAAGTCAAGGTCTGATAAGCTCCAGTTCAAACAAATGGGTCAAATGAGGAAGATTGATCACAAAAAGTAAGTTGTTGCAGGTCTAGATAAGCCAATATGGATTATTAGTAAGTTAAATGCAAAATTACACTAGCAGGGGCTAGTTTTGGTGTCTGAGTAGTGGAAACTTTTTCCACTGCTTGACTTGTTTGACTATTTGTCTTTAGTGACTTTTTTGTGGATTAAAGTTACACAAAGGCACCCAAATGATCAGTGGATCATAAGGAGTCAATAACAACAAAGAAATCACAATCACAATCAGCCAATTTGTACAGTTAATTCAATTAAGCACCAGATATAGCCCAGACATGAACAAATAAGCAGTTATGGTTCAATAAGCACTTATAGCACAATTCAGCCAGCCAAACTTCACCAAATGCATACACAGGCAATAATAAACTAAAATGAACAAGTCTAAACAGGTTTCATGCAATGGTACAAAGTATAGATCAAGATTCAAGCACAATAAGTTACTGATGAACACTAACATAAGCAGTTATGAACACTAATAAGTTACAAAGTATAGATCAAGATTCAAGCACAATAAGTTACTGATGAACACTAACATAAGCAGTTATGAACACTTGCTGATGTATTTGACCACCAAGCCAAATTCAAACACTCAGATCTATCACATATGTTGTATTATCAATGATTTAACAACTTTTAGCCCTAAGCATGCATATATTCTAGATATTACCAAAATCTTAGGTCAAAAACAGTCAAAATCAATGAGATATAGCACAATGTTTGATTCAAGGTTTTAAACCCAATAACTTGCAGCAAATAGCACTCAACCAAGTAGATAGCAGATACAAAGCACAAACAACACTTTTCAACAACACAATAACACTCAATGATTCAAAACAAGTAATCCCAAACACCCTTTTAACTTTTCAAATCACAATTTTCAAATCAAAAGTGTATTTCAAGACCCCCCAAGCCCAATCAAACACATTAACAAGTATAATATGTAATATTGAACAAGATTAAGCCACAAATTTCACAAGAACACAAGCAACACACAAATTCACCAAAAATCCAAATTTTTAACAGATTTTGAGTAGAATGGTGTGTACCTCATGGATGTACACCCACACCCACGAATTTTGAGCTTATGTGCTAGCAAGAACAAGCACAAGCTTCCACAATAAATCCTGCTAAGATTCAACAAGGTTAAGAGCAAAATATCAAAATCAGAAAAATGAAAATCCTTTATTAATACAACCTTAGTTCCCCACGCTTGATTATCCCCAAGTTATAAGCTTCACCACACCTTGATAACACAATATCAGGATGCTATGATCAGCTTTATAGCCCAAGAATTCCAAGGTTTGAACTAGATTTAGCAAAATATCAAGATTATAGGAAAATATGCAAACTTTTGCACACTCCTTTGAAAATAAGTTTTAGGATTCAAGAACAGTTAACATCAAACAATAATAAACAGATAATAAGGTTGGCACTTGATTTTTCTTCACCAAATTCAAACACATTTCATTAACTGAATATATGATTTACAGATTTGTGAACAATGGAAAATTCAAGAGCAAAAACTAATGGACTGAGTCCCATGCCTTTTATAGGCTTACAATGATGTCTAAGGAAGCTAAAAAACGTAACCCTAATTGCTGTAGAAGTCCCAAAATGCCCCTTGTCTTGTTTGAATATCTTGGCATCATGTGAAGAGAATTGGCTGTTTGTGTGAGGTGTCATGGCTGCAAATGTGATCAAAGGCTTAGAAGAAAGCTTAGGATTGAAGCCAAATCTTGGGCGTTGGGTTTACTGGCCATTTTGGCATTTTCCCCAAAGGTGGTGTAGAAGGGTTTATCATGTGAGCTGGTTGAGTGACGTGGCCAAGGGTTTAAGGGTGGGGTTGTGTTTAGCTTCACCTTAATCATAAATCTGGAATGAATTAAGGGATAATATCAAGTATTAAGCAAATACCCAAATCTGCTTATGAATACCAAGAACAAGCGTTTGATCTTTATTTTTGTTTAAACCTGGTGTTTAGCGCCTTAATTAAATAATTAATTAAGGTTTGTTAAGACGGTTATGAATGGAAGGTGATGTGGAAGGAGGGTGGAAGCTGATTGGTGGAGAGCAGGTAGTGGGGCACGTGTCACCCACTACTGGTTAAGGTAAGTTTTGTGTCTGCCCCTTTTAACCCCTTATCTCTCAAACTCTTTTCACTTTGTAAATAAACAGCCTAAAATACGATTTCCTTTGTTAGCCAAGTTCCATTTTTCACACTTTTGCCCCAAATACATTTCCAAAGTATTTTCAGGGGTATTCTTGCCAATTCTTGATATTTGAAGGACTGATTTGGTATTTTATTAAAAGATAATGGTCTTGACTTGTTTGTTTGACTTCTTGGAGGACTGATTTTGCCAAGTCTTGATTAATAAGGGACCAATTTTGCCATTTCTTCAAAGTCAAGGGTCCTTTTGGTAATTTTGACATTTTTAAAGGACCAAACTTGTAATTTCTTGTAACTTGAAGTCCTTCATGGTATGTTTGACTTTGAGAAGGATTAATATTGACATTTTAGTTTTGTTGAGGGACTAAATTTGCCAATTCTTCAAAGTGGAGGGCCCTTTTTACAATATTGACTAACTTTAGGGACCAATCTTGTAATTATGAGGATACAAGGGTATAAAATGTCAATTCTTCAATATTGGAGGACCCTTCTTCATAAATCTTCAAATCTTCAAGGGTTTTCTTGGGAAAATATTCATTAGGGATTGGTTCAATGTGCGGCTTCATTTTCCGTGTTCGTTTTTGTATGATTCTTGTGGTCTTTTATCATTTCTCAATATCCGTACCTAAAATACACAAGCAACAAACACAAGCATATATTTGGCCAATTTCATGATATTTTATGCATTTAAAGCCCTTTTTGGATGATGAGACTATGTTTAAAAGCAGTCTCATTGATAAAAGCGTTTTTGGATAGGTTCAAGATTAATCTCGGTATCTCCTCGAATTGATCACGGTTCAAAGTGGAATAATTTGTTGTTGGTGACAAATAGTGGGTTTGGTTTCTATTCTATTAAAAAGATAAAGAAATGAAGTAAATAAAGATTTAAACCAAAACAATTACTTAAATAAAACTTGAATTTAAATTAAACAATTAAATGATAAAGCAGTAAAATGAACTCACTGAAAATTAGGTCTATTCGGAATAATAGTCCTACTCGGAATAAGTGGTCCTATCCGGAATAAATGTGGCTACTCAGAATATACACCATCCGGAATATTAATGCTATTCGGAATACAAATGCTATGCGGAATAATGATCTACTCGGAATAATTGGCTATGAGGAATAATATTGACTATTCGGAATAAAAGTTGCTATGCGGAATAAACATACTATGCGGAATAAAAAGACCATTCGGAATAAAGATCCTATGCGGAATAAACAGACCTGTTCGGAATAGATTGGTTAAGCGGAATAATGGACTATGCGGAATATTAAAGCTATTCGGAATAGAGGACTCTATCCGGAATATACAAACATTCCGAATAGAAGAAAAAGGAGGCAGACTATCCGGAATAAGTAAATATTCCGAATAGAAGACAAAACACACAGACTATTCGGAATAACTAGGAATGAGGAACAGAAAACAGCAAGAAACAGGGAACACGAATTTGTCAAAAATCAACCAAGGTTTTAACCAAATTTTAACCAAAACTAATAACAAATCATCTACTAACCATAAATAACCAATCCCAATCATAAAAACACAAAACCCATTAACTTTTGAAGATCAAAATCAACTAAACTAGAACTTTAAAACTTTGAATAAAAAGAGAGGATGAACAAGATGATAGAAAGATTGAATGTAAACTTGTATTGATGATTAAGATTCAACAAACAAAATGGAAGAATTAAACTTACAAGATTCAAGAAGAAATCAAAGAAAATGAAAACCACTCCTTAAGGGAGATGGTTCTTCCTACGAACTAGGAGAAAATGTAACTAAATAAAAAAAAAACTAGTGCCAAATGTGTGAGGGGTTTTCCTTATATAGGCTAGTGGTTGGTTGGTGAAGTGGGCTTTCTTCCTCTCTTCTTGTCTTTTCTCGTCTTTTCAGAAAAGTTGACGTTTTCGATTCTGATTCGGGATTCGTCGATGATTAATTTCAACTCGTTTTTAATTTCTTCGTTTAATAGACTTGAGTTTCTTCGACATTTGTAAATTTTCCGTCTTTGGTCCTTTTCTTCGATAAATCTTCAAATAGGCACCATGAATTCAAATCTTTTGCATCTCTTGGACAATAGACTTCGTCTTGAGTCTTTTTCCTTGATAAAACCCGTGCAATCCCATGTTTTCTTCAATATTCATCCGGTTGACTCTAAAAACACAATAAACACAAAAACCACGCATAATTCCAAACAAATGATATTAAACACGTGTTTTGGTCTTGTTTTAGTAAGAAATAAGTGGTAAACGGATGGGTGTTTTCACACCTATCAAATCCCCTACACTTAACCATTGCCATGCCCTCATGCAATGCTTAGTGATAAAGCAATTTTACACTCTTCTCATAATCAATCAACCTTGGCCCTATTAAAATACTACTAAACAAAAATTAAAGTACTAAGAGAAATTAAAACTTTAAAGAAAACAAAAGGATAGAAAACCATTCTCACTTGAAAATAGCTATATGGAAATAACTTGCAAAGAGATCAAGGACTTACATTAGGGCTTTGGGGCTGCGAAGATTTATCACCCTCAAGTTTCACGTTCCCCAAACTAAGCTTAAAAACGAGATCATTGTTATTATAAGTTAGCAAATCAAACACTTACACACATGGCTTAATTAAATGCTTAAACTCCCTTGTTCCTAGAGGTATCTCTTATATTTTATTTTTGTCTTAGAATGATCATGAAGATGCATTTTTGGACTTATTTCGATAGTTTATTTAGGCTGAAAGCAAAGTAGGACGATTTGATCAATAGTTAGCTAAAGGATAAAATCTCTTAAAACTGCTTTTCGGGATATCAAAAAGTTCATATCTTGGCATAACTCGGTTCACGATTTGAGACCTTTCTCGGGCCGATATTTGGCATGTACTTCATACTTCATATCTTCGAGAGACGTTCTTGAGATAATGGTCTTCTCTTCGTTAATAGAGTTTCTTCACTTGGAGACTTTTGAGGGGTACTCCAACTTTGTTGACCACGACTTCATGATTATTTCTTCAATCTCTAATTGGGATTTTGAGATACAACGATCTGCCTCCTTTTCGGACTTGGATCTATTTATCCTCATACCTTGTTAGGGTCTTTTCGGATAGACTTCTCCATGATCTTTATGGGAGTTGATTGCTTTTCGTCGTGAGTCTTGATCCTTCATATTGATTTTGGGAATAATGCATTTCACATCACCTTGGATCTTTAGCAATAAGATTGAATCCTCATGCCTTGTTAGGGCCTTTTCGGACTCGCCAATCTTCGCGCCCCGCTTCATAAGTTATGCCTTGGCTATGAACTCTTATCATTACCGAGCAACTTTTAAACGATCTTGGGCTAGAAGCTAAGTAACCTTTCAAATCGTACAACCTTACTTATTGCAGATAAATTATTAGCAAGTGATGGGAGAATAGGCAGATAATTACACCAAGTGAGCTTGTGCAAGAATACCGACTTATAATTGACTCTATCATTTCTCGTCCTCCACAATTTAAAATCTCAAGTAATGAGACTCGTGGATACTTAGCCTAATAAACCAATTAAGGTCTACATGGTTAAGGATACTAGCTAGAATAAACTTGGCTAAGTCTATTCGGGTTGAGTCAAAATAATCGCAACGGGCCTAATATGTCAAAGATTTCAAAACTAGCTACACCACTTTATTAATATTTTTAACTTTATTGCGGGATATATACATATGAAAGCAACGATAAAAATTTAAAAATCACGACTAAATGGCCAAAGTTAATTAAAAATTTGAAAAATGTTGAAAAAGATGATTTTCCGGTTAAATGAAGGCATTTTCATGGAAAAGTTCACTTAAAACTTCGATAGAAGTCCCCCTACACTTAAGATAAACATTGTCCTCAATGTTTAAGCATGTGGGAAAAGTCTCCCCTACACTTATGACATTGTGCACGTTGGTTAAATCGAGCTAAGGGAGAGACGACTAAAGTAATCAATTTCAAATGTGAGTATGAAGAAAATTGAATCACGATAGTTGAGAGATAGAACCGGATTTCGGATAACATGGGAGCACGGTTCTTCAAAGGTTCCAAAAGTGCATTCATCCCTGTAATCACATCACCATACAAATACAAAGAACCTATAGAAGTCCCCCTACACTTAGGAGGTTAAACGGAAAAGGATAGATACTCGGGTTGCCTCCCGAGGAGCGCTTGTTTTTGATAACCGAGTCACGAGCCTCACTCGACGCAAAATTAGTTCATGAGGAACGTGGTGAGGGATGGAATCATCTCCTGAGAGATGTCCTCACCAAGGTACAACTTCACTCGTTGGCCATTCACCTTAAAATTAGGTCCATTAGGTTGAGCGAGCTCGAGAGTACCATATGGAAAAATTTGGGCAATGGTGAATGGGCCGGACCAACGAGATTTCAGCTTGCCCGAAAAGATTTTCAACCGAGAGTTAAAGAGTAAAACTTTGTCTCCAGCTTGGAACTCTCGGTTTTTACTCTTGGAGTCGTGAATGAGCTTAGTCTTTTCCTTATAGATCAAAGAATTTTCATAAGCCTCATTATGGAGTTCATTCAGCTCATTGAGTTGGATCTTGCGTAGGTCACCGGCTTTGTTGATATCAAAACTATCCCACTTCAAGGCCCAGTAAGCCTTGTGCTACAACTCAATGGGGAGGTGGCACACTTTCCCATACACGAGACGATATGGTGTACAACCAATCGGAGTCTTGTATGCGGTACGAAAAGCCCACAAAGCATCATCAAGTTTATCAGCCCATGAGGCTCGATGCTCTCCCACGGTTCTTTCAAGAATTCGCTTTAGTACTCGGTTGGATATTTCAGCCTGGCCATTCGTTTGTGGGTGGTATGCGGTGGAAAGATGATGATTGACACCATACTTAGCCATGACTCTTGCAAATTGGTCATTGCAAAAATGAGTCCCGCGATCACTAATAATGGCACGAGGCACACCGAATCTAGCGAATAGCGATTTCAAAAAGTTACAAACCACCCTTGCGTCATTATGGGTAAAGCTTTGGCTTCAACCCACTTAGAAACGTAGTCAACGGCTACAAGGATGTATTTGTTTCCTTTAGATGAAGGGAATCCCCATAAAGTCGATACCCCAAACATCAAAGATTTCACATTCTTGTATGAAATTCTGAGGCATCTCGTCTTATGTGTGATCTTGCATTGTTTTTGGTAAGCATCACAACGTTTAACCATCTCGTGAGCATCACGGTAAATGGTGGGCCAATAAAATCCCGAGTCAAACACTTTTTTGGCGGTGTAGTTGGGACCAAAGTGACCACCGGTGGGTCCTTTGTGGCAAGCGTCAAGGATTTCTAAAGCTGCCGGTCCATCAACACATCGGCGAATAATCAAGTCGGCACATTGTTTGAAAAGATACGGGTCATCCCAAAAGTAAGTCTTAATGTCTTTGAAGAACTTCTTCTTTTGTTGGGATGTTAACCCGTCAACGAGAATTCCACCCGCCAAGTAGTTTGCAATGTCTGCAAACCACGGGGTTTCATTAGAAGTCGAGTTGATAGACATTAAGGTCTCCAGGGGAAAAGAATCATTGATTTCTTTGTTCGGATGTTCCCCTTGGTAAGGATCCTCAAGTCTACTGAGATGATCCGCGGCTAGGTTTTCAGCTCCTTTTTTTATCACGAATTTCGATTTTAAATTCTTGAAGTAGCAAACCCCAGCGAAGAAGTCTTGGTTTAGAATCTTGCTTAGTCAACAAGTACTTCAACGCGGAATGATCGGTATAAACGATGGTGGTGGAGAGGACAAGATAGGGGCGGAATTTTTCAAAAGCATAGACAACAGCTAAAAGCTCTTTTTCGGTTGTCGTGTAATGCAATTGAGCCCCCGTCATTGTCTTGCTAGCGTAATGGATCGGTTGGAAGTGTTTGTTCACTCTTTGGCCCAGAACCGCTCCAATAGCAAAGTCACTAGCATCGCACATCAACTCGAAAGGCAGCTCCCAATTAGGGGTAACCAAGACGGGTGCCTTAGTTAGCTTATCCTTAAGCAAGTTGAAGGCTTCAAGACACTCTGTGGAAAAGATAAAAGGAGTATCTTTTTCCAAGAGGTGGGTCATCGGGCGAGCGATTTTAGAAAAATCTTTGATGAAACGACGGTAGAAGCCCGCATGACCGAGGAAACTTCTCACACCCTTCACGGTTGAAGGTGGAGGAAACTTAGCGATAACATCGACTTTAGCACGGTCCACTTCAAGACCGGCTTTGGAGATTTGTGTCCTAGCACGATGCCTTCTTTTACCATGAAATGGCATTTTTCCCAATTAAGAACAAGGCGAGTGTCTTCACACCGCTTAAGCATACGTTCTAAATTGGCAAGGCACGCAGAGAATGAATCACCATAAACCGAGAAATCATCCATGAATACTTCCATAGTGTCTTCCACCATGTCATGGAATATAGCCATCATATACCTTTGGAACGTCCCAGGAGCATTACATAAACCAAAAGGCATGCGTTTGTAAGCAAATGTACCATAGGGACAAGTGAATGTGGTCTTTTCTTGGTCCTTGGGATCGATTGGAATTTGAAAATAGCCGGAGAAACCGTCTAAGAAGCAGTAATAGTCATTACCAGCTAGACGCTCGAGCATTTGATCCATGAAAGGAAGAGGAAAGTGATCTTTTCTCGTGGCATCATTGAGCTTGCGATAGTCAATACAAACTCTCCACCCAGTAACGAGACGAGTGGGAATCAACGTGTTGTGTTCATTGGAAACAACGGTTATTCCGCCCTTCTTGGGCACACAATGGACGGGACTTACCCAAGGCGAATCCGAAATAGGATAAATCAAGCCGGCATCTAGAAGTTTGATAACCTCTTGTTTGATGACATCATGAATTCGAGGATTAACCCTTCTTTGGCTCTGGATTGCGGGTTTGAAATCATCTTCCATGAGAATCTTGTGAGTACAAAAGTTTGGATCAATTCCGCGGATATCGGAAATTTTCCAAGCAATTTCCTTCTTATGATCTTTAAGCACGGCGATGAGGCGAGATTTTTCGTCTTCTTTCAAGTCCTTAGCAATGATGACAAGCGACTTCTTATTTTCTTCAAGGAACACGTACTCGAGATGGGGCGGCAACTCCTTAAGTTTTAAATCCGGAGGATTTTCGATGGGAGGCGTTTTCAAAGTCGGAGCATCGATAACAATAACCGTGGGAGATGGTGGAGAAATATTGTCTTATTTGAGAAGGTTTTCAATGAGGCGAAGATCTTCATCCCAATCGGTGGGAGAATCGTCATGTTCTAAGTTCACATCTCCCATGGTGGCTTCCAAATCTTTCCAAAGGAAATCACTTTCTCCAAATAGAGATAGTGATGAATCAATCGAGGAAACGGTCTCAACATTGGGAAGAGAGGTAGGAATACTTTTACAAGCATCTTTGAAGTGTTCTTCACAAGCCTCATCAAGAACGTCAATACAATTAACACTCTCGTATGAATAAGGCTGTTTAGAAAGCTTTCCCATGTTGAAGACGATTTTATCGTCACCAACTCTCATGATAAGCTCACCGGCTTCAACATCGATGAGAGTGCGACCGGTCCTCAAGAATGGACGACCAACGATCAATGGCACACGAGGGTCCATGTCGTAGTCAACGACAACGAAATCGGCAGGAAAAGTGAATTTGTCGACTCCTACAAAGACGTCTTCGGCTATCCCCACTGGATAAGCAAACATACGGTTAGCTAATTCCAAAGTCATTTTGGTGGGGACTAGCTCAGGGAGAGATAATTGCTTCCAAACTCTTAAGGGCATTAAGTTAATACTGGCACCTAGATCGGCTAGGGCCATGCAATTCTCTACTCCCGGGAAGTTGCAAGGGATTAAGAAACGACTCGGATCATCAAGCTTGGTTGACAATTTCCTTGAGAGCACTGCAGAACAATTCTCATTAAGTTGGGTATTAGCGATATCAAGAAGCTTTTCCTTGTCACTCAGAAGATCTTTGAACATTTTCGCGTATTTGGGCATGTGTGCGAGAGCCTCAGCGAAGGAGATGTTGAAATTCAATTGTTTAAACATTTTGAGAAAGTTCGAAACTTGAATATCGTCCTTGCTTTTGAGCTTCTCTTTCCTCAACCTTGAGGGATAAGGTATATCGGAAGAAGAGGAAGTCTTTGGGATCGAAGGATCACTCACATCCTTGGGTGGAGGAGGGGTAGAAGTAAGAGGTGGAGAAATTGGGGAAGTAGAAGGATGAGGAATAGGAGCAGGTGACTCGTTTTCCTTAGTTACAATCACCGGTGGAGGTATAGGAAGCTCGGATTCCTTGGTACCTTTGCCACTGCGAGTGGTGATTGCTTTCATCTCCCCTCTTGGATTCGCAACGGTGTTACTCGGAAGAGTACCCGAAGAAGAGGATTGATTACCTTGGAAGAAACCAGCCATCATGTTCCTTAAGTCATTAGTTTGACTTGCCAATGTGTTTCTCATATCAGCTCTCAGATCGTTTCCTTGTTTCACCATGTCTGCTTTCAAGTTGAGCACTTCCCGCTGGAGATTTTCCACAATCACATCATTGGTCCGCATGTAGGTTTCAACATCTTGGTGTAATGCGGTGGGTTGGTTGGGAGGAGGAGCATGGTAAGCGGGTGGTTGATAAGCAGGTTGTTGGTAAACTTGGTTGTTTCTTTGAGGTGGATATGGTTGTTTGTGAGGTGGTATGTATGGTGCACGAGGTTGTTGTTGTTGTTGGTTTGGATTGTTAGGAGGAAAACCGGGTGGTGAGAGATAGTTGTTCGAGCGGTAGCTAAGCAAGTTGCGGTCACCTTGAGGACGAGCTTGATAAGCGGCCGGAGGATAGGTACCGTATGCTGCATTCACATTCTCAGAAGGGTAGTCTTGGGTGGCGGTACAAGTGGTGTAAGAGTGAGGACCCCCGCATATCTCACATGGTTGGTTGATAGCATTGACTTGAGGGTTCTTAGCATTGATGCTGTTGGTGTTGCTAGCGGTTTGGGTAGCAAGCGATTCAAGAAGCGCAGTGATTTTGTCAAGTCGCTTGTCGTTGTCACTAGTACTAGCACTAGCGGCATTGGTCCGCACACTCTTGGTTTGCACACAAGACTTATTCTCAATGATATCCCAAGCGCCATTGGAAGTCTTAACCAACATATTACCCCCCGAGGCACTGTTTAGTGAATCTTGGTCATTCATGCTTAAACCATTATAAAAAGTATTAATTTGGTGCACTTTGGTAAAACCATGTTGTGGGCATTTTCTCAAAAGATCTTTGAAACGGTCCCAAGATTCACTAAAAGACTCATCGTACTTTTGTTCAAAATTGATAATTTCATTCCGCAAAGCGGTAGTACGAGAGGGTGGGAAAAATTAGTTTATAAACTTGGTCTCCAAATCCGTCCACGTCAGAATACTTTGTGGCGGTTCCTTTGCAAGCCAATGTCGGGCTTGTCCCTCTCAAGAAAAGGGAAAAAGTTGTAAACGGATTACCTCTTGTGGAACACCATTGAATTTGACCACATTCGTGAGTTGCAAGAATCTCTTGATGTGGTCATGTGGATCATCAATGGTACGCCCCAAGAATGGTTGAGCAGAGACCATCTGGATAAAGCCGGATTTGAGCTCAAAGTTGTTGGCTGCAATCGCGGGTATGACAATTGGATCATTGTTGCCGTATACATGTGCTTGCAGAAGTTCTATCATCGGGCGATTGTCCGGTAGAGGCTCATTGTTGTTGTTGTTATTGTTGTTGAGAGGTGGATTGTTATTGTTGTTATTGTTTTGAGGTGGTTTATTGTTGTTGTTTTGTACACCGACCATGTCTAAGGCTTCGAGAGGCTCGGGCTCTTGATAAGACGTTGATCGTGTACGCATGCACCTGCAAAAGAACTAACAAGGCAAACAAGATATATTTTTGGTTTTTATGGTTTTTTTTTTAATTTTTAGGATTTTTTTGAAGATTTTATATTTTTTAGGGTTTTTGAAATTTTTTATGAAAAAGTAACGTTCACGGTGAACGGATCCCAAAATCCAAGTTCTCACAAAAAACTGTTGATCTTCACGAGAAGAGCCGGCAGCGGCGCCATTTGATAAAAGCGTTTTTGGATAGGTTCAAGATTAATCTCGGTATCTTCTCGAATTGATCACGCTTCAAAGCGGAATAATTTGTTCTTGGTGACAAATAGTGGGTTTGGTTTTCTATTCTATTAAAAAGATAAAGAAATGAAGTAAATAAAGATTTAAACCAAAACAATTACTTAAATAAAACTTGAATTTAAATTAAACAATTAAATGATAAAGCAGTAAAATGAACTCACTAAAAATTAGCTCTATTCGGAATAATAGTCCTACTCGGAATAAGTGGTCCTATCCGGAATAAATGTGGCTACTCGGAATATACACCATCCAGAATATTAATGCTATTCGGAATACAAATGCTATGCGGAATAACTGGCTCTATGCGGAATAACGATCTACTTGGAATAATTGGCTATGAGGAATAATATTGACTATTCGGAATAAAAGCTGCTATGCGGAATAAACATACTATGCGGAATAAAAAGACCATTCGGAATAAAGATCCTATGCGGAATAAACGGACCTATTCGGAATAGATTGGTTAAGCAGAATAATGGACTATGCGGAATATTAAAGCTATTCGGAATAAAGGACTCTATCCGGAATATACAAACATTCCGAATAGAGGAAAAAGGAGGCAGACTATCCGGAATAAGTAAATATTCTGAATAGAAGACAAAACACACAGACTATTCGGAATAACTGGGAACGAGGAACAGAAAACAACAAGAAACAGGGGAACACGAATTTGTCAAAAATCAACCAAGGTTTTAACCAAATTTTAACCAAAACTAATAACAAATCATCTACTAACCATAAATAACCAATCCCAATCATAAAAACACAAAACCCATTAACTTTTGAAGATCAAAATCAACTAAACTAGAACTTTAAAACTTTGAATAAAAAGAGAGGATGAAAAAGATGATAGAAAGATTGAATGTAAACTTGTATTGATGATTAAGATTCAACAAACAAAATGGAAGGATTAAACTTACAAGATTCAAGAAGAAATCAAAGAAAATGAAAACCACTCCTTAAGGGAGATGGTTCTTCCTACGAACTAGGAGAAAATGTAACTGAATAAAAAAAAACTAGTGCCAAATTTGTGAGGGGTTTTCCTTATATAGGCTAGTGGTTGGTTGGTGAAGTGGGCTTTCTTCCTCTCTTCTTGTCTTCTCGTCTTTTCAGAAAAGTTGACGTTTTCGATTCTGACTCGGGATTCTTCGACGATTAAATTCAACTCGTCTTTTAATTTCTTCGTTTAATAGACTTGAGTTTCTTCGACATTTGTAAATTTTCCGTCTTTGGTCCTTTTCTTCGATAAATCTTAAAATAGGCACCATGACTTCAAATCTTTTGCATCTCTTGGACAATAGACTTCGTCTTGAGTCTTTTTCCTTGATAAAACCCGTGCAATCACATGTTTTCTTCAATATTCATCCGGTTGACTCTAAAAACACAATAAACACAAAAACCACGCATAATTCCAAACAAATGATATTAAACACGCGTTTTGGTCTTGTTTTAGTAAGAAATAAGTGGTAAAAGGATGAGTGTTTTCACACCTATCACTCATCAGGGATCAACAAGTAGTGTTAGAGCTTGTTGAGGAACTTTGATCTAAAGAACAATACCCTAATCGCACAAAACCCTAATCACAAATTATCAGTCCTCAACGATGTCTAACCTAATCTAAAACTCACCAAACCCTACTCACCCTACTAGCAACATCAAACTTCCAATTCTTGACCCTGAAAACTTTGAGATGTGGGAGTTTAGAATGAATCAATATCTCCAATTGGATCACTACATTCTTTGGGAGATCATTCAGTTTGGAAACACCTTCGATCCTGAGGAAAAGAAAAAGGAAACCGAAAAGAAGAAAAAGGATAAAGTTGATGGAGAAGAAGAAACTGAGAGTTCAGAAAAGGCTACCTCTACTAAAGAAATTGATCAAAGGAAGAATGACATAAAGGCACTCAACTGTCTTCAATTTGCTCTTGGTCAAAAGAAACAATTCAAGTCCAGGAAGCATGAGTCTGCTAAAGACTTATGGGAAGGAATTAAGAAAACCTTTAGTGGTAATGAAACCACTTTTAAGCAAAGAAGAAAGAAGCTGGTAAAAGAATTCACTTCTTTCAAAGCTTTCCTTGGTGAGAAGCTAAGTGAGGTCAGAAGTCGTTTGCATGACCTAACTAGAAAACTAGAATTCATAGAGGTGGAGCTTGTCGATGAAGAAATAAATCTACGTTTCTAAGTAGTCTTGGAGAAGCTTGGTATGTTCAAGCTAATGCATGGTTGATTTCAGATAGTCATAAAGATATAAGTCTTGACGACATATATAATCATCTAAAGACTATGGAGGCTGATGTCTTAAAGAGGAGTGGAGCATCTAAATCAAACTCGGGAAACATGGCCTTTGTTTCCAACAATGGATATAAGCCTTCTGACAGTGGATACATATCTCATGACAGTGGGACAAATACTCACAGCGGGAATAACTCTTTAACAACCCCAAATTACATTGCGCAACGTAAATACACAATTAGGTGCTAAACACAAGTATCATCACACAAGGTATATTGAACGACCTCAAAATGAGACGTTTAAACATAAAAGATATGTAAGATTTTTCAACATAGTCTAAAACATACATTTCGTCCCAAAGTATACTAAAACAAACATTAGAGAAAAGCGTTTAAGTCCCCTAAGGATCTCGACCATCAAACCACATAGTTTTTGTACATTACACAACCAAAGTTAAATTGTTCATAAGCAAATGGGAAAGAAAATGTTTTAGACCACAAGACTTCAAAAGTACGCTGCCCCTAGGTAAGCTGAGTGTGATGATTCAGCTCCCATTGAAAGGATAAATCATTTGGGATTCTTTTATTTGTTAAGAATATGTAGTTTAAAATCTCTATTTTACGCTATCCCTAGGAAAGATGAGGATGATTATTCAGCTCCCCCGAAAACTATGAAAATTTTGGGATTCTTTTTGTTGATGCAAAAGTTGGGTGACCCTTGCTAGACCCGAATTAGGCTTAATTCGGGTTGGCTGGACTCCAGTTCCTGCACCAAGTGAATCGTATGGTTGGGATCCTGCACACTAAACAACACGCGTTAGGCTTACCGTGGGAATGTTTCCCACGATTAGACTCCGGCGTGAGAGTACGTAATCGGTTAGGGTTTATATGAATCAGATGAGTTGAGAGTGTATAGAACGTAATACCTTTGTGGAACCCTTGGGGGTTCCTTTTATAGGCAGTGAAACCCTAATGGACTGTCACTGATGCTTCGGCCCCAAGGAAAGGATAAATACTAGAATTCGATTGATTGTTATCTTCTAATTATGGTGAGTGAATATCCTCTTCTTTGGGGTGAATCCTATTCATAGATAGAATATGATTCTGTCTAACCCTGTACCGGTCATGCCGGGCCGTGGGCCGCACACGTGTGTGCGGTTACTGTTCATCCAAGCCCATAAGCTCAAATGACATTATTCCCACCCATCTATGATAGGCCGGATACGGGTAGTACCCGTGGGCCGGGTTCCTGACCCGGCTGGGGACTATACGTAATCATGTCCCCCCCAGTCTAGTTGTTACAGCCGTAGGCGTAACCTCTAGTCTATCAAGATGCTCTCCGGACATACCAAGAAAGATCTAGGGAATGACAAACATTTAAGATTTTGTTTTGGCCGCACGTGGCTGCCTGTCTTAGGAATGTTATTCCAATAGGACCTCAGCCACACGTAACGACCGAGACAAATTAAATGTAGCATTGAATATGGTCTTACGTAAGGCCGCATATCCCGACACAAGAATAAATGTATTAATGGTAGTCAACTGGTCAGTCGCACTCCTGCAAAAGTGCACCATTAATGCCCATCATTGAGCCACATAAAACTGCTAAGAAGTGACCCGTGGGCCCCTTCTGACGTTTCAGAAGTGTCAGAAATCCCATCCGTTGGATAGGCGTAGTGGCCTACACGTGTCAAACATCCATGTTACCTCGTAAATCGAGGCAACCCTATATAAGAGTTGGTGTGTGCGTTTGTTACACACACAGTTCATACTCTTTCCGCCATTGTTATTTCCAAGCTATTGCCTTCAAACTTTTGCCTTCTATTCCACGGATTTCCTCCGCCGCAGGTTAGATCATCACGCCTTACAAACCCTTTTTATAAAACATGGTAAAGGACAACCCTCTTATCACGGATGTCCTGAACGTGATGTCTGCGAAAAAATACATAGACTTTTTGTCTAAGTATTATATTCCGGAAAGCGTACACCCAACCTATCCAGGTGAAGGTGAGGTAATTATGGATGCGCCAAAGGGAAAGATAGGCGTGTACACGCGCCTATTTGACTCGGCCAACTACCGTATCCCCCTGTCTAAATTACTGGTAGATCTGCTTCTATACTATGATTTTCATATAACCCAGCTTCACTGCATAGGGGCGTGTAAAATCAATCAATTTGAAATTACATGCCATACATGCGACGTAACTCCGACCGTGAACCTATTTAGGGCTTTTTACTCCCCCCAACTAGTGAATGGGTGGCTATCATTTAAAAAACGATCCGGGAACGCCCCCATGACATATAGGAAGCCTTTAGACTCCCTTAAGAACTGGTACGACCATTACTTTTTTGTTGATAAAAAAGTATTCCCCACTCCCTTCGTCCTTAAAACCAGGGTACCCAAAGATTCTCCGCCCAAATCCAAAGACTATAGCAGCAGAGACCTGAAAATACTAGATACCCACCGCACAGAATTCCATAAGGGGTTGCCGGAACATTTTCTGTGCTTAGTAGGATTAAGCCGTCGTTATTATGGGAGGGAGAACTTATATCCGTGCTTTCTGACGGAGCGTGGACAGGGTAGGTTTACTTATACTTTGTAGATGTGATAAATGTCATTTACATTTTAGGTTCTTACTAACCCGTGTAATTGCAAATGTCCGCAGAGATGAACCTACACGGATTATTGCGTCAGGGCGACCCCATGAAAGTGCCTGAAGGATTTCGCCCGTTGAAGGAGAATGAACTCCCCCTTCTCGACGCGAACGCAGACCGTACCATTCCACTTGAAGAGACCTCCGAGCAAAGATCGGATGAAGAGGAGCCTATTATCGAGAAATCCCCTCTGGATTTCCATAATGAAGATGGTCGAGAGTTGCTGTTGGAGGGCGCCGTGACGCACCAGGAAGATGAAGGTAATTTCCTCAACCTTGAGGATGAAGATATCACTCAAGCCTCTGGGTCCCCCAAGCCTACATCCAGAAAGAGAAAGACCACCAGGAGGGTGGCAAAGACACTAGGGGATGAGGCGGGGGCCTCGAATGCTCCCTAAAGAAACTAAGGAAAGACCATCCGCAATACCAAGAGGGAAGTGGTACTGCGACGGCCCAGGCCAACCCCACACCGCACATGGATGAACAAGTCTGGCGAGCTACCCCTATGAGTGCCGTAGCTCCTACCGCCCCGGAACCTGCAACTGATACCACGTAAGCACCCTATCGTCTCTCAGTCTTTCCTTGTCTTGTTGTTTTTGTTTTTTTTTAAAAGATAGAATGCCTAAATAGAAATTGAATATGTCAATATCAGGGCGGATCCGTCGACTGTAGCTCAAGAGGGAGAGGTGGAAAGGGACCCTTCCCCCACGACATCAATCAGACCTCCATCCCCTCCTGCGTCACGTGCCGAGGAGCCACTTCCTGAAGGACCGGAGAACAGCCTGCACCTAGCATGGAATCTCTCTAGTTTAACAAGATTGGAGGCGGAGTCTGAGTGTTCGGAATTTATCGAGCATATCACTCCGCCGGCCCTTGCGCAAGACTTGGACGAGCTAGACCACGAGTCCTTGCTGGAGCAGTTTGATGTATCATCCGCACATCAAGTGACAGTGGGTGCCGCCTTAAGACGCCGTCTGATCAAGGCCTTGGCGAATGTGAGGCGTGCAGACAAGAGGATAGCTCGTCGCGAAGCATTAGTTGTGAAGAATGAGAAGACCATTGCTTCCTTGCAAACGGCGTTGGTTACGGCTGAGGCCACAATGAAGGAGCAAGCCCAACATGCCAACGATCGGGAAAAACGCATCGCCGAGCTTGAGGCCCTCGTAGCCGCATCGAACGAGAAGGTATGCCTAAACAATTTTTTTTTGTTTTTTTTGTCACCAGAAAAAACCATATTATCCTTGTGATAACTCTAAGTCCCATATGCAGGTGTCCGCGGCCGAAGCCTCTACGAAAGCTGTAACCGTACAAGCATTCAACATCAAACAGGAGCGCGATGCGCTGAAGGATGAGCTAACACAAGTGCGGACCAATTTGGACGAGCAAGCTGCAACAGCTGAGGAGGAGCTAAGCAAGATGGCCACGGATTATGCTGAAAGGATGTGTCCTCCTTTGCTATCGGCCATAGCTGGGCGCAGGTGGATGATTGGACAGGGAATGCGCCTTGCCGTAAGCAAGGTTATGGAAGCTCCGTACCTGCTGCAAGCATTCGCCGGGGTCGTTTCGGATGGGATTGACCGTGGTACGGATATCGTATACCGATACTGCATGACATGTCACGTCTTACTCAAAAAAGAAATACACTCAAGTCTATAATTTACTAGACATGCGACGTGCGTCTTTACTATGCAAAGTACTGCGTGAGTACGCCATACGGAAACTTATCACAACGTCTTGTGAATAAGGTGTCTAGTAAGGATACATGATCCGCGTCGCTGGGGTTGCATCCCTCTTATGCGACAAGTTGAATTAGTAGGTTCACTTAATCCTCTTACCCCACCTGGAGGCGTATAGTACATGTACGGTGATTGAATGAATGCATATGAATGAGACATGGCATATTATAATAATAACTAAAATTCATATGACTATAATAGAATCTAAAGAACAACCAAGCAATTTGCACAGAAAACTAGCCGTGGAGCTAGCTAGGCACAACAGCATTTTATTAGAACGTTTACATTTTTTGCTTTGACAAGAATGGGAAACCCTAAAAAACAAAAAAGGTCCTATAAAATGATAAGAAACAAAACAAAGAGAACACATGGATCTTCATTAAAGCCAAATATAGCGAAGTGTCCATGCGGAAGCCATAGCTTTTAAAGATAGCACCTTTTGAGATTGGAGATATTCCATGTGCGTTCTAGATCGCGGCCATCCATGTCACGTAACTTGTACGCCCCCCGTCCTAAAGCCTCCGTGACCCCGTATGGTCCTTCCCACTTAGGGCCCAGCTTTCCTGTATTCTCCGTTCGACTGGCTTCGTTAGCGCGATAGACATAGTCTCCCGGTCGAAAAGAAACACCTTTCACCTTGGCGTCATAATAAGCCTTCATTTTAGCCTTGGACTTGGCCTCATTGATAGCCGCTATCTCCCTTTTTTCCTCCAACAAATCCAGATTGATCCGGAGTTGCTCGTCGTTCGTGACGACATTAACCTCCGCTGTGCGGATGGTAGGCATTCCTATTTCTGCTGGTATAACAGCTTCAGTGCCGTAGGCCAATGCGAATGGAGTGTCCACGTTGGCTGTTTTGATCATAGTCCTATGCGCCCATAGAACATGTGGTAGTTCGTCCACCCATTTGGCACTTCGTTCCTCCAAGCGTGCCTTGATGCCGTTTCCCAAGCTTCTATTTGCTCGTTCCACAAGGCCATTTGTCTGCGGGTGCTTAACAGACGCGAAGCGCCGTTTGATATTCAATGATGCGCACCAGTCCTTGAATGGATTATCCGCGAACTATTTACCATTGTCCGAGATGATTTCTCCTAGTAAGCTAAAACGGAACACAATGTTCTCCCAAACAAACTTTTTAACTTGTTTGCCTGTGATGGATTTGACTGCCTTGGCCTCTATCCAACGTGTAAAGTAGTCCATTGCGACAATCAAGAACTTAACTCCTCCCGCAGCTATAGGAAATGGTCCTCGATGTCGATTCCCCACTTATAGAATGGCCATGGGGATGTAATAGGTGTAATCTCCTGCTGCGGGATGTCGCGGCACTGGTCTATGCACTTGGCAATCACTGCACTTGCGAATCATGTCGCGTGCGTCCCTATGCATGGTAGGCCAATAATATCCTGTACGTAGGGCTCGAGCTACCACGGATCGTGGACCCGCGTGCATGCCGCATAACCCTTCATGTATCTCACTGATCACATAAGCGGCTTGACATGGTCCAGCACACCGCAACCACGACTGCAAGAAAGAGCGCTTATAAAGGATACCTTCTCGAAGCTCGAAGTGCTGCGACTTCCTCCTGATGCGCCGTGCCGCTTTTTCATCGTCCGGAAGGGTTTCATTAGTGTAATAGTTGACGATCGGGGTCATCCATGTAGGTCCATCCTCCTCAATTATAGTTGCGACCTCCCCTTCTGTTATAGACTTTTCCTTGAGTATCTCCACCAAGACTTGCTTGGACAAGTGGGCGAAACTTGTAGATGCGATCTTGCTAATAGCGCCCGCCTTCTTGTTATCACCTCTTGGTACCTGCTTGATAGAAAACTTGCTAAAAGCCGCGATGAGTGACTTGACTTTCTCCAAGTATCGGACCATGTTATCCTCCTTAGCCACATATTCACCTAGAATGTGGTTCGCGACAAGCCGTGAGTCCACGTAGGCCTCAAGGTTGCAGACTCCCATTCTAACGGTGATTTTTAAACCCGCAATTAATGATTCATATTCCGCCTCATTGTTGGTGGCTGTGAACTCAAAGCGAAGGGCGTAAGTAAACTCCATTCCTTCCGGATTCGTAAGGATGAGGCCAGCTCCTGACCCATCGTACACGAAGATCCGTCCGTGAATAACACCCATGGTTCTGCTGGAGTTTCGTCTTGTTTTACGACTGTTCCTTCTTCATCCGGCTTTTCTACCAAGAAATCCGCCAAGATTTGGCCTTTAACAGCCGTCCTTGGCCTATAAGATATGTTGTGTTCTCCCAATAGGATGCTCCACTTTTGTAGCCTACCTGCCACATCCGGTCTAGAGATGACTTGTTTTATTGGTTGGTCAGTAATGACTACAATTGGATGCGCCTGAAAATATCGGCGCAACCGTTTTGTAGCAAACACTAGTGCCAAAACCAGTTTTTCCATAGAGGAGTAATTCAACTCCGGCCCTTGTAATGTTCTACTTATGAAGTAGACCGGATTTTGCACCGTGTCCCTATCCGTCATGAGTACCGCACTTATTGCTCCATGCGTGGCTGATAGGTACATAATGAGCTCCTCCTTTGGCCGGGGAGCTACTAGCATGGGGAGAGATGCGAGGTGTTCCTTGAGTTGACCAAAGGCTTCCTCAGCTTCCTTTGTCCACCAGAAGTCTCCCTTCTTCATGCACTTCTTGAGTGTTTTGAATAGGAGGAGTGACTTCTCTGCGGACTTCGATAAGAACCTATTTAGCCCGGCCAGCTTCCCATTTAAGGACTGCACCTCTTTCCGTGTCTGAGGGGATGGTAGCTGTATTACTGTGTCCGTTTTTTCTGGGCAAGGTTTGATGCAATTTGGATCAATCATATATCCAAGGAACATTCCTTCCGTTGCCCCAAACGTGCATTTCTTTGGATTTAGCTTCATATTAATCCTCCTCAATGTGTCGAACGTCTCTTGGACATCTCGGAGGAGTGCATCCTCCGTATGACTTTTGATGACTAAGTCATCGACATAGACCTCTAGGTTGCGGCCTATCTGTGAGTCAAAGGCTTTGTCCATAAGCCGCTGGTATGTTGCCCCATCGTTCTTTAGTCCAAACGGCATTTTTGTATAACAGTATACGCCCTGACCAGTATGGAACGCCGTCTTCTCTGCGTCCTCTTCCGCCATTTGGATCTGGTGGTATCCTTTATATGCGTCTAAGAAGCACTTAAAGGGATATCCACATAGGGATTCCACCTTCCAGTCGATCTCCGGTAACGGGTAACAATCCTGTGGACAGGCTTTGTTCAGATCCGTGAAATCCACACACATGCGCTAGCTTCCGTCATGATTTTTGACCATGACTGGGTTGGATAACCACTCGTGGTAGTATACCTCGCGCATGATACCTGCGTACACTGGTTTCCGTACCTCATCCAGTATCACTTGACTGCGTTCAGGTGCCTGATCGCGCTTCTTTTGCTTGACGGGTGGGTATCCCTGGCGGATTTGGAGCCTATGCTCTGCTATCGCGCGTGGTACGCCCGTTATATGCTTGGGCTCCCATGCGAATACATCCAAGTTTGCCTTCAAGAGAGAGCACATGGCCCTCTTGTCGTTGTACGAGAGCGTTCCCCCTATGGACACCTCCTGTTCCGGGTAATCCGGATGGATTACCACCTTCCAATTGGGAGGTGGTGATCCGTCCTTGGGGGGAACAGGTGGAACCGGTGTTGTCACGGCATGACACTCAGATGCTGGTACGATTGTGTTGTAGATTGTGACGATTCCTCCTTCCACCAGGAATTTGATCATTCCGTACGCCGTGGAAGGCACTGCTCGTATGGCCAGGATACCCGGTCTGCCTATGATCCCATTGTATGGGGAGTGTGAGCGTATCACCATAAAGTTCATCCACACCGTGGTGGAGTGCTCTTCGTTCCCAATGGTTACAAGCAGACACAGTTGCCCTATTGGCCAGATTGTGTCTCCACTAAAACCAATGAGCGGCGTCGTAGCCGGTACCAATTGGCTTCTTATTTCTGGTCGTAACTGCACAAAACAGTGTTCGTACAGTACTTCTGCTGATGATCCTCCATCCACATACATGCGATAGACATTGTGTGTTCCAATGCTTATCTCAATAGTGAGAGGTGCATCAATCACATCGCCTGCTGTGATGGGAGGGAATGAGATTTCCCTGCCGCGTGAAAATTTTTGACCAATTTTCTGCCTCGTGCGGTGTTGTCTGGATTGGATCATGTATATGGTCGAAGGTTTGTCCTTTTGGGGATCCTTCTTTTCATACTTCTTGTTGTCTTTTCCATCCTTCCAATCCTTAACCAAATGCTTGAGTTTACCTGACTTGATTAGTGACTCAATGTGCTTCTTGAGCTGGATACACTCCTCCGTGCCATGGCCCTTGTCGTTATGGAACTCGTAGAAGCGATTTCCTTGGCGACGGTCCAGCGGAGTCGTCATTGGGGGAGGCCTTGGAAAATTAGCCCCTTCCGTCAGCAAGATCTCCCGGTAGGACATCTTTAAAGGAGTAAACTTATCATCCGGCCGTCCTCCCTTGTTTTGGCTCTTGTAATCTGAGCCCCTACCATTGTTCTGGTTGCTTTGACCTCCCGACTGCCTCCTGGACTAGTCGTTCGATCGGTAGCCATTTCCTTTTGAAGGGTAGGCCGCGGCAACCCTGTTTCTCCCTCTATGAAGTTTCTGACCCTTTCCATGAGGTCGTCATACCTCTCCGGACGCTTGTCATTGAGGCGCCTGATTAATTCCCTGTCTGTTATGGCATGCATGTAGTCGGAAATTTTCAGGAGTTCCGACATTGTCTCTGTGTGTGTACACTCGTCGTTGAAGCGTTCAGTGAAGGCTTCTGTAGACTCCCCCGGTCGTTGCTTGACAGTTGCCAATGAGACCGGATCCCTATTATACTTCTTCCGCTGAGTATAATTATTCTTGAACGTAGTGCGTAGTTCAGTGAAGCTATAAATGCTTCGCGGAGGGAGTCCTTCAAACCAGTCACGAGCATTACCGATCAAAGTTGAATTGAACATTTGGCACCATATAGGCATGGGCCATCGCTCAATTTTAGCCTGCGTATCAAATATCTTGAGGTGATCATCGGGATCGCCAGTTCCATCATAAGTCTTGTCACACGTCGGCATGCGACGTTTTGTGTCCTCAGAGTAATTCCGTATGCGGAGAGTAAAAGGATCTTCCCTGGGATCCGCCCATGGACGGGTGAGCCTAGGGTCACACCACGGTTGGGAAAGATCTTCTGCTTCCGTCTCTCGGTAATAAGGACCGCCATAGTAATCCTCATCGTTTGGTGGCGGTGGAGGGGTACGCCTAGGTCGGCGGCGCTTGGGCGGATGGTCATCCGAGTCCTCTCCTGATGGATCTGGTGAAGGAGGTGGTGCCCCATCTCTTGGGTGAGGACCATTCTTTTGAGAAGAACTAGGAGCCTTCTTCCCAGTATTCATCCTATCCCACACACTTGTGCGGCGGGTGGCTCTGGTCAGTTCCGGATCTGGTCGTTCGGGTGAACCGTCGGACTTCTCTCCCCCATCTCAAGACTGCGTTAGTTCCTGCATGAGTCGATCCCCTATGCGTTCGAACACATTCCTGGGTTGGGGAGTTTCCTCGAAGAGGCTCCGCTCCTGGGGTCGCGTCCTTCTTTTTCTCTGATTTTGAGAAGAGGTACCTGGTCCGGCATGGCCAAAGTTGAGCCTAGATTGGAGGTCCCTCCCTAGGTTCAACCTTGACGCGATCCTTGGGACGATCCTCTCAAAGTTCTGCGTGAGAACTCAAGTGAGATCTTCCTCGCTGAGTGGTTGGACTTCTACTTCTTCCTCGATCGACGGTCTGCGCGGCTCCTTGTTAGGGGGGTTGGGCGCACTCCCTGGGTCAGGGTAGTCCAGGGTTGAAGTAGGTGCGGGAGTCATAGAGATCGTGCTCGTCACCCCCATGGACTGAAAACCACTACGGTTGTTTGGTCCGCCCGCTGGAAGGCTAGGGGATTGATTGGGAATGAGTGTCCCTTCCCCTTGGGACTTCTGATTTCCAGGATTTGTGTTCCTGGGATTAGCTTGCGGATGCCCCTTCGTCATTGAGAATTCAAGATGAGATTTTGCTCTAGCTTAGTGTAATGGGTCCCACGGATGGCGCCAACTTGTTGATGCAAAAGTTGGGTGACCCTTGCTAGACCCGAATTAGGCTTAATTCAGGTTGGCTGGACTCCAGTTCCTGCACCAAGTGAATCGTATGGTTGGGATCCTGCACACTAAACAACACGCGTTAGGCTTACCGTAGGAATGTTTCCCACGATTAGACTCCGGTGTGAGAGTAAGTAATCGGTTAGGGTTTATATGAATCGGATGAGTTGAGAGTGTATAGAACGTAATACCTTTGTGGAACCCTTGGGGGTTCCTTTTATAGGCAGTGAAACCCTAATGGGCTGTCACTGATGCTTCGGCCCCAAGGAAAGGATAAATACCAGAATTAGATTGATTGTTATCTTCTAATTATGGTGAGTGAATATCCGCTTCTTTGGGGTGAATCCTATTCATAGATAGAATATGATTCTGTCTAACCCTGTACCGGTCATGCCGGGCCGTGGGCCGCACACGTGTGTGCGGTTACTGTTAATCTAAGCCCATAAGCTCAAATGACATTATTCCCACCCATCTGTGATGGACCGGATACGGGTAGTACCCGTGGGCCGGGTTCCTGACCCGGCTGGGGACTATACGTCATCACTTTTTCAGAGGGAACCTAGAGGCTGTGTGAGGTATAACTACTCTGAGACATATATGCACATAGGTTGTTGTTTCCCTACATACTATCTAGATTGTGCAGGGTCATCGGGGTGATTTATAAACACAAATGAATCACTCCCTATTGCAAAGATAGGGTGCACAAAAGTCTTAAAAGGATTTATAAGTGCAGACACATACTCCTATGCGTCGAGGATAACCCTAACTTCACCACTCTCACCTATAGACATTTGAGAGTGGCTACTTGTGTACCTCTAAAAATGATAAACTGATTACCTGTGAGATATCAGCGGAGTTAGGCTAGTTTCCTGCTGTCTCTACTGAATTAGAGACACTAGACTCTTGTTGTATTTAAGCTGAAATCTCTGTATCCTTAGAAGTATTTGGAACAGAAGGGGTTGAGATGGTCTCCTTCTTCTTTTCCCTGACCTTTTTAACAGCTTGGTTTTTGGAGGAAGTGGGGTTTGACTTCTTCTTTGGCTATTGGTCAGTTGATGCTTTGGACAGCGCAGTATGTTGCCCAGAGGTCAAAGACACAGACTTACCAGACACACTAGTTGTATTCACCTTCACAGAGGAAGGGATCAAAGACTTAGAGACAGATGGTTGTCTTGCAGCTACTTGCTTCATGTGGGCAGTCATAGGTATATCATTGGGCCCAATCGTCTTGTAGACAGCCCCTGTGAGATGGTATGGCTTCATGGTTGTAAGTGCCGGGTTAATATAACGATCACCAAGAAGATATTGAAAGACAAGATATAGAAAGCGAGTGTATCAAATGTTCTTTTACCTTCCATCCTTTGGTCCTTTCAGCTTTTCCACAAGGTTTGAGAACCGGATATTTCCAAAACCAAGGTTGAATCCCCAGATCAGCCCATAGGCGATAGATTGACTGTTGAAGGAAAGCTGGTCCTGTGATCCTTGCAAACCTCCTAGAGACTTAACAATGTGAGAGAATAGAACTCTTCACATGTGAGAAAAATACTAATCTTCAAAGGGTATCGGCTGACAACTTTAGAGGGGGTGTAGGCTGGGTTGGTATCAGACATAGGGTAAAGTGTTACGAGAGCATCTTTGACAGCCTTTTTGTCAACTGACTTGAGACAGTCATCTCCATGTTTGAGTCCAGCAAGAGAAAAGAAATCATTAACAGTGAACGAGGAGGGTTCTTGGTTGCAAGAGAGATGAAAGGAAATGGTGTTGTCATCAGTAACTCTTACCAAATACCATAATTCCCTAAGGTATTCTTGATAAAGAGTGGGTAGAGATCTGGTAAATGCTTCTCCAACGTCATAGTTCTTCATGAAGTTTACCAGATCTAGGTATGAATCGTTTAGGAGCTTTAAGCTATCCTATTAAGTTGTTTGAAGCCAAGATGCTTTCAATGATTTCAAATGTGACGTTTGATGCTTTGGGTACTGAGAACTCCATTGGTGTGATGATGAAGATGATGAAGATGATGAGAGGGTTTTAGAGAGAGGTATAGAGAGAGAGACAATTGTATATTAGATTGAAAGTGTGTTGGTGAAAAGATCTTGAAAAGATATCTATTATATCTAAAGATTCAGTCCTATCATTGAATGGGCAGTAATGATGCTACTTTGCTTTACTGTTTTATGCTTCAGTAATCCTCAAATGAAACCAAGGACATACAAACGGTTTGCTTTTTCTGAATTCATTGCTCCATCATCATATGAAGAGATACAAACGATTTGCAGTTATCAAATCATTACTCCAGCATCATATGAAGAGTTGTTGGAGTTACATCACTTATGAATTGTATAGAAATCATCTAATTATTACATTAACAATGAATTCAAAAGATCACGGCCTTAGAAATTCCAACGAATACAAGAGAGATACAATGATCCTTAATTAGTTGAAAGAAAAGGAATACAAACCATTTTGAAGTTACAATTCTAAGAAATCTAACATCTATAAATTAGATCCTCAAACCACAAAAATCGTCCCACATCAAAAAATTAAGCCTCTCTCCTAGGATTTTTGGAGAAGCCGCGAAGATTTCTGGCAAGGTCAGCACATATTCGGGTAGTATCGATCAAAAGCTAGGCTTTTTCTTTTATCTACAAAAATGAAGAATGGATTATAACAAGTATGTTACATCCGATCTTTGTTTTGATGAAACAAAAAATGAATTAAAACAAACAATATCGCACCTACCCGAGACCTTTAACAAAAGATTAAAGCCATAAATTATGATAAATAAATTCTCATATTGTAGGTTATGCTCGGTTTGATTAATCAGAAAATATTAAAGGACTTTGGTTGAGGTAATGTTGTTGGTTTAACTTGGAAAAAGGAAAAGATCATTGAGATCCATATATAAATGTTGGGTTAAAAGAAAAAAGTAATGAAAAAAAGTTGATATATCTGAATTTGAGATAAGAGAGAGGATGGAGGCGGTGGTTACACAATTACAGGCGGATGAAACAAGAGATAGGTTATGTAATGACCTAATTTTAGGATATCTCACACTATTATAATTTTCTTTTTTCTTTTTATTTTTGTTGGGCCAAAAACACAAAATGATGCATTGGATGTGAAGATTAGCATACGTGGCACTATAGGAGCCTGAGAGAGGCATTTTATTTGACCTATTGACACAATTTTTTTTGTGTTGTTTTTTTATTGGGCCACAAAATGGTGCAAGGAAAATGTGTGTAACATAGCTAACAATAAAACATTGAGGATGGAGCACTTTGAACGACTTTTTATTATAGTTATATAATTCTACTACATTTCTTTATGTATGAAGACAAAATTGAGGTGTATTACGGATTGGATATTTTTTTTTCAACAATAGCTATTTTGTGGATCTAAATACAAAGATGATTTTTGATGTGTTTTCATGTATTTGTTTTGATATATATTTTATTGACCCATATGATTTACATATATCTAGTTCGAAATGTTATTTTTTCGGTTTAGAGTGAATTTGTTGTAAGTGGTAATTATTTTGTTGTAAGTCGCTATTATTGTGAGGTTGCGTTATAGGTAGTTTATAAATTGATAAATGTATTTGGTATATGATATGTTTGAGATTTTTTTGGTTTTGGCTTTTAGATGGAGTATGCTAGCGAACAAAATTGCAACGGATAGATTATTTTATTTGTTCTTTCGTCAATTAAAGAAACGTGTCAATGTTTCAATTATTTGATGATACGATATAATAAGTTTTTTTATGCATTCATAGCATACTGTGACCATGAATGTTTTGAAGGTAAAAGTTTAATATCTTTTTTTGTTATGTGAATGATTAATTTATTTATATAAATGTTAATATGTCATATCTATTTCAATATGCAAAAGTGAAGTTTTTTATAATCAAATATGAGTGGATTTTTGTTTATGGCATTGCTAATTTTTTTTCCATTGAGCTTTAGTGTAAGTATTGTGAATAAATAAGTTGATAGTTTTATTTTATAATTGTTTCATATCTTTCTTTACAAGATATGTAACTAATGAAACTTAAATGGATGTTATAATAGTTTTTGTCATTAGGCGGATGGAAATGAGTGTAACCAAAGGTGAGAAACATTATAACATTAGAAGGGTTGTTTATATGAAGACTTATTATCCTTTATTACATAGGATTTTTGCATTTGTTAAATATTACGTGCGGAAAAAAGGATATGAACAAAAAGATCTGAATAAACTATTTTGCTAGATACACGAAAATTCTTATTAACTCTTTTTATATATCGGAATGGGTCAGTTGATCAGCAATGGTTCTTTATAAGTTAAATAACTTTTGTTAATGATGTGAGTGAATCTATTTTGAAGAAAAGAAATGGTGGATTGGTCATGTGATAATTAGTGGTCGGTAATAAGCAAAAGATTGGAGGTAATGTAAGCAGTATGGTTAAACCTACTTTTGTTTTTTAGTGCTCATAGTTCTGATTTAATAAACGTACAAAAATAAAATTAAAATATAGAAATAAATAATATTGCAATTTGTTCAATATTACGATCATAATAAAAAACCAATGAATCTGTCATGTTAATTTCAATTTAACGACAAATATCATGCCCCAAGAAGAGAAACCCCATGCCCCCTTAGTGCAACGCACGGGTTCCGAATGTCTCGTATATATTCAAATTTGAAAACATTTATTCAACAGCATTAAATGCGTAGTGGGAAAAAGACTGATCAAATGTGGGTCCATTGACCTTTCAAAACTGTTTTTCTCCTTGTTATTCGGAAAATTACTAATTAAATATTGAGAATGTTTTTAGCATTTACTTTGATTGTAACTACATAGTTACATGTGAAAAACATTTAATATTTACTCATACTTCATTAAATAACACGTTAAATGTCAGCCACAAGCTTGGAGATGTTAAGCATACCCATCTCAGCAACTAGCCTGCTGAACGAAGGTTCATCCAAAGGCTTGGTAAAAAGATCAGCTAGTTGCAGCTCAGTGGGAACAAAATGCAGCTCAATATCTCCCTCTAAAATATTATCCCTGATAAAATGATACCTGATATCAATGTTCTTGGTTCGAGAGTGAAGCACAGGGTTGTTGGAGATAGCAATTGCACTTGTGTTGTCACAGAATATTGACACTTTGTCATAGAGAATCTCATAGTCAGCCAATTGACTTTTCATCCAAAGTACTTGTGCATAGAAACTAGCAGCAGCAACATATTCAGCTTCAGCAGATGACATTGTCACAGAGTTTTGCTTCTTTGCACTCCAACCAACTAGCTTCCCTCCAAGGATTTGACAGCTTCCAGAAGTGCTTTTTCTATCAATGCAACATCGAGCATAGTCTGAATCAGAGTATGCCTTGAAATCAAAGCCTTCTTCTTTTGGATACCACATACCTAAAGAAGGAGTTCCTTGGAGGTACCTGAAAATTTTCTTGACAACCACTAGATGGGATTCTTTTGGGTTAGCTTGGTACCTTGCACAGAGACATGTGGAGAACTGGATATCGGGACGACTGGCTGTGAGATACATGAGTGACACAATCATGCCTCTATACATAGTCTCATTAGCAGAGACTCCTGACTCATCAAGACCCAAGTTATTGGGTGGAAGCATGGGGCATTTCACTGATGCACAATCAGCCAAGTCATATTTTTAAGTAAATCTTTAACACACTTTTCTTGACAAATAGAAATTCCTTTAGGACATTGTTTAATTTGAAAACCCAAAAAGTAAGTTTATTCACCCATCATACTCATCTCATATTTCTTGGTCATTAATTTAGCAAAACGTTTACTAAGATTAACATTTGTTGACCAAAAGATGATATCATCCGCATAAATCTGTACAATGATAAAGTTACTTTTATCCTTGAAGGTAAAAAGTGTATAATCAATAGAACCCCTAATAAATTTATTCTCTGTTAAAAAAGTAGATAGCGTTTCATACCATGTCTTTGGTGTTTGTTTCAGCCCATACATGGCTTTGTGTAGCATGTACACGTGATTAGGAAATTGACTGTTCTCGAATCCTTCTGGTTGTCTTACATATACTTCCTCAGCCAATTTTCCATTGAGGAAGGCACTTTTAACATCCATTTGGTACACAATGAAATTCATATATGTAGCGTATGCTAGGAAGATTCTAATGGCCTCAAGTCTTGCAACAAACGCAAATGTTTCATCAAAATCTATCCCGTTTGTCTGTGTATAACCCTGTGCAACCAATCTTGCCTTGTTCCTTATGATATTTCCAATTTCATCCATTTTATTCTTATAAATCCATCTAGTGCATATGATATTCTTACCAGGTAGAGCTGGCACTAGATTCCATACCTTGTTCCTTTTAAACTGATTGATTTCTTCCTACATTGCAGCTACGCATCCCTCTTCAAGAAGAGCTTCAGTTACACGCTTTGGTTCAATTTGTGACAGAAACTCAGCAAACAGACACTCATTGACTGAGGCTGATTCTGAGTCATGAACTCTCTGTCTAGTTGTAACCCCAACATTTGGTTCACCAATAATGTTGACAAGAAGAATGTGCTGATCTCTTGAGCATTTACTTTGAGGAGTTGGTGATTCATTGACAGAGACGGGTATGGAGGATGAGAGCATAACTTGAACTTCATCCTGTTGGATAGGAGGACTCTCTTCAAAGACAACCTATGTGTCAGTATCATCAGCTTCTGCTACAGGTGATGAGTCACGAATGACAGGCGAATCTTCTTGATTGTGAGTAACAGGTGAATCGTCTTCAGCTAAGGTGAAAGAAGGGTTGTTACAAGGCTGATTTTCTTCTTCAATTTGAGCTTGATTAGTAGGAAAATCAATGTTGTTAGCTGACAGAGGATCGAATGTAGGAACATATGGAATGAGTGTATCTGTGTGTGGATGATGATGGAAGTAGGGTCTTGGTTCAGAGAATTCATCTTCTAGAAATGACCTATTTTCATTGAAGTCAATTTCATCACCTTTAGTGCCTGTTCTTTGTATCACGTTGTCATCTTCATTGAAAGCAGCGTGAAAAGTTTCTTCTAGTTCCTGTCTTCTTGTGTTGAATACTCTGAATGCTTTAGCTGTAGGAGAATATCCCAAGAAGAATCCATCATCAGCCTTTTCGTCAAACTTTTCAAGGTGATCCCTGTAGTTATAGATAAACACAAGGCAACCAAAGATATGGAAGTAGCTAACGTCAGGTGCTCAGTTTCTGAAAACTTCATAGGAAGTTTTTCCATGCCTTTTAACAATGATTGATCTGTTTTGAGTGTAACAGGCAGTATGAACAGCTTCTCCCCAAAATTATTTTGGCAAAGCTGCACCATTTAGAATTGTTCTAGCTGCCTCAATCAAGGTTCTATTTCTTCTTTCAGCCACTCAATTTTGTTCAGGAGTACCAGCTGAAGAGAAGTTTTGTGAAATTCATTTTTCATCACAGAATGATTCAAGCTGATGGTTCTTGAATTTATTACCATTATCACTTCTTAAGGCTTTTAATTTAACATCATTCATATTCTCAACCTGTCTGATAAAGGACATGATTGCATCAACAACTTCACTTTTTCGTTTTAGAAAGAACACCTATGTGTACCTTGAGTACTCATCTACAATGACTAAAGTGTATTTGTTATGATTAATGGTCTGTGGTTTAACAGGTCCAAACAAATCTATGTGAAGGAGATGTAAGCACTTGTTAATTGAGAATGATTGGATGGTTTTGAAGGATGACATGTGATGCTTTCCCTTTACAAAGTCTGAACACGTCTTGTCATTGGTGAAGGTAACAGGTAGTAAACCAACAACCAAATTTTGTGTGGCTAATTTGTTGATGTTCTTGAAATTGAGATGAGATAGTCTTTTGTGCCACAACCAATTGACACTTTCAGAAGCTTTCGCCAGAAAAAAGTTGAGTTGTCTTCGGTGCATGAAGCCATATTAATAATGTACACATCTCTTTTCCTTGGTGCAATAAGAACAACATCATTGTTTTTGTTGAATATGGTTCCTTGAGTCTTAGTAAACAACACCTTGTAATCAGCATCACACAATTGGCTGATAATGATGAGGTTGTGCTTAAGACTATTCATATATGCAACCTTTGTAAACATAATCCCATTGCAGTTAACTGAGCCATAACCTTCGGTATCACCTGAAGAGTTATCTCCAAACACAACTTTAGGTGCTGACTCCTTTGAATATCTGTGCAGGTATTGCTGAATTCCTGTCATGTGTCTAGAGCAACCACTATCTAGATACCAGACTGATTCCTTGAGATATTTCTGCACAAATATTTAGAAACAAATTAGTTCCTATGGTGAACCCACTTTTCAGTGGGTTCCTTGAATTGCTGGTTAGTAATTCTTGAGTTCATGTAGTACTTATGGCTGTGTGAAGGATAATCAGCTGTTTCATGGGTGTACCTCCCACAGATGTCACATCCAGGGAAGTAACTACACTCATTAGAGTGATGATTTGTGTACCTACAATATTTTCATGATGGGAAAGGTCTGTGTACAACAGGGGGTCTTCTACTCATGTGAGCAACATGTGGTCTGTAAAACCCGCTTTAAAATACCTTAGAACATTAAATGCATGAAATTACGTATAAATTAAAACTTTACGATTAATTAATATACGAAATGTATCATGGACATTTAATATAATTATTACGTATATTAATTAATTACGATAAGTATTACGTATATTAATATTATTATTAATACATGATAAGATTTACATATAATACTTGAAACATCAAGAAATAAAACACGACAATAAAACACGAACATACACCTAAATTATTAAAACACGAAAAAAAAAACAAAACATATAAAGGGGTGTTGTGTTTTGGACGGAAAAAAAGGAGGATAAAAGGGGCCTTGGCCCGGCCCATTAACTATCCTAATCATTTAACAAATAAAACTCCCTAGGAGTTTTCATAAAAACACTTTTTAGAAAATAACAAAACCCTAGCCTCACTTTTTCCTTCTCTTGGCCGCGGCATTCAACAAACACAAGGAGGTGATTTTGGCTTTTGGTCTAATTAATTTACGATTATAGTGTTCGTGATCTAATCATTAAATCATTCACGTGTTGGTATCTCTTAATCCTTATTCTTTTTAGTTATTTTCTATGTTCTTGAATCATTGAAACAAGTATTGAAAAAACATTTAATTATAAAGGATCAAACATGGGATCGGGATTAAGGTTGGTTGTTTGTCGTGGGCACGTAAACCGAGAGTCATGCGACTCTCGGTGGTGTCGTATCCCGACCAGCCGCACCCCATAAGGGGTCGGTGGTGGTTTTCCTTGGTCAGCCGCAAGCCCAAACAACCCCACAGTGGGTGCGTTTGGCTCAGCAGTGGCAACCAAGAGTCTTATGATTCTCGGTGGGTAGGCAGTGCACAACAGTGGGAACCCCAACCAAGCCAAGGGTACTTTTGTGCCAGCAGTGGCACCGGCACACAATCGGTGACTGTGTGGTGGTCAGACAGAAAACCACAGCCGCAAGGCTGTGGTAATTTTTGGTGTAAAGGCGAAGCCGAGACCTCCCATGGTCTCGGTGTGTCCTTGTTGGGATCGGGTAGAACCGAACACACGAAAGGGGTGTGTTTGGCTAAACATTTGCTAATTTAGTTTATGCTATTTTTATTAATTAATTTCATTAATTAATACATGGTTAATTTAATTAATTAATAAATAAGACTTATATTATAATTGAACATGGCCATTTTATAAACTATAGATTATAATAATTATTAAAAAAATAATTATTCATGTTATAAGTACATGTACAATTAATTAATTTATTTAAGATTTAGCTTAATAAATTAATTACATTTTCACCAACGTTTAATTAAATTAATAAGATGATTTAATTTAATTATACAATAAATCATTTAAGGTAAAGTTTAATTAATATAATCATGTAATATTATTAATTAATAATTACTTATAATATCATGTATTATTATTATTAATTAATAATCATATGTAAGACTAAGTATTTAATATTAATAAACCTTACTCTATAATAATCATGGCTTATAATATGCTTATTAAAACTATAGCTTATATCATTTACTTATTTAATAAGCTTATTACTATTTATGGAAACATGCTAAATATGGAAACATATTAAATATAGAAACATGCTATTCATGGAAACATACAAAATATGGAAACTTTCTATTTTTGGAAATTTACTAATTATGGAAACTTTCTATTTTTGGAAACTTACTATTTATGGAAACATGCTTTTTCTGGAAAGTTACTATATATGGAAACCTGCTATTTTTGGAAAGTTACTATATATAGAAACCTGCTATTTTTAGAAAGTTACTCATTATGGACAACAAATACTTTAACACATAAAACATGAAATACATTAAACAAGAACACATGAAACACTAAGAAACACATGATTAAACATGAAATAATAAAACAAGTCTAGAACAAGTAACAAGTTAAGAATACGTCAAGTAAACTAATAATCAGTAAGTATAACTGAAACACACAACTCATTCATGTCCCTTTTATTATGTAGCTATCGTGAAGTCGGGGTAATTCATCCGCTTTGGTTTTCATCCTCATTACTGGACACAAGGTACAGATATTCCGTCCTTCAATAAGGACACTCTCTTCCTATATTTAGGATTTCCTGTTTACAGCCATCTGTTTTCCCCAGTAGTTTACAGTAAACTATCAGTAATTAATATGCTTAATATTTTAGATTGCATGAGTTATATACATGTATGCCAGTTTCACCTAGTAATGGAGGTACCATAGCCATAACACTTGAGGCACGGGTGTTATGACTCTTCCGCGGTGAGCGTGATTGCTCGTGGCGTCCCTTTACAGTTATTTTGCCTTTTATATTATTATCATGCGGGGAGAATGGGTTCATCCTAGTACAAGTTTAGCAGATTACATGGTAACTGTGGTGTGTGCCTTACATCTGTTACATGGAGCTGATCCCTCCACCCAGACTATTATAATAGAGGCAACCCCTCTAATTGCATGACGAGGTCACCCCTCTATGTATTCATTCACGTTGATACCTTCATGACCTATATGTGCTCTTGGGCATTTAAAATTAAACATAAGTCTTTTCAGAATATAAACCAGTTTATAAAACAACACCGGGTCTTCTAGGACTTACATTATTCTGTTGCTTTGTTATGTTTTACTTATGTTTACTGGTTTTCATATCATTTTCATATATCTGCACACTGAGCGTATTGTTCAGCCGTATTTTCTTTTCATGTCCCCAAACGACAGGTAATAAATGGCAAAGCTAGGAAATCAAGAGTACGTACATTTAGATGGAGGCTCTCTTGTCTTGGTTTCATTTAATGCATTTACATACTTTTGTTTTGCTGGACATTGTTTAGTCCTTATTCTACATTTCTTACTTATGCATTGTGTGTGGAGCTTATGTTTGGAACCGATGTTTGTTTCCGGTTTCCTTTCTGGTAATTAATGTTTTAGACATTTACCTTGCATGCTTTGATGACACGCCATAATTACTAAGTAACGGTCCACTTATCCAAGTGGGGTGTTACAATTATGGTATCAAAGCCAAGGTTTTGACCTGTAGGCTCTGAAAATTGACTTGTGACTAGTGGGTAGTCACTAGGCTCTTCCTAAGCTAACAATAAATTTTATTCATGTATCATTGTTTTCTTAAGTTTTTGACTAAGTAGTGGTTGAGACAGGATTGGCCATATTTAGTCGCATGTGCTTTTCTGCGAATTTTGTTTTGTGGACCGACCCATAGACGCCCACCTTTGCCAATGCCTGTTTTTGTTGGCTATGCCTTCATAAACTCTTCATGCATCTCTTATGTTTTATCCTATGTTTCTAATCAGATTAATCATTTATTTCATCTTTGAACTGTCAGATGGTCAACATACGAAATGATCAAGAACTGGCTGCAACTGTCTGAGCAACTCTGCAGACCATGCTCCCTCAGATCTGAAACGAGATTCGGGCTGAATTCCAGAATGGACCACATCCTCAGAATCAGAACAATCCTCCTCATCCTCCACATGTGACTCTACACACATGGCTGGAGAGATTCAACAAGTAGAAGCCTCGAGCATTTGAGAAGGCTGAGGTCCCATCTGATGCCGAAAACTCGGTCTCATACATGGAGAAGATCTTCGATGCCATGGGATGTGATGGAGTGTACAAGGCACGATCGGCTTGCTACAAGTTCGAAGGCGATGCGCTAGCTTGGTGGAGAGCGTACAAGCGGCAAATGGAGGCGATGCATGGTTGGCTACTTTGACATTGGATCAGTTCACTGAGCTATTCTATAATCAGTTCTTCCTAAGGGCTGAACAGGAACAACTAAAGAGGGACTACCATGCTATTCGACAAATAATTGGTAAGAACAACACGGAGTTTATGTAGAGATTCCTCAGGTTAGCTGGATTTCTGTGCGCTGCTGCAGGTACAACAGAAGAGCAAGCGACACATTTCCGCTAGGCTCTTCACTCCTCGACTACTGATCGTCTCTTGTGTGCCACTTTCACCAATGTGTCACAAGTGGAAAACGCAGCACGTAGCTTGGAGATGCTCCATGAGAGAGATGACTACAAGGAGCCAGCTCGTCCTAAGAAGAGGTATAAGTTTCAGTCATCAAGCGTTACCATCTCATTCAAATCAGTATGTTCATTATTTTATCTTGTTCTATTCAATTGTATCTTTCAGGCAGAAGGGTGGAGACTGGTCTCAACCGACCACTCAACAGACGAACAACAAGGAATAAGGTCAGAATAATGACCGATATGGATCAGAAAGGCGCAACAGTAGTGACAACTACCGTAACAATGCCAGTTACTCCAATAACAATAGGTCCCTATAATTTTTAACTCTTCTATGTTAAGCTGTTGTATGTAATAAATGCTAACATCTCATCATCATAACAGGATTTCTACGAGTGGGCGTGACCAGAATGCTAAGGGTCAGCAGCCTAATAACTCGTCTTCATTTGGTAATATAACTTGAACCTTCAGTGTAGTCATGTTTATTCCCAATAATCATGTCTCACACATATCTTCTATAACAGGCTCTCAGGTAGCGAGGGTACCTCCTAGCGGGTATACCCTACCTATCTGTACTACTTGTAGTCGTAGGCATCATGGACCGTGTCGTCAAGATACTGGCGTTTGCTTTTAGTGTGGGCAACCAGGCCATCAGATGAAGGATTGCAAGAAGGGAGAGACTGTTGTACTTCTGGTACTGCTCTTCTTAATCTACCAGCTTCAGGTCGCGTTTACACTACCACCAGAGATCAGGCGAACAAATCCACAAGTACCATTACTGGTATCCTATTTATGAACGGTCATGCTGCTTGAATTTTATTTAATACAGGTGCAACTCACTCAGTTATATCCACTACTTATGCTTCCCGTATTAATAGGATCCCTATGCCACTAGAGAACATATTAAACATATCAACGCCATTGAGAGACTCTGTGTGCATTACCCATGTTTAAAGGGACCTTCCCATAGAATTCGATGATAAAATTCGCCCAGTTGAAGCACTTGCTCTAGACATGTGAGAATTTGATTTAATATTGGGCATGCACTAGTTAGCTAAACATTATGCCACTATCGATTGCCATACATATTGAGTGATATTTGGCACATTCAAGCATGAGAGTACATTCACAATGGTTTCATACCAGGAAAGTCTGTACAAATCATTTCTGACTTACAAGCCCGTGCTTTACTAGCTCATGGCTGCGAAGGTTTCTTAGCTACCATTCAGGACATTTCTACAGAAGCTCCATCGATTCAAGATCAGCCAGTTGTTTCAGAATTCCCTGATGTATTTCCAAAAGAACTTCTGGGTATACCACCTATCCGCGAAGTGGAGTTTGGCATTGAGCTCATTCCAGGAGCTGAACCGATCTCTAAGGCTCCTTATCGCATGGCTCCCATAGAGCTCAAGGAGTTAAAAGACCAGCTGCAGGAGTTACTGAAGCGAGGTTTCATTCGTCCGAGTGTATCACCGTGGGGTTTAATACTAGGTTTTTACTAGTTGAAAGTTCGTTTTCTCGGTGTCTAATCGAATTTATTTCCGGTTAATTGTGTGAGATTAGTTGTTCTTGGTGAAACAAATATTTTTGGTATTGGAAAAATAAATGTGCAAGACTTAAAAATAAAGGACGAGTAATTAAAACTACAACTAAGTGAAACGTAAACAGTGCAATATTTAAAACTTTGAAAGTAAATAACGTGAAATTAAATGACATAAAATTAAAACTTGGCGCAAAGTAAATTGACAATCAAAGTAAAAATGCGGAACGAAATTAAAATAGACTAACAATAAAACGAGGAAAATTGACACTTTAACTAAAACAAAACATCAAAACAAATCAAATGCACCCAATCGGAATACACCCGATCGGAATCCAAAAGGAATCCGATCGGAATGTACCAATCGGAATGCGAGAAGAGAAGCCAGATCGGAATATCTACAAAAATTGACCAAATCGGAATGTGCAAAAGAAAGCTAATCGGAATATGGCTATGAATCCCAATCGGAATATGTTAAACATTACAATCGGAATATTAGAAAAATTCCCAATCGGAATAACCAATAAATGGACAGGTCGGAATGTGAAGAAAAACTCCAATCGGAATACTAAAATAGGTTATCGTCGGAATGGGCAAACCCTTTTCCGATTGGAGTTCAATCGGAAAGGGTGGGAACTGGTTGCTGGTCGGAATGAACGATCGGAAAAGGGGTTTTGATACCCTTTCCGATTTAAAAGGAATCCGAGAAAAGAAAAGGTAATAAGCTATTGAAATGAGCTTATTCCCAAAACTAAAACAAACCAATACTAGTCGGATCAAATAAGCACTGATCTAAACTTATTCAACCACAAATTAAGAAACTTTTTGGATCAAACAATAAAAACATAAACTTTTTAAGCACGAACACATAAATGAACAACACGGATCATAAGTAATTCGCACCAAAAGTAAACAAGAATCAAGAAAGGAAGCTGAAAGATTAAGGCAAGAAAAGTAAAGATTAAAGAACAAATAATGAAAACTTACTTGAAAATTAAATTGATTAAAAGTGCATAACAATTAATTAAAGTGCGAGAAATAAAATGACAAGGAATGAAAATGGTGGAAGAGTGGTTTGTCAAGCCACCAACAACTCTAAACAAATGAGGTTGGTTGCTATTTATAGGGAGATTAGGGAGGAGCTTAGGAAGCTTCCTCCCTCTTTCTTCTTTCTCTTAATTGCGTACTTAGGTCCTTGATCTCTTTAATCTTTTGTTAGTCTTCTTAATACTTGGACTTTGTCTTGGGATTTCTTCAAAAATAAGACTCGAGTTCTTCGCCTTCTTAGTAAACTTCCGTCTTTTGACTTTTTCTTCGATAAATCTTCAGAATTGGTCTTGGACTTCCGTTCTTTTTCCACTTTTGATCTTTCGACTTCATCTTTCGTCTTTTTCTTCGATAAAAGCCCGTGAATGCCGTGTTTTCTCCACTTTTCACCTTTTCGTCCTAAATCACAACAAAAACACAAACCACGCATAATTCCGACATAAATGGCATAAAATACACGTTTTGGCTCGGTTATTATTGCAATTAAGTGGTAAAAAGGATGGGTGTTTTCACACCTATCAAATCCCCTACACTTAACCATTGCAATGTCCTCATGTAATGCATTAGTTACAAAGCAAGATTACATTTTCCATCATAATCAATCCACATTGGCCTTTATTAAAGAAATAGAAAATTATAAACATACAAAGTAAAGAAATCAAAAACATACCTTGGGTTTTGAAAATGTCGTGAATGATCATCATCCTCAAGTTTTCACTTTCTCCAAACCAAGCTTAGAAACGAGATCATTGTTATTATAAGTTAGCAAACTATCATGAACTCATGTGGGCCAATTATTCACTTAGACTCCCTTATTCCTAGGTGTATCTCTTATATTTTATTTTTGTCTTGAATGATCACGAGGATGCATTGTTTGACTTATTTCGATAGTTATTTAGGCCGAAAATAAAGTGAACGATTTAATCAATAGTTAGCTAAAGGACCAAATCTTTTAAAACTGCTTCTCGAGACCTCATAAAGTTCATATCTTGGCATAACTCGCTTCACGATTTGAGACCTTTCTCGGACCGATATTTGGCAGCGACTTCATACTTTGAATCTTGAGAGACGTTCTTGAAATAATGGTCTTCTCTTCATAATAGGAATTTCTTCACTTGAAGTTTTGAGAGATTCTTCATCTTTGGACCACGACCTCTTCATTTTTCTCCAATCTTTATTTTGGACTTTGATATACAACGATCCGCCTCCTTTTAGGACTTGGATCTATTTATCCTCATACCTTGTTAGGGTCTTTTCGGATAGACTTCTCCATGACTTTTGGGGAGTTTTTGCTTTTCGTCGTGTGTCTCGATCCTTCATATTGATTTTCGATAAATGATTCTTCACATCACTTTTGGATCTTTAGCAACAAAATGTAGCCCTCATGCCTTGTTAGGGCCTTTTCGGACTCGCCAATCTACGCATCCCGCTTCAATAAGTTATGCCTTGGCTATGAACTCTAATCCGTACCGAGCAACTTTTAAACGATCTGGGGCTAGAAGCTAAGTAACCTTTTAAATCGTACATCCTTATTTATTAGCAGATAAATTTATTAACAAGCGATGGGAGAATAGGCTTATAATTAACTCATATAAATTCACGAAAGAATACCGAACTTATAATTGGCTCTATCATCTCTCGTTCTCCACAGTTTAAAATCTCAAGTAATGAGACTCGTGGATGCTTAGCCTATTAAATCAAAGTTTTGGGTTTTCGAGTCATCTATAGGATCTTGCAAATTCTTAGACTTTTTCAAGTTTAGAAATCGCGTTTTAAAGTTCCCTTGATAAACGACTCTCTAGGATCAATTATAGGAACTTGCGAAAAGTTCTTGTTCTTAACCCGCGAGAGTTAAGACTTTCGCGTTTTATAGCTCCCTATATAAAAGCCTAGCAAAACTTGACTTAAACACGTTAAGGATACTAGCTAGAGTAAACTTAGATACGTAAACTCGGGTTGAGTCAAAAGATTCACAACGTTTGAAAATTAAAACCACTTTATTAAAGATTTATTCTAGCAAGGAAGGAAAAATAACTATACAAAGGGAAAAAACTAATAGGCCAAAATAGATTAAAAATTTTGAAAAATGTCGAAAAATTGATTTTCCGGTTAAAACGAGGACAAATACAAGGTAAAGACCACTTAACTTCGATAGAAGTCCCCCCTACACTTAACATAAACATTGTCCTCAATGTTTAAGCATGTGGGAGTAAACTCCCCTACACTTAGGACATTGTGCACTTTGTTTAGATCTCGCTAAGGAAGAGACAACTAAAGAGATTCCTATTTTAATATTAAGAAATATAAAATAGTGAATCGAAAAGAGTTTAGGATAGAACGGGAAGAAGGGAACACGGAATCACGGTTCGTCAAAAGTCATTAAGAGTGTGTCTTTGAAGCTCTAATCCCTGCACATGATAAGAAAGAAAGCAAGAAACACCAAGGGGCTCCCCCTACACTTATGGTGAAAACAGGAAAGATAGATAGATAATTGGGTTGCCTCCCAAAAAGCGCTTGTTTATATTAACCGAGTCACGAGCCTGACTCGTCCCCGAATTAAATGGTCCATGGGGAAGCCTCGAATGTAATACCGGGATCAAAGACCTTGTCCTCGTTCCCGGTGGACATCAACAAAGGGGAGGCGGGGGAATAAGTCTTAAATGGGGGAAAGGTCCGCTCAACATACGAGAGGTATGTGAGGTAATGATCCACGGGAGGTGGGGTGGGTAAAGGAATCACATTGTCATCCCCTAAAGACAATGGATGCTCAGCAGCAAGCGGCAAAGCCGTAAGGTCATCAAGCATAAAATAATCAATGACACCCCCCGGGTCAAAGCGCTCATCCTCATGAACGTTAATCTCTTTGATTTCTTCATCATAGATAGGTGCGTCAAACCAAGGTTTGTCGTTCCCATCATTGAGGATTTCAGAAACTTGCTCGAAAAGATCACGATCAAGTACGAAACCATCATTCATTTGTGGGGATTGTTGATAAGTTAAATCCGCACGAATGTGGTAAACGTAATTCTCAGTGGAGGAGTGTTGATTAGGTAACTCCTCGAGAATAGGATGATTGGTCAAGTGAGTTGGTTCGTCATTATTATGAAAAATAAGACGCTCCAACTCATCAAGTTCGGCATCGATGTTCGAAAAATCGACCTCACTTGCAGGAGGAAGCGGAGGTAAAAGAGCTAGCTCTCGTTCGATAATTTCCGCAATCTCAGGCTCGAATTGGAATTCATCATTAACAGCGACCTCATCCTTACCTTCAGCAAAAGTCGGAATATCACAAACCTCATCAAAGAATTCTTCAAGACCAAAATCACGAATCTCACTCGAAGTATCACTATCCTTAGACGAATTGGTGTTATCAAGAATAGGAGTAGTGATCTCAGAAGATGGGTTGAGATCATAGACATCATCCTCATCATCATCATAATAGTATGGATACACCAGAGGAGGAGTATAAGTCTCGATATTCGATATTTGCTCTTGTCGTTGATCCTCTTGCCATTTTTCGATGATCTTGTTGAAAGTTTCTTGAATTTGTTGACTTTGCTTAACAAGAGAGTTCCATTGTTCGTGGGGGCTCAATTGTTCGAAGGAAGGTTGATGATCGATGATGTGCTGTGGGGGTTCAAAATGTTGAAAACCTGAATTATAGCATGGTTGTGGCTCATAGTAGTTCATCGGTTGAGAAGAATTATAAACCGGATTTGGTTCATAATAATCCACTTGTGAAGAAAACTGAGGGCACGGATTGGGCTCATAACAATTCATTGGTTGACAATAATAAGTATCGTGAGGACCCCCACAGTTGTTGCAAACCGGGTATGGAGAAAACTCAGGTGCGTCTTGTGGATAGCTATTTTCATTGTCATAATTGTATCCCGGTTCTTGCCCGTGACCATACGGGTATTGAACCGGGCATGAAACATGCCAATGGGAATCGCTTCCACAATAGATGCATGGGGTAACAGGAGGTGGGTTCAAAAAGAATGAATTAGTCGAGTTGCACAAGGGACAAAATCCGTTTTGTATGTAGTCGATATCATTTCCGCACCGCTCACATGTACACCATTGACAAGAGTTGTTCCCAGATAATTGTTTCCCACACCGGACGCAATGGACATAAAAATCCATAAAGAAAGATAGATAAGCAAGAAGAATATTTTTGGTGCAAAACTTTGAAAAAGAAATGCTTTTTAAAGATTTTTCAAATGTTTTTGGATTTTTGAAAATATTTGACACGAAAAATAACGTTCACGAGTGAACGGATCCCAAAAGCCAACGCTTCTCTCACAAAAAATTTCGATCCTCACGAAAAGAGCCGGCAGCGACGCCATTTTAATACTAGGTTTTTACTAGTTGAAAGTTCGTTTTCTCGGTGTATAATCGAATTGATTTCCGGTTAATTGTGTGAGATTAGTTGTTCTTGGTGAAACAAATATTTTTGGTATTGGAAAAATAAATGTGCAAGACTTAAAAATAAAGGACGAGTAATTAAAACTACAACTAAGTGAAACGTAAACGGTGCAATATTTAAAACTTTGAAAGTAAATAACGTGAAATTAAATGACGTAAAATTAAAACTTGGCGCAAAGTAAATTGACAATCAAAGTAAAAATGCGGAACGAAATTAAAATAGACTAACAATAAAACGAGGAAAATTGACACTTTAACTAAAACAAAACATCAAAACAAATCAAATGCACCCAATCGGAATACACCCGATCGGAATAAAAAAGGATTCCGATCGGAATGTACCAATCGGAATGCGAGAAGAGAAGCCAAATCGGAATATCTACAAAAATTGACCAAATCGGAATGTGCAAAAGAAAGCTAATCGGAATATGGCTATGAATCCCAATCGGAATATGTTAAACATTACAATCGGAATATTGGGAAAATTCCCAATCGGAATAACCAATAAATGGACAGGTCGGAATGTGCAGAAAAACTCCAATCGGAATACTAAAATAGGTTATCGTCGGAATGGGCAAACCCTTTTCCGATTGGAGTTCAATCGGAAAGGGTGGGAACTGGTTGCTGGTCGGAATGAACGATCGGAAAGGGGTTTTAATACCCTTTCCGATTTAAAAGGAATCCGAGAAAAGAAAAGGTAATAAGCTATTGAAATGAGCTTATTCCCAAAACTAAAACAAACCAATACTAGTCGGATCAAATAAGCACTGATCTAAACTTATTCAACCACAAATTAAGCAACTTTTTGGATCAAACAATAAAAACATAAACTTTTTGAGCACGAACACATAAATGAACAACACGGATCATAAGTAATTCGCACCAAAAGTAAACAAGAATCAAGAAAGGAAGATGAAAGATTAAGGCAAGAAAAGTAAAGATTAAAGAACAAATAATGAAAACTTACTTGAAAATTAAATTGATTAAAAGTGCATAACAATTAATTAAAGTGCGAGAAATAAAATGACAAGGAATGAAAATGGGGGAAGAGTGGTTTGTCAAGCCACCAACAACTCTAAACAAATGAGGTTGGTTGCTATTTATAGGGAGATTAGGGAGGAGCTTAGGAAGCTTCCTCCCTCTTTCTTCTTTCTCTTAATTGCGCACTTAGGTCCTTGATCTCTTTAATCTTTTGTTAGTCTTCTTAATACTTGGACTTTGTCTTGGGATTTCTTCAAAAATAAGACTCGAGTTCTTCGGCTTCTTAGTAAACTTCCGTCTTTTGACTTTTTCTTCGATAAATCTTCAGAATTGGTCTTGGACTTCCGTTCTTTTTCCACTTTTGATCTTTCGACTTCATCTTTCGTCTTTTTCTTCGATAAAAGCCCGTGAATGCCGTGTTTTCTCCACTTTTCACCTTTTCGTCCTAAATCACAACAAAAACACAAACCACGCATAATTTCGACATATATGGCATAAAATACACGTTTTGGCTCGGTTATTATTGCAATTAAGTGGTAAAAAGGATGGGTGTTTTCACACCTATCAGGGTTCACTGGTACTTTTCATCAAGAAGATGGACGGAAACATGCCTCTGTGCATTGACCATCGTGAGTTGAATAAGATCACGATCAGAACAGTTATCCATTGTCGCGTATCGATGATGTTTTCGACCAACTACAAGGTGCCAAGCACTTCTCCAAGATTGATCTATGATCCGGTTATCATGAACTACGAGTGAAGGAGCAGGATATTCTTAAGATTGCTTCTCGCACAAGATATGGTCACTATGAGTTTGTAGTCATGCCTTTCAGACGCACTAATGCTCCAGCATTATTCATGGACTTAATGAACCGCGTCTTCCATGAGTTTCTAGATAAATTTGTCATCGTGTTCATCGTTGACATTCTCATCTTCTCAAAATCCAAGGAAGAACATGAGGAACATCTTCGCACCGTACTACAGATTCTACGCCAGAAGCAACTGTATGCAAAATTTTCCAAGTGTGAATTCTGGTTAAACAAGGTGGTATTTCTGGGCCACATTGTCTCCGCAGAAGGGATCACCATGGATCCTGCGAAGGTTAAAGCTATCACAAAATGGCTAAGACCGACGTCTACAACTGAGGTTCGTAGTTTTCTGGGTTTAGCTGGATAGTATCGTAGATTTGTGGAGAAATTCTCACGGTTAGCCTTGACTTTGACCAAGCTGATGCGTAAGGGAGAGAAATTTGCCTAGAATGATGAGCGAGAGAAGAGCTTTGAAGAACTTAAGCAGTGACTGGTTTATGACCCTATTCTTACTCTCCCATCTGGTACAGGTGGATTTCAGATTTATAGTGATGCTTTGGGTAAAGGACTTGGCTGTGTACTCATGCAACCTGGGAAAGTGATTGCCTATGCATCACGTCAGCTTAAGCCTTATGAGGAAAATTATCCTACCCATGATCTGGAATTATCAGCAGTTGTTTTTGCACTTAAAATATGGAGGGATTACCTATATGGGGAATCATGTGACATCTTCACTGATCACAAGAGCCTCAAATACATATTCACTCAACGCGAACTAAACATGAGGCAGAGAAGATGGTTAGAGCTACTCAAGGACTATGACATCAACCTTCAGTACCATCCCAAAAAGGAGAATGTTGTGGTTGATGCTCTTAGCAGGAAATCTGGCATGATTGCTGGCATCAAGATAGAAGAAGAAATCATATGGGACTTAGAGCATTTAGACATTGAATTCCTTATACGTGGACAACATGGATACTGGGCTAATCTGATAGTTGATCCATACTGAATCTCTCGGATCAAGGCAGCTCAGAAGAATGATGGTGAGATTTAGGCTATTATTCAGAATATTGAGCAGCAGACGGATTTTGTATAAAGATGGCATCGTATGACAAGGTACCAAGCTATGTGTTCCGGATGATCTTACACTCAGGGAAGCTTTACTGATTGAGGCTCACATCTCTCCATTCTCTATTTATCCAGGATCCACCAAAATGTACCATGATCTCAAACATCATTTATGGTGGAGTGGCATGAAGCAGGATGTTGCGACTTTCGTTTCAAAATGTCTAACCTGCCAGCAGGTTAGGATAGAACATCAACGGGCTAGTGGTTTACTACAACCGTTAGAGATTCCCGAATGGAAGTGGGACAAAATCTCCATGGATTTCGTCACCGGACATCAACAGACCCAGAGGAAGCATGATGCTATATGAGTCATTGGCGATCATTTAACCAAGTCAACTCATTTTCTTCCAATTCGCAAATATTATCCAATTAGCAAATTGGCAGATATATTCCTTTAGGAGATCATGTGACTGCATGGTTAACCACCAGATATCATATCAGACACAAATCCTCATTTCACGTCTAAGTTCTAGAAGGGTTTGTAGAAAGCTTGAGGCACCAGACTTAAGCTTAGCACAGCCTTTCATCCTCAGACAGATGACCAGTCAGAGCGTACCATTCACACCTTATAATACATGCTACGAGCTTGTGCATTGGAATGGACAGGAAGTTGGGATGACTACATTTGCTTGGTTAAGTTTGCTTACAACAAAAGTTGGCACGCGAGTATCAAGTGTGCATCATTTGAGATGCTCTATGGCGGAAAGTGTCATGCTCCAATCTCCTGGGATCAGGTTGGTGAACAAATCATTGAGGGTCTAGAGATGATAGACGTGACCAATGATAAGGTTGTCATCGCCAAGGCGAAGATGCATGAAGCTCGTTCTCGTCAGAAGAGCTATGCTAATAAACATCGTAGAGCTTTAGAATTTCGGCCTAGTGATCATGTTTTCCTGAAGGTATCAACAACACGTGGCGTCAAGCATTTTGGACTTAAGGTCAAGCTCAGTCCTTGTTTCATCGGATCATTTGAGATCCTCGAACGTGTCGGTGAGTTTTCGTATCGTCAAGCGTTACCTCCTCAGCTATCTCATGTACGCAATGTGTTCCATGTATCCTTACTCAGAGTTTACAATTATCATCTATTGCACACGGTTTCGTATCCTTTCGACTAGATTCGTGAGGATCTATCTTATATTGAGGAACCCGAGGCAGTTCTCGACTGTCACGATCGAGTCATGAGGAGAAAGACGATCCCATTCGTCAAAATCCTTTGGAGGGTCTATTCCGAGCGGAAAGCCACTTGGGAAACGGAAGAGTCTATCCAGACTTCTTACCCTCATTTTTAGCTATGATTCGGATGTCCTTTTCAGATTATCGCATCTCTAATTCGAGGACAAATTATTCTTTTAGAGGGAAAGAGTTGTAAAACCCGCTTTAAAATACCTTAGAACATTAAATGCATGAAATTACGCATAAATTAAAAGTTTACGATTAATTAATATACGACACGTATCATGAACATTTAATATAATTATTACGTATATTAATTAATTACGAAAAGTATTACATATATTAATATAATTATTAATACATGATAAGTATTTACGTATAATACTTGAAACATCAAGAAATAAAACATGACAATAAAATACGAACATACACGTACATTATTTGAACACTTAAAACAAAACAAAACATATAAAGGGGTGTTGTGTTTTGGACGGCAAAAGGGAGGACAAAAGGGGCCTTGGCCCGACCCATTAACTATCCTAATCATTTAACAAATAAAACTCTCCAAAAGTTTTCATAAAAACAATTTTCAGAAAATAACAAAAACCCTAGCATTTCCTTTTCCTTCTCTCTTGGCCACGACATTCAACACACACAAGGAGGTGATTTTGGCTTTTGATCTAATTAATTTATGAGTATAGTGTTCGTGATCTAATAATTTAAATCATTCACGCGTTTGGTATCTGTTAATCCTTATTCTTATTAATTATTTTCTATGTTCTTGAATCATTGAAACAAGTATTAAAAACATGAAATTATAAAGGATAAAACATGGGATCGAGATTAAGGTTTTGTTGTTTATCGTGGGCACGCAAATAGAGAGTCATGCGACTCTCGGTGGTGTCTTATCCCAACCAGCCACACCCCATAAGGGGTTGGTGGTGGTTTTCCTTGGTTAGGCACAAGCCCAAATAGCCCTATAGTGGGTGCGTTTGGCTCAACAGTGGCAACCGAGAGTCTTATGACTCTCGGTGGGTAGGCAGTGCACAGCAGGGGGAACCCCGGCCAAGCCGGGGGTACTTTTGTGCCAGCAGTGGCACCGGCACATAGCCGATGGCTGCGTGGTGGTCGGTCAGAAAACCACAGCCGCAAGGCTGTGGTGATTTGTAGTGTTCGAGGCGAAGATGAGACCTCCCATGGTCTCGTTGGGTCCTTGTTGGGCTCGGGTAGAATCGAACACACCAAAGGGGTGTGTTTGGCTAAACTTTTGCTAATTTACTTTATGCTATTTTTATTAATTAATTTCACTAATTAATACATGGTTAATTTAATTAATTAATAAATAAGACTTATGTTATAATTGAACATGGCCATTTTATAAACTATATGTTATAATAATTACTAAAAATAATTATTCATGTTATAAGTACATGTACATTTCATTAAATTATTTAAGAACTTAGCTAATAAATTAATTATATTTTAACCAAGGTCTAATTAAATTAATAACATGCTTTAATTTAATTATATAATAAATCATTTAGGGTAAAGTTTAATTAATATAATCATGTAATATTATTAATTAATAATTACTAATAATATCATGTATTATTGTTGTTAATTAATAATCATATGTAAGACTAAGTAATTAATATTAATAAAATTTACTATATAATAATCATGGCTTATATTATGCTTATTAAATCTATAGCTTATATCATTTACTTATTTAATAAGCTTATTACTATTTGTGGAAACATGCTAAATATGGGAACATAATAAATATGGAAACATGCTATTCATAGAAACATACTAATATGGAAGCTTTCTATTTTTGGAAACTTACTAATTATGGAAACTTACTATTTATGAAAACTTGCTATTTTTAGAAAGTTACTATGTATGAAAACCTGCTATTTTTGGAAAGTTACAATATGTAGAAACTGCTATTTTTAGAAAGTTACTCATTATGAAACAACAAGTACTTTAACACATAAAACATGAAATACATATACAAGAACACATGAAACACTAAGAAACACATGATTAAACATGAAATAATAAAACAAGTCAAGAACAAGTAAAACAAGTTAAGAACACGTCAAGTAAACTAATAATCAGTAAGTTTAAGTTAAACAGACAACCCATTCATGTCCCTTTTATTATGTAGCTACCGTAAAGTCGGAGTAATTAATGCGCTTTCGTTTCCATCCTCATTACTGGACACAAGGTACGGATATTCCGTCCTTTAGTAAGGAAACTCTTTTCCTATATTTAGGATTTCCCGTTTGCATCCATCTATTTTCCACAGTAGTTTACAATAAACTTATCAGTAATTAATATGCTTAATATTTTAGATTGCCTGAGCTATATACATGCATGTTAGTTTCACCTAGTTATGGAGATATCATAACCATGACACTTGAGGCACTGGTATTATGACTCTTCCATGGTGAGAGTGATTGCTCGCGGCATCCCTTTACAGTTATTTAGCCTTTTATTTTATTATCATGTGGGGCGAATGGGTGCATCCTATTACAAGTTTTGCAGATTACATAGTAATTGTGGTGTATGCCTTACATCTGTTACATGGAGCTGATCCCTCCTCCCAGACTATTATAATTAGAGGCAACCCCTCTAATTGCATGAAGAGGTCACCCCTCTATGTATTCATGCACGTTGATACCTTCATGAACTATATGGGCTCTTGGACATTTAATATACAGTTTTATAAAATATACATAAGTCATTTTAGAATATAAACAAGTTTATAAAACAACAACAGGTTTTCCAAGACTTACATTATTCTGCTGCTTTGTTATCTTTTACTTATGTTTACTGGTTTTCATATCATTGTCATATATCCGCATAATGAGCGTATTGCTCAGCCGTATTTTCTTTTCATGTCCCGATACGGCAGGTACTAAAGGGCAAAGCTAGGAAATCAAGAGTACGCGCATTTGGATGGAGGCTCTCTTATCTTTGTTTCTTTTAATGCATTTACATACTTTTGCTCTGCTGGACATTGTTTAGTCCTTATTCTACATTTCTTACTTATGCATTGTGTGTGGAGCTTATGTTTGGAACCGATGTTTATTTCCGGTTTCCTTTCTGTTCATTAATGTTTTTGACATTTACCTTGCATGCTTTGATGACACGCCATAATTACTAAGTAACGGTCCACTTATCCAAGTGGGGTGTTACATGGTCTACCTCTAACAACAGCCATAGATTTCTTTACAACCATTTGCTCATCATGGTCTATGGTCATGTGATGAGAGTTTTTGCAGACATTACAGTAAGGTTTGATTAACTTTTCAGTTGTGGGTTTGCCTAGGATTGACTTAGATGCAGAGGAAGTAGAGCATTCAACGGAAGGCTTAATATGTTCCTTAAAAGGTTCAACTTCTTTTATCAAATACAACAGGCGTTCCTCAGTAGAGGATTCAGCTGTGTTCACTTTGTCTGTTGAGACAGGTTTACAGGAAATTTTCTTACTAGGTTGTTTAATAGGCACAAAGAAAATTTTAACCTGTGGGGTCTCAACCTTTGGTTTGATGTCAGCCTTAGCCCTCTAGAAGAGTTGTTGGGTTCAACTCCAGAGAGTTTGGCAAGTGATGGTAAAGGTAAAGTACTCTCAATCACATCTTCAGAGACAGAAACATTATGTAAGAGTAGATCAGACATATGTATTGTCTCTGTAGATTTAAAAACAATATCTTTGGGATTTTTAAGGGCTTTGAGTTTATTCTTTTTAGCAGCTACAACCCTAGTTGTAGGTCCATGTTTTCTTATGATTGTTACAAGTGTTATAATGATCTAAATAGAGAGAGAGGAGAGGAAAGGAGATGTAGAGAGAGAAAGTGATATGTGATTAATGAAATTGTGAAATGAACAATGACCAACCCTCCTAACATGCTAGGAGGGGGTATATATAGCCCACCCTACATGTGGGCTATATGGGCTATATTGATTACATATTGGATCACGAGCCCAATACTTGAATATATCATTGGAGTGACTGATCCTTTCTAAATACGTAAAAACGTATTTCCAACAATCTCCCCCTAAGGGAGGTCACTCCAAGTTACAATGTCCTAAATAGTTTATAGCTCATGATCTATGCTAACAATGATGTGACCGAGACTTTTCTTGGAAAACATATTTCCAACAATCTCCCCCTAAGGGAGGTCACACCATTTTACAAAATCTTAAACCTAGCATACTATCCTTGAGTCTTCGATCTTGTTCTTGTGAATATGCTGACGAGATCTTGGACTTTAGTCTTGAGCATATTTCCTTGCCTTGACCTTGTGCATTCATCACTTGTGAAATTTTCCTCCCCGTGACTTCATGTTCCACATACTTATACCTTTATAAAATCTTGAAAGCTTCAGAATTTGATACAGCAGAAGACTTGACTTTTAGACTTTCTTGAATTTGTTGAAGTATTAAGTGCATACAGTATAAGCATGTGTTGACGACTTCTTCTAGATTGTACACCGCAATGCCACCTTCTTGTTACGCTGCATAATACAGTTAGCAACAAAACATATACACGAATGAAATGGCCTTGAACATTTCATTCTAATTCGGTAGCATTTTTACTTCCGGCCGGTGAAGACCGTTGGACAATATTAAATATCGTACTTGTGGCAGGTAGTTTCAATTAAGAACCTCCTTGACAAGATTTTGCGGGTAAACCCGTTCTCTTTACTCGACCGTCCAAAGCTGACTGCGAACATAAAGAGAGAATCATTTGGATAATATTATCCGCATGATTTGAAGCCGTTAAATCCGATTCCTGGAATAAGTTTGATTCATTAAAGAATCGCACCATTGTTGCTTTCCAGTTGTCACGAGCTTGATTCATATAGAATCTTGCAAGTTACCTACCAAGTGTTGTTTGATGTTAACACTAGAAGGATTTCCACTCATCACTGTGAACACTATAAAGTGTCACTCTGAGTGTTCTGGCAAGATCACTAAGATATTGCGTAGAGGCCTGGAACGTGTTTAAGTTCAGTTAAGAATTAAACCACTGTTGCTTTCCAGTTATCACAAGCTTGATTCATAAAGAATCACACAAGTCACCTACCATGAGCTTTTTGATATTCGCTCAAGAAGGATTTACATCTTCATTATAAATACTTTCGTATTACTCAGATGTTCAGGCAAGATCATGAAGATTTTGCGTAGGACTCTTAAAATCTTTCTTACTTTTCATAGTGTGTGAAGAAGCAAGGAATTATGAAAGTGTGTCCTAATGAGATATTTGATGATCTCTAATGGCTCTAGACTCGATCGTGCATTTTGGATTTTAGTGATAAGAGGATGGATAGGAGTGCCACCATTTCAATACCAATTTATTCGGAGTGAATAAATCAATAGATAATGCGTTGTCTCCGTGTGATTAAAACAAATATCTTTTAAGAGATATCTGAGTTAGCTGGGATGGTTTGTGCATTGCATCACTGGGTCCATGATGTCTGTCTTCAATATCAAGAATCATTAAAAAATGATCTCAATAGCATATGTATTGACCCGGTTTCTGCCTAAGGTTGTAAGGAGGGCTTCTTTCTTTACACCCTTTATCTTTACAATTCTTTTTCATTCTTCAACCCTTTCAATGCTTACCAATACGTCATAACTAGCACCTTGTTGTGATTGTTATAGTGCTAACTTAAATACTTGGTCGGCATTTAGCTACGTTCACCATGAAATCCATTTTGATATCCAAATCCATTTTGCTCCCCCTTAACATATCCCACGATATCCGAAAACATTTCGCACATGTCGGGATGAGCTATCACGTTAAGTCAAACCATTTGTGATTAAACATTTCCCATATTAAATCACATTTTCTCCCCCATATTAAAAATATTAACCCAATTGATGTTTTTAATATCAATTGATTTAATAGCATTTTAAGAAAATTTGGGAAGAAAAATGCAAATCCAATTATCTTCATGAATTACACAAGCTCCCCCTCAAATTAATGAGGGTGTACATGAAACGTAAATAAAATACCTTTTAAACACAAGTGTAAGGTATTTATCACGTGCAAACATCAGATATGATAAAGTATTCACAAGATTATCGATTTACGAGGAAGGACCTGAATGATGGAGAACATCATATGAAAGAATCACATGGTTCTTGTTCACGAATGTTGGTCGCCTCGTCACGTCTGAAGTTATCTCTTGACTCCATGTGTACGACTGATATCGTTGTCTTGACACCAATATGTGAACTTGGCACTTTCGGCGTCAAAGATTCTGAATGCTGGACAATTGCTCCCCCTCAATTGTTGACCCGTGTTCTAATGAAAGAGTTGTAGTCTCTGTTTGAGTAGTCGCATCGTCGAGTATATAGATATCAATTGTAAATTGCTACGGTTGGTGGAGATGATAACTTCATAAAAACAAGATTTCTCTTGTTTTAACAAATAAATGCACTGACACATACATAGATTCGTGTTAGATTGTCTTATTCCGTAAACACAATCCCTTACATGGTTATAAGATAAACCATGCATGAGAAACTTTATTCCCGTTGTTGAGTCAAAGATTTCTGGTGAAATGCTTGACTTTAAAGTGAAAAACGGGTTACTATCTGAAATAATAGCAAACCATTTTGAGCATGTTTTAAAACATTTGAACTTCTGCTCGAACTTTATTTACAACCCCGTGTCATTATTGAATGACATTTCTAGTATCGTAAATATTATCGATTCCAGAAGACATGCTCTTTTTATCAAAACATTTTTTGAACACACAATTTTTTTGAAAGATTTAGAAAAACCTTTTGAGAAATTCTCAAAAAATTGTGTTCATTGTTTTGAAAACCAATTACTTGAGCTTAAGATGTTGAATATCTTACAAAACGAGCTCAAGTCCGAGAAGTTGTAAACTTCCCGTTGTGAGGAAAAGTTTATCATCGGCGATAAACTTTCCTTTTAACTGAAGAACGAGTCCGAAGTTGACATTTACTTAGAATTCGTGTTCATGAGCTTGAAAACTTTTGAATTTTTAACGGAAAGCTCATGACCGAGAAAGATGAATTTCCCGTTATGAAGAAAAGTTATCTATCTAAAAGATATACTTTCCTTTATGAGTTTAAAACTTGGATTGTTTAATACAAGCTCATGACCGAGAAAAATTTAATTTCCCGTTACGAGGATAAGCTATCTTTAAAGATAAGCTCTCCTAAAGTTGAAGTCCGAGTTACAGTCTGATATTTAATTGTAAGTCGTTGTGCATGAGCTTAAAAACTTCGAATGTTTTTAATATTAGATCATGCCCGAGAAAAATTAATTTCTCGTTGTAAGGATAAGTTTATCATCGGCGATAAACTTTCTTTTCTTTGAAGTCCGGGGCATAATCTGAAATGTGATTATACGCCATATACACGGGCTTAAAAAAACCTTTGAATAGTTTGAATGTAAGCTCGTGTCCGAGAAAATTTAATTTCTCGTTAATGAGGATAAGTTTATCATCGGCGATAAACTTTCCTTTCTTAGAAGCGCGGGTTACAATCTGACATGTGACTGCAAACCGTTGTGCATGAGCTTAAAAACTTGGAATGTTTTTAATATAAGCTTAAAAATTTATTTTCTCGTTTTGAGGGTAAGTTATCGTTGCGTAGATAAAATTCCTTTTCTCTGAAGTACGGGTCACAAACTGTGGTTTGAATGTGAGCCATATACACGAGCTTAAAACTTTTGAATAGTTCTAATATAAGCTCGTGTCCGAGAAAAATTAATTTCTCATTTTGAGGGTAAGTTATCGTTGCATAGATAAACTTCCCTTTCTTTGAAGAGCAAGTCACAGAATGTGATTTGTCTATAAGCCTTATACACGAGCTTAAAAACTTTTGAATAGTTTTAAATGTAAGCTCGTGTCCGAGAAAATTTAATTTCTCGTTTTCAGGATAAGTTTATCATCGGCGATAAACTTTCCTTTATTTGAAGATCGAGTTACAGTCTGTGATGTGACTATAAGTCTTGTACACGAGCTTAACTGCAAATCCTCGGAGACACTTGTTTCTCTGATATCAGCTTCTTCAGTAACCAAACTCTGAGAGTGTCCTTAGTTGAACGGTGTACAAAGATCGGACCAGTATGTTTTTGTTGATCCTTGACTTTGGTACCTGCATTCTCAGTTGAAGTTTGTATGTTTTTATATGGGTTAGCAATATATATCTTAGAACCCTGCGGGGATCCACAGTTTTCTTTTCTTATGTTAGTAGGAACTTCATCATCAACTAATTCATTAATTGTAAGCCTACTTGATACACAAGATTTTACTAGGTTGAAAGTTCGTTTCTTGGTATCTTCTCGAATTGATCACGGCTCAAAGTGGAACTATCGTTCTTGGTTACTAATAAGGGGTTTGGTTTTCTGTTCTACTAAAAAGGATTAAATGTGTGAAGTATAGAAAATAAGACAAAAACAAATAATAAAAATAAAGCTTGAATTAAACTTAAACAGTAAGACAGTAAAACAGTGAAATAACTTAACTTGGAAAAATTGCTGATTCGGAATAATTAAAGTTGAATAAAACAGCTCATCCGGAATAACCATAACTCATGCGGAATAATCAAACAAAACACTCATCCGGAATAATCCCTTCATCCGGAATAAATGGCTCATTCGGAATAACTTGGCCAAAAACCTTCATGCGGAATAAAAACCTTCATCCGGAATATATGTGCTCATCCGGAATAATTGCTTCATGCGGAATGTTCAAGAGAAAAGACTCATTCGGAAAAGCTGCTCATTCGGAATAATTTATAAAAAATGCTTCGTTCGGAATATGATGTTGGTTCGGAATAAGTGCTCACTCGGAATAATCTCTTTATCCAGAATAATCACTCATCCGGAATAATTACTCTTGATCCGGAATAATCTAAAACAAGTGCTCATTCGGAATAAGCTCTTTATCCGGAATAATCACTCATCCGGAATAATCTAAAACAAGTGCTCATTCGGAATATCAACTGGTTCGGAATAATTTTAACAAAAAGCCTTGATTCGGAAAACTTAGCTCGTTCGGAATGTACTAAGCAAAAGCTTTATCCGGAATAATATGTTCATCCGGAATATTTGAAAAGAAAGCTTGATCTGGAATAAAATGTTCACCCGGAATAAAATGACAAAATCCCTTGATCTAGAATATTATGTTGATTCGGAATCTGGTGATTTTGAAGACGCGAAGAACAGGGAAAAAGTAAAGAACGAACTTGAACCAAAATCAACAATGTTTTTACCAAAGATTAAACAAAACTAACCACCAATCATCTACTAATAATAAACTTTAAATCAAATCAACAAAAACACAAAACCCACTTACTTTTGAAGATCAAACTCAATAAAATAAAAACTTAAGACTTTGAATCAGTAAGAAAAAGAAGAACAAGTTTAAATCAAAGATGGTATTGAATGATTAAGGTTAAACAAACAAAAGGGAAGATTAAAACTTACAAGGTCTATGAAGAAATCAAAATAAAATTAAAATCACCAAACTCCTTAATGGAGTTGGTTACCTTACGAAACAAAAGAAAGAAAAAACTGGAAATGAAAAAAACTAGTCTAATGTTGTGAAGGGGAGTCCTATTTATAGGAGGTGTGGTTGGTTGGTGAGTGGGATTTCTTCTTTCTTTTTGTCTTCTCGTCTTTTCAGTGAAGTTGACGTTTTCGATTCTGATTCGGGATTTGTCGATGAAAAAATTCAACTCGTCTTTTAAATTTCTTTGTTTAATAGACTTGAGTTCTTCGACATATGTAAATCTTCCATCTTTGGTCCTTTTCTTCGATAAATCTTCAAATAGGCCCATTGACTTCAAATCTTTTGCATCTCTTGGACTATAGACTTCGTCTTTTCGTCTTTTTCTTCGATAAAACACGTGAAATCCCATGTTTTCTTCAATATTTATCCGGTTGGCTCTGAAAACACAACAAACACACAAACCACGCATAATTCCAAACAAATGATATTAAATACGCGTTTTGGTCTCGTTTTAGAAAGAAATAAGTGGTAAAAGGATGGGTGTTTTCACACCTATCAAATCCCCTACACTTAACCATTGTCATGCCCTCATGCAATGCTTAGTGACAAAGCAAATTTACACCTTTCTCATAATCAATCAACCTTGGCCTTATTAATATACTACTAAAACAAAAATTTAAACTACTATGAAGAAATAAAAGCTTTAAAGGAAAAAAAGGGGTAGAAAACCATTTTCACTTGAAAATAGCTACATGGAAATAACTTGCAAAGAGATCTAAGACTTACATTAGGGCTTTGGTTGCTGCGAAGATTTATCACCCTCAAGTTTCACGTTCCCCAAACTAAGCTTAAAAACGAGATCATTGTTATTATAAGTTAGCAAAACAAACACTTACACACATGGCTTAATTATATGCTTAAACTCCCTTACTCCTAGGTGTATCTCTTATATTTTATTGTTGTCTTAGAATGATCACGAAGATGCATTTTTGGACTTATTACGATAGTTTATTTAGGCTGAAAGCAAAGTAGGATGATTTGATTAATATTTAGCTAAAGGACAAAATCTCTTAAAACTGCTTCTCGAGACCTCAAAAAGTTCATATCTTGGCATAACTCGCTTCACGATTTGAGACCATTCTCGGGCCGATATTTGGCATGTACTTCATACTTCATATCTTGAGAGACGTTCTTGAGATAATGGTCTTCTCTTCGTTAATAGAGTTTCTTTACTTGGAGACTTTTGAGGGATACTCCAACTTTGTTGACCACGACTTCATCATTATTTCTTCAATCGTTAATTGGGATTTTGGGATACAACGATCCGCCTCCTTTTCGGACTTGGATCTATTTATCCTCATACCTTGTTAGGGTCTTTTCGGATAGACTTCTCCATGATCTTTATGGGAGTTGATTGCTTTTCGTCGTGAGTCTTGATCCTTCATATTGATTTTAGGAATAATGCTTTTCACATCACCTTGGATCTTTAGCAATAAAATGGAATCCTCATGCCTTGTTAGGGCCTTTTTGGACTCGCCAATCTTCGCGCCCCGCTTCATTCGTTATGCCTTGGCTATGAATTCTTATCATTACCGAGCAACTTTTAAACGATCTTGGGCTAGAAGCTAAGTTATTCAATAAAATCGTACGACCTTACTTATTGCATTTATTCATTTAAGGCGATGGGAGGAAAAGCTTATAATCACACCAAGTGTGCTTGTGCAAGAATACCGACTTATAATTGACTCTAACATTTCTCGTTCTTCACAATTTAAAATCTCAAGTAATGAGACTCGTGGATGCTTAGCCTAATAAACCAATTAAGGTCTACATGGTTAAGGATACTTGCTAGAATAAACTTGGATAAGTCTATTCGGGTTGAGTCAAAATAATCACAACGGGCCTAATATGTCGAAGACTTCTAAACTAGCTACACCATTTTATTAATATTTTTGACTTTATTGTGGGATATATACATATGAAAGCAACGATAAAAATTTAAAAATTACGACTATATGGCCAAAGTTACTTAAAAATTTGAAAAATGCTGAAAAGATGATTTTCCGGTTAAATAAAGGCATTTTAATGGAAAAGTCCACTTAAAACTTCGATACAAGTCTCCCCTACACTTAATATAAACATTGTCCTCAATGTTTAAGCATGTGGGAAAAGTCTCCCCTACACTTATGACATTGTGAACGTTAGTTAAATCAAGCTAAGGAAGAGACGACTAAAGTGATCAATTTCAAATGTGAGTGTGAAGAAAATTGAATCACGATAGTTGAGAGATAGAACCGGATTGCGGATAACACGGGAGCACGGTTCTTCAAAGGTTCCAAAAGTGCATTCATCCCTGTAATCACATCACCATACAAACACAAACAACCTATATAGGTCCCCCTACACTTAGGAGGTCAAACGGAAAGGGATAGATACTCGGGTTGCCTCCCGAGGAGCGCTTGTTTTTGATAACCGAGTCACGAGCCTGACTCGGTCACGAACTAATTCAAAGGAAAAGTAGAGAGGGATGGAATCATCTCATGAGAGATGTCCTCTCCAAAGTAAAACTTCACTCGTTGGCCATTCACCTTAAAATTAGGTCCATTGGGTTGAGCGAGCTCAAGAGTACCATATGAAAAAATTTGAGCAATGGTGAATGGGCCGGACCAACGAGATTTCAGTTTACCCGAAAAGATTTTTAACCGAGAGTTGAAGAGTAAAACTTTGTCTCCAACTTGGAACTCTCGGTTTTTAATCTTAGAGTCATGAATGAGCTTAGTCTTTTCCTTATAGATCAAGGAATTTTCATAAGCTTCATTCCTGAGTTCATTAAGCTCATTGAGTTGGATTTGCGTAGGTCACCGGCTTTGTTGATGTCGAAGTTAGCCCACTTCAAGGCCCAGTAAGCCTTGTGCTCCAACTCAATGGGGAGGTGGCATGCTTTCCCGTACACGAGACGATATGGTGTACAACCAATCAGAGTCTTGTATGCGGTACGAAAAGCCCACAGAGCATCATCAAGTTTATCGGCCCATGAGGCACGATGCTCTCCCACGGTTCGTTCAAGAATTCGCTTTAACCCTCGGTTAGCGATTTCAGCCTGCCCATTAGTTTGTGGGTGGTATGCGGTGGAAAGACGATGATTGATACCATACTTAGCCATGACTCTTGCGAATTGATCATTGCAAAAATGAGTCCCGCGATCACTAATAATGGCACGAGGCACACCGAATCTAGCGAATAGCTGCTTCAAAAAGTTACAAACCACCCTTTCATCGTTAGTGGGTAAAGCTTTGGCTTCAACCCATTTAGAAACGTAGTCAACGGCTACAAGGATGTATTTGTTTCCTTTAGATGAAGGGAATGGCCCCATAAAGTCGATGCCCCATACATCAAAGATTTCACATTCTTGTATGAAATGTTGAGGCATCTCTTCTTTATGTGTGATCTTGCCTTGTCGTTGGCAAGCATCACAAATTTCACCATTTCGTGAGCGTCACGATAAATGGAAGGCCAATAAAATCCAGAGTCAAACACTTTCTTAGAAGTGAAGTTGGGACCAAAGTGACCACCGGTGGGTCCTTTGTGGAAAGCTTCGAGAATTTCTAAAGCTACCGGTCCATCAACACATCAGCGAATAATCAAATCAGCGCATTGTTTGAAGAGATACGGGTCATCCCAAAAGTAAGTCTTAATATCTTTAAAGAACTTTTTCTTTTGTTGGGATGTTAACCCGTCAATGAGAATTCCACCCGCCAAGTAGTTTGCAATGTCCGCAAACCACGGGGTTTCATCAAAATTCGAGTTGATAGACATTAAGGTCTCAAGGGGAAAAGAGTCATTGATCTCTTTGTTCGGATGATCCCCTTGATAAGGATCCTCAAGTCTACTGAGATGATCCGCGGCTAGGTTTTCAGCTCCCTTCTTATCACGAATTTCGATTTTAAATTCTTGAAGTAGCAAAACCCAGCGAAGAATTCTTAGTTTAGAATCTTATTTAGTTAACAAGTACTTCAACGCGGAATGGTCCGTGTACACGATGGTAGTGGAAAGGACAAGATAGGGGAGAAATTTTTCAAAAGCATAGACAACAACTAAAAGCTCTTTTTCGGTTGTCGTGTAATGCAATTGAGCCCCCGTCATTCTCTTGCTAGCATAATGGATTGGTTGGAAGTGTTTATTCACTCTTTGGCCCAAAACCGCTCCAATAGCAAAGTCGCTAGCATCACACATCAATTCGAAAGGTAGCTCCCAATTAGGGGTAACCAAGACCGGTGCCTTAGTTAGCTTATCCTTAAGAAGGTTGAAGGCTTCAATACACTCTTTGGAAAAGATAAAAGGAGTATCTTTTTCCAAGAGGTGGGTCATCGGGCGAGCGATTTTAGAAAAGTCTTTTATGAATCGACGGTAGAAGCCCGCATGACCAAGGAAACTTCTCACACCCTTCACGGTTGAAGGTGGAGGTAATTTGGCTATGACATCAACTTTAGCACGGTCCACTTCGAGACCGGCTTTTGAGATTTTATGTCCTAGCACGATGCCCTCTTTTACCATGAAATACCATTTTTCCCAATTTAGAACAAGGCGAGTGTCTTCACACCGCTTAATCATACGTTCTAAATTGGCAAGGCAAGAAGAGAAAGAATCGCCATAAACCGAGAAATCATCCATGAAGACTTCCATAGTTTCTTCAACCATGTCATGGAAGATAGCCATCATACACCTTTGGAACGTCCCAGGAGCATTACATAAGCCGAAAGGCATTCTTTTGTAAGCAAATATTCCGTAAGGACAAGTAAATGTGGTTTTATCTTGGTCTTTAGGATCGATGGGAATTTGAAAATACCCGGAGAAACCGTCTAAAGAAGCAATAGTAATCATTACCCGCTAGACGCTCGAGCATTTGATCCATGAAAGGAAGAGGAAAATGATCTTTTTTGTGGCATCATTGAGTTTGCGATAGTCTATACAAACTCTCCACCCAATAAAGAGACGAGTAGGAATCAACTCGTTGTGTTCATTGGGAACAACGGTAATTCTGCCTTTCTTTGGCCCACAATGGACGGGACTTACCCATGGCGAATCCGAAATAGGGTAAATCATGCCGGCATCTAGAAGTTTGATAACCTCTTGTTTGATGACGTCATGAATTCGAGGATTAACCCTTCTTTGGCTTTGGATTGTGGGTTTAAAGTCATCTTCTATGAGAATTTTGTGAGTACAAAAGTTTGGATCAATTCCGCGGATATCGGAGATTTTCCAAGCAATTGCCTTCTTATGATCTTTAAGCACGGAGATAAGGCGAGATTTTTCTTCTTCTTTCAAGTCCTTAGCGATGATGACGGATGACTTCTTCTTTTCTTCAAAGAAAACGTACTCGAGATGGGACGGTAATTCCTTAAGCTCTAAATCCGAAAGATTTTCGATGGAAGGCGTAGTCAAATTCGGTTCATCGATAGCAATATCCTTTGGAGATGGTGGAGAAATATGGTCCTCATTGAGAAGTTTCTCAATGGTACGAATGTCTTCATCCCAATTGGAGGGAGAATCGTCATATTTTAAGTCCACATCTCCCAAAGTTGCTTTAAATTCTTTCAAGATGAAATCACTTTCTCCAAATGGAGTTAGTGATGGAGCAATAGAGGCAACGGTATCAACAGTGGGTAGAGAAGAAGAACCACTTTTACAAGCGTCTTTGAAATGTTCTTCACAAGCCTCGTCAAGAACATCAATAAAATTAACACTCTCGTTTTCCGAAGGCTGCTTAGAAAGTTTACCCATGTTGAAGACGATTTTATCGTCACCAACTCTCATGATGAATTCGCCCGCAGCTACATCAATGAGAGTGCGACCGGTCCTCAGGAATGGACGTCCAACGATTAGTGGAACACGGGGGTCCATCTCGTAGTCAACGACAACAAAATCCGTCGGGAAGGTGAATTTGTCGACACCAACGAAGACGTCTTCGGCTATCCCCACCGGATAAGCAACCGTACGGTTAACTAATTCCAATGTCATTCGTGTGGGGACTAGCTCTGGGAGAGATAATTGCTTCCAAACACTTAATGGCATTAAGTTAATACTAGCACCTAGATCGGATAGGGCCATGCAATTCTCTACTCCCGGGAAGTTACAAGGAATCAAGAAATGACCCAGATCACCAAGTTTGGTTGGTAATTTCCTTAAGAGCACTGCGGAGCAATTCTCATTAAGTTGGGTCTGAGCAATATCGAGAAGTTTCTCCTTATTACTGAGAAGATCTTTAAACATTTTAGCATATTTGGGCATGTGAGCGAGAGCCTCAGCAAAGGAGATATTGAAATTCAGTTGTTTGAAAATTTTAAGAAAGTTCGAAACCTGAATATCATCCTTGTTCTTCAATTTATCTTTCCTCAACCTTGAAGGATAAGGTATATTGGGTTGAGATGAAGGCTTTGGAATGGAATTCTCACTCACATCCTTGGTTGGTGGAGGGGTAGAAGTAGAAGGTGGTGGAATTGGAGAAGTAGAAGGTGGAGGAGTAGACGTTGAAGGAATTGGAGAAGGAGACTCGTTTTCCTTTGTCACAATCACCGGTGTAGGTTTAGGAAGCTCGGGTTCCTTTAAACCTTTTCTACTGCGATTGGTGATTGCTTTCATCTCCCCTATTGGATTAGCAACGGTGTTACTCAGAAGAGAACCCGATCCAGAGGCTTGATTACTTGGGAAAAAACTAGCCATCATGTTCCTCAAGTCATTCGTTTGACTTGCCAAAGTGTTTCGCATATCAGCACGAAGATCATTCCCTTGATTCACCATATCTGCTTTCATGTTGGCCATTTCCCGCTGAAGATTTTGCATGATCACATCATTAGTCCTCATGTAGGTTTCAACATCTTGGTGTAATGTGGTGGGTTGGTTGGAAGGAGGAGCATGGTAGGCGGGTGGTTGATAAGCAGGTTGTTGGTAAACTTGGTTGTTTCTTTGAGGTGGATATGGGTTTCTTTGGTTTTGATTGGAGTTGGAGCACGTGGTTGGTTTTGATTGTTGTGATTGAGGTTGTTCGGGTTTTGTGGGGGAAAACCGGGAGGTGAAAGAAAGTTGTTTGAGCGATAGTTGAGCAAGTTGTGGTCACCTTGAGGACGTGCTTGATAAACGCCCGTAGAATATGTACCGTTAGCGGCATACACATTTTCCGGATTGTCGTGAGTCGAAGGACAATCGGTGTATGAGTGAGATCCCCCGCATATATCAAATGATTGAGCCATAGCACTAGCTTGGGCAGTGATAGCTTTGGTATTGTTGGCGGCTTGGAGAGCAAGTGATTCAACAAGCGAAGTAAGTTTATCAAGTCTCTTGTCGCTCTCATTAGTGCTAGCACTAGCCACATTGGTCCGAACACTCTTGGTTTACACTCTAGACTTGTTCTCAATAATATCCCAAGCGGCATTAGAAGACTTAACCAAAAGATTACCCCCCGAGGCACTATTTAGTGAATCTTGGTCATTCATGCTTAAACCATTGTAAAAAGTATTAATTTGGTGCACTTTGGTAAAACCATGTTGTGGGCACTTTCTTAAAGGTTCTTTAAAACGGTCCCAAGATTCACTAAAAGTCTCATCGTACTTTTGTTCAAAAGTAATGATTTCATTCCGCAAAGCGATAGTACGAGAGGGTGGGAAAAAGTAGTTTATGAATTTGGTCTCTAAGCCCGTCCACGTAAGAATACTTTGTGGCGGTTCCTTATCAAGCCAATGCCGGGCTTGTCCCTCTAAGGAGAAAGGAAAAAGTTGCAAGCGAATTACCTCTTGTGAAACCCCATTGAATTTGACCGTATTCGTGAGTTGAAGGAACCTTTTGATGTGGTCATGAGGATCATCAATGGTACGCCCCAAGAATGGTTGAGCAGAGACCATTTGAATAAAGCCGGATTTGAGCTCAAAGTTGTTGGCTGCAATCGCGGGTATGACAATAGCATCGTTGTTGCCCTCTACATGTGCTTGCAAAAGTTCGATCATAGGACGATTGTCCGGTAGAGGTTCATTGTTGTTATTATTCATGTTGTTTTGAGGTGGATTATTATTATTGTTGTGTACACCGGCCATGCCTAAGTTATCAAGAGTCTCGGGCTCGGGATAAGACGTTGATCGAGTGCGCATACACCTGCAAAAGAAATAACAAAGCAGAAATCTTTTTGGTTTTTTATGTTTTTTATTTTTTTTTTAATTTTTGAAAATTTTATATATTTTTTAGGTTTTTTTGAAAATTTTTTATGATGAAAATGTAACGTTCACGGTGAACGGATCCCAAAATCCAATTTTCTCACAAAGTTCCGTTAATCTCTACGAAAAGAGCCGGCAACGGCGCCATTTGATACACAAGATTTTACTAGGTTGAAAGTTCGTTTCTCGGTATCTTCTCGAATTGATCACGACTCAAAGTGGAACTATCGTTCTTGGTTACTAAAAAGGGGTTTGGTTTTCTATTCTACTAAAAAGGATTAAATGCGTGAAGTATAGAAAATAAGCCAAAAACAACTAATAAAAATAAAGCTTGAATTAAACTTAAACAGTAAGACAGTAAAACAGTGAAATAACTTAACTTGGAAAAATTGCTGATTCGGAATAATTAAAGTTCATGCGGAATAAAACTGCTCATCCGGAATAACCAAAACTCATGCGGAATAATCAAACAAAACACTCATCCGGAATAATACCTTCATCCGGAATATCCCTTCATCCGGAATAAATGGCTCATTCGGAATAACTTGGCCAAAAACCTTCATGCGGAATAAAAACCTTCATCCGGAATATATGTTCTCATCCGGAATAATTGCTTCATGCGGAATGTTCAAGAGAAAAGACTCATTCGGAAAAGCTGCTCATTCGGAATAATTTATAAAAAATGCTTCGTTCGGAATATGATGTTGGTTCGGAATAAGTGCTCACTCGGAATAATCTCGTTATCCGGAATAATCACTCATCTAGAATAATTACTCTTGATCCGGAATAATCTAAAACAAGTGCTCATTCGGAATAATCTCTTTATCCGGAATAATCACTCATCCGGAATAATATAAAACAAGTGCTAATATCAATTGGTTCGGAATAATTTTAACAAAAATCCTTGATTCGGAAAACTTAGCTCGTTCGGAATGTACTAAGCAAAAGCTTTATCCGGAATAATATGTTCATCCAGAATATTTGAAAAGAAAGCTTGATCCGGAATAAAATGTTCACCCGGAATAAAATGACAAAATCCCTTGATCCGGAATATTATGTTGATTCGGGATCTGGGGATTTTGAAGACGCGAAGAACAGGGAAAAAGTAAAGAACGAACTTGAACCAAAATCAACAAAGTTTTTACCAAAGATTAAACAAAACTAACCACCAATCATCTACTAATAATAAACTTTAAATCAAATCAACAAAAACATAAAACCCACTTACTTTTGAAGATCAAACTCAATAAAATAAAAACTTAAGACTTTGAATCAATAAGAAAAGGAAGAACAAGTTTAAATCAAAGATGGTATTGATTGATTAAGGTTAAACAAACAAAAGGGAAGATTAAAACTTACAAGGTCTATGAAGAAATCAAAAGAAAATTAAAATCACCAAAATCCTTAATGGAGTTGGTTACCCTACGAAACAAAAGAAAGAAAAAACTGGAAATGAAAAAACTAGTCTAATGTTGTGAAGGGGAGTCCTATTTATAGGAGGTGTGGTTGGTTGGTGAGTGGGCTTTCTTCTTTCTTTTTGTCTTCTCGTCTTTTCAGTAAAGTTGACGTTTTCGATTCTGATTCGGGATTTGTGGATGAATAGATTCAACTCGTCTTTAAATTTCTTTGTTTAATAGACTTGAGTTCTTCGACATATGTAAATCTTCCATCTTTGGTCCTTTTCTTCGATAAATCTTCAAATAGGCCCATTGACTTCAAATCTTTTGCATCTCTTGGACTATCGACTTCGTCTTTTCGTCTTTTTCTTCTATAAAACCCGTGCAATCCCATGTTTTCTTCAATATTTATCCGGTTGGCTCTGAAAACACAACAAACACACAAACCACGCATAATTCCAAACAAATGATATTAAATACGCGTTTTGGTCTCGTTTTAGCAAGAAATAAGTGGTAAAAGGATGGGTGTTTTCACACCTATCACTACTACACAACCATTTCTCTATAACTTTATGTAGCTCAGTTACTTGATCATATAAGGCATTGTTTTTTAAGGTTAACTTAGCAACGTCGTTTGTTAGGGTTATTTTTTCAGAATTAACCTGTATTAAATTTTAACATTCAGCCTTAGCAGTTAACAATTCATGTTTAGCAGAGTGAAATTTATCAAGCAGATTCTTTCTTTGTTCCTCAACAAAGTGTAAATCAACGATATAATCAAGGACATTTTTACGTTCGTCACTTTTAGACATAGAGATAAGCCCGTTTACCTTTTTCACAGTGATGTCGACCCATTGTCCTGATCTAGCATCTCATTTTCCCACAGCTGGTTCATCCATAGCAACTTCCATAAATGCCCTGACCCTGGAAGTGTCTTCTTCATATGATGTCAAAGGCTCATCATTCCAATCATAAGCTTCAGCTACCAACCCTTTCTCTGTCTTTTTATCACCCCTTTTTTCTTGGACAGAGCTGTTGATCCCAAACTTAGATCGATTAGCTTTGTGTTAAACCAGATTGAATCAAGATTAACACTTAGAGAAACTTTGTGTATTTAACAAACTAAGTGTTATACGGAATTAACACTTAGAAAAAAGAACAAACAAACAATGTAAACCAAACTTTCACTCTTGATTGATAATGAAACTTGCGTACAATGAAAGTGTAAAACTTGATAAAACTTATTAGAAACTTGTATATAACTAAGAACCCTACGACCTCTGTTTATAACACAAGGAGTCGTGTACAAAGGTCTACCTATCACTATTCTAGGCAAAGATAATTATAGAAAATACAATATTGATCATATCTTTACTCCAAATATAAAACATGTAGACTAAGTATTCCTATCAGTGGTTGAACTTCTTCTTGTGAGCGCTTGAATATTTCTTGTCAGTGCTCATCTGTCAGCGCCTCGTTTACTCTTGTCAGCGTCCAAGTTCCTATTGTCAGCGTCCCAGTGACTTAGCTAATTTTATTCCCAACAATCCTCCCCTAAACTTGATATCTACTCTAGTAATCAAGTTTCTGAATAAAAAAACTAAGTACAAGGAGGATTCTTACAAATACAAACTATTTCTTAATTAGATAATGAACAAATCTAATCAAATCCTTGCTAACATCACTAGTATAGTCAACCTCTAACTATGTAGATACCATCATCTTCAAAACATCTTTAGACATAGGATATTCAGCATCAACCAAATGATATTCTGAAAACTTTGAGGTGCTAAGATGCTATACACCAGCAGCTGAATGTAGAGGCCACTTCAAACCGCTAATATCATCCAGATCCAACCATATTGGATCAGCTTCATCTAGAGCAATCATTCTCTTGAATGTTGTCCAAATCTTTATTCCATTTGCTGAAGAAGGCTCTTTAGCTTCATACTTGGTCTTCATCAACTTCCATAAATCTACCAAGTCTTCTCTATCCATTCTTACAAACAAAGAAATCAAAGAAGTGAAAGTATGTACCTTGTCACCATATCTTGTGATCACCCAGAAACCACTTGCATCTTCTTCATACTTAATTATTGGGTTTCTGAAATCCAAAGGTAATACTTCTGCAACATCTGAAGCCTCCAAAGGTGAAAGCGTTATATTCTTCCTTATCACAGCTTTACTTGGATTCAATTTATCAAGAACTGGGAATTCAATAGGTATTACCTTCTTCACTGGTCTTGGCACAACGGAAGCCCTCTTGATCTGCATATTTTCTTCAATTTCTTCTTTTCTTTCATTAGAAAGAAGCTGAGATTATTTGCCTCACAAACACGTTCCCAAATAGGATATGCATAAAACTCCAACTCTTCAAAGGGAAGCTTCTTCAACTTCTCATAGGTCCATCATCCTTGATGGCACCTAAGAAGCATATAATAGAGCTCTCTTCTATCCCTTTTGAGCTCAGAAAGTACCTTACTAGCCTGATGCTTCAAAGTCACCTTGCAATCCTCTTCAACTCTCAACAAAATTTCCAAACCCCAAATTTTTCCAGTAAGTGACATGTTTGGATTCTCTGCAATTGAAGATTCCCATGCAAAATACATCTCCACTACTTCAGGCATATCAAAATCTACCTGCATCTTCAACTCTTTAAGCTTTTCCCTAGATAACTCATTCTCCCCATACTCCAATCTTTCTGGTTCTTCAATTATCATTACTCTAGAACCAGAACTCTCATCATCACTACCACATTTATTCCTTTCAATGGTAGTCTCTACCCTATCCTGTTCCTCAAGTTGTGTAGCCAAAATAGAATCAAAATGTACCTGAGCTGCATCCTTGGGTACTTGTACTTCTTTCATAGCCCCTTTACCTTTATCCAAAGCTCCAATAGTTGGTAAAGTGATGGATGGTACCTGTGTAGAAATATCCTTGATGATAACTGGTAGTTGGGATACACTAGCTAAACTTGCAAGTCTGTCAGCGTCTGATTTGTTCTTGTCAGCGTTCAAATCCTGAATGTCAGTGGCTGACTCTGTGAGGTGGTGCATCATCTCTACAAATGAAAGCTTCTTGGGAGTAACCAAAGAAATATCAACAGCTGGCTTCTCCTTCAAACTTGTCAGTGCCTTAGCTATCTCCACACTCCCATAAGAACCACCCTCGTGTGAGCCCTTGTCACTCACATGTACCTGCTCATCCTACCCTTTGGAAGAATCCTCCTGCCTCCTTCTATTATTGGCAGCCTCCAAAATAACTATCCTCTCCCTCAATGACTTGAGTTCAAGGCCTTGACCTGTGACAACTTGTACAAGGTCTGCATTTTGCTTTTGCAAGCGCATGCAAACCACCGTCAATTCCATAGCTGATAAAGGTTCCAGTCTGCCCTCCTCTATCATGGGGATTTGACCCCCCAAAAGAGATTCATTGGGCATGGGTGTGGTCTTAATGATGTTGGGACTGTCTTGACCTGCTTCTAAGACAGTGTCAATAGTCCTAGCCCCACCCACGTCACCAACCACACTTGTGGTGATGGTTCTCTCTACTACATGGATAGGACCACTAGAAGAGAACACTCCAGTAGTCCTTTGGCATTTCTCAAACCTATATTCTTGGGGTTCTGAGGATGAAGTGGAATGGGGGTCTGTTTGGGTGTGAGGGTCTGTTTGGGTGTGGGGAATATTGGTGTCAGTGTTTGGGTTGGCTGTGTCAGCGCCCACATTGTGAGTGTCAGCGCCTGAGGGTTGAGGGTCAAGGTCCATGTGTTGTGGTGATGGAGGTTGTATTGGGAGAGGGTCTGCTTGTGGTTGAGGGTGTGCAACTGCCTGCATGACAGCTTGCATAGCTGGTGTGAAGGGAAGGTATCTAAAAGGTGGGGTATTCATGTTGCCAAACACAGTTTTCTTTTGAGTAGGAACCTCGTAAAAATTGTCATGGTCCCTACTGCAATACCTCTGTTCATCAAAACCATTTGTAAAAACCTAGGGTAAGAAAGAGTCATATTGTTACCCTTGTTGTGACACATGCCATTAAAAATCATTTCAGGAAAATTAAACTTTTGCCCATTTGTAATGCAAACAAGAGCACAACCGATGGTTCCATTGATTTCCTTGAAAGAAGAGAATTTGGGCCTCAAACATTAAATAATGACATGTATCAGGTACTTCCAGGCTGGGTGGAAATTATTGTTTAGTATATTTGTTTATGTGCCCAACAGGGGGAAAGCATATCCCAAGCCTTGAAGCCCTAACTCTAGATCTGCTAAGGGAAGGGTTGATATACCATCAACATCATCAAGGCGTAAAGCTTGATGAATTAGAGGTTCAGTAACAACCCATTAAACCCCATGACAGTGACAACCAATGTAATCACTCCATCAATTGTTTTGGAATTAACAGTGTTCTAAAAATCCTTGATGTGTGTGATAGGGACGAGTGAAGTATGAGAAAGTGCATACCTTCAAGGAGACGCCATCAAATACCCAATCATCTCTATGTATTGGGGTGCAAACACTAGTACAAAAATGGGTTTTGATCACACATACCAAATTTCGTGTAGTCACAAATATTTTTTTTGTGTGACTGAATTCGCCAATCAGAAATAAACGGTCACACTTGAAGTCAGTTTGCATGACCATTTTGTAGTTTGTTTGTCACGCATATGATTATTTACGTGACTAGGGCTAACAAATGCTTTTTGGATGAGTCGTTAGTCACTTAATAATTTGAGAGTGTTACTGAATCGAAGTCTGGTTCAAGTAGTAGTCACATTATACGTATACATGTGTGACAAATATTTGTCATACACACATTGAATGTGACCAAAAATCATATATGGTCACATAGACTTATTTTACAAGTGAAAATTGATAAACAAGGTTGTCACACACATTATTTTAATGTGACTAGTATATTTTGTTAAATGTTAACCACACATGAATTTTGTGTGTGTTGCAAATTGAAAGTAGGTATTGAAACATTTGCCACTATAATTATTTAAATGTGACAAATATTTTACAATTACTTGAAGACTATGATCAAATATAATACATGATCATATTAAATCGTCAAACAATTATGTGACTATATGATTGCAATAGTCACTACATTTGAGAAATGTGTATCTAAATTATACTTATGGTCAAATTATAATGGGATTAACTATGAACAACACATTAAAAACGTCACACAGTAAAATATTCATGTGACAAATATTTATAACCAAATGTAATCTCTATTTTCACTAATGTTAATATTAGTCACATATTTAGAACCAAATATGTTCATGTGGCAAACGGGTTAAGTGTGTTAGTGTTTGAATGGAAGGTCTAGGGTTCGAGTCCTAGACCTTGTTTTTTGCTATATTTTTTTAAAACACAATAAACCCTAAAAACACAGAAAGCACACACTTTCTTCACGCCTAATGAGAATGCTAATTCTTAGAACTTCACAAAAATTAATTACATGCATGAATATGCATTAGATGTTGGCATGTAGGCTGCTGACCCTTTGTATTCCATCATTGGTTATATAAACAAGGATTAAGTAATGAAATTAATCATAACAAAAACACAACAAACACTTAATTATCAGCATTTTAAGAATAAAAAAATGGCTTCTTCATCAAAAAGAACATTTTCTACTGCTTTTGAAGATACCAGTGCAGTTCCTAACAAGTTTGTATAATTATTTATTTTATTAACGTTGTATCTTTGTTGTCATTTAGTACTAATAATCTTTTATGTTCTTTTCAAGAAACCTTGTGTAGTGCCCAAAGCAAAAGCTAATGCAGATGGAGAGTTCCATGTTGATTGTCCTTACAATGATAAATATGATGAGTAAGATTGATATGTTGAGGAAGCTTACGAACATCGACAATGGAAGCTGGAAGAGGAAGAGAATGCCCGACTTAAACAACAATGCCAGAGGGAGAAAGCTGCTTCCTTAAGAAGGAGGCAACAGGAGCAAGAACAATGCGAGAGGGAGGAAGCTGCTTCCTTTGGAAGGAGGCAAGAGGAACAGCGACAAAGGGAGGAAGCGTATAGGAGGCTACTGGAGGAAGAAGGTCAAATCATTGATGATGATGTTTATTTTTCTGAGCATGAAATTGAAGAAGACGAAGACGTGTTCAAAGAGGCTTTAGATTACGATGAACTTCATTTGGCTTTTGATCCTGAAAAATCTCTAAAGTTTGATTAGTTAGAGAAACAAAATGTTTGTTTTTATTTAAAACCTGTAATCCTTTAGTATTATTGAATTGAATTTATGTTTGATCAGTTTTCATCTTGTCTTATTTTTATTTTACTTCAGTCATTTCAAACTTTTCATTTTCAGTTTGATTAATAATTAAGCACATTGTTTGAACAAATTAGTTGTTTATCGGAAATTATACACGAATTGGAATAAATACTTGGGAGGACTAGTGAAAATAGATTAAAAAGATAAAAAAATCTTATCTTGTGCTTGACTAGATAATGATTAAAAACAAAATAAGCTGAAACAAGCAGCTTTTCAAGGAAATACTCAATATTAGCTTAGTTTTGAGTGAAGAATGGCCTAGCACTATTGTTACAAACATATGCTCAGAACTTCAGAAGAATAAGGCAAGAGCATAACAGTTTTATATCCAATTGGAAAATAATTGCAGATGTAATAGCAAAAACATAAAAGCACCTTAGAGTTAAGCTAAGTCGAAAACATAAACTGCTAAAAGCTTAACTAGTTTTGGCGGGAGAATTAGGGAAAAAATTTGGGTTATAAGATCCACCGAAGTGGAAAGCCTTAACCGTATGTGTAACAGGTAACTTTGACACAAAAATCTTGGTTATATGTGTTATGCATCTAGGATTATACAACTCACAACATGAATAAATAAAATACAAGATGAACCATGTTTACATCCATGAAATACAAGTCCAATTTCATAATATTGATGATAATATTGCAGGTTCATACAAAATGTGAATGACAACATACTTGCATTCCAAAAAATAATGGATACACCCATCCATGCAGATTAGTGTTTAAAATTGTTTACATAAACTATACCTACACTTAACCAAAATAGTCTAAAGAAGATTCATTAGAAACATCCATATAACATAGATAACAAGTTCTTCCATAGCCTACCCCCTACAGGTTCCTCCATAGCCTACCCCCTCTTCTTTTTTCCTAGCTTTGTTTCAAGTTCTTTCAATGTTTTTGGACAAGGCAGGAAACATACTGCATTTCTGATAGGTGGGGGCCTTTCTGTTGTAGAAAATAAAGACCGAGAAGATGACTCTGCTTTTGGTGTACATCCCTTGCTAACCCTTGGACTGAGTATCTGTTTGGATGATCCACTCGCCATGCCTACAGTCTGACTGGATGAGCCAATAGCTTTGCCTTTCTTCTTGGATGGTGAATTAGTCTCTCCCCAAGTATCTTCCGAACTACAATCATCTACAAAGTTGCTGGAATACTTGGAAGGTTCATCCTGGTCATCATGAAATGGGTGCTGGAAGTCTTTAGTGTTTACATGTTCAAAGCTTTCATCTAATGATAACAAATCTTCCTTAGAGCTTTCAAAGCTTTCATCTGATGATATCGTATCTTCTTTAGAGCTTTCAGAGGAATCAATGATGATAACATCTGTAAATTACAAGATAAATTTTAATAAATTCAGATACTAACAGCCACCCAGATACTCAAAACAATAAAACATTCATATACAAACTTATTATAGGTTAAAAGTTAATATACTAACCTCCCTGCAACAGTCTTTGTTTGAAATGTTGGAATTCCCTTTCAAGCTTTTCCACCCTATTATGTAGGTTAGAAGAGCAGCTGTGGTATCAGTTTCCATTGAACCGTTTCCTTTTTCTTTGTTTTTCAACTCAGCTCCTGTATCTACATACCATAATACCGCATAAGTTAACTACAAATACATAATCACATGTCTGCTATAAAGTTTAACAGCTACACATAAACGACATCTTAAGCCCGTTTGCTCTTCGAGGTAGATATCTTCACGATTCCTCTATCTCGTGAACATGTTCATCTTCGTGCCCAATATATGAATCCAATATGGACCTACTTTTTTTTCGTTTACCCTTTTTTATGTAAGTAGCTCAAAATTTGACATTCGCATTCGGTCTTTGATTGATATCAATATCATCAATACCCATGGAAAAGCGAATATGAGTGCCAAAGTAAGAGGTCCTTTACTAAAAAGGCTAAACAAAAAGATGTTAATGCATACTGAATTCACATATTGGGCACGAAGATGATGATTTTCACGAGAAAGAGGAATCATGGTGATATTTACCTCGAAGAGGAAACGAGCTTGAGATGTCGTCTATGTGGAGCTGTAATACTTTATAGCATACATGTGATACCGAAGCTAGTGAATAACTATATTTCTCTAAAGGTTAAAATTTAGTTTACTTACCTCCCTGCAACTGCGTCTGTTTAAGAAGTTTGAATTCCCTTTCAAGCTTTTCCACTCTATTATCTAAATTAAAAGGATCAAATGCTTTATCACCTTCTGTTGATCCCTTGCCTTCTTATTTTTTCTTTAAGTTAGCTCTTGTATCTGCGTCAGCATATAACCTACATATAAACAACATAGTAAATGAACCAATGCAGTTGTGCAAACGTATAGACTTCCTGGCCAACATTTTTGAATCTAAGATGGCATCGACAGAACAACCTACATGTTTTTGTTTACCTTTTTTTATGTAAGCCCCTCTTACTATGGCCGTCGCATTATCTTTTTCATGGGCATCACTACCATCAACTAAGGTATTTACTGAGCGACCCTTTTCCTTTTTATTGATTGGTCGAAGGATTTCCTTCCCATTTGTAAATTTTGGCGCTTATTTCGGCATCAAATTATCCGAGTTTGTCACTCTGAACATGCTCACTCTCACTTTCAGTTCTAGTATCGAAATATAATCCACACATGGATCAATCCAAATACTAAATGCATGATATAAACCACACAAGTCTGTATCTAGATACTCAACTTGAAAGAGTATTCGGATACTGAAACTGAAACTGAAAAGTGAGAGCATTCATAGTTGTGAATCGGATAACTTGCTACCCCGTGAAGCCCGAAAAGTGGGAACTGGGAATGAAAACATTCGACCAATCAACAGAAAAGAAAAGAGTCGTTTATTAAAGACCATAGTTGATGTTAACAAGGACCATGAAAAAGGGAAATGACACGGCCATAGTAAGAGGTACTTACATAAAAAAGGGTAAACGAAAAGATGTAGGTTTTTCTATCGATGCCATCTTAGATTCAAAAAAGTTGCCCAGGAAGTATATACGTTTTCACATCAAGATAATCAAACCTAATCTCAACTCAAATGTTTAAGTTTTCTAGTATGACCAACCCCTTTTTTTAAGAATTTATCATGTGTTTTTTAGCTTATATAATGGGCTTATATAAGCCATTTTTTTTCTTATATAAGCCTATGTTTAATAAACTTATAAGCTCATGGCTTATATAAACTTAAGTTAACATGAGGGTAAAATGGTAAATATGTTATATAAGCCCAAACCTTCCTAAAAAAGCCACATTTTTATGGCTTATATAACACCCATATATAATTTTATAAGCCCACTAATATAAGCTTAACCAAACACTTGGTTTGATCTTATAAGCTTATATAAGCTAATACGCTTATAAGCCCATTATATAAGCTAAACCAAACACCCCCTTATCTCCTGTATCTACATCATCATATAACCAACAGATGACTTGAACCATTTATCATTTTCACTACTCCTAAAACTTTACATAGTAAACACTAACTAATGATTCATCTAACGCCTTTATGACAAACATATAAACATAAAATTGCACAAAATTGACCTTTAATATGTGCCTTCGTAGCTTCATCAACCTTCATAGCTTCATCAACCTTCATAGCTTCATCAACCTTCGTGGCTCATCTGCCTTGTCATCTATATAACAAATATTAAAACAGAATCAACTATTGGTATTTTCATAACATGCAACATCATCAAAACAAAGACAAATCATCAAAACTTCAATAATATTGTTGCGAAGTAAAAACCCTAACCTTGTTTTGATTTTCCTTTAGTCAGTTTTTTTAAATCTAACTGCATCAAGTCTTCAATAATAGTATCAACAAGAGGATCATCATATCTCCAGTTGGTTCTATACTTATCCATCACATAATCAATCATCTCAACAGTGATCTTAAAATCAACATCCATCTGGTCACTTAGGTTTGATTTATCAGGGTTTGAAGATTTGTTACTGTTTGTGTCTGGGTGGGTGGGTGGTTGATGCGTTCGATACACTAGGTATATTTAAAAAGAATTGCAAATAAAAAGCCTAGACAAGAAGCCAAAAACTTGATATGCGATCTTTCCACACATTGGGTTTTAAATTTATAAAAAAGAATTACCGATATTAATTAGGAACACAAATTCGAGCAAGTTTACTCTAGTCATGTTGCAATTAGGTTGGTAAGTCAAGGTCGTCCCATGGGACTTGGTTATACTCAAGTGTAGTTGTTTGTAACAATGGTAAGTATGATTGTCACGATCACACCACCATGAGGATCGTTAAAGGAACTAGCACACAAAGAACATACAAGTATAGTCAAATGATCACATGGACATTAGGATGATTAGTTTGGAAAACATATTATAGGTAATCCTTTCGACCTATAGAACCAATAATAAGGCACTAGTGCTTTATAAATCAAGTATACATAAGTCTCAATCAAGTGGTCACTCATGAGCCTTATGCCTAAACCAATAACAAGAATTCTTTCGGCCCATAGACTTGGTGTTATCAATTTGATAAGTTCCATTTACTTGAAAGATGATTAGATCAATATATTTAAAAGACTACTTTCGACCTATAATCTAGATTAAACCTTTACTTGTTATGTGTTTTAAGTTTCTTGCACAATCTTCAGAAGCACAAGACCAAATCATTTGTCGATTAACGAATTGACATCAACCATATTGAGAATAATTTCGACATATAGACTCAACAATGATTAACCAAATTGACAAACAAGAACAAGTTCCAATTCAACCAAATATAATGTTATCACCATAATCCAATACAAACACTAACAGAATCCAAACATCCATATATCACGAGTTTTCATATAAACTATACAAGTATCAACACATTCACAATATCACAAAAGAATCACCATGAACATGAACATAAACTTTATTGAATAATAAATAAGAAGTTACCCAACATTAGAATCCATAGCTACAAATTATCCAAATGATTCTAACCAATAGAACAACCAAATTACAATGCATCACCGATAACTGATGAGATGGCTTTTATACATGATCTCATCGTTCTTTTCGGGCTTTAAATGCATTAAAATGTCACAAAATACCTTATATATGCTTGTATTTGTTTACTTGTGTGTTTTAGGTATGGATATCGTGAAAAAGACAAAAGATCACAAGAAACAAGGAAAAACGGACACGAGAAACGAAGCCGTACAAAGAACCGGGGCCTAGTTCATGATTTATCCAAGAAAAACCCTTGAAGACTTGAAGATGTACAAGATTGATCCTCAAAATATGAAGAAATGACACTTAAAACCCTTGTATATTCATAATTACAAGTTTGGTCCCTTAAGTTTGTCAAAATTACAAAATGGTCCTTCAACTTTGAAGAATTGGCAAGTTTAGTCCCTCAACAAATCTAAATTGTCAATTATGGTCCCTCATGAAGTCAAAGATACAATGAAGAGCTTTGAAGATCAAGAATGTCCAAAATCAGTCCTTCAAATATGCAAATGTGGCAAAAATAACCCTTGAAAACTTTTTGCAAAAGTTTTGTGGCCAAAGTATGAACTTTGAAAGTTTATTAACAAAGGAAAACGGGTTTAAAAGCTGAAAAACTTGTTTTACCACTTTTCCCAGAACACAAGGACTTATTATGTCATTTCCCTAAGTTTAAACTGGCACAAACACGTGCCAAACAACTTTATCCCACAAAAATCGGATCAAAGTTACTACTGTTCACCATTCATCCACCCAGATTTACATCCACTTAAACAAAGGGTAAAATGAAATTACCCATACCCACGCTTGATTCACACATGCAGAAAACCATCCCACACACAAAACCCTCAATCCCACTACCCAAGTGACCCCACACTCAACCTCGTCCACCAATGAAAACACAACTTACTCTCCAAGGAATCTGACGTGGCCAAATCAACAGCTTAGACTCATAGCTTAACCTCAAAGCTAAAATGAACGGTTTTGATCAAAATGGACAGCTCAACAACATCAAGCACTCAAGGGCGTTCCTGGAAATTCGTAGCTAGGGTTTTCATGTATTTCAGCATTCTAGAATCGTCTACTAGTCCTATATAAGGAGACCTCAACTTGTGAGAGTCCCTTGTTCCAGAATTTAGATATTACTTTGTAATTCCTTTTTATTGAAATAAAATTGAGTTTTCTGAAAATTGTGATTTTCTCTCTTTTTATTTATAAAAGTTAGGTGATTGAATAGCTGAAATCTGAGTTCCATATTCATGTTTTGTGGTTTTTGAGGCAAGGTTTTAAGTAATAAAGCTTGTGTTAAAAAAATAATAATCAGATTTTCATAGTTTGTGTTCATCATTGTGGTTTGTTGATCTTAGCAGGTACAAGGAAGTTGGTTCTTGTTTTGCTAGCACCTCAACTCAAACATTCCAAGGCTTGGATGTAAGTCTTGGAGGTTTACATCTCTCTCCCTTTTCATTTTTTTGATTTTCATTGAATTTTTGGTGATTATGCATGTTTTATTGTGAATCTGTGTTTTATGGCTTGATTTGAGTTTCTGAGGTTGATTAATAGTTGATAGGGTGGATTTGATCTTGTTTGATAGGTTAAAGCACAACAATCCTTTGGAAGATTGCAAAATCAGATTCCAAAGGGGTGTTTGGGTTAACTGATTCAAAGGGATTTAAGGCTTCCTTTGTTGTGGTACTTGGTTCTATTGAGTTGCTACATGTTATTCTGGTGCTAAGTGTTGGTTATCTGCAAGTTTTGTGCCATTAAACACCTAGATCCTAAAATAGGCTATAAAATCTTGATTACTTGGTAAAAATATTGGCTGAAATTTAGAGGACACCTAGATCAAATCATAGACTAGGGTTAACAAGTGTTAAATCTAAGTTAATACAATCAGGGAAGTAGGATTTGAGTGCTGAATTTGGATTTGTGGTCATCTATATTAGAGAAAGTGTTTGTGTTCTTGAAGTTCATATCAGTAACCTGCATATGCTTTTATCTGCTTGTAATCTTTGATTCAGTGATTGAAATAGGTCTGTTTGTGCTTATTAACAGTTATTATAGCTTGTTTATGCATTTGGTTCATTCTGGTTTGCTTATTCATGCTAAAATTGCTTAAGAGTGCATAACTGCTTATTTGCTAAGTCTGTGTCATATATGGGCATTATTGGCTTATTCTGTGCTTATTGGCTTATTGGAAGTGTGATATTTTGCTTGATTGTGACTCCTTACAACTCACTGGTTGTAAGGGTGCCTTTGTTTTTCATCAAATCATAGTAAATCTCTCACAAATCACAAGTCAAAAAGTCAAAGCAGTGGGAACCAGTTCCTACTGAAAGTTCCCCCTTCTAGTGTAATTTGGTGTTCAGCTTATCAATAAGCTATTCCAGCTTATTCAAACGTGCAACAACTTTAATTTTGTAATAGGTGCCCCTTATTTGACCCATTTGTTCATACTGGAGCATTTGGAGGGTTGACTTTAGGCTTTGACTAGAAAACCAACTCATTTGACTTTTTCATAAGTGCTTATTGGCTTATCCAGCTTATTTGGCTTTGCTTATTGGACTTTTCTTGATTAATTTGGCTTAATTAAGTTGTTTAGAGTCTTTTGCAAGTTGAATCAAGTCCTGAGGTGGTCTAGAACTCAAGTCGACTATTTTGTCCTTTTGTGAAATTTTTCTTTGCTTATTTCTGGCTTATTGAGTGTACTTTTTAAAAATTTCTTTTCACAGATATCTTATGCATTTCAAAAGAAGGTTGTGTGTTCAAGCAGAGCTTATGGCATTGGCTTATTACTTAATGGGCTTATTGGCCCAATAAGAATAAGTTGTTGACCTTTTAAGCTGTGATAAGCTCAAAACCAGCTTTTGGGGAATTTTGTGTTTAGAATTAAATTTTGAGTCAAATAGGGCTTTTTCAGGTCATTTGGGCCCAGTTTAACTTTTTAGGCCCAAAAGCCTATTAAGGTTGACTATTTTTGGTTTTAGCCAATTTGGGGGCCCATTAGGGGTAATTTGGTAATTTCACTTTCATTTTCTGATTATTTAGGTTAAAATAAACTAGTTTTCAAGTTTTTAGTATTTTTTATAATTTTTGGATTTTTAATATTATTTTAATACTATTTTATTATTAAATTTCAAATTTCACATTTTTGCACTTTTTATATTTTTCTTAGCTTTAATACATTAAATAGGATTTTTGCAACTCTTAGATTAATTTTATCATCATTAGATTAATTTTTATAATTATTTTAAATTTTAATAGTTTTTAAATCATTTTAAATAGTTTTTATTAGTTCAAAAATTTGTAAAAATAGTTTTTAATCTTTTTAGGTCATTTTAGAGGTTTACCAATTGAAAAATCTTCATTTGGGCTTTTTGATAATTAATTTGATTTTTAGGGCTTTAATTAGCATTTAAAAATTAATATTTAATTAATTAAAAGGTTTGAACAAGTTTTGACCATTCGTAAACTCTTAGTTTATTTAATTTGATTTTTGGTAAATTTTAGGGAATTTTTAGAATTAGTTTTTATTTTAGCTCTTTTTACGGTTTTACGTTTAGTCGTCGTAGTAATTAATTTCACGTCTTCTTCATTCTATTTTCTCATCTCCTTCTCTCAAATATTAATCTCAAATCTTGTTACATCTTAGTCACACACATATACCTCCTTGGGAAACGAACTTGGAACTTCATTGGGTCATTAGTGTTTGATTTTCCTAAATCATCCCTTAATACTTACCGCTTTTACGCCTTTTTCCTAAAAGGTCGTATTTTACCACAATCATTTTTGGCACCGCTGCCGGGGAGGTGTGTCGTGATTAATTTGTCTTGTTGTTTTTAATATTAACCAAAAATAGTATTTGTATTAGTAGAAATCTACTAATACGTATTATCGGTTTTTTCGTTTTTTCTTGTGAAATTATTTTTACTATATTGTATTAAGTATCACAATCAATACAAAATATCTCAAAAAGTGTGAAAACACAACCTTAATTGGGATTTGATCTCCTAATTATTGTATTCGAATATCAAACAAAAAGAAAAAGGCAAAAATAGATAAATACTTTCGTGAAGCTCGATTTTGAAAAATACGAACTATAAGGTGGGTATAAGGCGGGTATTATAAAATATACCCTAAGGAAAATGGCTCTTAAGGGCTTCGCGCCGTCTCGTTTCCCCGCTTGCTTGTGAGTATTTTGAGATTGAAGGCTAATCGAGGGTTTTGCCGCCCAAAGTATTATTACGTATCATATATATTTGCTTGGTTTCTTTGTGATTAAACCCTCTTGAACAATTTGGTTTTCACCAAAGTTCTAAAGTCATTCGAAGGCGTTCACTCCACGTGATCGTTTTCATTCTTTTGAGGCTTCTTTAATCAAGAGTTCGATTCGAGGAGAGATTTGGTAGATTATTGTCTACGAAGATACACACAATCCAAAAAAATTAAAAACAATCAAAAACACAAAAAAAATTGAAAATTCACAAAACAGCCAAAAAGAATCTTCTTTGCTCACCCCCATTCTACGTGAAGTTTATGCTAACTCGTAGTCAAGCAAAACGAGCTCGTAAACGTCGTCAAAATCAAGGAAATCAAGAGACGTGATTGAAGAACAAACTCCAATTGTTGAAGCTATTGTAGAACAAGAAGTCGTCATGGCTAATCGTACTATGATGGAGTTGCTTCAAGCACCCACCGAGGGTTTTGGAGAAGCTATTGTGATTCCCGCTATCCTTGCGGAGAATTTCGAGATTAAGACGGGTTTAATGTCTATGTTGCAAGCAAATAAGTTTAGAGGTCATGAAAAAGACAACCCGCATTACCACATAAGGAATTTTAATCGTCTCACCGCAACTAGCAAGTTTAAGGATGTTCCACATTACGCCATTAAGATGATGTTGTTTCCATACTCATTAGATGGACCCGCTAAAATTTGGCTCGAGAAAGAACCACCAAATTCTATTTTGACATGGAATGATCTCATTTCTAAGTTTGTGAACCAATTTTTTCCACCATCTAAAACAACACATTTGAAAAATGAGATTTCAAGGTTTACACAACGAAATAATTAAAGTTTTTCAATGGCATGGGAACGATTTAAGGAAATGTTACATGAATGTCCACACCATGATTTTTCGGAATTGCATCAAATAAATACTTTTTATAATGGGCTTAATGATCATGAACGAGATTATTTGAATGCCTCCGCGGGTGGTAATTTTACGTGCAAAACGACAGATGAGGCTTTAAAGATTATCGAGAATAGATCTAAGGTTTACAACCCTCGTAACACACCGAGTGTTGCCAATATGGGTTCGTCATCGTCGTCATCGTCTCGTAGCATTAATGCCTTACATGATGAAGCTTATGAGGAAAATCGGTTTTTCGATAGGTTTTCAAATCTTATGACTCATTGGAAAGCACAAGATGCTTTGAATTCCGCTTCGGTTAAAGCGGTTGAAAAGAGTTGTTTGTCTTGTGGTGGAGCTCATGATCTTTCCGAGTGCATTACCGCCGGTGGTAACACTTCGAGTGCTTACGCAGCAACGGGAACTTACAACCAAAACGGCCAAGGTTCCCGCCCAAATCAAGCTCCACCAAATCAAAATGTTAATAACTATCGAAACAACAACCAAAATGGTGGTTATCAAGGCAATTCACGTAACTACAACAAAGGGAATTATCAAAGTGGGAATGAACAAGTTGCTAATCAAAACCAAAACCGTGATTTTCAAAACACTACACAAGGTTTTCAAAATGCTCACACTAAAAATCTTCAAGGAGAATTTTTGGATTATGCTAAAGCAAATGATGCTAAATTTGATAACATGCAACGTGAGATGATTAGCTTAAGATCCGAGTTGAAAAATGAGCTTAAAAACGAACTTGCTAATGAACTTAAGACTCATGCAAATAAAATGGAAGGAAATGTTCAACGTCTTCAACAAAATCAACAAAAGATGGAACAAGGACAACATGAAATTAAGCAAGAATTGTTAAAAGCGGATTTAAGGCAATCAAAATTTGAAGACCGAATGGCAAAAATGTTTGAAGCAATCATGTGTAAACTCTCTTCCTCGGGTGGTCTTCCTAGTGATACCATTGCAAACCCGAAGGGAGAAATGAAGGTTATTACTACACGTAGTGGTAAAACTTTCAAGGAACCAATCTCTCGTCCAAGTACTTCTACGGAGAAGGAAATAGAGAAAGAGCCCAAGGTGATGGTCGAAAAGGAGCATATCACAAGCCCATGAACTACCGCTCAAACCACACCTACGGTTAAACCAATACCAATCATGGAACCTGAGTTTCCAAGGCCGTTGACTAATGTCCAACCCACACCACCCTTACCTTACCCTTCGAGACGAAACAAATAGAAATTGCAAGAACGTAACAAACAACAAATCGAGCTTTTTATAAAAATGTTTCAAAAAGTTCATTTTGATGTAAGTTTAGCCGACGCGTTGTTATATATGCCTCGTTTTGCTTCCACTTTTAAAAGTATGATGAGCGGTAAGGAAAAGCTTTCAAAGCTTGCTAATTGTTCTTCGGTTTATCTTAACCGCATACCGGAAAAAGTTGGTGACCCCAGAAAGTTTCTTATTCCTTGTGACATACAAGATATGAAAGAATGCCTCGCCTTGGCCGATCTTGGTGCAAGCATTAATTTGATGCCATTTTCCATTTGGAAATTGCTTTCGCTTCCGGCTCTTACTCCTTCGAACATGTCTATCTAGATGGCCGATCATTCTAGCATGTGGAGTAGCAGAGGATGTTTTCGTGAAAGTGGGGAAGTTCTACTATCCCGTTGATTTTATAGTAGTTGACATCCCCGCGGATCCTCAAGTTCCTCTAATTTTAGGTCGTCCATTTTTAGACACCTCGAGATCGCTTATCGACGTTCATGCAAGAACTATCACTTTGAGATTCAACGAAGAGGAACTTGTTATAAACGCTACTCAAAACTCAAAACCTTCTCATGTTTATGCAATCGCTACCATCAATCACATTGACTTAATTGATGTGGTTTGCGATGAGTTTTCACAAGAAGTGTTAGGTTTTTCCGATAGCTTGCAAAGCGGCAATCCCACTATTTTGGATCCGATTCTTGCTAATTCTACACCAAATCTCACTCCATTCTAAGGAGGATATTTTTCTTCAAATGAAATCGACAATGAAGATGAGGTGATTATTAGTGATGATACTTCTATTCCACCATTTCTTCCGCCGATGGAAGTTATGAGTGTTGAGCAAAAATCTTCAATCGAGGAACCGCCTATCCTTGAATTGAAAGATCTTCCATCTCACCTTGAATACGCATTCTTGGAAGGTGATGGCAAGTTGCCGGTTATTATTTCAAAAGGTTTTGCTAATGATGAAAAAACCGAGCTCTTGAAAGTTCTTAAAGCTCATAAAGGGGTAATTGCGTGGATAATTTCTGACATTAAGGGTATTGACCCAAAATTTTGTACTCACAAGATTTTAATGGAGGAGGACTATAAGCCCGCAATTCAAAGTCAAAGAAGGGTAAACCCCAAAATTCACGATGTCATAAAAAAGGAAGTTTTAAAACTCCTTGACGCGGGAATGATTTATCCTATCCCCGATAGCCCATGGGTGAGCCCAATCCATTGTGTCCGTAAAAAGGGAGGAATGACCGTTGTACCTAATGAAAACAACGAGTTAATTCCCACTCGTGTTGTGACCGGTTAGAGGGTGTGTATTGATTACCGAAAGTTAAATGACGCCACTCGTAAAGACCACTTTCCTTTGCCCTTCATGGATCAAATGTTGGAGCGACTCGCGGGAAATGAATTCTATTGCTTTTTAGATGGTTTTTCCGGTTACTTTCAAATCCCTATCGACCCTCGTGATCAAGAAAAGACTACGTTTACGTGTCCTTATGGAACGTTTGCTTATCGTAGGATGCCTTTCGGACTTTATAATGCACCGGGTACGTTTCAACGGTGTATGATGGCTATTTTTCACGATATGATCGAGAAGTCGATGGAAGTGTTTATGGATGACTTTTAGGTGTTGGCAATTCGTTCACGTCGTGTTTATCTAATCTCGAGCAAATGTTAAAACGTTGTGAAGAAACCAATCTTGTGCTTAATTGGGAAAAATGTCATTTCATGTGTAAACAAGGAATCGTCTTAGGACATAAGGTCTCGAAAGCGAGGATTGAGGTTGATAAAGCTAAGGTAGACGTCATCGCCAAGTTACCTCATCCCAAAACCATTAAGGGAGTTAGGAGTTTCCTAGGCCACGCGGGCTTTTATCGTCGTTTCATCAAAGACTTTTCGAAAATCTCTCGACCTATGACACACCTTCTCGAGAAGGATGCTCCTTTTAATTTCAATGAGGATTGTGTTAGAGCTTTCAAAACTCTCAAAAGGAAACTTACCGAAGCTCCCATTCTTGTTTCTCCTAATTGGGAATTACCCTTTGAAATCATGTGCGATGCAAGTGATTATGCTATAGGGGCCGTCTTAGGGCAACGTTATGAAAAGCATTTCCGTCCTATCCATTATGCTAGTAAGATGATGACCGAGGCTCAATTAAAGTACACCACAACGGAAAAGGAATTCCTTGCCGTGGTCTATGCTTTTGAGAAATTCCGACCTTATCTCGTCTTAAGTAAAAGCATCGTGTATACCGACCATTCGGCTATCAAGTATCTCTTAGATAAGCAAGATGCTAAGCCGAGATTGCTTCGTTGGATGCTCCTCCTCCAAGAATTTGATGTCACCGTGATTGACAAAAAAGGAGCCGAGAATCTAGCGGCCGATCATCTCTCTCGTCTAGAAGATCCTCACAAAGATGTTTTTGAGAACAAGGAAATCACCGAAACATTTCCTCTCGAGACTCTCGGTGTAATGAATTCTAAAGACACCACCCCATGGTTTACCGACATTGCAAATTACCATGCGGTCAATTTCATAATCAAGGGTATGACGACACAACAAAAGCGAAAATTCTTTCGTGACGTCAAGTTCTATTTTTGCGACGAACCTTATCTCTTTCGGGTTTGTGGATCAACTCGTTCGACGTTGTGTTTTTGGTGTCGAAGCTTCTAACATCCTTAGAGCTTGTCACGAGGGACCCACGGGTGGTCACCACGGTGCTAATCTCACGGCTAAGAAAGTGTTCGATGTCGGCTTCTTTTGGCCTTCTATCTATCGTGATGCACACACACTTGTGAAGTCGTGTGATTCGTGCCAACGTCAAGGAAAATTGTCTTAACGTGATGAAACGCCGCAGAACATAATTGAAGTGTGTGAGATTTTCGACATTTGGGGCATAGACTTTATGGGGCCGTTCCCATCATCTCATGGTAACAAGTATATCCTCGTCGTCGTCGACTACCTTTCTAAGTGGGTGGAAGCTAAGGCTTTACCTACTAATGATGCTCGTGTGGTAGTGAAGTTTTTGAAGCAACTATTCTCTCGGCTTGGAACCCCTCGTGCTATTATAAGCGATAGTGGAACCCATTTTTGTAATGACCAATTCGAGAAGGTCTTAAAGAAATATGGAGTTACTCATCGTCTTTCTACGGCTTATCACCCGCAATCGAGTGGGCAAGTCGAGGTTTCGAACCGAGCTTTGAAGAGTATTTTAGAGAGGTCGATTGGAGAAAACCGTGCTTCATGGTCCGACAAACTCGATGACGCTTTATAGGCCTTTAGGACCGCTTATAAGACACCTATCGGTTGTACTCCTTATAAGTTAGTCTATGGCAAGAATTGTCATTTGCCCATTGAATTGGAGCACAAGGCATATTGGGCCCTTAAGCATGCAAACTTTAACTTAAAGACCACGGGAGATCATCGGAAAATACAATTGAATGAATTGGATGAATTAAGAGACAATGCTTATGAAAATTCATTGATTTTCAAAGAAAAGACTAAAAAGTTTCATGATGCAAAGATTAAAAACCGGGTTTTTAACGTTGGTGATCAAGTGTTACTTTTTAACTCTAGACTAAAGATATTTTCCGGGAAAATGAAATCTCGTTGGTCGGGTCCTTTCACCGTTACACAAGTGTTTCCTTATGGGACCATCGAGCTAGCTCAAAATGAAGGTCCTAACTTCAAGGTGAATGGACATAGGCTTAAGCACTACTTTGGTGGGGAAATTCCTTCATTGGATGACCTCGACCCAGTCACCTTCCCCAATGATAATTAGCATTGAGGGGATCGAGTCGAGCTCATGACTCGGTAATCAAAAATGAGGTGCCTCGTGGGGGAGATCCCATGCTTATCCTTTTATGTTTTCTAATAAATAATGAGAGGGGATTTGTTCCCTTCCAACTCGTTGTCTCGTGGTTGTTTGTGATTGTGTTATCTAGAACATCATCATCATCTACGATTGAAGACTCTCGTGTTCATTTACGTGAGCCTCCATCGTTTGGTTGAAGAAGTTTTTCACGAATCCATGACATATCCTTTATTATTCTAACAATTATCTTTTAGCATAATTAATAAACGGCTTTAGATATATTGTTGATCACCCTTTCCATGCTAGATCCTAAGCATTCGATTCTTCGTCTCTAGTATGGGGGTGCTCCACCTTTTGACTCGAAACATTGAGGACAATGTTTACTTTTAGTATGGGGGGCGAATAGGTACTTACTTTGCTACGCCCTCACGTTTTCCAATTTTCAACGTTTTGTTTTGTTTTGTTGCTAATAAGGCTAAAAATGGCCAAATTTTAAATTTTTTCTTAGTTTTTTAAGTGTTTTTAAGACACGAATGTATATTATTCTATGGGTAGAATAAGAGCTAATTTTTGACTTGATGGGCATTTGGAGCCCTTTACATTCCTTAACCCGCTCAATTCAAGTTTTGCTAGACTTTTATATAGGGAACTTTAAAACGCGAAAGTCTTAGCTCATTCGGGTTAAGAACAAGAACTTTTCGCAAGTTCCTATAATTGATCCTAGAAAGTCACTTATCAAGGGAACTATAAAATGCATTCTCTAAACTTGAAAAAGTCCAAGAAAGTGCAAGATCCTATAAGTGGCTTGAAAACCCAAAACTTTGATTTGATATAGTCTTAATGAAAGCTACTCCAAATTTGGCTTAATTTTGACTTGCATGGCTAAGTATTCACGAGTCTCTTTAATTAGAGGTCTTTATATAGCGAAGAACGAGAGATGATAGAGTTAGACAAGTGATCATGCTAAACGTAGAACATGAAAATGTTCTTTCAAAAACTCATATGTTTTTAATTGTCGCTTTTTCTCCCATAAGATCAATGCATTAGGAATACAAATAATTGCAATAAGTAAGGTCGTACGATTTGAAAGGTTACTTAGCTTCTAGCACAAGATCGTTTAAAAGTTGCTCGGGGTTGAATAGAGTTCATATCCAAGGCATAACTTAATGAAGCGGGATGCGAAGATTGGTGAAGATCCAAAAAGGCCCTAACAAGGCATGAGGAGCTCGATTTTGTTGCTAAAGATCCAAGATGATGTGAAGTATCATTATTCCTAAATCAATACGAAGGATCGAGACACACGACAAAAAGCAATTACTCCCCTTAAGATCATGGATAAAGTCTATCCAAAAAGACCCTTACAAGGTATGTGGATAAATATATCCAAGTCCGAAAAGGAGGCGGATCGTTGTATATCAAAATCCAAAATAAAGATTGCAGAAAAATGATGAAGTGGTGCTCCAAGTATGAAGAATCTCTCAAAAACGTCAAGTGAAGAAATTTCAAAATATGAAGAGAAGACCATAATTTCAAGAACGTCTTCCCAAGATTTGAAGTATAAAGTACATGCCAAATATCGGTCCGAGAAAGGTCTCAAGTCGTGAAACGAGTTATGCCAAGATATGAACTTAAGGAGATACACGAGAAGCCGTTTTAAAAGATTTTGTCTTTCAGCTAACTATCTATTAAATCATGCTACTTTGCTTTCGGACTAATAAATACTCAAATAAGTCAATATGAATCACTTGTGATCCATGAAAAATAGTTAAAAAATTCTAGTAACCTATTTCCTTTTATAATAACTAGGATTGCGGGGAGAAAAAGTATTACACAATTTGGACGTATGAGTAGTGTTAGCATTGTGACTTGTACCAACAATGATCTCGTTTTTGCACTTAGCATGGAATGTATGACAATCAAGGATGACGAAATTTACTCTAAGGGACATTTACTTGTTTCTATTCATTGACCCTAAAAGTTACATTCGTGATGAAAATCATACATTATGTCTTTACACATCTTAGTAGTATTATTGCAAGTCTTTTACTCTTCAAATAAAGGTTAATAAAAATTAATTTTGGTGATGCTTAGATACTTTATTCTAGCATTGCGTGAGGGCACGACAATGGCTTAGTATGGGGGAGTGATGAGATGGCTTTTATACATGATCTCATCGTTCTTTTCGGGCTTTAAATGCATTAAAATGTCATAAAATACCTTATATATGCTTGTATTTGTTTACTTGTGTGTTTTAGGTATGGATATCGTGAAAAAGACAAAATATCACAAGAAACAAGGAAAAACGGACACGAGAAACGAAGCCGTACAAAGAACCGAGCCCTAGTTCATGATTTATCCAAGAAGAACCCTTGAAGACTTGAAGATGTACAAGATTGATCCTAAAAATATGAAGAAATGACACTTAAAACCCTTGTATATTCATAATTACAAGTTTGGTCCCTTAAGTTTGTCAAAATTAAAAAATGGTCCTTCAACTTTGAAGAATTGGCAAGTTTAGTCCCTCAATAATTCTAAATTGTCAATTATGGTCCCTCATGAAGTCAATGATACAATGAAGACCTTTGAAGATCAAGAATGTCCAAAATCAGTCCTTCAAATATGCAAAAGTGGCAAAATAACCCTTGAAAACTTTTTGCAAAAGTTTTGTGGCCAAAGTAGGAACTTTGAAAGTTTATTAACAAAGGAAAACAGGTTTAAAAGCTGAAAAACTTGTTTTACCACTTTTCCCAAAACATAAGGACTTATTATGTCATTTCCCTAAGTTTAAACTGGCACAAACACGCGCCAAACAACTTTATCCCACAAAAATCGGATAAAGTTACTACTGTTCACCATTCATCCACCCAGATTTACCATCCACTTAAACAAAGGGTAAAATGAAATTACCCATACCCACGCTTGATTCACACATGCAGAAACCCATCCCACACACAAAACGCTCAATCCCACTACCCAAGTGACCCCACACTCAATCTCGTCCACCAATGAAAACACAACTTACTCTCCAAGGAATCTGACGTGGCCAAATCAACAGCTTAGACTCATAGCTTAACCTCAAAGCTAAAATGAACGGTTTTGATCAAAATGGACAGCTCATCAACATCAAGCACTCAAGGGCATTCTTGGAAATTCATAGCTAGGGTTTTCATGTATTTCAGCATTCTAAAATCGTCTACTAGTCCTATATAATGAGACCTCAACTTGTGAGAGTCCCTTGTTCCAGATTTTATCTATTACTTTGTAATTCCTTTTTATTGAAATAAAATTGAGTTTTCTGAAAATTGTGATTTTCTCTCTTGTTATTTATAAAAGTTTGGTGATTGAATAGCTGAAATCTGAGTTCCATATTCATGTTTTGTGGTTTTTGCGGCAAGGTTTTAAGTAATAAAGCTTGTGTTTCAAAAAAAATCAGATTTTCATATTTTGTGTTCATCATTGTGGTTTGTTGATCTTAGCAGGTACAAGGAAGCTGGTGCTTGTTTTGCTAGCACCTCAGCCCAAACATTCCAAGGCTTGGATGTAAGTCTTGGAGGTTTGCATCTCTCTCCATTTTCATTTTTCTGATTTTCATTGAATTTTTGGTGATTATGCATGTTTTATTGTGAATCTGTGTTTTGTGGCTTGATTTGAGTTTCTGAGGTTGATTAATAGTTGATAGGGTGGATTAGATCTTGTTTGATAGGTTAAAACACAATAATCCTTTGGAAGATTGCAAAATCAGATTCTAAAGGGGTGTTTGGGTTAACTGATTCAAAGGGATTTAAGGCTTCCTTTGTTGTGGTACTTGGTTCTATTGAGTTGCTACATGTTATTCTGGTGCTAAGTGTTAGTTATCTGCAAGTTTTGTGGCATTAAACAGCTAGATCCTAAAATAGGCTATAAAATCTTGATTACTTGGTAATATTGGCTGAAATTTAGAGGGCACCTAGATCTAATCATAGACTAGGGTTAACAAGTGTTAAATCTAAGTTAATACAACCAGGGAAGTAGGATTTGAGTGCTGAATTTGGATTTGTGGTCATCTATATCAGAGAAAGTGTTTGTGTTCTTGAAGTTCATATCAGTAACCTTCATATGCTTTGATCTGCTTGTAATATTTGATTCAGTGATTGAAATAGGTTTTTTTGTGCGTATTAACAGTTATTATAGCTTGTGTATGCATTTGATTCATTCTGGTTTGCTTATTCATGCTAAAATTTCTTAAGAGTGCATAACTGCTTATTTGCTAAGTCTGTGTCATATCTGGGCATTATTGGCTTATTCTGTGCTTATTGGCTTATTGGAAGTGTGATATTTTGCTTGATTGTGACTCCTTACAACTCACTGGTTGTAAGGGTGCCTTTGTTTTCCATCAAATCATAGTAAATCTCTCACAAATCACAAGTCAAAAAGTCAAAGCAGTGGGAACCAGTTCCTAATGAAAGTTCCCCCTTCTAGTGTAATTTGGTGTTCAGCTTATCAATAAGCTATTCTAGCTTATTCAAACGTGCAACAACTTTAATTTTGTAATAGATGCCCCTTATTTGACCCATTTGTTCATACTGGAGCATTTGGAGGGTTGACTTTAGGCTTTGACTAGAAAACCAACTCATTTTACTTTTTCATAAGTGCTTATTGGCTTAGCCAGCTTATTTGGCTTTGCTTATTTAACTTTTCTTGATTAATTTGGCTTAATTAAGTTGTTTAGAGTCTTTTGCAAGTTGAATCAAGTCCCGACGTGGTCTAGAACTCCAAGTCGACTATTTTGTCCTTTTGTGAAATTTTTCTTTGCTTATTTCTGGCTTATTGAGTGTGCTTTTTCAAAATTTCTTTTCACAGATCTCTTAGGCATCTCAAAATAAGGTTGTGTGTTCAAGCAGAGCTTATGGCATTGGCTTATTGCTTAATGGGCTTATTGGCCCAATAAGAATAAGTTGTTGACCTTTTAAGCTGTGATAAGCTTAAAATCAGCTTTTGGGCCTTCGGACTTTTGTGTTTAGAATTAAATTTTGAGTCAGATAGGGCTTTTCAGGTCATTTGGGCCTATTTTGATTTTTTGGGCCCAAAAGCCCATTAAGGTTGAATGTTTTTGGTTTTAGCCCATTTGGGGGCCCATTAGGGGTAATTTGGTAATTTCACTTTCATTTTCTTATTATTTAGGTTAAAATAAACTAGTTTGCAAGTTTTTAGAATTTTTTATAATTTTTGGATTTTTAATATTATTTTAATATTATTTTATTATTAAATTTCAAATTTCACATTTTTACACTTTTTATATTTTTCTTAGCTTTAATACATTAAAATAGGATTTTTGCAACTCTTAGATTAATTTTATCATCATTAGATTAATTTTTATAATTATTTTAAGTTTTAATAGTTTTTAAATCATTAAAATAGTTTTTATTAGTTTAAAAATTTGTAAAAATAGTTTTTAATCTTTTTATGTCATTTTAGAGGTTTACCATTTGAAAAATCTTTATTTGGGCTTTTTGATAATTAATTTGATTTTTAGGGCTTTAATTAGCATTTAAAAATTAATATTTAATTAATTAAAAGGTTTGAACAAGTTTTGATGATTGGTAAACTCTTAATTTATTTAATTTGATTTTTGATAAATTTTTGGGAATTTTTAGAATTAATTTTTATTTTAGCTCTTTTTACGGTTTTACGTTTAGTCGTCGTAGTAATTAATTTCACGTTGTAACACCCCATTTTGATAATGGAATGTCACGCGTAATTATGGCGTGCCATCAAAGCATACAAGGAAAAATGTCTAAACATTACATGACCATAAAAGGAAAATACCAAAATCAAACATCGGTAGTCCAAAAGTAAAGCTCGTCACACACAAACATAAGTACTGTAAGGAAAGGACTAAACAATGTCCATAGCAAGAGTATCAATGTAAGATAATGCATAAAGTAAATAAAGGCTAGAAAGCTTCCGGTCCATATGCACGTACTCTTAAAGTCTACGAGCGTCCCTGAGTACCTACCGTTTTAGGAACATAGAAAAAGGAAAACGGTTGAGGAATACGCTCAGTGCACGGATGTACAATAAAGCATGGATAGGATAAGCATATAACATATAACAGCAGAAGAAACTAAGTCCCGAATAACCTGGTTAAGTCTTGGTAAATCTGGTTTTATAGTTTGAAAAGCCTTATGTTTATCTTATAGAAAAAACTGTTTAGCATATTCTACCATTAGCTAATATAGGTCATGAAAATCCACCGTGCATGAAAACTTGGAGGGGTGACCTCATCATGCAAATTAGAGGGGCTGCCTCTAATTTAATATACTGGTTTTTGGGTAGGAGGAATCAGCTCCTTGTGAAGGATGCAAGGCACACACCACATTCACACTGAGTAATCTGCTGAAAAAGGTGTAATTAGGATGCACCCATACGCCCCACATGATAAATATAATAATATGGCCAAAAGCTGAAAGGGACGCCACGAGCAATCACTCCGCCGTGGTGAATTCATAACATCGGTGCCTCTAATGTTATGGTTATGGTACCTCCATAACTAGGTGAAACTGGTCATGCATGTATATGGCTATAGGTATTTTAAATTAAACATAAGCAAGTCAAACATATAAACTTATACTACGGGAAAACATTTGGCTGCATACAGGGAATCCAAATAAGGAAAGAATGTCCATACTGAAAGGACGGGAATCCGTACCTTATGTCCAGTGAACGAAGAAGACGAACTGAGGAGAATCCTACTTCGGTATCACTGATGCTACATAAATACATACGTGAATAAGTATCTGATTACTAAATACGTAACTGGTTTTATATCATGTCTTAGCTTAGTTTATATGTTCATATCATGTTTTACTGTTTTAAGCCTTAAACTGTGTTTATCTTATATTCTGTCTATTCTGATTAAGTATTTCTGGTATTTCATGTATTATTATACTTACCATGTAATAAGAAGTAACATTCTAAGAATAGCTGGTTTCCTAAAATAGAAAGTTTCTAAAAATAGAAAGTTACCAAAAATAGAAAGTTTACAAAAATAGGAAGTTTCCAAAAATAGAAAGTTTCCAAAAATAGAATTATTGCTTAAAATAGATGAGTTTCTAAAAATAGAAAGTTTCCATAAATAGATTAGCTGCCTTAACTAAATAGGTTCTAAAAATAGAAAGTTTCCATAATTATATTAGCTGCCTGAATTAATAAGTTTCTAAAAATAGAAAGTTTCCATAATAGATATAAGCTGGTTAAATAAGCTAAGTCTATAAGCTTAAGTGTTTTCTGATTATTATTCTAAGTCATAATGATATAATGTATAGTTTATTAATTATTACATGTAATTTAAATAAACTATAGGTTAAAAGTATTTAATTAAATATATCATGTTTTTAATTAATTAAAGTTAAATACTTAGGTTAAAACATGTATTATTATTTATTAATAATATAACCTAAGTCATGTTAATTAATTAATTATAACCATGGTTTTTAATAATTAATTAATTATAAGTCTAGAAAAATATAAATACTTAGGTTAATAATTCCATGATCTAATAATTAAATTATAACCTAAGTCATGTTTTATTAAATTAGTCATGTCATATAATTATTAATTTAATTTTAACATATGATCATAAAAAAATAATCTTAACATAAACCATGAACCGGATCGTGACTAGAAACCATGAACCGGACCTGAAATCGACACCATACCCCGAACCACTACGGGGTTCCCTTTTGTTTGCTACTGCCGTGGGACCCACACCACCAAACCGGGACTATATGGTCTCAGTGGTGGTCTATTAGCCAAACCGAGACCCCCTTGGGGTTCGGTTTAGGCGCCGGCCAAACAAACACCCCTAAAAACATCCGTGTTGATTTACCCCATAACCAATTACATGTTTGATTTATGTTTTTAATTAGGTTTTTAAAAACATCATGTTCTTATTTAATTTAATAAATCAAAACAAAAGAGAAAGGATTTAAAAGATATACCGAATGCGTGGATCTAACGAGGATGAACACACACGAACACACGTACAAGATTCAAGATCAAAAACAAAACGAACACCCCCTTTCTTGTTGTTGTATGCGGAGGCCAAGGAGAGGAAGAAGGAGAAGGGAGGAAAACTTTTTAGGTTTTTAATGTTTTTACTGTAAAGTGAAAAATGAAAACAAGTTTTACCTTAACCCCCCTTTCATTGTAAAATTTGATGGGCTTGGCCCATGGTGTTGGTGTAGCCGCGGGTAGGGGGACCCACATGGGGTACCCGTACCGTTTTCCGTGTCTCGTTATTTAAGTGTTCGTTCGTGTTTATTTGTGTTCGTGTTTTATGTGTTCTCGTTAAATATTAACCGTGACTTAATATTTGTGCTCGTAATAAATATATATACGTAATTAATATTAGTTCATGATTTAATTACGTTCATGATTTCATGATCGCATGTTCGTGATTAATTATTGTTAAATAATTATTTTGTATTCGTACGTTTTAAATACTTATCGTGTTCTAACACGTACGTAATACGTAAAAATTCTAACACGTGAACGTAATCATGCTATAATAGGAAAGTTTTAATCTAGTAAGTACGATCTTAAGGGTACTATTCATGGTAAAAGCATGCGGGTTTTTCAACTCTTCCCCCCTAAAAAGAATAATTCGTCCCCGAATTATAGATAAAGTAAACTGAAAAAGAAGAACATACCCGAATTCAAAATATGAAATGAGGGTAAGAAGCCCGGATAGACTCCTCTGTTTCCCAAGTGGCTTCCCGCTCGGTATGATCCCTCCAAAGGATTTTGACGAATGGAATCGTCTTCCTTCTTATGAATCGTTCTTGTTTGTCAAGAACTCGTTCGGGTTCTTCTATAAAAGTGAGATCTTCACGTATCTGTTCCAGTGGATACTGAACCATGTGAAGGGGATGATACTTGTACCCTCTGAGTAAGGACACATGAAACACATTGTGTACATGTGAAAACTGCGGAGGTAACGCTAACCGGTAAGATACTTCACCGACTCGTTCAACGATGTCAAACGGTCTGATGAAACGAGGACTGAGCTTCCCTTTAATCCCGAAGCGTCTAACACCACGTGCCGGCGAAACCTTAAGGAAGACGTGATCTCCTATGTTAAAATGTATGTCCCTACGATGCTTATCGGCGTAACTCTTCTGACGTGAACGTGCTTCCTGAAGTTTCTGCTTAGCTACTGCGATCCTTTCATTGGTCATCTCTATGATTTCTGGTCCTTCAAGTGTTCGCTCGCCAACCTGATCCCAGCAGATTGGGGCGCGACACTTTCTGCCATACAACATCTCGAAAGGATCACACTTGATACTTGCGTGCCAACTGTTGTTGTATGCCAACTCCACCAAAGAAATATAATCGTCCAAATCACTCGTCCATTCCAACGCACATGACCTCAACATGTCTTCCAATGTCTGAATCGTTCGCTCCGACTGTCCGTCTGTTTGAGGATGAAAATCCGTGCTGAGCTTAAGTTGTGTACCCCAAGCTTTCTGCAGACTCTTCCAAAATCGCGAAGTGAAACGAGGATCTCTGTCTGAGACGATGCTGGATGGTGCACCATTGAGTCTCATGATCTCTCTTCTATACGTATCGGCGAGTTTACTTACCGGATCTTTCTTGCGGATCGGTAAGAAATGAGCTGATTTGGTAAGGCGATCTACGATAACCCAAATTGCATCGTGCTTCCTCTTGGTAGGCAGAATACCAGTAACAAAATCCATGGTGATTTTATCCCACTTCCACTCTGGAATATCTAACGGTTGAAGGAGACCGCCAGATCGCTGATGCTCGATCTTAACCTGCTGGAAGGTAAGACATTTGGAGACGTAAGTGGCCACATCCTGTTTCATACCACTCCACCAAAAGTACTGCTTGATGTCATGGTACATCTTAGTCGAACCAGGATGTATAGAGAATAGGGAGATATGAGCTTCAGCTAACAAGGCTTCCCGAAGTTCTTGGTCATCAGGAACACAAAGTCTCGTGCCCTGCCATACGATACCATCTGCATCTACTCTGAATTACGTCTGTTTCTCCAACTTCTGTACTTTCGCCCAGATTTCTCCATCATCTTTCTGAGCTTCCTTGATCTTAGAGAGTAACTCGGGTTCTACTCTAAGATTAGCCCAGTAACCGTGCTGTCCACGTACCATGACCTCGCTGTCTAGTCGCTCCAAGTCTCTTATGATTCCCTCCTCAATTTTAATACCGTTGATCATTCCGGACTTCCTGCTAAGAGCATCTGCTACTGTGACAACCCAAAATCAAGGTCATTGCTTAATCTTATTTTACTATTATTTTTGAAATTTTTGAATGAGTTTGAACGATATTTATTTTTGGAGGTTTAAGTTTAAACCGATGTTGGAAGGTCTATATTTAATATTTATTAAGTATAAGGGGTATTAGCAAGCGTGATGTCGATGGATGCCAAATATTTTACGTTTTATTATCGGTTGTTCGATTTTTATTATTTTCGAGATTTTATTTTAAATGACGTGTTAAGTCGAGTCGAGAGTCGATATTATTATTTTTGAGGTACGTTTTAAATTTTTAAAAGTATCCTTATGAAACCCGAGCCCCGTAAATATTTTGAAAATTGACTAATAGTTATTTCCCGCTTTTTAGCCAACTATTAACACTTCTAGCCACAACTTTCATTAAATTGCAACCAAGTCCCTACCCCACTATATATAAACATAAAACAAACACACACACACACACCATTTTCATTTCAAAATTTTCACTTCCATCTCTCTCTCTCTTCTCTTTGCCGAAACATCACCACCACCACCAAACAAAATCAAACTTCTATTTTTCTTGAGTTTGAGCTTGAATCAAGCTAAACTAACACTAGACCCAACCTTATTTTTGATCAAGGATCACATTGGTGTAAGAAATTCTTACATACAAGCAACTTTTTTTTATGATGTTGGTAGGTAGGAGCTATGATCATACATGGCATTATCTTGATGATCCATGGTGGTTTGTACTAAAAATCTTGTTAGAAACTTCATTTTGATCTTATGATTTTTATTTTGATTATGATTTTGATGTTATGATTGATGTATGATGATATTAGGGTATAGTAATGATCATTTCCATGGTTGGTTTTTATCAAAAAGTTGATTTTGTACAAGTTTTGAGTAGTCATTTTACAACAGTAAGTAAAAGGCAAAATCCGAATTTTTATGTTTTGAAAATGGCTTAACTTATTGCCTAGGGTCGTAGATAATTTTCTTAGCTTCGATTTTATATAAGGTAGAGCTTCTATCTCAAAACGAGCGCGAAGTTATGATGTTTTGAATGATCGTGTACCGGGAGACGAGTACCGGCACTACAAGTAGTTGTTGTCGGTATTTGGATCGAATCTCGGGGACTCTAAATGGATGTTTTGAAAAATGTAACCTACTGATAATGAGGTGGTTACTTATTAGGTTGAGTTTACTTTAAAACCCGAGTGTCGGTTTTGTAAACGGAGTCGTTTAAATAAGTTAAAACGGTTGTATGAAAAATTAACGTAAATCTGTCCGGATTTTGTAGTTTGAAAATGAGTCGGGTAAAGTACTTTAAAAGTAATTTCAATTGATAAACTTGTAAGAGGACTTTCTATATATATTAAGTTAGTTTATCGAGTCGTTTCATAAACGGTTGACGAGTTTAAAGGGGTAAATGAGCTAGTACATGTAGTATGTACCGGCGGACTTTGTAAAAACTGTAAAATGGTTAAGTAAATGTGTAGTAAAGTATAATGAAGTAATTTATATCATTTTCTCTGGAGTTTATCGTGGTTTTATGAGTTTGAGTTTGATGTTGTTATGTATGATTTATTTCTCAAGTAATTATTTAACGAACGCGCCTTATTTGATAGGTAGCGGTTCTCGTGTTTGAAAGGCATCCATTATCATCGACGATCATCTCGCTAGATCTCTTATACTAAGGTGAGTCTATAGCCTCGCTTGCTAATTTTTTTAATGATTTTAATACCCGCGAGGGGGATACATGCTATTTGAAAATAAATGAACACAAGTCATGAGTAATTGTTAGACCCGAGTGTTGCCTAAAGTTGATTTCATTGTATTGAGTAACTTGTTGCTAAAGACCCTAAATTCATGAGCCTTTAACTATGTTCTGACTTGATGTTGTGAGTCGGGAATAGCCTCTTATTCTAATGGTAGTACTATTGGGTTGACCACCCTATCTGAGACCAGTTCATTACGTTGAGTTAGCCGCTGGGAAGGATAATTTTACGTGAATAAGATTGTGGTATTCTAGCAACTGATACCCTAGAGAGGCAATGGTTTTATTCTAGTCATGTCGGCATTTGGCGTGTGTGACTATTGGTTAAGGGGTCGGTGTCATGAGCTTAAATACAATGTTTGTTTATCATTATTATTACTGCCTTGAATATAGATTGTGTGTACGACAATTCTATAAATGATTATGATTGATTTTCTTCTTGTGTTCAAATGTGATTTGATAAACCTATAGTCTCGCTCAACATTATTGTTGACTCGTTTTATGCATGTATTTCAGGTAATAGGAAGTGATGGAACATGGAGCTTTGCTGTGGAGGTTGTGGCTTGGCTTTTGGAAGAATGTTGGTCTAAACCGTTTCTACCTTTTTAAATGTTGAACAATTTATTTTATGTTGATGTACTATACTAAACTTGTTGGTTGTTGGTCGAGATCCATGGGGACAAAATGCTTTACTCTGGTATCGTGTCAGTACATTTATTGGTTGAAATCTATGTTTTAGACCATTTATAATAATCATGTTTATATTTTGTCTAAACGTCTCTATTTTGAGTCGTTCAATATATCTTGTGTGATGATGCTTGTGTCTAGCACCCAATTGTGTATTTCCGCTGCGCAATGTAAATTAGGGGTGTTAGAGATTGGTAATCAGAGCTGCAAGTTATAGAGAACTGGGTCGATTTTAAAAATTGTCTTAAACTATAACTTTGGTGTCGAAAGTATTTATTCTTCAAAAGCACACAACTCCTCTGCAACGCTCCGGTAAGATCACTTTTAGTTTTGTTTTGCATTGTAGATGTATCCCTCATAACTGAAATGATTTCCCGAGTATTTATTAAGTAAATACTACGATATTGTATTAGAATTATTGAAAGTACGCTGAGTGCTTGTCAGTATCATATTTATTTTTTTACGAGCATTGCATAAACATCATTTGCATTGTGTTGCATAGCATGGATAATGTATGACATTTGCATGAGCATTGCATACTAATTATTATTTTATTAACGATGACCTTAAGTATCCTTAACCCTTATAATTGTAGAAAATGGCTGGTTTACCTCGTGAGGATGGATGGATTGATTTGACTAATGTAGTGGATGGTGAGGAAGTAGATAACTTTGGTGATAGTGACGATGAGGAGCCTTTTGAGTTTTTAGATGATGGGATTCCACTTACTGCAGTTGGTCAGACAGAGCATGAGTTGATACAAGGTAGTTATGTTCCAAGGGTTAATGTTGTGCCACAGACTGTTCCAGATTGTCAGCGACCTGTTGTTCGTTCTTCGACTCCTACTTATGATGCTTATATTAGCAGTTTGCCTGGGATTGCATTTGCTAGGGGTGATGTTCCCGTTGAGTCGAGTAGGACTGCTAGTGCTCGATCTATTCATGATGGTATTTCTAAGGTTTATTGTCCAGGTCCTAGGTCTTATGATGATATTTTCTGGTTTCTCAAGAAGTTTGATAGGTCTTTGTTTGAGAGGTATTTGGTTGAGACTCGTGTGATTAGGAGGTTTGAGATGAATGAGAAGAAGTTTGAAAGGTTTGTGGGTAGTGTGAGGAGGTCAGAGTTTGTTAGGGCAAGGGAAATGGATGAGGTTGTTAGATTGAGGTCTATGGTGTTTAATTTGAGTAGGCAAGTTGAGAGGTTGCGTAGGGGGCAAGAAAGGAATGCTAGGTTGAGTGCGTGGGGTTTGCCGGTGAGATCTTTTCCTAGTCATGGTGTTGTGATCGTGATGTGCCGAATCAGGTTGAAGCTCAAGCGTCGGTGAAGCCGAGTGAAGGAGGAAGTCGTAAAGGGAAGGAAAAAGTGGAAGAAGAATCTGAGGATGATGATAGCAGCAGTGATGACGAGCCGGTGTACAAGAAGCTGCGAGGATGTGATGTTTAGTTCTTTCTGTTGTTGTTTTTATTTTGTCTTATTGTAATAGAACTTATGTAGACTCGTACTCTAACTTGTGATGAAACTTAATGAGTTTAAGTTGTTGTGATGAAGGATTGTAGTGACATTACTTGTCACAATTTTGTGGAGATTTTCCAAAGCAATCCAAAATTACCTTCATGACTTATGATTTGTCTTACTAGTTCTTTTGTGTGATTGGTTAATGATTCATTGTGAATTGTGTTGTTGGTGCATGTAGTATCCATGTTACATCTTGATAGAGAAATCCTACTTCTTATCTTGATATGAATACTTACTTGTTCTTTTTCTGTTATGGTGACAGGAAGGAGTTGGGAGGCATTTTTCTGACTTTACTAAATTACTGTTTGGTTAGTTCCTGTAAACATGCCACCTAAATTGACGACTGCTACTGTTAATACCATGATTGAGCAAGCTATTGCTAGAGCTTTGGAAGCTGAACGTGCTACGAGGAACCAAGAGGCTGAGAATAGGAATACTGCTGGTCAGGCTGGAGGGAATGTTGGAAATCAAGCTGGAGGTAATGCTGATGAACAAGTAGAAGGAAATGCTGCAGGACAAGCTGGAGGTAATGCTGCTGTTCAGCAGGTTCAAAAGGAATGTTCTTATGATAGTTTCATGAAATGTGGACCTACCCAATTTCGTGGTACTGGTGGTGCACTGGAATTAAGGAGGTGGGTTGAGAAGATAGAAAGTACTTTTGAAATCAGTGGATGTTCAGAAGCTAGTAAGGTAAAATTTGCTGCAGCTACTTTTCAGGATGATGCGTTGAGTTGGTGGAATAGTCAAGTAGCTACTGTGGGATTGGTTGAAGCTAATGCTAGAACATGGACTGTGACTAAGGGACTGTTGACTGCTAAGTTTTGTCCTGAGGAAGAGTTAGGTCAGTTGGAAGATGAATTGAGGCATTTGGTGTTGAGGAATAATGATATTGTAGCTTATACAAGGAGGTTTTCTGATTTGTGTTTGTTGTGTCCTGATGCTTTTGCTGATGACCGTAAGAAAATGAAGCAGTATATTCGGGGTTTATCTAGTAATATCAACGGAGAAACTACTTCGTTGAAACCCAAGTCATTTGATGAAGCTGTTCAAATGGCTCATGCTTTAATGGATGTAAAGCTGCAGGATCGAAAGGATTGTATTGCTGAGGGGAATAAGATAAAGTGGGAAGCTGCACACGCAAGTCAAGGGCAGAATCGAGGTGGTTATCGTAATAACAATAACCAAGGACCGAATAGGAATCAGCAGTACAATTTGAGAAGGAATGATGGTGTTCGTGCTGCCACAGGAAATCAAGGTAACAAGGTGAATCCGAAGTGTGGTCGGTGTAATCTGTATCATATTGGAAATTGTCCACCTTCTTGCAACAAGTTTGGGAAGGCCGGACATAAGATGGCAGATTGTAGAAACAAGGGTGTAGCCACTGGGGCTAATGCTGTCAAGGTAGTTTACTGTTCTGGATGTGGAGGCCGTGGACATAAGCAGGGGAACTGTCCGAGGGTTGGCATACGACAGGGAGGCAATGTTGCTGTTGTTGCTGCTGGGAATGCTGCTCCAGCCTATGTCGTGGGAGATGCTGACAAACCTCAAGGGCCGAACGTGGTGACTGGTATGTTCTTACTTGATGCTTGTTATGCTAGTGTGTTGTTTGATTCTGGATCCAATAGAAGTTTCGTAGATGTTAGATTCAGCCAGCTATTGGATAGAGAACCAGTAAGATTGACAACTAGTTATAATGTGGAGTTAGCTGATGGTAAGGTTGTAAGCACTAGTTCTATACTGAAAGGTTGTTCCTTGAGTTAGGTAATTATGTGTTTAGTATTGATTTGATGCCCATAGAATTAGGATCTTTTGACGTAATTGTTGGAATGGATTGGTTAGTTGGTAATGGTGCAATAATTGTTTGTGGAGAAAGATTAGTTCAGATACCGCTAAGGAATAGGGTATTGACGGTGAAGGGTGATGAATGTACGTCTCGTTTGAGAGTTGTTTCTTGTTTAAAGATGATGAGGTATATAGAAGCAGGTTGTGATGTGTTTCTTGCACAGATAAGTAATGATGGTGTGAATGAATGGAAATTGGAGGATGTGCCTGTGATTAGAGAGTATCCTGAGGTTTTCCCTGAGGAATTGCCAGGATTACCGCCGCATCGTGAAGTTGAGTTTCGTATTGATTTAGTGTCGGGTGCTGCTCCTGTTTCTCGTACACCATATCGTTTAGCTCCATCTGAGATGAAGGAATTATCCGATCAATTGAAGGAATTGATGGATAAGGGATTTATTAGACCAAGTTCGTCGCCATGGGGTGCGCCTGTTTTGTTTGTTAGGAAGAAAGATGGTTCTTTTAGAATGTGTATTGATTATAGAGAGCTTAACAAATTGACTGTCAAGAATCGGTATCCACTGCCGAGGATTGATGATTTGTTCGATCAGTTGCAAGGGTCATGTGTATACTCGAAGATCGATTTGAGGTCTGGGTATCATCAACTGAGAGTTAGGGAAGAAGATATTCCTATAACCGCTTTCCGTACTCAATATGGACATTTCGAATTTCAAGTGATGCCTTTTGGATTAACAAATGCGCCTGCTGTATTTATGGATTTGATGAATCGTGTATGTAAGCCGTATTTGGATAAGTTTGTTATCGTATTCATTGATGATATTCTCGTTTATTCCAAGAGTGAAGAGGAGCATGAGAAGCATTTGAGAACAACTTTGGAATTGTTGAAGAAGGAGAAGCTGTATGCGAAATTCTCTAAGTGTGAATTTTGGTTGAAATCAGTGTAATTTTTGGGGCACGTGATTGATAGTGAAGGTGTTCGTGTGGATCCTACTAAGATTGAAACAATTAAGGATTGGTCAGTGCTGAAGACGCCGACTGAAGTTCGCCAATTTCTTGGTTTGTCTGGGTATTATAGAAGGTTTATCGAGAAGTTTTCACTAATTGCTAAACCGTTGACTAAGCTTACGGAGAAGAACCGAGTGTTTGAATGGGGATTGGAAGAGGAATCTGCATTTAGTATGTTGAAGGATAAGTTGTGTTCTGCGCTGATATTGTCTTTGCCAGAAGGATCTGAGGATTTTGTAGTGTACTGTGACGCGTCTCATAAAGGATTTGGAGCTGTATTGATGCAAAGGGAGAAAGTAATAGCATATGCGTCGAGACAATTAAGGAAGCATGAAGAGAATTACACTACGCATGATTTAGAACTTGGGGCTATTATTTTTGCTTTGAAGCTGTGGAGACACTACTTGTATGGAACCAAGTGTGTGGTTTTCACTGATCAAAGAGTTTGCAGTATATTTTGGATCAAAAGGAATTGAATATGAGGCAAAGGAGATGGGTTGAGTTGCTGAGTGATTATGACTGCGAGATTCGTTACCATCCTGGTAAAGCGAATGTGGTAGCTGATGCACTTAGTAGAAAGGAAAGAGATAAGTCTATAAGAGTTATAGCTTTGACGATGTTGGAAAGTGTTGATTTGATAGAAGAAATATTGAAAGCCCAAACTAATGGTTTGAAGGAAGAGAACGTTGAGGCAGAAAATTTGGGTAGAATGTTGAAACCTTTGTTTGAAGTAAGGCCAAATGGATTGAGGTATTTTAAGAATAGGATTTGGTTACCGTTGTGTCCATCTAAGGAAGATTCGTTAGGGGTGCGAGATTTGGTGATGAATGAATGTCATAAGTCGAAATATTCAATACATCCTGGATCAGACAAGATGTATCAAGATCTTAAGAGAGTTTATTGGTGGCCGAATATGAAGGCAGATATAGCACAGTATGTTAATAAGTGTTTAACTTGTGCGAAGGTGAAGGCTGAACATAAGAAACCGTCGGGATTATTAGTGCAACATGAGATTCCTGAGTAGAAATGGGAGAGGATTACTATGGATTTTGTGACAGGTTTACCAAGGACTGCAAATGGTTGTGATATGATATGGGTGATTGTAGATAGATTGACTAAGTCTGCTCACTTTTTGCCGATGAAGAAGACAGATAGTATGGAGAGGTTAACAACGGTGTATGTGAAGGAGATTGTTTGTCGACATGGTGTGCCTTTGTTGATAATTTCTGATCGTGATAGTAGGTTTACTTCAGAATTTTGGAAGTCTTTGCAGAAAGCGATGGGAACGGAGTTATGTTTGAGTACAACATATCATCCGGAAACTGATGGACAAAGTGAGAGAATGATTCAAACGTTAGAGGATATGCTTCGTGCATGTGTGATTGATTTTGGAAATGGTTGGGATAAGCATTTGCCATTGGTTGAATTTTCAACAATAGTTATCATTCAAGTATTAAAGCCGCTCCATTTGAAGCTTTGTATGGACGTAAGTGTAGATCTCCAGTGTGTTGAAGTGAGGTAGGAGAAAGTCAATTGACTGGGCCTGAAATGATATTTGAGACGACTGAGAAGATTGTGCAAATTAAGAAGCGTTTGTTATCTGCCAGAAGTAGACAAAAGAGTTATTATGATAACAGAAGGAAATCGTTGGAGTTTGAAGTAGGAGACATGGTTATGTTGAAAGTATCTTGATAGGTGTGAAAACACCCATCCTTTTTACCACTTAATTACAATAATAACCGAGCCAAAACGTGTATTTTATGTCATTTATGTCGGAATTATGCGTGGTTTGTGGTTTTGTTGTGATTTAGGACGAAAAGGTGAAAAGTGGAGAAAACACGGCATTCACGGGCTTTTATCGAAGAAAAAGACGAAAGACGAAGCCAAGAAGTCAAGAGTGCAAAAATAACGGAAGTCCAAGACCAATTCTGAAGATTTATCGAAGAAAAAGTCAAAAGACGGAAGTTTACTAAAAGCCGAAGAACTCGAGTCTTATTTATGAAGAAAATTCAAGACGAGTTCAAAGAAATCCCGAGACAAAGTCATTAAGTCCAAGATTAACCAAAGATAAAGAATGGAAGGACTTAACTTTGCAATTAAGGAAAAGAGGAAAGAGGGAGGAAGCTTCCTAAGCTCCTCCCTAATCACCCCTATATATAGTTTAGTTTCCTTTCATTTCTAGTTGTTGGTGGCTTGACAAACCACTCTTCCACCATTTTCATTTCTTGTTAATTACTTTCTTGCATTTTAATTTCTTGTTATGCACTTTTAATTTCTTCAATTCAAGTAAGTCTTTTAATTTTGGAATCTTTTCTTTTAATCGAGTTCTTATTTTTAATCATCTTTTTCTACCTTTCTTGTTTTGCTTATCTTTGATTCATGTTCATCCTTGATCTTATTTCATCTTAATGCTTATTTGATTTAAAGTATTCTTAAAAGTATTTGTCTTTTTAAAAGTTTGATTTAAAAAGTTTGTTTATTTAATGTTTGATAAGTTGTTATTTGTGCTTATTGAGTCCATTTCGATTTAGATTCGTCCTAGTTTTAGAGATTAGCTTATTCTTATAGCTTATTTTCTTGGCTTATTTCGAACCTCTCTTAAATCGGAAAGGGTATTAAACCCCTTTCCGATCGCATTATTCCGACCAGCTCCAACACCCTCATTCCGATCACTAGATCGGAAAAGGGTTTTCAATATTCCGATCTAGCTTGTTTTTTTCAATATTCCGATCATATGCATTTTAGTGTATTCCGATTGGGATTCATAGCTTCATTCCGATCAGCTTTCTTTTTAACATTCCGATCTGGCCCTTTTCTAAATATTCCGATTAGTTTTAATTTTTGACATTCCGATCGAGTTATTTTCGATTATTCCGATCATGTCCCTGTTTGCACATTCCGATCATGCACTTTCCAATGGAGTACATTCCGATCGGATTCCGACTGGATTCCGATCGGGTGTATTCCGATTGGGTATTTTGTTTTGTTTTAATATTTTGTTTTAGTTAAAGTGTCAATTTTTCTCGTTTTATTTTTAGTTCATTTTAATTTCGTTTTGCATTTTTATTTAATTGTCAATTTACTTTTTGTTATGTTTTAATTTTACGTCATTTAATTTCCTGTGACTTACTTTTAAAGTTTTAAATATTGCACCGTTTACGTTTCAACTAGTCTTAGCTTTAATTACACAATCAACCAAAAATATGAAGGATCGAGACACACGACGAAAAGCAAATATTCCCCAAAAGTCATGGAGAAGTGTATCCGAAAAGACCCTAGCAAGGTATGAGGATGAATAGATCCAAGTCATAAAAGGAGGCGGATCATTGTATATCAAAGTCCAAAATAAAGATTGGAGAAAAATGAAGAAGTCGTGGTCCAAGTATGAATCTCTCAAAACTTCAAGTGAAGAAATCCTATTATGAAGAGAAGGCCATTATTTCATGAACGTCTCTCAAAGATTTGAAGTATGAAGTCGCTGCCAAATATCGGTCCGAGAAAGGTCTCAAATCATGAAGCGAGTTATGCCAAGATATGAACTTTATGAGGCCCCGAGAAGCAGTTTTAAAAGATTTTGTCCTTTAGCTAACTATTGATTAAAACGTTCACTTTATTTTCGGCCTAATAAACTATCGAAATAAGTCAACAATGCATCCTCGTGATCATTCAAGACAACAATAAAAAATAAGAGATACACCTAGGAATAAGGGAGTCTAAGTGAATAATTGGCCCACATGAGTTCGTGTTAGTTTGATAACTTATAATAACAATGATCTCGTTTTTAATCTTGGTTTGGAGAAAGTGAAAACTTGAGGATGATGATTATTCATGACATTTTCAAAACCCAAGGTATGTTTTTGATTTCTTTACTTTGAATGTTTATAATTTTCTATCTCTTTAATAAAGGCCAACGTGGATTGATTGTGATGAAAAATGTAAACATGCTTTGTAACTAATGCATTGCATGAGGACATTGCAATGGTTAAGTGTAGGGGATTTGATAGGTGTGAAAACACCCATCCTTCTTACCACTTAATTACAATAATAACCGAGCCAAAACGTGTATTTTATGTCATTTATGTCGGAATTATGCGTGGTTTGTGTTTTTGTTGTGATTTAGGACGAAAAGGTGAAAAGTGGAGAAAACACGGCATTCACGGGCTTTTATCGAAGAAAAAGACGAAAGACGAAGTCAAGAAGTCAAGAGTGCAAAAAGAACGGAAGTCCAAGACCAATTCTGAAGATTTATCGAAGAAAAAGTCAAAAGACGGAAGTTTACTAAAAGCCGAAGAACTCGAGTCTTATTTATGAAGAAAATTCAAGACGAGTTCAAAGAAATCCCGAGGAAAAGTCATTAAGTCCAAGATTAACCAAAGATAAAGAAGGGAAGGACTTAACTTTGCAATTAAGGAAAAGAGGAAAGAGGGAGGAAGCTTCCTAAGCTCCTCCCTAATCACCCCTATATATAGTTTAGTTTCCTTTCATTTCTAGTTGTTGGTGGCTTGACAAAACACTCTTCCACCATTTTCATTTCTTGTTAATTACTTTCTTGCATTTTAATTTCTTGTTATGCACTTTTAATTTCTTCAATTCAAGTAAGTCTTTTAATTTTGGAATCTTTTCTTTTAATCGAGTTCTTATTTTTAATCATCTTTTTCTACCTTTCTTGTTTTGCTTATCTTTGATTCATGTTCATCCTTGATCTTATTTCATCTTAATGCTTATTTGATTTAAAGTATTCTTAAAAGTATTTGTCTTTTTAAAAGTTTGATTTAAAAAGTTTGTTTATTTAATGTTTGATAAGTTGTTTATTTGTGCTTATTGAGTCCATTTCGATTTAGATTCGTCCTAGTTTTAGAGATTAGCTTATTCTAATAGCTTATTTTCTTGGCTTATTTCGAACCTCTCTTAAATCGGAAAGGGTATTAAACCCCTTTCCGATCGCATTATTCCGACCAGCTCCAACACCCTCATTCCGATCACTAGATCGGAAAAGGGTTTTCAATATTCCGATCTAGCTTGTTTTTTTCAATATTCTGATCATATGCATTTTAGTGTATTCCGATTGGGATTCATAGCTTCATTCCGATCAGCTTTCTTTTTAACATTCCGATCTGGCCCTTTTCTAAACATTCCGATTAGTTTTAATTTTTGACATTCCGATCGAGTTATTTTCGATTATTCCGATCATGTCCCTGTTTGCACATTCCGATCATGCACTTTCCGATGGAGTACATTCCGATCGGAGTCCGATTGGATTCCGATCGGGTGTATTCCGATTGGGTATTTTGTTTTGTTTTAATATTTTGTTTTAGTTAAAGTGTCAATTTTTCTCGTTTTATTTTTAGTTCATTTTAATTTCGTTTTGCATTTTTATTTAATTGTCAATTTACTTTTTGTTAAGTTTTAATTTTACGTCATTTAATTTCCTGTGATTTACTTTTAAAGTTTTAAATATTGCACCGTTTACGTTTCAACTAGTCTTAGCTTTAATTACTCATCATCTATTTTTAAGTTTTGCACATTTATTTTATCAAAACCAAAAATATTATTTGTTTTACCAAGAACAACTGAGTCGCACACAATTAACCGTGATCAATTCGAGAAGATACCGAGAAAACGAACTTTTTAACTGAGTAAAAACGAAGTTATTATATATCCATGGAAAGGAGTAATACACTTTGGAAAGAGAGGAAAGTTGAGCCCAAGATTTATTGGACCATTTAAGATTATCCAAAGGATTGGATTGGTGGCTTATAAGTTAGAATTGCCGGATGAGCTTAAGGCTATTCATAATACTTTTCATGTGTCTAATCTGAAGAAGTGTTTAGCTGAAAGGGATGTGGTGATTCCATTGGAGGAGATTCAACTTGATGATAAATTGCATTTTATAGAGGAACCTGTAGAGATAATGGATAGGGAAGTTAAGAAGTTGAAGCATAATAGAATTCCGTTGTGAAAGTGAGATGGAACTCTAGACATGGACCAGAGTTTACGTGGGAACGTGAGGATTTCTTTAAGGACAAGTATCCTCATTTGTTTAAGAAGGATTAAGCGTCGCGGACGTCGCTTCTTTTAAGAAGGGGGGGGGGGGGATGTGACAACCCAAAATCTAGGTCATTGCTTAATCTTATTTTACTATTATTTTTAAAATTTTTGAATGAGTTTGAACGATATTTATTTTTGGAGGTTTAAGTTTAAACCGATGTTGGAAGGTCTATATTTAATATTTATTAAGTATAAGGAGTATTAGCAAGCGTGATGTCGATGGATGCCAAATATTTTACGTTTTAGTGTCGGTTGTTCGATTTTTATTATTTTCGAGATTTTATTTTAAATGACGTGTTAAGTCGAGTCGAGAGTCGATATTATTATTTTGAGGTACGTTTTAAATTTTTAAAAGTATCCTTATGAAACCCGAGCCCCGTAAATATTTTGAAAATTGACTAATAGTTATTTTCCGTTTTTTAGCCAACTATTTACACTTCTAGCCACAACTTTCATTAAATTGCAACCAATTCCCTACCTCACTATATATAAACATAAAACAAACACACACACACACACACACACCATTTTCATTTCAAAATTTTCACTTCCATCTCTCTCTCTCTTCTCTTTGCCGAAACATCACCACCACCACCAAACAAAATCAAACTTCCATTTTTCTTGAGTTTGAGCTTGAATCAAGCTAAACTAACACTAGACCCAACCTTATTTTTGATCAAGGATCACATTGGTGTAAGAATTTCTTACATGCAAGCAACTTTTTTTATGATGTTGGTAGGTAGGAGCTATGATCATGCATGGCATTATCTTGATGATTCATGGTGGTTTGTGCTAAAAATCTTGTTAGAAACTTCATTTTGATCTTATGATTTTTATTTTGATATGATTTTGATGTTATGATTGATGTATGATGATATTAGGGTATAGTAATGATCATTTCCATGGTTGGTTTTTATCAAAAAGTAGATTTTGTACAAGTTTTGAGTAGTCATTTTACAACAGTAAGTAAAAGGCAAAATCCGAATTTTTATGTTTTGAAAATGGCTTAATTTATAGCCTAGGGTTGTAGATAATTTTCTTAGCTTCGATTTGATATAAGGTAGAGCTTCTATCTCAAAACGAGCGCGAAGTTATGATGTTTTGAATGACCGTGTACCGGGAGACGAGTACCGGCACTACAAGTAGTTGTTGTCGGTATTTGGATCGAACCTCGGGGACTCTAAATGGATGTTTTGAAAAATGTAACCTACTGATAATGAGGTGGTTACTTATTAGGTTGAGTTTACTTTAAAACCCGAGTGTCGGTTTTGTAAACGAAGTCGTTTAAATAAGTTAAAACGGTTGTATGAAAAATTAACGTAAATCTGTCCGGATTTTATAGTTTGAAAATGAGTCGGGTAAATTAATTTAAAAGTAATTTCAATTGATAAACTTGTAAGAGGACTTTCTATATATAGTAAGTTAGTTTATCAAGTCGTTTCATAAATGGTTGACGAGTTTAAAAGGGGTAAATGAGCTAGTACATGTAGTATGTACCAGCGGACTTTATAAAAAGTGTAAAATGGTTAAGTTAATGTGTAGTAAAGTATAATGAAGTAATTTATATCATTTTCTCTTGAGTTTATCGTGGTTTTATGAGTTTGAGTTTTATGTTGTTATGTATGATTTATTTCTCAAGTCATTATTTAACGAACGCGCCTTATTTGATAGGTAGCGGTTCTCGTGTTTGAAAGGCATCCATTATCATCGACGATCATCTCGCTAGATCTCTTATACTAAGGTGAGTCTATAGCCTCACTTTCTAATTGTTTTAATGATTTTAATACCCGCGAGGGGGATACATGCTATTTGAAAATAAATAAACACAAGTCATGAGTAATTGTTAGACCCGAATGTTGCCTAAAGTTGATTTCATTGTATTGAGTAACTTGTTGATAAAGACCCTAAATTCATGAGCCGTTACCTATCTTCTGACTTGATGTTGTGAGTCGGGAATAGCCGCTTATTCTAATGGTAGTACTATTGGGTTGACCACCCTATCCGAGACCAGGGCATTACGTTGAGTAACCCGCTGGGAAGGATAATTTTACGTGAATAAGATTGTGGTATTCTAGCAACTGATACCCTAGAGGAGCAATGGTTTTATTCTAGTCATGCCGGCATTTGGCGTGGGTGACTATTGGTTAAGGGGTCGGTGTCATGAGCTTAAATACAATGTTTGTTTATCATTATTATTACTGCCTTGAATATAGATTGTGTGTACGACAATTCTATAAATGATTATGATTGATTTTCTTCTTGTGTTCAAATGTGATTTGATAAACCTATAGTCTCGCTCAAAATTATTGTTGACTCGTTTTATGCATGTATTTCAGGTAATATGAAGTGATGGAGCATAGAGCTTTGCTGTGGAGGTTGTGGCTTGGCTTTTGGAAGAATGTTGGTCTAAACCGTTTCTACCTTTTTAAATGTTGAACAATTTATATATGTTGATGTACTGTACTAAACTTGTTGGTTGTTGGTCGAGATCCATGGGGACAAAACGCTTTACTCTGGTATCGTGTCAGTACATATATGGGTTGAAATCTATGTTTTAGACCATTTATAATAATCATGTTTATATTTTGTGTAAACGTCTCTATTTTGAGTCGTTCAATATATCTTGTGTGATGATGCTTGTGTCTAGCACCCAATTGTGTATTTCCGCTGCGCAATGTAAATTGGGGGTGTTAGAGTTACTACATTTGCTTTTCCGGGATGATACTGTAGATTAATGTCATAATCCTTCAACAACTCTAACCATCTCCTCTGCCTCATGTTCAATTCACGTTGAGTGAAGATATACTTCAAGCTCTTGTGGTCCGTGAAAATATCACATGATTCTCTATATAAGTAGTGCCTCCATATCTACAATGCAAACACGACTGCAACAAGTTCCTAGTCATGCGTGGGGTAATTTTCTTCATAAGGCTTAAGATGCCGTGAAGCGTACGCGATCACTTTCCCATGTTGCATGAGAACACAGCCAAGTCCCTTCCCCGATGCATCACTGTAGATTTGAAATCCACCCGTACTAGATGGGAGAGTAAGAATAGGTGTAGATACTAGCTTCTGCTTCAGGTCTTCAAAGCTCTTCTCTCGTTCTTCAGTCCAGACGAATTTCTCCCCTTTCCGCATCAGTTTGGTCAATGGTAGTGCTAAGCGGGAAAAGTTCTCCACGAACCTACGGTAATAGCCAGCTAAGCCTAAGGAACCGCGGACATCCGTCGCTGATGTCGGCCTTGGCCACTTAGTAATGGCCTCAACCTTCGCTGGATCCATAGTGATTCCTTCTGCAGATACAATGTGACCTAAGAATGCCACCTTGTCTAACCATAACTCACACTTGGAGAATTTAGCATACAACTGCTTCTGGCAAAGAATCTGTAGTACTGTACGAAGATGGTCTTCGTGTTCCTCCTTGGACTTTGAGAAAATCAGGATGTCATCGATGAAGACAATGACGAACTTGTCCAGAAATTCATGGAAGCATCTGTTCATCAAGTCCATGAACACTGCTGGAGCATTTGCCAGGCCGAATGGCATGACTACAAACTCGTAGTGGCCATAGCGGGTACGAAAAGCAGTCCTAACTGTAGCTGATGGTAGCCTGACCTAAGATCAATCTTGGAGAAGTGTTTGGCCCCTTGTAGTTGGTCAAACAGATCATCTATACGCGGCAGTGGATACCTATTCCGGATAGTAATCTTGTTGAGCTCGTGATAGTCTATGCAAAGACGCATACTACCGTCCTTCTTCTTAACAAATAAGACCGGTGCGCCCCATGGAGATGCGCTCGGTCGAATGAAACCTCGTTCAAGAAGTTCTTGTAGTTGATCCTTCATCTCTATGGGAGCCATGCGATAAGGAGCCTTGGAGATTGGTTCAGCTCCTGGAATAAGCTCGATATTGAATTCCACTTCTCGTGCAGGTGGTATGCCCGGAAGTTCTTCTGGGAATACATCTTGGAATTCCGACACTATTGGTTGATCCTGAATTGATGGAGATTCAGCATCCATGTCATGAACCATAGCTAGATAACCCTCGCAGCCATGTGACAGTAGTGCACGCGCTTGCAGGGTAGATATGATTTGTACAGACCGTCCGAGTACGAACCCGTTATGAATGTACTCTGGTGCATTAACATCACCGAAGATAACTCAATATGAATGGCAGTCTATGGTAGCATGATGCTTGGATAGCCAATCCATGCCCAAAATCATGTCGAAGTCATTCATGTCCAGCGGAAGTGCGTCAACAGGTCGAAGCTTATCGTCAAATTCTAGGGGAAGACTCTTGTATACATGGGTGATTAATACAGAGTCCCTCAAAGGCGTGGAAATAGTAAGCCCTATTCTCTAGTGGCATAGGGAGCATCCTAATGTTCTTAGAATAAGCAGTAGAAATGACCGAGTGAGTAGCACCTGTATCAAAAAGAACACACGCAGCTTGACCATACATATACAAGATTCCAGTGATGGTACCTGTAGACTTGTTGGCCTGGTCTCGAGATTTCGTGTAGACACGCCCGGTGGTAGGAGGCGGCTTGGAATCAGCATGTCCCGATGTGCCCTCCATCTCGCCCTTACGAAAATCCTTCATGATATGGCCAGGAAGGCCACACTTGAAGCATGCGTCAGTGTTACGACAACATGGCCCTGGGTGCCTACGATGGCAAGTAGAGCAAAGAGGATGAGTATATCCTCCAGCAGGTGCTATGGCTGGCTGGGAACCTGATAAAACATTTTACATAAGACATGATAATAGGGTACAAAGGACAATGCGGATAATCGTAAGATTGAATACCAGTGATAGCTGGACGGATAGGCTGTGAACCTCTCTGGTTCTGATCCCTACCGTTTCCATGGTTCCTGGTAGAAGTTTTGCTAAAGTGTCAGAATATGAGTTATACATGAAATCATAAGAAAAATGCGTAAGTATTAGGACCTGCTGCTGTTGGAGTGTCCAGCATTGTGACAGTAATTATCATTACCGCCACGCCTATCCGTAGCAGAACGGTCGTTAGTCTGACCGTTTCCCTTGGGCTGATGAGGCTGCTGTTGAGTAGCCGGCTGAGACCGGTCCCCAGTTTTCTGTCTGGAAGATACATTTTAAAGAGATGAATAATTGACATATATGGAAAGAATACGGATTGATCACCGCTTGAATACGAATGTTTACCTCTTGTCGGGTCTCTCAGCTTCCCCGAACTCATCTCTCTCCTGCAGCAACTCCAGCTTACGTGTTGCATTGGCCACTTGTGCTACAGTGTTGAACGTAGCATACACCAGATTGTTTGCGACCGATCTGCGAAGAGCCCACCTAAAGTGGTGTGCTTTCTCTTCAGGAGTACCCGCTGTTGCACCAAGGAAACCAGCTAAGAGAAGAAAGCACTGCATAAACTCGTTGCTACTCTCCCCAGCTCTCTGTCGGATCCCATGGTACTCCCTCTTGAGCTTGTCTTGCTCAGCCTTGGGAAAGAACTGCTCCATCACCCTGTCCTTGAACTGGGCCCAAGTCAAACCAGCAACCCACTCGTCACCTCCCTCATAATGCATCAACGCTAACCACCAATTTATCACATCGCCTTCGAACCGATAGCATGCCAACCTCGCCTTGTACGCGGGGTCACAACCCATAGCATTGAAAATCTTCTCGATGTGAGCCAACCAGCTTTCAGCATCACTGGGGCTATCTGTTTTCTCAAAAGCTCGAGGACGGAGCTTGTTGAATCTCTCCAGCCATACTGCCAATGTCACTAGAGGAGGAGGAGGAGGTTCCTGGTTATGCTGCTGATTGTTGGAAGCTTGAACCTCAGCCCTGATTTCGTTCCTCAGTTGAGGTAGCAAAGCTTGCATTGCAGCTTGGATTGCAGCATTGAGTTGTTCCTGTTCGTGTGTGAGAACCATCTGACAGTATAACATAAAACATATGATTAAACAGATCAAAACATAAAATATATATATACATGAAAAAAATTTATACCAAAATTTCAAGAGAAAAATTTTATGCAAGAAAATTTTGTGTATGAATGCATGATGCAGTTTTATGAAAACTTTTGTATGCTCGAGAGTGAACGCCTATGGTCAGTTCACCCAAAATAAAAGACATGGCGAGGGGACGCCTATGGGTCGGTCCCATATTTAAAAGTTTCGATAAAACACATGCGACTAAATAGGGCCAGTCCTGTATCAACCATTACTTAGTCATAAACCTGCGACAATGACATATATATGTATGCATAAAAATGATGAATGCATGAAAAACGACTGTCAGTTCTAGGAAGACCGTAGTTACTACCCACTAATAAGCTATTCCAGCTTATTCAAACGTGCAACAACTTTAATTTTGTAATAGGTGCCCCTTATTTGACCCATTTGTTCATACTGGAGCATTTGGAGGGTTGACTTTAGGCTTTGACTAGAAAACCAACTCATTTTACTTTTTTCATAAGTGCTTATTGGCTTATCCAGCTTATTTGGCTTTTCTTATTGAACTTTTCTTGATTAATTTGGCTTAATTAAGTTGTTTAGAGTCTTTTGCAAGTTGAATCAAGTCCTGAGGTGGTCTAGAACTCCAAGTCGACTATTTTGTCCTTTTGTGAAGTTTTTCTTTGCTTATTTCTGGCTTATTGAGTGTGCTTTTTCAAAATTTCTTTTCACAGATCTCTTAGGCATCTCAAAAGAAGGTTGTGTGTTCAAGCAGAGCTTATGGCATTGGCTTATTGCTTAATGGGCTTATTGGCCCAATAAGAATAAGCTGTTGACCTTTTAAGCTGTGATAAGCTCAAAACCAGCTTTTGGGCCTTCGGACTTTTGTGTTTAGAATTAAATTTTGAGTCAGATAGGGCTTTTCAGGTCATTTGGGCCTAGTTTGACTTTTTGGGCCCAAAAGCCCATTAAGGTTGACTGTTTTTGGTTTTAGCCCATTTGGGGGCCCATTAGGGGTAATTTGGTAATTTCACTTTCATTTTCTGATTGTTTAGGTTAAAATAAACTAGTTTGCAAGTTTTTAGAATTTTTTAGAATTTTTGGATTTTTAATATTATTTTAATATTATTTTATTATTAAATTTAAAATTTCACATTTTTACACTTTTTATATTTTTCTTAGCTTTAATACATTAAAATAGGATTTTTGCAACTCTTAGATTAATTTTATCATCATTAGATTAATTTTTATAGTTATTTTAAGTTTTAATAGTTTTTAAATCATTAAAATAGTTTTTATTAGTTTAAAAATTTGTAAAAATAGTTTTTAATCTTTTTAGGTCATTTTAGAGGTTTAACAATTGAAAAATATTTATTTAGGCTTTTTGATAATTAACTTGATTTTTAGAGCTTTAATTAGCATTTAAAAATTAATATTTAATTAATTAAAAGGTTTGAACAAGTTTTGATCATTGGTAAACTCTTAGTTTATTTAATTTGATTTTTGTTAAATTTTTGGGAATTTTTAGAATTAATTTTTATTTTAGCTCTTTTTACGGTTTTACGTTTAGTCGTCGTAGTAATTAATTTCACGTTGTAACACCCCATTTTGATAATGGAATGTCACGCGTAATTATGGCGTGTCATCAAAGCATACAAGGAAAAATGTCTAAACATTACATGACCATAAAAGGAAAATACCGGAATCAAACATCGGTAGTCCATAAGTAAAGCTCATCACACACAAACGTAAGTACTGTAAAGGAAAGGACTAAACAATGTACATAGCAAGAGTATCAATGTAAGATAATGCATAAAGTAAAGAAAGGCTAGAAAGCTTCCAGTCCATATGCACATACTCTTAAAGTCTACGAGCATCCCTGAGTACCTGCCGTTTTGGGAACATAGAAAAGGAAAACTTCTGAGCAATACGCTCAGTGCACGGATGTACAATAAAGCATGAATAGGATAAGCATATAGCATATAACAGCGGAAGAATCTAAGTCCCGAATAACCTAGTTAAGTCTTGGTAAAACTGGTTTTATAGTTTGAAAAGCCTTATGTTTATCTTATAAAAAAAACTGTTTAGCATATTCTTCCATTAGCCAATATAGGTCATGAAAATCCACCGTGCATGAATACTTGGAGGGGTGACCTCATCATGCAAATTAGACAGGTTGCCTCTAATTTAATATACTGGTTTTTGGGTAGGAGGGATCAGCTCCTTGTGAAGGATGCAAGGCACACACCACATTCACACTGAGTAATCTGCTGAAAAACATGTAACTAGGATGCACCCATACGCCCCACATGATAAATATAATAATATGACCAAAAGCTGAAAGGGACGCCACGAGCAATCACTACGCCGTGGTGAAGTCATAACATCAGTGCCTCTAATGTTATGGTTATGGTACCTCCATAACTAGGTGAAACTGGTCATGCATGTATATGGCTATAGGTATTCAAAATTAAACATAAGCAAGTCAAACATATAAACTTATGTTAGCCTTAAAATGTGTGCGACTAACGGAATTACATTAGTTCATAGCCGGGACTTGCAGGGACTAATATTGTCATATGTAATAGTCCAAGTCCCGTGCTATATATAACCCTCCATACTTCCATGGAGGGGTGAGGCTTATCATTTCCTTCTTGTCTTTCTCTCACTAGAATAAACACACTTTTCTAGTTACTTGTTTCTCTCTCTAAAATGGCTAAACACCACTTCTATCCTCCCCGACCTCCGGATCTTTTACCCGTGTTCATAGTGAATCCAAGTTAACAACTTATACTACGGGAAAACATTTGGCTGCATACGGGGAATCCTAATAAGGAAAGAATTTCCATACTGAAAGGACGGGAATTCGCACCTTATGTCCAGTGAACGAAGAAGACGAACTGAGGAGAATCCTACTTCGGTATCACTAATGCTACATAAATACATACGTGAATAAGTATCTGATTACTATATACGTAACTGGTTTTATATCATGTCTTAGCTTATTTTATATGTTCATATCATGTTTTACTGTTTTAAGCCTTAAACTGTGTTTATCTTATATTCTGCCTATTATGATTAAGTATTTCTGGTATTTCATGTATTATTATACTTATTGTGTAATAAGAAGTAACTTTCTAAAAATAGCAGGTTTCCTAAAATAGAAAGTTTCCAAAAATAGAAAGTTACCAAAAATAGAAAGTTTCCAAAAATAGAAAGTTTCAAAAAATAGAATTACTGCTTAAAATAGATGAGTTTCTAAAAATAGAAAGTTTCCATAAATACATTAGCTGCCTTAATTAAATAGGTTTCTAAAAATAGAAAGTTTCCATAAATAGATTAGCTGCCTGAATTAATAAGTTTCTAAAAATAGAAAATTTTCATAATTAGATATAAGCTGGTTAAATAAGCTAAGTCTATAAGATTAAGTGTTTTGTGATTATTATCCTAAGTCATAATGATATAATGTATAGTTTATTAATTATTACATGTAATTTAAATAAACTATAGGTTAAAAGTATTTAATTAAATATATCATGTTTTTAATTAAATAAAGTTAAATACTTAGGTTAAAACATGTATTATTATTTATTAATAATATAACCTAAGTCATGTTAATTTATTAATTATAACCATGGTTTTTAATAATTAATTAATTATAGGTCTAGAAAAATATAAATACTTAGGCTAATAATTCCATGATCTAATAATTAAATTATAACCTAAGTCATGTTTTATTAAATTAATCATGTCATATAATTATTAATTTAATTTTAACATATGATCACAAAAAAAAATAATCTTAACATAAACCATGAACCGGATCGTGACTAGAAACCATGAACCGGACCTGAAATCGACACCATACCCCGAACCACTTCGGGGTTCCCTTTTTTTTGCTGCTGCCGTGGGACCCACATCACCAAACCGGGACCATATGGTCTCGGTGGTGGTCTAATAGCCAAACCGAGACCCCCTTGGGGTTCGGTTTAGGCGCCGGCCAAACAAACACCCCTAAAAACATCCGTTTTGATTTACCCCATAACCAATTACATGTTTGATTTATGTTTTTAATTAGGTTTTTAAAAACATCATGTTCTTATTTAATTTAGTAAATCAAAACAAAAGAAAAAGGATTTAAAATATATACAGAATGCGTGGATCTAACGAGGATGAACACACACGAACACACGTACAAGATTCAAGATCAAAAACAAAACGAACACCCCCTTTCTTGTTGTTGTATACGGTGGCCAAGGAGAGGAAGAAGGAGAAGGGAGGAAAACTTTTTAGGTTTTTAATGTTTTTACTATAAAGTGAAAAATGAAAACAAGTTTTACCTTAACCCCCCTTTCATTATAAAATTTGATGGGCTTGGCCCATGGTGTTGGTGTAGCCGCGGGTAGGGAGCCCCACATGGGGTACCCGTACCATTTTCTGTGTCTCGTTATTTAAGTGTTCGTTCGTGTTTATTTGTGTTTGTGTTTTATGTGTTCTCGTTAAATATTAACCGTGACTTAATATATTTATTCGTGCTCGTAATAAATATATATACGTAATTAATATTAGTTCGTGATTTAATTACGTTCATGAATTCATGATCGCACGTTCATGATTAATTATTGTTAAATAATTATTGTGTATTCGTACGTAATAAATACTTATCGTGTTCTAACACGTACGTAATACGTAAAAATTCTAACACGTGAACGTAATCATGCTATAATAGGAAAGTTTTAATCTAGTAAGTACGATCTTAAGGGTACTATTCATGATAAAAGCATGCGGGTTTTACACACGTCTTCGTCATTCTATTTTCTCATCCCCTTCTCTCAAATATTAATCTCAAATCTTGTTACATCTTAGTCACACACATATACCTCCCTGGGAAACGAACTTGGAACTTCATTGGGTCATTAGTATTTGATTTTCCTAAATCATCACTTAATACTTATCGCTTTTACGCCTTTTTCCTAAAAGGTCGTATTTTACCACAATAAATAACCTTCTTGGACATTAACCTCTTGGTGCGAGTATAGAGCCTTTTGGGGTGTTTGGAAATGAGGATTGTTGGAGATTTAGTTGTTTATGGTCTGGTTTTCTTCTCTACAACTTCCATGGCTTATTACATGATCATGGCTATCAATTCCACCCCTCACCACTTGGGTGAGGGGTGATATAAAAATCACATAAATATGGGATAGGTGATACAAAATATGAGATGGATATATACACTACCCCATGGGTCTTATTTATAATTGAATTATGCTTGGCCACCAAGTAGTTTTCTTAGAGCCAAAGGTGAATAATGATGAGTGTAATGAAGCTTGAAGGATTTACAATGGAGTTATGACTGAACTTGGTGAGTAAGGTGAGGTATAGGAAGGGTTTAAGTTTTCTTGGAAAAGTGGCTGCATGAGAAATGTTGGTGGCAAGTTTGATGTTTTCTGATGGCTGATTTGCCGGCGGCAGCAGTCATGTTGCCGGTGGCAACTGGGTGTTGATTTGCTGGTGGTGGCAACTGAGTGACGTTTTTCTGGTGGCAACAATAATGTTGCCGGTGGCAACTGGGCCATCTTTCTCACTTTTCCCTTCTAGTCCTTCTTCTTTGTTTCTTCTACCTTTCTTTCTTCCAAACTTTCCAAGACTCTTCATCTCACACTTTCATGTCTCGTTCATCTTTTCACCTCCAATTCACGTCTTTTCTTCATTTATCATGATGTAACCATTGATGAACCTACAATAATAATTAAGCTTCATTAAGTATCATATGTTCATAATAATCATACAAATATATGCATAAACACCACGAATACGCTCATATAAATATGTTAGATTTGATCGTTATCAAATCCCCTCACACTTAAGTTCTGCTCGTCCTCGAGCAAGGAAAAGAAAAAACTTTTCTTGCCCTCAAGCAAATAAAATAAAAGTAAGGTTATAATCTAAATGACTAAGTTCTAAAAGATAAGAAATTTTTAAAATTCTATGACAAAGTGAAAATCATTTTGATTTTTTTATAGAAATGGCTAAAGGTGTAAACCCCCTCACACTTAAGAGGTTGCTTGTCCTCAAGCAATTAAAAGAAAATATTTTTAGGATTTTTTTTTCATTTTTTTATTATATATATACGAAATTGCTAAAGGTGCAAACCCCCTCACACTTAAGAGGTTGCTTGTCCTCAAGCAAATAAAGAAAAATATTTACCACATGGTGCATAAAATGGTTTAGAAAAATAAAATAAATTCTACAAAGTACAAACAATACTAAACCGAATGACATGAGCACCAAGTGTACACATCTAAAGAGGACTTTTATTCGGGTTACAAGGCTAAGGGTTAATGGGTATGGATAAGACATGAGAATTTTTATGAGATCTTTATAAAGAATATACAAGTTAAAAGTCTAAGTCCCGTGTTGCTAGTTAACGGACATATCACAATCCCAAAAATGATCATAGCTACGAGCTTTATTCAACGCATATATCACGTCTTAGCACATTGGCTAATCGATATCTAAACATACTTCATCTTCCTTCATCTTCATAATATTGTCATCACTTTTTTTTTACTTTTTTTTCGTTGAGTTATTTTTTTTCTTTTTTTTCATCCTCCCCTTTTTTCATTTCATTTTTTTCAACATACATCACATGCTCCCCTCACACTTCGCTTTAGCACACACCACAAAAAAAATACAAATAAGAAAGACGTCTCCTTCATCTTTGTTGGAATGGCACACACATAACAAAGTGTGGCAACTATAAATCATCAAAACGATCCACCATACCATGAAACTAGCAACCCATCATTTGGACTTCGACAAAGGTTAGGCTAAGGTGTAAGGTTAAATATATTTTTTCTTTTTAGTGGATTTAACAAAAATGAAAAGAATGGCTCAATGGGTGTTCTAAGGGTATCTAGCACTAGAAGAAAGTGCTAACAAAAGGGTTAATATGAGAGGTTAGCTAATCGATGAAACTAGCTAAAGAGAAAATTGGAAAAAGCTATTTGGGTTTTATTCCTAAGGTTGCCTCTTTATCACGCATATACACTTATATCACACAAGTGTGATCTCACTAAAACTTATTTTTTTTATTATTATTATTTTTAATATTTTTAATATTTTTATATTTTCATCATGTGGATGATTTAAAACGTCTTTACAAACAAACGTGTGAAAACAATTAAATCCTAAGGGCAAACAAGTATACAAACTCTCCCCTTTATTTTTTTCTTTTTTAAATAGTTTTTTATAATTAGCCCAAAAATTTATATTTTGAAAATTCGGTTTTGTTTTCCCATTTATTTCCCCTCACACTTAAGTTTTTGATTGTACTCAATGTGAAAAATAAACTTCAAAGCATGAAAAGTAGGGTAAATAAATAAATAGTTCAAGAGAAATGAAACTTCCCGGGCTAAGAAATTACAATTGATCTCCATATGATGAGATGCCAAGTTAGGAAGATCAAGCGATTTCATCTCCAACGAGCGTACATACAATCCATCAACACGATCAATACATCCTCCATAAGCTTTATTGAAACTGCAAATTAAACTAAACTACAAAACACGTTAATTTATTAAGCACACTTTCGTAGGCAACACGATTGCATTTAGCGTATGCAACAAGCCATTAAATCCCTCGGTATCCCGAGTGGACGAGTTATAGTCTCGTGAGGGTTTCCAGCGAACACACCTACAAAGTTCATACATGAACCACATGAACTTAAACAAACACAAACCCACATGCATGCAAACAAAAAGAAACAAACACACAAGACAACAGACACAAACAAGAACAAATATTATGCATATAAACATCACACATATGACAAATAAAAATAATCTAAACACTTAAAAACATAAAACGACTCAACAAAAGTTAAATAAGAAAAACTATCTTTTTTTTATTAATGGCAAACTTGCCGACCGGCACCATGGTTTTGCCGGCGGCAAGTGGGAACAGAATGCAAAATGCCGCCCGACACCTTGGGGTTGCCGGCGGCAAGTGTCAATAGAATCAAAGTTGCCGGTCGGCAGGACAAATTACCGGCGGCAAGTTCAAAAAGATTTTTATTTATTTATTATTATTGTTTTTATAATTTAAAGATGAGAAAAAATACTTTATTTGGTGCTATGGAAATACTAATAAAGATTAAAAACGAAAAAGGAACAACTAAAAAAATGAGATTTGAGAACTAATGGGATGCCTATGAGTTTGTATATTTTTTTACTTTATTATTATTTCTTTTCACTAAAACTTACTTTAAAACTTCTCCAACTCGCAAAAATATTTAGGGAACGAGTAGGATACGTCTTAGGAAATAAGAATATGATTAGTTGACGTTTTTTGTTTTTTTATCATGACTCAAAAATTTTACTACTCGCAAAAATTTACGGGAAACAAATATTATAAGTTTCGAGCAATGGTTTTCATATTTTTTTCTTTTTTTTATTAAACACAACCAGTAAAATGTACACAAACTCTCAACACCAACATATTTCTCAAATCTAAAAATAAAACCTGTTTAATTTTTTTTTAACTAAATGATACAAAAACATATAATAGAGGTTTTGTACCAAATCTATTAAACCGGATGGTTTTCTAGACTTCGGGTTCTATCCACGGGGTTTGAGAATTAACCGGGGCGAATAGAAATACGAACAAGGCACAAAATGACTAAAAAAGGGTGGTTGGGCGGGATATAAGCTTTATTAAGACTTGGTTTAAAACTAAAAAAAATGTATGTTAAACAAGTTAAAAACACAATTAGGAATGGTTTTGAGGAAAGCCTAGTTTAGTTAAAAGAAAATGAAAAGGAATTTTTTTTTTCTGGACTTGCTGCCCGACAGGGCTAAATGCCGCCGGCAAGGGGGTAACAGTGGCCAAAATGCCGCCCGACAACCCAAAAAAAAAATATTTCTTTTCTTTTTTTTTCTTTTTTTTAATAGAAACTTCCCTATAACTTAAAAACTAAATTTTTTTTGTAAAGACACTTTTACGGAAATTATTAAAACATATAAGATATAGCTTAATCCAAATACACCCTTGAAAACAATAAGACGCCTTATACATGAAAAAGTGAAATAAGCTCAAAAACTAAAAGGGAATTACTAATAAGCTACAAAGACATGTAAAACCATTTAGCACATCATATTGTAAAAACAAAATAAGACACAACACAATACACATCTAACACATAACATAAAACAAATGACAAAAACTGAATTTCTAACTTTTTTTTTCATGTATTTTCCATTTATTTTCAAAACATTTTTTTTATTTTTTTATTTTAACGAATATGACTAAAGGTATCAAATACCACTTATTTCAACTAAAGGATCATTTTTGTAATGATCAAAATCATTAGATAATGATTAATCCAAACGCCCCCTTAAACTAGGAAAAACACAAAAATGCATACAATGAGAAATGCAACAAGCAAGCACACAAGCATACAAGCATACAAGCACACAAGAACATAAACACATAAAAACACTTATGCACATGACACATAACAAGTCACAAACTCACAAAACAAGAAAACAAACAAACAAACACAATTCATGTGGTCAAGTAGTTCTAGTCATCGACTAGAGTGATTCGGGACATGGTTTTGGGTTTTTGAAACAAGAACTTTGGGACACATTTATCAATCAATCATTGAAACAAGCAATTTGAGAACACAAGAGAGGAAATCCCAACACCAAATATTTGATTTTGGCGCGAAGACTATGTAAGCAATTTTTGAGAATTATGAGATTTTTAAGAAAAGGGTGCTCTAACCTTTGACAAGGGTTAGAGCAATCATTCAAGAGCAACAAACTAACAAAGAAATTTATAGCAATTCAAAGCCTCCAATTGAGTAATCAACCACCAACCGAATTCCTCCTATGCGAAATTCGTCCCCCTATACGGATAAATGGGGTATAACAACTCTTTCGGGTTATGTATTAATTTAGTAACAAAATGATTCATGAAACAAGCAAGCAAACAAACAAACTAACAAGTGAGTACAAACTAGCAAGTCCCCGGCAGCGGCGCCAAAAACTTGGCGGTGACGATGCCGGCTTATGAGAATGAAACAAGCAATCAACAAGATAACGATTCCATCTAACAAAGAAACAAACAAACAAACACAAGAGTAGAAACTTTCGAGTCCTCGGCAGCGGCACCAAAAACTTATTGCGTTCGATACACTAGGTATATTTAAAAAGAATTGCAAATACAAATCCTAGACAAGAAGCCAAAAAATTGATATGCGATCTTTCCACACACTGGGTTTTAAATTTATAAACAAGAATTACCGATATTAATTAGGAACACAAATTCGAGCAAGTATACTCTAGTCATGTTGCAATTAGGTTGGTATGTCAAGGTCGTACCATGAGACTTGGTTATACTCAAGTGTAGTTGTTTGTAACAATGGTAAGTATGATTGTCACGATCACACCACCATGAGAATCGTTAAAGGCACTAACACAAAAAGAACATACAAGTATAGTCAAATGATCACATGGACATTAGGTTTATTAGTTTGGAAAACGTATTATAGGTAATCCCTTTGACCTATAGAACCAATAATAAGACACTAGTACTTTATAAATCAAGTATACATAAGTCTCAATCAAGTGGTCACTCATGAGCCTTATGCCTAAACCAATAACAACAAGAATTCTTTCGGCCCTTACACTTGGTGTTATCAATTTGATAAGTTCCATTTACTTAAAAGATGATTAGAATAATATATTCCAAAGACTCCTTTCAACCTATAATCTAGATTAAACCTTTACTTGTTATGTTTATTAAGTTTCTTGCAATATCTTCACAAACACAAGATCAAATTATTTGTCGATTAACGAATTGACATCAACCATATTGAGAATAATTTTGACATATAGACTCAACAATGATTAACCAAATTGACAAACAAGAACAAGTTCCAATTCAACCAAATATAATGTTATCACCATAATCCAATACAAACACTAATAGAATCCAAACATCCATATATCATGAGTTTTCATATAAGCAATACAAGTATCAACGCAATCACAATATCATAAAAGAATCACCATGAACATGAACATAAACTTTATTGAATAATAAAGAAGAAGTTACCCAACATTAGAATCCATAGCTACAAAGTATCCAAATTATTCTAACCAATAGAACAACCAAATTACAATGCATCGCCCATAACCTTCTTGGACATTAACCTCTTGGTGCGAGTATAGAGCCTTTTGGGGTGTTTGGAAATGAGGATTGTTGGAGATTGAGTTGTTTATGGTGTGGTTTTCTTCTCTACAACTTCCATGGCTTATTACATGATCATGGCTATCAATTCCACCCCTCACCACTTGGGTGAGGGGTGATATCAAAATCACAGAAATATGGGATAGATGATACAAAAGATGAGATGGATACATACACTACCCCATGGGTCTTATTTATAATTGAATTATGCTTGGCCACCAAGTAGTTTTCTTGGAGCCAAAGGTGAATAATGATGAGTGTAATGAAGCTTTAAGGAGTTACAATGGAGTTATGGCTAAACTTGGTGAGCAAGGTGAGGTATAGGAAGGGTCTAAGTTTTCTTGGAAAAGTGGCTGCAGGAGAAATATTGGTGGCAAGTTTGATGTTTGCTGATGGCTGATTTGCCGGCGGAAGCAGTCATGTTGCCGGTGGCAACTGGGTGTTGATTTGCTGGTGGTGGCAACTGGGTGTTGATTTGCTGGTGGCAGCAATAATGTTGCCGGTGGCAACTGGGCCATCTTTCCCACTTTTCCTTTCTAGTCCTTCTTCTTTGTTTCTTCCACCTTTCTTTCTTCCAAACTTTCCAAGACTCTTCATCTTTTTATTATTTATCATACGAGAGCTACACTTTCATGTCTCGTTCATCTTTTCACCTCCAATTCACGTCTTTTCTTCATTTATCGTGATGTAACCATTGATGAACCTACAATAAAAAATAAGCTTCATTAAGTATCATATGTTCATAATAATCATACAAATATATGCATAAACACCACGAATACGCTCATATAAATATGTTAGATTTGAGCATTATCAGTGTGAGTGAGTAATTAGTGGACGGGGTACCGGTGCAATATATCAAGTTGCATGCAAATTAAACAAATCACTTTTTAGACACGTTAGTATAAGTTGAGTTTAGTAGTATAATCTTATTAATTTTTCATGATTTTATTAGTTGAAATTTACCTTACATGATTATTGGATAATTAAATTGAAGCATGTTATTAATTTAATTAAACCTTGGTTAAAAGTTAATATAACATAATTAAGCTATGTTTCTTAATTAATTAAATGTAACATGAATAATTATATTAATAATTATTTTAACCTAAAGTTTATTTAAATAAAATGGCCATGTTTAATTATCATTATAATTATATTAATAATTATAACATAAATCTTGTTTATTAATTATATAATATAAGTCGGGTGATTAAACGGTTTTATGACTTATTTCAACAAGCTCACGTCTAAATGTAACATAAACGATGATTAATTTGTTATCTGATAGATTTTAAAACCTTAAAGTTTTTAAAAAATATGAAATGTCAAACCCATCTATCTCGAATGATGCTAACCCTAAATCATAAACCTTAACCAATTAAACCATAAACATAAATTAAACCATAAACCAATAATAAAACCTAAATCCTAAACCATAAACGATTTAACCGTTAACCATAAACCATTAAACCATAAACCTTAATTAAACCATAAATCATAATCATGCATACCATAAACCATAAACCATAAACCATAAACCATACCCTAAACCATAAACCATAAACCCTGAACCTTAAACCAATGAACACTAAACACTAAATCATAAATCTTATACCATTTAACCTTATACTATAAACATTAAATCATTAATTAATAATTAAACCACAAACCCTAGCTAATTAAACCATTAATCCTAAACCTTAAACCCTAACCCTAAACCGCAAACCCTAAGCCCTAAACCTTAACCCCAAAAAACCCTAAACACTAAATCATAAACCTTAAACCATTTAACCTTAAATTATAAACATTAAACCATTAATTATCCCTTAAAACACAAACCATAAACCTTAAACCCTAAACCCTAATCCCTGAACCTTAAACCAATGAACCCTAAACACTAGATCATAAATCTTAAACCATTTAACCTTATACTATAAACATTAAACCATTAATTTACCATTAATAAACCACAAACCCTAGCTAATTAAACCATTGATCCTAAACCTTAATCCCTAACCCTAAACCGCAAACTCTAAGCCCTAAACCTTAACCCAAAAAAACCCTAAGCACTAAATCATAAACCTTAAACCATTTAATATTAAATTATAACAACCATTAATTAACCCTTAAACTACAAAGCATAAACCTTAAACCCTAAACCCTAATCTCTGAACCTTAAACCAATGAACCCTAAACACTAGATCATAAATCTTAAACCATTTAACCTTATACCATAAACATTAAACCATTAATTAACCATTAATAAACCACAAACCCTAGCTAATTAAACCATTAATCCTAAACCTTAAACCCTAACCCTAAACCGCAAACCCCAAGCCCTAAACCTTAACCCCAAAAAACCCTAAACACTAAATCATAAACCTTAAACCATTTGACATTAAACTATAAACAATAAACCATTAATTAACCCTTAAACCACAAACCATTAACCTTAAACCCCAAACCCTAAACCCTGAACCTTAAACCAATGAACCCTAAACACTAGATCATAAATCTTAAACCATTTAACCTTATACTATAAACATTAAACCATTATTTAACCATTAATAAACCACAAACCCTAGCTAAGTAAACCATTAATCCTAAACCTTAAATCCTAAATCCTAAACCGCAAACCCTAAGCCCTAAACCTTGACCCCAAAAAACCCTAAATACTAAATCTCAAACCTTAAACCATTTAACATTAAACTATAAACATTAAACCATTAATTAACCCTTAAACCACAAACCATAAACCTTAAACCCGAAACCCTAAACCCTAACCTTATTAAACCATCCATTAAAAATCAACCTTATTCATAATAAATTGCTTGAGATGATTATTCAAGGTGATTGATATAAAGCTCAACCAAATCCCACATACTGTTAAAAAACCAAAAGATATTTATCTCGCGGTTGTCAAGCATTATTATAACCTAATATATTTAAGTTATTTAACTATAATTTTATGTTTAAAATTAAAGTAATATTTTAATTTTTTTATAAAAATAAAACGTATATGCTTTTTATTTACTTATTAACTTTTAAAAATTAAATTTATTATTAACTTTTAAAAATATTTAAGTTATTTAATTATTAATATATTTAAGTTATTTAATTATTTATTTATTATTAATTTTTAAAAATTACATGTTAATTATACTTTTATTATTAAGTAAATTTAATATTTACATTTTCATTAAACACACATAATATCCGGTAACCATCTTGTAACCACCACCATTTTCACCACCATTTTCACAATGACACAGGAAGAACGAACCCTAAATTAACCACCCAATAACTGATCAAAAAATCAAACCTCATAAACAATAGTCGCCAATCTATAGAATCATTAACAACATGAAACATCAGGAAAGAGGTAATGCAAAAATCAGTATTGTTTAATTTAATATTAGGGTTCATACGAATAGTGTAAGTTTGTTACTGATATTAGAGTTTATACTTACTTTTAATGCATGTATGTGGACCTATGTCATATTTAATTAACGTGTTCAATTTATAGGATTAACCCTTCTTAATGTGTTTATATGGTCTATGTTTCAATCTAGGATATGGGTTTTGTTAATGTGTCTGGATATGGTCTCATCGTATGTTATAGTTTAAGGATATGGTCCCGTATACAAACATATGTATAACCAAATCCAAATATTATTAGGGCATCCACAACCATGATACACATTATGCCAAACACTCCATTGACATATAACTAACATTAATATGTACATGTTTGCAGAAGTAATTCATATAGAATCCGACACTTCATCATCTACTTCTGAAAGTGCTAAATTTCGCCCACCCCTAGCAATACAAGTCCTATTCGTATTTTGCCAAGAAGTTCTTCAAGTACTCCCAGTTTTTGTCCTCCACTGTTTCAAACTCCTATTGTAGGCATACATAATGTCACAAGTTCTTCATTTGTTCGTCCTTCTTTGTATCAAACTCCTAATGCCACAAGTTCGTCCGCTCGAGTTCGTCCTCCCTCTGTTCGTCCTGCCTTGCTTCAAACTCAAATTTTAGGTATACCTAATGCCACAACATCTTCCAAAAAAGTTCGTCCTCCCTCTATTCGTCCTCCCTGTTTAGAAACTCCTATTCTATTCAAACCTACTGTAGATGATGAATCAGATTCATCTGATGAGGATGAAGACACTAATGATGCCGAGGTAGATTCTAGTGATGAGGAGGAAGATACAAGTGATGAGGAGAAAGACACGAGTGATGAGGATTATGAGTTAGAACTCAAGAAGAATAGCAATTCTAAAGATAAATCTGTTTAAACTAAAAGTTTATGGTTTAATGTACAACATTGTGAAGTTTTAATTAATTCAACTTAATGCTATGTCAGGTTCAAAGTCAAAGCCGACTGTTTACTCGAAAGGATATAAGAAAATTTCAGACAAGGTATAGTTAAGTTGTTATGTGTTTATGCATAAAGTTGTATACGTTTATACCATCCATTAATTATTTTAAACACATGATGTGGTCAAATATCAGGAGGAATGGGAAAACATAGATTAGATTAGAAAGAGCCCTTTCTTTGACTCTAGTGATGAAGAATTAGTTGCTCAAGCTGATGCTCCAAGACGAAAGTACACTCCCAGATCAAAGCACACTCACAAAGCTCCATCTTCTCCAGCTAAAGATCCAAGACCAAATGTCGTTGTTGGCCTAGGCAATAAAAAAACTTGGAAATAAATTGCTGAGAAGGGTCGGTCAAGGAATGCTGCAGAGGGGAACAACAGCAAAGGCAAAAGTAAGGTTGGATGATGTCAGTTCTCCCTGTTTAATATGAACAATTTTTTTTTAGTTTTGTTGGTCTGGTATTGCTAGGCACCTGTTGTATTATCAAACTACAGGTTGCAACAATTTAATAGATTTGTATGCATTACTAGCATTATGAAACAATTATCAATTATTTGTAATCAACAATATGGTTTGTTAACTAGTTAATATAAGTATTTTAAGTTCATGTACAATTCAATATCTGTACTCAAGTAATTATCAGTTAACTATCAAAGGTTTTTGGTTGAATGTTAAAATGTGTAAAATAGTATAAAATTCTGTTCAAAATTTATTTTTACCAAGAAACTCAAAGGGAAAGTTTACATAGTTTGAATGTTTAATTTTGAGGCAAATTGGAGTTCAAAATATTTGGTTGTTTAATTTTTGTATTTGGAGCCAAAATTTTCACGAAAAATTTTGAATGCCCGTGCTAAGTTAATGCATATGCAGTTACCATAATATTCTAATTGCATCTCCATCTCAAATTCTGATTTTTCTCCAAAATCTCAAAATATACCATAATTTTCTAACTCCATCTCCATATCAATTACTTTTTCACTAGTTTCATACCATTTCCACTTATTGTTCTTGTACACATCGATTTGTGGTCAATAATGATGAACACTGAAAACAATGATCAAGATTATATTGTTAATGATGATGATTATTTGGTTAATAATGATGATGTAAATCACGATAATCAAGGAGATTATGAATCAGAGGATTATGGTGATCAATCAGATGAGGATGAAGACATCAGTAAACAGAAGGTTGTTAATAAGAGGGGTATAGCTAGGTTATCCAAGTTTCGGATAAAATATGGAAAACCACATGTCATGAAGATAAATGTAAACTTTGATGCACAGAATAGAATATCAGGGCCAAACAGATCATTGTTTATCAGTTTTTTAGGAGACACGGTTCGGGAGAAGATAGGATTGAAGATTCTATCGTGGAAAGATGTGAAGGAGGAAGCAAGAGAAAAACTTTGGACTGTGTTGATCCCAAACTTAGATCAATTTAGCTTTGTGTTAACGAGATTCAATCAAGTTTAACACGTAGAGAAACTTTGTTGTATTGAACAATCTAAGTGTTATGCGGAACTTAACACTTAGAACAAAGAACAAAACAAAGTAAACCAAACTTTCACTCTGATTAATAATATCAATGAATGATTACAATGAAAGTGTTATGAGATATGTGGAAGAGGTGTGTGAAAGGTATGTGTCTTATGTCAAACCCTAAGGCCTCCTTTTATAGGTTTAAGGAGCCTTGTACAAAAAGCTAAGATCAACTATTTTAAGAAGAGACATAAGATAAACATACTAAAATAACTTATTGACTAAATCTTTTAAACATTTAAGAATATATTCTGAATTCTTATCTTCATATTTTGTCCACTAACTTGAAGAATTCATCATTGTCAGATTTAGTCCTTGTCTTTGTGTTAAGATTCTTCTTGTCAACGCCTTGATAATTCTTACCAGCGTCTCACCTGTCAGCGCCTCAATTCTTCTTGTCAGCGTCTGAAATCCCTTTGTCAGCGTCTGAGTGACTTAGCTAATTTTATTCCCAACAATCCTCCCCTAAACTTGATATCTACTCTAGTAATCAAGTTTCTGAATAAAATAAAACATATAGAGAGGATTCTTACAAACACGCTCTATCCTTGAATTTGAGTATGAATAAACCTCAAAAAGTTAACACTCAAACTTGATCTTAATCATCTTCTGCAATACATCTTATAACAGCAAGCTTCTTGAGTTACCTATAGAGTCTTTGGAGCCTTCTTTTTATATAACTTTTGTCACTCAAACTCTATTACTCCTCCCCTTTTTAAGACTCCTCTCTAAGATTAGTATCAAAAGACGGAACCATGAATATCCTCCATAGCTTCATATCAGCTTCCAAAACAACAAGTCTATCAGTTCAAAACAGTGATCCTTGACAATTTGTACCAGTTCTGTATTTTGCTTTTGCAAGCTAATACAGATTTTCGTCAATTCAATCAATGTCAAAGGTTTCATACCGTCCTCATCCACATTCGGGAAATAAATCATCAATGTTGATTCATAGGACATGGAGATGGACTTACTGATGATAAGACTGACTTGACTTGCATTAAAGCTAGTGCCAATGGTCTCAGCCATCTCCATAACACTATATACCCTTGTGAAAGTGATCTCTGCTGCTACTAGATGTTAATCACTAGGAAAAACATCTCAATGATCATTAGGCTTCCAGATATCCAAAAATTCTTAAAAAGAAAGGGTGATGAAACATTTTGGGTCTATAAAGAAGTTTATACATGACACCAACTACGATGTCATAGCATAAAATGGACTTGAGAATGTAGAATACTTTAGTTAGAACATAAACAAAGGTAATAATACTAAGGAAATTAACTAGACTCTAATAAGCAATAGTGACAAACACTGTTCATGCATACACACATGCAAAAGTATGATAGATACACATGAACTCTAGAGTCCTTTGTTCACAAATACCCCAAGGAGAAAGTTAATTTATATAAAACCTTTGCAACTCCCCAATTAAGCCCAAAAATATATCTACCCTAAGTCACCCATACGACCACACCCAATTCTAGGTCAAAAGTCTTGGCAGCATGCATGTTTGATTGAAAACATGCATGCTACAGTGCCTCGAGGTTTAGAAATTCCAACAATTTCATAAGGAAAGAGCCTTCACTATTTCTAACCCCCACTCACCAGTGGACACAATCTAGAATTGTGTTAGAGTGCTCTAAGAGTACCCAAAAACCTAAAGGTTTACCTCTCCTTAACAGAAGCATATAAATCATTATATGTGAAGAAGCAAAATTTTATCTCAAGATAAGAATGTAAACATTCCAACCATCATAAATAAAAGTTTGCAACTCTGTATCCATCCATATGTAGCTCCACATTCCTGCATAGTTAGACAAAAAGCACAAAAACACACCAACATAGGCTACTTTTCCCACGACAATGGGTAGAGATAACATGTTAGTGGATAAAAATAATAACAGTGGAAAGACCAACAATGCATGTTCCTTGAGGATCCAATATCCCAATATCCTTGATCATTAACCTGCTTTTAGATAGGCTACTCAAAAAGAAAACAAATTAGTTTTCTTTAGAGATCCATGCCTTGTCAGACTTGGATCTATCTAGTTGTTCAACTAGAGTGGTCTTATTCTTTACCACAAATCCCTGTTCATCCCTTTGTGACCTAAACACCCAATTTGTTCCAATAAGACTAGTAATGACTTTCTCAAGATATTTAAATCTATTACAACTCATTGAAATACCATTAAAATTGGAGTTTTGCTCTTGTTTAGGTTTCCAAGTTAAGTGGGATGATGCTTCAGACCCTTGACCCTTATTAACCAAGTATCTTTGTTTATATGGTCTAAAATAAGGTCTCATACCAAACTTGGAGCTGTCAGCGTTACATTTGTTCCTGTCAGCGTTGAATTTGTTCCTGCCAGCGCTGATTTTTTTCTTGTCAGTGCTGAATTTGTTCTTGTCAGCGCCAAAATTAGGGTTTGCTACAGGAACATACTGTCTGTTTGACCAAGTGTTGGTCTTTTGAAAGGGCCTTTGTCCATGGGTATTAGCTGCCTTAGAGAATAAAGGAGCTGGTCTAGTAGCCTGTGGTCTAGTGTGGACAAAAGGTCTATGGTTGACATTGGATGACCTATTGTCAGCGAATGAATTGTATCCACTGACACAACTATAAGACAAATGTGAGAAGCTCCCACATGAGTAACAAGCCTTTTTGGACACAAACTTAGGCTTAGATTGATAAAACCCTGTCCCATTAACACTTGCTTAGCTTTTGAGTGACCTAGGTTTTCTATACATTTCAACATATTTAACACTAGGTTGTTTCTTAATTAAGGAGCCAAGAATAACAACTTTTCCAGTGATGGGATTGGTCACAATGATAGGTGTAGATACTACTAGACTCTCAATGGGTGTAGGCACAAATGGACTCTCACTAAGCATCCCACCCTTAACAAACAAAGTATGGTTGTCCTTCTTCCACTCTTCTAGGTCAATAACCTTTTGTTGATATTCCTCAACTGGAGAAAGGACTCTAGGTGGAGGAATAAATTCCTCTTCTTGGAGTTCTGGAATACCAGTCCAAGAGATATCCTTTCAATAGACACCACAGAAGTTCCCAGCAGGTGGTGGAATAGCAGTATAATCTTTCATCCAAATCCTAGACAAATCCCTAGAATCTCGTTGTTCACTAACACATTTTTCTAGGGTTTGGCTTGCTTTATCAAACTTTTTAATTTTAAGCCCTACATTTTCTTTATCCTTAAGGGCTTCATCTAACTTAAGCTGCATTTCTCCTTTGGTTCTTGTCAGTATATCCCTAACTTCAATACTAAGTTTGAGGTCATGAGACAAAACATTATTTTGATCTTTTAGATCAAGCTCCATTTTCTTATATTCAGAAACAGTCTTTTCAGTTTGAATAAGTGCAAGTTGATAATTAGACAACTTGCATTTTTCATCAACAACATCTGATTTTAACTTTAAAATTTCTTTATTAAGACTTTCAATATTTATCCTATAAGAAGAGTCATCACATACCTCATTATTAGAACATGAAGAAGAATTGGAACTTGTAGAACTTGAAGAAGACGTGTCCTTAACTGAAAACATCATCAAATTCTTCTTCACCTTCTTCCTTAGCCTGGTTCACCTCACGGTATTGGATCTCTTTCTTCAAATCAAAGTTTCTCAACAAGCTCTGTTACCACTTGTTGATTCCAAACATAGATCGATTTAGCTTTGTGTTAAGGAGATTAAATTAAGTTTAACACGTAGAGAAACTTTGTTGTATTGAACAATCTAAGTGTTATGCGGAATTTAACACTTAGAACAAAGAACAAAACAAAGTAAACCAAACTTTCACTTTGATTAATAATATCAATGAATGATTACAATGAAAGTGTTATGAGATATGTGGAAGAGGTGCGTGAAAGGGATGTGTATTATGTCTAACCCTAAGGCCTCCTTTTATAGGTTTAAGGAGCCTTGTACAAAAAGCTAAGATCAACTATTTTAGGAAGAGACATAAGATAAACATACTCAAATAACTTATTGACTAAATCTTTTAAACATTTAAGAATATATTCTGAATTCTTATCTTCATATTTCGTCCACCAGCTTGAAGAATTCATTATTGTCAGATTTAGTCCTTGTCTTTGTGTTAAGATTCTTCTAGTCAACGCCTTGATAATTCTTATCAGCATCTCACCTGTCAGCGCCTCAATTCTTTTTGTCAGCGTCTGAGTGACTTAGATAATTTTATTCCCAACAGACTGAAACAACGGTACAAATACAAAATTTTTTTACCGAACTATTAGTCGTATTCCTACATTAAATTTTAACATTATGTTAATATGTGCAGCAATACTTTGAATTTGATGTGTCCTACAAAAAGTTAGTTATGATTAAGCTAGGCGAACTGCTAAGAAATTTCAGAAGTAAATTGGCAGAAAAGCACATAGTTCCCAACCTAGATAATCCTGAACAACTAAATGTAGTTCCAAAGAATTACCGAGCAATCATCAATGCTGAACACTGGGTTGCTTTTGTAACCACACGGCGACAGAAGAATTTAAGGTTGTTAATTTTGATAGGTGTGAAAACAGCCATCCTTTTACCACTTATTTCTGGCTAAAACAAGACCAAAACACGTATTTAATATCATTTGTTTGGAATTATGCGTGGTTTTTGTGTTTATTGTGTTTTCAGAGTCAACCGGATGAATATTGAAGAAAACATGGGATTGCACGGGTTTTATCGAAGAAAAAGACTCAAGACGAAGTCTATTGTCCAAGAGATGCAAAAGATTGGAAGTCAACGGACCTATTTGAAGATTTATCGAAGAAAAGGGCCAAAGACGGAAGATTTATCTATGTCGAAGAACTCAAGTCTATTTAACGAGAGATTAAAAGAAGAGTTGGAAATATTCACCGAAAAATCTCAAATTCAAAGTCGGAAACGTTTATTTACTTAAGTGACGAGAAGACTAAGAAGAAAGAAGAAAAGAGGCCCAAAAACAAAGCCCATTCACAAGCCCACAAGAGACACCTATAAATAGGACTTCACTTCACAAAGTTTGAGCTAGTTAGTTTTTAGTCATTTTTTTCTTTCATTTTGGAGTTTTTAAATTCTAGAGAGAGAAAGCTTAACTTTCTCTCACTAGAAAACTTAATCTTTTACCTTTCTTGTTTTCATCTTATTAATCTTGTCTTAATCTTATTAATCTTCATCTTGTCTTTATGTTCATCTTATTAATCTTTCTTGTTAATCTCAATCTTCTTTTCATCATCTTTTTATCAAGTTTTTATAAAAAGTTCAAGTCTTTTTGATTTTTCATGACTTTAAGTTGATGTTTTTATAAGTTTTGATCTTCTCCCTAGCTTATTGATAGCTTATTGGAGTTTTTCTTGGCTTATTGCCCTTGAAAAGTTGTCAAAAAGTTGCTTATTTTCGTCCTACATCTGATTCCTATTTTTTAGGAATGTCTGATTCGATTTTGGAATTCTTCACAGAGTTGCGAATTTGAATTCTCCATAAGCTGCGAAATTGTTCCTTTTTATATTGCGAAATCTTCATCTGGTTCTTATTGCGAAATCTTTGATTTCCTGAGCATTGCGAAATTGTACTTTGAGAAGTTGCGAATTTGAACTTTGGCTTATTGCGAAATTGTTCTGCTAGGAATTGCGAATTTGAATTCATTCAATATTGCGAAATCTTTTTTCAAAGTTGCGAATTTGATCTTCCTAACATTGCGAAATTAATCATGTTAATTGCGAAATCATAGTTTCCCAATTGCGAATTTATGCCATATCTTGGATTGTGAAATCTTGCACAAGTAATTGCGAAATCATACTTAAATTGCGAAATTATGAAAAGTTTTCAGAATTGCAAAATTAATTCTTATTTTGGATTTAATTGCGAAATTAATTAAGTTTTATTTAAATTTGATTTTTGAACTTGTTTTTCCCGCCAAATTTTCTTAGCTTATATTTACTCGTTCGTCTTAGTTTAATTTTCGAGTATTTAAATTTTCAAGGTTTTCATTTTAATTACGTTTTTAATTTCCATAAATTGCACGCTTACCGAAATGTTCATTTTTACCAAGTGTTCTTCTAATTTTTAGTTTAATCTTTTCTCGCTTAATTTTTATTTTTAATTTCTCAACGACGCTCATTTATTTCTTTATTAGTAGAATAGAAAACTAAATCCCCTATTTGTCACCAAGAGCAACTATTCCACTTTGAGCTGTGATCAATTCGAGAAGATTCCGAGATTATCCTGAACCCCATCCAAACGCTAATATCAAATTTCTATTTCGTTTTACATTTATAAACACCGTATGTATGCATTGTTTGGAAACTCCGTATGACAAACACAGTCTGTTACGTACTAGCAACTTCTCATCCAGTAATCTTTTTTGTTAGGTGAAATTAGCTGCTAATAAATTGGCGCGTTCCAAGTCTCTTTATCAGCATACAATGGGACGTGGTGGTTATGTATATATAAAAGAGCAAATGGTAAGGTTATATTGGTGTAATATCCTAACACTGTTGTCCATGTTGGTTTAACTTTTCATCTATATGTATTTGATGTTTGGAAGATCATAAAAAAAGAAATTTCACCAGATCAAGAACCCCCTCCCCCCCTCCCCCCCCCCCCCCCCCCCCCCCCCGTGGTGTATTGTGGTTTAATAGAAGGGTTAGAAAAGAAGGAAAAGAGACAGATGATGAAACAATCAAAGTTGGCACTAAGATTGTAAGTGTTATTGCAAAAAATTTTATATAATGTTTATATTCATATAATAAACTATTTACCATTTTTTGTGTGATGCTGGAAGCAGAGGAACAGATCAGAGATGGAACCTTGACGGTTGATAGTGGCTCAGATTCATTATTACATGTATTAGGAAAGGAAAAGGGAGGGTATGCACGAGGAGTGGGAGGCAGAGTTACGTTCAGGAAGTTCTTTGATCTACCTAGAAGGAAACAAGGAACTGATGTAAGGATTGCGTTGCTTGAAAATGAACTTGAGAAGGAGAGACAGGCGCGTAAAGATAAAGAGAATACAATCGCTCAATTAAACATCAAGATGTCACAAACACAGGAAACTATTGAAAAAATGTTGAAAGTCATGTCTGCACAAGGGGTTAATATATCCGAGTTAATGCATCAGTCAAATGTAAGACTAGTTTTCTAATTTTGATTTGATGATTTTCAGTCTGTAATACCAATAACAATTAACATACTTATATATTTGCAGGTATTACAACTAGAAAATAATACATTAAATACAAAACCTAGTGAATAAAAAAGGATGTCGATCAATGGTGGTGGTCTTCAGAAGGGTGTGTTAATTCCAATGTCTAAGTCAACTGCAACTTTGAACAAGGATTTGGACACTGTAGCTGCAACTGCAACTGCAACTGCAACTGCGAACAAGGTAAGTTATAAAAAAGCATGTTTGGTTTCTAAATTATACTATACAGGACTTATTTAATGTCTTATGTATATATGAAGGGACCTGGTAGAACTAGGGGAGCAAAAAAAAAAGACTAGATCGTTAGAAAAGAAGTCTCCACTTCAAAATTCCCAGTCTCAAGAAGATATTTCTCTAGCTTCCGGTTCACAACAAAATCTTTCTCCCTCGACACAACAAGACGTACCTATTTCATCATTACGAAAGAAGCGTACACCTTCTAAATCGAAAGTAAATCAGTCTCCACCATCACTACCAGGTGTAAGTATTTCATCATTTTTCATATGATTACTTGTTTAATTTATTTCTCATTAACGCATGTAAACATATTTTCTTCAGACATTTAAGTGCAAACTGTGGAACATATCTAGGACAAATATCATTGGTAACGGTACGGTATACAAGTCTAAGGATGGAGACAATGTAATGGTTCATAACCAACCACTACCAAAAAATTGCTACAAAGTTTTAGTTGATGAATCCCTAGTGGATGCAGCATTCTTACCTGATGACGGAAATAATGGTTTACAAACTGTTAAGGATGTAAAAGGTACTTTTGTGGCACAGCCAAAGGAAAAGGTTATTTTTTTACAAGAGGTACATACACTTGATTTATCATCCTACATATACATAGTTTTTCATATTTAGTTCAATGTTTAATACACGGTTTTTTTCCCTACAGGAAACAACACCACCAAATACCATAAAAGCTGTTGTTGAAAGTGCAACAAAGATAGGATCTAAGCGCTCAATGAACGTTCCAGCAGGCAATACATTTACGACTATTCCTCATATGCAGAAACAAGCTAGGAATAACAAGGCTCAAAAGACCTTAAAATACGGTGATTCAAAGTCTTTATAAGTGTGATTCTATGTGAAAAGTATGTTACTTGAGAATAATACGACATTACATTTGTTGATTTGCTTATGTACATTCAACTTTATATATTAATGCAATTAAAATTTGATTTCCAGAATTTTGTTTTTTGTTTTTATTGAATTCTAAAAGGTTACTAGAAGATGAAACATAGTCACACTTATTCACATTCCAATGTGTGACTAAATATCATAAAAAGTCACACAAACATGCAATTCTATGTGACTATTGGATGCATATAGTCACACAAAATACAATTTACTTGACTTGGCAAAGCATACAGTCACACTTATTACTAGTATTGGTAACTCTTTGGTTAATTGTATGTGACAAAATTAGTGCCATTAGCATGATTTGTGTGACTACATGTCACGAAAGGTCACACAAACATACAGTTCATGTGACTATTGGGTGCATATAGTCACACAAAATACAATTTGCTTGACTTGACAAAGCATACAGTCACACTTATTACTACTATTGGTAACTCTTTGGTTAATTGTATGTGACAAACTTAGTGCCATTAGCATGATTTGTGTGACTACATGTCATAAAAGGTCACACAAACATACAATTCATGTGACTATTGGATGCATATAGTCACACAAAATATAATTTGCTTGACTTGATAAAGCATACAGTCACACTTATTTCCACTATTGGTAACTCTTTGGTTAATTGTACGTGACAAACTCAGTACTATTAGCATGATTTGTGTGACTACATGTCATAAAAGGTAACACAAACATACAATTCATGTGACTATTGGATGCATATAGTCATACAAAATACAATTGGCTTGACTTGACAAAGCATACAATCACACTTATTACTACTATTGGTAACTCTTTGGTTATTTGTATGTGACAAACTTAGAGCCATTATCATAATTTGTGTGACTACATGTCATAAAAGGTCACACAAACATACCCTTCATGTGACTATTTGATGCATATAGTCACACAAAATACAATTTGCTTGACTTGACAAAGCATACAGTCACACTTATCTCTACTATTGGTAAGTATTTGGTTAATTGTATGTGACAAACTCAGTACCATTAGCATGATTTGTGTGACTACATGTCATAAAAGGTAACACAAACATACAATTCATGTGACTATTGGATGCATATAGTCACACAAAATACAATTGGCTTGACTTGACAAAGCATACAGTCACACTTATTACTATTATTGGTAACTATTTGGTTTATTGTATGTGACAAACTCAGTACCATTAGCATGATTTGTGTGACTACATGTCATAAAAGGTAACACAAACATACAATTCATGTGACTATTGGATGCATATAGTCACACAAAATACAATTGGCTTGACTTCACAAAGCATACAGTCACACTTATTACTACTATTGGTAACTCTTTGGTTAATTGTATGTGACATACTCAGAGCCATTAGCATAATTTGTGTGACTACATGTCATAAAAGGTCACACAAACATACCCTTCATGTGACTATTTGATGCATATAGTCACACAAAATACACTAATCACATAGTAAATGTCACACATATTGTATATTCATGTGACAAATTTATAAATAATAGTCACTCTTAAACAAAACTCGTGTAACTGTAGAGTGTTTACCGTCACACATATTCACTAAAACACCAAATATTGTACCTAGTTCGTCACACATTTTCGAGTATTGGTCACATTTTTTGTTGGTTATCGTCACAAAGATCAGATCATGACCGTAGTGTGCCGGGATCTTTGGTCACAAAGACAAAAAAAACGTGTGTGAAAGTATGCCTACGGTCACTCTTTTTGACTGTGACGGATACGATTTTTTGTACTAGTGAAAGTGTTGTCTTCAACCATATACGCCACCATATTGTGTTGGCTTCTGAACCCCAACTCCACATTAGCAGGTTTAAACTTTGGTGCCATTTATAATGATTTGTGAAAACTGTAAGATGAGAACAATGGAGGTATGAAGGTTTGAGAATTTTAGCAGACAAGAAATAGTAGTTACCCTGTTTGAAAGAAAGGAGCCAAATTTATAGGAGTGTATTAGCACACTATTGGTTGAAAAATGAGGCAGTTATGTTCAAAAAGGTAATGATCACAATCTTGAAAAATATATAACTTATCTCTTTCATTAATTAAAAGTTACCAACTCGCAAAAATTACGGCCCAAAATATCGTTAAAAATAACAACTGGGTGGACCCCAATGTTTTTCAACGGTCAAAAAGTAAACGTCAGCGTGTAACGGCTATATTCTTGTCAGCGTTGAAATTTTTCCATGTCAGTGTTTAAATTCGTCTTATCAGCGTTTGGAAAGAAATCATGTCAGTGGCCAAAATTAAAAATAATTAAAAATAAAAAGACCTTAACAAAGAAGTTTACCCTAGTGAAGATAACCCTTACTCTGAAAATAACTATAGGATGACAAGCACTGTCCAATCATACACACTTGCATAAGCAAGATAAACATAATTGTTCTCAAGTGTCCCTTGCTAACCAAAGTTCTTAACAATGAAGAAATCTCATATAAACTCTTTGTAACTTCCCAGGTAAGCCCAATTAAAAATTTAAACCAAGTCTCCTAACCGACCAATCCCAATTCTAGGCCAAAACATCTTGGCAACATGCACAATATATCAAATTTCCATGCTACAGTGCCTCAAGAACTAGAAATTCTAATTCTTACTCACCAGTGGACACAATCTAGAATTGTGATAATAGTATCCTAAGAATACCCAAAAACCTAAAGGTTTCCTAAACCTCCCCTTAAACTAGGATATACATAGTTGTAAAATAAAAAGTATATGACAAAAAAAATATTTTAAGATAGGAATGTAAACATTCCAACCATCATAAATAAAAATTTTGACACATTCCTTGTAAGCTCCAAAGATCCATAAGCAACTATGTATCCAATTTTATAATGCTCATAATGCCTGCATGATTAGATCAAAAACCACAAAACTAACATGGTGTTGTCAGCGGCCATTTTTACACTTGTCAGCGTTCAAATAACCTCTGTCACCGTTAGAAAAATAAAGTGGAAAATCTAATATTATAAAAGATAAATAACAGTGCACATCATGTACATACTATATAATCATTCTAAAAATACACTTAGGTGAGATTGATCATTCCAATACTTGTTACCAAGTACTGGAACCTCCCCACATCAAAAGTTTTAGTTAAAAGATCAGCCACATTTTCTTCCATGTCTACCCTATCTAGATGTATTAAACCCTTTTGATGAACTGATTTTGCTAGGTTCAATTGTTCTCGGTATCTCCTCGAATTGATCTCGGCTCTAAGTGGAATGATTTGTTCTTGGTTAATAAAAAAGGTTTGGTTTGTTTATCTATTTTAAACTAATGACAAATAAGTAAGTGTCGAAGAGTAAAATTAAAGCTTTAAAAGATTAAACTAAAAAGATGAGATTAAAAATAAATGCTTGAAAACTTAAAGAATATATTAGAAAAATAAATGAACACTCAATAAAAACTAACACTTAGAAAACTTTGTAAAAATATGAACTTAGTTGAAAAGTACTAAAAGAAAGTAAGATCGGAATACATCAAAACAACTAAATCGGAATAGGGGAAAAAATGCACTAATCGGAATATATTCCGATCACTTTGATCGGAATGTTGAGGAGTTGGCAAATCGGAATAACGGACTAAGAGGATCAATCGGAATACTTGAAAATCATGCCAATCGGAATAAATGAAAATGAGTACAATCGGAATATTAGAAAAGGTGTCGGTCGGAATGTGGGGAATGACCCAATCGGAATAATCTAAACAAAGACAATCGGAATATGTTGAAAAAGGACAAGTCGGAATATCAAAACCCTTTTCCGATCAGATGATCGGAATGAAGGGATGGTGCTCTGGTCAGAATACAGGGTCGGAAAAGGGTTTTACCCTTTCCGAAAATGATGTTGATCCGAAAATAAAGCAAGCAATAAGCTATGAATAAGCCAATCACCAAACTAGCTCGAATCTATAAAGTACCGGATTGAATAAGCTCAAATAACAATTTATCTAAACTTCAAATAAGCAAAAACTTAAATCAAATGATAAAAAGACAAATTTTTTAAGAAAACTTTAAAAAGTAAATAAGCAAAACAAACAAATAAGCCAATAAGCACAAGGATCTCAAAGCTTATTCGTGTAGAAACTTAGGAAAACATAAAAAGATTAACCTTTTAAGCACAAAATCATTGATAAACAACACGGATCATACGAGATTTGTACCAAAATCAATCAAAATCAAAGAAAGGAGGGATGAGATTAAAGATTAAAAGCTTAAAACTTGAACTTGATTAATGAAAAACAATACAAAGTTTTGATCTTGAAAGAGAAAAAGATGAAATCTAGTGAGAGAAAGTTTAGAACTTTCTCTCTCTAAAACTAGAGAGAAAATGAAAAAACTACAAACTACCTAAAAACTAAGTGTTGAATTTTTGTGAAGTAAGGTCCGATTTATAGGCAAGTCTTGTGGTGGTGGGCTTGTGATTGGGCTTTGGTTTGGGCTTCTTTTTCTTCTTTCTTCTTTAGTCTTCACGCTTCTTTAAATAAACGTTTCCGACTTGGATTTGAGAAGTGTCGGTGAATAATTCTAACTCGTCTTATAATCTTTTGTTTAATAGACTCGAGTTCTTCAACATATATAAATCCTCCATCTTTGGCTCTATTCTTCGATAAATCTTCAAATAAGCACAATGACTTCAAATCTTTTGCATCTCTTGGACAATAGACTTCGTCTTGAGTCTTTTTCCTTGATAAAACCCGTGCAATCCTATGTTTTCTTCAATATTCATCCGGTTGACTCTAAAAACACAATAAACACAAAAACCACGCATAATTCCAAACAAATGACATTAAATACGTGTTTTGGTCTTGTTTTAGCCAGAATTAAGTGGTAAAAGAATGGGTGTTTTCACACCTATCAAATCCCCTACACTTAACCATTGCCATGCCCTCATGCAATGCTTAGAGTTAAAGCAAGTTTACACTTTTCTCATAATCAATCAACCTTGGCCTTATTAAAATACTACAAAACAAAAATCAAAGTACTAAGAGAAATTAAAACTTTAATGTAAACAAGAGGATAGAAAATAGCTTACGTGGAAATAACTTGTAAAGAGATCGAGGACTTACATTAGGGCTTCGGTGCTGCGAAGATTTATCACCCTCAAGTTTCACGTTCCCCAAACTAAGCTTAAAAACGAGATCATTGTTATTATAAGTTAGCAATTCAAACACTTACACACATGGCCTAATTAAATGCTTAGACTCCCTTATTCCTAGGTGTATCTCTTATATTTTATTTTTGTCTTAGAATGATCATGAAGATGCATTTTTGGACTTATTTCGATAGTTATTTAGGCTGAAAGCAAAGTAGGACGATTTGATCAATAGTTAGCTAAAGGACAAAATCTCTTAAAACTGCTTCTCGGGATATCAAAAAGTTCATATCTTGGCATAACTTGGTTCGCGATTTGAGACCTTTCTCGGGCCGATATTTGGCATGTACTTCATACATCATATCTTGAGAGACGTTCTTGAGATAATGGTCTTCTCATCGTAATAGAGTTTCTTCACTTGGAGACTTTTGAGGGGTACTCCAACTTGGTTGACCACGACTTCATGTTTATTTCTTCAATCTCTAATTAGGATTTTGAGATACAACGATCCGCCTCCTTTTCGGACTTGGATCTATTTATCCTCATACCTTGTTAGGGTCTTTTCGGATAGACTTCTCCATGATCTTTATGGGAGTTGATTGCTTTTCGTCGTGAGTCTTGATCCTTCATATTGATTTTGGGAATAATGCTTTTCACATCACTTTGGATCTTCAGCAATAAAATCGAATCCTCATGCCTTGTTAGGGCCTTTTCGGACTCGCCAATCTTCGCGCCCCGCTTCATAAGTTATGCCTTGGCTATGAACTCTTATCATTACCGAGCAACTTTTAAACGATCTTGGGCTAGAAGCTAAGTAACTTTTCAAATCGTACGACCTTACTTATTGCAGATAAATTATTAGCAAGTGATGGGAGAATAGGCAAATAATTACACCAAGTGAGCTTACGCAAGAATACCGACTTATAATTGACTCTATCATTTCTCGTTCTCCACAATTTAAAATCTCAAGTAATGAGACTCGTGGATGCTTAGCCTAATAAACCAATTCAGGTCTACATGGTTAAGGATACTAGATAGAATAAACTTGGATAAGTCTATTCGGGTTGAGTCAAAATAATCGCAACGGGCCTAATATGTCAAAGACTTCTAAACTAGCTACACCACTTTATTAATATTTTTGACTTTATTACGGGATATATACATATGAAAGCAACGATAAAAATTTAAAAATTACGACTAAATGGCCAAAGTTAATTAAAAATTTGAAAAATGTTGAAAAAGATGATTTTCCGGTTAAATGAAGGCATTTTCATGGAAAAGTCCACTTAAAACTTCGATAGAAGTCCCCCCTACACTTAAGATAAACATTGTCCCCAATGTTTAAGCATGTGAGAAAAGTCTCCCCTACACTTATAACATTGTGCACGTTGGTTAAATCAAGCTAAGGAAGAGACGACTAAAGTGATCAATTTCAAATGTGAGTATGAAGAAAATTGAATCACGATAGTTGAGAGATAGAACCGGATTTCGGATAGCACGGGAGCACGGTTCTTCAGAGATTCCAAGAGTGCACTTATCCCTGTAATCACATCATCACACAAATACAAACACCTATATAGGTCCCCCTACACTTAGGAGGTTAAAACATAAAAGGATAGATACTCGGGCTGCCTCCCGAGGAGCGCTTGTTTTTGATAACCGAGTCACGAGCCTGACTTGACCCAAAATTAGTTCATGGGGAACGTGGTGAAGGATGGAATCATCTCATGAGAGATGTCCTCACCAAAGTACAGCTTCAGACGCTGGCCATTCACCTTGAAATTGGGCCCATTTGGCTGAGAAAGCTCAATAGTCCCATAGGGAAAGACTTTGGCGACGGTAAATGGACCAGACCAGCGGCTCTTCAACTTGCCAGAGAAGATCTTCAACCGAGAGTTAAAAAGTAAGACTTGATCACCAACATGTAACTCTCGGTTCTTGATTTTTGCGTCATGAAGGATCTTCGTCTTCTCCTTGTAGATCAGCGAGTTCTCATAAGCTTCATTCCTCAGTTCGTTGAGCTTGTTGAGTTGAGTCTTGCGATGATCACCGGCTTTGTTGATGTCGAGGTTAGCCCACTTCAAGGCCCAGTGCGCCTTATGTTCCAGCTCGATGGGAAGGTGGCATGCTTTCCCGTACACAAGACGATAAGGTGTACAACCGATCGGGGTCTTATAAGCAGTACAGAAAGCCCACAGAGCATCATCTAACTTATCGACCCACGCGGCACGATGCTCTCCCACAGTACGCTCCAAAATTCGCTTCAATCTACAGTTGGATATCTCGGCTTGCCCATTGGTTTGGGGATGATAGGCGGTGGAAAGACGGTGATTGACACCATACTTAGCCATGACTCTTGCAAATTGATCGTTGCAAAAATGAGTCCCGCAGTCACTGATAATAGCACGAGGAACGCCGAATCTGGCGAACAGCGATTTCAAAAAGTTACAAACCACCCTTGCATCATTAGTAGGTAAAGCTTTGGCTTCAACCCACTTTGGAACGTAGTCAACGGCAACAAGGATGTATTTATTTCCTTTAGATGAAGGGAATGGCCCCATAAAGTTGATACCCCAAACATCAAAGATTTCACATTCTTGTATGAAATTTTGAGGCATCTCATCTTTATGAGTGATCTTGCCTTGTTTTTGGCAGGCATCACAACGTTTAACCATCTCGTGAGCATCACGATAGATGGTGGGCCAATAAAATCCCGAGTCAAACACTTTTTTAGAGGTGTAGTTGGGACCAAAGTGACCACCGGTGGGTCCTTTGTGGCAAGCGTCAAGGATTTATAAAGCTGCCGGTCCATCAACACATCAACGAATAATCAAGTCAACACATTGTTTGAATAGATACGGGTCATCCCAAAAGTAAGTCTTAATGTCGTTAAAGAACTTCTTCTTTTTCTGGGATGTTAACCCGTCAACGAGAATTCCACCCGCCAAGTAGTTTACAATGTCCGCAAACCACGAGGTTTCATCAGGAGTCGAGTTGATAGACATTAAGGTCTCCAGGGGAAAAGAATCATTGATTTCTTTGTTCGGATGATCCCCTTGGTAAGGATCCTCAAGTCTACTGAGATGATCCGCGGCTAGGTTTTTAGCTCCTTTCTTATCGCGAATTTCGATTTTAAATTCTTGGAGAAGCAAAACCCAGCGAAGAAGTCTTGGTTTGGAATCTTGTTTAGTCAACAAGTACTTCAACGCGGAATGATCGGTGTAGACGATTGTGGTGGAAAGGACAAGATAGGGGCGGAACTTTTCAAAAGCATAGACAACAGCTAAAAGCTCTTTTTCGGTTGTCGTGTAATGCAATTGAGCCCCCGTCATTGTCTTGCTAGCGTAATGGATTGGTTGGAAGTGTTTGTTCACTCTTTGGCCCAAAACCGCACCAATAGCAAAGTCACTAGCATCGCACATCAACTCGAAAGGCAGCTCCCAATTAGGGGTAACCAAGACGGGTGCCTTAGTTAGCTTATCCTTAAGCAAGTTGAAGGCTGCAAGGCACTCTTTAGAAAAGATAAAAGGAGTATCTTTTTCCAAGAGGTGGGTCATCGGGCGAGCGATTTGAGAAAAATCTTTGATGAATCGACGGTAAAAGCCCGCATGACCAAGGAAACTTCTCACACCCTTCACGGTTGAAGGTGGAGGCAACTTAGCGATAACATTGACTTTAGCACGGTCTACTTCGAGACCGGTTTTGTAGATCTTGTGTCCAAGCACGATGCCCTCTTTTACCATGAAATGGCATTTTTCCCAATTCAGAACAAGGCGAGTGTCTTCGCACCGCTTAAGCATACGTTCCAAATTGGCAAGGCAAGAAGAGAAGGAATCCCCGAAGACCGAGAAATCATCCATGAAGACTTCCATGGTTTGTTCAACCATGTCATGGAAGATAGCTAACATGCACCTTTGGAAAGTCCCGGGGGGCATTGCATAAGCCAAAAGGCATTCTTTTGTAAGCAAATGTGCCATAGGGACAAGTGACTGTTGTTTTCTCTTGATCTTGGGGATCGATGGGTATTTGGAAATAACCCGAGAAACCATCAAGAAAGCAGTAATATTCATTTCCCGCTAAACGTTCAAGCATTTGGTCCATAAAAGGTAGAGGGAAATGATCCTTTCTCGTGGCATCATTGAGTTTGCGGTAGTCTATACAAACTCTCCACCCAGTAACGAGACGGGTAGGAATCAACTCGTTGTTTGCATTGGGCACAACAGTGATGCCGCCTTTCTTAGGCACACAATGGACTGGACTAACCCATGGTGAATCCGAAATAGGGTAAATCATACCCGCATCAAGAAGTTTGATAACCTCTGTTTTGATGACTTCATGGATTTTTGGATTCACCCTTCGTTGGCTTTGAATTGTGGGCTTGAAGTCGTCCTCCATGAGAATTTTGTGTGTGCAGAAGTGAGGATCAATTCCGCGAATATCAGAAAATTTCCAAACAATTGCCTTCTTATGATCTTTAAGCACGGCGATGAGGCGAGTTTTCTCTTCATCTTTCAAGTCCTTAGCAATGATGACGGGTGACTTCTTCTCTTCTTCAAGGAACACGTACTCGAGATGGGGAGGCAACTCCTTAAGTTCTAAATCCGGAGGATTTTTTATGGGAGGCGTTTTAAAAGTCGGAGCATCGATAGCAATAACCGTGGGAGATGGTGGAGACATATTGTCCTTTTTGAGAAGTTTTTCAAAGAAACTCATGTCGTCAGCCAAATCGGTGGGAGACTCGTCATTAGTTAAGTTCACATCTCCCATGGTGGCTTCAAGATCTTTCCAAAAGAAATCACTTTCTCCAAATAGAGACAGTGATGAATCCATAGAGGAAACGGTCTCAACATTGGGAAGAGAAGTGGGAATACTTTTGCAAGCATTTTGGAAGTGTTCTTCACAAGCCTCATCAAGAACGTCAATACAATTAACACTCTCGTTGGAATAAGGTTGTTTAGACAACTTTCCCATGTTGAAGACGATTTTATCGTCACCCACTCTCATCATAAGCTCACCGGATTTAAGATCGATGAGAGTGTGACCGGTCCTCAGGAATGGACGACCGACAATTAATGGCACACGAGGGTCCATCTCGTAGTCGACGACGACGAAATCGGCAGGAAAAGTGAATTTGTCGACTCCTACAAAGACGTCTTCAGATATCCCCACTGGATAAGCAACCGAACGTTAGCTAATTCCAGAGTCATTTTGGTGGGGACTAGCTCAGGGAGAGATAATTGCTTCCAAACGCTTAGAGGCATTAGATTAATACTGGCACCTAGATCGGCTAGGGCCATGCAATTCTTTACTCCCAGGAAATTGCAAGGGATTAAGAAACGACCCGGATCACCAAGCTTGGTTGGCAATTTCCTTAAGAGTACTGCAGAGCAATTCTCATTAAGTTGGGTGTTAGCAATATCAAGAAGCTTCTCCTTGTCGCTAAGATCTTTGAACATTTTCGCGTACTTTGGCATGTGAGCGAGAGCCTCAGCGAAGGAGATGTTGATATTCAATTGTTTGAACATTTTAAGAAAGTTCGAAACCTGAATATCGTCCTTGGTTTTGAGCTTCTCTTTCCTCAACCTAGATGGATAAGGTATATCGGAAGAAGAGGAAGGCTGTGGGAGAATAGGATCACTCACATCCTTGGGTGGAGGAGGGGTAGAAGTAAGAGGTGGAGAAATTGGGGAAGTAGAAGGATGAGGAATAGGAGCAGGTGACTCGTTCTTCTTAGTCACAACCACCGGTGGAGGTATAGGAAGCTCGGGTTCCTTGGTACCTTTGCCACTGCGAGTGGTGATTGCTTTCATCTCCCCTCTTGGATTCGCAACGATGTTACTCGGAAGAGTACCCGAAGAAGAGGGTTGATTACCTTGGAAAAAACTAGCCATCATGTTCTTTAAGTCATTCGTTTGACTATCCAAAGTGTTTCTCATGTCAGCTCTCAGATCGTTCCCTTGTTTCACCAGGTCTGCTTTCAAATTGCGCACTTCCTGTTGGAGATTGTCCACGATCACATCATTAGTCCTCATGTAGGTTCCAATGTCTTGGTGTAATGAGGTGGGTTGGTTGGAAGGAGCATTGTATGCGGGTGGTGGATAAGCAGGTTGCTGGTAAACTTGGTTGTTTCTTTGAGGTGGATTTTGTTGTTTGTGAGGTGGTATGTATGGTCCACGAGATTGTTGTTGTTGTTGAGGAGGGCGGTTGAGGTTTTGTTGTTGGTTTGGGTTGTTAGGAGGAAAACCGGGTGGTGAGAGATAGTTGTTAGAGCGATAGCTAAGTAGGTTGCGGTCACCTTGAGGACGAGCTTGATAAGCAGGTTGAGGATAGGTACCGTATGCTGCATTCACATTCTCAGAAGGGTGGTCTTGGGTGGCAGTACAAGTGGTGTAAGAGTGAGGACCCCCGCAGATTTCACATGGTTGGCTAACAGCATTGACTTGAGCGTCTTTAGCGTTTCTAGCGTTGATGTTGTTGGTGTTGCTGGTGGTTTGGGTAGCAAGCGATTCAAGAAGCGCAGTGATTTTGTCAATTCGCTTGTCGCTGTCACTAGTACTAGCACTAGCGACATTGGTCCGCACACTCTTGGTTTGCACACGAGACTTATTCTCAATGATATCCCAAGCAGCATTGGAAGTCTTAGCCAAAAGATTACCCCCCGAGGCACTGTTTAGTGAATCTTGGTCATTCATGCTTAAACCATTATAAAAAGTGTTAATTTGGTGCACTTTGATAAAAACCATGTTGTGGGCATTTCCTCAAAAGATCTTTGAAACGGTCCCAAGATTCACTAAACGACTCATCGTACTTTTGTTCAAAATTAACGATTTCATTCCGCAAAGCGGTAGTACGAGAGGGTGGGAAAAAGTAGTTGATAAACTTGGTCTCCAAATCCGTCCACGAAAGAATACTCTGTGGCGGTTCCTTAGCAAGCCAATGCCGGGCTTGTCCCTCTAAAGAAAAGGGAAAAAGTTGTAAACGGATTACCTCTTGTGGAACACCATTGAATTTGACCATATTAGTGAGTTGCAAGAATCTCTTGATGTGGTCATGTGGATCATCAATGGTACGCCCCAAGAATGGTTGAGCAGAGACCATCTGGATAAAGCCGGATTTGAGCTCAAAGTTGTTGGCTGCAAATGCGGGTATAACAATTGGATCAGTGTTGCCATCTACATGGGCTTGCAGCAGTTCAATCATCGGGCGGTTGTCTGGTAGAGGCTCATGGTTGTTGTTATTATTCATGTTGTTGAAAGGTGGGTTGTTATTGTTATTATTATTGTTTTGAGGTGGGTTATTGTTGTTGTTTTGTACACCGGCCATGTCTAAGTTATCGAGAGGCTCGGGCTCTTGATAAGACGTTGATCGTGTATGCATGCACCTGCAAAAGAACTAACAAGGCAAAAACAAAGGAAAAATATTTTTGGTTTTTATGTTTTTTAATTTTTAGGATTTTTGAAAATTTTATATTTTTTAGGGTTTTTGAAAATTTTTGTGAAAAAGTAGCGTTCACGGTGAACGGATCCCAAAATCCAAGTTCTCACAGAAAACTGTTGATCTTAACGAGAAGAGCCGGCAGCGGCGCCATTTGATGAACTGATTTTGCTAGGTTCAATTGTTCTCGGTATCTCCTCGAATTGATCTCGGCTCTAAGTGGAATGATTTGTTCTTGGTTAATAAAAAGGGTTTGGTTTGTTTATCTATTTTAAACTAATGACAAATAAGTAAGTGTCGAAGAGTAAAATTAAAGCTTTAAAAGATTAAACTAAAAAGATGAGATTAAAAATAAATGCTTGAAAACTTAAAGATTATATTAGAAAAATAAATGAACACTCAATAAAAACTAACACTTGGAAAACTTTGTAAAAATATGAACTTAGTTGAAAAGTACTAAAAGAAAGTAAGATCGGAATACATCAAAACAACTAAATCGGAATAGGGGAAAAAATGCACTAATCGGAATATATTCCGATCACTTTGATCGGAATGTTGAGGAGTTGGCAAATCGGAATAACGGACTAAGAGGATCAATCAGAATACTTGAAAATCCTGCCAATTGGAATAAATGAAAATGAGTACAATCAGAATATTAGAAAAGGTGCCGGTCGGAATGTGGGGAATGACCCCAATCGGAATAATCTAAACAAAGACAATCGGAATATGTTGAAAAAGGGCAAGTCGGAATATCAAAACCCTTTTCCGATCAGATGATCGGAATGAAGGGATGGTGCTCTGGTCGGAATACAGGGTCGGAAAAGGGTTTTACCTTTTCCGAAAATGATGTTGATCTGAAAATAAAGCAAGCAATAAGCTATGAATAAGCCAATCACCAAACTAGCTCGAATCTATAAAGTACCGGATTGAATAAGCTCAAATAACAATCTATCTAAACTTCAAATAAGCAAAAACTTAAATCAAATGATAAAAAGACAAACTTTTTAAGAAAACTTTAAAAAGTAAATAAGCAAAACAAACAAATAAGCCAATAAGCACAAGGATCTCAAAGCTTATTCGTGTAGAAACTTAGGAAAACATAAAAAGATTAACCTTTTAAGCACAAAATCATTGATGAACAACACGGATCATACGAGATTTGTACCAAAATCAATCAAAATCAAAGGAAGGAAGGATGAGATAAAAGATTAAAAGCTTAAAACTTGAACTTGATTAATGAAAAATAATACAAAGTTTTGATCTTGAAAGAGAAAAAGATGAAATCTAGTGAGAGAAAGTTTAGAACTTTCTCTCTCTAAAACTAGAGAGAAAATGAAAAAACTACAAACTACCTAAAAACTAAGTGTTGAATTTTTGTGAAGTAAGGTCCTATTTATAGGCAAGTCTTGTGGTGGTGGGCTTGTGATTGGGCTTTGGTTTGGGCTTCTTTTTCTTCTTTCTTCTTTAGTCTTCACGCTTCTTTAAATAAACGTTTCCGACTTGGATTTGAGAAGTGTCGGTGAATAATTCCAACTCGTCTTATAATCTTTTGTTTAATAGACTCGAGTTCTTCGACATATATAAATCCTCCATCTTTGGCTCTATTCTTCGATAAATCTTCAAATAGGCACAATGACTTCAAATCTTTTGCATCTCTTGGACAATAGACTTCGTCTTGAGTCTTTTTCCTTGATAAAACCCGTGCAATCCCATGTTTTCTTCAATATTCATCCGGTTGACTCTGAAAACACAATAAACACAAAAACCACGCATAATTCCAAACAAATGACATTAAATACGTGTTTTGGTCTTGTTTTAGCCAGAATTAAGTGGTAAAATGATGGGTGTTTTCACACCTATCACCTTTTCAAAACAATCTCTTATAAAATGATGCCTAATTTCTATGTGTCTAGTTTTAGAATGATGTACAGGATTCTTAATAATGCATAATGTACTGTTATTATCTACAAATATCTTGGTATGCATAAATTTATACCCATAATCCAACAGCTGGTTTTGTATCCATAGAACTTGTCCACAACAAGCAGCTGCAGCCACATACTCTGCTTTAGTTGTAGAATTTTCCACCACTGTTTGTTTCTTGCATTACCAAGATATGAGTCTGCTCCCAAGAAATTGGAATCCACCAGTTGTAGATTTCCAATCAAACTTATCACCTCCATAATCAATGTCTGAATAGCCAATAAGCTCCAATGGAGAATCTTTAGGCTACCATAATCCCAAGGTGGATATCACCTAAGGTATCTAAAGATCCTTTTAACAGAATTAAGATGACACTCTTTGGGAGTCACTTGATGGCGTGCACATGCACACACAACAAACATGATGTCAGGTCTAGAGGCTGTAAGATACATCAATGATCCAATCATTGATCTATCATGCCTAACAGCAACATCTTTTCCATCTCCAGTCTTTCCCTAAGGGTGTTCCCTATCTATGGGTGTGCTAGCCCGTTTTTCATGAGGAGAAAAATCAAACTTCTTCAAGATCTCAACCACATATTTATCTTGAGAGATAAAGATACCATCTTCTTTCTGTTGCACTTGTAGACCTAGAAAGAAGTTCATCTCTCCCATAGCACTCATCTTGAATTTGTATGTCATGAGCTTGGAAAAGTCTTCACTCATCTTTGGATTCGATGATCCAAAGATAATATCATCCACATAGACCTGTACAAGAAGAAAATCCTTGCCAATCTTCATGGTAAATAGAGTCTGGTCTATGGTGTCCCTCTTAAACCCATTCTCCACAAGGTAAGTGGATAATGTACCATACCATGCTCTTGGGGCTTGATGAAGTCCATACATTGCTTTCTTGACTCTATACACCTTGTTTGGATGCTCCGAATCTTCAAAACCTGGAGGTTGCATAACATACACTTCCTCCTCAAGTGTGCCATATAAGAAAGCACTTTTCACATCCATTTGATAAACTGTGAAACCCATGCAAGAAGCATAGGCTAGGAAAATCCTTATTGCTTCAATTCTTGCAATAGGTGCAAAAACCTCTTCATAGTCTATCCCTTCTTCTTGTTTATAGCCCTGAGCAACTAAACGTGCCTTGTTTCTGACCACAATCCCTCTTTCATCCTTTTTATTCCTTAGAACCCAACGTGTCCCAATAGGTCTGACATACCTTGGACATTTCACTAGCTCCCAAACATCTTGAGTTGTAAACTGGTGAAGCTCATCCTGCATTGCTTCAACCCATCTTGGTTCTTTAAGAGCTTCAAAAATCTTCTTGGGTTCCTTTTGTGACAGAAAACAGGCAAACAAACATGCTTACATAAGAGGGGTATCTTACTTCTTGTGAATATTAGCAATGAATACACCTTGAGTCTGGTGAGTCCTCCTTGTTTGGACATAGTCTGAATATCACCAATTATTTGGGAAGGAGGATGATCTTTGGACACCTTTGTAAGTATTCCTCCTGTAAATACTGAATTTGTTGTCCTATATATTTGTGATGATTAAACAAGAAAGAAAGGTAGATAAAAGATGAATTCTAGAGAGAGAAAGTAGTGACATAAAGTAGAGAGAATGGTTGGAACTTTTGGAGGATTAGATTAGAGAAAGAAAAAATGAAATGACCAACACCCTTCCTAACATGCTAGGAAGGGTATTTATAGTCCACCCACATGCGGGTTTGGTTATGGACTATAGTCTAATGGGTCGGGCTTTCCTTTTGGGCTTTAGTTACTTATGAATGAACTTTAGCCTAAATTTAAGCCTGTATAACACGACTAATCTACTACCTATTACAACGTTCTAAAATATGATACATAATAAACATATGACCGAGCATTCTTGTTTGACTCAATATTTTGAGGCTAACAATCTCCCCCAATGAGAGGTCATTACCCTTTATGAGAGGTCATTACCCTTTGTCATTTGGAGAATTGTAGAGATTACTAATCTCGCCATAAATGAGTATCGAATGTGTAATAGTAGTCTTGTTTCTTCATGCTGTGATCTTTGAGCATTTGTCGTTGTCTTTCGACTTTGTCTTTAAGCTTGAGATCTTCAAATCATCCTTGACTTGTCTTTGCCATCTTGCGATCTTGTGTCTTCATCCACATGCTCACACTATTAATTGTTGAATATGTCTTTAGGCATGAGTATGTGGTTTTGAATCTTTGACTTTGCTGAGTACACCGTGACGCCACCTTCTCAAGACAAAACATAGACACGGACTGAATGGCTTTGACATTCGTCCTAAATCGGTAGTGTTTTACCTCCGGTAGGTGAATACCGTTAGACGATATTAAATATCGTACCTGTGATAGGTAGATTCAGTTAAAAATCTCATTGAAAGGGTTTCGCGGGTGTCCTAGCCGTTCTCTTTACTCGACCGTCTCAAAGCAAGACTGCGAACAGAAAGAGTGAATCAATTGGATAAATATTCGCTTGATTAAAGTCGTCAATTCAAATTCCTGGAACAAGTGTGATTCATAAGAATCTTACCAATGTTGCTTTCCAGTTGACACAAGCTTGATTCATAAGAATCTCACAAGTCACCTACCATAGAGCTGTTTGATGTTGACGCCAGAAGGATTTCCCTTCGTCACTGTGAATATTAATGAATATCACTCTGAATGTTCTGGCAAGACCATAAAGATATTGCGTAGAAACCTAAAACGAGTTTGAATCAATTCAGAATCAAACCACTGTTGCTTTTCAGTTATACACATGTTCAATTCATAAAGAATCTTGCATATGACCTACCGTAGTGCTGTTTGATGTTAACACTGGAAGGATTTCCACTCATCATTGTGAATACTAAGTAGTATCACTCTGAGTGTTCTAGCAATATCACAAGGATATAGCGTAGGACTCTCTTAATCTTCATCCGTGTGTCCTAACGAGATTTGATTGATCTCTTGGCTCTAGACTCGATTTGTGCACTTTTAGTGGTCGGAGGCTAGAGCAGATGCCAACTATTTAATATCAACTATCTCTTAGTGAGAAAGTCAATAGAAGTCATGTTGTTCTCTGTGACAATAAAACAAACTTCTTTTGAGAGAAGCCTGAGTAGATAGGGAGGGGTTGTGCATTACAACACTGGGTCCATGATGAGTTGTCTTCATGATGTGTTGACCCGGTTTATGCCTAAGTTGTATGGAGGGATTCTTTGTTTACACCCTTTATCCTTACATTTCTTTTTCATTCTTCAACCCCTTTAATGCTTACCAAGACATCATTACTAGCACCTTGTTGTGATTGTTCTAGTGCTAGCATCAATACTTAGTCGGCATTCAGCTACGTTCACATTCTAACCTATCTTTCCTAAGGACTTCTAATAATCTATGGGATTGTCCATCGGAAGATCCCTCCGGTTCTGCTTGGATCATAGGATTAAACCTAACCACCCTTTTGACACCAGTAACGTCGTGAATTAAAGATGTTGTGGGTATTTGATCGTAACCATGAAAACCACTTCAAATATCTAACAAGATGTTCGAAAAACATTTAACACCTTGATAGTTTTTTCGTTTCAGAAATGCCCCCCCTTCACATGTGCATCGATAATCGAAAGTGTTTCACACATGTAGGTAAGAGTTAAAGTGCATGAGTCTTGCAAAATAGATCACATTTTAATCACATTTTCTCCCCTATCTCTAATATATAAATTCTTTTTATATTAGAGATACCAAATTTGATTAAAATATATTCTGAAAAATAGTCTTGAAAATATTCAGGAGAAAGATGTGTCAATCTTTGCATGAAGTTGAAATGCTCCCCCTCAAAAATTGATCCAATTGAATTGTCATTGTGAGGATGTGATCCACATTTCTCTTTTTGAGGATGGGAGTTTCTTGAACACACAATTTTTGAAAGATTTTGAATAATCATTGAAAAACTCTTTAAAAAAAATTGTGTTCAACACTTTTTGAAAAACCCATTCTTTTTAGCGATATGGTTTTTCTAAAGCATAAACTTGAGTTCATAGACTTTGAATGTCTTGATAAATCCACTCAAGTGTAAGAAGATTTCTCTTATTATGCTGAGGGTAAGAGCACGAAGTCGTACACTCCCCCGTAAATGTAGATCCGGGTTGCAATCTGAAAGTGATTACAAGCCATTGTGTTGAGCTCAAAACGTTGAATGTTTTGTGACAAGCTCAACCCAAGATAGATTGCTCTACCCGTTGTTAGGATAAGTTATCTTTAAAGATACAGTTTAATTTATTTGAAGTTCGAGTTACAGTCTGACATTTAACAGTAAGTCGTTTACATGAGCTTAAAAACTTGGAATGTTTTTAATAAGAGCTCATGACCGAGAAAAATAAATTTTCCCATTGTTAAGGATAAGTTATCATTCGTGATCAACTTTCCTTTCTTTGAGGTACGAGTCACAATCTGAGGTAATTGTAAATCATTGAAATGACATGTTTTGAAAAATATTTACATCTTTCATTCGAGCTTTATGTACACACCCGTGTCGTTATTGAGCGACATTTCTAGGTACATCCATATTATCGATACTGAAAGACATGTCGAGAAGAATATTTTTGGTATTTTGAAAGTTTTTCCATTTTTTTAGGGATATTTATGTTGTATTATATTTTTGTGTTTTCTCAAGTTTTTCGAAAATAATCCAAAATAGACTTTTGTACAGTAGAAGAAGGTGATATCGAATGTACAGTATTGGAACCCTTGGAGGAATAAGTGGGTTCAGAATCCGCTGAGGTACCTGCAATGACAGAAGAAGAGTTTGCACAAATACTAGTGTTAGTGTTAGCCTCAAAATATTGAGTCAAACAAGAATGCTCGGTCACAGGTTATTATTGTAACATTAGTTAGAACGTTGTAATAGGTAGTTAATTAGTCGTGGTTTACGGGGTTGGAATTAAACTAATTAAAGTCCAAAAGACAAGCCCGACCCAATATATAGTCCATTAAAGCCCGCATGTGGGTGGACTATATATACTACCCTCCTAGCATGTTAGGAGGGTGGGTTGTTAATTTTTCTCACTTCTAATCTAATATTCCCAAAGTTAATCCTCTCTCTCTCTACTTTCTCTCACTACTTTCTCTCTCTAAAATTCATCTCATATCTACCTTTCTTTCTTCATAAATTCGTATTATATCATTCATATATAAGGGACAAAAATTGGTATCAATCGCCATGGGGTAGTTTTGTGATTGGTTGTTGCGTTTTGTCACACCCTACCATGGCGGAATATGGGGTGCGATGTATGGATATCATCACAACAAACGGTGTCTCTATAGAGAAAACTTAAATGCAACTATAATGTCATAAAGAGGTGACACAAACGTCATGACAATATCTCAACCAATGCAGGAGTCTAGGTAAGTAGGTAACAGTCCTACCACTTACCCGAGACAAACAATAAACATAAACCAAACAAACATATAGGTGCCAACATGTATCACTTATAAAAAAAACATAAAGGTAAACTAAGAAGGAACAGGGATCTCTTTCTATATGCAATCCTAAGGCATCCAAGTCTAGCCACTTCTATCCTCAAGCTTAAACACATTCACACCTGAAAGAGACACTAAAACACGTCAACATAAAGTTGGTGAGAGTCATAGGTTTAGACTCCAACGCCAAATCAGTTACAAGCTGTGAATAACAAACACCAACATAATAACATATGGACAATGTGCTACAATAATGTATTAACAACTAGCATTCAAGTTCAATCAATCATCACAATTCCAAGGCATCACGCCTTACCAACAACCACAATTTCTAAGGCATCACGCCTTACAAAACACTATAATTTCCAAGGCATCACGCATTACCAAACACCATGGTACCATAGATGATCACACTATGTACCTATCCCAAGGCCACTACCTTGTCATTATCCATTGGTCCCATAGACGATCACGCTATGTACCTATCCCAAGGCCCCTACCTTGTTAAACCACAATAACTGAGACGGCACGTGTCCCTTGATCCAAATCATACACAATCAAGAATCACATAGCAGTTAATCACATAAGTGCACACACAAGTCCTTCACAAAACCATAAAAACATTCACAGCATCAATTTATAAATAACTCAACACAGTGTCTCTTCCATCCCATCTGGAAGTAAAAATCAATAATAAACATGCGACTATGAAACTCACCTGATTGCTTCTTCACAAGTCCTCGCACTAGCAACAAGCTAACAAACCAAAAACACACGATCAATACACGAACCAATCACTAAGATGGCTCATCAACCTATGATGGACATCTAACCTATTCCCATATAAATACCTCATTGATAAGCTCTAATCACCCCATTACCCTTCCCTAACAAGTGCTTAACTTGGTTAAGTTTAATAGCAATCCCGTTCATATTTTACACAAAACAGTCCCAGTTTTTAGGTCTCAAAACTTTAAGTCAAACGCCCACTTAAACATACCCATGGTTTCTGTAAAAGGAATATTCATACCCTTACATATGTTATCTAACACCTCCCACTTGCCCTAACCTTAAAGCTACTGTTAAGGCCCCGATATATATATATATATATATATATATATATATATATATATATATATATATATATATATATATATATATATATATATATATATATATATATATATATATATATATATATATATATATATATATATATATATATATATATATATATATATATATATATATGTATATATATATATATATATATATATATATATATATATATATATATGTATATATATATATATATATATATATATATATATATGTATATATATATATATATATATATATATATATATATATATATATATATATATATATATATATATATATATATATATATATATATATATATATATATATATATATATATATATATATATATATATATATATATATATATATATATATATATATATATATATATATATATATATATATATATATATATATATATATATATATATATATATATATATATATATATATATATATATATATATATACTTTTGTCATTCCAGATTTCCTGATTTTAAACATACTAAAAGTTTGTTACAATTAAGGGGTCTTACCCTAAACCACAACCTTAGCCCAAGTACAGATACTTACTACAATATATAAACCATCTCTCATGTTCGTTAGAAGATCCCAATGCAACCCTAAGTACCACAAACAATCCAATACTTAAAAAAAAAACAGGCTGACTTCAAAACTGTTTTGACCTCCGACTGTTGTAACCTGTTTTTGACCCACTTCCCAACCTCCATATTAGTTCTTGTTTCTTGCATTGGAAAGCCACTTCAATTACATTTTCAGGGATACTTGGATCGTAAAATAAGAGTTTGTAGAACGCCCAATATGATCAAAACAATTGACTCAAAATTCTGCCCAGTTTTCAAAAACGGGTTTAACTAAATTAACCTCATTAATTAACCCTAATCCCACTAATTACAAGCCCGAATTTATGTAATAATCATGTTATGATTAATATAACATTATTTTACTGTTTTTATAATAAACCCTAACCTAAATCCATCATAAGATGATTAAAGAATACATAAAAACAATTTAATTAAAAAGGGTTTGAAGATTTTACCTTAGATTTTTTTTGAAAAACAAGATTTTTGATGAAGAACCCTAATTTTTCTCCATGGATGTCGACCCATACTTGATCTCCAGGGATTTTATGAAGTGTTTTGATAAAAATAAGGCTTTCTATACTTTCCTAACAAGTCCTTGGCCCATATACAAAAGCCCGGTTCCCTTTTTCCCTTTTTTCCCCTTTTCTTTTCTTTTTTTCACATAACCGACCTATACCCATTTAACTTCGTTTTTTTCCTTTTTATTATTAATATTTGTATTAATAATATTACCTTAATTTTCCTTAATTTATTTCAGCTCCTAAAGCCTCCAAAATCTCAAAACTGTAAAACTAGTCAAATTTACGCGTTTTACCGTAAAAGACGTAAAATATACACTTTTAAAAAAATCTCAAATTTAGAAATAAACTTTATAACTAAGTCCTAAATGACGTAAAACCATCCCGAAAAATATCCATATGACTAATTACCTCATCCGAGACCTCTAAATGTTAAACCGTAAATCGTAAAAACACGATTTTCTATAATACATATACGTATACATAAAACCACTAAATAAGACCATCTCACTTCATAGTCACTATCATGTGAACTCATGAACATGAAATCATCACACCTCGTTTCACTCACAAGGTACCCCATACCGGAAACGATATCCAAACCACAATCTATACACACCAATAAGCACATAAACACGTAAAGACACGTAACTAGCACAAAATAAAACTAAGTGACGAACCTCAAAACCAGGGTTGTCACATCACTCCCTCCTAATAGAAATATCGTCCCGAGATTTACTCCTTAGGATCAACACACAACCAACAAATCACACGAGGATACTTGTTCTAAACGAACTCCCATCATTTCCACGTGAACTTTAGTTCAAGTTTCAAAATACCACATATACAAACCAAAAATAATTAAACTCATTACCAAAATCTTGACCTCACAGTCAATAAATCTCACATATGACTCTTTGATAAAACAAAGACTCTTATTAACACAAGTCCCGAATAACCGTACATGCAAAATGCATTCTCAAACAACCTTTACCAATCTCAATACATGAAATGTATCCTGTATACAACTCATTTCCTCCAGGTAATTCTATGCTCATAAGCTAATGGTCCGATCTTTCCAAAGATCATAAATGGACCTACAAAACTCTACATCAACTCTTCCATTTTACCAAATCATACCACCCGTTACTATGGGTGAAAATCCCTACATAACTTTATCACTAAATCTAGTGGTTTCCTCCCTTTTCTACATAGCATCCCTTGTTGCTCCCATCCATTCCACAAACATTATTACCACATTAGTAGCCTCTTTTACCAATTCTAGTCCACAATGGGGACAACTCACCCTATCCTTTCATATAGTGCCCCAAATGGCATTTATCGACTTCTAGTATGATAACTATCATTATATGAAAACTCAGCCATCGCGAATGAGTTTCCTAACTCCCTCTAATCAATCACTCATGTCCTCAGTGTGACTCCTAAGGTTGTATAAATATCTCACTTGCCTATCCTTTTCCAGTTAGCCGGATATACTCATATCCAATCATGTTGATCAGCTCCCTTTAGTCCCTATGGCATATCACACCTATAACTCCTCATCCATTTGATTATCAATACTAATCCTCCCAAACAATCAGTACAGATCAGTGCCATTTCCTTTTCCAATCTCGACCTATTTTATTCTTGCTTCGCTCCTATACACACTTCCTTCTTTTTCCTCAACTCATACCATACATCACAATGTGATGCTTCCCATCGTGTCTTCCCTTGCCATAATCCTTCCTAAGGCATTCCATACATATTAGGCTAACTTTTACGCAAAACCCTCCATTCTATCACATCCGTACGCAATCCTTCCAACTTCTCAACCACGTGACTTCTCATTCTTCTTGAAATATGAGATGAATTAGTCAGTCTATCGACTATCACCCAACTCTCGTCGTACATATTCCTCCTCCCCATTATGTACCCCTTTCACTAACTTCGTCCTTACAATTCCTTTTCTAAGCTACTCCTATCTATGTAGGAAGTATAGTCTACGTCCCTTTTCTCCATACGATTGTCCAAGCCACGCAACATACACGTTGACGCGTTCTCTGCTTTAGACAACTCAACTCGTGCAACCTATATCCTTTATCCAAACCGCCCTAATACGTCATCCCTATAGTTCAAGTTCGTCTCAGCTTCACCTCATCCTTCTTATTCCATGTCTCATCGACCATGCTTGCCTTTCCCAGATGGTACTTGGCCTTGCAAATTTCTTTCATCAATTAACTCCACCCATCACCTTTGCCAAATGTTCAATCAAGATGATTTAATATGTATTGGAGACGTTCATGATCCGTATAGATCATTCTCCACGTCTCGTACACCAAATGCCTCTAGCATTCTAGGCAGATATAACAGTCCAGCTCCACTAACTAAGTCTATCCAGTTCTTCCAAATCTTCAGTTCCTGCAACTTATAAGTGATCGCCTTTCTTTGTCGTCCTCGTACACCTCCAAATCCTTGCTCCACGTATCGTCATTCTTCGCGAATTCATCCAGTCCTTCCGATAATGCCAAGATCGGCTCATTATCCAATCCACCTCTTCAGCCTCCAAAATGCTTCCTCATCCTTCTTCACTTCGCCCCTTGCTGGTTCCATGATATGCCATCATTTCTAACCTACTAAATTTCAGGAAATTTTCGGAAAACTTACATGCCCTACGAACAATCATAAATACCTTTGAGGTATTGTATCCCCTTCTAACACTCTCTATGGCGCGTTACTTGTGCTAGTATCCCACAAATCTCTATTCATCTCCTTGGTACTCCTAAGAGACCTCATGACCACATTAGTTCGTCTACGAACTTCTTTCCTCCCCCACTAAGGGTATTCCGACCGTTCTCTCATGGTCACCTACTTAAGTGTGTAGGCGCGACCAAGTCTTTCATATGACTACCTCAACGCTCCCGAACAATACGAAACCAAAAATACATCCTGAATCCACCAGATACAATCAACGAATCAAACCAACGGATAACTAACGACATTTCACGTGCACCAGTTAAAACAAGTCAAAAACCATGAGACTCAAAAGAAAACTCAAACCCAAAACGTGTATCAATTCAAAATGACCCATCACAACAAAAAATAATCCAAGAAACATCCAATGGCAACCAAACATATTACGCCCCGTGACATATTATTTAAACCGTGCAAAAGATCGACTTTTCCAAAAGAATTTATATTTTTTTATTATTATTACTTCCCACATCTATGTGACTCAAACTATCTACAAATAACCTTCTAGACGAACTCAAAACTCAACTCAAAAACTAGGTATCCCGTGCATCCCGAATTATAAAAAATAAACTACTATTCAAACTCAACCTTTAACCCGACACTTGTACAATAATTTCGACCAGGATACTGACCTCCCATGACTATACATTCTGAATATTTGAAAAGTACGTTCCGAGTAAATAATTTTAGGATTTTGAATCATCCAAAAAGCTCTAAAAACGAACAAGTTATGACCAAAACAATTTTATACTAGTTGTTTTAAAATTAAAGAATAAACTTAATCCTTTTAAATGAAAGATATAATTGTATGTGTAACCTTCATAAACTCAAGTTAACCTCGTATTAATGATTATAAATGACGTGAATCGGTTAAACCCAATTATATAAACTATGTAAGTAGAAAGAAATTTTATTTCGCTTTATTTTAAAGAAAGTCTTTTAGAATTTGAAATAATAAGTGTTGATTAAAAAAAATCTTATGTTGCACCTTGTTTCAAACACGACTCCAACACCTTACCCTTATTTTACCGAATACAACCAATTATCTAACCCTATAATAGATTTCCAAGTCCCCCTTTTTCTCAATATATACCGACCAAAAGAAATGTAAGACCCAACACAAAAGATTCCATTATCTCAAAAGAAATCCCAAGTTATTTCAATAGACTTAAAACCAAGAACACCATTTTAGAACGTACACGTGAAATACGAAACTCAAAGAATACGCTCGAGACACACTTCAAAAGATTCAAAACGTCGTTGAAACTCCACCAAACTCGAGCACTAATAAATTGTTTAAACACGAGAGAGCACTAGGTATGTTCAAGTAATAATAACTACTGAACGACCATAAATCATAACATAACATCTATCAGTATATATACATCCGCATATGTATACCTATTGAATCCCCCAAACATACTCGTTATCATATATGTCAAGTCAATCAATCGCTTTATACGCTCGTTTTTTCATACGAGTTATCACCATCTCACCGTGCCACAAAAGGCATAAATCCCACCTCCAAAACCAAACCATATCGTGTGACCCCATAATCACACAACAAAACTATAACCCAAAACATATAACACAAAAAGAACAATAGCCATATCATAGGCAGCCATTACATAAACCCATATATGATACATATACCCAAATTCTACATCTCATCATATACAAGCATGTACTAACCCTCTTTCATGCAATCATACTTGAGAATCCATTGAAGTTGTGGTACTTGTATAACTATGTTGGCCACCATACTTATACAATTACCCTTTCCCCAATGCACTCCCTCCTATGATGACACTTATAAGAATCAATACAACATATAATAAATAAATCCATCTACTCACATAAGCTCATAACCACATAACCAAATAGGTCCAAAACCCCATCTATTAAAATAACAAAATAAAACTCTTGGAATACAGAAATCCATAGTCTAGCTAAAACAGCCTAGACTAAATCCAAAACAAAAACATAATCAGTTATAAGTCACGTCGCCCATAAGAGTGGAAGCAGCATAAAATCCTTCATACCCACCTACTCCTAATAACTCGAACCACCACATGATTCTTAGGGAACATGACTTAAACATCAAAAGAAAAATAACATACCTCAGGTATGTAAAATAACTCGACAAAAGATAGAAACTACCTTGTACCAAATTATGTACTATAATTTATAATTTAAGCAAAATACAACAATGACTAGTGTGGACGATTATGGTTCAACCCGCACTAGTCACAAACCCGAAAAGAAAATAACATGTGACTAAGTATGAACATACTACGTTTTAATTCATACTAGTCAAAACATCGCAATAAATAACATCCAAACACATCTGTTATTATAAAATGCACACATACTCCTATGACGCCTATATGCAGGGACCCCTAAGCTATAGACTAGGCTACGCGACTAGGCAACCTAATTCTCCATAACCATTGTCTCTGATACCATTCTATCACACCCTACCATGGCGGAATATGGGGCGCGACGTATGGATATCATCACAACAAATGGTGTCTCTATAGAGAAAACTAAAATGCAACTATAATGTCATAAAGAGGTGACACAAATGTCATGACAATATCTCAACCAATGCAGGAGTCTAGGTAAGTAGGTAACAGTCCTACCACTTACCCAAGACAAACAATAAACATAAACCAAACAAACATATAGGTGCCAACATGTATCACTTATAAAAAAAAACATAAAGGTAAACTAAGAAGGAACGGGAATCTCTTTCTATATGCAATCCTAAGGCATCCAAGTCTAGCCACTTCTATCCTCAAGCTTAAACACATTCACACCTGAAAGAGACACTAAAACACGTCAACATAAAGTTGGTGAGAGTCATAGGTTTAGACTCCAACGCCAAATCAGTTACAAGCTGTGAATAACAAACACCAACACAATAACATATGGACAATATGCTACAATAATGTATTAACAACTAGCATTCAAGTTTAATCAATCATCACAATTCCAAGGCATCACTCCTTACCAACAACCACAATTTCCAAGGCATCACGCCTTACCAAACACCATAATTTCCAAGGCATCACGCCTTACCAAACACCATGGTACCATAGATGATCACACTATGTACCTATCCCAAGGCCACTACCTTGTCATTATCCATTGGTACCATAGACGATCACGCTATGTACCTATCCCAAGGCCCCTACCTTGTTAAACCACAATAACTGTGACGGCACGTGTCCCTCGATCCAAATCATACACAATCAAGAATCACATAGCAGTTAATCACATAAGTGCACACAAAAGTCCATCACAAAACCATAAAAACATTCACAGCATCAATTTATAAATAACTCAACACAGTGTCTCTTCCATCCCATCTAGAAGTCAAAATTAATAATAACATGGGACTATGAAACTCACCTGATTGCTTCTTCACAAGTCCTCGCACTAGCAACAAGCTAACAAACCAAAAACACGCAATCAATACACGAAACAATCACTAAGATGGCTCATCAACCTATGATGGACATCTAGCCTATTCCCATATAAATACCTCATTGATAAGCTCTAATCACCCCATTACCCTTCCCTAACAAGTCCTTAACTTGGTTAAGTTTAACAGCTATCCCGTTCATATTTTACACAAAACAGTCCCAGTTTTTAGGTCTCAAAACTTTAAGTCAAACGCCCACTTAAACATACTCATGGTTTCTGTAAAAGGAATATTCATACCCTTACATATGTTAGCTAACACCTCCCACTTTCCCTAACCTTAAAGCTACTGTTAAGGCCCCGATATATATATATATATATATATATATATATATATATATATATATATATATATATATATATATATATATATATATATATATATATATATATATATATATATATATATATATATATATATATATATATATATATATATATATATATATATATATATATATATATACATACTTTTGTCATTCCAGATTTCCTGATTTTAAAAATAATAAAAGTTTTTTACAATTAAGGGGTCTTACCCTAAACCACAACCTTAGCCCAAGTGCAGATACTTACTACAATATATCAACCATCTCTCATGTTCGTTAGAAGATCCCAATGCAACCCTAAGTACCACAAACAATCCAATTCTTAAAAAGAAAACAGGCTAACTTCAAAACTGTTTTGACCTCCGACTGTTGTAACCTGTTTTTGAACCACTTCCCGACCTCCAATTTAGTTCTCGTTTCTTGCATTGGAAAGCCACTTAAATTACAATTTCAGGGATACTTGGATCGTAAAATAAGAGTTTGTAGAACTCTCAATATGATCAAAACAATTGACTCAAAATTCTGCCCAGTTTTTAAAAACGGGTTTAACTAAATTAACCTCATTAATTAACCCTAATCCCACTAATTACAAGCCCTAGTTTATGTAATCATCATGTTATGATTAATATAACATTAATTTACTGTTTTTATAATAAACCCTAACCTAAATCCATCATAAGATGATTAAAGAAAACATAAAAACAATTTAATTAAAAAGGGTTTGAAGATTTTACCTTAGATTTTTTTTGGAAAACAAGATTTTTGATGAAGAACCCTAATTTTATCCATGGATGTCGACCCATACTTGATCTCCAGGGATTTTATGAAGTGTTTTGATAAAAATAAGGCTTTCTATACTTTCCTAACAAGTCTTTGGCCCATATACAAAAGCCCGGTTCCCTTTTTCCCTTTTTTCCCCTTTTCTTTTCTTTTTTTCTCATAACCGACCTATACCCATTTAACTTCGTTTTTTTTCCTTTTTATTATTAATATTTTTATTAATAATATTACCTTAATTTTCCTTAATTTATTTCAGCTCCTAAAGCCTCCAAAACCTCAAAACCGTAAAACTAGTCAAATTTACGCGTTTTACCGTAAAAGACGTAAAATATACACTTTTAAAAAAAATCTCAAATTTTGAAATAAACTTTATAACTAAGTCCTAAATGACTTAAAACCATCCCGAAAAATATCCATATGACTAATTACCTCATCCGAGACCTCTAAATGTTAAACCGTAAATCGTAAAAACACGATTTTCTATAATACATATACGTATACGTAAAACCACTAGATAACACCATCTCACTTCATAGTCACTATCATGTGAACTCATGAACATGAAATCATCACACCTCGTTTCACTCACAAGGTACCCCGTACCGGAAACGATATCCAAACCACAATCTATACACACCAATAAGCACATAAACACGTAAAGACACGTAACTAACACAAAATAAAACTAAGTGACGAACCTCAAAACCAGGGTTGTCACACGTTTTCATTTGATTTATTTGATTTAATCCTTATTTCTTCCACGAATTCAAGATTTTCTATGTTTTTTAGTGTTTTTCAAGTCGTATAACTTCTTTATTCGTGTCATAGTGACTTGGGTATCTTGATTTTGTGGAAACCTTGGTTTCCGGATCTTTTAAGCTACTAGGAATGATCATTGTTCATATGATTAAATAATCAAAGCGGAATTAGAACAACAACCATTAACAAGGTGTTTAGGCATAATAACATGAATTAAAACAAATGGGATGTTCATTATATTAATAACAAACATCCACTAGACGTGTATACATTGAATCCCACATCTAGTGCACACACACGTTTAGGTTTACATTGTGAATGAATTATATGAAAAACCTAATAACCCTTGATTCCTTTTATAGTGCAAGGATTAGGGTTTTACAAGAGATAATGATGAATAAACAGGTAAATCTTCTATTCAAATAAACTTATGCAGAATATCTTTTGCATGTTTATCTAAATAGAAGCTTCCATAAGCTTCTTTGTCTACGTTTTGTCAATGCTTGAATTGCATGTGACAATGCTTGGATTGAACACGACAATGCTTGAGCCATCAACGCCTAATTAACTCTTGTCAATGCCCAAATTAGTCTTGACAACGCTTAGACAATAACTTCACGTTTTCTTCATTTTTGAGTTTCTGGCACATCAACTTTTTGACCCAACAATCTTCCCCTAGTTGATGGTGGCAAAACTCTATGTGTATCTCTTGTAAGTTGTACATGATCTTCAAATTGCTTCCCTCAAGTGTAGCACATATTTCTTCCCCTTTTTGTCACATGAACAGGAAAGTAAACAATGTTGCAATCTTTGAAGATTCTCCATATGTAGCTCTTTGTAATGATCTTGAAGAACAATTAATATAATATTTTTGATGTAGAAGTAGAATAACCCAACCCTATGTTCCATGTCTTGTACTATCCATGTGATGAAAAACTTATACCAATGATTAAATATAAGTAGACCTCGATCCCTTGTCAATATTCTCATCATATGTGAGACACTGAGCACGATAATGTAACTCCTTCAAGTGTTATGACAAGTCTTCATCACCAACCATGTAAAGCACGAACAAGTTACCTTTAAAGTCACTAGTGCATGACTTTAAGATATGATAGAACACAAACTCGCGAAAATCTTTTTCAATCATCAAACTTATCATAAGAATTCTTCCCCTTAAGCCAACACCTCTTCATGATGAATTTAATGGAATAACATCTTCATTCCATATGTAAAAGCCACTCTCAAGGCTACCCCGATTACATAGTTTAAAATATCCATCAAATTTCCACGAATAGTTGTTAACTCGCTTTAAGATCATTAATCCCTTTAAAAATATCCGAGCCATAAATATCATCATGATATTCTAAATTAAAACGAAGATTCCATGTACCTTTGTGTGTATTTTCCTCCTTTTTGTGTGCTTAAAACGTACCAATTTTCCAAACAGCAGCGATTCCTGTGTTGTCCAATATCCTTTTTCATCCAAGATCTAAGTCAGATGTATTGTCCGATATCGAACAATACGTGTCAGCGTTCAAAATCTCATATATCGGACAACACTGTCAACTCTATCAACGTTGACTTATTCTGTCAGCGTCAAAATAACAAACGTCAGCGTCAAACTCAAACTTTGTCAGCGTTAATACCAACCTCGTCAGCGTCAAATTCCTTATCAGCGTTGCACCAAAACTTTGTCAGTGCCAACCAATATTCATAGCCCATCAAACTCGTATTTTAACTTTTCCTGCCATGTTTCCATATGTCAAAGAAAAATAGGAGTTAAATATTTCCTAGAGTTTAGGAATATCTCGTAAATCTTTATTCTCAAATCCCATAAAATCAGGTTTATAAAGACGATCTTTGTAAAACCCGCATGCTTTTACCATGAATAGTGCCCTTAAGATCGTACGTCCTAGATTAAAACTTACCTCATGTAGTATTGATCACATTCATGTGCTAATAATCAAGCAAGTGCATACGTGTATGACATGACAAGTATCGATTACGTACGAACTCATGATAAACAGTTAATAAATATATCACGTGAACATAATTAAATCATGATCACCATTTAAAATACGAACTAGAATAATTACGTAAATACATATAATATAATTACGAGCGTTAAAATAAACAAAAACGCTTCAGACACGAACACGCTTCAGACACGAACACGTTTAACCACGAACGAACACGAGAGCACACTATAATATTTTAGACACGGAAAACATTTGGGCTACCCCTTGTGGGCCCCATTGCCACGAAATTTGGAAGCTAAAAGGGCCTAGCCCATTAATTTTATTATCAAGGAAAAAGGAGGAATCATGTTTCATTTTACAAAATCTAGGAAATAAATAAAAACCCTAAAAGTTTTCCTCCTCCTTCTTCCTCTCCCTTTTGGCCGCCACCTTTACAACACCATAGGAGGGTGTTTTGTTGATTTTGATCTTGAATAATTGTACAAGTATTCGTGTTTGTTCATTCTCTTTCAAGACACGTATTGGTATATCATTTCTTAACCTTTCTTTTTCATTTCTTTTAATCTTTAATTTTATTATGAACATGTTATTATTATTTTTTATTTAAACATGATAATTATCATTGATCTAACATGTTTTGGTATAAATTAAAATCAAAGATTGATTTAAAGGGGGTGTTTGTTTTTAGACGCCTAGCAAAACAAACCCGAGGGGGGTTTGGTTTGCTATTGCCGCCACCACCAAGACCACTTTTGGTCTTGGTTGGCTCATGTGGGTCCCACGGCAGCAAGGAACCAAGGGGAACCCCGATTTGGTTCGGGGTACGGTGTCGATTTCATGCCCGGTTCACGGTTCGTTGGTTAAATCATGATTCATGCTACATGTTAATTTTTATGAATTATGAACTTAGGATATAATTAATTAATAACATGAAATATTAATTAAATCATGACTTAGGTTATTTTAACTATTAGTTTATCATGACATTAATTTAACCTAAGTATTTTATGTTATAAGTTATAATTAATTAATTATTAAAACATGCCTATAATTAATTAATTTAGACATGACTTAGGTTATATTATTATTAATAATAATACACGTTTTAACCTAAGTATTTTCATTTCATTTTAATTAAAACATGTTATACTTTAATTAAAATGCTTAACCTATAGTTTAATTAAAATACATGAAATAATAATTAAACTATACACTATATCATATGACTTAAGAATAAGCTTATAACACTTAGACTTATATGTTAGCTTATGTAATCAGCTTAATTCTAATTATGGAAACTTCTATTTATAGAAACTTAATTAAATAAGGCAACTAATCTAATTATGGAAACCTTCTATATATGGAAATCAATCTATTTCAGGCAGCTAATCTAATCATGGAAACTTTCTATTTTTAGAAACTAATCTATTTTAGGCAGTAAATTCTATTTTTGGAAATTTTCTATTTTTGGAAACTTTCTATTTTTGGAAACTTTCTATTTTTGGAAACTTTCTATTTTTGGTAACTTTCTATTTTTGGAAACTTTCTATTTTTGGAAACTTTCTATTTTTGGAAACCTGCTATTTTTGGAAAGTTACTTATTATTACACAGTAAGTATAATAATACATGAAACACCAGTAATACTTAATCAGATTAATCAGAATACCAGATAAACACAGTTTAAGGCTTTAAACAGTGAACCATGACCTAAAACATACCAAATCAGCTAAAATGAGACACAGAACCCAGTACGTAATCAGTGAATCGATACTTATACACGTGTGTATTCATGTAGCGTTAGTGATCCAGAAGTAGGAGTCTTTCTTCCGTTCATTTCACTGGACTTGAGGTACGGATTCCCGTCCTTTCAGTATGGACATTCTTTCCTTATTAGGATTTCCCCGTATGCAGCCAACTGTTTTCCCCAGCATTTGTTTTATTGTTTTGAACTGCTTATGTTAATTTAGCATAAACTATAGCCATATACAAGCATGACCAGTTTCACCTAGTTATGGAGGTACCATAACCATAGCATTGGAGGCACCGATGTTATGACTTCCCCACGGCGGAGTGATTGCTCGTGGCGTCCCTTTTCAGTTTGGCCATATTATTATATCAGTCGGGGCGTATGGGTGCATCCTAGTTACATGTTTTATTCAGTTTATCATGGTGAATGTGGTGTGTGCCTTGCACCCTTCACAAGGAGCTGATCCCTCCTACCCAAATCAGTATATTGATTAGAGGCATCCCCTCTAATCAGCATGATGAGGTCACCCCTCCAAGTATTCATGCACGTGACCTTTTCATGACCTATATGGGCTATGGTATATATATGTTAAAACAGTTTTCACAGGTTAAACATAAGGCTTTTCAAACTATAAAACCAGTTTTCATGATACTTAACCAGTTTACTCAGTATTTAGTCTTCCGCTGTTATATGTTACATGCTTATCCTATTTCAAGCTTTATTGTACATCCGTGCACTGAGCGTCTTGCTCAGCCGTTACTTTCCTTTCCATGTCCCAAAACGGCAGGTACCCAAGACTCGAGCATTTGGAGGACGCACATAGGATGGAAGCTGCCAGAGACTTCTTTTCCTTTTTGCCTTCATATAGTTATGCTTGTTTAGTCTTTATTCAGTTCATTTCCTTTATTTATGTTTTGGGCTTATGTTTGGGAACCGATGTTTGATTCCGGTTTTCCCTATGGTCATGTATGTTTTACTACATATTACCTTGCATGCTTTGATGACACGCCATAATTACGCGTGACATTCCATTTATCAAAATGGGGTGTTACAATTATGGTATCAGAGACAAGGCTTCGACCTGTAGGCTCTAAAACTCGACCTGTGACTAGTGGGTAGTCTCCAGGAGCTTCCTAAGCCAACGATTGTTATTCCACGTATTGATGTTTCAGCGCGTTGTTGTTTTAACCATTATGTTTTCAGCACCTTTTTGTTTTAGCCATGACGTTTTCAGCACCTTGTTGTCTTCACCATGATGTTTTCACCAGTATCGTCTTACTAATATGGAATGAACAACCGTCATCCATACTTAGTTATGTGTCAGTGTTTATGCATGATGTTCCTAGTGAACTGTGATTATGTGAACTGAACCCCAGTAGTTCATAATTTTCACATAAAATTTTTCTGTTAAGTTTTGACAATGACTTTTAATTATTATGTTCCATGCATTCATGCATTTATATCATATGTCATCTGTTGCAGGAATTTTGACTAAGTAATGGTTGGTACAGGACTGGCCCTATTTGGTCGCATGTGCTTTTATCGAAACTTTTAACTTTGGGACCGACCCATAGGCGTCCCTCGCCATGTCTTTTGTTTTGGAACCGACCCATAGGCGTTCCCTCGCACATATAAAGGTTTTATAAACTACATTACGCATTCATGCACTGTTTTCTTGCATAAAATTTTTCTCATGATTTAAATTGGCATAAATTTTTTTTCATGTCCCATCATAAGTTATTATGTCTTTATGTCAAGTATGCCTTCATACTGTCATGGTTAACTTCAGTTTCATGCTGATTATGTTATACACTTCTTCGTAATAGATGGTTTCGTGTTTCCTCGTGATAATTACGTCTTCATGTTGATTATGTTTCACGCCTCTTTTGTTATTTACGTTGTCCTGCAAGACATTGTTAGATTTCTTGAATCATGCTTTCATGATAGTCATGGTTGATTTCCATTGATCATGCTGTCAGGCAAATCATCGTTGAATTTTGTGTAACCACACTTTAGCGTTTCTCTATGCAACCAGAATGATGTCTATGCTAATACTGTCAGGTTATCATGATGGTTTTCTTAACCGTTTAACCGGTTTACTTTCCTTAAATCATGACAAATGAACGAGTCCATACCGATCATTTCATGTGCATTCCATGTGTACTCCACGTACCGTAATTCATGTGTATTAATCCATGTGTATTCTTCTTGCAATACTTCACGAGTATTCGCTAGTCGATTCTAAATTATCTCAGGCGTATGTTCACTTGCTGATATTCTACAAGGTTGTCGATGCCGCTCATAGCTTGGAGATGTTACTGAAGGTTGATGCTGCTGATGTTGGGAGACGCTACGAGATGCTGATGCTGATGCTGTTCACAACCTGGAGATCCTAAAAGACGAAGACAAAGGCGTCGGAGCAAAGCAATTGGACGAGAAGATGCTTCACCATCAGACAATTCCCATCAATCATTGTCCCAAATTCATAGTTACATGTCACACGTCGTTCGGCTGTCATTTCAGCCATATGAGTGCAAACCAGTACCAGCCGGCCACTCAGCTAAATAGTTACATGAGTCACTGTCATGAGAATGACCGTCATGGAACCGACAGACAAGATGATAGTAACCACTACTATGACAGCAACTATCCTAGAAATCACAACCGAGGCTCCGGCCACGGACGTGATCAGGCATACAAATGATCAGTAACCCAACCGATCCGCCAATTTTGGCATTTTAACCTAATATTTGTAGTTCTAATTGTTTCACATCTCGAGACACATGTCTCACGTATACTTTCTGAGGACACATGTCAAGATACCAGTCAAGACATATGTCACGCTTACATTTCTCAAGACACGAGTCAAGACACATGACTCACGTCTATTTATGGAACATTTCTAAGAAATTCAGGGTACCCTCCAAGGGTACATCTATTTGTTGTGCCATGTATTAATCAGGCCACAAGAATTTCAATACCATTATCAGCGCATCAGTGAGAACTGTCATGTTGCCGATGTCACTTTCATTTCTTTCACCATAGTTCATATATTCCTGACCAGGAAGGACACCTTTCGTATTCCCACATATACGAATATTTTCCGTCAGCTTAATGATGAGATCCAAGCTGCTAACACATTTTTCCTCGGACAGACACGAGATGAATTTATATCCTAATTATGGGCTATGAACATCACACCATGCTACGATTCATAATTATGTACAGTAATGTTCAGGCTCCTGAATACTTCAGCTTGATTTTCCATCGGAAGATCTGTGCAAATTATCTATGCTTTTCAAGCATGTGCATTGTTAGCCATGGTCGCTAAAATTTTCTAGCTGTCAGTAAGACACAACCACTTAACTCTTTTACGCACAGCCAGTTGATTATTCCAAAGTCTTCCTATACATTCTAGCAGAACCTACAAGGAGAAGGATGGTACCATGAGATTATGTGTCGACTACCGTTGACTTAAACAAATCACCATTCATGACCGTTATTCTCCTCCACGTATTGACGACATGTCCAATCAACCGTATAGTGTTAATCACTTTTCCAAGATCGAACTCATGATCATGCTGCCATCAGTGACGAGTAAAAGAGCAGGACATGTCCATGACTGCTATTCGTACATGACTCGGTCACGCTAAATTTATGATTTTGAATTAGTCTCATCAATGCTCCAACCGCATTATGGACTTAATAAATTGAGTTTCCATGAACTCCTAAACAATTTTATCAGCGTTTTCATTGAGGATAACCTGATTTCCTGTAAGCCCAGAGAAGAACAGGAGGACCATATCTGCACTATGTTACAAATTTTATGCCAAGAGAAATTTTACCCTAGAAAATTTTCCAATATCAATTCTGTTTCATAACAGTGACACGCTGAATCACATGGGTTTCTATGGTTAATCTTACCATGACTCAGCTTATGCGTAAGGGAGAGAACCCTACACTACATTAGGTGTTCTAGGAAATCCTACGCTAGGAGAAGTCTAATTCAAAGACTCAGAGTTTCGCAACCTTCTATGTATCAAGTTTCTACGAAGCAGGATACAGCTACGTCCATATCTGTGTACCTGACATACCAACAGGCTAAGATAGGACACCAACAAACTGGGATGTTTTATCATCTGAAATTGTGAACTAGAATGGGACAAGATCTACACGGATTTTTGGTTACCAGATTTCAGCAAACTCAGAAGAAGCAGGATGCTATCTAGGTTATTATCAACAGTTGGATCAAGTCTGCAGAATCCTTACATCCGTACGGATTTCAGAACCAACAGATTGAACGAGCATGTTCCAGCCAAGGCTCATCCGATCACTTGGCAATCCCTCAGCTATCGGGTCAGACAAAGATTCGTAATTGTACTCCTAACTTACTTCACGTCTTCATTATAATTCCACGACTTGCTTTCGCGCTCACGTTCATGACACTATTCACGTTCATGGTCGTATTTTTGGCTTACGATTCTACGTTCATTTCTTTTCTCGTTCTGGAAGTTGCAAGAACTTGTGAGACCAGACCCAAGTTTAGTATAACTCTCCATCATCAGATAGACGTTTCACGTCATATTCCACGTCTCACCCTGTAGCGTTTGGCGTCACCGCCATTATATTATATGATCACGATATGTCTCACATGTCATGTTCATTCCACGTTCCTCATATCATGATCAAAATAGGTTACACGTATCATGGATCACGATATGTTTACTTATACTACACTCGCCATATCTCCACGTACCACGTTCAAAATTTTTCACGTATCACGTTCAAAATTTTTCACGTACTACGTTTCTTTATGTCTCGCTCATCGTTTCTAATTATCAGTTAAGTCAGATGGTCTTGCATCGTAACGTTTCAGTACCCTTGCACGTTAACTCTTATTTCCTCGATCGAATTTAGGGGATCTACCTTCCGTTGATAACCAAGAATTTCTTCGTATTCCAAGTCAAGGTCAGGAGGACCAAGATTTATCATTAGTGTCAGGATCTTCTGAAGGAACCGTTCCAAGAGGGAGGCCACTTGGAAACGGAAAAGTTCATCCGGACTTCTTATCCATTTTTTTCTCTTATCGATTAGATATGTCCTTTCAGTCACGTCACGTTCCATGTCTTTTCAGGACATGTCACGTTCCATGTTCCCTTCTACCATGTCACCTTCATTTCCGTTATTTTGCATACCTTTCCAGTTTGATTCGGGTATGTTACTTCTTTTCAGCTTACTTTATCTATAATTCGGGGACGAATTATTCTTTTTAGGGGGGGAGAATTGTAAAACCCGCATGCTTTTACCATGAATAGTGCCCTTAAGATCGTACGTCCTAGATTAAAACTTACCTCATGTAGTATTGATCACATTCATGTGCTAATAATCAAGCAAGTGCATACGTGTATGACATGACAAGTATCGATTACGTACGAACTCATGATAAACAGTTAATAAATATATCACGTGAACATAATTAAATCATGATCACCATTTAAAATACGAACTAGAATAATTACGTAAATACATATAATATAATTACGAGCGTTAAAATAAACAAAAACGCTTCAGACACGAACACGCTTCAGACACGAACACGTTTAACCACGAACGAACACGAGAGCACACTATAATATTTTAGACACGGAAAACATTTGGGCTACCCCTTGTGGGCCCCATTGCCACGAAATTTGGAAGCTAAAAGGGCCTAGCCCATTAATTTTATTATCAAGGAAAAAGGAGGAATCATGTTTCATTTTACAAAATCTAGGAAATAAATAAAAACCCTAAAAGTTTTCCTCCTCCTTCTTCCTCTCCCTTTTGGCCGCCACCTTTACAACACCATAGGAGGGTGTTTTGTTGATTTTGATCTTGAATAATTGTACAAGTATTCGTGTTTGTTCATCCTCTTTCAAGACACGTATTGGTATATCATTTCTTAACCTTTCTTTTTCATTTCTTTTAATCTTTAATTTTATTATGAACATGTTATTATTATTTTTTTATTTAACATGATAATTATCATTGATCTAACATGTTTTGGTATAAATTAAAATCAAAGATTGATTTAAAGGGGGTGTTTGTTTTTAGACGCCTAGCAAAACAAACCCGAGGGGGGTTTGGTTTGCTATTGCCGCCACCACCAAGACCACTTTTGGTCTTGGTTGGCTCATGTGGGTCCCACGGCAGCAAGGAACCAAGGGGAACCCCGATTTGGTTCGGGGTACGGTGTCGATTTCATGCCCGGTTCACGGTTCGTTGGTTAAATCATGATTCATGCTACATGTTAATTTTTATGAATTATGAACTTAGGATATAATTAATTAATAACATGAAATATTAATTAAATCATGACTTAGGTTATTTTAACTATTAGTTTATCATGACATTAATTTAACCTAAGTATTTTATGTTATAAGTTATAATTAATTAATTATTAAAACATGCCTATAATTAATTAATTTAGACATGACTTAGGTTATATTATTATTAATAATAATACACGTTTTAACCTAAGTATTTTCATTTCATTTTAATTAAAACATGTTATACTTTAATTAAAATGCTTAACCTATAGTTTAATTAAAATACATGAAATAATAATTAAACTATACACTATATCATATGACTTAAGAATAAGCTTATAACACTTAGACTTATATGTTAGCTTATGTAATCAGCTTAATTCTAATTATGGAAACTTCTATTTATAGAAACTTAATTAAATAAGGCAACTAATCTAATTATGGAAACCTTCTATATATGGAAATCAATCTATTTCAGGCAGCTAATCTAATCATGGAAACTTTCTATTTTTAGAAACTAATCTATTTTAGGCAGTAAATTCTATTTTTGGAAATTTTCTATTTTTGGAAACTTTCTATTTTTGGAAACTTTCTATTTTTGGAAACTTTCTATTTTTGGTAACTTTCTATTTTTGGAAACTTTCTATTTTTGGAAACTTTCTATTTTTGGAAACCTGCTATTTTTGGAAAGTTACTTATTATTACACAGTAAGTATAATAATACATGAAACACCAGTAATACTTAATCAGATTAATCAGAATACCAGATAAACACAGTTTAAGGCTTTAAACAGTGAACCATGACCTAAAACATACCAAATCAGCTAAAATGAGACACAGAACCCAGTACGTAATCAGTGAATCGATACTTATACACGTGTGTATTCATGTAGCGTTAGTGATCCAGAAGTAGGAGTCTTTCTTCCGTTCATTTCACTGGACTTGAGGTACGGATTCCCGTCCTTTCAGTATGGACATTCTTTCCTTATTAGGATTTCCCCGTATGCAGCCAACTGTTTTCCCCAGCATTTGTTTTATTGTTTTGAACTGCTTATGTTAATTTAGCATAAACTATAGCCATATACAAGCATGACCAGTTTCACCTAGTTATGGAGGTACCATAACCATAGCATTGGAGGCACCGATGTTATGACTTCCCCACGGCGGAGTGATTGCTCGTGGCGTCCCTTTTCAGTTTGGCCATATTATTATATCAGTCGGGGCGTATGGGTGCATCCTAGTTACATGTTTTATTCAGTTTATCATGGTGAATGTGGTGTGTGCCTTGCACCCTTCACAAGGAGCTGATCCCTCCTACCCAAATCAGTATATTGATTAGAGGCATCCCCTCTAATCAGCATGATGAGGTCACCCCTCCAAGTATTCATGCACGTGACCTTTTCATGACCTATATGGGCTATGGTATATATATGTTAAAACAGTTTTCACAGGTTAAACATAAGGCTTTTCAAACTATAAAACCAGTTTTCATGATACTTAACCAGTTTACTCAGTATTTAGTCTTCCGCTGTTATATGTTACATGCTTATCCTATTTCAAGCTTTATTGTACATCCGTGCACTGAGCGTCTTGCTCAGCCGTTACTTTCCTTTCCATGTCCCAAAACGGCAGGTACCCAAGACTCGAGCATTTGGAGGACGCACATAGGATGGAAGCTGCCAGAGACTTCTTTTCCTTTTTGCCTTCATATAGTTATGCTTGTTTAGTCTTTATTCAGTTCATTTCCTTTATTTATGTTTTGGGCTTATGTTTGGGAACCGATGTTTGATTCCGGTTTTCCTTATGGTCATGTATGTTTTACTACATATTACCTTGCATGCTTTGATGACACGCCATAATTACGCGTGACATTCCATTTATCAAAATGGGGTGTTACAATCTTCATGTGTGACCAGATCCAAAATATTACGTGAATATATCTATTCTTGGCCACTATCTTTCTTAACAACATATCTCTTTTGGTTAATAAAACTCCACGTGAAAACTTGTCTCACAGCCATACCACGTTTGTTACCCTAAAAATTAGGCAAACTTTATGTGAATACAACCATGCAGAATCCTTCCATATATAATTCCATGAATTACGTAGGATAATCACCAACTGTTGACTTTATCAAAAAGGGCCATCAAATCCTCTATTTAACCATGTATATCACACGTTTGAATTATAACCCAAATATCCAAAACCATACAGCCTTAAATCACTTACTTCACGTGAAGAATATCTTATGCGTTTAATACCTGCTGCATCCATGAACCATGAACATAACTCCTGTTGCTTTAATCAAACGAGTATGAGTATACCATCCATAACCTTGCTGATCATTCTCTTACAGCAATTCACGATCTTCTTTCCATAAACCCACGTGACATGCTAGGCAACTGACTTTTATAATATCTGTGAATGAAAAGATCACATCCAAAAATAGTTTTGCAGATCCACGTGATTCTCATCCAGCAGACTATTGTGAATCTGCTTCGTTTCAACAAAGTCACCACATCACATCTGCTGCTATAATACATACCCTATAATCTGATAAATTTAAGCCCAAACCCTAATTAGGGTTATGAGAAAAACCTACTAGGGTTTGAATCATATGAACCACCATGTATTATAACAGCCATCGACTTCAAACCTTTCTGCTATAAGTTGATTTAGAGTATAAAGAAACCCTAATCATGATTTCATGTGAAAGCAGAAACTTGAATACCTCTTTATGCAGCCAACTTCGACCTCCAATAACTTTCCAATAAAAGCTCAGATCGAAAATCCCTTCGGTCAGATTCTAGACACAAGTGCCAAGAATCTACAGTTCAAAAATCACGAAGATCCAACGGTTAACGAAGGAGAGATCGTGTTATGAACATGGCTGTCCACAGAAAACTGCATTCATCCTACTGCTGACTTTGACGCTTAATAACTTTTGCCTGGGGATAAAACTCGACAATCCCTCCGGTGGATGTTTAGATCTATGTATGTAGAGCACACATATAAAATTTCGTGACGATCCAACGGTTCAATCAAAAGTTATGACCTTCTGAATACTGCTGCGCACACAAAAACGTCTAGAAAAACCCTAGACGGATTTTTCTTTTCTTCTCGAAACACGAACACCTTGTTGGTCCTAGCATCACAAGCCACGAGGCTCTGATACCAATTGTGGAAACCTTAGTTTCCGGATCTTTTAAGCTACTAGGAATGATCATTGTTTATATGATTAAATAATCAAAGCGGAATTAGAACAACAACCATTAACAAGGTGTTTAGGCATAATAACATGAATTAAAACAAATGGGATGTTCATTATATTAATAACAAACATCCACTAGACGTGTATACATTGAATCTCACGTCTAGTGCACACACACGTTTAGGTTTACATTGTGAATGAATTATATGAAAAACCTAATAACCCTTGATTCCTTTTATAGTGCAAGGATTAGGGTTTTACAAGAGATATTGATGAATAAACAAGTAAATCTTCTATTTAAATAAACTTATGCAGAATATCTTTTGCATGTTTATCTAAATAGAAGCTTCCATAAGCTTCTTTGTCTACGTTTTGTCAATGCTTGAATTGCATGTGACAATGCTTGGATTGCACACGACAATGCTTGAGCCATCAACGCCTAATTAACTCTTGTCAACGCCCAAATTAGTCTTGACAACGCTTAGACAATAACTTCACGTTTTCTTCATTTTTGAGTTTCTGCCACATCAACTTTTTGACCCAACAGGTTTTTGGCTAAAACACAAGTCTTTTGGTTCAAAAGTTGAAAACTTTCTTGTTTTTCATCTTTCCGAAATTCTAGCAAGTATCACCATCGGAAAGTACATAGGGAGTGAGGCCAGATCGCAATAACCACTAGGTTCTACTTTGCGATCTAATGATTTCGATACCTTATTCCGACGTGACATTCTGATCGTACATTGCGATCTGGATTCCGACGGTTTCAAGGGACTTTTGTGTCGTTACTCTGCCAAATTTGTTTTTGACACATTCCGATCTGAACATTATGATCTGAACATTCCGATCTGAACATATTCCGATCTGAACATTCCGATCTAAGGATTCCGACAGGTATACATTGCGATCTAAGCATTCAGACAGAAGGACATTCCGATCTAAACATTCCGACCAGTGCATTCCGATCTAAGCATTCCGACAGCCAACATTCCGATGGACATTCCGATGACACATTCCGATGGACATTCCGATGACATGTTTAGCTAAATTTTGTTTGAGTATTTTTTTAGACTTAGCCACCATCTAGACTAGTTTCGGAATATTGTTTACACGAAAGTTAAAATGTTTCCGTCAAGTAAATTCAAATTTTTTCCATACTAGTTTTAGGAAATTTCTAGCTCAATTTCAAAATTTGGCGATACAAAATTTTTTGGTCTACCATTTTGTCGGACTGAGGAATTTAATGTCGGACTGAGAAAAAAAAAGCATTTTTTGGAATTTCAGCAACAACTCAATCACATCATATCTACTTAAGATCCATATTCACTTCATCATTTTAGAGAATATTGAGATGGATTCTACTGCCGAATATCGTGTCACAAACAACAATATCATGGTGGCGGTTTATAAAGAGAGACCACCAATGCTTGTGTCTGGTCGGTATGCTCCATGGCAATCTCGTTTCATACGATATCTTGATACAAGACCCAATGGTGATGCCTTGAGGAAATGTATTACTCATGGACCATATGTATTCAAGAAAATCTCAATTCCTCCAAGAGCAGCCACAGATACTACTGATCCAATACCTACAAGTGAACGTGATGAAACAAGAGCCGATCTCACACCTGAAAATTGTGCTTGGCATGATGTAGAGAAAGAAGCCATCTATATGATTTAAGTGGGATTGGAGATGATATTTACTCCATGGTTGATGCATGCCCGACAGCACATGAAATGTGGACTGCGATTGAACGCTTGCAACAAGGAGAATCACTCAACAAACAAGATGTCAAAACAAACTTGTTTTGGAACTTTGGGAAGTTTACTTCAAGGGATGGAGAATCAATTGATTCATACTACTCCAGGTTCTATAAAATGATGAATGACATGACAAGAAATAATATGCAAGTATCCACCATGCAAGTCAATGTTCAATTTCTTCAACAACTTCAACCAGAGTGGACACGGTTCGTCACTTTAGTGAAACAACAAGAAAAGTTAGACGAGGTCTCATATCATCGACTCTTTGATATCTTCAAGCAATTTCAGAATGAAGCAAATGAGATTCGAGCTGAACGTGTTGCCAAGACGGCTAATCCACTTGCTTTAGTGACTACCACACAACATGTTCAAGATCATCACCCTCGTGCTCCTAAGCCATACTCCACTACATCATCTTCACCACGATATTCCACATCATCTAAGTCTTCATCATCCACAAAATCTCGAGGTAAAGTGCCAAGAGCACCATCACCACCATCTGAGTCATCATCTGAAGAAGATAGTGATGAAGACCAAGCTCAAAAGAACCGAGAGATGAAACAACAAATTGCTTTCATAATGAAGACTTACAAGAAAATCTACAAACCCACCAACAACAATCTTCGTACTTCATCTAACACAAAGAACCGATATGTTGAGAGTCCTCCAAGGTATGACACACGTCGACGTGGTGAAAGTCCTTCTAGGTATGATCGACATAATCCAACGCATGTTGAGGGTTCCGCAAGGTATGATCGTCAAACTGCCAAGTATGATACTCAGAGGATTGCTGCTGCTACTGGGAATAGGGACACTGTTGGAAGTCAAGTGGTTCACAGAGTGGGATTCAATGTTTTAATTGCCAAAGTTATGGGCATATGGCAAAGGAATGCAGGAAGCCGAAAAGGGTTAGAGACTCCAGCTATCACAAGGAAAAGATGCTTCTATGTAAGAAGCAGGGGTTAAATTGTCAGCTGAGGAAAGAGCAATGCTTGATGATACTGATGAGGAAGATTCTGATCAAGAGCTCGATGCACATTACTCGTACATGGCAAAGGTTGAAGAAGTTCTCAAAGTCACTAAAGATGACAATGACCCTATCGTTGACACTGAGCCAATCGATAAGGTACACACTACTGATGAATATAATGTGATTGGTGATATTCCTGCGCATAGTGATCTACCCAATGCCATTAATGACACGTGTATGATGGAAACGGTTGCTAGCAATACCACACCCGATTCATCAGACATGTGCAATAATGAGTCTGAGGATGATCAACATGCAAATGAATATGATGAAGAGGAACGTATTGCGCTTGCTAATTTAATTGCTACTTTACAAAAAGATGTCACTGAAAATAAAAAGAGTCAAAAGCAATTAAAGAAGGCAAACGCTACGCTCACTCAAAGTTTTGAAGAATGCAAAGCTGCTCTTATCAAATCTACTGAGATGACTGAAAGCTATAGAGATGAGCTCCTTTAGAAAACCAAAGAGCTTGAGGGGTACAAGGGAAGTGCGTTAAAAAGTCAAAAGGACGATTTTGAAAACAAATATAATACCACTCTTGAGTTATTAGCCAAAGAGAAGCGTCAATATAATGTTTTCTTAATGGATGAACGTCAAAAAACGTACCTTGCCAATACCAAAGTTAATGAACTTGAACAACAGCTCTCTGTGACCACTATCGATTCTGCTAAAATTCTTGAGGATAAGAAACAAGAGGTAGATGTGTTAAAACAAGACTTCAAAAGTAGATACGATAAAGAAACTGAAAAAGTAACGAAATTAGAAGAACAAGTTGAATTTTTGAAGAAAGTTGTTTATAAAACGCATGATTCTATTCAATCCGTAAGAATGCTAGCACCTCCATCGATGTTTAAGGTTCAAGCTAGCTTTGCAAGTCCTGAGTACCTTGTCAAAGCTCAAGCTGCGAACCCGTGTCTTTATCTTGATGAGACTGAAAGGACCGATCTTGATTGCATGCCTGTTAGTGCCGATAGTGAAGAGACTTCCCTTTGGGATGATGATAGTCAACCTCTTGTCAATATGGAGTTTGTAAAACCATATAATTATGCTTATGAGAATAGTCTCTATGGTCTTTTCAACAAACAAACTCAGAAAACTCGTGAGGAAGTGTTTCTAGAATGCAAACAAAAGAGAATTCAATGGAAGAAAGCATTTGCCCCTAAGAAATCTAATGTTTACAAATACATAAACTACCTCCCTCTAGATGAATCTAAAAGCAAGAGTAGGAAAACATTAGGTATTCTTAAACACCACATAGATAATGTTAAATCTATTGTTGAAAGAGATTGGTCAAAACATGAAAATGCGGAGTGGACACGCCCGATTCCTCAAGATATTACCTTGCTTGTGAAAGAACTCTTAATTCCAAACACGGCGTTGATTAAAGAAATTGTTCTTCAACTTGAGGAGTTCATTCGGACTGAAATGTATGATGATTTAAAATATGTTGAATCTCTTGAGAAACACATTGATGATCTTCAAATGGAGAAGTCTGATTTCTCAGATGAATATGATTTACTCTTGCAAGAATGCGTTTCTAAAGATGTTATGTGTGCTTATTTTACATCTTGTGCTGTTATTGATGAATATTCTGAAGTTGCATGTCAATATCTTGATAAGATCAAAGAATGTGAATGTCTTGAAATTGAGCTTTCGAAACGTAAAGAAAATGTTGACAAAAAGGATTTTGAGTTACTTCAACACAAAACTGATTTCCTTCAAAAACATTGTCATTCACTTGAACTTGCTTTGCAAAAAGACGTTGGTAGTTTTCCACATGATAATAAATTGCAAGAAAAACTTTCCCAAACATTTCGAGAAATGAATGAACAGAATTTGGAAATTAAAGGGTTGAAAGCTCAATTACAAGACAGGGACAGAGCGATAGCAGAGTTGCAGAAACTCGTTGCTAAAATGGGTGGGAAAATCGTTGAACCTAGCATTAAGAAACCTGTTGTTAGACAACCCAATGCCTCTAAAATAAATAGATCCTCTATCTTGGGAAAACCATCTGCTTTATCAAATTCCTCGTTTGCAAAACCTGTGTTTGCCCCCAAGATGGATGGAAAGGAAAGGTTACCACAGAATCAACCCATAAGGAATCCTATAGTACCAAGAGTTAAGCAAAAAAATGTGATTAAACCAGGGATGTATAGAATGTCCACTAAGCCCACAAACAAAGATACTCAATCGCCTCAGACTTCTAGAAACACTAATATTCGTGTGTCTTCTACTACAGGAATAGTCTCCACTACTAGTGTTAGCCGGCCTCAGCTTAAGAGCACTCAAGTGAATGATAAGGTCTGGAAACACAAGAATCACGGGAAGATGAAGCAAGTAGAAGAACACCCTAGGAATTTGAATGTTTTTTAAGAATAAAAAGTCTGTTATCGCATGTAATGACGATTTGAATGTTGTGAATGATTTGAATGCTATGGTTGTGAATGATTTGAATGCTATGATTGTGAAATTTGTTTGTATCAAATGTGGAAAGTGTGCTAATGCTACTCATTCAATGTGTGCTATGAAACCTGTGAAAGGCATAGATACTAGAACTAAGAAGCAAGTTGCGATGCCGATTAGTGCTAGTAAACCCAAACGCAAAGTGAACCATTCTGGTGCAACCCCCACTAAGAAAAGTAATGCATCAGACTCCACCACTCAGAACCCTAGAAGCAAAATTAAGGAATTATATGAGTCTGCTAGCAAGTCTTGGAAATGGTGGTTTGCTAATCAATGTCCTCCAGGATATAAATGGATGCCGAAAGCTAGGACAGAAAATGTGAAAACGAGTGTTAGTTTGCCTTTAAATGTTGATAAGGACACTAATGATTCTACTATCACAACTACTGTGGTATCCAATTTAGCAAATGCTCCATCGTGTTCTAACTCTTCTGCAGGTGATACAAATAATTCTCTTCCTACTGGACACCGGATGCACGAAGCACATGACGGGGAATCTCAAGCTTCTAATTAATTTCGTGGAGAAGTTCCTGGGTACGGTCCGATTCGGAAATGATCAATTTGCACCGATCCTAGGATATGGAGATTTGGTTCAGGGCAATATTACGATCAAAAGGGTATACTACGTCGAAGGGCTCAATCACAATCTTTTCTCGGTTGGTCAATTCTGTGATGCGGATTTGGAGGTTGCTTTTAGAAAGAAGACATGTTTTGTTCGTGATTATGATGGGAATGACTTACTTACCGGTACACGGGGTACTGATCTTTACACAATTTCACTCCAAGACACAACTTCATCAACTCCAATTTCCTTCATGGCTAATGCTTCAACGACTCAGGCATGGTTATGGCATCAACGTCTTTCTCATCTCAACTTTGATACCATCAACCTGCTTTCCAAGAAAGATATTTTGAGAGGCCTTCCAAGTTTGAAATTCATCAAAGATCATCTCTGTTCTTCTTATGAGCTTTGTAAAGCTAAACGAAGTAGCTTTAAAACAAAGACAACACCAAGCTCAAAAGGACGGTTAGATCTTCTTCATATGGATCTGTGTGGTCCCATGCGTGTTCAGAGTATCAATGGAAAGAAATATATTCTGGTAATTGTCGATGATTACTCAAGGTACACATGGACTCACTTCTTGAGGTCCAAGGATGAAACACCCGATGTTCTCATCAGCTTCCTTAAACTGATACAACGTGGTCTTCAAGCTCAAGTTAAAGTGGTTCGTACTGACAGAGGTACATAATTTTTGAATTCAAATCTGAGAAAGTATTTTGAAGCCGAAGGGATTGAACATGAAACATCTATTGCTCGAACACCCGAACAAAACGGCGTTGTTAAAAGACGAAACCGTACTTTAGTTGAGGTTGCTCGAACATTACTATCCGCTTCAAAACTTCCACTGTACTTTTGGGCCGAAGCCGTGTCAACCGCATGCTACACACAAAACCGTTCCTTAATTATCCCAAGACACGAAAAGACACCATATCACATAATTCATGATCGAAACCCTTCACTCAAACACCTTCATGTTTCTGGATGTACTTGTTACATTATTCGAGATGGTGAAAATTTGGATAATATGAAAGAGAAAGTTGATGCATGTATTCTTGTGGGATATGCAACTCAGTCTAAGGGATATAGAATATACAACAAGAGAACAAAATTGATTGTCGAGACCATTCACATTCGATTTGATGAATTGCAAGAAATGGCACTTGAACAAAACAGTTTAAGTCCCGATCCACAACGACAAACGACTTCCGTTCACAACCGCACGGAACTCAGAACTCAAGACCACAGCAATGAACCGTCAAGATCAAAGCTGGTTCCTGAACATGTTCTTAGAGCAGATATGACAGTGGAAACGACACTTGAAGAGTTGGAAATGTTATATGGACCAATGTATGATGAATATTTCACGGGGGAGAAACAAGTTGTATCGAAGTCTTCCGCTGTCACTCATGATACGAATGATGATACCGATCATCATCAACAAAAGGATACAACTTCATCTACTTCAACACGGGTGGCTGCAGATTTACCTCCTCAGAATATCACTTCAACAATCGATCCTACAACATCCACAACTACTGTCATTGCTCCAGAGAACACAAATCAAGCAGACAATGCTTTATCTGACGAAGACGAATTTATCAACCCATTCGGTACACCGGTACACGAAACTGGAGAGTCTTCTACTCGCCATGTTGATCCGTCAAATATGCATACGTTCTTTCAACGACATCCTTCAACACATCAATGGACTAGATATCACCCTTTGGTTCATGTAATTGGAAACCCTTCATAGCCCGTTCGTACAAGACGACAGCTTCATACCGATGGTGATGTTTGTATGTTCGCACTCGCTGTGAGTTCAGCTGAACCGAAAAACATCAAAGAAGCCATGACGGATCACGCTTGGATTGAATTGATGACAGATGAACTTCAACAATTTGAAAGACTTAAAGTCTGGGAACTTGTTGACAGACCATACGATGTAACACCATTAAATCTTCGATGGATCTGGAAAAACAAGATGGATGAAGAAAACACGATCATCAAGAATAAATCTAGGCTAGTGGCTAAAGGGTATGGACAGAAAGAGGGTATTGATTTTGAAGAATCATTTGCACCAGTAGCTCGAATGGAAGCGGTCAGGATTTTCCTTGCCTATGCTGCACATAAGGGATTCATTGTCTATCAAATGGACGTAAAGACGGCGTTTCTTAACGGTCCTTTGAAGGAAGAAGTCTATGTCACGCAGCCGGAAGGATTCGTCAATCCTCATTATCCTGACAAGGTGTATCGTCTCCACAAAGCACTATATGGACTCAAGCAAGCTCCAAGGGCGTGGTACGACGAGCTCTCGAAATTTCTGGTCTCTAAGGTTTTCTCAAAAGGTTCCATTGATTTAACTTTGTTCACTTATAAATATGGGGATGACATTTTGCTTGTGAAAATTTATGTTGATGACATTATTTTTGGGTCTACAAACCCAAAACTTTCAAAATGGTTTGAAAAAGTAATGCACAACAGATTTGAAATGTCTATGATGGGCGAACTAAAATTCTTTCTAGGAATTCAAGTTCACCAATCCCCAAGTGGTATCTTTATTAACCAAGCTAAGTATTGTCAAGAGATAATCACAAAGCATGGTATGACATCATGTGACCCCGTTGGGACACCATTATCAAACACATCCCTAGATGTTGATTTGGAGGGTTTACCCATAGATCAAACGAGACATCGTTCCATGATCGGGTCCCTCATGTACTTGACAGCAAGCAGACCTGATATTCATCATGCTACATGCTATTGTGCATGCTATCAAGCATGACCCACTGAAAAGCACCTCAAGGAGGTTAAACGGATCTTTCGGTACCTTAAGAATACCATTCACATGGGACTCTGGTATCCGAGGGAAACCGGTTTCTTTCTAACGGCCTATTCAGATTCTGATCATGCAGGGTGTCTTGATACACGTAAAAGTACTTCTGGTGGTGCACAATTTCTAGGTCAAGACAAGCTTGTGGGATGGTCTTCCAAGAAGCAGGATTGCGCGTCATTGTCATCAGCCGAAGCGGAGTATGTGTCTCTATCTGCATGTTGTGCTCAAGTTCTATGGATGAGGACACAACTCACGGATTATGGCTTTCACTTTGATAAAGTACCTATGTATTGTGACTCAAAGTCGGCCATAGCCATCTCCTGCAATCCGGTACAGCATTCCCGCACGAAGCACATCGATGTCAGATACCACTTCATAAAGGAACAAGTTAAAAAAGGTATCATTGAACTATACTTTGTTGGAACGGATTACCAATTAGCCGACTTGTTTACGAAAGCTCTGTCGAAAGATAGGTTTGAGTACTTTGTTAGGCAAATTGGTATGAGATGTTTGACTCCAGCGGATCTGGAGATTCTGGAAAAGGTGCCTGCTTGATTTATCTATCAAACATCAACTTGTAAATATCTTTGAAAAAGCAAAATACAAAAATATAAAACATATAAAAACAAAACACAAAATTAAAAATCTTTCAAAATCCAAAAATATTCTTCTCGACATGTCTTTCAGTATCGATAATATGGACGTGCCTAGAAATGTCGCTCAATAACGACACGGTGTGTACATAAAGCTCGAATGAAAGTTGTAAATATTTTTCAAAACATGTCATTTCTTCTTTTAATAAAGGAAATTGTCTATTTTGGACAATATTTCCAAACAACGGGTAGAGCAATCTATCACGGGTTGAGCTTGTCACAAACCATTCAACGTTTTGAGCTCAACACAATGGCTTGTAATCACTTTCTGATTGCAACCCGGATCTAAATTCACGGGGGAGTGTACGCTTTTGTACTCTTACCCTCAGCAAAAGAAGTTAAATCTTCTTACACTTGAGTGGATTCGTCAAGACATTCAAAGTCTATGAACTCAAGTTTATGCTTTAGAAAAACCTTTTTGACAAAAAGAATTGATTTTTCAAAAAGCGTTGAACACAATTTTTTCAAGAATTTCTCAATGATATTCAAAATCTTTCAAAAATTGTGTGTTCAACAACTCCTATCCTCAAAAGTTTAATGTGGATCATATCCTCGTAACGACAATTCTATTGGATCAATTTTTGAGGGGGAGCATCTTAACTTCATGTAAAGATTGACACATCTTTCTCACGGAGATTTTCAAGACTATTTTTCAAAATATATTTTAATCAAATTTGGTATTTCTAATATCAAAAGATTTTATATATTAGATATAGGGGGAGAAAATGTGATTAAAATGTGATCTCATATAAGACTCAAGCACTTTAACTCTTACCTACATGTGCGAAACACTTTCGATATATCGATGCACATGTGAAGGGGGGGGGGGCATTTTTGAAACGACAAAACTAGCAAGGTGTTAAATGTTTTTCAAACACGTTGTCAGAATTTAAATTGGTTTTCATGGTTACGATCAAATACCCACAACATCTTTAATTCACGACGTTATTGGTGTCAAAAGGGTGGTTAGGTTTAAGTCCTATGATCCAACCAGAACCGGAGGGATCTTCCAAAGGACAATCCAATAGATGATTAGAAGTCCTTAGGAAAGATGGAGTAGAATGTGAACGTAGCTGAATGCCGACTAAGTACTGATGATAGCATTGGAACAATCACAACAAGGTGCTATTAATGATGTCTTGGTAAGCATTGAAGGGGTTGAAGAATGAAAAAGAAATGTAAGGATAAAGGGTGTAAAGAAAGAAGCCCTCCATACAACTTAGGCAGAAACCGGGTCAACACATCATGAAGATAACTCATCATGGACCCAATGATGTGAAGCACAACCCTTTCCTAGCTACTCAGGCTTCTCTCAAAAGAAGTTTGTTTTATTGTCACGGAGATCAACACGATTTCTACTGACTTTCTCACTCCGAGATAGTTGATATTGAATAGGTGGCATCTGCTCCAGCCTCCGACCACTAAAAGTGCAAAAATCGAGTCTAGAGCCAAGAGATCAATCAAATCTCGTTAGGACACACGGATGAAGATCAAGAGAGTCCTACGCTATATCCTTGCGATATTGCTAGAAAACTCAGAGTGATACTACTTAGTATTCACGATGATGAGTGGAAATCCTTCCAGTGTTAACATCAAACAGCACCGCGGTAGGTCATATGCAAGATTCTTTATGAATTGAACATATATAAAATTGAAAAGCAACAATGATTTGATTCTGAATTGATTCAAACTCGTTTCAGGTTTCTACGCAATATCTTTATGGTCTTGCCAGAACATTCAGAGTGATATTCATTAATATTCACAGTGACGAATGGAAATCCTTCTAGCGTCAACATCAAACAGCGCTACGGTAGGTGACTTGTGAGATTCTTATGAATCAAACTTGTGTCAACTGGAAAGCAACAATGGTAAGATTCTTAATGAATCAAACTTGTTCCAGGAATTTGAATTGACGACTTTATCAAGCGGATATTTATCCAATTGATTCACTCTTTATGTTCGCAGTCTTGCTTTGAGACGGTCGAGTAAAGAGAACGGCTAGTACTGCCGCGAAACCCTGTCAAGGAGATTCTTAATTGAATCTACCTAATCACAGGTACGGTATTTAATATCGTATAACGGTCTTCACCGACCGGAGGTAAAACGCTACCGATTTAGGACGAATGTCAAAGCCATTCAATCCGTGTCTATGTTTTGTCTCGAGAAGGTGGCGTCACGGTGTACTCAGAAAAGTCAAAGATTCAAAACAACATATTCATGCCCAAAGACTCATTCGACAATTAATAGTGTGAGCATGTGGATAAAGACACACGATCGCAAGATGGCAAAGACAAGTCAAGAATGATTTGAAGATCTCAAGGCTAAAAGACAAAGTCGAAAGACTACGACAAAGGCTCAAAGATCATAGCATGAAGGAACAAAACTACTGTTACACGCTCAAGGCTCATTTATGACGAGATTCGTAATCTCCTTTGATCTCCAAATATCAAAAGGGTATGACCTCACATTAGGGGAGATTGTTAGCCTAAAAATATTGAGTCAAACAAGAATGCTCGGTCACAGGTTATTATTGTAACATTAGTTAGAAGGTTGTAATAGGTAGTTAATTAGTCGTGGTTTACGGGCTTAGATTTAAACTAATTAAAGTCCAAAAGACAAGCCCGACCCGATATATAGTCCATTAAAGCCCGCATGTGGGTGGACTATATATACTACCCTCCTAGCATGTTAGGAGGGTTGGTTGTTAATTTTTCTCACTTCTAATCTAATATTCCCAAAGTTAATCCTCTCTCTCTCTACTTTCTCTCACTACTTTCTCTCTCTAAAATTCATCTCATATCTACCTTTCTTTCTTCATAAATTCGTATTATATCATTCATATATAAGGGACAAAAGTTAGGAGTAACAAATTCCTTTTCTACGGCCAAAACATTTGCATTCGTGCTAGCGCAAGTTTCATCACTCTTCTCTATTGGAATCCACTTAAGACCCACTTCCGTGAAGATCCGACCCGTTGATTTCCACTGAAGACTGGATTTAGGAGTAGTTTTCTCTTGCACAGCGGAAGACTTCTTTGGAGAGAAACTATGTCCTTTTTGCATCCACGTTTCAGATTTGGTGTGGTTGCTTTGCTTTGTGACGGGTTTGTATCTTCTTGTTGTCTTATGGTATTTTGGATTCGATCTTCGTTCAAAGGAACGAGATTTGACCTCATAGAGGTATTGTAGAATGCAATGATCATGATTTCCATTGTGAATGCCCTTTTTGCAAGTGGGGCATACGGGGAATTTGAGATTCACGAAAGTACTTGTATTCCTTGGTTTTCTAAATCGTTCAAGCGTAGTGTTCGAAACACGACTATTCATGGAGGTTTCCAATTCCTAGATTATTGGTGAGGGATCCTAGGTTTTGGTTGACTACCATTTGGAGTGTGTTGAACTCTAGCGGGATTTGGTGAACTAGGATTTGAATACACGGGTTTATCTTTCTGAATCTTCCCTTTATGTTTAGCATCCTCTAGGTTGTTGGTATGATCAAGGTCATTTGAACCTATAGATTTCTTTTGTGGACGCGAATGTCAAACGTTTTGGAGGAGTCCTAGAAGTGCTAGGTGCATTCACATGGTTGGGTTTAGCAACATTGTGCTTTCTAAATGGAGGAACATAGGGTGATATGGATTGTTTTGGAACACTTGTTTGCACATCAGTCTTAGGGGGTAACCTAGATCTTACATGAGAAGAATTAGAGAAAGGAGTCGGTTTTCCTAAGATAGATGGCTTTGGATCCTTGTAGGCATTGGGTTGTCTAACAACAGGTTTTACAACTTTAGGTTCCACAGGTTTCCCACACATTTTAGCAACGAGTTTCTTCAACTCTTCTATCGCTATGTCCCTGTCTTGTAACTGAGCTTTCAACCCTTTAATTTCCAAACTCTGTTCATTCATTTCTCGAAACGTTTTGGAAAGTTTTTCTTGCAAGTTATTATCATGTGGAAAACTACCAACGTCTTTTTGCAAAGCAAGTTCAAGAGAATGACAATGTTTTTGAAGGAAATCAGTTTTGTGTTGAAGTAACTCAAAAGCCTTTTTATCAACATTTTCTTTACGTTTCGAAAGCTCAAGTTCAAGACGCTTACATTCTTTGATTTTATCAAGATGTTTGCATGCAACATGAGAATATTCATCGATATCAGCACAAGATTGAAGAGTAACACACAAAATATCTTTGGAGAGACATTCTTCTAAGAGGAGATCATATTCGTTCGAGAACTCTCATTTGTCCGTCAGAAGTTCATCAATTTCTTTTTCAAGAGACTCGACGTATTTCAAATCATCAAACATTTCTGAACGAATCAAGTTTTCAAAATCAAGAACATGATCTTTGATTATCTTCGTATTTGGTATTAAAAGTTCTTTCACAAGCACAATTATGTCGTGAGGAATCTCTGTTTTCCACTTGTCCTTTTGACGTTTTTCCCAATCGCTTTCAACAATTGATTTAACATTATCAATGTGGTGTTTAAGAAAACCAAGTGTTTTTCGAATTTTGCTGTTAGAAGCATCAAGAGGCAAATAGTTAATATATTTAAAAACATTAGTTTTCCTCTTAGTGGCAAAAGCTTTCTTCCATTGAATTCTTCTTTGTTTGCATTCTAAAAACAATTCCTCACGAGACTTCTATTTTTGTGTAGTGAAAAGACCATATAGACTATTCTCATAAGAATAATTATATGGTTTCAGAAACTCTTTATTGACTGGTGATCTACTCTCCTCTTCTCAAAGGGATGTCTCATCATAACCAAGAGGACATTCTGGATCGGTCCATTCAGACTCATCCATCTAAAGGCGGGGGTTCGCAGCTTGAGCTTGGGCAAGGTAATCAGGACTTGCAAAGCTAGCTTGACCCTTAAACATAGACGGAGGTGCTAGCATTCTAACGGTTAGAATAGAGTCGTGCGTTTTATAAACAACCTTCTTCAAAAATTCGACTTGTGCCTCTAGTTCCGTTACTTTTTCAGTATCTTTTTCATGTCGACTTTTGAAGTCTTGTTTTAATGTTTCAACCTCTTTTTTCTTAACATCAAGAGTTTTAGCAGACTCGTTGTTATCCATCAAAAGCCGTTGTTCAAGTTCGTTAACTTTGGTGGTAGCAAGGTACGTTTTTTGACGTTCATCCATTAATAAAACATTAAATTGACGTTTCTCTTTGGTTAATAACTCAAGAGTTTCGTTGTATTTCTTTTCAAGATCATCCTTTTGACTTTTTAACGTACTACCCTTGTAACCCTCAAGCTCTTTGGTCTTTTGAAGAAGCTCAACTCTATATCTTTCAAGGGTCTCATTAGATTTAATTAGAGCGGCTTTGCATTCTTCAAAGTTTTGAGTGAGCGTTGCGTTTGCCTTCTTTAAGTGCTTTTGACTCTTTTTGGTTTCTTTGACATCTTTTTGTAAAGTGGCAATTAAATTAGCAAGCGTAATACGCTCCTCATCATCATACTCATTTGCATGTTGATCATCGGCATACTCAATATTACACGTGTCTGAGGGATCAGGTATGGTATTGCTATCAACCTTTTCCGTCATACATGTGTCAATAAGGGTTTGAGTTTGATCACAATGCTCATGCGTGTTAGCATTGGCAAACACATTATAGTTATCATTGTGTACCTCTTCCAATGGTTCAGAATCGTAAACAGGACCATTATCATAGGAAGGTGTATTGCTGATGACATTCTCAGGACTAATGCCTTGTGTGCCCATGCTGCTTCTTTCTATCCCATGTATGATATGCTTTGTGTTCCGTGATGTGCAGCTTTCATTCTCATGACCCGATATTGTACCACCACTTGCTTTGAACCGTCTTTCTATCTCTTGTTCATGAATTATTGTTTTGTTGACATAGGTTGCAATGAATTCGATGTTCTGGGTTATCAAATCTCTGTAGGAGAGAGCATCCAATCCATTATTCCTCTTGAAGCACTCCCTTGTACTCGGAGACTCGATGAATTTAGAGTTAAATTGTACTACAAATATTGTCTTGAGTTCAGTTAAAGTGGTCCGGCATTCACTACCAATGAGTCTTTGTTTGACAAGCTGTGTGGCAAGTTTATCCATGGCTTGGGTGATTGTTCTTATGAAAGTGCTAGTGGATTCACCTAAGACTCGTAAAACTCTTGATATGGACTCAAAATTTGACCGAAGTCCTTTAATACCGTTCATTAAACTTTCTCTCATGATACCTGTCCGTTGTTGTAATCGTTCAATCTCGAGAGTTCTCACTTCTGAACACTCAGTGCTTTTTTCCATGATGATGGTGTCTCAATTGATGAAGTGACTTCGGATCTTAAGTAGATATGGTGTGATTGTGTTGTTGTTGAAATTCCAAAAATTCTGATTTTTTTTCTCAGTCCGATATAAATTCCTCAGTCCGACAAAAACGGTAAACCGAAAAATATTGAATTACCAAATTTTGAATTCAAGTTAGAAATAGCCAATAACTAGTAGGGAAAAATTTTGAAAAATGAAAATTTTAACAAAAAATAAAACCTAAAAAATTTGAAATTTGGCCTAAAAATTTGAATTTTGGTCCGAAAATTTGAATTTTCGATCGAAAATTTTTTGCCTCGCCAAAATTTGAAATTGAAGCTTATATGGCCTAAAAATGGTCTAGGAAAAAATAAATTTTTTGCCTCGAACAAAATTTAGCAAAACATAGCATTAGAATGTCCATCGGAATGTGCCATCGGAATGTCCATCGGAATGTTGTCGGAATGTAGGCTGTCGGAATATTGTATCGGAATGCTGTCTGAATGACCTGTCGGAATAACCTATCGGAATATTGTATCGGAATGCTGGCAGAATATGACCTGTCAGAATACTGTCGGAATACACGATCAGAATAACCGTCGGAATGTTAAAACCCTTTTCCCGATGGAATTCCGTCGGAATAACTGTCGGAATATGAAACCATTTTCCGATGGAATTCCGTCGGAATAACTGTGCAGTTCCGAAACTTTAGGTAAAAAATGAGATTTTTGACAAGAAATCCGTTATTTTAACCAACCAAAAGCAATCAAATCCCTACCACAAATATGTAGGATATGTAAATCAAGATGTAGAGCACGAAAAACACAAAAAGATTTGAATTCGATATGATGTATGGATTAAATCATACGAATCAAATGATATAACAACAATCAATCACAAAACTACCACATTGCGACTGATACCAATTGTTGTCCCATATATTTGTGATGATTAAACAAGAAAGAAAGGTAGATAAAAGATGAATTCTAGAGAGAGAAAGTAGTGACAGAAAGTAGAGAGAATGGTTGGAACTTTTAGAGGATTAGATTAGAGAAAGAAAAAATGAAATGACCAACACCCTTCTTAACATGCTAGGAAGGGTATTTATAGTCCACCCACATGCGGGTTTGGTTATGGACTATAGTCTAATGGGTCAGGCTTTCCTTTTGGGCTTTAGTTAGTTATGAATGAACTTTAGCCTAAAGTTAAGCCCGCATAACACGACTAATCTACTACCTATTACAACGTTCTAAAATACGATACATAAAAAACATATGACTGAGCATTCTTGTTTGACTCAATATTTTGAGGCTAACAGAATTGTCATGTATAGTGGACTCCATGTTGCCAAGATCATCTTCATAGCCACTCCCATCCCCACTTGAATTGACATCTTGATTAGGTATGGGATCTTCAACATGTTCAAAAACATTTCTGTTGGAGGAAGAGAATAATTTCCAAACTGGCTGTCAGCGTCTGAATTCACCGTGTCAGCGTCTGAATTGGCTTTATCAGCGTCTGAAGATGCATGCATGAATTTATCAACTGGTTATTCTTGTGGCCCTTCTTCCTCCTTTCCAACAGCAGATGCTTGCACACTTTTAGACTTAAAGGAGACCTTATGTTGTTTGCCTTTAAGGCATGCAACACAAGAGTGATCATTGTGAAAAGCCTTTGAAGGCAAACCATCAACAAGGTCATGTCTCACAAGTCTATTAATGTTCTTAAAGTTAATGTGCCCTGACCTTTTGTGCCATAAATTACTTTCATCTACTGATGATTTAGCATAAAGACATGACACATTTTTGTTCATCTTAATTCCTTTTAGATTAACATTATAAATGTCCTTATGCCTAGGTGTTCTATACTCAATAAACTTCTCAGCAGGAATCTTAAAATCCTTACTCAACACCAAGCATTCAGTATCAGTAAAAAGAACTTTATTTTTGTTGTCACAAACTTGTGACACACTAAACAAGTTATAATCAAGTTCCTTTGCCAGAAAAACGTCTTCAAAACGCAAGTTATTGGTGATAATAGTGCCTTTGACAGAGATATTTCCATAGCCTCCACCAAAGTACACTTTGTCACTATCTTTAATGGGGATAAAATCTGTCAAATAATCTTCCTTCCCCGTCATGTGCCTAGATCATCCACTGTCCTAATATCCATGATTATTGACCTGTTTTTGAATACCTTGTACATAAAGAAAAAAAATAGTTTTCTTTGGGAACCCAAGCCTGTGCAGACTTGGATTCATGTGGTTGTTCAACAAGAACTGACTTATTCCTTGTAACAACCCCATGTTCATCCCTTTGTGGCCTGAACACCCAATTTACCCCAATTGGTTTAGTAATGACCTTTGAAAGATAATTAAATCTATTGCAGGTCATAGAAATTCCATCTGAATTAGGGTTTTGGTCTTGTTTAGGTCTCCATGTCAAACTAGATGAAGCTTTAGAGCCCTTTCCTTTAGGTTGTAAATACCTATTGTAACTTAGTTTGACACAAGGTCTAACCGCATCTAGTTATGGTATTTTCATACCAAACTTGGAGCTTTCAGCGTTGTAATTGTTCCTGTCAGCGTTGAATTTGTTCCTGTCAGCGCTGAATTTGTTCTTGTCAGCGCCCAAATTAGGGTTTGCTATAGGAACCTATTGTCTGTTAGACCAAGTGTTGGTCTTTTGAAAGGGACTTTGTCCATGAGTATTAGTCCCTTTAGAAAAGAAGGGAGTTGGTCTAATGGTCTGTGGACTTGTTTGGACAAAAGGTCTCGGTTTGACCATGGTTGACCTATTGTCAGTGGTGGATTTAGAGCCACTAACACACTTATAGGCTAACTGAGAAAAACTTCCACATGTGAAACAAGCCTTTCTAGACATAGCCTTAGGTCTAGATTGAAAGAAACCTGTCCCATTAACACTTGCTTGACTTTTGGGTGATTTAGATTTCCTATACATTTTAGCATATTTAACACTAATTATGGTCTTAGTTGTAGAGCCAAGGTTAATAGGTTTTCCAATGGTAGTATTAGTGATGGATATTGGTTTAACTTTAGATTCCTCATCACTAAGAAGCCCTCCCTTAACAAACAACATAGGGTTAGCCTTCTTCCACTGTTCAAGGTCAGTCACTTTCTGCTTATATTCCTCAACTGGGGAAAGCACTCTAGGTGGAGGAATAAATTCCTTTTCTTGGAGTTCTGGAATACCAGTCCAAGAGAGATCCTTTTTCAGGACACCATAGAAATCCCCAGCAGGTGGTGGAATGGCAGCATACTCTTTCATCCCAATCCCTGACATGTCCCTAGGGTTTCTTTGTTCACTAACACACATTTCTAGGGTTTGGCTGGCTTTTTCAAATTTTTCAATTTTAAGCCCTACATTCTCTTTATCTTTAATGGCTTCACTTAACTGAAGATGTAAGTCAGCTCTACATTTGATTAAAGACTCCATAGCTTCATTACTGACTCTCAAATCTCTAGATAAATGATATGTGTGTAATCACACATCTTTTCTACCACTTAATTACAATAATAACCGGACCAAAACGTGTATTTTATGTCTTTTATGTTGGAATTATGCGTGGTTTGTGTTTTTGTTGTGATTTAGAACGAAAAGGTGAAAAGTGGAAAAAACACGGGAATTCACGGGCATTTACGGACTTTTATTGAAGAAAAAGATGAAAGACGAAGTCAAGAAGTCAAGAGTGCAAAAAGAACGGAAGTCCAAGACCAATTCTGAAGATTTATCGAAGAAAAAGTCAAAAGACGGAAGTTTACTTAAAGCCGAGGAACTCAAGTCTTATTTATCGAAGAATTAAAAGACGAGTCCAAAGAAATCCCGAGCCAAAAGTCATCAAAATCCAAGATTAACAAAAAGATTAAGAAGGAAGGACTTAAGGGCGCAATTAAGAAGAAAGGAAGGAGGGGAGGAAGCTTCCTCTAACCTCTCCCCTAATCACCTATATATACCTCTCATTTTCATTTCATTAAGTTTTGTTGGCTAGATTGACAAACTAGTTCTTCCACCTTTATTTTATTGCACTTTTAATTACTTGCACCTTTAATTACATGTCTTGCACCTTATTTACCATTTAATTTCGAGTAAGTTTTTCTTTTTAATTCTCGCACCTTTACTTTATCTTGTTGATCTCATTCTTCCTTTTTTTAAGCTTTGATTTATATGCTTTTCGTGTTGTTTACTTGTTTAAAGATTACATTTTTATGCCTTTGATTGTTTTAAACCATTTATTTTCATAGCTTATTTTGTTTATTTTCAAGTTTATATAGTTTTTATAAAAGTTATTTTTATATAAAAAGTTGTTTTTCGTAAAGCTTATTCATTTCTTGTTTTAAAAGTCTTTAAATTTCTGTTAAATAGCTTTTTCTTATACCGTTTACCTTAGAAATTTATACTTGTGCTTATTAGAATCATAGCTTATTTTTTCTAGCTTTTTTTGTGTACTTTTCTTCGTATTCCGATCTGGTAAATCGGAAGAGGGAGTTACATTCCGATTGGAGTAATCGGAAAAGGGTTTTAACTTTCCGATTTGGGAGATTTTTTGTATTCCGATCAGAGAAGGTAAGTGGGTATTCCGATCAGGTAAGTGACAGATATTCCGATTGGTGCTCTTTGCCATATTCCGATCGAGGTGTTGGTGGTATTCCGATCACTGGTTCCGATCAGCATTCCGACCAGATCTCTTCCATATTCCGATCAAGGTAAGTTTACATTCCGACCAGGTAGGTTTGTGGTATTCCGATTGGATAAGTGACAGCATTCCGATTTGGTTCCGACCAACATTCTGATCTAAGGTAACTGTGGACTAATCGGAATATATTCCGATTGGAGTGGTTTTTCTATGTTTTGTCTTGTTTAATTTCTGCCACGCTTTTAATTCTTGTCATTTTACTTTTTAAAGTTCTAAATATCGCACCTTTCTTTTAATTAGACTTAGATTTTATTTTCACGCCACTTTACTTTAACGACATTTACTTTTTAATTGTTTTGCACATTTAAATTTAAAAACAACCAAAAATATTTGTCTCACCAAAAACAATTGAGTCACACATTAAACACAAGTTTTTCAATTCGAAGAGATTGGTACAACGAATCTTTTTAACCTGAGTAAAATCGAGTTATTAAATGGCGTCGCTGCCGGCTCTTTTCGTAAAGACTAACGGTTTTCTGTGATAGACGCGCTGCTTTTTGGGATCCGTTCACTCGTGAACGTTATTTTTCGTGTCAAAAATCTTCAAAAAAAAAACCCCAAAAACATTTGAAAAATCATAAAAAGCATTTCTTTTTCAAAGTTTTGCACCAAAAATATTCCTCTTTATCCTCTATTATGTTTAATTCTTTTCTTTCCCCCTCTTATTTATAATTCTTCATGGATTCGTCTTGCGGACGGTGTGGGCGACCTTGGCATGGTTTTCAAACATGTCAATGGTGTACTTGTGAGCGGTGTGGTTTTGATATCGACGATACACAATTTGGATTTTGTCCATTTTGCAATTCAACAAATTCATACTTCAACTCTTACAATACTTTCCCACCCTCTCCCTATGATAATCCCTATCCTCAAGACGCACCGGGTTTTTCTCCATACCCATGGTGCTATATTTGTGGGGGCCCTCACGATGCTTCTTCTTGTGATCCGTCGAAGATCTTTGAGAAAGTTCCGTGCTATCATCCCAGTGTTTATAACCGTGAGCCCCCACGTCACACCGTCAATCCTCAACCCTGTCGTGCATTTTCTCCTGATCTACTGGCCACACTGTTTGACAACTTTCAAAAAGTTCAAGAAATTGTCCACAGGATGATGGAGAAATGGCAAGCGGATCAGCACCAAGAGCAGGTATCTAACCTTAATGCTTATACTCCTCCTCTTGTGCCTCCATATTATTATGACAGTGATGACGATGAGAGTCCTATTTCTTGGACTCATGAGAATTCTATTCCTTCTCCTGACTTGCCGAAGCCTAAGGATTCAACCATCTTAAGGGATGAGGATATCAGCACAATTCCTGTAAAAGAATCCGACGAATTCAATACGTCTAGTGCTGATAACCTGGTCTCAATTCCAAGTGAATCTGAGTTGACATCCGACAGTGACGATGAGTATGATGCACTTTCTTCTGATGATGTTCCTTCCACCAACACTTTGGAAGAGGATTCTTTGGCTTTCTCCAATCCTCTTTTTGATCAAGATGATGATTTTACTTCTAGTGATGACGAGTCACTATCTGATGAAGACGTTCCGAAGGAAACTTTCAAGATTTATCCGAACCCTTTATTTGATTTTGATGACGATTACATATCTAGTGAGGTGAATCCTCTCTTTGACGAAGGGATTGAGGACATTGCTAGCTCTGATTCTCCTACTATTAATGAGCATGCTTTGTTAGCCATGCCCCCTTCTATCGCAGAGGTGGAGAGTTCTGATTCTACTGGAAAGGTATCGCAGGTGGAAGGTAATTCTTCTCTTACTTCTCCTACTATATTGCCCCGTCATCCTACTGAATGCACGCCCAATCGCGTGATGTATCAATTTCCCTCTCCGGGAAATGAGGATGAGTGTTTTGACCCGGGAGGTGGCAATGACCATTTTATGATTGCTAACCTTACGGCTTTGCCAATTGGTCCACGTCCATTGTCTTTGGAGGATGACAATGTGAATCCTATACCCACCCCACCTCCCGAGGATCAAGATTTCACATACTTCTCGTATGTTGAAAGGACATTTCTACCATTTAAGACTTATCCTCTTGCCTCCCCTTTGTTATATTCCTCCGGGAACGAGGACAAGGTCTTTGATCCCGGTATAACATTAGAGGTTTCCCCATGGACCATTTAATTCGGGGACGAGTCAGGCTCATGACTCGGATAACAAAAACAAGCGCTTCTTGGGAGGCAACCCAATTATCTATCTATCTTTTTCTTTGTTTTTACCATAAGTGTAGGGGAGACCCTTTGGTGTTTGCTCTTTCCTCTCCTCTCTTAATCAAGGATTCGAGCTTCAATGATCCACTCTTGATGATTCTTGACGACCCCTGATTTCGTGTTCTACTTCTTCCCGGTTCTATCCTAAACTCTTTTCGATTCACTATTTTATATTTTCTCAATATTAAAATAGGAATCTCTTTAGTTGTCCTTTCCTTAGCGAGATTTAAACAACGTGCACAATGTCCTAAGTGTAGGGGAGATTACTCCCACATGCTTAAACATTGAGGACAATGTTTATCTTAAGTGTAGGGGGGACTTCTATCGAAGTTAAGTGGCCTTTTCCTTGTATTTGTCCTCATTTTAACCGGAAAATCAATTTTTCGACATTTTTCAAAACTTTTGATCTATTTTGGCCTATTAGTTTTTCCCTTTGCATAGTTATTTTCTTTCTTTGCTAGAATAATGTTTAATAAAGTGGCTTTAATTTTCAAACGTTGTGAATCTTTTGACTCAACCCGAGTTTACTTATCTAAGTTACTCTAGCTAGTATCCTTAACGTGTTTAAGTCAAGTTTTGCTAGGCTTTTATATAGGGAGCTATAAAACGCGAAAGTCTTAACTCTCACGGGTTAAGAACAAGAACTTTTCGCAAGTTCCTATAATTGATCCTAGAGAGTCGTTTATCAAGGGAACTTTAAAATGCGAATTCTAAACTTGAAAAAGTCTAAGAATTTGCAAGATCCTATAGACGACTCGAAAACCCAAAACTTTGATTTGATAGGCTAAGCATCCACGAGTCTCATTACTTGAGATTTTAAACTGTGGAGAACGAGAGATGATAGAGCCAATTATAAGTCCGGTATTCTTTCGTGAATTTATGTGAGTTAATTATGAGCCTATTCTCCCATCGCTTGCTAAATAATTTATCTTCTGATAAATAAGGTTGTACGATTTGAAAAGTTACTTAGCCTCTAGCCCAAGATCGTTTAAAAGTTGTTCAATATGGATTAGAGTTCATAGCCAAGGCATAACTTATTGAAGCGGGACGCGAAGATTGGCGAGTCCGAAAAGGCCCTAACAAGGCATGAGGACTACATTTTGTTGCTAAAGATCCAAAAGTGATGTGAAGAATCATTTATCGAAAATCAATATGAAGGATCGAGACACACGACGTAAAGCAAAAAATCCCCAAAAGTCATGGAGAAGTGTATCCGAAAAGACCCTAACAAGGTATGAGGATAAATAGATCCAAGTCATAAAAGGAGGCGGATCGTTGTATATCAAAATCCAAAATAAAGATTGGAGAAAAATGAAGAAGTCGTGGTCCAAGTATGAATCTCTCAAAACTTCAAGTGAAGAATTCCATTATGAAGAGAAGACCATAATTTCATGAACGTCTCTCAAGGTTTGAAGTATGAAGTCGCTGCCAAATATCGGTCCGAGAAAGGTCTCAAATCGCGAAGCGAGTTATGCCAAGTATGAGGTCCCAAGAAGCAGTTTTAAAAGATTTTGTCCTTTAGCTAACTATTGATTAAATCGTTCACTTTATTTTCAGACTAAATAACTATCGAAATAAGTCAAACAATGCATCCTCGTGATCATTCAAGACAAATAATAAAATATAAGAGATACCCATAGGAATAAGGAAGTCTAAGTGAATAATTGGCCCACATGAGTTCGTGTTAGTTTACTAACTTATAATAACAATGATCTCGTTTTTAAGCTTGGTTTGGAGAAAGTGAAAACTTGAGGATGATGATCATTCACAACATTTCCAAAACCCAAGGTATGTTTTTGATTTATTTATTTTGAACTTTCTATCTCTTTAATAAAGGCCAACATGGATTGATTATGATGAAAAATGTAAACGTGCTTTGTAACTAATGCATTGCATGAGGACATTTCAATGGTCAAGTGTAGGGGATTTGATATGTGTGTAATCACACATCTTTTCTACCACTTAATTACAATAATAACCGGACCAAAACGTGTATTTTATGTCTTTTATGTCAGAATTATGCGTGGTTTGTGTTTTTGTTGTGATTTAGAACGAAAAGGTGAAAAGTGGAGAAAACACGGGAATTCACGGTCATTTACGGACTTTTATTGAAGAAAAAGATGAAAGACGAAGTCAAGAAGTCAAGAGTGCAAAAAGAACGGAAGTCCAAGACCAATTCTGAAGATTTATCGAAGAAAAAGTCAAAAGACGGAAGTTTGCTTAAAGCCGAGGAACTCAAGTCTTATTTATCGAAGAATTAAAAGACGAGTACAAAGAAATCCCGAGCCAAAAGTCATCAAAATCCAAGATTAACAAAAAGATTAAGAAGGAAGGACTTAAGGGCGTAATTAAGAAGAAAGGAAGGAGGGGAGGAAGCTTCCTCTAACCTCTCCCCTAATCACCTATATATACCTCTCATTTTCATTTCATTAAGTTTTGTTGGCTAGATTGACAAACTAGTTCTTCCACCTTTATTTTATTGCACTTTTAATTACTTGCACCTTTAATTACATGTCTTGCACCTTATTTACCATTTAATTTCGAGTAAGTTTTTCTTTTTAATTCTCGCACCTTTACTTTATCTTGTTGATCTCATTCTTCCTTTTTTTAAGCTTTGATTTATATGCTTTTCGTGTTGTTTACTTGTTTAAAGATTACATTTTTATGCCTTTGATTGTTTTAAACCATTTATTTTCATAGCTTATTTTGTTTATTTTCAAGTTTATATAGTTTTTATAAAAGTTATTTTTATATAAAAAGTTGTTTTTCGTAAAGCTTAATCATTTCTTGTTTTAAAAGTCTTTAAATTTCTGTTAAATAGCTTTTTCTTATACGGTTTACCTTAGAAAATTAGACTTGTGCTTATTAGAATCATAGCTTATTTTTTCTAGCTTATTTTGTGTACTTTTCTTTGTATTCCGATCTGGTAAATCGGAAGAGGGAGTTACATTCCGATTGGAGTAATCGGAAAAGGGTTTTAACTTTCCGATTTGGGAGATTTTTGGTATTCCGATCAGAGAAGGTAAGTGGGTATTCCGATCAGGTAAGTGACAGATATTCCGATTGGTGCTCTTTGCCATATTCCGATCGAGGTGTTGGTGGTATTCCGATCACTAGTTCCGATCAGCATTCTGACCAGATCTCTTCCATATTCCGATCAAGGTAAGTTTACATTCCGACCAGGTAGGTTTGTGGTATTCCGATTGGATAAGTGACAGCATTCCGATTTGGTTCCGACCAACATTCCGATCTAAGGTAATTGTGGACTAATCGGAATATATTCCGATTGGAGTGGTTTTTCCATGTTTTGTCTTGTTTAATTTCTGCCACGCTTTTAATTCTTGTCATTTTACTTTTTAAAGTTCTAAATATCGAACCTTTCTTTTAATTAGACTTAGATTTTATTTTCACGCCACTTTACTTTAACGACATTTACTTTTTAATTGTTTTGCACATTTAAAAATAAAAACAACCAAAAATATTTGTCTCACCAAAAACAATTGAGTCACACATTAAACACAAGTTTTTCAATTCGAAGAGATTGGTACAACGAATCTTTTTAACCTGAGTAAAATTGAGTTATTAATAAAATATTAATTTGATCTTTTAGGTCAAATTCATTTTCTTATATTCCTCTATCGTCCCTTCAGATTGTGCAAGTTCCATTTGATAGTTTGCAAGTCTAGTGCTTATGTCAATAACATCTGATTTTACGGCAGTTATAGCACTCAACATTGGATTTGTCAAATCCAGCTGTGTCTTTAGCATTAAAAGTCATTTTTCTTCCAAACCTCCTGTTCCATCTGTTAGCCATTATGCTTGCAAGTGCCATATTCTACTTGATATCCATCTGTGGATTTGCTTTTAGCTAATCCGGTGGTCTAGGTGGGTGGTGGAAGGTGGAAGCCATTGATGAATTGAGAGAGAAAAAGGTTGTGTGTGAAAATAAGAAAAGTGTATTAAATGAAATGAAAACCACAAATGAAACACAAGCAACACCCCTTCTTGGAAGCCTAGGAGGGGTATATATAGCCACACACCAAACACTTAACTATAGATTGTACCTAGTCTAGTCTAAGCGTGTGTGACTATGATAACTAATGGGAATTCTTAAATGTCGTCACATAAAGTGAATTTCCAACAATCTTCCCCCATGGGACGACGTGTAGAATTCCTTACAATATTTTTCCTAACAAGTACATAATGATTAAGAACAAAAGCTTTCATGAAGCGTCCAATGCTGATGATGTCTTCTGAGGCCTTTGACTTTAAGTCTTCACTTCAAAACGACTCATCTTTAAAGTAACTTGTAGTAAAAATACTGTAACGGCATGAGCTAAGTAATCCATATACTTCTGGTTAAGGAGAAGCTTCTGAATTAACTTCCCCCTAATTCATGCCACATAAACTTGGTGTAGAAGGTTTTAAATAGCTTCCCCCTAAACCGGCAATCCTCGTAAGCAACTTCAAAGCTTTCAATAAAGCTTAGAATGATTAAGCGCACAACGGAATTTAACAAGCAAATCCCATCATATAACATGATAAAATGTTGCTATGAGGGATTGAAAGTAAGGGACACACCAAGTAGATCAACAACGTCTCTTCTCACGCTTGAATAATTCTTCTGAATTTTTCTTCCCCCTGAGAGTTCAAGTTACGCATACACGAAAGAATCAAGACATTTCTTCCCCCACATAGTTGAAGAAAAATAAATCAATCCCAAGTATGAAGCTCAAAAACTGAAGTAGACACTTTATCCCATTCATGAAGTTGACATCGTAACACTAGAGTCAATTAAGTCCCGAAAATGCACATATCTTCTTCTGGAGATGCACCAGAGTCAATTAAGTCCCGGGAATGCATATCTCTCCATATAGGATAATGATGATGAATAATTGTAACAACCAAACAATTAAACATCGAATCAGTAGTATACTGTTTACAGATTGATAACGCCACGAGTTAAAACACTGATTTTCTCTGCGGCTATGACAAATGTCATCCCGGAATGTCTTCAAATCAAAAGAAGGTATGAAGTTCATCACGTGTATTTTTTGTGCGTTCAATGTGTCTTCTTCTTCCCCTTTGATGGTTTCGAAACTCGGAACCATCAATAAATCGTACGCACATGTACATGAAAACTCGTGAAAATAATAAATAAGCTGAATTATATATTTTGTGAGAATCAGCTGTTGATCGAAAATATCTTCTCATAAACTCTCCACGGCTATCTTTACCAACCCACTTGAAAGCAATTTGAAGTGACAACTGATAGAATGAACCAGATACATCAAACATGAAACTGAATAAGAATCCTTCGATCTTGTGACTTGAGCTTGCACTATTGTTGAATGAGGAACGGTGGAGAAATCTCTAAGTACTCAATGCATCACTGAAGAAGTCTATAAGCACAACACCTCTTGAAATTATCCATGTCGACTAAGCGCGTGACACTAAGTACAACAATGTAACCCCTTTAAGTGATAGTTATCCGAGTCATCAACCAACCACCCCGAACCTGGAAACTAGATAACCAAGTCGTCATTCTAAGATTAAGCACGAGCAAGTTATCTTTGAAAGATAAAATAAATACACGCCTTCGAAAAATCCGTCTCCAACTTCACATAATTTATACCCGGTCAAATAAATCCGTAGCCACGAAAAAATCACCAAAATTTCTTGGTCTCGTCAAAATAAATCTTGTCACTTTGTCTCGTTACTTGTCTAAAAATGTAGTCACTTTCGTCTCGTCTTTTTGTCACTTTTAAAATAGTTAAATCAAATTTTTTTTAACATTTATCATTTGAAATGATAAATAAAATTTTTGAAATTTCAGCCCATAACCAATCAATTTTAAAATTCGTGGCCCATTGCATTGCAAGAAAATCGAGAGTCCATGGCCCAAGTCAAAATATCCGGTCCACAAAATTGGGATATAACTCCCACAACCCTAATTTCACTCACATAATTACCCTAATCTCATTCTTAGTTCAATCCGCCCCTCACCAAACTCCTCCTAGAAACATCCGCCCCTCCAAATCTCCATCCCCAACTCTTTCTTCTAATCACAGTCAACTCCCAGTCTGTTACACCAAACCCAATCTCATCCTTTCTCCATACACAGGCACACGCATCACTTGACTAGATACCACACACATGAATCAAGTACAAACAATCAAATACATATCTGATCATCACGTAACCATTCTTTCTATATACCAGTCCCACACACGAGTCCAAAACCATGAAGGACACAAGGTATTATGGCTTCAAGATCTAAAATAAGGATTTCAGGTAGGTTATGTTAATTGCATGTCAGTTTTGCTTTTGAACGAAACAAAGCAAAAGTTATAACAAACTTGTTATAAACTTTCTTTAATTCGTAAATCAACTGGGTTAAAAACCCACAAAGATCAATGATGATATATATTTTTTCGTGTATGGATCTGATGAGATCATGGCGTGCATGTGCAAACACGAAAAGATGAATCTGAGATCACTCAAAGTTAATTTCGTTCGAGTCTAGATGGGGTTTTAAGTGTCGATGGGTTAGGTATAGATATGGTGTTGAGGAGTTAAAAGGGTGGAATGATTTGTTGGTCCTGGTCAACAGATGAGTTGTTAAAACAAACAGTCGCATGTCTCTATATTAATAAACCCAGCGCAATCGAAAATATTTCATCTCAATGTTTTTAAAAAATAAGAACTTCCATCGGAATGATTTCTAAAACCCATCGCAAAGTCAATGTTTAAACCCATCGCAATGTGTTAGTCTGTTATCATCGCAATGTTTTAAAAACTTAAAGCCATCGCAATGTCTACATGGGTCTTTCATCGCAAAGTGTCACACAAACCATCGCAATAAGCACTGTACCATCGCAATAAATCACTATTCATCGCAATGTCATCGGAAAAATTTGGGCAGCATGACGACTTAACTACCATTGCGATGGATCAAGCCATCCATCACAATGAGGACAACCCTACCCATCGGAATGTGTAAAAAGAACCTATCGGAATAAATCCGAAAAAGATGAAGCCATCGCAATGCGTAAGCATCGTAATATCCCATCTGAAAGTGCACCCATCTGAATATCCCATCGAAAGAACCCATCGTAACAGGTTTTTGACCAAGTATTTTGAGCCCCGAAAAAAATGGATCTGGACCAACCTTTTTGTCCTTATCCCCATAAATAGAAACAGATGTATACAGGGACAAAAACAAATAAACGGGTAAAAAAATGGACAAAACTAGTATCATGAGGCACATTGACCCAGATTTGGACAACAATAATTTGATACGAGGAACTTTGACACGGATTTGGACAACCATTTTGAGACCAACAGATTGTGACAAAATAACAACTATGACAAAAACGTGAAAAACATATAACAAATCGAACAAAAAAATAGAACGAGACACAAAAAAAAATTTTAGACCACCGAATCGGAAACAAGAACACGATCCAAAGATGGAACCGAGGCTATGATGCTAATTGTGGATTTGATTTTAGCTAATCCGGTGGTCTAGGTGGTTGGTGGAAGGTGGAAGCCATTGATGAATTGAGAGACAAAAAGGTTGTGTGTGAAAATAAGAAAAGTGTATTAAATGAAATGAAAACCACAAATGAAACACAAGCAACACCCCTCCTTGGAAGCCTAGGAGGGGTATATATAGCCACACACCAAACACTTAACTATACATTGTACCTAGTCTAGTCTAAGCGTGTGTGACTATGATAACTAATGGGAATTCTTAAATGTCGTCACATAAAGTGAATTTCCAATACCATCTCTTCTAAGTCTGCATCACTGATTTGCTCAAGATCCTCATAAGTAACTAAGGAACCATTGGGTAATGCAGCAATGTATGCACATACTGTATCCAAATCAATACCAGCAGGTTTAAGACTTGTGAGCCAACATTGTAGTGTCAGCGTTAAAATTTGAGCCGCTGACAAAGGTTGATCCACCTTTGACAAAAGTTGATCCAGTAACAGGATGTACATTCAATCCATTAAGATATGAGTCTTTTGTCAATGGTTTGAGATTCACTATGTGAGATGAAATCTATGTTCCCAGATGTTGACTTGTTTTCATGTTCAAGTAAGGTCTCACTCTCCAAAATCTTTATCTTATTATTGATCTAGCTTTAATTTTCCATACATCACCAAGACCTCTAAGGAATGTAGCAATGATATCAATATCTTCATGTTCTGTTCCTATAAAAGACAACTTGCTAGTAATGTCTAGAAGTCGACTTCTTACCTCACTTAACTTCTCATTGGGATGAGCCTTAAACACAACATATTCACTCAAAAGTTGCTTCTTCCTTTCTTTGGCCGTATCTTCATTACCACCATAGGTAACTTGAAGAGCTGCCCAAAGATTTTTAGCAGAATCAAAACTTCTGTATTTGTGTTGATTCTTTGGACCCAAGGAGAGTTTAAGAATGTTCAACGTCTTCATGTCATTCCTTCTCAAGGCTATATCAGCAGCTGAGATAGCTCTTCCATCTTCAGGTATTTCTTTAAGATCTGCACCAGTTGCACCAGTTGTGCTTCTTGCTCCAATAGCAGCAGCAATCCTAGCTGCTTTATCGAATTGATTGCCATATTCGTTGAAGTATGAAAGTTCGTTGAACCGGTATTTTCGATTTGATTACTAGTAGAAAGTGTGACTCAGTCGTTCTTGGTGGAAAATAAAATGGTTTGATTATCTATTTTAAACTAAAAGCAAATATGAAAATGTCGTTGTATAAAAATAAAGCTTTAAAGATTAAACTAAAAATTACAAGTTAAAAATAAATGATTGAAAACTTTAAAACTAAAAAGTGAATTCAAGACTTAAAACTTTGTAAAAACGAAAACTTAAACACGTCGGACTACCCTAGATCAGAATCCCATCGGAATGTGTCAAAAGAAATTCTGTCGGAATAATAGTAAACCGATTATATCGGAATGTAATTCTTAAGCTGTCACAATGTATACTGTCGCAATGTTTAAACCATCGCAATACTGATCGCAAAGTTCTATTGGGATGTAATGTCTGTCGGAATATGGTTGTTGAAATTTTGGCAGCGTTTCGTCGCAATAAGCCTTGTACTCAATCGTAGAGTACGATGCCAGGAGCAATCGCAACCTACGGTCGGAATAAGTGATCGGAATACGCTATCTGAATAATCGATCGCAAAGTAAAACCCTAAGGGTTATTGCGATCGCAATGAAACCGTCAGAATGTTCAGTCGCAATATGAAAACCCTAAGCTTTACGATGGAGCACAAAGTATTCGGATGGATTAGAATAAGCTAGTAAACCAATAAACCCTTATCAAAAACTTAACAAAATCAATATTAGGGAAAACCAAAAAATAAGCTACGAATGAAAACTTATCAAAACACCAAATAAGCAAACTTTATAAGATGAACTTTAAAAAGACGAAACTTTTTAGAAAACTTAAACGTTAATAAGCTAAATACAAAGTACGCCAATAAGCATGGTAAGCTCAAAGCTTAATCCGTATAAAACTTAGATAGAAACCAAAAGATAAACTTTTTGATCAATCAAACATCAAGATTAAACAAAATCAAAGATGATTTCGGATCAAATATAAGTAAAAGTCAAGAAAGATAGAAAGAGATTGAAGATGAAAAACTTAACTTGAACTTGTAGATTAAAGATTCCAAAATACAAGAGTGAATTAAAGCTTAAACATGGAAAAAAGAAAAGATGAAATTCTAGTGAGAGAAAGTTAAACACTTTCTCTCTCTAAAATGAAAACTACAAAAGGAAAAAAATGAACTAGCTAACACCCTCCTAATGTATCATTAGGAGGGTATATATAGGAGGTGGGGAGGTGCATGTGTTGCTTCCTTTTTCTTTTCTTCTCGTCTCGACTCAATTTAAATTCTTTGTCTTTCTCGACGTCGTCTCGGGATTTGTCGATATAAATTGAACTTGTCTTATAATGTTCTTCTTCTATTAAGACTTGAGTTCTTCGACTTCATTAAACTTCCGTCTTTAGACTTTTTCTTCGATAAATCTTCAGAAAAGGCCTTGGACTTCCGTTCTTTTCACACTCTTGATCTTTTGACTTCGTCTTTTCTCTTTTTCTTCGATAAAAGCCCGTGATAGCCCGTGTTTTCTTCCTTTTTTATATTTTTATCCTGAAACACAATAAAAACACAAACCACACATAATTCCGACTTTTACGACATAAAATACACGTTTTGGTCTTGTTATTATTGGAAATAAGTGGTAAAAGGATAAGTGTTTTCACACTTATTAAATCCCCTACACTTGACCATTGTAATGCCCTCATGCAATGCATTAATTTCAAAGCACAGTTTACATTTTTCATCATAAATAACCCACCCTGGCCTTTATTAAAAAGATAGAAATATATACAAAACAAGTAAAGAAATCAAAGACTTACATTGGGGTTTTGGCTGTCATGAATGTTTATCATCCTCAAGTTTCACGTTCCCCATACCAAGCTTAAAACGAGATCATTGTTATTATAAGTTAGCAAACTAACACGAACTCATGTGGCCCAATTATTCACTTAGACTCCCTTATTCCTAGGTGTATCTCTTATATTTTAGTTTTGTCTTGAATGATCACGAGGATGCATTGTTGACTTATTTTGATTGTTATTTAGGCTGAAAATAAAGTGGGACGATTTAATCAATAGTTAGCTAAAGGACAAAATATTTTAAAAATGCTTCTCGGGACCTCTTAAAGTTCATATCTTGGCATAACTCGCTTCACGATTTGAGACCTTTCTCGGACCAATATTTGGCAGCGACTTCATACTTCGAATCTTGAGAGACGTTCTTGAAATTATGGTCTTCTCTTCATAATAGGAATTTCTTGACTTGAAGTGTTTGAGAGATTCTTCAATTTTAGACCACGACTTCTTCATTTTTCTCCAATCATTATTTTGGACTTTGATATACAACGATCCGCCTCCTTTTAGGACTTCGATCTATTTATCCTCATACCTTGCTAGGGTCTTTTCGGATAGACTTCTACATGATCTTTTGGGGAGTATTTGCTTTTCGTCGTGTGTCTCGATCCTTTATATTGATTTTTGATAAATGATTCTTAATATCACTTGGGATCTTTAGCAACAAAATGTAGACCCCATGCCTTGTCAGGGCCTTTTCGGACTCACCAATCTTCGCATCCCGCTTCAATAAGTTATGTCTTGGTTATGAACTCTAATTAATACCGAGCAACTTTTTAATGATCTTGTGCTAGAAGCTAAGTAACTTTCCAAATTGTTCAACCTTATTTATTGCAAATATATTTATTAACAAGCGATGGGAGAAGAAGCTTATAATCAACTCACATAAATTCATGAAAGAATACCAAACTTATAATTGACTCTATCATCTCTCGTTCTCCACAATTTAAAATCTCAAGGAATGAGACTCGTGGATGCTTATCCAATTAAATCAAAGTTTTGGGTTTTCAAGTCATCTATAGGATCTTTCAAATTCTTAGACTCTTTCAAGTTTAGAATTCGCATTTTAAAGTTCCCTTGATTAACGACTTTCTAGGATCAGTTATAGGAACTTGCGAAAAGTTCTTGTTCTTAACCCGTAAGAGTTAAGACTTTCACGTTTTAAAGTTCCCTATATAAAAGCCTAGCAAAACTTGACTTAAACACGTTAAGGATACTAGCTAGAGTAAACTTTGGATAAGTAAACTCGGGTTGAGTCAAAAGATTCATGACGTTTAAAAATTAAAACCACTTTATTAAAAATTTATTCTAGCAAAGAAAGTAAATAACGATAACAAAGGAAAATACTACTATACTACTAGGCCAAAGTAGATCAAAAATCTTGAAAAATATCGAAAAATAAAATTTTCCAGTTAAAATGAGGACAAATTCATGGAAAAGCCCACTTACTTCGATAGAAGTCCCCCTACACTTGATATAAACATTGTCCTCAATGTTTAAGCATGGGGAAGTAAACTCCCCTATACTTAGCACATTGTGCACTTTGTTTAAATCTTGCTAAGGAAAGGACAACTATGGTGATTTCAATGTGAATATATAAGATATGAAATATTGAATTACGATAGTTTAGGATAGAACCAGGAAGACGGGTACACGGGATCACGGTTCGTCAAATGTCATCAAAAGTGCTATTTGAAGCTTTAATCCCTGCACATTATAAGAAACAAGACAACAAACACATACGGGGATCCCCCTACACTTATTATGAAAACGGTAAAGGATAGATCAACGGGTAGCCTCCCGAGAAGCGATTGTTTTTGTTAAACGAGTCACGAGCCTGACTCAACCCAGAACTAATTCAAGGGAAACGTGGTGAGGAATGGAATCATCTCATGAGAGATGTCCTCACCAAAGTAAAGCTTCACACGCTGGCCATTCACTTTAAAATTAGGCCCATTTGGCTGAGAAAGCTCAATGGTGCCATAAGGGAAGACTTTGGCGACGGTGAATGGACCAGACTAACGGCTCTTCAGCTTGCCCGAGAAAATCTTCAACCGAGAGTAAAAGAGTAAAAATTGATCACCAACGTGAAACTCTCGGTTCTTAATCCTTGAATCATGAATGATCTTGGTCTTCTCCTTGTACATCAATGAATTCTCATAAGCTTCATTCTTCAGTTCATTTAGCTCGTTGAGTTGAATCTTCCGAAGATCACCGGCTTTGTTGATGTCAAAATTGGCCCACTTCAAGGCCCAGTACGCCTTATGTTCCAGCTTAATAGGGAGGTGGCATGCCTTCCCGTACAAAAGATGATATAGAATGCAACCAATCGGAGTCTTATATGCGGTACGGAATGCCCACAAAGCATCATCTAACTTATCGACCCACGAAGCACGATGCTCTCTCACAGTTCGCTCTAATATTCTCTTTAATCCACAGTTAGATATCTCGACTTGACCATTTGTTTAGGGATGATAAGCGGTGGAAAGACGGTGATTGACACCTTACTTAGCCATGGCTCGAGCAAATTGATCATTGTAAAAATGAGTCCCGTGGTCACTGATGATAGCACGAGGAACCCGAATCGAGCAAAAAGTTGATTCAAAAAGTTCACAACCACCCTCGCATCGTTCGTAGGGAGAGCCTTTGCTTCAACCCATTTAGAAACGTAGTCAACGGCTACGAGGATGTATTTGTTCCTTTTAGATGATGGAAATGGCCCCATAAAGTCGATGCCCCATACGTCAAAGATTTCACATTCTTGGATGAAATTTTGAGGCATCTCATCTTTATGTGTGATCTTGCCTTGGCGTTGGCAAGCATCACAATATTTAACCATCTCGTGGGCGTCACGATAAATGGTGGGCCAATAGAATCCAGAGTCAAACACTTTCTTCGCGGTGTAGTTGGGACAAAAATGACCACCGGTGGGTCCTTTATGGCAAGCTTCGAGAATGTCTAAATCTGCGGGTCCATCAACACACCGACGAATAATCAGATCAGCACATTGTTTGAAGAGATAAGGGTCATCCCAAAAGTAAGTCTTAACATCTTTAAAGAACTTCTTCTTTTGTTGGGATGTTAAACCTTCGATGAGAATACCACCCGCTAAGTAGTTTGCAATGTCCCCAAACCACGGGGTGTCATCAAGATTGGATATGATAGACATTAAGGCCTCAAGGGGAAAAGAGTCGTTGATCTCTTGATTCGGATGATCCCCTTGATAAGGATCCTCAAGTCTACTTAGATGATCCGCGGCTAGGTATTCGGCTCCCTTCTTGTCACTGTTGGGAATAAAATGTAGCCAATACACTTGGACGCTGACAAGAGCAATCGGAACGTTGATAAGAAGGAATCAAGCGTTGACAGGAAGAAGTCAAGCGTTGATAAGAAGAAGCCAAGCATTGATAGAAGACTTATTCTACACATATTATGTTTCTAGTATGTTTCTAGTAAAGATATGATCAAAAATGTATTTCTTATGTTTATCTTTACCTAAAATAGCTAATACGAAGACTCTTGTACAAGGCTCCTTATTCTATAAAAGGAGGCCTTTAGGTTTTACTTTAACATACGTTTTAACACTTTCATTGTACGCAAGTTCGATTTATCAATCAAATTGAAAGTTTGGTTTATATTGTTTGTATGTTCTTGTTTAAGTATTAATTCCGCATAATACTTGAAATGTTACATATACAACAAAGTTTCTCTACGTGTTTAACTTGATTTAATCTCGTTTACACAAGATAAATCGATATAAGTTTGGGATCAACAAGTGGTATCAGAGCATGGTTGAGAAACTTTGATCTAAAGAACACAAAAACCCTAAATCACCAAAAACCCTAATTTTCAAGAAACCCTAAAACAACATGTCTACTCCAGAGTTAAACCCATGCTAGACCCAGACAATTTTGAGTTGTGGAAGTTTAACTTTGAACAGTATCTTCGAATCCATGACCACACCCTCTGGGAAATTATTGAATATGGAAACACATTCAATAAGGCTACCAAGAATGCGGCTGCTATCTTGGTAAGATCAACTCCAGGCTCTTCAGAAGAGGATCGAAAAGAAAAACCTGAAGATGGAAGAGCTGTCTCAGCTGAGGACGTTGGAAAGAGAAGGAATGACATGAAAACCCTAAGCATTCTCAAACTCTCTTTGGGACAAGCCAATCAGCACAAATATAGAAGCTATGAGTCTGCAAAAGATCTTTGGGCAGCCCTTGAATTTGCTTATGGTGGTAATGCTGATACTGTACAAGAGAAAAGAAGCAACTCTTGCATGAGTATGCTATTTTTAAAGCTCAACCCAATGAAAAGCTAAGTGGAGTTAGAAGCAGACTTCTTGACATTACAAGCAAGCTGTCCTTTATTTGAACAGTGCTTGGTGATGTTGATATTATCACCACTTTTCTTAAAAGTCTTGGTGAAGCATGGAATATTGAAGCAAGGTCTATAATTGCTAATAATACTCACAAAAGTTCTACTTTTGATGATGTTTACAATAAACTGAGGCTGGTAGAGAATGAAATTCTTTTAGATCAAGGAAGCAAGTCTACCAATGGAAATATGGCCTTCTTCTCACACAGTGAAGGTCAATTTGATCAAAGGGAGTCATACATGCACCTCGTTACTGGATCGCCTTGTATCAATGCTGGATCAAGCTTTGTCAACCCCTCACATTCAGACGCTGACACATACAATGTTGACTAACCAAGAGTTAAGCCTGCTGGTATTGATCTAGATACTGTGCGTGCATACATTGCTTCATTGCCCAATGGTTTAGTGATTACATATGAGGACCTTGAGCAAATTAGTGATGAGCATTTGGAGGAGATGGACATAAAATGGAATATGGCTCTTGCAAGCATAAGGGCAAATAGATGGAAACGAAGATTTAAGAAGAAGATGACTTTTAATGCTAAGGACACTGCTGGATTTGATAAATCCAAGGTTGAGTGTTATAATTGTCATCGAATGGGACACTTTATGAGAGAATGCAGATCTCCAAGAAGATCTAATACTGGAAAACCCTCAAGCCAAATCATCAAGGCTTAGGATTCCAAAGTTATGGTTGCCATGCAAGACATTGATGGTGTTGGCTGGGATCGGAGCTATTTGGCCAAGGATGAGGAAGAAAACAAAGCTTTGGTTGCAGAAAAGGAAGAAGAAGAGCATGTTCACTATGCTCTCATGGAACACTCTTCATCTTCATCAAACAATGAGGTATATGATGATTCATTTTGTAGTAAGGGTTTTCGTCTAAACACTGAAAAACTTAACAAAGAAGTTTTAAAATTGACAACAGATGTGGTTAATGAAAGATGCAAGTTATCTAACTATCAACTTGCTCTTACTCAAACTGAAAAGACTGTAGTTGAGTATAAGAAATTGGAGTTTGACCTAAAAGATCAAATCAATATTTTAACTCATGATTTAAATGCTAGTGTTGAGGTTAGAAACATCATGGAGAGAGCCAATGGTGCTTTACAGGCTAAGTTAGATAAGGCTACCAAAAACAAAGATAATGTAGATAATAACTAGATTTTACTCAGGTTAAAAAGTTCTTTGTCGTATGTCTCTTCGAATTGAAAAAATTGTGTTTAATGTGTGACTCTATTGTTTTTGGTGGAACAAAGATGTGTTGTTGTAGTATTTTAAAATAAAGGGCGGGACAATTAAAGTAAAGGTGCTCTTAAAGTAAACCTAAGTCTAATTAAAGTAATGGTGCAAGTATTTAAAGCGAGACTGAAATTAAAGGGCACTAAAGTAAAGACGTAAACTTAAATCTATCTAAGGCAAACTTAAAACGCAACTAAAACTTAAACTAAGGCAAAACTAAAATAAAGCTAAGGCAAATAATCTTAAAGTGAAATTAAATAAAAGGCAGGAAAAATAAAGCTTGAAAATAAAAATCAAAGACAAAAGCTAATAAGAACCTGAATACAGCTCATTCGGAATTATCCTTCGTTTGGAACAATCACTCGTCCGGAATGTCACCTTCGGTTGGAATGATTCTTCTTCGCTCGGAATATTACCAAAATCCTTGATCCGGAACTAATTGATCTGAATATGTCACTTATCCAAAACAATCCTTCGTTCGGAACTTTGCTGATTCGGAACTTCTAAATTTTGCCTTGATTCGGAACTTTTGATTAACCCTTGATTCGGAAGATTCCGAATGAAGCCTCCTTGATTCGGAAGTTTAAACTTCCGAATGAACAATCACTGATCCGGAACTTGCCCCTTGATTCGGAAGTTTATTCGGAACTTTTAAGTTCCGAATGAACAGTCCTTGGTTCGGAACTTGCCCCTTGATTCGGAACTTCTGAAGTTCCGAATGAGTCTCCTTGATCCGGAACTTTTTAAGTTCCGAATGAAGTAAATTGATCCGGAACTTTTTAGTTCCGAATGAACAGAGCTTGAGTCGGAAGTTTCCCTTCGTCCGGAACTTTGAATGTTCCGGATGAACAAGCTTGACTCGGAAGTTTTGCTGATCCCAAAATCTTCCGGATGAAACCCTTGACTCGGAACTTTGAAGTTCCGAATGAAAGCTTTCCCTCCTTCTTGGTTCAGAAGTTTTCCTGGAAAGATCAGAAACACAACAAACAATCCCGAAGAACAAGGGTTCAAAGAAAACAGCAGATCTAGACAGATTAATCAAAATAAACACAAACGACTTAATGAAACTATCAACGGATCAACATTAAAGATAAACAAACAATTTAAAACAAGAAAATAAACAACTTTAACCACAATAATCAAAAAACACTTGGATTAAAATAAAAGCATGAACATGAACATAAACATAAACACATAAATCAAAGATTAAGAAAGGTAGATAAGAGATTGACAAGATTAAATAAAGATTGACAAGAATTAAAATGAAAACTTACTTGGAATTAAATGGTAATTAAGGTGCATAACATGAATTTAAATTGACAAGATAAGTAAATGACAAGGTATTTAAATGGTGGAAGGTCTAATTGTCACCATTAGCCAACAAAATGAAAAGATTACATCTACTAACTATTTATAGGGGAGGATTAAGGAAGCTTCCTCCCCTCTTTCCTTTTCTCTTAATTGCGTAATTAAGTCCCTCCTTCTTTTAATCTTCATTAATTGCATACTTAGTCATTTTCTTCTAATCTTCTTTAAACTTGGACTTAAGGGACTTTTTGCTTCGGGATTTCTTTGAACTCGTCTTTAAATTCTTCAATAAAATAGACTTGAATTCTTCGGCTTTTGATAAACTTCCGTCTTTTGACTTTTTCTTCGATAAATCTTCAGAATTGGTCGTGGACTTCCGTTCTTTTTGCACTCTTGACTTCTTGACTTCGTCTTTCATCCTTTTCTTCACTAAATGTCCGTAAATGCCCATGAATGTCTGTGTTTTCTCCACTTTTCACCTTTTCGTCCTAAATCACAACAAAAACACAAACCACGCATAATTCCGACATAAAAGACATAAAATACACGTTTTGGCTCGGTTATTATTGTAATTAAGTGGTAGAAAAGATGGGTGTTTACACACCTATCAGTAGATCTTAAAATTCAGAGATTTGATAAAGCTTCATAAACCCTAGAAAGATGTGTTAGTGAACAAAGGGATTCTAGGGATATGACTGGGATTGGGATGAAAGAGTATGCTGGTGTTCCACCACCTGCTGGGAACTTCTATGGTGTCCTTAGAAAGGACTTGTCTTGGACTGGTATACCAGAACTCCAAGAAGAGGAATTCATTCCTCCACCAAGAGTTCTTACCCCAATAGAGGAATACAAGCAGAAGTTGACTGATTTGGACCAATGGAAGAAAGCAAACCCTACCTTGTTTGTTAAAGGTGGCATGCTTAGTGACAGCCCAAATGGAGTCTAATCCCATAAAAGTGACAAACCCCACCACTGGCAAGACTGTTGACCTTGGCTTAAACGTTGATAGAAAACCTAGTATTAAATATGTAGAAATGTATAGAAAACCTAGGTCACCAAAAAGCCAAATTAGTGATAATGGGACAGATTTCTTTTCTTCTAGACCTAGAGCTATGTCTAGAAAAGCCTGTTATACTTGTGTAAGTTTTTCACATTTAGCCTATAAGTGTGTCAATGCTTCAAAGGTCAACGCTGATAGAAAGTCAAACACTGTCAAACCCAAACCTTTTGTCCAGCAAAATCCACAAGTTGTTAGACCAGCCCCATTCTTTACTAAAGGGTCTAATACTTATGGACAAAGACCGTTTCAGAAGACCAATACCTGGTCTAACAGACAATGGGTTCCTGTAGCAAACCCTAGGTTCAATGCTGATAAGGGTAATTTCAGCGTTGACAAGAACAAATTAAACGCTGACAGGAAGGTTGCCAGACCAAGTAATGGAAAATATTTGCAACCAAAGGGAATGGGGTCTAAAGCTTCGTCTAGCTTGACATGGAGACCTAAGCAAGTCCAAAACCCTAATTCAGATGGGATTTCTATGACCTGTAACAGATTTCATTATATCTCAAAGGTCATAACAAAGCCAATTGGGGTTAACTGGGCGTTTAATCCAAAAAGGGATGAACAAGGGGTTGTCATAAGGACTAAGTCTGTTCTTGTTGAACAACCAAATGAATCCAAGTCTGCTCAGGTTTGGGTTCCCAAAGAAAACTAATTTGTTTTCTTTATGTGCAGGGCATTCAAAAGCAGGTTAATGATTATGGCTATTGGGATAGTGGATGCTCTAGGCACATGACGGGGAAGGAAGATTATCTGATAAATTTTATCCCCATTAAAGATGGTGACAAAGTGTACTTTGGAGGTGGATATGGGACTATCACTGGCAAAGGCACTCTTCTCACCAACAATTTGCATATTGAAAACGTGTTTCTGATAAAAGAACTTGACTATAATCTGTTTAGTTTATCACAAGTGTGTGATAACAAAAATAAGGTTCTTTTCACTGATACCGAATGCTTGGTGTTGAGCAAAGATTTTAAAATAACAGATGAGAAATTCATTGATTATAGAACACCTAGGCATAAGGACATTTATAATGTGAATCTTAATGGAATTAGGATGAATAACAATTTGTCATGTCTATATGCTAAGGCTTCAGTTGATGAGAGTAATCTTTGGCACAGAAGATTAGGGCACATTAATTTTAAGAATATAAATAGACTTGTGAGACATGGTTTAGTTGATGGTTTACCTGAAAAGGCTTTCCACAATGATCATTCTTGTGTTGCATGCCTCAAAGGCAAACAACACAAGGTCTCATTTAAGTCTAAACCTGTGCATTCTAGTTCTAAACCTCTTCACTTACTGCATATGGACTTGTTTGGTCCAACTAATATAGAAAGCTTAAATGGTAAATCCTACTATTTTGTCATCACTGATGATTTTTCTAGATTTACTTGGACTTTCTTTTTAGCTTTGGAAAGTGACACTGCTGATACTTTGATTAACTTTATTACCCAAGTTGAAAAGAAGTATGGTAATGAGGTTAAGATGCTTAGAAGTGACAATGGTGGTGAGTTTAGAAATAAGTTATTTGATGACTTTTGTGCCAAGAAAGGGATTACTAGACAGTTTAGTGTAGCTAGAACCCCACAACAAAATGGAGTAGCTGAGAGAAAGAATAGAACCCTCATAGAAGCAGCAAGGACTATGTTGGCTGATGCTCACTTTCCTATTGCTTTTTAGGCTGAGGCTGTGAATACAGCTTGTTATGTTCAGAATAGGGCATTAGTCAACAAGATTCATAACAAAACACCTTATGAGTTACTTTGGGGGGGGGACCTAATATTGGTTTTCTTAAACCTTTTAGATGTCATGTAGTTGTGTTGGACACTAGTGATGCCTTAGGTAAGTTTAGTGCTAAAGGTGATGAAGGCTACTTCATGGGTTATTCTGTGCAGAGTAGAGGATATAGAGTTTACCTTAAGAAAGAAAAACATATACTTGAAATGGTACATGTTAGGTTTTTAGAAAGTAAACCTAGTGATCCTGAGAGTGGTCCAAATTGGTTATTTGACTTGGAACCTCTATCTAGGACATTGAATTATATGCCTGTTACTAATCCAAACATTGTGAAGGTGACTTCAAATGTTGTGGAAGAACCAATTGTTGATATTTCAGGTAAACAGGTTGATGAAGAGGTTGGATCACAAGCAGACAAATCAACACCCATACTAGAGTATGTTACCATTCCCATATAGACAGATGCATTTGCTGCTGGAATGGAAAAAAGGTGGTCCCCAAGTATCACCAGTTGAAAACATGCATGATCCTTCAAGCGTTGACAAAGGAAATTCTGGCTTTGACAAAACAAAAATTCAGGCGTTGACAGATCTTTTGACCATCTTTTCTCTTCTAATAATTTTGAACAAGGTGAACCTTCAAACAGTCAAGGAGGGGTTCATTCAGATGATGATGGAAGAGAGTCTGAAGAGGATCTTGGTAACTTGGAAGATGAGATTGAGGACAACACAATTATTGAAGGAGGAGTGCTTACTTCTACAATCAAAAATCATCCTCCTTCTCTAATTATTGGTGATGTGATGACTCCTGTGCAAACTAGAAGGTCTCATCAGAATCATGGAGGATTTATTGCCAATATTCACAAGAAGGTTGATACCCCTCTTGTTCAAGCATGTTTGTTTTCCTGTTTTATGTCACAACAGGAACCCAAGAAGATTTTTGATGCTCTAAAAGAACCAAGTTGGGTGGAAGCAATGCAGGATGAGCTTCACCAATTTGCTATTCAGGATGTTTGGGAGTTGGTTGATTGTCCCAGACATGTCAGACCTATTGGGACAAGATGGGTTCTTAGGAACAAAAAGGATGAAAGAGGCATAGTGGTCAGAAACAAGACATGTTTAGTGGCACAAGGATATACACAAGAAGAAGGGATAGACTATGAGGAGGTCTTTGCACCTGTTGCAAGGATTGAGGCTATAAGGATTTTTCTAGCCTATGCTTCCTACATGGGATTTACAGTCTATCAAATAGATGTGAAGAGTTCTTTTCTTTATGGCACTATTGCAGAGGAGGTTTATGTAATGCAGCCTCCTAGTTTTGAAGATTCAGAACATCCAGACAAGGTGTATAGAGTAAAGAAAGCTATGTATGGAGTTCATCAAGCCCCAAGAGCATGGTATGGCACATTTTCCACCTATCTGGTGGAAAATGGATTTAAAAGGGGCACAATAGACCAAACCTTGTTTACAAAGAAGATTGGTAAGATTTTCTTACTTGTACAGGTCTATGTAGATGATATCATCTTTGGCTCTTCTAGTCCAAAGATGAGTGAATATTTTTCCAAACTCATGACAAACAAGTTCAAGATGAGTGCAAAGGGGGAGATGAACTTCTTTCTAGGGTTACAAGTACAGCAGAAAGAAGATGGTATCTTCATCTCTCAAGATAAATATATAGCAGAAATCTTGAAGAAGTTTGGCTTTTCTCCACATGAGAAACGGGCTAGCACACCTATGGATAGGGAACACCCTTGGGGAAAAGTTGGAGATGGAAAAGAGGTGGATGTCAGGCATTATAGGTCAATGAATGGTTCATGGATGTATCTCACAGCTTCAAGACCTGACATTATGTTTGTTGTGTGTGCATGTGCATGCCATCAAGCGACTCCCAAAGAGTGTCATCTTCATGCTGTCAAGCGGATTTTTAAATACCTTAGGTGTTATCCAGACCTGGGATTATGGTATCCAAAAGATTCCCCATTAGAGCTTACTGCATATTCAGACAGTGATTATGGTGGTGACAAGTTTGATAGAAAATCCACAACTGGTGGATGCCAATTTCTTGGGAGTAGATTGATATCTTGGCAATGCAAGAAACAAACAGTGGTAGCCAATTCTACAACTGAAGCAGAGTATGTTGCTGCAGCTGCTTGTTGTGGACAAGTCTTATGGATTCAGAACCAGCTATTGGATTATGGGTATAATTTCGTGCATACCAAGATTTTTTTAGACAATAACAGTACTTTATGCATTATTAAAAATCCTGTACATCACTCTAAAACAAAACACATAGAAATTAGACATCATTTTATACGAGATTGTTTTGAAAAGGGTTTAATACAACCAGATAGGGTTGACACAGAAGAAAATGTGTCTGATTTATTAACTAAACCTTTTGATACTGGAAGATTTCAATACTTGGTAACAAGTATTGGAATGATCAATCTTACTTAATATGTGTTTTGGGATCTTACTGTAAAAGTATGTACAGGATATGCATTTGTTATTGGTCTTTATACAAAGTTAGATTTTCCACTTTATTTGTCTAACACTAACAAAGGATATTTTAACGCTGACAAGTGTTAAATTGACGTTGTCAGTAACATGTTAGTTTTGTGGTTTTTGATCTAATTATGTAGGCGTTGTTAGCATTGTACAATTGGATATAGAGTTTCTTATGGATTCTTGGAGCATTATTGGAGCATGTTTCAGTTTATGGATGATGGTTGGAATATTTATATTCCTATCTTGACATAAATTTTTAATACATGCATATTATTTGGCAACTTATGTATCATAGTTTAAGGGGAGGTTTAGGAACCTTTTAGGACTTTTTGGGTATTCTTATAATACTCTTATCACAATTCTTGATTGTGTCCACTGGTGAGTATGAATTAGTTTACTAACTCATGAGGCACTGTAGCATGCAAAGTTGATATAGTATGCACGCTGCCAAGACTTTTTGGCCTAAAATTGGGAGTGGTCTGTTGGGAGACTTGGGTATGATTTATATTGGGCTTACCTTGGAGGTTACAAAGGATTTTATGAGATAACTTCACTGTTAAGAACTTTGGTTAGCAAGGGACACTAGAGGACTGTTATGTCTATCTTGCATAAGCAAGTGTGCATGATTGGACAGTGCTTCCCACCCTATAGTAATTTTCAGTTTATAGGTTATCTTCACTAGGATAAATCACTTTGTTGAAGTCCTTTTTCATTTTTATTATTTTTATTTTTGGACGTTGACAGATATATTTCCAAACGTTGTTACGACCAATTTAAACGTTGACATGGCTTTTTCCAATGTTGACAAGAATATAGCCGTTGGGCGTTGATGGGTTATTTTTGACCGTTGACACTCATTGGGTCCTACCCAGTTGTTATTTTTGACGAAAATTGGGGCCGTAATTTTAGGAGTTGGTAACCTTTAATTAATGAACAAGATAAGTTATTTTCTTTTCAAGATTTTCATCATTATATTTTGAAAATAACTGCCTCATTTTTTACCAATCACAAGTCCCTACCTCTCCTATATATTTGGCTCCTTCTTTTTAAACATGGTAATTTCATATTCTTGTGTAAAAAATTTTCTCCTATATTCATCTTTCATAACCTTTCACATAGCTTTCTACATCAATGGCGCCTAAGTTTAAACCGAGTGACTTGGTATTGGGATTCAGAAGTCAACATAACATGGTTGCCTATTTGGAGGCTGATGATGCTTTGTTTCCTCAATATACTCAGATGGTGGCGTATTTGAATGCATCCCCATTATGGTATGCACTTTCTCATGCTCCTCTTATCCCTGTCACTCATATTAAACAGTTTTGAAACACTGTTAGTTCCTCACCGATTAATAATGTGACTACATTAACTACTATTGTCCATAGGCGTCCATGGGTGGTTACTGAAGCCTTGGTTCGCCAGGCTTTACATCTTAATGATGCAGACGGTATAGCCACTCTACCCATTGGTGAGATAGAACAGGGACTTCAAGCTTTGGGGTATCCTTTCCCTGAAGAGGGTACTTTAAACAAATATAATAAACAGGAATTTCCCCTAGCTTGGAAGTACTTAATACATGTCATCCTTCAATGTTTAAGTCACAAAAGTACTGCACATAATGAAATTAAGAGATCCATTTCTAGTGCCATTGCGTGTATTGCTAATGGGCAAAAGTATAACTTTTCTAAACTGATTTTTGATGGCATGTGTAAAAACAAGGGTATCAAGATGACTCTAGCTTACCCAAGATTTTTACAAATGATTTTTGATGAACAAGGTATTGCACCAGGGATCATGATGATTTTTATGCGATCCCTATGCAAAAGAAAGCTATTTTAGTAAGATTAATTCACCCCCTCACAGAGACTTACCCCTTACCCAAGCCATGCTTGCTGTTATTGCAACAACACAACCTCAACCTGGCCCACAACCAGAACTTGACCCATTACCTGAACCATCACCTCAACATATGGAACTTGACCAAGATCCCTTCAACGCTAACACGTTAAATGTTGGCGTTGATACTTCAAATCCAAACGTTGACATCTTTCTACAACAGACCCAAACATCCCTTAACCTTTACACTACTACTCAATCCATATCATCTTCTTTACCGCCAGACTTTAGGATGGAAAAACGCCAAAGGACCATTGGAGTGTTCTCCTCTGGTGGTCCTAGCCATGTTGCAGAGGAAACCACCACCACAAGTGTGGTTGGTGATATGGGTGAGGCTAGGACTATTGGTACTCGCTTAGATGTAGGCAAAGCCAGTCCTAACATCATTAAGACCTCATCCATGCCCCATGACTCTATTTTGGGGGGTCAAATCCCCACTCTAGAGGAGGGCAGGTTGGAACCATATACAATGTTGGAATTGACGGCTGTCTGCATTAGCTTGCAAAAGAAAAATGTAGACCTGGTACATACTGTCTCTACCCAAGGCCTTGTACTCAAGCAATTAAGGGAGAGGATTGTTGTTTTGGAAACTGCTGAATCTAGGAGAAGGCAGACAAGAGTCCTTTCATCAGGGGATGATTCTTACAAAGGGGAGAAGCTGCTACAGAGCCAATTAATTTGAGTGACAAAGGCTCACATGAAGCTGCTAAAGAGCCAATTGATTTGAGTGGCAAAGGCTCATATGATGGAGAATCTTTGGGTGTGGCTGAAGCTCTTACAGATTTGAAGAAGCAACCAGGTTTTGATGTCTCTTTGGTTACTCCTACAAAATTGAATTTATCTTTTACTGAGATGATGGATAAGTTCACAAGAAGCGCAAACAAGATTAAGGTGAGCGTTGACAAGCAGATTTTGGACGTTGATAAGCCAAGCGCTGACATGAGTAAGTTGGGAGTTGACACATAGGTTTTTAACGTTGATAGACCTGCAGATATGGTTGATGTATTCCAGGTACCATCATCATCTTTACCCATCATTGATACATTAGATAGGGGTTAAGGAATTATGGTAGAAACAGAGGTTCCCAAGGATGCAACACAAGTAAAATTTTATTCAATGTTGGTTGCATAACTTATGGAACAAGAAAAGAAGAAGGTTGTTGAGTCACCATTTATGGTTACTTCTGAGGAACAAGAAGGAAGTAATGATGAGAGCACAGACTCAAGTGTTATGATTATTGAAGAACCAGAAAGACTTGAATATGGTGATGTGTTGGCAAGAGAGAAACTTACAGAGTTAAAAATGAAGGTAGATTATAATATGCCATAAGTTGCCCAGATGTACTTTGCATGGGAGAATAAGATCATGGAGAATCCAGATATGTCTTTATCAGATCAGATTTGGGGATTGGAAATTCTTCTCAGGATTCAAAAGGATTGTCAGGTAATCCTAAAGTATAAGGCCAACAAATTTTTCTCACAATCTAAGAGGAAAAGAAGGGAGCTTTATTACATGTTGCTTAGATGTCATCAAGGAGGTTGGACTTTTCAGAAGTTGCAGGAATTGTCCTTTGATGAATTGGAATATAAGGCTTATCCTATTTGGGCAAGAGTGCAAGAGATGAACACTATCAGACTTCTTTCATATGAAAGGAAAGAAGAACTTGCAGAGGAGATGGAGATTCAAAAGGCTATGATTGTACCAAGACCATTAAAGAAGGGAGTTCCACTTGAGTTTCCTTCAAATTTGAATAGAGTGAATCCCAGTGAAGCTATTATTAGAAAGAGTATTAAGATCTCACCCATGGAAGCTTTAGATATGGTAAAAGTATTACCTCATGATTCCAGAAACCCTATCATTAGTTATGAAGAAGATGCAAGTGGGTTTTGGATGATTGGCAGATATGGGAAAGAGGTACATACTTTTACTACTCTTATGTCTTTGTTTGTAAGTTTGGATAGGGAAGACTTGGCAAACCTTTGGAGGTTACTGCAGGCCAAGTATGAGACTGAAGCACCTACTTCAGTCAATGGAATAAAGCTTTGGTCAACATTCAAGAGAATGTGTGCACCAGATGAAGAAGATCCAGTTTGTAAGGATCTTGAGGATGATATCAGTGGACTTCAATGGCGTCTATATTTAGCAGCTGGTGTGTATCATTTGAGTTCTACAAAGTTTTCTGAGTATCTTCTTGTTGATGCTGAGTATCCTATGTCCAAAGAAGTTTTAAAGAAAATGATGACAACACAGCTGGAGATAGACTACTCAAGTGATGTGGCTAAAGATTTGATTAGATATATTTATTTCAAATTTGATAAGATTTGTAAGAATCCTCCTAGTTCTTAGTTTTTATTCAGAAACATGATTACTAGAGTAGGTATGAAGTTTAGGGGAGGATTGTTGGGAATAAAATGTAGCCAATACACTTGGACGCTGACAAGAGCAATCGGAACGTTGATAAGAAGGAATCAAGCGTTGACAGGACAAGCGTTGACAGGAAGAAGTCAAACATTGATAAGAAGAAGCCAAGCACTGATAGAAGAGTTAGTCTACACGTATTATGTTTCTAGTATGTTTCTAGTAAAGATATGATCGACAATGTATTTCTTATGTTTATCTTTACCTAAAATAGCTGATACGTAGACTCTTGTACAAGGCTCCTTATTCTATAAAAGGAGGCCTTTAGGTTTTAGTTTAGCATACGTTTTAATACTTTCATTGTACGCAAGTTCGATTTATCAATCAAACTGAAAGTTTGGTTTATATTGTTTGTGTGTTCTTGTTTAAGTATTAATTCCGTATAATACTTGAATTGTTACATATACAACAAAGTTTCTCTACGTGTTTAACTTGATTTAATCTCGTTTACACAAGCTAAATCGATCTAAGTTTGGGATCAACAGTCACGAGTTTCGATTTTAAATTCTTGAAGGAGCAAAACCCAACGAAGAAGTCTTGGCTTGGAATCTTGTTTGGTTAACAAGTACTTCAACGCGAAATGATCGGTATACAAAATGGTTGTGGAAAGGACAAGATAGGGGCGAAATTTTTCAAAAGCATACACTACAGCTAAATGCTCTTTTTCGGTAGTGGTATAATGCAATTGAGCCCCCGTCATTGTCTTGCTAGCATAATGAATTGGTTGAAAGTGTTTGTTCACTCTTTGTCCCAAAACCGTTCCAATAGCAAAATCGCTAGCATCGCACATCAATTCCAAAGGTAACTCCCAGTTAGGGGTAACCAAGACAGGTCCCTTAGTTAGTTTATCCTTAATAAGATTGAAAGAGTCAATACACTCTTTAGAAAAGATAAAAGGAGTATTTTTTTCCAAGAGGTGGGTCATTGGGCGAGCGATCTTAGAAAAATCTTGAATGAATCGATGGTAGAAGCCTGCATGACCAAGGAAACTTCTCACACCCTTCACGGTTGATGGTGGAGGCAATTTAGCAATAACATCGACTTTAGAACGGTCGACTTCAAGACCGCCTTTGGAGATTTTATGTCCAAGAACAATGCCTTCTTTTACCATAAAATGGCATTTTGCCCAATTAAGAACGAGACGAGTGTCTTCACACCGTTTCAGCATACGTTCTAAATTGGCAAGACAAGTAGGGAAAGAATCACCATAGGCCGAGAAATCATCCATGAAGACTTCCATAGTTTCTTCAACCATGTCATGGAAGACAGCCATCATATACCTTTGGAAAGTCCTAGGAGCATTGCATAAGCCGAAAGGCATTCTTTTGTAAGCAAATGTTCCATAAGGATAAGTGAATGTGGTTTTCTCTTGGTCTTTAGGATCGATGGGAATTTGAAAATACCCGGAAAAACCGTCTAAGAAGCAATAATAGTCATTACCCGCTAGACGCTCGAGAATTTGATCCATGAAAGGAAGAGGGAAATGATTCTTACGGGTGGCATCATTGAGATTGCGGTAGTCTATGCAAACTCACCAACCCGTGACAAGTCGAGTAGGAATTAACTCGTTGTTTTCATTGGGAACAATGGTTATTCCGCCTTTCTTAGGCACACAATGGACGGGACTAACCCATGGCGAATCCGAAATAGGGTAAATCATCCCGGCATCTAGAAGTTTGATAACCTCTTTCTTGATGACGTCGTGAATTTTAGGATTAACCCTGCTTTGGCTTTGGATTGCGGGTTTAAAGTCATCTTCCATGAGAATTTTATGAGTACAAAAGTTCGGATCAATTCCGCGGATATCGGAAATTTTCCAAGCAATTGCTTTCTTATGATTCTTCAGCACATCGATAAGTCGAGATTTTTCTTCTTCTTCCTTTGCGATGATGACGGGTAACTTCTTATTGTCTTTAAGGAACACGTATTCGAGATGAGATGGTAGATCCTTATGCTCTAAATCCGGAGGATTTTTGATGGAAGGCGTAAGAGATTTCCTTAGGAGATGGTGGAGAAATATGGTCCTCATTAGGAAGTTTCTCAATGCTACGAATGTCTTCATCCCAATTGGAGGGAGAATCTTCATATTTTAAGTCCACATCCCCCAAAGTTGCTTCAAATTCTTTCAAAAGGAAATCACTTTCTCCAAATGGAGTTAGCGATGGAGCAACAGAGGCAACGGTCTCAACAATGGGTAGAGAAGAAGAACCACTTTTACAAGCGTCTTTGAAATGTTCTTCACAAGCCTCATCAAGAACGTCAATGAAATTAACGCTCTCGTTTTCAGAAGGCTGCTTAGAAAGTTTACCCATGTTGAAGACGATTTTATCGTCACCAACTCTCATGATTAATTCGCCCGCGGCAACATCAATGAGAGTGCGACCGGTCCTCAAGAATGGACGTCCAACGATTAATGGAACACGGGGATCCATCTCGTAGTCAACGACAACAAAATCCGCCGGAAAGGTGAATTTGTCGACACCGACGAAGACATCTTCGGCTATCCCCACCGGATAAGCAACCGTACGGTTAGCTAATTCCAAAGTCATTCGTGTGGGGACTAGCTCGGGTAGAGATAATTGTTTACAAACACTTAATGGCATTAAGTTTATACTATCACCTAGATCGGCTAGGGCCATACAATTCTCTACCCCGGGGAAGTTGCAAGGAATGAGAAAACGACCCGGATCACCAAGTTTGGTTGGTAATTTCCTTAAGAGCACTGTTGAGCAATTCTCGTTAAGTTGGGTCTGAGCGATATCAAGAAGTTTCTCCTTATCACTGAGAAGATCTTTAAACATTTTAGCATATTTCGGCATGTGAGCGAGAGCCTCGGCAAAGGAGATGTTGAAATTCAGTTGTTTAAACATTTTAAGGAAGTTAGAAACATGAATATCATCCTTGTTCTTCAACTTCTCTTTCCTCAACCTTGAGGGATAAGGTATATTGGGTTGAGATGAAGGCTTTGGAATGGAATTCCCACTCACATCCTTGGGTGGTGGAGGGGTGGAAGTAGAAGGTGGAGTAATTGGAGAAATAGAAGGTGGAGGAATTGGAGAAGGGGACTCGTTTTCCTTTGTCACAATCACTGGTGTAGGTGTAGGAAGCTCGGGTTCCTTTAAACCTTTTCCACTTCGAGTGGTGATTGCTTTCATCTCCCCTCTTGGATTAGCAACGGTGTTACTCGGAAGAGAACCCGAACTAGAGGCTTGATTACTTTGGAAGAAACTAGCCATCATATCCCTTAAGTCATTCGTTTGACTGCTCAAATAGTTTCGCATATCGGCTCGAAGATCATTCCCTTGTTTCGCCATATCTCCTTTCAAGTTGATAATTTGTCGCTGAAGATTCTACACCAGTGCGTCATTAGTCCTTATGTAAGTTTCAACCTCGTGATTAAATGCGGTTGGTTGGGTGGGAGGAAGAGCATGGTAAGCAGGTGGTTGATAAGTGGGTTGTTGGTAAACTTGGTTATTTCCTTGAGGTGGATATGGGTTTCTTTGGGTTTGATATTGATTGGGAGCTCGAGGTTGGTTTTGATTGTTGCGATTGAGGTTGTTTTGGTTTTGAGGAGGAAAACCGGGTGGTGAAAGGAAGTTGTTTGAACGATAACTGAGAAAATTGCGGTTACCTTGAGAACGTGCTTGATAGCCTCCCATAGAAAAATTAACGTTAGCGGCATACACATTTTCCGGATTGTCATGAGTCGAAGGACAATCGGTGTATGAATGAGAACCCCCGCATATTTCACATGACCGACTCAAAGTATTAACTTGCGCATTGATGCTTTTGGAATTGTAAGTGGTTTGTAGAGCAAGTGTTTCAACAATCGAAGTAAGCTTATCAATTCTCTTGTCGGCGTCACTACTACTAGCAGTGGCCACATTATCCCGAACACTCTTAGTTTGCACTCTAGACTTATTCTCAATAATATCTCATGCGGCATTAGAAGACTTAACCAAAATGTTACCCCCGAGGCACTATTTAGTGAATCTTGGTCATTCATGCTTAAACCATTGTAAAAAGTATTAAGTTGATGTACTTTTGTGAAACCATGTTGTGGACACTTTCTTAAAAGTTCCTTAAAACGGTCCCAAGATTCACCAAATGTCTCACCATACTTTTGTTCAAAGTTAATGATTTCATTCCTCAAAGCGGTAGTACGTGAGGGTGGGAAAAAGTAATTAATGAATTTGGTCTCTAAATCCGACCACGTAAGAATACTTTGTGGCGGTTCCTTATTAAGCTAATGTCGGGCTTGTCCCTCTAAGGAGAAAGGAAAAAGTTGCAAGTGAATCACCTCTTGTGAAACCCCATTATACTTGACCGTATTAGTGAGTTGAAGAAACCTTTTGATATGGTCATGAGGATCATCAAGTGTACGCCCCAATAATGGTTGAGCAGAGACCATTTGAATGAAGCCGGATTTAAGCTCAAAGTTGTTGGCTCCAATCTCGGGTATGACAATAGCATCAGTGTTGCCCTCTACATGCGATTGCAAAAGCTCGATCATTGGTCGATTGTCCATGGCGACAATAGGTGAAGTTTCGACTTCGGCTTGAGTTGCTCTCTTCTTACGAGTACGGGTACGCATACACACCTACAAAAGGAAAAGAAAGATAGACAATAAATATTTTTGGTTTTTTATGTTTTTCTATTTTTGAACTTTTGAAATTTTTTTAATTTTTATGGATTTTTGAAAATTTTTTACACAAAAAAATAACGTTAAAAAGTGAACGGATCCCAAAATCCAACGCGTCTCTCACTAAAAATCGTTAATCTTAACAAAAAGTGCCGGCAGCGGCGCCATTTTAATACGAGGATTTCACCAAGTATGAAAGTTCATTGAACTGGTCTTTTCGAATTGATTACTAGTAGAAAGTGCGACTCAATCGTTCTTGGTGGAAAATAAAATGGTTTGATTATCTATTTTAAACTAAAAGCAAATATGAAAATGTCCTTGTGTAAAAATAAAGCTTTAAAGATAAAACTAAATATTACAAGTTAAAATAAATGATTGAAAACTTTAAAACTAAAAAGTGAATTCAGGACATAAAACTTTGTAAAAAAGAAAACTTAAACCCGTCGGAATACCCTAGATCGGAATCCCATCGGAATGTGTCAAAAGAAACTCTGTCGGAATAATGATTAAAGTATCGGAATAATAGTAAACCAATTCTATCGGAATGTAATTCTATCAGAATGTAATTCTTAAGCTGTCACAATGTATACTGTCGCAATGTTTAAACCATCGCAATACTAATTCAAAGTTCTATCGGAATGTAATGTCTGTCGGAATATGGCTGTTGAAATTTTGGCAGCGTTTAGTCGCAATAAGCCTTATACCCGATCGCAAAGTACGATGCCTGGAGAAATCGCAACCTACGATCGGAATAAGTGATCGGAATACACTATCTGAATAATCGATCGCAAAGTAAAACCCTAAGGGTTATTGCGATCGCAATCAAACCGTCGGAATGTTCAGTCGCAATATGAAAACCCTAAGCTTTACGATGGAGCACAAAGTATTCGGATGGATTAGAATAAGCTAATAAACCAATAAGCACTTCCAATAAGCACTTATCAAAAACTTAACAAAATCAATATTAAGGAAAACCAAAAAATAAGCTGCGAATGAAAACTTATCAAAACACCAAATAAGCAAACTTTATAATATGAACTTTAAAAAGACGAAACTTTTTATAAAACTTAAACGTCAATAAGCTAAATACAAAGTAAGCCAATAAGCATGGTAAGCTCAAAGCTTAATCGGTATAAAACTTAGATTGAAACCATAAGATAAACTTTTTGATCAATCAAACATCAAGATTAAACAAAATCAAAGATGATTTCGGATCAAATATAAGTAAAAATCAAGAAAGGTAGAAAGAGATTGAAGATGAAAAACTTAACTTGAACTTCTAGATTAAAGATTCCAAAATACAAGAGTGAATTAAAGCTTAAACATGAAAGAAAGAAAAGATGAAATTCTAGTGAGAGAAAGTTAAACACTTTCTCTCTCTAAAAATGAACACTACAAAAGGAAAAAATGAACTAGCTAACACCCTCCTAATGTGTCATTAAGAGGGTATATATAGGAGGTGGGGAGGTTCATGTGTTGCTTCCTTTTTCTTTTCTTCTCGTCTCGACTCGATTTAAATTATTTGTCTTTCTCGACGTCGTCTCGGGATTTGTCGATGTAAATTGAACTTGTCTTATAATTTTCTTCTTCTATTAGACTTGAGTTCTTCGAATTCATTAAACTTCCGTCTTTAGACTTTTTCTTCGATAAATTTTCAGAATAGGCCTTGAACTTCCGTTCTTTTCACACTCTTGTTCTTTTGACTTCGTCTTTTCTCGTTTTCTTTGATAAAAGCCCATGATAGCCCGTGTTTTCTTCCTTTTTCATATTTTTATCCTGAAACACAATAAAAACACAAACCACGTATAATTCTGACTTTTACGACATAAAATACACGTTTTGGTCTTGTTATTATTGGAAATAAGTGGTAAAAGGATAAGTGTTTTCACACTTATTAAAGATATTGTTCAAAGTTGAACTTCAATTGTTTAAAGTTGTCAGGGTCGAGCATAGTGATTTTGAGGTTGTCATTTGATGAGGATGAAGATTCTGTGGTAGACATCTTTTTTGGTTTTAGGGTTTCTGGTGATTTAGGGTTTACTGTTCTTTTAGATCAAAGTTCCTCAACATGCTCTGATACCACTTGTTGATCCCAAACTTAGATCGATTAGCTTTGTGTTAAACGAGATTGAATCAAGATTAACACTTAGAGAAACTTTGTGTATTTAACAAACTAAGTGTTATGCGGAATTAATACTTAGAACAAAGAACAAACAAACAATGTAAACCAAACTTTCACTCTTGATTGATAATGAAACTTGCGTATAATGAAAGTATAAAACTTGATAAAACTTAATAAAAACTTGTATATAACTATGAGCCCTACGACCTCCTTTTATAACACAAGGAGTCGTGTACAAAGGTCTACCTATCAACTATTATAGGCAAAGATATTTATAGAAAATACAATATTGTTCATATCTTTACTTCAAATATAAAACGTGTAGACTAAGTATTCCTATTAGTGGTTGAACTTCTTCTTGTCAGCGCTTGAATATTTCTTGTCAGTGCTCATCTATCAGCGCCTCGTTTACTCTTGTCAACGTCCAAGTTCCTCTTGTCCGCGTCCCAGTGACTTAGCTAATTTTATTCCTAACAAGAGCTTCTAGTTTCAAATTCATCTGTTCCAACTCAGCTTTTAGTGCCTTGTATTTGTTTTTGTAATCATTTTTCTCATGATCAGAGGAATTGGATTGGTGAAATGAGTTGTTTTTTTTATTCGAACTTGTAAGGTTTGAAAGATGAAGGATAAGATGGTGAGGATTTTTTTTGTGGATGGACAATCTTTTTGAAAGTGTCAAGGTTTTCCATAAGCAAAGCAAGTTTCTGTTGATTTTTCAGTGTGTTTACTAGCTGATCCTACTCTCCCTGATCTTTTAAAGTATCTTCTCTGATTAGCTAGTAGATCCCTTTCATGAAACTCAGCATAAGGTCTGTTGTAACACCCCCAATTTTTGGTCATGGCAGCGGAAGGGTCATTGGGTGTTACTAACATGATTCAAGCTCATAATCATAGAAAACGGCTCAAAATGAGTCGTTTTAATAAAATATCCATTCATTCATTATTTAAAAGATAATACAGTTCACACACGGTCCCAAATAGTTTTAAGTTTACACAACATAACAAACGAAAAAAGTTTTTTTTTAATGGACATAGTTTAGAAAAGTGGGCTAAAACATTTCATAGATGCAAGCTACACGAAACCGCCTTCCTTTGAGTGCCTTATTCGGGGACCTGAGATAAAACATGCTATAAAGTCAACAAAAATGTTGAGTGAATCTATAGAGTTTAAATTAAATAAACGAACACAAGTATTGTAAATAAACCTTCCTTGGTTGACAATCATGTGGATCAGACATAATCATCGTTGTTATTACATAAGCCTCATGACATTGAACGTTAACATATATTATATCAGCCCAACACACCTAGACAAGTACGTATATTTCTCTTATACAAATGCATTCGATGTTTCATTACTAGTGTTTCAATACACCACGTGATAGCTAGTCGCGACCGGACTGGCCGTCACCCCGATAGATCTATTAATAGTATTAGTGTTCATTCGATTAACAATTCATGATTCAATGGGTCTTTAAGGCTATAAGCAAACTTATGTAAATAATTTTCATCTAGCATACAATCGGGTACCTTGCGTTCTATTTTAAAACAAGCATGTCATCCCCCTCGCAGTTTTTAAAATCCTTTACAAGAAAGTATAAACGTGAAGCTACAGACTCACCTTAGTACAATAGTAGTAATGAGACGATCGTCGACGATTAGTGATGCCTGTCAAATACGAAAACCGCAACCTATCAAATAAGGCGCGCTCGTTAATAAATGACTCAAGTATAAAACATATTTAAATAATACAAAACTCAAAAGTATAAAACCATGACAATCCCGAAAGAGTAACAATATACGTGACTATACCCTCGATAAAAATTTACCAGCACATACCAAATGTACAAGCTCATTTACCCTACTTAAACAACTCCGTTTTCGATGAAACTTGGTGATAAACTCATTCACAACCTGTATAATACTCAGTTTAAATTTCATCTAAAAATATTACTTCTAAGGCTTTCTGCCTGACACATCTTTGAGTTACAAAAACCGGACAGATTTGCGTCTTTAACTCTTAAAACCATTTTGACTTATCTAAACAATTCCGTTTACAAAACCGACACTCGAGTTAGAAAATACTCATGACCTGAGGTTTAGAGACTTAAAACAGCCCTTGACTATTTATAAAACTCATTCTATAGTCCACGAGATTCGATTCAAATATCGACAACAACTATATATTGTGCCGATACTCGTCTCCCGGTACACCAATAATGAAACTATCATAACTTCTCGCTCGTTTGGAGATAGAAGTCATACTTTATATCAAATCGAAGCTAATAGAATTCTCTACAACCCCATCTCGTTAGTTTAACAAATATCTGAACTTAAGGTACCCAGAATTTTCCTTTAAGTCACTGCCCTGAATCAACTACCTAAAACTCATACAAAAACAAATTTTCAAGCAATTCTAATCACTTTTCTAATCATCTTATACCCCTAATAACAACATATAATCATTCTAACACTTGTATGAATCAAATAAATAAAAACCCAAAATCAAAAATAACTTTCTTTCTACAAAACAAATTAATCTACACATGATTATCATTAGATAAATACATGCAAGACCATAAAATCATCATCCAACACAAGTTCATATCAAAATTTAAAAAAACTTGTTGCATGTTGGAAAATCTTATATAGATGTGATCACCTTGAAAAATCTAAGATGGGACTTTGTTTATTTTTAAATGATTCAAATTGAATCAAGAAATTTGGTGGTGTTTTTGGTGGCTATGGTGGACGACAAAGAGAGCAAGAGAGAGGAGGAGGAGGAGTGTTGATCTTGTTAACTTTTTACTATGTGTTAGAGTTAGGTGAAAAAAATACTTTTATATGGTGGATGGAGGGCTAGCCTTCCCAAAGTTGCATAGTTTTGGGCCAAAATGTAATTTAATAGTTTAGAAAATGACTATTAGTCAAAGTCGAAAATATTTACAGGAGTCGTGTTTCGTAAAAATACTTTTCAAAAGTTAAAACGCTTCATAAATATAATAATATGGCTTCGACACGACATAAAACGTAATTAAATCGAAAACGTCAAAAAATAATAAATATCGAGACAATCGATAATAAAACATAAATTTTTGGGCATCCATCGGTACCGCGATCACTAATAGTTCTAACCATTCGTTAAAACGTAAAACACGAGAAATAAAGACAAATACAATAAAAAATTTCCTAAGATAATTTGAGAATATAATATCGATACCTAACGTATTCCTTGCCGGTTTTCATCTAATCGACATTCTTCCGCTAAGTTTCAAGTTATAACCTTTTCGGTTAGCCGATAATTTAGAAATTCTCATTAAATAAACACGTAATACGTAATAGTCGAGATTATAATAACGACCTGAAATTGACGGATTGTCACATCATCCCCACCTAATTAGGATCTTCGCCCTCGAAGATCAACTTGCGTTCTTGCCTGATCGCTTGTTGAAATCAAAGAGATGAGGGTAATTCTTCCACATTTGGTCTTCTCTTTCTCAAGTATACTCCGGTCCTCTCCGAGAGTTCCATCGAACTTTGACGATAGGGATTCGGCTTTGTTTCAGTTGCTTGACCTCGCGATCCATGATCTCAGTTGGTCTTCAATAAAGTGCAAATTTTCATCAACCTTAACTTCGTCCCATGGTATAACGAGTTCTTCATCAGATAAACACTTCTTCAAATTCGACACGTGAAAAGTGTTACGAATTCCATACAGTTCTTGTGGTAGTTCAAGTTGGTATGCCACGGGACCTACTCTTGATATAATCTTGAATGGTCCGATATAACGAGGACTTAAATTCCCACGTTTTCCAAATCGTACAACACCTTTCCATGGTGATACCTTTAGCGTTACCTTATCCCCCACGTTAAACTCCAATGGTTTCTTCTTACATCCGCATAACTCTTATGTCGGCTTCGCGCAAACAACAACCTATTCTTGATTTGCACAATCATATCCGTCGTCTCTCTAATCATCTCTGGTCAAGTGAGTTGAGCATCACCAACCTCACTCCAGCTCACGGGTGATCTACATTTTCTCCCATAAAGTGCTTCAAAAGGTGCAGCTTTAATACTCGCGTGATAACTGTTATTGTACGAGAATTCAGCCAAAGGTAAGTGCTTATCCCAGCTACTTCCAGAGTCTATCACACAAGCACGCAACATATCCTCTAATGTTTAAATAGTTCTTTCGCTTTGCCCATCAGTTTGTGGATGATAGGCTATGCTCATATCAAAATTGGTTCCTAATGATTGTTGAAGTGATCTCTAAAATCCAGAAGCAAAACGACTGTCTCTATCGGAAATGATTGAAATATGAACACCATGCTTACACACGATCTCCTTCAGATAAAGCTCGGTGTGTTTCTCCATACCGAACCTCTCGTTGATTGGAATAAAATGAGCGGATTTAGTTAAACGATCGACAATAACCCAGATTGCATCGAACCCAGACGGTGTCCTTGGGAGTTTTGTGATGAAGTACATCGTAATTCGCTCCCATTTCCAGATTGGAATTACAGGTTGGACAAGTAATCCTGACGGCTTCTGATATTCAGCTTTCACTTTTGCACACATTAAGCATTTCGTGACGTATGTTGCGATATCAGCTTTCATATTCGGCCACCAGTATAACTTTTTCAAGTCTTGGTACATTTTGTCCGATCCAGGATGAATAGAATACTTGGACTTATGAGATTCTAACATGATCAAGTCTCTCAGTCCACCATAGAATGGTAACCAGATTCGACCTCTCAAACATTTGATACCATCGGCTCGCGTTTCAAATGTTTCACCGACTCCTCTAAATCTTTCGGCTACAATATTTTCCTTCTTACACGCTTCGATTTGTGTGTTTCGAATCTGCACAGGTAAGTTATTATGAACTGTCACCACCAAAGCACGCACTCGAATCGGTTTATCCCTTTCATTTCGACTTAACGCGTCAGCTACCACATTTGCCTTTCCTGGGTGATAACGAATTTCGCAGTCGTAGTCACTCAAGAGTTCAACCCATCGATGTTGCCCCGTATTCAGCTCCTTTTGATCCAATATGTATTGTAGGATTTTGTGATCAGTGAATAATGTACACTTCGTGCCATACAGATAATGTCTCCAAAGTCGCAGAGCAAAAACCACAGCGCCCAATTCCAAGTCATGGGTAGTGTAGTTCTCCTCATTCTTCCTTAATTGTCTCGAGGCATATGCGATCACCTTTTCACGTTGCATGAGAACAACACCGTATCCTTGAAGATATGCATCACAATAAACAACAAAGTCTTCACTTCCTTCAGGTAACGATAAGATCAACGCACAACAGAGTTTCATCTTCAGAGTTCGGAAAGCTTCTTCTTCATCATCTCCCCACACATACGGTTTATTCTTCTGAGTCAGCTTAGTTAATGGTATCGATATCAAAGAGAATCCTTCAATAAACCTTCGGTAGTAACCAGCCAAACCTAGAAATTGTCGTACTTCAGTTGGAGTAATTGGAGCATTCCAATTCTTGATGGCTTCGATCTTCGCAGGATCAACATGTACTCCACTTTTATCAATCACATATCCGAGAAATTGTACGGTGTTAAGCCAAAAATCACATTTTGAGAATTTAGCGTACAACTTTTCGTTCTTTAACAAGTTCAAGATAATTATTAAGTGTTCGGCATGCTCTTCCTTGCTCTTAGAATAGATTAGAATATCATCGATGAAAACGTCCCAAATTTATCAAGATACGGCCTACAAATGCGGTTCATTAAATCCATGATACATCAGGTGCATTAGTCAAACCAAAAGGCATAACTCGGAACTCATAATGACCATAACGAGTTCTAAACGCCGTAATAGGAATATCTTCCTCGCGTATGTGAAGTTGATGGTAACCAGAACGAAGATCAATCTTGGAGAAAACACGAGAACCTTGAAGTTGATCAAATAGATCATCAATTCTAGGAAGCGGATACCGATTCGTGATCGTTAGCTTATTCAGCTCTCGGTAATCGATACACATACGGAACGAACCATCTTTCTTCTTAACGAATAAAACAGGAGCTCCCCAAGGTGACGAACTCGGTCGTATAAAACCTTTATCAGATAGTTCTTGCAATTGCACAGATAACTCCTTCAGCTCGTATGGTGCTAAACGATATGGCGCACGTGCCACGGGTGCAGCAACAGGAATTAGATCAATTTGGAATTCTACTTGCCTTGGAGGCGGAAGCCCAGGCAAATCTTGTGACAATCTAACATTTTCAGGTAGTGAAATATTTTCTCATATAATATTTTGAAACTTATTTTTGTGTTGGTTGACGAACTCACAATTTACGGATTTAAATTTGGGCTTACGTGCATAATTTGGCGTCTTTTACGACTAAACCGAAAACCTTAGGATTACGTATTTACGTTTTTGAACTCCGTTTTTGAACTCCGTTTTTGATGAGACAATTTTTATTGGATTCGTTTTGTGACGTTGATTCATAATTTATAAAAACGTTTTTCGTAAAACGACCCGAGGGCACGCAAATCGAGAAAACTAGAATCGAGAAATACCTGTAAACTAGTGAGATGGGACAAAACACATTGTCCCACCCCACTAGCTTGGTTGGGACGGCAAACTTGACACCACACCACTAAGGTGGCATCAAGTTAGCTAACACATTCCAAGTGTTAGCCATGCTTACTCCTTAAGCTAACTTTTCCCACTAACTAGCAAAACTAGCTACTTGTTTTCTCATTCCATCTTTCTCACATGCAAACCAACATCAAACTCTCTCAACTCCATCCCCTTTGCCGTCCAAAATAAACCAACAAACACCCCATTTGATCTCTTCTAGCCATGAAACACATGTTTACTAGCTCTATTAAGGAGTTCTCTTAAAGCCTTGATCATTTGGTGGCCATATTAACATCTTTGGAGGTGATGTGCTTGTGTCCTAGGGCTGATTTTCCAACCTATGTTCTTGATATTTGATGGTCTTGGAGATACTTGTTGTGTTCATCAAGTTCTTGTCTTCCTAAAACAAGAAATCCACTTGGTTGGTAAAGAAGATCAACCTCTCCATTTTTCTCTTGTTATTTTGTAAAGAACAAATGTATTTTCTTTCATTTTTTATATGTATATGATGTATATATGATGATAAAAATGTTATGTGGGGATCAAGTGTTGATAAATATGCTTAAAAAGGTTGATAACTATAAGAAATGAAGCTAAAATCTTGATTATTTAGTTGGCTGTGTAAAAACAGTAGATAACTAAAAGATGAACTGATAAAATTGCATGGTTTGATCCATTTACAGTATGTAGAAGATGTTATACACATGTGAGAGTTGGCCATGCAATGGAATCAAAATAATGGGTGAGATATGATCAAAACAAGTTAGGTGGTCTAATCTGAATAAGCAGTTTTGTAGGGACTGTTAAGGCAAGTTAAACTCAAAATGGGCAGTAGCTATAACTAAGTTAAATGTAGCAAATAATATGAAGAACATGTCACCCAAAAATGAGCTTCTAATTCATTATAGAACTCTAGATATGTTAAAAATGGTGAACATGAAGTTAAAAATCAGATTTTTGGAACTAATGTTTATTAATATTATATAAACACTCACATTATAATGTATAAAATGTAAAAATAAAAACCCACTAACTTATAAAACTTATTTATATAAATATATAAAAGGTTAATTAAATGGGTAAATTATATAAATGGTGGTGAAATAATATTTATAAGTAATAAAAACTATAAACTTGATTTTTACGACTTTTTCGGCTATCGCCGTAAAATTAACGTTTTTCGCCAAATAAAACTTAGACGACCAAACCCGTCTAATGTAAAGTTTATAAAAGTCATATACTGATGTATAGGTAACTAAGAAAAGTAAAAACCGATAAAACCCGAACTATAAGAATTACGGACATTTACGAGCTAACTAAACATATTGGACTAATAAATGGACTAAATAAGATAAAAACTTGTAAAAAGAACTTTTTGGGCTTAACCCATTTGGGCCCAACATGAAAAGTATATATACTGATAATATAGGTATAAAATGGATTAAAACAAGTTGAAGAACTTATAAAAGGCTTAATGGACTTAAAATAGGTAAATAGGTAAAACTAGCAAACTAGTAAAACGTTACCAAAACGTAAACGCTAAAATGAGTAAATAAGGATGTATAAACCCACTTGATCATCATCATATGTATATTGTTATTTTGATAAAAGTCATTGGACAAAGTCTAAGACCGATTATTATTTATATAGGTTTCCGTGACCGAAGCACGCCCGTAGCCGATAATCCGCCTTTCATTAACAACGTGAGTTCATAGCCTCGCACTCTTTTAAATGTTTTATAAAATGATTTGTAAACCCGCGAGGGAGATAACATGCTAGATTTTTATAAAAATAGAACACAAGTATTCCCGATTGTATGCTTAATGATATGGACCCGAATGATGCTATGACCCAATAAACGAGACTAAAAGGATTATTAGTAGTTAGGTTATGTCACTTAAAGTCCCATTAGCATGAATTGTGAACTACCGGGATTTGGTAGACGCTTATGCATTTGATAGTACTATTTGGGGACGATCACCCCAGTTCGCTCCTTGACGGTTGATCCCCGTCGTACCACATTGATTGGTAAGCGAATTTATGTATGAGAAGATTCCATAGCGTGATTTTTGTGACGACACGCTAACTTAGATGGGCAAATTGTTTGTCGGGTTCGTGGCCCGCTGTTTTCATAGTAAGGTAACAATGTCATGCGGCTAATAATAATCCTACAATATAAAACATATATAAATTCAAATACAATGTATCCTATATATGATAACGACGCTATTAACGATGAATATATTACCTATCATGGTAATATAGAGACTACGGTCTCATGGACGGTTTAAGATGTATGCTTGATATATATTGCCTGACTAGCAATATGAGGACTTACTTCCGATATTATACTTGTGTTCTGATTTTAAATTATTGTTTTATATAACGGTTTTTATTAAACTCTATGAATTCACTCAGCATTCGCTGATATGATTTTCGCATGTTTTTATCTCAGGTGCTTGAAGGTAATCCGGATGGAGATCGACTCTGATGGCCCACTTAATATTAAAATGTTCATTCGATCTGTGTTTTGTAAACTTAATGACCTGTATAATTTGGCACCTGTTGTACGCTTTTAAACTTTTTATCGAATGAATGTTTGTTAAACCTTGTACAACCATTTTTATTGTGTTGTCTATGATTGGAGTTATTGTGCTATCCCGTAACACTCTGAAAGACCCTTCCGCTGTACCGATACGAAAACTGAGAGTGTTACAGTTTGGTATCAGAGCTCTCGTTATAGAGAACAAAAGATTTTAAAAACCAAGGTTTTGAACAAAACTTTTAAAAATCTTTTGACAATGAACATTTGAGAAAATATTTGAAAAAAAATCTTTTGACTATAACGGTGCCAGAGATCTCCGACTTTACCAACAAGCCCTATTGAGAAGATATATATTTTGATATATATAATTTAATTTATATATATGTATATATCGTGATTTCATTATGTAATTGTTTAACTAGTATGTTATCCTAATACGAGATATATATATAAATGCAGATTGTCATGGCTGACCCTAATATTCCTGTAGAAAACCATGCTATTCCCGAACCTAATATAGTAGATGATCCTTATTTAGACTTATTAGATTATGATATCGATGATGAGGAGGAACCATTTGAGGATCCCGAGCCCGAGTTAGGACTAGGAGATCAGATGGCCCCTCAGGTTGACTTGGTAGAGAATGAGATTGAGAATGTGGATATTGAGAATGTGGAGATTGAGAATGTGGATATTGAGAATGTTGATATTGAGAATGATGATGAGATTGGGTTAGATAATTTAGATGACGAGATTGACGACGAGGATGTCGAGGAGGATGTAGGTATAGATGTTGAGGTCGATGACGAAGAGGAAGCTGAGCTTATTTATCCGTATGATGTTCCAGAGGGCGAGCCTTTGCCCCCACCAGTTTATTTGTCTGATTCTGAGGAGGAGTTACCTAGGGATGAAATGTCTGAATCGTCTGAATCTGATTCTGAATCAGAGGAGGATGAGGATGATGATGCACCTGACGGTACGAATGGTATTGCTACTCGTAGATGTGAGATAGGAGAGTCGTCTAATACTCGAGAGGCTATTCATATTGATGGTCTTGCACCATGGGCCTTGAGACGTGATCTAGATGCTTCCCGTGTTAAGAGTTGTGTGACAGATGTCGGATTAGGTGTTGTTCAGACTCAGGTTGCTTATTTGGAGTCGAAGACTAAGGTTGGCGAGAAAGAGCTAGAATTGCTTAGTTTGGATTTGAGTGATGTAGAACGTGGTTTGAATAAGGCTTTTAGGAGGTTATCGGTGTTGGAAAGTGGTGAGTATGCTGCTATGAAGAAAAAGGTGAATTCTATGGAGATTCAGTTGAGTGTAGCTCGTGCGATGCGTGAGAAAGCTGAGAAGGATTTGAATATATCCGTGGGATGGAACAGTAGATTTTATGCTGACATGGTTGAAAGAGGAGTAATCCGTAAGCGCCCAGCTGAAGATGTGTCTAGTGATCGTCCGACGAAGATTCAGAAGACGATGGATGATGGACCATCTGGCGGTTCTCAGTAGACCAGTCTGTATTTAGTAGTGACCTTTGTATCTTTTGTGCTTTTGTAGCTTTGACTGAACGACTTGTTAGTAGTAGACTTGGCACGAATTTTGAGTGTATATAGTGCTAGAACTTTGATATGGGATGTAACTAAGACAATACTTTTGTTTCAAATCGAATGAAATATGTATCTTGTCTTGAATTCCATATTGTGCCTTATTTGTATCTTGATTATGAATTCAATCCATATTATATGAATCCTTTGTTGGATGAATGCTTAATACTTTGAAATTGTGAAATTATAGAACTATGCCGCCCAAGAAGGCTGTGACTGAGGATGATGTACGTAGGATTATTACGGAGCAAGTTACCGCATCTATGACTGAATTTATGGCAAATGCAAGAAATGAAGTTGGCAGTAGTGGAGCTGGCGGTAGTGGAGCTGGCGGTAGTGGAGCTGGCGGTAGTGGAGCTGGCGGTAGTGGAATTGGCGGTACTAATGTGAATGTGAATGCTAATAATGTGAATGCTAATGCTGGAGGAAATGTAGGAGGACTTGGAACTAATGCACCTGAAGTTGGTGGTTGTACTTATGTGACGTTCATGAAGTGTGAACCTCTACCTTTTAATGGAACTGAAGGTGCTGTAGGACTAAGCCAGTGGATTGAGAAGATTGAATCGGTGTTTAGGATTAGTAAGTGTAAGGAGGAAGATAAGGTGACTTTTGCTATGGCTACTCTTAAAGGTCGTGCGTTGACTTGGTGGAACGGGAGAATTGCTTTCATGGGTCTTGATGCTGCTAATGCTACTCCTTGGGCTGAAATTAAGAAGTGGATGACTTTGGAGTTTTGTCCTCGTAGTGTGATTATTAGGTTAGAGCAAGAGTTGATTCATCTGAGAATGAAAGGTGTGGACATTGATAGTTACACGAACCGATTCCATGAGTTGGCCTTGCTATGTCATCGATTGGTTGAACCCGAAGAGATCCGAATTGAGCAATATATTAAAGGGTTGACCAGGAATATCCGAGGGGACGTGACATCATCTAAACCACTGACCATTGATGATGCTGTTCGAATGGCTTACCAACTCACTGGACATATAATTCAGGATAAGGAAGATGAAGCCCGTGTAGGTGAGAAAAGAAAGGGAGACGGTGATCGTGTAGATAGAGGTGATAATAGGAAGAATTTCAATCGCCGTCAGAACAAGAGAAAGGGGAATGCAAATTCTCTTACCAACAACACACCGCGCAACGATGATAGATGTCCTAAGTGTGGCAACAAGAGGCATGCTGGCGACTGCTGGAAGTGCCGAAATTGCGGAAAGCTTGGACACAAGGTTGAAAGGTGTAAGAAGGGAACCATTTGCTTCAACTGTAATGAAGAAGGTCATAGGAAATCGGAATGCCCCAAGTTGAAAGCGATTGTACCTGGAAGAAACCCCCAGGGTGGTATCTACCAACTTGGAACAATTGAGGTGAAGAAAGAGGATCCGAATGTCGTTACCGGTACGTTTTTACTCAACAATCATTATGTTGTTGCTTTATTCGATTCGGGTGCCGATAGGAGCTTTGTATCCACTAAATTTAGTGCCCTTATTGATATTGAACCTGTTGAGATAAGTACCAGTTACGAGGTGGAATTGGCTGATGGTAAATTAGTGAAAACTAATAAGCTATTAGAAGGATGCTCTCTAAATCTCTTGAACCATTCCTTTCCGATTGATTTGATGTTGATAGAATTAGGTAGTTTTGATATTATTATTGGTATGGATTGGTTGTCGTTGAATAATGCTACTATTTTATGTGGAGAGAAGAAGGTTAAGATTCCTCTTAGGAATAGGACGTTAGTAATTGATGGTAGTCGAGGTGAATCCCGTTTGAAAATCGTTTCATGTATTAAAGTCCAAAAGTACATCAGGAACGGTTGTGAGTTATTCTTAGCTCAAGTGACCGGGAATGAGTCTAGGGAGAAACGATTGGAAGATGTACCTATTATTTGTGAATTTCCTGAGGTATTTCCTAAAGATTTACCCGGACTTCCACCGATAAGGCAAGTAGAGTTTCGAATCGATTTAATTCCTGGTGCTGCACCGGTGGCACGTGTGCCTTACCGATTAGCCCCTTCTGAATTAAAGGAGTTATCTGAGCAACTTAAGGAGTTGTCTGATAAAGGTTTTATTCGACCGAGCTCGTCGCCTTGGGGAGCTCCAGTCTTGTTCGTTAAGAAGAAGGATGGATCTTTTCGTATGTGCATTGATTATAGGGAACTGAATAAGTTGACAATTAAAAATCGATATCCTTTACCTAGGATTGATGATTTGTTTGATCAACTGCAAGGATCTAGTGTGTATTCTAAGATAGATTTGCGGTCAGGATATCACCAACTTCGCGTCCGTGAAGAAGATATTCCAATAACTGCATTTAGAACTCGTTATGGACACTATGAATTTCAATTAATGCCATTTGGGTTAACTAACGCACCTGCGGTTTTCATGGATTTAATGAATCGAGTGTGCAAGTCCTACTTGGATAAATTTGTGATTGTGTTTATTGACGATATTCTAATCTATTCTAAGAATGAAGATGAGCATAGAGAACATTTGAGGATTGTTTTGAATTTGTTGAAGGATGAAAGGTTGTATGCCAAGTTTTCGAAGTGTGATTTCTGGTTAGATTCTGTGCAATTTCTTGGTCATGTGATTAACAGAGATGGAATTCATGTTGATCCTGCAAAGGTTGAAGCTATTAAGAATTGGTCTGCACCTACAACGCCAACGGAAGTGCGACAGTTCTTAGGATTGGCTGGCTATTATAGGCGATTCATTAAAGAATTTTCTTTGATAGCTAAACCCTTGACTAAGCTTACTCAGAAGAATAAACCTTTCGTTTGGGGAAGTGATGAAGATGGAGCATTTCAGACATTGAAGCAAAAATTATGTAGTGCGCCAATCTTATCATTACCCGACGGGAGTGAAGATTTTGTAGTGTATTGTGATGCATCTCTTAGAGGTTATGGAGCTGTTTTGATGCAGCGAGAGAAAGTGATAGCTTATGCTTCTAGGCAATTAAGGAAGAATGAGGAGAATTATACTACTCATGATCTTGAGTTAGGAGCTGTAGTCTTTGCTCTTAGGTTGTGGAGACATTATCTCTATGGCACCAAGTGTACGGTATTCACCGATCACAAAAGCCTACAGTATATTCTCGACCAGAAGGAATTGAACATGAGGCAACGAAGATGGATAGAGTTGTTAAGTGATTATGATTGTGATATAAAATATCACCCAGGAAAAGCCAATGTTGTTGCCGATGCATTAAGTAGGAAAGATAGAGAGCCTATCAGGGTGCGTTCTCTAGTCTTGACCGTGCACAATAATTTGCCTGAGCAAATTAGAAATGCGCAAATAGAAGCTTGTAAGAAGGAGAATTTTGTTAATGAAGGGTTCCGAGGAGAAGGAGATCCTTTAGAGGTTAGAGCTGATGGAGTGAAATGCTTAAGAGGTCGTATGTGGATACCTAAGTTTGGAGGCTTAAGAGATTTGATTATGTTAGAATCCCATAAATCTAAGTATTCCATTCATCCGGGATCTGATAAGATGTACCATGATTTGAAGAAGTTGTACTGGTGGCCGAATATGAAAGCTGACATAGCTATGTATGTTCTTCAATGCTTGACTTGTGCTAGAGTTAAAGCTGAACATCAAAAGCCATCAGGACTACTTCAACAACAAAAGATTCCTGAATGGAAGTGGGAGCGAATTACGATGGACTTTATCACCAAGCTTCCTAGAACATCATCTGGAAACAATTCGATTTGGGTTATTGTCGATAGACTGACCAAATCAGCACACTTCATTCTGGTTAAGGAGCAGTTCTCACTAGAGAAGCTGACTCGAATATACCTTGATAATGTTGTATGCAAGCATGGAGTGCATGTATCGATCATTTCAGATCGAGATCCTAGATTCGCATCGAATTTTTGGAAATCTCTCCAAAGATCTTTGGGAACGAATCTCGACATGAGCACCGCTTATCACCCCCAGACTGATGAGCAGAGTGAATGGACGATACAAACACTGGAAGATATGTTGAGAGCTTGTGTGTTAGACTTTGGTAAGAATTGGGATAAACATTTGCCGTTAGCAGAGTTTTCATATAACAATAGTTACCATTCTGGTATTAAGGCTGCACCGTTTGAAGCTTTGTATGGTAGGAAGTGTAGATCTCCTGTATGTTGGAGTGAAGTTGGGGATACCCAGCTCACGGGACCGGAATTGATCCGGGAGACTATGGAGATGATAGTTCAGATTAAGAAGAGGTTGTTGACTGCCCGTAGTAGACAGAAAAGTTACGCGGATGTGCGGCGGAAGCCAATGGAGTTTGAAGTGGGTGACCGAGTAATGTTGAAAGTATCGCCATGGAAAGGCGTTACAAGATTTGGAAAACGAGGGAAATTGAATCCCCGTTATATTGGACCCTTTAAGATTTTATCTAGAGTAGGTCCGGTGGCTTACAAACTAGAGTTACCCCCAGAACTTCATGGTGTTCACAACACATTCCATGTATCTAATCTGAAGAAATGTCTAGCAGTGAGTGATGAGAAAATTCCGTTAGGTAAGGTTCGAATAGATGGGAAGTTGCATTTTATCGAAGAGCCCGTAGAAGTTATGGACCGTGAGGTAAAGCAGCTGAAACAAAGTCGGATACCTATTGTCAAAATCCGATGGAATTCAAAGCATGGACCGGAGTATACTTGGGAACGAGAGGATGAAATGTGGAAGAAATATCCGCACCTCTTCGGTTTCAATAAGAAACGGACATCCAAATGAAATGGATCACGAGGACGTTGATCCCTTTTAGGAGGAAAAGCTGTGACAATCTACATTTTCAGGTAGTGAAATATTTTCTCGTATAATATTTTGAAACTTATTTTTGTGTTGGTTGACGAACTCACAATTTACGGATTTAAATTTGGGCTTACGTGCATAATTTGGCTTCTTTTACGACTAAACCGAAAACCTTAGGATTACGTATTTACGTTTCTGAACTCCGTTTTTGATGAGACAATTTTTATTGGATTCGTTTTGTGACGTTGATTCATAATTTATAAAAACGTTTTTCGTAAAACGACCCGAGGGCACGCAAATCGAGAAAACTAGAATCGAGAAATACCCGTAAACTAGTGAGATGGGACAAAACACATTGTCCCACCCCACTAGCTTGGTTGGGACGGCAAACTTGACACCACACCACTAAGGTGGCATCAAGTTAGCTAACACATTCCAAGTGTTAGCCATGCTTACTCCTTAAGCTAACTTTTCCCACTAACTAGCAAAACTAGCTACTTGTTTTCTCATTCCATCTTTCTCACATGCAAACCAACATCAAACTCTCTCAACTCCATCCCCTTTGCCGTCCAAAATAAACCAACAAACACCCCATTTGATCTCTTCTAGCCATGAAACACATGTTTACTAGCTTTATTAAGGAGTTCTCTTGAAGCCTTGATCATTTGGTGGCCATATTAACATCTTTGGAGGTGATTTGCTTGTGTCCTAGGGCTGATTTTCCAACCTATGTTCTTGATATTTGATGGTCTTGGAGATACTTGTTGTGTTCATCAAGTTCTTGTCTTCCTAAAACAAGAAATCCACTTGGTTGGTAAACAAGATCATCCTCTCCATTTTTCTCTTGTTATTTTGTAAAGAACAAATGTATTTTCTTTCATTTTGTATATGTATATGATGTATATATGATGACAAAAATGTTGTGTGAGGATCAAGTGTTGATAAATATGCTTAAAAAGGTTGATAACTATAAGAAATGAAGCTAAAATCTTGATTATTTAGTTGGCTGTGTAAAAACAGTAGATAACTAAAAGATGAACTGATAAAATTGCATGGTTTGATCCATTTACAGTAAGAAGAATATGTTATACATATGTGAGAGTTGGCCATGCAATGGAATCAAAATAATGTGTGAGATATGATCAAAACAAGTTAGGTGGTCTAATCTGAATAAGCAGTTTTGTAGGGACAGTTAAGGCAAGTTAAACTCAAAATGGGCAGTAGCTATAACTAAGTTAAATGTAGCACATAATATGAAGAACATGTCACCCAAAAATGAGCTTCTAATTCATTATAGAACATTAGATATGTTAAAAATGGTGAACATGAAGTTAAAAATCAGATTTTTGTAAATAATGTTTATTAAGATTATATAAGCACTCACATTATAATGTATAAAATGTAAAAATAAAAAAACCCACTAACTTATAAAACTTATTTACATAAATATATAAAAGGTTAATTAAATGGGTAAATTATATAAATGGTGGTGAAATAATATTTATAAGTAATAAAAACTATAAACTTGATTTTTACGACTTTTTCGGCTATCGCCGTAAAATTAACGTTTTTCGCCAAATAAAACTTAGACGACCAAATCCGTCTAATGTAAAGTTTATAAAAGTCATATACTAATGTATAGGTAACTAAGACAAGTAAAAACAGATAAAACCCGAACTATAAGAATTACGGACATTTACGAGCTAACTAAACATATTGGACTAATAAATGGACTAAATAAGATAAAAACTTGTAAAAAGAACTTATTGGGCTTAACCCATTTGGGCCCAACATGAAAAGTATAGATACTGATAATATAGGTATAAAATGGATTAAAACAAGTTGAAGAACTTATAAAAGGCTTAGTGTACTTAAAATAGGTAAATAGGTAAAATTAGCAAACTAGTAAAACGTTACCAAAACGTAAACGCTAAAATGAGTAAATAAGGATGTATAAACCCACTTGATCATCATCATATGTACAAAATCATCATATGTATATTGTTATTTTGATAAAAGTCATTGGACAAAGTCTAAGACCGATTATTATTTATATAGGTTTCCGTGACCGAAGCACGCCCGTAGCCGATAATCCGCCTTTCATTAACAACGTGAGTTCATAGCCTCGCACTCTTTTAAATGTTTTATAAAATGATTTGTAAACCCGCGAGGGAGATAACATGCTAGATTTTTATAAAAATAGAACACAAGTAGTCCCGATTGTATGCTTAATGATATGGACCCGAATGATGCTATGACCCAATAAACAAGACTAAAAGGATTATTAGTAGTTAGGTTATGTCACTTAAAGTCCCATTAGCATGAATTGTGAACTACCGGGATTTGGTAGACGCTTATGCATTTGATAGTACTATTTGGGGACGATCACCCCAGTTCGCGCCTTGACGGTTGATCCCCGTCGTACCACATTGATTGGTAAGCGAATTTATGTATGAGAAGATTCCATAGCGTGATTTTTGTGACGACACGCTAACTTAGATGGGCAAATTGTTTGTCGGGTTCGCGGCCCGCTGTTTTCATAGTAAGGTAACAATGTCATGCGGCTAATAATAACCCTAAAATATAAAACATATATCAATTCGAATACAATGTATCCTATATATGATAACGACGCTATTAACGATGAATATATTACCTATCATGGTAACATAGAGACTACGGTCTCATGACGGTTTAAGATGTATGCTTGATATATATTGCCTGACTAGCAATATGAGGACTTACTTCCGATATTATACTTGTGTTCTGATTTTAAATTATTGTTTTATATAACGGTTTTTATTAAACTCTATGAATTCACTCAGCATTCGCTGATATGATTTTCGCATGTTTTTATCTCAGGTGCTTGAAGGTAATCCGGATGGAGATCGACTCTGATGGCCCACTTAATATTAAAATGTTCATTTGATCTGTGTTTTGTAAACTTAATGACCTGTATAATTTGGGACCTGTTGTACGCTTTTAAACTTTTTATCGAATGAATGTTTGTTAAACCTTGTACAACCATTTTTATTGTGTTGTCTATGATTGGAGTTATTGTGCTATCCCGTAACAATCTGAAAGACCCTTCCGCTGTACCGATACGAAAAATGAGAGTGTTACAAATCTTCCGGAAACACTTCATGAAAGTCACGAATGACTGGAACATCTTCGACACGTTTCTCCTTTGATCCCTTTTCTGATACATGAGCTAGGAATAACTCACAACCTCTTTCGATATACTTACGAGCTTTAATGCACGAAACGATTTTTAGTTGGGAATTACTTTTATCACCTTCGATAATTAAGGTCTTGTTATCCAAGGCAATCCTAACTTTCTTTCCTCCATACAGAATTGACGCATTATACTTGGACAACCAATCCATTCCAATAATAATATCAAAACTTCCCAACTCGACGATCATCAAGTCTATTTTGAAAATACGATTCAGAAGATTAAGAGAACATCCTAAGAGCACACTATTGGTACTCACTAAATTACCATCAGCTAGTTCTACTTTATAACTCGCGTCTAATTCGATCGGTTTGATATCAATTAAGGTACTAAAACTTGTGGACACAAAGCTTTTGTCAGCACCTTAATCAAATAAAGTTGTAGCGTAACGGTTATTCGGTAAAAATGTACTAGTGACAACTTTTGGGTTTTGCTTAACATCGGCTTCACCTAGTTGATAGGCTTTTCCTTGGTTATCTCCACCACGTGCATTCTTTTGTGGCTCGGGGCATTGATTCCTCATTTGTTCTTTACCTTGGAAGTTAAAAGACGTCACTCCTTTCCTTCCTGGTCCTCAACAGTCTTCAGTCTTGTGACCCAACTTGTTACACTTCCCACACTTAGCACAGTCACCAGTATGAGACCTTTTACAGCGTTGACATCGGGTTCCCTTATCAGTAGGTGCAGTTTCAGTCATTGCATTAGCATTACCCCTCCTTCGGTTCTGATTCCCATTGTGAGATTGACGGTTATCACCTCGATCATCACTTTCCACTTCAGCCTTTCTTTTATTACCTTCAGAAACACCATCAGCCTTATCTTGGATAATCTGCCCAATCAGTTGGTAGGCCATACGAACAACTTCATCAATATTAGTTGGTTTAGATGAGGTCACATCACCACGGATGTTGGTAGATAAGCCTCGAATATACTGCTCCACCTTAAGATATTATGGGTTCACTTTGTTTGGACAAAGTAGAGCAAGTTCATGGAATCTGTTTGTGTATCCATTGATATCAGTACCCTTCAGTCTCAGCTGATATAGTTCATGTTCTAACCTTTGAATAACACTCCTTGGACAGACGCCATTCTTCCATTCCACCAAGTTAATGCTCGCCCTTGAAGAGTAGCAGAGGCAAACATCACCTTTTCTCCTTCCTCACTTCCACTAAATCGAAAAACGGATTCCAATCTTTCAAACCATTGCGTTAACCCAACAACACCTTCAGTACCTTGTTAAGTCGGAGGTTTGCATTTCATGAATGAGGTGTAAGTACACTTCTTGTTTTCAGGAATCACTTGTCTATCAACATCACCAGTTCCAGCATCAGCATTGTCAGCTCCAGCATTGCCAGCTCCAGAATTGCCAGCTCTAGTATTGCCAGCTCCACCGGATCCACCAGCTCCACCAGATCCACCAGCTCCACCAAATCCACCAACTCCATTATTTATATTTGCCAAAAATGCATTCATAGAGACCTCAAATTTATCAGCTACTATAGCGCGTAACTGTGCCTCATTCATTTGTTTTGGTGGCATGATCGTGTTATGTGACAATCCGTCAATTTATGGTTGATATTTTATTCTCAAATATTATTTAAAAACATTATATTAATGTTATATTATGAACTCACTCATTTATGGGAAGAAATTTGGATTTACGTCTTGAAGTAGCATCGACTACGTCTAAACCGGAGGATTCTACGTTACGTGCTTACGTTTACATACACCGTTTTTTGTGACAGTCTGACATTTCAGGAAATAAATTTAGCCGTGAATATTATATTGGGATTTTAAATTTGTGTTGGTTCATAAACTCACAAATTTACGAGAAGAGATTATGACTTACGATTATAACTTAACGTCCTTTACGACTAAACCGGAAATCTTAGGATAACGTATTTACGTTTTGGAACTCCGTTTTTGATGAGACAATTTTTATTAGATTCGTTTTGTGCCGTTGATTCATATTTTATAAAAACGTTTTTCGTAAAACGACCCGAGGGCACGCAAATCGAGGAAACTAGAATCGAGGAGTACCCGTAATTAAATGGGGATGAGACAAGAAAAACTTACCCCACCCCCACACATGGGACGGCCACAAGTGTACAACACACCCTTGTGAGGTGTTAAGCTTGTAAACAAAGCTAAGACACTTGTCTTAGCTTTGCCATCACACCACTTGCACACAAAACTTGCCAAAACCACTCACACAAACCATTTAACACTTTCATACATGCAAACCACCATTTTTCTCTCCTCTCTCTCTATATTTCGTCCAAAAACCACCTTCAAACACCCCTCATTTGATCAATTTAACCATAATATCATGTGTTATTCACACATATGTTGAAGAACCTTTGAAGATATGAAGATTGGAGGTGATCTTAACCTATGAAAAAGAGTTTTTATGAGGTTAAAGGGCTGAATTTATGGAGGTGTTCATCTATCTAAAGGACCCAAGAAGTTTCCTTGCTAAAGTTGAAGATTTGATAACAAGAACCAAGTCTTGTTCATCAAAAACCTCATCTTTTCATCACTAATGGTGGTATAAAGATTGTTCTTCCTATACTCTTGTTATTTTGATTAGGTAATCTTGTATTTTGTTTATTTATGTATATGTATATGATGATTAATGATGATAAAAATATTATGTGGAGTTTTTGGTGTTGATAAACATGGGTAAAAAGATGGAAAACCACATGTAAAATGGTTAAAAATCTTGCTAAATATGATGGCTGTATAAAAACAGTAAGTAACCAAATGATAAACTAATAAAATGGCATAGTGGAATCAATTTACATTAGGTATTAGATGTCATACACATGTGAGAGTTGTCCATGCAATGGAATCATCAAAATGAGTGAGATATGATCAAAACAAAATTAGTATACCAATCTGAATAGTCTGTTTTGTAGGGACTGTTAAGGATACTTAGGCATGGATTGAGCAGTAGCTATAACTAACTTATTTGTAGAAAATAATATGAAGTTTAGTCATCAAAAAATGAGCTTCTATCTCCTTATAGAACTCAAGATATGATAAAAATGGTGAAAGTGAAACTAAAAATAGATTTTGTGAAATTAAAGTTTAATAATATTATATAAGCACTCAAAATAATGTAGTATAAAATGTGAAACTAAAACCCACTAACTTATATATTTCATTTATATAAATATGTATAAGGATAAATAAATGGACATTATATAAAAATAGTAGTTTGGTAAGTTTTATAAGTTATAAAAACTATAAACATGATTTTTACGTCTTTTCGGCTAGTACCGTAAAATTAACGTTTTTCGTCAATTAAAACTTAGACGATCGGACCCGTCTAATGTAAACTTTTTTAAAGGAATATACTGATATATATGTACTTAATACAATTAAAAACCGATAAAACCCGAACTAAATAATATATGGACATTAACGGGCTAAGTTAGCATTATTGGACTAATAATCCAACTAAATGGGCTAAACACTTATAAATTTACTTATTGGGCTTAACCCACTTGGTCCCAACATGTAAAGTATAATACTGATAATAAAAGTATAATTGGGCGAATGAAAAGTATTGGGCTTGTAATGGGCCGATTGGGTCTCCAAAATGTAAACAAGTTGAACTAGTGTAACTAGTATAAAAGTTACCAATATATAACACTAAAATGAGTAAATGAGAATTTATAAACCCACTTGATCATCATCATATATAAAATCATCATATGTATACATAATTTTTATTTTATAAAGTCATTGGACAAGAGTCTAAGACAAGTATTATTTGTCTAGGTTTCTGTGATTGAAGCCCGTACCGTACATCCGAATTGCCGATAACCTGCTTTCCCACATCAACGTGAGTTCATAGCCTCGCACTCTTTTAAATGTTTTTATGAAATGTTTTATAAACCCGTGAGGGATATAACATGTAAGTTTTGATAAACTAGGACACCATTTGTCCCGATTGTTTGTTTACTGATTGGACCCGAATGATTGTATGACCCGATGAATGATTATATGACCCGATGTATGGAATAAAATGGATTATTAAAGTTAGGTTATGTCACTAAAAGTCCCATTAGCATGAATTGTGAACTACCGGGATTTGGTAGACGCTTATGCAAATAATAGTACTATTTGGGGATGATCACCCCAGTTCGCGCCTTGACGGTTGATCCCCGTCGTGCCACGTTGATTGGTAAGCGAATTTATGTATGAGAAGATTTCTATAAGCGTGATTATTGTGACGACACGCTGTTTTAGATGGGCAAATGATTGTCGGGTTAGCTACCCATTGTTTGTTGTAGTAAGGTAACAATGTCATGCGGCTTATAATAATCCAAAAATAACGAAACTACTGCTATATGCACTGAATTACAATATATTGCCTGACTAGCAATACCGGGTCTTATTATTGATATTATGTTCGTGATTTGGTTTTATATAACCATATTCATATAACGGTTTTTATTTAACTCTATACAACGTTATAAAACGCATTGTATGATGTTTTTACCACAATGGTTCGTATAATGATTTTGAAGGAAAACAAATATATTATGATTTTTGATAAGGATTTGTATAAAATGACTTTGGCTATTTTATGGCCTATTACAAAGATTTGTACAAAATGATTTTCGGTATTAATTTTATACCGATGTTATATTGTTGGATTTCATTAAACTCTATGAATTCACTCGGCGTTATCGTGGACCTTTTCTTTTAACATGTTTTATCTCAGGTACTTGAAGGTAATTCTCGGGAAGACAACAAGAATTCATGGCCCGTACTTAAATAACAAATTCCATTCAAATCTTTTGTAAAATTGTATGAAATGACTATGACTTAGGATCTATGTAAATTTGATATTTATGAATGGAAATGCTTTATTATTAAACGACGCGGTTTTTATGCGTTGTCTATGATGTGAGTAATGTGCTATCCCGTAACACCAACTAGTCTTCCACTGTGTTGAATTGTGTAAATTTGGGGGTGTTACAGTTTGGTATCAGAGCCCTCGTTATACAGAACGAAAGATTTTTAAAACCAAGGTTTTGAACAAAACATTTCAAAATCTTTTAACTATAAACATTTTTTTCAAAATGTCTAAAACTCTTTTGACTATAACGGTGCCGAAGAATTCCCGAGTTACCGACAAGGCCAAACTGAGAAGTGTTATTTTAATATATATATATATATATATATATATATATATATATATATATATATATATATATATATATATATATATATATATATATATATATATATATATATATATATATATATAACTTAGATTATATATATTTGTTGTAATTTGATTACATGATTGTTGATGATTATTTTATATTTATACGAGGTATTTATACGACGTAGATTGTCACAAGAAACCCTAACATCCCTAGCAAATCAATCGAAGCTATTCCCGTAGGAATTCTAGCTATTCTAGATCTAAACCAAGTTGCGGATATTTATGATCCCAACAAAATGGTCGATATTTGTAGAAATGTTGATATTAGTTGATTGTGATATTGAAAAAGAATTGGCAAGATTAAATTTGGTATCTATGTCATGACGATCTTTCCTTATAGAGTGGAGTTTGACAAAACGTTACCACCTGGAAAGGTGTCATCTGATTCGTTGTCACCCAATTCTTAAATTTAAAGTCGAAAGGGTGAATCTTGCTCTTAAGGCTGTCATTGGAACCATTAACCAAAAGCCTAATGCCACCAGTACCTTTCTGAGAATTCTAATTGAATGCTCGAGTCATTTCATACTAGTGTCTCATTTGATAATTATTGTTGTAAGAGATATAGGATTGGAAATTAAGTGTTGATTATATCGAGCTTTTATTGCCCTATTAAGATCTAAGAATAAGGTTGAAAGTATTGGAGAATGAGATAGGATATCGAATTGATTATAAGTTGATTGAAACTTGAATGAAATAAAATTTAACCTGTATGGAATATAAGATTGTTAAGAGGAAGTCGTTAAGTTCTCTAATTGAATTATAAGGTTTTAATTGATTGTTGATTCGTGTTAAGGGTTGTTCCTAGGCCATTGTCCAATGACGAGGATGCCCAGTGTCCAATAAATAAATTGAAGAAATCTTCTTCTGAATTAGAACCGATGGATCTTCTGGGACAGGTGGGACACCTAATGACTTTTGTAGATTAGTATTCGTTGTGGTATCTTTTAAAAATCCCTAACTTAACTGAGACATCAGTTGGTAGGAGGAGTTCTTGGAATTGTATGACGTAGTGACACGTAATGTGTTACTGTACAATTTTGACTTGTTTGTGATTAACAAAAAAATAGACTACCTTTGATTTCTAAATTCTACATGTATCGGTGTTATCTATCTTTTCTTGCTTCTTCCTAATGTTCGCATTAGTGATGCAACCATTGAACAAGTACTCATCTCGAATTGAGTTACGTTGTGAATTATTCAATTTGAGCACCATCGAGGTCATGAACCTCATGATTATTTGGCTAAAGCTCATTTCCTAGCATATTGTAGTTAGTTCTTGGTGAACAACTTTTCATCACTCTTTTGCAGATCAATCATTGTTTTTATAAGTTAAAACAGTATCCCTTGAGAAAAACTGGGTTTTCATCACCATACGGATTATTTAAAGTGAACTTATAAATAATCGTTATCGAAATGAAGTTGTTTATAAAACACCTTGGAAAACTTAATTGTTTTCATAACAAAGAAAATCTTTGTAAATTTATTTTTGATTCTCATTTAAGAATTAAGCATGAAAATGTTTTTATTATAAACATGATGATAAAATTTTGACGAACTGAGTATTGCATCGTTAATCTTGAATCGTATATAGTTGCGCGCCTACATACAATTTGGAAGTGACCATGCAAGGCTGATTAGTAGTCACCATGAAATTATTAATAAACACTAAATTTTCTTTGAAGATTGTGAAAGATTAAATTTTATGAGATCTGCAAGAAGTGAAAATAGGGACATATTGTTAGAGATATCTACATATGTGACCGTACCAATTATTCTTCTAAGTCGAATTTAATCATCTGTGGAAATTGTCTTAATTGACAATTGATATTCCCTCTTTGTCTAATACTCCCGTGGTGAGATTCTTAGGAAAAGTGTTTGATTACCGAGTGTTGATACCCGACTGGATGAATCAACGTTCCTATAATTTCTTTTGATTAGATTTCATTTGAATGACCTGGGTAATGATCTGAGGAGCTTTTGAATGCGTACTCAAATTATGAAAACATGAGATAGACTCATATTCGTTAATGTTTTCATCTGTATCTGATTTGAAATTCTCTCGCGTATATTATGCATTGACCTTACTCTTTTAAGGTTAGTTATGTCTCTAGATATCCTTGAATTGTGAAGGATTATGAGTTATTATTAGTCTTTTTAGAAGTTCACATCTTATCGACGGCAATAAAACTAAAAAGTTGATTGTGCCAGTAGAATGGATTGATTGATTATGACATGACGACATTGTCTTAATTGATGGGAACTCGAATAGAATTCCCCTAAAAGATAAGATGTTGATTATCAAAAGTGATCTAAATAATTCTTGATGGATGACCATATCCTGCATTTAGACTTGAAATTATAACGTGAATGGTTGTGAATTAGTCATAGATATTATAATCTAGAAAGAACCTAATATGAATTTATTAAAAGATGTTTCTGTTATCTGAAACTTTAGGAGGTATTTATTGGTGAATTACCTAGACTTTTGTCATTAAGGCAAGTTGAAATTGGTATTGATTATATTCTCGGTGCTGCACCTGTGGCTTGTGCACTGTACGTCAGCACCATCTGAATTAAAAGAATTACCGTACAACTGAGAGAGTTGTCGGAGAAAGCTTTTTTTTTTCTACCAAGCTCGTCATCATGAAGAGCTATGGTGTTATTATTTCTTATATTTATTGATTACCGTGAACTAGGTAAATTGATGATTAAAAATCTATATCCACTACCCAAGATGATAGATTTGTTCGATAATTTACGAGGTTCTAGCGTATGTTTTAAAAATTTGATCCTCGGCATGGTTATCATCAACTTCGCGTCCGCGAAAAAGATTATCTATTCCAATCACTACATCCAGAACTTGTAATGAACATTATGAGTTTCATGTGATGTCATTTGGATTGACCAATGCACATGTAGCATCCATAAATTTGGTGAATCACGTGTGTAGGCTGTAATTTGATAAATTCATGCTTGTGATCATTAAGAACCATATGTTTGTTTATAAGAATAAGAATGAATTAATAATTATTTATAGGTTGCACTTAATCTGCCGAACAATGAAAATCTGTACCTTGAATAATTAACATGTGATTTAAGACTTAATCCTTTATATTAATTGACCGTGTGATTAATAGATAATGGAATATATTGACTCTTCAAAAATTAGAGCCATTTAAGGCTTTGGGATATACCAAAAAGAAAAGTGCAAATATGTTTTGACAAATGTTTTAACAAAGGATTTTTAAGGGATTATTCCCTTATACCCAAATCATTTAACTAAACTCCTGTTTAGGGGTAAATGTTTGTACATAGCTCAAGACAACCTAAAAGGGATTGAGGAAACTATATAACTTATGACTTGAAATTTGAAACGACAATTTTTGCTTTTCAAGTAAGAAAATATTGACCAAAGTATAAACAAAGATTTTTCGAACATTTACGGATCGCATTAATTATTTTAATTATTTTCGATAAATCAACAAAAATCTTGTTAATTAAATTCAAATTTATTTTGAACATTTTTATAAAATTGGTCGAACTGAGAAAATTTAAAACTTTTTACGTTTACATTTCATAAAAATTGAATATTTATTATTTAATTACTTGAAATATTTATTGACGCTTTAAACGTCGGATTGAGCAAAACTGATAAAAATAATAGTTGAGACGAGACTAAAACTTAGAAAAAATGAAGAAAGAATTTTCGAATAAATACGGTCATGATATTTATTCCATCAAGGAAGGTGAACGTAATTACTGACACATTACGTAGAAAGGATAAAGAATCAATTAAGATGTATTCCTTAGTAATGACTGTGCAAAATAAATTGCCGAGCAATTTAAAAATAGTTGATGCTTGTAAAAAGGATAATATAGATAATAAAAGGGGTTCGCGGCTAATGTGAACCATTAGAATTGAGAAGCCGATGGCGTTAAATGTATAAAAGGCCGCTTGTGATTGCCTAAATATGGAGATTTAGAGATTTAGTCATGTTGAAATCTCATAAGATTAAGTATTATATTCATGCCATTTCTGACTAAATGTATCTTTATCTGAAGAAGTTGTACTAATGGCAAATTATGAAGGCAGACATCGTCTCATACATTAGTAAACGTCTAACTATTGCAAAGGTCATCATCTGAATTTGTTTCGATTTGGGTCATCGTCGATAGACTGACCAAATCTACTAATATCATTTCCGTTAATGATAGATTCTCGATGAAGAGATTGACTCTTTTGTATTTAAAGGATTTGTGTAAGCATGGTGTGCCTGTATCGATCATCTCTATCAAGATCCTCGCTTCGCATCGAATTTCTAGAGATTTGCTCGGAAGTAATTGGGAACGAACCTTGATGAGAGTACTGTTTACCACCCCCAATCGAAGGGACGAGGTAAAGTAACGATACAAAACACTAGAAGTGCTGTTTGATGCTTGAATGATTGACCTTTGGTAATAGACCATATAATCGTTTTTTTCCTTTGGAGAGATTATCATTGATAATTATCGTATTAGGATCGAGATCGAATCTTGTGAGAATCTAAATATAAGAGCATATGTAAGCAGGAGTTTGAATGAAGACATCTGGCATACACCCATTGTGAGTTGGACATGTCTTTTAGGTTTAAGGTTGCCTATGATGACAAACCTAACCTTACAAAGTACCCGACCCGCGAGACCTGAAATGGTTGTTGAAATTAGGATCTGATTATTGACTGCCGGTAGTAGGCAGGAGGTTATGTGAATATAAAATGTAGATCTTGAAGTGCCGGATGGGTAGCGAAGTGATGCCAAAAATTTTCACCTTGGAAAAATGAATAGATGATTTGAAAGATCATGGGAAATAAGTCCCCGTTGAATGGTACCATTGAGATGATGTAAAAAGTTGGTTGAAAGGCATATAAGTTGGATCTACCCTAGGACTTCAAGGGCTCCGTGAATTATGATTCGTATATCTAACTTGATAAAATGTCTATCAAGTGAAAATCTAACTATTCCTTAATGAAGTTTAGATCGGCGAAAAGTTGCATTCATCAAAAACCCGTGAACATCATGGATAGAGAAAGTAAGTCAACATTAAGCCTGATCTTATTCCTGTAGTTATGTTTGATGAAACTCGCGTATTGTAATGAATTACACTTGTGAGAAAAGACCGAATGTGGAGGAAATACCCACATGGCTCTAACTCTATAAGAAGCGAGTAGTAAGATAAATTTATCTTTGAGGACAAAGATCCTGTTTAGGGGTAAATGCTGTGACAATCCGTCAACTTATGGTTGATATTTAAATTCTCAAATATTATTTAAAAACATTGTTTTAATGTTATATTATGAACTCACTCATTTATGGGAAGAAATTTGGATTTACGTCTTGAAGTACCATCGACTACGTTTAAACCGGAGGATTCTACGTTACGTGCTTACGTTTACATACACCGTTTTTGGTGACAGTCTGACATTTCAGGAAATAAATATAACCGTGAATATTATTTTCGGATTTTAAATTTGTGTTGGTTCATAAACTCACAAATTTACGAGAAGAGATTAGGACTTACGATTATAATTTAACGTCCTTTACGACTAAACAAGAAACCTTAGGATTACGTATTTACGTTTTTGAACTCCGTTTTTGATGAGACAATTTTTATTAGATTCGTTTTGTGCCGTTGATTCATAATTTATAAAAATGTTTTTCGTAAAACGACCCGAGGGCACGCAAATCGAGGAAACTAGACTCGAGGAGTACCCGTAATTAAATGGGACGGCCACAAGTGTACAACACACCCTTGTGAGGTGTTAAGCTTGTAAACAAAGCTAAGACACTTGCCTTAGCTTTTCCATCACACCACTTGCACACAAAACATGCCAAAACAACTCACACAAACTATTTAACACTTTCTTACATGCAAACCACCATTTTTCTCTCCTCTCTCTCTATATTTCGTCCAAAAACCACCTTCAAACACCCCTCATTTGATCAATTTAACCACAATATCATGTGTTATTCACACATATGTTGAAGAACCTTTGAAGATATGAAGATTGGAGGTGATCTTAACCTATGAAAAGGAGTTTTCATGAGGTTAAAGGGATGAATTCATGGAGTTGTTCATCAATCCAAAGGACCCAAGAAGTTTCCTTGCTAAAGTTGAAGATTTGATAACAAGAACCAAATCTTGTTCATCAAAAACCTCATCTTTTCATCACTAATGGTGGTATAAAGATTGTTCTTCCTATCCTCTTGTTATTTTGATTATGTAATCTTGTATTTTCTTTACTTATGTATATGTATATGATGATGAATGATAATAAAAATATTATGTGGGGATTTGGTGTTGATAAACCTGGGTAAAAAGATGGAAAACCACATGTAAAATGATTAAAAATCTTGCTAAATATGATGGATGTATAAAAACAGTAAGTAACCAAATGATAAACTGATAAAATGGCATAGTGGAATCAATTTACAGTAGGTATTAGATGTCATACACATGTGAGAGTTGTCCATGCAATGGAATCATCAAAATGAGTGAGATATGATCAAAACAAAATTAGTATACCAATCTGAATAGTCTGTTTTGTAGGGACTGTTAAGGATTCTTAGACATGGATTGAGCAGTAGCTATAACTAACTTATTTGTAGCACATAATATGAAGTTTATGTGATCCAAAAATGAGCTTCTATCTCCTTATAGAACTCAAGATATGATAAACATGGTGAAAGTGAAACTAAAAATCAGATTTTGTGAAATTAAAGTATAATAATATTATATAAGCACTCAAATAATATAGTATAAAATGTGAAATTAAAACCCACTAACTTATATATTTAATTTATATAAATATGTATAAGGAAAAATAAATGGACATTATATAAAAATGGTAGTTTGGTAAGTTTTATAAGTTATAAAAACTATAAACATGATTTTTACGTCTTTTCGGCTAGTACCGTAAAATTAACGTTTTTCGTCAATTAAAACTTAGACGATCGGGCCCGTCTAATGTAAACTTTTTAAAAGTCATATACTGATATATAAGTACTTAATGCAAGTAAAAACCGATAAAACACGAACTAAATAACATATGGACATTAACGGGCTAAGTTAGCATTATAGGACTAATAATTTAACTAAATGGGCTAAACACTAATAAATTTACTTATTGGGCTTAACCCACTTGGGCCCAACATGTAAAGTATAATACTGATAATAAAAGTATAATTGGGCTAATGAAAAGTATTGGGCTTGTAATGGGCCTATTGGACCTCCAAAATGTAAACAAGTTGAACTAGTGTAACTAGTATAAAAGTTACCAATATATAACACTAAAATGAGTAAATGAGAATTTATAAACCCACTTGATCATCATCATATATAAAATCATCATATGTATACATAATTGTTATTTTTTAAATTCATTGGACAAGAGTCTAAGACAAGTATTATTTGTCTAGGTTTCCGTGATTGAATCCCGTACCGTACATCCGAATTACCGATAACCCGCTTTCACACATCAACGTGAGTTCATAGCCTCGCACTCTTTTAAATGTTTTTATGAAATGTTTTATAAACCCGCGAGGGAGATAACATTTTAGTTTTGATAAAATAGGACACCATTTGTCCCGATTGTTTGTTTATTGATTGGACCCGAATGATTGTATGACCCGATGAATGATTATATGACCCGATGTTTGGAATAAAATGGATTATTAAAGTTAGGTTATGTCACTAAAAGTCCCATTAGCATGAATTGTGAACTACCGGGATTTGGTAGACGCTTATGCATATAATAGTACTATTTGGGGACGATCACCCCAGTTCGCGCATTGACGGTTGATCCCCGTCGTGCCACGTTGATTGGTAAGCGAATTTCTGTATGAGAAGATTTCTATAAGCGTGATTATTATGACGACACGCTGTTTTAGATGGGCAAATGATTGTCGGGTTAGCTACCCGTTGTTTGTTGTAGTAAGGTAACAATGTCATGCGGCTTATAATAATCCAAAAATAACGAAACTACTGCTATATGCACCGAATTACAATATATTGCCTCACTAGCAATACGGGGTCTTATTATTGATATTATGTTCGTGATTTGGTTTTATATAACCATATTCATATAACGGTTTTTATTTAACTCTATACAACGTTATAAAACGTATCGTATGATGTTTTTACGACAATGGTTCGTATAATGATTTTGAAGGCAAACGACTATATTATGATTTTTTATAAGGATTTGTATAAAATGACTTTGGCTATTTTATGGCCTATTACAAAGATTTGTACAAAATGATTTTCGGTATTAATTTTATACCGATATTATATTGATGGGTTTCATTAAACTCTATGAATTCACTCGGCGTTATCGCGGACCTTTTCTTTTAACATGTTTTATCTCAGGTACTTGAAGGTAATTCTCGGGAAGACAACAAGAATACATGGCCCGCACTTAAATAACAAATTCCATTCAAATCTTTTGTAAAATTGTATGAAATGACTATGACTTGGGATCTATGTAAATTTGATATTTATGAATGGAAATGCTTTATTATTAAACGATGCGATTTTTATGCGTTGTCTATGATGTGAGTAATGTGCTATCCCGTAACACCAACGAGTCATCCGCTGTATTGAATTGTGTAAATTTGGGGGTGTTACATGTTACACAATTCACATCAAAATGAGTATTCATTCAATGGTTGTGATAACAAAACATGAATAACACAGACAAAGAATTAGATAGATAAAGAGAAACAAGAATGGATGATAGAACAAAGAATAGAATTTAGACAAGGAACGACGATTCACGAGGAATGAGTCAAATGACAGGAATTTCTATTGTGAAAATCTTCGTCATTTATAAATTACGTATTAGTATTATAATAATCAAATAATTAACATTTATAAATAAATAAATAAATGTAATCCATTATGATTTAAGCATAAATAATAATTAAATATTTATAACATATATATTATCACATATATATTTTTTTTTATTCTCGTCCATTGGCAACTCGGAGGTTTCGCTTGCATATTTTATAGTCAAAAGATTTCAAAAATTTATTTTTGGAAAATCTTTTCGTTCTCTATAACTTGAGCTCTGATGCCAATCTGTAACACCCCCAATTTTGGGTCATGGCAGCGGAAGGGTCATTGGGTGTTCCTAACATTATTCAAGCTCATAATCATAGAAAATGGCTCAAAACGAGTCCTTTTAATAAAATATCCATTCATTCATTATTTAAAAGATAAAACAGTTCACACACGGTCCCAGATAGTTTTAAGTTTACACAACATAACAAATGACAAAAGTTTCTTTTAGTGGACATAGTTTAGAAAAGCGGGCCAAAACATTTCATAGATGCAAGCTACACGAAACTGCCTTCCTCTAAGTGCCTTCTTCATGGACCTGAGATAAAACATGTTATAAAGTCAACAAAAATGCTGAGTGAATCTATAGAGTTTAAATTAAATAAACGAACACAAGTATTCTGAATAAACCTTCCTTGGTTGACAATCATGTGGATCAGACATAATCATCGTTGATATTACATAAGCCTTATGACATTGAACGTTAACATATATTATTTCAGCCCAACACACCTAGCAAAGTGTGTATATTTCTCTTATACAAATGCATCCGATGTTTCATTACTAGTGTTTCAATACACCACGCGATAGCTAGTCGCGACCGGACTGGGCGTCACCCCGATAAATCTATCCATACTATTGGCGTTCATTCCATTAACAATTCATGATTCAATGGGTCTTTAAGGCTATAAGCAAACTTATGTAAAGAACGTTCATCTAGCATACAATCTGGTCCCTTGCGTTCTATTTTAAAACAAGTATATTATCCCCCTCGCGGGTTTTAAAATCCTTTACAAGAAAGTATAAAAGCGAGGCTACAGACTCACCTTAGTACAATAGTAGTAATGAGACGATCGCCGACAATTAGTGATGCCCGTCAAATACGAAAACCGCAACCTATCAAATAAGGCGCGCTCGTTAATAAATGACTCAAGTATAAACCACACTTAAATAATAAAAAACTCAAAAATATAAAACCATGACAATCCCGAAAGAGTAACAATACAAGTGTACTTCTATACCCTTTACATGTTTACTTTGTTAGACTATACCCTCGATAAAAATCTGCCGGTGCATACCAAATGTACAAACTCATTTACCCTACTTAAACAACTCCGTTTTCGACGAAACTTGGTGACAAACTCACTCACAACCTGTATAAGACTCAGTTTAAATTTCATCTAAAAAAATCACTTCTAAGGCATTCTGCACGACACATCTTTGAGTAAAAAAACCGGACAAATTTGCGTCTTCAACTCTTAAAACCATTTTGACTTATCTAAACAATTCCGTTTACAAAACCGACACTTGGATTTGAAAATAGACTCATGACCTGAGGTTTAGAGACTTACAACAGCCCTTGAATATTTATAAAACTCATTATATAGTCCCCGAGATTCGATCCAAATATCGACAACAACTATATATTGTGCCGATACTCGTCTCCAGTTACACGAATAATCAAACTATCATAACTTCTCGCTCGTTTGGAGCTATAAGTCCTACATTATATCAAATCGAAGCTAATCGAATTCTATACAACCCTATATTATTCGTTTAACAAATACATGACCTTAAGGTACCAAGAATTTTCCTTTAAGTCACTGCCCTAAATCAACTACCTAAAACTCATACAAAAACAATTTTTTAAGCAATTCTAATCACTTTTCTCATCATCCTATACCTCTAATAACAACATATAATCATCTTAACAGTTGTATGAATCAAATAAATTAAAACCCAAAATCAAAAATAACTTTCTTTCAACAAAACAAATTAATCTACACATGATTATCATTAGATAAACACATGCAAGACCATAAAATCATCATCCAACACAAGTTCATATCAAAATTAAAAAAAACTTGTTGCATGTTGGAAAATCTTATATAGATGTGATAAACTTGAAAATCTAAGATGGGACTTTGTTTATTTTTAAATGATTCAAAGTGAATCAAGAAATTTGGTGGTGTTTTTGGTGGCTATGGTGGACGACAAAGAGAGCAAGAGAGAGGAGGAGGAGTGTTAATCTTGTTAACTTTTTACTATGTGTTAGAGTTAGGTGAAAAAAATACTTTTATATGGTGGATGGAGGGCTAGCCTTGCCAATGTTGCATAGTTTTGGGCCAAAATGTAATTTAATAGTTTAAAGGGTAGAAAATGACTATTAGTCAAAGTTGAAAATATTGACGGGACTCGGGTTTCGTAAAATACATTTCAAAAGTTAAGACACTTCATAAATATAATAATATGGTTTCTACACGACTTAAGACGTAATTAAATCGAAAATGTCAAAAAGAATAAATATCGAGACAATCGATAATAAAAAATAAATTTTTGGGCATCCGTCGGTATCAAGATCACTAATAGTTCTCGTCATTCGTTAAAATGTAAAACACGAGAAATAAAGATAAATACAATAAAATTTTTCCTAAGATAATTTGAGAATATAATATCGATACCTAACGTATTCCTTGCCGGTTTTCATCTAACCGACATTCTTACGCTAAGTTTCAAGTTATAACCTTATCGGTTAGCCGATAATTTAAATTTCTCATTTAATTAACACGTAATACGTAATAGTCGAGATTAGAATAACAACCTGAAATTGACGGATTGTCACATCTCTCATGAATTCTTGGCTGCTGTGAGTGTCTTCTTCAACATCTGTGTCGCTATCATGAGGGTTTGAAGTGGATATCAAGGCTTTTGAGGTTTCTCCCTGAACTACAAATCTTTCAGACACATATTTATATATGGTGTCAATCAATCCCTCTTCATAATTGTACTTTCCATATAGTTGAGCCAATGTATCATTTTTAATCGAGTTGTTAGCTCTCTAGGTCTGATTCATGCTTAGCCATTTTCTAGGAAGGTTGTTGACAAAAATGGCGTTAACTTCAACTTATAAAATGGTAACCTGATTCATTACAAGGTCATTGAGAAGAATCTTCAGCCTTGTATATGTCTATTGAACCTTTTCACCTTCAAGTGCTTTGAAAGCATTAAACTGAAGCCTGAGTGCCTAAATCTTGGTTTCTCTAGTCTTAGAGGGTTCTTCGTGACCAAGGATTAAGTTTTTCCACATGTGTTTGGCTGTTGGACATTGAATGACAGATTTCATGATGTGTTTTGGGATACATGATATGCTGATGCTTTTGAGACGTTTGTCTTGGTTTGCCAATTTTCTATCAGCTGGTGTCCACCGATTAAGTGGTTTTAGAAGTGGATTCTCATCAGTTGGTGTAAGGGCCATGGGAACATATGGTCCATTTTCTAGAATTTCTAGAAGAAATGGTTCAAGTCCATCTAGATAGACAAGAAATTGACTTTTCCAACTGGAAAAGTCATCTTCATCAAATATGGGCACATTTATTACATGGGATCCACCTCTTGAGTCGAGAAGTTGTGGAAGATCATCTTCATTAGGAGTGGAGGTTATTCTTGGTGATGTTGGAGGAGGTGTGTTGTTTTGATTGTTCCCATTAGTCGGAGGTGGTGGTGTTGTATTGCTCGTTTCAGGCATGGTGGATCTTCATTATAAAACTTAGAACGATGTTTTTGAAGGTTTTAATATCAAACATCCCTCAGATACCAACTGAAATTCCCTAATCCTAGACTGAAACTACTAGTAAGGATAATTAACACAAGTAAATACTTTTCAAACGTAGGACTTTATTATTGTATAACAAGCAATGTTGCAAAAATTACGAATCACTATGTTGATCCCAAAGTCAGATCTTAAACCTTAATAGCTTGTTTAAGGGTTGTGATAGAGAGAAAGAATTAAATCTAACACTAGAGAAACTTTCCAAAGCAAAGTAACTAAACAAGATGCGGAATATAATGTTTAGCACAAGAACAAAGGTGATTGAAACGTTGAACTTTAATATATCAAAGATATACGAATACCCTAAAATGGTATTAGGGTTTACAAAACCTTAAAGTACTATAATGAAAAACAAATGAGAAAGACACCCTTTGCATGCTAACCTAGTGAGTCCTTTTATAGCCATAAGGACTCACGTACAAGATCACTACTAACAAACTTGGAAAGTATTAAGGAATAATAACTGAAACGCGTAAAAATCTCTTCCATGTTTATCTTTGACAACATGGCCTTTGACTCCAGCAGGGGAACCAATCCCCCTGCCTTTGTTATTTAGCAGGGGGAACTTACTCTAGCAGGGGTACAAATAATCAACTAGCAGGGGAAACAACTAAGCATAGATTTATTCCCAACAATCCTCCCCTAAACTTGTGTTTTCCCCTAAAGACAAGTTTCTGAATAAATATTAGTTGATGAGGATGCTTACAAACTTTCTGGCCAAATCTGACTATGAACCATTCTTACCAGATCATAAGCAACATGCTTTTTAGCATCTACAATTAGGTTAGCCTGTGCCAGTTTCTTCAAGGTGTCCTGAGAGAAGGGATAATACCTATGATTGATCAAGTACACACTCACGCCTTCCATCACTACCTCATAGACCCCAGAATTGGTAAACAGCTTCCAATACAACAAATCTCCTTTATTCACTGCATCAAATATAGGATCAAATAACTCATGCTCATACATCCTATGCATGCACTCCCATATTACCCAATCCTTTTCCACACCATCCATGGTAGGAGGTTTTGTAGCAAACGTCTTCTTCAATATTTTCCATAGATCTTCTAAGTCTTTACTATCCAAAATTTGAAACATGACATCTAGACTTAGAAATGTCTGTGCTGTATTGTCAGCTCTTGTAAGCTTCCACCAAGTCCTCCCTTTGTGTTCATAAACAGCATACTCTATGATAGCGAACTTATTTCCAAGTTCACTAGGTGAGATATCATCATTTTCCTACAGAATTAGCTGTTTATCAATCTCATCATTTGAAGGCCTTTGAGACTCTTTAGTAACTGTGCCCACTTTCTCCATTCTCTTGAGTCTCTTCGCTGCTCTTTGTACATTAAGTACAGACTTCTCAAGTACTTTTGGAAAACTTCCACCTGCTTGATGTGATGCCCCTGCTTGTGATGATGCACCTGCTTGGGATGATGCACCTGCTTGTGTAGTTTCCAAAGTTGTCTCTCCAGCTTTTCTTTTCTTAGATTCTATAGCTTTCTGTAGCATTTCACTTTGTCTCCTAAGATACTCAGCTTCCTCAGGAGTGTTGATAGTCATCCAATCCTCCACATCATACAATTTTAGAACTGGTCTGACTGCTCTTTTTATGGCTTCAAAACTCATATCTCTGAAGTCACCATCCTTCCACTTCCTATGTCTCTTAAGCATAACTTTGTAGTGTTCAAGTTGCCCTTTCTCTGAAGTTAGATACTTCTCACTCTGAATTTGAATTGCCCTTCTTTCCAGATACTCAGTTTGATATTTGTAAACAAGGCAAGTCAACTCATACCTGTCTTCCAAAGGAGCATTTATCAACTCCTTCTCCCATTGATCAAGAAACTCTCCAACATGAGGTACCCTGTCATCTAGTTCTCTATGCATAATCTCAACCTGCTTGAGCATATCTTTGGGCCTCATCTTTTGCATTCTTTGGTCCTGCATATCCATCTCCTCGTGTTGTAGCCTGAGTGCTACTTGTGCATCTTGTGCTTCTTGAGCCCTTTGCTGTTCAGGAGTTAGATGCTTGTATTTTCACTTGGGCTGTTCCACCATGATTCCTTTTCCTTTGTCTTTTGGATCCACTGCTGGTGCTGCTGTTACTTTAGATGCAGGTTCTTTGATTGTAATCCCCTTCTGAGCTGGTTGCTTTCTGTTCTTTCTGACAAAAGTTTGAGTAATATTCTTTGCAGGGGAATTACTTACAGCAGTGGGATCAGCAATGGCAGGGGAAACTTTTGAAGCAGGGGCTTCTTCTTGATTGCCCATGGTGAGCAATGTTTCAGCAATATCTTTGGTTGCACTCCCGTTGTCACTTCCCTTATCAGCACTTCCTTTCTCCATCCCTTTCTGAGCACTTGCTATCTTTCCATGTACCCCACCAGGATATAAATAGTACTCAGTAGACCCTTCTGTATTTGGAACTTCCTCCCCTTTCGAAGCATCCTCATCTGTTGAAAGAATCAGTCTGGGCTTTCTCCTCCCCTCAAGAGTAGCAAGTCTGGTTTCCAAGTTAGTGATAACCAGGCCTTGCTTTTTGACATCTTGTACCAGTTGTGCATTCTGCCTTTTCAGACTCATACACATTTTCGTCAATTCCAAATTAGTCAAAGGTTTCATACTGCTCTCAATCCTAGAAGGGAATTTCTCCCCTTTTTGGATATCATGGAGTGAGGGAGAGGACTTATTGATGGTGTCACTATCCTGCTCACCCCTTGAGGATGAGACAGTAGTGGCAGCCAAACCCTCATGTTGCTCCAAACTCTTGGAGACTCTCCTCTCTGCTGCTTGTGAAGATTCACCAGGCAAGGGAGACCTGGCAAACCTGGATTTTGAATGCCTTTCTTGTTGTGGATCAGCAGGGGGTAGGTTCTTGGCAGGGGAATCAGAAGGGTGGTGTTTAGCTGTTTGATTCTTGGCTTCTGCCCGTCTGATTTGGTCCATCATAATTGAAGTGAGTGGAATGTTTTTGCCAGAAAACAGGGGTGATGGTGCAAGTAGTGTGGTGAAGAGTTTGGTGGTATGTTGGGTTGCTGAAAAATAGTGTTTGTGTTTAATCGGACCATGATCACTCATATTCAGCAAAAGTTCTACAAACCTTGGATACATACAAAACTTTGAGTTGCTTGAAACATTTTTAATCATTCCTTTAAAAATCATTTGAGAAAAACAATACTTCCTCCCTGTTGCAAAGCAGATCAGGGCAGAAGCTATCTCACTACCAACCTCATTAAAAGCAGTGGTTTTTGGTGACAAACATTGGATAATTGTATGAATCAAATATTTCCAATGAGGGGCAAACTGGCCTTTAGCAAACTTACATTTTTGGTTTTTAGAAAGTTTGTACCCCAATTTAACTAGACCTGCAAAAATTTCAGCCTCAGAAAAGTTGGTTATCCCATCCTCATCATCAAGGAGAAGATTCTCCCTGATGGAGGCAAGTGTAATCACCTTGGGATGACCATCAACAGTGCTTTGAATTGTAACCTCTCCATTCACTGTTTTGGTCATGGCTTTAGACCAGAACTGCTGAATGTGTGAGGTATATATTCGAGGATTGATGAGGAGGGCCACTCTAAAGTACGAGGACTTTAGAAAGGCCACAGCATCAGAAAACTCGGCTGGTTCATCATGTAACAAAGCGATTTGGTTATGATTGGCAGCAATTTTGAGAGTCATGATAAAGTTTGAAAATAGTTTGAAGGTTTATAAAAGATGAGTGGTAGGTGGGATTAAGTCGAGAGAGAGAGATGGACCTGCTGGTGAAGGGAATTAAGTTTTTATAGGCGAATTGAAGAGCTGTGATTGGACCGAAATTTTCAAATTGCAAAAATATCAAAGATAAATCTTGATAAAAAAGTAATTTATTTGAAATAATAAAGAAAAGATTACCAATCAGCGAAGAAAGCGCCTTAAATATCTTTTAAAAACAATAAAATATTCCCTAACCAAAATTTGTGCAAGCAGGCCCAACGGCTATGAACAGGGTAACGGTATTGTCGGTCAACGGTCAAACAGGGGAATGTTGTGAAAGCAGGGGTATAAAAAGATCAAAGCAGGGGAAACTTTCCTAGGGGTATTGGACTAGTCATGGGGAGACCAATGCTAACTAGCTCTGCTCTAATGCACACACTTGTATACACAACATAGATACATAGAAACTCAAGAGTCCTCTATTCAGCAGTGGTCCCAATACAAAGAGTCAATACATAAGTCCCCGTACACCAGGTTAACCCAATAAAACATGCATACCCCAGTCACCATCCCTACCTTGCCCCTTACCTATGGTCAGCCAGTCTTGGCAATGTGTGCCACACATCTGTATTTGAACAGCAAGCTGTTTTAATAGAGAAATGTAAGCACTCATTACAGTGCCTCAAGGTTTCAAAGTTCTGACAAGCTTTGCAGCAGGTCCTCATTACCCTGAACCCTCACTCACCAGTGGATATGATCTAAGATCATATATGAGTATCCTAAGGATACCCTGAGTCCTAAAGGTGTGACCTAACCTCCCCTAAAACATAAAGTATATACCTGATCCACCAATGAGAATAGTATGCACCATATGAACCTCTGCATTGTTAGTCTAAAACCACATAGAACCACTTTTGTAAAAAGAACACACCCAGCTTAAGAGAAAAATTCTCTTAGCAGGGGAATGAACCCCCAGCAAGGGAATCTGTGTTAAAAAGTAGTGGAATAAAAAGTGATGGAAAAATGGACTAACAGTTATACAACAACAGCAGTGAAGCAACCCTGATCATACATGACAAAATAGACATCAGATTTTAAGGAGTAACCATTCCAATACCTACAACCAGATACTGAAATCTCCCTACTTCAAAAGCTTTTGTTAAAAGATCAGAAACATTAAGTTCTGTATCAATTTTCTCAGGGACAATCGGTCCTTTTTCAAAACAATCTCTGATAAAGTGATGTCTAATTTCAATGTGTTTAGTCTTGCTATGAAAAACAGGGTTCTTTATAATGCAAATAGTGCTGTTGTTGTCAATGAATATCTTGGTTTTAAGAAAGTTATACCCATAATCAAGCAGTTGATTTTGCACCCAAAGAACTTGACCACAACATGCAACAGCTGCTACATACTCAGCTTCAGTTGTGGATGTTGCCATGATAGTCTGCTTCTTACATTGCCAAGATATAAGCCTGCCTCCCAAAAATTGGCATCCCCCTGTTGTAGACTTCCTATCATTGTTGTTACCAGCATAATCACTATCTGAATAGGCTATCAGCTCAAATGGTGACTCCTTTGGATACCAGAGTCCTAAGGTGGGATGACATTTTAGATACCTAAAAATCATTTCACAGCAAATAAGTGACACTCTGTTGGTGACACCTGGTATCTTGCACATAAGCAGACTGCAAACATGATGTCAGGTCTTGAAGCAGTGAGATACATAAGAGACCCAATCATAGACCTGTAGTTCCTGATATCTATAGGCTTTCCAGGACCATCTTTACCCCATGGATGATCCTTGTCCATTGGAGTGGACACCTTCTTTCCATCAGACATGCCAAACTTCTTCATAATCTCAGCCACATATTTGTCTTGTGAGATGAATATCCCATCTTTCCGCTGCTGAACTTGTAACCCCAAAAAGAAGTTTAGTTCTCCCATGGCACTCATTTGGAATTTATCCTGCATCAATTTGGCGAACTCTTTGCTAAGCATAGAGTTAGTAGATCCAAAAATGATGTCATCAACATAGACTTGTACTAGCAGAAGGTCACCCTTTTGTTTCTTGGTAAACAGGGTCTGATCAATCTTCCCCCTGCTGAATCCATTGTCTAAGAGATATTTAGAGAGAGTACCATACCAGACTCTGGGAGCTTGGTGAAGTCCATACATAGCCTTTATCACCTTGCATACTTTGTCTGGATGTTCTGGGTCTTCAAACCCTGGAGGTTGCATAACATAGACTTCTTCATCAATGGTTCCATATAGGAAGGCACTTTTCACATCCATCTGGAAAACAGTGAAGTCCATGAATGAAGCATAAGCAAGGAATAATCTGATAGCTTCAATCCTGGCTACTGGAGCAAACACCTCTTCATAATCAATTCCTTCTTCCTGAGTATACCCTTGTGCCACTAGTCTTGCTTTGTTCCTGACAACTATTCCCCTTTCATCCTTTTTGTTCCTGAGTACCCACTTTGTCCCAATAGGCCTTGCCCATTTGGGACAATCTACCAGAATCCAAACCTCTTGTATGTCAAACTGTAAGAGCTCCTCTTGCATGGATTCAACCCAGCTTGGGTCATTTAAAGCCTGAAAAATCTTCTTTGGCTCTTCTTGTGACAGAAATGTAGTAAACAGACAACATTGCATGTTGTCATGATTGAACTTCATGGTGATGTTAGCAATGAAGCTGTGCTCTTTTGCTGTATACCTTGTATGTCTAGGGGCTTCAGGATTACCAATGATTTGAGAGATAGGATGATCCTTATTGATTCTGTAGGTAGGCTGCATGATGACTTCTGTTTCATCTTCTTCCAAATCAGAATTGATGGGGCTATTTTGATTAGGAAAGAAGTCCTCAAAGGAGCTTCCAAATGATACAGCATGACCTAGAGATGGGTGTTGGTGAGCAGAATGAAGCTCTGAGTAACTAGGACCTCCACTCTTGATGATTCTGCTTCCACTGCTAGATATAATAGGACCATCAGTTATGGGTGTAGATGATGAAATGAGTGGGGATTCTCTTTCTGCATCATTAGCATCATTAGCAATAGGATCCTTTGTGGAAGAGGAAGCAATTGGTCTAGCAGGGGAATCCTGGATTCCACTGCTTACAGCCATTCCACTGCCTTCAGTCATAGCAGGGGATGAGATTGGCTGTTCTTTTCCTAGAGAAGAATTATCTTCTTGAACATCAGCTTCAATAGGAAATAATGAGGGTACATTCATGTACCTCAGGGGTGACTTCTCTGCACCAGTTGTTTCTTGAGTACCTGAAATGTTAGTGTTCTGCAAAGCAACAGGTACATAATTCATAGACTTTGAAAGTACTTCTATATCAAAGAACCAGTCAGGACCTGTTTGAACATCTTCAGGTTTGTCTTCAAGAAAGTTCACATGAAGATTTTCTGTGATTTTGCTTGTCTTCTTGTTGAAGACCCTATATCCCTTGCTGTTTAATGAATAACCCACAAAGTATCCATCATCACCCTTTTCACTAAACTTACCTACATTGTCAATGGTGTTCAAGATGATCACATGACACCCAAAAGGTCTGAAAAAGTCAATTAAGGGAGGTCTTCCATTGAACAGCTGATAAGGGGTCTTGTTGTGTGCCTTAACAACCAAGGCCCTGTTTTGTACATAACAAGTAGTAGATACAGCTTCAGCCCCAAAGGTAACTGGAAGTTTGGAATCAGACAGCATAGTTCTTGCAGCTTCAATGAGTGTCCTATTCCTTCTTTCTGCCACTCCATTCTGTTGAGGTGTTCTTGCAATGCTGAATTGCCTCTTGATGCCTTTGTTTATGCAAAAAGAGTCCAGTTTCTGATTTCTGAACTCACCACCATTGTCTGATCTCATGGTGACTACCTTCATGCTTTTTGATAGTTCAATTTGATTGATGAACCCAATGAGTACATCAGCTGTGTCACTCTTCTCAAATAAAAAGAATGTCCATGTGAACCTTGAAAAATCATCAGTAATCACTAGGCAGTACCATTTCTTCATTATGCTTGCTACAGAAGTAGGACCAAAGAGATCCATATGCAGTAATTCCAATGGCTTGGTGGTGGACATACTTGTTTTTGATTTGCAAGATGCTCTGTGTTGCTTTCCTTTCAGACAGGCAACACAAGTATGTTCATTGGCAAAAGACTTGAAAGGAAGACCATGTACCAGATTATGCTTTACTAGTTTGTTCATGTTCTTGACATTAAGATGACCAAGTCTTCTATGCCATTTCTTACATTCATCTACTGAAGCTTTGGCAATGAAACATGTTTCATTGTCTTGGAGAGATATGTCTTTGAGATCAATTATGTACATATTCTTCTATCTTGGTGTTCTGAGTACAATAGGAGTGTCTACTGGCAAGACAAACTCCTTTCCTAACACCAAGCATTCAGTGTCAGTAAACAAGACAAAATTCTTGTTATCAGTCATCTGTGACACACTAAAGAGATTGTACTTGAGTTCTTTCACCAAGTAGACATTGTCAAAATTCATCCCATTTGTGACAATAGTTCCTTTTCCTGTTATTGTTCCATGTCCATCTCCAAAAGAAACACCATCATTGTCATGCAGGGGTACAAAGTTAGACAAGTAAGCTTTTTGTCCAGTCATACTTCTTGAGTATCCACTATCCCAATCTGCTCTATCATCCCTTGTCTTCTTTGTCACCTGCAAAAGAAAAAACGGATTAGTTTTTCTTGGGGACCCAAGCCATTACAGACTTGGATCTACCTCGTGTATCAATGTAGGATAGCTTATCAAAAACTAGAGATACACCATTAGATTGAGTACCCCTTTTGGGTGCCCAAACCCAACGAGCTGAGGCTTTCACAGCTTTTCCCCATCTTCCCATGTTCCTAGAAGGCAGACCTTTGTTAGCAGGGGATACCCCAGTTTTAGCAGGGGAATCCCTATGCTTAGCAGAGGGAACCCATCTTTTGTTTTGGCCTCTATTCATGTGTTGGTAAGGTCTAGAGCCAAATCTATATGCATTATAGGGTGTTGGGATGGTCACAGAGGTGTTGGGCTTTGCGTGAACATCATTCTCCTTTCTAAGGGCAGGAACAATGTATTTATCAGTCACCCTGTTTCTCAAGGCAGGGGCAACATACTTAGCAGGGGAAAAGGATTTTGCCCCTGCATTTAGAAGAATGGTTTTAGGTTGCATAACCTTTAATGGATTTGCAACCACCATCTCCATTGGTGCCTTACACTCTTGATAAGTGTGCTCAAAACTGCCACATGTGAAGCAGGGTTTGGTGTTAATCACAAAGTCTTCTCCTAATTGGTGAGACTTTTGGTCATTCCAATTTCTTTGATTACCTCTTACAGTCCTGTACATACCAGCATATTTAATGGTGGACTTAGAGAATTGTGATCTGGTCTTAGATTTGGGGAAGCTACTCTTAAAACTAGAATTACTGCCAAAAATTCCTTCTCTTGAAAATCGAATAGGGTTATCAATTTGTTTTAAACCAACCTGTTCTTTTTCAAAATCCTTAGTAACACTAGTTTTAACTAGACTCTTCTGTATCAAGATTATTAGGTATATAAGCACTCAAGTCAAACTCAATGTCATCCTGTTTTTCAAAACAAGGGAGACCAGTCCAGGACAGGTCTTTTCTAGGAAAAGGTGCATGGATGTTAGCAGGGGGTGGTGGTATGGTAGCATGCATATTTTTAATCCCAAACCCTGTTTTGTCCCTAGGAGATTGACCAATTTCAACTGCTTTGGTTAAATCTTTTGAAGCTTTTCCAAATTTTTCAGCAGTTTCCTCATCTATCTTTTGGTTAGCTTTGAAAATTTCAAGTTCAGCAGTCAATACCTTTATAGATTGGTTATTCTCCTTAGCATCTCTTTCTAGAATCACAATGTGATCCCTATAGTCACTTTCTCTTTGCTTATACTCTCTTATGGTGGACTCTAACTGTTCTAAAGCACGTTTATAATTATCAAGATCATTATCACAATTGATATAGTCAGCTTTTAACTTTCTGATTTGATCATTCAAAGATTCAGTATTTTTCCTACAAGCTTTAGTACATTATGAGTCATCATATACCTCATTGTCAGAGCTGGAACTTGACATGGCCATAAGTGCAAAGTCTTCTTCCTTTTCCTCAGCAATCAAAGCTTGATTTCTTTCCACATTCTCTGTCATAGCACTCCAGTCCCATCCACTTGCTCCATCTATCCCCTGCATGGCTACCATGGCTTTAGCACCAGAATCATCATCTCTTGTTTCCTTTCTATAGCTATTTCCAGTCTTAGGTCCTCTGCATTCCCTAGCAAAATGACCCTACTTACCACAAGTGTAGCATTCAACTTTTGTTTTATCAAACCCAGCCACATCAGAGGGATTAATTGAGATCTTCTTCCCATACTTCTTGTAGAACCTATTGGCTCTCATGCTGAGTAGAGCCATATTCCATTTGATATCCATCTCTTCTAGCCCTTGCTTACTGATTTGACTTAGATCTTCATGTAACACAGTAGATCCTTGTGGCCCTTGAGATGCTATAAAAGCACAAGCAGTATCAAGGCTAAATGTAGCTGGTCTTTCTTCATCATAGGAAGGTCCAGACCTGGTAGCAGGGGAATAAGTAGCAGGGGCTACTTCCATTCCACTGTTCTTGGAGATTCCACTGCTTTGTGATATGAACGCCATGTTAGCAGGGGAATCAGTGGATCCACTTGAGTTGGTGGGAATTGTTCCTTTTGACTTCATCTCATTGACAACGGGTTCAAAAACTTTTAAGTTATTGTATATGTCATCAATGTCCTTTTCGTCCAAGTCATCCTTATTCTGCCAAATTGCTTTATAGACAAACCATTCTTTCTGGAGGTTGTTAAGAAACCTGGTATTCACCTGCTCTTTTGATACCTCAATATCAAAGAATTCCAACTGGGCCACCATATCTTGAAGCCTATTGTAAATAGCTCCAATTGATTCATCACCAATTGCTTTGAAAGAAGCAAAATCATTCAGCATTTGATTTTTCTTCTTCTTCTTTGTGGCTTCATTTCCTCCAAATGTTTTGCCTATGGCTTCCCATAGATCCTTAGCTGTTTTGTATTTCCTGAATCTGAGTTGATGTCTATCAGGTAGAGCCAACAGCAATGAGCTGTGAGCCCTGACATCATGCCTTCTAGCTAGTATTTCCTTATCACACAGAGCAGCAGATTTCTTCTTGTCCTTACCTTTGGAACTTTCACCTTTTTCTTATTCCTTGCCATCTTTAACAGGCATTGTTTTGGTGAATTGGTCACCAAACTCTATGATCTCCCAAAGAACATAGTGTTCCATTTTCAGGTATTGTTGGATTCTGAATTCCCATAATTCAAAGTTTTCAGGATCCAACATGGGTAACTTGAGGTTATTGTGGTTGTTGCTGTTTGAGGATGACTCTGAAGACATGTTTGCTATGAGGATTTTGTTCTTGATTTAGACAAAGTTTCTCAACAAGCTCTGATACCACTTGTTAATCCCAAAGTCAGATCTTAAACCTTAATAGCTTGTTTAAGGGTTGTGATAGAGAGAAAGAATTCAATCTAACACTAGAGAAACTTTGCAAAGCAAAGTAACTAAACAAGATGCGGAATATAATGTTTAGCACAAGAACAAATGTGATTGAAACGTTGAACTTTAATATATCAAAGATATACGAATACCCTAAAATGGTATTAGGGTTTACAAAACCTTAAAGTACTATAATGAAAAACAAATGAGAAAGACACCCTTTGCATGCTAACCTAGTGAGTCCTTTTATAGCCATAAGGACTCACGTACAAGATCACTACTAACAAACTTGGAAAGTATTAAGGAATAATAACTGAAACGCGTAAAAATCTCTTCCATGTTTATCTTTGACAGCAGGGCCTTTGACTGCAGGGGAACCAATCCCCCTGCCTTTGTTATTTAGCAGGGGGAACTTACTCTAGCAGGGGTACGAATAATCAACTAGCAGGGGAAACAACTAAGCATAGATTTATTCCCAACACACTAGCCGGTCGATCGACCACCTTGTAGCTTGTAATCGTTCTAGGCGGGATTAATCGGCGATTAATCGGATTGGAATTTTTAGCAAATTTTTGGTATTTTCAGCAAGTTTTGGCTAATTTTAAAGAGTTTTAGCTATTTTTGGGAATATTCTTCTTAAAATACAACTTATCATACATATACATAGTTAATATAAGTGATAAACACATGTTTATAGTGGGTTTTTGGTATCTTCGGCAAAACTTGCAAGTTTTCGGCAAGTTTGACCTCCCTTGACCATCGTTGACCATAGTTGACCATTATTAATCGCCTTTTCATTAATCGGAAACATAGAGGGCCTTGTAGTGACTAATCGATGATTAATCGGTCTTATAGACCTTGTTTTGCAACACTGATAACAAGTATTACAAGTGTTATGGATCACACAGTTTGATGACAATGTGTTGTGTACTCTTTGGACAAGTAAACTTGCACAAGTTACAAGTTTACAAGCTAACTTAAGAACACATGCAAAACTAATTATTTTTCAAGTTCAAGAGAGTTAATATGTGAAATCTAACAAAGTGAACAACATTAACTCTATGCTACATTCCCTATTTATAGTGGTACAAGGTTGACTTTGATAGTTGGGTGATAGCGACTAAACAAGACAGACAATGTCAGACATCTGTTAGAATATGTTCTTCTATTCTTGGTAGTCTGCTACAACACTTTAGGGAAACAGAGCTGACACATTTTCCCTTTTCTTCATAACCTCGTACTTTAGGCTACTTTAATTCAAAGCTACTATTTGTCCCGCTCAAATAGTTCCCGCCTAAACACTTAGGTATGTCCAAAGTGTACTGAGTGTTAATAGGGTATTGCCACCCCTGTTAACACTCAACCACTTAGAGTCCCTGGTACATCTTGGTTGTTATCCATCACAGCCAATGAGTATGTTTTCAAGTAATCTTCGACTTCCTTGACATTGTCTCTAACATGGACTCCTCTGTGGTTGCTCATAGAGACTTAGTTCTCTGGGAGTCTTGTGGTACATGCCTGTCACCTTGGCACAGGCAAGTTGATAACACACAGCTTGATTTAGGTTTAAAACTATGACTAAGGGAAATCTAACATACTTAGATTCTCTACAAATATTCCTTGTATGATGCCTTTATAACTTGTACATGTGTTTTTAATAAAGACATTTCATGAAATTAGGGTTTTGAGGTATATGTTTATTTAATATGTTTATTTCATAATAAAGATTAGAAATAGTATGTTAAATAATTGACGTATGATGAAATGTTGATATTTGATGTTAAGAATAAGATTTATACTAACACGATATTGATCCGGAGGTTGGGGAGGATAAAAGTGGTGTTTAGTCATTTGTTGAGAGAGAAACTATAAAGTGTGTGTATTTCTAGAGAGAAAAAGATATTACAAGAAATGACAATCCTCAACCCTACGTGGAAGTATGGAGGGATATTTATAGCTCAGGACACTTCTAACTTATAACATATGACAATACTAGTCCTTTTGTGTCCCGACTATGTTAAAATGATGTAATTCTGTTAGTCGCTCAAATTTTAGGGCTAACATTCAAACATAGACTTGACATGTTGTAATGTTCACTTACAATCAATGTTGATATAGTTGGTAGTTGTGGTTGCGTGTTGCCATGTCGAGGAGCATTGTATATAGTTTTGGATTTATCTATGAACCATCTTGTTAGTATTTTGAAGAATAATGGGGAAGAACTCTTATTATCCTCATATTTATTTATTGAAGAACTCCATGTTAGTTGATCCTTCTAGTTCGAGTCATAGGAGCAGAACTGAGTTTTAGTAAAATTCAAGTGGGGATGTTACAAATCCCCTTTGTATATTTATTTCTTAACAAAAATATAAAAAATAAAGGAAAATAGAAAAGCAAAAAAAAGGTTGCATTGTAAATATATTATATGCATAAACAAGTTGTATATTATATAAGATGAATTCGCATGTCGTCTTGAGGAACATTGTGAATATCATACAAACGTTGACTTGTCACCCCTAAACTCCCATGTCTTATCCAAACCCGTGTTTCTGTACTCTTAAACCTAACGTTACAACCTTTTGTAAAATCAATTGATTGTAAATGCTAGGTATTTAAGCCATAGCGGTGGAGGTTTGATCCTTTGTCAAGCCTATGGTAATCAATATGTTGCGTCAGGTAATGAGTGAATAATTTCTCTTTTTGTTTCCACTTGTGTTACTTAAACCAAACACTTGAGCGATGTGATATTAAACACTTATGTTAGGTGTTAGCATTTGGATTTCAATGCATTACTTACAAAGGTCTATCTATTTGTGTTTTAATCATTTCTCTTATTAGGTGAAATGTCCCTTTCTAACCCTATCTTAGTTAGAAGATCTTATTAACTTGAGGACAAGCAAATCCGAAGTGTAGCGATATTTGATAAAGTGTCGTTTTACACACTTTTTCTGGGTTATTTCACCCCCGTATTTGTCATAAAATACCCTAAAGACGTCGTAATTCCTTTTTTGTCGCTTTAGCAAATTGGAAACACTTGGAGCATTTGGGATGATTTGGAGATGTTTTTCAAGCATTTCCAGGTTATGTGAGAAGTATGGAAAAGCCAAGATAAAAATGCACGAATTTCTCAAGTCACAAAGAAAGATGGAAACATGAGCTATACACGGCGTCAGAGTTTCAACTTGACGCTACCGCGAATACCCTCCAGAAGAAGTCGCACTTTATACCTGATGGCGTCACGGGTTGTCGACAGTAGAAACACTAAGAAGATTCCACGGCCCGAAGGCGTTGAGAGTATAACCCACGCCATCTTATCAATTCTCTCTATATATAACCTCTTGTAAGCTGATGAGATGGCATTTATACATGATCTCATCATTCTTTTCGGGCTTTAAATGCATAAAAATGTCATAAAATACCATATATATATATGCTTGTGTTTGTTTACTTGTGTATTTTAGGTATGGATATCGTGAAAAAGACAAATGATTACAAGAAACATGAAAAACGAACACGAGAAACGAAGCCGCACAATGAACTGGGCCCTAGTTTGTGAATTATCAAAGAAGAACCCTTAAAGACTTGAATATGTACAAGATTGATCCCTCATTTATGAAGAAATGACACTTAATACCCTTGTATATTCATAATTACAAGTTTGGTCCCTTAAGTTTGTCAAAATTACAAAAAGGTCCTTCATCTTTGAAGATTTGGCAAATTTAGTCCCTCTACAAATCTAAAATGCCAAGAATGGTCCTTCATGAAGTCCAGGATCCAAAGAAGCCCTTGAAGTTCAAGAAACACTTCTAGTCATCTAAAAATGAATTAAACATCAAAAGGACTAAAGTTGTAATTATGCCAAAGTGGAATAAGCCCTAAAATCTGTTTTAGAAACTTTTTGTGGCCAAAACCTAAATTCAGAAACTTAGTTTAAAAAGGAAAACAAGTTTACTTGGAAAATAAACTTGTTATACATTGTTTCCCAAAGACTGAGGACCAAAGGTGTACAAACCAAACTTTCAAATATATTTTGCGCCAAACACTTTAACCTTCTACCAAACCCGAATCAAAATACTTACTATTCACATGATGAACCCAGTTTTACCCTCACTTAAAACAAAGGGTAAAATCAAATTACCCACACCCACGCTTAATTCACACACTCAGAAACATATCCCACGCTTGAACTCAAAATCCCATTACCTCAAAGGACCCCACCATTCAACACGTCAACCAATCACATGACACCCTCCTCTCCAAGCAATCCAATGTGGCAAGATCAACGCTTTATGGCTACTACTTGGTCCCCAAGCACAAAATGAACAACCAAGATCAAATTGGACAGCTCATACACATCAAACGCGTCTAGAAGGCCAAGGGCATTTTTGAGACTTCATAGCTAGGGTTTTGATGTATTTTCCATTCTAGAATCATCCTTAGTCGTCTATAAAAGGAGACCTCAACATGTGAGAGTCCCTTTGTTCCAGATTTTAGCTAAGTCTTTGTAATTCCTTTTTATGAAATAAAAGTTCGATTTTCTAAAATTGTGAATTTCCTTTTGTGTTTTTGTAAAAGTTTGGTGTTTGATTAGCTAAAGTCTGAGTTCCATAATCTGTTTTGATTTTTTTAGGAAAGGTTTTAATGGTTTATATCCTTGTTTTCAAAAAATTTAGTTTTCATAGTTTATTGTTCATCTTTTGTCTTTTTCACGATATCCATACCTAAAATACACAAGTAAACAAACACAAGCATATATATGGTATTTTATGACATTTTTATGCATTTAAAGCCCGAAAAGAACTATGAAAAATGAAAAATAAACTATGAAAAAAGAAGGTTTTTCTCCCCGCAATCCTAGTTATTAAGAAAAAGAAGGTTTCAATAATTTTTTAACTATTTGTCATGGATCACAAGTGATTCATATTGACTTATTTGAGTATTTATTAGACCGAAAATAAAGTAGCACGATTTAATCGATAGTTAGCCGAAGGACAAAATCTTTTAAAACGGCTTCTCGTGTATCTCCTTAAGTTCATATCTTGGCATAACTCGTTTCACGGTTTGAGACCTTTCTCGGACAGATATTTGGCATGTACTTCATACTTCAAATCTTGGGAAGACGTTCTTGAAATTATGGTCTTCTCTTCATATTTTGGAATTTCTTCACTTGACGTGTTTGAGAGATTCTTCATACTTGGACCACGACTTCATCATTTTTCTTCAATCTTTATTGTGGATTTTGATATACAACGATCTGCCTCCTTTTCGGACATGGATATATTTATCCTCATACCTTGTTAGGGTCTTTTTGGATAGACTTTCTCCATGATCTTTAGGGGAGTAATTGCTTTTCGTCGTGTGTCTCGATCCTTCATATTGATTTTGGAATAATGATACTTCACATCATCTTGGATCTTTAGCAACAAAATAGAGCTCCTCATGCCTTGTTATGGCCTTTTTGGATCTTCACCAATCTTCGCATCCCGCTTCAATAAGTTATGCCTTGGCTATGAACTCAATTCAACCCCGAGCAACTTTGAAACGATCTTGGGCAAGAAGCTAAGTAACCTTTCAAATCGTACGACCTTACTTATTGCAATTATTTTTATTCCTAATGCATTGATCTTATGGGAGAAAAAGTCACAATTAAAAACATATGAGTTTTTGAAAGAACATTTTCATGTTCTACGTTTAGCATGATCACTTGTCTAACTCTATCACTTCTCGTTCTTCACTATTTAAAGAACTCTAATTAAAGAGACTCGTGAATAATTAGCCATGCAAGTCAAAATTAATCCAAATTTGGATTAGCTTTCATTAAGACTATATCAAATCTAAGTTTTGGGTTTTCAAGTCACCTATAGGATCTTGCACTTTCTTAGACTTTTTCAAGTTTAGATAATGCATTTTATAGCTCCCTTGATAAGCGACTTTCTAGAATCAATTATAGGAACTTGCGAAAAGTTCTTGTTCTTAACCCGTATGAGCTAAGACTTTCACGTTTTAAAGTTCCCTATATAAAAGTCTAGCAAAACGTGATTCGAGCGGGTTAAGGAATGTAAAGGGCTCCAAATGCCCATCAAGTCAAAAATTAACTCTTATTCTACCCATCGGAAAATATACATTCATGTCTTAAAAACACTTATGAAAACGAAGAAAATTTTTAAATTTGGGCCAATTTTAGCCTTATTAGCAACAAAACAAAACAAAACGTTGAAAGTTGGAAAACGTGAGGGCGTAGCAAAGAAAGTATCTATTCACCCCCATACTAAATTTAAACATTGTCCTCAATGTTTCGAGTCTAAAGGTGGACCACCCCCATACTAGAGACGAAGAGTCGAATGCTTAGGATCTAGCATGGAAAGGGTGATCAACAATATATCTAAAGCCGTTTATGAATTATGCTAAAAGATAATTGTTATAACAATAAAGGATATGTCATGGATTCGCGAAAAACTATTCAAGCAATCAATCGAGGCTCACGTAAACGAACACGAGAGTCTTCATGCGTAGTGATGATGATGATCTAGATAACACAATCACAAACAACCAAGAGACAACAAGTTGGAAGGGCATAAATCCCTCTCATTAACTATTAGAAAGCGATAATATGTACAATGGATAAGCATGGGATCTCCCCCGCGAGGCACCTCGTTTTTGATTACCGATTCATGAGCTCGACTCGATCCCTTCAATGCTAATTATCATTGAGGAAGGTGACATGGTCGAGGTCGTCCAACGAAGGGACTTCCCCACCGAAGTAGTGCTTAAGCCTATGTCCATTCACCTTGAAGTTAGGACCATCATTTTGAGCTAGCTCAATGGTCCCATAAGGAAACACTTGTGTTATGGTGAAAGGACCCGACCAACGAGATTTCAATTTCCCGGAAAATATCTTCAAACGTGAGTTAAAAAGTAACACTTGATCACCAACGTTAAAAACCCAGTTTTTAATCTTTGAATCATGAAACTTTTTAGTCTTTCTTTAAAAATCAATGAATTTTCATAAGCATTGTTTCTTAATTCATCCAATTCATTTAATTGTATTTTCCGGTGATCTCCCGCGGTCTTCAAATCATAATTTGCATGCTTAAGGGCCCAATATGCCTTATGCTCCAATTCAATGGGAAAATGACAATTCTTTCCATAAACCAACTTATATGGATTACAACTGATAGGTGTCTTATAAGCGGTCCGAAAGGCCCATAAAGCGTCATCGAGTTTGTCGGACCATGAAGCACGGTTTTCTCCAATCGACCTTTCCAAAATCCTCTTCAAAGCTCGGTTTGAAACCTCGGCTTACCCACTCGTTTGCGGGTGATAAGCCGTAGAAAGATGATGAGTAACTCCATATTTCTTTAAGACCTTCTCGAATTGGTCATTACAAAAATGGGTTCCACGATCGCTTATAATAGCACGAGGGGTTCCAAACCGAGAGAATAGTTGCTTCAAAAACTTCACTACCACACGAACATCATTAGTAGGTAAAGCCTTAGCTTCCACCCACTTAGAAAGGTAGTCGACGGCGACGAGGATATACTTGTTTCGATGAGACGATGGGAACTGCCCCATAAAGTCTATGCCCCAAATGTCGATAATCTCACATACTTGAAGTATGTTTTGCGGCATTTCATCACGTTGAGACGATTTTCCTTGACGTTGGCCAGAATCACACGACTTCACAAGTGTGTGTGCATCACGATAGATCGTAGGCCAAAGAAGTCGGCATCGAACACTTTCTTAGCCGTGAGATTAGCACCGTGGTGACCACCCGTGGGTCCCTCGTGACAAGCTCTAAGGATATTAGAAGCTTTGGTACCAAATACACAACGTCAAACGAGTTGATCCGCACAAACCCGGAAGAGATAAGGGTCATCCCAAAAATAGAACTTGACGTCACAAAAGAATTTTCTCTTTTGTTGTGTCATCATACCCTTGATTATGAAGTTCCCCGCATGGTAATTTGCAATGTCAGCAAACCATAGGGTGGTGTCTTTAGAATTCACTACACCGAGAGTTTCGAGAGGAAACGTTTCGGTAATTTCCTTGTTCTCGAAAACATCTTTGTGAGGATCTTCTAGACGACAGAGATGATCGGCCTCTAGATTCTCGGCTCCTTTTTTGTCAAGCATGGTGACATCAAATTCTTGGATGAGGAGCATCCAACGAAGTAATCTCGGCTTAGCGTCTTGCTTAGCTAAGAGATACTTGATATCCGAATGGTCCGTATACACGATGCTTTTAGTCAAGACGAGATAAGGTCGGAATTTCTCAAAAGCATAAACCACGGCAAGGAAATCCTTTTCCGTTGTGGTGTACTTAAGTTGAGCCTCGTTCATCATCTTACTAGCATAATGGATAGGACGGAAGTGCTTTTCATAACGTTTCCCTAAGACGGCCCCTATTACATAATCACTTGCATCGCACATGATTTCAAAGGGTTGATGAGATGGCATTTATACATGATCTCATCGTTCTTTTCGGGCTTTAAATGAATAAAATACCATATATATGCTTGTGTTTGTTTACTTGTGTATTTTAGGTATGGATATCGTGAAAAAGACAAAAGATCACAAGAAACAAGGAAAAACGGACACGAGAAACGAAGCCGTACAAAGAACCGGGCCCTAGATCATGAAATATTCAACAAATACCCTTGAAGACTTGAAGACATGCAAGACTGATCCTCATTGAATGAAGAAATGACACTTAAAACCCTTGTATATTCATAATTACAAGTTTGGTCCCTTAAGTTTGTCAAAATTACACAAATGGTCCTTCAACTTTGAAGAAATAGCAAGTTTAGTCCCTCAACAATTCTAAATTGCCAATTATGGTCCCTCATGAAGTTAAAGTTGCATTGAAGACCTTTGAAGATCAACAATGTCCAAATTCAGCCCTTGAATTATGAAAAAGTTCCAAAAATAACCCTTGTAACCCTTTTTCCAAAAGTTTGTGCCAAAAGTGTCAAGTGGTGGAAGTTATTTACAAAGGGAAAGAGTTTTGTTGCTGAATAAACACGTTTTACCTCTTTCGCCAAAGACCAAGGACTGAAAATGAGCAAATGAAACATTTAAACCCAAAAATGCGCCAAACACTTTTCACTTCCACTAATATCGGATCAAAATAGTTACTGTTCACCCCTATGAACCCAGTAACTATCATCACTTAAACAAAGGGTAAAATGGAATTACCCTTAACCACACTTGATTCACACGCCCAGAATCCCATCCCAACCTTAAAACACTCACTCCCACTCACCAAGACGCCCCACCACCAAAACCGTTTCACCATCATGTGACAACTTATTCTCCAAGGCTTGCCACGTGTCAAGATCAACAGCCCACATCCTTTGCTTCATATCAAAGCTATTTTAAACGGTTTGGATCAATTTGGACAGCACATTCCATCAAAACGTCTAGAAGACTCAAGGACATTTTAGGGAATTCAGTTCTAGGGTTTGTGAATAGTGAAAGCTTGGCATTTGCCTATAAAAGGAGACCTCAACCTGTGAGAGTCCCTTTGTTCCAGTTTTAGGCTATCAATCTTTGTAATTCCTTTTTAAGTAAATAAAATTTGAATTTCATAAAATTTTGAATTCTCTTTTGTGTTTGATTAAAAGTTGGTGTTAGAATAGCCTAAATCTGAGTTCCATTTGATTGTTTAGACCTTCCTTAATCTTGTGGTTAAGGCACGTCTTGGTTTATAAGGTTTTCAAGGTTCAAAATCCTTGAAATCCTAGTTTCTAATTTTGGTTATTATTGTGTACTAACCCTTAGCCATAAGCCTTAAGCTCCTTCAAGCTTGTTGACACCAAGCCTGGGAAGAGTTCTAAGCCTTTGGTTGAGTTGTTTGCTGATTTGTGTTGAAGACATATCATAATCAAAGCCTTGTTCTACTTTGAACATCAGCAGGCTTTGATCTTCTTCTTTGAAGGACCTTGGTCTTGTTCTAGTTATTGAACAAGGTCCAAGGAGCATAGCTGGCTCTCCTAGGATGTTGTGGAGGGCAGGTATAATCCCTTGATTAATTTTCCTCTAAAAATTTCATGTTACTGCCTGTTTTGGATTTGGTGCTTTGATTTTGAGTTCTTGTGTTTAAGCTGGTGATTTTTGTGATTGATTCTGTTAGTTGCTACCTAGGAAGTGTTTTTTATCAATAAAATCAGTAGGTTATTAGTAAAAATCACAAGTTGCTTTGATAAGTAGTTGATTAAGGGGTGTTTGGGTCAACTGCATGATTTGGATTTGTGGTTTGCTAAGAGGTGGTTTTGTGTTTGCAAGTGTTGGTATCTGTTTATTGGGTGCTATTGTTCATCTGTTTGCAGGTTTTGAGGTTTGAAACACATTGATTCATAAAAAGGGATATAAAATCTTTGTTACTTGGTGAAATTGACTGAAATTTAGGGGACACCTAGATCTAATCAAAGACTAGGGTTAACAAGTGTTAAATCTAGGTTAACTACACCAGGGAAGTAGGATTTGAGGCTTGAATTTGGATCTAGTGTCAAATAGTTTCTGCATATGCACCTTGTTCATCAGTAACTTTATATGCTTTGATCTTGTTGTTTACTTTGATTCAGTGTTTGATTTAAGTTTATTTGTGCTTATTCATAGTTTATATAGCTTATGTATGCATCCTGTTGAGTTTGGTTGGCTTATTCATGCTAAAACTGCTTATTAAGTGCATGACTGCTTATTTCCATGTCTGTGCTTGATCTGGTGACTGTTTGATCATTTGTGGCTTATTGTGTGAACCAAATTTGGATTTTCTTGTTGCTATTGACTCCTTGTGATTCACTGATCACAAGGGTGCCCTTGTTTCCAATTGAATCCAACTAAATCTTCTAAAAAGCTTGGTCAAATAGTCAAAGCAGTGGGAACTCCTTTCCCCTGCTAGTTACCACTCCTAGTGTTAATTTGGTTTCAGCTTATCAATAAGCTATAATAGCTTATTTTAATCAGCAACAACTTGGATTTTGTAATAAATGCTCATTATTTGACCCATTTGTTCATACTGGAGCATTTGGGGGGTTGACTTTAGGGTTTGACTAGAAAACCAGCTTAATTGACTTTTTCATAAGTGCTTATTGGCTTATTCTGGCTTATTGGTTTTGCTCATTGGAATTTTGTTGATTGTTTTGGCTTATTGAGTCCATTTGTGATCTTTTGCAAGTTGAATCAAGTCCTGAGGTGCCTTATTTCTCAAAAACGACTATTTTGTCTTTTAGTGAAATACTACTTTGCTTATTTCTGGCTTATTGAGTGTGCTTTTTCAAAATTTCTTTTTACAGATCTCATAAGCATCCCAAAAAAAGGTTGTGTGTCAAATTAGAGCTTATGGCATTAGCTTATTGCTTAATGGGCTAAAAGCCCAATAAGGATAAGCTGTTTGCTTATTAAGTTGTGATAAGCTCACATTCAGCTTTTGAGCCTTTAGAGTTTTGTGTTTAGAATTAAATTTTGAGTCAGATTGGGCTTTTCCAAGTCAATTGGGCCAGGTTTGACTTTTTGGGCTAAAAAGCCCATTAAGGTTGACTGTTTTTGGTTTTGACCCATTTGAGGGCGCAATAGGGGTATTCTGGTCATTTCACTTTCATTTTTTGTTTATTTAGGTTAAAATAAACTAGTTTGCAAGTTTTTAGAATTTTTTATAATTTTTAGATTTTTAATAATATTTTAATATTATTTTATTATTATTTTTCAAATTTCACATTTTTCAACTTTTTACATCTTTCTTAGCTCAAATACATTAAAATAAGAATTTAGCAACTTTTAGAATAATTTTATCACTTCTAGATTAATTTTTATAATTATTTTAAGTTTTAATAGTTTTTAAATCATTTTAAATAGTTTTTATTAGTTTAAAATTTTCTAAAAATAGTTTTTAATCTTTTTAGGTCATTTTAGAGGTTTACCAATTCAAAAATCTTTATTTGGGCTTTTTGATAATTTATTTGATTTTTAGGGCTTTAATTAGCATTTAAAAATTGAATATTTAATTATTTAAAAGGTTTGAAAAAGTTTTGATCATTGGTAAACTCTTAGTTTATTAATTTTGATTTTTGGTAATTTTTAGAATTAATTTTTATTTTTGTAGTTTTTACGGGTTTACGTTGTCGTTGTAGTATTAATTTCACGTCTTCGTCATCTTCTTTTCTCATCCCCTTCTAAACCAATCATTAATCACAAACATTTAACAAGTTTTTCACACACATATACCTCCTTGGGAAACGAACTTTCACACCATAAGGGTCATTAGTGCTTGATTTTCCTAAATCATCACTCGATACTTACCGCTTTTACGCACCTTTTCCTAAAGGTCGTATTTTACCACAATCATTTGGCGCCGCTGCCGGGGAGGTGTGTCGTGATTAATTTGCATTGTTGTTTTTAATATTAACCAAATAGTATTTGTATTAGTAGAACTCTACTAATACATATTACCGGTTTTCTTGGTTTTTCTTGTGAAATTATTATTACTATATTGTATTAAGTATCACAACAAATAAACAATATCTCCAAAAGTGTGAAAACACAACCTTAATTGGGATTTGATCTCCTAATTATTGTATTCGAATCTCAAACAAAAAGAAAAAGGCAAAAATAGATAAATACTTTCGTGAAGCTCGATTTTGAAAAATACAAACTATAAGGTGGGTATAAGGCGGGTATTATAAAATATACCCTAAGGAAAAAGGCTCTTAAGTGCTTCGCGCCGCTTCGTTTCCCCGCTTGCTTGTGAGTATTTTGAGATTGAAGGCTAATCGAGGGTTTTGCCGCCCAAAGTATTATTACGTATAATATATTTGCTTGGTTTCTTTGTGATTAAACCCTCTTGAACAATTTGGTTTTCACCAAAGTTCTAAAGTCATTCGAAGGCGTTCACTCCACGTGATCGTTTTTATTCCTTTGAGGCTTCTTTAATCAAGAGTTTGATTCGAGGAGAGATTTTGTAGATTGTTGTCTACGAAGATACACCAAAATCCAAAAAAAAATAAAAACAATCAAAAACACAAAAAAAATTGAAAATCCACAAAACACCCAAAAGGAATCTTCTTTGCTCACCTCCCATTCTTCGTGAAGTTTATGATCACTCGTAATCAAGCAAAACGAGCTCGTACTATTGTAGAACAACCTCCAATTGTTGAACCTATTGTAGAACAAGAAGTCGTCATGGCTAATCGTACTATGATGGAGTTGCTACAAGCAACCACCGAGGGTTTTGGAGAGGCCATTGTGATTCCCGCCATCCTTGCGGAGAATTTCGAGATTAAGACGGGTTTAATGTCGATGTTGCAAGCAAATAAGTTTAGAGGTCATGAGAAAGACAACCCGCATTATCACATAAGGAATTTTAACCGTCTCACCGCTACTAGCAAGTTTAAGGATGTTCCACATGACGCCATTAAGATGATGTTGTTTCCATACTCGTTAGATGGACCCGCAAAAATTTGGCCTGAGAAAGAACCGCCAAATTTAATTTTGACATGGGGTGATCTCGTTTCTATGTTTGTGAACAAGTTTTTTCCACCATCTAAAACAACACATTTGAAAAATGAGATTTCACGATTTGTTCAAAGAAATAATGAAAGTTTTTCAATGGCATGGGAACGCTCTAAAGAAATGCTACATGAATGTCCACACAATGATTTTTCGGAATTGCATCAAATTGATACTTTTTATAATGGGCTTAATGATCATGAACGAGATGACTTGAATGCCGCCGCGGGTGGTAATTTTTTGTGCAAGACGACCAATGAAGCTTTGAAAATCATCGAGAATAGATCTAAGGTTTATAGCCCCCGTAAGACACCGAGTGCTGCCAATTTGGGTTCGTCATCGTCGTCATCGTCTCGTAGCATTAATGCCTTACATGATGAAGCTAATGAGGAAAATCGGTTTTGTGATAGATTTGCTAATCTTATGTCCTATTGGAAAGCTCAAGAAGCTTCAAATTCCGCTTCGGTTAAAGCAGTTGCTAAGAGTTGTTTGTCTTGTGGTGGAGCTCATGATCTTTCCGAGTGCATTACCGCGAATGGTAACACTTCGAGTGCTTATGTAGCAACGGGGACTTACAACCAAAACGGTCAAGGTTCCCGCCCAAATCAAGCTCCACCAAATCAAAATGCTAATAACTATCGAAACAACAACCAAGGTGGTAATTATCAAGGCAATTCACGTAACTACAACAAGGGGGAATGGACTAGTCACTAATCAAAACCAAAACCGTGATTTTCAAAACACTACACAAGGTTTTCAAAATGCTCACACTAAAAATCTTCAAGGAGAATTTTTGGATTATGCTAAAGCAAATGATGCTAAATTTGATAACATGCAACGTGAGATGATTAGCTTAAGATCCGAGTTGAAAAGCGAGCTTAAAAATGAACTTGCTAATGAACTTAAAACTCATGCAAATAAAATGGAAGGAAATGTCCAACGTCTTCAACAAAATCAACAAAAGATGGAATTAGGACAACATGAGATAAAGCAAGAACTGTTAAAAGCGGATGCTAGGCAATCAAAATTTGAGGACCGAATGGCTAAGATGTTTGAAGCAATCATTTGTAAACCCTCTTCCTCGGGTGGTCTTCCTAGTGATACCATTGCAAACCCGAAGGGAGAAATGAAGGTTATTACTACACGAAGTGGTAAAACTTTCAAAGAACCAATCTCTCGTCCAAGTACTTCTACGGAGAAGGAAATCGAGAAAGAACCCGAGGTGATGATCGAAAAGGAGCACATTACAATCCCACGAAGTACCGCTCAAACCACACCTACGATTGAACCAATACCAATTGTGGAACCCGAGATTCCAAGGCCGTTTCCTAATGTCCAACCCACACCACCCTTACCTTACCCTTCGAGACGAAACAAAGAGAAATTGCAAGAACGTAACAAACAACAAATCGAGCTTTTTATAAAAATGTTTCAACAAGTGCATTTTGATGTGAGTTTAGCCGACGCGTTGTTGTATATGCCTCGTTTCGCTTCCACTTTTAAAAGTATGATGAGCGATAAGGAAAAGCTTTCAAAGCTTGCTAATTGTTCTTCGGTTTATCTTAACCGCATACCGGAAAAAGTTGGTGACCCCGGAAAGTTTCTCATTCCTTGTGACATACAAGATATGAAAGAATGCCTCGCCTTAGCCGATCTTGGTGCGAGCATTAATTTGATGCCATTTTCCATTTGGAAATCGCTTTAGCTTCCGGCTCTTATTCCTTCGAACATGTCTATCGAGATGGCCGATCATTCTACGATTTTAGCATGTGGAGTAGCCGAAGATGTTTTCGTGAAAGTGGGGAAGTTCTACTATCCCGTTGATTTTATAGTAGTTGACATCCCCGCGGATCCTCAAGTTCCTCTAATTTTAGGTCGTTCATTTTTAGACACTTCGAGATCGCTTATCGATGTTCATGCGAGAACTATCACTTTGAGATTCAACGAAGAGGAACTTGTTATAAACGCTACTCAAAACTCGAAACCTTCTCATGTTTATGCAATCGCTACCATCAATCACATTGACATCGTTGATGTGGTTTGCGATGAGTTTTCACAAGAAGTGTTAGGTTTTTCTGATAGCTCGTCAAGTGGAAATCCCACTATTTTGGATCCGATTCTTGCTAATTCCACACCAAATCTCACTCCATTCCAAGGAGGCGATCTCACTTCAAATGAAATCAACAATGAAGATGAGGTGTTGATTAGTGATGATACTTCTATTCCACCATTTCTTTCGCCGATGGAAGTTATGAGTGTTGAACCAAAATCTTTAATCGAGAAACCACCTATCCTTGAATTGAAAGATTTTCCTTCTCACCTTGATTACTGATTGTAGTAAAAACACGTGTTTAGGAAAACAACGTATAAGTGCGGCAAGTATTAAACTCGACGATTTAGGAAAACCGACAAGTCGAATAAATTCCAAGTTCGTTCTCGAAGGAGGTGTGTGGATTAAGTGTGCCAAATATATAAAATCAAAGTTTGGATTAGTGACGTTTTTGAGAGAGAAAGATTTAAAAATAAAGAAGATTTACGCTAAAATTACACTACGACGTAAAAAACGCGAAATCGTAAAATTCGACGAAAAATTAAACTCAACTAAAAATCACCAAATTATAAATCTAACTTAAGAAAAGTCTAATTAAAACAAAAGTGAAAAACAAATTTTGCAAAACCTATTTAACTAATTTATATTAGACTACGACGAGAATTAAACGTATACGTAAAACGTAAAACGCGACGAAATTAAAAAATTAAAGCTAAAAAGAAATTAAAAATTAAAACTAAGTTCAAAATAATATAAATAAGAATAAAAATTCAATAAATAAATTTTATAACTTTTTATTTATTAAATATTTAATTTTAAATGCAAATGAAAGCCCTAAAATTAAATATAATTAACAAAAAGCCCAAAATATTATTTAATCAAGCAATTATCTTATTTATATTAATTAAACACTACAAATTATTTTTCCTAAATTTTTAAAACTACTTTTCTAACTTTTAAAGGCTAAAAACATTTTTAATGAAAATAATGATAAAAAATAATAAAATAAAGGGAAAAATAAAAAGAATTAAAAATAATAATAATAATAATAATAATAATAATAAAACTTAAGAAAAAAGATAGAAATAAAACTAAAAGATTTGAAAAGCTTTTTTAGAAAAATGACAAAGTAATCGACGAAAAGTAATTGAATGGTGGTTTTTAGACAACCAAATTCGACCAAATGAAAAAGGAGGATAAATAAGCTATTCGAAAATGATATGAAGCCAAGGAAACTCGGATAAGTTGTTGTAAAAAAAATTATTAAACGCTAGTCAGCCATAAACTAGCTTACATTATGAAAAATAAGACGAAAATAAAAAAGGTATAAATGAAATATAAAAGAAAGTGATAACAAGAAGCTCCTATAGAGAAGTTGGTGATTTGTTGTGTGCCTGCGTTTGATTTGTGCAAGGGGTCAGGGGTTAGAATCCCATGACTGTCACTTTTTTTTTGGTATATGACATGTAAACAAAAAGATCTTCTACGGCTGATATTATGAAAGTAAGACAGAAAAGAAAAAGTATAAATAGAATATAAAGATGACTGTTAAAAAAAGGGATTACTAGAGCATCTGGTTGTTGTCAGTGATGCTGTATCTAATATTTCAGTGTGGTCAGGTGTTGGAAACCCACTGCTTCCACTTTCTGCGTATATTTTTTTGACAACTTTTGCTTGGGAAATTTTGGTGATAAGCAGATAAGCAAACCAGAGAAGCAGTTGGCTTCCTTGGTTGATAACAAACAGTAAAAATCACAAATACAGCAAATATAAATCAAATATCACCACATGAATCACAAATGAACACAATTCTATGAAATCAAGAGCCTAAGAAAGATGCTACAGTGGCTGCAAGAATAGTGCAATTTTAAGAACTTTGAAGACAACTTGTAGCTTATTCTAAAAGCTGATGTTTAGCATTTTTCGTGAAGCGAACTAAAAACAAAAAGTTAACACCACCTAGACTATCTAATATCTAAGTATGAACTTCTAGATCCTCAAATTTAAAGCACAAATCCGCTGGTGTGTTTTCGGCCAGAAAGTGGTGAAAAATGACCACTATGAAAGCTTATATTTGAGCTCAAGTGAAAGGTAACTACAAAACCTATATGAGATCCCTTCTTTATCTGATTACAAGTGACATAAGGCCGCAAGTAGTAGCATTCAAAATGAAAAACACAATTACTCTAACCTTCTGATATGAAAACTTCTGAAAATGAAAAACAAATATTTTTTTTTGTAATGAACTTAATGGAACAAAAGTTGAAAACAAATATATCTAACCTCTTGAAAATGATGCAAATCAATCCCTACCCTAAAACCTAAGCTGTGACAGAAAACTAAGCGCACCCAAACACTACTTAAATAAGCAGAATATGGAAATTTAAAAAAAAAACAAACGAGCAAATAACATGAAAGGCAGATAAGGTGAATAGCAAACTTGTAACTAAGCAGACAAGTAATCAAATGAAAGCAACAAAATAGCAAATAGGCACAATTCAAATAAGCTATGAGCAGATTATAGTAGCATTAATTTGAAAAAGAGCAAAAAAAATGACTTACAAAGGGGTCCAGCTTGTGTTCACCTGACCTACAACCCTATAAGCTTTTCTTTTCTCATTCTCAGCTTATTCCACCCGCTGTACATCTAGCTTATCGCCAAGAACTCGTAACTTCCAAAACCAATAGAACCTCGCTGAAATTCCTTTTAACCATGTAACCAAAAACATACAAGTCTCCACAGCTCCAAACCAAGAACAATCATCAAACCAACTCTATAAACCAGCTAGTTGTCAAGTAGCTTATCTAAGAGCTTAATGAACAGTAACGCGATGAACAGTAACTTTTTTTTTCTCTCAGTAACAGTAGCCAAGAACAAGTACTCTCTTTTTTTTCTCGTCACTCAGTGACCAACAACAACGCCTCTTTTTTTTTCGATTACGAATCTAGAACAAATATTTTTTTTTCTTTTCGGAAACCAAACTTTGTAAACATAAAAAGGAGTCACAACCCTAAACTTAACATGAATTTAAACCTTATTTTACAAAATAATTGTCAAATATTCAGTAAAATAAGAATTAAAAATCATGGATCTTCAAGAACTTTTCCAAAACATTTTAAAAAAAAGTTGATTGAATAACTCTATAGAAGCTGCAAATAAATAAAGAACAAGGAAAGTAAGATGGAACTCAGTCTTATTTATGCAAGGCCAATAAAATTCTTTAACTAATCTTTAAATTAGGTTTACAAAATAAAACTGGAACAAGGGCTTCATCCACATCATGGAGGCTCCTTTTATACTAAATGAAAGACTATTCTAGAATTAAGAACATATGAAAAACCCTAGCAACGATTTACCTATTCTGCCCTTGATTTATTCTCAGAATATGCGTTGATTCTTCATTCTGGATGCTTCTTTGTGGAGTCTTGTGATGACCCATGTGATACAACAGCTGGAAAGATGATCTCAACCCTTCAATCTTATGTGGTGAACACGAAAAAATATCTAACCATCCAATTTGGTCAATGGTGTCAGTCCAAGGTGATGACCCGTGATGTATGTGGGTTTTGGGGGGAACAAGTGCGTGTGAGGTCGCTTTCTGAGTGTATGGATGTGTTTGGTGATGGTTAATCAGCAAAACCCTTGAGTTAATTTGACTTTCCCCTTTGATTTAAGCATGATTAGATCTGGGATGAGATTAGGGCAAAGAATGTGGTTTGATTATGTTTAGAGGTTATAAACATGTTTCCTGGTCTGTTTAATAATAAACTTGTTTAAAGTTTAAGAATGGCAACTTTAGCCCCTTCACTTCCTAATACTTTGCAAATGAAGTTTGACCAGCTCCTATCACTTTTTCCTTTGATACATCTTAGGGTAAATTGCAATAATAGTCCCTCATATTTTATAAACATGGAATAAAGGATTATTAATGCAATTTTGGCATTCTTCAAGGGCCATATATGTATTATCTTGAAACTTTAGGACCAATCTTGTAATTTTTTAGTTTTACAAGGGCAAAAAATGACAAGTCTTCAAAATACGAGGGACCAATCTTGACAAATCTTCAAACTTCAAGGACCTCTTTGGAAATTCATTGCTCGGGTCCGATTCTTTGTGCGGCTTCGTTTCCCGTGTTCGTTTTTGCTTGATTCTTTTAATCTTTTGGTGAATTCACGATATCCGTACCTAAAATACACAATGAACAAACACAAGCATATATTTGGGTATTTTGATGATATTTTGAGCGTTTTAAGCCCGATTTGGATGATGAGACTATGTATAATTTCAGTCTCATCAATTACGCATTCTTGGAAGGTGATGACAAGTTGCCGGTTATTATTGCAAGAGGTCTTGCTAATGATGAAAAAATCAAGCTCTTGAAAGTTCTTAAAGCTCATAAAGGGGCAATTGCGTGGAAAATTTCCGACATTAAGGGTATTGACCCAAAATTTTGTACTCACAAGAATTTAATGGAGGAGGACTACAAACCCGCAATTCAAAGCCAAAGAAGGGTGAATCCCAAAATTCACGATGTCCTTAAAAAGGAAGTTTTGAAACTCCTTGACGCGGGAATGATTTATCCTATATCTGATAGCCCATGGGTGAGCCCAATCCATTGTGCCCCTAAAAAGGGAGGAATGACCGTTGTGCCTAATGAAAACAACGAGTTGATTCCCACTCGTGTTGTGACCGGTTGGAGGGTGTGTATTGACTACCGAAAGTTAAATGACGCCACTCGTAAAGACCACTTTCCTTTGCCCTTCATGGATCAAATGTTGGAGCGACTCGCGGGAAATGAATTCTATTGCTTTTTAGATGGTTTTTCCGGTTAGTTTCAAATCCCTATCGACCCTCGTGATCAAGAGAAGACTACTTTTACGTGTCCTTATGGAACGTTCGCTTATCGTAGGATGCCTTTTGGACTTTGTAATGCACCGGGTACGTTTCAACGGTGTATGATGGCGATTTTTCACGATATGATCGAGAAGTCGATGGAAGTGTTTATGGATGACTTCTCGGTGTTTGGAAATTCGTTCACGTCGTGTTTATCTAATCTCGAGCAAATGTTAAAACGTTCTGAAGAAACCAATCTTGTGCTTAATTGAGAAAAATGTCATTTTATGTGTAAACAAGGAATCGTCTTAGGACATAAGGTGTAGAAGGCGGGGATTGAGGTCGATAAAGCTAAGGTAGACGTCATCGCCAAGTTACCTCATCCCAAAACTGTTAAGGGAGTTAGGAGTTTCCTAGGCCACGCGGGCTTTTATCGTCGTTTCATCAAGGACTTTTCGAAAATCTCTGGACCTATGACACACCTTCTCGAGAAGGATGCTCCTTTTAATTTCAATGAGGATTTTGTTAGAGCTTTCGAAACTCTCAAAAGGAAACTAACCGAAGCTCCCATTCTTGTTGCTCCTAATTGGGAATTACCCTTTGAAATCATGTGCGATGCAAGTGATTATGCTATAGGGGCCGTCTTAGGGCAACGTTATGACAAACATTTCCGTCCTATCCATTATGCTAGTAAGACGATGACCGAGGCTCAATTAAAGTACACCACAACGGAAAAGGAATTCCTTGCCGTGGTCTATGCTTTTGAGAAATTCCTACCTTATCTCGTCTTAACTAAAAGCATCGTGTATACCGACCATTCGGCTATCAAGTATCTCTTAGCTAAGCAAGATGCTAAGCCGAGATTGCTTCGTTGGATGCTCCTCCTCCAAGAATTTGATGTCACCGTACTTGACAAAAAAGGAGCCGAGAATCTAGCGGCCGATCATCTCTCTCGTCTAGAAGATCCTCACAAAGATGTTTTCGAGAACAAGGAAATCACCGAAACATTTCCTCTTGAGACTCTTGGTGTAGTGAATTCTAAAGACACTACCCCATGGTTTGCCGACATTGCAAATTATCATGCGGGCAATTTCATAATCAAGGGTATGAAGACACAAAAAAAACGAAAATTCTTTCGTGACGTCAAGTTCTATTTTTAGGACGACCCTTATCTCTTTCGGGTTTGTGCGGATCAACTCGTTCGACGTTGTGTTTTTGGTGCCGAAGCTTCTAATATCCTTAGAGCTTGTCACGAGGGACCCACGGGTGGTCACCACGGTGCTAATCTCACGGCTAAGAAAGTGTTCGATGCCGGCTTCTTTTGGCCTTCTATCTATCGTGATGCACACGCACTTGTGAAGTCGTGTGGTTCGTGCCAACGTCAAGGAAAATCGTCTCAACGTGATGAAATGCCGCAAACAATAATTCAAGTGTGAGATTTTTGACATATGGGGAATAGACTTTATGGGGCCGTTCCCATCGTCTCATGGCAACAAATATATCCTCGTCGTGGTGGACTACCTTTCTAAGTGGGTGGAAGCTAAGGCTTTGCCTACTAATGATGCTCGTGTGGTAGTGAAGTTTTTGAAGCAACTATTCTCTCGGTTCGGAACCCCTCGTGCTATTATAAGCGATCGTGGAACCCATTTTTGTAATGACCAATTCGAGAAGGTCTTAAAGAAATATGGAGTTACTCATCGTCTTTCTACGGCTTATCACCCGCAAACGAGTGGGCAAGTCGAGGTTTCGAACCGAGCTTTGAAGAGGATTTTAGAAAGGTCAATTGGAGAAAACCGTGCTTAATGGTCCGAAAAACTCGATGACGCTTTATGGGCCTTTAGGACCGCTTATAAGACACCTATCGGTTGCACTCCTTATAAGTTAGTCTATGGGAAGAATTGTCATTTGCCTATTGAATTGGAGCACAAGGCATATTGGGCCCTTAAGCATGCAAACTTTGACTTGAAGATCGCGGGAGATCACCGAAAAATACAATTGAATGAATTGGATGAATTAAGAGATAATGCTTATGAAAATTCATTAATTTTTAAAGAAAAGACTAACAAGTTTCATGATTCAAAGATTAAAAACCGAGATTTTAACGTTGGTGATCAAGTGTTACTTTTTAACTCTCGACTTAAGATATTTTACGGGAAATTGAAATCTCGTTGGTCGGGTCCGTTCACCATTACACAAGTGTTTCCTTATGGGAACATCAAGCTAGCTCAAGATGATGGTCCTAACTTCAAGGTGAATGGACATAGGCTTAAGCACTACTTTGGTGGGGAAATTCCTTCAATGGTTGCCCTCGACCAAGTCACCTTCCCCAATGATAATTAGCATTGAGAGGATCGAGTCGAGCTCATGACTCAGTAATAAAAAATGAGGTGCCTCGTGGGGGAGATCTCATGATTATCCTTTTATGCTTACTATTCACTAATAAGGGGACTTGTACCCTTTCAACTCGTTGTCTCGTGGTTGTTTGTGATTGTGTTATCTAGATCATCATCGTCATCATCTACGATTGAAGACTCTTGTGTTCGTTTACGTGAGCCTCCATCGTTTGCTTGAAGAAGTTTTTCACGAATCCATGACATATCCTTTATTGTTCTAACAATTATCTTTTAGCATAATTCATAAACGGCTTTAGATATATTGTTGATCACCCTTTCCATGCTAGATTTTAAGCATTCGATTCTTCGTCTCTAGTATGGGGTTGCTCCACCTTTAGACTCGAAACATTGAGGACAATGTTTACTTTTAGTATGGGGGGTGAATAGATACTTGCTTTGCTACGCCCTCACGCTTTCCAACTTTCAATGTTTTGTTTTTGATGCTAATAAGGCTAAAAATGGCCAAATTTTAAAATTTTTCTTAGTTTTCATAAGTGTTTTTAAGACACGAATGTATATTTCCGATGGGTAGAACAAGAGATAATTTTTGACTTGATTCGAGTGGGTTAAGATCAATGCATTAGGAATAAATCATAATTGCAATAAGTAAGGTTGTACGATTTGAAAGGTTACTTAGCCTCTAGCGCAAGATCGTTTAAAAGATGCTCGGGGTTGAATAGAGTTCATAGCCAAGGCATAACTTATTGAAGCGGGACGCGAAGATTGGCGATTATCCAAAAAGGCCCTAACAAGGCATGAGGAGCTCTATTTTTGCTAAAGATCCAAGATGATGTGAAGTATCATTATTCCTAAATCAATATGAAGGATCGAGACACACGACGAAAAGCAATTACTCCCCTAAAGATCATGGAGAAAGTCTATCCAAAAAGACCCTAACAAGGTATGAGGATAAATATATCCAAGTCCGAAAAGGAGGCGGATCGTTGTATATCAAAATCCAAAGTAAAGATTGAAGAAAAATGATGAAGACGTGGTCCAAAATATGAAGAATCTCTCAAAAACGTCAAGTGAAGAAATTCCAAATATATGAAGAGAAGACCATTATTTTAAGAACGTCTTCCCAAGATTTGAAGTATGAAGTACATGCCAAATATCGGTCCGAGAAAGGTCTCAAATCGTGAAACGAGTTATGCCAAGATATGAACTTAAGGAGATAAACGAGAAGCCGTTTTAAAAGATTTTGTCCTTCGGCTAACTATCGATCAAATCGTGCTACTTTGCTTTCGGACTAATAACTTCTCAAATAAGTCAATATGAATCACTTGTGACCCATGACAAATAGTAAAAAATGCTAGTAACCCATTTCCTTTTATAATAACTAGGATTGCGGGGAGAAAAAGTATTACACAATTTGGACGTATGAGTAGTGTTAGCATTGTGACTTGTACCAACAATGATCTCGTTTTTGCACTTAGCATGAAATGTATGACACTCAAGGATGACGAAGTTTACTCTAAGGGACATTTGCTTGTTTCTATTCTTTGAGCCTAAAAGTCACGTTTGTGATGAAAATCATACATTATGTCTTTACACATCTTCGTAGTATGTTGCAAATCTTTTAATCTTCAATAAAGGTTAATAAAATTGAACTTTGGTGATGCTTAGATACTTTATTCTAGCATTGCGTGAGGGCACGACAATGGCTTAGTATGGGGGAGTGATGAGATGGAATTTATACATGATCTCATCGTTCTTTTTGGGCTTTAAATGCATAAAATACCATATATATATGCTTGTGTTTGTTTACTTGTGTATTTTAGGTATGGATATCGTGAAAAGGACAAAAGATCACAAGAAACAAGGAAAAACGGACACGAGAAACGAAGCCGTACAAAGAACCGGGCCCTAGATCATGAAATATTCAACAAATACCCTTGAAGACTTAAAGACATGCAAGATTGATCCTCATTGAATGAAGAAATGACACTTAAAACCCTTGTATATTCATAATTACAAGTTTGGTCCCTTAAGTTTGTCAAAATTACACAAATGGTCCTTTAACTTTGAAGAAATGGCAAGTTTAGTCCCTCAACAATTCTAAATTGCCAATTATGGTCCCTCATGAAGTTAAAGTTGCATTGAAGACCTTTGAAGATCAACAATGTCCAAATTCAGCCCTTGAATTATGCAAAAGTTCCAAAAATAACCCTTGTAACCCTTTTTCTAAAAGTTTGTGCCAAAAGTGTCAAGTGGTGGAAGTTATTTACAAAGGGAAAGAGTTTTGTTGCTGAATAAACACGTTTTACCTCTTTTGCCAAAGACCAAGGACTGAAAATGAGCAAATGAAACATTTAAACCCAAAAATGCGCCAAACACTTTTCACTTCCACTAATATCGGATCAAAATAGTTATTGTTCACCCCTATGAACCCAGTAACTACCATCACTTAAACAAAGGGTAAAATGGAATTACCCTTACCCACACTTGATTCACACGCCTAGAATCCCATCCCAACCTTAAAACACTCACTCCCACTCACCAAGAGGCCCCACCACCAAAACCGTTTCACCATCATGTGACAACTTATTCTCCAAGGCTTGCCACGTGTCAAGATCAACAGCCCACATCCTTTGCTTCATATCAAAGCTATTTTAAACGGTTTGGATCAATTTGTACAGCACATTCCATCAAAACGTCTAGAAGACTCAAGGACATTTTAGGGAATTCAGTTCTAGGGTTTGTGAATAGTGAAAGCTTGGCATTTGCCTATAAAAGGAGACCTCAACCTGTGAGAGTCCCTTTGTTCCAGTTTTAGGCTATCAATCTTTGTAATTCCTTTTTAAGTTAATAAAATTTGAATTTCATAAAATTTTGAATTCTCTTTTGTGTTTGATTAAAAGTTGGTGTTAGAATAGCCTAAATCTGAGTTCCATTTGATTGTTTAGACCTTCCTTAATCTTGTGGTTAAGGCACGTCTTGGTTTATAAGGTTTTCAAGGTTCAAAATCCTTGAAATCATAGTTTCTGATTTTGGTTATTATTGTGTACTAACCCTTAGCCATAAGCCTTAAGCTCCTTAAAGCTTTTTGACACCAAGCCTAGGAAGAGTTCTAAGCCTTTGGTTGAGTTGTTTGCTGATTTGTGTTGAAGAGATATCATAATCAAAGCCTTGTTCTACTTTGAACATCAGCAGGCTTTGATCTTATTCTTTGAAGGACCTTGGTCTTGTTCTAGTTGTTGAACAAGGTCCAAGGAGCATAGCTGGCTCTCCTAGGATGTTGTGGAGGGCAGGTATAATCCCTTGATTAAGTTTCCTCTAAAAATTTCATGTTATTGCCTGTTTTAGATTTGGTGCTTTGATTTTGAGTTCTTGTGTTTAAGCTGGTGATTTTTGTGTTTGATTCTTTTAGTTGCTACCTAGGAAGTGTTTTTGATCAATAAAATCAGTAGGTTATTAGTAAAAATCACAAGTTGCTTTGATAAGTAGTTGATTAAGGGGTGTTTGGGTCAACTACATGATTTGGATTTGTGGTTTGCTAAGAGGTGGTTTTGTGTTTGCAAGTGTTGGTATTTGTTTATTGGGTGCTATTGTTCATCTGTTTGCAGGTTTTGAGGTTTGAAACACATTGATTCATAAAAAGGGCTATAAAATCTTTGTTACTTGGTGAAATTGACTGAAATTTAGGGGACACCTAGATCTAATCAAAAACTAAGGTTAACAAGTGTTAAATCTAGGTTAACTACACCAGGGAAGTAGGATTTGAGGCTTGAATTTGGATCTAGTGTCAAATAGATCAGCAAATAGTTTATGCATATGCACCTTGTTCATCAGTAACTTTATATGCTTTGATCTTGTTGTTTACTTTGATTCAGTGTTTGATTTAAGTTTATTTGTGCTTATTCATAGTTTATATAGCTTGTGTATGCATCCTGTTGAGTTTAGTTGGCTTATTCATGCTAAAACTGCTTATTAAGTGCGTAACTGCTTATTTCCATGTATGTGCATGATCTGGTGATTGTTTGATCATTTGTGGCTTATTGTGTGAACCAAATTTGGATTTTATTGTTGCTATTGAATCCTTGTGATTCATTGATCACAAGGGTGTCCTTGTTTCCAATTGAATCCAAATAAATCTCTCTAAAAAGCTTGGTCAAATAGTCAAAGCAGTGGGAACTCCTTTCCCCTGCTAGTTACCACTGCTAGTGTTAATTTGGTTTCAGCTTATCAATAAGCTATAATAGCTTATTTTAACCAGCAACAACTTGGATTTTGTAATAGGTGCTCATTATTTGACCCATTTGTTCATACTAGAGTATTTGGGGGGTTGACTTTAGGGTTTGACTAGAAAACCAGCTTAATTGACTTTTTCATAAGTGCTTATTGGCTTATTCTGGCTTATTGGTTTTGCTCATTGGAATTTTGTTGATTGTTTTGGCTTATTGAGTCCATTTGTGATCTTTTGCAAGTTGAATCATGTCCTGAGGTGCCTTATTTCTCAAAAACGACTATTTTGTCTTTTAGTGAAATACTACTTTGCTTATTTCTGGCTTATTGAGTGTGCTTTTTTAAAATTTCTTTTTACAGATCTAATAAGCATCCCAAAAGAAGGTTGTGTGTCAAATTAGAGCTTATGGCATTAGTTTATTGCTTAATGGGCTAAAAAGCCCAATAAGGATAAGCTGTTTGCTTATTAAGCTGTGATAAGCTCACATTCAGCTTTTGGGCCTTTAGAGTTTTGTGTTTAGAATTAAATTTTGAGTCAGATTGGGCTTTTTCAAGTCAATTGGGCCAGGTTTGACTTTTTGGGCTAAAAAGCCCATTAAGGTTGACTGTTTTTGGTTTTGGCCCATTTGAGGGCCCAATAGGGGTATTCTGGTCATTTCACTTTGATTTTCTGTTTATTTAGGTTAAAATAAACTAGTTTGCAAGTTTTTAGAATTTTTTAGAATTTTTAGATTTTTAATAATATTTTAATATTATTTTATTGTTATTTTTCAAATTTCACATTTTTCAACTTTTTACATTTTTCTTAGCTTAAATACATTAAAATAGGAATTTAGGAACTTTTAGAATAATTTTATCACTTCTAGATTAATTTTTATAATTATTTTAAGTTTTAATAGTTTTTAAATCATTTTAAATAGTTTTTATTAGTTTAAAAATTTCTTTTAATCTTTATAGGTCATTTTAGAGGTTTACCAATTCAAAAATCTTTTATTGGGCTTTTTGATAAATTATTTTATTTTTAGGGCTTTAATTAGCATCTAAAAATTGAATATTTAATTATTTAAAAGGTTTGAAAAAGTTTTGATCATTGGTAAACTCTTACTTTATTAATTTTGATTTTTGGTGAATTTTTGGTAATTTTTAGAATTAATTTTTATTTTTGTAGTTTTTACGGGTTTACGTTTTGTCGTTGTAGTATTAATTTCACGTCTTCGTCATCTTCTTTTCTCATCCCCTTCTAAACCAATCATTAATCACAAACATTTAACAAGTTTTTCACACACATATACCTCCTTGGGAAACGAACTTTCACACCATAAGGTCATTAGTGCTTGATTTTCCTAAATCATCACTCGATACTTACCGCTTTTACGCACCTTTTCCTAAAGCTCGTATTTTACCACAATCAAGGGTAATTCCTAATTAGGAGCAACAAGAATGGGAGCTTCGGTAAGTTTCCTTTTAAGAGTTTCGAAAGCTCTAACACAATCCTCATTGAAATTAAAAGGAGCATCCTTCTCGAGAAGGTGTGTCATAGGTCGAGAGATTTTTGAAAAGTCTTTGATGAAACGATGATAAAAGCCCGCGTGGCCTAGGAAACTCCTAACTCCCTTAACGGGGATGAGGTAACTTGGCGATGACGTCTATCTTAGCTTTATCGACCTCAACCCCCGCTTTCGAGACCTTGTGCCCTAAGACGATTCCTTGTTTACACATAAAATGACAATTTTCCCAATTAAGCACAAGGTTAGTTTCTTCACAACGTTTTAAAATTTGCTCGAGATTAGATAAACACGATGTGAACGAATTTCCAAACACCGAAAAGTCATCCATAAACACTTCCATAGACTTCTCGATCATATCATGAAAAATAGCCATCGTACACCTTTGAAACGTACCCGGTGCATTGCGAAGTCCGAAACGCAATCTACGATAAGCAAACGTTCCATAAGGACACGTAAACGTAGATTTCTCTTGATCACGAGGGTCGATAGGGATTTGAAAGTAACCGGAAAAACCATCTAAAAAGCAATAGAATTCATTTCCCGCGAGTCGCTCCAACATTTGATCCATGAAGAGAAAGGAAAGTGGTCTTTTTGAGTGGCATCATTTAACTTTCGGTAGTAAATACACACCCTCCAACCGGTCACAACACGAGTGGGAATTAACTCGTTGTTTTCATTGGGCACAACGGTCATTCCTCCCTTTTTAGGGACACAATGGATTGGGCTTACCCATGGGCTATCGGAGATATGATAAATCATTCCCGCGTCAAGGAGTTTTAAAACTTCCTTTTTGATGACATCGTGAATTTTGGGGTTTACCCTTCTTTGACTTTGAATTGCGGGTTTGTAGTCCTCCTCCATTAAAATCTTGTGAGTACAAAATTTTGGGTCAATACCCTTAATGTCGGAAATTTTCCACGCAATTGCCCCTTTATGAGCTTTAAGAACTTTCAAAAGTGCGGTTTTTTCATCATTAGCAAGATCTTTTTCAATAATAACTTGCAACTTGTCATCACCTTCCAAGAATGCGTATTCAAGGTGAGATGGAAGATATTTCAATTCAAGGATAGGCGGTTCCTTTATCGAAGATGTTTGCTTAACACTCATAACTTCCATCGGCGGAAGAAATGGTGGAATAAGAATATTATTACCAATAATCACCTCATCTTCATTGTCGATTTCTTTTGAAGTAAAATCGCCTCCTTGGAAAGGAGTGAGATTTGGTGTAGAATTAGCAAGAATCGGATCCAAAATAGTGGGACTGCCACTTGACGAACTATAGGAAAAACCTAACACTTCTTATGAAAACTCATCGCAAACCACATCAACTAAGTCGATGTGATTGATGGTAGCGATTGCATAAATATGAGAAGGTGTCGAGTTTTGAGTAGCGTTTATAACAAGTTCCTCTTCGTTGAATCTCAAAGTAATAGTTCTTGCATGAACGTCGATAAGCGATCTCGAGGTGTCTAAAAATGGACGACCTAAAATCAGAGGAACTTGAGTATCCGCGGGTATGTCAACTACTATAAAATCAACGGGATAGTAGAACTTCCCCACTTTCACGAAAACATCCTCGGCTACTCCACATGCTAAAATCGTAGAATGATCGGCCATCTCGATAGACATGTTCGAAGGAGTAAGAGCCAGAAGCGAAAGCGATTTCCAAATGGAAAATGGCATCAAATTAATGCTCGCACCAAGATCGTCCAAGGCGAGGCATTCTTTCATATATTGTATATCACAAGGAATGAGAAACTTCCCGAGGTCACCAACTTTTTCCGGTATGCGATTAAGATAAACCGAAGAACAATTAGCAAGCTTTGAAAGCTTTTCCTTATCGTTCATCATACCTTTGAAAGTGGAAGCGAAACGAGGCATATATAACAACGCATTGGGTAAACTTACATCAAAATGAACTTGTTGAAACATTTTTATAAAAAGCTCGATTTGTTGTTTGTTACGTTCTTGCATTTTCTCTTTGTTTCGTCTAGAAGGGTAGGGTAAGGGTGGTGTGGGTTGGGCATTAGGCAACGGCCTTGGAATCTCGGGTTCCATAATGGGTATTGGTTCAACCGTAGGTGTGGTATGAGCGGTACTTCGTGGGCTTGTGATATGCTCCTTTTCGACCATCACCTCGGGCTCTCTCTCGATTTCCTTCTCCGTAGAAGTACTTGGACGAAAGATTGGTTCTTTGAAAATTTTACCACTACGAGTAGTAATAACCTTCATTTCTCCCATCGGGTTTGCAATGGTATCACTAGGAAGACCACCAGAGGAATAGGGTTTACACATGATTGCTTCAAACATTATTGTCATTCGGTCTTCAAATTTTGATTGCCTAGCATCCGCTTTTAACAACTCTTGCTTAATCTCATGTTGAACTTGTTCCATCTTTTGTTGATTTTGTTGAAGACGTTGAACGTTTCCTTCCATTTTGTTAGCGTGAGTTTTTAGTTCATTAACAAGTTCGTTTTTAAGCTCGTTTTTCAACTCGGATCTTAAACTAATCATCTCACGTTGCATGTTATCAAACTTAGCGTTTGCTTTTGCATAGTCCAAAAATTCTCCATTAAGATTTTTAGTGTGAGCATTTTGAAAACCTTGTGTATTGTTTTGAAAATCACGGTTTTGGTTCTGATTTGAAACTTGCCCATTCCCACTTTGGTAATTCCCTTTGTTATAGTTACGTGAATTGCCTTGATAACCACCATTTTGATTGTTGTTTCGATAGTCGTTAGCATTTTGATTTTGGGGAGCTTGATTTGGGCCGGAACCATGGCCGTTTTGGTTGTAAGTTCCCGTTGCTACGAAAGCACTCGAAGTGTTACCACCGGCGGTAATGCACTAGGAAAGATCATGAGCTCCACCACAAGATAAACAACTCTTTTCAACCGCTTTAACCGAGGAGGAATTCAAAGCATATTGTGCTTTCCATTGTGTCATAAGCGTCGAAAACCTATCGAAAAACCGATTTTCCTCATTTGCTTCATCGTGTAAGGCATTAATGTTACGAGACGATGACGATGAACCCATATTGACAACACTCGGTGTGTTACGAGGGTTATAAACCTTAGATCTATTCTCGATAATCATTAAAGCCTCATCGGCCGTTTTGCACAAAAAATTACCACCCGCGGTGGCATTCAAATAATCTCGTTCATGATCATTAAGCCTGATAGTTCTAATTTACGTCTTTTAGGAAAAAGAGCGTAAAAGTGGCAAGTATAACAAGTGATTTAGGAAAACCACAAGTAAATGACCCAAAGTGGGTATCGTTCTCAAGGAGGCTTGTGTGTTGTGTTATGAATTGATTAAGTGTTTGTGATTATATTGATAAGAAAAGAAAATAGAAAAGAAAGGAGAAAAGGATGACGGTTACGATTATGAATTACACTAAGACGAAGTCGTATACTTAAAACCGTAAAAAGTGACTAAATTTAAAAATTACTCTAAAAATTCCTAGAAAATTACAATAAATCCTAAAATATGTAATTAGAGTTTACAAAAAACAAAAAATCACGCAAACCTTTTATTTAATTAAATATTAATTTTTTAATGCTAATTAAAGCCCAAAAAATCAATATAATTAACAAAATCCCAAAATGAGATTTTTTTAACTTGTAAACCTCTAAAATGACTTAACTATATTTAAAACTATTTTTGAAAATTTTAAAATTAATAAAAACTATTTAAAAATGATTAAAAACTAATAAAACTTAAAATAATTCTAAAAATTAATCTAATGACACTAAAATTTATCTAAAAATTTTAAAATTCCTAACTTAATTTATTTGAATTAGGAAAAATAAAAAACTTGCAAAAATCTAAATTTTAATTTTTAATAATAAAATATTAATAAAAATCCAAAATTTATAAAAAATTCTAAAAAGTTGCAAACGAGTTTATTTTAACCTAATAAACACAGAAATGAACTTGAAATTACCAAAATACCCCTATTGGCCTTAAAATGGGCCAAATACCCGAACAGTCCCTAAATGGGCTAAAATCAGGCCCTATAAGAAAAGGTCCACGGAAATTGCCCAAAAGCTCTAGTTAAGCTTAAAATTTGCTTTTAAACACAATTTTCCAAAGCCCAAAAGCTGAAAATGAGCTTAAGATAGCTTATTTAAAAACAACTTTTTCTTAATGGGCTTTTTGGCCCATTAAGCTATAAGCTGATGCCATAAGCTAAAATTTTACCCACGTCCTTCTCTTGACCTAAATAAGCCATTTGCAAAAAGAAACTTGAAATAAGCCCAAAGAATAAGCCTGAAATAAGCAAAAGCTCTATACACAAAACGACAAAATAGTCGTTTTCGAGTTCTAGGCTATTTCAAGAGCTGATTCAAGTTGCAATAAGTCACAAATAGCTTAACTAAGCTTAATAATCAAAAATCTTTCAAAAAGCACCACTCAGTAAGCTGGAATAAGTAATACGCTATTTTGTAAAAGTCAACTAAGTTCGTTTTCTAGTCAAACCTAAAAGTCAAAGTCCACAAAGCTCCAGATCTCTTAAATGGGTCAAATAAAGAAGATTGATTACAAAAACAAAGTTGTTGCAAGTCACAATAAGCTAGAATAGCTTATGAATAAGCTGATGATAAAATTACACTAGCAGTGGCTAGTTTTGGGGGTTCAGCAGTGGGAAACGTTTCCACTGCTTGACCTTTTTTACTTTTTGTCTTATGTGACTTTTTGTTGGATTCAGGTTAAGAAAAGGCACCCAAGTGATCAATGGATCACAACGAGTTAATAACAACAATAATATCACAAATTCACCAAGCCAATTAGTACAGTTTAATCAAAACATCCACAGATATGTACCAGACATGAACAATAAGAAGTTTTCAACCAATAAGCACTTTAAGCAAGAATAAGCCAGCCAAACTTCACCAAATGCATACACAAGCTATAAATAATTTAAATGAACATAAATAAACAGTTTTCATGCAATGATTCAAAGTTTAGATCCAGATTTAAGCACTTAAATGTTACTGATGAACAAGAACAAGCAGTTTACTCACTTTGTTGATATACTTGACCACAAGACCAGATTCAAACCCGCAAATCTTCTTAACAGGTTATAATAACAATGTTTAATCACTTGTTATCCCTAAGAATGCATACAAACTAAGTGTTTCCAAAATCTTAGGTCAAAACAAGCAGATTTCAACTTTTTATAGCACAATTAAGATTTTGATGTTCAAAAGTTAAGAACTTGCAGCAAATAGCATACAACCAAGTGTTTATCAGATAAAAGCACAAATAACCAACAAACAATAACTCAAATCCAATTTGCAAGATTAAACAGGTTAACCCAAACACCCTTAACTTTTTTCAATCTAAGATTAACTAAGAAAGCACGTGATTTAGTTTATCCCAAGACCAGTCTAACACAATAACATCATCATCATGCAGTATCAAGCAATTTTAAGCCATAAAAACAGCAAGAACAACAACAGAACACAAAATCACAAAAATCAAGTATTTGAGACAAATTTTGGGTACAAGGGCTCAAACCCATGAATGTACATCCAAACTCACGAATTTTTGAGCTGATGTGCCTAGCAAAACAAGGCACAAGCTGCCACAACAAAGCTGCTAAGATTCAACAAGGTTAGAACACAAATATATAAAACAGAAAAGTGGAAAAAGCTTGATTAATGCAACCTTTGTACCCACTCTTTGATTATCCCCAAACCACAACCTCCCAACACCTTGATAATCTTCTTATCAGGGTGTTTAGATCACTGGTAATCCAAAAATTCCAAAGATGTACCAAAGACTTAGCAAAATATCAAGTTTTTGAGAAAACTTGGCAATTTCTTGTACAAGTTTTAAAAACAAGTTTTAGGATTCCAAAATCATAAACATTAAACATAAACAAGCAAGTAATAAGTTGGCACTTGGAATACGTCACACAATTTCAAACACTTTTCATTAAGATTGAACAAGGATTTACAGAAATGTTGACCAAAGGAAAACCAAGAGCAGCTCTCAATTGTTACAACCCTAATGCCTTTTATAGGCTACAAAGATTATCTAGAAAGCTGAAAATACATAAACCCTAGTTGGTGAAGTCCCCATAATGCCCTTGAGATTTTTGAAAACCTTGATTGATCATGTGAATTTCTTGGCGTTTTGTTGTTGAAAAGTTGGTGGAATTGCATCCAATGGCCCATGTGAAGCTTAGAAAGCAAGCAAGTTTGTGGGGCGTTGGATTTCTTGGGCACTTTTGGCATCTTCCTCACCTTTGTAGCAGTGTAGGTCACATGTAGCTTGTGTGATGATGTGGAAGGTATTTTGTGGGTTGGGTTATGATTAAGGAAGCCTTAATCATAATTCTGGAGAAGGTTATGGCTTAATTACAAGCAATTAAGGAAAACCCAAATTCGTCAAGAACATGAAGAACAAGTTGTTTAATCCATTTTGGGTTTAAAAGTTTTGTTTAGCGTGTTTTTAAACTAATCAGTTGGATTAGTTTAATAAAGGCTGAGTGGGATGGTGAGGTGTCAAAAGGGAGGGTTCTCATTGGTTGGTTTAGGTGAGTGGGGCATGTGGCAAGCTGCTACTGGCCTATGTATCTTTCCTTGTCTCCCACTTTTGGCCCCTCATTTCTTCCTTTTCTTTCATTTCAGTTTAATTATCAAACAATCCAAATTTCTTTATAAACCAAGTTTTTGTTTTTAGACTTTGGCCCCAAATAGTTTGCAAAAGTAAATTCAGGGGTATTTCTTGCCAATTCTTGATACTTGAAAGACTATTTTGGCCTTTTCTTCAAACATTATGGTCTTGACTTGAATAATTGACTTTTTTGAGGAATAATATTAACAAGTCTTCATTTTTGAGGCACCATTCTTGCCAATTCTTCAAAGTGGAGGGCCCTTTTTGTAATTTTGACAAACTTTAGGGACCAATCTTATAATTATGAATAAACAAGGGTTTAAAGTATCAATTCTTCAATATTGGAGGACCCTTCTTGCGTAATCTTCAATTCTTCAAGGGTTATTCTTGGAAAATCACCATTAGGGCTTGGTTCATTGTGCGGCTTCGTTTCCCTTGTTTGTTTTTGCTTGTTTCTTGTGATCTGTTGTCATTTTCTCAATATCTGTACCTAAAATACACATGTAACAAACACAAGCATATATTTGGAATATTTCATGATATTTAATGTATTTTAAGCCTATTTTGGATGATGAGACTATGTATAAAAGCAGTCTCATCACTCCCCCATACTAAACCATTCCCGTGCCCTCATGCAATGCTAGAATAAAGTATCGTAGCACCTCCAAAATTCATTTGTATGCACTTTTATTGAATGATAAACTCACTACACTACTACTATTACTACTACGTGTGTTTTAGACATAATGTATGATTTTCATCGCAAAATGGGACGTTTAGGTTCCTAGAACAAGAACACGTGAATGCTTCGTTAGAAATAATTTCATCGTCCTCGATTTTTAACCCAATTCCATGCCAAGCGTGCAATGAGATCATTGTCATTATAAGTTAGTAATGCTAACACTACTCATATGCCCTAATCACATACTTATCCTCCCATTTTCCTAAGTTGTATCTCTTATATTTTATTTTTGTCTTGAATGTTTCACGAGAATACATTTTTGACTTATGCGATGATTGAGATTTAGGTCTAAAAATAGAGTCATAACGGTGTAACCAAGACCATCAAATTAATAACCCCTCCTAATACACAACGATGTCAAAAAATTAAGTCAACAAGAAGGATCGATAAACACGATTTTATAACGGTTTTGAACATGAGACTTATTACCAAGACTTTTATACGCCCCCTACCGGATGGGCCTTATTATCATAGGTTTACCTCCATCTTTTATTCAACTTCGCCATGAAGCTTTTATTATGACTTCGGTCTTGCTTTGCCTTTTATTATCCTCCTCATCGGTGGTTTTATTATGGCCAAAGACGTATATCCTCACGCTAAAGCGAATTTTGGATCTTTAAAGCTTCAAAGATTAAGGCATAATTCACTTTCAATTTCGCATAGATTTTTCGTCCTTGTGAGCTTCAAATTGTTTGCTTGATTTAGGTGAGCACTTGAAATCTTATTATTGGGTGAAGCTTTCGATTATTCGGGTTGCCAATACTTCAAAACCGTGACGCTGGCGATACCTTAATATTTTCCCAATTTTATTACATGGAAGCTACTAGAAAAGACTAGAAACCAAAAATCAAGAATAAACCGCTAAGCCAATACATATTAAGCAAAATTATATACAAGTGAAAGGAGAATAAGCAAACAACAAGAACACATGATTTTTTGAAAGAATACGAGTACTCTATGTTTTGCATAGTAACTTATAATTAACTCTATCATTTCTCGTCCTCATTTAAGAGACTTAGCCTAATGTAAAGTTCAGGAATCGAAGCTAAGTGCTCAACACGTACGGTCGAGTCAAAAAGTACTCTTATTCTCTCCATCAGAAAATCTACATTCATGTCTTCAAACACTTATAAAACATAAGAAATTTTTTAAAATTTGGCCATTTTTAGCCTTATTTTTTAACAAAACGATAAACAAAAAGATAGACTTTGGAAAGCGTGAAGGTTTGGCAAGGCAAGTAACTATTCACCCCCCCCCCCCCATACTAAAGTTAAACATTGTCCTCAATGTTTCGAGTCTAAGGGTTGGAAACCCCCATACTAGAGACGTAGTCGAATGCTTAATCTAGCATGGAAAGGGTGTAACCGTTAGATTTAAAGCCTTTTATGAAGTGTGCTAAAAACCTAAGGTTAGAACAATAAAAGGATATATCATGGATATTGAGAAATTCTTCAAAGCAAACTATCGAGTGCTCCTATAAAACGAACACGAGAGGCTCCAATCACGAAGATCATGATCATCTAAAAACCACATATCCCAAACAACCATGGAACACAGGTTGGAAGGGCACAAATCCCCTCACGTTACTACATTAGAAAGCGATAATATGTACATAGGATAAGCATGGGACTCCCCCACGAGGCACCTCATTTTTTGATTACCGAGTCATGAGCTCGACTCGATCCCCTCAATACTAATTATCATTGGGGAAGGTGATTTGGTCGAGGTAGTTCAAGGATGGAACTTCCCCGCCAAAGTAGTGCTTCAACCTATGTCCATTCACCTTGAAATTAGGGCCATCATTTTGAGCTAGCTTGATGGTCCCATAAGGAAACACTTGGGTAACGGTGAATGGACTGGACCAACAGGATTTCAACTTGCCGGAAAATATTTTCAAACGTGAGTTAAAAAGCAACACTTGATCTCCAATGTTAAAAAACCCGGTTTTTAATTTTTTGAGTCATGAAACTTTTTAGTTTTTTCTTTGTAAATCAATGAACTTTCATAAGCAACGTCTCTCAATTCATTTAATTTCATTTTCCGGTGTTTTCCCGCGGTCTCAATATCATCATTACAATGCTTAAGGGCCCAATAAGCTTTGTGTTCGAGTTCAATTGGCAAGTGACAATTCTTCCCATACACAAGCTTATAAGGAGTGCACCCGATGGGCGTCTTATGAGCGGTCCGAAAGGCCCATAAAGCATCGCCCAACTTATCCGACCAAGATTGTTGGTTCTCGGTAATCGATCTCTCCAAGATCCTCTTCAACGCTCAGTTTGAAACCTCGACTTGCCCACTCGTTTGTGGGTGATAAGCCGTAGAAAGCCGATGTGTTAACCCATATTTTTTAGGACCCTTTCGAATTGGTCATTACAAAAATGGGTTCCACGATCCCTTATGATCGCACGAGGGGTTCCAAACCGAGAAAACGAGCTTTTCAAAAACTTGACTACCACACGAGCATCGTTCGTGGGCAAATCCTTAGCTTCCACCCACTTGGATAGGTAGTCAACGGCGACAAGGATGTACTTATTACCACGAGATGATGGGAACGGACCCATAAAGTCAATTCCCCAAACGTCAAATATCTCACACACTTGGATGATGTTTTGTGGCATTTCATCGTTTTGTGAGGCTTTTCCTTGTTGTTGGCATGAATCACATGACTTCACAAGTGCATGTGCATCTCGTTAAATAGTAGGCTAAAAGAAACCGGCATCAAAGGCCTTCTTAGCCGTGAGATTAGCACCGTGGTGACCACCCGTGGGTCCCTCGTGACAAGCTCTAAGGATGTTAGAAGCTTTGGTACCAAAGACACAACGTCGAATGATTTGATCCGCACAAGTCTGAAATAGATAAGGGTCGTTCCAAAAGTAGAACTTGATGTCACGAAAGAATTTTCGCTTTTGTTGAGTCGTCATACCCTTAATGATGAAGTTCCCCGCATGGTAATTTGCGATGTCCGCAAACCATGGGGTAGATGAATCAAGCTTAGAATTCACTACACCAAGTGTCTCGAGAGGAAATGTTTCGGTGATTTTCTTTGGCTCGTAAACCCTTTAGTGAGGATCTTCCAAACGAGAAAGATGATCGGCCGCTAGATTCTCGGCTCCTTTTCTGTCAAGGATTTCGACATCAAATTCTTGTAGGAGGAGAATCCAACGAAGTAATCTCGGCTTTACATCTTGTTTAGCCATGAGATACTTGATTGTCGAGTGATCCGTATACACTATGCATTGGGTCAAGACGAGGTAAGGTCGGAATTTCTCAAATGCATACACCACGGCAAGGAATTCCTTTTCCGTTGTAGTGTATTTAAGTTGAGCCTCGGACATCATCTTGATAGCATAGTGAATAGGCAAGAAGTGTTTTTCATGGCGTTTCCCCAATACGGCCCCAATAGCGTAGTCACTAGCATCACACATGAGCTCAAAGGGGAGGTTCCAATTGGGAGCAACAAGAATGGGAGCTTCGGTAAGTTTCCTCTTAAGGATTTCAAAGGCTCGTACACAATCTTCGTTAAAGACAAAAGCTGCATCTTTTTCGAGGAGATGTGTAATAGGTCGAGAAATCTTTGAGAAATCCTTGATGAATCAACGATAAAAGCCCGTATGGCCTAGGAAACTCCTAACTCCCTTAACGGTTTTGGGATGAGGTAATTTGGCGATGACGTCTACCTTAGCTTTGTCTACCTCAATCCCCGTTTTCGAAACCATGTGCCCTAAGACGATTCCTTCCTTAACCATAAAATGACATTTTTCCCAATTAAGCACAAGGTTGGTTTACTTACAACATTTTAACATTCTCTCAAGGTTCGACAAACATGAAGTGAACGAACAACCAAACACGGAAAAATCATCTATAAAGACTTCCATCGTCTTCTTGATCTCTTGAAAATAGCCCTCATGCACCTTTGAAAGGTTCCCGGTGCATTGAAAAGTACGAATGGCATTCTACGATAAGCAAACGTTCCATATGGACACGTAAACGTACTTTTTTCTTGATCACGAGGATCGATGGGGATTTTGAAGTAACCAGAAAAACCATCTAAAAAGCAATAGAAATCGTTTCCCGCAAGACGCTCCAACATTTGGTCCATGAAGGGCAAGGGAAAATCGTCTTTACGAGTGGCGTCATTCAACTTACGATAGTCGATACACACCCTCTAACCGGTCACGAGTCGAGTTGGAATTAACTCTTTGGCATCGTTTGGCACAAACGGTCATTCCTCCCTTCTTAGGGACACAATGAATAGGACTCAACCAAGGGCTATCGTAAATAGGGTAAATCATTCCCGCGTCAAGGAGTTTTAGGACCTCCTTTTTTATGACATCGTGAATTTTTGGGTTAACCCTCCTTTGGCATTGAATTGCGGGTTTGTAGTCTTCCTCCATTAAGATTTTGTTGGTACAAAATTTGGGATCGATCCCCTTAATGTCGGATAATTTCCACGCAATTGCCCCTTTGTGATCCTTTAGAACATCCACAAGTGCGGTTTTTTCATCATTCGAAAGATCTTTCGTAATAATAACCGGCAAATTGTTGTCCTCCTCCTAAAATACATATTCGAGACGAGGAGGTAAATCTTTCAACTCGAGAATTGGTGGTTCCTCAATTGAAGATTTTGGGCTCGATACTCATAACCTCCTCGGGTGGAGGAAATGGAAAATCGTTAAGAAAATCCTTGATAATCGAGAAGTCCTCATCGTTGTCGAGGTCTTCGTCACAAGTACGTGGAACATCAAATTCTTCCAACGTAAAACCACCACCTTCAAATGGAGTGAAAGATGGTGTCGAATTATCAAGAATGGGATCAAGCATAGTGGGATTGCCACTATTTTCATCATCACCAAAACCTAAAACTTCTTGTCAAAATTCCTCGCAAAAAACGTCAATCATATCAACGAGGTTTATGGTTGCAAGGGAATAAACATGAGAAATTGAAGAGTTTTGTGTTGCGTTTATAACAAGTTCCTCTTCGTTGAAACGTAAGGTGATATTTCTAGCATGCACATCAATTAAAGCCATAGATGTATCTAAAAACGAACGACCTAAAATAAGAGGAACTTGAGGATACGTGGGAATATCGACAATGATAAAGTCTACCGGATAATAGAACATTCCCACTTTGAGAAAAACGTCTTCGGCCAATCCACATGCGGGAATCGTAGAATGATCGGCCAATTCGATAGACATTAGGGGAGGAGTAAGATTAGGAAGATTGAGCGACTTGAAGATTGCAAGTGGCATCAAGTTAATACTAGCACCAAGATCGGCCAAGGCATAGCATTCTTCCATATCTTGGATTGCACATGGAACCAAGAATTTACCGGGATCATCGACTTTTTGAGGTATGCGGTTAAGATAAACCGACGAACAACTAGACAATTGTTGCAATTTCTCCTTGTTGTTTAAAATACTCTTAAAGTTAGCGGCAAATCGAGGCATCATGATCAAGGCATCGACAAAACTTAAATTGAAATGCAAATCATGAAACATTTTCATAAAAAGCTCAAATTGGTAATTGTCGCGCTCTTGACGTTTCTCTTTTCTAAGTCTTGATGGATAGGGCAAAGGTGGTGTGGGTTGAGGCATAAGCATAGCCTTTGGAATCTCGGGTTCCAATTGTGGCAATGGGTCAACCGTAGGTGTGGCATGAGCGGTACTTCGTGGGATTAGGACATGCTCCTTTTCGACCATCACCTCGGGTTCTTCCTCAATTTCCTCCACCGTAGGAGTAATTGGTTGAGGAGTCAGTTCCTTAAGTGTCTTACCACTTCGTGTGGTAATCACTTTCATCTCTCCCTTAGGGTTCGATATGGTATTGCTAGGAAGACTACTCGAAGACGGTTTGCACATTATAGCCTCAAACATGGATGAAATTTTATCCTCAAGCATAGATTGCCTCTTGTCAGCCTTAAGCATCTCTTTTTTTATCTCATGTTGCCCTTGTTCCATTTTTTGTTGGTTTTGTTGTAACCTAGTTACATTTCCCTCCATTTTGTTTGTATGGATCTTAAGCTCATTTGCTAACTCGTTTTTCAACTCCTTTTTCAAGTCATTCTTAAACTCGGATCTTAGGATAATGATCTCTCTTTGTATGTTGTCAAACCTAGCATCGTTTCCATTAGCGTATTCAACAAATTCATTTGGAAGATCTTTCAAAGTTTGCAAACTCTTGTTGTTGTTTTGAAAATCATTGTTTTGATTTTTGTTTGAAACTTGATTGTTATTAGCCCCTTGATTCCCATAGTTGTTACCCTTGTAATTGTTTTTGTAACCAACTTGATTGTTTCGATAGTTGTTGTTAGCATTTTGATTAGGAGCAAAACCCGGTGGAGTCATTTGATTAGAGCGGGTAACTTGACCGTTTTGGTTGTAAGTTCCCGTGGCCGCGTAAGCACTCGAAGTGTTACCACCGTTGGTAATGCACTCGGACAAAATCATGACCTTCACCGCAATACATACAAGAAACCTTAACCGCTTTAGCCGTAGCGGGAGCACTTTGTTCACCAACTTTGAATTCAATTAAAAGACCTTTAAGCTTATCAAAGATTTTGTTTTCCAAGTTCGCCTCAATTTGGCAAGCATCGATGGTATTGGACAATGAAGGTGAAACCAAAGACGAAGCCTTACGAACACTCGATGTGTTACGAGGACTATACACCTTAGATCTATTCTCAATAATCAACAACGCTTCCTCAACCGTTTTACACAAAAAATTACCACCCGTGGCGGCATTAAGATAATCCCTTTCATGATCATTCAAACCATTGTAAAACGTGTCAATTTGATGCAAGTCAAAACAACCGTGATGAGGACACTCATGTAACATTTCCTTAAACCTATTCCAAGCCGTAGAAAAACTCTCATTAAATTCTTGTGAAAATTTTGAAATCTCGTTTTTCAAAAGCGTAGTCTTAGAGGGAGGGAAAAATTGGTTCACAAATTTTGAAACGAGATCCTTCCACGTCAATATAGAATTGGGTGGCTCTTTCTCTAACCAAATTTTAGCGGACCCCGCTAAGGAATACGGAAAAAGCATCATCTTAATCGAATCATTAGCAACGTCCTTAAATTTGCAAGTGGCGGTAAGACGATTAAATTCGCGGATATGGTTGTGCGGGTTGTCCTTTTCAGCACCACAGAATTTGTTGTTTTGGATCATCGACAACAAACCAGTTTTCACTTCAAAATTCTCCGCAAGTATGGCGGGAATCACAATAGCCTCTCCATAACCCTCGGTGGGTGCTTGAAGTAACTCCATCATAGTTCGATTCGCCATGATTGGTTCTTCTTCTACGATAGGTTCGTCAATAGGAGACTCCTCACTAGAAAGATTAGGAGTAGGTGTGGTCTCCTTTCGGTTTTTTTGTTTACGTGCACGTCCTTCTTAATTAAGAGTAAGCATAAACGTCACGTACAACGTGGGGATGAGCAAAGTAGATTATTTTTTGTTTTTTTTATTTTTCCAATTTTTTGTAGTTTTTGATTGTTTTTACCTTTTTTGGATTTTGGTGAATGTATTAAGTAGACAAAAATCTAAAAATCTCTCCTTTAATTCAAACCTCTTGATTAAAGGAGCCTCAAGAAATGAAAACGATCACGTGAAGTTAACGCCTTCGATGACTTAAGAACGTTGGTGGAACACCAAAATGTTCAAGAGGGTTTAATCAATTGAAACCAAGAAAATAGATATGATACTTAGATAATACTTTGGTTGGCAAACCCTCGATTAGCCCTTAAGAGCCTTTTCCTTAGGGTATATTCTATAATACCCGCCTTATACCCACCTTATAGTTTGTGTTTGCCAAAATTAAGCTTCACGAAATTAATTATCTATTTTGCCTTTTTTCTTTGTTTGAGATTCGAATACAATGATTGAGTAATGATCTCCCAATCAAGGTTGTGTTTTCACACTTTTGGATTACTTGTGAATTTATTGTTCTACGTATACAATATAGTAATATTCACACAAAAAACGAAAAACCGATAATACGTATTAGTAGAGTGCTACTAATACAAATAGATATTATTTTATAAAAACAACAATTGTTCAAATCAAGACACAACACGCCTCCCCGGCAGCGGCGCCAAAATGACAGTTGTAATTTACATCTTTTAGGAAAAAGAGTGTAAAAGTGGCAAGTATAACAAGTGATTTAGGAAAACCACAAGTAAATGACCCAAAGTGGGTATCGTTCTCAAGGAGGCTTGTGTGTTGTGTTAAGAATTGATTAAGTGTTTGTTATTATAATGAGAAAAGAAAATAGAAAAGAAAGGAGAAAATGATGACGGTTACGATTATGAATTACAGTAAGACGAGGTCGTACACGTAAAACCGTAAAAAGTGACTAAATTTAAAAATTACTCTAAAAATTCCTAGAGAATTGCAATAAATCCTAAAAAATGTAATTAGAGATTACAAAAAATAAAAAATCACTCAAACCTTTTATTTAATTAAATACTAATTTTTTAATGCTAATTAAAGCCCAAAAAATCAATATAATTAACAAAAAGCCCAAAATGAGATTTTTTAACTTGTAAACCTCTAAAATGACTAAACTAAATTTAAAACTATTTTTGATAATTTTAAAATTAATAAAAACTATTTACAAATGATTTAAAACTAATAAAAATTAAAATAATTCTAAAAATTAATCTAATGACACTAAAATTAAAATAAAAATTTTAAAATTCCTAACTTAATGTATTTGAACTAGGAAAAATGAAAAACTTGCAAAAATCTAAATTTTAATTTTTAATAATAAAATAATAATAATATATTAATAAAAATAAAAAATTTATACAAAAATCTAAAAAGTTGCAAACTAGTTTATTTTAACCTAATAAACATATAAATAAACTTGAAATTACCAAAATACCCCTATTGGGTCTTAAAATGGGCCAAATACCCAAACAGTCCCTTAATGGGCTAAAATCAGGCCCAATAAGAAAAAGTCCACAGAAATGGCCCAAAAGCTCTAGTTAAGCTTAAAATATGATTTTAAACACAATTTTCCAAAGGTCCAAAAGCTAAAATTGAGCTTAAGATAGCTTATTTCAAAACACCTTATTCTTAATGGGCTATTTGGCCCATTAAGCTAAAAGCTGATGCCATAAGCTAATATTTTACCCACGTCCTTCTCTTGACCTAAATAAGCTATTTGCAAAAAGAAACTTGAAATAAGCCCAAGGAATAAGCCTGAAATTAGCAAAAGCTATCTATACAAAACGACAAAATAGTCGTTTTCGAGTTCTAGGCTATTTCAAGAGCGGATTCAAGTTGCAATAAGTCACAATAGCTTAACTAAGCTTAATAATAAAAAATCTTTTAAAAAGCACCACTCAATAAGCTGGAATAAGCAATAAGCTATTTTGTAAAAGTGAACTAAGTTCGTTTTCTAGTCAAACCTAAAAGTCAAATTCCACAAAGCTCCAGATCTCTTAAATGGGTCAAATAAGGAAGATTGATTACAAAAACAAAGTTGTTGTAGGTCACAGTAAGCTAGAATAGCTTATGAATAAGCTGATGATAAAATTACGTTAGCAGTGGCTAGTTTTGGGGGTTCAGCAGTGGGAAAAGTTTCCACTGCTTGACCTTTTTGACATTTTGTCTTATGTGACTTTTTGTTGGATTCAGGTTAAGCAAAGGCACCCAAGTGATCAGTGGATCTCAAGGAGTCAATAACAACATTAATATCACAAATTCACCAAGCCAATTAGTATAGTTTAATCAAAATATCAACAGATATGCACCAGACATGAATAATAAGAAGTTTTCAACCAATAAACACTTTAAGCAAGAATAAGCCAGCCAAACTTCACCAAATGCATACACCAGCTATAAATAATTCAAATGAACATAAATAGACAGGTTTCATGCAATGATTCAAAGTTTAGATCCAGATTCAAGCACTTAAGTGTTACTGATGAACAAGAACAAGCAGGTTACACACTTTGTTGATATAGTTGACCACAATACCAGATTCAAACCCTCAAATCTTCTTAACAGGTTATAATAACTATGTTTAATCACTTGTTATCCCTAAGCATGCATACAAACAAAGTGTTTCCAAAATCTTAGGTCAAAACAAGCATATTTCAACTTTTTATAGCATAATTAAGATTTTGATGTTCAAAAGCCAAGAACTTACAGCAAATAGCATACAACTAAGTGTTTATCAGATACAAGCACAAATAACCAACAAACAATAACTCAAATCCAATTTGGAAGCTTAAACAGGTTAACCCAAATACCCCTTAACTTTTTTCAATCCAAGATTAACAAAGAAAGTGTGTGATTCAGTTTATCCCAAGCCCAATCTAACACAATAGCATCATCATCATGCAGTATCAAGCAATTTTAAGCCACAAAAACAACAAGAAAAACAGCAGAACACAAAATCACAAAAATAAAGTATTTTTGACAGATTTTGGGTACAAGGGCTCAAACCTCATGAATGTATATCCACACTCACGAATTTTTGAGCTGATGTGCCTAGCAAAACAAGGCACAAGCTTTCACAACAAAGTTGCTAAGATTCAACAAGTTTAGAACACAAATATATAAAACAGAAAAGTGGAAAAAGCTTGATTAATGCAACCTTTGTACCAACTCTTTGATTATCCCCCAACCACAAGCTCCCAACACCTTGATAATCTTCTTATCAGGGTGTTTAGATCACTTGTAATCCAAAAATTCCAAAGATGTACCAAAGACTTAGCAAAATATCAAGTTTTTGAGAAAACTTGGCAATTTCTTGCACAAGACTTAAAAACAGGTTTTAGGATTCCAAAATCATAAACATTAAACATAAACAAGCAAGTAATAAGTTGGCACTTATAGGCTACAAAGATTATCTAGAAAGCTGAAAAATACATAAACCCTAGTTGGTGAAGTCCCCATAATGCCCTTGAGGTTTTTGAAAACCTTGACTGATCATGTGAATTTCTTGGCGTTTTGTTGTTGAAAAGTTTTTGGAATTGCATCCAATGGCCCATGTGAAGCTTAGAAAGCAAGCAAGTTTGTGGGGCGTTAGATTCTTCAGCACTTTTAGCATCTTCCTCACCTTTCTAGCAGGGGAGGTCACATGTAGCTTGTGTGATGATGTGGCGGGTATTTTGTGGGTTGGGTTATAATTAAGGAAGCCTTAATCATAATTCTAGAGAAGGTTATGGCTTAATTACAAGCAATTAAGGAAAACCCAATTTCGTCAAGAACATGAAGAACAAGCTGTTTAATCTATTTTGGGTTTAAAAGTTGTGTTTAGCACGTTTTTAAACTAATCAGTTGGATTAGTTTAATAAAGGCTGAGTGGGATGGTGAGGTGTCAAAAGGGAGGGTTCTCATTGGTTGGTTTAGGTGAGTGGGGCACGTGGCAAGCTGCTACTGGCCTATGTATCTTTCCTTGTCTCCCACTTTTGGCCCCTCATTTCTTTCCTTTCTTTCATTTCAGTTTAATTATCAAACAATCCGAAATTATTTATAAACCAAGTTTTGGTTTTTAGACTTTGGCCCCAAATAGTTTGCAAAAGTAAATTCAGGGGTATTTCTTGCTAATTCTTGATACTTGAAGGACTATTTTGGCCTTTTCTTCTAACATTATGGTCTTGACTTGAATAATTGACTTTTTAGAGGACTAATATTGACAAATATTCATTTTTGAGGGACCATTCTTGCCAATTCTTCAAAGTGGAGGGCCCTTTTGTAATTTTGACAAACTTTAGGGACCAATCTTGTAATTATGAATAAACAAGGATTTAAAGTGTCAATTATTCAATATTAGAGGACCCTTCTTGCATAATCTTAAATTATTTAAGGGTTATTCTTAGAAAATCACCATTAGGGCTTGGTTTATTGTGCGGCTTCGTTTCCCGTGTTCATTTTTGCTTGTTTCTTGTGATCTTTTGTCATTTTCTCAATATCCGTACCTAAGATACACTTGTAACAAACACAAACATATATTTGGCATATTTCATGATATTTAATGTATTTTAAGCCCATTTTGGACGATGAGACTATGTATAAAAGCAGTCTCATCAAAGCCCATTATAAAAAGTATCTATTTGATGTAATTCCGAAAAATCATGGTGTGGACATTCATGTAACATTTCTTTAAATCGTTCCCATGCCATTGAAAAACTTTTATTATTACATTGTGTAAACCTTGAAATCTCATTTTTCAAATGTGTTGTTTTAGATGGCGGAAAAATTTGGTTCACAAACTTAGAAACGAGATCACCCCATGTCAAAATCGAATTTGGCGGTTCTTTCTCGAGCCAAATTTTTGCGGGTCCATCCAACGAGTATGGAAACAACATCATCTTAATGGCGTCATGTTGAACATCCTTAAACTTGCTTGTTGCGGTGAGACGATTAAAATTACTTATGTGATATGCGGTTTGTCTTTTTCATGACCTCTAAACTTGTTTGCTTGTAACATCGACATTAAACCCGCTTGATCTCGAAATTCTCCGCAAGGATAGCGGGAATCACAATAGCTTCTCCAAAACCCTCGGTGGGTGCTTGAAGCAACTCCCTCATAGTATGATTAGCCATGACGACTATTAGTTCTACAATAGGTTCGACAATTGGAGTTTGTTCTTCAATCAAAGGATCTTGATTTCCTTGGCTTTGACCACGTTTACGAGCTCGTTTTGCTTGATTACGAGTTAGCAAAAACTTGACGAAGAATGGGAGGTGAGCAAAGAAGATTCTTTTGGGTGTTTTGTGTGTTTTGTCGATTTTCAATTTTTGTGTTTTTGATTGTTTTTAATTTTTTAGATTTTGTGTGTATTTTTAGACAACAATCTACCAAATCTCTCCTCGAATCATAAGCATAAAATCCGCGTAGAGTTTTAACGTTATCTTGGAGAAGCACTTGTAAGTCGTTTTTAGGGTGGCAAAGCCCTAGGGAACTCCAGACTAACACCCATATCAATTGAAGACCAAGGTTCTATTATTTTTCATTAATTGTGTCTATGTGTTTGATGACTATGTCTTTTATCTTCTAATCATTTGCTATACTAGGCTAAGTTGTATAGTGTTTATCTATGATTACATGAAAATTATAATGTGATTCTTGTGTGTTTTTGCTTCTTGATTGATTGTGTGCATAATAGGATCTAGAAAACCATATTAGATCTTCATATCTTAATTGTTGACCATGTAAGCATGCTATGTGGTCGTTACAGTTCTTTTGCATCGATCGTACTATGTACTTGTGTCCCAATTAGGCGGATACATTTAGGTGTTTGATAATGCATGTGTTAATGAGTAGATCTAGGCGTTGTCTGCGAATCTAGATTTATGATTTTTTCACATAGAATATTATAGGTGCATGCATCAAATGGGTAGGATCTAGTCAAAGTCGTGATACCACTAAGCTAGGTTTTACTTGTTTCGTGCATGACTTGTAGTTAATACCAACCAAAATACTTACATATTTAATCAACAAGATGTGACAGGCAACGAACACGTAGGAAAAACATTCTAGAAAGTAATGCATGATTCGGTGAAGATGTTTCTTTAACCGGTAAAATTTTACGACATTAGATTGTTAGTCAAAACCCACTCTATACCCGATAAAATTTACTGCTTTCATAACATACAAGAATAAATAAAAAGAATCTTCTTCGTATCTCTAGACCTTTTGTACGTTAGACACTCACCTCACACTATTCTCCGAAAGAACGATGACAACCACGATTCCTTACCTATACTATACTACATGAACGGATACACCTGCCAGAGCGTTTGTAAAACTTCTCAACTACCCTAACGAGACGGTCATCAATATACCATAACAACATGAAATAGTGGAGAGAAAAATATTAATAAGTGTGAAAACACTTATCCTTTTACCACTAATTCCCAATAATAACAAGACCAAAACGTGTATTTTATGTCGTAAAAATCGGAATTATGCGTGGTTTGTGTTTTTATTGTGTTTTAGGACCAAAAGATGAAAAAGGAAGGAAACATGGGCTTTCACGGGCTTTTATCGAAGAAAAACGAGAAAAGACGAAGTCAAAAGATCAAGAGTGCAAAAAGAACGGAAGTCCAAGGCCTATTCTGAAGATTTATCGAAGAAAAAGTCTAAAGACGGAAGTTTAATGAAGTCGAAGAACTCAAGTCTAATTATAGAAGAAAATTAGAAGACGAGTTTAATTTACATCGACAAATCCCGAGACAACGTCGACAAAGACGAAGAATTTAAATCGAGTCGAGAAGAAAGAAAGAAAGAAGGAAGCACATGCACCTCCCCATCTCCTCTAAATACCCTCCTAATGACACATTAGGAAGGTGTTAGTTAATTTAGTCATTTTTTTTTCATTTTTTCCTTTCTTTAGTTTTTTAGAGAGAGAAAGTTGTAACTTTCTCTCACTAAGTTTTTTCATCTTTTCTTCATATTTTCTTTCAAGTTAAGCTTTATTTTAATCTTTGTATTGGAGTTTCATTAATGAAAAGTTCAAGTTTAAGCTTTTAATCTTCAATCTTTTTCTTCCTTTCTTGATTTACTTTAATTTTTTATCCGAAAATTATATTTCATACGGTTTGATTTTGATTGATGATTTTGTGATTAAAAAGTTTATCTTTTTAATCCTTTCTAAGTTTTTGTGCAAAATAAGCTTTGAGCTTTTTATGCTTATTGGCTTATTTGGTACTTAGCTTATTTACTTTTTAAAAGTTTTCTTAAAGTTTAAATCTTTTTATGGTTTGATCTAAAAGTTTTGCTTATTTAAAGTTTAAAATGTCCTTATTTCAAGCTTATTAGTTCTGCTCATTATTGAATTGGTTAAGTCTTGGATTGAGCTTATTGAAAATAGCTTAAATCCTAGCTTATTTCGGATTAATTCCCATCGTAAAGTAAACCCATTTGCGACGGGGTATTGCGACACTTATTGCGATCTGTGCATCACATAAGGGTTTTGTATTGTGGCGCAGCATTGCGATTGGGATTGCGACAGTTTTGCTTTAGGTGGTTTTGCGACAGGACTCAGTTTGTGGGATTGCGATTGGATTTAAGTTTCACATTTCGATTGGGTTAAGTTTCATATTGCGATCACATTATTGCGATTGGGATTGCGATTGGTTTCCTTTTGGTGATATTACGATAGGATCTAGTCGTCATTATTGCGAAAAGATTCCTTTTGGTTACATTGCGACGGGATTCCGACAGGGTATTCCGATGGGCTAAATGTTTGTTTTTACAAAGTCTTAATTTCCAAAAATTGCACGCTTCCCGAAATCTCTATTTTTACCAAGTGTTTTGCACTTACCCTTCTAGTAGAATAGAAAATCAACTCCCCCTTTTAGTGACCATTACCGACTATTCCACCATTAACCGTGATCAATTCGATTAGATACCGAGAACGATATCGAGTACACAAACGCAAAGCAAAAGTCATATATTAAATGGCGCCGTTGTCGTCTCTTTTCGTAAAGATTAACGGTTTTTAGTGAGAAATTGGATTTTGGGATCCGTTCTTTTAGGAACGTTATTTTCAAGCACAAAAATTTTCAAAAACCCTAAAAAAATACAAAATTTTCAAAAATCCAAAAACAATAAAAAAGATAAAAAAAATAAAAAATATTTTATTTCCTTTTAGTGTATGTGTACTCGATCTACGTCTTATCCTGAGCCCGAGACTCTTAGAGACATAGATATGACTGGTGTGCATAACAATAATAACAACCCACCCCACCCCAATTTGAATAACAATAACAACAACAACAATGTTCCCCCACCCGACTTACGAACAATGGAGGAGCTTTGTCAGCCAACAAAGAACGGAGCGGAGGACCGATTGCGCGGATGCAAATCACGGCTCCTGAATTTTCGTTGAAGCATCACATGATCCCGCAAGTTCAAAATGCTTGCCCGTTTCATGGATTACCGGATGATGATGCCAACAAACATCTCGACAAGTTTATTACCGTCAATCAAAGCATGAAACTTCCTGGTGCTTCCATGGATTTTCTTCGCCTTCACCTCTTTCCACACACTTTATCCCACCATGCCGAAAAATGGTTTGATCGTCTTCCCAAAAATTCAATTCAAACATGGAATGACATGACTCAAAAATTTTTGTCGCGCTACTTTCCACCATCCATGGTCACTAGTCTTCGCAACTAAATCAGCGGATTCACACAAGAACCTGATGAGTCGCTTTTCGATGCTTGGGAACGCTATAATGTCTTGATCGGCCGTTGTCCAAACCATAACATGCTTTCTGTTACTTTGATTGATACTTTCTACAATGGTCTAACTTTTCGTGATCGTGATACGATTAATGCTGCCGCCGGTGGTACATTCATGAAGAGAAGACCCGAGGAGTGTAGAGAGCTGATAGAGAACATGACCACTCACAACAAAAATTGGGATTCATCTACATCTTCAAGGAATAACCAGAGGGCCAATGTTTCTTCTACATCATCCAACTCAGAGATAACCGAACTTACTCGTAAAATAGTTGAGATGAACAAAAACTTCGTAACCATGGCTACAAACCAATTTCAACAAGCTAAAGCTGTAGCAACTTCTTGTGAGATTTGTGGGGGTTCTCATTCATACACCGATTGTCCTTCTACTCTTGACAATCCGGAAAATGTGTATGCCGCTAACGGTAACTTTTCTATAGGAGGCTACCAAGCACGTCCTCAGGGAGACCGTAACTTGCTAAGTTATTGTTCCAACAACTATCTATCTCCACCCGGTTTTTCTCCTCAAAACCAAAACCAAAACAATTTCAACCGCAATAATCAAAGCCAACCTCGAGCTACCAATCAATATCAATCCCAAAGAAACCCATATCCACCTCAAGGAAATAATTCAGCTTACCAAGCCCCACCACTCAATCAACCCACGGCATTGAACCAAGACCTCGAAGCTTACATGAGAACCAATAGAGAGATGGTGACGAATCTTCAAAGCCAACTCATTAACTTGAAGGGTGACATGGCAAAACAAGGGAACGATATTCGAGCCGAGCTAAGGAATGACATGGCAAAACAAGGGAATGCTCTTCAAGTCGATATGGGAAAATCTATGAGCAATCAAACGAATAACTTAAGGGATATGATGGCTAGTTTTTTCCCAAGTAATCAAGCCCCTGGTTCGGCTTCCCTTCCGAGTAACACCGTTGCTAATCCAAGAGGGGAGATGAAAGCAATCACTACCCGAAGTGGCAAAGGTTTAAAGGAACCCGAGATTCCTACACCTACACCGGTGATTATGAGAAAGGAAAACGAGTCCCCTTCTCCAATTCCTCCACCTTCTACTTCCACCCCTCCACCACCCAAGGATGTGAGTGAGAATCCTATTCCAAAGCCTTCATCTCAACCCAATATACCTTATCCCTCACGGTTGAGGAAAGAGAAGTTGAAGAACAAGGATGATATTCAGGTTTCTAACTTTCTAAAAATGTTTAAACAACTGAATTTCAACATCTCCTTTACCGAGGCTCTAGCTCACATGCCGAAGTATGCGAAAATGTTTAAAGATCTTCTCAGTGACAAGGAGAAACTCCTTGATATCGCTCAAACCCAACTTAATGAGAATTGCTCTGCAGTGCTCTTAAGGAAATTACCAACCAAACTTGGTGATCCGGGTCGTTTCCTCATTCCTTGCAATTTCCCCGGGGTAGAGAATTGTATGGCCCTAGCCGATCTAGGTGCTAGTATCAACTTAATGCCATAAGCGTTTGGAAACAATTGTCTCTACCCGAGCTAGTCCCCACACGAATGAAACTTGAATTAGCTAACCGTACGGTTTCTTATCCGGTGGGGATAGCCGAAGACGTCTTCGTCGGTGTCGACAAATTCACCTTTCCGGCGGATTTTGTTGTCGTTGACTACGAAATGGATCCCCGTGTTCCATTAATCGTCGGACGTCCATTCTTGAGGACCGGTCGCACTCTCATTGATGTAGCCGCGGGCGAATTAATTATGAGAGTTGGTGACGATAAAATCGTCTTCAACATGGGTAAACTTTCTAAGCAGCCTTCTCAAAACGAGAGTGTTAATTTCATTGACGTTCTTGATGAGGCTTCTGAAGAACATTTCAAAGACGCTTGCAAAAGTGGTTCTTCTTCTCTACCCATTGTTGAGACCGTTGCCTCTATTGTTCCTTCACTAACTCCATTTGGAGAAAGCGATTTCATTTTGAAAGAATTTGAAGCAACTTTGGGAGATGTGGACTTAAAATATGACGATTCTCCCTCCGATTGGGATGAAGACATTCGTACCATTGAGACACTTCTCAATGAGGACCATATTTCTCCACCATCTCCTAAGAGTATCTCTATCGATGATCCGAATTTGAAAACGCCGTCCATCCAAAATCCTCCGGATTTAGAGCTTAAGGACCTACCGTCTCATCTCGAGTACGTTTTCCTTGAAGACAACAAGAAGTTACCCGTCATCATCACAAAGGACTTGAAAGAAGAATAAAAATCTAGGCTTATCGCCGTGCTAAAGAATCACAAGAAAGCGATTGCTTGGAAAATCTCCGATATTCGTGGAATTGATCCTCACTTTTGTACACATAAAATTCTCATTGAGGACGACTTTAAACCCACTATTCAAAACCAAAGAAGGGTGAATCCCAAGATCCATGGCGTTATCAAAAAATAGGTTATCAAACTTCTTGATGCAAGAATGATCTACCCTATCTCGGATTCACCATGGGTTAATCCTGTCTAGTGTGTGCCTAAGAAAGGCGGAATCGCCGTTGTGCCCATTGAAAACAACGAGTTGATTCCTACTCGTCTCGTTACAGGGTGGAGAGTTTGTATAGACTATCGCAAACTCAACGATGCTACGAGAAAGGATGATTTTCCCCTTCCTTTCATGGACCAAATGCTTGAACGTCTAGCGGGTAATGACTATTACTGCTTCTTAGACGGTTTCTCGGGTTATTTTCAAATACCCATCGATCCCCAAGACCAAGAGAAAACCACATTCACTTGTCCTTATGGAACATTTGCTTACAAAAGAATGCCTTTCGCCTTATGCAATGCTCCTGGGACTTTCCAAAGGTGTATGATGGCTATCTTCCATGACATAGTTGAAGAAACTATGGAAGTCTTCATGGATGATTTCTCGGTCTATGGTGATTCTTTCTCTTCTTGCCTTGCCAATTTGGAACGCATGCTTAAGCGGTGTGAAGACACTCGCCTTGCTCTAAATTGGGAAAAATGCCATTTCATGGTAAAAGAGGGCATTGTGCTTGGACTTAAAATCTCTAAAGCCGGTCTTGAAGTAGATCGTGCTAAAGTTGATGTCATAGCCAAACTACCTCCACCTTTAACCGTAAAGGGTGTGAGAAGTTTCCTTGGTCATGCGGGCTTCCATCGTCGATTCATTCAAGATTTTTCTAAAATCGCTCGCCCGATGACCCACCTCTTGGAAAAAGATACTCCTTTCATCTTTTCCAAATAGTGTCTTGAATCCTTCAATGTTCTTAAGGATAAGCTAACTAATGCACCGGTCTTGGTTACCCCTAATTGGGAGCTACCTTTTGAATTGATGTGTGATGCTAGCGACTTTGCTATTGGAGCGGTTTTGGGCCAAAAAGTGAACAAACACTTCCAACCAATCCACTATGCTAGCAAAACAATGACGGGGGCTCAATTGCATTATACCACTACCGAAAAAGAACTTTTAGCTGTAGTGTATGCCTTTGAGAAATTCCGCCCCTATCTTGTCCTTTCCACCACAATTTTCTATACCGACCATTCCGCGTTAAAGTACTTGTTGACTAAACAAGACTCAAAGCCAAGACTTCTTCGTTGGGTTTTGCTCCTTCAAGAATTTAAAATTGAAATTCGTGACAAAAAGGGAGCCGAAAACCTAGCCGCGGATCATCTTAATAGACTTGAGGATCCTTATCAAGGGGATCATCCGAACCAAGAGATCAATGACTCTTTTCCCCTTGAGACCTTAATGTCTATCAATTCCAATCTTGATGACACCCCGTGGTTTGCGGACATTGCAAACTACTTAGCGGGTGGTATCCTCGTCGAAGGGTTAACATCCCAACAAAAGAAGAAGTTCTTTAAGATATTAAGACTTACTTTTGGGATGACCCTTATCTCTTCAAACAATGTGCGGATCTTTTCATTCGTCGATGTGTTGATGGGCCGGCAGCTTTACAAATCCTTGATGCTTGCCATAAAGGACCCACCGGTGGTCACTTTGGTCCCAATTACACCGCGAAGAAAGTATTCGACTCTGGATTTTATTATCCCACCATTTATCATGACGCTCATGAAATGGTTAAACATTGTGATGCTTGCCAAAGACAAGGCAAGATCACACATAAAGATGAAATGCCTCAAAATTTCATTCAAGAATGTGAAATCTTTGACGTATGGGGCGTCGACTTTATGGGGCCATTTCCATCATCTAAAGGGAACAAGTAGATCCTCGTAGCCGTTGACTATGTATCCAAATGGGTTGAAGCTAAGGCTCTCCCTACGAATGATGCGAGGGTGGTTGTGAACTTTTTGAAGCAGCTTTTTGCTCGATTCGGTGTTCCTCGTGCTATAATCAGTGACCGCGGGACTCATTTTTGCAACGACCAATTTGCAAGAGTCATGGCTAAGTATGGTGTCAATCACCGTCTTTCCACCGCTTATCATCCTCAAACAAATGGCCAAGCCGAGATTTCCAACCGTGGATTAAAGCGAATTCTTGAACGTACTGTGTGAGAGCATCGTGCCTCGTGGGCCGATAAGTTAGATGATGCTTTATGGGCTTTCCGTAACGCATATAAGACCCCGATTGGTTGTACACCTTATCGTCTTGTGTACGGGAAAGCATGCCACCTCCCTATCGAGCTGGAACATAAGGCGTACTGGGCCTTGAAGTGGGCAAATTTTGACATCAACAAAGCCGGCGATCTTCGGAAGATTCAACTCAACGAGCTAAATGAACTGAGGAATGAAGCTTATGAGAACTCATTGATCTACAAGGAGAAAACCAAGATCATCCATGATGCAAGGATTAAGAACCGAGAGGGTTGGTGATCATGTTTTACTCTTCAACTCTCGGTTGAAGATCTTCTCGGGAAAGCTGAAGAGCCGATGGTCTTGTCCATTCACCGTCGCCAAAGTCTTCCCCTATGGTACCATTGAGCTTTCTCAGCCAAATGGGCCCAATTTTAAGGTGAATGGACAACGCGTGAAGTTGTACTTTGGTGAGGACATCTCTCACGAGATGATTCCATCCCTCACCATGTTTCCCTTGAATTAAGTTCTGGGTCGAGTCAGGCTCGTGACTCGGTTAACAAAAACAAGCGCTTCTCGGGAGGCAACCCGTGATCTATCCTTTATCGTTTTTATAATAAGTGTAGGGGGAGCCTCGTATGTGTTTTTTGTCTTGTTTCTTGTGTTGTTCAGGGATTAAAGCTTCAAAGATCCATTCTCGATGACTTTTGACGAACCGTGATCCCGTGTTCCCGTCTTCCTGGTTCTATCCTAAACTGTCATGCTTCAATATTTCATATCTTATATGTTCACACTGAAATCACTATAGTTGTCCTTCCCTTAGCAAGCTTTAAACAAAGTGCAAAATGTCCTAAGTGTAGGGGAGTTTACTCCCACATGCATAAACATTGAGGACAATGTTTATATCAAGTGTAGGGGGACTTCTATCGAAATAAGTGGTCTTTTCCATGAATTTGCCCTCATTTTAACCGGAAAACTTGATTTTTCGACATTTTTCAAAAATTTTAATCTATTTTGGCCTAGTAGTTTTTCCTTTGATAGCGTTATTTACTTTCTTTGCTAAAATAATTTTTAATAAAGTGGTTTTAAATTTTTCAAAGTCGTTAATATTTTGACTCAACCCGAGTTTACTTATCTAAGTTTACTCTAGCTAGTATCCTTAACATGTTTAAGTCAAGTTTTGCTAGGCTTTTATATAGGGAACTTTAAAACACGAAGTCTTAAGTCTCACGGGTTAAGAACAAGAACTTTTCGCAAGTTCCTATAATTGATCCTAGTGAGTTGTTTATCAAGGGAACTTTAAAATGCAATTTCTAAACTTGAAAAAGTCTTAGAGTTTGCAAGATCCTATAGATGACTCGAAAACCCAAAACTTTGATTTAATTGGCTAAGCATCCAGGAGTCTCATTCCTTGAGATTAAAAATTATGGAGAACGAGAGATGATAGAGTCAATTATAAGTTTGGTATTCTTTCGTGAATTTATGTGAGTTGATTATAAGCCTATTCTCCCATCGCTTGTTAATAAATATATTTGCAATAAATAAGGTTGTACGATTTGAAAAGCTACTTAGCTTCTAGGACAAGATCGTTTAAAGGTTTCTTGGTATTAATTAGAGTTCATAGCCAAGGCATAACTTATTGAAGCGGGATGCGAAGATTGGCGAGTCCGAAAAGGCCCTAAAAAGGCATGAGAAGTCTATCGAGACACACGACGAAAAGCAATAACTCCACAAAAGATCATGGAGAAGTCTATCCAAAAAGGCCCCAACAAGGTATGAGGATAAACAGATCCAAGTCTTAAAAGGAGGCGGATCGTTGTATATCAAAGTCCAAAATAAAGATTGGAGAAAAATGAAGAAGTCGTGTTCCAAGTATGAAGAATCTCTCAAAAACTTAAAGTGAAGAAATTCCTATTATGAAGAGAAGCCCATAATTTCAAGAACGTCTATAAAGATTTGAAGTATGAAGTCGCTGCCAAATATCGGTCCGAGAAAGGTCTCAAATCGTGAAGCGAGTTATGCCAAGATATGAACTTTAAGAGGTCCGGAGAAGTATTTTCAAAAGATTTTGTCCTTTAGCTAACTATTTATTAAATCGTCCCACTTTATTTTCGGCCTAAATAAATGATTGTTGTATTTTTACCCCTTTAGGAAAAGGAAGGTAAATTAGGGCAAGCGAGCACGACGATTTAGGAAAACCGTGTCTGAATGACCCTAAAAGTGAGTTCGTTCTCGAGGAGGCACGTGTGTTGTGTGTTTAATTGATTTTGATTGATGATTTTATTAAGAAGAAAAGAGAATAGAAATGAGAAAGAAATACGGTTACGAAAACGGATAAAACTACGACGAAAAAGACGTAAACGTAAAACCCGTAAAACTACAAAAATTAAAATTTTAACCTAAAAATTAATTTAAAGCTAAAAGTAGTCTAGAATAATATAAATAAGAAATAATATCCAATAAAAATATTTTAAAACCTTTAATTAATTAAATATTCAATTTTAAATGCTAATTAAAGGCCTAAAATTAAATATAATTAATCAAAATGTCCAAAATATGATTTTATTGAACAAATAACTTACTTATATTATCTAAAGACTAAAAAGTATTTTTCCTAATTTTTAAAAACTATTTTTCTATTTTTAAATTACTAAAAACTATTTTAAAACTAAAATAATTATAAAAAATAATAAAATAATGCAAAAAATAATTTACCAGTTTTAAAAATCCTAAATTACTCTAATGAACAGTAGAAAAATGAAAAAGTATGAAAAATATTAAATTTACCACTAAAAGACAAAACTAGTTTAATTATAACCCTAATTAAGTTAAATTAATTCTAAAAAATAATAAAAAGACGAACAGTAAAATCTTTTTTAACCAAAAATCTTAAAATAATATTCTAAGTCCAGGAAAATTGATTAAACTGAAAATATTACTTTTTAGCACTAAAAGATAAAAACAGAAATATTAAAGTTAATTAAAAATGCTAATTAATCTAAAAAATATAAAATGAACAGTAACTAAAAATCTAATTAATCAGAAAAATCAAAAATAAAATAAGAAAAATTTAGAAACAAAAATCAAGTCCTACTTCCAAAATTTGACCAAAAAAGACAAAAAAAGAGATTTCTGATAGTGACATGTGACCAAGTTTGTCTTTTTGCTTGGCAGTACCAACTGAAGAACTACCAGTGGGAAGTTTGTTCCCACTGCTAGTGTAATAATTTGGTCAGGAGACCAATAAGCTTAGGAAAGCTTATTTGATTGATTTCTTTTGGACAAAAAGGCACCCTTATACTCTTTGGAGTATAAGGAGTCAGATTATGCACAAAAAACAAGCAATCACTTCACAAAATTCTTCAAAAATAAGCCACAAAGTTACTGATTAAGCCACAAAGGTAGGTCTGGTTACTGTTGGCCAAATTACATGCACAAAAACGATTTTCAACTCTTCCAATCTTGCATACAAGCCCACAATCTAGCATAGAAATGATTCACAACCCTAGAACTACCTAATATCTAACAGCTTTCAAGGTTTCATGGAAAATTTCAACCAAAATAAGCAGAAAAGTGATATGACAGATTTTAAGCTATCTTTTTCAAGTTTTAGCATGCAAACTGGTTCAAAATCCCACACAACTGAAAACCATACACCCTTACAACCTAACACTAACCTATGGAATGATTCTAACACGTTTTAACTTCACAAATTTGTCACAAAATCTGATTAAAACACAAATCCAAACACTCCTTTAAAATCTTGAAATGAACTTTTTACAAAGCAAATCTTTCTAAATCCTATTCAAACTGGTTATAACTTACTAAAACATGCATATAACATCTAAATGAACAATATTCAACACTCAAATTAACACTTAACACTTGCAATCAAACTATACCAAATCACAATCTCACAAAATCAGAAAACTTAAAAACTCAAAAAGGAAACAAGGACTACCTTGTTGGGCCAACATCCAGGCCCAACAGTGACTGCTTTGTCACCTCCAATAGACCCGGGTCTATGCAGAACACTTGAACAAACAATCAACAATGAGACCTGCAAAAAGAAAATGAAAACACAAGCAAACACAATATCTGATTTTTCCTTCTTTCTAAAACCTTTTTCAAAAACGTTTCAAAATCTTTCCAATACTTTTCCTTTAAAAAACACCTTAAACAAACAACTCACAATCCTGAGAATCAAACCTTGAAATAATTTTCACCAAAAATTTCCCTATTTCAGAAACTATGTTTCTGAAATTTTCAAACACAAAGTGTTTGAATAAATTCAAATGGAACTCAGTATTCTAGCTTAAAATAATTTACCAACTTTTAATATAATCATAAAAGGAATTACACTTTTCTTTAAAAATTACCAACTTTATATTAATTAAAAAGGGATTACAAGTATTTTGCTAGAAAAATTGGAACAAAGAAAAGGGGTCACAAGTCGACTCCCTTTTATACTAAACTAGAGAACTATCTAGAAAACTTGAATAAAAAAATACAATGTGTAAACCCTAGATATGGAATTCCCAATCTGCCCTTGGAATCTTGGTCAAAAAGCTTCATGTGAAGATGCCAGCTGTGGAGAGTGATGTTTGTGATGATCTTAGCTGTTGAAATGTCCTTGGGGTCCAAGTACTTCATCATACGCGTTGGTTTGGTCGGGTATTGGGTTTGGGGACGAAAGTGATGGGCAGGGGAGGGTCCCACAAGACACATGGGTGTGTCTTGTGGTGTTTTGGGTTGTGGGTTTTGGTGAGGTGGAGTGCAATCAAGGATCTGGAAAAATAGGGGAGAAAACCCTTTGTTTTTAATTTGATTGAGCCTGGGGTAATTTAGGGTTTAAGTGAGATTAGATGGTGGTTTAATCCGTTTTTGGTAAAAAGGGATTTAAAAAATGTGTTTGGGTGGGAAAAGGGGAAAGTTTGACTAGGGCTTTGACTTGGTTTATTTAAAAACCGGGTTAAACATTGGGCTGGATGGACGGGTTGGGTTATGGGTATGGGTGGATGGGTGGGTAATGCTGAGGTGGCAAGTTCTGAGTGGTGGTGGAAGTTTGTTTGTTTGTCAAAAATGGCCCCCAAGGTCTTCTCTTTTGTTCATGTTGTATTAAATCAGCAACAACTCCCATATACCACTTAACAACTTTTGGCAAGTTGTCAAAATTGGCACTAAAGGTTTCCAAATTTTTATCAAGGACCTTTAATGCATTTTCTTCATTTTCCAAGGGCTGATCTTGTATAGTCTTCAAACTTTAAGGACCCTATTCATAATTTTGAATATTTGAGGGGTATAAAGTGTAAATCTTCAAAAGTTGAGGGACCAAACTTGACAATCTTCAATTCTTCAAGGGTATTTTTGGAAATTCAAAACTTGGGCTCGGTTCATTGTGCGGCTTCGTTTCCCGTGTTCGTTTTTGAATGATTCTTGTGATCTTTTGCCATTTCCTCAATATCCGTACCTAAAAATACACAAGTAACAAACACGAGCATATATTTGGTATATTTGATGATATTTAATGCATTTTAAGCCCGATTTGGACGATGAGACTATGTATAAAAGCAGTCTCATCACTCCCCCATACTAAATCATTGCCGTGCCCTCACGCAATGCTAGAATAAAGTATCGTAGCAACTCCAAAATTCATTTTTATTTACTTTATTGAATGATAAACTAGCTACACTACTACTACTTGTGTTTTAGACATAATGTATGATTTTCATCGCAAAATGGGACGTTTAGGTTCATAGAATAAGAACACGTAAATGCTTCGTTAGAAATAATTTCATCGTCCTTGATTTTCACCCTAATTCCATGCCAAGCGTGCAACGAGATCATTGTCATTATAAGTTAGTAATGCTAACACTACTCATATGCCCTAATCACGTACTTATTCTCCCATTATTCCTAAGTTGTATCTCTTATATTTTATTATGTCTTAATGATCACGAGGATACATTGTTGACTTATGCGATAATAGAGATTTAGGTCTAAAATCAGAGTCCTAACGGTGTAACTAATACCATTAAATCAATAACCCCTCCTAATAGACAACGATGTCAAAAAATTAAGTTGACAAGAAGAATCGATAAACACGGTTTTATAACGGTTTTGAACATGAGACTTATTACCAAGACTTTTATGCGCCCCTAACGGAAGGGCCTTATTATCTTTGGTTTACCTCCATCTTTTATTCAACTTCGCCATGAAGCTTTTAATATGACTTCGGTCTTGCCTTGCCTTTTATTATCCGCCATCATCGGTGGTTTTATTAGCCAAATACGTATATCCTCACGCTAAAGCGAATTTTGGATCTTTAAAGCTTCGAAGATTAAGGCTTGATTCACTTTCAATTTTGCATAGATTTTAGGCCTTGTGGGGCTTCAAATTGTTTGCTTGATTTAGGTGAGCACTTGAAATCTTATTATTGGGTGAAGCTTTCGATTATTGGGGTGCCAATACTTCAAAACCGTGACGCTGGCGATACCTTAATGTCTTCCCAATTTAATTACACGGAAGCTACTAGAAAAGACTAGAAACCCAACAATCCTAACTAAACCGCTAAGTCAATATTTATTAAGCAAAAAATATATACATGCGAAGGGAGAATAAGCAAACAACGAGAACACATGAGTTTTTGAAAGAATACGAGTACTCTACGTTTAGCATAGTAACTTATAATTAACTCTATCATTTCTCGTCCTCATTTAAGAGACTTAGCCTAATGTGTAGTTAAGGAATCAAAGCTAAGTGCTCAACACGCACGGTCGAGTCAAAAATAACTCTTATTCTTGCCATCGGAAAACCTACATTCGTGTCTTCAAACACTTATAAAACATGAGAAAAAATTTAAAATTTGGCCATTTTTAGCCTTTTTTTGCAACAAAACGATAACAAAAACGATAAACTTTGGAAAGCGTGAAGGTTTGGCAAGGCAAGTATCTATTCACCCCCCATACTAAAGTTAAACATTGTCCTCAATGTTTCGAGTCTAGGGGTGCAAACACCTCCATACTAGAGACGTAGTCGAATGCCTAATCTAGCATGGAAAGGGTGTAACCATTAAATCAATAGCCGTTTATGAAGTGTGCTATAAACCTAAGGTTAGAACATAAAATGATATATCATTTGGATATTGAGAAATGTCTCCAAAGCAAACGATCGAGTGCTCCCATAAAACGAACACGAGAGGCTCCAATCGTGAAGATCATGATCTAAAAACCACAATGCACAAACAACCACGGAACAAAGGTTGGAAGGGCACAAATCCCCTCACATTAAACTACATTAGAAAGCAATAATATGTACATGGATAAGCATGGGTCTCCCCCACAAGGCACCTTGTTTTTGATAACCGAGTCAAAAGCTCGACTCGAATCCCCATAAATGTGATCATTTAGGGATAATCATGGTATGGTCAATTTTGGTGGGGCTTACATGATAAACAAGGCCCAAAACAACCGGTATTAAGGACTAAGTCCTTTGATGGTGCAAAATATCGGGATCGAAGATGGCATTCTCGTTTTCATTGGAAAAACAAATCAACGCCACTTCATCAATGGTCAACAAAAACTCAAAGAGTTTCAAGAAAATAGGTGAGAAGAAATAGAAGGGTGGGACAATGGGTAAGTCTCTAAAAACATGAGCTACTCGAGGTAGACTCACACCAATCAAATGAAAAGATTTTCCATTTATTGCATCGGTGGAAGACCGAGATTTCCCTTTATAAGCAATTCCGGGATCAAATATCTCGTCCTCGGTGGAGAAAGGGGAGGGAACATAAGGGGATTCCCCCACACTAAGTCCACACAAAGCATCGTCAAAAGGAGAAGACGAGCTTGTAGTACTCAATAAACGTGGTGATGACGGATTTAGAATTGTAGAAAAATCTTTTAAATCCAAGTTAAAATCTTTTCCTTTTTCATCTTTTAAACTCTCCTTGTGAAAACCCGATTTGATTATGTCAAAAATATTTGGTGTTTCTAAAGCAATGTTAGTCACACTAAAAATTCTCACATTTTGAAATCTTTTTGGTAAAGGTGGTGGCAAGTTTTCAAATCTTTTGTCAACAAAGAAAACCTCCCCATCGGGATCAACGTATTCATCATCCGAAGAATCACTCACAATTGGAACCGAAGGCTTAACACTCTTAACCTCCACCGGCGGAGGGGACGGAACTTCATTTTTCTCAACAACTCCTAAAACTCTATTTAAAATCTTTTTGCAAATGCTTTTGATGGGATTGACATTGTACAAAGATGTGATAGAATACACATGAGAAAGAGTGGAGTTTTGGGTTGCATTAATGACGAGTTCTTCCTCATTGAAACGAAGAGTGATTTTTCTTGCATGCAAATCGATAAGTGCTCTCGAGGTGTCCAAAAAAGATCGACCTAAAATTAACGGAACCTTAGGATCGATGGGAATATCAACAACAATAAAGTCTACAGGATAGTAGAACTTTCCAACTTTAACGAAAACGTCCTCGGCTACTCCACAAGCTAGAATCGTAGAATGATCGGCCATTTCGATTGACATTCTTGAAGGAGTGAGATTGGGAAGATTGAGTGATTTAAAAATCTCAAGAGGCATCAAATTAATACTAGCACCAAGATCGGCCAAGGCGTAGCATTCTTCCATGTCTCGGATAGCACATGGGATTAAAAACTTTCCAGGATCACCGACTTTTTGAGGTATGAGGCTTAGAAAAACCGATGAACAACTAGATAATTTTTGCAATTTTTCTTTGTTATTCAACATACTTTTGAAGTTCGCGGCAAATCGAGGCATCATGACTAAGGCGTCGGCAAAACCTATATTGAAATGCAAGTCACGAAACATTTTCATAAAGAGTTCAAATTGATAATTATTTCGTTCTTGTGCCTTTTCCTTGTCTCGTCTTGAAGGGTAGGGTAAAGGTGGTGTGGGTTGGGGCAAAGTAGGCATAGGCATCGGCCTTGGAATCTCGGGTTCCATGATTGGTATTGGTTCAACCGTAGGTGTGGTTTGAGCGGTACTTCGTGGGCTTGTAATTTTCTCCTTTTCAACCACAACCTCTGGTTCTTTCTCTTTTTCCTTCTCCATAGAAGTACTTGGACGAGAAATGGGTTCTTTGAAAGTTTTACCACTACGAGTAGTAATAACCTTCAATTCTCCTTTCGGGTTCACGATGGTATCACTAGGAAGACCACCCGAAGAAGAGGGCTTACACATGATAGCTTCAAACATTTTAGCCATTCGGTCTTCAAACTTAGATTGCCTAGCATCCGCTTTTAACAACTCTTGCTTAATCTCATGTTGACCTTGCTCCATTTTTTGTTGATTTTGTTGGAGACGTGTGACATTTCCTTCCATTTTATTAGCATGAGTTTTAAGTTCATTAGCAAGTTCGTTTTTAAGCTCGTTTTTCAACTCGGATCTTAAGCTAACCATTTCACGTTGCATATTGTCAAACTTAGCATCATTAGCCTTAGCATAATTCAAAAATTCTCCTTGAAGATTTTTGGTGTGATCATTTTGAAAACCTTGAGTAGAAGTTTGAAAATCACGGTTTTGGTTTTGGTTTGAAATTTGCCCGTTTCCACTTTGATAATTACCCTTGTTATAATTCCTTTGATTTCCTTGGTAATTCCCACCTTGGTTGTTGTTTCGATAGTTATTAGCATTTTGATTTGGTGGAGCTTGATTTTGGCGGGAACCTTGACCGATTTGGTTATAAGTTCCCGTGGCTACATAAGCACTCGAAGTGTTACCATCCGCGGTAATGCACTCGGAAAGATCATGAGCTCCACCACACGACAAACAACTCTTAGAAACCGCTTTAACCGAAGCGGAATTTGAAGCTTCTTGAGCTTTCCAATGGGACATAAGAGTCGAAAACCTATCGAAAAACCGATTTTCCTCATTTGCTTCATCTTGTAAGGCATTGATACTACGAGACGATGATGAGCCCATTTTGGCAACACTCGGTGTGTTACGAGGGCTATAAACCTTAGACCTATTCTCAATTATGACCAAAGCTTCTTCAACCGTTTTACACAAAAAATTACCACCCGCGGCGCCATTCAAATAATCTCTTTCATGATCATTAAGTCCATTGTAAAACGTGTCGATTTGGTGCAAGTCGGAAAAACCGTGATGAGGACATTCATGTAACATCTCCTTAAACCTATTCCAAGCCGTAGAAAAACTTTCATTTAATTCTTGTGAAAATTTAGAAATCTCATTTTTCAAATGCGTAGTCTTAGAGGGCGGAAAAAATTGGTTCACAAATTTTGAAACGAGATCCTTCCACGTCAATATAGAATTGGGTGGCTCTTTCTCTAACCAAATTTTAGCGGGCCCCGCTAAGGAATACGGAAAAAGCATCATCTTAATCGAGTCATTCGAGACATCCTTGAATTTGCACGTGGCGGTAAGACGATTAAATTGGCGGATATGGTTGTGAGGATTGTCCTTCTCATCACCACGAAATTTGTTGTTTTGGATCATCGACAACAAACCCGTTTTCACCTCAAAATTCTCCGCAAGGATAGCGGGAATCACAATAGCTTCTCCATAACCCTCGGTGGGTGCTTGAAGTAACTCCATCATAGTTCGATTCGCCATGGTAGGTGCTTCTCGTACAATGGGTTCATCAATAGGAGACTCCTCACTAGAATGAGTTGGAGTGGGAGTTTTGTTCTTTCGTCTACGTGCACGTTTTGCTTGATTACGAGTTAGCATAAACGTCACGTACAATGAGGAGACGAGCAAAGAAGATTCTTTTTGGTATTTTGTGTTTTTCAATTTTTTTTGTGGTTTTTGATGGTATTAACTTTTTTGGAAATTGGTGAAATGTATTAAGTAGACAATAATCTACAAATCTCCTCCTTAATCAAATCTCTCGATTAAAGAAGCCTCAAGGAATGAAAACGATCACGTGAAGTGAACGCCTTCGATGACTTTAGAATGATGGTGGAACACCAAATCGTTCAAGAGGGTTTAATCAATAGAAACCAAGAAAATATATATGATATGTAATAATACTTTGGGCGGCAAAACCCTCGATTCACTCTCAAAATCAAATACGCACAAGCAAGCGGAGGAAACGAGGCGACGCGAAGCACTTAAGAGCCTTTTTCCTTTAGGTCGTGAAATACAACCGCCTTATACCCACCTTATAGTTTGTATTATCAAGATTAAGCTTCACGAAAGTATTTATCTATTTTTGCCTTTTTCTTTGGTTTGAGATTCGAATACAATGATTGGGTAATGACCTCCCAAGTCAAGGTTGTGATTGCTCACGTATTTGGAGTACTTGTGAATTTATTGTTCTACGTATACAATATATTAATAGTATTCACACAAAAACCAAAAAACGATAATACGTATTAGTAGAGTGCTACAAATACAAATACTATTTATGGCTAATATAAAAACAACAATGGTTCAATCAAAACACAACACGCCTCCCCGGCAGCGGCGCCAAAATGATTGTTGTATTTTTACCCCTTTAGGAAAAGGAAGGTAAATTAGGGCAAGCGAGCACGACGATTTAGGAAAACCGTGTGTGAATGACCCTAAAAGTGAGTTCGTTCTCGAGGAGGCACGTGTGTTGTGTTTTGAATTGATTTTGATTGATGATTTTATTAAGAAGAAAAGAGAATAGAAATGAGAAAGAAAGACGGTTACGAAAACGGATTAAACTACGACGAAAAAGGCGTAAACATAAAACCGTAAAACTACAAAAATTAAAATTTTAACCTAAAAATTAATTTAAAGCTTAAAGTAGTCTAAAATAATATAAATAAGAAATAAAATCCAATAAAAATATTTTAAAACCATTTATTAATTAAATATTCAATTTTAAATGCTAATTAAAGCCCTAAAATTAAATATAATTAATCAAAATGTCCAAAATATGATTTTATTGAACAAATAACTTACTTATATTACCTAAAGACTAAAAAGTATTTTTCCTAATTTTTAAAAACTATTTTTCTATTTTTAAATTACTAAAAACTATTTTAAAACTAAAATAATTATAAAAAATAATAAAATAATGCTAAAAATAATTTACCAGTTTTAAAAATCCTAAATTACTCTAATGAAAAGTAGAAAAATGAAAAAGTATGAAAAATATTAAATTTACCACTAAAAGACAAAACTAGTTTAATTAAAACCCTAATTAAGTTAAATTAATTCTAAAAAATAATAAAAAGATGAACAGTAAAATCTTTTTTTAACCAAAAATCTTAAAATAATATTCTAAGTCCAGGAAAATTGATTAAACTGAAAAATATTACTTTTTGGCACTAAAAGACAAAAACAGAAATATTAAAGTTAATTAAAAACGCTAATTAATCTAAAAAATATAAAATGAACAGTAACTAAAAATCTAATTAATTAGAAAAATCAAAAATAAAATAAGAAAAATTTAGAAACAAAAATCAAGTCCTACTTCCAAAATTTGAACACAAAAGACAAAAAAAAAGAGATTTCTGATAGTGACATGTGACCAAGATTGTCTTTTTGCTTGGCAGTACCAACTAAAGAACTACCAGTGGGAAGTTTGTTCTCACTGCTAGTGTAATAATTTGGTCAGGAGACCAATAAGCTTAGGAAAGCTTATTTGATTGATTTCTTTTGGACAAAAAGGCACCCTTATACTCTTTGGAGTATAAGGAGTCAAATTATGCACAAAAAACAAGCAATCACTTCACAAAATTCTTCACAAATAAGCCACAAAGTTACTGATTAAGCCACAAAGGTAGGTCTGGTTACTGTTGGCCAAATTACATGCACAAAAACGATTTTCAACTCTTCCAATCTTGCATACAAGTCCACAATCTAGCATAGAAATGATTCACAACCCCAGAACTACCTAATATCTAACAGCTTTCAAGGTTTCATGGCAAATTTCAACCAAAATAAGCAGAAAAGTGATATGACAGATTTTAAGCTATCTTTTTCAAGTTTTAGCATGCAAACTGGTTCAAAATCCCACACAACTGAAAACCATACACCCTTACAACCTAACACTAACCTATGGAATGATTCTAACACGTTTTAACTTCACAAATTTGTCACAAAATCTGATTAAAACACAAATCCAAGCACTCCTTTAAAATCTTGAAATGAACTTTTTACAAAGCAAATCTTTCTAAATCCTATTCAAACTGGTTATAACTTACTAAAACATGCATATAACATCTAAATGACCAATATTCAACACTCAAATTAACACTTAACACTTGCAATCAAACTATACCAAATCACAATCTCACAAAATCAGAAAACTTAAAAACTCAAAAAGGAAACAAGGACTACCTTGTTGGGCCTACATCCAGGCCCAACAGTGACTGCTTTGTCACCTCCAATAGACCCGGGTCTATGCAGAACACTTGAACAAACAATCAACAATGAGACCTGCAAAAAGAAAATGAAAACACAAGCAAACACAATATCTGATTTTTCCTTCTTTCTAAAACCTTTTTCAAAAACTTTTCAAAATCTTTCCAATACTTTTCCTTTAAAAAACACCTTAACAAACAACTCACAATCCTGAGAATCAAACCTTGAAATAATTTTCACCAAAAATTTCCCTATTTCAGAAACTATGTTTCTGAAATTTTCAAACACAAAGTGTTTGAATAAATTCAAATGGAACTCAGTATTCTAGCTTAAAATAATTTACCAACTTTTAATATAATCATAAAAGGAATTACACTTTTCTTTAAAAATTACCAACTTTATATTAATTAAAAAGGGATTACAAGTATTTTGCTAGAAAAACTGGAACAAAGAAAAGGGGTCACAAGTCGACTCCCTTTTTATACTAAACTAGAGAACTATCTAGAAAACTTGAATAAAAAAATACAATGTGTAAACCCTAGATATGGAATTCCCAATCTGCCCTTGGAATCTTGGTCAAAAAGCTTCATGTGAAGATGCCAGCTGTGGAGAGTGATGTTTGTGATGATCTTAGCTGTTGAAATGTCCTTGGGGTCCAAGTACTTCATCATACGCGTTGGTTTGGTCGGGTATTGGGTTTGGGGACGAAAGTGATGGGCAGGGGAGGGTCCCACAAGACACATGGGTGTGTCTTGTGGTGTTTTGGGTTGTGGGTTTTGGTGAGGTGGAGTGCAATCAAGGATCTGGAAAAATAGGGGAGAAAACCCTTTGTTTTTAATTTGATTGAGCATGGGGTAATTTAGGGTTTAAGTGAGATTAGATGGTGGTTTAATCCGTTTTTGGTAAAAAGGGATTTAAAAAATGTGTTTGGGTAGGAAAAGGGGAAAGTTTGACTAGGGCTTTGACTTGGTTTATTTAAAAACCGGGTTAAACATTGGGCTGGATGGACGGGTTAGGTTATGGGTATGGGTGGATGGGTGGGTAATGCTGAGGTGGCAAGTTCCGAGTGGTGGTGGAAGTTTGTTTGTTTGTCAAAAATGGCCCCCAAGGTCTTCTCTTTTGTTCATGTTGTATTAAATCAGCAACAACTCCCATATAACACTTAACAACTTTTGGCAAGTTGTCAAAATTGGCACTAAAGGTTTCCAAATTTTTATCAAGGACCTTTAATGCATTTTCTTCATTTTCCAAGGGCTGATCTTGTATAGTCTTCAAACTTTAGGGACCCTATTCATAATTTTGAATATTTGAGGGGTATAAAGTGTAAATCTTCAAAAGTTGAGGGACCAAACTTGACAATCTTCAATTCTTCAAGGGTATTTTTGGAAATTCAAAACTTGGGCCCGGTTCATTGTGCGGCTTCATTTCCCGTGTTCGTTTTTGAATGATTCTTGTGATCTTTTGCCATTTCCTCAATATCCGTACCTAAAAATACACAAGTAACAAACACGAGCATATATTTGGTATATTTGATGATATTTAATGCATTTTAAGCCCGATTTGGACGATGAGACCATGTATAAAAGCAGTCTCATCAATAAACCATCGAAATAAGTCAAACAATGCATCCTCGTGATCATTCAAGACAAAATTAAAATATAAGAGATACACCTAGGAATAAGGGAGTCTAAGTAAATAATTGGCCCACATGAATTCGTGTTAGTTTGCTAACTTATAATAACAATGATCTCGTTTTTAAGCTTGGTTTGGGGAACGTGAAATTTGAGGATGATAAACATTCATGACAGCCAAAACCCCAATGTAAGTCTTTGATTTCTTTACTTGTTTCGTATATATTTCTATCTTTCTAATAAAGGCCAAGGTGGGTTATTTATGATGAAAAATGTAAATCGTTCTTTGAAATTAATGCATTGCATGAGGGAATTGCAATGGTCAAGTGTAGGGGATTTAATAAGTGTGAAAACACTTATCCTTTTACCACTTATTTCCAATAATAACACGACCAAAACATGTATTTTATGTCGTAAAAATTGGAATTATGCGTGGTTTGTGTTTTTATTGTGTTTTAGGACCAAAAGATGAAAAATGAAGGAAACATGGGCTTTCACGGGCTTTTATCGAAGAAAAACGAGAAAAGACGAAGTCAAAAGATCAAGAGTGCAAAAAGAACGGAAGTCCAAGGCCTATTCTAAAGATTTATCGAAGAAAAAGTCTAAAGACAGAAGTTTAATGAAGTCGAAGAACTCAAGTCTAATTATAGAAGAAAATTAGAAGACGAGTTTAATTTACATCGACAAATCCCGAGACAACGTCGACAAAGACGAAGAATTTAAATCGAGTCGAGAAGAAAGAAAGAAAGAAGGAAACACATGCACCTCCCCATCTCCTATAAATACCCTTCTAATAACACATTAGGAAGGTGTTAGTTAATTTAGTCATTTTTTTTTCATTTTTTCCTTTCTTTAGTTTTTTAGAGAGAGAAAGTTGTAACTTTCTCTCACTAAGTTTTTTCATCTTTTCTTCATCTTTTCTTTCAAGTTAAGCTTTATTTAAATCTTTGTATTGGAGTTTCATTAATGAAAAGTTCAAGTTTAAGCTTTTAATCTTCAATCTTTTTCTTCCTTTCTTGATTTACTTTAATTTTTGATCCGAAAATTATATTGCATACGGTTTGATTTTGATTGATGATTATGTGATTAAAAAGTTTATCTTTTTAATCCTTTCTAAGTTTTTGTGCAAAATAAGCTTTGAGCTTTTTATGCTTATTGGCTTATTTAGTACTTAGCTTATTTACTTTTAAAAGTTTTCTTAAAGTTTAAATCTTTTTATGGTTTGATCTAAAAGTTTTGCTTATTTAAAGTTTAAAAAGTCCTTATTTCATGCTTATTAGTTCTGCTCATTATTGAGTTGGTTAAGTCTTGGATTGAGATTATTGAAAATAGCTTAAATCCTAGCTTATTTCGGATTAATTCCCATCGCAAAGTAAACCCCTTTGCGACGGGGTATTGCGACACTTATTGCGATCTGTGCATCGCATAAGGGTTTTGTATTGCGACGCAGCATTGCGATTGGGATTGAGATAGTTTTGCTTTAGGTGGTTTTGCGACATGACTCAGTTTGTGGGATTGCTGTAACACCCCACCATGGCGGAATATGGGGCGCGACGTATGGATATCATCACAACAAACGGTGTCCACACCAACCTCGTTTACGCAAAATAAACATGTTCTGTAACACCCCACCATGACGGAATATGGGGCGCGACGTATGGATATCATCACAACAAACGGTGTCCACACCAACCTCGTTTACGCAAAATAAACATGCAAACACGAAATCAAATAGTCACACATAAAATAACCAAAAATAAGACTGAGTGACGAACCTCAAAACCACGATTGTCACATCACTCCCTCCTAATAGAAATCTCGTCCCGAGATTTACTCCTTAGGATCAAACACACAACCAACAAATCACATGAATACTTGTTCTAAATGAACACTTTCCTGTTCCCACGTGAACTCTAGTCCACGTTCCAAATTCCATCTACCCATAACTACGGTATATTACCCTTTTTATCCAACGTCCTAGCTTCACGATCCAAAATCTCTATCGGCTCTTCGATAAAACGAAGACTCGTATCCATACTAATATCATCTAACGGTACTTGCAAGTCAGTTCTTGCTAAGCATTTCCTCAAGTTTGATACATGAAATACGTCATGCACACTACTAAATCTCTCCGGTAATCTCAACCTATACGCCACTAGCCCAATCCTTTCAAGGATTTCAAATGGACCCACAAATCTAGGTGCTAACTTCCCTTTCCTTTCCAAACCGCATCACCCCTCTCCATGGTGAAACCTTTAGCATAACTTTATCTCAAATCTCAAAGGCTTACGCCTCTTGCCCGCATAGCTCTCTTATCGGTTCTTTGCTATTTTCAACCCCTACTTAGTCACTGCCACCACCTACATAGTTTTCCCGATCCACCTCCATAGTTTTCCATCATTCGGAAGTTCTCCCAACCTTAAACACATCCAATGGTATATGCAGGATTGCATAACCAAAAGCTTCCAATAATATTCACATGAAACATGCCATAACCACCACCTCATCCTTAATTCCCATGCTCGGCACCAAGTAACTAACCATCCTTCATAATCACATATGTTACACCTCTTCTCTAGGTGAATGGTCCATTGTTCGCGACTACAAACCTCTTGCTCTAACGGTTTCTCTTCAATATCACCCCACTATCTTCACAATCCTCTTGCTTCCTCGAATCATTCTTCCTCCATTCTACTTTTTGCTTGTCTCTCCACAATCTTAATTTCCATTCCATCTTATGTCCTGTCTTCAGCCTATAATTTAGGTGTTTCCTCCTTTTATTCTTTACATCCTCATCAATGGGGAATATGCCCCTTTCACCGGTGACTCTCTCTTTGTAGGATAATTCTCCCTAATATAATGCGTCCTCCAACTATCTCTAAATCTCACGCCAATGCTCTAGGTGTCTTTCTCAATTACCCCTACAGTATACTCATACCAACCATTAGTCTATCAACGGTATACTACGCTTGCTTTCCATCGCCTCTTCCCTTGCCACAATTCTTCATAAGGCATTCCATACCTATTAGGTTAACTTTTACACAAAACCTCCTATTCCATCGCATCTGTACGCAATCCTTCCAACTTCTCAACTATGTGACTTCCCATTCCTCTTGAATTATGAGATGAATTAGTCAGTCTATCGACTATCACCCAACTCTCGTCGTACTTATTCCTCCACCCCATTATGTATCCCTTTCACCAACTTCGTCCTTACATCGCTCTTTCTAAGCTACTCCTATCTACGTAGAAAGTATAGTCTACGTCCCTTTTCTCCATACGATTGTCCAAGCCACGCAACATACACGTTGACGCGTTCTCTGCTTTAGACAACTCAACTCGTGCAACCGATATCCTTTATCCAAACCGCCCTAATACGTCATCCCTATAGTTCAAGTTCGTCTCAGCTTCACCTCATCCTTCTTATTCCATGTCTCATCGACCATGCTTGCCTTTCCCAAATGGTACTTGGCCTTGCAATTTTCTTTCATCAATTAACTCCACCCATCACCTTTGCCAAATGTTCAATCAAGATGATTGAATATGTGTTGGAGACGTTCATGATCCGTATAGATCATTCTCCACGTCTCGTACACCAAATGCCTCTAGCATTCTAGGCAGATATAACAGTCCAGCTCCACTAACTAAGTCTATCCAGTTCTTCCAAATCTTCAGTTCCTGCAACGTATAAGCGATCGCCTTTCTTTGTCGTCCTCGTACGCGTCCAAATCCTTGCTCCACGTATCGTCATGCTTCGCGAATTCATCCAGTCCTTTCGATAATGCCAAGATCGGCTCATTATCCAATCCACTTCTTCAGCCTCCAAAATGCTTCCTCATCCTTCTTCACTTCGCCCCTTGCTGGTTCCATGATATGCCATCATCTCTAACTACTCATCATGGTAAACTTAATACTAAAACTCACACTCGAAAATCTCACGTATAACTCCACTCCAAAACCAACACATAATTCGCCTCACTCTCCTTCTCAGATTTGAGTAGATCAAGATGTCGTCGATGCTCCCGATGACAACTCGTTTATACACGTTCATGCACACTTGGTTCATTGACACCATGAAAACCGCTAGTGCTTTGGCGAAGCCAAATGCATAACCGTAAACCCAAAGCATTCATACAACATCCTTAGCAGTTTCAACTATGTCCTCCTTGCACCCTCTCTTAGCGGCAACACGAATAAATTCCTACCTCGTTCTACTTGCAAAATTCTACACGCATTTTAAAAGACCAATGCTTACTCTCATCAGACCACTCAACCGCTTTCCACATCCAATCTACTACTAAGCAACTCAACTGTTACCTTGAATCCGTTGAAATTTCCATCAACTCTTGTTCTTGAAATCATTCCATCAACAATTTCCTTGGAAAGGCACTAACTGCAACTCCTCTTACTTCTCCTACTTGCTCTATTCATGGTTCTATCTCAAAATAATAGGCAAACCTACTAAATTTCAGGAAATTTTCAGAAAACATACATGCCTTACGAACAATATCCCCTTCCAACACTCTCTATGGCACGTTACTTGTGCCAATATCCATACATTACACAAATCTCTATTCATCTCCCTTGGCACTCCTAATAGACCTCATGCCCACATTAGTTCGTCTACGAACCTCTTTCCTCCCCACTAAGGGTATTCCGACCGTTCTCTCATGGTCACCTACTTAAGCGTGTAGGTGCGACCAAGTCTTTCATATGACTACCTCAACGCTCCCGAACAATACGAAACCAAAACTACATCGTGAGTCCATCAGATACGATCAACGAATCAAATCCACGGATAACTAACGACATTTCACGTGCACCAATTAAAACAAGTCAAAAACCACGAGACTCAAAAGAAAACTCAAACCCAGAACATGTATCAATTCAAAATGACCCATGACAACGAAAAATAATCCAAGAAACACCCAATGGCAACCAAAACATATTACGCCCTGCGGCATATTATTTAAACCGTGCAAAAGACTGACCTTTCCAAAAGAATATATTTTTATTTATTATTTTTTTTACCTCCCCACATCTATGTGACTCAAACCATCTACAAACAACCTTCTAGGCGATCTCAAAACTCAACCCAAAGACTAGGTATCCCGTGCACCCCAAATAAAAATAAACTACTATTCAAAACTCAACCTTGAACCCGATACTTGTACAACAATTCCGACCAGTCCACTGACCTCCCATGACTATACTTTCTGAGTATTTGAAAAGTACGTTATATAATTTTTGGCTTTTGAATCACTCAAAAAGCTCTAAAAACGAACAAGTTATGACCAAAACAGTTTTATATTAATGAAAGATAAAATTGTATGTGAAATCTTCATAAACTCAATTTAACCTTGTATTAATAATTATAAATGACGTGAATCGGTTAAACTCAATTATATAAACTATGTAAGTAGAAAGAAATTTTACTTCGCTTTATTTTAAAGAAAGTCTTTTAGAATTTGAAATAAATAAGTGTTGATTAAAAGAAATCTTATGTTACATCTTGTTTCAAACACGACTCCAACACCTTACCCTTATTTTACCGAATACAACCAACTATGTAACCCTATAATAGATTTCCAAGTCCCCCCTTTTTCTCAGTATATACCGACCAAAAGAAATGTAAGACCCAACACAAAAGATTTCATTATCTCAAAAGAAATCCCAAGTTATTTCAATAGACTTAAAACCAAGAACATCATTTTTAAAACGTACACATGAAATACAAAACTCAAAGAATACGCTACAAGACACACTTCAAAAGATTCAAAACGTCGTTGAAACTCCACCAAACTCGAGCACTAATAAATTGTTTAAACACAAGAGAGCACTAGGTACGTTCAATAACTACTGAACGACTGTAAATCATAACATAACATCTATTAGTATATATACATCCGCATATGTATACCTATTGAATCTCCCAAGCATACTCGTTATCATACACGTAAGTCAATCAATCGCTTTATACGCTCGTTTTTCCATACGAGTAATCACCATCTCACCGTGCCACAACAAGGCATAAAGCCCACCTCCAAAACCAAACCATATCGTGTGACCCCATAATCACACACCACAACTATAACCCAAAACATATAATACAAAACGAACCATAGCCATATCATAGGCAGCCATTACGTAAACCCATATATTATACATATACCCAAATTCTACATCTCATCATATACAAGCATGTACTAACCCTCTTTCATGCAATCATACTTGAGAACCCATTGAAGTTGTGGTACTTATATAACTATGTTGGCCACCATACTTATACAATTACCCTTTCCCCAATGCACTCCCCCCCTATGATGACACTTATAAGAATCAATACAACATATAACACATAAATACATCTACTCACATAAGCTCATAACCACATAACCAAATAGGTCCAAAACCCCATCTATTAAATTAACATAGTAAAACTCTTGGAATACCAAAATCCATAGTCTAGCTAAAACAACATAGACTAAATCCAAAACGAAAACATAATCAGTTATAAGTCATGTCGCCTATAAGAGTGGAAACAACATAAAATCCTTCATACACACCTACTCCTAATAACTCGAACCACCACATGATTCTTAGGGAACATGACTTAAACATCAAAAGAAAAATATTATACCTCAGGTACATAAAATAACCCAACAAAAGATAGAAACTACCATGTACCAAATTATGTACTATAATGTACAATTTAAGCAAAATACGACAATGACTAGCGTGGACGATTATGGTTCAACCCGCACTAGTCACAACCCGAAAAGAAAATAACATGTGGCTAAGTATGAACTTACTATGGTTCAATTCATACTAGTCAAAACATCGTAATAAATAACATCCCGACACATCAATTTATGTAAAATGCACACATACTCCTATGACGCCTATATGCAGGGACCCTTAAGCTATAGACTAGGCTACGCGACTAGGCAACCTAATTCTCTATAACCACTGTCTCTGATACCATTCTGTAACACCCTATCATGGCGGAATATGGGGCGCGACGTATGGATATCATTACAACAAATGGTGTCCACACCAACCTCGTTTACGCAAAATAAACATGTAAACACGAAATCAAATAGTCACACATAAAATAACAAAAAATAAGACCGAGTGATGAACCTCAAAACCACGGTTGTCACAATTGCAATTGGATTTAAGTTTCACATTGCGATTGGGTTAAGTTTCATATTGCGATCACATTATTGCGATTGGGATTGCGATTGGTTTCCTTTTGGTGATATTGCGATAGGATCTAGTTGTCATTATTGCGACAAGATTCCTTTTGGTTACATTGCGACGGGATTCCGACAGGGTATTCCGATGGGCTAAATGTTTGTTTTTACAAAGTCTTAATTTCCAAAAATTGCATGCTTCCTGAAATCTCTGTTTTTACCAAGTGTTTTGCACTTACCCTTCTCGTAGAATAGAAAATCAACTCCCCCTTTTAGTGACTATTACCGAATATTCCACCATTAACCGTGATCAATTCGATTAGATATCGAGAACGATATCGAGTACACAAACGCAAAGCAAAAGTCATATATTAAATATGCGTATGCTAGAAACTACTATGATCTTTTAAACATTATGCAAACCTTCGTAATTGATTTTTAGAGATTTTAATTTTGCCACCACATATCTTATTAACAAGATGTCTATCAAAATACTCAAGTGGAATCATCTTTATGCGAAGTTATAGGGAAATATGTCGGGTTATTAGTCCCTTTAGACCATTTTTTGCTTACGGTGTTACGTAGTAAAAATCTTTCTAAAGATGTAAATTTTGTCTACAAAAGAGTAAAAAGTGTAGTGGAGAAGAAACTCATCTTTATTTTGACCCCACTGCTGCCACATCAACACCACGTAACACCAAAACAACTCTTAAAAGTACCCCTCGCTCATAACATTTCTTTCTCCTATCCACTTTGCCCCCCCCCCCCCTTAATTTATTTTTCTTTTTCATTTTTCACACAAACTAAAATTCATTTCATTAAATTAAAAATTATAAATACATAAATAAAAATACATTACTAACATAAAACTACAATCCGGAACCAACAAACATTTTAAAAATTTACAAAATTAGTAAATTTAAACCAAAAAAGTTATAAAAAACAAACGATAAAGGTAAGAATTATAAATACAATTTCTGTTTAGCAAAAAAACAAAACACTTTAAACATAAACAGTTTTTTTCTTTTTGGTGAAACACGCACATACACACAATAAACAAACACACACTTTATATACAAACATACACTGTCTTCTCGTTGATATCTGGCAATGGTTCGGCGAATGTGAGGGGTCGGTGTGGGAGCCGACGAACACCAGCTCGATGAAGGCTCCCTCTCCACTACACCGTTTCCTTTAAGTTACATTTGATTCATTATTTCATGTCCACGAGTATTACATACCATTAGTTTCTTAAACAACTTATCCTATACCACAAAATCTAGCAGTTTCAAATATTGCTCCCGAACCTACTATTTTTCGAACAGAAGTATTTTAAAAGCAAGTAGCAAAGCCAGAACATAATTACAAAAGGTTTGTACAAGATGTACTAGATCATAAATCAACTCGATCCAATTCGGATGAGAATTCCTACTTTTATTTAAGATCCAATAGTGGGATAAAACCTCTTCTTGCTCGTCGAGAGTGCACCTGAACCTACTCTACCCTTGAGAACTTCTTCTAGGAAAAAACACATCAAATCAGCTCAAGTATTTCATTACTCCATAGATAAATGTTAATCATGTTTCTTAAGCACTAGTGTATCCTCTATTTCCATTAATTTTTTTATAGAATATTCCTCAAGTTTGTATTCCTTTCTTAGCAAATGTTTTACTAGTAGTGACCAATTTCTTATTCTCAATTCAGTTCTCATCTTGAATGGGTGAAGGATGTGTCAACTAAACTAGCTGCCTGAAAAATGAATCAGACGTTCGAACTGACATAGTTTCCATCTTTGTACAACCCAATTTATTCTAAGTGGGTTAGTTGACATATTAAAGAAAGGCTAATAATTAAATGTTGTAATCAAAAGGAAGGTCAATATTACAAAGACAGTTTCTATATTGCAAAACTAGCTATAGTCAAAGTTCTTAGAGGTTGGGGTACGGTGACCCATGGCTCAAGCCATGGGCATAACGCGAGGACCAAAACGTCACCCCAACACCGTGACCTGCGTTATACCCTTTGGCGTCGTACCCATCAGTCCAAAATGATGGCTATACCGCGAGCCTACGGCGCGAGCACTACACCATGACTCGCGTTATATCTCGCATTTTCGTTTTTTTTTCTTTAATTTTTTTTAAACTCAAATACCAACGGCTAGTTACCGTTTTTTCAAAAAAAATCAAAAAAATGACCGTTGGAGGTCAAATTTGAACTTTTTTCAAATTAAAAACACAAAAAAAATTAGTTTTTTACCTATATAATCCAAATTAAAACCACATTTTTATATACGTTCTACACATCTTCACCCGAACAATTCCAACAATTTCAACTTTTTTAACAATTACAACAATCTCAAAACACACAACAAATTCCAGAACATTCTTCTCAAGAAACATTAGTACCCGATACCCAAGAAACCCAAGTACCTGAAACACAAGTTGAAGATTCGTCTTCGACAATAAAATGTCGAAGAAAAATAAGGGTAAAAAACCCCGTGAAATTCGTGAAGAGACGGCTCAAAAAAATCCAAGCGAATGTTTTGGTCACAAGAGGAAAAAACAACTATTGGTCGAATGCTTTATCGAGATTTCCGAAAACGCTAAAGTCGGTGATGACCAAGACCGAGACACGTTTTCGTATAAAAAACTAGATATTTATAACGAACGTGCCCTCGGTTTAAAACTTGGGGAGCGTAACAAAAATATGTTGACGGAAAAGTAGACACCAATGAATCGGAAAATAACAAAGTTTAATTCGCTATACGACTCAACAAAGTTGCTATGTGGAAAAAAATGAAGAAAATTTGATGACTAGGGGGGAAATTTTATATAAACAAGGTAACAAGAACAAGGATTCCCCTCACAAAAGTGCGTGGCTTTTTTTGAGGAACAAATATAAATGGAAAAATCTCGAGTCAACACAATCAATAAGGAACCGAGGCTGCACCATTGAGCCCGACATGTTTGGTGATGACGAAATTCCCTGACCATCCGGTGCTCCCCAAAAGGCTAAAGCTCAACCGCCACATTCGGCTCACAAAAAGATCAATTTGCCGAAGTAATTAAGCAACAAATTCAAGCCGATCGGGACAAAAAAACAAGAAAATTTGGACCTTGAGATGAGCGAACGACTTGCATTTCTCGAGCTACAAAAAAGAAACGAGGCTTTGAAGATTCTAGGCATGAATACTACGGGATGGGCTCAAGAAGATGTCGAAAAAATCGAAAAATTGAAAGAAGAACCCCGTCAAAGATACTTGAACTTTTAATTCTTTCTATTCAAATGTTATTTTTTTCGGCTTTATTTTTTTTATTCGAATGTAATTTTTTATAGTTGTAACGTTTTTTATTTCTAATGTTTTTTAATTAATAAAAATTTAGTTTTTATATATTAGTTTGTTAAAAAATGATGATACCTTTATAACACCAAAAATCTAGTTTTACAAGGGAGGCTGAATTATGGTGTTATGGAGTTTCTGGTATTATGGAGTGAAATGCTGACGTGGCACTCACTTTTTCCATAACACCAAACTATGGCTTGAAACCATACCCTAGAATCTTAGAGAGGAGGGTTTCACGATGGTGGAATGCTCGTCGAAACAACGTGGCATGCTCGCCGTCCCTCTTCGCCTCTCGCTACCACACCCACCCCCTCTTCGCCGTAAAGATTTCAGAAAACCGAAATCTGAACAACGAGCTGATGTGGGGTACATTCAATATTCTATTATTCTTTTTTCTGGGATTTATTGTGTATGTGTTGTGTGTGTATGTTTTGTGTGTGTGATATGTTGATTTCTAATAGCAAGAAGAAGAGTAGTATCTGTACTTTATCAGCTTAAATAAAAAAAAGGATTATTTGTGTAGTTTTGGGCCAAATCAGAGATCATGGGCTGCTGCAAGGGGTAAACAACCCATTGAAACATCCCTTTTTCCTATGCTGCCTCTTGTTGTCCGAGTTTTTTTTACAATATTTACCTTTGTGGTTTAAGGTTTATCATATTTTTGTTTAATTTTTATAATTTTTATAATTTAAATAATGTTTTTAACTTAGAATTGTATTTTTATTTTTTTGGTGTATTGTATGTATTTGTACTTTTAATTTAATATAATAAATTTTAAATTGTGTGAAAATGAAAAAAAGGAAAAAAAAATAGTGGTGGGATCAACATGAAAAGGTGTTGGTGTGTTGTGAGTGAATGGTATTTTTGTTAGTTGTGTTATGCTGATGTGACGTTGATATGACAGCTGTAAGGCCAAAATAAAGAAGGTATACCTTTTCATGATAAATTTCTCTTATAGTCATATCAACTACGAAGCAATGGCTTCTTCACCAATTAAATGTTAGTAATGCATTTCCACATGAATTTATGTTGAAGAGATTTTTGTGACACTTTTTATGGGATATCATAAAGACAAACCTAGAAAAGTATGAAATCATATAAAGGCACTTTATGGTTTGAAATATGCTTCAAGACAATGGAACCATATGAAATCATATGAAGCCACTTTATGGTTGGAAATGCTTCAAGACAATGGAACCAAAGAGTTGACAAACTTTTGTGTACCTTGGGATACACATAGTCTAAAAATAATAACTCATTGTTTGTAAAACAACAAGGTGAAGATTTTACACCTATTATTCTTGTATATGTAAATGATGCAAAACAAATTACACTCGCTAAACAAGCTTTGGGACATTTACAAAACTTATATTGGTACGTATCTCAATCAAATGAGTATGTCCTTGATTTATTACAAAATTCATGTGATAGAGATTTTATTTCATATACTTTTGAGGGTCATTTATCCATTTAATTCCCTAAATCACTTTTTTGGAGTTTTAGGTACTTGGGATGCAAACGGAAGGGATACACGTTCCTTGGCCTCTTTATGAAGACGAACTTAATTAGATAGAGAAAGTAAAGGTTCCATGATGACGTGGTCACGAGATGTGCCCAGAAGGTGTAAAATTAATGACAATTTGACGGTTCAATATGTTGAGACGACCTCCATGATGATGTGACAATCCCGAAGGCGGGGCGTCATAGCTTAAAAAAGGACGGTGTTAGTGTGACAGTGGAAGAAAACCCTAAAGATCGATTGTGACTGACGACATCACAACCATGACCTGACATGTCACATTGTTTTTCGTAACCATGACCTGACATGTCATATTCTTTTTTGTAATTCGTGTATAAACCTTAGAAGATATTTCATACTACCTCCGTCCTATATTAAGTGTCCAATTTGACATTTTTCGGTCTTAATTTTTAAACTTTGACTATAAATATTTTTATTTATATTATATATTACTTGATAATAATTATACCAATAGAAAATTATTTAAAAACTCCATCTATCCATATATTTTGCACCAAGTATTATACAACAAAATAAAAATATTTATGATCAAAGTTCTAAAAGATAGACTAGAAAAACTTAAAGTGGACATTTAATATGAGACGGAGGGAGTAGCTTCTAAGCATTCTTGGACTGAAGAAACCTCATGTATTGATGATAGTCTTTCGTCTCAAATTAATAGTCTATTATATTATTTTTTGCTGGTTCAAAATTATAGTCCTATTCTAAAAATAATAAATGTAAGTAATGTAATAAGTTTATCATATTACACTTATTGGTACTAAAAATTACAAATTACATAAAAAGTTTTAATCAATTGCTATAAGGTAAAAGTATCATTTTGCAAAAAAGTAAAAGAAAGAATGAAGTGATAGTGATTTTTTCTGAAATAATACTATGTTTTTTGTCAAGTTACTATTAATTTAAGACGCAAGGAATAATCATTTGATTATGTTTACGTTTTTTACCCTGACAAAACGACAACGGTAATATGGGATATTCCCCATTACACTATAAATGTAATTGCAATAGATTAGATTAAGCAAACTAGAAATTACTCGACTTTAACACTGTGTTCTCAAGATAAGTGTGTTCTCTAGATTTTTATGAAAGAGAAAGGAAAGGGAATGGAAAGAAACAGAGGGGGAATTTGAAGCTTTTTTTCATCAAAACTTTCCTCAGAGTTTTGGGCGGATTAGGAAGGAAAGCTCAAGGATATATTTAAATTAAACAATTTACCCCATATTCCAATAACTACACATCTTCTTTGCCATCTTCTGTGTAAATCTGTTATCACGATTTTGAGGTTAGATAACTAATATAAACTCATTAATATGAAAATTATCGAGATCGAATGATTAGTTGGGGGTTTTAGCAACTTGTCGTAACATTTTCTATGGTTATGTATATTGAAGGCGACTTTTCTGTTGTTATTGGTGGCTTTCAAGTCTATCTCTTATACATATTAGGGTTATTATATTGCTCCAGAATTTACATGCTTTGTATATGAGCCTCTCTATTATTTTGGTCAAAATCAAATTTGAGAAGGAATGAAACATTTCGTACGTGACTTTATTCATTTTGTTCGTTGATGAATAGGTGTCAAAAGGATACAAATGTAATTGTTTATGATCTATCATTTCTTTTCTTTCGACTAATTTTTTAACTCGAGAACACCAAAATATTTAATCACTTCCGTTCCTTTCAGTCACCTTTCTTTTCTTTACTTTCCTTTCTCTCCTTTTTCCATCCTACAATAACTCGAGGACACAGCGTAAGTAAACACAACTTTCTCAAATAAGATGTTCTCGCCATTTTACTTATACATTCATTTAAAATTCATCCATTTAAGTTAATATTAGTTTAAAATCAAAAACCAAAAAAATCTAAAAAATTTATTTGCTTTTAATGTACAAAAAAATAACTATAAACAATCATGACCCCTTAATTATTAGATTTAAATAACATACACTTTAAACCTGTCTCACAATTCTATATAACTATCAACCATATAGTCTTACCAATATTAAATACATAAGCTTAAGAAGGTTGAAAATTTAACGTGTTACAATCTGACACATTAATATTTTACTTATGACGTATAGTCCCTATCCGGGTCATGAACCCGGCCCACGGGTACTATCTGTATCCGGCCCATCACGGATGGGTTGGATCAATGTCATCTAAGACTATGAGTTTTAGATGAACAGTGGCCGCATGAGTCATGCGCGGCCCACGACCCGGCATAGCCGGGACGGGGTCGAATAGAGTCACAACTCAATTGGGACTATGATTTACTTTAAGTGAGAGGATATACACTAACCTAATTAGAAGATATCAATCAACTAATTATGGTCCTTATCCTTTACTTGGGGCTGAAGCTATGGTAAAAGCCCATTAGGGTTTTACCACCTATATAAAAAACCCCCAAGGGTTCCACAAAGGTATCATATTCTTTACTCTCACATCTCACGCACTATCAACCCTAAACTGATTACTTACTCTCACGCTGGAGTCTAATCGTGGGATACACTCCCACGGTAAGCCTAACGACGTGTTTCTTTAGTGTCCAGGATCTCAAACCAAAGTTCACTTGGTGCAAGAGCCAGAGCCCAAACACTCGAATTAAGCCTAATTCGGGTTAATCTTGATTATCCAACTTTTGTATCAACAAGTTGACGCCATCCATGGGACCCTACAGTAAACTAAAACTCTATTGATGACGAAGGGAAGCCCTTATCAGGGAAACCCAAGGAACGACAATGCGTGGAACCGGAAATCAAGGGAGACATCCCCGTAACCCCTACTCCACCTCTCACATGGCAGGCAGGAGGGCATAACAGCCGCAACACGGTACTACAATTCACTAGGGGTGCAGGCACGTCCCTGAATACCCCACCACCTACTCTCACCTTAGACAAACCTGAAACGGGGCCAGCACCACACACCCACAACAAGGAAAAGCAAAGGTCGTCTGTTAGAAAGATGGATCACGAGCTCGCCTCACTCGATGATGAAGACATTGAGGGTGTGCTCACACAAAACATAGACAAGATCATCCCTTCCATCACGGCAAGGTTGAATCTGGGGAGGAAACTCCAATCCAGAATCAATTTTAGCAGTGCCGCACGGGACACTCCTCTCCAAACCCGAAAAAGACGAAGAAGACACCGGGTCGAGGAACAACCTCCACTCGAGGAACAAGCACGGCCACGGAATGTCTTCGAACGCATATGTGATCAAATTATGCAAGAATTGCAAGTGACGCAAGGGGAATCGGATCATTCTGATGGATCTGTGGGGCACGCGACCTTGGAAACTCCATAGAGTGATAATCGCCGCACTAGCGTGTGGAGGAGAATAGATCCAAAAGCAAAGAAAACCACCATCTCCTCTTGAAAGAGCGGCTACTATACCCAATCAAGGGGTAGAGTAGGACCGCCCTACCACGATACTTCAGGATCTGATTCAGATGACCATCACCCAAGGCGCCGTCGCACAAGGTATTCTTCTTCTGAACCATCAGATGAGGAGGGATGACGCTACGGGCACTCACATTATCATATGAATGATGAAGAAGATCTCTCCCTGCCGTGGTGTAGTGAAAGAGAATATGCCTTCACCACCCGCATACAGAACAACTTCGAGGACAAAAAGTATCGCATGCCGGCGTGTGTCAAAACCTACGATGGATCTGGTGACCCCGACGACCATCTCAAAGTTTTCACCGTACAAGAAAAAATTAAACGATGGCCGATCTTATATGGTGCCAAATGTTCAATTCAACCCTGATTGGTAATGCCTGCGACTGGTTTGAAAAACTTCCCTACCGAAGCATTAACAGCTTCGATGAGCTACGCTCGGCGTTTATAAGAAATTATACCCAACGGTTAAAGTATAATAGAGACGCCGGTCTCATTGGCAACGGTCAAACAAATTCCTAGAGAATCTATGGAGGACTTCACAGAATGCTTCAAAGACGAATGCACGTGTATAAGGTCGTGCCCAGCTACGCTCGGCGTTTAGAAGAAATAATACCCAAAGGATAAAGTATAATAGAGACCCGGTCTCATTGGCAACGGTCAAACAAATGCCCGGAGAATCTACGGAGGACTTCAAAGAACGCTTCAAAGACGAATGCACGCGGATAAGGTCGTGCCCAGAAGTCCTCTAAATGTCCAACTATATGCATGGAATAACAGACAAGGAACTAATCTGATGCCTCAATGATAGACGACCTGAAAAGTTTGACGAACTCATGAAAAGGGTTAGAAACTTTTTGGAAGGGGAGACTGTCGTGTTCGCAGCTTATCCCTCAAGGGGAAACCAAAGCTATCGGTCGAATGACCAATAAAAAATGCAGTCAAACAATCAAGGCAACAACAGGAGCTCGGATTATAAACATCAAGCAAAAGGAGGACGGTCGAACGATAAGTTTACCCCCTTAAAGATGACATACCGAGACATCCTATTGACGGAAGGAGCCAACTTTCCAAGGCCTCCACCCATGACAACTCTGGTCGATCGTCGTCAGGGGAATGGCTTTTGAGATTTCTACAATGACAAAGGCCATGGCACGGACGAGTGCATCCAGCTCAAGAAGCATATCGAGTCACTGATCAAGTCAGGCAAGCTCAAACATCTTGTCAAGGACTGGAAGGATGGGAATGATAACAAAAGGAATGATAAAAAAGACTTCCAGAAGGATAAGCCCACAACCATAATTATGATTCAGTTGTGGCAACGCCGGACAAAGCAGAAAATTAGCCAAAAAGTTCATGCAACAAGGAAATCTCATTCCCTCCTATCACTGCAAGCAATGTGGTGGATGCACCTCTCACGGTTGAGGTAAGAAATGGAAGCCAGAATATCCGTCGCATGTATGTTGATGGAGGCTCGTCCGCGGAAGTACTATACGAACATTGCTTCGTACAACTACGGTCGGAGATCAAAAACAAAATAATGTCGGCCACGTCGCCGCTTATAGGTTTTAGTGGAGAGTCTATCTGGCCAATAGGGCAGTTAAGATTGTTAGTAACCATTGGAGATAAATAACATTCAACTACAGCATGGATGAACTTTATGGTTATCCGCTTACACTCTCTATACAATGGTATTATCGGAAGGCCGAGAATCCTGGCCATACGGGCGGTCCCATCTACAGCACACGACATGATAAAATTCCCGGTCGAGGGGGAACTGTCACTATCTTTAATTCAGCAGTCCACCATCGGAATGTCACGCCATCACGGGGCCAAACCAATCACCTCCCAAAAAGGAAGGATCACCGCCCGCACACTGGAAGGTGGCAATCCATCCTGATTACCCAGAGCAAGAGGTGGCCATCGGAGGAACTCTCTCCGAGAAAGGAAGGAATGCCATGTGCTCCCTTCTTAAGGCAAACCTCGATGTATTCGCTTGGGAGCCAAAGCATATGACGGGGGTACCACGCTCATTCGCTGAACAAAAGCTTCAAATTCGTCCAGGATACCCTCCCGTGAAACAAAAGAAGCGCCAGAACGCAGTCAGGTTATCATAGAAGAGGTAAAGAAACTGGTTGATGCAGGAATCATGCGAGAGGTTTATTACCATGAGTGGCTCTCTAACCCGGTCATGGTCAAGAAACACGATGGAAGCTGGCGTATGTGCGTGGACTTCATGAACTTGAATAAAGCTTGCCCACAGGATTGTTATCCGTTACCGGAAATCGACTGGAAGGTCTAATCCCTATGTGGATATCCCTTTAAGTGTTTTTTGGATGCATATAAGGGTTACCTTCAGATTCAGATGTCAGAGGAGGACGAGGAGAAGACAACGTTCCATACCAGTCAGGGTGTGTATTGCTACACAAAAATGTCGTTCGGACTCAAGAACGCGGGCGCAACGTACCAACGAATTGTAGACAAAGCGTTCAACTCATAAATTGGTCGTAACCTTGAAGTCTACATTGACAACTTGGTTATTAAAAGCCACACAAAAGACGAGCTTCTCTGTGACGTCCAAGAGACATTTGATAACTTGAAAAAAATCAACATGAAGTTGAATCCCAGAAAATGCACATTTGGGGCAACTGAAGGAATGTTCTTAGGATACATGATAGACCCAAACGGCATCACACTGTGCCCTAAAAAAACTGAGGCCGTGATACAGTTACCATCTCCTCGGACACTGAATGAGGTGTAATCACTCAAAGGAAAGTAGGTCGGGCTTAACAGGTTCCTCTCGAAATCCGCAGATAAGTCACTTCCTCTGTTCAAAACGCTTATGAAGGGCTTAAAGAAAGGGGATTTTCGCTTGACAAGAGAGGAAGAGGAGGCACTCGGACAGCTTAAGCATCGCCTAGCAGCCCTTCCAATGCTTATTACCCCGCGACCTAAGGAGGAGCTAATCATGTACCTATCTGCTACGCACGGAGCAATAAGTGTCGTCCTGATGACTGACCGGAAAGCAGTTCCAACTCTAGTCTACTTCATAAGTAGAGCATTGCAAGGACCGGAGTTGAATTACTCCCCGATGGAGAAGTTGGTCTTATCATTGGTTTATGCCACGAAACGATTGCGTCGTTACTTTCAGGCGCACCCAATTGTGGTCATCATGGAAGTAGCAGGAAGGCTGCAGAAGTGGAGCGTCCTACTTGGGGAGCACAACATTTCATATAGGCCACGGACAACCATCAAGGGACAAATCTTGGCGGACTTCATTATTGAGAATCCTGATGAGGATGTACCAATGTCTCCAAAGGATGAAATCCCAAAAGAGCCATGGGTACTATTCACCGATGTATCTTCATGTACGGATGGGTCAGGGGCAGGTCTCATACTCACAAATCCATAAGCCATGGAGTTTACTTACGCCTTTCACTTTGAGTTCACGGCCACAAACAATGAGGCGGAATACGAAGCATTGATTGTTGGGAATAAATTAAGGCCAGATCACTTGAGCGCTAACAAGAACAAAACAAGCGTTGACAAGAACAAAACAAGCGCTGACAGCTCAAGCGTTGACAAGATAAAGTCAAGCGTTAATACATTGAAGACAAGCACTGATGGAAGATATACTCTACGCGTTTATTGTATTCTAGATTACTTCTAGTAAAGATAGGAACAACAATGTATTTTCTATATTTATCTTTACCTAGAATAGTTGATACGTAGATTATTGTACAAGGCTTCTTATGTCTATAAAAGAAGGCCTTTAGGTTAATGTTTAATATAAGTTTTCATTCGTAAACTACTTTCATTGTAAGCAAGTTTGATATTAATAATCAAAGTGAAAGTTTGTTTATATCATTGTGTGTTCTTGTTTAAGTGTTAAATTCCGCATAACACTTAGATTCGTAAACATATACAAAGGTTTCTCTAAGTGTATTACTTGATCTAATCTCGTATACATAAAGCTAAATCGATCTAAGTTTGGGATCAACAAGTGGTATCAGAGCTTGTTGAGAAACTTTTGATCTTAAAGAACACAAGAACCCTAGAAATCACCAAAACCCTAATTTTCTCAAAAACCCTAACAACATCATGTCAACTCCAGAAATCACCAACTCTAACTCCTCACCCTTACCAAACATCAAGATTCCTATGCTTGATGCAACCAACTTTGATTTGTGGAAATTTAACTTTGAGCAATATCTAGGGATCTATGACTACATACTCTAGGAGATTATTGAATATGGAAACACATTCAATAAGGCTCAAAAGATTGCTAATGCTATTGCTGCAAGAACAGCTGTTGCTGGATGTTCAGAAGCTGATAAGAAGGAAAAACCTGATGATGGTAGAGCTGTGTCTGCTGAAGACATAGCAAAGAGAAGGGTTGACATGAAAACCCTAAATATTCTGAAGCTCTCTTTGGGACAAGAGAACCAGCATAAATACAGAGGCTATGAATCTGCTAGGGATCTTTAGGCAGCTCTTGAAGTTGCACATGGTGGCAATGCAGACACTAAGGAAGAAAAGAAAAAGCAACTCATGCATGATTATGTTGTCTTCAAAGCTTAACCCAATGAGAAACTGAGTAGTGTGAGAAGTAGATTGCTTGACATTACAAGCAAGTTGTCCTTCATGGGGACACAAGTTGGTGATGTTGACATTAATGCTACCTTTCTTAAAAGTCTTGGTGAGGCATGGAAGATTGAGGCGAGATCTATTCTTGCCAACAATACTTACAAGAACTCCTCGTTTGATGACATCTACAACAAACTAAGGCTGTTGGAAGATGAAACTCTTTTAGAGCATGGAAGCAAGACTACCACCAGTAACATGGCCTTCTTCTCTCATAGTGAAGGTCAATTCAATCAGAAGGACTCTTACATACATCCAGTTACTGGATCATCATATGTCAGCGCTGAAACAAGTCTTGTCAACGTCTCCTTTTCAGACGCTGACACATTTAAGAGTGACTCCCCAAGAGTTAAACCTGCTGGTTTAGATTTGGATACTGTTTGTGCTTACATTGCTTCTTTGCCCAATGGTTCCGTGATTACATATGAGGACCTTGAGCAGATAAGTGATGAGCACTTGGAAGAGATGGACATTAAGTGGAACATGGCTCTTGCTAGTATAAGAGCAAATAGGTGGAACAGAAGGTTTAAAAAGAAGATGACCTTCAATGCTAAAGACACAGCTGGATTTGATAAATCCAAAGTTGAATGCTACAATTGTCATTGTATGGGGCACTTCATGAGGGAATGCAGATCTCCTAGAAGATCTGATGCTGGTAAACCCTCAAGTCAGGTTGTTAAAGCTCAGGATTCCCAAGCCATGGTTACAGTTCAAGGAATTGATGGTATGGGATGGGATTGGAGCTATCTGGCTAAGAATGCTGAAGAGGATAAAGCTTTGGTTGCTGTGATTGAAGAAAAAGAGCATGTTGAATATGCTCTCATGGCACACTCCTCCTCTTCATCTGATAATGAGGTATATGATGATGCTTTTTGTAGCAAAGGTTGTAGGTTAAATACTGAAAGACTTAACAAAGAGGTGTTAAGATTATTAGATGATATGAGTACTGAAAGATGTAAATTGTCTAATTACCAACTAGCTCTCACTGAAACTGAGAAAACCGTTTCTGAATAAAAGAAGATGGAATTTGATTTAAAAGATAAAATCAATATCTTAAAACATGAGTTAGATGCTAGTATGGATATTAGAAATATCATGGAAAGGGTTAATGGTGAGTTACAGGCTAAGTTAGATGAGGCCATTAAGAATAAAGATAATGTTAGCCTTAAAATTCAAATATTTGATAGAGCCACCCAAACCCTAGGAGACTGTGTGGGTAAACAAAGGGATCCTAAGGACATGACTGGGATTGGGATGAATGATTACTCTTTGGTTCCACCACCATCTGGTGACTTCTATGGTGTCCAACAAAAGGACCTATCTTGGACTGGTTTGCCAGAGCTCCAAGAGGAGGAATTCATTCCTTCACCAAGAGTTGTCACTCCAGTTGAAGAGTATCAACAAAAGTTGACTGACCTGAATGAATGGAAGAAAGCTAACCCTACTTTATTTGTTAAAGGTGGCTTACTATGTGAAAGTCCCAATGAGTCAACACCTATTAAGGTTACTAACCCACACACTGGTAAAGCTGTTGACCTAGGCTCAAACACTGTTAGAAGACCTAGCATTAAATATGCAGAGATGTATAGGAATACTAGGTCACCCAAGAGCCAAGTTAGCAATCATGGAACAGGCTTCTTCTCTTCTAGACCTAAGGTTGTGTCTAGAAAAGCTTGTTACACTTGTGGTAGCTTTTCACACTTGGAATACAAGTGCGTCAACGCTCCCAAAGCCAGCGCTGACAGGAACAATTTCAGCGCTGACAGGAACAAAGTCAACATTGTTAGGAAGTCAAACGTTGTCAGACCCAAACCTTGTGTGCAGCAAAGTCCACAAGTGATTAGACCTGCCCCATTCTTTACTAGAGGTTCTAACACTCATGGACAAAGACCATTTCAAAAGACAAACACCTGGTCTAATAGGCAATGGGTTTCTGTAGCAAACCCTAGGTTCAACGCTGACAAGGGTAAATTCAGCGTTGACAACACAAATTCTAACGCTGACAGAAACGTGACCAGACCTAAATATTTGCAACCACAGGGTAAGGGGTCTAAAGCTTCTTCAAGCTTAACATGGAGACCCAAGAAAGATCAAAACCCTAATGATAATGGGATTTCAATGACTTGCAATAGATTTAATTACATTTCAAAAGTCATTACAAAACCTATTGGGGTTAACTGGGTATTTCATCCTAAGAAGGATGAGAATGGGGTTGTTGTGAGAACTAAGTCTGTTCTTATTGAACAACCAGATGAATCCAAGTCTTTTAAGACTTGGGTTCCTAAAGAAAACTAATTTGTTTTCTTTATGTGCAGGGCATTCAACGACAGGTCAATGATTATGGATATTGGGACAGTGGATGCTCAAGGCACATGACAGGGAAGGAAGATTATCTTACTAACTTCACTCTTATTAACGATGGTGACAAGGTTTACTTTGGAGGCGGATATGGCACTATCAACGGCAAAGGAACCCTTCTCACCAAGAATTTGCGTTTTGAGAACGTCTTTCTGGTAAAAGAACTTGATTACAACCTTTTTAGTGTATCACAAGTTTGTGATAACAAAAATAAAGTTCTTTTTACTGATACTGAGTGTTTGGTGTTAAGCAAGGATTTTAAGATCCCTGATGAGAAATATATTGAGTATAGAACACCTAGGCATAAGGACATATATAATGTGAATTTGAATGGGATTAAAATGAATAATAATATGTCTTGTTTTTATGCCAAGGCCTCAGTAGATGAGAGTAATTTGTGGCACAGGAGACTAGGGCACATAAATTTTAAAAATATAAATAGGTTTGTGAGACTTGGTTTAGTTGATGGTTTGCCTGAGAAGGCCTTCCACAATGACCACTCTTGTGTTGCATGTCCTAAAGGCAAGCAGCACAAGGTCTCATTCAAGTCCAAACAGGTGCACACTAGTTCTAGACCTCTTCATATGCTTCACATGGACCTCTTTGGTCCAACAAATATAGAAAGTTTGAATGGTAAGTCATATTGCTTTGTTATCATAGATGACTTTTTTAGGTTTACTTGGACATTCTTTCTAGCTATGAAGAGTGACACAGCTGATATTCTAATTGATTTTATCACTCAGATTGAGAAAAGGTCTGGCAATGAAGTTAAAATGCTTAGGAGTGATAATGGTGGAGATTTTAGGAATAAGAAGCTAGATGATTTCTGTGCCAGGAAAGGAATTACTAGGCAATTTAGTATTGCTAGAACCCCACAACAAAATGGGGTTGCTGAGAGGAAAAATAGAACCCTAATTGAAGCAGCCAGAACAATGTTGGCTGATGCTCATTTTCCTATAGCCTTTTGGGTTGAGGCTGTTAATACAGCTTGTTATGTTCAAAATAGAGCATTGGTTAACAAAATTCAGAACAAAACACCTTATGAGTTATTTTGGGGTAGAAAACCTAATATTGGTTTTCTCAGACCTTTTGGTTGTCATGTAGTAGTCTTGGATACTAGTGATGCCTTAGGGAAATTTAGTGCAAAAGGTGATGAGGGCTACTTCATGGGGTATTCAGTGCAGAGCAAGGGTTATAGGGTTTATCTTAAAGAGGAAAAACGTATACTTAAAAGAGTACATGTTAGGTTTTTAGAAAATAAACCTAGTGATCCTGAAAGTGGTCCTAATTGGTTGTTTGATTTGGAACCCTTATCTAGAACTTTAAATATATGCCTGTCACTAATCCAGACATTGTGAAGGTAACTTCAAATGTTTTGGAGGAACAAGTTGTTGATGTTTTAGGTACACAGGTTCATAAGAGGGTTGGATCACAAGCAGAAAAGGCATCTCCTATACTAGAATATGTCACAATTCCCATTTGGACAGATGCTTTTGCTGCTGCTGCTGCTGGACAAGATAATGGTGGTTTCCAAGTACCACCAGATACAAACATGCATGGTTCTTCAGGCGCTGACAAAGGCAAATCTAGCACTGACAAGACCAATTCAGATGTTGATGGTTCAGACGTTGACAACCACACTTCAAGCGTTGTTAGCCCAAGCGCTGACAAACAAGATTCAGGCGTTGACAACAATACTGAACATCTTTTCTCTTCCAATTTTGAACAAGGTGAACCTTCCAATTTATATGAAGAGGTTCATCCTCATGTTGATGAAGGAGAGTCTGATGAAGAAGATATTGGCAACATGGAGCGTGAGGTTGAGGACATCAGACTTTTTGAAGAAGGAGTTCTCACTTCCATAATGAAGAATCACCCCCCTTCCCAGATCATTGGTGATGTTATGACTCCAGTTCAGACTAGAAGATCTCATCAAGGTCTTGGTGGGTTTATTGCCAATATACACAAGAAGGTTGATACCCCTCTTGTGCAAGCATGTTTGTTTGCCTGTTTTCTGTCACAAGAGGAACCCAAGAAAATATTTGATGCTCTCAAAGAACCAAGTTGGGTGGAAGCAATGCAAGATGAGCTTCACCAATTTGCAATTCAGGATGTTTGGGAGCTGGTTGATTGTCCTAGATATGTCAGACCTATAGGGACAAGATGGGTTCTCAGGAACAAAAGAGTTGAAAGAGGCATTATGGTCAAAAAAAGGCAAGGTTAGTGGCTCAAGGTTATACACAAGAGGAGGGGATAGACTATGAGGAGGTCTTTGCACCAGTTGCAAGGATTGAAGCTATTAGGATTTTTCTAGCCTATGCATCCTGCATGGGATTCACTGTCTATCAAATGGATGTCAAGAGTGCCTTTCTTTATGGCACTATTGTTGAGGAAGTATATGTAATGCAACCTCCTGGTTTTGAGGATCCAGAGCATCCAGATAAAGTGTATAGAGTCAAAAAGGCTATGTATGGCCTTCATCAAGCCCCTAGAGCATGGTATGGTACTTTGTCTACCTATTTGGTGGACAATGGATTCAAGAGAGGCACCATAGATCAGACACTATTTACAAAGAAGAAAGGCAAGGATGTGTTGCTTGTCCAGGTCTATGTTGATGATATCATTTTTGGGTCTACTGATCCCAAGATGAGTGAGGATTTCTCCAAGCTTATGACAGACAAATTCAAGATGAGTGCTATGGGGGAGATGAACTTCTTTCTTGGTTTACAAGTTCAGCAGAAAGAGGATGGTATCTTCATCTCCCAGGACAAATATGTGGCTGAAATCTTGAAGAAGTTTGGCTTTTCTCCACATGAAAAGAGGGCTACTACTCCTATGGATAGAGAACACCCTTGGGGAAAGATTGGAGATGGAAAAGATGTTGATGTCAGGCACTATAGATCCATGATTGGATCATTGATGTATCTTACTGCCTCCAGACCTGACATCATGTTTACTGTGTGTGCTTGTGCACGCCATCAAGTGACTCCCAAAGAATGTCACCTTTATGCTGTGAAGAGGATCTTTAGGTACTTAAGATGCTATCCTGGTCTTGGTTTGTGGTACCCAAAGGATTCACCATTGGAGCTGATTGCATATTCAGATAGTGATTATGGAGGTGATAAATTTGATAGGAAATCCACAACTGATGGATGTCAGTTTCTTGGGAGCAGGTTGATATCTTGGCAATGCAAGAAACAAACAGTGGTGGCTAATTCTATAACTGAAGCTGAGTATGTGGTTGCAGCTGCTTGTTGTGGCCAAGTGTTGTGGATTCAGAACCAGCTGTTGGACTATGGGTACAATTTCATGCATACTAAGATATTTGTTGACAATAATAGTACTTTATGCATCATTAAGAATCCTGTACATCATTCTAAAACTAAACACATAGAAATTAGACACCATTTTATAAGAGATTGCTTTGAAAAAGGTTTAATACAACCAGATAGGGTTGACACTGAGGAAAATGTGTCAGATTTATTAACTAAACCTTTTGATGCTGGGAGGTTTCAATACTTGGTAACAAGTATTGGAATGGTCAATCTCACATAATATGTGTTTTGGAATCCTTTTGTAAAAGTATGTACAGGATGATGCATTGTTTTTGGTCTTATTGATGATTTAGATTTTCCACTATATTTTTCTAACACTGACAAAGGTTGCTTGAACGCTGATAAGTGTTTTTGCAACGTTGTCAGCAATATAATTGTCTAATGCTGACAAAGCTTCCCTCAACGCTGTCATGTGTTATCGGGGCGTTGTCAGCAACAATGTTAGTTTTCTGGTTTTCAATCTAAATGTGCAGATGGTGTTAGCAGTATACCATTGGATACAGAGTTGCTTATGGATCAATGGAGAAGCATTTGGACAAGTTTTTATTTATGGATGATGGTTGGAATGTTTCATTCCTATCTTGACATAAATTTTTTATGTTCATGCATGATTTTAGCAAACTTTTGTATCATAGTTTAAGGGGAGGTTTTAGGAACCTTTAGGATGTTTGGGTATCCATATGATACTCTTATCACAATTCTAGATTGTGTCCACAGGTGAGTATGAGTTAGTTTTGCTAAATCATGAGGCACTGTAGCATGCAAATTTGATATACTATGCATGCTGCCAAGACATTTTTGGCCTAGAATTGGTTGTGGTCTGTTGGGAGACTTAGGAATAATTTTGTTATGGGATTTACCTGGGAGTAACAAGGAAATTTTATAAGGTAACTTGGTTGTTAAGATTTTTGGTTAGCAAGGGACACTAGAGGACTGTTATGTCTATCTTGCTTATGCAAGTGTGCATAACTGGACAGTGCTTGCCGCCCTATGATAATTATCAGCTTTTTGGTTATCTTCTCTAGGATAAATTACTTTGTTAAGGTCATTTTTCATTTTTGAACATTTTTTTTGGACGCTGACAAGTATTTTTCCAAGCGTTGTTGTGACCAAATTGGACGCTGACATGGCTATAGGCAAACGTTGACAAGATTATAGCCGTTGGGCGTTGATAGGTTATTTTTGACCGTTGACACTCAATGGGACCTACCCAGTTGTTACTTTTTGACATATTTTTAGGCCGTAATTTTGGGAGTTGTTACTTTACATTTAATGCATGAGATAAACTTATAACTTTTCAATATTTTCATGATTGATTTTTGAAAATACTTGCCTATTTTTGGGCCTATCACATGCATTGTCTTCTCCTATAAATTTGGCTCCTATTTTTAAACAGGGTATCTATATTTCTTGTCTAACACATATTTCTCTTATCAACTTCATCTTCTTCACTTAAATTTAACAGCTTTCATCAATGGCACCAAAGTTTAGACCATCCGAATTGGAATTGGGGTTCAGATCTCAACACAACATGATTGCGTATCTTGAAGCTGATGATGCTCTGTTTCCCCAATACACGCAAATGGTGGCGTATTTGAATGCATCCCCATTAAGGTATGCTCTTTCTCATGCACCACTCATTCCAGTCACACATATTAAGCAGTTTTGGAACACTGTCAGTTCCTCAACAGTTAATAGAGTGACTACATTGACTTCTATTGTTCATGGGAGACCTTGGGTGGTTACTGAGGCTTTGGTACGCCAAGCCTTGCATCTTGATGATGCTGATGGTATAGCCACTCTTCCCATTAATGAAATACAACAAGGGCTTAGGGCTTTGGGATATCCTTTTCCTGATGAAGGTACATTAAACAAGTATCATAAGCAGGAATTTCCCCCAGCCTGGAAGTACCTCATACATGTCCTCCTTTAATGTTTGAGTCCCAAATGCACTGCACACAATGAGATCAATAGATCCATTGCAAGTGCTATTGTGTGTATTGCAACAGGGCAAAAATTTAATTATTCTAAAATGATTTTTGAGGGCATGTGTAAAAACAAGGGGAACAAAATGACTTTAGCTTATCCCCGTTTTCTGCAAATGGTTTTTGATGTTCAAGGTTACTGCTCAAGGGATCACAATGATTTTTTATAAGATCCCTGAGCAAAAGAAAGCTATTTTTATGAAGATGAACTCACCACCCCATCGTGACCTACCTTTAACCCAAGCTATGCTTGCTTTTATTGCAGCAGCACAACCCCAACCAGACCCCCAACCACAACTTGAACCAATCCCTGAACCATTACCTTCACCTGAACATATGCAAATTGACTCAGAATCCTTCAACGCTGACACATTAAATGTTGGCGTTGATGTGCCTATTTCCAACGTTGACACACAACCTTCACAAACCCAAACACCCCTTATCCAACCCACATCCACCCATTCTTCCACACCATCTTCCACACCCCCTGAATATAGGTTGATGAAACGCCAAAGGACTACTGGAGTGTTCTCCTCTGGTGGTCCTAGCCATGTAGGAGAGAGAACCACCACCACAAGTGTGGCTGGTGACCTGGATGAGGCTGGGACTATTGGTTCTAGCTTAGAAGCTGGCCAAGGCAGTCCCACCATCATTAAGTCCTCATCCTTGCCCAATGAATCTGACTTGGGAGGTCAAATCCCCATTTTAGAAGAGGGCAGACTGGAACCAATGACTCTTATGGAATTGACGGCAGTCTGCATACGCTTGCAAAAGCAAAATGCAGACTTAGTACAAGTTGTCAGCTCACAAGGCCTTGAACTCAAGCAATTGAGGGAGAGGATTGTTGTTTTGGAAAGTGATCGTGCTAGGAGGGGTATGGAGGAATCTTCCAAAGGGGAGGAAGATCCAATAAATCTGAGTGATAAGGGCAGTCATGATGGTCAATCAATGGATGTTGCTGAGGCCCTTACAACTTTGAAGAAACAAACAGGTTTTGATACGTCCTTAGTCTCTCCTACCAATTTAAATTAATCATTTACAGCTATGTTGAGAGAGGTTACAAAAGGCGCTGAGGGAGGATATTTGGGCGTTGACAAGGAGAGTTTGGACGCTGACAGAAATATTTTGGGCACTGATAGGACAAAATTGGGCGTTGACAGACCTGCACATGAAGGTGATGTATCCCAGTCATCATCTATCATCAAGGAGGTTTCTGCACAAGTATTACCATCTACCTTACCAACCATTGCACCATCAGATAAGGGTAAGGGTATAATGGTAGAAGAGATTGTTCCAAAAGATGCAGCTCAAGTTGAGTTTGATAGAAGATTAGCTGCACAAATCATGGAACAAGATAAAAAGGAGTCACCATTTGTTGTGACTTCAGAAGAAGGAAGTGATGGAGCTAGCTCAGACTCAAGTGTGATGATTATAGAACCAGAAAGACTTGAGTATGGTGATGAGTTGGCTGAGGAGAAATTGAGAGAATTGAAATTGCAGGTTAACTTTGACATGCCAGAGGTGGTTCAAATGTACAATGCTTGGGAAGAAAGATGTATGGAGAATCCAGACTTGACCATTTCAGATCAAATATGGGGTTTGGAGATTCTTCTTAATGTTCAGAAAGATTGCCAGGTAATTTTGAAACACAAGGCAAGTAATATTCTCTCAGAGTTGAAAAGGGATAGAAGGGAGCTATATTTCATGTTGCTCAGATGTCATGGAGTTGGATGGACTTATCAGAAGTTGAGGGCATTGACATTTGATGAATTGGAGTGCAAGGCTTATCCCATTTGGGTGAGAGTGCAGGAAGCAAACACTCTCAGACTTCTTTCTGATGAAAGAAAGGAAGAACTTGCAAAAGAAATGGAACTCAAGAAAGCTATGTTTGTTCCCAGACCAGTGAAGAAGGGAATTTCTGTTGAGTTTCCCAAAGATATGGATCCACTATATCCAAGTGAAGCTGTTATAAGAAAAATCCTCAAGCTCTCACCATTAGAAGCTTCAGATATGGTGCAAGTGTTACCATTAGATTCCAGAAATCCAATTGTGAGCTATGAAGAAGATGAATGTGGATTTTGGAAGATTGGAAGATATGGTAAAGAGGTACACACTTTTACCACTCTCATATCTTTGTTTGCAAGTTGTGATAGAGAAGACTTGGTGGACCTTTGGAGGTTGCTGGAGACCAAGTATGAGGCTGAAGCACCAACTTCAGCTAATGGAATAAAACTTTGGACCACATTCAAAAGAATGTGTGGACCAAAAGATGAGGATCCTGCTATTTGGAAGGATCTTGAAGATGACCTCAGTGGTCTTCAATGGAGGTTATATTCAGCTGCTGGTGTTTACCATTTGAGTTCTACAAAGTTTACTGAGTATCTACTTGTGGATGGCTAGTATTTCATATCCAAAGCTATTTTGGAGAAGATGAAGGACACTCAGCTGGAAATAGATTATTCAAGTGATGTGGCAAAAGATTTGATCAGATTTATTCATTACCAATATGAGAAGGTTTGTAAGATTCTTCCTAGTCCTTAATGCTTATTCAGAAACTTGATCATAAGATTGGATATCAAGTTTAGGGGAGGATTGTTGGGAATAAATTAAGGCCAGATCACTTGAGCGCTGACAAGAACAAAACAAGCGTTGACAAGAACAAAACAAGCGCTGACAGCTCAAGCGTTGACAAGATAAAGTCAAGCGTTGATACATTGAAGACAAGCACTGATGGAAGATATACTCTACGCGTTTATTGTATTCTAGATTACTTCTAGTAAAGATAGGAACAACAATGTATTTTATATATTTATCTTTACCTAGAATAGTTGATACGTAGATTATTGTACAAGGCTTCTTATGTCTATAAAAGAAGGCCTTTAGGTTAATGTTTAATATAAGTTTTCATTCGTAAACTACTTTCATTGTAAGCAAGTTTGATATTGATAATCAAAGTGAAAGTTTGTTTATATCATTGTGTGTTCTTGTTTAAGTGTTAAATTCCGCATAACACTTAGATTCATAAACATATACAAAGGTTTCTCTAAGTGTATTACTTGATCTAATCTCGTATACATAAAGCTAAATCGATCTAAGTTTGGGATCAACATTGATTGTAGGCTGAAAATTGCGGCCAGGATGGGCGTGCACAACCTTGAGGCCTATGTTGACTCGCGGGTTGTTGCGAACCATATACTGGGGGAATATGAAGCTAAGAAGGAAAACATGATCCAGTGTATGGAAAAGGTCAAGTCACTCATCTCCGGCTTTGGAAAGTTTATAATCAAGCCAGTACCAAGATGTGAGAATAAGAAGGCGGGTGCCCTTAGCAAGAATGCATCCACGAGCTTCGCCCATCTATCCAAACAAGTGTTGGTGGAGATACTTAAGGACAATTCCATTAAAGGAGAGGGGGTTGCAGCGATAGTCGATGAGAAGGAACCTACGTGGATGACCCCAATCATTATCTATTTGACGGACGAGACAGAGGTGCATCGTATCCACTGGAAGTCACAACAGTTTGAACTACGCAACGGTGTCTTATATAAACGCTCATTCTTACAGTCGTGGTTACGATGTGTTGGCCCACCCCAAGCCAGCTATGTGATTAGCGAAATTCATGAAGGGTCGTGTGGCATGCACGCCGGCCTCAGATCAGTGGTGGCGAGAGCTTTACGCACAAGGTATTACTGGCCAACCATGCATCAAGATGCACGCAACTTGATCCTCAAATGTGGCGATTGTCAGGTACACAAGCCAGTGTCGCGCCATCCACAACAAGAGCCAACACCTACCATAGCCCCATGGCCATTTTACAAATGAGGGATCGACATAGCGGGGCCTTTTCCCGTGGAAGCTGGAGGCGTTAAGTTCTTGACCATGGCCATGTACTACTTCACTCGCTGGATAGAAGCTAAGGCGGTCGCTACAATCACGGGCAAACAGGTAACAAAATTTGTTTGGGAAAACATTGTATGTCGTTTTGGTTTACCAGGTGAGATTATCTCGGATAACGGGAAACAATTTGCGGACAATCCATTCAAATATTGGTGCGCGGCGCTAAACATTAAATGGCGTTTCGCATCAGTCAAGCATCCGCAAACCAATGGTCTGGTAGAACGGGTAAATAGAAGCCTAGGTGAAGGCATAAAAGCGTGCTTAGACGAGAGAAGCGTCAAGTGGGTGGATGAGCTACCACATGTCTTATGGGCACATAGAACGATGATCAAAACGGCTAATGGGGATACTCCATTCGCATTAGCCTATGGAACAGAGGCAGGTCATACCAACAGAGATTGGAATGCCAAAATTCGTACTTCTGAGGTTAATGTCGTCACGAACGACGAGGAACTCAGGGTAAATTTAGACTTTTTAGAGGAAAAGAGAGAGATAGCAGCCATCAATGAAGCTAAGGCTAAGGCGCGGATGAAAGCATATTATGACTCCAAAGTTAAGGGGGTTTCTTTCCGTCCGGGGAATTTTGTCGATCGTACAAACGAGGCAAGTCGCGCATAGAACACTAGGAAATTAGGCCCAAAATGGGAAGGACCGTACGAAGTCACGGAAGATTTGGGGCTAGGAGCGTACAAGTTACGTGACATGGATGGTCGTGATTTGGACCGTACATGGAACATATGCAATCTCAAAAAGTGTTATCTCTAAAAAGGCTACGGCCTCCACATGGACATTCGGCTGTATACAGCCCTAATAAAGATCTATGTACTTCTTTTTCTTATGTTTTCTAGGCCATATTTGTCTTAGGATTTTATTATCTTGACAAAAAAACGTAACCGTTATAAAAAACGTCGTGGTGCCTAGCTAGCTCCATGTCTAAGTTCTTGTGCAACCTAATGTTCTTTTATACTTAGTATTATTTTTTGTTATTCGTGTGTTTCGTGTTATTTCATGTTCATATACATTCATCAGCCGTACATGTACTATACGCTTCCATGAGGAGCAAGAGGATTGAGTGGACCTAATAATTCAATTTGTCGTGTAAGAGGGATGCAACCCCCGCGACCATGGATCATGAATCCTTACTATACACCTTATTCACAAGACGTTGTAAAAATTTTCAACATACCATACTTATATAAGAGCGGACATGACTCAGCCACACAGTACACGTCTAGTAAAATATAGACTTGGTCTTTGTATAAGCCGTAATACATCACGCGAGGATATTTCATCTAATGGATATATAAGTATCTAATAACAAAGACAAGTTTCGAATACACACATTAAAGCGCCGTGGACATTCGCGGCCGAATGGGTTACAGTACAAAATATTACAAGTGTTTTATAAATTCAAATGCCGTGGACATCCACCGGCGAAGGTTACAAAATAAGAGCTAAAGTTTGTTACAGACAAATACAATCAATGGGGAGCATAGATTCCCCAAGCTCTTTTTGTTGTTGCGTTAGTGATTCCAATGAAGATCCTTCTGGCATGGCATGGCTTTCTACTAACACGGTAGTACCACGCCTGGTCGGGGCTGTCATGGGCACTCCGTCAGACCTTGGTAGATGGGCGGACCCTGCAGTAGGGGTGCGACATATAATACGGCTCCCTTTCTTCCCTATGGCGCGGTCCACGTTCGCCTTGATGGCCTCCCCCAAACTTTTCTCTCCCTTAAGGGCCCATGGGTTCTCGGGGGGATCGTTACCTGCATAGACTGGGACCATGAGCTGTGAGTTGAAATCCGCCTCCACGCATAATTTTTCCATGACCATGTCAATAGAAGTGTCCTTTAGAGCCTCAATCTTGTCTAGCAAAGGATACTCAATTTGGTCTAAGGCTGTCATGGACGCGGTTATCTTATTTTTAGCCTCTGTATTATGATAGACGTGACCCTTGACATCCTTTCCTTGACCTACCCATTCCGCCTCAGCTAAAAGCCCTTCGTTCCTGTCGTGATCAATCCCATCAGATACTACATTAGCAAATGGCTGGGCCAGTTTAGGGGAGTCCGCGATCTTGTTCACGGCCAACCTCAGGCCGGATCCTATCATCCATCTACGGCCTCCAATCGCTGTATGCATATGGGATATAACTTCTCGTCAAAATCAATGGCCATGGCATCCAAGCGTGTGTCCATCTACCCCAACCGTCCTTCCACGGCCTTCTCGTGGTCAACCCTGTAGTCTACAAAGGCTGCGACCAGCTGCTTCTCTCCTTTTATTTGTTAGCGCAAGTTGTCGCGGTCATGAGAGATGGTGGCCACATCATTCGTCAGGGATTGAGCAGTCGCCTCGGCGGTCGCTACTTGTTAGTGTAATGATTAATTGTTATTCTACAACATTCAGACCTATACATAGAGAAAAGATATAAGACAAAGGCTGCATATTATTAGGCGTACCTTGTCACGCAGGTATTGGGCCTCAGCTTCCAACTCCGCGATTCGATCTTCACGGGCAACGGCGTGGTTCGCCTGCTCCTTTATGGTCGCTTCGGTAATAGACAAGTTAGCTTGTAGGGTGGATATGGTTTGCTCATGATCTTCAATCATCTTTTCCCTATGCGCAATCTTCTTGTCCGAGCTCCTTATATGACCCAAGGCGCCTTCGAAGCGGTGTTGCATGGCTGCGGTGATGGTTATTTGATGCGCGGTAGCCATGTTGAATTGCTCAAGAAGAGTCGCATGGGTGAGCTCGTTCAATTCTTGAACCAGGCTGGGAGGAGTCAAATGATCTATGAACTCCTTGCACTCCTCCTCTGGTTCTATCCTAGTGAACTCAGACAAGTTCCATTGTGGGCAGAGCCGTGGGGCTGGTCCCCCAGACTATGGCCCTTTTGTGGATGTTGGAAGGGGGGTTAAGGGAGTATCCTGGATCACGGGCGGAGTTCGTCTGCTGGTATCTTCCTTGTGTGGTGCGGCTGTAGGGTCTACCTTGTTATATTATAAACTTGTTACAATTTCACTAAGTTCTATTCAGCAATAGGAGAGTATGGGGGTATGTTGGTGTAACACCCCCAAATTTTACAACGCAGGGGAATACAACATTGGGGTGCTACTTTATAATGCAAGCTCACGAGTCACAGTAAACATATTTACATGAAACGTTTACCAACGATGATTTCATCGAAAGATCAGAGTTACAAGGTCCCAATAAATTTATGAAAACTTATTTTCAAATAAGTTGCAATATACAATTTTTAATCTTTTTAAAAGAAAAGAATTTTATCCAATGTACAAAGTTCAGCAAGTTCACTTCCTTCGATATCCGCATCCAATCCTATCCAAGCATGCCAATATAAACCTGAGATAAACATGCAAAAGTCCACAAAAATACTGAGTGAATCCATAGAGTTTATAAACAATAACTTTGAACACAAGCTTAATAAACATTTTATTCATGGAACAATCAAACGATGCTAGAGCTACGAACCGAACCTTAACCGTGTGCCCAACCTGGAGTGAGACACTCCCAATACTAAATACAATATATCCTCGTATGCTCCTCGCAAGAAACATACTCCAGGCAGGTCGTTAGGCCAAAATAGATCTATTATTATTGTACTAGCGTTTACTGGTTATCGGTAATTAACGGCCCATGAACGAAAGGCCACAACATAACACTCATAGCAACGTTCACATAATAAAATTACTTGTGTTCGATTTTATAAAACAAGCATGTATCCCCTCGCGGGTTTGAAAAACATAATAGGTTTAAATGCGAGGCTATGAACTCACCTTAGATGTAGACAATCAGCAGAATATAAGTATCAATACCTCACGGCATATCATAACCCAATACTGCTTCACATAATCTATACGGCTTGATTCCAATAGTCGCAATACACCATAAATAGCTAATATTCATGTAGCGTCAACAGTATCCTTTCATGATTGTAATTAATTCCAACAGCTATGCTCCAATCGTTTAGTGAGGTTTATGTTTTGGTGTTTTCCCGATGGATGGTTACATCAACTCGACACAAAATAAATTAGTAAAATTTAACTCGTAAAACATTGGTGGTTGGCCAAGTAAAATAAAATAATAAAACAATTCATGCAATATATCAAGTAAATATATTATATGTGAAAATGACGCACATAATTCATGTCATAATTTACTATTTAGAACAAGCTTTCAAAATGTATTTCTTTAAATTGTATACATAATCCTTCAGAAATAATAGTGTATACAAAGTGATTTTTATATAATTCGACACTCGTTCTAAAATCATTATATAACTCATTAAAATTTATTTATCATATATAAACGATAAAAGTCATATTAACTTGAATAATACTTTTCGAAAATTATTATATAACGTAGTTATTCCTTAACTATTTCTTTTATTAACGTATACATTTTTAGAAAATTTTAGCATGACCTTGCCGTTTTTATAACGTTTCCATGTATATAAAATACATAATTTTCCCACTTTTCTCAATCAATATCCGAATTAATACTTTCCTCAATCAATATTCTAATTAAGGTATCCTCAATCAATATAATTATTATATTAAATATATATATTCCGGCCATTAATATTTTAATTACCTTCCATATCTTCTAAAAATATATATCTTATTTTACCAATTATTAGTAATAGTAATAATGATTATTGTATCCTCAAAATATGTATTTACTTATTTATTTCTTATATTTTCTCAAATAATTATATAACCTATTATACCAAATAATTATTATTATTATAATATTCTCAAAATTCTTACACTCCATATTTTATTATAACTCTTTATTTATTTATTTTATCTATTTATATATAATAATTAAAACTAATTATATAAATTTATAATCACTAAACAATAATTAACAACAACATAGGTATCACCACCACAAACCCGACACCACCATGGCTCGGCTGTGGTGGCTGTGATGACGTCCGACCGCCACCACGACGGTGGTTGGGCGACGGATAACCTCATTTTCTTATCAAACCAAGGCCAAAAACCACTACAAAGTAAAATAAAAATAAATTAAATAAACTATCTTTTATAATCTTGATGTAACCATCTTGTATGTGTAGATCCGGATTAAATCCGAGGTTTTTGAGGGTTTTTAAGGTATACCCATGTATTATAATCATAGATCCATCACCCACACACCACCACAAGGTGGCGGCGACGGACATAATACCAACACAACAGCGGTTTGGGGATGGCAGCGACAAGGAGATGATTTTAGGGGTGTTGGAACAAGAGGGGTGGCTAGGATTTATAATAAACATGCCTGTGATGCCCCCAAATCGGGTATCACATAGGTGGATCGAAGAAAAAATGGCATACAAAGCATCAATCATAATCATATGATTTTTGAAATACAATTGATATAAATATTAATTTAGTACAATCATTTGAATTGTTGAATTTAAGTTGTTACAAACATCCCAGTAAAAAGATAGATCCCCAGTCATTTTTATGCTCCTAAATGATGCTGAGTCCATGCTCAAATAATCCAGCTTAATTTCCTGAGAAAAACATGCTTAAAACAGTCAACATAAAGTTGGTGAATTCATAGAGTTTTGTAAAATCATCGTTTAGGACTTTAAAATGTCCTACATAGTGTTGTACAATGTTTGATATAAATATCAAGTTCAAAGTTTCCAATTATTCCATAGTTGTTGTACTAAACAGTATAAAATCAAGTTTAGGAACGCAAACATTACAGACAGTATCATTGCACAAAGCCATATACTATAAAGTAATTACATTTCTCCTATTGCTCAAAACTGAAGCTTAACTTTCCATAGTTCTCAACAGATGAGAACCCGATGCCTTACAAAAAGGCTCCCAAACCTAGTTCCAACATGGTATACAACTGTTGTCCCGGCCAAGGCACCGTGAGCGCTACTCACCCAGATGGGGATCGTCAATCCCAAATAGATCTATTTATAACATTCAGGCAAATTGCAATAATTTTAACAGTTTCTACAATAGGCAAATGTAATTTAAGCTAACAGATCAGTTTGCGTTCTTTAAAATAAATTACAATCATATTATCAAAACAAGTTACAGTTATTGAATAACATGTCTCCCCCCTCGCGGGTGAGTAAAAACATAAAAGGATTTAAAATGCGAGGCTATGAACTCACTTGAGTAATACTGCTCGAGGATGATCAAGTATACATGTCACAAAGCACACAGTACATCAAATACCTAAGTAATTGAGTAGGTCTCAGTATATGCATAAATAATAATTGCATGTAGTTTAATTAGTCTTACGTTCATTCTTATTATTAGTATATCACAATATATTTAATTATATATATATATATATATATATATATATATATATATATATATATATATATATATATATATATATATATATATATATATATATATATATTTATATATATATATATATATCTTTATATTATATATAGGTATAATTACGATTTGATACCACACCTCTATTCCATGTCATATGTGACATGGCACCTATTAGCCAATAGTATTTCAGAAATCCCTAAAACATCTCCATTTTCCACGTTTTTATGATTTGAAGTCGCACTCTTTTGAAATTGCGTTTTGGAAACGCGGTTTTGGAAATCGCATTGTGAAACGCATTTTTGATAAGGATTTTCGATATATTAAAAAAGTGTCAAATGCAAGATTTGACATTGTGACCTGTTGTTAACAAGTAACCAGGTTTACCACTAAGCCAGACTACTTTTGATGATTTTCTTTCCAAAACAACGTTAATAAATCTTTAAGAAAACCAATGCTATTCAATACATCAAGATATATACTCTAAAATTAGAACAAATCCAAACATATAGCAATAAACCCAAATACCACTCACGTATTCTGGAATCAGATTTCAAAAAATAATGCACATATTCATTTGTTTTTTTTTTCTCAGATTGTCAATCTTACTTAATTGATTCTCTTTTTTTCTCAGATTGTCAAATTCACTTATTTGATTCACCATAGGTATGGTTTTCTGATAATAAATATAAAACAAAATCATATATACTCGATCCTTTGACAATTGTTTCTCTGCATCATGCGATACGTTTTTTAAGAAAAAAATTGAAGATATTTATATACCTTTTTAGGATATCATATACCATAATCTTGACAAGCGTATTTGTTCCTTCTCAAAACCCTAATCATGATAGGTACGTAACTCTTACAAAAACATTCATAGGGGTACAATCCTAAATCATTCATCGATTTGTTTTGCCTTTCGTAAAACCGTAATGAAACTGTGATATATTTTACATTTTTATATGTATATCTTGGCAGGTTGAAGATAATAAAAAAGATATAAATGTGTTTGGATTTTTAATATAATTGGCAATCTGATTGATGTATTACACGTTAAACAAGTTCTGGAATATCATCTTCTACATATGTTTAATTTTAGGTTGTGGTGACTAAAGTCTTTTGTGGAGGAAAGCTTTATGTTCTGGCGGTAGTAGATACGAAAGTTGCTTCAATCAAGCAACAACTTGCTTCCCTAAACCTGAAAGATGCAGTTTGAGTATTACAATAAATCCAACGAATGATGGTTGCTCAATATAGATTTCTGATTATATATCCTTATGTATGGATCCAACCCAATAGGTCATTGTCTAGGTTTACTTATAAGGCATGCCTCATGACCCCTATATGTTCATAGCCCCTTTTTGTTTTTGGTAATGTAGATGCTAATATTCAAATGTAGGATTAACACAATGTCAACTATGACGCATTGCTATCTATGATAAAACCATTTGATATCAGGAACATTGGAATAGTTATGGTCACAATGGGTCTGATAGTTACTTCAGTAATATTTTTATCTTCTATAACTAATCTTCGGTCGGCAACTGATTTTTTTCTACTTTATACACTTATTTGTAGTTGATCACAAATCTAGATATGGTACACTACATGTCAATATTTCCCTTTCACAGGCAGTTTTGTTAATTATTATCGAACCTCAGGTAACCTTTTCAAGTTTTGATATCATTTTATCAAATAATTTGCATAATATACTAGCTCTTCGAATTGCTTATTTTGTTTGTAGACACAATTCAATTCCAAAAGAGGAGTTGCTGAGCAAAAAGGATGCTTTAGCGGACTACCATATATCTGTTGAGCAGGATGTTTGTTCCATATAATAAACCTATAATAGTTTTGTATTATAAACAATCAACTTCTTAAGCGTATCCATTTTAAACTATGGAAACAAATGTGCATGCAGGTTGCAACATTAAAGGAACCGTTGTAAAGAGAGAGAAAATTGAGAAAAGTACTTGAGACTGGGCTTATAATGTCAAAGAAGATTTTACAATATCCGGGATCAATTGATGATAAAGTATTTTGCTCGTCGAGGTGGGAATTTGGACCCCTCTTTACTTGCAATGGCCGATTTATGTATGTTTTTATCTTAAAATGGTCAAATGGGTTAGATTTTGAACTAAAATAATAGCCACCATGAAAATTTCTCAAATAGGTTAAAGGGTTTGAAAGTCGGCCATTTTTTATGCATTCAACATCCTATATGGTTTAATCCTAGGTTAAGATTACTATCATAATAACGTAGGTTTCATAGTCATAACTAACATGCTTCCTGAATGATCTCTATATTGGCTGGTACCCTTTATCGTATGGATTGGGACACTCAACATAATAAAAGTACTGAGTTTACCTTTTTTCCTTTCTTCACTATGATCGAGATTTTTATTGGATGGGTTAAATACGTATGTCAAATGGGTCAGTAAATGGACCGCTTTTCTATGTGGTTCGAAACACGTTACAGTTTAATCTTGCTGAAAATGGGTCAAAGACCCAGGTAAACGTTTAACTCAAATAGACCAAGAGAAACTCTTCCAATTATTAAGTACTAATATGCTTAGTTTTTGTTGATTCATGTCTCAAAGTGTATGGAGCATTTTGACCGCATGTTGCAGTTGGTGCTGACACTACTGATAATCTGCCTGCGCGTGAAGATTAGAAGATTGAGCTGAAAACGCTCTCTTATTGTTCCGTTGAGTATGCAAAGGTTTTTGCCTTTTAGCGACTCTTTTTAATCTTTATAACAATTGTTTCTCATCTGTTTTTTGGTTTTAACCTGATATGAATCTACAATGTAATTCTTAAAAGTGTGTTTCTATAGATGGTTATATTATATATTTACAAATAGTTGTATTACAGATTAACAGCTGGTTATTGAATAGCAGATGGTTACTTTCAAAACGCACATCCAAACACACCATAATGTCTAATAATTTTGTTAAAATTTGGTAGTAATTTTAGGTACTCAAAATCTTGCTGAATAAACTTCCTTCATTTGTTACATATACCACACAGCAGTTTATGCGGTCTGGGATAAGCAGATAATCTAATAGTGACAATCTTAGAAAACCATTCATCGAAATACTGATCTAATAATTTATTATTCTAACAGGAGATAATTGTGATTTGATACAACTGGATGCTTAGTAGTAAGTAGCGCGAGCCTTGGTCTTGGCACCAAGGTATCATAATGTAACATAATAGTTCATCAGTGATACTACTAATCTTAAACTCTTCTTAATACTTCTTTGGTTTTGTTATAGTTGCAGAAGATCCTTGATAATCGTCACCAATCAGCCGAAATGTTATACTCCGTAATAAGTTTTAGTATCTAAATGAAACTTATAACTTAGTAGGCGAGAACAACTATTTTTTAACAAACATTACTCAAATCTCTGTAGTGAAGAGATTTCATATAAATTCAAGGATGTGAACCTGATCAAGGATGTTATACTAAGTTTGTGATTTGTTATGATTAAGTATATTAATCTTTGTCAGATGCGCTTTTTGGCTTTTCTTTTTAAAAAAATTGTCCTATACAGGTCTGGCCGAATCGCCAAACTGCCTTTTGTCTATAAATACTTTCTGCTCAATAAATAGATAGCCTTGTAGATGGCTATCTAAGTTAAATAATATTCTAAATTCTAAAGATTTGAATAAAGGACAAGGAGGTTTTTGCAATATAGGTTTATTTTGAATTACTATATATGGTTAAACATAATTGTGATAAGATTCAAAATGTGCAACCGGAAGAAGCAAGCGGAACTAAATTTGATTGTTTGTTTCCTTGTGTATTTGCAGGTTGTCGTCTCCCATTATGAGCAAAACTTAAGTCTAAACTACAGGTAAAAGAGGTAATGTTCACAACCCTAACAATGATTGTATTTTTGCAGGTCGTCATCTCGCATTCTGTGCAAAACTTTAGTCTAATAGTTGATAATCAAGGACCTTGATTACTACTATTTGTTTACTAATGCACTTTGTTGTAAAAACTAATATATCATAATTACTTTAGGTTATATTTACCTTTTAACAAGTTAATAAGGTAAAACAAAAGCGGTTCAAAGTTTGACCAAAGTGGAGTCTCTATGAAAAAAATATCCGAACTATTTTATCTAAAAGAACTAAAAGAACAGCTTATCATAAAATAACTTTACTTTCGTAATCATATCTGACACGAATTGTTTAAAAGTAAAAAACTTCCGACAGTGTTTGCCTCAACACAACCTTAACACGAGTAAGGTAATGGATGAAGATAACTTACATTGGCACTGTTATTTGATCTTTAATCTCTAGCTAAATTGCACTTTTGTTTCATTTTCAATTCAGCTCGTGAAATTCTTAGCTAATCGGCAAGTTGCGCCTGAGATTCACACCAACTTTATTAGTAGAAAAATTCTGATTGGTGATTTCCTCTGAGAATCCATTCTACGCCTACAAGCTGATTTCTAGGAACCACTAACATGAATCTTGTAGCTACTTTTCTCCATTGGATTTCTTGTATCAGTTATGGTTCTCTTTTATATGATGTAGCGGATCAGCATTAGTGGCTTACTGTGTGCTTTGACAAACTAATGGCTGATGTCTCAAGACATATCATCAAAGAGACTATAAGCTTATAAATGATGTGCTTACATGGTTGGGGAGCAAAATAGAGAACTTGTATAGTTATAAAACAGGCTTTTCATTTTTTATAATACTATCAACAGGCTTTTCATTTTCTAGTATAGTTATAAAACCAAGAGACAAAAATGAATGCAGAAATCTTGCTACAATGAGCATCAATTACTCTTGATACAAGTTAAAATAACTTCCATGAAAACGGGGCATCGCAAGACTAAACCAAGTTCGGGTATACAGACTTACAATGGTTTCACTTCATAATCTTGAAAGAAAAATCACCACATATTTGCTTTAAATATAAGTACCATACTTTCGTTAAACCTCAATAATGAATGATAAACGTTTGATGGCGTTAATATTACGGTTGAAGAATTCATGAGCCAATGGGGTGATAGAAAAACACTCGAACCACATCAGAAGATTGTATACAATTTAAAATGGATAACTTAAGGTAGTATCAGAAGATTGTATACAATTTAAAAGGATAACTTAAGGTAGTATCATCAGATAGCAATTTTTTGAAAACCGGTTTTCAAATCGATCCGATCGAATCATCGGGTTTAGGTTAACTCCGGTCGACCTGGGTCAACTCGGGTCATTCCGGTTTAAAAAAAATATTTTTTTCCTCATATTTTAAAAAATTAACAAAAATTATACATAAAAACCATAGATACTTTCGTATATTGAACATATAAACTATTTACCAACCAATATAATATGTAAAAATAAAATCCCGTCGTAAATACGTAAATTTTACATATCTTTTTTTAAAAAAACCCAAAAAATCGATACCTGGCCGGGTTTCGAAAATGTGAAACCCGGGACAATATGCCCTATTTTTTTGGCGGGAACAGGGTCAACCGGTTGACCCACCGGGTCGACCCGGGTCTGAAAACACTGTTGAATAGTCCTACGACCAACGTGTGCAAAGTTCTAAAAGGCTCACAAAGGCTTCGTAAAAACGTGAGGTTTGACCTCCACGTCAGGCAATAAATAAAGTTTGAGCTTAAAGTTTAAAATAAGATGATAAGTAAAAAAACGAGATAACTCGCGATAAAACAAGATCTTTGAAGGTTTTTTATATTCATTTTTGATAAATATCGTATAACCTTGAAACATGAGAATAGTTAATATTATGATACCATGATTATATGGATTGGGAGACAAGATTCAAACTGTCACTGTCTTTTTTACATATTACTACATCTTTAACCATCGGACTATTATCGCTCACAACAAAGTTGCAGTTGAGAAATCGTGTGTGTTAGTGTTTGCTCTATTTTGCTTGATGTTAGAAGTTACTTTAGAATAATTTATATAAACATTCAATAGTTAAATCCAAGTTGGATTTCTAATCAGATACAAAGTTTAAACAAAACCATATCAAGGCCTGAAAACATAAATGTGAGGCTTATATTTTACTACAATTGTCTCAAAATAAGTGTCTACATTTGAGTTTTGATGTTCATATTTTCGAACTTTAAGCTTAAGTATCTTATGTGAGTTATATAATACTTGATGCAAAATATAAGAATGGTTAAAGTTTTAAATGTATTTTCATTGATATAAATTTTATCAAGCATTGTATAACATACACAAACATATTTATGGTCAAATTTTTGAAAAAAACATAAAAAATCAAATGTTCACACTTATTTTAGGACGGAAAGAGTAGCTAAATGATATGCTAACTATTTAGGCTAACTTTTTAGCTTAAATTATCATAAATAGATAGCAAAAGCTAAGTTTAGGCCATCTAGCATATTAATCTAACCCCCCACCTCTTAACGAAAGGCTTTCTCATCAAGCTGGCGCCATAGGCCACCAGGCGAGTGAAAACGACAACGCTCCCTGGCTCTTTCTATATTTTTGTGTGAACTTCATACGCTCTCATTAAAGAAAAGATAGTTTGAAAGTAAATCATTTTCTTCTTACAATAGCACGGTCATTGGTGAATTGATTAAAACGTATATGATGATATGAAAATTAGGATAATTATTATCTTGACAATGGCGATTATTATAAGCCAATGTCAAACACTATTAAATGTTTCTTTGCTTTAACCGAAGACGTTATTCTCACAAGGACATAAGATTAACTGCTACGACAAACAGAAAACCATTAGAACTTAGCGACAAACGTTGTTTTAAATCAAATATTCACATGGGACAAAACACATCCGTTGTGTGGACCAGGGACTAAAAGTACACGTCCGTTGGGTGAGCCAATGCCAAACAATTTCAAAAGTTGGTTTGCTTATAACAAAGACGATCTTCTCACAGGACAACTATATGGCCCAATGTCGAGAGTTAAAAGCAAGAGAAGAATGAAGCTTCTCAGTGTAGTAAAACACAATAACCATTAGAACTGAATGCCAAACGTTATTTTAAAAGAAGATTTATGAACTGAACCCGCCCGTTGGGCGGGTTATGCAACTAGTATATATATATATATATATATATATATATATATATATATATATATATATATATATATATATATATATATATATATATATATATATATATATATATATATATATATACTATTTTGACGATGGTTAAATGTGCATGTTGTTCGTTTACTGTTTTCGCATAACCCCGATGTTTATAAAACATGTACGATATTGTAGTCTTTATAAATAAATTATTAAATTTGTTAAATAGTTTATTAGATTCCAAAAATAATTAATAAGGATTTATTAGTAAATAAATCCCGACTTAAAATACATTTCCTGTTGGTAAAACATAGTATTTTTATTCCAAAAAGTATTAAAATAGTCCTTCGTGTACCAACAGTGGCTTAAATAAGCTAACAATGGGTACTTAAATGAAAACAGTGGCTAGATTTAAGAAAACAGTGGGTATAATACGAAAATAGTGGGTACATTAAGCTGTCGGTGGCAACAGTGGTAATACAAAAACTAACAGTGGCAACTTTAACGCTAACTGTGGAAATATTTTATGTAACGGTGGAAATATTACAACTAATTGTGGTAATATTACTACATGCAGATTTATGCCCAAAGCGGAGACATACCCCTATCGCTATATATCAGTAACTTCACATACACTCGTCATCAGCAGTCCCAAACGCGCCCTAATCAGCAGATCCAAACAGCCCTGCATGTTGCTCCCAACAGCAGATCCAAACACCCCTCTTCCTGGCCGTTAACTGCAGATCCATGCGCCCCTTCTTTCTGTTTTAATCCACAGATCCAAACGCCCCTTTTCTACTGTTGTAAACAGCCTATCCAAACACCCCTTCTATCTCTCTTCAACTGTGAGAAAACTTTGTTATCCTTATACTTCAGAAGTACCTTGCAATCTCTTTTAACTCTTAGAAGAATCTCCAAACCCCAAATTTGATCTGAAATTGTCATGTCTGGATTCTCCATAACCTTGTTCTCCCAAGCATGGTACATCTGGGCAACTTCTGGCATATCATAATCTACTTTCAACTTCAACTCTCTAAGTTTCTCCCTTGCCAACTCATCACCATATTCAAGTCTTTCTAGTTCTTCTATGATCATAACACTTGAATCTGAACTTTTATCATTACTTCCTTCTTGCTCCTCAGAAGTAACTACAAATGGTGACTCACCAACCTTCTTCTTTTCTTGTTCCCTAAGCTGTGCAGCCAACATTGAATCAAATTGTACTTGTGTTGCATCCTTTGGAACCTCTGTTTCTACCAAGATTCCTTGACCCTTATCTAATGGATCAATGATGGGTAAAGATGATCATGGTACCTATGAAGACACTTCCTTGATGATAGCTGATGACTGGAATACATCAACCATATCTGCAGGTCTGTCAACGTTCAAATCCTGTGTGTCAACGCCCAACTTAGTCTCGTTAGTGATTGGTGTGTCAGCGTCCAAAATCTGCTTGTCAACCACCTTATTCTTGTCAGCGCTTCTTGTTAACTGCTCAATCATTGCTGTAAAGGATAAGTTCAAATTTGTAGGAGTAACCAAAGATACATCAATACCTGGTTGCTTCTTCAATTCAATAAGAGCTTCAGCCACACCCAAAGATTCTCCATCATGTGAGCCTTTGTCACTCACATGTATCTGCTCATCCTCCCCTTTGGAAGAATCCTCCATACCACGCCTATTGTTAGCATTTCCAAAAGAACAATCCTCTCCCTCAATTGCTTGAGTTCAAGGCCTTGTGTGTTGACAGTATGTACTAGGTCTGCATTTTGCTTTTGCAGCTAATGCAGACAACCTTCAATTCCAAAATTATGTATGGTTCCAATCTGCCCTCCTCTAGAATGAGTATTTGACCTCCCAAAGTAGAGTCATGGGGCATGGAGGAGGTCTTAATGATGTTAGGACTGGCTTGGCCTGCATCTAAGCTAGCACCAATAGTCCTAGCCTCATCCATATCACCAACCACACTTGTGGTGGTGGTTCTCTTTGCAACATGGCTAGGACCACCAGAAGAGAACACTCCAGTAGTCCTTGGGCGTTTTACCAACCTAAATTCAGGAGGTGTAGAAGATGATGTGGATTGGGTGGTAGTTTGAAGGTTAAGGGGTGTTTGGGTTTGTTGTAGAAAGGTGTCAACGTCTGGATTTGAAGTGCCAACACCAACATTTAACGTGTCAGCGTTGAAGGGATCTTGGTTAAGTTCCATATGTTGAGGTGAAGGTGATGGTTCAGGCAATGGGTCAAGTTGTGGTTGTGGGTCAGGTTGAGGTTGTGATGCTGCAATAACAGCAAGCATGGCTTTGGTAAGGGGTAAATCTCTGTGAAGGGGTGAATTCATCTTACTGAAAATAGCTTTCTTTTGCACAGGGATCGTAAAAAAGTCATCATGATCCCTTGTGCAGTACCTTTTCTCATCAAAAATCATTTGTAAAAATCTTGGGTAAGCCAAAGTCATCTTATTACCCTTGTTTTTACACATGCGATCAAAAATCAGTTTAGAAAAATTATACTTTTGCCCATTTGTAATACACACAATTGCACTATTAATAGATCTATTAATTTCATTATGTGCAGTACATTTGTGACTTAAACATTGAAGGATGACATGTATTAGGTACTTCCAAGCTGGGGGAAATTCCTGTTTATTATATTTGTTTAAAGTTCCCTCTTTAGGGAAAGGATAGCCCAAAGCTTGGAGTCCCTGTTCTATCTCACCAATGGGATGAGCGGTTATACCATTTGCATCATCAAGATGCAAAGCCTGGCGAACCAAGGCTTCAGTAACCACCCATGGACGCCCATGGACAATAGCAGTTAATGTAGTTACATTATTAAGCGTTGAGGAATTGATAGTGTTCCAAAACTATTTAATATGAGTGACAGGGATGTGAGGAGCATGAGAAAGTGCATACCTAAGTGGAGATGCATTCAAATACGCCACCATCTGGGTGTATTGAGGAAACAGAGCATCATCAGCCTCCAAATAAGCAATCATATTATGCTTACTTCTGAATCCCAATACCAGGTCACTTGGTTTAAAATTAGGCGCCATTGATGCAGAAAGCTGTTTGTGAAAGATTATAAAAAATGAATTATAGGAGAAAAGTTGTTAGACAAGAATATGAGAGTACCCTGTTTAAAAAGAAGGAGCCAAATTTATAGGAGAGATAGGCACATGTGATTGGTCAAAAATGAGGCAAGTATTTTCAAAATATAATGATGAAAATATTGAAAAGAAAATAAGTTATCTTGTGCATTAATTAAAATTTATCAACTCCCAAAATTACGGCCCTAATTTTCGTCAGAAATAACAACTGGGTAGGACGCAATGAGTGTCAACGGTAAAAAATAACCTATCAACACCCAACGGCTATATTTTTGTCAACGTTGGAAAAAGTCATGTCAACGTCTAAATTGGTCACAACAACGTTTGGAAATATATCTGTCAATGTCCAAAAATAAAAATAATAAAAATGAAAAAGGACCTTAACAAAGTAATTTATCCTAGTGAAGATAACCTATAAACTGAAAATTACTATAGGGTGGCAAGAACTGTCCAATCATGCACACTTGCTTATGCAAGATAGACATAACAGTCCTCTAGTGTCCCTTGCTAACAAAAATTCTTAACAGTTAAGTTATCTCATAAAACCCTTTGTAACTTCCCAGGTAAGCCCAATATAAATCATACCCAAGTCTCCCAACATACCACATCCAATTCTAGGCCAAAAAGGTCTTGGCAACGTGCATAGTATATCAACTTTGCATGCTACAGTGTCTCATGAACAAGTAAACTAATTCATACTCACCAGTGGATACAATCTAGAATTGTGATAAGGGTATTATAAGAATACCCAAAAAGTCCTAAAAGGTTCCTAAACCTCCCCTTAAACTATGATACATAAGTTGCCAAATAATATGCATGGAAATAAAAGTTTATGTCAAGATAGGAATATAAATATTCCAACCGTCATCCATAAATTGAAACACCCTCCAAGAATGCTCCAAGGATCCATAAGCAACTCTGTATCCAATGGTACAATGCTAACAACGCCTGCACAATTAGATCAAAAACCACAAAACTAACATGCTGCTGACAACGTCACGATAACACTTATCAGCGTTAAGATAACCTTTGTCAGTGTTAGACAAATAAAGTGGAAAATCTAATTTCACATAAATACCAATAACAATGCATATCTTGTACATACTTTTACAATAAGATCCCAAAACACATATTAAGTGAGATTGATCATTCAAATACTTGTTACAAAGTATTGAAATCTTCCAGTATCAAAAGGTTTAGTTAATAAATCAGACACATTTTCTTCTGTGTCAACCCTATCTGGTTGTATTAAACCCTTTTGAAAACTATCTCTTATAAAATGATGTCTAACTTTTATGTGTTTTGTTTTAGAATGATGTACAGGATTTTTAATAATGCATAAAGTACTGTGATTGTCTACAAAAATCTTGGTATGCATGAATTTATACCCATAATCCAACAGGTGGTTCTTAATCCATAAGACATGTCCACAACAAGCAGCTGCTGCAACATACTCTGCTTCAGTTGTAGAATTGGCCACCACTGTTTGTTTCTTGCATTGCCAAGATATCAATCTACTCCCAAGAAACTGGCATCCACCAGTTGTGGATTTTCTATCAAATTTGTCACCACCATAATCACTGTCTGAATATGCAATAAGCTCCAATGGTGAATCTTTTGGATACCATAATTCCAGGCCTGGATAACATCTAAGGTATCTAAAGATCCTCTTGACAGCATGAAGATGACACTCTTTGGGAGTCACTTGATGGCGTGCACATGTACACACAGCAAACATAATGTCAGGTCTTGAAGCTGTGAGATACATCAATGAACCAATCATTGACCTATAATGCCTGACATCCACTTCTTTTCCATCTCCAACTTTTCCCCAAGGGTGTTCCCTATCCATAGGTGTGCTAACCCATTTCTCATGTGGAGAAAAGCCAAACTTCTTCAAGATTTTTGCTACATATTTATCTTGAGAGATGAATATACCATCTTCTTTCTGTTGAACTTGTAACCCTAGAAAGAAGTTCATCTCTCCCATTGCACTCATCTTGAATTTGTCTGTCATAAGCTTGAAAAAGTCTTCACTCATCTTTGGACTTGAAGAGCCAAAGATGATATCATCCACATAAACCTGAACAAGTAAGAAATCCTTACCAGTCTTCTTTGTAAATAAGGTCTGGTCTATGGTGCCCCTTTTAAATCCATTTTCCACCAGATAGGTGGGCAATGTGCCATACCATGCTCTTGGGGCTTGATGAAGTCCATACATAGCTTTCTTCACCCTATACACCTTGTTTGGATGTTCTGAATCTTCAAAACCAGGAGGCTGCATAACATACACCTACTCTGCAATTGTGCCATAAAGAAAAGCACTCTTCACATCCATTTGATAGACTGTAAAGCCCATGCAGGAAGCATAGGCTAGAAAAATCCTTATAGCCTCAATCCTTGTAACTGGTGTAAAGACCTCCTCATAGTTTATCCCTTCTTCTTGTATATATACTTGAGCCACTAAACGTGCCTTGTTTCTGACCACAATTCCTCTTTCATCCTTTTTGTTTCTAAGAACCTATATTTTCCCAATAGGTCTAACATGTCTGGGACAATCAACCAACTCCCAAACATCCTGGATAGCAAATTGGTGAAGCTCATTGATAGGTGTGAAAACACCCATCCTTTTACCACTTAATTCTTACTAAAACAAGACCAAAACGCGTGTTTAATATCATTTGTTTGGAATTATGCGTGGTTTTTATGTTTAATGTTTTTTCAGAGCAAACCGGATGAATATTGAAGAAAACATGGGATTGCACGGGTTTATTCGAGGAAAAAGACTCAAGACGAAGTCTATTATCCAAGAGACGCAAAAGATTTGAAGTCAATGGGCCTATCTGAATATTTATCGAAGAAAAGGACCAAAGATGGAAGATTTACATATGTCGAAGAAACTCAAGTCTATTAAACGAAGAAATTAAAAGACAAGTTGAATTTAATCGTCGACAAATCCCGAATCAGAATAAAAAAAACGTCAACTTTTCTGAAAAGACGAGAAGACAAGAAGAAAGGGAGAAACCCCACTCACCAGCCACCACTTAGCCTATAAAAGGAATTCACCCTCAAAATTTTGCACCTAGTTTTTAGTTTACAGTTACACTTTTCCTAGTTCGGAGGAAACCATCTCCCTTAAGGAGTGGTTTTCATCTTCTTTGATTTCTTCTTTTTAATCTTGTAAGTTTGATCCTTTCCTTTTGTTTACTGAATCTTAATCATCAATACAAGTTTTCCTTTAATCTTTTCATTCCTCTTGTTCATCATCATCTTTTTATTTCAAGTTCTTAAGTTCTTATTTAGTTGAGTTTTGATCTTAAAAAGTTGTTGAATTTGTGTTTTTATGATTGGGATTTGATCTTTACGGGTAGTAGATGAATCGTTATTAGTTTTGGTTAAGATTTGGTTAAATCCGTGGTTGATTTTAGGCGAATTCGTGTTCCTCTGTTTTTGAGTTTCTACTACTGATCTTCAATTTCCCAGGATTTTTCGAATAACAAAGTATTCCGAACAGTCATAATCAATCTCCCCTATTCGGAATATTTTATATATTCCGAATAGCCTTCTTTTTGTGTCCCCTATTCGGAATTTTCATTTATTCCGGATAGTCTGTTTAATTTTTCCCTTACTCGGAATATTTTATTATTCCGCATAGAGTTGGCATTCCGCATAGTGTTATTGTTCCGAGTAACCTTTTATTCCGAGTAACCTTTTATTCCGAGTAACCATAATATTCCGCATAGAGCCTTCATTCCGCATAGGTCATTTATTCCGCATAGACTCTTTATTCCGAATGGCCACTTATTCCGCGTAAGGACCTTTATTCCGAGTAGCAGACTTATTCCAGATCACCATTTATTCCGAATAGAGCAAGTTTTTAGTAAGGGTATTTTTCTGTTTAATCATTTAATTGTTTTATTTAAATTCAAGTTTTACTTCATTAACTATTCTTGGTTTTAAATCTTTATATACTTCATGGATTTATCTTTTCAATAGAATAGAAAATGTTGGAAATACGTTTTTCCCAATAAAGTCTCGGTTACATCTTAGTTAGCATAGATCACGAGATATAGACTATTTAGAACTTTGTCTCTTGGAGCGACCTCCCTTAGGGGGAAATTGTTCGAAATACGTTTTACGTATTTATGAAGGATCGGTCGCTCCAACGATAATTATGTAATGGGCTCGTGATCCATTTAGTTTATGTATAGTCCATATAGCCCACATGTAGGGTGGGCTATATATATCCCCTCCTAGCATGTTAGGAGGGGTTGTTGGTTGTTCATTTCACATTTTATTCATTCCATCTTTACTTTCTCTCTCTACTTTTCTCCCTTCTCTCCTTTCTCTCTCTACTCCCTCATATTCTCCATTCATCTTCTTCTTTATTTATCTATCAATCCATACATGAAATCCATCCAATCAATCATGTAGAATAGGCCAATAATTGCGTAGACCTTCAATTGGTATCAAGAGCCAAGGTTTGATTGGTTTATTCTTGCTTTTATTTTTTTATTGATTTTGGTGGGTTTTGATTTAATCAAGCTTTTGTATTAAAAAGTTTGTATTTTTTTATATATAAAGTTTGTGTTTTTATGTTTTAAATCATAAAAAGTTTGTATTTTTCATATAAAGTTTGTGTTTTTATGTTTTAAATCATAATTTAATCTTTGATTTACTTATTTTATATAAAAATCACAAATTTTTTATTCAAAAATCAATTTTTTTTATATAAACAGTTTCTATTTTAATTTGTTATTATTAGATTTTCTTTTAAGTTTTTATAATCAGTTTTTTATAATCAGTTTCTATTTTTTATATAATCAGTTATTATCAATTGGGTCGAGTTTTGTCTTACATGTCTCGAGTTTTATAGTTTTTATATAATCAGTCATCTTTGTCCAGTTTTGTCCAGTTATCTTTGTCCAGTTCTCCTTGTCCAGTTTCTATTTTTTTTTATATATAATCTCAGTCAGTCTCATCAAGTTCCGGGTGAACCTCAGTCAGTCTCATCAAGTTCCGGGTGAACAAAGTTCCGGACGAACAAACTTCCGGACGAAAAAAGTTCCGGACGAACAAAAACGTTCCGGGTGAACGAAACTTCCGGGTGAACGAAAAGTTCCGGGTGAACGAAAAGTTCCGGGTGAAAGAAAAGTTCCAGATGAACGAAAAGTTCCGGATGAACGAAAAGTTCCGGATGAACGAAACATCCGAATGAATGACACTTCCGAATGAATGAAAAGTTCCGAATGAATAAATTCTTCCGAATGAACCAAATTCAAACATAACGGACTCGACTCAATCACATCAGACTCAAATTTTTTGACAGACTAACCAAATCTTTTTTGTTTCTTTCAAACAACCTCTTTTCGAACCCACCCTCGACCCTCGACTGGCTCACTCATCCTCTCGTTCCCCTCTCGTCTCTCGACTAACTAACAACACATCCAAACTGCTTCGACTCACATCCAACATCGACCCATCCTCTCTCGATTCATACCCTCCCTCGTCACAAGACCCTCACACCCTCACACCCTCTCGACCCCCACTCCCTCACCCCCACGCTCGACAGATACCTAAACCAAACAGACGCGACACACTCAACCCTAACTCGATTCTCACACCCAACAAACACTCGACTGACTCAATCCTCTCTCTCTCTCGACCAACAAATCCCGAACACAACCTTTCACAGATCCAAGACTTCACCATCTGACCCAACATCAACTTATAAAAATGATCTCAGCATTTATTTCGGTTGTCAATGATTGTCAAGACCTTTCATCTATGAAGATCTAACTCGAAATAAAACACCATCATAGATCTTGACTCAAAAACCTAAACCATAACCCAAACACAAGATTCGACTCAATCACACCCTCTCGTGTCACCACAAACACACTCGAACACACAGACTCTTTAATCCTGACTCAATCACACCTTCAAAATGTTAACCGACACTCACACAACACTCACTCACAACCCAAACTCACGTTTTTTAATCCTGACTCAATCCCTAAACAATCAACTCTCAAGACTCGACTCACCACTCGACACGACATCCTCGCTAGACAGAAAGACTCGAAAGTATAAATATTTGACAAATCTCAAGATTAACCAACATGCAACAAATACCTACCCGAGACCTTTTTCCAAGATCTTGAAGCCAACGCTGTTTCTTCGTTTGATGAGTGTTGGCTGTGAGAGAGAGATAACTGGAAAGATATTAGGGGCGGACAAAACCAAGTTTCTGTTTGAGAGGAACTAGGAGAGAGATCGTTAAGTTTTGTGAAGTCAAAGAAGAAAGTATATATTATTTGAGACGGAGATAACAAAGTTTTATTGGGAAGAGTCGGTTGAATTTTTTATATATATTTCTTTTTGGACGGAGAAACCAAGAGAGGAAATCAGGGAGGGCCACGTTTCTTTTGAGACGGAGAAAACAAGGATCAGATTTTTTTTTTCCTTTTTATTTTTTTATTTTAGTTAAGTATCGTTTTTTTTTTCATTTATCCATCCGTTTTTTAATTTTACTTACAAATTTTATGTTAAACTTTTTTTTTTATTTATCTTTTTACTTTGTTAAAGTTTTTTTTTAAAGGTTAATTTTTTTTAGCTAAATTAATTTTGAATATTTTGTCAATTTATATATTTGGATTTGGTACAACGTGCTAAGGCGGGTATGTCGAAAGAAACGAATTGGTAAAATATTCGTTGACGGACTTTATTTTTTAGAGTGAACTGAGTTTGATTTGGACTCCGGTTTGTCTTATCAACATTTGAGCCGATAAATATAATTGAGCCGGGCGAAAGATATTTTTCCAGTCAAAGATCCAAGAATCTGTCATCGAACTTTCAATGGATTTTTTGAACTCGACATCAAACGAGGGAGAAGCGCATAAAATGCAAGACAAAGTTAGGAAAAGTGGCATTACTTCATTTCAAATGCTTCAGTCTCATCTTGTCACTCTTTCGAGGATTCAAGGAGGGAGCGAATTTGTGACAATCTTTGGACAAGATCGTCATATATTCATCGACTCAATTTTCACCACTTTGACCCAACTCGCCGAGCAACTCAACCATGAAAACTTTAATCACTCTGCATCCGCACTTGCATATAAGACTCTTGTGACACAACTCACGCCTTTCCTCCAATTTAATATCATCACGTCTGAAAGTTCAGTCATTTGCCAATCGTTTATTCGAGATACACATACCGAGCTTCGAGTTTTCCGTGATACAATTTTGAAACTCATGACATCGGTCTCGTCTTCGATTTATGAAAGATCTCAACTTCAGCAAGGGTATGATAATGGAGTGCAAGACTCTTCGATGCAATAGGAAACTGGTCATACGGTTGACAACTTGGAGCACAACGATGGCAAGAGCACGGAATCGGACGGTCAACATGATACCAGTGGCACGTCAGGGAATGTTCACGAGATCCTTCTTGATGACGCCTTACCCGTTTATGACAAAGAGCCTGCAAACATGGTACAATGTAATGTTATTTATGATGTATATGCTGATGAAATGCCGCATATTGAGCATTCTGAACCTAATTATGACAAACATGGGATGGAAAAGAGTGATAGCAATACCACTTCTGATTCATCCGATGTAAGTCATAATGGGGGAGAGATTGTTCAGAATGCTAAATATCATGATAATTATCCTATAACTGCTTCATTGACTACTTCTGATTCCAAGATTAAAGAGCTCGAAACGATCGTAGCTCGACAATCAAAAGATCTTGAGGATGCCAAACTTGAATTTTCTAAGAAAACGGACAAATTTGAAACATATTTTGAAAAACTTGAAAAATCAAATGTTGTTCTTGAAAGAAAATTGGATCAAAAAGTGTTAGATTCTAAAGCTGAAAAGGATAATCTTTTGAAACAAATTCAACTGCTTGAATCTAAATTGGCATCCCAAGATAACTTGCTCAAAGAGAATGAGACTTTAAAGGCCCAAGTACAGGAAAAGGTTTTTGCTATAGCTGCGTTGAAAAACGAGTTAAGGACAAGTAAAGGACCTAGTGTGGACACTAAGCTTGAAAAACCATCAATCTTGGGGAAACCGCCTACAAATCAGTTCGTCAGACAACCGATTGTCAGACAACCTACTGCATTTAGATCCGAGCGATCACAATCCTCGAGACCGCGGTTTTCCTCCCAAGTTGATTTGGGTCATATTTCTAGAACAGTCACTCCACCAACTAGGCCTAATGTGACTAAATCAGTTTTAGCAAGACCTCATCACATGATTGCCCCTAGTTTCTCTAAGAATAGTTCAATGAACACGTCTAGAACTAGTTCAACTGATGTGCGCCATGATTTTGGTCAAAGGGAAGCTATTCAAAAGACACATGTAAGAGATAGCAATGTCCAACCTAGTCAGATGCCTTCTAGATTACCCAACACTGCTAACCGTAGCATGACGTCTCCTAGGAGCATCGATCAATCATCTAGGAATTACTCGGACATTAAATATGCTACTTGTAAAACATGTAGAAAACGTGTCTTTACGGCAAATCATGATTCTTGTATCAAGAAACTACTTAATGAGGTGAACTCCCGTGCTAGACTTAAATCCCAGTGGGTCGCTAAAATCAAACCCATTGGTAAAATGTGGTGCCCCACTGGTAGAACTTTCACTCTTGCAGGAAACGAGTGCCCTTTAACTAGGATAGTCTCTGATTCTACGAAGACTACTAGGGAGGAAATTGCAAAGGATGATACATCACTTAAGCCTGAACTTAAGGTTTTCTATAAAAGGAAACGTTTGCCAACTAAGACAAGTGAATCATCCCCTCAGGCCACCTCTGACACAAGAAAAGAAAACCGTGAACCCCCACGTGCTTCTAAAATAGATATCTCTAACCCATGCAAAAATATACAAACTCCTAATGAGAATGCAGGTACCAAAGTTGATGTTCCAAAAGAACGAAGCGGTCCAATCATTGTATACCGTTCAACTAAGGACACTCTCAGAGTTTGGTTGCTGAAGAAGCAGATATCAGAGAAACTAGTATCTCAGGGGATTCATAGTTAAAGCTTATAAAGGACTTACAGTCACATAACAGACTGTAACTCGCTCTCAAAAGACAGGAAAGTTCATCCCGATGATGACTTATCCTCAAAACGAGAAATTAAATTTTCTCAGACACGAGCTTACATGTTAAACTATTCAAGGATTTTAAGCTCGTGTAAAGGACTTATAGTCACATCACAGACTATAACTCGCTCTTCAAAGAAAGGAAAGTTTATCGCCGATGGTAAACTTATCCTAAAAACGAGAAATTCATTTTTCTCGGGCATGAGCTTATATCAAAAACATTCCAAGTTTTTAAGCTCATGCATTATGGCTCCTCGTTAAATTACAGACGACGACCCGGACTTCAGAGACAGGGAAGTTTATCTACGCAACGATAACTTACTCTCTTAACAAGAAATTAAGTTTTCTTGGACACGAGCTTATCCTAAAACCATTCAAAGGTTTTAAGCTCGTGTATATGGTTTATCATTAAATATCTGATGGTAACCCGTGCATCAAAGAAAGGAAAGTTTATCGCTGATGATAAACTTATCCTAACAACGAGAAATTAAGTTTTCTCGGGCATGAGCTAAAATTAAAAACATTCGAGGTTTTTAAGCTCATGCACAATGACTTACAGTTAAATGTCAGACTGTAACTCGAACTTCAAATAAAGGAAAGATTATCTTTTATGATAATTTATCCTCATAACGAGAAATTCACCTTTCTCGGTCATGAGCTTGTATTAAAACATTCGAAGTTTTAAGCTCAGAAAGGAAAGTGTATCTTTTAAATAAGATAACTTTTCCTCATAACGAGAAATTAACCTTTCTCGGTCATGAGCTTTCCGTTAAAACAGTCAAAGTTTTCAAGCTCATGAAAAACGACTTCTAAGTAAATGTCAGCTTAGGACTCGTTCTTCAGATAAAAGGAAAGTTTATCGCCGATGATAAACTTATTCTTAACAACGAGAAGTTTACAACTTCTCGGACTTGAGCTTTCCTAAGATATTCCAAATCTTAAGCTCAAGTGATTGGTTTTCAAAACTTTGAACACAATTTTTCAAGAATTTCTCAAAAGGTTTTTCTAAATCTTTCAAAATTGTGTGTTCAAAAATGTTTTGACAAAAAGAGCATGTCTTCTGGAATCGATAATATTTACGAACCTAGAAATGTCATTTAATAATGACACGGGGTTGTAAATAAAGTTCGAGCAGAAGTTCAAACTTTTAAAACATGCTCAAAATGGTTTGCTATTATTTCTGATAGTAACCCGCTTTTCAATTTGAAGTCAAGCATTTCACCGGAAAGCTTTGACTTCAGAATCTGAAGTTATCATCTCCACCAACCGTAGCAACTTACAATTGATATCTACATACTCGACGATGCGACTACTCAAACGGTGACTACAGCTCTTTCAATAGAACACGGGTCAACAATTGAGGGGGAGCAATTGTCCAGCATTCAGAATCCTTGATGCCGAGAGTGCCAAGTTCACATATTGGTGTTAAGACAACGATATCAATCATACACATGGAGTCAAGAGATAACTTCAGAAGTTACGAGGAAGACCAACATTCGTGAACAAGAACCATGTGCTTCTTTCATATGATGTTCTCCATCATTCAGGTCCAACCTCGTAAATTGCTAATCTTGTGAATTCATTATCATATATGATCTTTGCACATGATAAATACCTTACACTTGTGTTTAAAAGGTATTTAATTTACGTTTCAAGTACACCCTCATTAATTTGAGGGGGAGCTTGTGTAATTCATGAAGATAAATGGATTTGCATTTTTCTTCCCAAACTTTCTTAAAACGCTATTAAATCAATTGATATTAAAAACATTGATTGAGTTAATATTTTTAATATGGGGGAGAAAATGTGATTTAATATGGGAAATGATTAATCACAAATGGTTTGACTTAACGTGCTAGCTCATCCTGACATGTGCGAAATGTTTTCGGATATCGTGGCATATGTTAAGGGGGAGCAAAATGGATTTGCACTTCAAAATGGATTTCATGGTGACATACACTTACCCAAAACATCTCTATTCACGATGATGAAGATTGTGGTGACATAAGGATGGTAGGATAGGTTAAAGTCCAATGATTCCTCTTGAACCGGAGCAATCTTCCCAAGGACATTCCATAGCTAGAAATAGTAATCCTTAGGAAAGATGGAGAAAGATTGTGAATGTAGCTGAATGCCGACAAGTACTTAAGTTAGCACTGGAACAATCACAATAAGGTGCTAGTGATGACGTATTGTTAAGCATTAAAGGGTGTAAAGAAAGAAGCCCTCCTTACAACTTAGGCAGAAACCGGGTCAATACATATGTTATTAAGATCATTGTTTAATGATTCTTAATATTGAAGACAGACATCATGGACCCAGTGATGCAATGCACAACCCATCCCAGCTAACTCAGATATCTCTCAAAAGATATTTGTTTTAATCACACGGAGACAACGCATTATCTATTGATTTATTCACTCTGAATAAATTGGTATTGAAAAGGTGGCACTCCTCTCCAGCCTCCGATCACTAAAAATACAAAATGAACGATTGAGTCTAGAGCCATTTGAGATCATCAAATATCTCATTAGGACACACTTTCATATTTCCTTGCTTCTTCACACACTGTGAAAAGTAAGAAAGATCTTAAGAGTCCTACGCAAAATCTTCATGATCTTGCCTGAACATCCGAGTAATACGAAAGTATTTACAATGAAGATGGAAATCCTTCTTGAGCGAATATCAAAAAGCTCATGGTAGGTGACTTGTGCGATTCTTTATGAATCAAACTTGTGATAACTGGAAAGCAACAGTGGTTTAATTCTTAAATGAATTTAAACACGTTCCAGGCCTCTACGCAATATCTTAGTGATCTTGCTAGAACATTCAGAGTAATACTATTAAGTATTTACAGTGACGAATGGAAATCCTTCTAGTGTTAACATCAAACAGCACTTGGTAGGTAACTTGCAAGATTCTATATGAATCAAGCTAGTGACAACTGGAAAGCAACGATGGTGCGGTTCTTAATTGAACTTCACTTGTTCCAGGAACATGAATTGACGGCTTCAAATCATGCGGATAATATTATCCAAATGATTCACTCTTTACGTTCGCCGTCAGCTTTGGACGGTCGAGTAAAGAGAACGGGTTTACCCGCGAAATCTTGTCAAGGAGGTTCTTTATTGAAACTACCTGCCACAAGTACGATATTTAATATCGTCCAACGGTCTTCACCGACCGGAGATAAAATGCTACCGAATTAGAATGAAATGTTCAAGGCCATTTCATCCGTGTATATTGTTTGTTGCTAACTGTCTTATGCAGCGTAACAAGAAGGTGGCATTGCGGTGTACAATCCAGAAGAAGTCGTCACCACATGCCTATACTACATACAATTAGTACTTCAACAAATTCAAGAAAGCCTGAAGGTCAAGTCTTCCGCTGTATCAAACTCTGAAGCTTTCAAGAATTTAAAAGTATAAGTATGTGGAACATGAAGTCACGAAGAGGAAAATATCACAAGTGAAGAATGCACAAGGTCAAGGCAAGGAAACATGCTCAAGACTAAAGTCAAAGATCACATCAAGCATATTCACAAGAACAAGATCGAAGACTCAAGGATAGATGCTAGGTTTAAGATTTTGTAAAAAGATGTGACCCCCCTTAGGGGGAGATTGTTGGAAATACGTTTTTCCCAATAAAGTCTCGGTCACATCTTAGTTAGCATAGATCACGAGATATAGACTATTTAGAACTTTGTCTCTTGGAGCGACCTCCCTTAGGGAGAGATTGTTGGAAATACGTTTTACGTATTTATGAAGGATCGGTCGCTCCAACGATAATTATGTAATGGGCTCGTGATCCACTTAGTTAATGTATAGTCCATATAGCCCACATGTAGGGTGGGCTATATATATACCCCTCCTAGCATGTTAGGAGGGGTTGTTGATTGTTCATTTTCACATTTTCACAATTCCATTTTTACTTTCTCTCTCTACTTTTCTCCCTTCTCTCCTTTCTCTCTCTACTCCATCATCTCCCTCCTTCTCATCTTTCTTATGTTTATCAATTAATCAACCAACTTAATCCATCAAATCCATCATGTAGAATAGGCCAATAATTTCGTAGACCTTCAGAAAACCAAACCCACTTTTTGTCACCAAGAACAAATCATTCCACCTAGAGCTGTGATCAATTCGAGGAGATACCGAGAACCAATCTGAACCCCAATGAAAACGCTTGTATCAAATGGCGCCGCTGCCGGCTCTTCTCGTTAAGATCAACAGTTTTTTGTGAGAACTTGGATTTTGGGATCCGTTCCCCGTGAACGTTACTTTTTCATAAAAATTTTCAAAAACACAAAAAAAAAAATATATATATATATATATATATATATATATATATATATATATATATATATATATATATATATATATATATATCAAATTTTCAAAAATACAAAAAAAAAATAATCAAAAAAACATAAAAACCAAAAATATTTATGCTTTGTTTTTGCCTTGTTAGTTCTTTTGCAGGTGCATGCGTACACGATCAACGTCTTATCAAGAGCACGAGCCTCTCGAAGACTTAGACATGGCCGGTGTACAAAACAACAACAATAACCCACCTCAAAACAATAATAATAACAATAACAACCCACCTTTCAACAACAATAATAACAACAATGAGCCTCTACCGGATAATCGCCCGATGATTGAACTTCTGCAAGCACATGTAGATGGTAACAATGATCCAATTGTCATACCCGCGATTGCAGCCAACAACTTTGAGCTCAAATCCGGCTTTATCCAGATGGTCTCTGCTCAACCATTCTTGGGGCGTACCATTGATGATCCACATGACCACATCAAGAGATTCTTGCAACTCACCAATACGGTCAAATTCAATGGTGTTCCACAAGAGGTAATCCGTTTAAAACTTTTTCCCTTTTCTTTAGAGGGACAAGCCCGGCATTGGCTTGCTAAGGAACCTCCACAGAGTATTCTTACGTGGACGGATTTGGAGACCAAGTTTATCAACTACTTTTTCCCACCCTCTCGTACTACCGCTTTGCGGAATGACATTATAAATTTTGAACAAAAGTACGATGAGTCATTTAGTGAATCTTGGGATCGTTTCAAAGACCTTTTGAGAAAATGCCCACAACATGGTTTTACCAAAGTGCACCAAATAATACATTTTATAATGGTTTAAACATGAATGACCAAGATTCACTAAACAGTGCCTCGGGGGGTAATCTTTTGGCTAAGACTTCCAATGCTGCTTGGGATATCACTGAGAATAAGTCTCGTGTGCAAACCAAGAGTGTTCGGACCAATGTCGCTAGTGCTAGTACTAGTGACAGCGATAAGCGACTTGACAAAATCACTGCGCTTCTTGAATCGCTTGTTACCCACACCGCCAACAAAACCAACAACATCAACGCTAAAAACGCTCAGGTCAATGCTGTCAACCAACCATGTGAGATATGCGGGGGTCCTCACTCTTACACCACTTGTACCGCCACCCAAGACTACCCTTCTGAGAACGTGAATGCAGCATACGGCACCTATCCTCAACCCGCTTATCAAGCTCGTCCTCAAGTTGACCGCAACCTGCTTAGCTACTGCTCAACCAACTATCTCTCACCACCCGGTTTTACTCCTAACAACTCAAACCAACAACAAAACCTCAACCGCCCTCCTCAACAACAACAACAATCTCGTGGACCATACATACCACCTCACAAACAACAACAAGCACCTCAAAGAAACAACCAAGTTTACCAGCAACCTGCTTATCAACCACCCGCATACAATGCTCCTCCCAACCAACCCACCGCTTTACACCAAGAAGTGGAAACCTACATGAGGACTAACGATGTAATCGTGGGAAATCTTCAGAGGGAAGTGCTCAACTTGAAAGCAGACCTGGTGAAACAAGGGAACGATCTGAGAGCTGATATGAGAAACACTTTGGATAGTCAAACGAATGACTTAAAGAATATGATGGCTAGTTTCTTCCAAGGTAATCAACCCTCTTCTTCGGGTACTCTTCCGAGTAACACCGTTGCGAACCCAAGAGGGGAGATGAAAGCAATCACTACTCGCAGTGGCAAAGGTACCAAGGAACCCGAGCTTACTATACCTCCACCGGTGGTTGTGACTAAGGAGAATGAGTCACCTGCTCCTATTCCTCATCCTTCTCCTTCCCCAATTTCTCCACCTCTTACTTCTACCCCTCCTCTACCCAAGGATGTGAGTGATCCTTCGATCCCAAAGCCTTCCTCTTCTTCCGATATACCTTATCCTTCAAGGTTGAGGAAAGAGAAGCTCAAAAGCAAGGATGATATTCAAGTTTCGAACTTTCTAAAAATGTTTAAACAATTGAATTTTAACATCTCCTTCGCTGAGGCTCTCGCTCACATGCCTAAGTACGCGAAAATGTTCAAAGATCTTCTTAGCGACAAGGAGAAGCTTCTTGATATTGCTAACACCCAACTTAATGAGAATTGCTCTGCAGTACTCTTAAGGAAATTGCCAACCAAGCTTGGTGATCCAGGTCGTTTCTTAATCCCTTGTAACTTCTCGGGAGTAGAGAATTGCATGGCCCTAGCCGATCTAGGTGCCAGTATCAACTTAATGCCTTTAAGTGTGTGGAAGCAATTATCTCTCCCTGGTCCCCACCAAAATGACTTTGGAATTGGCTAACCGTACGGTTGCTTATACAGTGGGGATAGCTGAAGACGTCTTTGTAGGAGTCGACAAATTCACTTTTCCTGTCGATTTCGTCGTTTTTGACTACGATATGGACCCTCGTGTGCCATTGATCGTTGGTCGTCCATTCCTGAGGACCGGTCACACTCTCATCGATGTTGAAGCCGGTGAGCTTATCATGAGAGAGGGTGACGATAAAATCGTCTTCAACATGGGCAAGTTGTCTAAACAGCCTTATTCATACGAGAGTGTTAATTGTATTGACGTTCTTGATGAGGCTTGTGAAGAACACTTCAAAGATGCTTGCAAAAGTATTCCTACCTCTCTTCCCAATGTTGAGACCGTTTCCTCTATCGATTCATCACTATCTCTATTTGGAGAAAGTGATTTCCTTTGGAAAGATTTGGAAGCCACCATGGGAGATGTGAACTTAGCTAATGACGATTCTACCACCAATTGGGATGAAGATCTCCGCCTCATTGAAAACCTTCTTAAAGAAGACAATCTTTCTCCACCATCTCCCACGGTTATTTCTATCGATGCTCCGACTTTGAAAACGCCTCCCATCGAAAATCCTCCGGATTTAGAACTTAAGGAGTTACCTCCCCATCTCGAGTACGTGTTTCTTGAAGAAGAGAAGAAGTCGCCCGTCATCATCGCGAAGGAGTTGAAAGAAGAAGAGAAATCTCGCCTCATCGCCGTGCTTAAAGATCATAAGAAGGCAATTGCTTGGAAAATTTCCGATATCCGCGGAATTGATCCAAACTTTTGTACTCACAAGATTCTCATGGAAGATGACTTTAAACCCGCAATCCAGAGCCAAAGAAGGGTTAATCCTCGTATTCATGACGTCATCAAACAAGAGGTTATCAAACTTCTAAATGCCGGCTTGATTTACCCTATTTCGGATTCGCCTTGGGTAAGTCCTGTCCATTGTGTGCCCAAGAAGGGCGGAATAACCGTTGTTTCCAATGAACACAACGAGTTGATTCCCACTCGACTCGTTACTAGGTGGAGAGTTTGTATTGATTATCGCAAGCTCAATGATGCCACGAGAAAAGACCACTTCCCTCTTCCTTTCATGGATCAAATGCTCGAGCGTCTTGCGGGTAATGACTATTACTGCTTCTTAGATGGTTTCTCCGGGTATTTTCAAATTCCCATCGATCCCAAAGACCAAGAAAAGACCACATTCACTTGTCCCTATGGAACATTTGCTTACAAACGTATGCCTTTTGGTTTATGTAATGCTCCTGGGACGTTCCAAAGGTGTATGATGGCTATCTTCCATGACATGGTGGAAGACACTATGGAAGTATTCATGGATGATTTCTCGGTCTATGGCGATTCTTTCTCTGCTTGCCTTGCCAATTTAGAACGTATGCTTAAGCGGTGTGAAGACACTCGCCTTGTTCTTAATTGGGAAAAATGCCATTTCATGGTAAAAGAGGGCATCGTGCTAGGACACAAGATCTCCAAAGCCGGTCTTGAAGTAGACCGTGCTAAAGTCGATGTTATCGCTAAGTTACCTCCACCTTCAACCGTGAAGGGTGTGAGAAGTTTCCTGGGTCATGCGGGCTTCTACCGTCGATTCATCAAAGATTTTTCTCAAATCGCTCGTTCGATGACCCACCTCTTGGAAAAAGATACTCCTTTTATCTTTTCCAAAGAGTGTCTTGAAGCCTTCAACTCGCTTAAGGATACGCTAACTAAGGCACCAGTCTTGGTTACCCCTAATTGGGAGCTGCCTTTCGAGTTGATGTGCGATGCTAGTGATTTTGCTATTGGAGCGGTTTTGGGCCAAAGAGTGAAAAAACAATTCCAACCGATCCATTACGCTAGCAAGACAATGACAGGGGCTCAATTGCATTACACGACAACCGAAAAAGAGCTTTTAGCTGTTGTCTATGCCTTTGAAAAGTTCCGCCCCTATCTTGTCCTTTCCACCATAATCGTTTACACCGATCATTCCGTGTTGAAGTACTTGTTGACTAAGCAAGATTCCAAACCAAGACTTCTTCGCTGGGTTTTGCTACTCCAAGAATTTAAAATTGAAATTCGCGATAAAAAAGGAGCTGAAAATCTAGCCGCGGATCATCTCAGTAGACTTGAGGATCCTTACCAAGGGGAACATCCGAACAAAGAGATCAATGACTCTTTTCCCCTAGAGACCTTAGTGTCTATCAACTCGAATTCTGATGAAACCCCGTGGTTTGCGGATATTGCAAACTACTTGGCGGGTGGAATTCTCGTTGACGGGTTAACATCCCAACAAAAGAAAAAGTTTTTCAAAGACATTAAGACTTACTTTTGGGATGACCCGTATCTATTCAAACAATGTGCTGATTTGATTATTCGCCGATGTGTTGATGGACCGTCAGGTGTAGAAATCCTTGACGCTTGCCACAAAGGACCCACTGGTGGTCACTTTGGTCCCAACTACACCGCTAAAAAAGTGTTTGACTCGGGATTTTATTGGCCCACCATCTATCGTGACGCTCACGAGATGGTTAAACGTTGTGATGCTTGCCAAAAACAAGGCAAGATCACACATAAAGACGAGATGCCTCAAAATTTCATACAAGAATGTGAAATATTTGATGTTTGGGGTATCGACTTTATGGGGCCATTCCCTTCCTCTAAAGGAAACAAATACATCCTTGTAGCCGTTGACTACGTCTCCAAATGGGTTGAAGCCAAAGCTTTACCTACTAATGCCGCAAGGGTGGTTTGTAACTTTTTGAAATCGCTATTCGCTAGATTCGGTGTGCCTCGTGCCATTATTAGTGATCGCGGGACTCATTTTTGCAATGACCAATTCGCAAGAGTCATGGCTAAGTATGGTGTAAATCATCGTCTTTCCACCGCATACCACCCACAAACTAATGGCCAGGCTGAAATATCCAACCGAGGATTAAAGCGAATTCTCGAAAGAACCGTGGGAGAGCATCGTGCCTCATGGGCTGATAAACTTGATGATGCTTTGTGGGCTTTTCGTACCGCTTACAAGACTCCGATTGGTTGTACACCATATCGTCTCGTGTACGGGAAAGCGTGCCACCTCCCCATTGAGTTGAATCACAAGGCTTACTAGGCCTTGAAGTGGGCTAATTTTGATATCATCAAAGCCGGTGACCTACGCAAGATCCAACTCAATGAGCTGAATGAACTCCGTAATGATGCTTATGAAAATTCTTTGATCTATAAGGAGAAGACTAAGCTCATTCACGACTCTAAGATTAAGAACCGAGAGTTCCAAGTTGGAGACAAAGTTTTACTCTTTAACTCTCGGTTGAAAATCTTTTCGGGCAAGCTGAAATCTCGTTGGTCCGGCCCATTCACCATTACCCAAATTTTTTCATATGGTACTCTCGAGCTCGCTCAACCTAATGGACCTAATTTTAAGGTGAATGGCCAACGAGTGAAGTTGTACTTTGGTGAGGACATCTCTCACGAGATGATTCCATCCCTCACCACGTTTCCCATGAACTAATTTTGGGTCGAGTCAGGCTCATGACTCGGTTATCAAAAACAAGCGCTCCTCGGGAGGCAACCCGAGTATCTATCCTTTTCCGTTTAACCTCCTAAGTGTAGGGGGACTTCTATAGGTTCTTTGTGTTTGTGTGGTGATGTGATTACATGGATGAATGCACTTTTGGAACCTTTGAAGAACCGTGCTCCCGTGTTATCCGAAATCCGGTTCTATCTCTCAACTATCGTGATTCAATTTTCTTCATACTCACATTTGAAATTGATCACTTTAGTCGTCTCTTCCTTAACTTGAGTTAACCAACGTGCACAATGTCATAAGTGTAGGGGAGACTTTTCCCACATGCTTAAACATTGAGGACAATGTTTATCTTAAGTGTAGGGGGGACTTCTATCGAAGTTTTAAGTGGACTTTTCCATGAAAATGCCTTCATTTAACCGGAAAATCATCTTTTTCAACATTTTTAAAATTTTTAATTAACTTTGGCCATTTTGTCATAATTTTTAAATTTTTATCGTTGCTTTCATATGTATATATCCCGCAATAAAGTCAAGAATATTAATAAAGTGGTGTAGCTAGTTTAGAAGTCTTTGACATATTAGGCCCGTTGCGATTATTTTGACTCAACCCGAATAGACTTATCCAAGTTTATTCTAGCTAGTATCCTTAACCATGTAGACGTTAATTGGTTTATTAGGCTAAGCATCCACGAGTCTCATTACTTGAGATTTTAAATTGTGGAGGACGAGAAATGATAGAGTCAATTATAAGTCGGTATTCTTGCACAAGCTCACTTGGTGTAATTATTTGCCTATTCTCCCATCACTTGCTAATAATTTATCTGCAATAAGTAAGGTCGTACGATTTGAAAAGTTATTTAGCTTCTAGCCCAAGATCGTTTAAAAGTTGCTCGGTAATGATAAGAGTTCATAGCCAAGGCATAACTTATGAAGCGGGGCGCGAAGATTGGCGAGTCCGAAAAGGCCCTAACAAGGCATGAGGATTCCATTTTATTGCTAAAGATCCAAAGTGATGTGAAGAGCATTATTCCTAAAATCAATATGAAGGATCAAGACTCACGACGAAAAGCAATCAACTCCCATAAAGATCATGGAGAAGTCTATCCGAAAAGACCCTAACAAGGTATGAGGATAAATAGATCCAAGTCTGAAAAGGAGGCGGATCGTTGTATCTCAAAATCCCAATTAGAGATTGAAGAAATAATCATGAAGTCATGGTCAACAAAGTTGGAGTACCCCTCAAAAGTCTCCAAGTGAAGAAACTCTATAACGAAGAGAAGACCATTATCTCAAGAACGTCTCTCGAAGATATGAAGTATGAAGTACATGCCAAATATCGGCCCGAGAAAGGTCTCAAATCGTGAACCGAGTTATGCCAAGATATGAACTTTTTGATATCCCGAGAAGCAGTTTTAAGAGATTTTGTCCTTTAGCTAACTATTGATCAAATCGACCTACTTTGCTTTCAGCCTAAATAAACTATCGAAATAAGTCCAAAAATGCATCTTCATGATCATTTTAAGACAAAAATAAAATATAAGAGATACACCTAGGAATAAGGGAGTTTAATCATTTAATTAAGCCATATGTGTAAGTGTTTGATATGCTAACTTATAATAATAATGATCTCGTTTTTAAGCTTAGTTTAGGGAACGTGAAACTTGCGGATGATAAATCTTCGCAGCACCAAAGCCCTAATGTAAGTTCTTGATCTCTTTGCAATTTATTTCCATCCTTTTGTTTACTTTAAAGTTTGGGTTTCTCTTAGTACTTTAATTTTTGTTTAGTAGTATGTTAATAAGGCCAAGGTTCATTGATTATGAGGAAAATGTAAATTTGCTTTATCACTAAGCATTGCATGAGGGCATGGCAATGGTTAAGTGTAGGGGATTTGATAGATGTGAAAACACCCATCCTTTTACCACTTAATTCTTACTAAAACAAGACCAAAACGCGTGTTTAATATCATTTGTTTGGAATTATGCGTGGTTTTTGTGTTTATTGTATTTTCAGAGCAAACCGGATGAATATTGAAGAAAACATGGGATTGCACGGGTTTATTCGAGGAAAAAGACTCAAGACGAAGTCTATTATCCAAGAGATGCAAAAGATTTGAAGTCAATGGGCCTATCTGAAGATTTATCGAAGAAAAGGACCAAAGATGGAAGATTTACATATGTCGAAGAAACTCAAGTCTATTAAACGAAGAAATTAAAATACGAGTTGAATTTAATCGTCGACAAATCTTGAATCAGAATCAAAAACGTCAACTTTTCTGAAAAGACGAGAAGACAAGAAGAAAGGGAGAAAGCCCACTCAACAGCCACCACTTAGCCTATAAAAGGAATTCACCCTCAAAATTTTGCACCTAGTTTTTAGTTTACAGTTACACTTTTCCTAGTTCGGAGGAAACCATCTCCCTTAAGGAGTGGTTTTCATCTTCTTTGATTTCTTCTTTTTAATCTTGTAAGTTTGATCCTTTCCTTTTGTTTACTGAATCTTAATCATCAATACAAGTTTTCCTTTAATCTTTTCATTCCTCTTGTTCATCATCATCTTTTTATTTCAAGTTCTTAAGTTCTTATTTAGTTGAGTTTTGATCTTAAAAAGTTGTTGAATTTGTATTTTTATGATTGGGATTTGATCTTTACGGGTAGTAGATGAATCGTTATTAGTTTTGGTTAAGATTTGGTTAAATCTGTGGTTGATTTTAGGCGAATTCGTGTTCCTCTGTTTTAGAGTTTCTGCTACTGATCTTCAATTTCCCAGGATTTTCCGAATAGCAAAGTATTCCGAACAGTCATAATCAATCTCCCCTATTCGGAATATTTTAAATATTCCGAATAGCCTGCTTTTTGTGTCCCCTATTCGGAATTTTCATTTATTCCGGATAGTCTGTTTAATTTTTCCCTTACTCGGAATATTTTATTATTCCGCATAGAGTTGGCATTCCGCATAGTGTTATTGTTCCGAGTAACCTTTTATTCCGAGTAACCTTTTATTGCGAGTAACCATAATATTCCGCATAGAGCCTTCATTCCGCATAGGTCATTTATTCCGCATAGACTCTTTATTCCGAATGGCCACTTATTCCGCGTAAGGACCTTTATTCCGAGTAGCAGACTTATTTCGGATCACCATTTATTCCGAATAGAGCAAGTTTTCAGTAAGGGTATTTTTCTATTTAATCATTTAATTGTTTTATTTAACTTCAAGTTTTACTTCATTAACTATTCTTGGTTTTAAATCTTTATATACTTCATGGATTTATCTTTTCAATAGAATAGAAAACCAAACCCACTTTTTGTCACCAAGAACAAATCATTCCACCTAGAGCTGTGATCAATTCGAGGAAATACCGAGAACCAATCTGAACCCCAATGAAAATGCTTGTATCACTCATCTTGCATTGCTTCCACCCAACTTGGTTCTTTGAGAGCATCAAAAAATTTCTTGGGTTCCTGTTGTGACAGAAAACAGGCAAACAAACATGCTTGAACAAGAGGGGTATCAACCTTCTTGTGAATATTGGCAACAAACCCTCCAAGATTCTGATGAGACCTTCTAGTTTGTACAGGAGTCATCACATCACCAATGATTAGAGAAGGAGGATGATTTCTGGTTGTAGAAGTAAGCACTCCTCCCTCAATAAGTGTGTTATCCTCAATCTCATCTTCCATGTTACCAATATCCTCTTCAGACTCTCTTCCATCATCATCTGAATGAACCTCTCTATTTCTGTTTGAAGGTTCACCTTGTTCAAAGTTATTGGAAGAGAAGAGATGGTCAAAAGATCTATCAATGCCTGGACCAAAGATGTCAATGTTTGAGCCATCAACGCCTGAATTTGTCTTGTTAGCGCCAAGATTTCCTTTGTCAGCGCCTGAAAGATCATGCATGTTTTCAACTGGTGATACTTAGGGACCACCTTTTTCCTTTCCAGCAACAGCAGCAAATGCATCTGTCCATATGGGAATAGTAACATACTCAAGTATGGGTGCTGATTTGTCTGCTTGTGATCCAACCTCTTCATCAACCTGTTTACCTGAAACATCAACAACTGGTATTTCCACAACATTTGAAGTCACCTTCACAATGTTTGGATTAGTAATAGGCATATAATTCAATGTCCTAGATAGAGGTTCCAAGTCAAATAACCAATTTGGACCACTTTCAGGATCACTAGGTTTACTTTCTAAAAACCTAACATGTACCTTTTCAAGTATACGTTTTTCTTTCTTAAGGTAAACCCTATATCCTCTACTCTACACAGAATAACCCATGAAGTAGCCTTCATCACCTTTAGCACTAAACTTACCTAAGGCATCACTAGTGTCCAGCACAACTACATGACATCCAAAAGGTTTAAGAAAACCAATATTAGGTTTCCTTCCCCAAAGTAACTCATAAGGTGTTTTGTTATGAATCTTGTTGACTAATGCCCTATTCTGAACATAACAAGCTGTATTCACAGCCTTAGCCCAAAAAGCAATGGGAAAGTGAGCATCAGCTAACATAGTTCTGGCTGCTTCTATGAGGGTTATATTCTTTCTCTCAGCTACCCCATTTTGCTTTGGGGTTCTAGCTACACTAAACTGTCTAGTAATCCCTTTCTTGGCACAAAAGTCATCTAATAACTTATTTCTAAACTCACCACCATTATCACTTCTAAGCATCTTAACCTCATTACCAGACTTCTTTTCAATTTGGGTAATGAAGTTAATCAAAGTATCAGCAGTGTCACTTTTCAAAGCTAACAAGAAAGTCCAAGTAAATCTTGAAAAATCATCATTGATGACAACACAGTAAGATTTACCATTTAAGATTTCTATATTAGTTGGACCAAACAAGTCCATATGCAACAAGTGAAGTGGTTTAAAACTAGAATCCACCTGTTTAGACTTAAATGAGACCTTGTGTTGTTTTCCTTTAAGGCATGCAACACAAGAGTGGTCATTGTGGAAAGCCTTTCAGGCAAACCATCAACCAAACCATGTCTCACAAGTCTATTTATATTTTTAAAATTAATGTGCCCTAATCTTCTGTGCCAAAGATTACTTTCATCAACTGAAGCCTTAGCATATAGACATGATAGATTATTATTCATCCTAATTCCATTAAGATTCATATTATAAATATCCTTATGCCTAGGTGTTTTATAATCAATAAATTTCTCATCTGGCATCTTAAAATCTTTACTCAACACCAAGCATTCAGTATCAGTAAAAAGAACCTTATTTTTGTTATCACAAACTTGTGATACACTAAACAGATTATAGTCAAGTTCTTTTACCAGAAACACGTTTTCAAAACGCAAATTGTTGGTGAGAAGAGTTCCTTTTCCAGTGATAGTTCCATATCCGCCTCCAAAGTAAACTTTGTCACCATCCTTAATGGGACTGAAGTTTGTGAGATAATCTTCCTTCCCAGTCATGTGCCTAGAGCATCCACTATCCCAATAGCCATAATCATTATCCTACTTTTGAATGCCCTGCACATAAAGAAAACAAATTAGTTTTCTTTGGGAACCCAAGCCTGAGCAGACTTGGATTCATTTGGTTGTTCAACAAGAACAGATTTAGTCCTTATGACAACCCCTTGTTCATCCCTTTTTGGATTAAACACCCAATTAACCCCAACTGGTTTTGTTATGACCTTTGAAATATGATGAAATATGTTACAGGTCAGAGAAATCCCATCTGAATTAGGGTTTTGATCTTGCTTAGGTCTCCATGTCAAGCCAGAAGAATCTTTAGACCCTTTTCCCTTTGGTTGCAAATATTTACCATTATTTGGTCTGGCAACGTTTCTGTCAGTGTTTAATTTGGTCTTGTCAACTCTGAAATTACCCTTATCAGCGTTGAACCTAGGGTTTGCTACAGGAACCCATTGTCTATTAGACCATGTATTGGTCTTCTGAAAAGGTCTTTGTCCATAAGTATTAGACCCTTTAGTACAGAATGGGGCTGGTCTAACAACTTGTGGACTTTGCTGGACAAAAGATTTGGGTTTGACAGTGTTTGACTTTTTGTCAGCGTTGACCTTTAAAGCATTGACACACTTATAGGCTAAATGTGAAAAACTTGCACAAGTATAACAGGATTTTCTAGACATAACTCTAGGTCTAGAAGAAAAGAAACATGTCCTATTATCACTATTTTGGCGTTTTGGTGACCTAGGTTTTCTATACATTTCTGCATATTTAATACTAGGTTTTCTATCAACGTTTAAGCCAAGGTAAACAGTCTTGCCAGTGGTTGGGTTTGTCACTTTGATGGGTGTAGACTCATTTTGGCTATCACTAAGCATGCCACCCTTAACAAACAAGGTAGGGTTGGCTTTCTTCCATTGGTCCAAATCAGTCAACTTCTGCCTGTATTCCTCTACAGGGGTAAGAACTTTTGGTGGAGGAATTAATTCCTCTTATTGGAGTTCTGGTAAACCAGTTGATGAGACTGCTTTTATACATAGTCTCATCGTCCAAAAAGGGCTTTAAATGCATAAAATATCATGAAAATGGCCAAATATATGCTTGTGTTTGTTGCTTGTGTATTTTAGGTACAGATGTTGAGAAAATGACAAAAGACCACAAGAATCATACAAAAACGAACCTGGGAAATGAAGTCGCACATTGAACCAAGCCCTAATGAAGATTTTCCCAAGAAAACCCTTGAAGATTTGAAGATTTATGAAGAAGGGTCCTCAAATATTGAATAATTGACACTTTATACCCTTGTATCCTCATAATTACAAGATTGGTCTCTAAAGTTGGTCAATATTACAAAAAGGGCCCTCCACTTTAAAGAATTGGCAATTTTAGTCCCTCAACAAAACTAAATTGTCAATATTAATCCTCCTCAAAGTCAAACATCCCATGAAGGACTTCAAGTTACAAGAAATTACAAGTTTGTTCCTTTAAAAATATCAAAATTACCAAAGGACCCTTGACTTTGAAGAAATGGAAAAAATGGTCCATCATTAATCATGAATTGGCAATTTCAGTCCTCCAAGAAGTCAAACAAACAAGTCAAGACCATTATCTATGAATAAAATACCAAATCAGTCCTTAAAGAATTAAGAAATGGCAAGAAATACCCCTGAAATCATTTTACAAAACGTTTTGGGGCAAAAGCGTGAAGTTGGAAACTTCACTTACAAAGGAAAACGGATTCTTTCCTATTTATTTGCAAATGACAAGAGAATGGAAGTAAAGGGGTAAATTGTGGCAGACAACAAAAGAAACCTAGACCTATGGGAGGAAGACACGTGCCCCACTATCAAACCCTACCAATATGAGCTCTCCCTGGTGCCACCTCACATCCCACTCACCCTTTATTTAACTAATCACAACTAATTAGTTAAAGTTGGCGCCTAACACAATTTTTAAACACAAAAACAGATCAAAAACATGTTCTTCAGTTCATCACAAGATTTGGGTTTTTCCTAATTTCAGATAATTAGGTGTTAAAACCTTCCAGATTAGTGATTAACCTTACCTTAATCACATCCCACACCTAAAAACCTTGGCCACGTCACTCAACAAGTCACATGAGTTCCCTCCTTCACATGGTTTTGAAGATACTGCCAAAACCTCTGCCACATCCAACGTCCAAGATTAAAGCTTAAAACTTAAGCTTGTTTTGAGCCTTTGATGCAATTCCAACAGCTCTTACATCAACAAACTGCCAAAAATCCATCACATGTTCAAGAATCTTCAAGCTACTTAAGGGGAATTTTTGGGACTTCACCACCAATTAGGGTTACGTTTTTATGCTTTGTAGTAGTCACTTGTAGCCTATATAAAGGCATTTAGGCTTTCATTTACAATTTGCTCTTGAATTTTCCATTGTTCACAAATCTGTAAATCATATATTCAGTCAATGAAATGTGTTTGAATTTGGAGAAGAAAAATCAAGTGCCAACCTTATTATCTGTTAATTATTGTTTGATGTTTACTAGTCTTTGATCTTAAAACCTGTTTTCAAAGGAGTGTGCAAAAGTTTGCATATTTTCCCATAATCTTGATATTTTGCTAAGTCTTGTTCAAACCTTGGAATTCTTGGGCTATAAAGTTGATCATAGCATCCTGATATTGTGTTATCAAGGTGTGGTGAAGCCTATAACTTGGGGATAATCAAGTGTGGGGAACTAAGGTTGCATTAATCAAGGATTTTTCATTTTTCTGATTTTGATATTTTGCTCTTAACCTTGTTTAATCTTAGTAGGCTTTATTGTGGAAGCTTGTGCTTGTTCTTGCTAGCACATAAGCTCAAAATTCGTGGGTGTGGATGTACATCCATGAGGTAGACACCATTCTACTCAAAATCTGTTAAAAATTTGAATTTTTGTTGAATTTGTGTGTTACTTGTGTTTTTGTGAAATTTGTGGCTTAATCTTTCTTAAATCTGCATATTACATCTATTATTGTGTTGATTTGGGCTTGGGTAACCTTGGAATACACTTTTGATTTGAAAATTGTGATTTGAAAAGTTAAAAGGGTGTTTGGGATTACCTGTTTTGAATCATTGAGTGTTATTGTGTTGTTGAAAAGTGTTGTTTGTGCTTTGTATCTGCTATCTACTTGGTTGAGTGCTATTTGCTGCAAGTTATTGGGTTTAAAACCTTGAATCAAAGATTGTGCTATAACTTATTGAGTTTGACTGTTTTTGACCTAAAATCTTGGTAATACTTAGAGTATATGCATCTTTAGGGATATAAGCTGTTAAATCAAAGTTCTCATAACATATCTTAGAGATCTGAGTGTTTGAATCTGGCTTGTTGGTCAAGTGCATCAGCAAGTGTTCATAACTGCTTGTGTTAGTGTTCATCAGTAACTTTTTGTGCTTGAATCTTGACCTACACTTTGAATCATTGCATGAAACTTGTTTAGACTTTTTCCTTTAAGTTTATTATAGCTTGTGTATGCATTTGGTTAAGTTTGGCTGGCTGAATTGTGCTATAAGTGCTTAGTGAACCATAACTGCTTATTTGTTCATGTCTGGGCTAGATCTGGTGATTTTTTGAATTAACTATACAAATTGGCTGATTGTGATTGTGATTTCTTTGCTGTTATTGACTCCTTATGCTCCACTGATCATTTGGGTGCCTTTGTGAAACTTGAATCCACAAAAAAGTCATTAAAGACAAATAGTCAAACAAGTCAAGCAGTGGAAAAAGTTTCCACTACTCAACATCCAAAACTAGCCCCTGCTAGTGTAATTTTTCAGTTAGCTTATTATATGCCATATTGGCTTATCCAGACCTGCAAAAACTTACTTTTTGTGATCAATCTTCCTCATTTGACCCATTTGTTTGAATTGGAGCTTATCAGACTTTAGCTTTGACTTTTTGCTAGAAAACTCATAAAGTTGACTTTTAAAGAAGTGCTTATTTGCTTATTTCAGCTTATTGAGTGAACTTATTTTAAAACTTTTTGTTGATTAAGCTTAGTTAAGTCATTTAAAAGCTTTTGAAACTTGAATCAACTCTTGGGGGGGCCTAGAACTCGAAAACGACTATTTTGTCGTTTTGTGAAGATAGCTTATTGCTTTTTCAGGCTTATTCCTTGTGCTTATTTCAAATTTCTTTTTAAAGAACTCTTAAGTACCTCAAAAGAAGCTTGTGTGTCTAATTTGAGCTTATGGCATCAGCTTATAGCTTAATGGGCCAAAAAGCCCATTAAGAATAAGCTGTTTGAAATAAGCAAGCTTAAATCACATTTTCAGCTTTTGGGCCTTTGAAAAATTGTGTTCAGAATCAAATTTTAGGTCAGATAGGAGCTTTTGGGCCATTTTTATAAACATTTTTCTTATTGGGCTTATTTTGGCAATAAGGGTCTGTTTTGGACTTTGGCCCATTTGAAGGCCCATTAGGGGTATTTTTGTAATTTCAACTTCATTTATGTGTTTATTAGGTTAAATTAAACTAGTTTGCAACTTTTTAGAATTTTTTATAAATTTTGGATTTTTAATATTATTTTTTTATTATTTTATTATTAAAAATTAAAATTTAGATTTTTCAAGTTTTTATATTTTTCTTACATTAAATACATTAAGTTAGGAATTTTACAACTTTTAGAATATTTTTATTGTCATTAGATTAAATTTTTATAATTATTTTAAGTTTAAATAGTTTTTAATTGTTTTTAAATAGTTTTAATTAATTTTTAAATTTTCAAAAATAGTTTTAAATTAAGTTAGGTCATTTTAGTGGTTTACAATTGAAAAAATCTTATTTTGGGCTTTTTGTTATTTAAATTGATTTTTTGGGCTTTAATTAGCATTAAAAAATTATTATTTAATTAAATAAAAGGTTTGAGTGATTTTTGATTTTTGTAAACTCTAATTACATTATTTAGGATTTATTGAAATTTTCTAGGAATTTTTAGGGTAAATTTTTAATTTTGCTACTTATTACGGTTTTACGTGTACGACTTTATCGTCTTAGTTTAATTCGTCATCGTAACCGTCATTCTCTTCTTATCTCATTTCTATTTTCATTTCTCATAAATATAATCACGATGTTAATCATCTCTTAACACACACACAAAGACTCCTTGAGAACGATCCCCACTTTGGGTCATAACTTGTGGTATTCCTAAACTACTTGTTAACACTTGCCCTAATTACGCTCTTTTTCCTAAAAGACATGTTTTTACAACTATCATTTTGGTGCCGCTGCCGGGGAGGCGTGTTGTGTTTTGATTTGGAAATTGTTGTTTTTATATATAACCATAATATCTATTTGTATTAGTAGCACTCTACTAATACGTATTATCGGTTTTTCGTTTTTTGTGTGAATATTATTAATATATTGTATACGTAGAACAATAAATTCACAAGTACACCAAAAGTGTGAAAACACAACCTTGACTTGGGAGGTCATTACCCAATCATTGTATTCGAATCTCAAACAAGAAATAAAAGGCAAAAATAGATAAATACTTTCGTGAATCTCGATTTTGAAAAATACAAACTATAAGGTGGGTATAAGGCGGGTATTATAAAATATACCCTAAGGAAAAAGGCTCTTAAGTGCTTCGTGCCGCCTCGTTTCCCCGCTTGCTTGTGAGTATTTTGAGATTGAAAGATAATCGAGGGTTTTGTCGCCCAAAGTATTATTAAGTATCATATATACTTTCTTGGTTTCATTTGATTAAACCCTCTTGAACGTTTTGGTGTTCCACCAACGTTCTAAAGTCATCGAAGGCGTTCACTTCACGTGATCGTTTTCATTCCGTGAGGCTTCTTTAATCAAGAGATTTGATTAAGGAGGAGATTTGTAGATTTTGGTCTACTTAATACAATCACAAAATCCAAAAAAAGTAAAAACAATCAAAAACCACAAAAAAATAGAAAAATACAAAACACCAAAAAGAATCTTCTTTGATCATCCCCTCGTTGTACGTGACGTTTATGAAAAACCGCAACCAAGCAAGACGTGCACGTAAGCGAAGAAACCGAAAGGAGTCAACACTTACTCCTATTCTTTCTAGTGAGGAGTCTCCTATTGACGAACCCATTGTAAGAGAGGAACCAACCATGGAGAATCGAACTATGATGAAGTTATTTCAAGCACCCACCGAGGGTTATGGAGAGGCTATTGTAATTCCCTCTATCCTTGCGGAGAATTTTGAAGTGAAAACGGGTTTGTTGTCGATGATCCAAAACAACAAATTCCGTGGTGATGAAAAGGACAACCCGCACAACCATATCCGCCAATTCAATCGTCTTACCGTCACTTGAAAATTTAAGGATGTTGCTAATGACTCGATTAAGATGATGCTTTTTCCGTATTCCTTAGCGGGGCCCGCTAAAATTTGTTTAGAGAAAGAGCCACCCAATTCTATATTGACGTGGAAGGATCTCGTTTCTAAGTTTGTGAACCAATTTTTCCCGCCCTCTAAGACTACGAATTTGAAAAACGAGATTTCAAAGACAAGAATTTAATGAGAGTTTTTCAACGGCTTGGAATAGGTTTAAGGAAATGTTACATGAGTGTCCTCATCACGGTTTTTCCGATTTGCATCAAATTGACACGTTTTACAATGGACTTAATGATCATGAAAGGGATTATCTAAATGTCGCCGCGGGTGGTAATTTTTTGTGTAAAACAGTTGAGGAAGATTTGGTAATAATTGAGAATAGATCTAAGGTGTATATTCCTCGTAGCACGTCGAGTGTTCGTAAGGCTTCGTCTTCGGCTTCACCTTCTTTGTCTAATACCATCGATGCTTGCCAAATTGAGGCGAACATGGAAAACAAAATCTTTGATAAGCTTAAAGGACTTTTAATTGAATTCAAAGTTGGAAAACAAAGTGCTCCCGCTACGGCTAAAGCGGTTGAGGCTTCATGTATGTATTGTGGTGGAGGTTATGATTTCTCCGAGTGAATTAGCAACGGTGGTAACACTTTGAGTGCCTACGCGGCCACGGGAACTTACAACCAAAACGGTCAAGTTATCCGCTCTAATCAATTGACTCCACTGGGTTTTGCTTCAAATCAAAATGCTAACAACAACTATCGAAACAATCAAGTTGGTTTTAAAAACAATTACAAAGGAAACTATGGTAATCAAGGGGCTAATAATCAAGTTTCAAACAAAAATCAAAGTGATTTTCAAAACAACAACAAGAGTTTGCAAACTTTGAAATATCTTCCAAATGAATTTGTTGAATACGCTAATGGAAACGATGTTAGGTTTGACAACATTCAAAGAGAAATCATTAGCCTAAGATCCGAGTTTAAGAACAACTTGAAGAAAGAGTTGAAAAATGAGTTAGCAAATGAGCTTAAAATCCATACAAACAAAATAGAAGGAAATGTAACTAGGTTACAACAAAACCAACAAAAAATGGAACAAGGGCAACATAAAATTAAGCAAGAAATGATTAAGGCCGAGAAGAGGCAATCCATGTTTGAGGACAAAATTTCATCTATGTTTGAGTTAATTATGTGCAAACCGTCTTCGAGTAGTCTTCCTCGCAACACCATATTGAACCCTAAGGGAGAGATGAAAGTGATTACCACACGTAGTGGTAAAACACTTAAGGAACCTACTCCTCAACCAATTGCTCCTACGGAGGATGCAATTGAGGAAGAACCCGAGGTGGTGGTCGTAAAGGAGCACGTCCAAATCCCACGAAGTACCACTCATGCCACACCTACGGTTGACCCATTACCACATTTGGAACCCGAGATTCCAAAGGCTATGCCTATGCCTCAACCCACACCACCTTTGCCCTATCCATCGAGACTTAGAAAGGAGAAACGTCAAGAGCGCGACAATTACCAATTTGAGCTTTTTATGAAAAAAATTGTGATTTGCACTTTAATGTGAGTTTCGCCGATGCTTTGGTCATGATGCCTCAATTTGCCGCTAACTTTAAGAGTATGTTGAACAACAAGGAGAGATTGCATCAATTGTCTAGTTGTTCATCGGTTTATCTTAATCGCATACCTCAAAAAGTCAGTGATCCCGATAAATTCTTGATCCCTTGTGCAATCCAAGATATAGAAGAATGTTATGCCTTGGCCGATCTTGTTGCTAGCATTAACTTGATGCCACTTGCAATCTTCAAGTCGCTCAATCTTCCTAATCTTACTCCTTCACTAATGTCTATCGAGTTGGCCGACCATTCCACGATTCCCGCATGTGGATTGGCGGAAGACGTTTTTATGAAAGTGGGAAAGTTCTATTATCCGGTAGACTTTATCGTTGTCGATATTCCCACGGATCCTCAAGTTCCTCTCATTTTAGGTCGTTCGTTTTTAGATACGTCTATGGCTTTAATCGATGTACATGCTAGAAAGATCACCTTACGTTTCAACGACGATACTGCCAAAACCTCTGCCACATCCAACGTCCAAGATTAAAGCTTAAAACTTAAGCTTGTTTTGAGCCTTTGATGCAATTCCAACAGCTCTTACATCAACAAACTACCAAAAATCCATCACATGTTCAAGAATCTTCAAGCTACTCAAAGGGCATTTTTGGGACTTCACCACCAATTAGGGTTACGTTTTTATGCTTTGTAGTAGTCACTTGTAGCCTATATAAAGGCATTTAGGCTTTCATTTACAATTTTCTCTTGAATTTTCCATTGTTCACAAATCTGTAAATCATATATTCAGTCAATGAAATGTGTTTGAATTTGGTGAAGAAAAATCAAGTGCCAACCTTATTATCTATTTATTGTTGTTTCATGTTTACTAGTCATTGATCTTTTTTCAAAGGAGTGTGCAAAAGTTTGCATATTTTCCTATAATCTTGATATTTTGCTAAGTCTTGTTCAAACCTTAGAATTCTTGGGCTATAAAGCTGATCATAGCATCCTTATATTGTGTTATCAAGGTGTGGTGAAGCCTATAACTTGGGGATAATCAAGTGTGGGGAACTAAGGTTGCATTAATCAAGGATTTTTCATTTTTCTGATTTTGATATTTTGCTCTTAACCTTTTTTAATCTTAGTAGGCTTTATTGTGGAAGCTTGTTCTTGTTCTTGCTAGCACATAAGCTCAAAATTCGTGGGTGTGGATGTACATTCATGAGGTACACACCATTCTACTCAAAATTTGTTAAAAATTTGGATTTTTGGTGAATTTGTGTTGCTTGTGTTCTTGTGAAATTTGTGGCTTAATCTTGCTTAAATCTGCATATTACATATGTTATTGTGTTGATTTGGGCTTGGGTAACCTTGGAATACACTTTTGATTTGAAAATTGTGATTTGAAAATTTAAAAGGGTGTTTGGATTACCTGTTTTGAATCATTTAGTGTTATTGTGTTGTTGAAAAGTGTTGTTTGTGCTTTGTATCTGCTATCTACTTGGTTGAGTGCTATTTGCTGCAAGTTATTGGGTTTAAAACCTTGAATCAAAGATTGTGCTATAACTTATTGAGTTTGACTGTTTTTGACCTAAAATCTTGGTAATACTTAGAGTATATGCATGTTTAGGGATATAAGCTGTTAAATCAAAGTTCTCATAACATATCTTAGAGATCTGAGTGTTTGAATTTGGCTTGTTGGTCAAGTGCATCAGCAAGTGTTCATAACTGCTTGTGTTAGTGTTCATCAGTAACTTTTTGTGCTTGAATCTTGACCTACACTTTGAATCATTGGATGAAACTTGTTTAGACTTGTTCCTTTAAGTTTATTAAAGCTTGTGTATGCATTTGGTTAAGTTTGGCTGGCTGAATTGTGCTATAAGTGCTTAGTGAACCATAACTGCTTATTTGTTCATGTCTGGGCTAGATCTGGTGATGTTTCGAATTAACTGTACAAATTAGCTGATTGTGATTGTGATTTCTTTGTTGTTATTGACTCCTTATGATCCATTGATCATTTGGGTGCCTTTGTGAAACTTGAGTCCACAAAAAAGTCACTAAAGACAAATAGTCAAACAAGTCAAGCAGTGGAAAAAGTTTCCACTGCTCAACATCCAAAACTAGCCCCTTCTAGTGTAATTTTTCAGTTAGCTTGTTAATAAGCCATATTGGCTTATCCATGTTGATCCCAAACTTAGATCGATTAGCTTTGTGTATACGAGATTAGATCAAGTACTACACGTAGAAAAACCTTTGCTTATGAATAAAGTAACAAAGTGTTATGCGGAATTAACACTTGATCTAAAACACAATGATGTTAAACAAACTTTCACTTGTATTAGAATAATCTTGTTGATTACAATGAAAGGTTTAACTTGCAAATAATATGAAAACTGATATATGACTTTAACCTAAAAGACCTTCTTTTATAGAACAAGAAGTCTTGTACAATAAGCTATGAATCAACTATTCTAGGTAAAGATAATAATAGAAAATACAATGTCGCGCTTATCTTTACCATACATAAATAAAGAAACAAATAAACAAAAGATATTCTATCAGTGTCAATCTTCAAGGCTGTCAGCGTTGACTTCTATCAGCGTCCAAAGTCAATCTATCAGCGTTGACTTTCTTCTTATCAGCGTTTGGTGATCTGACCCATATTTTATTCCCAACAATCCTCCCCTAAACTTGATATCCATTCCAATGATCAAGTTTCTGAATAAAAACTAAAGGCTTAGGAGGAATCTTTCAATAACTTCTTATGTTGGTGATAAACATATCTGATCAAGTCCTTGGCCACATCACTTGTATAATCAATCTCCAAGGGTGTCTCTAGCATCTTCTCCAATACTTCTTTGGACAAGAAATAGTCAGCATCCACAAGCAAATATTCTGAAAACTTTGTAGAGCTCATATGAAATACACCACAAGTAGAATATAGCCTCCAATGAAGATTACTGAGATCATCTTCAAGATCCTTCCAAATGGCAGGATCTGCTTCTTTTGGACCACACAAAGTCATAAATGTGTTCCAAAGTCTTATTCCATTAGCTGAAGTAGGTGCTTCAGCTGTATACTTGGCCTCTATTAACCTCCATAGATGCACCAAGTCTTCCCTGTCTATGCTTGCAAATATAGAAATAACTGAAGTGAAAGTATGTACCTCCTTTCCAAATCGTCCAACCTTCCAAAATCCACACTCATCTTCATCAAAACTGATGATTGGATTTCTGTCATCTAGAGGTATCACATTTACCAAATCTGAAGCTTCCAAGGGAGAAAGCTTGAGATGCTTCCTTATAACACCTTCAGTTGGAAAATACACATCCATGTCTTTAGGAAATTGAAAAGGATCTCCTTTCTTCACTGGTCTTTGAGCAATCCTTATTTCCTTTTGAATCTGCATCTCTTCTGCAAGCTCTTGTTTTCTTTCTTCTGAAAGAAATTGGTAGACATTCTGTTCTTGCACCTTCCTCCAAATAGGATGTGCCCTATACTCTAACTCCTCAAAAGACAAGGCCAGCAACTTCTTTGATGTCCAATTAGGCTGATGACATCTAAGCAACTTATAGTACAACTGCCTTCTATCTCTTTTGAGCCAGGTCTTGACCTCTTGTGCATTAAATCTCATAATCACCTTTATGTCTTCTTGTACCCTAAGAAGAACTTCCAACCCCCAAATTTGATCTGATAAACTCATACCTGGGTTGTCCATCACCTGATCTTCCCAAGCATGGTACATTCTGGTGATTTCTGGTAGGTCCCAATCAACCTGATTCTTTAACTCACTCAACCTTTCCTTTGCTAGCTCATCCCCATATTCAAGCCTTTCTGGATCTTCAATAATTTGAATGCTTGAATCTGAGCTATCACCTTCTTTATCATCACCACTTTCCTCCTCACTTTCAGAAACAACAAATGGTGATCTTCTACTCCTCCTCAAATCTCTTTCCACAAGTTGAGCAGCCAACTGTTCATCAAATGCTATTTGTGCTGCATCTTTCTTTGGAACATCTTCTACAATCAAAATACCTTTACCTTTGTCTTTTGGATCAATAATTGGTACAGTAGAAGAAGAAACCTGTGTGGACACATCTTTAATGATTGTTGATGGCTGGAATACATCAACATCATCTGCAACTTTGTCAGCGTCCAAGTTGCTCCTATCAGCGCCACGATTACCTTTATCAGCGCTGGATGTGTCAGCGTCCAAACCTGTATCAGCGCCCAATGTTTCTTTGAAAGACCCTTCCAAGTTCTTTGGTGTCACCTTGGATGTATCAACAACTGGGTGCTTCTTCAAGTTGGTGAGAGCTTCAGCAATCTGCAAAGATTCACTAAATTGTGAACTCTTTTCTGAACTCTTTTCACTAGCTGTGTGAATCAACTCATCCTCCTCATCCTCTTTTTCCTCCCCTTTGGAAGATTCCTCCATTAGACTCCTGCTACTGGGATTCTCCAAAACAGTTACTCTCTCCCTCAAAGCTTGGAGTTCTTGTCCCTGTTTGTTGACAGTTTGTACAAGACTGACATTTTGCTTTTGCAAGCTAATGACAGCCGCCGTCAATTCAATTATGGTCATAGGTTCCAATCTGCCCTCAGCTAGAATGGGGATTTGACCTCCCAAAATAGGATCATGGGGCATGGATGAGGTCTTAATGATGTTAGGACTGTCTTGACCAGCTTCTAAGCCTGTGTCAATAGCCCCAGCCTCACCCATTTCACCAGCCACACTTGTGGAGGTGGTTCTCTCTGCTACAAGGTTAGGATCACTAGAGGAGAACACTCCAGTAACCCTTTGGCGTTTAGTCAACCTAGATTGTAATGGGGTAGAAGATGAAGTAGATTGTGTGGGTGTGGGTTGATTAAGGGGTGTTTGGGATTGTTCAGGAAGTGTATCAGTGTTGGGATTGGCTGTGTCAGCGCCCACATTTTGAGTGTCAGCGCTGGGTTGGTCAATGTCCATGTTTGCTGGTGAAGGTGATGGATCATGAATAGGCTCAAGTTGGGGTTCAGGGTCTGGTTGTGGGTCTGGTTGTGGTTGAGCAGCCTGAATTACTTCAAGCATGGGTTGGGTAAGAGGTATGGGGTCATTTGTGGAGCTCATTTTAGCAAAAATGGTTTTCTGTTGTTTAGGGATCTCATAAAAAGTGTCATGATCCCTAGAACAATATTCTTGTAAATCAAAGACCATTTGCAAAAATCTAGGGTAAGCCAAAGTCATTTTACTTCCCTTGTTTTTACACATCCCTTCAAAAATCATTTTTGAAAAATTATACTTAAGCCCACGTGTTATACAAACCAAAGCACTTGCAATTGACCTGTTTATCTCATTAAAAGAAGTACATTTTGGACTTAAGCATTGTAAAAGGACATGTATCAAATATTTCCAGTCAGAGGGAAATTCCTGCTTATGATATTTATTTAAAGTGACATCAGCAGGAATAGGATAACCCAATTCCCTAAGACCCTGTTCTATTGTTGCTATGGCAAGAGTAGTCACCCCATCAGCGTCATCAAGACGCAAAGCTTGGCGAACCAAAGCTTCAGTGACCACCCATGTTCTTCCATGAACAGTAGATGTTAATGTGGTCACTCCATTAGTTGTTGTGGAACTAACATTGTTCCAAAACTGTCTAATGTGTGCGACAGGGACTAATGGTGTATGAGAAAGTGCATACCTCAATGAAGATGCATTTAAAAATGCCACCATCTGTGAATACTGAGGAAATAAAGCATCATCAGCAGTTAAGTAAGCGATCATATTGTGTTGGCTCTTGAACTCCAATGTTAAATTCTTTGAGTTGAATTTGGGTGCCATGATTTAAAGCTGTTTTAGGTTATATGATATGGGAAAAATCTAGGAGGAAAAGTGTTAGACAAGAAAATATGAATACCCAGAATAAAAAGATGAGCCAAATTTATAGGAGAGATGCATGATTTTGATTGGTCAAAAATGAGGCGGTTATATTCAAAGAGCAATCATGAAAATCTTGAATCAAATATAACTTATCTCATGCATTAATTAAAAGTAACTTCTCCCCAAAATTACGGCCAAAGATTAGTCAAAAAATAACAACTGGGTAGGGCCCACTAGATGTCAACGGTCAAAAATAGCCCATCAGCGCCCAACGGCTATATTTTCTTGTCAGCGTTTGCCTAAAGCCTTGTCAGCGGCACGATTGGACGTAACAGCGTTTGGAGAAAAACTTGTCAGCGTCTAAAAAGTAAAAATAAAAATATTTAAAAAGAAAAAGACCTTAACAAAGTAATTTATCCTAAGGGAAATATCTTACAAGTTGATAATAATTACTGGGCGGCAAGCACTGTCCATTTATGCACACTTGCATAAGCAAGATAGACACAAATGTCCTCTAGAGTCCCTTGCTAACCAAAATACTTACCAACAAAGTTATTTCATAAAATTCTTTGTAACTCCCAGGTAAACCCATATCCAAAGTATTCCCAAGTCTCCCATCAGACCACAACCAATTCTAAGTCAAAAATGTCTTGGCAGCATGCAAAGTTGATATACTATGCATGCTACAGTGCCTCATGGTTTAGTAAAACTAACCCATACTCACCTGTGGACACAATCTAGAATTGTGATGAGAGTATTCTAAGAATACCCAAGAGTCCTAAAGGTTCCTTAAACCTCCCCTCAAACTATGATACATGAGTTCTTAAAATATATATATGAACATTAAAAATTTATGTCAAGATAGGAATATAAATATTCCAACCATCATCCATAAACAAAACATGTCCAAATAACTCTTCAAAGATCCATAAGCAACTCTGTATCCAATGGCATAAAGCTACCATTACCTGCACATTTAGATAAAAACCACAAAACTAACATTTGTTGCTGACAGCGTCCCGACAACACTTAACAGCGTTGAAGGAACTCTTGTCAGCGTTAGACCATAATATCTCCAACAATGGCAAAATAACACTTGACAGCGTTACATTCACCTTTGTCAGTGTTAGAAAAATAATGTGGAAAATCTAAATCATCACAAAGACCAATAACAATGCATTATCCTGTACATACTTTTACAAAAATGTTCCAAAACACATATTAAGTGAGATTAACCATTCCAATATTTGTTACCAAATATTGAAATCTTCCAGCATCAAAAGGTTTAGTTAATAAATCAGCTACATTATCTTCAGTATCTACCCTATCTGGTTGTATTAAACCTTTCTCAAAGCAATCTCTTATAAAATGATGTCTAATTTCTATGTGTTTGGTTTTAGAATGATGTACAGGATTTTTAATAATGCATAAAGTACTGTTATTGTCTACAAAAATCTTGGTATGCATAAAATTATACCCATAATCCAACAGCTGGTTCTGAATCCATAAGACTTGTCCACAACAAGCAGCTGCAGCCACATATTCTGCTTCAGTGGTAGAGTTTGCCACCACTGTTTGTTTCTTGCATTGCCAAGATATTAATCTGCTCCCAAGAAATTGGCATCCACCAGTTGTGGATTTCCTATCAAACTTGTCACCTCCATAATCACTGTCTGAATAAGCAATAAGGTCCAATGGAGAATCCTTTGGGTACCATAATCCAAGATCTGGATAACATCTCAAGTACCTAAAAATTCTCTTCACAGCAAAAAGGTGACATTCTTTGGGAGTCACTTGATGGCGTGCACATGCACACACAGCAAACATGATGTCAGGTCTTGAGGCTGTAAGATACATCAATGAACCAATCATTGATCTATAGTGCCTAACATCCACATCCTTTCCAGCTCCAAGTTTTCCCCAGGGGTGTTGTCTGTCCATAGGAGTAGAAGCCTCCTTCTCATGTGGAGAAAAACCATATTTCTTCAAGATTTCAGCTACATACTTGTCCTGGGAGATGAAGATACCATCTTCTTTCTGCTGAACTTGTAAACCTAGAAAGAAGTTCATCTCACCCATTGCACTCATCTTGAATTTATCTGTCATGAGCTTGGAAAATTCCTCACTCATTTTTGGATCAGTAGAGCCAAAAATGATGTCATCAACATAGACCTGCACAAGTAACACATGTTTTCCTTTCTTCTTTGTAAACAGTGTCTGGTCTATGGTGCCCCTCTTGAAACCATTTTCCACCAAGTAGGTGGACAATGTACCATACCATGCTCTTGGGGCTTGATGAAGTCCATACATTGCCTTCTTTACTCTATAAACCTTGTCTGGATTCTCAGGATCTTCAAAACCAGGAGGCTGCATTACATAAACCTCCTCAACAATTGTGCCATAGAGAAAAGCACTCTTCACATCCATCTGATAAACAGTAAAATTCATGCAAGAAGCATAAGCTAAGAAAATTCTGATAGCTTCAATTCTTGCAACTGGAGCAAAGACTTCTTCATAATCTATGCCTTCCTCTTGTGTATAACCCTGAGCTACCAAACGTGCCTTGTTTCTGACCACAATGCCTCTTTCATCTTTCTTGTTCCTTAGAACCCATCTTGTCCCAATTGGTCTCACATACCTAGGACAATCAACCAGCTCCCAAACATCCTGTATAGCAAATTGGTGAAGCTCATCCTGCATTGCTTCCACCCAACTTGGTTCCTTGAGAGCATCAAAAATTTTCTTGGGTTCTTCCTGTGACAGAAAACAGGCAAACAAACATGCTTGTACAAGAGGGGTATCAACCTTCTTGTGTATATTGGCAATAAATCCACCAAGACCTTGATGGGATCTTCTTGTCTGAACTGGAGCCATAACATCACCTATGATTTGAGATGTGGGGTGATCTTTAGCTGTGGAAGTGAGAACTCCTCCTTCAATAACTCTGGTGTCCTCAATTTCACGCTCCAAGTTGCCAATATCTTCTTCAGTTTCTTCTTCATCAACAGGAATCTCTTCATGGATATTGGAAGGTCCACCCTGTTCAAAATGAGAAGAGAAAAGCTGTGTAAAGGTGTCTCCAAAGTCTGATCCTAGTGTGTCAGCGTTTGGGCTAACAACGCCTGAACTGGTGTTGTCAGCGTTGGAGCCATCAGCGTCTGAATTGGTCGTGTCAGCGCTTGAAGAATCATGCACGTTTGTAGTTGGTGGTATTTGAACACCACCATTATCTTTCCTTGCAGCAGTAGCAGCAGCATAATACTCATCTGTCCATATAGGAAGTGTAACAAATTCTTGTGTGGGAGATGATATAACTGCTGGTGGTCCATCCTCCTTAGCAACCTGTATACCTGAAACATTACCAATTCTCTTTTCCAAAACACTTGAAGTTACCTTCACAATGTCTGGATCAGTAACAGGCATATAATTTAAAGCTCTAGACAAAGGTTCTAAGTCAAACAACCAATTTGGACCACTCTCAGGATCACTAGGTTTACTTTCTAAAAACCTAACATGTACCTTTTCAAGTATACGTTTTTCCTTTTTAATGTAAACCCTATATCCTTTACTCTGCACTGAATAACCCATGAAGTAGCCTTCATCACCTTTTGAATCAAATTTACCTAGGGCCTCACTAGTTTCTAGAACAACTACATGACATCCAAAAGGCTTCAGAAAACCAATATTTGGCTTCCTTCCCCAAAGTAATTCATAAGGTGTCTTATTATGTATCTTGTTGACCAATGCCCTATTTTGAACATAACAAGCTGTGTTAACAGCTTCAGCCCAAAAAGCTATAGGAAAGTGGGCATCAGCCAACATGGTTCTGGCTGCTTCAATAAGGGTCCTATTCTTCCTTTCAGCAACTCCATTTTGCTGAGGAGTTCTAGCTATGCTGAACTGCCTAGTAATCCCTTTCTTGGCACAAAAATCATCTAATAACTGATTTCTAAACTCACCCCCATTGTCACTTCTAATAATTTTGACCTCATTACCATTCTTCTTTTCAATTTGGGTAATGAAATTAATCAGACTTAGGGCAGTTTCACTTTTCTTGGCTAAAAAGAAAGTCCATGTGAACCTGGAGTAATCATCAGTAATGACAAAACAATATGATTTACCCTTCAAACTCTCTATATTAGTAGGACCAAAGAGGTCCATATGCAATAAGTGAAGGGGTTTAGAACTAGAGTGCACCTGTTTAGACCTGAATGAGACCTTGTGCTGCTTGCCCTTAAGGCATGCAACACAAGAGTGGTCATTGTGGAAAGCCTTTTCAGGCAAACCATCAACTAAACCAAGCCTCACAAGCCTATTAATATTCTTAAAGTTTATGTGCCCTAGTCTCCTGTGCCAAAGATTACTTTCATCTACTGAGGCCTTAGCATACAGACATGACATTTTATTATTTACCTTAATTCCATTAAGATTCACATTATATATGTCTTTATGCCTTGGTGTTCTAAAATCTATGTATTTATCCTCTGGAAGCTTATAATCTTTGCTTAACACCAAGCACTCAGTATCTGTGAAAAGAACCTTATTTTTGTTATCACACACTTGTGATACACTAAACAAGTTATAATCCAGGTCTTTCACCAAGAAGACATTATCAAACCTAAGATTGTTGGTGATAAGGGTTCCTTTTCCTGTGATTGTGCCGTATCCACCCCCAAAGTATACCTTATCACCATCTTGAATAGGAGAGAAATTGGTCAGATAGTCTTCCTTTCCAGTCATGTGCCTTGAGCATCCACTATCCCAGTATCCATAGTCATTGATCTTCTTCTGAATGCCCTGCACATAAAGAAAACAAATTAGTTTTCTTTGGGAACCCAAGCCTTAGAAGACTTGGATTCATTTGGTTGTTCAACAAGAACAGACTTGGTTCTCATAACAACCCCATTTTCATCCCTGTTTGAATGAAATTCCCAGTTAACCCCAATTGGTGTTGACAATGCCTTTGAAATATAATGAAACCTGTTGCATGTCATAGAAATACCAGTATTATTAGGGTTCTGGTCTTGTTTTGGTCTCCATGTTAAGCTTGTAGAAGCTTTAGACCTATTTCCCTGTGGCTGCAAATACCTAGGTTTAGCAGTGTTTCTATCAGCGCTGAAATTTCTCTTGTCAGCGCCCCGATTGCTCTTATCAGCGTTGAACCTAGGGTTTGCTACAGGAACCCATTGCCTATTTGACCAAGTATTTGACTTTTGAAAAGGTCTTAGGCCTTGTGTGTTAGACCCTCTAGAAAAGAATGGGGCTGGTCTAACAACTTGTGAACTTTTGTTCACAAAGGTATTGGGTCTGACAGTGTTTGACCTATGTTGACTTTTGTCAGCGCTGAAATGGTTCCTATCAGCGTTGACATTGGAAGCGTTGACACATTTGTAGGCCAAATGTGAGAAGCTACCACATGTGTAACATGCTTTTCTAGACATAGTCTTAGGTCTAGAAGCAAAGAAGCCTGTTCCATGATTACTTACTTGGCTTTTTGGTGACCTAGAATTTCTATACATCTCTGCATATTTAACACTAGGTTTTCTAACATTTTGTGGGCCAAGGTCAACAGGTTTGCCAGTGGTAGGGTGTGTGATCTTAATAGGTTTAGGATCATCAATTGGTTTTGTGATTGGTGTGGGCTCATTTGGACTTTCACACAATAACCCTCCCTTAACAAACAAAGTGTGGTTTGCTTTCTTCCACTCTTCTAGGTCAGTCAGCTTTTGCTGATATTCCTCAACTGGGGAAGTCACTCTAGGTGGAGGAATAAACTCCTCCTCTTGGCATTCTGGCAAGCCAGTCCAAGATAAGTCCTTTGATTGGACACCATAGAAATCCCCAGCTGGTGGTGGAACAACAGTATAGTCATTCATCCCAATCCCACTCATATCCTTAGAGTCTCTTTGTTTACTAACACACTCTCCTAGTGATTGTGTGGCCTTATCAAATCTCTGGATTTTAAGACTCACATTATCTTTATTTTTGTTAGCCTCCTCTAACTGAGCTATCAAATCAAGATTAACCCTATTCACTATATCTTGAACATCCTTACTCTGATGTAACTCATGTTTTAAAATATTTATTTGATCCTTTAAATCAAACTCCATTTTCTTATACTCAGATACTGTCTTTTCTGTTTGGGTAAGAGCAACTTGATAGTTAGATACTTTGCACCTAAGAGTACTTGCTTCATCTAATAACTTAACTATCTCTTGTTTTGATTTTTCAGTATTTAAACGACAACCCTTAGAACAGAAAGCATCATCATATACCTCATTATCTGATGAAGAGGAGGAGTGTGCCATGAGAGCATATTCAACATGCTCTACTTTAACTTCAGCAACCAAAGCTCTGTCCTCTTCCTCATTCTTAGCCATCCAGCTCCAATCCCATTCTCCAACACCATCAATTTGTTGAACAGCAACCATGGCCTTGGGATCTGGGTTCTTAATCATTTGGCTAGAAGGCTTCCCAGCATCAGATCTCCTTGGAGATCTACATTCCCTCATAAAGTGCCCCATCCTATGACAGTTGTAGCACTCCACCTTGGACTTGTCAAATCCAGCAACATCCTTAGCATTAAAGGTCATCTTCTTCTTGAACCTTTTATTGAACCTGTTTGCTCTTAAACTTACAAGAGCCATAGTCCACTTTATATCCATTTCTTCCAATTGTTCATCACTTATCTGCTCAAGATCTTCATAAGTGATCCTTGAATCACTAGGCAGAGAAGCAATGAAGGCACACACAGTATCAAGATCAAAACCAGCAGGTTTAATTCTATCAGCGCCATGATTGTGTGTGTCAGCGCTTGAATACAAAGCGTTGACAGGATATGATCCAGCGCTGACAGATTGACATCCAGCACTGACACCTTGAGATCCAGAGGCTGAATGTCCATAAAAGTTCATGGAATCAAATTGGCCTTCACTTTGTGAAAAGAAGGCCATGTTGCTGCTGGAAGATTTGTTATCACTTTCCAATTGCCATTCATTCTCCAATAGTCTTAACTTGTTGAAGATGTCATCAAAACTGGAAGTCTTGTGGGTGTTATTGACAAGAATAGATCTTGTCTCAATCTTCCATACATCACCAAGGCTTTTGAGAAAAGTAGCATTCAATTCAGGATCATCTATCTGTTTTCCCATGAAGGAAAGTTGACTTGTGATATCAAGAAGTCTACTTCTCACACTGCTGAGATTCTCATTAGGTTGAGCTTTAAAGACAACATACTCATGCAAGAGTTGCTTCTTCTTTTCTTCTTTTGTGTCAGCATTGCCACCATGTGCCACTTCAAGAGCTTCCCAAAGCTCTTTTGCAGACTCAAATCGTTTGTACTTGTGCTGATTCTCATGACCTAGGGCATGTTTCAAGATGTTCAGGATTTTCATGTCCACCCTCTTCTTGGCTATATCTTCAACAGCAACAGCTCTCCCATCTTCAGGTTTTTCCACCTTATCAGATTCAGGACAATTAGGAACAGCTGTCCTTGTAGCAATAGCAGCAGTAATCTTTGCTGCTTTATCGAATGTGTTCCCATATTCGATAATTTCCCAAAGAGTGTAGTCATGAATAGCTATGTATTGCTCAAAATTGGATTTCCAAAGCTCAAAGTTCCTGGCATCAAACATGGGAATTTTGATACTAGGGTTTGAGAAGTTGTTTTGCAGCAAAGCAGGAGGTTGATTTGTGCCAGACATGGTGTTTTTAGGGTTTTGAGAATTTAGGGTTTTTAGGGTTTGGTGTTTTAGGGTTCTGCGTTACTTAAAGATCAAAAGTTTCTCAACAAGCTCTGATACCACTTGTTGATCCCAAACTTAGATCGATTAGCTTTGTGTATACGAGATTAGATCAAGTACTACACGTAGAAAAACCTTTGCTTATGAATAAAGTAACAAAGTGTTATGCGGAATTAACACTTGATCTAAAACACAATGATGTTAAACAAACTTTCACTTGTATTAGAATAATCTTGTTGATTACAATGAAAGGTTTAACTTGCAAATAATATGAAAACTGATATATGACTTTAACCTAAAAGACCTTCTTTTATAGAACAAGAAGTCTTGTACAATAAGCTATGAATCAACTATTCTAGGTAAAGATAATAATAGAAAATACAATGTCGCGCTTATCTTTACCATACATAAATAAAGAAACAAATAAACAAAAGATATTCTATCAGTGTCAATCTTCAAGGCTGTCAGCGTTGACTTCTATCAGCGTCCAAAGTCAATCTATCAGCGTTGACTTTCTTCTTATCAGCGTTTGGTGATCTGACCCATATTTTATTCCCAACAATCCAGACCTGCAACAACTTACTTTTTGTGATCAATCTTCCTCATTTGACCCATTTGTTTGAACTGGAGCTTATCAGACTTTAGCTTTGACTTTTTTCTAGAAAACTCATAAAGTTGACTTTTAAAGAAGTGCTTATTTGCTTATTTTAGCTTATTGAGTGAACTTATTTTAAAACTTTTTGTTGATTAAGCTTATTTAAGTCATTTAAAAGCTTTTGAAACTTGAATCAGCTCTTGGGGTGGCCTAGAACTCAAAAACGACTATTTTGTCGTTTTGTGAAGATAACTTATTGCTTTTTCAGGCTTATTCCCTGTGCTTATTTCAAATTTCTTTTTAAAGAACTCTTAAGTAACTCAAAAGAAGCTTGTGTGTCTAATTTGAGCTTATGGCATCAGCTTATAGCTTAATGGGCCAAAAAGCCCATTAAGAATAAGCTGTTTGAAATAAGCCAGCTTAAATCATATTTTCAACTTTTGGGCCTTTGAAAAATTGTGTTCAGAATCAAATTTTAGGTCATATAGGAGCTTTTTGGCCATTTTTATAAACATTTTTCTTATTGGGCTTATTTTGGCCCAATAAGGGTCTGTTTTGGACTTTGGCCCATTTGAAGGCCTAATAAGTGTGTAAACACTTATCCTTTTGCCACTAAGATCAAGGAAAAACAAGACCTAATCATGTGTTTAATGTCGTAAATGTCGGAATTACGCGTGGTTTTGTGTTTTGTGTGTTAAATAGGTACAATTGATCAAAAGAAGAGAAAACACGGGGTTTCACGGTCAAATGTCGAAGAAAAGTCAAGAAAGAGTCAAAGACAAGATCAAAAGTCCAAAAGTGTGCAAAGATCACAGAAACCGACAAAATCGACTTAATTTTTGAAGAAAAGATCGAGAAGCCAAATGATAAGTCGTTTTTAGAGGATTTAATATTTTAATGGTTAATGGGCCTTCGTGGGACCCATATTATATTAATGGGCCTAAAATCCCATTAATTTTGTTACTTTGAGAAGATAAAATGGGAAAGCCCATTACTTGGCCCAATATTGCTTAAACGGGAGGAGTAATCTGCATTTGGGTCTAAAGCCCATGATGAAAAAAAATAAACGGATGGATTAAAAGTGTTTTGGGCCACAAAGCCCAAGTAGCTTAAAATGAAACGAAGGAAAAAAAACTGATCGGTCAACCCTCACCAGTCAAACTCACCTTCCCTTTTACCTCCACGTGTTTTCCACTTACCTCAAATAAATAAATAACTTTCATTTACCCATATCCCCATATTCATTCGTTAAAAACTATGTGAAAACTTACACACTCCATCATCTTCCTTCCCCCATTATTCGCACCTCTCCCTCCCAAAAACCCTAATTTTTACAGTCACATTAACCCAACCGAATTTGGGGCTTTTACCCTTTTTGGGTAATTAACACCCAAACAAATAAAATCCCCAAAAAAATCTCATCACCCACTCACTAGTGGTCCTCAAATCCATCCGATGTGGCCCTTTCTCCACTTTTGATTGGCTATGCCACCTCTCCACCACCAAACTCTCCAATCATAGAAGTCCACATCACCTATCAAGAAGCACAACAAACACATCAAAGTGCCACGAGGGCAATCCGTGGCTACAAGGATGATTTTTAGCGGCATGATCAAGAGAGAGAAGAAGAAAGAAGGATTGGACGGTGGGATTTGGATGCTTACAAATGAAGCCAAGAATTAGGGTTTCTTGGGGTTCCTCTATAAAAACCCCTTCATATCATGTAATCAGTAACTTTTTCTTTATTATTTTATTTTCAGTAAAATTAGTTTGATAGGTTTTTAATCTTGTAATTTTCAATTTCAAGTTATGTAATCTCTTTTTTTATTTATTAATGAAAAATTAAATTCCGTTTTATTTCTCGTCTCAATTTAATTTCCAGTACTGTTTTGTTTCTTTTTAATCTGTTAAAAAAATTGTTGTTACTATTCTCGTATTGATTATGATATAAAAAAAAAGAAAAAGAAAAGATAAAGAAATTGATAAAAATATTTCCCCTACTGGGAAATATTGAAAGTTCAAGTGTTATTGTTCGAGACGAAAGAGAATAAGTTGATGATGATTTCGGGGTAAAACGAAGGTGGTGTTTGTTGGTTCGTTTCGATTATAAGGGAGCTCAGCGCTCACCCTTCTTCCCAAAGGCTTTTTTCATCGGGTTTAATCTTCTTTTAATTTTTAAGTTAATGTTCATTTAATTTATTGAATCTGCTTGCGTTTTGGTTGATAGTTTAGATTTTAAATCTGCTTGGTGATAGTACTGTTGAATGTTTGACTGTTTATTATTATTAGTTTAGTTACTTGTTTAAATTGTTTAGTTATTTGGAATTGTCTATTTAATTTGTTAGTTTGCTTATTAGGACTTTGGTTTATTCGAGTTATAGATAGATTGTTATTTAGTTTTTTTTTCGTAATCTGCTTATTTGATCCAGCTTAATGCTTATTTGGCTCCTGCTTATTTTGAATACAGCTTAGTCTATTGTTTCTGCTTAACTAGTTTCTACTTTATTGGTTTTCTGCTTAATTGGTTTAATAGGATTTAATTGCTTGTCTAGCTTATTTGTGTCCTGCTTATTCAAATTCAGCTTATTTGTTTTGACTGGATAGTTTTTGTCTGTTGGGGTGTTTTGCTTATTATCCTGCTGCTTATCTCAGACCCAATTGGTCTGAGGTATTTTGCTGTCCAAAATAGAAAAGTTCCAAAAAGTTCAAAAAATATTAACAATATTTCAGGTCTGCTGGGGTTCGAACCCAGGACCACTCGTTTAATAACCAACGTCCCACCCAGTTGTGCTAGCACTCTTTTTGTGTTTTGTTTCCTTGCATTGAATTAATATAGGAAAGTAAATTGTTTGGCAGTTTATTATTAGTTAAATTAAAGTTTAGTTTTATTAATTAAATAGTTTTATTTAAATTCAGTTTTTTTTATAAAATATAAAAAGGATAAAAAATTATTTTAATTTTATTACTTTTACAAATTTACATTAGTTTTATATTTCTTTTATAATTTAAATAGTTTTTTATATATAAAATTAAAAGTAGTTTTCAATTATTATTTAAATTTTAGATTTAAAATAAGTTTTCAATTTATTAAGTTTTGTTTAAAAATAGATTTTCATTAAAAAGTTTTAGGTTTTATTAATTAGTTAAAGTTTATTTTCAAATTAATAGTTTAAATAGTTAATTAAAATAGTTTTCATTTAATTAAATAGATTTAAGTTAGTTTAAAAATACCCAAAAATAGATTTTACCAAAAACAAGTTAAGTTGAAACGTTAAACCGGAAATCAAATTCGAGTCGAATCGAGGAAAAACGAACATTAATTGCATTAAAAAGGACTTAAAAATCCTAGTTTCAAATTGGCGCCGCTGCCGCTTGGCTCGTACGATTGACGATTTTTTCGTGAAGACGTTTGGATTTTGGGATCCGTTCATCCTTTGAACGTTACGTTTCTTGCAACAAAAATCAAAAATACAAAAAAATCAAAAACATAAAATTACAAAAAAATTAAAAAAATTCACAAAATCAATTTCTTTCCTAAGAATTGCAACAAAAAAAATTAAAAAATCCAAACGTAATACTTTTTCCTAAAAGTATTACACCAAAAATATTACGTATTAGTGTTAATTTTTATTTCGATTTCTTTCGATTTTTCTTGTGAATATATATATTTTTCTAAAAAATACAAAAAGATTTTTCTTTTACTATGTTATATTACGTAGCACAATAAACTTACCTACTTATCAAATAAGGCCTTAGTTGGGATTTCATCACCTAACTATTGTATTCGAATCCATAACGAGAAAAAAGGGCAAAATAGATAAATACTAGTAAGACGTTTGAACTCGACATATACAAACTATAAGGTGGGTATAAGGCGACGCGCTATAAAAGGCCGTCTAAGGAAAAAGGTTTTTAAGTGCTTTGTGCCACCTCGTTTCCCCGCTTGCTTGTGCGTATATTGAGAGGGACGACCGATTATTGGTTTGCCAACTCAAGTAGTATTTACGTATATATTTTTGTAGATTTTTCATATTGCTCCTCGAGAGGGAAAATCCTTTTCCTCTCAAAGTCGACCGAGGTCACCTACCTCATTCCAAAGTTTTAATTGTATGCGCACTCGCGCGTATACATACATACCGATTGGTGTACCAAATACTTCTAATTCTTCTAAAAAGAAGAAGAAGAAAAACAAAAAGACCGTCATTAAAGCCGATCCCGAGAATCGAGCTTTCGACAATACGATGGCAACGGATAATCGATCAACGATTGAGATTCTACAATCTCACGTTGAAGGAAACGATGACGCGATTGTGGTGCCGAATATTGGAGCTAATCATTTCGAACTTAAATCGGGTTTTATTCAAATGGTTTCCGCTACACCATTTTTAGGCCGTACTAATGATGACCCACACGCTCATATCAAACGTTTCATCCAATTAGCTAATACCGTCAAATACAATGGGGTGCCACAAGAGGCCGTTCGCCTCCAACTTTTTCCTTTTTCCCTCGAGGGACAAGCCCGGATTTGGCTTGATAAGGAACCACCCCAAAGTATTACCACATGGATCGACTTAGAGACCAAGTTCATTAACTACTTTTTCCCACCATCACGGACCACTTCCTTAAGGAATGAAATAATCAACTTTGAGCAAAAATATGGGGAAACGTTTAGTGAGGCTTGGGATCGTTTTAAAGATCTTTTGAGAAAATGTCCACAACACGGTTTTACTAAAGTTCATCAAATCAACACGTTTTATAATGGTTTAACTCTAAACGACCAAGACTCACTTAATAGTGCCGCGGGGGGCAATATTCTTGTGAAAACCATGAATGAGGCTTGGGCCATTATTGAGAACAAAGCAAAAGTGCAAACCAAAAGTGTTAGGGCTAATATGGCAAGTGCTAGTACGAGTAATGTTGATGCAAAAGTTGGTTGATCCTTGCTAGACCCGAATTAGGCTTAATTCGGGTTGGCTGGGCTCCGGCTCCTGCACCAAGTGAATCGTCTGGTTGGGATCCTGCACACTAAACAGCACGCGTTAAGCTTATCGTGGGAATGTTTCCCACGATTAGACTCCGGCGTGAGAGTAAGTAATCGGTTTAAGGTTTATGTGAGTTTAGAGTATAAGTTGTCATACCTTTGTGGAACCCTTGGGGGTTCCTTTTATAGGCAGTGAAACCCTAGTGGGCTTTCACTGATCCTTCGGCCCCAAGGAAGAGATAAGCACCAGAATTAGAATGATTGTTATCTTCTAATTCTGGTAGTGAATATCCTCTCTTATTAGGGTAAAGATATTCCTAGACAGAATATTATTCTGTCTAACCCTTATGTCGGCCGTGTCGGCCGTACCGGGCCGTGGGTCGCACACATGTGTGCGGTTACTGTTCATCCAAGCCCATAATCCTGACTGACATTATTCCACCCATCTGTGATGGGCTGGATACGGGTAGTACCCCTGGGCCGGGTCCATGACCCGGCTGGGGACTATACGTCATCATGTCCCCCCCAGTCTAGTTGTTACAACCGTAGGTGGAACCTCTAGACTACAAAGATGCTCCCGGACGTACCAAGGAAACCATAGCAAAGGACCAATTTGTTCAAGAATTTATGTTGGCCGCACGTGGCAACCTGGCTTAAGAAGTTATCTTATCCCTAATTCAGCCATACATAGCAGCCGAGACAAATTAAATATATCATTAAATGTCAAGTCTTACGTAAGAGCCGCATAACCCGACATGAACAACTGTTCATCTGACTTGTTTGACTGATAAAAGTGCAGACAGTCAGAACCTTGAGTAGTGCAAACGTGTGGGTCAGATATGACCCGTGGGTCCCACCTGACGTTTCACTTGCCACTTGCCCCCTAGCCACACGATTAATAATAGTGGCAGACACGTGTCACACATCCAACAGGCTGTGACCCACGAGGCAACCCTATAAATAAGCCACCCCTACGGCTGTGTGAAACACACAGTTCATAACCTTCATTTCTGCCATTAAAGCTTTTCTCTTAGCTTGAACCAAGTACGCACGGATCCCTTCACACGCAGGTTAGAATACCACGTCCTTACACTCTTTTTTAGTAATGGCTCATAGAAACAGCCCTACCATTGGATCCGTGCTAAATGTCATGACCCAAGACCAATTAAACCATTTTTGTACAAATTACTTCATCCCTACCAACCTACACCCCTCACTTCCTGGCGCCGGAGACCTCATAACTGAGGCTCCAGCGGGTAAGATAGGCCTTTATACTCGCCTGTTTGATGCGGCTAATTACCGCATCCCTTTCACCCACTTTCTCGTAGATCTGCTAGGATATTATAATGTACACATTAGTCAGCTCCACTGCATAGGTACCTGTAAGATTAGCCAATTCGAGATTCTTTGCCGTGCTAGGAGAATCCCCCCAACTGTAGAGTTATTTAGGTTGTTTTATACCCCCAACTTAGTGAACGGTTGGGTATCTTTCAAGAAACGAGCCTCCAACAGTCCCCAATCACACAACAAACCAATGGATTCACTGAAAAATTGGTATGATCATTACTTTTTCGTTGACGCAGTGGTATGGCCGGGTGATTATGTCATTAGAACTAGAATTCCGCACGACCCCAAACCGCACACAAGTACATACAATCCTCGTCACTCCCAAGATTTAGATCTAAATAGGACTAGATTCCACAGAAACCTACCCGAATCATTCCTATGCTTGCTAGGAATTAGCCGTAATTACTTTGGTCCTTCCAATAGGTATCCCGTTTTTTGGAGAAGGCAGGGTGAAGGTAGGCTAATCATCCGTACGCCAAAAAGTATGTATACATGTATTTACATAATAACTAACATTTGTTTTTTTGTGCTGGACAGAAATGAACTTTTTTGGACTGTTGCGCCAGGGTGATCCAAGGCTTGTGCCGGAAGGTCTCCGTCCTCTCCGTGAAAATGAACAACCCCTTCTCGAGCACACCCGACCCGTGACGGTTGCCTTGGAAGCCGTGCCTGATCCCCATTCTGACGAGGAACATGGAGACAACGGCGATGGTGACAATCAGATGAACGAAGGAGGGGTCGGGCCCTCCTCACCACATAGGGAACAATAGGGGGACAATATTGAACGAACCGACTCCAGCATTCGCCGACTGATGGGCGATGATGATGATGAAGTGCAACAACATGTCAACCTGGAAGAAGAGGAGGAAGCCGAGGAGGAGATTGCTGAACTAACAACGCAGCCCATCGCCAGGCGTACCCGGAAGAGAGGCAACCGTGTGAGAGGGACTGCCTCGGTCGAGATTGGCGAACACAACGCTCCCGCCAAGAGGCTTCGAGAAGACCACCCCATGTATCAATCTGTTGGGAGTGCTACCCAGGGTTCCGAGGCTAACCGGGCCACCCATGTTGATCCCGTCACCCAAATTGCCCCAACCGCATCCGAAGTAGCAAGAAGCAATATGTAAGAACCCATCTTAATATGTAAGAATGACAAGTTTTTTTTTTTTGTAAGCAATACTTAAGATATTTCGTAATACTTGTTTCTCAGGGACAACCAGGCTGGTGCCGCGCCTCCTTCTGACACCCAAGTGGATAAGGGGAAAGGAAAAGCAATGGAAGAAAACCCCACGACCCCCACACGGTCCGGTCCCGTATTTGAAGATGGTTCACCCATAGCTTCCCAAGACTTCCCCACGTCCGGCTCCCCCCAGCCTTTTAACCCAGTATGGACTATTACCACAGCATCACGATTGAGGAACGCTGACGAGTGCCGGGAGTACCTCAACAACTGCATACCACAAAGCTTGGTGCAAGAGGTAAACTCGCTCAGTCATGCTGATTTGGCGGATGAGTATAATGGCACGCTGGTACACCAAATGGCGATGGGAACCTCAATGAGGGTTAGGTTTGAAGCCGCGCTTGGGCATGTTGACTCTCTCAAGAGGAAAGTTAGACGGAGGGAAAAAATGATTGAAGATAATGAAGCCCTGATCGCTGACCTCCAATCCCAACTAGTTAACGCCGAGGCGACCATCAAAAAACAGTCAGCCCGCGCGAGTGAGTACGATCAGCAAGTAACCAACCTTGAGTCTCAACTAGATGCTGCAAACACCAAGGTACATATCCGTGCCGTGCCACCCATATTTTAAAAAATGAATGTGCTAACACGTTTTTCCCTATAGGTAGCCACGGCGGAAGCTTCTGCCCACTCGTATTCCAGCCAAGTAGACGTGCTGAACCAGAAACTAGAGGACGCGCACCTGGCCGTCCAAAACATGGAAAAAGTGCAGACAGACCTTGCTGAGGAGAGGGCCGTCATCCAAGAACTGAAAGAGGCAGTTGCCCAAAAAGAATTGATGATTGATGCCCTTACCGCTGAGCGTGACAACGTACTATGCCCCCAACTGCTAACAGCAATTGCCGGCCGCAAGTGGATGGTTGGGTATGGAGCACGCCTAGCCGTCATGAAGGTGCTAGAGGCCCCGTCTTTTGTACAACAATTCGCCAACCTCGTGTCTGATGGTATTGACCACGGACGACACGAAGGAATGGTTGAGGCCGCTGAGCTGATCACGAAGGGGGGAGACATTGCCCGTCATACCTTTTTTAAACCTGAAGCTGCCAGCAAGATGACTGCCTCCATGGCCGCGATGCAAGATCTACACTACCCATTCCTGGATGAGCTGGAGGCCACCAAAGATGCCCCAAACACTGAAATTATGGAAAAGCTCAGTCTTAGCACGCCTCCCAATGCTTCCTTTCCTTTGACCCTTCCTATATACGAGGACGTAACCAGGGTCGTGCTTGACGAGGAACCCTTAGGTGTGGTGTTGGAAAGAACTGCGGCTCAAGCCCAGAAGCGAGGAGAAAGTGATGAATGGTTGCCGCGTCTGATGGAAGAGCAAGCAGAAATGGGTAGGTTTCTCCCCTCTATTTAGGATGCTCCTTTTTCATGATCAGACACTTTTGTTTTGTAATCTATGAATATGTATTGTTTCTATTCGTCCGTGCATGTACACGGCTAACAATATTTGTGTTTTGTATATAAGTCCGTGAGTAACCACGGCAATTTTGATGTGTTCGGAAACCTGTGTATTCTTACTTGTGTTTGAAATATTGTAGCTCAATACTGCATGATATATCACGTCTTACACACAAAGAAAATACATACAAGTCTATAATTTACTAGACATGCGACGTGCGTCTTTACTATGCGGAGCACCGTATGGCTATAGCATATGAAACTTACCCCAACGTCTTGTGAGTAAGGTGTCTAGTAAGGATACATGATCCGTGCGGCTGGGGTTGCATCCCTCTTACGCGGCAAGTTGAATTAGTAGGTTCACTTAATCCTCTTACCCCACCTGGAGGCGTATGGTACATGTACGGTTTTTTGAGAGAATGCATACGAATGAAACATGGCATATTATAATACAAGTAAAATTCATACGGCTAACAAAGAATCTAACAAAGAAAGGAAAATGATTTGCACGAAACAGGCCGTGGAGCTAGCTAGGCACCACGGCATTTTATTAGAACGTTTACACTTTTGTTTGAATAATGACGACAAGTCCTAAAAAATAAGAAAGGAAACTTAAACAAACATAAGAAAAACAAACAAAACAAATAACCCGCATGGTTCTTTATTAGAGCCGCCTATAGCGAAGTACCCATGCGGAAGCCGTAGCTTTCAAAGATAGCACCTTTTGAGATTGGAGATGTTCCATGTGCGCTCTAGGTCGCGGCCATCCATGTCACGTAACTTGTACGCGCCTCGTCCCAAGGTTTCAGTGACTTCATACGGTCCTTCCCATTTAGGGCCCAGTTTTTCTGTATTCTCCACTCGACTCGCTTCGTTAGCACGATAGACGTAGTCTCCCGGTCGAAAAGAAACACCCTTGACCTTGGCGTCGTAATAAGCCTTCATCTTAGCCTTGGACTTAGCCTCATTGATGGCTGCTATTTCCCTTTTCTCTTCCAACAGATCTAGGTTGATTCGCAGTTGTTCATCGTTTGTGACGACGTTAACCTCCGCCGTGCGAATGGTAGGCATCCCTATTTCTGCTGGTATAACGGCTTCAGTGCCGTAAGCCAATGCAAATGGAGTATCTCCGTTGGCTGTTTTGATCATGGTTCTATGTGCCCATAGCACGTGTGACAACTCATCGACCCATTTGCCCTGTCGTTCATCCAGCCGCGCCTTGATTCCATTCCCCAAGCTCCTATTTGCTCGTTCGACAAGGCCGTTCGTTTGTGGATGTTTAACGGACGCGAAGCGCCGTTTGATGTTCAATGATGCACACCAATCTTTGAATGGGTTGTCCGTGAACTGCTTGCCGTTGTTCGAGATAATTTCTCCTGGTAGACCGAAACGGCACACGATGTGTTCCCACACAAACTTCTTGACCTGCGTACCTGTGATAGACTTGACTGCCTTGGCTTCTATCCATCGTGTGAAGTAGTCCATTGCAACAATCAAGAATTTAACCCCCCCCCCCCCCCCGCAGCTACAGGAAATGGTCCTGCAATGTTAATTCCCCACTTCTAAAATGGCCATGGGGACGTGATAGGTGTAAGCTCCTGCTGCGGGTGTCGCGGAACTGGCCTATGCACTTGGCAGTCGTTGCACTTGCGAATCCTGTCGCGCGCGTCCCTGTGTATGGTGGGCCAATAATAACCTGTCCGTAAGGCTCTAGCCACCACGGATCGTGGGCCTGCATGCATGCCGCACAACCCTTCATGTATGTCACTAATGACGTAAGCCGCCTAGCGTGGCCCAACACACCGCAGCCACGGCTGCAAGAAAGAGCGCTTGTAAAGGATGCCTTCTCGGAGTTCAAAATGTTGTGACTTCCTTTTGATGCGTCTTGCTGCTTTTTCCTCGTCTGGAAGGGTTTCATTAGTCAAATAGTTGATGATTGGGGTCATCCACGTAGGTCCCTCCTCCTCAACTATAGCGGCTACCTCCCCTTCCGTGATAGATTTCTCCTTGAGTATTTCCACCAAAACCTGTTTGGACAAGTGGGCGAAGCTCGTGGATGCGATCTTGCTAAGAGCGTCCGCTTTTTTGTTCTCGCCCCTTGGCACCTGCTTGATGGAAAACTTACTGAAAGTCGCGATTAGCGACTTGACTTTTTCCAAGTACCTGACCATGTTGTCCTCCTTAGCCACATACCCACCTAGAATATGGTTCGCGACAAGCCGTGAGTCCACGTAGGCCTCAAGGTTGCGGACTCCCATTCTAGCGGCGATTTTTAAACCCGCAATTAATGCTTCATATTCTGCTTCGTTATTGGTGGCCGTGAACTCAAAACGGAGGGCGTATGTGAATTCCATTCCTTCTGGATTCGTGAGGATGAGACCTGCCCCGGACCCGTCTGTGCATGAGGATCCGTCCGTGAATAGCACCCAAGGTTCTGTTGGGATCTCATCTTGCTTAATGACTGGTTCTTCCTCATCCGGCTTCTCGATCAGGAAATCTGCCAAGATCTGGCCTTTAACCGTCGTCCTTGGTCTGTAAGATATATTGTGCCCCCCAATAGGATGCTCCATTTCTCCAGCCTCCCTGCCACGTCTGGTCTAGAGATAACCTGCTTGATTGGCTGATCCGTAATCACCACAATTGGGTGCGCCTGAAAGTACCGGCGCAACCGCTTTGTAGCAAATACTAGTGCTAACACCAATTTTTCCATGGAGGAATAATTCAGCTCCGCCCCTTGTAGTGTTCTACTTATAAAGTAGACCGGGGTTTGTATTGTATCTCTATCCGTCATCAGTACCGCGCTTATTGCGCCATGAGTAGCTGAGAGATACATAACGAGTTCCTCCTTTGGCCGGGGAGCTACTAACATGGGGAGAGATGCGAGATGCTGCTTGAGTTGGCCAAAGGCTTCCTCAGCTTCCTTCGTCCAACGGAAGTCTCCCTTTCTAATACACTTCTTGAGTGTCTTAAATAGGGGTAATGACTTCTCTGCGGATTTAGATAGAAATCTATTCAGCCCGGCTAACTTCCCATTCAGGGACTGCACCTCCTTCCGTGTCTACGGGGACGGTAGTCGTATCACTGCGTCCGTCTTCTCTGGACACGGCTTGATGCCGTTTGGGTCAATCAAATATCCCAGGAACATTCCTTCTGTTGCACCAAACGTACATTTCTTTGGATTTAACTTCATGTTAATCCTTCTCAGCGTGTCGAATGTCTCCTGGACATCCCGGAGAAGTGCCTCCTCCGTGTGGCTTTTTATCACCAAGTCATCAACATATACTTCCAAGTTGCGTCCTATTTGTGATTCGAAAGCTTTATCCACCAACCGCTGATACGTAGCGCCGGCGTTCTTCAATCCAAACGGCATTTTCGTATAGCAATATACGCCCTGGCTCGTGTGGAACGCCGTTTTTTCTGCATCCTCCTCCGCCATCTGGATTTGGTGATACCCTTTATATGCATCCAAGAAGCATTTGAAAGGATATCCACACAAGGATTCCACCTTCCAGTCGATTTCTGGTAACGGGTAACAGTCCTGTGGGCAGGCCTTGTTCAGATCCGTGAAATCCACACACATGCGCCAACTTCCGTCATGTTTCTTGACCATGACCGGATTAGATAACCACTCGTGGTAGTATACCTCGCGCATGATGCCTGCGTCCACTAGCTTCCGTACTTCCTCCAGTATCACTTGGCTGCGCTCGGGCGCCTGGCCGCGCTTCTTCTGCTTGATGGGTTGGTACCCTTGGCGGATCTGAAGCTTATGCTCTGCTATCGCACGGGGCACAGCCGTCATATGTTTTGGCTCCCATGAAAATATGTCCAGGTTTGCACTTAAAAGAGAGCACATGGCCCTTTTGCCGCTATCCGAGAGCGCCCCTCCTATGGATATCTCCTGTTCCGGATAGTCAAGGTGAATGGCCACCTTCCAATTGGGTGGTGGTGCCCCATCCTGGGTGGGACAGGTGGAGCCGGTGTTGTCACGGTGTGACACTCGGATGTTGGTACGACTGTGTTGTAAATGGTAACGATTCCCCCCTCAACGGGGAATTTGATCATTCCGTGTGCCGTAGAGGGTACTGCCCGGATAGCCAAAATGCCTGGTCTGCCTATGATTCCATTATACGGAGAGTGTGAACGTATCACCATGAAGTTCATCCACGTCGTAGTGGAATGTTCCTCATTCCCAATGGTGACAAGCAAACACAATTGCCCTATCGGCCAGATAGTGTCTCCACTAAAGCCAGTAAGCGGCGACGTGGCCGGTACTAATTGGCTTCTTATTTCTGGGCATAACTGCACAAAGCATTGTTCATACAGTACCTCTGCTGACGACCCTCCATCCACATACATGCGACGAACATTGTGTGTTCCAATGCTTATCTCAATAGTGAGAGGCGCATCAATCACATCGCTTGTTGTAATGGGAGGGAATGAGATTTCCCTGCCGCGTGAAAATTTTTGGCCAATTTTCTGTCTCGTGTGGCGCTGTCTGGATTGGATCATGTATATGGTAGAAGGCTTGTCCTTTTGGGGATCCTTCTTATCATACTTCTTGTTGTTGTCTTTTCCGTCTTTCCAATCCTTAACTAGGTGCTTGAGTTTGCCTGATTTGATTAGCGACTCAATATGCTTCTTGAGCTGGATACACTCCTCCGTGCCGTGTCCTTTGTCATTATGGAACTCGCAGAAGCGACTTCCTTGACGACGTTCCGGGGGAGTGGTCATTGGGGGAGGCATTGGAAAGTTCGCCCCTTCAGTCAACAAGATCTCCCGGTAGGAAATCTTTAGGGGGGTGAACTTGTCGTCCGACCGTCCGCCTTTGCTTTGGCTCTTATAGTCTGAGCCCTTGTTATTGTTCTGGTTGCCTTGACCGCCCGACTGTCTCCGGGACTGGTCATTTGACCGGTACCCATTTCCTCGGGATGGGTAGGCCGCGGCAACAGCTGTTTCTCCCTCTATGAAATTTCTGACCCTTTCCATGAGGTCATCATATCTCTCTGGGCGCTTGTCGTTGAGACGCCTGATCAGTTCTCTGTCTGTTATGGCGTGCATGTAGTCAGAGATTTTCAGGAGCTCTGGCATGGTTCTTGTGCGTGTGCACTCATCATTGAAGCGCTCAGTGAAGGCTTCTGTGGACTCCCCCGGCCGTTGCTTAACGGTTGCCAATGAGACCGGATCCCTATTATACTTCTTCCTTTGAGTATAATTGTTCTTGAACGCAGTTCGTAGTTCTGTGAAACTATCAATGCTCCGTGGGGGGAGCGCCTCGAACCAGTCACGGGCGTTTCCAATCAAGGTCGAATTGAACATTTGGCACCATATAGGCATGGGCCATCGCTCAATTTTAGCCTGAGTGTCGAATATTTAGAGGTGATCCACAGGATCACCGGACCCATCATAAGTCTTGATGCATGCCGGCATGCGACGTTTGGTGTCCTCAGAATAGTTCCGTATGCGGAGGGTGAACGGATCTTCCCTGGGATCCGCCCATGGTCGTGTGAGCCTAGGGTCATCCCATGGTTCACACCATGGACGCGAGAGGTCCTCTGCTTCCGTATCCCGATAGTAAGGGCCACCATAATACTCCTCATTGTTTGGTGGTGGAGGCGTGCGCCTAGGCCGGCGGCGTTTAGGCGGATGGTCATCTGAGTCCTCCCCAGACGGATCTGGGGACGGTGGTGGTGCCCCGCCTTTTGAATAGGGACCACTTTTTTTAGACGAACCAGGAGCCTTTCTCCCAGTGTTCATTCTATCCCACACACTTGGGCGGCGTGTGGTTCTGGTCAGCTCTCGATCTGGCCGCTTGGGTGAGCCATCCGACCTTTCTCCTTCTTGAGACTGTGTTAATTCTTGCATAAGGCGATCTCCTATGCGCTCAAACACATTCCGGGCTTGAGGGTTTTCCTCAAAGGTTCCCTGCTCCTGAGGCCGAGTCCTCCTTTTTCTCCGGTTTTGGGAGGGGGTGGATGGTCCACTGTCACCAAAGTTGAGTCTGGCTTGGAGGTTCCTCCCCAGACTCAATCTTGATGCGATCCCTGGGACGATCCTTTCGAAGTTCTGAGTGAGAACTCGAGTAAGATCCTCCTCACTGAGTGGTAGGGCTTCCACTTCTTCCTCCGTTGAAGGTCTGCGCGGTTCCTTGTTAGGAGGGTCTGGCGCACTCCCTGGATCAGGGTTGTCCAGGGTTGAAGTAGGCGGGGGTGTCACCGAGATCGTGCTCGTCACCCCCGCGGGTTGAAAACCGCTACGGTTACCCAGCCCGCTTGCGAGGCGGTTAAGTGATTGGTTGGGGATGAGAATCCCCTCCCCTTGGGACTTCCGGTTCCCAGGATTCACATTCCTAGGGTTAGTTGGCGGATGCCCCTTCGTCATTGGAGATTCGAGATGAGGTTTTGTTCTAGCTTAGTGTTACTGGTCCCACGGATGGCGCCAACTTGTTGATGCAAAAGTTGGTTGATCCTTGCTAGACCCGAATTAGGCTTAATTCGGGTTGGCTGGGCTCCGGCTCCTGCACCAAGTGAATCGTCTGGTTGGGATCCTGCACACTAAACGGCACGCGTTAAGCTTATCGTGGGAATGTTTCCCACGATTAGACTCCGGCGTGAGAGTAAGTAATCGGTTTAAGGTTTATGTGAGTTTAGAGTATAAGTTGTCATACCTTTGTGGAACCCTTGGGGGTTCCTTTTATAGGCAGTGAAACCCTAGTGGGCTTTCACTGATCCTTCGGCCCCAAGGAAGAGATAAGCACCAGAATTAGAATGATTGTTATCTTCTAATTATGGTAGTGAATATCCTCTCTTATTAGGGTAAAGATATTCCTAGACAGAATATTATTCTGTCTAACCCTTATGTCGGCCGTGTCGGCCGTACCGGGCCGTGGGCCGCACACATGTGTGCGGTTACTGTTCATCCAAGCCCATAATCCTGACTGACATTATTCCACCCATCTGTGATGGGCTGGATACGGGTAGTACCCCTGGGCCGGGTCCATGACCCGGCTGGGGACTATACGTCATCAAGTAATATTGAGGTGAATGATCGAATTAATAAACTTACTTCACTTGTTGAAACCCTTGCTCTAAGAACCGACGCCCTCACCACACATGTGCATGCCGTGAAAGAAAAAAGTGAAACGTGTGAGACTTGCGGTGGACCACATTCATACTATAATTGTGACAAGGTTTACAATGATCAACAAGAAGTTTATGCTTATAATAACAATGAAATTGATCGGGTTCAATTCAAACCAAATGTTGATGTTAACCATTTGTCTTACAAGTCTAATAACTATTTGTCTCCCCCGGGTTTTGTAGCATCACAAAGACCACCCCCACCCGCCCAAAATAGGAACCAAGGTCCTCAACGGGGTAATTTGCAAGGAAATACTAATCAACGGGGTTTTAATCAAAATCAAGGGAATTTTCAAGGGCAAAAACAAGGGTTAAATAATCAAGGATATAATAACCAAAGTTTTCAAAATCAAGGATTTAATCAAGGTTCTAATCAATATCAAAACCAAGGTTTTCCTAATCAAGGTTATAATCAAATGAACATGCATAATCCTCAAATGGACTTGGTTTTAAAAAAATTATCCGACCATGAACGAATGATGAGAGACATGCAAGAATCGACCGATAAGAAGTTTTTGACTATGATTCAAACCTTTCGTCCCCAAGGTACCCTTCCCTCGAACACCGTGACCAATCCTAGGGCTAATGTTAATGCTATCACTACTAGGAGCGGTAAGACCACCGTAGAACCTTCCCCACCTAACCAAGGACCTGAGATTCCTTCTTCTTCGACACAACCTCCTTCTTCTTCCACTTGTGACATACCTCCCGTTATGCATTCGTCTACACCTTATGTTCCACCGATACCCAAATTTTATACCCCACCTTCGGTTCCAAAACCGGTTCCTTCACCTTCTATTTCTATTCCTCCTCCTCCTCCAAAGGATGTGAGTGAGAAATCCACTCCAAAGCCTTCATCTCAACCCAATATACCTTATCCCTCAAGGTTGCGGAAAGAGAAATTGAAGAATAAGGATGATATTCAAGTTTCGAACTTCCTAAAAATGTTCAAACAATTGAATTTTAATATCACCTTTGCCGAGGCGCTCGCTCACATGCCTAAGTACGCTAAGATGTTTAAGGATCTTTTAAGTGATAAGGAAAAGTTGCTTGATATTGCCAATACCCAATTGAATGAGAATTGTTCTGCGGTTCTTTTGAGAAAATTACCGGTTAAGTTAGGAGATCCCGGTCGATTCCTTATTCCTTGTAATTTTCCGGGTGTTGAGAATTGTATGGCCTTGGCGGATCTCGGAGCAAGTATCAATCTTATGCCATTGTCCGTGTGGAAACAATTATCTTTACCCGAACTAGTCCCCACTCGTATGACATTGGAATTAGCTAACCGTACGGTTGCTTATCCGGTGGGGATAGCCGAGGATGTTTTTGTAGGAGTCGACAAATTTACTTTCCCCGCCGATTTCATCGTCGTCGACTATGAAATGGATCCCCGTGTTCCCTTAATTGTGGGACGACCCTTCTTGAGAACCGGGCGTACATTAATCGATGTAGCCGCGGGTGAACTTATCATGAGGGTCGGGGATGACAAAATCGTCTTTAACATGGGTAAACTTTCCAAACTTCCCGATGAGCCCGAATCCGTGAATTTTATCGATGTGCTCGACGAAGCATGCGAAGAACATTTTCACGAGGATTGTAAGAGCGGGATTTCTCCTTTACCTCATGTTGAGACCGTAGCTTCTATTGCTCCTTCATTGACTCCATTTGGAGAAAGTGATTTAGATGATTTTGAAGCTAGCTTGGGTCCTCTCGATATTAACTATGATAATTCTCCCACCAATTGGGATGAAGACATTCGTACTATTGAGAGACTTCTCAATGAGGACAATATTTCTCCACCTACTCCTAAGGAAGTTACAAATGATGATCCTACTTTGACTAAGCCTTCCATTGACAATCCGCCGGATTTAGAGCTTAAGGATTTGCCGTCTCATTTAGAGTACGTTTTCTTAGAGGAGGATAATAAGTTGCCCGTCATTATTGCTAAGGACTTAAAAGAAGATGAAAAATCCCGACTTATCGATGTGCTTAAGAATCATAAGAAAGCAATTGCTTGGAAAATCTCCCACATTCGCGGAATTGATCCTAATTTTTGTACTCATAAAATTCTCATGGAAGATGACTTTAAACCCGCAATCCAAAATCAAAGAAGGGTTAATCCAAAAATTAATGAAGTCATTAAGAAAGAAGTTATCAAACTTCTCGATGCCGGAATGATTTACCCTATCTCGGATTCGCCATGGGTTAGTCCCGTCCATTGTGTGCCTAAGAAAGGCGGAATCACCGTTGTTCCCAACGAAAACAACGAGTTGATTCCTACTCGACTCGTAACGGGTTGGCGAGTTTGCATCAATTATCGTAAGCTCAATGATGCCACTCGTAAGGATCACTTCCCTCTTCCTTTCATGGATCAAATGCTCGAGCGTTTAGCGGGTAATGATTTCTATTGTTTCTTAGATGGCTTTTCCGGATATTTTCAAATCCCTATCGATCCAAAAGACCAAGAGAAAACCACATTAACTTGTCCCTATGGAACATTTGCTTACAAAAGAATGCCTTTCGGCTTATGCAATGCTCCCGGGACTTTCTAAAGGTGTATGATGGCGATATTTCATGACATGGTTGAAGAAACTATGGAAGTCTTTATGGACGATTTCTCGGTCTATGGTGATTCTTTCTCTTCTTGCCTTGCTAATTTAGAACGTATGCTCCAACGATGTGAAGACACTCGTCTCGTTCTTAATTGGGAAAAATGCCATTTCATGGTAAAAGAAGGCATCGTCCTCGGTCATAAAATTTCCAAAGCCGGTATCGAAGTCGACCGTGCTAAAGTTGACGTCATTGCTAAGTTACCTCCGCCTACCACCGTCAAAGGAGTTAGAAGTTTTTTAGGCCAGGCGGGATTTTATCGACGTTTCATCCATGATTTCTCGAAAATAGCTCGTCCAATGACTCATCTCTTAGAAAAGGATGCTCCTTTCATCTTCTCTCAAGAATGTCTCGACTCTTTCGAACTTCTTAAAAGTAAATTAACTAAGGCACTGGTCTTAGTCTCTCCAAATTGGGAGTTACCTTTCGAGCTCATGTGCGATGCTAGTGATTTCGCGGTAGGAGCGGTTTTAGGTCAACGAGTTAACAAACATTTCAAACCCATTCATTATGCTAGTAAGACAATGACGGGGGCTCAATTGCATTATACCACTACCGAAAAAGAGCTTTTAGCTGTAGTGTTTGCTTTTGAGAAATTCTGCCCCTATCTTGTGCTTTCCACCACCATCGTTTACACCGACCATTCCGCCTTGAAATACTTGTTGACCAAGCAAGATGCTAAACCGAGACTCCTTCGTTGGGTTTTGCTCCTACAAGAATTTAAAATCGAAATCCGTGATAAAAAAGGAGCGGAAAACCTAGCCGTGGATCACCTTAGTAGACTTGAGGATCCTTATCAAGGGGAATCTCCAAATCAAGAGATTAATGAATCCTTTCCCCTTGAGACCTTAATGTCTATTAATTCCAATCTTGATGATACCCCATGGTTTGCGGACATTGCAAACTATTTGGCGGGTGGTGTTCTTATCGAAGGGTTATCGTCCCAACAAAAGAAAAAATTCTTCAAGGACGTTAAAGCGTACTATTGGGACGACCCTTATCTTTTCAAGCAATGTGCGGACTTAATCATTCGTAGATGTGTTGATGGGCCGGCGGCTTTACAAATCCTTGAAGCTTGCCATAAAGGACCCACCGGTGGTAACTTTGGTCCTAATTACACCGCTAAAAAAGTGTTCGACTCCGGATTCTATTGGCCCTCCATTTATCATGATGCACATGAAATGGTTAAACATTGTGATGCTTGCCAAAGGCAAGGCAAGATCACACATAAAGATGAGATGCCTCAAAATTTCATCCTAGAATGTGAAATCTTTAAAGTATGGGGCATCGACTTTATGGGGCCGTTTCCATCATCGAAGGGAAACAAGTACATCCTCGTAGCCGTTGACTACGTCTCAAAATGGGTTGAAGCAAAAGCTTTACCTACTAACGATGCGAGGGTGGTTGTTAACTTCTTGAAACAATTGTTTGCTCGATTCGGTGTGCCTCGTGCTATTATTAGTGATCGCGGGACTCGTTTTTGCAATGATCAATTTGCACGAGTCATGGCTAAGTATGGTGTCAATCACCGACTTTCCACCGCGTATCATCCTCAAACTAATGGACAAGCCGAGGTTTCTAACCGTGGTCTTAAGAGAATCTTAGAGCGAACCGTGGGAGAGCATCGTGCCTCATGGGCCGATAAATTAGATGATGCTTTGTGGGCTTTCCGAACCGCTTATAAGACACCTATAGGTTGTACCCCTTACCGCCTTGTGTACGGAAAGGCGTGCCACCTCCCCATTGAGTTGGATCATAAGGCTTATTGGGCCTTGAAATGGGCTAATTTTGATCTTAACAAAGCCGGTGATCATAGGAAAATCCAACTCAATGAACTTAATGAACTTAGGAATGAGGCTTATGAAAATTCATTAATCTACAAAGAGAAGACTAAGCTCATTCATGATTCCAAGATTAAAAACCGAGAGTTCCATGTTGGTGATCAAGTTTTATTATTTAACTCTCGGTTGAAAATCTTTTCGGGTAAACTAAAGAGTTGTTGGTCCGGTCCATTCACCGTGGCCCAAGTCTTCCCTTATGGCACCATTGAGTTATCCCAACCAAATGGGCCCAACTTTAAGGTGAATGGCCAACGGGTTAAGTTGTATTATGGAGAGGACATCTCTCACGAGATGATTCCATCCCTCTCTACATTTCCCTTGAATTAATTCGGGAAATCGAGTCGAGCTAGAGACTCGTGATAAATAAATCAAGCATCGTATAACTAGGTTAGATTTTTACCTTTACATCCTGTCCACCCTTTATCACCTTCATCCATTTTCCACCAATAAGTGTAGGGGGGAGCCAAGTAGGTTGTTTGTGTGTTGTGATGATTGTGTGCAGGGACATGTGCTTTGATGATCTACTTTTGGTTCTTTTGACGCGACCCGTGATCCCGTGTTCCCGTGTACCCGGTTCTATCAAAACTATTGTGATTCATACTTGTATATAAATAAAACGAATAAATGTAATCACTTTAGTTGTCCCTTCCTTAGCTCGATTTTAAACAACGTACTCAATCTCCTAAGTGTAGGGAGTTTATTCACCCACATGCTTAAACATTGAGGACAATGTTTATATTAAGTGTAGGGGGACTTCTATAAAATTTTAGTGGCCTTTTCCATGAATTTGACCCTATTTTACCGGAAAATTTAAAAAAATTTCAACATTTTGATCTATTTTGACTTAGTAGTATTTTTATTTATTTTCTTTCCTTTTATTATCGCATCATAATAATTTCCATTTCAAGAATAAAGTTAAAAAATAAATATATAAATAAAATGGTTTTAATAAGTTTAGATATCTTTGATATATTAGGCCCGTCGTGAATATTTTGACTCAACCCGAGTTTACTTATCTAAGTTTACTCTAGCTAGTATCCTTAACCATATGGACCTTAATTGGTTTATTAGGCTAAGCATCCACGAGTCTCATTCCTTGAGATTTTAAATTGTGGAGTACGAGAGATGATAGAGTTAATTATAAGTTCGGTATTCTTTCATTAACTTATGTGAGTTAGTTATGAGCTTTTTCTCCCATCACTTGTTAATAAATATATTTGCAATAAATAAGGTTGTACGATTTAAAAGGTTACTTAGCTTCTAGCACAAGATCGTTTAAAAGTTGCTCGGTATTAATTAGAGTTCATAGCCAAGGCATAACTTATTGAAACGGGACGCGAAGATTGGCTTATCCAAAAAGGCCCTAACAAGGCATGAGGATACCCGAGTCCAAAAAGGCCCTCACAAGGCATGAGGATTCACTTTTTGCTAAAGATCCTAAGATGATGTGAAGATCATTAATCCAAATCAATATGAAGGATCAAGACACACGACGAGAAGCAATTACTCCCCTAAAGATCATGGAGAATTCTATCCAAAAAGACCCTAACAAGGTATGAGGATAAATAGATCCAAGTCCGAAAAGGAGGCGGATAGTTGTATATGGAAATCCTAAATAAAGAAGAGGATAAATGAAGAAGTCGTGGTCAACGTTTGAAGCATCTTTCACTCCTAATGAAGATGTATACCAAAATGAAGAGAAGACCATAATTTCAAGATCGTCTCTCAAGATTTGAAGTTTGAAGTACAAGCCAAATATCGGTCCGAGAAAGGTCTCAAATCGTGAAACGAGTTATGCCAAGATATGAACTTTTTGAGGTTTCGAGAAGCAGTTTTAAAAGATTTTGTCCTTTAGCTAACTATTGATTAAATCGTCCCACTTTATTTTCGGCCTTAATAAATTATCAAAATAAGTCAAAAATGCATCCTCTTGATCATTCAAGACAAAAATAAAATACAAGAGATACACCGTAGGAATAAGGGGTCTAAGTGATTAACTAAACCACATGAGCAAGTGTTTGTTGTGCTAACTTGTAATAACAATGATCTCGTTTTTGAGCTTGGTTTGGGAAACGTGAAACTTGAGGGTGATTAATATTCATGACACCAAATCCCTAATCTAAGTCTTAAATTTCTTTACAAGTTTTCTGCCATCAAATAATTTCAAAGTAAATAAATTATTATAACTTTTGTTTCCTTTAAAGTTTTTATCTTTTCGTCATAGTAGTAGTAGTAATTATAATAAAGGCCGAGATAGGTTAATAATGAGAAAAATGTAACTTTGTGCTTTAAAACTATGCATTGCATGGGGTCATTGCAATGGTCAAGTGTAGGGGATTTAATAAGTGTGTAAACACTTATCCTTTTGCCACTAAAATCAAGGAAAAACAAGACCTAATCATGTGTTTAATGTCGTAAATGTCGGAATTATGCGTGGTTTTGTGTTTTGTGTGTTAAATAGGTACAATTGATCAAAAGAAGAGAAAACACGGGATTTCACGGTCAAATGTCGAAGAGAAGTCAAGAGAGAGTCAAAGACAAGATCAAAAGTCCAAAAGTGTGCAAAGATCACGGAAACCGACAAAATCGACTTAATTTTTGAAGAAAAGATCGAGAAGCCAAATGATAAGTCGTTTTTAGAGGATTTAATATTTTAATGGTTAATGGGCCTTCGTGGGACCCACATTATATTAATGGGCCTAAAAGCCCGTTAATTTGGTTACTTTGAGAAGATAAAATGGGAAAGCCCATTACTTGGCCCAATATTGCTTAAACGGGAGGAGTAATCTGCATTTGGGTCAAAAGCCCATGATGAAAAAAAATAAATGGATGGATTAAAAGTGTTTTGGGCCACAAAGCCCAAGTAGCTTAAAATGAAACGAAGGAAAAAAAACTGATCGGTCAACCCTCACCAGTCAAACTCACCCTTATTTACCCACACGAAAACCTTCCCTTTTACCTCCACGTGCTTTCCACTTACCTCAAATAAATAAATAACTTTCATTTACCCATATCCCCATATTCATTCGTTAAAAACTATGTGAAAACTCACACACTCCATCATCTTCCTTCCCCCATTATTCGCACCTCTCCCTCCTAAAAACCCTAATTTTTATAGTCACATTAACCCAACCGACTTTGGGGCTTTTACCCTTTTTGGGTAATTAACACCCAAACAAATAAAATCCCCATAAAAATCTCATCACCCACTCACTAGTGGTCCTCAAATCCATCCGATGTGGCCCTTTCTCCACTTTTGATTGGCTATGCCACCTCTCCACCACCAAACTCTCCAATCATAGAAGTCCACATCACCTATCAAGAAGCACAACAAACACATCAAAGTGCCACGAGGGCAATCCGTGGCTACAAGGATGATTTTTAGCCGCATGATCAAGAGTGAGAAGAAGAAAGAAGGATTGGACGGTGGGATTTGGATGCTTACAAATGAAGCCAAGAATTAGGGTTTCTTGGGGTTCCTCTATAAAAACCCCTTCATATCATGTAATCAGTAACTTTTTCTTTATTATTTTATTTTCAGTAAAATTAGTTTGATAGGTTTTTAATCTTGTAATTTTCAATTTCAAGTTATGTAATCTCTTTTTTTATTTATTAATGAAAAATTAAATTCCGTTTTATTTCTCGTCTCAATTTAATTTCCAGTACTGTTTTGTTTCTTTTTAATCTGTTAAAAAAATTGTTGTTACTGTTCTCGTACTGATTATGATATAAAAAAAAGAAAAAAAAAAGATAAAGAAATTGATAAAAATATTTCCCCTACTGGGAAATATTGAAAGTTCAAGTGTTACTGTTCAAGACGAAAGAGAATAAGTTGATGATGATTTCGGGGTAAAACGAAGGTGGTGTTTGTTGGTTCGTTTCAATTATAAGGGAGCTCAGCGCTCACCCTTCTTCCCAAAGGCTTTCTTCATCGGGTTTAATCTTCTTTTAAATTTTAAGTTAATGTTCATTTAATTTATGGAATCTGCTTGCGTTTTGGTTAATAGTTTAGATTTTAAATCTGCTTGGTGATAGTACTGTTGAATGTTTGACTGTTTATTATTATCAGTTTAGTTACTTGTTTGGATTTGTTTAGTTATTTGGAATTGTCTATTTAATTTGTTAGTTTGCTTATTAGGACTTTGGTTTATTTGAGTTATAGATAGATTGTTATTTAGTTTTTTTTCGTAATCTGCTTATTTGATCCAGCTTAATGCTTATTTGTCTCCTGCTTATTTAGAATACAGCTTAGTCTATTGTTTCTGCTTAACTAGTTTCTGCTTTATTGGTTTTCTGCTTAATTGGTTTAATAGGATTTAATTGCTTGTCTAGCTTATTTGTGTCCTGCTTATTCGAATTCAGCTTATTTGTTTTGACTGGATAGTTTTTGTCTGTTGGGGTGTTTTGCTTATTATCCTGTTGCTTATCTCAGACCCAATTGGTCTGAGGTATTTTGCTGTCCAAAATAGAAAAGTTCCAAAAAGTTCAAAAAATATTAACAATATTTCAGGTCTGTTGGGGTTCGAACCCAGGACCACTCGTTTAATAACCAACGTCCCACCCAGTTGTGCTAGCACTCTTTTTGTGTTTTGTTTCCTTGCATTTAATTAATATAGGAAAGTAAATTGTTTGGCAGTTTATTATTAGTTAAATTAAATTTTAGTTTTATTAATTAAATAGTTTTATTTAAATTCAGTTTTTTTATAAAATATAAAAAGGATAAAAAAATATTTTAATTTTATTACTTTTACAAATTTACATTAGTTTTATATTTCTTTTATAATTTAAATAGTTTTTTTTTATATATAAAATTAAAAGTAGTTTTCATTTATTATTTAAATTTTAGATTTAAAATAAGTTTTCAATTTATTAAGTTTTGTTTAAAAATAGATTTTCGTTAAAAAGTTTTAGGTTTTATTAATTAGTTAAAGTTTATTTTCAAATTAATAGTTTAAATAGTTAATTAAAATAGTTTTAATTTAATTAAATAGATTTAAGTTAGTTTAAAAATACCCAAAAATAGATTTTACCAAAAACAAGTTAAGTTGAAACGTTAAACCGTAAATCAAATTCGAGTCGAATCGAGGAAAAACGAACATTAATTGCATTAAAAAGGACTTAAAAATCCTAGATTCAAGGCCCATTAGGGGTATTTTGTAATTTCAACTTCATTTTTTTGTTTATTAGGTTAAATTAAACTAGTTTGAAACTTTATAGAATTTTTTACAAATTTTGGATTTTTATTATTATTTTATTATTATTTCATTATTAAAAATTAAAAATTAGATTTTTCAAGTTTTTATATTTTTCTTAGATTAAATACATTAAGTTAGGAATTTTACAACTTTTAGAATATTTTTATTGTCATTATATTAAATTTTTATAATTATTTTAAGTTTAAATAGTTTTTAATTGTTTTTAAATAGTTTTAATTAATTTTAAAATTTTCAAAAATAGTTTTAAATTAAGTTAGGTCATTTTAGAGGTTTAAAATTGAAAAAAACTCATTTTGGGCTTTTTGTTAATTAAATTGATTTTTTGGGCTTTAATTAGCATTAAAAATTATTATTTAATTAAATAAAAGGTTTGAGTGATTTTTGATTTTTTGTAAACTCTTATTACATTATTTAGGATTTATTACAATTTTCTAGGAATTTTTAGGGTAAATTTTTAATTTTGCTACTTATTACGGTTTTACGTGTACGACTTTATCGTCTTAGTTTAATTCGTCATCGTAACCGTCATTCTATTCTTATCCCATTTCTATTTTCATTTCTCATAAATATAATCACAAAGTTAATCATCTCTTAACACACACACCAAGCCTCCTTGAGAACGATCCCCACTTTGGGTCATAACTTGTGGTTTTCCTAAACTACTTGTTAACACTTGCCTTAATTACGCTCTTTTTCCTAAAAGAGGTGTTTTTACAACTATCACCAGTCCAAGACAAGTCCTTTCTAAGGACACCATAGAAGTTCCCAGTAGGTGGTGGATGATAGGTGTGAAAACACCCATCCTTTTACCACTTATTTCTTACTAAAACAAGACTAAAACGCGTATTTAATGTTATTTGTTTGGAATTATGCGTGGTTTGTGTGTTTGTTGTGTTTTCAGAGCCAACCGGATAAATATTGGAGAAAACATGGGATTGCACGGGTTTTATCGAGGAAAAAGACGAAAAGACGAAGTCTATAGTCCAAGAGATGCAAAAGATTTGAAGTCAATGGGCCTATTTGAAGATTTATCGAAGAAAAGGACCAAAGATGGAAGATTTACACATGTCGAAGAAACTCAAGTCTATTAAATGAAGAAATTAAAAGACGAGTTGAATTTATTCGTCGACAAATCCCGAATCGAAATCGAAAACGTCAACTTTTCTGAAAAGACGAGAAGACAAAAAGAAAGGGAGAAAGCCCACTCACCAACCAAGGAGGAAGCCTATAAATACTCCTCCCATTCACAATTTTCCAATAGTTTTTATTCTGTTACATTTTCTCCTAGTTCGTAGGAAGAACCATCTCCCTTAAGGAGTGGTTTTCATTTTCTTTGATTTCTTCTTGAATCTTGTAAGTTTAATCTTTCCATTTTGTTTGTTGAATCTTAATCATCAATACAAGTTTACATTAAAGCTTTCTATCATCTTGTTCTTCATCTCTTTGTGATTCAAAGTTCTTAAGTTTCATTTTATTGGTTTGATCGTCAAAAGTAAGTGGGTTTTGTGTTGTTGTTGTTTTGGATTGATGTTTACCTTAGGTAAATGATTAGTGGTTAAATTGGTTTAAGTTTTGATTAAAAACTTGGTGAAACTTTGTGTTAAATTCGTGTTTCAGAATCCCCTGTTCTTCGCTATTTTGTTACTGTATTTGCCCAGATTCCGGATAGGGGGTCTGTGATTGTACTATTGGTTTGGAATATCCATTATTCCGGATCAAGGTTGTGATTTTGTTGTTTATTCGGAATATCAAATTATTCCGAGTAGATCCAATATTCCGAATAAGCTCGTTATTCCGCATAGGAACATTATTTTGGATCAGTGTTTTCTAGCAAACATTCCGAATCAACATGTCCATCCGGAATAATCAATATTCCGGATGAGCATTATTCCGAATAAAGTTTTCTTTCTAAAACATTCCGCATAAGCACAAACATTCCGAGTAGCCAGTTTATTCCGCATAGAGTCTTTCCATCCGAAATATCTATTATTCCGAATAGCCCATTCATTCCGAGTAGCACCTTATTCCGAGTAGAGCAAACATTCCGGATAGACTATTATTCCGAGTAGAGCAAATGTTCCGGATAGACTATTATTCCGAGTAGAGAAGACATGCCGGATAAGCCATTATTCCGAATAGAGTTTTCCAGTTTTATTCCGCATGAGAAGAAATATTCCGAATAAGCTAAATTTCCCTGATGTTCCGGATCAAGCATTCATTCCGAATAAGTTGTTTTCTCCAAGTTTAGGTACTTACTGTTTGATTTAGATTCTAGTTTTATTCTCAGTAATTGCTTTTAGTTTAATTTTATTACTTCTTGAACATATCATTTTAGTAGATTTAGACCAAAGCTCCCCCTTTTTATTCACCAATTACAACGATTCCACTTTTGACCGTGATCGATTCAAGAAGATACAGAGAACGAAACAACGACATATATCAATTGGGTACGAGCAATGCAAAGAAAGATCTCGCAAGTAAACCTTTTTTATTAACTAACCAAAAATCAGTTATTAAAATGGCGCCGCTGCCGGCTCTTTTCGTAAGGATCAACAGTTTTTTGTGAGAAAATTTGGATTTTGGGATCCGTTCTTTCGGGAACGTTATTTTCAAGCACAAAAATTTTCAAAAAAACCCCTAAAAATATAAAATTTTCAAAAATACAAAAACATTAAAAAACCTATAAAAACAAAAAATATTTTCTCTTGCATTTTCTTTTTAGTGTATGCGTACTCGATCAACGTCTTATTCAGAGCCCGAGACTCTCGAAGATTTAGACATGGCCGATGTACACAACAACAACAACAATAATAATCCACCCATCCCCAACAATAATAATCCACCCCACCCAAACATGAATAATCCACCCTTACCCGACCTACGAACCATGGAGGAGCTATGTCAACCCACCATGAACGGACGTGGAGGCCCGATTGAGCCGATGCATGTCACGGCTCAGGAGTTTTCATTGAAGCATCACATGATCCAACAAGTGAAAACTAACCCATTTCGCGGAATTCCGGATGATGATGCCAACAAACACCTCGACAAATTCATTACCATCACCCAAAGCAAGAAGTCCCCCGGTGTTTCTATGGATGACCTTCGCCTCCAACTATTTCCCCACTCGATTTCTCACCATGCCGAAAAATGGTTTTACCGTCTCCCAAAGAACTCTATTCATACTTGGGACGACATGACTCAACGCTTTTTGTCGCGCTACTTCCCACCATCCATGGTCACGAGCCTTCGTAACCAAATTAGTGGATTCATGCAAGACAATGATGAATCGCTCTTTGATGCTTGGGAACGATACAATGATTTGATCGACTGCTGTCCAAATCACAACATGCTCCCCGTCACTCTCATTGATACTTTCTACAATGGTCTCACTTTTCGTGATCGTGACACGATCAACGCCGCCGCCGGTGGTACTTTTATGAAAAGTAGACCGGAGGAGTGTAGAGAGTTGATTGAAAACATGACTACTCACCACAAAAATTGGGATTCATCCGCATCCTCAAGATCTAAATCGAGAGTCAATGTTTCTTCTACTACTTCCAATCCCGAGATAACTGAACTTACCCAACAAATCGCAGAGATGAACAAGAATTTCATGACTATGGCCACAAACCACTTTCAACAAGCTAAAGCCGTTTCTATTTCTTGTGACACATGTGGTGGTCCTCATTCCTACAATGATTGTCCTTCCACTCAAGGCAATTTTTCTGAAAACGTTAACGCGGCATACGGTACTTATCCCACGGGAGGCTATCAAGCTCGTCCTCAAGGAGACCGTAGCTTGCTAAGTTATCGTTCAAACAATTATCTTGCTCCACCCGGTTTCCCTCCTCCAAACCAAAACCAACAACAAAGCTATAACCGAAACAACCAATCCCAACCTCGTGCTAACAATCAATATCAATCCCAAAGAAACCCATACCCACCTCAAGGAAATTCTCAAGCTTACCAAGCTCCACCTCTCAATCAACCGATGGTATTGAATCAAGATGTCGAGACGTTCATGAAGACTAATTGAGAGATGGTGACGAATCTTCAGAGTCAATTTGTCAACTTGAAGAATGACATGGGGAAACAAGGGAGCGATATTCGAGCCGAGCTAAGGAATGACATGGCAAAACAAAGCAATGAGATTCGTGCAGACATACGAGACTCTATCAGCACTCAAGCGGTTAACATTTGTGATATGATCGGTTCGCTCTTCCAAGGTAATCAACCCTCTTCTTCGGGTACTCTTCCAAGTAACACCGTTGCGAATCCAAGAGGGGAGATGAAAGCAATCACCACTCGTAGTGGAAAAGGTTATACGGAACCCGAGCTTCCTACACCTCCACCCGTGATTGTGAACAAGGAAAAAGAGAAACTTTCCTCACCTCCTTCACCTTCTATCCCCATTTCCCCACCACCCGTGGTTGTGAGTGATCCTACTCCCCTAAAGCCTTCTTCTTCATCCAATATACCTTATCCTTCAAGGTTGAGGAAAGAGAAGCAAAAGAGCAAGGATGATATTCAAGTTTCAAACTTTCTCAAAATGTTTAAACAATTGAATTTTAACATCTCCTTTGCTGAGGCTCTCGCTCACATGCCCAAATACGCGAAAATGTTTAAAGATCTTATTAGTGACAAGGAGAAGCTTCTTGACATTTCTCAGACCCAACTTAATGAGAATTGCTCCGCCGTTCTCTTAAGGAAATTGCCCACCAAACTTGGTGATCCGGGTCGCTTCTTGATTCCTTGCAACTTCTCGGGAGTAGAGAATTGCATAGCCCTAGCCGATCTAGGTGTCAGTATAAACTTAATGCCTTTAAGTGTTTGGAAGCAATTATCTCTCCCCGAGCTAGTCCCACCAAAATGACTTTGGAATTAGCTAACCGTACGGTTGCTTATCTAGTGGGGATAGCCGAAGACGTCTTTGTTGGCGTCGACAAATTCACCTTCCAGGCGGATTTTGTTGTAGTTGACTACGAGATGGATCCTCGTGTTCCATTAATCGTTGGACGTCCCTTCTTGAGGACCGCTCGCACTCTCATTGATGTAGCCGCGGGCGAAATAATCATGAGAGTTGGTGATGATAAAATTGTCTTCAACATGGGTATGATTTCTAAGCAACCTTATTCATATGAGAGTGTTAATGCTATTGATGTTCTCGATGAGGCTTGTGAAGAACACTTTCATGATGCTTGCAAAAGTACTCTCTCTTCTCTACCCAATGTTGAGACCGTTGCCTCAATTGCTCCGGCATTGACTCCTTTTGGAGAAAGTGACTTGGATGATTTCAAAGCTAGCTTGGGTCCTCTCGATCTTAAGTATGATGATTCTTCCACCGATTGGGATGAAGACATTCGTACTATTGAGAGACTTCTCAATGAAGACCCGTTTTCTCCTCCTTCTCCTAAAGAGGTGACTAATGATGATCCATCGTTAGTTACACCATCTATTGAGGATCCTCCTACTCTTGAGCTTAGGGACCTACCTCCTCATCTAGAGTACGTTTTCCTTGAAGACAACAAGAAGTTACCGGTCATCATCGCGAAGGACCTGAAAGAAGAAGAAAAATCCCGACTCATCGCCGTGTTGAAGAAACATAAAAGAGCTATCGCTTGGAAAATCTCCGATATTCGTGGAATTGATCCTCACTTTTGCACACATAAAATTCTCATGGAGGACGACTTTAAGCCCACAATTCAAAGCCAACGAAGGGTGAATCCTAAAATCCATGACGTTATCAAAAAAGAGGTTATCAAACTTCTTGATGCGGGCATGATTTATCCTATTTCGGATTCACCATGGGTTAGTCCAGTCCATTGTGTGCCTAAGAAAGGCGGAATCACCGTTGTGCCCAATCAAAACAACGAGTTGATTCCTACCCGTCTCGTTACTGGGTGGAGAGTTTGTATAGACTACCGCAAACTCAATGATGCCACGAGAAAGGATCATTTCCCTCTTCCTTTTATGGACCAAATGCTTGAACGTTTAGCGGGTAATGAATATTACTGCTTTCTTGATGGTTTCTCAGGTTATTTCCAAATACCCATCGATCCCCAAGATCAAGAGAAGACAACATTCACTTGTCCCTATGGCACATTTGCTTACAAAAGAATGCCTTTTGGCTTATGCAATGCCCCCGGGACTTTCCAAAGGTGCATGTTGGCTATCTTTCATGACATGGTTGAGCAAACCATGGAAGTCTTCATGGATGATTTCTCGGTCTTTAGGGATTCCTTCTCTTCTTGCCTTGCCAATTTAGAACGTATGCTTAAGCGGTGCGAAGACACTCGCCTTGTTCTGAATTGGGAAAAATGCCATTTTATGGTAAAAGAAGGCATTGTGCTAGGACACAAAATCTCTAAAGCCGGTCTTGAAGTCGACCGTGCTAAAGTGGATGTCATAGCCAAATTACCTCCACCTTCAACCATGAAGGGTGTGAGAAGTTTTCTGGGTCATGCGGGCTTCTATCGTCGATTCATTCAGGATTTCTCTAAAATCGCTCGCCCGATGACCCACCTCTTGGAAAAAGATACTCCTTTTACCTTTTCTAAAGAGTGTATCGAAGCCTTCAATCTTCTTAAGGATAAGCTAACTAAGGCACCGGTCTTGGTTACCCCTAATTGGGAGCTACCCTTTGAGTTGATGTACGATGCTAGCGACTTTGCTATTGGTGCGGTTTTGGGACAAAGGATCAACAAACACTTCCAACCAATCCACTATGCTAGCAAAATAATGACGGGGGCTCAATTGCATTATACGACAACCGAAAAAGAGCCTATAACTGTTGTCTATGCTTTTGAAAAATTTCGCCCCTATCTTGTTTTATCCACCACCATCGTATACACGGACCATTCCGCGTTGAAGTACTTGATGACTAAACACGACTCTAAGCCAAGACTTCTCCGCTGGCTTTTACTCCTTCAAGAATTCAACATTGAAATTCGTGATAAGAAGGGTGCTGAAAACCTAGCCGCGGATCATCTTAGTAGACTTAAGGATCCATATCAAGGGGATCATCCGAACAAAAAGATCAATGACTCTTTTCCCCTTGAGACCTTAATGTCTATTAATCTCAATCTGGATGACACCCCGTGGTTTGCCGACATTGCAAACTACTTAGCGGGTGGTGTTCTCATCAAAGGGTTAACATCCCAACAAAAGAAGAAGCTCTTGAACGATGTTAAGACTTACTTTTGGGATGACCCTTTTCAATTCAAACAATGCGCTGACTTGATTATTCGCCGATGTGTTTACGGACCGGCAGTTTTTGACATTCTTCAGGCTTGCCACAAAGGACCCACCGGTGGTCACTTTGGTCCCAACTACACCGCCAAAAAAGTGTTTGACTCGGGATTCTATTGGCCCACAATTTATCGTGATGCTCACGAGATGGTTAAACATTGCGATGCTTGCCAAAAACAAGGCAATATCACACATAAAGATGAGATGCCTCAAAATTTCATACAAGAATGTGAAATCTTTGATGTATGGGGCATCGACTTTATGGGGCCATTCCCTTCTTCTAAAGGCAACAAATACATCCTTGTCGTTGTCGACTACGTTTCTAAATGGGTTGAAGCCAAAGCTTTACCCACTAACGACGCGAGGGTGGTTTGTAATTTCTTGAAACAACTGTTTGCTCGATTCGGTGTTCCTCGTGCTATTATCAGTGACCTCGGGACTCATTTTTGCAACGATCAATTTGCAATGACTAAGTATGGTGTCAATCACCGTCTTTCCACCGCTTATCATCCTCAAACCAACGGTCAAGCCGAGATATCCAACCGTGGATTGAAGAGAATTTTGGAAACTACTGTGGGAGAGCATCGTGCCTCGTGGGCTGATAAACTTGATGATGATATGTGGGCTTTCCGTACCGCCTATAAGACACCGATTGGTTGTACACCTTATCGTCTTGTGTACGGGAAAGCATGCCACCTCCCCATCGAGCTGGAACACAAGGCATACTGGGCCTTGAATCGGGCTAACTTCGACATCAACAAAGCCGGTGATCTTCTCAAGATTCAACTCAACGAGCTACAGGAATTGAGGAATGAAGCTTACGAGAACTCATTGATCTACAAGGAGAAGACCAAGATTATCCACGATGCTAAAATCAAGAACCGAGAGTTCCACGTTGGTGATCAAGTCTTACTTTTTAACTCTCGGTTGAAGATCTTCTCGGGCAAGTTGAAGAGCCGCTGGTCTGGTCCATTCACCATCGCCAATGTTTTTCCCTATGGCACCATTGAGCTTTCTCAGCCAAATGGTCCCAACTTTAAGGTGAATGGCCAGCGTTTGAAATTGTACTTTGGTGAGGACATCTCTCATGAGATGATTCCATCCCTCACCACGTTTCCCTTACATTAGTCCGGGACCGAGTCAGGCTCGTGACTTGGTGAACAAAAACAAGCGCTCCTCGGGAGGCAACCCGAGTACCTATCCCCTTTTCCCGTTTTTCATCCTAAGTGTAGGGGGAGCTATATAGGTTGCTTGTATTTGGATGGTGATGTGATTACAGGGATAAGTGCACTCTTGGAATCTTTGAAGAACCGTGCTCCCATGTTATCCGCAATACCGGTTCTATCTCTCAACTATCGTGATTCAATTGTCTTCATACTCACATTTGAAATTGATCACTTTAGTCGTCTCCTCCTTAGCTTGATTTAACCAACGTGCACAATGTCATAAGTGTAGGGGAGGTTTTTCCCACATGCTTAAACATTGAGGACAATGTTTATCTTAAGTGTAGGGGGGACTTCTATCGAAGTTTTAAGTGGACTTTTCCATGAAAATGCCTTCATTTAACCGGAAAATCATCTTTTTCAGCATTTTTCAAATTCTTAATTAACTTTGGCCATTTAGTCGTAATTTTTAAATTTTTATTGTTGCTTTCATATGTAGCTAGTTTTGAAATCTTTGACATATAGGCCTGTTGCGATTATTTTGACTCAACCCGAATAGACTTATCCAAGTTTATTCTAGCTAGTATCCTTAACCATGTAGACCTTAATTGGTTTATTAGGCTAAGCATCCACGAGTCTCATTACTTGAGATTTTAAATTGTGGAGGACGAGAAATGATAGAGTCAATTATAAGTTGGTATTCTTGCACAAGCTTACTTGGTGTAATTATTTGCCTATTCTCCCATCACTTGCTAATAATTTATCTGCAATAAGTAAGGTCGTACGATTTGAAAGGTTACTTAGCTTCTAGCCCAAGATCGTTTAAAAGTTGCTCGGTAATGATAAGAGTTCATAGCCAAGGCGTAAATTATGAAGCGGGGCGCAAAGATTGGCGAGTCCAAAAAGGCCCTAACAAGGCATGAGGATTCCATTTTATTGCTAAAGATCCAAGGTGATGTGAAAGCATTATTCCCAAAATCAATATGAAGGATCAAGACTCACGACGAAAAGCAATCAACTCCCATAAGGATCATGGAGAAGTCTATCCGAAAAGACCCTAACAAGGTATGAGGATAAATAGATCCAAGTCCAAAAAGGAGGCGGATCGTTGTATCTCAAAATCCCAATTAGTGATTGAAGAAATAATGATGAAGTCGTGGTCAACAAAGTGAAGTATCCCTCAAAAATACTCCAAGTGAAGAACTCTATTAACGAAGAGAAGACCATTATCTCAAGCACGTCTCTCAAGATATGAAGTATGAAGTACATGCCAAATATCGGCCCGAGAAAGGTCTCAAGTCGTGAAGCGAGTTATGCCAAGATATGAACTTTTTGATATCCCGAGAAGCAGTTTTAAGAGATTTTGTCCTTTAGCTAACTATTAATCAAATCGTCCTACTTTGCTTTCAGCCTAAATAAACTATCGAAGTAAGTCCAAAAATGCATCTTCATGATCATTCTAAGACAAAAATAAAATATAAGAGATACACCTAGGAATAAGGGAGTTTAAGCATATAATTAAGCCATGTGTGTAAGTGTTTGAATTGCTAACTTATAATAACAATGATCTCGTTTTTAAGCTTAGTTTGGGGAACGTGAAACATGAGGGTGATAAGTCTTCGCAGCACCAAAGCCCTAATGTAAGTCCTTGATCTCTTTGCAAGTTATTTCCATATAGCTATTTTCAAGTGAAAATGGTTTCTATCCTTTTGTCTCCTTTAAAGTTTTAATTTCTCTTAGTATTTAAATTTTTGTTTAGTAGAATTTTAATAAGGCCAAGGTTGATTGATTATGAGAAAAGTGTATAATTGCTTTATCACTAAGCATTGCATGAGGGCATGGCAATGGTTAAGTGTAGGGGATTTGATAGGTGTGAAAACACCCATCCTTTTACCACTTATTTCTTACTAAAACAAGACCAAAACGCGTATTTAATGTCATTTGTTTGGAATTATGCGTAGTTTGTGTGTTTGTTGTGTTTTCAGAGCCAACCGGATAAATATTGGAGAAAACATGGGATTGCACGGGTTTTATCGAGGAAAAAGACGAAAAGACGAAGTCTATAGTCCAAGAGATGCAAAAGATTTGAAGTCAATGGGCCTATTTGAAGATTTATCGAAGAAAAGGACCAAAGATGGAAGATTTACACATGTCGCAGAAACTCAAGTCTATTAAATGAAGAAATTAAAAGACGAGTTGAATTTATTTGTCGACAAATCCCGAATCGAAATCGAAAACGTCAACTTTTCTGAAAAGACGAGAAGACAAAAAGAAAGGGAGAAAGCCCACTCACCAACCAAGGAGGAAGCCTATAAATACTCCTCCCATTCACAATTTTCCACTAGTTTTTATTCTGTTACATTTTCTCCTAGTTCGTAGGAAGAACCATCTCCCTTAAGGAGTGGTTTTCATTTTCTTTGATTTCTTCTTGAATCTTGTAAGTTTAATCTTTCCATTTTGTTTGTTGAATCTTAATCATCAATACAAGTTTACATTAAAGCTTTCTATCATCTTGTTCTTCATCTCTTTGTGATTCAAAGTTCTTAAGTTTCATTTTATTGATTTAATCATCAAAAGTAAGTGGGTTTTGTGTTTTTGTTGTTTTGGATTGATGTTTACCTTACGTAAATGATTAGTGGTTAAATTGGTTTAAGTTTTGATTAAAAACTTGGTGAAACTTTGTGTTAAATTCGTGTTTCAGAATCCCCTGTTCTTCCCTATTTTGTTACTGTATTTGCCCAGATTCCGGATAGGGGGTCTGTGATTGTACTGTTGGTTCGGAATATCCATTATTCCGGATCAAGGTTATGATTTTGTTGTTTATTCGGAATATCAAATTATTCCGAGTAGATCCAATATTCCGAATAAGCTCGTTATTCTGCATAGGAACATTATTCCGGATCAGTGTTTTCTAGCAAACATTCCGAATCAACATGTCCATCCGGAATAATCAATATTCCGGATGAGCATTATTCCGAATAAAGTTTTCTTTCTAAAACATTCCGCTTAAGCACAAACATTTCGAGTAGCCAGTTTATTCCGCATAGAGTCTTTCCATCCGAAATATCTATTATTCCGGATAGCCCATTCATTCCGAGTAGCACCTTATTCCGAGTAGAGCAAACATTCCGGATAGACTATTATTCCGAGTAGAGCAAATGTTCCGGATAGACTATTATTCCGAGTAGAGCAGACATTCCGGATAAGCCATTATTCCGAATAGAGTTTTCGAGTTTTATTCCGCATGAGAAGAAATATTCCGAATAAGCTAAATTTCCCTGATGTTCCGGATCAAGCATTCATTCCGAATAAGTTGTTTTCTCCAAGTTTAGGTACTTACTGTTTGATTTAAATTCTAATTTTATTCTTAGTAATTGCTTTTAGTTTGATTTTATTACTTCTTGAACGCATCATTTTAGTAGATTTAGACCAAAGCTCCCCCTTTTTATTCACCAATTACAACGATTCCACTTTTGACCGTGATCGATTCGAGAAGATACCGAGAACGAAACAACGACATATATCAATTGGGTACGAGCAACGCAAAGAAAGATCTTGCAAGCAAACCTTTTTTATTAACTAACCAAAAATCAGTTATTAGTGGAACACCGGCATACTCTTTCATCCCAATCCCAGTCATATCCCTAGAATCCCTTTGTTCACTGACACATTTTTCTAGGGTTTGTGAAGCTTTATCAAATCTCTGGATTTTAAGATCTACATTGTCCTTGTTTTTGATAGCCTCATCTAACTTAGCCTGTAAAGCACTATTGGCTCTTTCCATGATGTTTCTAATCTCAACACTAGCATTTAAATCATGAGTCAAAATATTGATTTGATCTTTTAGGTCAAACTTCATTTTCTTATACTCAGCTACAGTTTTTCAGTTTAAGTAAGAGGAAGTTGATAGTTAGATAACTTACATCTTTCATTAACCACATCTGTTGTCAATTTTAAAACTTCTTTGTTAAGTTTTCAGTGTTTAGACGATAACCCTTACTACAAAATGCATCATCATATACCTCATTGTCTGATGAAGATGAGGAGTGTGCCATGAGAGCATAGTGAACATGCTCTTCTTCTTCCTTTTATGCAACCAAAGCTTTGTTCTCTTCCTCATCCTTGGCCAAATAACACCAATCCCATCCAACACCATCAATATCTTGCATGGCAACCATAGCTTTGGAATCCTGAGCCTTGATGATTTGACTTGAGGGTTTTCCAGCATCAGATCTTCTTGGAGATCTGCATTCTCTCATAAAGTGTCCCATTCGATGACAATTATAACACTCAACCTTGGATTTATCAAATCCAACAGTGACCTTAGCATTAAAAGTCATCTTCTTCTTGAATCTTCGATTCTATTTGTTTGCTCTTCTACTTGCAAGAGCCATATTCCACTTTATTTCCATCTCCTCCAAATGCTTATCACTAATTTGCTCAAGGTCCTCATATGTAATCACTGAACCATTGGGAAATGAAGCAATGTATGCACAAACAGTATCTAGATCAATACCAGCAGGCTTGACTCTTGGAGATTCAACATTGTATGTGTCAGCGTCTGAAAGTGAGGCGTTGACAAGGCTTGATCCAGCGTTGACACAAGTTGATCCAGTAACGGGGTTCATGCATGACTCCTTTTGATCAAATTGACCTTCACTATGTGAGAAGAAGGCCATATTTCCATTGGTAGACTTGCTTCCTTGATCCAAAAGAGTTTCATTCTCTACCAGCCTCAGTTTATTGTAAACATCATCAAAAGTAGAACTTTTGGTAGTATTATTAGCAATTATAGACCTTGCTTCAATCTTCCATACATCACCAAGACTTTTAAGAAAAATGGTGATGATATCGACATCACCAAGCACTGTTCCCATAAAGGACAGCTTGCTTGTGATGTCAAGAAGTCTGCTTCTTGCTCAACTTAGCTTTTCATTGGGTTGAGCTTTAAAAACAACATACTCATGCAAGAGTTTCTTCTTTTTCTCTTGTACAGTATCAGCATTACCACCATAAGCAACTTCAAGGGCTGCCCAAAGATCTTTTGCAGACTCAAAGCTTCTATATTTGTGCTGATTTTCTGTCCCAACGAGAGTTTGAGAATGCTTAGGGTTTTCATGTCATTCCTTCTCTTTGTCATGTCCTCAGATGAGACATCTCTACCATCTTCAGGTTTTTCTTTTCGATCCTCTTCAGTAGAGCCTTGAACATTTGTTCTTTGTAAGATGGCAGCTGGAATCTTTTGAGCTTTATTGAATGTGTTTCCATATTCAATAATTTCCCATAGGGTGTAGTCATGGATTTGAAGATACTGTTCAAAGTTAAACTTCCACAGCTCAAAATTTTCTGGATCTAGCATGAGAATCTTGATGTTGGGGGTTGAGGAGGAGGAGGAGTTTAACTCTGGGGTAGACATGTTGTTTTTAGGGTTTCTTGAAAATTAGGGTTTTTGGCGATTTAGGGTTTTTGTGTTCTTTGGATCAAAGTTTCTCAACAAGCTCTGATACCACTTGTTGATCCCAAACTTAGATCGATTTAGATTGTGTAAACGAGATTAAATCAAGTTAACACGTAGAGAAACTTTGTTGTGTATAAAACAATTTAAGTATTATGCGGAATTAATACTCAAACAAACAATGTAAACCAAACTTTCACTTGATTGATAAAACAAACTTGCGTACAATGAAAGTGTGAAAACGTATATCAAACTAAAACCTAAAGGCCTCCTTTTATAGACATAAGGAGCCTTGTACAAGAGTCTACGTATCAGCTATTTTAGGTATATATAAACATAAGAAATACATTGTCGATCATATCTTTACTAGAAACATACTAGAAACATAATACGTGTAGACTAAGTCTTCTATCAGTGCTTGACTTCTTCTTATCAACGCTTGAATTCTTCCTGTCAACGCTTGTCCTATCAACGCTTGATTTTTTCTTAACAACGCTTCGATTGCTCTTGTTAGCGTCCAAGTGTACTGGCTACATTTTATTCCCAACAATTGCAATGCATGCTACTCAATCTGAGTACATGGCTGCTTTAGAAGCTGCAATGGAAGCTGTTTGGATTAGGAAGTTTATTAAAGATCTTGGAGTGATGCCTTCAATTAAAGAACCTATAGATATGTATTGTGACAATTTTGCCGCAATAATATTTGCCAATGGCCCTGGAGTCATGAAAGGCGCCAGACACTTTATGCGTAGACATCACTACGTCCGAGAACAAGTTGAAGCTCGAGAAATCAAAATGATAAAATTTCATACATATGATAACGTAGCAGATCCTTTGACTAAGGCTTTGCCTAGACCAAAGGTAGTTAAGCATGCCAAGGCGATTGGACTGCAACTAGCTAGCGAACTCATGCAATAAATCTGTGATCAGTATTTAGATAAATGATGTTGTGACATTATTATATAGTAAAATAAAGATTGGGTTTAGTTTATTTCTATTATTTAATAAGTGTATTCTATTTTACATGTTTTAATCCATGAATAAATGTTATATTAAATGTCCGTTGTCGATTAATAATATGGGAGTATTATTAAACTAAGACAAATCAAAATAGTGATAGAGTATACTTGAAAGTATATTGATCGATTATGGATGATATTCGATGAATCGAATATAGGACTTATCCCAACTATATGTTATTACTTTATGGATCTTTGTCATTAAGTAAAACATAAACAGTTATCCTTAGACTTGAGATACCAGGAAACTGTTATGAATCTAGTGCATCTCTGTGGAAGAATCTAACGCTAAACGTAACTGGTAGCTATAAGGATTATTTTCGGAAGTGTTGCAAAATTCATAAGTTTTGCTCGTAGTCAATATGGAATTTATTTCCTCCAATATCTTTTTTTATAGTTTAATACAGTTGGGCCCCTCGTGGGATTAGTAAGATGTTTGTGTGGCCACACCCAAACTTGTTTTGGTAATCTTGTTGAATCTGTGAATGAGAAACAGAATGGTTAATGAAAGGAATGACTGAGATCCATATCCTTATTAACGTTGTATTAGAAATAAAAGGATAATAAATCGTTAAAAGGTTTTGTCCAGGAGACCTTACTCGAGTTGTACTAGAGACATTGCTATGTGTAACTAGACGCTAGTAAATGTAATCACGATATTCGAAATATGTCCAAGTGGGAGCTGAAAGTTTATGGACTTATATTTAGTAGTCGTGTGATAGGATCGAACTCGGGATTACGGGATTGCACACAATACGTAAAGAGTTAATTTAATCAATAAATATATTTATTGTATTTATTAATTTATTTAATAAATGTATTTATGTATTTGTTAATTTAACCGAGCAAGTAACTATATAACTTTAACGATCGTTAATTAATTAATAGTTAAGTTATAACGAGTGTTAAATAAATATATATTGTATGCAAACAAAAGGAAAGAAGTTTGGAAGATTCCGGAACAACCCTAAGGGGTGTTTGGTCGGTCGGTTATGGGCTCCAGGGGGGGGCAAAAGTTGCCTTTTATTTATCTTGGCTATAAGGGTTTAGGCCTATAAATATACCTCCTAACTCCTTATAATTCACACAACAATAATCTTTCCCCTCCTTCTCTCTTTAGGTCGATCGCAAGCCCTACCACGGAAAGGTTTCGGTTGGTTTTCTTGGTTGATCGATTGTATACGTAATCTAGTCCTAGCCCCTCTCTATGGTTGTTGGGTAGATTAATTACAAACGTTGTAGCTCGTTTTTTACGTGCTAGAATCACGGTTAACTCGTTGTATTAGGTGTGTACAAGAACGTAATATAGTCTTACTTTAGACTATATCTTGGTATATACGGTATTAACCCGAATTGGTGATTCGTTCTTCGTCTTGTGGAATTGCTTTAGCGTAAAGGTATGTTACCCTAATTCGATTAATTATAATTTTGTTATTAATTATGATCTTGTTAAATCACTTCCGCTCTATGTGCTTTGATCTCGTTTAGGGTTTTATATAGTTGTTATGATACTAATAAACCTTCAATTGGAACATCATTTTTCTGAGACCACTGTCAACGGTACCTTAAATACCTACGGTTCCTTAGTGACAATGAACCGCAGTCCTATTTAAGGAATCGCAGGCTCTGGTCTCGACAGAATCTTTGCTTTACACTGTTTTCCCTAAATCTTTGTAAATATTGATAAAGTTTTTGCTAAAAGACCAGCTTTTTCCTAAATTAGCCTACCTAAATTCATTGTTCACTAATACAAGGATTTTGCCAAGTATAAAAATTAAGTTCGTTGTGTGTGTCTAATCGAATTGACTATTGGTTTAAGTGTGACTCAGTCGTTTTTGGTGAAAAAGAAATAGATTGGTCGTTGTTGTAAAATAAAATTGCAAAACTTTAAAGTAAAAGGCAAGGTAAATAAAGCTATAAATGATTAAAAAGTAAATGACGATAAATTAAAACAAATAACTAATAATAAAGGAGCGAAACAAATAATAAAACATAAATTAAAGCAAAACAATTAATAAAAATAAAACTAAAAGACGAAATTAACTATCGACTCGAAAATAAAGTTTACTTAATGAAAAAGGAGAGAATAAAATTAAAATGGTACTTTAATACTAAACGAGACAAAAGCTAAAGCGGGTACTAAATAAAAGATAAAACTTAAACTTTTGGAAAAAAATATTAATACTAAAAATTGACGAAAAATTCAACTAAAAATACATAACTTTCAGAATTAAAATCGGAACAACTTTCATATAAAACTAAACAATTACGGAACAATACTAATTATTAAACAAGCGGGAAAGAAACTAGCTCAAGCTAGAAAGCTAGCAGCTCAATTTTTGGCGGGAAAGATACCTAAGCAGGCAAGCAAGCATGTCACTTTTCAGTAAAATTATCGGAATGACTGATTCTTCGGAATACTTGTTTTTTTTCAATAATTGTTTCTTCGGAATACTTGTATTTTCGGAATACTTGTTTTTCGGAGTTTTTAACCTTTCAAAGAAATGAATTATTTCGGAAAAATCAACTTTTTCAGAGAAATGATTTATTTCGGAATAATTGATTTTCAGAGTTTTTACTTCTTCGGAAAACTAACTAATTTCAAAGAAATCTTCGAAATATCAACCCTTTTCAGAGAAACTTAAGATTTTCGGGAAAAACAAGTAATTCAGAGAAAACTAATTCAGAGAAAATATCTTCGGAATAAGGGGCATTCTTCAGAATATCAAAACCCTTTTCCGAAGATCTTGAAATAAAGGTAAACAGATAACAAAAAAACTAAAAATCAGAAAATAAGCCACGAATAAGCTAAAATCAAATAAGCAATCTGCCAAAACTTAATCTAAAACACTTTTAAGAAAAACTAATTCAACCACAAATCAAAAACTTCAAAAACACTAATAAAACTAAAAATTAAAAATCAACTTTTAATAAAATAAACTAATAAAAACACTTAACCAAAATCAAATCAAAGACACAATAAGCTATAAAATCAATAATCCAACACAATCAAAAACATAAAAGCATAACAAACAATCAAATAAGCATAACAATAAGCACATAAACATAAAGATTAACAAAGATAAGAAAGGTAGAATGAGAGATAAATGAAATACTGATTAAAATTAAAGATTCAACAACATAAAATTAAAACTTACTTGAAATTAAAGACAAGAAATTAAGATGACAATATGAAAGTGCTTGGAAAATAAAATGGAAAGACTAATGTGTCAAATTAGCTAACACCTCCTAATGACACATTAGGAGGGTATTTATAGGAGGATTAGTATGTCTTGATGCTTTCTTCCTTTTCTCGTCTTTTCGTCTTTATAAATTCTTCGACTTTTTCGACTTTGTCTCGGGATTATTTGAACTCGTCTTATAATTTCTTCATTTATTAGACTTGAGTTCTTCGAATTCATTAAACTTACGTCTTTAGACTTTTTCTTCGATAAATCTTCAGAATAGGCCTTGGACTTCCGTTCTTTTTGCACTCTTGATCTTTTGAATTCGTCTTTTATCTTTTTCTTCGATAAAATCCCGTGAAAGCCCGTGTTTTCTTCCCTTTTCACATTTTGATCCTAAATCACAACAAAAACACAAACCACGCATAATTCCGACATTTACGACATAAAATACACGTTTTGGCTTGGTTATTATTATAATTAAGTGGTAAAAGGATAAGTGATTTCACACTTATTAAATCCCCTACATTTGACCATTGCAATGTCCTCATGCAATGCATTAGTTATAAAGCAAGATTTACATTTTTCATCACAATCAATCCACATTGGCCTTTTATAAAGAAACAAAATTACAAAATATTTACAGGAAGAAAAACAAGTAGAGAAATCAAAGACTTGCCTTTGGGTTTTGGAATGTCATGAATGATTATCACCCTCAAGTTTCGCGTTCCCCATACCAAGCTTAAAAACGAGATCATTGTTATTATAAGTTAGCAAACTATCACAAACTCATATGGGCCAATTATTTACTTAGACTCCCTTATTCCTAGTTGTATCTCTTATATTTTATTGTTGTCTTGAATGATCACGAAGATGCATTGTTGACTTATTTTGATAGTTATTTAGAGTGAAAATAAAGTAGGACGATATAATCAATAGTTAGCTAAAGGACAAAATCTTTTAAAACTGCTTCTCGGGACCTCATAAAGTTCATATCTTGGCATAACTCGCTTCACGATTTAAGACCTTTCTCGGACTGATATTTGGCAGCGACTTCATACTTTAAATCTTGAGAGACGTTCATGAAATAATGGTCTTCTCTTCATAATAGGAATTTCTTCACTTGAACTTAGAGAGAGATTCTTCATATTTGGATCACGACTTCTTCATTTTTCTCCAATCTTTATTTGGGATTTTGATATACAACGATCCGCCTCCTTTTAGGACTTAGATCTATTTATCCTCATACCTTGTTAGGGCCTTTTTGGATAGACTTCTCCATGATCTTTACGGGAGTATTTGCTTTTCGTCGTGTGTCTCAATCATTCATATTGATTTTTGATAGATGATTCTTCACATCACTTGGGATCTTTAGCAACAAAATATAGCCCTCATGTCTTGTGAGGACCTTTTCGGACTCGCCAATCTTCGCATCCCGCTTTAATAAGTTATGCCTTGGCTATGAACTCTAATTAATACCGAGCAACTTTTAAACGATCTTGGGCTAGAAGCTAAGTAACTTTTCAAATCGTACAACCTTATTTATAGCAATTAAATTTATTAGCAAGCGATGGGAGAGGGCTCATAATCAACTCACATAAATTCATGAAAGAATACCAAACTTATAATTGACTATATCATCTCTCGTTCTCCACAGTTTAAAATCTCAAGGAATGAGACTCGTGGATGCTTAGCCAATTAAATCAAAGTTTTGGGTTTTCAAGTCATCTATAGGATCTTGCAACTTATTAGACTTTTTCAAGTTTAGAATTAGCATTTTAAAGTTCCCTTGATAAACGACTTTCTAGGATCATTTATAGGAACTTGCGAAAAGTTCTTGTTCTTAACCCGTAAGAGTTAAGACTTTCGCGTTTTAAAGTTCCCTACATAAAAGCCTAGCAAAAGTTGACTTAAACACGTTAAGGATACTAGCTAGAGTAAACTTGGATAAGTAAACTCGGGTTGAGTCAAAAGATTCACAATGTTGAAAAATTAAAACCACTTTATTAAAATTTATTCTAGCAAAGAAGGAAAATAACTATAACAAAGGTAAATACTACTAGGCCAAAATAGATCAAAAATTTTGAAAAATGTTGAAAAATCAAATTTCCGGTTAAAATGAGGACAAATACAAGGAATAGCCCACTTAACTTCGATAGAAATCCCCCCTACACTTAATATAAACATTGTCCTCAATGTTTAAGCATGTGGAAGTAACCTCCCCTACACTTAGGACATTGTGCACTTTGTTTAAATCTTGCTAAGGAAGAGACAACTAAAGTGATTCCTATTTTAATGTTGAAGAATATAAAATAGAGAATCAAAAGGGTTTAGGATAGAACCGGGAAGACGGGTACACGGAATCACGGGTCGTCAAAAGTCATCAAGAATGGATCTTTGCAAGCTCGAATCCATGCACATGATAAGAAAGAAAACAACAAACACATACTAGGGTCTCCCCCTACACTTATTATAAAAACAAAAGAAAAAGGATAGATACTGCGGGTTGCCTCCCGAGAAGCGATTGTTTTTGTTAACCGAGTCGTGAGCCTGACTCGACCTTGATTAGCATGGGAAGAAGCTTGAAACATATCCACCAGGATCAAATACATGGTTTTCATCCATCAAGTAGCACAAGCTTAAGGCGAACAAGGCAAGCCAAAGAAGAGTAGGCCAGGTTCCCTTAAGCAAAGATTGAGCATGGTGGTAGAAAGTGTGATGAGGTGCAAGCGTATCTCCACAAGTTCCAAAAATCTTTCCTTTTATTTCATCAGATGGATACTGAGATGGCTTAGAAATTTCAATACCGGGATCGAACACCTTTTCCTTTAGGGGAAAATAACACTCAGGCGCAGTAGAATTTGAAGATGATCCGCTCATAAATCTCACAATCTCATCCTCAGAAGGTGGATAGAGAGGTGTCAAAACATAAGTACTACGGATATCGGTGTCTTCCGGCTTCTTCTCCTTTGAAACGGGTTTCTTCATATCCAAAGGAGGATAAAGAGCATCATCAAAGTCCAAAGGAGGAGAATCATTCTCATTTGGGAAGTAAGTGTTGAGAAAAGTAGCAAAGTCTTCCTCAAATGAGTAGTCATCCAAAGTAGGATCAAGCATTGTTGGTTGAGGATCTTCATCAAAAGTAGGTGCAAGGTCATCATGTGAAGAATCACTCGAAAGATTATCGACATCATTAAAGTCATCATAAGTTGTCATGTCTTTATACTCTGAAGTAAAATCATCAGAATCATCCATATCATAACTAGAATCATCATCATAGTCATCATAGATCGGTGGTGACTCATGAATTGGTGGGGGGTCTAAATTGGAGAGAGAATCATCCACATCATCTTTGAACACTGGATTGTCATAGCAAGAATAGAAAAGAGGATTGTTGTAGAAGACAAAATCATCAAGCACATTAATCATATTCGCTGATTCTCTTCCATTGGGTTTGGTTGTGATCTTCCCCATTTTAAATACTTGTGCTTCATTCCCGACTCTTAAGATTAATTCACCTTCGGCAACATCGACTAAAGCTTTTCCGGTTCTTAAAAATGGCCGACCAAGTATTAACGAAATACGAGGGTCCATTCCATAATCAACAACAACAAAGTCGACCGGAAAAGTGAAGGTGCCAATTTTAACAAACACATCTTCGGCAATACCAACGGGGTAAGCGAGAGTTCGATTTGCTAGCTCAAGAGTCATCTTTGTTGGTGTAAGTTGGGGTAATGATAACTTTTTCCAAACACTTAAAGGCGTCAGATTTATACTTGCCCCGAGATCGGCTAAGGCAGTAAATTCTTCGGTTTGGTTAAAAGTACATGGTAGCACAAAACGACCGGGATCTCCAAGTTTTTCTGGAAGTTCTTTAAGAAGGATTGCAGAACAATTTTCATTCAATCGAGTATTAACAAAATTGGACATCTTCTCCTTCTTATTAAGCAATTCCTTAAACATCTTAACGAATATCGGCATTTGGGCAAGAGCTTCAACAAGGCTAATGGTGATGGTCACTCCCAAAATCTTCTTCAAAAAGTTCGACACTTGAATATCATCCTTGGTGAGCAATTGGCACTTGTCTAAGCGAGAAGGATTAGGGATGTTAGGTTTAGGTGGTCTAGGTGTAGCAGGTAAAGGTTGAGATGTTGAAGGTTTAAAGGTGGAAGGTGGGGTTGGTGAAGGGTGTTTCTTGGGTACTTCAGTAAGAGATGGAGACGGTAATGGAGAACTAATACTAGGCGTGGAGTAGGAGGGATAAATGGTGGTGGAGGAGATGTAGATGGAGTAACTGGGGGAGGGATAGATGGTCCTACTAAGGTTGCTTCACTACGTGTAGTAATAGCACTCACATTCGCTCTTGGGTTGGTGACGGTATTAGAAGGAAGAGAGCCCGAAGTAGAGGGTTGAGTACTTGGGAGAAAACTAGCCAGCATATTCTTCAAATCATTTATTTGGTTGCTAAAAGTGGTTTGCATATCATGTCGAAGCTCAGTTCTAATATCATTCCCTTGCTTAGTGATATCTCCCTTCAAGTTGATTATTTGGCTTTGCAGATTCTTAACTAGCTCTCCTTGGGTCCTCAAGAAAGCTTCAACATCATGATTAATGGGTAGTGTTTATTGAGCGGGTGGGTGATAAGGATTAGAAGCTCGAGGTGGGTTTGGATTGATTCTATTGTAGTTGTTGGGGTTGTGGTTTTGAGTAGAAAAACCGGGTGAAAGAAAGTTGTTAGAACGGTAACTTAGCAAGTTACGATCACCTTGAGGTCGGGCTTGGTAGTTTTCCGTTGAATAGTTACCATGAGCCGCATACACGTTTTCCGGATTGTCATGAGTATAAGGACAATCAGTGTATGAATGAGGACCCCCGCAAATCTCACAAGAAGTTGCTACAGCTTTAACTTGTTGTTGTTGATTTGTAGCCAAGAGTTGCATATTTTTACTCAATTCGACCATTGCGCGGGTCAATTCGGTGATATCAGGGTTTGAAGAAGTAGAAGAAACATTGATTCTCGGGTTTGATCTTGAGGATGCAGATGAATCCCAATTTTTTTGATGAGTAGTCATGTTCTCGATAAGCTCTCTACACTCCTCTGGTCTTCTTTTCATAAATGTGCCACCGGCGGCTGCATTAATCGTATCACGATTACGAAAAGTTAAACCATTGTAGAAAGTATCAATTAAGGTGACGGGGAGCATGTTGTGATTTGGACATCGATCGATCAAAACATTATATCGTTCCCGAGCATCAAAAAGTGATTCATCGGGTTCTTGAGTAAATCCACTAATTAGATTTCGAAGGCTCGTGACTATGGATGGTGGAAAGTAGCGCGACAAAAAGCGTTGAGTCATTTCATCCCAAGTATGAACAGAATTCTTTGGAAGACGATCAAACCATTTTTCGGCATGGTGGGATAAGGTGTGTGGAAATAGGTGAAGGCGAAGAAAATCCATAGTAACCCCGAGCAACTTCATGCTTTGAGTAACGGTAATGAACTTGTCGAGGTGGTTGTTGGTATAATCATCCGGCAATCCGTGAAATGGACAAGTGTTTTGAAGTTGTTGGATCATGTGATGCTTCAACGAAAACTCTGGAGCCGTGATTTGCATTGGCGCAATCGGTCCTCCGCGTCCATTCATCGTAGGTTGACAAAGCTCCTCCATCGTTCGAAGATCGGGTGGGGGAACATTGTTGTTGTTATTCATGTTAGGGTGAGGTGGGTTATTGTTGTTGTGCACACCAGCCTTATCTAAATCTTCACGACTCTCGGGCTCTGAATAAGTCGAAGATCTAGTACGCATACACCTGCAAAAGAAAAAGAAAAAGATACCAAAGAAATAGAGAATATATATGTACTTGGAAAAATAAAATCTTTTTGGTGCAAAACTTTGAAAAAGAAATGTTTTTTATAAGTTTTTTAATGTTTTTGTATTTTTAAAAAAAATTAATTTTTTGGACTGTTTGAAAATTTTTGACACGAAAAATAACGTTCACGAGTGAACGGATCCTAAAATTCAACGCGTCTCTCACAGAAAACCGTTAATCTTTACGAAGAGAGCCGGCAGCGGCGCCATTTAATAGAAGGATTTAGCCAAGTATAAAAATTAAGTTCGTTGTGTGTGTCTAATCGAATTGACTGTTGGTTTAAGTGTGACTCAGTCGTTTTTTGGTGAAAAAGAAATAGATTGGTCGTTGTTGTAAAATAAAATTGCAAAACTTTAAAGTAAAAGAAAAGGTAAATAAAGCTATAAATGATTAAAAAGTAAATGACGAGAAATTAAAACAAATAACTAATAATAAACGAGCGAAACAAATAATAAAACATAAATTAAAGCAAAACAATTAATAAAAATAAAACTAAAAGACGAAGTTAACTATCGACTCGAAAATAAAGTTTACTTAATGAAAAAGGAGAGAATAAAACTAAAATGGTACTTTAAAATTAAACGAGACAAAAGTTAAAGCGGGTACTAAATAAAATATAAAACATAAACTTTTGGAAAAAATATTAATACTAAAAATTGACAAAAAATTCAACTAAAAATACATAACTTTCAGAATTAAAATCGGAACAACTTTCAGATAAAATTAAAAAATTACGGAACAATAGTAATTATTAAACAAGCACGCAAGCAACTAGCTCAAGCTAGAAAGCTAGCTGCTCAATTTTTGGCGGGAAGATACCTAAGCAGGCAAGCAAGCATGTCACTTTTCAGTAAAATTTCCGAAATCTCTGATTCTTCGGAATACTTGTTTTTTCGCAATAATTGTTTCTTCGGAATACTTGTATTTTTGGAATACTTGTTTTTCGGAGTTTTTAACTTTTCAGAGAAATTAATTATTTCGGAAAAATCAACTTTTTCAGAGAAATGAATTATTTCGGAATAATTGATTTTCAGAGTTTTTACTTTTTCGGAAAATTAACTAACTTCAGAGAAATCTTCGGAATATCAAACCTTTTCAGAGAAACTTAAGATTTTCGGAAAAACAAGTAATTCAGAGAAAACTAATTCAGAGAAAATATCTTCAGAATAAGGGGCTTCTTCGGCATGTCAAAACCCTTTTCCAAAGATCTTGAAATAAAGGTAAACAGATAACAAAAAAAGACTAAAAATCAGAAAATAAGCCACGAATAAGCTAAAATCAAATAAGCAATCTACCAAAACTTAATCTAAAACACTTTTAAGAAAAACTAATTCAACCACAAATCAAAAACTTCAAAAACACTAATAAAACTAAAAATTTAAAAATCAACTTTTTATAAAAAAACTAATAAAAACACTTAACTAAAATCAAATCAAACACACAATAAGCTATAAAATCAATAATCCAACACAATCAAAAACATAAAAGCGTAACAAACAATCAAATAAGCATAACAATAAGCACATAAACATAAAGATTAACAAAGATAAGAAAGGTAGAATGAGAGATAAATGAAATACATGATTAAAATTAGAGATTCAACAACATAAAATTAAAACTTACTTGAAATTAAAGACAAGAAATTAAGATGACGATATGAAAGTGCTTGAAAAATAAAATGGAAAGACTAATGTGTCAAATTGGCTAACACCTCCTAATGACACATTAGGAGGGTATTTATAGGAGGATTAGTATGTCTTGATGCTTTCTTCCTTTTCTCGTCTTTTCGTCTTTATAAATTCTTTGACTTTTTCGACTTTGTCTCGGGATTATTTGAACTCGTCTTATAATTTCTTCATTTATTAGACTTGAGTTCTTCGACTTCATTAAACTTCCGTCTTTAGACTTTTTCTTCGATAAATCTTCAGAATAGGCCTTGGACTTCCGTTCTTTTTGCACTCTTGATCTTTTGACTTCGTCTTTTGTCTTTTTCTTCGATAAAAATCTGTGAAAGCCCGTGTTTTCTTCCCTTTTCACATTTTGATCCTAAATCACAACAAAAACTCAAACCACATATAATTCTGACATTTACGACATAAAATACACGTTTTGCCTTGGTTATTATTATAATTAAGTGGTAAAAGGAGAAGTGATTTCACACTTATTATTCACCAAAGTGACTTTTAACTTATTACTTGTTTGGATCACCTTCTTCCCTTCTTAAACCTCCTTTGTTTAATCTTCTTCTTCATCCTTCAAACCTTCTTCTAAACCTTGACACACAACCATGGTCTCCTCAAGATCATCAAACTCTTCCAAACAAACCTCATCCAAAAGAAACCTTAAGATGAAATTCAAGTTTCCTAAACTTGGCTCTCCATCTTCTCACAAACACAAGAGTGAAGTTTCTCCTATTTTCATCTCTTCCTCACTCTCACCACCTCTTTCTTCATGTAAGACTTGCTCAACTCATGGTACTAACCTCTCACATGGTTCTACTTCATCTTCATTCCAATCTAGGATGAATGTGGTGCTCTCACCTATCACCCCACCAAATTCGCCCATTTTAACTTTGAACATCATACCTCCTCCTCCTCCTCCTCCTCATCCTCCAACAAACACTCCACTTTTGGGTGTTCCTATTTCCCACTTCTTGGGTGATCCACACTTGTTTGAATTTTTCATGCACAATGGAACCAATTGACCTTGTTACTTAAACATCTTCCACCTCATTGATATCCTTAGGTTGGAGATGACTGGGGCTCACATCAAGTTGCAAAACTTCTTGTTGAACCTATTTGCTAATCATCTACCTCCTAGGAGATGAATGATGATTTTCTAAAGATAAGTGCTTTCAAAAAGAAAATTCAAGCCAAGGAAGACTATCTATCAAGAACTAGTTTAGCTAACTTTGTAATAGTTGGTTTGTTTTTCATTTCTTGTATTTCCTTTCCTTCATGAGCTTTCATGAAGATGTGTTATGGATTTAGTATTTGTGTGTATCAAATCTATGTGCTCATACTAACTAACTTCAATTTATTTAAAATAGAACCTAAATCTGTCACAACCTTTAAAACTTGACTAAAATTGGATCAAAATGTTATCTAAATATTTTTTTCACCCTTTGTCAAGACACTCTTTGTGAGTGTGTTGCCTTTTGTGCAACCAAAGCATAATCGAGTGCTAAAATGGTAAAAAAAATCCAAGATTTTCAACTTTTTGAAAATGTCTTAGTTTTACTCAAAACCTTGTAAAATCGAATTTTCTTGTCCACTGTATACGGATCCTCAAAGACCGTACAGTACCTTATATATAAGTAACCGCATGTTCCTTTAAGGAACCGCGGACAGCAGGCCATTTTTGGCTCGTTTATGGTCTTTCCTCTTTGACCACAGTCTTTCTTAAGATTCTTTTGTTTGCCAATTTTAGCTAAACATTCTTTGCAAACTTTTGATTTTATTTCAAATCTTTGCCTTGTCTACTTTCTTTAAATTCTCTTCTTTCAGGAGTTCTTCTTCTCATCCCTCACAATGCCTAACTCTCCTAATCTTAACCTTGACATCTCCTTGTCACAATCTTCTAAACCCAAAGCTTCTTCTTTTAAGCTTTCCAAGAAACCGAAAATCTCGATTCGACCTATTTCGGTCAAGAAAAACAAGGATCGTCATGATTCCTCTTCTTCCAAACCTTGCAAGACTTCTTTCTCTCCCATTACGTAGTAGAATGAGACTTTCTCTATTGATCTAATTACCAAAGAAAGAGAAGTTCTTCCACCACCACCTAAACCTTGCAACATACCTTCTATAAATGTTCTATCTTCTTTCCCAAATCTCAATGGGCATTATGAAAACATTTCTTATCCATTATCTCCCTCTTCCCCAACACCTTCTCATCTTGATGGTCCTCCCCCATCCAACGACTTTGTTTTTCATCATGGAAGCTCGTGTGCTTGTTGTCGATTTCAAAAAATTGAACTTGCTCATGTGTATGACAAGCTAAATTTTCTTAAATTTCTTCCCAATCGACCTCTTCACAAAGTACTTGATCCCGTGAACAAATCTTCGAATGATGCCCCATCGTCTTATTTTTCCAATTAACGTACACTTTGTGTCTTAATTGTTTGAGTCAACTTAAGCAATCTTGGAGGATTATCACTAGTAGAGTAGTTTGTGCTTTTGTTGTTTATTTTCCTTATGTCTTGTGTTAAATATTCATATTGTGTGTATGAGTATTTATCTTGTTTGTTCTTTCATATTTGTGTAATATGAATGTTATGTGTGTTACTTCCTTTCCCATCAATTCATTTTCACACATTGTTTAGAGTATATCATGGTTAAAACTTACAATTGTTTTTGGGTGATTCCACCAATTCTAAGTTTCCAACCCTTTGACATAATATCACTTCAATTGGTTTGGATTTTTCTTTTCTACCTCTATTACATCAATTGAACTGTTTTGTCAAAACACCATCCCTGGACATTCTTAGCAAATACTTACTTCTAATTTGAGATTTCTTCTCTATCACCCTCTCAAGTTACTTAGTAGGTAGTGACTATATATACATTGGTGTTTCTTTTTAATGTATGAGATTTTGCTTGGTTGAAAAGTTCGTTTCTCGGTATCTTCTCGAATTGATTTCCGGTTCAAAGTGCGACTCAGTTGTTCTTGGTAGAAAAGAAATAGAATGGTTGTCGTTGTCTACACTAATTAAATATTAAGAGTTGAAACAAATAAAAATAAAGTAATGACGGTAAAAAGAAATACTGAAAGATAAAAACTTGACGGGAAATTAATTACGAGAAATTAAAAACGTGACATGAAATAAAAAGGCAAACTTGAAAGTGAATAACACAAACTTAAAATTAAGGCAAGTAAATTAAAAGTGCGACTAAGTAAAAAGGCGGGAAAAAGAAAGCTTAAAACTAAATGTATCAAATCACAAAAAACTGAAAACACTCATTCGGAATAAGTCCTTCATTCGGAATAAACAAGTTCATCCGGAATAAATCCCTCATTCGGAATAAAACAAGTTCATTCGGAATAAGTCATTCATTCGGAACATTTGCTTCATCCGGAATATCCCCCTTTATTCAGAATAATTGCTCATCCGGAATAAAGGGTTCATCCAGAATAATCACTCATTCGGAATAAATGCTTCGTCCGGAATATTTTGCTTGATCCGGAATGTTGGTTCATCCGGAATATACTGGCTCATTCGGAATGTAGGACTCATCCGGAATAATTAAGCTAAAATGCTCATCCGGAATAATGTCTTCATTCGGAACATTCACTGATTCGGAACAAAAACATTGATTCGGAATAATTAAACTAGAAAGCTCATTCGGAACATTTCGTTGATCCGGAATAAAAGAAAGAAAACTTTGGTTCGGAACAAATAAGAAATTGCTGATTCGGAACAAGAGCTTTATTCGGAATAATTAAAATACAAACCTTCATCCGGAATGTCAAGCTTCATCCGGAATAACTAGTGAAAAGTGTTCATTCGGAATAAAAAAAAGGACTCATTCGGAATCTGGGAAACACAAACAGTAAGGGGAAACGAAGAACAGTAGAAAACTAGGGAAACACGAATTTGATTAAATCTAACCAAAATCAACCAAAAGATTAAACAAAACTAATCAATAATCATCTACTAACAATAATCAATCAAATCAAATCAATAAAACTAACAATCATAACCAAATCAATCAAAACCCACTTGATCAAAACTATGAAACTCAAGAACACAAACACAAAGATTAAATCCAAACAAGAAATGAAGATGAGAGATTAACAAGAAAAGTAAAGATTCAATAACAATAAAAGTAACTTACTTGAAAATTAAAGGTGCATGACAAGTAATTAAAGTGCAAGGATTTAAGGTGCAAAATATGAAAAATAGTGGAAGAGGTAGTTTGTCAAGCCACCCAACAACAACAAATGAATGAAAATGAAGACTATCTATAGGAGGATTAGGGAGGTGCTTAGGAAGCTTCCTCCCCTCTTTCTTCTTTCTTTAATTGCATCATTAAGTCCTTAATATTCTTAGTTCTTTGACTTTAATGACTTTGTCTTGGGATTTCTTTAAACTCGTCTTGAAATTTCTTCATAAATAAGACTTGAGTTCTTAGGCTTTTAGTAAACTTCCTTCTTTTGACTTTTTCTTCGATAAATCTTCAGAATTGGTCTTGGACTTCCGTTCTTTTTTGCACTCTTGATTTCTTGACTTCGTCTTTCGTCTTTTTCTTTGATAAAAGCCCGTGAATGCTCGTGTTTTCTCCCCTTTTCACATTTTGATCCTAAATCACAACAAAAACACAAACCACGCATAATTCCGACATTTTCGACACAAAATACACGTTTTGGCTTGGTTATTATTGTAATTAAGTGGTAAAAAGATGGATGTTTTCACACCTATCAAATCCCCTACACTTAACCATTGCAATGTCCTCATGCAATGCATTAGTTACAAAGCACGTTTACACTTTCCATCATAATCAATCCATATTGGCCTTTATTAAAGAGATAGAAAATTATAAACATTCAAAGGAAGAAAGTAAAGAAATCAAAAACATACCTTAGGATTTTGAAAATGTCATGAATGATCATCATCCTCAAGTTTTCACTTTCTTCAAACCAAGCTTAAAAACGAGATCATTGTTATTATAAGTTAGCAAACTAACACGAACTCATGTGGGCCAATTATTTACTTAGACTCCCTTATTCCTAGGTGTATCTCTTATATTTTATTGTTGTCTTGAATGATCACGAGGATTCATTGTTGACTTATATTGATAGTTATTAAGGCTGAAAATAAAGTGGGACGATTTAATCAATAGTTAGCTAAAGGACAAAATCTTTTAAAACTGCTTCTCGGGACCTCATAAAGTTCATATCTTGGCATAACTCGCTTCGCGATTTGAGACCTTTCTCGGACCGATATTTGGCAGCGACTTCATACTTCAAATCTTGGGAGACGTTCATGAAATTATGGTCTTCTCTTCATAATAGGAATTTCTTCACTTGAAGTTTTGAGAGATTCTTCATATTTGGACCACGACTTCTTCATTTTTCTCCAATCTTTATTTGGGATTTTGATATACAACGATCCGCCTCCTTTTAGGAATTGGATCTATTTATCCTCATACCTTGCTAGGGTCTTTTCGGATAGACTTCTCCATGACTTTTGGGGAGTTTTTGCTTTTCGTCGTGTGTCTCGATCCTTCATATTGATTTTTGATAAATGATTCTTCACATCACTTTTGGATCTTTAGTAACAAAATGTAGCCCTCATGTCTTGTTATGACCTTTTTGGACTCGCCAATTTTCGCATCCCGCTTCAATAAGTTATGCCTTGGCTATGAACTCTAATCCATACCGAGCAACTTTTAACCGATCTTGGGCTAGAAGCTAAGTAACTTTTCAAATCGTACAACCTTATTTATTGCAGATAAACTTATTAACAAGCGATGGGAGAATAGGCTCATAATTAACTTACATAAATTCACGAAAGAATACCAAACTTATAATTGACTCTATCATCTCTCGTTCTCCACAGTTTAAAATCTCAAGGAATGAGACTCGTGGATGTTTAGCCTATTAAATCAAAGTTTTGGGTTTTCGAGTCGTCTATAGGATCTTGCAAATTCTTAGACTTTTTCAAGTTTAGAAATCGCATTTTAAAGTTCCCTTGATAAACGACTCTCTAGGATCAATTATAGGAACTTGTGAAAAGTTCTTGTTCTTAACCCGTGAGAGTTAATACTTTCGCGTTTTATAGCTCCCTATATAAAAGCCTAGCAAAACTTGACTTAAGCACGTTAAGGATACTAGCTAGAGTAAACTTACAATAGTAGACTCGGGTTGAGTCAAAAGATTCACAACGTTTGAAAATTAAAACCACTTTATTAAAATTTATTTTAATAAGGAAAGAAAATAACTATACAAAAGGAAAAACTAATAGGCCAAAATAGATCAAAAATTTTGAAAAATGTCAAATAATTGATTTTCCGGTTAAAATGAGGGCAAATACAAGGAAAAGACCACTTAACTTCGATAGAAGTCCCCCCTACACTTGATATAAACATTGTCCTCAATGTTTAAGCATGTGGGAGTAAACTCCCCTACACTTAGGACATTGTGCACTTTGTTTAAATCTTACGAAGGAAAAGACCACTAACGAGATTCCTATTCTAATATTGAGAAATATAAAATAGTGAATCGAAAAGAGTTTAGGATAGAACCGGGAAGATGGAAACACGGAATCACGGTCGTCGAAAGTCATCAAGAGTGTGTCTTTGAAGCTCTAATCCCTACACATGATAAGAAAGAAAGCAAGAAACACCAACGGGGCTCCCCTACACTTATGGTGAAAACAGGAAAGATAGATAGATAATTGGGTTGCCTCCCAAAAAGCGCTTGTTTATATTAACCGAGTCACGAGCCTGACTCGTCCCCGAATTAAATGGTCCATGGGGAAGCCTCGCATGTAATACCGGGATCAAAGACCTTGTCCTCGTTCCCGGAGGACATCAATGAAGGATAGGTGGGAGGATAAGTCTTAAATGGGAGAAAAGTCCTTTCAACATACGAAAAGTATGTGAAATCAAGATCCACGGGAGGTGGGGTGGGTAAAGTAAGCACATTGTCATCCCCCAAAGATAATGGATGTTGAGGACTCGGCAAAGCCGTAATGTTATCAATCATGAAATAGTGAATGTCACCTCCCGGGTCAAAGCACTCATCCTCCGTAATAGTGGCTAAAGGGGAGGATGAAAGGTGCTCGGGAGGGGGACTTGGGACAATACCTTCCTGCAGTAAATTATCAAAAATAATATCCCCCTCCGTGTCATCATCAATACCCGGAGGTATTGAGTGAATGTCGATTTCTTCTCGCAATGGGTCATTATCTTCAACGGGAGGAATGGATGGAGGTAAAGACTCGGAAAGAGGAGGAGAAGTCAAATCTTCGATTTGAGAAATAAGAAGATGCACTTTCCATAATCTGTCGCGGAGAATCACGTCTTCCACCTCATCTACAAGAGCAAGTTCATCGGTGAACTTCTCGTAAGCCGGAGAGAATAAATCGTCATCGCCCGCATCTCCCGGTGGAGATTGAGAAATTTCAAAAGTGAAATTCTCATAGCGAGGAGAAAAATCGTCATCATTAGGATCGACCTCTTCCGTAAGAGCAACGTCGTCCTCAGACTCCATAGCAGTAGGCATGTCACAAACCTCATCATCAAAGAATTTGTCGAGGCCAAAATCACTGATCTCACTCAATGAGTCATCATCCTTAGACGCATTAGGAATATCGAGAGTAGGAGTATAAATTTCAGAAGATGGGTCGAGAGCGTAGACATCATCGTCGTCATCATCATCATAATAGTATTGACGCACAACAGGAGGGGTATAATCACTAAGATTAGATACTTGCTCTTGTTGTTGTCACTCTTGTTGCTGTCGTTTTTGTTCCTTGAATGCCTCGGTCAGTTGAATTAAGCAGTCATGAAGTTTCAAAAGAATGGCTTGTCTTTCTTCATTTAGAGTAGTGAGTTGTTGGGCCATACGAATTCTCTGAGAGAATTGATGATTGAGGTTGGGGTGTGGGGTCTCACAGTTATGAAAACCGGAATTATAGCACGGATGTGACTCATAGTAAGTCATCGGTTGAGAAGAATAATAACACGGATTTGGTTCATAATAATCCATCGGTGAAGAAAAATGAGGACACAGATCTGGCTCATAATAATTCATTGGCTGACAATAAGAAGTATCGTGAGGGCCCCCACAATTTTGGCAACATGGGTATGGAGAAAAATCGGGTGAGTTTTGTGGATAGCTATTTCCATTGTCATAATTGTAACCCTGTTCTTGCCCGTGATCATACGGGTATCGAACCGGACGCGAAACATGCCAATGAGAATCACTTCCACAATAGATGCAAGGGGGAATAGGAGGTGTATTAGAAAAGGACGAATTAGTCGAGTTGCACAATGGACAAAATCCGAATTGGGTATTGTCGATATCGTTTCCGCACTGCTCACATGTACACCATTGACATGAGTCGTTCCCGTATAATCGTCTCCCACACCCGACGCAATGGACATAAAAATCCATAAAGAAAAATAGATAAGCAAGAAGAATATTTTTGGTGCAAAACTTTGAAAAAGAAATGCTTTTTATTATTTTTCAAATGTTTTTGGGATTTCTGAAAATTTTTGACACGAAAAATAACGTTCACGAGTGAACGGATCCCAAAAGCCAACGCGCCTCTCACAAAAAACCGTTAATCTTCACGAAAAGAGCCGGCAGCGACGCCATTTTAACGTATGAGATTTTGCTTGGTTGAAAAGTTCGTTTCTCGGTATCTTCTCGAATTGATTTCCGGTTCAAAGTGCGACTCAGTTGTTCTTGATAGAAAAGAAATAGAATGGTTGTCGTTGTCTACACTAATTAAGTATTAAGACTTGAAACAAATAAAAATAAAGTAAAGACGGTAAAAAGAAATACTGAAAGATAAAAACTTGACGGGAAATTAATTAAGAGAAATTAAAAACGTGACATGAAATAAAAAGGCAAACTTGAAAGTGAATAACACAAACTTAAAATTAAGGCAAGTAAATTAAAAGTGAGACTAAGTAAAAAGGCGGGAAAAAGAAAGCTTAAAACTAAATGTATAAAATCACAAAAAACAGAAAACACTCATTCGGAATAAGTCCTTCATTCGGAATAAACAAGTTCATCCGGAATAAATCCCTCATTCGGAATAAAACAAGTTCATTCGGAATATGTCATTCATTCGGAACATTTGCTTCATCCGGAATATCCCCCTTTATTCGGAATAATTGCTCATCCGGAATAAAGGGTTCATCCAGAATAATCACTCATTCGCAATAAATGCTTCGTCCGGAATATTTTGCTTGATCCGGAATGTTGGTTCATCCGGAATATACTGGCTCATTCGGAATGTAGGACTCATCCGGAATAATTAAGCTAAAATGCTCATCCGGAATAATGTCTTCATTCGGAACATTCACTGATTCGGAACAAAAACATTGATTCGGAATAATTAAACTAGAAAGCTCATTCGGAACATTTCATTGATCCGGAATAAAAGAAAGAAAACTTTGGTTCGGAACAAATAAGAAATTGCTGATTCGGAACAAGAGCTTTATTCGGAATAATTAAAATACAAACCTTCATCCGGAATGTCAAGCTTCATCCGGAATAACTAGTGAAAAGGGTTCATTCGGAATAAAAAAAAGGACTCATTCGGAATCTGGGGAACACAAACAGTAAGGGGAAACGAAGAACAGTAGAAAACTAGGGAAACACGAATTTGATTAAATCTAACCAAAATCAACCAAAAGATTAAACAAAACTAATCAATAATCATCTACTAACAATAATCAATCAAATCAAATCAATAAAACTAACAATCATAACCAAATCAATCAAAACCCACTTGATCAAAACTATGAAACTCAAGAACACAAACACAAAGATTAAATCCAAACAAGAAATGAAGATGAGAGATTAACAAGAAAAGTAAAGATTCAATAACAATAAAAGTAACTTACTTGAAAATTAAAGGTGCATGACAAGTAATTAAAGTGCAAGAATTTAAGGTGCAAAATATGAAAAATGGTGGAAGAGGTAGTTTGTCAAGCCACCCAATAACAACAGATGAATGAAAATGAAGACTATTTATAGGAGGATTAGGGAGGTGCTTAGGAAGCTTCCTCCCCTCTTTCTTCTTTCTTTAATTGCATCATTAAGTCCTTAATCTTCTTAGTTTTTTGACTTTAATGACTTTGTCTTGGGATTTCTTTAAACTCGTCTTAAAATTTCTTCATAAATAAGACTTGAGTTCTTCGGCTTTTAGTAAACTTCCGTCTTTTGACTTTTTCTTCGATAAATCTTCAGAATTGATCTTGGACTTCCGTTCTTTTTTGCACTCTTGATTTCTTGACTTCGTCTTTCGTCTTTTTCTTTGATAAAAGTCCGTGAATGCCCGTGTTTTCTCCCCTTTTCACATTTTGATCCTAAATCACAACAAAAACACAACCCACGCATAATTCCGACATTTTCGACACAAAATACACGTTTTGGCTTGTTATTATTGTAATTAAGTGGTAAAAAAATGGGTGTTTTCACACCTATCACTTTTCTCTCTACTAACCTTTGTGTAGCATGTCACCAAAGCTCATCTTCTTGGTGCCCCAGGCAAGGGGGAGTAAGCACCAAGGGGGAGCTTCTTGTAAAGTCCGATTCTTTTCTTCCTCTAAGACTTTTGCATCCTTTTTGCTTCGACAAAGGGGGAGAAATGATAGTGATAAACTCGTTAATAGTTCGAGATATTTTAGATTTTACATAAATGAGTTTATAGTTTGTCGTAATCAAAAAGGGGGAGATTTTTAATGCAAAGCAATGTCTAAAAACATTATTAGTGTTAACTAATCTTTCTTAGTTTTGATCACGACAAAAAAAGACATTTATCGTCAAATACAATCATAGGACGAATTATTTAACAAACACTATCATCAAGGTAATAATCATTTAATTATTACACTAACATATCTTAATCATGATTAGTGATCATAAAAGTGATTAATTCTAAATTTACATTTTGTCAAATATGACAAAAGATTTTTTAATAAACTTTCTTTTCAAGAAAATATTTTATTAAAATGGAAAATGTAAATTTGAATATGGCATATTCCAAATGCCATAGTAATATCCTTTGAAGGTAAAAACTTACCTCATATATTTTCTTCCCCACTAAAAGACAAAAGGGAGCGGAGTCTATGAGCACGGTCCGTTGAAGGGCTATGCGGATCCTTAGCGATAAGGGACCGCATGCATATTTAAGGCGTCGCGCTCAGAGAGCCGTTGGCCTTTGTCTGCTATAAATAATGGGTCAAACCTGCATTTCCTACAACTCTTTTTGGACACTCTTTCTGCCATCTTTCTCTTTTCTAATTCCTAATCATTTGTAAATGATCACTTAATATGTTAAGTATGTTTACTTATGATTATCTCCTTGATCTCCTTCTTTACCTTGTCCAATGAGAAGATCACTCACACACTATTGATGTGATTAAAGATGAAGCCTTGATGAAGATCCTCTCCCAAAGATCTAGTCATGTTCATCATTTGTTTTTATTTGAGTCTTGTGTAGATCTAATGTATTTGTGAATACATGGATCTAATCTTGTGTAAATCCATTGTATATGTGTATACTTGGATTTGTGTTGTGTAGATCCAAGTTACATGTGTATATTTGGATATGTGTTTTATTGAGTTGTAATAGGAATTAGTTGTGAGTTCCCACTAAAATTTAAACTGATGTAGTTCTGTCTTGTAGAGTTCTCACTTAGCTTCAAAGTGAAAAGTTGTGAGTTCTCACTAAATTATAAAGTGGTGTGGTTGTGTCTTGTGAGTTCTCACTTAACTATAAAGTGATGTGGTTGTGTCTTGTGAGTTCTCACTAAACTCTAAACTGATATAGTTATGTCTAGTGAAGTTCTCACTTAGCTTCAAAGTAAAGAGTTATGATGATTAGTTCTACCATTTGATTAGAACTCGATATTTAGCCTTGTGTCGTTAAATGGTGAATTAGGCAACGCTATGAAGATTGGTTCTACCTTTCGATTAGAACTCGACATCTAGCCTTGTGTCGTTAAATGGTGAATTAGGCAACGTTGTGAAGATTGGTTCTATCTTTCGATTAGAACTCGGCATCTAGCCTTGGTTGCTTCTTTCCACTATAAATCTTGGTGTCTTCCTATTAGGTTGCTTCTTTCCTTACTCTTTACTTATTCTTACTATCATATCATTCACATCTATTACTTGTCATTGTTAATGCATTAGAATTGAACCTAATCATTATGTAACCAGCTTTCAGGTAAACGGTAGTTTTGAGACAAACCTAATTGAAAGGAATTTTAATTAGGACATACGTCGAAGAGAAACTATTCAACCCCCTTTCTAGTTTCTACAAACTAACCTTGCAAATAAATTAACTGCAAAAGAAATCTCAGGCGTAGTACAGTTTGCTAAATACATGAAGGCTCCAATCGCACTAAGGTATGAAACCTCTGGACCAAGAACTTCTTCATCGTCTACACATGGGCGAAATGGATTATGTCAACATTAAGTGACCTTTCAACCATTGGGGGTGCTCAAAGGCTTTGCCTTGTCCATATTGAATTGTTTTTAGCAGCTTTTCTGTGTAATTTGATTGATGTATAATTATTCCATTATGCATATGCTCAATCTATAAACTAAGGCAATATTTGGTTTTTCCAAGATCTTTCATTTCAAATTCCTTCTTTAATAGGACTATAACTTTTTGGATTTCCTTTTTTGTCCCAATTATGTTTAAATCATCAACATATACATCTATGATCACAAATCCCGAAACCCCTTGTCTAGCATTTGATGATTTTGGGTTATCGTTTTTCAAAGATCAACGATGGGTTTTCAATAATTTTTAGTTTTTATATAGATCTAATCGTAAATCAACAATGTGTATCTTGTTGATGAGTTTAATAATAGTGTATTTCGATGGATTTCATAAATCTTGTTTATTTATATTTTGTTTTTGTAGATGCATTTCGTGAGGATCTAAGTTCACACAGATGTTGTGTAGTTTGGACAATTTTTTGTGTGTGACAAAGAGCTGGGACTTATATGTTATTGTTGGTGAAAAGGTGTGAAAAAGATGAAATATTAATGGAAGGTGCTGATGAGAGATGAGCAGAGTGTGAAAGAGATATACAATAATAAAATGTATAAAAGAATAGTTATTTTTTAGAGTTGATTTTTTTGTTAAAAAAATGACGACTAAAAAATAAAGGGTGTTTAGTCAGTGATTAATGAGCAAAGGTGGGGATTATGAGGTAACGGTGAGGTGTGGTTGGGGTGGTCTACCGGAGATGGTGGTGGTTGCGAGTTTATTTATATATAAAAAATGTTAGTTTCTTTGTCAACATAACAAAAAAAGTCTAACCTTTTCTTTTTAATTTAATACTTTAACAATGTGTTCTTGAGTTGGTGTACGAAGGAAATGGAAAGAAAATTGAAAGTTTTTTTGTGTTTTTAGAATATTATTTAGTAAAGGAAAAAAAAGTGGAAAGAAATAGTAGAGTAATTTTCTCTAAAATATCTTCCTCTCACTTTTAAGATGAAAGAAAAATGAAAGTTTAACTTATTGTGTGTAATTATTAGGGGTGTTATCGGGTCGGGTTGAGTCGGATTTTGTTTTTTTAAAATTCACCCGTAACCTGACCCGATAAGAAATTGAGTTATCGGGTTCAGGTGATAATCGGTTGGGTTATGTTGGGTCGGGTGAGTCGGGTTATCGGGTAAAACTAGATATGAACTTTTGTTTTGCGTTTTATCTTTAAATTACTTGATACACAACTAGTGCAAAGTTGAAACGACAATAGCATGCGATAAGAATGTTGTTAGTGCTATCTATTGTTAGTAAAGTGAAGTTGCCAACTTTCATGATGTACGTGCACAGTGCAGTTAGTTAACTACTTAACTTATAGAGTAACTAGCATATATACGAGTTGCATCAAAGATGGGCTGGATGGCATGTAAATCGTATAGGAATTTTGGTCGACTACACAAGATTCCATTAAGTTATTTCATTAGCATGCGACTACGTAAATTATTTTTGTACGCCTATATGTATTTTAGACGATATACCAAGATACATACCTACTGTACTAGTTTGATATTTTTAAAATTTATTTAACTAAATTGTGAACTCGTCATTGATATAAAAAATAAAATGTTTTTTCGGGTCTTATCAGGTTGACCCGATAACCTAACAACAATAATTATTTAAACCAAACCTGACCGGATAACAACAATGTCGGGTTATCGGGTTCGGTCAAATTAACCCGATAAAATATTTTAACTTGATTTAACCCGACCCCGATAAAACTTATCGGGTTCGGGTTCAGGTCAGGGTCAACCTGACTCTATTGACAACCCTACTAATAACTAATAGTATGGCTTTATTAAAATATTTATTACTAAAAATTATAGGGCATTTATGTAATTTGAACACGTTTATATTTTTCTCTATTACTTAAGAACACAATTCCCGATTAATTTTCTTTCTTTTTTTTTTTATCTCAAAAATATATAAAACACATTTTGTTTCTTTTTCTTTTCTTTTTTTATTCATTTTCATTTTTTTTAGTTAAAATTCGAGAATTGAACGGAAAAAAATAGAGTGAATTTGTGGGACTCGTCTGAGTTACTTAAATAAAATATAATGAAATAACCAAAAACAAGCTTTTATTTAAAAAACAAGTTGACAGATTTAACCAAATTGGACAAAAAGTTAAGAAATAGTTTATTTTTTATCCTAAATTGAAACTATTTGGATTTTTCATAAAAAATGAGAATGAAATCAAACCGCAAAGACTAAAACTGTTAACTCTAAAAAAAATTATTGAAAGTTTCAACTTCCATGTTCTAACTAATCAAAAAGCTAATGAAAGTTAAATATAAAATGTAACTTGGGGTGGAGGGAGTACGTAAATTAGATGATGTACGAAAAATGAGTACCTAAATATCTATAACAGGGTATATGTATTTTGAATTGTTATAAGCTACTAATCAAATTATAAACCTAACTATATGAATGTTTATTAACTATGAAAACCGAAGTGGGGAAAAAAGCTTTTCAAGGACAAATTTTGAATAAAAGAAAAGTTAAGAAGGGTTAAGGGTAAGAGGGTGACTTGAAATGACAAAATATTTTTATGTGCATGACATATGAGAAGAGATAAAGCTAAACGTTAGAGAAAGTTACAAACCATCTACTCGAGGGTTATTTTACACGATATTTTTAATTATAATGGCAAAATTGATTGTAATTTGCTGTGAGTGACAAATTTGCTATTTTCGAAAAATAAAAGAACGAAATTTGCATTTTACTCTAATTATTAGGAACTAGTTAACTACTGTACTGAGTAGCAACTTGCATATGAGTATCTTTTAGAGTAGAAACAAATTAACTTAGACGATAAACTCTATAAAGAGAATCCTAGATTATTTTACGACAACAATGGTAAATGTTGATATAAAAGTTGGATGATTCTAGCTTAACCCGAATTAGGCTTAATTCTGGTGTCTGGGCTCCGGCCCTTGCACCAAGTGTACTTTGGTTTGAGATCCTGCACACTAAAGAAACACGCTGTTAGGATTACCGTGTGAGTGTATCCCACAATTAGACTCCGGCGTGAGAGTAAGTAATCGGTTTAGGGTTGATAGTGCGTGAGATGTGAGAGTAAAAAATATGATACCTTTTGTGGAACCCTTGGGGGTTCCTTATATAGGTGGTAAAACCCTAACGGGCATTTATCAAAGATTCGGCCCCAAGTAAAAGATAATGACCATAATTAGTTGATTCTTATCTTCTAATTATGGTTAGTGTATATCCTCTCACTTAGGGTAAATCACAATCCCAATTGAGTTGTGACTCTGTTCAACCCAGTCTCGGCCATGCCGGGCCGTGGGCCGCACATGACTCATGCGGCCACTGTTCATCCGAAACCCATAGTCTCAAATGACATTGATCCAACCCATCCGTGATGGGCCAGATACGTTTAGTACCCGTGGCCGGGTTCATGACCCGGATAGGGACTATACGTCATCATGTCCCCCCAGTCTAGTTGTTACAACCGTAGGCGTAACCTCTAGACTAACAAATGCCCCTGCCTCTGTTGTATAAAAACAGCCGTAAAACAGAGGATGCATATGACCGGGACAACATTAATAAATGCATTAATGGTAGTCAAGGTATGGTCGCATGATTATCTGAAAAAGTGAAACGGGCGGGCCCCACTATCGAGCCACGTAAAAAACTGTGGAGGAGATGACTCGTGGGCCCCCTGACGTTTCAACTGTGCCATGAGTCCCATCCGTTGGATGAGCGTAGTGGATTACACGTGGCAATCATCCCACCAGCCTCGTAAATGAGGCGATACTATAAAAACCCCATGTGTGTGACTGTGCACACACACAGTTCATACTCACTTCCACCATTGTTGCAATCTCTTTCACTCCTACGACATTCATTCCAGGGATATTCGTACCATCAGGTTAGATTATCACGCCCTTCTCCATAATTTTATAAATCATGGTGAAAGACAACCCCACCATCACGACCGTGCTCAATGTATTTCCACCTAAGAAATTCATTGGGTTCTGCTCTGATTACTATATTCCCGAAAGCGTACATCCCACCTATCCAGGTGATGATGAAGCTATTACGGATGCTCCGGCTGGGAAAATAGGTGTATACACGCGCCTATTCGACTCAACCAACTACCGCATTCCTTTGTCTAGGTTCTTGGTAGATATCCTTACATGCTATGATTCCCATATAACCCAACTACATTGAATAGGGGCGTGTAAGATCAATCAGTTTGAGATTAGGTGCCATATATGTGACGTAGCCCCCACCGTAAGCTTATTTAGGGTTTTCTACGTGCCACAAATGATCAACGGCTGGTTGTCGTTTAGAAAACGCCCGAGGAATACCCCCATGTGCTATAGCAAAGCACTAGATTCATTGAAGAACTGGTATGACCGGTACTTCTTCGTAGATGCTAAGGTATTCTCCACTCCCTTTGTACTAAAAACCGCAGTCTGGGTAAACTATCCCCCTCCATCAAACACATATAACGATAGGGACGTCAGATCTTTAAATACCCACTGCACGTACTTTCATAAGGACCTGCCGGAGAACTTTTTGTGTTTGGTAGGTATCAGCCGTAACTATTACGGCAGGGCGGACAGATATCCCGTCTTCCTGAAAAAACGTGGAGAGGGTGGGTGTACTTTGATATTTTTTGAAACATATGTAGAACATATTTTGCATGTCACTAACTCATTTGCACATATCCGCGGAGATGAGGTTGTTTGGCTTGCTTCGTCAAGGAGATCCGTCCAAGATCGCCGAAGGAACAAGACTATTACGCCTAGACGAGCCACCCCTGCTGGTCGCCACCCAAAACTTATCCGTCCCGCTACAAGTAGTGCAAGAGCCCCATTCCGACATGGGTGAGACAGGGATAGTGAAGTCGCCATTGGACTTTTCCAATGAAGATGGCGAACAACCCTTATTGGAAGGTGGCGACGCCACGGCTAAGGATACCACCACTCCTCATACAGAGAACCAGGAAGAAAACTTGGAACAACTCTTAAAGGAAGTAAACCGGATGTTTGAATCCGAAGAAGAAGAATAAGTGGCCAACAAAACCGGCTCCACGGCACAACCACAGCATGCCCCAAAAAGGCGTAAGACTAAGAGGAAGTTTGCGAAGGTAACGGAGGTAGAGGCGGGTATGTCCAGCACCCCTGTCAAGAGGCTGCGTAAGGACCATCCCCAATACCAAGAAGGTAGCAGTAAAACTACACCCAGGGACAACCCAATGCCGCCTTGATGTATGTATTTTATACCCTTTTAAGAAAAAGGAATATAAACGGCAAGTACTAAGCATTAGTTTTAGGAAAAACGTAATACCGAATAAGTGGGAGTTCGTTCTCGAAAGAGGTGTGTGATGTGTGCCAATAATATAAAAATCAAGTTTGGATTAGTTTCGTTTTTGTGTTTGAAGAGAGAAAATTAAAAGACGAGTTACACTATGATTAAACTACGACGTAAAAAGTAAAACGTAAACGTTATGAGGTAAAACGCGACGAAAATAAAAATTTAAACTAAAAACAATTTGAAAATTAAAAGTAAGTCTAAAATAATATAAATAAGAATAAAAATTTAATTAATAAATTTTAAAACCTTTTATTAATTATATATTCAATTTTAAATGCTAATTAAAGCCCTAAAATTAAATATAATTAACAAAAAGTACAAAATTATATTTTATCAAACTAAAATATTATTTATATTAATTAAACACTAAAAAGCATTTTTCCTAAATTTTTAAAACTAGTTTTCTATTTTTAAATGGCTAAAAACTAATATTTAACTAAAATAATGATAAAAATAATAAAATAATAAGAAAAATAAATTTACTTTTTCAAAAATCTTAAATTACTTATCTAAACTTGAGAAAAATGAAAAAAGTTAAAAAAGTAATTTTACCCCTAATAGGACAAAAACAGTTTAATTAAAACTTAAAATAATGCTATAAAGTAATTAATTAATGGAAAAATAAAATTTTCTTTTCTAAAAATCTTAAAATAACTAGGGAATATTAAGAAATTTAAAAAACACTAAATTTTACCCATATAAGACAAAAACAGAATATTAAAAACTTAATCTAAACTAAAAATAATGCTAAAAAATAGTAAAATAAACAGAAAAATAAAATTTGTTTTTCTAAAATTCTTAAAATAAATAAAAGATCAAAGAAAAATTGAGAAAACAAGAAAAAGCTTATTTTAACTCACTAAAGACAAAATCAGACCAAAGCTGATAGGGACACTTGGCTGGTTTTGTCTTTTACCCCATTAGTGGGAACAAATACACTAGTAGTGGGAACTTGGTTCCCGCTGATGAACCTCAGAAAGTGAAATGGACGATTTTCTTGCTTGTTACTTGGTACTTTTTGGAACAAAGGGCACCCCCACACTCAGTGGAGTGTGGGGAGTCAATAGAAATAAAAAACAATCAGATTCAAGCAATAGAAAGCACACAAACAACCAAACTCAGTTACTGATATCAACTATAGGGGTCTGGGGTGTTTTTGCTGAACTACTTGGCAACCAAATGAATTTATGCAGCTAATATCTTGAACTAGAGCAAACTTAAGCAATACTAACAACTAAGGCTCCTATGTGAACTTAAGATCTAGCTAATGATCAATTATAAGACTTGAAACACTAAAACAAGGATCTTAGCAGCTCACTGATTTTAATGACTATTTTTACTGAAAAAACATGAAAACTCTGAATTTTACACTACTAAAATGAAATAACATGCATAAAAAATCTACCCTAATCTACCAGATTATGTTCAAGCCCTTTTAACCACACCTAGGAGTCACCCATAGTATGCAAAAAGTAAACCCAAACACCCTTTTTGAAAACTTAACAGAAAATTTCCAAACAAGCTTATAACAAATTAATCCAAAACCATTCTAAGATCTATCTAACTTGCTATTTAAACATAAATTAAGCATAAACAAGGTACTACAATGAACACTACAAGAACATGATCATAGCATTTTTACAAAATTCACTAAAAACCCACAGTTATGCAACAATGAGGGTTCAAGCCTTAGGATTTTACCTTGTGGGACCCACATCCAGGCCCCACTATGGCTGAGGCCATCTCCATGTTAGCAAGGTAAGTGGCTTATGAAGAGCTTTTGTAGAGGAGGACTACAACAATCCACCCAGCCCAAGACTACAACAATCAAAGGCTTGGTGTATGTCTTCAATGCCTGCACACACAAAATAACAAACAATAAAAGTGACCAAGAACACCAACAGCTTGGTGTCAAGCAAGCTGTTGGAGCTATTGGTATGGTGAGAAAATAATCAGAAAACAATGGTACTTTCCAAGCTTCAGGGTAGAACAAGTTTTGACTTGGGTTTAACAAAACAAGAGAGCAAATCACGAATATAAATTCACACCAGTTTGAAGGTGTCAGATTCAAACTGCTATGATCAGTTATATTCGTAAGGATCCCAAATATTTCCTCAAAACTTTTTGAATAAAAACTTTGGTAAGCAAATCACTTCCACTATATTAACCAAAACATGAAATGTAAATAACAAAAATAGAATTGGAACTCTGAATATTCTCATTGCAAGGTTAATAAATACTATAACTATTCATTTTAAAAAGTTTACAATAGAGAAAAAATCTGGAACAAGGGCTATACACACATTGTATGCTCCTTAAATACTACTACCTAGAACATTCTAGTGCTACTAAACCCTAAATGCTGAAAATTCGAGAATACCCTTGGGTTCAAGTTTGAATTTGGATCAATGGTTCCCCTGTGATTGATTTTGTGTTGCCAGTTTAGTAGCTTGGTCTTGGTCATCTAAAAAGACTTTGGGAACAAGAAAATGCCTTTAAGACGTTGATTAGTATGCAGATTCTCTTTATGCCATTTTTGGAGTAACATGGGAGCATGGGAGGGGACCACACAAGTCACGTGATTGGTTTTTCATGAGTGGGCTATGGTGAGGATAGAGTGAATTAGTGATCTGGAGTGAATTAGGGGAAAACCCCTTGGTTTAGTGTGATTTCGAGATTAGGGTTTATCGGAGAATAGGGGTGATGAATAGTTAGGTTTAATCAGGTTTAGGGATTTAAATGTTGTTTCCCACGTTTTTTTTAAGTTTATTCTAATATTAAAAAATCTATTAATAAAAAGTTATAGTGGGGTGTGATGTGGTAGGTGAGGTGGAGAAGTATGATTGGAGGGTTGACTGGTCATGGTGAAGTGGTAGGTTGTGATAGGTGGATGGGGGTTTGTTGTCCTGTCATTTTTGGCCCCTTGACTCCTAAAAACATTTCAAACATAGTTTTAGGCAGAATGTATTCCTTTCCCTTTGATTTAAGTTTGCTCTTATTGCTAAATTTCGCCCAAAGTCTACCAAACATTTAAACAAGGACTCCAAATGTAATTTGATTAGATTCCAAAGGCTTGTTTTTTCAAATATTCAAACATGGAGGAATTCTTTTGCATAATATGATTTCTCCAAGGACTTTTCTTGCCAAATCTTCAAAGATGAGGGACCAAAGTTGACAATCTTCAAAACTTCAAGGACCATTTTGGAAATTCATGATTCGGGTCCGGTTCTTTGTGAGGCTTCGTTTCCCATGTTCGTTTTTGCTTGATTCCTTTGATCTTTTGTTGATTTGACGATATCCGTACCTAAAACACACAATGAACAAACACAAGCATATTTTTGGGTATTTTATGACATTTTTAAGCGTTTTAAGCCCGATTTAGATGATGAGACTATATATAAATGCAGTCTCATCACTCCCCCATACTAAACCATTGCCGTGTCCTCACGCAATGCTAGAATTAAGTGTCATAGCACTTCCAAAATTCATTTTTATGGTTACATTTATTGAAAATATAAACTTTAAATAAACTACTACATGCGTTTTAGACATAATGTATTGTTTTCATCGCAAAATTAGACCTTTAGGATCATAGATTAAGACCACGTGAATGCTTCGTTATAAATAATTTCGCCGTCCTCAATTTTCACCCAGTTCCATGCTAATCGTGAAACAAGATCATTGTCATTATAAGTTAGTAATGCTAACACTACTCATATGCTCTAATCACGTACTTAGACTCCCTTATTCCTAGGGTGTATCTCTTATATTTTATTTTTGTCTTAATGATCACGAGGATACATCATTGACTTATGCGTGAATAAAGATTAGGTCTAAAAATAGAGCCTTAACGGTGTAACCAAAATTATCGAATTAATAATTCATCCTAATAGACAAAGATGTCAAAAAATTAAGTCAACAAAAAGGATCGATAAACACGGTTTTATAACAGTTTTGAACATGAGGCTTATTACCATGAATTTTATTACCCACCTCATAATCGGTAGCTTTGATGGTTTACCTCCATCTTTTATTCAACTCCGCCATGGAGCTTTTATTATGAGTTCGGTCTTGCCCTTGTCTTTTATTTAACCTCGCCATGAGGTGTTTATTATGACTTGACGTATATCCTCACGCTAAGGCGAATTTTAGATCTTTAGGGCTTCGAGATTTAAGACATTCACTTCAATTTTGCATTGATTTTTCGGCCTTGTGAGCTTTGAAGGTTTGCTTGATTTAGGTGAAGAGGAACTTAAATTATTATTGGGGGAGCCTTTGATTATTCGGGTTGCAAATACTTCAAAACCGTGACGCTGGCGATACCTTAATGTTTTCCCAATTTAATTACATGGAAGCTACTAAAACAAATTAGAAACCAACAATAGAGACTAAATCGCTAAATCAATATTTATGAACAATTTATGATAAAAGCGTAGGGAGAAAAAGCAAATAATTAGGACAGATGAGTTTTTGAAAGAATACGAGTACTCTACGTTTAGCATAGTAACTTATAATTAACTCTATCATTTCTCGTCCTTAATTAAGAGACTTAGCCTAATATAGTTAAGGAATCAAATCTAAGTGCTCAACACGCACGGTCGAGTAAAAAATTACTCTTAGTCTCACCATCGGAAAACCTACATTCGTGTCTTAAAAACTTATGAAAAACTAGAAAAAAATTAAAATTTGGCCATTTTTAGCCTTATTTTGCATAAAACGATAACAAAAAGATGAAAATTGGATTGCGTGATGACGTAAGCAAGGTGAAGTATCTACTCACCCCCATACTAAAACTAAACATTTATGGGGATTCGAGTCGAGCTTTTGACTCGGTTATAAAAACAAGGTGCCTCGTGGGGGATTCTCATGCTTATCCTTGTAAACATTATTTCTTTCTAATTAGTTAATGCGAGGGGACTTGTGCTCTTCCAACCTTTGTTCCGTGGTTGTTTGTGATTATGATTTATTAGGTTCATCGTCATCATTGAAGCCACTCGTTTTCGTTTTATGGATCACTCGAGCTTCGACCGTTGCTTGTGGATATTCCGATATCCGATGATATCCTTTTATGTTCTAACGATTATCTTATTAGCATAACTCATAAACGGCTTTTAGGTTATTCGTTTTACCCTTTCCATGCTTGAGATTAAGCATTCGACTTTCGTCTCTCGTATGGGGGTGTTTTGCTCTTAGACTCGAAACATTGAGGACAATGTTTAGTTTTAGTATGGGGGTGAGTAGATAATTCACCTTGATTACGTCATCATGCAATCCAATTTTCATCTTTTTGTTATCGTTTTATGCAAAATAAGGCTAAAAATGGCCAAATTTTAAATTTTTTCTAATTTTTCATAAGTGTTTAAGACACTAATGTAGGTTTTCCGATGGTGAGAATAAGAGTATTTTTTGACTCAACCGTGCGTGTTGAGCACTTAGCTTCGATTCCTTAACTATTTTAGGCTAAGTCTCATTAAATTGAGGACGAGAAATGATTCAGTTAATTATAAGTTACTATGCTAAATGTAGAGTACTCATATTCTTTCAAAAACTCATGTGTCCTAATTATTTGCTTTTTCTCCCTACGCTTTTATAATAAATTGTTAATAAATATTGATTTAGCGGTTTAATCTCTATTGTTGGTTTCTAATTTGTTTTAGTAGCTTCCATGTAATTAAATTAGGAAAAAATTAAGGTATCGCATGCGTCACAGTTTTGAAGTATTGGCAACCCGAATAATCAAAGGCTTCCCCCAATAATAATTTAAGTTCCTCTTCACCTAAATCAAGCAAAAAATCGAAGCTCACAAGGCTGAAAAATCTATGCAAAATTGAAAGTTAATGTCTTAAATCTTGAAGCCTTAATGATCCAAAATTTGCCTTAGCGTGAGGATATACGTCAAGTCATAATAAACACCTCATGGCGAGGTTAAATAAAAGACAAGGGCAAGACCAAAGCCATAATAAACACTTCATGGTGAAGTTAAATAAAAGGTGGTGGTAAACCAATTCTAAATTGGTAATAAGTCTCATGTTCAAAACCGTTATAAAACCGTGTTTATCGATCCTTTTTGTTGACTTAATTTTTTGACATCGTTGTCTATTAGGATGAATTATTAATTCGATGATTTTGGTTACACCGTTAAGGCTCTATTTTTGGACCTAATTTCTATTCATGCATAAGTCAATGATGTATCCTCGTGATCATTAAGACAAAAATAAAATATAAGAGATACACCTTAGGAATAAGGGAGTTTAAGTACGTGATTAGAGCATATGAGTAGTGTTAGCATTACTAACTTATAATGACAATGATCTTGTTTCACGCTTAGCATGGAATTCGGTGAAAATTGAGGACGACGAAATTATTTCTAACGAAGCATTCACGTGTTCTTATTCTATGATCCTAGACGTCCCATTTCGCGATGAAAACAATACATTATGTCTAAAACGCATGTAATAGTTTATTTAAATTTACGTTTCAATAAATGTCACCTAAAAATGAATTTTGGAAGTGCTATGATACTTAATACTACCATTCCGTGAGGGCACGACAATGGTTTAGTATGGGGGAGTGATGAGACTGCATTTATACACAGTCTCATCGTCCAAATCGGGCTTAAAACGCTTAAAAATATCATAAAATACCCCAAAATATGCTTGTGTTTGTTCATTGTGTATTTTAGGTATGGATATCGTGAATTTACCAAAAGATTACAAGAATCAAGCAAAAACGAACATGGGAAACGAAGCCGCACCAAGAACCGGATCCGAACGATGAATTTCCAAAGAAGTCCTTGATGTTTGAAGATTTGTCAAGATTGGTCCCTCAACTTATGAATACTTGTCACTTTTGGCCCTTGTAAAAATCCAAAATTACAAGTTTGGTCGTTAAGGATGAAGATTATACATGCTTGGTCCTTAAAGAATGAGGAAAATTACACTTATGATCCTTGATTCAATGAGTTATAAAAGAGGAGGGACTGATTTTGCAATATCACCAAAATACTTAACAAAAGAATGGAATAGAAAGTTGGCCAAGAATTATTTACATACTTTTTAGAAGAGGAGGGACTATTTCTGTTGGGTCAAAAGTTGATGAGTCAAACACTATGGAAACAAGAAAGACCAAATAGGACATTATCACTGCTAGAATTCCCACTGCTGAGATCCCCCTGCTGGAATTCCCCCTGCTGGAGTACTTTCCCATGCTAGAGCAAGTTCCCCCTGCTGGAGTACTTGCCCCTGCTAGTGTACTTCCCACTGCTAGTGATAAGTATGAAGATTTGGTCAACACAGGATAAGAATGAATAAGTCAGTTTTGATTTAGTCATTAATACTTTATTTAGTTTCCATGTATCCCTGGGTTCCTTAAGTTATAAAAGGAACCACCAGGCATAGGTTTTATTCACTACTTCCAACACACAAAATGTAACCTACTGCTTGTTTGATCTCTAGGTGTGGGATTCAATGTACACACACCTAGAGTAGTTTGTGTTAATCATTAATACAAACTCTCTTTGGGAATCTTTCATCTTGTTAAACATCTTGTTCTAATCATTGTTCTATTCCGCTATGATTCATCATATGAATAATGGTTATCCTAGATAAAACGGTTTCGACTGTTTGAGTCTAACGATTCAATGGATTCAACATGTGGTATCAGAGCGGGTGGCTCGATATCTAGGAGAATCAAGATGTTTTTTTTGTTGCTGTGAAGATCTAGGGTTTATGTTAAAACCCTAGGTAATTAATTTTTGTGCTGTGAAGTAAAGATGATGTTTAGGGTTTATTGAGAGGGTCAATTTCTCAAAGCCCTAAATATATTGATGTTTAAAAATAAGGCTGTTTATTTGACGACCGCTTCGGAAATAATGGTCTTGATTGACTGAGATGAGATGCGTAGGTAACACAGTGCGTCTCATGTTTAGTGTCTCAAGATTATTATTTTTATGTCGTTGATTAAAAGCAGAAGATATATTAGACAAACGTCAATGAGGGATTACGTGGGCCCAGGCAGAGAAAAAGCAAATTGATGGTTTAATATTGACGTGAGAAAAGTATTAATGGTCCATTTGTATCTATCACGTGGGTTTGGTTTTCCATTAAAAGAAGGTATGTGTGGTCCATTCACGTGACCTAGGGGGCAGAAGTATTAATAATGAAGAAGGACTGTGATCATGGTCCACAGTGCAATAAGATTCGAGTGGCAATTTGATCTTTCTCGTGAGATATAATGAAGGTAATATATTAAGTTTATGGTTTTTTTTTATACGGCTGATGTGGGGTCTTGAGCAAATAATGAAACGAAACATGTACAGACATATTACTCAAAAGATTATTGCATTATTGGGGTTCACATGGGCTGTTACTGTTTGATCTAGTCAATTTGTGTTCACACGAATTGATTAAAGCAAACTAGTGTCATTCACGTGGGGTATGGACCCATGTTGAGATTTGTTTGTTGCAGCAAAAGGAAACTGGTCATTCAATTGGTTTGAATGTGATATGATTGGTTGTGATAAAGAACGTGGGTCCGATTGGTGGTTCACAGAAAGAATGATAGCAAAAGTAAATTGAATATAAACGCAATGAGGTTTATTCATTCAGTATTATTTATTCGATGTGAGCCAATGGCTACAAAGTTATCATAGCAGGTATATTTTTCTCAGTAGGTATATTTTTATTGCATTGTTTTTGTTATTTATTCCACTGTTATAAATTCATTCCCAAGTTGTGTGGGTTTAGCACAGTTAATAACAAAAACAGTGGCATTAAAAGTTCCCCCTGCTTTTGAAAACTATTCCCCCTGCTTTCATTAAAAGAAGCCCCTGCCACGATCCCCTGCCTTCAATAGTTCCCCCTGCTTTCATTAATAGATTCCCACTGTTTTTGAAAGTTCCCCCTGCTGTCAGATATGAGTTTTGGGACAGCAAGGTTTTGGAGTTTGGTTATTCACAGCAACTGATCTTAAAGGTATAAAAGGCTTTCATATTGATTGTTTACATAGTCATGAAGGTAATTGACTATTGGCTATTTGAAGATGAAGTATAATTGGTTGAGAATGTGTTTTATTCATGCTTTATTCCGTAATGATGCATTGACAAAAATACGCAAAGGTATGAGATTTTTCTTAGGTTGCTCTATGCTCATATTTGCTAAGATATTGGTTTTTGTCAAGAGCCTCATCCACTCCCTATACATTCTGAGATGTATACGTTCGCTGTTATGTGGATATTACATGGTATAATACACAGATTCGGGTTTTTCTACTACTACATCAAATAGGTGATACTGAATTTTCTTCGCTTATGATTATTACTTTCAAAGCCTACAGAATTGAAGATTCATGAATGACTAGCACACTTTAAGGGGAAGCTCATTTGATAAAGTGTTAGTCATTCACATATGACGTCAAGGTGAAGATTTTTGCTACTTCTCATTGGTATTAGTACAACTAGTGTGAGTATCTACTGCTCAAAATCATTTTTTATTAGGAACACTATCCCCTATGTGCTTCATGGAGGGTATTTTGAAAAGTAGAATACTTGGGTTTGATGTATGATATTGGTTAGTATTAGTTGAAAATCAAGGTTGTTCACATAGAAAACCCCTATTTGATCATGTCAAAAAGGGGAAGTTGTCTACAAAGAATGTTCAGCCTGTTGATCTTTGGTGTTGTATGTTTAAGGGGAAGTGTTTTGACATCATCAACTAGGGGAAGATTGTTGGGTCAAAAGTTGATGAGTCAAACACTATGGAAACAAGAAAGACCAAATAGGACATTATCACTGCTAGAATTCCCACTGCTGAGATCCCCCTGCTGGAGTACTTTCCCCTGCTAGAGCAAGTTCCCCCTGCTGGAGTACTTGCCCCTGCTAGTGTACTTCCCACTGCTAGTGATAAGTATGAAGATTTGGTCAACACAGGATAAGAATGAATAAGTCAGTTTTGATTTAGTCATTAATACTTTATTTAGTTTCCATGTATCCCTGGGTTCCTTAAGTTATAAAAGGAACCACCAGGCATAGGTTTTATTCACTACTTCCAACACACAAAATGTAACCTACTGCTTGTTTGATCTCTAGGTGTGGGATTCAATGTACACACACCTAGAGTAGTTTGTGTTAATCATTAATACAAACTCTCTTTGGGAATCTTTCATCTTGTTAAACATCTTGTTCTAATCATTGTTCTATTCCGCTATGATTCATCATATGAATAATGGTTATCCTAGATAAAACGGTTTCGACTGTTTGAGTCTAACGATTCAATGGATTCAACAATTTCTGCCAAGACACTTAAACTCACCCCCACCAATCACCCAGCCACATCACCACACTCCACCACCACAACCCACCACCTCACTACATCCTCCACCTCACCATTCCACTTAACCCCTAAATTAATTTATTAAAACGATTTTTTAACTCGTTTTTATATACTTAATATAGGCGGTAAACTAATACTATTCATAAATCTTCCCTAAATCCTAACGTATGAACCCTAATCCTATTTTTTTAATAACAAAAATTAATCAACAAAAACCTCCAGATCCCTAACATACAAACCCTTAACCCCAACCCCACTCACAAAACCCTTACCTCATGACTAGAATGACCCCACATAGGGTCCCCTGCTTGTTCATAAATGGCAAAAGATGAATCAAAACACAAAATCAATGGCCTAGCACGTTTTCTTGTTCTCCAAAGCAACAATGAACGATCTTGATTCACTTTGGCATGCTGGCATCACATGGACTTGGCAGATTCTTCACAAGAGTACACAAGGCCAGAATTTGAGAACTTTGACCAAGGGTACTTCAGGCAATTCAGTGGCTAGGGTTTAGTTCTCCTCAATGTAATCTAGAAGCTTCATAGTGCTAGTATAAATGAAGGTCACTTGTGACCTTCATTCTTGTTCCAAAAATTTTGTAAACCTCTCTTTTTTAATAGTTAAAGTGAAAAGTTAAGCCTTGCAATATCTTTGTGTTCCAACTAGTATAACATGTTTCTTTAATTCATTTATATTTCTGCAATCTTCATTTCAATTTTGACCAAAAGCTTTTTCAGAAATTCAAAGTTATTTTGGTTAAGGTTTTAGGACCCAAGGACTATAGGTTGGATGTGTGTATGGCTTGATAAAATATGCAAAAGAAAAACTTATAACCCTTGTTATATTTCTGTTGAAATACCATAGTTCACTTGAAAATTCTTTGTTCCAATTTTTGATTAAAGATATCAATATTTTGTTCCACCATCATAAGCTCTTAAGCAAACTGACTTAACAAATCAGTTTGCTTAGAAGTTTTTGAAGTTTGTTACTGCTTTTACCCTTGAGGTGTGTTTTGTTGTTTCTTGTTTTGTGTAGGAACTCAAAGTATAGATTAGTTCCATCTTTCAGTTTTCACCCTTTGGTTCAGTTGTTGAACCCCTAACAAAGGGATCTCACCATATATCAGCAAAAAGTTCATGAGCCCCTCTTCAATCCAGGAAGCCAAAGAGAAAAGATTTTGGTGTGTACTTGGGTTGAAAGAACCCAAGTGTGGTAACCTTTCTTTTTCTCATTTTGTTAGTTGTCATGTTTAGAAGCCTATATGAACTTTTGTGTGTGATGTTCTTGTGATATGTTTTTAGTTTGGTACTCTTTAATTCATAAATTCCAATGTGTATTTATTAATTTGTGCATTTAGTTAAGTGTGGTTTCAAATCTCTTTCAAACTTAGGTTCAGTTTCTTTAAGGACTGTTTGGTTTTACTTGAATCTTGCACTAAGTGACAAGTTTGTAAGGTTAGGGTAGACTGAGCACTCTTTCATAGGTTTAGGAAGATAGATTTTGCAATTTACTTTAAGTTTAGTTCAAGAATGGAAGTTATGTTATTCATGAAAATTGTCCAAAGTTCCACATACTAGGTTGTGGGTTCAATATTTGGGTCTTGTGGTTTGAATTATTGCCCATAGCTTGATTATGAGTTACAATAGGATTGCATGTTGTTAGTTTAAGTTTTGGTTAATCAGTTTGCTCAATAGGATAGCTCAAATTTCACCTTTGTGCCTAGAAGATCAACTAATAGTACTTTTCTATGAACCATATGCACCAGCAGACTTAGGAACTTAGGTTCTTAGTTTTAAGACTTGATTGTTGTTTCAAAGCTAGTCTAAGGTTTAATTTAGGATAGGGTAGTTTGTATTAGGTTTTGTCAGGATTTGGTGGGTCAAAAATACCATCACAAACTCACTGATAAGCCACAGACCCACCAGACCCACATCTTAGATATCAGTAACTTGTTTTGCTAGATTTGTGTGCATATTGTGTTTGGTCTTCCTGTTTTTCACTTGTTATTGACCCCCCACACTTCCATGAGTGTGGGGTGCCCTTGTTTCTAATTAACACCATCAAACAAGCAAGAAAACAAGCCAATTCGTGTTTCTGTGATAAGTAGTGGGAACAAAGTTCCCGCTGGTAGTTTTGTTGTTCCCACTGATTAGCTACAAGACAAAGTCCAAGTGAGGTGTCACTATCAGTTTGTTAGGGTTTTATCTTTAGTGATCATTTTTCAGTGTTTTTCATATTTTTTAATTTTCTTAGGATAAGTTATTTATTTTAAGATTTTTAGAAAAAGAATTTTATTTTTCTGTTTATTTTACTATTTTTAGCATTATTTTTAGTTTAAATTAAGTTTTTAATATTCTGTTTTTGTCTTATTATAGCAAAAATTACTTTTTTAAATTTTTTCCATTTTTCTCAAGTTAAGTTAAGTAAATTAGAATTTTTGAAAAAGTAAATTTATTTTTCTCATTATTTTATTACTTTTTATGATTATTTTCATTTAAAAAGTGTTTTTAGCCTTTAAAAAGTAGAAAAATAGTTTTAAAAATTTAGGAAAAATACTTTTTACCCATTTAATTAATATAAGTAAGATATTTGTTTGATAAAATATAATTTTGGGCTTTTTGTTAATTATATTAAATTTTAGGGCTTTAATTAGAATTTAAAATTGAATATTTAATTAATAAAAAGTTTTAAAATTTACTTTTTGAATTTTTATTCTTATTATTCTAGACTTAGTTTTGATTTTTAATTCATTTTTAGTTTAAATTTTTAATTTCATCGCGTTTTATGTCTTTACGTATACGTTTTACGTTATTCGTCGTAGTTTAATCGTAGTGTAACTCGTCATTTAATTTTCTCTCTTCAAACCCAAAAACGACACTAATCCAAACTTGATTTTATTATATTGGCACATAATACACACACCTCCTTCGAGAACGAACTTGAATTTTCATCTTTACGGTTTTCCTAAACCGTATCGATTAATACTTATCGGCTTATACTCTCTTTTTTTCCTAAAAGAGGTGTATTTTACTACTATCATTTTGGCGCCGCTTCCGGGGAGGTGTTTAGTGCCATTATACATATCGTGTTTGTGTGAGTAGTGCGTTTTTGCTTTTCATTTTTGGAAAGCGTAAATATTGTACATACTCGTTTGTTATTTTTCTACTATATTATAAATATCCAAATAAATCGTGTTTAGTTACCCTTAATTAAACACACAACAATCTTTTTTAAAAACAATCAAAAACCAAAAAAATTGAAAAACGAAAAACCCCAAAAAGAATCTTCTTTGCTACCCTCATTATACTTTTAGTGCATGCGCACTCGATCGAAGGACTATACGAATTCTAGCAACGCTTCGAATCGACTCTATTGAAATGGAAGGAATCGAAAACGAAGACGTGATTTAGAAACCGACGTTCCTAATATCGTTATCGAAACCGTAGACAAGATGGCCGACAATCGTTCGATCACATTCGGAATTTTGATCGTCTTTTGGCCACGATCAAGTTTAAAAACGTCGACATCGATGTCGTTAAGCTTATGCTTTTTCCGTACTCGCTCGATGGTACAAAAATACATACATCAATTTTGGAGCCACTGCCGGGGATTGGTACGAGAAAGAGCCACCTAATTCTATAATTACGTAGAAGGATCTCATTTCCAAGTTCGTTAATCATTTCTTTCCGCCTTCGAAGACCACGTTTTTCAAAAACGAGATCACGAGGTTCGAACAAAAGCCGAATGAATCGTTTAGAGACGCAAGGGATCGTTTTAAGGAATTACTTAGGCAATGTCCTCACCATGGATTTTCCGAGTTACACCAAATCGATACGTTTTATAACGGTCTTAGTTTTTAAGAACAAGATTCGTTAAATTCTGCCGCCGGTGGCAATTTTTTGTGTAAAACTCCGAAAGACGCTTTAATGATTATCGAAAATCGATCCAAGGTTTACCAACTCCGCAACAGACCGACTGTTTCCAATGTCGCTAATGTTAGTAATTCTAATCGCGATATTGAGAGGGTTGATGCGAAATTCGATAAGTTGACGAATGTGTTTACGTCGTTCTTAATCGAGATGCAAAAGAAAGATGCTCCCGCTACGGTGAAAGCGGTTGAGGCATCGTGTACGTTGTGTGGTGGACCTCATAATTATTACGAGTGTGCTGCTACGGATGGCCAAACATCGAGTGTAAACGCGTTAAATGGAAACAACAATTTTCAAAATCAAAACAACGCGGGTCCATCACAAGGTAATTATAACCAAGGAAACAGTTTTTCAAATCAAAACCGAAACAATTTTCAAGGAAATAATCAACAAGGAAATTTTTCGAATCAAGGAGGTTATAATCAAGGTCGAAATTTAGGTTGGCAAAATCGAGATAACAACAATCAAAACTTGAATTTTTCAAACAACGCTAATCAAGGAAACAATTTTTCAAGTGCTAATCAAGGAAATTTTCAAAGAAATAATCAAAACCAAGGGAACTTTAATTCTAATCAAAATAGTTCGTCAAACGAGTTTCAAGAATATATGAAAACGAATGAGGATAATATGAGACGATTAGAGGGACAAATTGGTACTTTGAAAAACGACTTTTCCAACACGTTGAAAAATCAAAACATTAAAAAGGACAAATCGACAATAAAAAGATGTTTCGGCCATAATGAACAAGTCTTCAGGTGCGTCATCGAATTCGTTGCCTAGTAACACTGTACCAAATCCAAAGGAACATGTTAAAGCCACCTCGTCTCGTGGAAAAAGTCGTGTGATTACCCCAAACCTTGATGTTTTTAAAGTTGTTCCTTCTTCTCAACCCTCGACTTCTAAAACGCCTTCATGTTCTAAAGTCGAGGGGATGAACATGGTGACCAAGGAAAAGAGTGCACACCCTCGTGTACCTCAAATTCCAACCACAGTTCAAAAAGAGAGCTTTATCGACCTTACCCAAATAACCCTTGAAGAAACTTGTGCTTCGATCCTTCTTAAAAAACCCAAAAGGCATATGCCGAGAACGGAAGAGGATCCAGGCCAATTTCTACTACCTTGTGATTTTTCCGAGATTGAGGGATGTTTAGCCCTTGCTGATTTAGGTGCTAGCATCAATCTCATGCCTCATTCTTTGGAAATTGATGCAATTGCCAAGACTTACCCCCACGAACATGACAATCGAGTTAGCAAATTGTACGCCTTTAAAACCAATTGGAATAGCCGAGGATATCTATGTTAGAATTGGAACGTTTATTTTTTCCGCGGACTTCGTCATATCCGATTATGAGTGTGATCCTAAATGTCCCATTATTTTAGGTCGACCCTTTTTATCGACGGCTCGAGCCGTAATCGACGTTCACGGTGGGAAATTAACTATGAAATATGGGAGAACAAAATGGACTTTTTCACGAATAGATCCCAAGTTTCAAATGATCATGATAAAACCGAGGTTACTAAAACCGATATTTCAAAATTCGATAATGTTAAAGCTCATACTTTAGCGGAAAAAATGAGGCTAGATGCATATTTTAAAAGAATGAAATGAACGGTTTTAAAGATGATGATTTTAATGATAAAGAATACGTTTACTTAATTCAAAAGGGTATTCGTAAATTTATGGATGAAAAATCATTTTGGGATATATTCGGCGAACAAAGTGAACCACCAATTCCGAAGGGTGACGTTAGTGCCATCACGACAATGACCAAAATGGACTCGTCTTCACCACCTTCGAAGGACCATGACTTTGAGGCCCATACTTCTAAGCCCATTGAAGTGCCTCCCACTCCTAGCCCCAAACCTATTAACGCTAAGGAAGTGGCCCAACCCAATGCAATATCACCCATCATAGAAATGTCACCTAAGCATAGCCCAAGGGCTTGTAAGACCATGGTTCCGAATCTCGAGAAATTCGCTCGAGAACTTGCTCACATCGACACTTTCTTTGATGACGATGGTGATTTTGCCGAGATCGACCATATACTTGCTAATCTGCCATCCATCTTCAAAGATTTACCCTTTGATAAATCTTCAAATGAAGAGGACGATCTCATGTCGGCAAATTCTTATGATGATAAGAATGACGACACTTTCAAAACATACTCGAATTTCGTATACGAACCTATTTTTCATCATAATCCCATTTTTGATGAAGAATTCGAGAACGTTGACGACCATATCATCGATCCTCCTTCGTTTCACAATTGTGATGATGAAGAATTCTTTAAGGAGGTCGATGAATTTCTCGCTATAGACACGAATCCCATTCTCGGTTACCTCATAAACACTCCTCACTTGAGAATGACTTTTACCACATTCGTGAGGATCTAACTTATCAACGATCCCCATAAAAGAATGATGGTTTTGTGCTTGATCGTGATCTCTTCGAGAGAGTTTATAAAATCATCAATGAGGGGAATGACAAACCTTGGTTCGACAAGCCTATCTATGACGAAGAAATCGATTAGATCGTCATTCATGAGGATGACGAATATGTTGACCCCGAGGGGGCGGTGTTCTTTATTGACCACCGTTTTGAGAATTTATATAATCCACCACCCCCAATCCACCACCCCCACCCGCGACTTAAATGTGAGAATTTTTAGTGTGCCTAACATCGTCTTAGAAACGCCAAATATTTTCGACATAATTCAATCGGGTTTTCATAAAGAGTTTTTGAACGATGAAAAAGGAATATAAACGACAAGTATTAAGCGTTACGTTTTAGGAAAAACGTAATACCGAATAAGTGCGAGTTCGTTCTCGAAGGAGGTGTGGGATGTGTGCCAATAATATAAAAATCAAGTTTGGATTAGTGTCGTTTTTGGGTTTAAAGAGAGAAAATTAAAAGACGAGTTACACTACGATTAAACTACGACGTAAATCGTAAAACGTAAACGTTATGACGTAAAACATAAAACGTAAACGTTATGACGTAAAACGCGACGAAAATAAAAATTTAAACTAAAAACAATTTAAAATTTAAAACTAAGTCTAAAATAATACTCCCTCCGTCCCAAAATTATAGTCCACGTTTCCTTTTCGGTTTGTCCCAAATTAATTGTCCACTTCTAAAATTTCTATAAATAGGTATGAATTTTAGATGGAGATTACTAGATTACCTTTAATTGAAATCAATATTACAAACTTTAAAAAAGTTTTAAATTAATTGGTTAAGGGTAAAACTGTCTTTCTGCAAAAAGTAAGAGAGAGAAAGCTGAAAAAGTGGTACTTTTCTAAAACTGTGTGTTTTTTGTCGGGGGACAATAATTTTGGGACGGAGGGAGTATAAATAAGATAAAAATTCAATAAATAAATTTTAAAACCTTTTATTAGTTAAATATTCAATTTTAAATGCTAATTAAAGCACTAAAATTAAATATAATTAACAAAAGTCCAAAATTATATTTTATCAAACTATAAAATCTTACTATATTAACTAAGCACTAAAAAGTATTTTTCCTAGATTTTTAAAACTATTTTTTATTTTTAAAACGCTAAAAATTAATTTTTAACTAAAATAATGATAAAAATAATAAAATAATGAGAAAAATAAACTTACTTTTTCAAAAATCTTAAATTACTTATTTAAACTTGAGAAAAATGAAAAAAGTTGAAAAAAGTAAATTTACCCCTAATAGGAGAAAAACAGTTTAATTAAAACCTAATTAAAACTTAAAATAATGCTAGAAAATAATTAAATAATGGAAAAATAAAATTTTCTTTTTTAAAAATCTTAAAATAACTAACTGAACAAGGGAAAATTGAGAAATTTGAAAAACACTAAATTTTACCCATATAAGACAAAAACAGAATATTAAAAACTTATTTTAAACTAAAAATAATGCTAAAAATAGTAAAATAAATAGAAAAATAAAATTATTTTTTCTAAAATTCTTAAAATAAATAAAAAATCAAAGAAAAAATTGAAAAAACAATAAAAAGCTAATTTTAACTCACTAAAGACAAAATCAGACCAACGCTGATAGGGACACTTGGCTGGTTTTGTCTTTTACCCTAGCAGTGGGAACAAATACACTACCAGTGGGAACTTGGTTCCTACTAATGAACCTCGGAAAGTGAAATGGACGATTTTCTTGCTTGTTACTTGGTATTTTTTTGGAACAAAGGGCACCCCCACACTCAGTGGAGTGTGGGGAGTCAAGAGCAATAAAAAACGATCAGATTCAAGCAATAGAAAGCACAGAAACAACCAAACTCGGTTATTGATATCAACTTTAGGGGTTTGGGGTGTTTTTGCTGAACTACTTGACAACCAAATGAATTTATGCAGCTAATATCTTGAACTAGAACACACTTAAGCAAATACTAACAACTAAGGCTCCTATGTGAACTTATGATCTAGCTAATGATCAAATTATAAGACTTGAAACACTTAAATAAGGATCTTAGCAGCTCACTGATTTTAATGACTGTTTTTACTGAAAACATGCAAACTCTAAATTTTACACTAATGAAATGAAATAACATGCATAAAACATCTACCCTAATCTATCAGATTATGTTCAAGCCCTTTTAACCACACCTAGGAGTCACCCATAGTATGCAAAAAGTAAACCCAAACACCCTTTTTGAAAACTTATCAGAATATTTCCAAACAAGCTTATAACAAATTAATCCAAAACACTTCTAAGATCTATCTAACTTGCTATTTAAACAAAAATTAAGCATAAACACGGTACTACAATGAAACACTACAAGAACATGATCATAGAATTTTCACAAAATTCACCAAAAACCCACAGTTATGCAACAATGAGGGTTCAAGCCTTAGGATTTTACCTTGTAGGACCCACATCTAGGCCCCACTATGGCTGAGGCCATCTCCATGTTAGCAAGGTAAGTGTCTTATGAAGAGCTTTTGTAGAGGAGGACTAAAACAGTCCACCCAGCCCAAGACTACAAAAGTCAAGGGCTTGGGGTATGTCTTCAATGCCTGCACACACAAAACAACAAACGATAAAAGTGACCAAGAACACTAATAGCTTGGTGTCAACAAGCTGTTGGAGATATTGGTATGGTGAGAAAATAATCAGAAAACAATGGTACTTTCCAACCTTCAGGGTAGAACAAATTTTGACTTGGGTTTAACAAAACAAGAGAGTAACTCACGGATATAAATTCACACCAGTTTGAAGGTGTTAGATTCAAACTGCTATGATCAGTTATATCCCTAAGGATCCCAAAGATTTCCTCAAAACTTTTTGAATAAAAACTTTGGTAAGCAAATCACTTCCACTATATTAACCAAAACATGAAATGTAAATAACAAAAACAGAATTGGAACTCATAATATTCTCATTGCAAGGTTAATAAAACACTATAACTATTCATTTTAAAAAGTTTACAATAGAGAAAAAATCTGGAACAAGGGCTATACACACATTGTATGCTCCTTAAATACTACTACCTAAAACATTCTAGTGCTACTAAACCCTAAATGCTAAAAATCCGAGAATACCCTTGGGTTCAAGTTTGAAATTGGGTCAATGGTTCCATGTGATTGATTTTGTGTTGCCAGTTGTAGTAGATTGATCTTGGCCGTCTAAAAAGACTTTGGGAACAAGAAAATGCCTTTGATATGTTGATTGGTATGCAGATTCTCTTTATTCCATTTTTGGAGTAACATGGGAGCATGGGAGGGGACCACGCGAGTCACAGGATTGGGTTTTCATGAGTGGGTTATGGTGAGGATAGAGTGAATTAGTGATCTGGAGTGAATTAGGGGAAAACCCCTTGGTTTAGTATGATTTCGAGATTAGGGTTTATATGAGATTAGGGGTGATGAATAGTTAGGTTTAGTAAGGTTTAGGGATTTAAATGTTGTTCCCCACGTTTTTTAAGTTTAATAAACAGATTAAAGAAATCTGTTGATAAAAAGTGATAGTAGGGTGTGACGTGGTGTTGTAGGTGAGATGGAGAAGTATGATTGGATGGTTGACTAGTCAATGTGAAGTGGCAGGCTGTGATAGGTGGATGGGGGTTTGTTGTCTGGTCACTTTTGGCCCCTTGACTCCCAAAAACATTTCAAACATAGTTTTAGGCAGAATGTATTCCTTTCCCTTTGATTTAAGTTTGCTCTCATTGCTAAATTTGGCACAAAGTCTACCAAACTTTTAAACAAGGACCCCAAATGTAATTTGATTAGATTCAAAGGGCTTGTTTTGTGAAATCTTCAAACATGGAGGACTTTTCTTGAATAATATGATTTCTCCAAGGACTTTTCTTGTTAAATTGATACATGCGTTTTGTATGGTTCAATTATATTCTCTCGGTATCCTCTCGAATTGATCTCGGCTCTAAGTGGAATGATTTGTTCTTGGTTAATAAAAAGTGGTTGGTTTGTTTATCTATTTTAAACTAATGACAAGAATTTAAGTGTCGAAGAGTAAAATTAAAGACTTGAAAGTTTAAACTAAAAAGGCAAGTTAAAAGTAAATGCTTGAAAACTTAAAGATTATATTAGAGAAATAACTTGACATTCAATAAAAACTAACACTTGGAAAACTTTGTAAAAATATGAACTTAGTTAAAAAGTACTAAAAGAAAGTAAGATCGGACTATGGAAAACAAGCTTAAATCGGAATATCACAAAATAGGGCAATCGGAATGTATTCCGATCGAATGATCGGAATATGGTAACACCTGGTCGGAATGTCTTAAAATGTAGTCAATCGGAATACATAAAATGGAACCAATCGGAATATTGCTAAAGTACCCTAATCGGAATGTGTAAAAATTTGCCAATCGGAATAATCAAAAAGCATCATCAATCGGAATGTTCAACATAAGCTACAATCGGAATAATCTGAACTTGCTCAATCGGAATAATGGCAATTGGGACAAATCGGAATGACCTAAACCCTTTTCCGATCACACGATCGGAATGAGGGTTGTGTGCTTGGTCGGAATACAAGATCGGAAAAGGGTTTCACCCTTTCCGAAAATGATGCTAATCCGAAACTTCTTCAAGGGAAATAAGCTATTAGAATAAGCTAAAACCCAAAACTAGCTCGAATCCAATTTAAAGCTGAACAAATAAGCACTAAAAACAACTTTTCTACTTTTAATAAGCAAACGTATAAATCGAATCAATAAAAAGATGAACTTTTCATAAAAACTTTAAAAAGTAAATAAGCTAAATCAACAAATAAGCCAATAAGAACAAGGATCTTAAAGCTTATTCGTGTATAGACTTAAGGAAACATAAAAAGATTAACTTTTTAGGCACAAAATCATTGATGAACAACACGGATCATACTAGATTTGTACCAAAATCAATAAAAATCAAAGAAAGGAAGGATGAGATTAAAGATTAAAAGCTTAAAACTAAACTTGATTAATGAAAAATAATACAAAGTTTTGATCTTGAAATGGAAAAAGATGAAATCTAGTGAGAGAAAGTTTAGAACTTTCTCTCTCTAAAACTAGAGAGAATGTAAACTAAAAACTACCTAAAAGAACTAAGTGTCATTTTTTGTGAAGTAAAGTCCTATTTATAGGCAAGTCTTGTGGTGGTGGGCTTGTGATTGGGCATTGGTTTGGGCTTCTTTTTCTTCTTTCTTCTTTAGTCTTCACGCTTCTTTAAATAAACATTTCCGACTTGGATTTGAGAAGTGTCGGTGAATAATTCCAACTCGTCTTATAATCTTTTGTTTAATAGACTCGAGTTCTTCGACATATATGAATCTTCCATCTTTGGCTCTATTCTTTGATAAATGTTCAAATAGGCACAATGACTTCAAATCTTTTGCATCTCTTGGACAATAGACTTCGTCTTGAGTCTTTTTCCTCGATAAAACCCGTGCAATCCCATGTTTTCTTCAATATTCATCCGGTTGACTCTGAAAACACAATAAACACAAAAACCACGTGTAATTCCAAACAAATGATATTAAATACGTGTTTTGGTCCCGTTTTAGCCAGACTTAAGTGGTAAAAGGATGGGTGTTTTCACACCTATCAAATCCCCTACACTTAACCATTGCCATGCCCTCATGCAATGCTTAGTGGCAAAGCATATTTACACTTTTCTCATAATCAATCAACCTTGGCCTTATTAATATACTACTAAACAAAAATGAAATTTCTAAGAGAAATTAAAACTTGAAAGTAAACAAAAGGAAGGAAATAACTTGCAAAGAGATCAAGGACTTACATTAGGGCTTGGGTGTTGCGACGATTCATCACCCTCAAGTTTCACGTTCCCCAAACTAAGCTTATAAACGAGATCATTGTTATTATAAGTTAGCAATTCAAACACTTACACACATGGCTTAATTAAATGCTTAAACTCCCTTATTCCTAGGTGTATCTCTTATATTTTATTTTTGTCTTAGAATGATCATGAAGATGCATTTTTGGACTTATTTCGATAGTTATTTAGGCTGAAAGCAAAGTAGGACGATTTGATCAATAGTTAGCTAAAGGACAAAATCTCTTAAAACTGCTTCTCGGGATATCAAAAATTTCATATCTTGGCATAACTTGGTTCGCGATTTGAGACCTTTCTCGGGCCGATATTTGGCATGTACTTCATACTTCATATCTTGAGAGACGTTCTTGAGATAATGGTCTTCTCATCGTTAATAGAGTTTCTTCACTTGGAGACTTTTGAGGGGTACTCCAACTTTGTTGACCACGACTTCATGATTATTCTTCAATCTCTAATTGGGATTTTGAGATACAACGATCCGCCTCCTTTTCGGACTTGGATCTATTTATCCTCATACCTTGTTAGGGTCTTTTCGGATAGACTTCTCCATGATCTTTATGGGAGTTGATTGCTTTTCGTCGTGAGTCTTGATCCTTCATATTGATTTTGGGAATAATGCTTTTCACATCACTTTGGATCTTCAGCAATAAAATTGAATCCTCATGCCTTGTTAGGGCCTTTTCGGACTCGCCAATCTTCGCGCCCCGCTTCATAAGTTATGCCTTGGCTATGAACTCTTATCATTACCGAGCAACTTTTAAACGATCTTGGGCTAGAAGCTAAGTAACCTTTCAAATCGTACGACCTTACTTATTGCAGATAATTTATTAGCAAGTGATGGGAGGATAGGCAAATAATTACACCAAGTGAGCTTGCGCAAGAATACCGACTTATAATTGACTCTATCATTTCTCGTCCTCCACAATTTAAAATCTCAAGTAATGAGACTCGTGGATGCTTAGCCTAATAAACCAATTAAGGTCTACATGGTTAAGGATACTAGCTAGAATAAACTTAGATAAGTCTATTCGGGTTGAGTCAAAATAATCGCAACGGGCCTAATATGTCAAAGATTTCTAAACTAGCTACACCACTTTATTAATATTTTTGACTTTATTGCGGGATATATACATATGAAAGCAACGATAAAAATTTAAAAATTACGACTAAATGGCCAAAGTTAATTAAAAATTTGAAAAATGTTGAAAAAGATGATTTTCCGGTTAAATGAAGGCAATTTCATGGAAAAGTTCACTTAAAACTTCGATAGAAGTCCCCCTACACTTAAGATAAACATTGTCCTCAATGTTTAAGCATGTGGGAAAAGTTTCCCCTACACTTAGGACATTGTGCACGTTGGTTAACTCGAGTTAAGGAAGAGACGACTAAAGTGATCAATTTCAAATGTGAGTATGAAGAAAATTGAATCACGATAGTTGAGAGATAGAACCGGATTTCGGATAACACGGGAGCACGGTTCTTCAAAGGTTCCAAGAGTGCATTCATCCCTGTAATCACATCACCACACACAAAAACAAATACCTATAGAGGTCCCCCTACACTTAGGAGGTTAAACGGAAAAGGATAGATACTCGGGCTGCCTCCCGAGGAGCGCTTATTTTTGATAACCGAGTCACGAGCCTGACTCGACCCAAAATTAGTTCATGGGAAACGTGGTGAGGGATGGAATCATCTCCTGAGAGATGTCCTCACCAAAGTACAACTTCACTCGTTGGCCATTCACCTTAAAATTAGGTCCATTAGGTTGAGCGAGCTCGAGAGTACCATATGGAAAAATTTGGGCAATGGTGAATGGGCCGGACCAACGAGATTTTAGCTTGCCCGAGAAGTTTTTCAACCGAGAGTTAAAGAGTAAAACTTTATCTCCAACTTGGAACTCTCGGTTCTTAATCTTAGAGTCGTGAATGAGCTTAGTCCTCTCCTTATAGATCAAAGAGTTTTCATAAGCCTCATTACGGAGTTCATTGAGCTCATTGAGTTGGATCTTGCGTAGGTCACCGGCTTTGTTGATATCAAAATTGGCCCACTTCAAGGCCCAGTAAGCCTTGTGCTCCATCTCAATGGGGAGGTGGCATGCTTTCCCGTACACGAGACGATATGGTGTACAAACAATCGGAGTCTTGTATGCGGTACGAAAAGCCCACAAAGCATCATCAAGTTTATCAGCCCATGAGGCACGATGCTCTCCCACGGTCCTTTCAAGAATTCGCTTTAGTCCTCGGTTGGATATTTCAGCCTGGCCATTAGTTTGTGGGTGGTAGGCTGTGGAAAGACGATGATTTACACCGTACTTAGCCATGACTCTAGCAAATTGGTCATTGCAAAAATGAGTCCCACGGTCACTAATAATGGCACGAGGCACACCGAATCTAGCGAATAGAGATTTCAAAAAGTTGCAAACCACCCTTGCGTCATTAGTGGGTAAAGCTTTGGCTTCAACCCATTTAGAGACGTAGTCAACGGCAACAAGGATGTATTTGTTTCCTTTAGAAGAAGGGAATGGCCCCATAAAGTCGATACCCCAAACATCAAAGATTTCACATTCTTGAATGAAATTCTGAGGCATCTCGTCTTTATGTGTGATCTTGCCTTTTTTTTGGCAAGCATCACATCGTTTAACCATATTGTGAGCGTCACGATATATGGAGGGCCAATAAAATCCCGAGTCAAACACTTTTTTGGCGGTGTAGTTGGGACCAAAGTGACCACCGGTGGGTCCTTTGTGGCAAGCATCAAGGATTTCTAAAGTTGCCGGTCCATCAACACATCAGCGAATAATCAAATCGGCACATTGTTTGAATAGGTAAGGGTCATCCCAAAAGTAAGTCTTAATGTCGTTGAAGAACTTTTTCTTTTGCTGGGATGTTAACCTTTCCTTAAGAATTCCACCCGCTAGGTAGTTTGCAATGTCCGCAAACCACGGGGTTTCATCAGAAGTCGAGTTAATAGACATTAAGGTCTCCAAGGGAAAAGAATCATTGATTTATTTGTTCAGATGATCCCCCGGGTAAGGATCCTCAAGTCTACTGAGATGATCCGCGGCTAGGTTTTCCGCTCCTTTTTTATCGCGAATTTCGATTTTAAATTCTTGGAGAAGCAAAACCCAGCGAAGAAGTCTTGGTTTGGAATCTTGCTTTATCAACAAGTACTTCAACGCGGAATGATCGGTGTAAACGATTGTGGTGGAAAGGACAAGATAGGGGCGGAACTTTTCAAAGGCATAGACAACAGCTAAAAGCTCTTTTTCGGATGTCGTGTAATGCAATTGAGCCCCTGTCATTGTCTTGCTAGCGTAATGGATCGGTTGGAAGTGTTTGTTCACTCTTTGTCCCAGAACCGCACCAATAGCAAAGTCACTAGCATCGCACATCAACTCAAAGGGAAGCTCCCAATTAGGGGTAACCAAGACGGGTGCCTTAGTGAGCTTATCCTTAAGTGAGTCGAAGGCTTCAAGACACTCTTTGGAAAAGATAAAAGGAGTATCTTTTTCCAAGAGGTGGGTCATCGGGCGAGCGATTTGAGAAAAATCTTTGATGAATCGACGGTAAAAGCCCGCATGACCCATGAAACTTCTCCCACCCTTCACGGTTGAAGGTGGAGGCAACTTAGCTATAACATCGACTTTAGCACGGTCTACTTCAAGACCGGCCTAGGAAATTTTGTGTCCTAACACGATGCCCTCTTTTACCATGAAATGGCATTTTTCCCAATTAAGAACAAGGCGAGTGTCTTCACATCGCTTCAGCATACGTTCTAAATTGGCAAGGCAAGCAGAGAAAGAATCGCCATAAACCGAGAAATCATCCATGAATACTTCCATAGTGTCTTCCACCATGTCATGGAATATAGCCATCATACATCTTTGGAATGTCCCAGGAGCATTGCATAAACCAAAAGGCATGCGTTTGTAAGCAAATGTTCCGTAGGGACAAGTGAATGTGGTCTTTTCTTGGTCCTTGGGATCGATGGGAATTTGAAAATACCCGGAGAAACCGTCTAAGAAGCAGTAATAGTCATTACCAGCAAGACGCTCGAGCATTTGATCCATGAAGGGAAGAGGAAAGTGATCTTTTCTCGTGGCATCATTGAGCTTGCGATAATCAATACAAACTCTCCACCCAGTAAAGAGACGAGTGGGAATCAACTCGTTGTGTTCATTGGAAACAACGGTTATTCCGCCCTTCTTGGGCACACAATGGACGGGACTTACCCACGGCGAATCCGAAATAGGGTAGATCAAGCCGGCATCTAGAAGTTTGATAACCTCTTGTTTGATGACGTCATGAATTTTAGGATTAACCCTTCTTTGGCTCTGGATTGCGGGTTTAAAGTCATCTGCCAAGAGAATCTTGTGAGTACAAAAGTTCGGATCAATTCCACGGATATCGGAAATTTTCCAAGCAATTGCCTTCTTATGAGCTTTAAGCACAACGATGAGACGAGTTTTCTCTTCTTCTTGCAAGTCCTTAGCGATGATGACGGGTGACTTCTTCTCTTCTTCAAGGAACACGTACTCGAGATGGGGTGGCAACTCCTTAAGTTCCAAATCCGGAGGATTTTCGATGGGAGGCGTTTTCAATGTCGGAGTATCGATAGCAATAACCGTTGGAGATGGTGGAGAAAGATTGTCTTCGTTGAGAAGGTTTTCAAAGAAATGCATGTCTTCATCCCCATCGGTGGGAGAATCATCATTAGTTAAGTTCACATCTCCCATGGTGGCTTCAAGATCTTTCCAAAACAAATCACTATCTCCAAATAGAGACAGTGATGAATCCATAGAGGAAACGGTTTCAACATTGGGAAGAGAGGTAGGAATACTTTTGCAAGCATTTTGGAAGTGTTCTTCACAAGCCTCATCAAGAACGTCAATACAATTAACACTCTCGTTGGAATAAGGTTGTTTAGACAACTTTCCCATGTTGAAGACGATTTTATCGTCACCCACTCTCATGATAAGCTCACCGGCTTCAACATCGATGAGAGTGCGACCGGTCCTCAGGAATGGACGACCCACGATCAAGGGAACACGTGGGTCCATCTCGTAGTCGACGACGACGAAATCGGCATGAAAAGTGAATTTGTCGACTCCTACGAAGACGTCTTCGGCTATCCCCACTGGATAAGCAACCGTACGGTTAGCTAATTCCAAAGTCATTTTGGTGGGGACTAGCTCAGGGAGAGATAATTGCTTCCAAACGCTTAGAGGCACTAGATTAATACTGGCACCTAGATCGGCTAGGGCCATGCAATTCTCTACTCCCGGGAAATTGCAAGGGATTAAGAAACGACCCGGATCACCAAGCTTGGTTGGCAATTTCCTTAAGAGCACTGCAGAGCAATTCTCATTAAGTTGGGTGTTAGCAATATCGAGAAGCTTTTCCTTATCACTCAGAAGATCTTTAACATTTTCGCGTACTTAGGCATGTGAGCGAGAGCCTCAGCGAAGGAGATGTTGAAATTCAATTGTTTGAACATTTTAAGAAAGTTCGAAACCTGAATATCATCCTTGCTTTTGAGCTTCTCTTTCCTTAACCTTGAGGGATAAGGTATATCGGAAGAAGAGGAAGGCTTTGGGAGAATAGGATCACTCATATCCTTGGGTGGAGGAGGGGTAGAAGTAAGAGGTGGAGAAATTGGGGAAGGAGACGGATGAGGAATAGGAGCAGGTGACTCGTTCTCCTTAGTTACAACCACCGGTGGAGGTATAGGAAGCTCGGGTTCCTTGGTACCTTTGCCACTGCGAGTGGTGATTGCTTTCATCTCCCCTCTTGGATTCGCAACGGTGTTACTCGGAAGAGTACCCGAAGAAGAGGGTTGATTACCGTGGAAGAAACTAGCCATCATGTTTCTTAAGTCATTCGTTTGACTATCCATAGTGTTTCTTATATCAGCTCTCAGATCGTTCCCTTGTTTCACCAGGTCTGCTTTCAGGTTGCGCACTTCCTGTTGGAGATTGTCCATGAGGACATCGTTAGTCTTCATGTAGGTTCCAATGTCTTGATGTAATGTGGGGGTTTGGTTGGAAGGAGCATTGTATGCGGGTGGTTGATAAGCAGGTTGCTGGTAAACTTGGTTGTTTCGTTGAGGTGGTTGTTGCTGTTTGTGAGGTGGTATGTATGGTCCACGAGATTGTTGTTGTTGTTGAGGAGGGCGGTTGAGGTTTTGTTGTTGGTTTGGGTTGTTAGGATTAAAACCAGGTGGTGAGAGATAGTTGTTGGAGCGGTAACTAAGCAAGTTACGGTCACCTTGAGGACGAGCTTGATAAGCAGGTTGAGGATAGGTGCCATAAGCTACATTCACATTTTCAGAAGGGTAGTCTTGGGTGGCAATACAAGTGGTGTAAGAGTGAGGACCCCCGCAGATTTCACATGGTTGGCTAACAGCATTGACTTGAGCGTCTTTAGCGTTTTTAGCGTTGATGCTGTTAGTGTTGCTGGCGGTTTGGGTAGCAAGCGTTTCAAGAAGCGCAGTGATTTTGTCAATTCGCTTGTCGCTGTCACTAGTGCTAGCACTAGCGACATTGGTCCGAACACTCTTGGTTTGCACACGAGACTTATTCTCAATGATATCCCAAGCAGCATTGGAAGTCTTAGCCAAAAGATTACCCCCCGAGGCATTGTTTAGTGAATCTTGGTCACTCATGCTTAAACCATTATAAAAAGTATTAATTTGGTGCACTTTGGTAAAACCATGTTGTGGGCATTTTCTTAAAAGATCTTTGAAACGATCCCAAGATTCACTAAACGACTCATCGTACTTTTGTTCAAAATTGATAATTTCATTCCGCAAAGCGGTAGTACGAGAGGGTGGGAAAAAGTAATTGATAAACCTGGTCTCCAAATCCGTCCACGAAAGAATACTCTGTGGTGGTTCCTTAGCAAGCCAATGCCGGGCTTGTCCCTCTAAAGAAAAGGGAAAAAGTTGTAAACGGATTACCTCTTGTGGAACACCATTGAATTTGACCGTATTAGTGAGTTGTAGAAATCTCTTGATGTGGTCATGTGGATCATCAATGGTACGCCCCAAGAATGGTTGAGCAGAGACCATCTGGATAAAGCCTGATTTGAGCTCAAAGTTGTTGGCTGCAAACGCGGGTATAACAATTGGATCAGTGTTGCCATCTACATGGGCTTGCAGCAGTTGAATCATCGGGCGATTATCCGGTAGAGACTCATTGTTGTTGTTATTATTCATGTTGTTGAAAGGTGGGTTGTTGTTGTTATTATTATTATTTTGAGGTGGTATTTTGTTGTTGTTTTGTACACAGGCCATGTCTAAGTTATCGAGAGGCTCGGGCTCTTGATAAGATGTTGATCGAGTGCGCATACACCTGCAAAAGAACTAACAAAGAAAAAACAAAGCAAAAATATTTTTGGTTTTTATGTTTTTTAATTTTTTTGTATTTTTGAAAATTTTATATTTTTTTTGTGCTTTTGAAAGTTTTTATAAAAAAGTAACGTTCACGGGGAACGGATCCCAAAATCCAAGTTCTCACAAAAAACTTTTGATCTTAACGAGAAGAGCCGGCAGCGGCGCCATTTGATACATGCGTTTTGTATGGTTCAATTATATTCTCTCGGTATCCTCTCGAATTGATCTCGGCTCTAAGTGGAATGATTTGTTCTTGGTTAATAAAAAGTGGTTGGTTTGTTTATCTATTTTAAACTAATGACAAGAATTTAAGTGTCGAAGAGTAAAATTAAAGACTTGAAAGTTTAAACTAAAAAGGCAAGTTAAAAGTAAACGCTTGAAAACTTAAAGATTATATTAGAGAAATGAGTTGACATTCAATAAAAACTAACACTTGGAAAACTTTGTAAAAATATGAACTTGGGTAAAAAGTACTAAAAGAAAGTAAGATCGGACTATGGAAAACAAGCTTAAATCGGAATATCACAAAATAGGGCAATCGGAATGTATTCCGATCGAATGATCGGAATATGGTAACACCTGGTCGGAATGTCTTAAAATGTAGTCAATCGGAATACATAAAATGGAACCAATCGGAATATTGCTAAAGTACCCTAATCGGAATGTGTAAAAATTTGCCAATCGGAATAATCAAAAAGCATCATCAATCGGAATGTTCAACATAAGCTACAATCGGAATAATCTGAACTTGCTCAATCGGAATAATGGCAATTGGGACAAATCGGAATGACCTAAACCCTTTTCCGATCACACGATCGGAATGAGGGTTGTGTGCTTGGTCGGAATACAAGGTCGGAAAAGGGTTTCACCCTTTCCGAAAATGATGCTAATCCGAAACTTCTTCAAGGGAAATAAGCTATTAGAATAAGCTAAAACCCAAAACTAGCTCGAATCCAATTTTAAGCTGAACAAATAAGCACTAAAAACAACTTTTCTAACTTTTAATAAGAAAACGTATAAATCGAATCAATAAAAAGATGAACTTTTCATAAAAACTTTAAAAAGTAAATAAGCTAAATCGACAAATAAGCCAATAAGAACAAGGATCTTAAAGCTTATTCGTGTATAGACTTAAGGAAACATAAAAAGATTAACTTTTTAGGCACAAAATCATTGATGAACAACACTGATCATACTAGATTTGTACCAAAATCAATAAAAATCAAAGAAAGGAAGGATGAGATTAAAGATTAAAAGCTTAAAACTAAACTTGATTAATGAAAAATAATACAAAGTTTTGATCTTGAAATGGAAAAAGATAAAATCTAGTGAGAGAAAGTTTAGAACTTTCTCTCTCTAAAACTAGAGAGAATGAAAACTAAAAACTACCTAAAAGAACTAAGTGTCATTTTTTGTGAAGTAAAGTCCTATTTATAGGCAAGTCTTGTGGTGGTGGGCTTGTGATTGGGCTTTGGTTTGGGCTTCTTTTTCTTCTTTCTTCTTTAGTCTTCACGCTTCTTTAAATAAACGTTTCTGACTTGGATTTGAGAAGTGTCGGTGAATAATTCCAACTCGTCTTATAATCTTTTGTTTAATAGACTCGAGTTCTTCGACATATATGAATCTTCTATCTTTGGCTCTATTCTTTGATAAATCTTCAAATAGGCACAATGACTTCAAATCTTTTGCATCTCTTGGACAATAGCCTTCGTCTTGAGTCTTTTTCCTCGATAAAACCCGTGCAATCCCATGTTTTCTTCAATATTCATCCGGTTGACTCTGAAAACACAATAAACACAAAAACCACGCGTAATTCCAAACAAATGATATTAAATACGTGTTTTGGTCTCGTTTTAGCCAGAATTAAGTGGTAAAAGGATGGGTGTTTTCACACCTATCATAAATCTTCAAAGATGAGGGACCAAAGTTGACAATCTTGAGAACTTCAAGGACTATTTTAGAAATTCATCATTCGGGTCCGGTTCTTTGTGCGGCTTCATTTCCCGTGTTTTTGCTTGATTCCTTTAATCTTTTGTTGATTTCACGATATCCGTACCTAAAACACACAATGAACAAACACAAGCATATTTTTGGGTATTTTATGACATTTTTAAGAGTTTTAAGCCCGATTTGGACGATGAGACTGTGTATAAATGCAGTCTCATCACGCCTCCCACCATAGCATAAGGACAAGTAGACAAGATGATGTGGAAAGCCACACCATTCAGTACGGTAGCTCCTACCATCACTGAGACGATAATAACACCAACGTAAGTGTTATACCCTGTTGGGTCTGTATTTACTGACCCTAAAGCAACTCTAGGATTTGAATATAAAATCCCCCTAAGTGTTTCATGCTCAGTAGTAAGGCCAATCTGCTGAAGGATGACAAGAGGAACAAAGTTCCTACTAAAGACTTTGTAGTTGAAGGATGGTCAGCATTCCTCTTCTAGTTAACTTAGAATACAAAGGAGTCTTTGCTTCAAATACTAGGCGGTCTAGTTGCTGAAGAACAAGTACTAAAGAAGAGCTTTCAGTTCAGTTTGGTTGGACAATACCAAACTAAATGATGTTGATCTCCTCTAGGATACTAAAGACTCTTCAGTACTCTGATGGTTTGCATTAGGCGGGAAAGATAACTTTAAGTCAAACTAGGTTGCTTGTATAGTTAGCTATAAGTACAACCTTTATCTTTTCTAGAATAGTTTATTATTTACTTTGTACTCTTTATCCAGCATGGGCATCAACCACCCACTGGATAAACCCATGCATTGAAACATGCAAGTGCAAACCCTAGTTTTGCACTGCCTATAAAAGTAGTGTACATTGAGAGGGAAAGGGTTAACCAATACAAGAGTAGAAACTCTAGAAAACCTTTCTCTCTCAATACCAACTAAACCATATAGCCAAGAAGCATATGAACGTTTAGATTGGAGCTTAGACATTAAATTTGGTTATACGTTTAAGTAGAGGAGATCACAACCCATCGTCATTCAACCACTTTGTTATTCCGCAAACAAAGTGGGTTATAGATTCTTTATTTGATTCTAATAAAAGTCTGTACGTTGAAAAGTTACTGGTATTGTTGTTTTAATTGTTCATAGTTCTTATTTATTGTTAAAATAACACACTTGAGTCTTGGTAAAGAGTTATTACTTAAGGTTGATAAGTAATAACGATTTACAAGGGACCAACAAGTGGTATCAGAGCAGTTTGATTAACTAAACTCTTATTTTATTAAACTGCTCATTTAAAGTTTTCAAATCAAGATCTAAAAATGGCTCAAGTAATACCACAAACCCTAGAGTATAGAGGTGGCCAACTCAATGTTGCTCCTGTCCTAGAGGTTGCTAATTTCACAAATTGGAAGAAGAGGTTCCTTGTCCACATGGTTGGGATTGAACCTTATATCCTTGGAATCATTGAAATGGTCCATTTGTTCCCATGGTTGGGGACAATAGAAAACCTGAAGTACAATGGACTACTGATGAAAGAAAAGCTGCTAACCTAGACCAGCGACTTAAAAGTCTCATCATGTCTGTACTCCCAGATGACCAAATGAATTCTGTTGTGAATTGAAAAACAGCAAAATCTATATGGGAGGACCTTATTCTCTATCACGAGGGACCCTTTGATGTGAAGGAAACAAGAATCATGGATTTAAAGCTTCAATATAACACCTTCAAACACAAAGAAGGGGAAACCCTCACACAAACATTCACCAGATACAAAGAATTGATGAATGAACTGGTGAATGATGGTGTTGAGCTTTCAAAACTTGAAATCAACATAGTTTTTGTTAATGCATTGCCAAAGAAGTGGCTCAGGTTCTACCAAATCTTGAGAAATGCTAATCACATCAAAGATTGTGATCTGGCCTTCTTTTTGGGAAACTAAAATATGAAGAAAACCTAGTTGATAGGATTTATGAAGGCTCAAGCAAGCGTAAAGCATTAACCATTGCTACACCCTTGTCTACAGCCTTCTTCAGTGAGGCTGTCATCCAAGACTACCAAGATAGTCCTGATGATGAAGAAGATACAAGAATTAGTGAGGAATATCTGAATAACCTCAAAGAGTAATTTCATGAAAGAGCACTTCTGGCCAAGTCTAGAAGTTCCTTTAAGAAAGGAGGCAAGTTCTCCAGCACCACAAAAGCTTCAGTTGACACTGAATGCTACAAATGTGGGAAGACTGGTCACTTTGCTAGGGATTGTTACTCCAAAACATCCATTCCTTCTTATTCCTCACTAGCTCAATCTATACCATCTGGTCAATCATCATTTCAACCAAAACAAATTGCTTCAACTTCTTTTCAGCAAAACAGGGTTGAACTTCGACCAACAAAAGACTTTAAGGCAAAATACAGAGAAAGCAAGGCTAGACTGGCTCTCATGAGCACTAAAAGTTCTTCCTCCAAGGCTCCCAAGCAAGAAAAGAACAAAGGGCTCATTGTTGAAGCCTATGAATAGGATGAAGAAGATGTTTCTTCAGATGATGATGAATTAGTAAATGTGAAAGTGCTAGTGGCACTTGCTGATGATGAAGGGTCAAACTCCAATGTTGTGGCTAGAGAAAGTGCCAGAAATGGTGAATGGGTCAATATCACAATAAAAAAGGTACAAACTCTTCTTGATTTAGAAGATAAGGATGACATTAAATTTGTGTTTGATTACCTGTGTATTGATCTAAAATTTGTTGAAGAACAAAGAAACAACTTGTTTGAAAAGTATCATAAACTTGTTCTAAAACTTGATGATTTTGAAAGTAAGCTAATAGAGCTAAAAGAAGCTAAACTTGATGTACTTACTTTTCAACAATTGAACAAAGAGATTCTTGATGAAAATAAATCCCTAAGAGTTGAACTAAAAGAAGCAAAGGATATTGTTAAATCTTGGCTTAGAAACTCTGATAGGGTAAATCAATGCATTAATGAACAAATTCCTGCTCAAAAGAGGAAAATGCTTGGTGCTGAAGGATCCTCCAGCACCAACTCCTTTGATATTGTCTTTGTCAAAGCCTCAAATGAGGATGGTAGCTCGATCCCTAATGTTGTAAGGTTAGGTGAAGAGAATTTACCAAATCATGACACTGGACGTATCCTTCTTCCTGAGTTGCAAGAAAATGCTGACACTTCAGCACCTGTTGAATCTTTAGTTACTGAAGATGATCCAGATGATAATTTAGAGAATGAAGTAAGTACCCCACTTCCTCCTTTGGAGAAGCTGGCTGGTGCTGAACCCTCTACTGGACCAAAATCAATCCAGTCAATCATCAAGTCTCACACAACACACAAGGGTAGGTCCCCCAAACATGTCAAAATTGACACTTCAAAGAACTCTTCAGCTCCTGCTGAAGGTTTACATATAGGAACTACCTTTTCAGTTTCAACAAATAAAATGAAGAATGCTAGATCTGAGGAAGATGAGAGAATTTCTCTTGTCATGCAAGAGATCAATGATCTCAAATTGCAACTCATGCAGCAGCAAACACCAACTCGATTCAGAGATGAACCTTCAAACTCTCCCCATTGCAAGTACAAGACACAATTTAAAAGGGCTTGTGATCTATGTGGTCTAAACAACCATCTCACTGAAACTTGCCTAAAAGTGATTTATTGTACTAAATATGAGAGGACTGACCATCGCACTTGTGAACATACTCAGTATATGCTTGCTAAAACTAGTGTTGATGCTCACAACACTGAAGCATCTCATTCTAGGCGAAATATGCCTTTCCCACCATGCATTCATTGGTATGGGCAATCATCACTCAGATGACTGTCACTACTATCCTGTTTGTGATATTTGTAGAAGTTATGACCATTACACTCATGCAAATAATCGAGTTATCTCTCTCAGAAGTGGCATCAAACCAAGGAACCCAAACTCTATTGTTAAATGTTGTGAAACTTGTGGAAGTAATGTCCACACTACATCTGATCACAATCGTATAGAGTGGTTCAAAAGAGGTGACGCCCTTCAGACTAAGAAATCAAAAGCTGTTCAATCCTTTCCTTCCTCTTCTGAGCAATCTTATTCATCCTCATCCAAAGGATCATTCAGATCTAGAACACCTTCTAGGTCTAAAACACCCACCCATCAAAGGTGGGTTTCAAAACAAAACTGGCCACTTCCTTAACTTGTGTAGTGTGATCTCAGGAAGCCTATTTGGTACCTGGATAGTGGCTGCTCAAGGCATATGAATGGCACCAAAAGTCATCTGCACAAGTATAAGGAGGAACAAGGTCCCAAAGTTATGTTTGGTGATAACTTGATGTAGTAGAAATATGTCTTTTAGGAAAAAGAGCGTAAATGGGGTAAGTATTAACGAGTGATTTAGGAAAACCACAAGTTATGACCCAAATGGGGATCGTTCTCTCAAGGAGGCACGTGTGTTGTGTAATGAATGATGATATGTTTGATGATTTTATTAAGAAGAAAAGAGAAAAGAAAATGACGAAGACGTAAAAATAAAAATTAATAAAAATCACTACTAGAAAGTTAAGACGTAGAACCGTAAAAATCACAAAAATAAAAATTTTAACCTAAAAATTACTAAAAATCCACAATAATATTTTAAGAGTTTACAAAAATCAAAACTTGCTAAAACCTTTTAATTAATTAGATAATGACTTTTTAATGCTAATTAAAGCCCTAAAAATCACAATTAATTATTAAAAAGCCCCAAACAAGATCTAATAGTTTGTAAACCTCAAAAATAACCTAATTAAGCTAAAAACTATTTTTAAAAATTTTAAAACCAATTTAAACTATTTTTAATTACTTAAAAACTATTAAAATCTATTAAATCTTAAATTAATTCTAGAAAATAAATGAAAAGCCTAAAACTATTTGTAAATTTACAAAGTTCCTAATTTAATGACTACAATCTAGGAAAAATGAAAAAAGTAGAAAAAAACAAACTTTGAATTTTTAATAATAAAATAATATTAAAATATTCTAAAAAATAAAAAGTTTAGAAATAAATTCTAAAAAATTACCAAAAATCCTAAATATTCTAACTAAGATAAAAATGCAAATAAAAGTGTCTGAAACCTTTTTATTAATTTTATATTTAATTTCAAAGTTGGTAGAAAACCCTAAAATCTTATAAAATTAAAAATAAGACTTTTTGAAAACTTTTTGGGCTGTAAACCTCAAAATACTTAAATAAAAACTAAAAACTATTTTTCTAGAAATTAAAACCTATTTTAACTATTTTTAAATTAATTAATGAAATACGGCTAATTAAAAATGAATAGAAAATAAATAAATAAAGAGAAAATTACAAAACCTAGCTAGAAAAGTCCCTAGCTAGAAGACAAACCTAGGAAAAATGAGCTTGCACAAATAAGCTTAATAAATAAGCTAGAAAAGCCCAAATAAGCTACGGCTTTAATTAAATAAGCCAACACAAACAAACCTTTAGTAAGTAATGGAATGAACCTATAACGTAAAAACCCATCTGGATCACTGGTTAACACGCTAGCCCTTGGAAAGCAAGGTCGCGTGTTCGAGCCCAGGCAAGGTGAGGTTTTTGCAATTTTTTTTTCTTTTTTTTTTTTACTTTTTAAACTCAAATCCAGTAACTTTTTAACTCACAAAAACACAATCCCAAATCAAATCCAACAAAGATTAAGCCAAAAAGAAACCAAAACGTGCCCAGTTGAGCACTTGTTGACTGATGAACACAAGTGATATATTCACTTGTGAAAAGATCAAGAGGAGCTTGATTTTATGAGTTTTTGTGGATGTTTTATGGACAATGGGGCACCCTTGTACTCTGTTGAGTACAAGGAGTCAATGCAAGCTCAAAAACAGCAAGATCAAAGGCAGAATCAAACCAAATGCACACAAGTGGGTTGCTGATATACTAATGCTAAGTCTGGGGGGGTTTTGGTTGGGATGGGATGAGAGTGACCTTAATTAAGGTTCTGGAAACAATTAACAAAAACCCCTTTGATTTAAGGTTTTTAGGGATTAGGGTTCTTGGGAATTAGGGGAGAGTTTGATTTGTTTAGGGAAAAACGTTTTTTAAAAATGGTGTTTAGAGGGAAATTAAGGAAGGTTTGACCAGTTGACTGAGTTTATTATTTAAACTTGGGTGGGTTGTGGGTTATGGACGGGTAGGGTATGGGTATTTGGGTGGGTTTTGTGACGTGGCAAAGTCTGAGTGGGTGTGGGGTTTTGTCTGTTTGGCAGTTTGACCCCCCCAAGGTTTCTCCTTTACTTCATGTTGTAAATATTGTCCATCAACGCCAAATTTCCCTTTATCAAATTTGGAGGACTTGTCATTTTTGGCACAACTTGTTCCATAACTTTTAACAAGGGTTTCTTTTACTTTCTTGGATTCTTCAAGGACTGGTCTTGTACAATCTTCAAACAATGAGGACCATACTTGCACAAATAACTATTGGAGGGTCATTTGTGACAAGTTCTTCAAAGATGAGGGACCAAAATTGCCAATCTTCAATTCTTCAAGGGCATTTTTGTAAAATTCCAAACTTGGGCCCGGTTCATAGCGCGGCTTCGTTTCCCGTGTTCGTTTTTGATTGATTCTTGTGATATTTTGCCATTTCCTCAATATCCGTACCTAAAAATACACAAGTAACAAACACGAGCACATATTTGGTATATTTAATGATATTTTATGCATTTTAAGCCTGATTTGGACGATGAGACCATGTATAAAAGCAGTCTCATCACTCCCCCATACTAAACCATTGCCGTGCCCTTACGCAATGCTAGAATAAAGTATCATAGCATCTCCAAAATTCAATTTTATTCACTTTATTGGAATGATAAACTAGCTACACTATTGCTATTACTACTACTTGCGTTTTAGACATAATGTATGATTTTCATCGCAAAATGGGACGTTTAGGTTCATAGAATAAGAACACGTGAATGCTTCGTTAGAAATAATTTCATCGTCCTCGGTTTTCACCTTAATTCCATGCCAAGCGTGCAACGAGATCATTGTCATTATAAGTTAGTAATGCTAACACTACTCATATGCCCTAATCACGTACTTATTCTCCCATTATTCCTAAGTTGTATCTCTTATATTTTATTATGTCTTAATGTTTCACGAGGATACATTTTTTACTTATGCGATAATAGAGATTTAGGTCTAAAAATAGAGTCCTAACGGTGTAACTAATAGACAACGATGTTAAAAAATTAAGTTGACAAGAAGAATCGATAAACACGGTTTTATAACGGTTTTGAACATGAGACTTATTACCAAGACTTTTATATGCCCCCTAACGGAAGGGCCTTATTATCTTTGGTTTACCTCCATCTTTTATTCAACTTCGCCATGAAGCTTTTATTATGACTTCGGTCTTGCCTTGCCTTTTATTATCCGCCTCATCGGTGGTTTTATTAGCCAAAGACGTATATCCTCACGCTAAAGCGAATTTTGGATCTTTAAAGCTTCGAAGATTAAGGCTTGATTCACTTTCAATTTTGCATAGATTTTAGGCCTTGTGGGGCTTCAAATTGTTTGCTAGATTTAGGTGAGCACTTGAAATCTTATTATTGGGTGAAGCTTTCGATTATTGGGGTGCCAATACTTCAAAACCGTGACGCTGGCGATATCTTAATGTCTGTAGAATCTTGATAACCTATGAATCTATGAAGTGGGTTGATGTTTTCTAGAGAGAGAAACTAGAGAGAGAAAGTGAGAGAAAACTATGTGATATTTTATTAAGTGGAAACTCAAAGTGAACAACAACCAACCCCTTTCCAAGGAGGAAAGGGGTATTTATACTTCCAAGCCACTAATGGACTTGGGCCGGCCCATGACAAGCCCATGGGCCGGTTCTTACTTAACTAAATAAGTATTTGTTAACTACGAGCTATTACAACATATATAATAGTATGGAGTGACCGATACTTCTAATATACGTAAAAACGTATTTCTAACAATCTCCCCCTAAGGGAGGTCACTCCATGTTACAAAGTTCTAAACCTAGCATACTATACTAAGTCTTCGTTCTTTAGCTCGTAGTCCTTTTCTTCTTTCTTTTTGTTGTGAATATTTTGATTTGATCTTTTTGGCTTTGGCTTGAGAGCATTGTTCTTTTGGCCTTTCACGTGCGATCTTTGCCTTCTTGTGAATTTTGCCTCCTCGTGACTCCATGTTCCACACACTTATGTCTTTTTGTTGAATTCTCGAAAGCTTCAGAGTTTGTTACAGCGGAAGACTTCATCTTGTACTTTCTTGAATTTTTTGCTGAACTTTGATGCAGAAAGACGTAAGCATATGGGAAAGACTTCTACAGGTACACCGCAACACCACCGTCTTTAACTGGTACACAGCAACGCCACCGTCTTCAACAGGTACACAGCAACGCCACCGTCTTTAACAGGTACACAGCAACGACACGAATAAAATGGCTTTGAACATTTTATTCTAATTCGGTAGCATTTTACCTCCGGTCGGTGAAGACCGTTGGACGATATTAGATATCGTACCCGTGACGGATAGTTTCAATTAAGTAACTTCCTGATAGGATTTCGCGGGTAAACCCGTTCTCTTTATTCGACCGTCCAAAGCTGACTGCGAACATAAAGAGTGAATCACTTGGATAAATTATCCTTGTGATTTGAAGCCGTCAATTCATGAAACCTGGAACAAGTGAATTTCAATTAAGATTTTCACCATCGTTGCTTTCCAGTTATCACGAGCTCAATTCATAAAGAATCTTGCACGTCACCTACCAAGTGCTGTTTGATGTTAACACTAGAAGGATTTCCACTCGTCACTGTGATCAATAAAGAGTCACTCTGAGTGTTCTGGCAAGATCATATGATAATGCGTAGAGGCCTGGAACGAGTTTAAGTTCAATTAAGAATTAAACCACTGTTTCTTTCTAGTTTTTCACAAGATTGGTTCTAAAAGAACCGCACGTGTAACCTACCATGAGCTTGTTTGATGTTGGCTCAAGCAGGATTTCCATCTTCATTGTAATACTTGCGTATTACTCGGATGTTCTGGCAATATTACAGGAATACTACGTAGGACTCATGAAAATCTCTTACTTTTCACAGTGTGTGAGAAAGCAAGGAATAAATGGAAAGTGTCCTAATGAGACTTTTGATGATCTCTTGGCTCTAGACTTGATTGTGCGTTTTGATTTAGTGAGCGATGGCTGGAGAGGAGTGCCACCTTTTCAATACCAGTCTATTCGGAGTGAATAAACCAATAGATAACGTGTTGATCTCCGTGTGATTAAAACAAATACCTTTTGAGAGATATTTGAGTTAGCTGGGAAGGGTTGTGCATTGCATCACTGGGTCCATGACGTCTTTCTTCAATATCGAGAATCATTAACAAAAATGATCTCAATAGTATATGTATTGACCCGGTTTCTGCCTAAAAGTTGTAAGGAGGGCTTCTTTCTTTACACCCTTTATCTTTACATTTCTTTTTCATTCTTCAACCCCTTCAGTACTTACCAATACATCATCACTAGCACCTTGTTGTGATTGTTCCAGTTCCAGCATCAATTAGTCGGTACTCAGCTACGTTCACATTCTTTCTCCATCTTTCCTAGGACTTCTAATGTGACAATCCGTCAATTTACGATTGATATTTTATTCTCAAATATTATTTGAATATATTATTTTAATGTTACAATATGAACTCACTTATTTTTGGGAAGAAATTTGGATTACGTCTTGGTGTAGCGTCGACTACGTCTAAACCGGAGGATTCAACATTACGTGCTTACGTTTACATACACCGTCTTTGGTGACAGTCCGACATTTCAGAAAAATAAATTTATCCGTGAATATTATTTTGGAGTTTTAAATTTGTGTTGGTTCATAAACTCACAAATTTACGAGAAGAGACTAGGACTTACAATTTTATTTTAACGTCCTTTACGACTAAACCGGAAACCTTAGGATTACGTATTTACGTTTTCGAACTCCGTTTTTGATGAAACAATTTTTATTAGATTCGTTTTGTGCCATTGATTCATAATCTATAAAAACGTTTTTCGTAAAACGACCCGAGGGCACGCAAATCAAGGAAACTAGAATCGAGGAATACCCGTAAACTAGTGAGATGGGACAAAATACATTGTCCCACCCCACTAGCACACATGGGGCGGCCAAAAACACCACCACACCCTTAGGTGGCACCCTTACACTTTATTAAGTTACACATGTCACTTAAGCTTACAAAGTAAGCTATTCTACCCACTAAACTAACAAAACCATTAAACATTACCATTCCTTCCATTCCTAACATGCAAAACCACTCTAAAATTCTCTCATCTCACTCTTCCTTGCCGTCCCAAAATCAAGAAGAAACACTCATTTGATCAAAATCAACCACAAAGTCTCATGTTATTCATATACATGTTGATGCCCTTTTGAAGCCTTATTGATTGGTGCAAGTTATAACATCCAAGGAGGAGTATTCATGGTGTCTTGGGGCTGATTTTCCACAAGTTGATCATAAAGATTGATGGTCTTGAAGATGGTGTTGGCTAAGCACAAGTTTCTCCATCAAAATCCATGTTTTGATCACAACCTACATCATCATGGTGGTATAAAGATTGTCCTCCTCATCTTCTTGTTATTTTGATTATGTAAACATGTATTTTATTTCCTATTGTATATGTTTATGATGATTATATGATGATAAAAATATTATGTGGGGATTTGTTGTTGATAATCATGGATAAAAAGATGAAAAACTATAAGTAAAAATGGGTAAATCTTGTTTAAATGATAGGCTGTACAAAACAGTAAAGAACCATATGGTAAACTGATACAATGATGAAGTAGAATGGATTTACAGTAAGCTATGGGTCTTGTACACATGTGAGAGTTTGCCATGCAATGGAATCAAAGTAATGAGTGAGATATGATCAAAACAAGTTTAAGGTATAAATCTGAGGTTAATGTTTTGGACGATTTTTAGAAAATATTTAGAAGATGATTCAACAGTAGCTATAGGAGAGTTAAATGTAGCACATATAATTTAGTTTATGTGATAAAAATTTGAGCTTCTATCTCCATATAGAACTCAAGATATGGCAGTTTTGGTGAAAGTGAAGATAAAAATCAGATTTTTGGAAATTAAAATATATTACTATTATATAAGCACTCAAAATTTAATAGTATAAAATGTAAAATAAAAACCCACTAACTCATGGATTTTATTTATATAAGTATGTAAAAGGTTAAATAAGTGGACATTTTATAAAAATGGTAACTTGTTAAGTTTTATAAGTTATAAAACTATAAACTTGATTTTTACGACTTTTTCGGCTATCGCCGTAAAATTAACGTTTTTGTTAAATAAAACTTAGATGGTTGGACCCGTCTAATGAAAACTTTATAAAACTTATATACTGATATATAGACATGTATAACAAGTAAAAACCGATAAAACCCGAACTATAAGAAATACGGACATTTACGAGCTAATTAAGCATATTGGACTAATAATTGGACTAAATAAGATAAAAACTTGTAAAAAGAACTTATTGGGCTTAACCCATTTAGGCCCAACTTGTAAAGTTTAAGTACTGATAATATAAGTACAAAATGGATTAAAATAAGTTAAATAACTTATAATAAGCTTATTGGACTTAAGACACGTAAACGGGTAAAACTAGTAAACTTATATAAAAGTTATCGACATATAACACTAAAATGAGTAAACGAGAATATGTAAACCCACTTGATCATCATATATATATAATCATCATATGTATACATAATTGCTATTTTTATAAAGTCATTGGACAAACGTCTAAGACCGAGTATTAATTGTCTAGGTTTCCGTGATTGAAGCACGTACCGTACGTCCGAGTTACCGATAACCCGCCTTCCCATATCAATGTGAGTTCATAGCCTCGCACTCTTTTAAATGTTTTATAAATATTTTATAAACCCGCGAGGGAGATAACATGTTAGTTTTTACAAAATTAGGACACCATTTGTCCCAATTGTTTGTTTATTGATTTGGACCCGAATGATTGAATGACCCGATTGTATGACCCGATAAATGATTAAAGGACCCGATAGATGAAATTAAATGGATTATTAAAGTTAGGTTATGTCAGTAAAAGTCCCATTAGCATGAATTGTGAACTACCGGGAGTTGGTAGACGCTTATGCATTTAATAGTACTATTTGGGGACGATCACCCCAGTTCGCGCCTTGACGGTTGATCCCCGTCGTGCCACATTGATTGGTAAGCGAATTTATGTATGAGAAGATTTCCATAGCGTGACCTTTGTGACGACACGCTACTTTAGATGGGAAAATTGGTATCGGGTTAGCTACCCGTTGTTGGTTTAGTAAGGTAACAATGTCATGCGGCTTATAATAATCCAAAAACTAATGAAATACTATTAGACGCTTCGAATTACGATGTATTGCCTGACTAGCAATACAGGGTCATACTATTGATATTATGTTTGTGTTTTGGTTTTCGTAACCATATTCATATAACGGTTTTTGTTTTCATACAACGTCATATGACGTATTGTATGATGTTTTTACGACATTGGCTCGTATAATAATTTTTAAGGCAAATGCCTATATTATGATTTTCGATAAGGATTTATATAAAATGACTTTGGCTATTTTATGGCCTATTACAAAGATTTGTATAAAATGATTTTGGCTATTTTACGGCCTATTACAATGATTTGTACGAATTGATTTTTGGTACTAATTTTATACCAAAGTTATATTAATGGAATTTATTAAACTCTATGAGTTCACTCGGCGTTATCGCTGACCTTTTCTTCTAACATATTTTATCTCAGGTACTTGAAGGTAATTCTCGGGAAGACGACAAGAATTCATGGCCCGCACCTAAACTATATTTTCCATTCAAATAATTTATAAAACTTTGTATGAAATGTAATGACTTGGGACCTATGTAACTTTGATATTTATGAATGGAAATGCTTTATTAATAAACGACGCGATTTTTATGCGTTGTCTATGATGTGAGTAATGTGCTATCCCGTAACACCAACTAGTCTTCCGCTGTACTGAGTTGTATAAATTTGGGGGTGTTACATCTAATTCTATCTAGGGAATTGTCCTTGGGAAGATTCCATCGGCTCTGATGAATCATTGGACTAAACCTATTCCTACCACCCTTTTGTCACCACATTCGTCGTGAATTAAGCGTGTTTTGGGAAGGAATTGCCACCATGAAAAATCATTGAAAATCACCTAAAGTACTTGTGATATTGAAATCAAAAGTTTCGTACCTTAGGTGTTTTTGATCATCAAAAACGCTCCCCCTTAACACGTGCTTTACACATATTAAGTTGGATTATCGTTAAGTCTTTTCCATCTTTTAGCTAAGTATCACTTAAGTCTCCTTAATCCCATTTTCTCCCCTTATCCAAAATGTTAACCATTAATATTTGGGATATTGAATGGATTAACCGGTCTTTGGGTAAAAATGAAATCGATGTTTGGCCATAGAACATATTAATGCTCCCCCTTAAGTTAATAAGGGATAGTTGTAGTGCTTTAGTATGATATATTTTGAAAGATTTAGAATCTTGTGAGAAATTCTTGAAAAATTATCATACCTTAACACTACATCAAGCCATTAAAGCACAATATTCACAAATTTACATATTCACAATTAAAACCAATATAAAGTGGACCTGAAATGTACGACCCATTAGATGGATCGTTGCAGTAACTTCTGGTGCACTCCATATGGTCTACCACCAACGAATCTTTCTAAACTCCTCATCAATCTACGTTCACGGAGCTTTTGATCGATCTTCTTGATCACATACTTCGCCATTTGCCGATAACCCTGATGCCAATCCTCAGTCATCTCTGGTAAAGTCCCACCCGAATTGAGATGATCCAACTTTCCTCTGACGTAGATGAGAGTCCCATCACTGTACTTATAAAGCTCACCCACCCTCATAAACTTCATTAACCCTCGACTGTTCAAGTAGAAAATCCCACAATTCGGAACAGAAATGCCGGTATAGGGACATCTGTTGACATGTTGAGGTAACACTTGCTTCACTGGACGGGTTAGGTTAAGCTTCCTTTGGTAACTTTCGACTCCCAACTGAAGATCTTCAACTCGTTTCTTGATAACAACGCTTCGTGTGAACATAAGAAGTGCTGTATTCAAGGCAATGAGGTCTTCACGATGAATATGTGTGAGTTGATCACGGGTCATCAGAAGCAACATATCTTCGATATCCTCAAGGCGAATGATAGAAAAATCTCCCTGCTGGATTTTGTATTCTCTGTCATCCTCCCTTTTCAAACGAATCTCCGTCACATGATAATAGCCATTCTTGGCTTCAGTTTTCAGCCCTAAGATGCTGGAGATGCGGATATCGGATCTAACGTTACTTCCTGAATTGACTAGGTAGCAGCCCCTGTACGCCCTTCGAACTCGTTCGTCCCAGTGTGATGCACCTATGACAGCATACATATCATAATTACGATTTACCTTTGGGACCCAGAGTCGGTTTACCTTTTCCTCGATAAAGGGTATTGTCCCCCAGTTGGCAGCTTTCAGCAAGGTCAGGGAAGTTGCGTACTTTGATGACCCCTTCAGAAGATACACAAGATCATTGGTGACGAAGAAGTCAAGAGCAATCTGATTATCTTGTGAAGGATCAAGTGGAGGTGGAGCTCTTTCTGAATCATGAAGACCTGGCCGTTGAACGGTATTCAGAGCTTTCAGGATCTCATCAGCATAATACTCGAACTCCATTCGGGTTAACCTGGTTTTGGCGCGAAGTCTTTTATCCTTTAGTGCTCTCTTCACCAAAGACAGAGTAACCGAAGTCTTATACTCGTGAGCCAGAAATGCGCACAAGTCAATCGGACTACGGATACGGAGATATAGAACATCTCTGTCAGCGTCCGTGATTGGATCATATAGCGCCGCTGCCGTGATCCAAGCCTGTGCGGTGCAGTCTCGTCAATCTCCAACGTGTCTGCCCAGTCCCGTGTGCTTGACTCAGGAACAGTAGATTGTGGATCTTGTTGTAGAGGAGTAGAAACGTTAACATCTGCTGGTTCTGATTCAGGCATCTCGGCGGTGTCATGAACGGGCGAGTGTTGTGCAGCTTCAGGTTCAGTTACCGATTCTGCAATCACAGGAGCAACAACAACAGAACTAACAGGGTTAGTGGTAACAGGTATAGATACAGCTATAGATGTACCAGGAATCGATGACGCTGTAGTAGCATTCACATCGTGGCGCCACTTGGATCGTCTTGATTCCGTGGAAGTGGATTTTTCCTTTTCTGCAGCATCTTTCTTCGACTTGGTTCCAGACTTAGAAGGTTTCTTTGTGCTGGCTACCTTGTCCCCCTTTTTGGGCTGTGTACCATCATCATCCTCATCGTTATCCTCGTTGCTCCCCTTCGCACTCTCCTCACACCCTCTCGACCCTCACACCCTCTCAACCCTTACACTCTGACACCTCTCGTTACACCCTCACCCTCACCCTTACTCTCACCCACACCCCTTCACAAACCCTCTAAATCCTCTAAATCCTCTTTTGCTTAATGTCCTTGTGAGATAAGCAGACATAGTGGTTAACACTTCAACTGGGTCAGCTCCTTGTTTGAATACAGGAATGGGGACTTCCTCATCATCACAATACATTGCTTGGTCTTGTTGAGATGCATAATCACCAGAAGGAATACTCATGTGATCAGAATAGCTTGATGGATATGCTGCATTCTCTTGATAAGAAGAATATGAAGGCAGAGCATAAGGTGCAATGCTTGCTGGGTGAGGTTGTGTAGCATATTGTGATGAAGGTGCATTAAACCGATATTGTTGCTGATGTGAGGTGGGTGGTTGCGGTAGAATCGAGTATTGGGGGAAGGTTGGTGTCATGTAAGGTGATGGATGATAGGCTTGATGTCCCAAGATATAAGGAGTGTTGTTGTGAGACAAGCTTGGTTGATTCGCCATCAAAGCTAATGAATCAGGGTACATACCTCGAGGCGAATGGTGCATGATGACATGTTTCTCATGCTGCTAAAGAAAAGCATATAGTTGATCCAAATTGCACTTATGCAAATCCCTGGTTAACTTAACATCGGTAATATACTCACCCCATTCAGCTTGAGGTAAAGTATTCAAGAATTTGGTGTTAACCTGGAATGGAGAAATCACGAGATTATATACATTCATATCATTCATGAGAGTGGTGAATCTGAAGTAATAATCGTGAAGCGTTTCCCTTGGGTTGTACGTGAATCTATCAAACAGATCATACAACTAACATTCCCTTTTCCTGTTTGGTGAGAGACGTACCTTGTAGCAACACCTTTAGACGTTCCCATAAATCCTTTGCCACCGTATACTGACTTACCATCCGATAGATGTCATGTGGAAGAGCTTGGAGAATGGTTTGAAGAGCCTTTTCGTCTGCATCGGCTACAAGTTGTTGAGCTGGTGTAAGTTCTTCAAACTCCCTTGGTCGAGTCACATTGTTAACCACGATGGTACCATAGTCAAGTGGACCATTTAAAATTGACTTAACCATAAGCCTCCCATAAACTGGTTTTCCCTTAAGGTAAGACATCATCCGGCCTTGCCATGCTTCAAAAACTTCTTTGATGAGCATTGGCGGGCGATTATCCGTTCCCGTAATGACGGAAATATCCGTAAGTGATGTCATCTGAGGCATTACTGAATTCGGATTCATTTTGTTCACTTCAAAGAAACAAAGATTATCGGTTGATCGAGCAGTGAAGTAAAGCTTGTGAATTGTGTTGAGTTTTTGTTGTAAGAAACCAAGATTAAATCATCTAAAAAATCGTCGAAAAAACAAGTAAAATAACCCTTGATTCGGAACTTTTTGTTGATTCGGAAGTGTTGATTCGGAAGATATGGCTTGGAATACCTTGATTCGGAACTTTTGGTTCGGAAGTCTTGATCCGGAACTTTCCCTTGATCCGGAACTTTCCCTTGATCCGGAACTTTCCCTTGATCCGGAACTTTCCCTTGATCCGGAACTTTCTCCTTGATCCGGAACTTTCCTTGATCCGGAACTTTTTCCTTGATCCGGAACTTTCCTTGATCCGGAACTTTTGGTTCGGAAATTCCTTGATCCGGAACTTTCCTTGATCCGAAACTTTTGGTTCGGAACTTCCTTGATCCGGAACTTTTGGTTCGGAACTTTTTGGTCCGGAACTTTGGTTGATCCGGAACTTTTTGGTTCGGATGTTTTTGGTTCGGAACTTTGTCTGGGTAAACATAAACTTGTTTCGAGTGAACAGTCGATCAAAAAAATGGTGATTAAACCCAGATTTTTTACCAAATAACCCAAAAAGTTTTGTGATTTCTACAATAATAAGTAAAAACTAATACTTATCTACTAATCCCAATCACAAAAACACCAAAAACACCAAGAATCAAGATGGATCTTCTTAAAGAACACTAATACAATCAAAAACTAAAAACCACACAAATCATTACCTTAAATAGCTCTGATACCAAATGTAGAATCTTGATAACCTATGAATCTATGAAGTGGGTTGATGTTTTCTAGAGAGAGAAACTAGAGAGAGAAAGTGAGAGAAAACTATGTGATATTTTATTAAGTGGAAACTCAAAGTGAACAACAACCAACCCCTTTCCAAGGAGGAAAGGGGTATTTATACTTCCAAGCCACTAATGGACTTGGGCCGGCCCATGACAAGCCCATGGGCCGGTTCTTACTTAACTAAATAAGTATTTGTTAACTACGAGCTATTACAACATATATAATAGTGTGGAGTGACCGATACTTCTAATATACGTAAAAACGTATTTCTAACAATGTCTTCCTAATTTAATTACACGGAAGCTACTAGAAACCCAACAATCCTAACTAAACCGCTAAGTCAATATTTATTAAGCAAAAAATATTTACAAGCGAAGGGAGAATAAGCAAGCAACGAGAACACATGAGTTTTTGAAAGAATACGAGTACTCTACGTTTAGCATAGTAACTTATAATTAACTCTATCATTTCTCGTCCTCATTTAAGAGACTTAGCCTAATGTATAGTTAAGGAATCAAAGCTAAGTGCTCAACACGCACGGTCGAGTCAAAAATTACTCTTATTCTCGCCATCGGAAAATCTACATTCGTGTCTTCAAACACTTATGAAACATGAGAAAAATTTTAAAATTTGGCCATTTTTAGCCTTATTTTGCAACAAAACGATAAACAAAACGATAAACTTTGGAAAGCGTGAAGGTTTGGCAAGGCAAGTATCTATTCACCCCCCCCCCCCCCCCCATACTAAAGTTAAACATTGTCCTCAATGTTTCGAGTCTAGGGGTACAAACACCCCCATACTAGAGACGTAGTCGAATGCCTAATCTAGCATGGAAAGGGTGTAACCAATAAATTAATAGCCGTTTATGAAGTGTGCTATAAACCTAAGGTTAGAACATATAAGGATATATCATTTGGATATTGGTAAAGGTCTCCAAAGCAAACGATTGAGTGCTCCCATAAAACGAACACGAGAGGATCCAATCGTGAAGATCATGATCTAAAAACCACAATGCACAAACAACCACGGAACAAAGGTTGGAAGGGCACAAATCCCCTCACATTAACTAATTAGAAAGCGATAATATGTACATGGATAAGCATGGGTCTCCCCCACGAGGCACCTTGTTTTTGATAACCGAGTCAAAAGCTCGACTCGAATCCCCATAAATGTGATCATTTAGGGATAATCATGGTGTGGTCAATTTTTGGTGGGGCTTACATGATTAACAAGGCCCAAAAACAACTGGTATTAAGGACTAAGTCCTTTGATGGTGCAAAATACCGGGATCGAAGATAGGGCGTTTTCGTTTTCATTGGAAAAACAAATCAAAGCCACTTCATCAATGGTCAACAAAAACTCAAAGAGTTTCAAGAAAATAGATGAGAAGAAATAGAAGGGTCGGACAATGGGTAAGGCATACAAACATTGAGCTACTCGAGGTAGACTCGCACCAATCAAATGAAAAGATTTTCCATTTATTGCATCGGTGGAAGACCGAGATTTCCCTTTATAAGCAATTCCAGGATCAAATATCTCGTCCTCGGTGGAGAAAGGGGAGGGAACATAAGGGGATTCCCCCACACTAAGTCCACACAAAGCATCGTCAAAAGGAGAAGACGAGCTTGTAGTACTCAATACACGCGGTGATGACGGAGTTAGAGTTGTAGAAAAATCTTTTAAATCAAATTCAAAATCTTTTCCTTTTTCATCTTTTACACTCTCCTTGTGAAAACCCGATTTGATTATGTCAAAAATATTTGATGTATCTAAAGCAATGTTAGTCACACTAAAAATTCTCACATTTTGAAATCTTTTTGGCTTAGGTGGTGGTAAGTTTTCAAATCTTTTGTCAACAAAGAAAACCTCCCCATCGGGATCAACGTATTCATCATCCGAAGAATCACTCGAGATTGGAATTGTAGGCTTAACACTCTTAACCTCCACCGTCGGAGGGGACGGAACTTCATTTTTCTCAACTACTCCTAAAACTCTATTTGAAATCTTTTTGCAAATGCTTTTGATGGGATTGACATTGTACAAAGATGTGATCAAATACACATGAGAAAGAGTGGAGTTTTGGGTTGCATTAATGACGAGTTCTTCCTCATTGAATCAAAGAGTGATTTTTCTTGCATGCACATCGATAAGTGCTCTCGAGGTATCCAAAAAAGATCGACCTAAAATTAACGGAACTTTAGGATCGATGGGAATGTCAACAACAATAAAGTCTACAGGATAGTAGAACTTTCCAACTTTCACAAAGACGTCCTCGGCAACTCCACAAGCTAGAATCGTAGAATGATCGGCCATTTCGATTGACATTCTTGAAGGAGTGAGATTGGGAAGATTGAGCGATTTAAAAATCTCAAGAGGCATCAAATTAATACTAGCACCAAGATCGGCCAAGGCGTAGCATTCTTCCATGTCTTGGATAGCACATGGGATTAAAAACTTTCCAGGATCACCGACTTTTTGAGGTATGCGGCTTAGAAAAACCGATGAACAAATAGACGATTTTTGCAATTTCTCTTTGTTATTCAATATACTTTTGAAGTTCGCGGCAAATCGAGGCATCATGACTAAGGCGTCGGCAAAACTTATATTGAAATGCAAGTCACGAAACATTTTCATAAAAAGTTCAAATTGATAATTATTTTGTTCTTGTGCCTTTTCCTTGTCTCGTCTTGAAGGGTAGGGTAAAGGTGGTGTGGGTTGGGGCAAAGTAGGCATAGGCATCGGCCTTGGAATCTCGGGTTCCATGATAGGTATTGGTTCAACCGTAGGTGTGGTTTGAGCGGTACTTCGTGGGCTTGTAATTTTCTCCTTTTCAACCACAACCTCGGGTTCTTTCTCTTTTTCCTTCTCCATAGAAGTACTTGGACGAGAAATGGGTTCTTTGAAAGTTTTACCACTACGAGTAGTAATAACCTTCAATTCTCCTTTCGGGTTTACGATGGTATCACTAGGAAGACCACCCGAAGAAGAGGGCTTACACATGATAGCTTCAAACATTTTAGCCATACGGTCTTCAAACTTAGATTGCCTAGCATCCGCTTTTAACAACTCTTGCTTAATCTCATGTTGACCTTGCTCCATTTTTTGTTGATTTTGTTGGAGACGTGTGACATTTCCTTCCATTTTATTAGCATGAGTTTTTAGTTCATTAGCAAGTTCGTTTTTAAGCTCGTTTTTCAACTCGGACCTTAAGCAAACCATTTCACGTTGCATGTTGTCAAACTTAGCATCATTAGCCTTAGCATAATTCAAAAATTCTCCTTGAAGATTTTTGGTGTGATCGTTTTGAAAACCTTGAGCATTAGTTTGAAAATCACGGTTTTGGTTTTGGTTTGAAACTTGCCCATTTCCACTTTGGTAATTACCTTTGTTATAATTCCTTTGATTTCCTTGGTAATTTCCACCTTGGTTGTTGTTTCGATAATTATTAGCATTTTGATTTGGTGGAGCTTGATTTTGGCGGGAACCTTGACTGATTTGGTTATAAGTTCCCGTGGCTACAAAAGCATTCGAAGTGTTACCATCCGCGGTAATGCACTCGGAAAGATCATGAGCTCCCCCACACGACAAACAACTCTTAGAAACCGCTTTAACCGAAGCGGAGTTGGAAGCTTCTTGAGCTTTCCAATGGGACATAAGGCTAGCAAATCTATCAAAAAATCGATTTTCTTCATTTGCTTCATCATGTAAGGCATTGATACTACGAGACGATGATGAGCCCATTTTGGCAACACTCGGTGTGTGACGAGGGCTATAAACCTTAGACCTATTCTCAATTATGACCAAAGCTTCTTCAACCGTTTTACACAAAAAATTACCACCCGCGACGGCATTTAAATAATCTCTTTCATGATCGTTAAGCCCATTGTAAAACGTGTCGATTTGGTGTAAGTCGGAAAAACCGTGATGAGGACATTCATGTAACATCTCCTTAAACCTATTCCAAGCCGTAGAAAAACTTTCATTTGATTCTTGTGAAAATTTAGAAATCTCATTTTTCAAATGCGTAGTCTTAGAGGGCGGAAAAAATTGGTTCACAAACTTTGAAACGAGATCCTTCCACGTCAATATAGAATTGGGTGGCTCTTTCTCTAACCAAATTTTAGCGGGCCCCGCTAAGGAATACGGAAAAAGCATCATCTTAATCGAGTCATTCGAGACATCCTTAAATTTGCACGTGGTGGTAAGACGATTGAATTGGCGGATATGGTTGTGGGGATTGTCCTTCTCATCACCACGGAATTTGTTGTTTTGAATCATCGACAACAAACCCGTTTTCACCTCAAAATTCTCCGCAAGGATTGCGGGAATCACAATAGATTCTCCATAACCCTCGGTGGGTGCTTGAAGTAACTCCATCATAGTTCGATTAGCCATGGCGACTTCTTACACTACAACGGGTTCGTCAATAGGAGACTCCTCACTAGAAGGAGTGGTCGATTTGTTTCTTCGTTTACGTGCACGTCTTGCTTTAGAGCGAGTTTGCATAAACGTCACGTACAACGTGGAGACGAGCAAAGAAGATTCTTTTTGGTATTTTGTATTTTTCAAATTTTTTTTGTGGTTTTTGATTGTATTAACCTTTTTTGGAAATTGGTGAATGTATTAAGTAGACAAAAAGTCCACAAATCTCCTCCTTAATCAAATCTCTCGATTAAAGAAGCCTCAAGGAATGAAAACGATCACGTGAAATGAATGCCTTCGATGACTTTAGAACGATGGTGGAACACCAAATCGTTCAAGAGGGTTTAATCAAATGAAACCAAGAACATATATATGATATGTAATAATACTTTGGGCGGCAAAACCCTCGATTCACTCTCAAAATCAAATACGCACAAGCAAGCGGAGGAAACGAGGCGGCGCGAAGCACTTAAGAGCCTTTTTCCTTTAGGTTGTGAAATATAACCGCCTTATACCCACCTTATAGTTTGTATTATCAAGATTAAGCTTCACGAAAGTATTTATCTATTTTTGCCTTTTTTCTTTGGTTTGAGATTCGAATACAATGATTGGGTAATAACCTCCCAAGTCAAGGTTGTGATTGCTCACGTATTTGGAGTACTTGTGAATTTATTATTCTACGTATACAATATAGTAATAGTATTCACACAAAAACCGAAAAATGATAATACGTATTAGTAGAGTGCTACTAATACAAATACTATTTATGGCTAGTATAAAAAAACAATGGTTCAATCAAAACACAACACGCCTCCCCGGCAGCGGCGCCAAAAATTGATGTAGTAGAAATACGTCTTTTAGGAAAAAGAGCGTAAATGGGGTAAGTATTAACGAGTGATTTAGGAAAACCACAAGTTATAACCCAAATGGGGATCGTTCTCTCAAGGAGGCACGTGTGTTGTGTAATGAATGATGATATGTTTGATGATTTTATTAAGAAGAAAAGAGAAAAGAAAATGACGAAGACGTAAAAATAAAAATTAATAAAAATCACTACTAGAAAGTTAAGACGTAGAACCGTAAAAACCACAAAAATAAAAATTTTAACCTAAAAATTCCTAAAAATTACTAAAAATCCACAATAATATTCTAAGAGTTTACAAAAAATCAAAACTTGCTAAAACCTTTTAATTAATTAGATAATGACTTTTTAATGCTAATTAAAGCCCTAAAAATCACAATTAATTATTAAAAAGCCCCAAACAAGATCTAATAGTTTGTAAACCTCAAAAATAACCTAACTAAGCTAAAAACTATTTTTAAAAATTTTAAAACCAATTTAAACTATTTTTAATTACTTAAAAACTATTAAAATCTATTAAATCTTAAATTAATTCTAGAAAATAAATGAAAAGCCTAAACACTATTTGGAAAGTTACAAAGTTCCTAATTTAATGACTACAATCTAGGAAAAATGACAAAAGTAGAAAAAACAAACTTTGAATTGTTAATAATAAAATAATATTAAAATATTCTAAAAAATAAAAAGTTTAGAAATAAATTCTAAAAAATTACCAAAAATCCTAAATATTCTAACTAAGATAAAAATGAAAATAAAAGTGTCTGAAACCTTTTTATTAATTTTATATTTAATTTCAAAGTTGGTAGAAAACCCTAAAATCTTATAAAATTAAAAATAAGACTTTTTGAAAACTTTTTGGGTTGTAAACCTCAAAATACTTAAATAAAAACTAAAAACTATTTTTCTAGAAATTAAAACCTATTTTAACTATTTTTAAATTAATTAATGAAATACGGCTAATTAAAAATGAATAGAAAATAAATAAATAAAGAGAAAATTACAAAACCTAGCTAGAAAAGTCCCTAGCTAGAAGACAAACCTAGGAAAAATGAGCTTGCACAAATAAGCTTAATAAATAAGCTAGAAAAGCCCAAATAAGCTACGGCTTTAATTAAATAAGCCAACACAAACAAACCTTTAGTAACTAATGGAATGAACCTATAACGTAAAAACCCATCTGGATCACTGGTTAACACGCTAGCCCTTGGAAAGCAAGGTCGCGTGTTCGAGCCCAGGCAAGGTGAGGTTTTTGCAATTTTTTTTTATTTTATTTTTTTTACTTTTTAAACTCAAATCCAGTAACTTTTTAACTCACAAAAACACAATCCCAAATCAAATCGAACAAAGATTAAGCCAAAAAGAAACCAAAACGTGCCCAGTTGAGCACTTGTTGACTGATGAACACAAGTGATATTTTCACTTGTGAAAAGATCAAGAGGAGCTTGATTTTATGAGTTTTTGTGGATGTTTTATGGACAATGGGGCACCCTTGTACTCTGTTGAGTACAAGGAGTCAATGCAAGCTCAAAACAGCAAGATCAAAGGCAGAATCAAACCAAATGCACACAAGTGGGTTGCTGATATACTAATGCTAAGTCTGGGGGGTTTTGGTTGGGATGGGATGAGAGTGACCTTAATTAAGGTTCTGGAAACAATTAACAAAAACCCCTTTGATTTAAGGTTTTTAGGGATTAGGGTTCTTGGGAATTAGGGGAGAGTTTGATCTGTTTAGGGAAAAACGTTTTTTAAAAATGGTGTTTAGAGGGAAATTAAGGAAGGTTTGACCAGTTGACTGAGTTTATTATTTAAACTTGGGTGGGTTGTGGGTTATGGACGGGTAGGGTATGGGTATTTGGGTGGGTTTTGTGACGTGGCAAAGTCTGAGTGGGTGTGGGGTTTTGTCTGTTTGGCAGTTTGACCCCCCAAGGTTTCTCCTTTACTTCATGTTGTAAATATTGTCCATCAACGCCAAATTTCCCTTTATCAACTTTGGAGGACTTGTCATTTTTGGCACAACTTGTTCCATAACTTTTAACAAGGGTTTCTTTTACTTTCTTGGATTCTTCAAGGACTGGTCTTGTACAATCTTCAAACAATGAGGACCATACTTGCACAAATAACTATTGGAGGGTAATTTGTGACAAGTTCTTCAAAGATGAGGGACCAAAATTGCCAATCTTCAATTCTTCAAGGGCATTTTTGTAAAATTCCAAACTTGGGCCCGGTTCATTGTGCGGCTTCGTTTCTCGTGTTCGTTTTTGATTGATTCTTGTGATCTTTTGCCATTTCCTCAATATCCGTACCTAAAAATACACAATTAACAAACACGAGCACATATTTGGTATATTTAATGATATTTTATGCATTTTAAGCCCGATTTGGACGATGAGACCATGTATAAAAGCAGTCTCATCATAACTCATCAGCTACTACTAAAGGATTTGGTTCAGTATTATGCAATGGTATAGTTTTTAAAAGGGTGGAATATGTCAATGGATTGAAGCACAACCTCATCAGCATCAGTCAACTTTGTGATGCAAAGTATCTAGTGCTGTTTAATGACAAAAAAGGTACAATCTTCAACTCCAATAATGAAATTGTGATGATTTCTCCTAGAGTCAAAGATGTTTATGTTATGAACATGAACTCTACTCAGGAGACATGTTTCTTTGCTAGAGCCTCCAACATTACTAACTGGCTTTGGCATAAGAGGCTCTCACATCAAAATTTCAAAACAATTACTCTGCTGGCAAAACAAAATCTTGTTATTGGTCTTCCTTCACTTGTCTATTCCAAGGACAAACCATGCTCAACATGTGAAAAAAGGAAGCACCATAGGGCCAGTTTCAAATCAAATCAAACTTTCTCAATCAAGGAAAGTCTTCACCTACTTCACATGGACTTATTTGGCCCAGTATCACCTAGGGCAATTGATGAGACTACATTTATACATAGTCTCATCATCCAAAAAGGGCTTAAAATGCATAAATTATCATGAAAATACCCAAATATATGCTTGTGTTTGTTGCTTGTGTATTTTAGGTACGGATATTGAGAAAATGACAAAAGATCACAAGAATCATGCAAAAACGAACACGGGAAACGAAGCCGCACAATGAACCAAGCCCTAATGAAGATTTTCCCAAGAAAACCCTTGAAGATTTGAAGATTTATAAAGAAGGGTCCTCCAATATGGAAGAATTGACACTTTATACCCTTGTATCCTCATAATTACAAGATTGGTCCCTAAAGTTGTCAATATTGCAAAAAGGGCCCTCCACTTTGAAGAATTGTCAATTTTAGTCCCTCATCAAAACTAAAATGTCAATGTTTACCATCCTCAAAGTCAAACATACCAAGAAGGACTCCAAGTTTCAAGAATTACAAATGTGGTCCTTTGAAAATATCAAAATTGCAAAAAGGACCCTTGACTTTGAAGACTTGGCAAAAATGGTCCCTCATTAATCATGATTTGGCAATTTCAGTCCTCCAAAATGTCAATCATACATTTTTAGACCATTATCCTTGAAGAAAATACCAAATCAGTCCTTCAAGAATCAAGAATTGGCAAGAATTACCCCTGAATTCACTTTACAAAACATTTTGGGGCAAAAGTGTGAAAAAGGAAAAGTTGTTACAAAGGAATTAGGCGTTGATAGAGTTTTAAGCTGAAGTGACAAAGGGAAAAGAAAGGAGGGGCTAAACATGGCAGACATCAAAGATACCTTAACCAACCACAACACGCCACCTGTCCCACTAACACCTTTCCACCAACGGGAACTCTCCCTGCTGCCATGTCACTACTCCACTCACCTGGATTAAATAATTAACTAAACCTTGGCACCATTAACACTTATTTAAAATTAATCCACCCCTAAACCGGATCAAACTCTCAACTATTCACCTCAAGAACATAATTAGGGGTTTACTAATTACTTGTAATTAGCCTCTAATTATTTCTAGATTTATGATTAATGATCCTTTGAATATATCCCAACCTTAAAATCACTTGCCACATCACCCAAGAGTGCACATGGGACCTCCCCTGCTACACCTTTGAGCAAGAAGACAAGATTGTAACAGCCATCTAACGTCCAAGGATCCAACTTACATTTCAAGCTTAATACAAGCCATTTGATCAACTTTTCACTTGCCAGCTACCACAAGACAACAAAAATCAGTCACATGATTCTCCAAGAGTTCAAACTTCAAAGGGCAATTTGGGGACTTCCATAGTTAGGGTTTTACATTTTTTAGCTCTTAACTAGTTCATGTATGCCTATATAAAGGCCTTAGTTCATTACATTTTAGCTTGCTCTTGAATTTTCCTTGTTCACAAATCTGTAAAGCTCATTTTCAGTTGAATGAAATGTGTATGAATTTTGTGAAGAAAGCTCAAGTGCCATTGTTGTTTACTGCTTCTTATTGTTCTTAGTTTGATAATCTTGAATCTCAAAACCTGTTTTTAAGGAGTGTGCAAAAGTTTGCACATTTTCCTTCAAGCTTGATATTTTGCTAAGTTCTTGGTCTATCTTGAAATTCTTAGGCTATAAGGCTGATCATAGCATCCTGATATTGTGTTATCAAGGTATGGTGAAGCTTATAACTTGGGGATAATCAAGTGTGGAGTACAAGAGTTGCATTAATCAAGGCTTTTCAACCTTACTGTTTTTGATATTTTGCTTCTAACCTTGTTGAATCTTAGAAGGCTTTGTTGTGGAAGCTTGTACTTGTTCTTGCTATTACATAAGCTCAAAATTCGTGGGTGTGGATGTACATCCATGAGGTACACACCCTTAATCTCAAAATCTGATAAAATATTGGATATTTGTGATACTTGAGTGTTGCTTGTGTTCTTGTGAATTTTGTGGCTTAATCTTGTTCTAATTTGTTTATCTCATCTGTTATTGTGTTGATTTGGGCTTGGGTAACCTTGGAATGCATTCTTGCTTTGAAAATCTTGATTTGAAAAGTTAAAAGAGTGTTTGGGATTACCTGTCTTGAATCATAACTTGGTATTGTGTTGTTAGAAGTTTGTGTATTTGCTTGGTATCTGATATATTCTTGGTTGAGTGCATTTTACTGCAAGTTATTGGGTTTGAAACCTCAAATCATACATTGTGCTATAACTACTTGATTTTAACTGTTTTTGACCTAAGATTATGGTAAAATCTAGAATTTATGCGTGCTTAGGGTTAAAAGTTGTTTAAACATCATTAATATAACATATGTGATAGATTTGAGTGATTGAATCTGGCTTGTTGGTCAATTGCATCAACAAAAGTAAAAACTGCATGTTTTTGTGTTCATCGGTAACTTTAAGTGCTTGAATCTTGCTTAATACTTTAAATCAGTGCATGAAACCTGTTTAGACTTGCTTATTTAAGTTTAATATTGCTTGTGTATGCATTTGGTTAAGTTTGGCTGGCTGAATTGTGCTAAAAGTGCTTATTGAACCTAATCTGCTTATTTGTTCATGTTTGTGAGTGATCTGGTGATTGATTGAATTAACTGTACTAATTGGCTGTTGTTGATTGTGATTTTTTGATTATTATTGACTCCTCTTGATCCACTGATCAATTGGGTGCCTTTGTGTAACCTAAATCTCCAAAAAAGTCACTAAAGACAAAAAAGTCAACAAGTCAAGCAGTGGAAAAAGTTTCCACTGCTCAACACCCAAAACTAGCCCCTGCTAGTACAAATTTTCAGTTAGCTTATCAATAAGCCATATTGGCTTATCCAGACATGCAACAACTTATTTTTTGTGATAGATCTTCATTATTTGACCCATTTGATTGAACTAGAGCTTATTAGACTTTGACTTTTACTTTTTGCTAGAAAACCAACTTATTTGACTTTTTTCATAAGTGCTTATTTGCTTTTTCTAGCTAATTTAGTCAACTTATTTGAAAACTTTTTGTTGATTAAGCTTAGTTAAGTCATTTAAAAGCTTTAGAAACTTGAATCAGCTCTTGGGATAGCCTAGAACTAAAAACGACTATTTTGTCGTTTTCTGTAGATTGCTTTTTGCATTTCAGGCTTATTCCTTTGGCTTATTTCAAATTTCTTTTTACAGAAGTCTTAGTTAGCTCAAAATAAGCTTGTGTGTCTAATTTGAGCTTATGGCATCAGCTTATAGCTTAATGGGCCAAAAAGCCCATTAAGAATAAGATGTTTGATATAAGCTTGCTTATTTCACATTTTCAGCTTTTGGGCCTTTGAAAATTTGTGTTTAAAATCAAATTTTGAGTCAGATAGGAGCTTTTGGGCCTTTTTTATAAACTTTTTCTTATTGGGCCCAATTTTAGCCCAATAAGGGACTGTTTTGGGTTTTGGCCCATTTGAAGGCACATTAGGGGTATTTTGTAATTTCAAGTTCATTTCTGTATTATTTAGGATAAATTAAGCTAGTTTGCAAGTTTTTAGAATTTTTTATATATTTTGGATTTTTAATATTATTTTATTATTAAAAATTAAAATTTAGATTTTTCAAGTTTTTACATTTTTTAGATTAAATACATAAAGTTAGGAATTTTACAACTTTTAGAATATTTTTATTGTTCTTAGATTAATTTTTATAATTATTTTAAGTTTTAATAGTTTTTACTTGTTTTTAAATAGTTTTAATTAATTTTAAAATTTTCAAAAATAGTTTTAAATTAAGTTAGGGTATTTTAGAGGTTTACAAATGATAAAACCCATTTTGGGCTTTTTTTTAATTAAATTGGTTTTTAGGGCTTTAATTAGCATTAAAAAATCATTATTTAATTAAATAAAAGGTTTGGCTGATTTTTGATTTTTTATAAACTCTTAATACATTATTTAGGATTTATTGCAATTTTTTATGAATTTTTAGGATAAATTTTTAAATTTGGTGCTTTTACGGTTTTACGTGTACGACCTTTTCGTCTTAGTGTAATCCGTCATCGTAACCGTCATTCTCTTCTTATCCCATTTCTATTTTCTTTCTCATAATCATATAATCACATAATTAATCATTTCATTACACACACACCAAGCCTCCTTGAGAACGATCCCCACTTTGGGTCATAACTTGTGATTTTCCTAAGTCACTAGTTAACGCTTAAGCTAATTACCTCCTTTTCCTAAAGGTGTGTAAAAACTCAACTATCATTTTGGCGCCGCTGCCGGGGAGGCGTGTTGTGTTTTAATTTGGAAATTGTTGTTTTTATATATAGCCATAATATCTATTTGTATTAGTAGCACTCTACTAATACGTATTATCGGTTTTTCGTTTTTTGTGTGAATATTATTAATATATTGTATACGTAGAACAATAAATACACAAGTACTCCAAAAGTGAGAAATCACAACCTTGACTTGGGAGGTCATTACCCAATCATTGTATTCGAATCTCTAACCAAAGAAAAAGGCAAAAATAGATAAATACTTTCGTGAAGCTCAATTTTGAAAAATACAAACTATAAGGTGGGTATAAGGCGGATATTATAAAATATATCCTAAGGAAAAAGACTCTTAAGTGCTCCGCGTCGCCTCGTTTCCCCGCTTGCTTGTGAATATTTGATTTTGAGAGCTAATCGAGGGTTTTGCCGCCTAAAGTATTTTTAAGTAACATATATACTTTCTTGGTTTCATTTGATTAAACCCTCTTGAACGTTTTGGTGTTCCACCAACGTTCTAAAGTCATCGAAGGCGTTCACTTCACGTGATCGTTTTCATTCCATGAGGCTTCTTTAATCAAGAGATTTGATTAAGGAGGAGATTTGTAGATTTTGGTCTACTTAATACAATCACAAAAATCCAAAAAAAGTAAAAACAATCAAAAACCACCCAAAAAAAATTGGAAAAAAACAAAACACCAAAAAGAATCTTCTTTGCTCATCCCCTCGTTGTACGTGACGTTTATGCAAACTCGCTCCAAAGCAAGACGTGCACGTAAACGTCGTCAAAAGGAAGGAAACCAAACATCTTCTAGTGAAGAATCTCCCATTGTCGAACCCATTGTAAGAGAAGAACCAACCATGGCGAATCGAACTATGATGGAGTTACTTCAAGAACCCACCGAGGGTTATGGAGAGGCTATTGTGATTCTCGCTATCCTTGCGGAAAATTTTGAGGTGAAACGGGTTTGTTTTCGATGATTCAAAACAACAAATTCTATGGTGATGAGAAGGACAATCCACACAACCATATCCGCCAATTCAATCGTCTTACCGCCACTTGCAAGTTTAAGGATGTTGCTAATGATTCGATTAAAAATGATGCTTTTTCCGTATTCCTTAGCGGAGCCCGCAAAAATTTGGTTAGAGAAAGAGCCACCCAATTCTATATTGACGTGGAAGGATCTCGTTTCAAAATTTGTGAACCAATTTTTCCGCCCTCTAAGACTACACATTTGAAAAACGAGATTTCAAAATTTTCACAAGAATTTAATGAAAGTTTTTCAACGGCTTGGAATAGGTTTAAGGAAATGTTACATGAATGTCCTCATCACGATTTTTCCGATTTGCATCAAATTGACACGTTTTACAATGGACTTAATGATCATGAAAGGGATTATCTTAATGCCGCCGCGGGTGGTAATTTTTTGTGTAAAACGGTTGAGGAAGCTTTGGTGATAATTGAGAATAGATCTAAGGTGTATAGTCCTCGTAGCACGTCTAGTGTTCGTAAGGCATCGTCTTTGGCTTCACCTTTTTTGTCTACTACCATCGATGCTTGCCAAATTGAGGCGAACTTGGAAAACAAAATCTTTGATAAGCTTAAAGGTCTTTTGATTGAGTTCAAAGTTGGAGAACCAAGTGCTCCCGTGACGGCTAAAGCGGTTGAGGTTTCATGTATGTATTGTGGTGGAGGTCATGATTTCTCTGAGTGCATTACCAACGGTGGTAACACTTCGAGTGCCTACGCGGCCACGAGAACTTACAACCAAAATGGTCAAGTTACCCGCTCTAATCAATTGACTCCACCGGGTTTTGGTTCAAATAAAAATGCTAACAACAACTATCGCAACAATCAAGTTGGTTTCAAAAACAATTACAACAAGGGAAACTATGGTAATCAAGGGGCTAATAATCAAGTTTCAAACAAAAATCAAAATGATTTTCAAAACAACAACAAAGGTTTGCAAACGTTGAAAGATCTTCCAAATGACTTTGTTGAATACGCTAATGGGAACGATGCTAGGTTTGACAACATTCAAAGAGAAATCATTAGCCTAAGATCCGAGTTTAAGAACGACTTGAAGAAAGAGTTGAAAAATGAGTTAGCAAATGAGCTTAAAATCCATACAAACAAAATGGAAGGGAATGTAACTAGGTTACAACAAAACCAACAAAAAATGGAACAAGGGCAACATGAAATTAAGCAAGAAATGATTAAATCCGAGAAGAGGCAATCCATGTTTGAGGATAAGATTTCATCTATGTTTGAGGAAATTATGTGTAAACCGTCCTCGAGTAGTCTTCCTAGCAACACCATATCAAACCCTAAGGGTGAGATGAAATTGATTACCACACGTAGTGGTAAGACACTTAAGGAACCGACTCCTCAACCAATTGATCCTACGGAGGATGCAATTGAGGAAGAACCCGAGGTGGTGGTCCAAAAGGAGCATGTTCAAATCCCACGAAGTACCGCTCATGCCACACCTATGGTTGACCCATTACCAACATTGGAACCCGAGATTCCAAAGGCTATGCCTATGCCTCAACCCACACCACCTTTGCCCTATCCATCGAGACTTAGAAAGGAGAAACATCAAGAGCGCGACAATTATCAATTTGAGCTTTTTATGAAAATATTTCGTGATTTGCACTTTAATGTGAGTTTCGCCGATGCTTTGGTCATGATGCCTCGATTTGCCGCTAACTTTAAGAGTATGTTGAACAACAAGGAGAAATTGCATCAATTGTCTAGTTGTTCATCGGTTTATCTTAATCGCAAACCTCAAAAAGTCGGTGATCCCGGTAAATTTTTGATCCCTTGTGCAATCCAAGATATGGAAGAATGCTTTGCCTTGGCCGATCTTGGTGCTAGCATTAACTTGATGCCACTTGTAATCTTCAAGTCGCTCAATCTTCCTAATCTTACTCCTTCACTAATGTCTATCGAGTTGGCCGATCATTCCACGATTCCCGCATGTGGATTGGCGGAAGACGTTTTTGTGAAAGTGGGAAAGTTCTATTATCTGTTAGACTTTATCGTTGTCGATTCCCACGGATCCTCAAGTTCCTCTCATTTTAGGTCGTTCGTTTTTAGATACGTCTATGGCTTTGATCGATGTTCATGCTAGAAATATCACCTTACGTTTCAAAGACGAGGAACTTGTTATAAACGCAACTCAAAACTCTAAAATTTCTCATGTTTATTCCGTTGCAACCATAAACCTCGTTGATATGATTGACGTGGTTTGCGAGGAATTTTCACAAGAAGTTCTAGGTTTTGGTGATGATGAAAATAGTGGCAATCCCATTTGAAGGTGGTGGTTTTACGTTGGAAGAATTCGATGTTCCACGTACTTGTAACGAAGACCTTGACAATGATGAGGACTTCTCGATTATCAAGGATTTTCTTAACGATTTCCCATTTCCTCCACCCGAGGAGGTTATGAGTATCGAGCCCAAATATTCAATTGAGGAGCCACCTATCCTCGAGTTGAAAGATTTACCTCCTCATCTCGAATATGTCTTTTTGGAGGAGGGCGACAAGTTGCCGGTTATTATTGCGAAAGAACTTTCGGATGATGAAAAAACTGCACTTGTCGATGTTCTTAAGGATCACAAGGGGCAATTGCGTGGAAGTTATCCGACATTAAGTGGATCGATCCAAAATTTTGTACCCACAAAATCTTAATGCAGGAGGATTACAAGCCCGCAATCCGATGTCAAAGGAGGGTGAACCCCAAAATTCACAACGTCATCAAAAAGGAGGTCCTAAAACTCCTTGACGCGGGAATGATTTACCCTATTTCCGATAGCCCTTGGGTGAGTCCTATTCATAGTGTCCCTAAAAAGGGAAGAATGACCATTGTGCCAAACAATGCCAACGAGTTAATTCCAACTAGACTCGTGACCGGATGGAGAGTGTGCATTGACTATCTTAGGTTGAATGAAGCCACTCGAAAAGACAATTTTCCCTTTCCCTTCATGGACCAAATATTGGAGCGTCTTGCGGGAAACGATTTCTATTGCTTTTTAGATGGTTTTTCCGGTTACTTCCAAATCCCCATCGATCCTCATGATCAAGAAAAAACTACGTTTACGTGTCCATATGGAACGTTTGCCTATCGTAGAATGCCATTCGGACTTTGTAATGCACCGGGAACCTTTCAAAGTTGATTGATGGCTATTTTTCATGATATGATCGAGAAGACGATGGAATTCTTCATGGATGACTTTTCCGTGTTTGGTAATTCGTTCACTTCGTGTTTGTCGAATCTCGAGAGAATGTTGAAATGTTGTGAGGAAACCAACCTTGTGCTCAATTGGGAAAAGTGTCATTTTATGGTTAAAAGTGGAATCGTCTTAGGGCACAAGGTTTCGAAAGCGGGGATTGAGGTAGATCAAGCTAAGGTAGACGTCATCGCCAAATTACCTCATCCCAAAACCGTTAAGGGAGTTAGGAGTTTCCTAGGCCACGCGGGCTTTTATCGTCGATTCATCAAGGATTTTTCAAAGATCTCTCGACCTATTACACATCTTCTTGAAAAAGAGGCATGTTTTGTCTTTGACAAAGATTGTGTACGAGCCTTTGAAATTCTTAAGAGGAAACTTACCGAAGCTCCCATTCTTGTTGCTCCCAATTGGAACCTCCCCTTTGAGCTCATGTGTGATGCTAGTGACTACGCTATTCGGACCGTATTGGGGTAACGTCATGAAAAGCACTTCTTGCCTATTCACTATGCTAGCAAGACGATGACCGAGGCTCAACTAAAATACACTACAACGGAGAAGGAGTTCCTTGCCGTGGTGTATGCATTTGAGAAATTTCGACCTTACTCGTCTTGACGAAATGCATAGTGTATACGGATCATTCGGCTATCAAGTATCTCATGGCTAAACAAGATGCAAAGCCGAGATTACTTCGTTGGATTCTCCTCCTTCAAGAATTTGATCACAAAATCGTTGTCAAAAAGGAGCTGAGAATCTAGCGGCCGATCATCTTTATCGTTTGGAAGATCCTCACCAAAGTGTTTACGAGCCCAAGGAAATCACCGAAACATTTCCACTCGAGACACTTGGTGTAGTGAATTCTAAGCTTGATTCTTCCACCCCATGGTTTGCGGACATCGCAAATTACCATGCGGGCAACTTCATCATCAAGGGTATGACGACTCAAGAATAACGAAAATTCTTTCGTGAAGTCAAGTTCTACTTTTGGAACGACCCTTACTTGTTTCGAAATTATGCGGATCAAATCATCCGACGTTGTGTATTTGGCACCGAAGCTTCTAACATCCTTTGAGCTTGTCACGAGGTGTCACACCCCTAATTTATCAGAGTAAGGCAACACAATGGGGTGCGACGGTCATGACTATCACAAGACATAGATACAAAGAACGACTATTTAAAAGCCGTTTTCATTTAATTAAAAGCATAAAACTTGTTCGGAAGTGAATTACACAAGATCATAATAAAACATTGTTTCAAAAGACTTTAACATTGATCCAAATATCCATACACTTGTCACGACCATTTTTATTAAAAATCTCTCATGCATAACCACGTCACTCCTCCGTCTTGATACCTGAGAAAAACATTGCTAAAGTGTCAACACAAAGGTTGGTGAGTTCATAGGTTTAGTTATAAATAAGTGTGATGAACCATAAGATTTTATCAGGCAATCGGCATATAACCAAACAAGGTTATAATCAAAATAGTATACGTTTGTATTCCTACGTCTAAGCTCATGACACCGAAGCGTTAACCAACCAACAAGATATAATGAGAGCCCGAGCAAATGCCTATCCCAAAGCATTCGTAACGACTCAAATGTAAGTGTATCTAATTTGGTCACACAACCAACATTAGATAGGGAGGTCAGTCCCAATAGATCTATCCATAACATTCGCGCTTACACAAAGTAATTAACGGTTCACGATAGTGGGCTAAAGCATCTAGGGATATCGCTACTTAGACATCACGTAGGCAAACGTATCAAGTTTTAGCACTTATGTTCATTCTTTAAAACAAGCAATGTTCTCACCCCAAAATAGTTAAAACAATTAAAAGTGGGGATATGAAACTCACCTCGATGAAATAGCAAATCATAATGGCACAAATGTAGACACGGAAAAATGATAGCTCAAACCAATCCGTAACCTAGATTAAATAAAGTATGTATCACTATACATGTAAACATGACAATAAATGTAGCATTTAGTCCCCTAGTATGTGCTTGAGTTTTAAAAAAATCAAAGATTTTTAATACTTGTGAATGTTTAACGTATGATAATAAGTTAGTCTTTTAATCGGGATATATTTAGCAATATCAAACATTTCATGGTCGGGACAATTTATTTAGCCGAGTCGTTTAATGGGTCAAATATTCTAAATACATTTTATATCTTTTTTATTAGAAATATGTTAAATTAATAAATGTCTTAGTAATAAAATAAATAAATAAATAATAATAAATAAATTAAAACCATTGTCTCATGTCGGGGGAACAGTGAACAAACCAAAACCTACAATTTGAAACTGTATGCTTTTTTTTAGACTTAAAAGAAAGGATTGATCTCGGCAATTTTTCGATGTGAATAGCAGGCTCGATACTAGCTCGCGGAGTAAACCGAAAGTACCAATGGGTAGCTAGCCAGGTGGTCTGTAAGTCAGCGTTTTAAGTTTTATAAACCGAGGTCATTTGACGGGTTAAAACATGTTCGAAATAAGGGTCGTGAAACTGTTTTTAAAGAAGATAGTTTAACGAGTCAGTTTCGATCTCGTTTACTGTTCTTGATAATAACTTTTGGGTTGAACCACAAGTATGCTCGTGTAGGCGGCACGGCCGTCTACAACTTTCCTTGTTTAACCGTATCGAGGCGAGGTCATTTCAAGGGTTTAATATGGGTCGGGAAAAGTCATGTTGCAACACCAAAGAAGCTATATTTTCCGATCAAAATAAGTCATGTTCGATGTTTTTCGGCGATTGATATCTTACTCGTTACTTAACCAATATTAGCGATTCATGTTTTTACGAATTCTTTGCCATCTTGATTACCATTTGCCCCACTAATATCTCGGGTCACTTAAACCTTGGTGCTTCGATTTCTAGTCCGAAAATGAGTACCCTTAACGTGGATATTTTGATGTAAAAGTACTTGTAATCTTTTAATAGTAGGTTCATATTTTCTTTCTGTTCGTACTATTAAAGATATCAACGAAAAAAAACATGTCCTTGTGTTTTAACGGGTTATATTTTACGAAATTAAAACTAAATCGTTTATATCTTATACCTCAAGCACAACTAGTGAAAGACGAATACAAAAGATAAGTTGAAAGGAAATTAAAGAAAAGAGATGAACTACTCACAACCAGGTGGCTGTCATAAGATTCGAAGTAATACGAACAGAAAGTCGGCTTCTTGTTGCTACTGAGTGTCAAATAAATCCAAGGAACAAAAGAACTTGACGATGGTCTCGTTTCTTGTGCGACGACGCGTCCGGAATGGAGACCCATATTTATCCGTTTTGGGTTAGGAAGGTTTTAGGTATTTGGTGATGCTTTATGAAGATAATTTTGCTACGTGTTCTTGTTGTAGCTCGCCCAAACAGAAAACAAGAATCGTGCGGATGGTATCAAGTGTGGGTTGGGTTTGCTGCTGCCGTGAACCAAGGAAGGAGAAAGTGAGATAGTGGTGAAATAAATTTGTAAAGTGTGTGAAGTGAAGAGAGAGTTTTAAGGGTTTTATTTATAGGACAAGTAGATATGAAACTTAGCTGGTTAGCAAATTTAGTTAGATGGCATGTGTTTAGTTAGCTTGTAAATTGTTTGTAACTAGAAAGTACCATGGGAAATAGGAAAAGTAAGTTGGGGCGTAGCAATGGCAGTGAGGGGAAAGAATGGCGATTTCCCAGGTTTGACTTCATGGGTACATGAAAGATAATGTAGTTATCTGAAGGTCATGTATGTTCATGGGGAACATGATATGATTTTGGTAGGACAGAGAAAAACGTGGGTAGGGAAAATGAGAAGGGGGGCCGGTTCTAACACATAGGTTTTTGGGAACCTTGGTTATTTTAATTAATTTGTAGAAGTAGTATTTTGGATAAGTGATAAGTGATATATTTGTACAAGTTTTGTTGTAGGGATTTAAAAGAGTGAAAGTTTACAAAATGTTAGAAATTTAGAAGGGTTGTTCATATCTATAAGTGGCAGCGTTAGGTTTAATGTATGTTTAACGTCAAAAGGGACACGAAAATTAATTGAGTCGTAGTATAGCGAATGGCGGTTCGAATCCAATGAAGTGTTGCTAGTTTTTAAAGATACAATTTAATTTAACAAATACAATATAAACCATAAAATTTATCCAAGAAAAATAGTTCCGTGAGAGCGATGTTTATTTTATATAACTTTCAGATTCGTACATATTTTACGCGTAAACAATCGAGAACATCAATAGACACTCAAGTCTAACCCGAACCATCGCGTTTCACGTAAATTAAATAGATTAAAAATTCACGTGTGTGACATTCGTAATCCCTTAAATTGAGTTTTGTCCTCAAAACTAGCACGTCGATGTCGTTATCAAAGCAAGAGGTCAATTAAATTTTTATCTTCCTTTCATGGTGTTCAATGCGTTCGTTTTTATTTAGTTTGTTGCTAAGATTAAAATTACTATAATCTTGTTAGGATTGAAACGGACGAAAAATTTCTTCTGACTTGTACATGGTTCTATAATGTTCCCTAAGTCTTTTCTTGTATGTCAAAATTTTCTCGACGACGTCGGTTTTGTTTAGTGTGTTTTTTTTCATTATTAACTTTCGCGTCGTCCCGCGTATTAATTCCACTTTAAAGTATCGCGTGTTGTCATTTTTCGCCTAGATGACTATATATCGCACGATTAAAAATTGTTCCACATAGTTTTGATTAATTCCGTTTACATTAACCGTCTACTTGGTAGTGATAAGTAGCGTATGCGTCAAGGTTTCTTGAATAGGTTTCTCAAAAATCTAGAACAATTGAGCGTCCTAACACATAGTGGTCAAGACGTTTCTTTCTTTTATGTAACATTCCCTATTAGATAATTTCGTTAATTAATCAATTTAGTCTGCCTTCCTCCTCGTTTATCTCCTTTTCATGGAGAGGAAAGCGGGTGAACAATATATTTAAACTATATTTCCTTTGGGTTCCTTCTATGAAGGAAATACATAATTTTTCTTAGTTCTATGAGTATGGTGTGATGCTCAAACATCGTTAGATAAAATAGATCTTTGTCCGAGTGGTTTCGGTGTTCCAATTATATACAAAAGCATGCTTATGTTGACTCAATTGCTCTTTAACATGGGTTATGTTACGGCGAGTTCTGGATATCCGTTAAATTTGAGTTTTTCTCATCTTGGTGTCTTACCGCTTTTACAACCAAATTGTATTATTGATCTTTAATGATTATATGTTAGTGTTGCGATATCCGTTAAATTTGAGTTTTACTCAAGCGGCGTCTCGTTCTTCGCATTATTATTTAGATTTGGTCATTCTTTGAGGTTTCTTCCAAGTCAAAATTTTTTATTTTTTTTAGTTTCGTTGTTGTAAGAATTTGTGTTCTTAATCTTTCTTGCGTCCTATACGGTGTCAAACGTCATAGTGGCGAAGAAGTTAATCGTACTAGGTTTATTCGTATTGCGTACTTGGCGCTTTTACTTAAACGACAACATAAAATTATTCGACGTTCATAGTACATAATGAATTTTCCCTTTGACGAATAGGGAAACTTGAATATATTCTACTAGTAATAATACAATTTCATTTTTACGATGACTACTATGAGCATACTCGCGTTGGACCACAATCATACGTAGTTGATCAGGCTACGTACGTCTCGGGACCAACGGTTGCATCCTCCTTTTCATCATAATTTAACTCTTTGAGGTTGTAATTTATATATTGGTAGTCCATAGTTCATTTCATGTTACTCACTTTCACAATTAACAAATTAGTCCATAGTTCATTTTATTTGTTAACATTGCTCACCTTTAAAAATCAACAAAATAATTTCCATACTTATTTGTACTAGTTCTCGTCAAGTTTATCAATAGTTTACGTCCTCCACATCGAGTTATTCGTAAAACTAAATTTTTTTAACAATTTACATGGTAGATTTTCCTAAAAAAATTTCCACGTTAGTCGCGGTGTTTCATACATTAAGTTGGTCGTCAAGTCAGATTTTTTTTTGTTCAAAACTTTGCATGATAATTTATACCAAAATATTTCATCATCAATCATGGCATTTTTATCAGTAATACCTTTACTAATTTTTACCAAAACATTTTATCAAAATTTCTGACATTCTTACTAATAAAGTTCTTGGTGATAGTTCCTTCAAAGTAATTTTTTTTTTATATATGTAATGTTTTCTAAAAATATTTTATAAAACTCCTTTTTGATTAGTTTTTTTTCGACATATATAAAATATTGTAGGATAAAAATAATTCCTTAAGTAAAAGTTTCACAAGATATATAAAAGATAACTTTTAAAATAACTGGAAACAATTAATTAAAAATTTCAAAGTACGATTACATAACCAAATTTTTGTTGATGGTGATATCGACAGATGCCGAGTCACTTGATCTTCATAAAAGTAACTTATTAAATATTCAACATCAGTCACTCAGTTCTATCACTGAACTTTTCCAGGGCTTTAATGATGTTTTATTACATCTCAGACACTTCGGTCAATTTGTTTTTATCCCAAAATTGTTCAATTTGTTTAATCCGACCAACTAGTTAATTCCATCACAAGAATTTTCATCACAAAAATTATTCATTTTGTTTTGTTTTTTTTTTATTTGTCGTTTGTTCATAATCGTTCTATAGATTTTTTTTATGTTCGGCACGCGCTATTAGGGTTTCTAAGAAGTCACCACAATTCACATTTAGGGTTCTGAAGCTTTGTGACATACGATAATCCCTTTAATTTAAAGAATGGCATAATCCTCATATAACTGAGTTATTCCTTTAATATTAGTTGTTATATCAAACTTCATAAATTTATAATAGCAACTTAGTTGCAAACCAATGGACTAGAACTTTTAGATCCGTCTTTGTATAATTTCTCCAACATAAATTTCTCCTTAACGCGCATTCGACTTATGTGTCACCATATTTCCAGATAGTTTTTATATTTTTTTAATACTAATTTATGTTTGTTCCTTATGATATAATCCCTCCGTCCCACTTTTATTGTCCTCATTACTATTTTAATCTGTCCCAAAACATTGTCCAGTTTCCTAAATAAGAAGTCTAAATTAATTAATATTCCAGTTTTACCCATGTCATTAGTTTTTATAAGGAAATTATTAATGTAATTAAAGGGTAAGTTTGTCTTTTTGAGCATAATATGTCTACATTCATTGAACCTATCATAAATCGTAAAAATTTTGTTGGAGGACTATTAAAATGGGACGGAGGGAGTAGTACTTTGTGGAGTATTACAGGAGTAATACTTTGTATAAAGTGTTTATCATCGTATGTTGTATAGAGACAACGACTTTCATTACTTTAGTGTTCACTTACTATGCAAACTAATGGTACTAATGTATCATACTAGTCAAAAGTTAATGAGGTAATCACCTTGTTAGATCATGTAAGTCTTATCTATCCCCGAGGAAATTCACTAAAAATAGTAAGTTGTGTTACAACTGGTACTTGACTAATCCTCGCAACCCAATCAAACAAGAACAGCATTGAGGTCTAGTCAAGTATTAGTCGTTAAACTTCTTAATATCTTTGGTGAATTTACTCGTCTTTAGATATTACTCACACAATTTAACATCGATTAAACCTAAACCAAACTCATCAAATATGTTATACCCTAACGATCAAACTAATCACGCAAGATGTAAATTCATGAGTCTTACCCATCCTCAAGAAAACTCATCAAAAACCCTAAGTTGTGTAACGACTGGCACTTAACTTAGTCTCACAACCCAATCAAACAAGAACAGCCTTGAGACCTTGTTAAGTATCGTTATACCTCTTAACATTTTTGATGATTTGCCTTGGTTTTGGGTTTACTCACGACTTATCATCAACCATTACTAAATCTCAGCGCGTCCAAGTACTGTTTTGGCATACATTTTTATTTTGGCGTATATCGATATAGGGTAACATAGAAACACACAAGTGTTTAAATAGTTCATAGTAGTCCAATGGATTATTTTTAACAAAATACGTAATAGCATAAGTATGTGTACGATTTACTCCAAATAAACATGGCACAAACCATCTTAGTTCGATTTAAACATGGCACAAACCATATTTGTTTGATTAAACATGGCACAAACCATTTTAGTAACATAACAATCCAAACAAGGATGTTAAGTCTTTTACTTCAAAATATAAGAAAAAATCGTCTTAGTATACATTCGTAAAAGTACATCTTACATAAGGATCATTCAAACAAGGCAGAATATACTTAATGCTAATAACACCTAGCAATCAAGTTTTAAACTAACATGTCAAATCACATGAAATAATTCAAGTCACAACTTACTTTTATCGAAGACGCGGAGTGAAGTGGTTCTTGGAGATTTTTGAGTTAGTTATAATCTAGAATTATTTTTCCCAAAATTAATTTTTTGACTCACGTTTATAAAAATATTTTGTAAAATAACCTAGTTCTCTATAACTACAGCTCTGATACCAATCTGTCACACCCCTAATTTATCAGAGTACGGCAACACAATGGGGTGCGACGGTCATGACTATCACAAGACATAGATACAAAGAACAACTATTTAAAAGTCGTTTTCATTTAATTAAAAGCATAAAACTTGTTCGGAAGTGAATTACACAAGATCATAATAAAACATTGTTTCAAAAGACTTTAACATTGATCCAAATATCCATACACTTGTCACGACCATTTTTATTAAAAATCTCTCATGCATAACCACGTCACTCCTCCGTCTTGATACCTGAGAAAAACATTGCTAAAGTATCAACACAAAGGTTGGTGAGTTCATAGGTTTAGTTATAAATAAGTGTGATGAACCATAAGATTTTATCAGGCAATCGGCATATAACCAAACAAGGTTATAATCAAAATAGTATACGTTTGTATTCCTACGTCTAAGCTCATGACACCGAAGCGTTAACCAACCAACAAGATATAATGAGAGCCCGAGCAAATGCCTATCCCAAAGCATTCGTAACGACTCAAATGTAAGTGTATCTAATTTGGTCACACAACCAACATTAGATAGGGAGGTCAGTCACAATAGATCTATCCATAACATTCGCGCTTACACAAAGTAATTAACGGTTCACGATAGTGGGCTAAAGCATCTAGGGATATCGCTACTTAGACATCACGTAGGCAAACGTATCAAGTTTTAGCACTTATGTTCATTCGTTTAAAACAAGCAATGTTCTCACCCCAAAATAGTTAAAACAATTAAAACTGGGGCTATGAAACTCACCTCGATGAAATAGCAAATCATAATGGCACAAATGTAGACACGGAAAAATGATAGTTCAAACCAATCCGTAACCTAGATTAAATAAAGTATGTATCACTATACATGTAAACATGACAATAAATGTAGCATTTAGTCCCCTAGTATGTGCTTGAGTTTTTAAAAAATCAAAGATTTTTAATACTTGTGAATGTTTAACGTATGATAATAAGTTAGTCTTTTAATCGGGATATATTTAGCAATATCAAACATTACATGGTCGGGACAATTTATTTAGCCGAGTCGTTTAATGGGTCAAATATTCTAAATATATTTTATATCTTTTTTATTAGAAATATGTTAAATTAATAAATGTCTTAGTAATAAAATAAATAAATAAATAATAATAAATAAATTAAAACCATTGTCGTATGTCGGGGGAACAGTGAACAAACCAAAACCTACAATTTGAAACTGTACGCTTTTTTTAGACTTAAAAGAAAGGATTGATCTCGGCAATTTTTCGATGTGAATAGCAGGCTCGATACTAGCTCGCGGAGTAAACCGAAAGTACCAATGGGTAGCTAGCCGGGTGGTCTGTAAGTCAGCGTTTTAAGTTTTATAAACCGAGGTCATTTGACGAGTTAAAACATGTTCGAAATAAGGGTCGTGAAACTGTTTTTAAAGAAGATAGTTTAACGAGTCAGTTTCGATCTCGTTTACTGTTCTTGATAATAACTTTTGGGTTGAACCACAAGTATGCTCGTGTAGGCGGCACGGCCGTCTACAACTTTCCTTGTTTAACCGTATTGAGGCGAGGTCATTTCAAGGGTCTAATATGGGTCGGGAAAAGTCATGTTGCAACAACAAAGAAGCTATATTTTCCGATCAAAATAAGTCATGTTCGATGTTTTTCGGCGATTGATATCTTACTCGTTACTTAACCAATATTAGCGATTCATGTTTTTACGAATTCTTTGCCATCTTGATTACCATTTGCCCCACTAATATCTCGGGGCACTTAAACCTTGGTGCTTCGATTTCTAGTCCGAAAATGAGTACCCTCAACGTGGATATTTTGATGTAAAAGTACTTGTAATCTTTTAATAGTAGGTTCATATTTTCTTTATGTTCGTACTATTAAAGATATCAACGAAAAAAAAACATTTCCTTGTGTTTTAACGGGTTATATTTTACGACATTAAAACTAAATCGTTTATATCTTATACCTCAAGCACAACTAGTGAAAGACGAATACAAAAGATAAGTTGAAAGGAAATTAAAGAAAAGAGATGAACTACTCACAACCAGGTGGCTGTCATATGATTCGAAGTAATACGAACAGAAAGTCGGCTTCTTGTTGCTACTGAGTGTCAAATAAATCCAAGGAACAAAAGAACTTGACGATGGTCTCGTTTCTTGTGCGACAACGCGTCCGGAATGGAGACCCATATTTATCCGTTTTGGGTTAGGAAGGTTTTAGGTATTTGGTGATGCTTTATGAAGATAATTTTGCTACGTGTTCTTGTTGTAGCTCGCCCAAACAGAAAACAAGAATCGTGCGGATGGTATCAAGTGTGGGTTGGGTTTGCTGCTGCCGTGAACCAAGGAAGGAGAAAGTGAGATGGTGGTGAAATACTTTTGTAAAGTGTGTGAAGTGAAGAGAGAGTTTTGAGGGTTTTATTTATAGGACAAGTAGATATGAAACTTAGCTGGTTAGCAAATTTAGTTAGATGGCATGTGTTTAGTTAGCTTGTAAATTGTTTGTAACTAGAAAGTACCATGGGAAATAGGAAAAGTAAGTTGGGGCGTAGCAATGGCAGTGAGGGGAAAGAATGGTGATTTCCCAGGTTTGACTTCATGGGTACATGAAAGATAATGTAGTTATCTGAAGGTCATGTATGTTCATGGGGAACATGATATGATTTTGGTAGGACAGAGAAAAACGTGGGTAGGGAAAATGAGAAGGGGGGCCGGTTCTAACACATAGGTTTTTGGAAACCTTGGTTATTTTAATTAATTTGTAGAAGTAGTATTTTGGATAAGTGATAAGTGATATATTTGTACAAGTTTTGTTGTAGGGATTTAAAAGAGTGAAAGTTTACAAAATGTTAGAAATTTAGAAGGGTTGTTCATATCTATAAGTGTCAGCGTTAGGTTTAATGTGTGTTTAACGTCAAAAGGGACACGAAAATTAATTGAGTCGTAGTATAGCGAATGGCGGTTCGAATCTAATGAAGTGTTGCTAGTTTTTAATGATACAATTTAATTTAACAAATACAATATAAACCATAAAATTTATCCAAGAAAAATAGTTCCGTGAGAGCGATGTTTATTTTATATAACTTTCAGATTCGTACATATTTTACGCGTAAACAATCGGGAACATCAATAGACACTCAAGTCTAACCCGAACCATCGCGTTTCACGTAAATTAAATAGATTAAAAATTCACGTGTGTGACACGAGGGACCCACGGGTGGTCACCATGGTGCTAATCTCACGGCTAAGAAGGTGTTTGATGCCGGTTTCTTTTGGCCTACTATTTACCGAGATGCACATGAACTTGTGAAGTCATGTGACTCATGCCAACGACAAGGAAAAGCCTCACGAAAAAATGAAATGCCACAAAATATCATCCAAGTGTGTGAGATCTTTGACGTTTGGGGCATCGACTTTATGGGGCCGCTCCCATCATCTCGTGGTAATAAGTACATCCTTGTTGCGGTTGACTACCTATCTAAATGGGTGGAAGCTAAGGCTTTGCCCACCAATGATGCTCGTGTGGTAGTCAAGTTTTTGAAAAGCTTTTTTTCTCGGTTTGGAACCCCTCGTGCGATCATAAGCGATCGTGGAACCCATTTTTGTAACGTCCAATTCGAAAGGGTCCTAAGGAAATATGGGGTTACACATCGTCTTTCTACGGCTTATCACCCACAAACGAGTGGGCAAGTCGAGGTTTCAAACCAAGCGTTGAAGAGGATCTTGGAGAGATCCGTTGGGGAAAACCGACAATCTTGGTCGGATAAGTTGGACGATGCTTTATGGGCCTTTAGGGCCGCTCATAAGACGCCCATTGGGTGCACTCCCTATAAGCTTGTGTATGGTAAAAATTATCACTTGCCAATTGAATTGGAACACAAGGCTTATTGGGCCTTAAAGTATTGTAATGATGACATGGAGACCGCGGGAAAACATCGGAAAATGCAATTAAATGAATTGGATGAATTAAAGGATATTGCTTATGAAAATTCATTGATTTATAAAGAAAAGACTAAAAATTTGCATGATTCTAAAATTAAAAACCGGGTTTTTAACATTGGGGATCAAGTTTTGCTTTTTAATTCTCATTTGAAAATCTTTTCCGGTAAGTTGAAATCCCGTTGGTCCGGTCCATTCACCGTGACTCAAGTTTTTCCATATGGGACCATCGAGCTAGCTCAAAATGATGCCCCCAATTTCAAGGTGAATGGACATAGGTTGAAGCACTACTTTGGCGGGGAAGTTCCATCCTTGAACTACCTCGACCAAATCACTTTCCCCAATGATAATTAGTATTGAGGGGATCGAGTCGAGCTCATGACTCGGTAATCAAAAACGAGGTGCCTCGTGGGGGAGTCCCATGCTTATCCTATGTACATATTATCGCTTTCTAATGTAGTAACGTGTGGGGATTTGTGCTCTTCCAACCTTTGTTCTGTGGTTGTTTGTGAATTGTCGTTTTTAGATGATCATGATCTTCACGATTGGAGCCTCTCGTGTTCGTTTTATGGGAGCACTCGATCGTTTGCTTTGAAGACTTTCTCAATATCCATGATATATCCTTTGACGTTCTAACCTTAGGTTTATAGCACACTTCATAAACGGCTTTAAATTTAACAGTTACACCCTTTCCATGCTAGATTAGGCATTCGACTACGTCTCTAGTATGGGGGTGTTTGCACCCCTAGACTCGAAACATTGAGGACAATGTTTAACTTTAGTATAGGGGGTGAATAGATACTTGCCGTGCCAAACCTCCACGCTTTCCAATGTTTATCTTTTTGTTTATCGTTTTGTTGCAAAATAAGGCTAAAAATGGCCAAATTTTAAAAAAATTTCTCATTTTTATAAGTGTTTGAAGACACGAATGTAGGTTTTCCGATGGCGAGAATAAGAGTAATTTTTTACTCGACCGTGCGTGTTGAGCACTTAGCTTTGATTCCTTAACTTCACATTAGGCTAAGTCTCTTAAATGAGGACGAGAAATGATAGGGTTAATTATAAGTTACTATGCTAAACGTAGAGTACTTGTATTCTTTCAAAAACTCATGTGTTCTCATTGTTTGCTTATTCTCCCTTCGCTTGTAAATATTTTTTTCTTAATAAATATTGACTTAGCGGTTTAGTCTTGATTGTTGGGTTTCTAGTCTTTTCTAGTAGCTTCCGTGTAATTAAATTGGGAAGACATTAAGGTATCGCCAGTGTCACGGTTTTGAAGTATTGACACCCGAATAATCAAAAGCTTCACCCAATAATAAGATTTCAAGTGCTCACCTAAATCAAGCAAACAATTTGAAGCCCCACAAGGCCAAAAAATCTATGCAAAATTGAAAGTGAATCAAGGCTTAATCTTTGAAGCTTTAAAGATCCAAAATTCGCCTTAGCGTGAGGATATACGTCTTTGGCTAATAAAACTACCGATGAGGTGGATAATAAAAGGCAAGGCAAGACCGAAGTCATAATAAAAGCTTCATGGCGAAGTTGAATAAAATATGGAGGTAAACCAAAGATAATAAGGCCCTTCCGTTAGGGGGCGTATAAAAGTCTTGGTAATAAGTCTCATGTTCAAAACCGTTATAAAACCGTGTTTATCGATCCTTCTTGTTGACTTAATTTTTTAACATCGTTGTCTATTAGGAGGGGTTATTGATTTGATGGTCTTGATTACACCGTTAGGACTCTATTTTTAGACCTAAATCTCTATTATCGCATAAGTCAAACAATGTATCCTCGTGAAACATTCAAGACATAATAAAATAAAATAGATACAACTTAGGAAATTGGGAGGATAAGTACGTGATTAGGGCATATGAGTAGTGTTAGCATTACTAACTTATAATGACAATGATCTCGTTGCACGCTTGGCATGGAATTGGGGTGAAAATCAAGGACGATGAAATTATTTCTAACGAAGCATTCACGTGTTCTTGTTCTATGAACCTAAACGTCCCATTTTGCGATGAAAATCATACATTATATCTAATATGCAAGTAGTAGTAATAGTAGTAGTGTAGCTAGTTTTTCATTCAATAAAGTGAATAAAAATGAATTTTGGAGGTGCTACGATACTTTATTCTAGCATTGCGTGAGGGCACGGCAATGGTTTAGTATGGGGAGTGATGAGACTGCTTTTAAACATAGTCTCATCGTCCAAAAAGGGCTTAAAATGCATAAATTATCATGAAAAAACCCAAATATCTTGTGTTTGTTGCTTGTGTATTTTAGGTACGGATATTGAGAAAATGACAAAAGATCACAAGAATCATGCAAAAACGAACACAGGAAACGAAGCCGCACAATGAACCAAGACCTAATGAAGATTTTCCCAAGAAAACCCTTGAAGATTTGAAGATTTATGAAGAAGGGTCCTCCAATATGGAAGAATTGACACTTTATACCCTTGTATCCTCATAATTACACGATTGGTCCCTAAAGTTGTCAATATTGCAAAAAGGGCCCTCCACTTTGAAGAATTGGAAATTTTAGTCCCTCATCAAAACTAAAATGTCAATGTTTACCATCCTCAAAGTCAAACATACCAAGAAGGACTCCAAGTTTCAAGAATTACAAATGTGGTCCTTTGAAAATATCAAAATTACAAAAAGGACCCTTGACTTTGAAGACTTGGCAAAAATGGTCCCTCATTAATCATGATTTGGCAATTTCAGTCCTCCAAAATGTCAATCATACAAGTTTAGACCATTATCCTTGAAGAAAATACCAAATCAGTCCTTCAAGAATCAAGAATTACCCATGAATTCACTTTACAAAACATTTTGGGGCAAAAGTGTGAAAAAGGAAAAGTTGTTACAAAGGAATTAGGTGATGATAGAGTTTTAAGCTGAAGTGACAAAGGGAAAAGAAAGGAGGGGCTAAACATGGCAGACATCAAAGATACCTTAATCAACCACAACACGCCACCTGTCCCACTAACACCTTTCCACCAATGGGAACTCTCCCTGCTGCCATGTCACTACTCCACTCACCTGGACTAAATATTTAACTAAACCTTGGCGCCATTAACACTTATTTAAAATTAATCCACCCCTAAACCGGATCAAAATCTCAACTATTCACCTCAAGAACATAATTAGGGGTTTACTAATTACTTGTAATTAGCCTCTAATTATTTCCAGATTTATGATTAATGATCCTTTGAATATATCCCAACCTTAAAATCACTTGCCACATCACCCAATAGTGCACATGGGACCTCCCCTACTACACCTTTGAGCAAGAAGACAAGATTGTAACAGCCATCCAACGTCCAAGGATCCAACTTACATTTCAAGCTTAATACAAGCCATTTGATCAACTTTTCACTTGCCAGCTACCACAAGACAAAAAAAATCAGTCACATGATTCTCCAAGAGTTCAAACTTTAAAGGGCAATTTGGAGACTTCCATAGTTAGGGTTTTACGTTTTTTAGCTCTTAACTAGTTCATGTATGCCGTCACACCCCCAAATTCACCGCAGCGGAAGACTGGCTTTGGAAGGTTGTGACTTCATGAGTAATCGAGAGCTTGATCCGAGAACGACCTCTACATGCCAAGAACCACAAAGAAGACTCCAAATAATCCACATAGTCAAGTACCTGAAATACATGCTTAAAAATGTCAACATAAAGTTGGTGAGTTCATAAGTTTTTGTTTTAAGGTGTTTATGAAAAATTAGAGTTTCTATCGACCACTGCAGTAAAAATTATAGAAGTTTTTTAAAAAATCATAATTTCTTAGTAAAATGTATTTCTTGATGAAAACAGACTTTGTTAATAATAAAAGAGTTTGTGATAACGACAAAGTTCATTGATAATAACAAAGGTTAATAATAAAGACAGTTTACGGATAAAAATATATAAGCAGAGTTTACTTATAATAATAGATGATCTCGTTAATAGTTGAATTCCCTGATCACAAAAGATATTTCAGTTAACAAATAAGATTCTTGATAATAAAAGAAGTGTTTGATGAACCACAAGATTTTTCCAACCATTTGTGACAATATAACAAATACAAAGTCACAAAAAGGCATTTATTATTGTCTAAGCTCATTTATTATTGGTCAAATAAATTTATTAAGCACGCACCAAGTATATAATGTATTCCGTACACATTATGTATAACTAGACGATTATATAATTCTTATGTTGAATTATATAATAGAAACAACAATTTCACAAAATAAAGCAATGTATGTATTTATTTTGTAGTTACAGTATACAAATTGCGATAAAAATATTTAGACAACTTAATTCGACAAAATTTAAGAAAGTTACCGCTTAATTGATAATTGTCACATTTAAGTAAAAGTATAACTTTTATGGGTTTATAGATATACATTAGTATTTATTCGTTGTATCGGTTTACAAATATGATACTAGTAGTATTTATTAATTTTATCGGTTTACCTATATAATAGTAGTTGTAGCGAACAAAATATAAAGTATAAAATTTTATAAAATTTCAGCATGACCTATTCGTTTATACAACGTTTTCCATATTAACCAATTCTCAATATTTTCCATTTTTCCAAACAATCTACGTTACGCAAATCATGTTTTAACATGTAACCAACTAGGCTATTTAATTATCATAATTAAGTAAATACCAAACACAACCAATGTGTTATAAATTAATCGCCCGATGTGAGCTAGTTAAACACGCATTTAAATGTATAATCATTTATATAGTTCTCGTTATAATAATAGTATTCGGCATATATTTATTTAACCATTTATATATATTTATATATGTATACCACCGTTTAATCCATTATAATTAATTATATAATTATATACGTTATTAGCCGATTTCTAAACCACAACAAACCACGAGCTAAAATCATGCCCGACACTCCTAAACCTTTGAAGTCTCGCGTCCGAGCACCCTCGAAACTAATAATCAGCAAACCTAAACGCCCTTAGAACTTTCTGTAACCCCAACGCCCTTTTATAACTCGTCAGCAACCCCAAACGTCCCTTTACCAGCCGACTGCAGTCCCAAACGTCCCTTCATCAGCCGACTGCCAATCCCAAACACTCTTGTAACCCTTGCTGCAATCCCAAACGCACCGCTATCGTGTTTCTGCAGACCCAAACACAACGGCTGCAGTTTACCGCTGAACCAAACACCCCTGCTGCTGTGTTAAACAATGAATCAAACGTTCATGCTGCTGTTAAACAGTGAACCAAATGCACCTGCTGTTTAAACATCAATCCAAGCACTCCCCTGCTGCGCTGCTGCTATTAACCTGATGTGCTGTTGTTGGTCACACCCGCACCTGCTGCGCTGCTGCTGGTAACAAACCCCGGCCTGATATGCTGCTGGTGGTAATAAGATGCAGCCTTCGGTGCTGCTGCTGAACTCGAACGCATCACGTGGTGGTGATGTTGCTATAATCAAACTCGCTATGTGGATATGTTAAGCATAAACAAACACCCTTATGCTGACTTGTAGCAACAAAGAAACACCCCCGGTTTGAACAAATGATGGTGGTTCGTTGCATACTGGTGACGACGACCACGACGGCGTCGCTGTGGTGATCGTGAGGTGGAGACGAATGACAAACACCCCCGCACGTGACTGGACATGGTTTTGATAGTAACCAACCCCTTCCAATTGCTGGTGTTACTCGAAATCAAGGGTAAAACACCCTTATGGGTCTGAATCGTATGGATCTGTGGTTGGCAAGATGTTTTCGAGGTGATGAAGATGGTTGATTGAACACGACGGCAGTTAAACCGTCGCATGGTTATGAATCAAGGTGGTGAAGATGACGGTAGCAGCTCGAGTTTGTAGTCACGATGGTGACGACTGGTGGAGTATATATGGTGGATTTGATGATGTAGGTGGTGGTTATTAGTAGAGGTGGTTATGTAGTGGTCAGGTGGCGGCGGTTTTATTTGTGGCCGGATTCCGGCGATGGTGGCCTGAGCGGCGCCGGAAAATGAGAGAGAGTGTGTGTTTGTCTAGGGTTAGGGTTTGAGGGTAAATGAAATAAAACCCTAATTTTTGCTTATATATATTAATAAAACTTTTGATAAAACAAAATGAAAGGTTTTTAATAATACAAGGACTGAGAATGTAATTTTTCTTATAACCTTTGTTAATACATGGTTCGGGACTCGTTTATTATAGCAAAAATTTGATTCATTCAACGAAATTTGCGCCGTTCATTTCAAAATGATTTTTCCATTAAAGTAGAGTATTTACTCGACTAATTTTCGTAATCGTCTATATTTTTATATAAAAAAAAAATCGTTATTATTTATCGTTTAACTCGAATAGTTGCGTTCAAAGAAAAAAAATTTTAATTTGAATGCTCTCGTTTTCAACATACATTATTAAAACTAAAAGAGAGGTGTCAGATAACTTAATAAACCTTTTATCAAATATTTCTGAATAATTAAATATAAATTTAATTTGTATCGCGTCAGTTCTCAGATTTTGCGCAGTCTTTTACAGTATGTAAAATAAACTCCCGTTTTCGAATCAAATAACTTTGATATCTCTCGAAAACGAATTTCGATTAATAAATAATATAATTTATTATTATTTAAAGTATAGAAAATTCCCGGTTGTCACAGTACATCCGTATTATTTGGAGTTCGTCCTCGAACTCAATCATTGTCACCCAATTAAAAGTGTAGAGAAAGGGATTTTAGGTTCTACCGCAGTGTTATATCAAATATACTTAGATCTGCTCACAGATAATTCTGTCCGAACTTTTAAAATCGTGCTGCCCACCAATAGTTACTTAGATAAGCAATAGGTATAATTGGATTAACCTACGCGGTTCTACATGTCAATCTGACAAATCGGTCGTCGTTCATAGAACGATAAAATTCGAAACGAAGAGTTTAGAAAAATCGTTAGTTCTTAAAAGTCTCTAAGGGTTCACCACCACCATCCCATTACGTTCACGTCGATCAGTATATATTCAGAAAAGATTCTCGTAACAATTCGCGAATCAGACGAAGCTTAAAGAATCACTCGTCAAAACGTCGTAATGATACGATAACAAGACGAAATACGATAAATTTGTATGGACGAATCTTGAGTCAAAAGAAATACACCCCAAACTGGAATACTAAATCAATACCATAAATATAAAGGGTCACGTCGGATATCCTTAAGCCCACTCATTTATAATCACATATTTGCATACAAAAGCGTCCTAATCTATGCAAATATGTCATTATAAACTTATGATTCGGTGATTTATGATTTCTTAATTCAAATGCAAAGGCGTCCCAATCCATTTGAATAAAGACTTCATAAATCATCCTACTTAAGTGTCACCGGCAAGATACCCAATTCAAAATCGTTAGAATCTCCCAACGATATTATCCAAAATTACAAAAAGCAAAGAGTATGAGTTGAAAATAAGCCGTCTTCCATAAGTAGACGTTTCGAACGTACCGGATCGAAGAACATAAGTGTCGATAGGCGATAAAGAAGACGTAGACGTATATCAACTAAAGAAACTCACGGTTATAAGTAGGATAAGTATATAGTAGTCGGTTCTAAATAAGCAATTGTACAATCACACAATTCTTTCTCATCCTCGAGGAAGACTCATCAAATACTAGCTGAGTAATAACTTATCATAACCCAACCTCGAAACTCACTCACAAAGAATGGCCCCGAGTTTTGTTATGAATTATTACACATCTCAACCTTTCGATGACTCAGCTCGACTCTGAGCATACAACACATTCCATATTATTACGTAAGACTACGAGTCTTACCCACCCTCGAGGTAATCCATCAAAAATCATAGGTTGTGTAACGTCCCATACTTAATTCCATCTCGCACTCAATCAAACATGAGGCCCACTGAAGCATAGTTAAGTATTGTTACACCTCTCAACCTTTTTGAATGAATTAGCTCGAAACTGGAGATTACTCACGACCAATTGTCAACAAAAATTCACATAATGTCTCTAGGGTTTGTTATATAAAATAAATTTGTGGGACCATTGTGTAACTCACAATCCCAATATATGTTCTACCGTTCACATATCAAAATATATTACATGTCTAAGTGCAGTGCTCAAGCAAACGAACCCATGTAAACAAGTAATAACATGACACGCAACGAGCAATAACAACCATGCATTGCAAATATTCATATAGCAACGGAATAAGTATGATGTGATGAGTGTTACTACTAGATAAAAAGATGAGAGCCGGTTATAGTCTAGAGTTACTAATGCAACCTAGTTCTCTATAACCAGGCTCTGATACCAATCTCTCACACCCCCAAATTCACCGTAGCGGAAGACTGGCTTTGGAAGGTTGTGACTTCATGAGTAATCGAGAGCTTGATCCGAGAACGACCTCTACATGCCAAGAACCACAAAGAAGACTCCAAATAATCCACATAGTCAAGTACCTGAAATACATGCTTAAAAATGTCAACATAAAGTTGGTGAGTTCATAAGTTTTTGTTTTAAGGTGTTTATGAAAAATTAGAGTTTCTATCGACCACTGCAGTAAAAATTATAGAAGTTTTTAAAAAAAATCATAATTTCTTAGTAAAATGTTTTTCTTGATGAAAACAGACTTTGTTAATAATAAAAGAGTTTGTGATAACGACAAAGTTCATTGATAATAACAAAGGTTAATAATAAAGACAGTTTACGGATAAAAACAGAGTTTATGTATATAAGCAGAGTTTACTTATAATAATAGATGATCTCGTTAATAGTTGAATTCCCTGATCACAAAAGATATTTCAGTTAACAAATAAGATTCTTGATAATAAAAGAAGTGTTTGATGAACCACAAGATTTTTCCAACCATTTGTGACAATATAACAAATACAAAGTCACAAAAAGGCATTTATTATTGTCTAAGCTCATGACACCGAAGCGTTAACAACACCGGTAGTATAATCATATAATGCAGCCCCTACGGATGCCTAACCCACGACATCCGTCCTTAGACTCAAATGAAACTGTGTCCGCTTGTCCTCTGTTGGACCAAGCCGGACAGGGGCGTCAACCCCGATAGATCTATCCATAACATTCGCGCTTTCGACCGGTCATCCAGTCCGAAATTAACGGTTCATGATAATGGGCCAAAGTAATTGGGTTAAAGCGGGACTTAGACCAATACATAAACGAGTATATGCACTTGTGTTCATTCTTGCAACCATTTTCTCTACCCGAGAACAGCAGTTAAAGTTTTGGGTTATGAAACCCACAATAGAAAGTTTAGTATCAACACTTATAAGTATGAAAATTATTAGAGTTAACCACTCAGCACGTAACAATTAAATCAATTTATGACCAACCAAGCAAGTTTATAAATAGTTTGTGACCAAGCATGTACCTCCCCCAAAATGATTATAAAACCTTTATAAATCAATTTAAAACTAGAAAGGTGGGGTATGAACTCACCTTGACGTAGTAGCGCAAAAGATAGTGATGCTAATAATATGCTCCGCACAAACATAAATCGAAGCGGCTCGGTCATGCTGTTGTGGTTTAACTAATCGGCTAAATCCATTAACTTAAAAATATGTATTTGAGTTCTCGATAGATACGTACATCAACGTGACCCGTTGATAAAATATTTAAGTTCCAAGTATAATAGTTCGGTGGTTGGTCAAATAAATTTATTAACCACGCACCAAGTATATAGTGTATTCCGTACATATTATGTATAACTAGACGATTATATAATTCTTATGTTGAATTATATAATAGAAACAACAATTTCACAAAATAAAGCAATGTATGTATTTATTTTGTAGTTACAGTATACAAATCGCGATAAAAATATTTAGACAACTTAATTCGACAAAATTTAAGAAAGTTACCGCTTAATTGATAATTGTCACATTTAAGTAAAAGTATAACTTTTATGGGTTTATAGATATACATTAGTATTTATTCGTTGTATCGGTTTACAAATATGATACTAGTAGTATTTATTAATTTTATCGGTTTACCTATATAATAGTAGTTGTAGCGAACAAAATATAAAGTATAAAATTTTATAAAATTTCAACATGACCTATTCGTTTATACAACGTTTTCCATATTAACCAATTCTCAATATTTTCCATTTTTCCAAACAATCTACGTTACGCAAATCATGTTTTAACATGTAACCAACTAGGCTATTTAATTATCATAATTAAGTAAATACCAAACACAACCAATGTGTTATAAATTAATCGCCCGATGTGAGCTAGTTAAACACGCATTTAAATGTATAATCATTTATATAGTTCTCGTTATAATAATAGTATTCGGCATATATTTATTTAACCATTTATATATATTTATATATGTATACCACCGTTTAATCAATTATAATTAATTATATAATTATATACGTTATTAGCCGATTTCTAAACCACAACAAACCACGAGCTAAAATCATGCCCGACACTCCTAAACCTTTGAAGTCTCGCGTCCGAGCACCCCCGAAACTAATAATCAGCAAACCCAAACGCCCTTAGAACTTTCTGTAACCCCAACGCCCTTTTATAACTCGTCAGCAACCCCAAACGTCCCTTTACCAGCCGACTGCAGTCCCAAACGTCCCTTCATCAGCCGACTGCCAATCCCAAACACTCTTGTAACCCTTGCTGCAATCCAAACGCACCGCTATCGTGTTTCTGCAGACCCAAATATAACGGCTGCAGTTTACCGCTGAACCAAACACCCCTGCTGCTGTGTTAAACAGCGAATCAAACGTCCATGTTGCTGTTAAACAGTGAACCAAATGCACCTGCTGTTTAAACATCAATCCAAGCACTCCCCTGCTGCGCTGCTGCTATTAACCTGATGTGCTGTTGTTGGTCACACCCGCACCTGCTGCGCTGCTGGTGGTAACAAACCCCGGCCTGATATGCTGCTGGTGGTAATAAGATGCAGCCTTCGGTGCTGCTGCTGAACTCGAACGCATCACGTGGTGGTGATGTTGCTATAATCAAACTCGCTATGTGGATATGTTAAGCATAAACAAACACCCTTATGCTGACTTATAGCAACAAAGAAACACCCCCGGTTTGAACAAATGATGGTGGTTCGTTGCATACTGGTGACGACGACCACGACGGCGTCGCTGTGGTGATCGTGAGGTGGAGACGAATGACAAACACCCCCGCACGTGGCTGGACATGGTTTTGATAGTAACCAACCCCTTCCAATTGCTGGTGTTACTCGAAATCAAGGGTAAAACACCCTTATGGGTCTGAATCGTATGGATCTGTGGTTGGCAAGATGTTTTCGAGGTGATGAAGATGGTTGATTGAACACGACGGCAGTTAAACCGGCGCATGGTTATGAATCAAGGTGGTGAAGATGACGGTAGCAGCTCGAGTTTGTAGTCACGATGGTGACGACTGGTGGAGTATAGATGGTGGATTTGATGATGTAGGTGGTGGTTATTAGTAGAGGTGGTTATGTAGTGGTCAGGTGGCGGCGGTTTTATTTGTGGCCGGATTCCGGCGATGGTGGCCTGAGCGGCGCCGGAAAATGAGAGAGAGTGTGTGTTTGTCTAGGGTTAGGGTTTGAGGGTAAATGAAATAAAACCCTAATATTTGCTTATATATATTAATAAAACTTTTGATAAAACAAAATGAAAGGTTTTTAATAATACAAGGACTGAGAATGTAATTTTTCTTATAACCTTTGTTAATACATGGTTCGGGACTCGTTTATTATAGCAAAAATTTGATTCATTCAACGAAATTTGCGCCGTTCATTTCAAAATGATTTTTCCATTAAAGTAGAGTATTTACTCGACTAATTTTTGTAATCGTCTATATTTTTATATAAAAAAAAATCGTTATTATTTATCGTTTAACTCGAATAGTTGCGTTCAAAGAAAAAAAATTTAATTTGAATGCTCTCGTTTTTAACATACATTATTAAAACTAAAATAGAGGTGTCAGATAACTTAATAAACCTTTTATCAAATATTTCTGAATAATTAAATATAAATTTAATTTGTATCGCGTCAGTTCTCAGATTTTGCGCAGTCTTTTACAGTATGTAAAATAAACTCCCGTTCGAATCAAATAACTTTGATATCTCTCGAAAACGAATTTCGATTAATAAATAATATAATTTATTATTATTTAAAGTATAGAAAATTCCCGGTTGTCACATATGCCTATATAAAAACCTTAGTTCATTACATTTTAGCTTGCTCTTGAATTTTCCTTGTTCACAAATCTGTAAAGCTCATTTTCAGTTGAATGAAATGTGTATGAATTTTGTGAAGAAAGCTCAAGTGCCATTGTTGTTTACTGCTTCTTATTGTTCTTAGTTTGATAATCTTGAATCTCAAAACCTGTTTTTAAGGAGTGTGCAAAAGTTTGCACATTTTCCTTCAAGCTTGATATTTTGCTAAGTTCTTGGTCTATCTTGGAATTCTTGGGCTATAAGGTTGATCATAGCATCCTGATATTGTGTTATCAAGGTGTGGTGAAGCTTATAACTTGGGGATAATCAAGTGTGGAGTAAAAGAGTTGCATTAATCAAGGCTTTTCAACCTTACTATTTTTGATATTTTGCTTCTAACCTTGTTGAATCTTAGCAGGCTTTGTTGTGGAAGCTTGTACTTGTTCTTGCTAGTACATAAGCTCAAAATTCGTGGGTGTGGATATACATCCATGAGGTACACACCCTTAATCTCAAAATCTGATAAAATATTGGATATTTGTGATATTTGAGTGTTGCTTATGTTCTTGTGAATTTTGTGGCTTAATCTTGTTCTAATTTGTTTATCTCATCTGTTATTGTGTTGATTTGGGCTTGGGTAACCTTAGAATGCATTTTTGCTTTGAAAATCTTGATTTGAAAAGTTAAAAGGGTGTTTGGGATTACCTGTCTTGAATCATAACTTGGTATTGTGTTGTTAGAAGTTTGTGTATTTGCTTGGTATCTGATATATGCTTGGTTGAGTACATTTTACTGCAAGTTATTGGGTTTGAAACCTCAAATCATACATTATGCTATAACTACTTGATTTTAACTCTTTTTGACCTAAGATTTTGGTAAAATCTAGAATTTATACATGCTTAGGGTTAAAAGTTGTTTAAACATCATTAATATAATATATGTGATAGATTTGAGTGATTGAATCTGGCTTGTTGGTCAATTGCATCAGCAAAAGTAAAAACTGCATGTTTTTGTGTTCATCAGTAACTTTAAGTGCTTGAATCTTGCTTAATACTTTGAATCAGTGCATGAAACCTGTTTAGACTTGCTTATTTAAGTTTAATATTGCTTGTGTATGCATTTGGTTAAGTTTTGCTAGCTGAATTGTGCTAAAAGTGCTTATTGAACCTAATCTGCTTATTTGTTCATGTTTGTGAATGATCTGGTGATTGATTGAATTAACTGTACTAACTGGCTGTTGTTGATTGTGATTTTTTGATTATTATTGACTCCTCTTGATCCACTGATCAATTGGGTGCCTTTGTGTAACCTGAATCTCCAAAAAAGTCACTAAAGACAAAAAAGTCAACAAGTCAAGCAGTCAAGCAGTGGAAAAAGTTTCCATTGCTCAACACCCAAAACTAGCCCCTGCTAGTACAAATTTTCAGTTAGCTTATCAATAAGCCACATTGGCTTATCCAGACCTGCAGCAACTTATTTTTTGTGATAGATCTTCATTATTTGACCCATTTGATTGAACTGGAGCTTATTAGACTTTAACTTTGACTTTTTGCTAGAAAACCAACTTATTTGACTTTTTCATAAGTGCTAATTTGCTTTTTCCAGCTTATTGAGTCAAATTATTTGAAATTTTTTTGTTGATTAAGCTTAGTTAAGTCATATAAAAGCTTTAGAAACTTGAATCAGCTCTTGGGATAGCCTAGAACTCAAAAACGACTATTTTGTCATTTTATGTAGATTGCTTTTTGCATTTTCAGGCTTATTCCTTTGGCTTATTTCAAATTTCTTTTTACAGAAGTCTTAGTTAGCTCAAAAGAAGCTTGTGTTTCTAAATTGAGCTTATGGCATCAGCTTATAGCTTAATGGGCCAAAAAGCCCATTAAGAATAAGTTGTTTGATATAAGCTTGCTTATTTCACATTTTCAGCTTTTGGGCCTTTGAAAAGTTGTGTTTAAAATCAAATTTTGAGTCAGATAGGAGCTTTTGGGCCATTTTTATAAACTTTTTCTTATTGGGCCCAATTTTAGCCCAATAAGGGACTGTTTTGGGTTTTTGCCCATTTGAAGGCCCATTAGGGGTATTTTTGTAATTTCAAGTTCATTTCTGTATTATTTAGGATAAATTAAGCTAGTTTGCAAGTTTTTAGATTTTTTATAAATTTTGGATTTTTAATATTATTTTATTATTATTTTATTATTAAAAATAAAAATTTAGATTTTTCAAGTTTTTACTTTTTTTAGATTAAATACATAAAGTTAGGAATTTTACAACTTTTAGAATATTTTTATTGTTCTTAGATTAATTTTTATAATTATTTTAAGTTTTAATAGTTTTTAATTGTTTTTAAATAGTTTTAATTAATTTTAAAATTTTCAAAAATAGTTTTAAATTAAGTTAGGGTATTTTAGAGGTTTACAAAGTGATAAAACTCATTTTGGGCTTTTTGTTAATTAAATTGATTTTTAGGGCTTTAATTAGCATTAAAAATCATTATTTAATTAAATAAAAGGTTTGAGTGATTTTTGATTTTTTTTTAAACTCTTAATACATTATTTAGGATTTATTGCAGTTTTTTAGGAATTTTTAGGATAAATTTTTAAATTTGTTGCTTTTACGGTTTTACGTGTACGACCTTTTCGTCTTAGTGTAATCCGTCATCGTAACCATCATTCTCTTCTTATCCCATTTCTATTTTCTTTCTCATAATCATATAATCACATAATTAATCATTTCATTACACACACACCAAGCCTCCTTGAGAACGATCCCCACTTTGGGTCATAACTTGTGATTTTCCTAAGTCACTTGTTAATGCTTGCCCTAATTACCTCCTTTTCCTAAAGGTGTGTAAAAACTCAACTATCAACCATTGGTCATGAAAAATCTACACTTGTCATTGTTTATGAGTACTCTAGGTACACCTGGGTATATTTTCTGACAAAGAAAAGCCATGCACCAGATGCCATTATGTCTTTCATAAAAAGAGTTGAAAATCAAAATGGCACTCATGTCAAGCAACTCAGGACTGACAATGGCACTGAATTCAAAAATCACACTGATCAAATTCTATGATGACAAAGAAATTTCCCAAAATTTCTCATCCCTTACACACCTGAACAAAATGGTGTGGCTGAAGGAAGGAACATAACTTTAATTAAAGCAGCAAGAACAATGCTTGCTGGATCTGCTCTCTCTAAGCATTTTTGGACTGATGTTGTAGCCGCTGCTTGCTACACTCAAAATAGATCCATCATTATGAAGAGACACATGAAGACTCCCTATGAAGTCTTCAGGGGGAGAATTCCAAACATTTCATTCTTACATGTGTTTGGGTGTCCAATATTCATTCACAACCATAAGGATCACCTTGGGAAGTTTGATGAAAAATCTGATGATGGTTACTTCCTTGGATACTCCCTAGTATCTAAAGCATATAAAGTCTTCAACACAAGAAGACAATGTATTGAAGAAACTTATCACATGACTTTCAATGAAAGTTCTGAAGCTCTCAAATTTACAAATCCATCAGATCATAAATTTCATATTCATGAATCTCATAATTATCCATCTGATGAATTTCAACATTATGAGCCTTCTCAAAGATATCAAACAAGCAATTCAGTTCCTCATGTTGATCTATTTGAAGATTTGACAAGTCCTACAAAAGGAAATCCTTCAGTATTAAATACTGATGGTTGTCAATCAAATAATGATCAGTCTCAAAATGATAAAAATGATCAGCAAAGCAACACAATGACCAAAATGGTCAGTTTCAAAACAATCAGCATGCTGACACACATGATCAAAATGATCAATCCAATGAAGCTGCTGATGAACAATTTGAGCCCTCTACTCAAAACTCTCCAACTATCTCTAGGGAATTAGGTCTTGGATGTGCTGCTTCTGACCAAGAACAAAGCCCTCCATTGATTGAACCTTTGTCTATTGAATATCCTTTAGTAGACAATATAGATAATCTAATTCCAAGTCCAAGTCCATGTCATGGACTTCCAAGTTCTAGCTCTAATCATGATACCAGTGCTTATTCTCCAGCTCCACAAAAATCTTGGACTAATAATAGTCACATACAGCTTGTGAACATAATAGGCAATCCTGGAGAAGGTAGAGTCACTAGATCTATGGCAAAGAAACTGAGTGTTGCTTCACCTGAAGAATGCCTCTATGCAAACTTTCTTTTAGAAATTAAACCTACAAAGGTTTCCGAAGCACTCACACACCCTGGATGGATGGATGCCATGAAAGAGGAACTAAATCAATTTGAAAGAAATAAAGTCTGTAATTTTGTTCGTCTTCCATATGGTAAATCAACCACTGGCACCAAATGGGTTAACAAGCTCAAAAGAGATGAAACCAAGGTGGTGACCAAAAACAAAGCTAGGCTGGTGGCCCAAGGATTCAATCAAGAGCCTGGGTTGATTTTGATCAAACCTTTGCTCCAGTTGCACGTATGGAAGCCATACGAATCTTTCTTGCTTATGCCACATACATGAACTACATCATCTAGAAAATAGATGTCAAAAGTGCATTCCTAAATAGTGACCTAAAAGAAGAAGTTTATGTTACACAGCCTCCTGGCTTTGAGAGTAGTAAATACCCAAACCATGTCTACAAGCTTTACAAAGCTTTGTATGGACTGAAGCAAGCTCCAAGAGCTTGGTATGAAACTCTCTCAGCATTTCTCATTGAACATAAGTTTGTCAGAGGAAAAATAGATAGCACCTTGTTTATCTATAAATCTAAAATTGACACCATTCTGGTACAAATTTATTTGGATGACATCATCTTTGGGTCAACAAGCTTGAAACTTTGCAAACAATTTGCCAAGCTTATGACCAGCAAGTTTGAGATGAGTATGACGGGAGAAATCATATACTTCCTTGGTCTTCAGATTAAACAATCTGACCAAGGCATCTCCATCAATCAAGAAAAATATGTCAAGGATCTGTTAAAGAAGTGTGATATCAGTTGTGCTTCAGTGAAAACACCAATGGTACCCCCTAACAACTTAGGACCTAATCTCAAATGGACAATCAGTCAATGAGACTCATTATAGAGGTATGATTGGGTCACTCATGTACTTAACTACAAGCAGACCTGACATTCAATTCTCTACATGCCTTTGTGCAAGATACCAAGCAAATCCAAAGGAATCACACCTTACTGCTGTAAAGAGAATCTTTAGATACCTAAAAGGTATACCAAGCCTATGTCTTTGGTACCCCAAATCCTCAGGGTTTGATCTAAAGGGGTATTCAATTTCTGACTATGCTGGATGCAATATGGACAGAAAAATCACTTCTGGTGCTTGCCAATTGCTAGGTGGCAAACTTGTGTCCTGGAGTGCTAAAAAGCAACAAACAGTTGCCATGTCTTCAGCAGAAGCTGAATATGTGGTAGCTGCTGGATGTTGTGCCAATGTTCTTTGGATGAAAAGTCAACTGGCTGATTATGACATAGAATATGAAAAGGTACCAATCTTTTGTGATAACACTAGTGTTATTTCAATATCTAACAATCCATTCCTTCACTCAAGAACATAACATATTGATATCAGATAACACTTTATCAGAGATCATATTGTGAAAGGGGACTTTGAATTACATTTCATCCCCACTCAGTATGAATTGGCTGATATCTTCACCAAACCACTAGATGAACCAACTTTCAAAAGATTGATAATGGACCTTGGTATGCTGAACATTGATGACATAAAACCTGAATCTTCAGTATTCACTGAAGAAGCTTAAAGGTTCAGCATTTCTTAAAAAGTTTTGATTAATGTTAAGTAGCAGTGTCTGAGTAAAGGAGTGTGTAATGTCATGTGTCTATCTCACTTTATGTGATTGTGTATATGATGTTTTGTCGCCTTATCTGATTCACTGAAGCTAAACAAATGATCATCAGTCATCAAAAGTTTCCTTCAGAAAATTCTGAACAAAATATTTAATACAACTAAGTAGCTAGGCCTGGGTAGAGGAGCGTGCAATGTCATATGTCTTGTTCACTTATGTGAACATGTATATGGGGTTTTGTCGCCTCATCTGACATACTGAAGCTCAAAAGTATTGCCATCAGCTTCAGCATATCTGAGCAACAACTTTTAAAACAAATCAATCATGTGATGAAAAGTATTAAATGGCATTGAATTTTCTTGTGAATAAAACAAACATTCTCTCAAAAGGTGTCATTTGTTAATTAAGGAAATTTCAAACGTCCCCATCCACAGTCAACAACTCCCTGACACATGGGGCGTTTCACTGTTCAAAGCAACAGAAAATCATACCTTTTTGCAGAACATTAATGAGTGAGTTTGTGCCAAATGTTCAAAAGAAACCCTAAAAGATTTATAATTTTTTCAAATGGTTTTAAAAACTTGTTACAAATCAGTTCAAGTTTTTATATAATCCCTTACATTTGGATTTCATTCTACGCTTACAAATCTTTTCATCAAAAAACACACACACAAACTCTCTCTTTCAAAAAGAAACACACACAAACAACAACAATAGCTGAATCTTCTTCCCCAAAGGTTGCAAAGATCACACTCAACCCATCCACCCATGTGACTTTTCCCATTGAAGATATCATCTTCAAACCCAACAACATCACCCTAATTAAGCCAGAATCCATTAATTCTATTCCTGGGGAACAAGTAATGACTTACTTGTAAAAACGTGTTTTAATGGATGCATCGTTTGAGGATCCTGGTATGATGTTTCAAAATGTCCTAAAAGAACTTTGGTTCACAGCAGAAGCTTCTAACAACAAGAAGTCCATAGAGTTTGATTCTACCACGGTTGGGATTCATGGTAAATTTGGGCTAAAACTATTTAGAAGGGTTTTGGGTCTAAATTATTTGGAAAACCCTAGTGATTACGAAGCTATACCTGATGATTTTATGATTGTTAAAAATTTCTTTAAAGAAATTGGTTATATTGAAGAGATTACTGAGTAGGAGGGGTTAAAAAGGAGTTGTTTGCCACCAAGGTGGAAATTGCTGATGACTATTTTTACTGAGTGTTTGTGGGGGAAAACTGGAGGCCTTGACCAGATTAATCAAAAGGATGCTATTATTTTATACTGTTTGGCCAAGGAATTAAAGTTGGTTTTGGGAGGCTTATTTTTGAAGATCTCCATGGGAAGCTAGAGAAAAAGACAAGAGAGAAAAATGTTGTTTACACCAGATTTCTATCTCTCCTCTTTGCTAACCATCTTGGTGATGACTTTTCAAAACTCAATGGAGATAAACTGATTTTTCGACCATTTGATCTTACTCGCAGGAACATTCCAGTCAGCACCATTGATCCTCCTCTTACATAACCCATGTTGGACATCTGCTCAGCAGATGCTCCATTAGTGTATAAAGCTCCACAAGACACTTCTTCAACTGGAGAAGGGGATCTGAAGGGCAAAAAGCCTGGAGCTTCATCTGGACCTCGTCAAAAGAGCACGTCTGTTAATACTAAGAAGGTTAGACGTGAGTCCTGAAAGAGGAAAACCCTCACACAATCTTCCTTAAAGAAGGTTGCTGATGAACCCCAAGGCCATGTTGGGAAGAAAAGCAAGTCCTTGGCCAAGGACACAAACCCAAGCCAGCCGTCACCTTCAGTCTCTACTAGAGGTGACATGTATAAAGAGGCCCAGAAGGCAACCCATCTCTCAACTTCTTTAGGAGAGAAGGGTGAATATGTAGCTCACCCTCAGCTCAATAATGTGGAGTCAGCATTGGTAAGTAATTTAAATCTAAATACAATTCCTATTTCATTACCAATTTCTATCATTTATCAATCTGAGTATGCATCAGGGAATGATGTGTCAGCAAATACGACAGTTGATGCTGACCCTGGCCTATCTGTTTCTAATGATGTAGTCCCCTCACAACAGGGTCCCACTGAAGGAACCAAAAACATTATCATTGATCTTAACTTATCAGGGACTCTTTCACAGGATCCATCAGGTAAAACCAACCCTGGTGGTGAAGGACTTGAAACTGATCCTCACATTGGAGGTGATGCTCAGCAGAAAAACAAGGGAGTGAATCTCACCACTAGAGCCAAGGTGGGACACTTACCTTCATTTATATTCAACATGTCTGGTGATAATTTAGAGAAGGAGCTTGGGTTCAGTGAACGAATTCCAGTCAGCCTTGATGACAGTGATGAAGAGACTGCTGATGCAACACCAAAGCCACCATCCCCCAGATCTGAACAAGTAAAAGAATTAACAAATCAAGTGTTGATTCTTCAATCACAGGTGGCTAAACTAAAGGAAGAAAAGGTTCTTGCTGATACTGAAATCTCAACTCTTAAGACGAGACCAATTCCTCCTTCTGCTAAACAAATCAAGGATGTCATCATTGCTTCTTTAAAGCAACTAGTCAAAGATGTGGCCACCACCACTTCCCTAAAGCATGAAATGTCATCTCTTATGGACTCCATCAACAGTGCTTCCATGGAGTTCCCACTAGAGTTCACAACAGTACCTGGCCAAGTTAATGCTTTGTGTGACTCTGTGTCAAAGATAAAGGATAGAGTGGCGTTACTAGAGAAACATAATTTGACCTTATCTGATGAGGTTCAGCAAAAACTGAATGCACTCGAAAATGTTCCAGCCATGTTGGCCAAGGTATCTGTCACTCTTGATCATATTTGTGGCTTCTTCCCTACTGGTGGGTCATCAGAAGTTGCTGGGCAGTCTTCTGCTGAGGGGGAGAAAAACACCATCCAGCAACTCTTTCATAAACATGCCCAAAAGAAGGCTTAGAAACAACCTATTTTCTATGAGTCACCATTTACTGAAAAGATCCCAGCAAAGGGTAAGGGGGAGTCATCGGCCAAGAATGATCATGTGGATGGGCTGACCACAAGTGAAGAAACAACTGATAGTGGTACACCTCCCTTCATACCTAAGAACAAAGGAGATTATACACTGAATGATCGACTGATCAAAGCTGGGGTGGCCACTCAAGAAGAACTCAACAAAATATACAAGCTTCAGGAAGAAGAAAAACTAAGAAATATGAAGCTGGGCTTGTATGAACAAATAGGGAAAGCTAAAGTTGAAAGTATTTTCAAGAAAAAAATGTTATATGAAAAGTTTTGTATAACAAGGCTGAACAGAAGAAATCCCTCACCAATCACCAATGTTAATATGCTGACCAGCAGAGGTGATATTCATCTCAAGTTCTATAGGGGTAATGGAACTGATGAGATCATTGAAAACTTCCAAGGAAAAGAACTTTTTTACACTGAGTGGACTGAAATGAGTGTGAAGATTGAGAAAAGGAAATCCAAGAGATGGGATGAAATACAAACCAGAATTTATCACTTTATGAGAAATCATGAAAGACTGGTTGAGATTCTGAACATCAGCACTCAAGTTTCTCTAGAGGATCACCATACTATATTGGATCTGAACAAAAGAGCCAACCTGATACAACCTAGTGTGGGTGAAATTTTTGTCAGTACAAATAAATACAAAGGATTTGTTCAGTTTCAAAATCATCTCCCTGGCCATGTACTAGACGAATCAGAATTGGGAATGATTAGGTTCAACCATCAAGAACAACAAGACTTTATGGGCATCGGTGACCTCGATGAAATGAACAATGAACTTCTCTCGAATGCTCAAAGGATCTTTTACTCTCGGCATGGAGGTCCAGTACGTACTGATGCTGCTAGAACCTTCAGCATGTGCTTACTTGCTATACTGGACCACAGAAACTCAGATTCATCAATTCAGACTCCCATAATTGAAGAACTTAGGCCTAAGGAAATATGAATAATCATTTGGATTGTTTTTATTGTAATTTGTAATGTTTAATGAAGAAATGATTATCTGATGTTTATAAGTAATTTATTGTTCAGTGTAAGTAAGAAGAAGTTGTTATGCTCACTTACTACTGACATTAGACTTAGGCTATTTGTATATCCAAAGATGGGGAGATTGTTGGGTCAGTATTTACTGACCCTAAAGCAACTCTAGGATTTGAATATAAAATCCCCCTAAGTGTTTCATGCTTAGCAGTAAGGCCAGTCTGCTAAAGGATGACCAGAGGAACAAAGTTCCTACTGAAGACTTTGTAGCTGAAGGATGTTTAGCATTCCGCTTTCAGTTAACTTAGAAGATAAAGGAGTCTTTGCTTCAAATACTAGGCGGTCTAGTTGCTGAAGAACAAGTACTGAAGAAGAGCTTTCAGTTTAGTTTGGTTTGAAAATACCAAACTGAATGATGACGATCTCCTCTAGGATATTGAAGACTCTTCAATATTCTGATGGTTTGCATTAGGCGGGAAAGATAACTTTAAGTCAAAGTAGGTTGCTTATATTGTTAGCTATAAGTATAACCTTTATCTTTTCTAGAATAGTTTATTATGTACGTTGTACTGTTTATCCAGCATGGGCATCAACCACCCACTAGATAAACCCATGCATTGAAACATGCAAATGCATAACCTAGTTTTGCACTACCTATAAAAGGAGTGTACAGTGAGAGGGAAAGGGTTAACCAATACAAGAGTAGAAACTTTGGAAAACCTTTCTCTCTCAATACCAACTAAACCATATAGCCAAGAAGCATATGAATGTTTAGATTGGAGCTTAGACATTAACTTTGGTTATACGTTTAAGTAGAGGAGATCACAACCCATTGTCATTCAACCACTTTGTTATTCCGCAAACAAAGTGGGTTATAGATTCTTTATTTGATTCTAATAAAAGTCTATACGTTGAAAAGTTATTGGTATTGTTGTTTTAATTGTTCATAGTTCTTATCTATTGTTAAAACAACACACTTGAGTCTTGGTAAAGAGTTATTACTTAAGGTTGATAAGTAATAACTATTTACAAGGGACCAACTGTAAACCCAGTAAAAATAAGATCATAATTTAATTCTATTTTTCGAGTATTTTTGAAGTATATGATAACATTAATTATTATGACGTTTGACGGTTTATGTTGAAACCAATAATGAACGTTTTATTTTTACGTTCTGACGAGTAACGAGGATTACTAGTGATCGCGATGCCAATGGATGCCCAAATATTATATTTTTTATCGATTATTTCGATATTGGATATTTATGAAAATTTTATTTCATTACGTATTAAGTCGAGTCGATACCTTACTATTTCGTTTTGTGTGCCTCTATTTATTAAAACGATCGATTCAACAAAGATCGTGTTAACTAAATTCAAATTTAGTTTGAATATTTTCTTTTATTTTATGAACTGAGAAATTTAAAAGTTTTACGTTTACGTTTCATAAATTAAATATTTACTTTTTAATTACTTGTAATATTTATCGACGTTTTGAGCGTCGGATTGAACGAAACTAATAAAAATAATAGTTGAAACGATTCAAAACTAAAACTATGAAAATATGAAGAAATAGTATTTTTTTTTTATTATATCCTAAAACGTTGCTAATAACGTGAGTAATAGAGTTTACATTTTATTTTTATGTTAAAATAAATAATAGAAATGATTAAACGAGCGTTTAAATAAATAATAGCAAATGTTTTCGAAACGCGACGAAGTAAGGACTCATATGTATTGGAAAAATGATTTTAAAACCGTTGGCGCAAGTCTTGTGCCTTGAATCGTCCGTTAAGTCGTCCAAACGAGCCTCGAACGCTTATTGTACAAAAATAAATAAAGTATTTACGAAATATACCCTAAACTCCTATCTACTTGCCACTTCCAATTTATACTTTTTAGTATAAAAGGGAATTTCTCCCATTTTCCTTCATTTCTCATCATAACAAAACACACACAAGCTCTCAACTCTCTCCCATGGCTGCTATCCGGCTGCCGACGCCGGAAAACTTTTCCGACGAAGTTTTTCGGTGACCTCCATCTTTTCTGGCATGTTTATAATAAATCCGAGCCACCACCTTGTTGCAACACCCCTAAAATCATCTCCTTCTCGCTGCCATTCCCAAACCGCCGCTGTGGTGGTATTATGTCCGCCGTCGCCACCTTGTGGTGCTGTGTGGGTGATGGATCTATGATTATAAGACATGGGTATACCTTAAAAACCCTCAAAAACCTCGGATTTAATACGGATCTACACATGCAAGATGGTTACATCAAGATTATAAAAGATAGTTTATTTAATTTATTTTTATTTTACTTTTTAGTGATTTTGGCCTTTGTTTTATAAGAAAATGAGGCTATCCGCCGCCCAACCACCGTCGTGGTGGCGGCCGGACGTCATCAGAGCCACCACGGCCGGGCCATGGTGGTGTCGGGTTTGTGGCGGTGATACCTATGTTGTTGTTAATTATTTTTTAGTGATTATAAATTTATAAAATTAATTTTAATTATTATATATAAATAGATAAAATAAATAAAGAGGTATAATAAAATATGGAGTGTAAGAATTTTGACAATATTATAATAATAATTATTATTATTTGGTATAATAAGTTATATAATTAATTGAGAAAATATAAGAAGTAAATAAGAAAATACATATTTTGAGGATACAATAATAATTATTACTATTACAAATAATTGGTATGATAAGATATAATTTCTTTTAGAAGATATGGAATGTAATTAAAATATTAATGGTGTGAATATATATATTTTATATAATAATTATTTTGATTGAGGATACCTTAATTAGAATATTGATTGAGGAAAGTATTAATTGGGATATTGATTGAGAAAAGTGGGAAAATTATGTATTTTATATACATGGAAACGTTATAAAAACGGCAATGTCATGCCAAAATTTTCTAAAAATGTATACGTTAATAAAAGAAAAAGTTAATGAATAACTACGTTATATAATAATTTTCGAAAATTATTATTCAAGTTAATATGACATTTAACGTTTATATATGATAAATAAATTTTAATGAGTTATATAATGATTTTAGAACGAGTGTCGAATTATATAAAAATCACTTTGTATACACTATTATTTCCGAAGGATTATGTATATAATTTAAAGAAATAAATTTTGAATGCTTGTTCTAAATAGTAACTTATGACATGAATTATGTGCGTCATTTTCATATATAATATATTTACTGGATATATTACATGAGTTGTTTTATTGTTTTATTTTACTTGGCCAACCACCAAAGTTTTACGAGTTAAATTTTACTAATTTATTTTGTGTCGAGTTGATGTAACCATCCATCGGGAAAACACCAAAACATAAACCTCACTAAACGATTGGAGCATAGCTGTTGGAATTAATTACAATCATGAAAGGATACTGTTGAGGCTACATGAATATTAGCTATTTATGGTGTATTGCGACTATTGGAATCAAGTCGTATAGATTATGTGAACCAGTATTGGGTTATGATATGCCGTGAGGTGTTGATACTTATATTCTGCTGATTGTCTGCATCTAAGGTGAGTTCATAGCCTCGTATTTATACCCTTTTATGTTTTTCAAACCCGCGGGGGGATACATGCTTGTTTTAGAAAATCGAACACAAGTAATTTTATTATGTGAACGTTACTATGAGTGTTATGTTGTGGCCTTTCCTTCATGGATCGTTAATTACCTATAACCGGTAAACGCTAGTACAATAATAAAAGATCTATTTTGTCCTAACGACCTGTCTGGAGTATGTTTCTTGCGAGGAGCATACGAGGATATATTGTATTTAGTATTGGGAGTGTCTCACTCCAGGTTTGGCACACGGTTAAGGTTTGATTCGTAGCTCTAGCATCGTTTGATTGTTCCATGAATAAAATGTTTATTAAGCTTGTGTTCAAAGTTATTGTTTATAAACTCTATGGATTCACTCAGCATTTTTGTTGACTTTTAAGCATGTTTATCTCAGGTTTATATTGGCATGCTTGGATAGGATTGGATGCGGATATCGAAGGAAGTGAACTTGGTGAACTTTGTACATTGGATAAAAATATTTTCTTTTAAAAAGATTAAAAATTGTATATTGCAACTTATTTGAAAAGAAGTTTTCATAAATTTATTGGGACCTTGTAACTCTAATCTTTCGATGAAATCATCGTTGGTAAACGTTTCTATTAAATATGTTTACTGTGACTCGTGAGCTTGTATTATAAAGTAGCACCCCAATGTTGTATTCCGCTGCGTTGTAAAATTTAGGGGTGTTACAGATTGGTATTAGAGCTCGAGTCATAGCGAACTAGGTCATTTTTCAAAACCTGTACTATGACTGTTTTCGAAAAAATTTCACGAGGCGTTCACCGGTGTCCGATATCCGCCCGTGCAATCCTTCTTGATCCTTTATGTGCTTTGTGCTAGGCCTTTAACTGTATAATTTATATCAAACGCATGGTATAAATTTTATTATATACGTACAACACCGTTCTTTGACGAACCACTAGATCTCTATTTACGACTTTTGATCCCCCCCTATGGACGCACTTTTGATTGTACTATTTACTATTTAGACTAAATAATGGTGTTTCCATTATCATCTGATATGGTTAATTTCGTACATATGTAATATATATACGTTACGATATTATATACATCTATATATATGAAACATGGTTAGATTTTGTTTGTGTTATGGTTTGGTTTTTCTCTTTTGAACCGCGACTAAGGAACGCAAGAAGGAGGCGAAACTATTTCCTCTCTAGTCTTTTTGGTAAATCATTTAAAGTAATCTCTATTACTAATATAATCATTTGTTTTACGACCTAACTTGTTGTTGATAAATGCTTATGATGAGATCTGTCGAAAACTTGCTTAGATTAGTTGAAAGAGTTGTTGAGAAAATTTCACGATTTGAAACGCGTGTATACATGGGTCTAAACATGATATAAATTGATTTCTGGGTCAAAGATAAACTTTGGCATGTTTTATAATATACGCTCTTGAGTGGAAATTTTGTCACGTATTTGGAGGTTTGAGATTTTGTAAAAACTTATTGTTAAATTTTAAATAAGATAAATTTATTATTACGAATATTTTAACGTGTGACAAAGCTTGTATTTTGTTATAATGAATAAACTAGAGAAGAATCAAAATATACACTTTAAGTGTAAATTTAAATACATGAAATTATTAATTAAAAGTTGACATAAATTTTGAAAGAGCGACTCGAGCATTTTAGAGTCAGTTTTAGCCATCCGGCAAAACACGATTCTTGTTCGAAATGTCGTTGTTACCCTGAAACTCTTGACATATCTTATGTGTATCTTGAACCCTGGTGTAAGTAATTTCAATAGCAAATATATTGCTCGTTCACCTTATTCAATCTCATTGATTCTTGATTTCTACTTGTTATACTTGCATTGATCCTTGATTCCAAACCACCTTAGCGTCATTTAATGAAATAAAAATTTTCTAGAATATATATTAATATATAAAGTATTTATTGAACTAAATACCAAATTGCGTTGATTTTTTTACAAGAAGACGAAGGAAAAACATGTTTCCCAAGAATGAATAAATAAATAGTTGATGTATTTCTAGAAACAAGGGTAAAAATAATTTTCGATTTCTATGTCAAGTGATTTACTTATTTTCAAGAATAAGTTAAAAACTTTCATAATATTGTATGTTGTGCAATAATCATAAAGTTTCTTTTAGTAGCGTCGAATATGTCGTCACTCGGTCCTCAATTATGCATAGCCTAGCTAACTATGCATAATTCAGGAAGAGTCGTGATGTATTAAATGTGTCGTTTCTCGGTCATTAATTATACATAGTCTAGCTAACTATGCATAATTCGGGAAGAGCCACGTCGTGTTAGATCAGTCTTTGCCTTTAAACTAGTGGTTTTAGATAAATGTTTGGTTGCGAACACTTCCAAATGGTGGATCCTTATGCAAGTAATCATGTTCGATTTGATTCCGTAAGAGCATGTTCAAATTTCCTTGTGTTCTTTGACATCTATTCTTTCGATTGATGTTGACTTTGAAAGTCACCTTGACCGAATATTTCCATAAAAAAACTATGTGTCATGTACAAGGTGCGAATCTCGTTAAATCACCATGTTGGTGACGAATTACCATGAAACCTCATACCAAAACTAAGAAGAAATTTTAACAAGATCAGCAGACTGCCAAACTAGAGGAAAATTGAGTTCGAGTAACTTCGAGGCCAATGAAGAAGACTTCTTCCCCCGAAACGCATGTGTTCGGTCAGCTAATGTCACGGACGAATCTTCATAAACTCGAGTTTTGAATTCGAGGTGTTTGATTTGCTCCTATTCTGCCTTGTGAACTCGAATACCAACGTAGAGTGCTGACTCGTATACCAACGTAGGGTCACACAAGGATGGTTCAAAAAGGAGAGTCTTCAGCGCGAGAGCCAAGCAAAATGGTCGGATCCTACTAGATCCAGTGGTGTCGTCCGTCATCAGAATCTGTAGGGAATAAAATGGTATGCGATGGATAGTTGAAGTTCGCCGACCGCGCATTGGTAGATGAAAGACAATCCGGGTTGCCGTCTTCGTTTATTCAATTGAGGAATCCTTGTGCTCGATCCCCTTTGATCGTCGATGATCAAACGACGGATAACCATAGTTGAAATTATGTGCAAAACCTTTGCTTGTTACGTGTTTATGTGATATGTGATTTAGTCGAGTGGTCGTACGTTGTGCGAGCTCGAGGCGGCATCGTGAAATGATGTCCGATCGTGGGTAACGCGTATCCTATATTCATTTGGGTATGTATCCATTAGTGATCACCCCTTAATATCATTTGGGTATGTATTTGTTAGTGAGCACCCCTGTAATATCAATTGGGTATGTATCCGTTGGTGAGCACCCTGTAATATGTTTTGGGTATGGATCCGTGTGTGAGCACCCTCCTATGACAAAAGTCGTTTTGGATATGCATCCATGGCTATCAGGCCCGTGAACATCCTTTAACATGCAAACTTTCTTTTGACTGGACTTATTTGAAAATCCTGTCAAATATTCATATTTATCATGGCTTGGCTATTTAGCAAGCATGAGTTAACTTAATTGAACTGATTGATTTGGCATGGCTTGGTTAGTTTTCAAGCGTGTCGTAATGTGATATTATGTGCTTAGTGATAGCATTCAATGTTTTAATTTATGTCGTAGTGCGTTCGATGGAGTAATGTATACTCCGAATGATTTCTGCTTCGAAGAAATCTCCTTTAATAGAAGGTTTTCCTGTTAGCGATCATGTGATTTGGTGATTTTTATAATTAGTAACAATTACCCTGTTTTAAGTAATTTTGTAACGCATTCGATGAAGTTATGTACTCTCGAGAAGATTTTCTATAACGTGATCTCTTTTAACGAGCCCCGGGATGGTGCTCCCTTAAGGTGGTGAGGATGTAAATCCCGTAAAAATAAGATCATAATTTAATTCTATTTTTCGAGTATTTTTTAAGTATATGATAACATTAATAATTATGACGTTTGACGGTTTATGTTGAAACCAATACTGAACGTTTTATTTTTACATTCTGACGAGTAGCGAGGACTACTAGTGATCGCGATGCCAATGGATGCCCAAATATTATATTTTTGTATCGATTATTTCGATATTGGATATTTATGAAAATTTTATTTCATTACGTATTAAGTCGAGACGAAACCTTACTATTTCGTTTTGTGTGTGTTTATTTATTAAAACGATCGATTTAACAAAGATCGTGTTAACTAAATTCAAATTTAGTTTGAATATTTTCTTTTTTTATGAACTGAGAAATTTAAAAATTTTACGTTTACGTTTTATAAATTAAATATTTATTATTTAATTACTTGTAATATTTATCGATGTTTTGAGCGTCGGACTGAACGAAACTAATAAAAATAATAGTTGAAACGATTCAAAACTTAAACTTTGAAAATATGAAGAAATACTATTTTTTTATTATATCCTAAAACGTTGCTAATAACGTGAGTAATAGAGTTTACATTTTATTTTTACGTTAAAATCTAACCGAAATAGCTAGAAATGATTAAACGAGCGTTTAAATAAATAATAGCAAATTTTTTCGAAACGTGACGAAGTAAGGACTCATATTTATTGGAAAAATGATTTTAAAAACGTTGGCACAAGTCTCATGCCTTGAATCGTCCGTTAAGTCGTCCAAACGAGCCTCGAACGCTTATTGTACAAAAGTAAATAAAGTATTTACGAAATATACCCTAAACTCCTATCTACTTGCCACTTCCAATTTATACTTTTTAGTATAGAAGGGAATTTCTCCCATTTTCCTTCATTTCTCATCATAAAAAAATACACACAAGCTCTCAACTCTCTCCCATGGCTGCCATCCGGCTGCCGCCGCCGGAAAACTTTTTCGGCGAAGTTTTTCGGCGAACTCCATTTTTCCGGCATTGTAACACCTGAGAAATTTTCGTACTTTAAATAATAATAACGATCGAGTTTCGAGGACGAAACTAAAATGGCTCGTGGATGGTGTAATACCCGAGAATTTTTCGTACATTAAATAATAATAAAATATATTTCAAAATTTATTTTGAGCGATAAAAGTTATTGGATTTGAAAACAAGACATTTCTGACAAAATCTAAAAGGTCGCACAATTTGCATACCGACAGTTTAAAATTTTAATTCATAAATTTATTGTTGCTAGATATTTGATAAAACGATTTATTAAATTGTTTAATATTTCATTTTAATAATGTACGAAGAGATTAAATGAGAAGTTATTTTTATTAAAAACGATATACTTATTAAAACGATAAATAATCGTCGTTTAATTGAACGAACACATTATTCATATTTATAAGTCATATAAATACTCCATTCTATTGAAGAAATTATTTTAAGATCAATGGCGCAAATGTCGTAAGACGAATCTACTTTTATAAATCACGAACGAATCCCGAACCGTGTATTAACGAAAGTAATAATAAAAATTACATCCTTAGTCCTTGTAGTATGGGAAACCTTTCATTTAACTTTACAAAACTTTGGCTAACACATATAAATTTAGAAATTAGGGTTTTCATATTCATTTTAACCTAACCCTAAACCTAAAAACACACACACATCTAAAAGTGGCAGCCGCCACTTTTCTGGCGAGTAATTCCGGCCACCGGAAAAATACCACCACTATTTTGATTATATAGTTCGAATAGATCTATATTATACACGAATTAATCCATCATTTGTCATACACAAACCACCATGTTCGTGGTGGTAAACCACGTCGCCACCTCCAGCCGTACAAGAACCACCACCTCCCCGCTGCCATCACCTATTTCCACCACTGTATATATATATATATATATATATATATATATATATATATATATATATATATATATATATATATATATATATATATATATATATATATATATATATATATATATATATATATATATATATATATATATATATCACCTCATCACCGTCGCTCCACCAATGGTATTCATCAACCGCCACTGTTCACCATTTTCATGGCCATCAGCCACTAGCCGCCACCTATTTCGTGGCTCCTAGCCACCACCGTGGCACCATACCCTCACCAACATCATATACTCCAGCCTCAACCATTAGCAACTCGTACACCACCAAATCCAATATCCAGTCGCCACCATTCCCTAGCCGCACCACCACAGTTCCGTCACCAGCCACTTGCCACGAGTCCACCACATCTATGGTTCTCACCCGCACAACAAGCCACCAACCCCCATCTTCGCCACCACCACAAACAGATCCTTCAGATCTGCGGTCAACACATCAGCGGGTGTGTTTGTTTCGGATTTATATACAGCCAAGGGGTGTTTGCCTTGCTATTATATCGATCCGTAACGGGGTTTTTATGGAGAGTAGTCACTGCGAATAAATGCAACGAAGGGGGGTGTTTGTTGGCTGGTGGAAGAACGCAGAAGGGGTGTTTGGATACGCTATTTACAGCAGCAGAAAAGGGGCGTTTGGATCTGTGGATTACAGCAAAAAGAAGGGGCGTTTGGATCTGCAGTTAATGGCCAGGAAGATGGGTATTTGGATCTGTTGTTGGGAGCAACATGCAGGGCTGTTTGGATCTGCTCATTAGGGCGCGTTTGGGACTGCTGATGACGAGTGCATGTTAAGTTACTGATATATAGCGATAGGGGTATGTCTCGGCTTTGGGCATAAATCTGCATGTAGTAATATTACCACCATTAGTTGTAATATTTCCACCGTTACATTAAATATTTCCACTGTTAGCTTTAAAGTTTCCACTGTTAGTTATTGTATTACCACTATTGCCACCGGCAGCTTAATGTACCCACAATTTTCGTAATATACCCACTATTTGTAGCCATTGTTTTCATTTAAGTACCCATTGTTAGCTTATTTAAGCCACTGTTGGTACACGAAGGACTATTTTAATAGTTTTTGGAATAAAAATACTATGTTTTACCAACAAGAAATGTATTTTAAGTCGGGATTTATTTACTAATAAATCCTTATTAGTTATTTTTGTAATTTAATAAACTATTAAATAAATTTAATAATTTATTTATAAAGACTACAATATTGTACGTGTTTTATAAACATCGGGGTACGCGGAAACAGTAAACGAACAACGTGCACACTTAACCATCGTCAAAACAGTATATATATATATATATATATATATATATATAATTAAATATATTGTGATATATTAATAGCGAGAATGAACGTAAGACTAATTAAACTACATGCAGTTATTAATTATGCATATACTGAGACCTACTCAATTACTTTCGATGTACTGTGTGCTTTGTGACTTGTATACTTGATCATCCTCGAGCAGTATTATTCAGGTGAGTTCATAGCCTCGCATTTTAAATCCTTTTATGTTTTTACTAACCCACGAGGGGGGAGACATGCTATTCAATAACTGTAACTTGTTTTGATAATATGATTGTAATTTATTTTATAGAACACAAACTGATCTGTTAGCTTTAATTACATTTGCCAATTGTAGAAACTGTTAAAATTATTGCAATTTGCCCGAATGTTATAAATAGATCTATTTAGGATTTACGACCCCCATCTAGGTGAGTAGCGCTCACTGTGCCTTGGCCGAGAAAACAGGTGTATACCATGTTGGAGCTGGGTTTGGGAGCCTTTTCGTAAGGCACCGGGTTCTCAATTGTTGAGAACTATGGAAAGTTAAGCTTTAGTTTTGAGCAATAGGAGAAATGTAATTACTTTATAGTATATGGCTTTGTGCAATGATACTGTCTGTAATGTTTGTGTTCCTAAACTTGATTTTATACTGCTTAGTACAACACCGTATGGAATAATTAGAAACTTTGAACTTGATATTTATATCAAACATTGTACAACACTATGTAGGACATTTTAAAGTCCTAAACGATGATTTTACAAAACTCTATGAATTCACCAACTTTATGTTGACTGTTTTAAACATGTTTTTCTTAGGAAATTAAGCTGGATTATTTGAGCATGGACTGAGCATCATTTAGGAGCATAAAAATGACTAGGGATATATCTTTTTACTTGGATGTTTGTAACAACTGAAATTCAACAATGATTGTACTAAATTAATATTTATATCAATTATATTTCAAAAATCATATAATTATGATCGATGCTTTATATGCCATTTGTTCTTCGATCCACCTATGTGATACCTGATTTGGGGCGTCACAGAATGGTATCAGTGCTTTTGGTTATAGAGAATCAGATCAAAAAAAAATAAAAAATTTGATTGTATTAACTCAACTATAACCAAATTAAAATTTCAAAATTGGGTTTTTGAGGGGACATACTTAGAGAGCATATAGCATAGAGAGCATGCATATTTATATGATTTAAATGCACATCCATTATCCTATGCATTTATGATAGTATTAGATGCTAGCTTTTTATGTACTTTATGTATTACGACTATTTAATATTTATTATAAAAATATTAAAACGCTCAAGATAGTTAATGGAACATATAAACATGCCATGTTAGTAGGGAGCTTTATACTAAAGATGTTCCATCTTGATATTACGTTTTGACTGAGTGGTTGGGTTTACGATTTAAAGTGCCCTCGCTCCTCAAATGTTTATAGAATGGCTTCTGAAGTATGATGGTCCGAACAATGCATTGTAACCACGAACAACCTAATACATAACAAACCCTTGGAAATATCTAAATGTAAATCTAAATAAAATCTTTGGAAACATTTGGAAATCTAACAAAATCTTTAGAAAATCGAACAAGATTTTAAATCTTTGAAAATCTAAAATATATTTTTTTTCTCTTATTAAATCTATGGAAAATCTCAATTGATTTTATAAAATCTAACTAAATCTTATATATCTTGCAAAATCTTGGGAAATCTAAATTATATTCTATAAATCTTGAGAAACCTAACCATGTCTTTGGAAATCTTTGGAAACCTTTTGGAAATCATTTGGAAATCTTTTGGAAATCTTTTGGAAATCTTTGGAAATCTTTGGAAATCTTTGGAATACCTAAATTAGATTTTATAAATCTTGAAAAATCTAACAAAATATTAGGGAAATCTACAAATCTTTGGAGAATCTTAATATATCTTTAAAATCTTACCATATCTTTGAAAAATCTAACTAGATTCTATAAATCTTTGAACATTTAATCAGATTTTATAAATCTTGGAGAATCTAAAATAGATTCTTATAAATCTTAGAAAAATCTTATCTTGAAGAATCGTATTGGAAAAATCTAACTAAATCTTGGAAAAATCTAAATTAAGATTTTATAAACTTTTAAGAATCTTATTTGAGCTATACCCTAGATCCATGAAATGCCACAAAATATAGCCCATGAAGATATAGTCGAAACTCAACTGGGCCCAATAGGCCCATTATGGTAACCGTATATTTTTAGGAGCCTATTAGGCCAATATAGTGCCTTGTGAGCCCACTTAGCTAATCTTGAATTATTAATTGACTTAAAATATGTTTAGACCCATTAAGAAGCCCATTAGCTCTTTTGGCACATTTAATAAGTCCACTTAGTGTTTTTATACTTAAATAAAGTTTTTATAACAAAAATATAACTTATAAAAACTTTTGGACTAAAAACGTAAATTAATAAAACCTAAGGGAAATTGTATCATCTAGGGTATTGCGGAATTGTATCGTCTAACGTATTGCGAAATTGTATCACCTGAGATCATTGTGGAATTATCACAATTTTGCGGAATTGTGAATCTTTTGCGGAATTGTGTCTTTTGCGGAATTGTATACTTTTTTGCGAAATTGTGTATTTTGCGGAATTGTGTACCTGGTTGCGGAATTGTGTCTATTTTGTGGAATTGTGACCTTTGTTGCGGAATTATACTCAGTTCATTGCGGAATCTTTCACGTGTTGTTTTTGCGAAATCATTGTACTCTTTGAGTATTCCCAAATCTCTTCGAATATTCCAAGTTTTTTTTTTCAAAAAACGTGATCTTGGAATTTTTTAACATTCGTGAGTTTTTGTTCGTACTGAATATTTTTTTTTTGGTTTCTCGAGCTCACATCTTTTGGGGATTATAACTACTACACCTTTCACTTAGCTTTCTACGAATTGAGATCCTTTGTTTACACACGATTTCTACGATGACGTCTCAACAAGATATTTATGTTGCGGGTACTGAGAATCGTCCACCCATGCTTACCAAGGAGAATTACACTACATGGGCTAGTCGTCTTCTTCGTTATGCAATATGTAAACCTTTGGGAAAGTTAATTGTTAAATCTATTCAAGAAGGTCCGTATGTTAGAAGAACAATTTTTATACCTGGGGATCCTACGAATGCTGCTAACCCAGTAGCTGCGTCTAACCATGTGCAAACGGATGAAGAATTAACTGAAGCCGAATCAAAACAACTCGATGCAGATGATCAAGCAATTCAAGTCATTCTTATGGGTCTTCCAGAAGATGTGTATGCTGCTGTAGATAGCTGTGAGTCCGCACATGAGATGTGGCTCAGGATTCAGAAAATGATGAAGGGAAGTGAAATTGGCTTACAAGAGAAAGAGACTAACTTGCTTCGTGAATGGGAGAAATTTACGTCCACTGAAGGGGAACAAATTGAACCTTATTATCATCGTTTTTCAACTCTCATGAACCATCTTAGAAGAAATAAACATGAACCTGCACAAATTGTTGTGAACATCAAATTTCTTGATAATCTTCCATCTGAATGGTCACGATATGTCACTCTTGTCAATCAAACCAAGGATCTTCATGTTGTGGACTACACTCGAGTATATGAATATTTGAAGATGAATCAAGATGAGGCTAACGAAGTAAGGGCGGAACGACGTGCCAAGATACAAGTTCCATTGGCTTTTATGGCAAACTCTTCATCATTTATGTCATATCTCATGGTACCTTATCATCAACCCTCCTCAAGCAACTTCATGCCACAACAACAACTCACTACTTATGGTTATCAAGTCCCTGCTCATGTGAACTACTTACAACAACCCATAGATTGTCTTGATGACATCACCGATCCCACTCATGCGATAAATACTGGTCTTGCTCTTCTTGCTAAGGCATTTAAATTCTCCATTAATCCAACCAACAACAATCAGAGAATCTCCTCAAACACCAGAAACAGGCAGATTGCTTAACCATTGATGAATGTGAATCAAGATCGTCAATTGGTAGTTGGAGGGAACACTGGTAATCAATATGGTGGTCAGCATACAGGTAATCAGTATGGTCGTGTTGGGAAAACGGTTGGGAATGCAGGTAATCAGTTTGGACAAAACCGTGGTCAGAATCATGGTAATCATAATGGGGTAATTTTGTGCCAGCGATTGCTATAGTTGCTGCAAGGGCTGAGAATACGGGTGCGGGGAATGCAAACAACAATCGTCAGGTTCAATGTTACAACTGCTGGGGATTTGGTCATTATGCTCGAGATTGCACAGCCAAAAAGAAGAGGGATGCTGCTTATCTTCAAACTCAGCTTCTTATAGCACAAAAGGAAGAGGCAGGGATTCCACTTCAAGCTGAGGAATTTGATCTTATGGCTTCTACAGCAGAATATGACAAGGAAGAAGAAGTGAATGCCAACTACATCTTGATGGCAAACTTACAACAAGCATCTACCTCAGGAATGCATGATGATATCGCTCCCGTCTATGATTCAGACGGTCCCTCTGAGGTACAACTACGTTTTGATGATAATAATATATATGGTATGTCTAATCAGGAGGAAGAGTATACTGAGATACTTGAGCCCTACAATGAGACACACGGGGATCAAACGATTAAGAGTAATATTCTTTCGAATAAGCCAAGTGTGGACCTTAGTGAAGCTCAAGTCGCTCAGCCTACAACCCTTCCTGATACGACACATGCGTATTACAAATAATTATTTGATAAGCTTGCTAAGGAGGTTGACCATGCTAAGGTGGTAAATAATAAGTTTAGAGAAACTAATGTCAAACTGACCACTGAGCTTGCGGGGTATAAGTAAAGGGAGAAAAGCTTTTTAAATCCATCATGCTAAAATCAAGGATCTTGAACAAGCTCATGCTACATCGTTTTATCATGAAAAATGCACAACTCAGAAATTAAATGCCTTACATTTAAGTAGTGCTAAAAAGATAAGCGAATTGAATGATGAAATCACCTCTCTTAATAAACAGCTTTCAACTAAAAAATCTATTATTGTGGATTTAAAATAAGAACGAAAATAGCTGAAACATGATTTCAAAATTCGAGAAGATGGGCTTCTTGAGATTTTTTTCAAAGCTTAGGATAGGATTAGGGAATTAGACAACCTTTTGGTAACACGTGGCCAATCTATGAAGACGATAAATATGCTCGCACCTAAAGTGAATGAGATAAATTACACCCGTCACAAAATGGCTTTAGGTTGTTCTCTTCCTCCCAATCCCGAATACCTTAAGCAAGTTCAGGCCACAAATCAAACTCTATATAATGGTAGTGTGCTCTTGTCTGATGAGCATGATCCTTCTAGTGTGCATGATTCTGAGGAAACTACTGAACTTGCTGTAGAGACTCGTTTAAAAATGCAAAAGCTTAATAAAGAAGTGACACTCGTTTATTATCTGAAAGTCAATCCTCTAACTGTTTTTGTTCGGTCTAAAACGAGTACTGAAATGCTTTTTCTACCAAGTGAGGAATTGTCTGATGACCCTCCTAAACCAAGTATCACACGTCGATTTCTAAACGAGCTCAAAGATAATTTTGTCATTCTCAAACAGGTTGTTAACACCAACATTACTGGAGGAAACTTTACTTCATCCGTTCACACTGAAGTTAGAAAAATTCTTCACAACGAGATTAATCCGCTTATTAATCAAGTTGATGCTAGGATGACCAATCTTGAAAATGATTTTCTAAAAGAATTAGCCAAATTTGTTGAAGACTTTAAATCTTTGGCGAAGGAGGCTGATGAATCCCTTGATAGGATTAAAGTTTTGGAAAATGATCTAGGAAGTCTCTCGAAAGCTTGTGATCGTGGTAAATGTATAGATACTAGTCCAGGTGCCTTAGATACCTCTGTGTCGCATAATGAAAACCTCCAAACTGAGCTTGATCTTATGAAAGAGAAAATGGAATCTTATGTCATTAAAAAGGATAAAGAATTCACCGATCTTTGAAATAAATTTGTCAAAAAATGTGATGAATGCAAATATGACAAGATTTCGTACGAAAAAGCTTACAATGAAATGCAACAAAAAATCGTACGTTTGACAGCTCAGTTGGGAGGTGCTCAGGGAAACAATCTGGCTTCTTCTGGGTTAGAGAAGGCCAGTGATGGGAATGTTCCGAAGCTTAAGGCTAAGATTGCAGATTTAGAATCTGTTGTTGTTTAATATAAGCGGGCTGTTGAACAAAGTAAATCTATCTATCAGAAACTCATTGATAAAATCTGTGAGAACTGTAAGTTAAAGGCCTTGTTAAAAGATAAGACTTCTGTGACTAACTCGATAGTGGACACGATGATCCAGAAACCAGCAACCTCAGGACCTACTCGTATTGCTGTAACACCTTTTCCGAAGGTTGCTGGAACGAAAGCTGTTGTGATTGCCCCATGAATGTTTTGTGTTAGTCCCCCCTCTCAACCTAGGGTCGATATCTCTGTGCCTAGCAAACAACGTAAAGTAAGCGTTAGGACAAAACCGACCACTATCTCTCAACCACAAGTCATTGATTTAAAAAGTGATAGTTCTAATAAACGTGTGTCTTCTTCTACCAGAATAAACAACTACACTAAGAGCAGAAGGCCACAGCCTACGAGCAATGCAAGGAATGATAGGGTCCCTTTTGCCTCTAGAAGTAGTCGCCCCAAGATCAATAATGTGGATGTAGAAGAACACCCTAGGAATTTACCGCTTTTTAATCATAATCAGAATTTTAATTCATCTGAATGTAATGACTTTAAGCTTGCTATTTAGAATGAAAAATCTGAAGTTATTTGTGCTAAATCTAATAAATGTTTCTTTACTTTTAGTCTTGATGCTTGTGGCTTGACTATGAATGGGTTGAATTATGGTGTTTACACTCGAATTGACAAGCTGTCAATCAGTAAAAAACATAGCACTCCTAAGGCTAAGTGTATGTTCCGAAAAGTACGTACGTAGGGACCACAGAAAGTCTTGCTAAGCCTAGTAGCCCTAGAATCACCTCTAAATGGTTGCCTACTGGTAGAAATTTTGATTGTAGTGGCAAAATTATCGACACTAGTAGATCTCATACTGACAGTGAAATGTCGGTATGTGATAAGGCTTACTTATCATCTAACCCTACAGGAACCTATATCATCGGTTGCCAAAATATTTTCTTTTCTTATCATTGGCAGGCTGTTGAAATTTTTCTCTGGAGCGTGGACTCGGGCTGTTCCAAACATATGACTGGGAATTGAAGCCTTCTAAAGAACTTTGTTTGGCAATTCATGGGAACTGTTCGATTTGGAAATGATCATGTTGCTGCAATTCTAGGCTATGGTGATCTTCATTGGGGAAATATAATCATCACCAGAGTTTCTTTTGTTGATGGCTTGGGACACAATTTGTTCTTAGTTGGGAAATTTTGTGATTCCGACTTGAAGGTTGCTTTCAGAAGTCATACATGTTTTGTAAGAGATCTTGAAGGAATTGATTTGTTGAAAGGAAATCGTACCACCAACCTTTACACCATTGATCTTTTCCAAATTTCCGTTGCTTCTCCAATTTTTCTCATGGCCCGAGCCACATCAACAAAGTCGTAGTTATGGCATCAAAGGTTATCTCATCTCAATTTCGATTCCATCACCCAACTCGCGAAAGATGATCTCGTTACCCGGTCTTCCAAAGTTCAAATATACAAAAGACCATCTTTGTCCTTCATGTGAGCAAGGTAAAAGTAAGAAGAAACCTCACAAACCCAAACCTATTCCCAACTCAACGAATAGGTTACATCTCCTACATATGGATTTGTGTGGCCCAATGAGAATCAAAAGCATTAATGGAAAGCGGTATGTCCTTGTGATTGTGGATGATTACTCTCGTTACACATGGGTTCATTTTCTTGCTTCGAAAGATGAAGCCCCTGATGTAATTATTAATTTCTTGAAGAAAACATCAGTGCTACTTCAAGCCCCTGCTATCATTGTAAGAACGGATAACGGCACAAAATTCACCAATCAGAAATTGAAAGCTTATTTTGACGAAGTTGGGATTTCTCATCAAACTTCGGATGTAAGAACTCCAGAGCATAATGGAGTTTTGGAACGGAGGAATCGTATGTTAGTTGAAGCTGCTCGGACGATGCTTCTCTCCTCAAGTGCACCGTTATTCCTTTGGGCTGACGCTATAGCAACTGCATGTCATACTCAAAACCGCTCCATTATTCACCCCCGTTTCAACAAAACACCTTATGAGATCATTAATGAAAGAAAACCAGATATTTCATTTTTACATGTCTTCGGTGCATTATGTTATCCGAAGAATGATCATGAAGATATCGGTAAATTTGAACCTAAAGGTGATATTGGCTTTTTCATTGGTTATTCTTCAACTGCTTGTGCGTACAGGGTTTATAATCGAAGGACAAGAAAGGTAATAGAGACTATGAATGTTACCTTTGATGAACTCTGGGGTATGTCCTCTCAACATAGAAGTTCACATCCCGAGCTTCAAGGTCAGACTTCTGGACACGTAAGTTTAGGACTCGCGCTTCAATTTTCACCGTTATCAATCTCATCGTTACAACCTTCGAACGTGACTTGGAAGTTTTATTTGGGCCAATTTATGATGAATATATGGAGGGTCCTTCGTCATTTGGTGTTCCTCAAAATGCCCCGGCTGCACCAGCTACGGTAGTTCCAGAACCACCAATTGCATCTACATCAACGGCATCCGTTTTTGCACCATCTACGTCAACCTCAACCATATTGACACCAAACATTCCAACCACTTCTCCGACTGCTGACGCAATTCAACAACATTCTCAGCAAATTCCTAATCATGTTCATATTCAGAATGAAATAGTTGCTGAAAATGCAAACAATGCGATGCTCAACGAACATGAGTTTGTTAACCCATTTATGGCTTCCACAAGTACTACTCAGCCTCCAACACCATATGTGGATCCGTCGAGCTCGCATCAAGTTTCTCATACACTTCCACATGAACACAAATGGACTAAGAATCATCCTTTGGTTCAAGTGATTGGCAATCTCTCACGACCAATCTCAACACGAAATCAGCTGCGTGCCGACGGTGATATGTGTATCTATGCACTATCAGTCAGCAAAATGGAACCAGCAAGTGTTAAAGAAGCAATGACCGATGCATCATGGATTGAGTCTATGCAAGAAGAGCTCAATCAATTCATCCGGCTTGATGTATGGGAATTAGTACCACGCCCGGACAATATCGATCCCCTTACCCTGAAATGGTTATTTAAAAACAAGATGGATGAAGAGAAAACGGTCATTAGGAACAAGACTCGGTTAGTTGTGAGAGGTTACAAACAAAAGGAGGGAATTGATTTCGTAGAATCCTTCGCCCCGGTTGCTCGGATGGAAGCTATTTGGATTTTCTTGGCATACGCTGCACACAAATCGTTCACTGTGTATCAAATGGACGTGAAGACGGCTTTCTTGCATGGGTCGTTAAAAGAAGATGTGTACGTATGTCAACCTGAAGGTTTCATCAACACCGAACATCCAAGCCATGTCTACAAGTTGAAAAAGGCAATTTATGGTTTGAAACAAGCACCGAGGGCATGGTACGACGAATTATCATCATTTCTTCTACAAAATCACTTCAGCAAAGGAACCATTGACCCAACGTTGTTTATCAAGCACTACGACAACAACATCTTGGTGGCTCACGTCTATGTAGATGATATTATATTTGGTTCTACTAACCCAAAATATTCCATATTATTTGCCGACCTTATGAAAAGTCGATTCGAAATGTCCATGATGGAGGAAATGACGTTTTTTCTTGGTCTCCAAGTTCACTAATCCCCCCGTGGTATTTTCATAAATCAGTCCAAGTATGTGCTTGAGACTCTAACAAAATTTGGTATGGAAAACTGTGATCCTATTGGTACTCTAATGGACACTAAACACAAGCTTGATTTGGATAAGAAAGGGACATTTGTAGATGCTATAAAATACCGAAGTATGATCGGGTCCCTTATGTACTTAACCTCAAGCAGACCGGACATTGTGCATGCTACTTGTTTATGTGCTCAGTACCAGGCTAAGCCAACCGAGAAGCACCTTAAAGAGGTTAAAAGGATCTTTCGTTATCTCCGGGGAGCCATTCACATGGGTCTCTGGTATACGAAGGATTCTGGTTTTAATCTCACTGGTTTTTCAGATGCTGACCATGTAGGGTGTCATGATACATTCAAGAGCACTTCTGGTGGAACACAATTCTTAGGCGAGAAGCTAGTGAGCTGGTCCTCAAGAAAACAAGACTATACGGCGTTGTCCACCACAGAAGCAGAATATGTGTCTCTATCCGTGTGTAGTGATCAAGTCCTTTGGATGAGAACACAACTCACGGATTATGGCTTTCACTTTAACAAAGTTCCTATTTATTGTGATTCACAATGAGCCATAGCCATATCCTGCAACCCGGTCCAACACTCCAAGACCAAGCACATAGCTGTTTGATTCCATTTCATAAAGGAGCATGTGGAAAGAGGAACGATCGAACTGTATTTTGTCAAGACGGACTACCAACTAGCCGACATCTTCACCAAAGCTCTTTCTCAAGAAAGATTTGAATTCTTAGTTCGTCAACTTGGTATGCGTAGTTTCACTCCAGATGAACTTGAACGTCTTTGCACATTCGCATTAACCTTGTATATATCTATCAGAAAATCAAAATACAAAAATATAAAACCTATAAAAACAAAATAAAAAAAGAAAAAATCTTTCAAAAATACCAAAAATATTCTTTTTCGACATGTCTCTCAGCATCGATAATATGGACGCACTTAGAAATGTCACTCAATAACGACACGGGTACGTACATAAAGTTCGAATGAGAGTTCAAATGTTTTCAAAACATGTCTTTTCTATTTTCTTCTCATAATGGCTTATAGTCACATGTCAGACTATAACCCGGTCCCTAAATAAAGGAAAGTTTTTTACTTACCCTCAACAACGAGAAATTCGTTTTTCTCGGTCATGAGCTTATATCAAAACATTCAAAGTTTTAAGCTCATGAACACAATTTTTCTCGGACTTTTGAGCATAATTTTGAAAGTATTTCAAAACTATGGGCTCATGTACTCCCCTATTTTAATTAGACTCTCTTTTCGAGGGGGAGTATAATGATTTCATAAACATTTGTTCCAACTTTTCATGACACATTATTCTCTCCATGTTTTATCACAAAGTTTCAATTTCATGCAATTTTTTAGGGGGAGAATAGTGATTAAAATGTGATTAAAATGTGATCAAAAATGCTTTATTCTTGGATTAGATCTTTGATATAAGTGCTTTCTCTTCCTAATATGTGCAAAAATCTTTCCTTTATGATGCACATATGTAGGGGGGCGTTTTTGGTGATATAGAAAAGTTTCAACGTGTAAACCTTGATTTCATCAACACCTTGATTGTCTTTTCAATAGGTTTTTCTGGTTACGATATCTATACCCTTCAACACATTAATTCACGACGGTATTGGTGTCAAAAGGTGGTTAGGTATTCGTCCTATGATCCAACCAGAACCGGAGGGATATTCCCAGGGACAATCCATTAGAACTCAGAAGTCCTTAGGAAAGATGGAGTAGTTGAGTGTACGGGAATAATGTCGACTAATGACTTAAGCTAGCACTGGAACAATCACAACAAGTTGCTAGTTATGACGTCTTGGTAAGCATTGAAGGGGTTGAAGAATGAAAAAGAAATGTAAGGATAAAGGGTGAAAAGAAATAGCCCTCCATACAACTTAGACAGAAACCGGGTCAATACATCTACTATCAGTATCACGTTGATGATTTCTGGTATTGAAAACAAAGCATTATGGACCCAGTGATGCAAAGCTCAACCCTTCCCAGCCTACTCAAGCTTCTCTCATAAGAAGTTTGTTTTATCGTCACGGAGTTCAACTCATTTCTATCAACTTTCTCACTCCAAGATAGTAGATATTGAAAAAGTGGCAGTCTGCTCCAGCCTCCGATCACCAAATAAACGTGAACTTATAGAGTCTAGAGCCAACGAGATTCATCAGAAAATTTCATTAGGACACTAATTCCATATATTAATTTTTGTTCATCATTAGAACACATACGATAATTTACAGAGTCCTGCGCTCTATCCTTGTGGTATTGCTAGAACATTCAGAGTGATACTCTCTAGTATTCACAGTGATGAATGGAAATCCTTCCAGTCTTAACATCAAGCAGCATTGTGGTAGGTCATATGTAAGATTCACTTGAATTAAACATATGATAACTGGAAAGCAACAGTGGTTTGATTCTCTTTTGATTCAAACTCATTCCAATATCTTTATGATCTTGCCAGAACATTCAGAGTAATACGTATTAGTATTTACAGTGACGAATGGAAATCCTTCCAATGTTATCATCAAACAGCACTACGGTAGGTAACTTGTGAGATTCTGTATGAATCAAACTTGTGTCAACTGGAAACAACAATGGTTTGATTCTTAATTGATTCAAACTTGTTATAAGAAATTGAATTGACGACTTAATCAACAGAATGGAACTGCATGATTCACTCCTTACTATGAATTATCTTTCGATATATTCATTTATTGAGAACGGCTACCACAGCTGGAAACCCTGTCAAGGAAGTTCTTTGAACTTACCTAATCGTAGGTACAGTATTCGTACTGTATAACGGGAAAACGGAGGAATGAAAACGGTGGCGTAATCTCAAGAGTCGTGATTCAAGACCACATACTCAAGTACATGAAAAAAGCTCAAGAACATCTTAAGACAAAGACTTCCGCTACTCTGATAATCAAGGGAGATTGTTACCAAGCTTTCAAGACAACACAAAGTTCGAGTATGTGGGGAAAGACACAAGAACACAAGTTGGCAAAGTTTAAAGATCAATTCAAGGCAAAGATCAAAGATCCAAGATCATAAGTCATGAAAGGAACTATGAAAGAACTCTCAAGACAACGAGCTTCAAAGTTTGCAACATCAAAGAAGTGAAGTCACATATTACATGACCACCCATTAGGGGGAGATTTTTAGCCGTATTTAAAGTGATGGTCATATAATATACCGTTGCGAAGCTCTTGGAAAATGCTATTCAACGGTTTCGAGAGTTCTTAGTTATTATTGTTTATGTAACGGGAATTAGTCCCGAACACACAAATGAGGAAGGCCTCCTAAACATTTACTATTTAGTATAAAAGGCCATTCCACCTCATTTGTGTGTGTGTGTGAGTGTTTTTCATTTGTATCATCCTAGAGAGAGAATGGGTCTTTGTTTCTCTCACTAGGAAAAAACACCATCTTTGTTTTCTTTTTTCTTTCCTTAATCTAATCTTTCTTTTTTAGTTTAATCTTTGTTTAATCTTCATCTATTTTATAATCTTTGTTAGTTCTTCATCACCACCATACTCGTACTATCACCAAGTTCGTCATCTATACATTTCGTTACATAAAGTTCAAGACTTTACGTGTTTGGTTCGTGTGTAAAGGTCCTACAAAGGGTATTGACCCAAAATTTTGTACTCATAAAATTTTGATGGAAGAAGATTATAAACCCGCTATCCAAAATCAAAGAAGGGATAATCCAAATATTCATGAGGTGATCAAAATGGAAGTTATGAAACTTCTAGATGCCGGAATTATCTACCCTATCTCCGATAGCCCATGGGTTAGCCCCGTGCATTGTGTTCTAAAGAAAGGAGGAATGACGGTTGTTACTAATGAGGATAATGAATTGATTTCTACTAGACTTGTGACCGGATGGCGTGTTTGTATTGACTATAGAAAGCTTAATGATGCCACTAGGAAGGATCATTTTCCATTACCTTTTATGGATCAAATGTTAGAGAGACTGGCGGGAAATGAATTCTATTGCTTTTTGGATGGATTTTCCGGCTATTTCCAAATTCCTATAGACCCTCGTGATCACGAAAATTCCACATTCACTTGCCCTTATGGAACATTTGCTTATTGTAGAATGCCTTTTGGGTTATGCAATGCTTCGGGGAAGTTCCAAAGGTGTATGATGGCCATTTTTCATGATATGATTGAGAAAACCATGGAAGTCTTCATGGATGATTTCTCGGTTTTTGGGGGAGTCTTTCACTTCATGTCTCTCTAAGTTGGAACGAATGTTGCAATGCTGTGAGGAAACAAATCTCATGCTTAACTATGAAAAATGCCATTTCATGTGCAAAGAAGGCATTGTTTTAGGACATAAGATCTCTAAGGCCGGTATTGAGGTAGATAGGGCCAAAATCGACGTGATTGCCAAATTACCTCCACCCACCACCGTTAAGGGAGTTAGGAGTTTTCTCGGCCATTCCGGCTTCTACAGACGTTTTATCCAAGACTTCTCTAAGATAGCTCGGCCTATGACCCATCTTTTGGAAAAAGAGACCTCATTCCTCTTTTCAGATGAGTGCGTCAAAGCCTTTGAGATGCTTAAAAAGAAATTAAACGAATCACCAATTTTAGTTGCCCCGGATTGGGATCTACCTTTTGAAATAATATGTGATGCTAGTGATTACGCGGTAGGTGCGGTTTTAGGGCAACATAAGACCAAACATTTCTTGCCTATACACTATGCAAGTAAGACTATGACGGATGCTCAAACTAAGTATACTACAATGGAAAAGGAGCTACTTGCCGTTGTACATGCTTTCGAAAAGTTTAGACCATACCTCGTCTTGTCTAAAACCATAGTGTATACGGACCACTCGGCTATAAAATATCTTCTTAATAAACAAGATGCCAAGCCGAGGTTGCTCTGATGGATTCTCCTCCTTCAAGAATTTAATGTCAAAATTCTAGACAAAAAAGGAGCCAAAAATCTCGCGGCTGATCATCTATCTAGACTTGAGAATCCTCAACAAAGTGATCGAGAGAACAAGGAAATTAATGAAACATTTCCTCTCGAGACGCTTGGTATGATTGCTTTTCATGGTGATGATAGTACCCCATGGTTTGCGGACATCCCAAATTATCATGCGGGGAAGTTCGTGATCAAGGGTATGTCGTCCCAACAAAAACAGAAATTTTTCAAGATCATATCCTATTATTTTTGGGACGACCCCTATTGTTTTCGAGTGTACGCGGATCAAGTGATTCGTAGGTGCGTGTTTGGCAAAGAAGCTAAAGATATTCTTAAAGCTTGTCATGAAGGACCCACCGGGGGACATCATGGTGCCAACGCCACCGTGAAAAAAAGTCTTTGATGCCGGTTTCTTTTGGCCTTCCATATATCGAGATGCCCAAGACTTGCTCAAGACTTGTGATGCTTGTCAACGTCAATGAAAGAATTCACAAAGGGATGAAATGCCCCAAAACATAATTCAAGTTTGTGAAATCTTTGACGTATGGGGAATCGATTTTATGGGGCCATTTCCATCATCAAAAGGAAATAAGTATATTCTCGTAGTCGTGGACTATTTATCTAAATGGGTTGAAGCTAAGGCTTTGCCTACTAATGATGCTCGAGTTGTGGTGAATATTTTGAAACAACTCTTTGCTAGGTTTGGAACTCCGCGGGCTATAATAAGTGATCGAGGGACCCATTTTTGTAATGAACAATTTGAAAAAGTTCTAAAGAAATATGGTGTCACTCATCGACTTTCGACGGCTTACCACCCTCAAACGAGTGGTCAAGTGGAGGTTTTAAACCAAGCTCTTAAGAGGATTTTGGAGCGTTCTATAGGAGAAAATCGCACTTCATGGTCGGATAAATTGGACGAGGCATTGTGGGCTTTCCGTACGGCCTATAAGACTCCAATTGGTTGTACACCATTTAGGTTGTTCTACAGAAAAGCATGCCACTTGCCAATTGAACTCGAACATAAGGCGTATTGGGCTCTAAAACATTGTAACTTTGATTTGAGGACCGCGGGTGATCATTGCAAGGTTTAATTAAATGAACTAAGTGAATTAAGGGATCAAGCTTATGAGAATTCTTTGATCTACAAAGAGAAGACTAAGAGGGTTCATGATTCTAAGATCAAAAACCGCATTTTCAATGATGGTGATAAAGTCCTCTTATTCAACTCTAGACTTAAGATGTAACACCCCCAAATATTCATACTTTAGTTCAGCGGTAGATTCGTTGGTGTTACGGGATAGCACATTACTCAAATCATAGACAACGCTTAAAAATCGCGTCGTTTAATAATAAAGCATTTTCCATTCACAAATATCAAATTACATAGGTCCTCAGGTCATAATATATCATACAAATTTACAAAACATTTGAATGGAAATTGTTATTTAAATGTGGGCCATAAATTCTTGTCGTCTACCCGAGAATTACCTTCAAGTACCTGAGATAAAACATGTTAAAAAAAGTCAGCGAAAACGCCGAGTGAATTCATAGAGTTTAATAGAAACCATTAATATATATATACCACCGGTATAAAATCATTATCAAAAATTATTTTGTACAATTCTTTGTCGTAGGCCATAAAATAGGCCAAAGACATTTTATATAAATCTTTGTCGTAAATCATAATATAGGCTTTTGCCTTCAAAACCATTATAAGAACCATTGTCGTAAAAACATCATACAATACTTTTATAACGTTGTATAAAGTTTAATAAAAACCGTTATATGAAAATGGTTATGTAAAACCAAAACACGAACATAATATCAATAATAAGACCCCGTATTTCTAGTCAGGCAATATATTATAATTCAATGCGTATATCAGTATTTTTGTTATTGGATTATTATAAGCCGCATGACATTGCTACCTTACTATAACAAACAACGGGTAGCAGACCCGTAATTCCTTTGCCCATCTAAAACACTGTGTCGTCACAATAATCACGCTTATATAAATCTTCTCATACATAAATTTGTTTACCAATCAATGTGGCACGACGGGGATCAACCGTTAAGGCGCGAACTGGGGTGATCTTCCCCAAATAGTACTATTATATGCATAAGCGTCTACCAAATCTTGGTAGTTCAAAATTCATGCTAATGGTACTTTTAGTGACATAACCTAACTAATAATAATCCATTTCATTTCATACATCGAGTCATATAATCATTCATCAGGTCATTTAATCATTCGGGTCCATATCAATAAGCAAACAATCGGGACAACTGGTGTCCTATTTTATTAAAACTAACATGTTATCTCCCTCGCGGGTTTATAAAACATTTCATAAAACATTTAAAAGAGTGTGAGGCTATGAACTCACGTTGATTGGGAAAGGCGGGTTATCGGCGATTTGGATGTACGGTACGTGCTTCAATCAAGGAAACCTAGACAAATAATACTCGGTCTTAGACTCTTGTCCAATAACTTTATAAAAATAATGGCTATGTATATATGATGATACTATAAGTATGATGATGATAAAGTGGGATTTTATCTCTTCATTCAACATTATAGTGTTATGTGTTAGTCAAATTTTAGACTAGTTACACTAGTTTTAACTTGTTTACATATTAAGGCCCAATAAGCCCATTAAAAGCCCAATACATTATATTAGACCATTTATACTTTTAATACCAGGCCTATACTCATATCTTGGGCCCAAGTGGGTTAATCCCATGAGTAAGTCCATTAGTGTTTAGCCAAACTAGTTGGGTTAATAGTCCAATAAGGTAACTTTGGCCCGTTAAGGTCCATAAGTTATAATGCTCGGGTTTATCGGTTTTTACTTGTCAAATAGGTTTTAATTCAGTATTATGAGTTATAAAAATGTTACATTAGACGGGTCCGACCGTCTAAGTTTTATTTGGCGAAAACGTTAATCTTTCGGTTTTAGCCGAAAAGACGTAAAACTTATATATAGTTTTATAACTTTAGAAAACTTTTGAGTTTGTATTTTTATAAAATGTCATACTTATTTATCATAGTATACAACTTATTTTATAAGTATTATCATAAGTTAGTGGGTTTTATATATGTATTTTATAATAATATTACTTGGGTGCTCATTTTACATTATATACTTTTATTTCCAAATTGATTATCAAAGTCACTTTCACCATGTTTGTCATATCTTGAGTTCCACAAGGAGATAGAAGCTCACATTTGGGCAGCACAAACTACATAATATGTGCTACAAATAACTTCTGTTTAGCTACTGCTCAATCATCCTTTAGTTATCCCTAATAATTCGTCCAAAACAGACTATACAGATTTGAACCTTAATAGTATTTTGATCATATCTTGATCATTTTATTGATTCCATTGAGTGTCTAACTCACCACATATGTAAAAATCATATATCTAACTGTATATTTAATAATACAAGACTTTATACCAAGTGTTCGTATGGTTACTTACTGTTTTATATAGCCTATAAATTTAATCAAGATTTTAACATCTTTACATGTAGACTTTAGTCTTTTTAACCAAATCTATTAACACAAAATCCCTACATAATACTTTGATCATCATTCATCATCATATACATATACATTTATAAATAAAATACATGATTACTTTTACAAAATAACAAGATGATAGGAAGAAACAATTTCTATACCACCAAAGTGATGAAAAGGTTTAGAACAAGACTTGGTTTTTGATAACCAATCTTATGAAACATCAAGGCCACCTTTAAGATCACCAAATATATGTAGACACCTTGAGAAAATCAGCCCTAGACTCCTTTGAAAACTTCTTTTTAGATGTTAGGATCACCTCAAATCAACAAGCCTTCAATGGGTTTCCATCTTATGCAAGTTATACACAAGATTCATGGTTTAATTTTTTATCAACGGTGGTGTTGTCGTGGTGTAGGTTGGACGGCACAAGGAGAGCAAAGAGAGAGATTATGTGAGTTTTCTTAGTGTGCATGTATGCAAATGGTTTGATTGTAGCTAGTTTTGTGGTTTTGGTGGCTTGTTATGCACTAAGGACATGTGTTCTTAGTGTGTAAGTAAGATTGACACCTATTTGGTGTATTGGCTAAGCCTTGCCGCCCATGGTGAGGGGGTGGGACAAGTGTAACTTGTTTCATCCCCTATTAATTTACGGGTACTCCTTGATTCTAGTTTCCTCGATTTACGTGCCCTCGGGTCGTTTTACGAAAAACATTTTTATAAATTATGTATCTACGGCACAAAACGAATCTAATAAAAGTTGTCTCATCAAAAACGGAGTTCAAAAGCGTAAATACGTAAACCTAGGGTTTCCGGTTTAATCGTAAAAGATGTTAAATTATGCACGTAAGTCCTAATTTCTTCTCGTAAATTTGTGAGTTTATGAACCAACACAATTTAAAATTCCAAAATAATATTCGGGAATAAATTTATTTCCTGAAGTGTCGTACTGTCACCAAAAACGGTGTATGTAAATGTAAGCACGTAACGTAGAGTTCTCCGGTTTAGACGTAGTCGATGCTACTTTAGGATGTAAACCCAAATTTCTTCCCAAAAATGAGTGAGTTCATAATATAACATTAAAATAATGATTATAAATAATACTTGAGAAAAAAATATCGACCATAAATTGATGGATTGTCACAGCAGTTACCCCTAAAGAGGATCTTTGTCCTCAAAGATCGATTTATCTTACTACTCGCTTCTTATAGAGTTAGAGCCATGTGGGTATATCCTCCACATTAGGTCTTTTCTCTCAAGTGTAATTCATCACAATATGTGGGTTTCGTCGAACAGGCTTATGTTGACTTACTTTCTCTATCCATGATGTTCACGGGTTTTTGATGAAAGCCACTTTTCGCCGATCCAAAATTCATCAAGAAGTAATCAGATTTTCACATGATAGACATTTTATCAAGTTCGATATATGAAACATAATTCACGCAGCCCTTGAAGTCCTAGGGTAGATCCAGCTTATATGCCTTTCAAACCAACTTTTTACATTATCTCAATGGTCCCATACAACGAGGACTTATTTCTCATGATCTCTCAGATCATCAATTCACTTTTCCATGGTGAAAATTATTGGCATAACTTCGCTACCCATCCTGCACTTCAAGATCCACATTTCATATTCACATAACCTCCTGCCCACTACTGGTAGTCAATAATCAGATCCTAATTTCAACAATCATTTCATGTCTCGCGGGTCAGGTATTTCGTAAGGTTAGGTTTGTCATCATAGGCAACCTTAAACCTAAAAGACATGTCCAACTCACAATGGGTGTATGTCGGGTATCTTCATCCCCACTCCCACCTACAGGTGTTCTTATATTTAGATCCTCACAAGATTCAATCTTAATCCTAATGCGATAATTATCAATGATAATCTCTCCAAAGGGAAACGATTATCCCGTTCATTACCAAAGGCCAACTATTCATACATAAAACAAGAATTCCAGTGTTTGTATCGTTACTTTACCTCATCCCTTCGATTGGGGTGGTAAACAGTGCTCTCATCAAGATTCGTTCCCAATGACTTTTGAGGAAATCTCTAGAAATTCGATGCGAATAGAGGATCTTGATAGAGATGATCGATACAGGCACACCATGCTTACACAACTCCTTTAAATATAAAAGAGTCAATTTCTTCATTGAGAATCTATCATTAACGAGAATGATATTAGCAGATTTGGTCAGTCTGTCGACAATGACCCAAATCGAATCAAATCCAGATGATGACCTTGGAAGATTGGTGATAAAACCCATGGTGATTTTATCCTACTTCCAAATAGGAATAATAAGCTGTAGAAGCAATCCTAATGGGTTTTGGCGTTCAGCCTTGACCTTCGCAAAAGTTAGATATTTACTAATAGAGGCGATGTCTGCCTTCATAATTGGCCATTAGTACAACTTCTTCAGATAAGATACATTTAAACAGAAATGGCATGAATAAAATACTTAAACTTATGAGATTCCAACATAACTAAATCTCACAATCCTCCATATTTAGGCAACCACAAGCGGCCTTTTAAACATTTAACGCCATCGGCTCTCATTTCTAATGGTTTTCATTAATCGCGAAACACTTTTTATTATCTATATTATCCTTCTCTACAAGCATCGACTATTTTTAAATTACTCGGCAATTTATTGTGTATGGTAAATACTAAGGAGTACATCCTAATTGGTTATTTATTCTTTCTATATAACGTGTCAGTAACTACATTCACCTTCCCTAATGAAATAAATATCATGACCGTATTCATTCAAAAATTCTTTCTTCATATTTTCTAAGTTTTAGTTTCGTCTCAACTATTATCTTTATTAGTTTTGCTCAATCAAACGTCTAAAGCATCGATAAATACTACAAGTAATTAAATAATAAATATTTAATTTTTATGAAACGTAAACGTAAAAAAAATTAATTTCTCAGTTTGTCCAATTATAGAAAAATGTTCAAAATAAATTTGAATTTAATTAACACGATTTTTGTTAATTTATCGAAAATAATTAATAAGATCCGTAAATGTTCGAAAAATCTTTGTTTATACTTTGGTCAAAAAATTTTTAGTTGAAAAGCAAAAATTGTCGTTTCAAATTCCAAGTCATGGTTTAAATGGTTCCCTCAATTCCTCCTAGGTTGTCTTGAGGTATACACAACATTTAATCCTAAGGGAGTTTAATTAAATGATCTGGTTATGAGGGAATAATTCTGTAATAATCCTTTGATAAAATATTTGTCAAAACATATTCGTATTTCCTTTTTGGTATAACCCAAAGCCTTAATGGCTCTAATCTTTGAAGAGTGAATATAGATTCCATTATTTATTAATCACACGGTCAAATAATGCAAAGGATCAAGCCTTAAATCATATGATGAATACTCAAGGTACAGGTTTTCACTGCTCGACCAACGCACGACAGTCTATAAATGATTATTAACTCCTTCTTATTCTTAGATACAAACAGATGGTCTCTAATGATCACAAGCATGAGTTTTTCAAATTACAGCCTACACACATGACTCATCGAATTCATGAATGCTACATGTGCATTGGCCAATCCAAACGACATAACATGAAACTCATAATGTTCATTACGAGTTCTGGATGTAGTGATTAGAATAGATAATCTTTTTCGCGGACGCGAAATTGATGATAACCATGTCGTGGATCAAATTTTTGAATATACGCTAGAACCTTGTAAATGATCGAATAAATCTTCTATATTGGGTAATGGATATAGATTTTGATCGTCAATTTACCTAGTTCACGGTAATCAACAAATATAAGGAATAATAACACCATAGCTCTCCATGATGACGAGCTCGGTAGAATAAAATCTTGTCCCGACAACTCTCTCAGATGCACGGTAACTCTTTCGATTCAGATGGTGCTGACGTATAGTGCACATGCCACATGTGCAGCACCGGGAATATAATCAATACCAAATTCAACTTGCCTTAATGGCGAAAGTCTAGGTAATTCATCAGCAAATACCTCAGAAGTTTCAAATAACAGGAACATCTTTTAATAAATTTGCTTTAGGTTCTTTCTAGATTACAAGATCTATGACTAATTCATAACCATTAATGGTAAATTTCAAGCCTGAATGCAGGATATGATCATCCATCGAGAATTATTTAGATCACTTTTGATAATCGACATCTTATCTTTTAGGGGATTTCTACACGGGTTCCCATCAATTAAAACAATGACATCGTGTCATAATCAATCAATCCATTCTACTGGCATTATCAACTTTCTAGTTTTATTACCGTCGATAAGATGAGAACTTTTCAAAAGACTAATAATAACTCATAACCTTCACAATTTTAAGGATATCTGGAGACATATCTAACATTAAAAGAGTAAGGTCAACACATAATTTACGCGAGAGAATTTCAAATCAGATACAAACGAAAACATTAACGAATATGAATATATCCCATGTTTTCATTAATTGAGTACGCATTCGAAAGCACCGCGGATCGTTACCCATGTCATTCAAATGAAATCTAATCAAAAGAAATGTTAGGAACGTCGATACATCTATTCGGGTATCAATACTCGATAATTAGATAGTTTTACAAAGAATCTCACCATGAGAGAATTGGACAAGGAGGGGAGGTCAATTGTCAAATAAGACAATTTCCACATATGATTAAATTCGATTCAGAAAAAAATAAATGATACGGGCACATATGTAGGTGTTCCTAACAATATGTCCCTATTTTGCACTTCTTGCAGATCTCATAAAAGTTCAATCTTTCACAATTACAAAAAGAATGTAATGTTTAGTAACAAATTTATGGTAACTACTAATCAGCCTTGCATGGTACCTTCCAAATTGTACGTAGGCGCACAATTATATAGAATTTTAGGATTAACGATGCAATACTCAGTTCGTCAAAACTTTGTCATCATGTTTTAAATATATATATTTTCATGCTTAATTCTGAAATAAGAATCAAAATGAATTTACAGAGATGTTCTTCGTTATGAAAGCAATTAAGTTTTCCAAGGTGTTTCATAATCAACTTTATTTCGACAACGATTATTTATAAGTCTCACTTTAAATAATCCATATGGTGATGAAAATTCAAATTTTCTCAAGGGATACTGTTTTAACTTATAAAAAAAATGAGTGATCTGCAAAAGAGTGATGAAAAGTTGTTTACCAAGAATTAACTAAAATATAATAGCAAATGAGCTTAGCCAGTTAATCATGAGGTTCATGACCTCGATGGCTCTCAAAAAGAATAATCCACAACATAACTCAAATCGAGATAAGTACTTGTTCAATGGTTGCATCACTAATGCGAACATTAGGAAGAAGCAAGAAAAGATAGATAACATCGATACATGTAGGATTTAGCAATCAAAGCTAGTCCTTTCATTAATCACAAACAAGTCAAACATTGTACCGTCACACATTATGTGTCGCCATGTCATACAATTCCAAGGACTCATCCTACCAACTGATGTCTCAGTTAAGTTAGGGATTTTTAAAAGACACTACAATGAATACCAATCTACAAAAGTCATTAGGTGTTCCACCTGTCCCGGAAGATCCATCGGTCCTAATTCAAAAGAATATTTATTCAATTTATTTCTTGGACACTGGGCATCCTTGTCATTGGATAATGGCCTAGGAACAACCCTTAACACAAACCAACAATCATTTAAAACCTTATAATTCAACCACAGGGCTCAACGAATTCCTCTTAACAATCTCATATTCCATACGAGTTAAATTTGACTTTATTCAAGTTTCAATCAACTTACACTCAATGCGACATAGTTATCAAATGAGTCACTAGTATGAAATGACTCACACGTTCAATTAGACTTCTAGGAAAGATACTTGTGGCATGAGGCTTTTGGGTAATGGTTCCAATGACAGCCTCAGGTGTAACATTAACCTTTTCGAATTCAAATTTAAGAATTGGGTGACACCGAATTAGATGACACCTTTCTAGGTGATAAGGTTTTGTCAAACTCCACTCTATAAGGAAAGATCGTCATGACATCGATATCAGGTTTAATCTCGCCAATTCTTCTTCAAGATTTCAATCAACTAATATCAACATTTCTACGAATATCAACCATTTTGTTGGGATCATAAATATCCACAACTTGGTTTAGATCTAGAATAGCTAGAATTCCTACGGGAATAGCTTCGATTGATTTGCTAGGGGAGTTAGGGTTTCTTGTGACAATCTACGTCGTATAAGTACCTCGTATAAGTATTAAAATAATCATCAAACAATCATGTAATCAAATTACAACATATATATATAATCCAAGTTATATATATATATATATATATATATATATATATATATTGAATAACACTTCCCAGTCCGCCCTTGTCGGTAACTCGGAATTCTTCGGCACCGTTATAGTCAAAAGATTTTTAAACATTTTACTCAAAATATTTATTTAAAAATATTTATGGTTAAAAGATTTTGAAATGTTTTATTCAAAACCTCGGTTTTAAAAATCTTTCGTTCTCTATAACGAGAGCTCTGATACCAAACTATAACACCCCCAAATACTCATACTTTAGTTCAGCGGAAGAGTCGTTGGTGTTACGGGATAGCACATTACTCAAATCATAGACAACGCTTAAAAATCGCGTCGTTTAATAATAAAGCATTTTCCATTCATAAATATCAAATTACATAGGTCCTCAGGTCATGATATATCATACAAATTTACAAAACATTTGAATGGAAATTTTTATTTAAATGCGGGCCATAAATTCTTGTCGTTTTCTCAAGAATTACCTTCAAGTACCTGAGATAAAACATGTTAAAAAAAGTCAGCGAAAACACCCAGTGAATTCATAGAGTTTAATAGAAACCATTAATATATATATATATATACCACCGGTATAAAATCATTATCAAAAATTATTTTGTACATGTCTTTGTCGTAGGCCATAAAATAGGCCAAAGACATTTTATACAAATCTTTGTCGTAAATCATAATATAGGCTTTTGCCTTCAAAACCATTATATGAACCATTGTCGTAAAAACATCATACAATACGTTTTATAACGTTGTATAGAGTTTAATAAAAACCGTTATATGAAAATGGTTATGTAAAACCAAAACACGAACATAATATCAATAATAAGACCCCATATTGCTAGTCAGGCAATATATTATAATTCAATACGTATATCAGTATTTTCGTTATTGGATTATTATAAGCCGCATGACATTGCTACCTTACTATAACAAACAACGGGTAGTTAACCCGTAATTCCTTTGCCATCTAAAACAGTGTGTCGTCATAATAATCACGCTTATATAAATCTTCTCATACATAAATTCGCTTACCAATCAATGTGGCACGACGGGGATCAACCGTCAAGGCGCGAACTAGGGTGATCTTCCCGAAATAGTACTATTATATGCATAAGCGTCTACCAAATCCCGGTAGTTCACAATTCATGCTAATGGGACTTTTAGTGACATAACCTAACTAATAATAATCCATTTCATTTCATACATCAGGTCATATAATCATTCATCCGGTCATTTAATCATTCGGGTCCATATCAATAAGCAAACAATCGGGACAACTGGTGTCCTATTTTATTAAAACTAACATGTTATCTCCCTCGCGGGTTTATAAAGCATTTCATAAAACATTTAAAAGAGTGCGAGGCTATGAACTCACGTTGATTGGGAAAGGTGGGTTATCGGCGATTTGGATGTACGGCACGTGCTTCAATCACGGAAACCTAGAAAAATAATACTCAGTCTTAGACTCTTGTCCAATGAATTTATAAAAATAATGGCTATGTATATATGATGATACTATAATTATGATGATGATCAAGTGGGATTTTATCTCTTCATTCAACATTATAGTGTTATGTGTTAGTCAAATTTTAGACTAGTTACACTAGTTTTAACTTGTTTATATATTAAGGCCCAATAAGCCCATTAAAATCCCAATACATTATATTAGTCCATTTATAACTTTAATACCGGGCCTATAATCATTTGTTGGGCCCAAGTGGGTTAAGCCCATGAGTAAGTCCATTAGTGTTTAGCCAAACTAGTTGGGTTAATAGTCCAATAAGGTTACTTTGGCCCGTTAAGGTCCATAAGTTATAATGCTCGGGTTTATCGGTTTTTACTTGTCAAATAGGTTTTCATTTCAGTATTATGAGTTATAAAAATTTTACATTAGACGGGTCCGACCGTCTAAGTTTCATTTGGCGAAAACGTTAATCTTTCGGTTTTAGCCGAAAAGACGTAAAACTTATATATAGTTTTATAACTTTAGAAAACTTTTGAGTTTGTAATTTTATAAAATATCATACTTATTTATCATAGTATACAAATTATTTTATAAGTATTATCATAAGTTAGTGGGTTTTATATATGTATTTTATAATAATATTACTTGAGTGCTCATTTTATATTATATACTTTTATTTCCAAATCTGATTATCAAAGTCACTTTCACCAGTTTTGTCATATCTTGAGTTCTACAAGGAGATAGAAGCTCAAATTTGAGCAGAACAAACTACATAATATGTGCTAAAAATAACTCTATTTAGCTACTGCTCAATCATCCTCTAAGTATCCCTAATAATTCGTCAAAAATAGACTATATATATTTGAACCTTAATAGTATTTTGATCATATCTTGCTCATTTTATTGATTCCATTGAGTGGCCAACTCACCACATATGTAAAATCATATATCTAACTGTATATTTAATAATCCAAGCCTTTTTACCAAGTGTTCATATGGTTACTTACTGTTTTATACAGCCTATAAATTTAATCAAGATTTTAACATCTTTATATGTAGATTTTAGTCTTTTTAACCAAATCTATTAACCCAAAATCCCCACATAATACTTTTATCATCATTCATCATCATATACATATACATTTATAAAGAAAATACATGATTACTTTTACAAAATAACAAGATGATAGGAAGAAGCAATCTCTATACCACCAAAGTGATGAAAAGGTTGAGAACAAGACTTGGTTTTTGATAACCAATCTTATGAAACATCAAGGCCACCTTCAAGATAACCAAATATATGTAGACACCTTGAGAAAATCAGCCCTATAATCCTTTGAAAACTTCTTTTTAGATGTTAGCATCACCTCAAATCAACAAGCCTTCAATGGGTTTCCATCTTATGCAAGTTATACACAAGAATCATGGTTTAAATTTTATCAATGGTGGTGTTGTGGTGGTGTAGGTTGGACGGAACAAGGAGAGCAAAGAGAGAGATTGTGTGAGTTTTCTTGGTGTGCATGTATGCAAATGGTTTGATTGTAGCTAGTTTTGTGGTTTTGGTGGCTTGTTATGCACTAAGGACATGTGTCCTTAGTGTGTAAGTAAGATTGACACCTATTTGGTGTATTGGCTAAGCCTTGCCGCCTATGGTGAGGGGGTGGGACAAGTGTAACTTGTTTCATCCCCTATTAATTTACGGGTACTCCTCGATTCTAGTTTCCTCGATTTATGTGCCCTCGGGTCGTTTTACGAAAAACGTTTTTATAAATTATGTATCTACGGCACAAAACGAATCTAATAAAAATTGTCTCATCAAAAACGGAGTTCAAAAGCGTAAACACGTAAACCTAGGGTTTCCGGTTTAATCGTAAAATATGTTAAATTATGCACGTAAGTCCTAATTTCTTCTCGTAAATTTGTGAGTTTATAAACCAACACAATTTAAAATTCCAAAATTATATTCAGGAATAAATTTATTTCCTGAAGTGTCAGACTGTCACCAAAAACGGTGTGTGTAAACGTAAGCACGTAACGTAGAGTTCTCCGGTTTAGACGTAGTCGATGCTACTTTAGGATGTAAACCCAAATTTCTTCCCAAAAATGAGTGAGTTCATAATATAATATTAAAATAATGATTATAAATAATACCTGAGAATAAAATATCGACCATAAATTGACGGGTTGTCACATAAGATTTTCTCGGGCAAGCTTAAGTCCTATTGGTCCGGACCGTTCACCATTTCACAAGTGTTCCCTTATGGCACCGTTGAGCTAGCTCAAAAAGACGGGCCTAACTTTAAGGTGAATGGTCATCGAGTGAAGCACTATTTTGGAGGGGACATACCTACGGAGGTTGTTCCGGATCTCCAAACATTCCCTAAGGACCAATGAACTCGGGGATCGAGTCGAGCTTATGACTAGGTTAACCAAAACGAGGTGCCTTGTGGGGGAGACCCATACATTCTATCTTTTTTCTATTTTCTAACACTAATAAGGCTTGATCTTTTCAAGCTGGTGATCGTGTTTTGTTGTGTTGTGAATCTTAGGTATTACCCTAATCATTGAAGACTCTCGTGTTTGGTTTTTTCCCGGTCCACTTGAGCTTCCATACTTTGATTGTCAAAAGGGGCACTCACTATCCTTTGATTTTTATCGACTAACGTTTTATCTTGAGCATAATTAATAAACGGCTTATAGATTTGCGTGCTCTTACCATGTTAGGACTTTTGCATTCGACTCTTCGTGTTCTAGCAAGGGGATGTTACTCTTGAGCTAGGAAACATTAAGGAGAATGTTTGGTTTTAGCATGGGGGAGTCAATCGATATAATCGCTTGCACTTGCTTTTGTCGTGTTCAAACGTAATCGTTTTTCTCTTTTTTCATAAAAATTTTAAATTTTTAGTGCAATTTTGTGTTTAATAATAAAGAAAATAAGAGTTTTTGACACAAATGTAGGCTTTCCGTTGGTGAAAATAAGAATAGTTTTTTACTCGATTGGTTTTTACCTTAGCTCATTCCTTAACATGCTTATATCAAGTTTTGCCACACTTTTATATAGGGAACTTTAAAATGTGAAAGTCTTAACTCATACGGGTTTAAGAACAAGAACTTTTCGCAAGTTCCTATAATTGATCCTAGAAAGTTATTTATCAAGGGAACTTTAAAACGCAAATTCTAAACTTGAAAAAGTCTAAGAAGATGCAAGATCCTATAGATGACTTGAAAACCCAAAACTTTGATTTAATAGGCTAAGTGTCCATTAGTCTCACATTTTTGAGATTTTACAATATGGAGAACAAGAGATGATAAAGTTGAATCATAAGTTTAGAGTTTAAGTCTTCCTTGTATAAGTATTTTTGTGTTTGATTCTTTCTCCTCGTATTTATTTTTCACGCTTGAATTTTAAATTGCTTAATAAATGAAGTTTTTGGCGGTTTGGATTCAATATCTTAACTCGTAACTCCTTCTTTTTCTTTCCTTGTAATTAAAGTAAGAACACACTGAGGGTGTCAGCGTCATGGACTTTTTGATAATAGGATTGCAGAAATTTGGCTTACTATATATGTCATTAATAAAGAAGAATAAATAAAAACATGTTCTCTATGAGCCTTCGGGTAGGAGTCATGTAGCACTAGCCTTGTCATTAGAGCCTTAAGGTGTATGGCATGGTGACGTGTTTAATAAAAATTGCTTCATCATTATGAGCCTTAGGGTGGAATGGTGAATGTCAATTCCCTTGTTTATGTCCCAAGAGCCTTAGGGTGTGGATCATAAATAAGGAGCACTTTTACATCTTAAAGAGCCTCAAGGTGTATTAAAAGTTGCTAACTCCATTAATAAAGTCAAATCGACTTTGGAGGAATAATAGTTGCTTTAAGTAGTCCTATTAGCCAAATTTCGGATCTGGGAATTTATTCCTAAAATCGTGTTAAGTTATCTAATAAGTGTGAAAACACTTATCCTTTTACCACTTATTTCCAATAATAACAAGACCAAAACGTGTGATTTATGTCGTAAAAGTCGGAATTATGCGTGGTTTGTGTTTTTATTGTGTTTTAGGACCAAAATATTAAAAAGGAAGAAAACACGGGCTTTCACGGGCTTTTATCGAAGAAAACGGGAAAAGACGAAGTCAAAAGATCAAGAGTGCAAAAAGAACGGAAGTCCAAGGCCTATTCTGAAGATTTATCGAAGAAAAAGTCAAAAGACAGAAGTTTAACGAAGTCGAAGAACTTAAGTCTAATAGAAGAAGAAAATTAAAAGACAAGTTCAAATCCCGAGACGACAAAGACGAAGAATTAAAGTCGAGTCGAGAAAACGTGAAGAAAGCAAGAAAGAAGATGCAACACATGCACTCCTTCCACGTTCTCTATAAATACCCTCCTAATAGTGATTAGGGGGGTGGGTAGAGAGTTAGAGTTTTTAGTTAATTTTTCACTTTTTAGTTTTCTCTAGTTTTTAGAGAGAGAAAGTCTTAAACTTTCTCTCACTAGTTCATCTTTTTCTTTTAATCTTTCAAGATTAAACATCTTTGTATTGCTTATTTCATTAATCAAAGTTCCATTTTAAGCTTTTAATCCTTATTCTCATTCTACTTTTCTTTGATTTAAGATTGATTTTGGTGCGAATATCATAAGATCCGTGTTGTTCTAATTGATTTTGTGCTTAAAAAGTTAATCTTTTGATCATTTTATAAGTTTTCATTTGATTAAGCTTTAAGACTTTTGTGCTTATTGGTTTATTTTTATGATTAGCTTATTTTTCTTATTAAAAAGTTTTATTAAAAAGTTTATGTTTTTATTGTTTGATCTAAAAAGTTGCTTATTTTCGAGTTGAATAAGTTGATTAAAGTGCTTATTTGATTCGGTTAAGTATTAGGATTGTTAAGTTGTGGATATTAGCTTATTGAACTTAGCTTATTGTCTAGCTTAACCAAATCCCTTTATTTTCGGAAAAGGGAGTTTAAATCCCCTTTCCGATTGGGTTTTCCGACCGGGTACACCATCTAACCGATTTCCTTAATTTCAGGAAAGGGTTTAAAACCCCTTTCCGATTGGCCTTCACATTCCGAGCGACTCCCACCCTTTTTCCGATCGGTCCAATCGGAAAAGGGTTTGTGAATTCCGACTGGCATCTCCTAGCATTCCGATTGGTGGCTTCGCTCATATTACGACGGTAAGGTTTTTACGTATTCCGATTGGGATTTGCCCCATATTCCGATTGGGTCAAAGTTTACACATTCCGATTGTCGGCATCATCACACATTCCGATTGTGTTATTACTTTCACTATTCCGATCAACCGATCGGAATACATTCCGATCGGGGCCTCTTTTGCCTTGTTTTGGGTTCTTTCGATCTTACTTTCTTATAGTACCTTTTTTATTAAGTTTTAATTTTGAGAAATTTTCTAAGTGTTGGTTTTATTAAGTGTTTAAGCATTTTTCTAATCTTATCTTTATGTTTAGATACCTTTTATTTTACTCGTCATTTAAAATTAATCTTAATTCTTCCATTTACTCAACGACACTTTAATTACTTGCTAATAGTTTAAATCAAACCAAACCATTCTCTTGATTCACCAAAAGACGATTGAGTCGCACTTAAGACCGGTTTTCAATTCGAAAAGATTCGGAACAACGAAATTATTTCATACCTAGCCAAAAGCGAAGTATTAAATGGCGCCGCTGCCGGCTCTTTTCGTTAAGATAAACGGTTTCTAGTGAGAGACGCATTGAATTTTGGGATCCGTTCTTTGAACGTTATTTTCATTTGCTATAAAAATTTCCAAAAATCCATAAAAAAATATAAAACTTTTCAAAAATACAAAAACATTTAAAAAAATCATTAAAAGCAATTCTTTTCCAAAGGTTTTGCACCAAAAAGATTATATAGATATTCTTTGTGTATATTTTTCTTCTGCAGGTGTATGCGTACTAGATCTTCCAACTATTCCGAGCCCGAGACTCTTGAAGATTTAGATATGGCTGGTGTTAACAACAACAATAATCACCCACCTCAAAACAATTTGAATAACAACAACAACAACAACAACAACAATGTCCTTCTACCTGATTTACGAACCATGGAGGAATTGTGCCAACCCACCATGAACGGACGCGGAGGCCCGATTGCGCCAATGCACGTCACGGCTCAGGAGTTTTCGTTGAAGCATCACATGATCCAGCAAGTGCAAACGAACCCATTTCGTGGAATTCCGGATGATGATGCCAACAAACACCTCGACAAATTCATTACCATGACCCAAAGCATGAAGTGCTCCGGTGTTTCTATGGATGACCTTCGCCTTCAACTTTTTCCACACTCGCTTTCTCACCATGCCGAAAAATGGTTTGACCGTCTTCCTAAGAATTCTATTCATACGTGGAACGACATGACTCAACGCTTTTTATCGCGCTACTTTCCCCCATCCATGGTCACTAGCCTTCGTAACCAAATTAGTGGATTTATGCAAGAGAATGATGAATCGCTTTTCGATGCTTGGGAACGCTACAATGATTTGATCGACCGCTGTCCTAATCACAATATGCTCCCCGTCACTCTCATTGACACCTTTTATAATGGTCTCACTTTTCGTGATCGTGACACGATCAATGCCGCCGCCGGTGGTACTTTTATGAAAAGGAGACCGGAGGAGCGTCGAGAGTTGATTGAAAACATGACTACTCACCACAAGAATTGGGATTCTTCCGCATCCTCAAGATCTAATCAGAGAGTCAATGTTTCATCTACTTCTTCCACCACCAACTCGTCTGTTTTGGAACGTGCTATTCTTGATATTAACAAAAGTCTCCAAATTTTGACTTCTAACCAAACTCAACAAGCTAAAGCCGTTGTTATTTCTTGTGACACATGTGGTGGTCCTCATTCCTACAACGAGTGTCCTTCTACTCATGGCAATTATTCTGAAGACGTTAACGCAGCATATGGTACTTATCCCACGGGAGGCTATCAAGCTCGCCCTCTAGGAGACCGTAACTTGCTAAGTTATCGCTCCAACAATTATCTTGCTCCTCCCGGTTTCCATCCTGCAAACCAATCCCAACCTCGTGCAAACAATCAGTATCAATCCCAAAGAAACCCATACCCAACTCAAGGAAATTCTCAAGCTTACCAAGCTCCACCTCTCAATCAACCGATGGCAGTAAATCCAGATGTCGAGACATTTATGAAGACCAATCGGGAGTTGGTGACGAATCTTCAGAGTCAAGTCCGCAACTTGAAGGGAGAAATGGCAAAACAAGGGAACGATATTCGAGCCGAGCTAAGGAATGATATGGCCAAACACAGTGATGCAATTAATGCAAACATGCAAAACTCTTTTAACAATCAAGCTCTTCACCTTCGTGATATGATTGGTTCGCTCATCCAAAGTAATCAACCCTCTTCTTCGGGTACTCTTCCGAGTAATACCGTTGCAAATCCAAGAGGGGAGATGAAAGCAATCACCACTCGAAGTGGAAAAGGTTATATGGAACCCGAGCTTCCTACACCTCCACCCGTGATTGTGAACAAGGAAAAAGAGCAACTTTCCCCACCTCCTTCACCTTCTATCCCCATTTCCCCACCAGCCGTGGTTGTGAGTGATCCTATTCCCTTAAAGCCTTCTTCTTCATCCAATATACCTTATCCTTCAAGGTTGTGGAAAGAGAAGCAAAAGAGCAAGGATGATATTCAGGTTTCAAACTTTCTAAAAATGTTTAAACAATTGAATTTTAACATCTCCTTTGCCGAGGCTCTCGCTCACATGCCCAAGTACGCTAAGATGTTTAAAGATCTTCTAAGTGATAAGGAAAAGCTTCTTGACATTGCTCAGACCCACCTTAATGAGAATTGCTCCGCAGTGCTCTTAAGGCAATTGCCCACCAAACTTGGTGACCCGGGTCGCTTCTTGATTCCTTGCAACTTCCCGGGAGTAGAGAATTGCATGGCCCTAGCTGATCTAGGTGCCAGTATAAACTTAATGCCTTTAAGTGTTTGGAAGCAATTATCTCTCCCCGAGCTAGTCCCCACCAAAATGACTTTGGAATTAGCCAACCGTACGGTTGCTTATCCAGTGGGGATAGCCGAAGATGTCTTTGTTGGCGTTGATAAATTCACCTTCCCGGCGGATTTTGTCGTCGTTGACTACGAGATGGATCCTCGTGTTCCATTAATCGTTGGACGTCCCTTCCTGAGGACCGGTCGCACTCTTATTGATGTAGCCGCAGGCGAAATAATCATGAGAGTTGGTGACGATAAAATTGTCTTCAACATGGGTAAGATTTCTAAGCAACCTTATTCATATGAGAGCGTTAATGCTATTGATGTTCTCGATGAGGCTTGTGAAGAACATTTTCATGATGCTTGCAAAAGTACTCTTCCTTCTCTACCCAATGTTGAGACCGTTGCCTCAATTGCTCCAGCATTGACTCCTTTTGGAGAAAGTGACTTGGATGATTTCGAAGCTAGCTTGGGTCCTCTCGATATTAAGTATGATAATTTGTCCACCAATTGGGATGAAGACATTCGTACTATTGAGAGACTTCTCAATGAGGACCCGTTCTCTCCTCCTGCTCCTAAAGAGGTGACTAATGATGATCCATCGTTAGTTTCACCATCTATTGAGGATCCTCCTACTCTTGAGCTTAAGGACCTACCTCCTCATCTTGAGTACGTTTTCCTGGAAGACAACGAGAAGCTACCGGTCATCATCGCAAAGGATCTGAAAGAAGACGAAAAAGCCCGACTTGTCGCTGTGTTGAAGAAGCATAAAAGAGCTATCGCTTGGAAAATCTCCGACATCCGCGGAATTGATCCTCACTTCTGCACACATAAAATTCTCATGGAGGACGACTTTAAGCCCACAATTCAAAGCCAACGAAGGGTGAATCCTAAAATCCATGAAGTCATCAAAAAAGAGGTTATCAAACTTCTTGATGCGGGTATGATTTACCCTATTTCGGATTCACCATGGGTTAGTCCAGTCCATTGTGTGCCTAAGAAAGGCGGAATCACCGTTGTGCCCAATGCAAACAACGAGTTAATTCTTACCCGTCTCGTTACTGGGTGGAGAGTTTGTATAGACTACCGCAAACTCAATGATGCCACGAGAAAGGATCATTTCCCTCTACCTTTTATGGACCAAATGCTTGAACGTTTAGCGGGTAATGAATATTACTGCTTTCTTGATGGTTTCTCGGGTTATTTTCAAATACCCATCGATCCCCAAGATCAAGAGAAGACAACATTCACTTGTCCCTACGGCACATTTGCTTATAAAAGAATGCCTTTTGGCTTATGTAATGCCCCCGGGACTTTCCAAAGGTGCATGTTGGCTATCTTCCATGACATGGTTGAGCAAACCATGGAAGTCTTCATGGATGATTTCTCGGTCTTTGGGGATTCCTTCTCTTCTTGCCTTGCCAATTTGGAACGTATGCTTAAGCGGTGCGAAGACACTCGCCTTGTTCTAAATTGGGAAAAATGCCATTTTATGGTAAAAGAAGGCATTGTGCTAGGACACAAAATCTCAAAAGCCGGTCTTGAAGTCGACCGTGCTAAAGTAGATGTCATAGCCAAATTACCTCCACCTTCAACAGTGAAGGGTGTGAGAAGTTTTCTGGGTCATGCGGGCTTCTATCATCGATTCATTCAAGATTTCTCCAAAATCGCTCGCCCGATGACCCACCTCTTGGAAAAAGATACTCCCTTTATCTTTTCTAAAGAGTGTCTGGAAGCCTTCAATCTTCTTAAGGATAAGCTAACTAAGGCACCGGTCTTGGTTACCCCTATTTGGGAGCTGCCTTTTGAATTGATGTGCGATGCTAGCGACTTTGCTATTGGTGCGGTTTTGGGCCAACGTGTGAATAAACACTTCCAACCAATCCACTACGCTAGCAAAACAATGACGGGGGCTCAATTGCATTATACGACAACCGAAAAAGAGCTTTTAGCTGTTGTCTATGCTTTTGAGAAATTTCGCCCCTATCTTGTTTTATCCACCACCATCGTATACACGGACCATTCCGCGTTGAAGTACTTGATGACAAAGAACGATTCTAAGCCAAGACTTCTTCGCTGGGTTTTGCTCCTTCAAGAATTCAACATTGAAATTCGTGACAAGAAGGGAGCCGAAAACCTGGCCGCGGATCATCTGAGTCGACTTGAGGATCCATATCAAGGGGATCATCCGAACAAAGAGATCAATGACTCTTTCCCCCTTGAGACCTTAATGTCTATAAATCTCAATCTTGATGGCACCCCGTGGTTTGCGGACATTGCAAATTACTTAGCGGGTGGTATTCTCATCCAAGGGTTAACATCCCAACAAAAGAAGAAGTTCTTGAACGATGTTAAGACTTACTTTTGGGATGACCCTTATCTATTCAAACAGTGTGCTGATCTGATTATTCGTCGATGTGTTGACGGACCGGCAGCTTTTGACATCCTCCAAGCTTGCCACAAAGGACCCACCGGTGGTCACTTTGGTCCCAACTACACCGCTAAGAAAGTGTTTGATTCTGGATTCTACTGGCCCACCATTTATCGTGACGCTCACGAAATGGTTAAGCATTGTGATGCTTGCCAACGTCAAGGCAAGATCACACATAAGGATGAGATGCCTCAAAATTTCATACAGGAATGTGAAATCTTTGACGTATGGGGCATCGACTTTATGGGGCCATTTCCATCCTCCAAAGGGAACAAGTACATCCTCGTCGCCGTCGACTACGTCTCTAAATGGGTTGAAGCTAAGGCTCTTCCTACGAATGATGCGAGGGTGGTTGTGAACTTTTTGAAGCAGCTTTTCGCTCGATTTGGCGTTCCTCGTGCTATCATCAGTGACCGCGGGACTCATTTTTGCAACGATCAATTTGCACGAGTCATGGCAAAGTATGGTGTCAATCACCGTCTTTCCACCGCCTATCATCCCCAAACCAATGGGCAAGCCGAGATATCCAACCGTGGCTTGAAGAGAATTTTGGAGCGTACTGTAGGAGAGCATCGTGCCGCGTGGGCCGATAAGTTAGATGATGCTCTGTGGGCTTTCCGTACTGCTCACAAGACCCCGATCGGTTGTACACCCTATCGTCTTGTGTACGGGAAAGCTTGCCACCTACCCATCGAGCTGGAACATAAGGCGCATTGGGCCTTGAAGTGGGCTAACTTCGACATCATCAAAGCCGGTGATCATCGCAAGGTTCAACTCACCGAGCTAAATGAACTAAGGAATGAAGCTTATGAGAACTCGCTGATCTACAAGGAGAAGACGAAGATTATCCACGATGCTAAAATCAAGAACCGAGAGTTCCACGTTGGTGATCAAGTCTTACTTTTTAACTCTCGGTTGAAGATCTTCTCTGGCAAGTTGAAGAGCCGTTGGACTGGTCCATTCACCGTCGCCAAAGTCTTTCCGTATGGGACCATTGAGCTTTCTCAGCCGAATGGGCCCAATTTCAAGGTGAATGGCCAGCGTTTGAAGCTGTACTTTGGTGAGGACATCTCTCAGGAGATGATTCCATCCCTCACCACGTTCCCCATGAACTAAAATTGGGTCGAGTCAGGCTCATGACTCGGTGAACAAAAACAAGCGCTTCTCAGGAGGCAACCCGTGTTCTATCCTTTACTGCTTTCATAATAAGTGTAAGGGGAGCCCCGCATATGTTTGTTGTCTTGTTTCTTGTGCTGTGTAGGGATTAAAGCTTCAGAAAGCATCTTGATGACTTTTGACGAACCGTGATACCATGTTTCCCATCTTCCCGGTTCTATCCTAAACTCTTGTGATTCAATATTTCATATTCTATATGTTCACATTGAATTCACTTTAGTTGCCCTTTCCTTAGCAAGATTTAAACAAAGTGCACAATGTCCTAAGTGTAGGGGAGTTTACTCCCACATGCTTAAACATTGAGGACAATGTTTATCTCAAGTGTAGGGGGGACTTCTATCGAAGTAAGTGGTCTTTTCCATGAATTTGCCCTCATTTTAACCGGAAAATTTGATTTTTCGACATTTTTCAAAATTTTTAATCTATTTTGGCCTAGTTGTATAGTCGTGTTTTCCTTTATCATGTTTAGCTTCTTTCCATTACTAGAATAATTTTCAATAAAGTGGTTTTAGATTTTTCTTAGTCGTGAACATTTTGACTCAACCCGAGTTTACTTGCCTAAGTCTACTCTAGCTAGTATCCTTAACATGTTTAAGTCAAGTTTTGCTAGGCTTTTATATAAGGAGCTATAAAACGCGAAAGTCTTAACTCTCACGGGTTAAGAACAAGAACTTTTCGCAAGTTCCTATAATTGATCCTAGAGAGTCGTTTATCAAGGGAACTTTAAAATGCAATTTCTAAACTTGAAAAAGTCCAAGAATTTGCAAGATCCTATAGGCGACTCGAAAACCCAAAACTTTGATTTAATAGGCTAAGCATCCACGAGTCTCATTCCTTGAGATTTTAAATTGTGGAGAACGAGAGATGATAGAGTCAATTATAAGTTCGGTATTCTTTCGTGAATTTATGTGAGTTAATTGTGAGCCTATTCTCCCTCCGCTTGTTAATAAATTAATCTGCTAATAAATAAGGTTGTACGATTTAAAAGGTTACTTAGCTTCTAGCCCCAGATCGTTTAAAAGTTGCTCGGTAATGACGAGAGTTCATAGCCAAGGCATAACTTATGAAGCGGGGCGCGAAGATTGGCGAGTCCGAAAAGGCCCTAACAAGGCATGAGGGCTAAATTTTGTTGCTAAAGATCCAAAAGTGATGTGAAGAATCATTTATCAAAAATCAATATAAAGGATCGAGTCACACGACGAAAAGCAAGAACTCCCCAAAAGTCATGGAGAAGTCTATCCGAAAAGACCCTAACAAGGTATGAGGATAAATAGATCCAAGTCCTAAAAGGAGGCGGATCGTTGTATATCAAAGTCCAAAATAAAGATTGGAGAAAAATGAAGAAGTCGTGGTCCAAAGATGAAGAATCTCTCAAAACTTCAAGTGAAGAAATTCCTATTATGAAGAGAAGACCATAATTTCAAGAAGTCTCTCGAAGGTTCGAAGTATGAAGTCGCTGCCAAATATCGGCCCGAGAAAGGTCTCAAATCGCGAACCAAGTTATGCCAAGATATGAACTTTTTGATATCCCGAGAAGCAGTTTTAAAAGATTTGGTCCTTTAGCTAACTATTGATTAAATCGTTCACCTTATTTTCGGACTAAATAACTATCGAAATAAGTCAAACAATGCATCCTCGTGATCATTCAAGACAAAAATAAAATATAAGAGATACACCTAGGAATAAGGGAGTCTAAGTGAATAATTGGCCCACATGAGTTCGTGATAGTTTGCTAACTTATAATAACAATGATCTCGTTTTTAAGCTTGGTATGGAGAACGTGAAACTTGAGGATGATAAACGTTCATGGCCGCCAAAACCCAATGTAAGTTTTTAATTTCTTTACTTATTTCTATCTTTTATGTTTAGTATTTAATAAAGGCCAAGGTGGGTTATTTATGATGGAAAATGTAAACCATGCTTTAAAATTAATGCATTGCATGAGGGCATTACAATGGTCAAGTGTAGGGGATTTAACAAGTGTGAAAACACTTATCCTTTTACCACTTATTTCCAATAATAACAAGACCAAAACGTGTGATTTATGTCGTAAAAGTCGGAATTATGCGTGGTTTGTGTTTTTATTGTGTTTTAGGACCAAAATATTAAAAAGGAAGAAAACACGGGCTTTCACGGGCTTTTATCGAAGAAAACGGGAAAAGACGAAGTCAAAAGATCAAGAGTGCAAAAAGAACGGAAGTCCAAGGCCTATTCTGAAGATTTATCGAATAAAAAGTCAAAAGACGGAAGTTTAACGAAGTCGAAGAACTTAAGTCTAATAGAAGAAGAAAATTAAAAGACAAGTTCAAATCCCGAGACGACAAAGACGAAGAATTAAAGTCGAGTCGAGAAAACGTGAAGAAAGCAAGAAAGAAGATGCAACACATGCACTCCTTCCACCTTCCCTATAAATACCCTCCTAATAGTGATTAGGGGGTGGGTAGAGAGTTAGAGTTTTTAGTTAATTTTTCACTTTTTAGTTTTCTCTAGTTTTTAGAGAGAGAAAGTCTTAAACTTTCTCTCACTAGTTCATCTTTTTCTTTTAATCTTTCAAGATTAAACATCTTTGTATTGCTTATTTCATTAATCAAAGTTCCATTTTAAGCTTTTAATCCTTATTCTCATTCTACTTTTCTTTGATTTAAGATTGATTTTGGTGCGAATATCATAAGATCTGTGTTGTTCTAATTGATTTTGTGCTTAAAAAGTTAATCTTTTGATCATTTTATAAGTTTTCATTTGATTAAGCTTTAAGACTTTTGTGCTTATTGGTTTATTTTTATGATTAGCTTATTTTTCTTATTAAAAAGTTTTATTAAAAAGTTTATGTTTTTATTGTTTGATCTAAAAAGTTGCTTATTTTCGAGTTGAATAAGTTGATTAAAGTGCTTATTTGATTCGGTTAAGTATTAGGATTGTTAAGTTGTGGATATTAGCTTATTGAACTTAGCTTATTGTCTAGCTTAACCAAATCCCTTTATTTTCGGAAAAGGGAGTTTAAATCCCCTTTCCGATTGGGTTTTCCGACCGGGTACACCATCTAACCGATTTCCTTAATTTCAGGAAAGGGTTTAAAACCCCTTTCCGATTGGCCTTCACATTCCGAGCGACTCCCACCCTTTTTCCGATCGATCCAATCGGAAAAGGGTTTGTGAATTCCGACTGGCATCTCCTAGCATTCCGATTGGTGGCTTCGCTCATATTCCGACGGTAAGGTTTTTACGTATTCCGATTGGGATTTTCCCCGTATTCCGATTGGGTCAAAGTTTACACATTCCGATTGTCGGTATCATCACACATTCCGATTGTGTTATTACTTTCACTATTCCGATCAACCGATCGGAATACATTCCGATCGGGGCCTCTTTTGCCTTGTTTTGGGTTCTTTCGATCTTACTTTCTTATAGTACCTTTTTATTAAGTTTTAATTTTGAGAAATTTTCTAAGTGTTGGTTTTATTAAGTGTTTAAGCATTTTTCTAATCTTATCTTTATGTTTAGCTACCTTTTATTTTACTCGTCATTTAAAATTAATCTTAATTCTTCCATTTACTCAACGACACTTTAATTACTTGCTAATAGTTTAAATCAAACCAAACCATTCTCTTGATTCACCAAAAGACGTTTGAGTCGCACTTAAGACCGGTTTTCAATTCGAAAAGATTCGGAACAACGAAATTATTTCATACCTAGCCAAAAGCGAAGTATTATTATCCTTGATGTGGTCTTTCTTTAGTGACAACGGTTTTTGAGGTCGCGGTTAGGTTTTGAGTGTTGGGTTTACACCGTTTTTGCCTTCATTTTTGGACTAAGAAATATTAAATAAGTCAAATGAGCCTTTGGGTGAATGAAAAACTTAAAATCTAGAGATACAATTAGGAATAAAGGAGATTGAGTTTAACACAAATTACTTGTATAAGTGGTCTTAACATTGGAACTTATGATTGACAATGATCATGTTTTTAAACTTGGCATGGAAAGAGTGAAAAGTCGAGGACGATGAATCTATTCGAGTTTTATGATCCTAAAAGTTATTTCTCAAATAATGAAAGTAATACATTATGTCTTTGTTAAATAAAGTGTCAAAAGATAAATAAAAGTGTAGTTAGTGTTTTATTTTATCATTGCGTGAGGACACGGCAATTGCTTAGCAAGGGGGAGTTTAATATGAGTGTAATTACTCATATCATTTATATCAATAAACGGACTTAAAATGCATAAAACATATGAATATTGTATTGTATATCCTTGTTTTGTTTGTTTCATGTATGTTGGTACCAAGTTCACAAAAACCGGCAAAACCGACACGGGATTTGAAGATTTTATCAAGAGCCAAAAGTCAAGGATCGTTTTTATTCAAGGATTTAAGTTTATCAAAGTTAAATGGGTCAAGTGGGTCAAACATGAGATTAATGGGCCTGAAAGCCCATTAATAAGTTATGTTATCATTTTTTTGAATGAAAGCCCATTTAAAGCCCAAGGGCAACATTACGGATGGAAGTATAAATTCAGTTTTGGTTAAGAAGCTCATTAAAAGCCCAACACCACAAGTTAAAAAACGGTGATGAAAGTTTTATATATTTGGCTGGGTCAACAAAAGTCCATAGAAGCCCAAGCAACAAAAGTTAGACGGTGCAAGAAGTATTAAACATATTTGGTCAAACGTTATTCACAGTCAAGGAAATAAACTAAAGAAAAGAGACGTGAGAAAAAAATAGGGAAGAACTCACACCACCAGCATATGAACCCTAGCTTTTTGGGGGTTCTCAAATCATGAGCAGTTGACCCTCACGCGCTCTAATTAATCACCAAGAAAATAGGAAGAAAGATGCCAAGCACCAAGTGCGAGGGTGGCACTCGGATTCGTCACTCCCATCCCTGATTGGTTGATTTTCTGAATACCAATCATTGATCCAATCATTATTCACCACCTCACCACCAAACTAACACAAGAAGTACAAATCATTGCCACTCTGGCAATCCGAGTGAACAAGAGCACATATCCACCCTTGGATGGCAACTGACAAGAAAGAGAAGATAAAGAGATGATCTAAGGGCTGAGGTTCGATTCTTCATCAACAACTCACCTCTCGGTTAGGCTATAAAACCCCCCAATTATTCAAGAAATGTATCCCTTCTTTTACTTTATCGTTATAATGTTAGTTTTTAGATTAATATTCTAATTTTCTTTTTCAAGTATTGTAATGTTTGATTTGGTGAAATAAAAATTGATTTTTAGTCTCGAAATCTTTTTTCTTGTGTTTGTTTAATTTTTATGCAATTTAAATCTATTAATAGCTATTGTTATAATTGGAGGAATGTTTATATAAGCTAAATGTGATAGCTTATGTGAATATTTAAGTAAGATTAGGGATAAATATCTATCCCCACTAGATAGATATAGATATAATCTGCAGGATCGTGAAAAAGTTGTTAGTTTGAGCCATATTGATACTGGTTCAAGGGTCGTGATGATCTTGATAGTATTATGAATGTTTGGTGTCGTTTTGCAAAAGGGAGCTCAGCGCTCGCCTTCTTCAACAATGGGTTCATCGTTTAATGGTTAAGCTCGTTTTTTTTATTTTATGAATTTTTAGTATAAATTGATATTTGTGTATGTTATTTTGTGAATCTGTGTGTTCTTGATAACTCTGCTCATCATAGTAATCTGTTATATGAATCTGCTTAGTTTGGTGGAATGTTGTGATGAATGTTTAGAATTTAATTGGATTCGATATACTTGTTCTGCTGTGGTTTAGAGGAATGTGTAAATGTATTGTTCCTGCTTCGAGATTGGTAATCTATATGTCATAAAAATGTTACTTGAGGTTGTTGCTTTGTTTGCTGATTGATCCTTGAGTTGAGTTAGATCTGGCACCATATGATTTAAGAATTGAGTTTGTTAACTTTGATTTGTGAAATATCTGTTTGCTGATTTTTAAGTAGGAATTTGGTAAGTGAAATTTGTAAAATTTGTATTTGCTATCGTGTTTTATTCTGTTACTTAATTAGAGGAACGTTGTTGAATGTTTATGTTGGTATTTGCAGATTAGATACCATATTTCTGATTTGTATTTATATGTGTTTTAGACTGAAATTTTTATTTAGTCTGCTTTTATTAATAAGTCTGCGTGTTATCGATTGCTGATATGTGATTATTGTTGTTACTGTCTATGATTTGTTGCCATTCCTCTTAGTTTGTCGTAACTGATTTATTCTTGTCACAAGTTGAGTTGATCTTACTGTTATATCTTGCTATATTAAGACCTTTAATTTGTCTTCTTTTGCATTTTCTACTTAATCTGTTTATTGTTTCTAGTTGCTGTGTTAATGTATCTTACTGTATTCTAAGCATTTATAATTTTACTGTTCCAAAATTAAAAATCAAAAAAATTCTCTCTTATGGGACTTGTACCTGTGACCTCAAGGTTCACAGCCAATGCCATTACCAATTGCTCTATCATCTCTTTTTGTTTATGTTACACGTTTACAGAGTATTAAACTCTATTATTTTGAACTGTCAATTTTTATTAAACGTTTACATTCAAAAAATTGTTTAGTTTTAAGGTAAAATAAATGTACATTAGTTAGTCTTATTAATAAAATTGTTTAATTAAAATTTTGTAAAAATTATTAGTTTAAATAAAATATAAAAAATATATTATTAAATAAAGTTTAAAAATAAAAATAAATATTTAGTTAACTTTAAAATTAACATTGTTTAGACAAAATTTGCTACAATAAAAAGTGAAAGTAGAAAAAAATATATATAGTTTAATATTTGTCTTTTAGATTTATTTTAGGTAGACGATTCATGCACTTAAATTAAAAACGTCGGATTTTAGATAAAAACCCAAACGAATTCAAATCGATTGTCCAACTCAAACAAAAGTCTCAAATTCACAATTTCCTCGTGTACAACGAACCGGGATCACTCTCGTGTTTAATTAATCCGTCTTTAGCTAATTTTGGATTATTACTTTTTCCTAAAGGTAATTTTCTAAATTTGCTCTATAACATATTATATTAAAATACACCGACACTTTTCCCACACATCAAAAATCGTCCACCAATGTTGGTGAAGACTATGTACGAGGATTGGGCTTCCCGAATGGAACTCTATATGTTGAATAAAGAGAACGGACATCTCATTTGGGCATCAGTGCTCAATGGACCATTGGTATATGGTACGGTAACGGAAGGTGCAGTTACTCGTCCTCGCACAACGGGTGAATTAACTGGAGATGCTGAGATTCAAGACAAGTGTGATAAACAAGCTACAAACATCATTCTCCAAGCCCTACCTCCAGATGTCTACAAACTTGTCAGTAAACATAAAGTTGCCAAAGAGTTATGGGATAGAATTCGTGTTCTAATGAAAGGCACCTCGTTAACTAAACAATAACGAGAGTGTAAGCTATATGATACGTTGATAAGTTTGCCTATGTCCCCGTGGAGACTCTCAATGATTACTATTTGAGATTCACTCTATTGATGAATGAGCTCAACATCTATGGCCTGGCAATTCCTACGTTTCAATTAAACACCATGTATTTGAACACTCTCCCTTCCGAATGGAGCAAGTACGTGACGGCTGTTAAATTGACTAAGGATTTGCATCAAACCAACGTGGATCAACTTCAAGCTTTTCTTCAACAACACGAATGCCACGTGATCGAGGCTCGGTTGTCAACACCTCAAGTTCATGATCCGCTTGCCATGATTGCTTCTCATCAAATGACTACTCCAAACTTGGTATATTCTTATCAACAACCATCATACTTTCAGCAGCCACCATAACACACCTATCAACAACCACAACAACCATCTTATCAACCACTAATGATGCCACAACAAGCATTTCAACAAAGTGTTATTCAACAAACTTATCCACAGTAACCAACACATGAGGCATCACCATCACAAGCTATCACTTCTCCAATGGGCTATACTCCTCAGCAAGGATATTTTCCAATTGAAGCACCACAAGCACAAGCCTTCTACTCCAATGAACTTCCACCAATTCAAGCACCGGTCTTTACTCCAAATGATACGCCTACTGATGTCTTAAACCATCTCACTGCCTACTTGTCAAAACTTGTTGCAACTAGAGGTTTTCCACCAACAAACAATCAGCACTTCTTCAAATCCTCGACAACGCCACTATTCAAGACGATCAAGTGACGGTGCAATCCATTCAGGAAAGGCAAAATTCATATGGACCCACTACAAGAAACGTGAACGTTCAAGCTGTGAATTCTCAAGGTAGTAGAAATGGAATTACTATTGGTCCTCAAAAGGTTGTGACTTGCTACAATTGTCGAGGACAAGGTCATATGGCTAGGGAATGCACTCCGCCGAAAAGGAGAAGGGATGCAACGTGGTTTCATGAGAAGATGTATTTGGTTGATGCTCAATCAAAGAGAAAGATTTTAGATTTAGAGGAATTAGCATTTCTTACAGACCCAGGGGCAGCTGATAATGAAGGCATTGCAGTCGTCTCTACTTCTAATGCAGCATATCAAGGAGATGATCTTGATGCATATGATTCGGATTGTGATGACATTCACTCAGCCCAAGCTGCTCTCGTTGTTAATCTCTCTCACTACGGTTCTGATGTCGTTAGTGAGGTACCAACCACATCTAATATTGTTTATGATAATCCACATCAAGTTGAACATGAAAATGACAACCTCGAATAGCATTCGGGAACTAGTAACTTAAATGATGTGGTATCCAATCCAACACATTTGAGTGAACCTCAACCAAATGCTACGACGGGTATGGAATCCTATGATCAACATGATTTGGTAATGGTGCCTAAACATATTATTGATAACATGAATGTGGCCGTCCTACAAACCGTAGATTTGAATGCCAATCTAACCGCTGAGCTTGCGCTGTATAAGGAAAAGGTCAAAACTTTTGAAATGGTCCCTCAAGCAGAAAAAATAACTTATTCTAAATTTGACCAATTTCGTTTTGAAAGGATAGAACACCTAAACGAGATAGAATCATTAAGAGCTAATCTTTCCAACGAATCAAAAGAAAAAGAGTCGATTGTAAATGATTTTCAAAAACTTAAAAAGGATTTCGAAAATCTCGAGTCTAAAAAGTTTGAATCGGAAATTAGTGCTACCAAACTTCTTAAATTCAAGGAACAACAGCTTTTAAAACAATACGCTTCCACAGAAAAGATTCATCTTTTAACTAAATCATTTAAAGAACTAGAACTCAAGCGTCTTCAAGATTTACAACCTAATCCCGGTTATGCAAAACAAGCTCAGGAATATATTCCTTGTCTTTATAATGTGACCCTAATTGGCAAATCGAAAGAAGCACCTTATGTTCGTGATACTGAGGAGACAATGTCACTTGCGGAAGAAACTCGATCTAAAATGCTTTCAACATTCCATAAGCTTGATTATGTTAAGCATAATAAAGATCAATTTGATAAAAAGACCTGTATTCGATTACAAAAGGAATTAGCTCAATTATCAGCTTTTGTGCCCCAAAGTTTGTCAAAGGAAAACCTTCCTAGTACGTTTCCTACACTTGTCAAAAAGGATTTAACTAAGTTAATTCCACCGGTAAGTAAGGTGTCAGATAGCTTAATGTGTTGCACCAACACTTTGCTGATTTTGACAAGGTCATTAAGGAAAGTATGACGGCTTCGGCCATAACGGAAGGTGAATGGAATTTTGAGCACACTAGAGCTGCGTTTCGAGACGAAATTGTTCCGTTTGTAAACAATATTAAAGAGTGTTTAAGCAATATTGATCAAGATTTGGTTTTGGATTTAGATGAAGTTAAACGTGTTTTAAATGAAATGGATTATGCTTATGAAAACGGTTTACTTGAAATAGAACGAATTTCACGCCAAAATGATCAGCTTCTGAAGCAAGTGATGTCGCATGATATTGTTTCTGTCTGTGTGAATTATAGTATTGATAATGATTCTATTGTGCATAATGTTGAATCTGTGGATAATGTGGTAGATACTACTTGTCACAAATCTGACGCTAAATTTTAAAGCTTCAAGATTCCTATAATTCGCTTTCAAAACGTTTTGATGAAATTCAAAAGTATTGTATTTCGCTTGAACGTAAGCAACAATTTATTCAAGAGATCTTTGAAACGTCATTCGAAGGTGTTAACATAGATGTCCAAATTTTCAAAAGGATTTTCGATTGAATTTACAAACAAAACAGCGTCAGCCAAGTGACAAGGATGTTAAATCATTGCCGGTAGACATAGAGAAATCTTAGGAGATTAACTGTGTGAACGTACTTGAGGCCGTTGAGATTTTTAAACTTGATCTAGATAATCGAGTTTCCAAGATTTTGTCCAAAGTTGATAACTTAAAACAGAAAAATACACAACTCTTCGATTCAGTAAAGCCCGCACGTGCTAATACCACTGCATAGAATCAACCATTGATTGAACGATTGAATCTAAAGTCGGTGGAAATATCTGATTTGAGGGAACAAATTTGTGATTAAAATTTGGCTTTGGCTGAGTTAAAGGAAACACTTCGTATCCTAAAAGGTAAGAATGTTATGGATAACGCAGCCACTGTCTCAACATCGTCCTCTAGTGCAATCAAAAGGAACCTCATCGCCGTCACACCACTTAACAAGGGCCCTAGGACTAAACCATCTCAAACATCGGTCACTAAAAGTAAGGCAAAATCAAAACCAGTTTCTAATATTCTCGTGTTTCCTTCTACAGGAGTAAACACCACTACTAAGGCTCAAAGATCTAAGCTTAAAAGAAACATGAAGAATGATAGGATTTTGCCCCTATCTAGTAGTCAAGTGAAGAAGAAAGTAGAAGCCCACCCTAGGAATGTTATTTCTGTTTTGAATAAAAAGAATCATGTAGCTAACTCAAAAGGCTATGCGGTTGTGCAGCGATCTAAGCCTACTGTGAATTCTAATTTGAAATGTTGGAATTACAATGAATGTATGTTTTCTAGTCGTCATGATTCTTGCCTTATTGACCATGTGAATGAGATGAATTCCCGTAAAAATGGTTTAGAATGGAAACCGACTGGGAAAGTGTTAACCCAAGTTGGCTGGATGTGGCGTCCCACTGGTAGAACTTTCACTATTGTAGGAAATGCGTGCCCTTTAAATAGGATCACTCCCACTAAAGAGAAGAAAGCGTACCCTTTAACTAGGAACACCAACACTACTGTAGGAACCAAGTGCCCTTTAAATAGGTCTACTCCCACTGTAGTGCCCGCTAAATAATTCAAAACCTCAGACTGTTGGAACAATAAAACCTGTTATTGGTAAAACTCACATTAGAAAACGCCGGAAATCTAAGGATACCACAAATGTTAGCAATTCTGATAATATTATATCTGTATCTGCTAACACTCCGAAATCAATAGTTTCAAATGCATTGTCTATAATTGTTGCTGAAAACAGGTGGTCAAAATTGTTCTATGGTATTTGGACTCTGGTTGCTCCAAGCATATGACCGGAGATAGCTCTCATCTCAGAAATTTCGTCAAAAAGTTTCTTGGTACGGTTCGATTTGGAAATGATCATATTGCAAAGATAATGGGTTATTGTGAATATCATATTGGGAATGTTATAATTTCAAGAGTGTATTATGTGGAAGGACTCGGTCAACTTATTTTCTGTGGGATAACTTTGTGATGCAAACCTAGAAGTTGCTTTTCGAGAGCATACCTGCTTCATTCGTAATTTGGAAGGGGTTGATTTATTGAAAGGTACTCAAGGGAATAATTTGTATATTTTGTCCCTACAAGACATGATGGCCGCTTCTCCCGTATGTCTTCTCTCCAAAGCATCGAAGACTAAGTCATGGTTATGGCATCGACGGTTATCTTATCTTAACTTTGATGCTATTATTCATTTGGCGAAAAACGAACTTGTTCGTGGTCTTCCTACATTTCACAAGGATCATTTGTGTTCCGCGTGTACAATGGGGAAGAGGACTAAGAAATCATACAAACCCAAGACTGAAGACACCAACCAAGAGAAACTTTATTTGTTGGATATGGATCTTTTTGGGCCAACGCGTGTTGAAAGTCTTAGTGGTAAAAAGTACATCCTCGTCATTGTCGATGATTACTCTCGGTTCACATGGGTGAAATTTTTTACAACAAAAATGAGGCACCTAAATTCTTCATCGGATTTCTCAAGATGATTCAAGTGCGTCTCAACACTACTGTCTGACGCATTCGTACAAATAATGGAACCGAATATGTGAATCAAGTCTTGCGTAATTATTATGAAGAAGTTGGCATATCTCATGAAACATCCATTGCTCGCACTCCACAACAAAACGGTGTCATTGAAAGGCGAAATCGTACACTTATGGAAGCTGCTCGAACGATGTTAATTTACGCAAAGGCTCCATTTTTTTATGGGCAGAAGCTGTATCTACATCAGTTTACACCCAAAACCGGTCATTAATTCGAAAACACCATGGTAATACACCTTATGAGCTTCAACATAGAAAAGTACCAGATTTATCATATCTTCATGTATTTGGTTCTCTTTGCTATCCAAATAATGATGGTGACCATTTGGGAAAACTTCAACCAAAGGCTGATATTGGTATTTTCATTGGTTATACACCCGCAAAGAAAGCATACCGAATCTATAATCGTAATTCTCGCAAGATCCTCGAAACTATGAATGTTGATTTTGATGAGCTGACGATAATGGCTTCTGAGCAAAGCATTTCTGAACCCGCACTTCATGAAATGGAACCCAGTAACATTAGCTCTGGTCTTGTCCAAAACAACCCTACTTCATCATCATTTACACCACCTTCTAGAAATGAATGGGACACGTTGTTTCAACCGTTCTTTGATGAATTCTTTACTCCTCCAAGTATTGTTGCTCCAGAACCTGAAGTAATAGCTTCGGTCAATGAAGTTGTCGCACCAGCAAACGAAGCACAATCAGATACGTCTACACCTACAATTGGTCAAGAGGCACCTTCAACGAGTAATTCTCAATCAACACATGTATCAACTATCCACGTCATGCCTATTGATGATGAAGAGGATGATGATCATGACTTAGAATTCGCTCAAATGCGTGAACTTCCATTCTTTGGTGTACCAATTCCTGATCATAATCAAGCCGGGTCGTCCACCTCAGAGGAAGCTCCTACTACGGTCTACTCCAATCCACGGATTCATGTACATGACAGCAAGTGGACAAAGTATCATCCTCTAGATTCTATTATTGGTGACACTAATCGTTCGGTATCTACACAAAGTCAGTTACAAGAAAGTGCAATGTTTTGTCATTTTGATGCTTTTCTCAGTGAAGTTGAACCTAAGACGTGGCAACAAGCATTTACCCAATCTTGTTGGATAGAAGCTATGCAAAAAGAACTTAATCAATTTGTACGTCTTGATGTCTGGGAACTTGTCTGATGCCCGGATCAAGTGAAGTTACTCACTTTGAAATGGGTTTACAAGGTGAAACTCGACGAGTTAGGCGGAATATTGAAGAACAAGGCTCGACTAGTAGCTCATGGATACAAGCAATTATTGGGCATCGACTTTATGGAATCCTTTGCACCTGTTGCCCGTTTGGAAGCTATTAGACTATTCCTCGCTTATGCAGCTCACATGAATAGGATCTTCTATCAGATGGATGTGAAGACAGCATTTCTCAATGGTGAAATCAAGGAAGAGGTCTATGTTCAACAACCGGATGGTTTTGTGAATTCTAAATTTCCTAATCACGTGTACAAGCTTAAGAAGGCTCTTTATGGGTTGAAGCAAGCTCCACGCGCGTGGTATGATCTATTTTCATAATTCCTCATTACGCAAGGCTTCGCTAAAGGCAAGGTGGATCCCACGCTGTTCATTCAGAAACGAGGTAAAGATATGATTATGGTACAAATATATGTTGATGATATTATATTTGCTGCCTCGACCCAAACCTTATCGGATGAGTTTGGGACACTCATGTCTTCCAAGTTTAATATGTCAATGACGGGCATGGTATAATTTTTCTTAGGACTTCAGATATCTCAGAGACCTAGAGGCATCTTTATTAATCAATCCAAGTATGCCCTTGAATGGCTTAAGAAATATAAGATGGAATCTTGCGACCCCGTGGATACTCCAATGGTGGAACGAACTAAGCTAGATGCAGATCCACATGGGATTGTCGTTGATCCGACACTTTATCGTGGAATGATCGGTACCCTTCTGTATATCACAGCTAGTCGACCTGATCTTCAATTTTCTATATGTATGTGTCCTCGGTATCAAACTAGGCCTACTGAGTTACACTTAGCTACTGTTAAACGGATCTTTCGGTATATTAAAGGAACCATTAATCGGGGACTTTGGTATTCGAAGGACTCTTCGATTGCAATAATGGAATATGCAGGTGCGGATCACGCGGGTTGTCAAGATACAAGGCGTAGCACAAGTGGAACTTTGCAACTACTAGGAGATCGACTAATCAATTGGGCATAAAAAAAGGCAAAAAAGCGCTGCAATTTCAAGTATGGAGGCAGAATACATAGCTATGTCCGGTTGTTGTGCTCAAATTCTTTGAATGAGATTGCAATTAACGGACTATGGTCTAGGTTTCAACAAAATTCCGATGTACTACGACAACAAAAGTACAATTGCCTTATGCTGCAACAATGTTCAATTCTCCCGGTCGAAGCATATTGACATTCGCTACCACTTTATCAAGGAGCAAGTGGAAAATGGAGTGATCGAGCTTTACTTTGTTTGATCTGAGTATCAATTGGCGGATATTTTCACGAAGGCTTTAGATCGCGCTCGACTTGAATTTTTGGCCGACAAGCTAGGATCGAGAACTTTCTCGCCTGAGACTCTAAAGGAATTGGCAGATGAAGCAAAAGAATAGTGGTGGTAAACTATTCTCCGTATCCTTGGTGATCATTTGTATATATTGTTTATATTTTTATCCACAAAAGCAAAATACAAAAATATAAAACCATATAAAAATCATAAAAATTCAAAAAATTCAGAAAAATCCAAAAATATTTTACTTTAATTTTCAAAGGCATGTCTTTTGGGACGATAATATTTACGGCCTTAGAAATGTTGATTAATATCGACACGGCGCCATAAATAGAGTTCGTACAAAATTTGCAAATATTTCATAAAACATGCCTATATGGCTTCTAGTTATTTCAGACTGTAACCCGCTTTTCATATTAAAGTCAAGTATTTCTTATGAAAGCTTTGGCTCAACAACGGGAATTAATATATCGGGCATGGTTTACTTTATAACCATGTAAGGGATTGTGTTTATGTTATCACGCAATCTAACACGGATATATGTACGCATCAGTGAATTTATTTGTTAAAACAAGAGAAATCTTGTTTTTATGAAGTTATCATCTCTACAATCATGGCAATCTACAATTGGTATCTACATACTCGACGATGCGACTACTCAAATGATGACTACAACTCTTTCGATAGAACACGGGCCAAAAATTGAGGGGGAGAAATTGTCAAGCATTCAAAATCTTCGATGCTGAACGTTCCAAGTTCACAAATTGGTGTCAAGACAACAATACCAATCGTACATGTGGTGACAAGAGATGACTTCAGACGTGACGAGGCGAACAACATTTGCCGACAAGAACCATTTGATCTTATCATATGATGTTCTCATCAATCAGGTCCAACCTTGTCAATTATACTCTTATATGGTGAATATGTGATTATTTTACAAATCGGTATCATTTCTCACACATTGGTATCATGAAGATAAAATAGACTTGCATTTTGCTTCCTAAATAATTTGTTAAAACTTCATTAAATCAATTGATATCAAAAATATCAGTTGGGTTAATATTTTTAATATGGGGGAGAAAATGTTATTTAATATGAGACATGATTATTCAAAAATGGTTTGACTTAACGTGATGGCTCATCCCGACATGTGCAAAATGTTTTCGAATATCGTGGCATACGTTAAGGGGGAGAAAAATGGATTTGCTATATCAAAAATGGATTTCATGGTGATTTATCTTACCCACAAACCATTTATTTCACGACGATGAAGATTGTTGTGTTAAAAGGATGGTAGGATAGGTTAAGTCCAATGATTCGTCCAGAACCGGAGGAATCTTCCCAATGACATTCCATAGCTAGAAATAGTAGTCCTTAGGAAAGATGGAGAAAGATTGTGAACGTAGCTGAATGCCGACCAAGTACTTAAGTTAGCACTAGAACAATCACAACAAGGTGCTAGTTATGACGTATTGGTAAGCATTGAATGGGTTAAAGAATGAAAAAGAATTGTAAAGATAAAGGGTCTAAAGAAAGATGTCCTCCTTACAACCTTAGGCAGAAACCGGGTCAACTCATATGCTATTGAGATCATTTTTAATGATGCTCGATATTGAAGACATCATGGACCCAATGATGCAATGCACAACCCATCCCAGCTAACTCAGATATCTCTTAATAGGTATTTGTTTTTATCACACGGAGATCAACATGTTATCTATCGATTTATTCACTCCAAATATATTGATATTGAAATGGTGGCACTCCTCTCCAGCCTCCGATCACTAAAATCCAAAGTGCATGATCGAGTCTAGAGCCATTTGAGATCATCAAATATCTCATTAGGACACATTTCCGTATTTCCTTACTTCTTCACACACTATGAAAAGTAAGAAAGATATTAAGAGTCCTACGCAAAATCTTCATGATCTTGCCTGAACATCCGAGTAATACGAAAGTATTTACAATGAAGATGGAAATCCTTCTTGAGCGAACATTCAAAAGCTCATGGTAGGTGACTTGTGCGGTTCTTTATGAATCAAACTTGTGATAACTGGAAAGCAACAGCTGTTTAATTCTTAATTGAATTTAAACACATTCCAGACCTCTATGCAATATCTCAGTGATCTTGCCAGAACACTCAGAGTGACAACCTAGTGTTCACAGTGATGAATGGAAATCCTTCTAGTGTTAACCTCAAACAGCACTTGGTACGTAACTTGTAAGATTCTATATGAATCAAGCTCGTGACAAGTGGAAAGCAACGATGGTGCGATTCTTTAACGAATCAAACTTGTTCCACGAATCGGAATTGACGGCTTCAATCATGCGGATAATTTTATCCAAATGATTCACTCTTTAAGTTCGTAGTCAGCTTTGGACGGTCGAGTAAAGAGAACGGGTTTACCCCGAAATCTTGTCAAGGAGATCTTTTATTAAATCTACCTGCCACAAGTACGATATATTATATCGTCCAACGGTCTTCACCGACCGGAGGTAAAATGCTACCGAATTAGAATGAAATGTTCAAAGTCATTTCGTTCGTGTCTACTTATGTTGCAGCATTTGAAGACGGTGGCGTTGCGAAATCCGAGAAGAAGTCTTCCCCGCATGCGTATACTTTATGCACTTAATACTTCATCTAATTCAAGAAAGCCTAAAAGTCAAGTCTTCCGCTGTATCGAACTCTAATGCTTTCAAGAATTACGAAGGTATAAGTATGTGGGACATGAAGCCACGAAGAGGATAATATCACAAGTGATGCAAGCACAAGATCAAGGCAAGAGATTAATGCTCAAGATTGATATCAAAGATCACATCAACATGTTCACCTGAAAAGAAAAAGAAAGAAAGACGAAGACTACGAGCTCAAGACAAGCATAGTATGCTAGGTTTATTTTATTATTGTAACTCGGGTAACGCCCTTGTCTGGAGTGACCTCCCTTAGGGGGAGATTGTTGGAAATACGTTTTTACGTATTTAGGAAGATTCGGTCACTCTCACAATATATTAAGTAGAAGCTCGTATTCTAGTTACTTTACATTAAATAAACAAGGAAAAGCCCGGTCCATGTCATGTATGGCCGGCCCAACTTGTAAGCCCAAGCCCATCTCATGGGCTTGGTATATAAACCCTCTCCTTAGTTGGAGAGGGTGTGGTTCAAATTGTTTTTCACATAGTTAAAGTGTGTTTTCTTCATACTTTCTCTCTCTAAGTGTGTGTGTTCTCACCATCTTTCTATCTCTTTCTCCCCTATATTAAGTAAGATTTACAATATCATACACATACACAAGTATTATTCATCTATTCTATCTCTCTTAAAATTTACTTCTTGTTCTTCAATAATTAGCAAATGTTTTTATCTCTTTAAAATGCTTAAAAAAATAATATTTTCTATATTATAACACCTCCCAATTTTAAATGTGTAGATGTTAAAAAACATGAAGTGTTAAAAAAAGGGTTAAGTCCATATATTGGTAATGTACTCTCCTTCGTTTACACATCTAGGTAATGTACTAATTTTATTACTAATATGGTTATTGTAACCAGCTAATCTTTTTTAATATATGTATTATTACCTACTAATTTTCCAACTAGATAAATATTTAATTTTTATATTCCAGTTGGATTTTTAAAAGACGAGTATACCCTCATCTTCAACATCAATCAAGTAAAAAGACAATAATACCAATCTTGTTGTGTACTAAATTTGCAGGTGGTGCTAAATTGCTAATGAACATCTTGAATTATAGATCTTGAATCAACTAAATCCTATAATAACTAATCCACTAACAAAAACAAAGCATCACTACAATCACAAAGTCTATCTTCCTCTCACTCATTCATGACTAACCAAACTTCACTGTAAATGTGTGTTTCGTATGGGTGATGTTGATGCTGCTACTAATAACATGAGTAATCAGAAATTACATCAAGGATTGATGGGCGCGCGTGGTGGTGGAGCCAATCTGTTTCTGCAAGAAATGATGGGTGGCGGTGGCGGAAATCCATTACTACAAGCAATGATGGGCGAAGAGGGTGGGGTAATTCATTACTGCAAGGATTGATGGGTGGTGGTGACATGGGGCAAGGAGTAGCAGTTGAGTTGGATTTCAGTTCCCTCATAGGTATTGGTGATATTAGTGGATTAATGGGGGATTAGGAGATTTTAGCTTGTTCTAAATGACATAATATGTGTTCTACTTCAACCAGGGTAGGGTAACAAGAGATACACAGTGTTGTGTGTGTTAAAAAGATGGAATATAAATGAGATTTTGATCAATTTACTGAAAAATAAGCTTAAAGTTTAAAGTTAATAAAATAAAAAATAAAGTGAAATACTTTTTTATCAGAACAACCGGTAACCGGTCATAAAATATGATGAAATTACTGAGTTTGGAATAAATTGGAGAGTTAAATGGTGATATTTAGTATTTTATAAATATGCTATCTAAATGTGTAAATAAAAAGAGTAAGTTACTAATATAGAGTCTGGTTATTAAAGAATCTTGTATTTTGGTGGAAACCAAGGGCTCAATCTGGACCATCCATTTGGGAGGGACCAGATCAAAGGATAAAAAACACAGAGGGACCAAAACTGTTAACTTTGCAAACTTGAGTGAAAATTGAAAATGTACCAATAATTAAAACGTAACCACCCCGCTCATTTTTTGAAATAAAAAACACACACTTCTCTCTCTCTCTAGAAACAAACCGTCTCCCCATACTTTCTCTGACTAAAAACATCTACAAATCATCAAAAAGCCCACAAAAAACCTTCAAAATCTAACAAAAAACACAAAAATGGAAGAAAAGAAGAATACTGCATCTGATTCGAGCAAAAAAAACAGTGAAAATCGACGAGACAGAAGCAAAACTAGAGGGTAAAACATATTTATTCAAATTATACAACATTTTATAGTTTTAATTTGATGATTAAGTTTTAATAATGATTATTGTGATTTAATTGATTTATATGATATTTAGATAATTACATGCATGCTTATGAGTTTGATTATATGATATTTAAACGATTTTTGTGAAGATTAGAATGCTTATTTATATTTTCATGATTAAAATCTGTTTAATTGATGATTTATAAAATATTTTGATGATTATTGAGAAAATTAATATGCTTATTATGATTATAATTGATTTAATCAATTAAATTGATGATTTTTGGCTTAAAACCAATAAAAAGGCTTGCCACTAGAAATTATAGCTTATAACGAGAGATAATGGTTTATCACTATTGATATACAATTAAAATGCAAAAAATATTGTTAAAACTTTTGTTTATCAACAATGATAAGAGCTTTATCACTAGTGATATAACATTACAGAAAAAAGGTTTTAAAAAATAATTAGAACCGGGATTATCAACGAGAAGTGGTATATCACTAGTGATATAGAATTACAGAAAGGGATTTAAAAAATAGATAAAACTGATTTATCAATGAGAAGTGGTTTATCAATAGTGATATAGCATTACTAAAAAAGGTTTTAAAAAAATAGTTATCAACAAGAGGTTTATCACTAGTGATATAGCATTACGGAAAGAAGATCTAAAAAATATTGAAAACTTTGGTTTATCAACAATGATAAGTGGGTTAAAACAATTAAAACAGCAACTTAATAACAATTTTAAGAGGCTTATCAATAGTGATAAGAGGGTTATCACTAGAATTACAGAGGGTTTTAAAAAAATAGATAAAACTGATTTATCAATGAGAAGTGGTTTATCAATAGTGATATAGCATTACAAAAAAAGTTTTAAAAAAATAGTTGATAAAAGCATTGGTAAGTGCTTTATCACTATTGATAAGAGGGTTATCATTAAAACAACAACTTAACAATTTTAAGAGGCTTATCGGTAGTGATAAGAGGGTTTACAAAACATTGGTAAGTGCTTTAACACTATTGATAAAAGCATTAGACAATGAAAAATATGTAATAATGACAAAAATGTAACAATATTTTGGTTTGGGTAATTTTAAAAATTTAGGAATGCTAGTTGATTTGAAAACATTAATGAAACAGATTATATACATTTAGGTTTGTACGTAAAGTTATTATGTATCAAAGGGCACCTTTAATCACAAGCCAAAGTAACTACTGCATCCTATTTGTTTGTGAAATGTTATGTTTATTTAATGTATCAATGATATTTGGATCTTATAATGGCATTACTAACAAAATTTAAATAACTTGCAATCTAATCGCAGAAGAGAAAAGTGGTGGAAGAAAAAAAATGAAAATCAGAAGTAAGTGTAACAAACTATTTGGAAGAGATGAAACTGAGAAAAGTAAAGAGTGCCTGGAGAGAAGGGAAAGACGTATTGAAGAGCTGAATAAAAGACTTGAGAAAAACATGAGAACAACTAAGGACAAAGCATCAACATCAAGATGCAGAGGAGGTGATGAAGCTGAAAAAATTGATGAAAGTGAAGAAGAAGAAGAAGAGGAGAAAGATAAGAAAAAGAACAAAAAGAAAATAGAAAAAGAACATCATGTATTGACATCACAAGCAACCGTGAGACCTTTATTCGAAGCAATGCGGGGATTGATCGCACAAAGAAAAAAGGTCATAAGAGACATGGGATTTGGATGCCTAATAGACTTTCCAATTTATGAAATTCCAACAAAACTGGCGTTTTTTGTTGTAGACAAGCTGAACACAAACACAATGACGATAGAGTGTCCAACATGAGACATATTTTTGACTCCAAAATCAGTTAATCAAACTATGAGAATTCTAATGGGACACAGAAAGCTGGAAAGAGAAGGGCAAAGATAATACAATGACCCAATTATACAGACGTGGAAACAGCAATTCAGCAACGTAAACAAGCTAACATTGAAAGCTTTATCTGATGTAATAATTGAGTCAAAAAACACGGACTACATGTTCAGGTTGAACATTTTGTCGTTCATCTCAAACACATTTGCAGGCTGTGACAACAGTTCAACTGTCAGATTCACAGTCTTGAATAATGTCTTTGAAGGAGATGACGTAAGTGAAATAGAGTGGTGCACACATGTACTAAATGGGGTGAGTACATCAAAGCTTGGATGGGATAACAAGAAAAAAACAAAAAGAATGTTGTTTATGACGGTCCAGTGATTTTCTTGATGGTAAGTAAAAAATTCTAATTTTTTTAACGAATTTTATCTTTCACACTATTAGTACGTTCTATATTTTATGAAACAACTAGAATACTTTCACTATACAAACCTCGAGAATTTCAAAGTGATGAGACGAACACCAACATTCAAAAGCTGGAATTCAAGTCTCCTGAAAAGAAGAGAAACAGAAGAACTACAAAACAAATCGATGGGAGAAGTAGAAATACTGGATGATATGAATGAAGCAGAAGAAGAAGCACAGAAACAAGTAAGTTAAAAAACGGTATTTCAATATATTATCAATACTGATAATACATTAAAGAAAAATTAAAATAATATTTTATCTAGTAATATTTTTTAAGTTAAATTTATCACTATTGATTATCTATTAGATAATTCTTCTTTTGTTTGTTTTATCACTATTGATAATCCATTAAAGTTCATTTTAATAGATTATCAATAGTGATAATACATTAAAGAAAAATTCAAAGATAAAAATTAATCAACAGTGATTGTTAAATTAGTGAATAGATTATAAATAATAATTATCACTATCGATAGTCTATTAGTTCATTTTTGTTGTGTTAATTTTATGACTAATGATAATAAACTTTTTTTAAGATAAATTTATCAATATTGATAAATTAAAAATTTCTAGAAGCAAGTTAATTTTAATACATTATCAATAGTGATATTAACTATTCATAAATATTGATTCATTTCTTTGTTAAATTTATCACTATTGATTATCTATTAGAGAATTCTTCTTTTGTTTGTCTTATCACTATTGATAATCCAATAAATTTCATTTTAATAGATTATCAATAGTGATAATACATTAAAGATAAAATCAAGATAATATTTAATCAATAGTGATAGTTAATTTAGTGAATAGATTATCAATAGTGATTATCATTATCGATAGTCTATTAAAGTTCATTTTGGTTTTGTTAATACATGAGGACTTTTCTTTAAGATAAATTTATCACTATTGATAATACATTTAAAATTTTAATAGATCATCAATAATAACTATATTATAGAAGCAAGTTAATTTTAATACATTATCGATAGTGATATACAGTGTAGATGTAATATATAAAAAAGTTTGGCATACTAAAATATGTATATTAATATTCATTGTAGGAATTGTATGAGATGCTTGAAGAGAGCATCGAAAGCATATTGATAGAAAAAGCGGAGATAGAAGAGAAGATCAACGAGAATTTATTCAAGTTTGGATATGATGAGAAACTAAAAGAAATTCAAGAAAATTTGAAAAACATCTTCAAAGAGGAGGAACGGGAATAATACTACTCATCATCATCAACAGAATCTGAAGACAACGATTTCAATGATGATGATGATGCATGAAATCATGAAGATGAGGAAGGTCTAAAACCTCCAAAAGATGAGAGTGAAACAGATTCCGGTGATGAATTGGCAAGAGAAGCTCACGCAGAAGAAAGAAACGACCCACACTACACCGATGAGCATAATGATGAAGAATGTGTCTCAGAAACTGGATCGAACAGGCAACAAGAAACATCAAATGAAAAGGCAACAAATCAAAAAGAAAAAAATGACAATCATCAACCAGAAGATTATCATGATACAGAGATGATGGAAACACAAGAGATGAATCTGAATAGTGAATATGATGATGATGTTTATGAATCAAAAAAGTCAGAAAAAGATGATGCTGAAAACGAAAATGAAGGAAAACGAAAAGCTGAAGAAGAAATCGAAAGAAAAGGAAAGAGAGTGAAGGAAAACCAGCCAGAAGCTTCCCACCAGAACATCAATCTTGGTTTTAGTTTGCTAATTAAAGAAATTCAAAACCAAGAAGACGAAAACGCCAGGAAGCAATCTGAAAAAGAGTACAGATTACTCAGGTCAAACTACATCAACAAGAATATAGACACAAAGGCTTAAATAACCGGAGATGAAAAGCTTTTGACATCAACCATCTTTAAAGACAAGGAAAATGAATGGTAATCATCTAAATGATGCTTTTAACTTTTAAAACTTTATCATTATTAAGCTTTATGATTATAACTTGTGATATATTACACAGGGCTGAAGTTTTTAACGATGGAGTAGGTAATATGCTGATAAAAAGAAGTCTCCAGACGCTGGCACCAAGAATGGAAGTTGAAACTTCAGTGATCGACACATATGTATCAATTCTGAATTATGAAGAAAGTTTCAAAGAAAATAATTTGAGACACCAATTATTTTATACAGGAACGACGGTAAGATATTAAATAAAATTTAAAAAACATCTAAATATTGCACTAACATTTGATTTTGAAAAAAAAAATTGAAACAGGTTCTTGGAGTACTACAAGACAAGACAGACGACAGAGCCTTGAAGTTAGACGCCCAGTACCAATTGTTTAGCAAATTATTTGAGATTCAAACAAAAAACAATGTCAAAGAAATGCAAATGATGGACGTCGGACTGGTAAAAAAAGCAGTCTATTAGATTCTACTAATATGATTATTATATTATCTTAAAATAGGTATAGTCTAAGAAATTTATGATGACATAACAGGTCTTCTTTCCAATCATAGCATATCGGCGTTACTACGTCATAGTTTTTGACCTGGATAAAGTGAAGGCTGTGATACTAGACAACAGCGATTTAGATGCAACATGCGAAGGGAAATACAAGGAAAATTTTGATTTTGTGGTAAGTAACCTTCGAAAAATTTGTCTAATCAGCAAAAATAAAAACATATCTAACGATCCTTATATATTTATGATGTCAGAAGGAAATGTTTGTCAACCACCTGATGGCGTATCAACATCCAAAAGGAGAAGAATTACGAAAGAAAATTAAGAAAGCAACAGTGATGCAAATGAAGTGGAAGACAAAAGAAGAAAAAGTAGACTGTGTACATGATGATGCATATGGAGCTGTATCAAGGAGAGACTGCTGGAAAATGGCAAACAGGGATCTACAACGAAAGTCATAAAGATCACCGAAAGTAGATTGATACCTTGAGAGCAAGAATTGCAACAAAAATATTGCTCCATGAAATGAACAACCACAGGAAGTTGATGTCTGATAAAGCATTAAACATTCAAGAAGAAGGAACAGAAGCAGGACCAAGTGATCAAAAATGATTTGTCATAAGTGTCATTCTGTGTAACAAACTTGCTACTTTTATTTTGAATGTGTGTAACTTTTAACACATTGAACAATTTGGTTATGTATTCCTCAAACAGTATGATCTGTATGAAAACTTGGTACTTTTGGTTTGAAAATGCATCTTAGAGACAATATTTATCATGATGTTTTGTTCAGCTTATACTTTATATCAATAGTGATATTGACTAGAATATTTGTAGAAGTTAAAAAATAGATGTTTTTTTATACTTTATCAATAGTGGTGTTGACTTTATCAACTGTGATATTGCATATAGTGTGATAGTATATGCTTATATCAACAGTGATAAGGAAAAACAAAAATTATATATATTTATCAATGTTGATATAGAATAACAAAACACATAGTGACATTTATCAACAGTGATATTTTCAACAGTAATATTGCATTAGTTAAAAAAAACTCCAACTTTATCAATTATCACTATAGATAAATCAAAAACCAATATAAAAAAACATTTTTTTAACTAAAAAAAGTGAATCTTAAAATAAGGATACTATCACCATTGATATTACACATACTAAAGATATAATACTATCACCATTGATGTATAAATAAAAAATTTATTATTTATCACTATTGATAAATCAAAAAACATAACTGTCAATAAAAAATAAACCGTTTTTAACTGAAAAAGTTAAAAACTTTTATCATCAATCACTATGATACTATCAGCATTGATATTACACTAAAAAGGCGGAAGTTAGAATTTATAAAAATAATAAAACCCGCTCATTCATAATACATCCCAACCACTTTCATTCTCATTCTACAAAACACAAACCGCTATCATTTCTCTCTCTAGAATCAAAACAAACCCTAACCATCTCTAAAATCAAAAACAAACCTAATCAAAACCTTCAATCACAAAGGGAATCAAAAGAAATGGATGAATCGGAACAAGACGGATCTAATACCACAAAAAAACGATGGAAAACGAACAAACACCAAGTCAGGAAGAAAGTATGGTTTTTCTAACTCATGATTTATTAGTTTTGATAATTATTAGAACATTTATTCTAAATTTAATTAATTTAATATGTTAATTTGATGTTTTAATCGATATATTGATTATAATAACCTACTTCTGAGTTTAAATTGGGTATTTCGAGGATATTGTGATGATTTGCTATGTATTGTTAATTTTAGATTCTAATCATCAATTAAAGTCATATTGTATTGATTTTGTTGATTATTTTTATAAACTTTTTAATAATTTATAACTTTAAAGAAAGATTTATGTAAAGTTTATTAAGTTTATTATTTTTTTAAGTTCATATAAATTTAAAAACTATAAGCCCTAGTTTTTTTTAAATTATTCTATCGCTTATGGGTTTATATAAGATTATTATAATCCATATAAACAAAAAAACACAATGTAAGTTTTGGTATATGTATCAACATTGATAAGAGTCTTCAGAATAAGAAACTTGAAAGGATTGATAAATTATATAACAAAATTTGTCAAAAATGTTTCGAAATAAAAAAGAAATTTATTAGTTTCTATTTAAAAAAAATGTAGATGAAGATATTTTTCTCGATTTAACACCAGTCGAAGATTTGCCAGGTACTGAAATTAAAATAGAAGATGCTTTATCGGGTTAGTATTTATTAAAAAAATTACAAAATTCACAACTCAGACGAAAACTTACATAAAAATTGTTTTGTAACTGCAGTTCTGAATACATGCCCGATTCTAAACCTTTCTTCGCAGATTGGTAAAACACTAGGTACATTTAAAAGAAAATAAATAAAAATTTATTCTTTGTAAATATATAAATGTGATCAAATATGTGAGAATGCGACATACTTGTATTGATATTTTAATGTATTATCACTATTAATAATTCATTAAAAATAACTTAAGTGGATTATCAATATTGATAAAACTAACAAATTAAATATCATAAAATGTATGATGCATACTTATAAACTTCTTATGTATCACATTTAATATATTTAAAAAAATATAAATTAATGACTAACATAATACATCTATATTTGTGCATATTTGAACACACAAAGCAATACTGAAGGTAACAAAACACCATCTTCGACATCGAAAAAACTAACGTACAGACGAAAAACTGATGCTAAAAGACAACAACTAGATTTAGTTGAGCAACAAACAACATCAACAGAAGTAGTGGCGTTTGCTTCAAAGGAAGTAACAGAAAGAAAAAGAAAAGCCACTGACATAGAACCTGGAAAAAAGCCAACAAGAGTTCCTGTACGAAAAAAGAAACAAGAGGAAAAGCAAGAGAATATAAACAAAAGGAAAAGAGACGAAAAAGCAAATCAAGTTGACGAAAGGAAAAAAAGAACAGTAAAAGGAAAAGGAAAAAAGAAAGAAGAATCTGATGAAGAAGAGATGGCACTAATGGTAGTAAAAAATGAAGATAAATTCAAGCCATTGAGGGCTAAAACAACTGTTCAGCCTCTCTTTAATGCTAATCGAAATCTATCGACAGAAAGGAAAAGGGTGATTAGACAAATGGGCTTTGGTAGTTTGTTGGAACTTCAATTCAGCAAAGTACCGGCACGACTCACATATTTTATACTTAAAAACCTAGACACAAAGAACACGGAGCTGCCACTGCCAAATGGCAAAAAAATTAAGTTCACACCAAAGAAAATCAGAGAAGCAACAGGAATCCCAATGGGAAAAAGAAGACTAGAATCTGAGCATGAAAGAGCAAACAATGATGTGTTCTTAAACACATTCAAAGCACAGTTTGGAGAGAAGCAATATCCAACAACAACAGATATTTCAAAGGTTATTCAGAAGACAACCGATACAGACTTCATGTTCAAAATGAATTACCTCATGCTCTTTGCAAACTGCATGATAAAATGTGATAACAGTTTGAGGATAAACTATTATCTGATAAACAACATACAACATGATGATGTCATTAGAGACTTTGACTGGTGCACTTATATTTGGGAATGCATTCGAGTAAGCAAGGTCAACTGGAAAGACACAACAGCGAAAAACTGGTACTACGGCCCAAACGTTGTGCTAATGGTAATTTTAATCTACACTTTAATTTTTTATTTATTTATGTCTAATATCATATTATTAATGCATGACACTTTTTATTTAATATTATACTGTAAACAGCTGATTTACTTGCATCACACAAAGTTTGCTGAGATGAATGCACCACGAAAATGGCCTGGCATCAGAAACTGGACTTTTGATCTATTAGAAGAAAGAGAAAACTTGGAGATCAAGAATGGACGATTTGGATTGGTTTCAGTGATAGAAGATGATGAAGAAAATAATGATGATGAACAGGAAAATGAGAAGCAAAAACTCAAAGAGGTCAGTAAAATCAAATATATTTTATCATTATTGATAATCCAATAAAGTTGATTTTAATAGGTTATCAATAGTGATAATACATTAAAGATGAAAAATTAACATAATAATTAATCAATAGACAAAACTAAAATAGTGATAATAGTTTATCAATAGTGATTATGACTATTGAATCTTATATCCAGAATTTTTTTGTTAGTTTTATCACTATTGATAATCCATTAAAGTTAATTTTAATAGATTATCAATAGTGATAATAAATTAAAGTTGAAATATTAACATAATATTTGATCAATAGTTACTTAAAATACTGATTATCACTATTGATAATATTATCACTATTGATAATCTGTTGAGAGAATTTTTCTTTTTTAGTTTTATCACTATTGATAATCCATTAAAAGTTGATTTTTAATAGATTATCAATAGAGATAATACATTAAAGTTGAAAAATTAACATAATATTTAATCAGGTCATAGTAATAAATAGTGATAATAGATTATCAATAGTGATGTAAAATTCCTAACACGTGTTTTTTTCAACACAGCTTATATACGAGACGATAGAAGAAAAGTTTGAAAGAGTTATGAAAGATAGAAGAGAGCTTCAAGATATGATTAATGAAAACTTGCAGATGCAAGAGCTCTTTGAAGGTGATGAAAGATTAAACTTGTTTGTACAAATATTCAAAAGAGAGTTTAGAATTGAAATGCAAGTAGATGAACCCAAGGATTATTCATATTACTATGCTGGTGCATCAACTAGCAAAGCTGCAACAACAAATGATATTCATAGTCCTGTTGGGTTTATTGAATCTGTCCACGAGGAGAGCAACAACAACAAATCAGACTTTGTTGAAGCTGATAAAATATACTACGAAGCACTTGAAAAAAAGAAGCAGCAACAACCTGCGAAAGACGAGGCGGAAAGAAAAAGGAAAGTCGATGCTGAAGATAAGAAGAAAAAGCAAGAAGATGCAAAGAAAATCAAAGCTCAAAGAGGTCAGTAAAATCAAATAATTTAGCATGTTCATGTTATTGACAAATCACTAGTGATTAACCACAAATAAAAATAAACTAGTGTTAAATCACTATTGATCAATGATAAATGATAAATGACTAATAATGTATAATGATACTTTTAACAAACTATGGCTAGCAAAAACAACAAAATATAATGATGCTTTAACAAATACTAGTGATATGTAACTAGAAATGTATAAATTCTGAAGTTGAAAAATCCTTTTTAGAAGCAGATGTAAAGAAGAAGCAGCAAGAAGCTGCGAAAGAGGAGGCTGAAAGAAAAAGGGATGCTGATGCTGAAAATAAGAAGAAAGAGGAAGAAGATGCAAAGAAAAAACAAGATGAAGAGAAAGCTACAAATACAGAAAAGGAACCAACTGCAAAAGAAGGTTCTCAAAAAACAGCAAAAAAGTTGTAGGAAAGGAAACACCAAAAAAGAAAAGTTCAGCAAAACCAAAAGGAAATACAGGTGGAGAAAAAAAATCTGCTGAAACAAAAACAAACAAAGAAGGAGATGCAACAACAAAGCCCACAAAGGAAGAAGCACCAGTAGAAGCAAAGGAACATGCAGAGAACAAACATGAAGCTCCAACAGAAACAAATGAACAAACAGAAACAATAGAGCCCACAAAGGAAGCAGCACCAACATAAACAAAGGAACAAGAGGACAAACATGAAGCTGTTGTTGCAGAAAAAACAAAAGCACAAACAGAAGAAAACAAAGAGACATCTAAAGAAAAAAACAAAGAAGAAGCTGCAACAAAAAAAGCGACAAAGGAAGCAGCAGCAGAAACAATACCAAAGAAAAATACAAGGCAACAAGCAAAACAGGATGCAGAAAAACAAAAGGTAAAAACATAAATTTTTATCAAAAAAACATATCAGTTTTTACACTTATCGATTATATAAAAAACAAAAAACCTTAACAAAAAATTATGCAACAGATGATAAAAATTATGAAAGCCCGGAAGTCCAAGAGAATGCATTTTGGTACAGAACAAGAAAGCGAAATAGAAAGCATTGCACAGGAGGAAGCACAAGGAAGAGGAAAAAGGATCACAAAACCATCGATGTATTATAAATCGCCATACATGAACGAGATGTCCAGAACACAAGATAAGTTGCACTATGATGAAATGATTTCAGCAAACATCATCTTCTGTATGCAAGGACAGATCAGGTAAACAAGTTTAATATTTACTATTTAGTCCTGGATAATTATCATTAGAAACTAGTGATAAATCTAATACATAATAAATGTTTTGCAGTGAAAAAGTATTCGATGATGGAAGTGGAACTATAGCAAACAGAGAAGAAATTCAAACTCTTGCACCAGGATTCGAGATACATAAAAAAGTAATTGACACTTTTGTTAAAGTGTTAAATTACGAGGAAAGGATACACACAGGAGGCAAAGGGTTAAGAAGGCAATACTTTGCAACAACTGACTTCGTAAGTTCATTTAAAATTTATAACGAAAAAAATGTTCTATCACTTAAAAAATATAAGAACTAAATTTATATTTAAAAAATATTTTATCTATAGGACGTGGAACTGATGGAAAATGAGAGTTTTAATGAGATTGATAATGAGAAGTTTGAAAAGTTCCTGCACAAATACATGATTTCTTCACAAGCTAAGAAGAAGATGAAAGATGTGAGAATTGTGTTTTTCCCAACAATAGTTGGAGGTGATTATTTTGTGATCGTCTTCAACCTTGAGAAAGAAAATGCTATGATACTGGATAACGACTCAAATGTGGAATACAAGAAAAAGTACCAAGACGCCTTTGGCAAAATAGTAAGTAAATATATAATGTTACTTGAATGTAGAATTATATAAATGCAGATAAATTACATAGCTATGCACAATAACTAAATCTGTAGAAAAATTTGTTGATCAACTACTTGACGAAGCATGGAAACACGTGTGTTAAGAAGCTAAGCAATGACAAACAGCCAAAAGTAATGAAATTCAAATGGCAAACTCTGGAAAACAAAATCGACAGTGGCTTGTACACAATGATGCATATGGAGCTTTATCAAGGAGAGATGGCATCTAAATGGAATCCTTAAATTGTTCCCGAAAAAACAGAGATCATCAACTGCAAATAAACATAATGAGGAAGAGGTATGTGACAAAAATTTTAATACATGAAGTAAACACAAAGAGAGGAGTGATGACGGACTATGCAAAGAAGTTTGAAGATGAAAACAAGGACAAAGACGAAAAAACAGTCCAAGAAATCGTTGAAGCTGCTATCAACAAAAAGATAGCAAATGAATGATAAGCCCCAAGTCTTATGTTAACATAACAGCTAGTACTTTTTATTAGAACAATGATTCTGTAGTATATCACTTGTGATATACAAATGATGTATCTTAAACAATTGTTGAACCTTCTTTTGCTGATTAAACTTAGATGATGTCAACTTTAACTTCAAAAATAATATTTCAAACACAAAAGATGGTAGAAAACATTGCAATATTAAAAATATAACTACCTGTATTATCACTAACTATAAAAAAAATTAAAAAAATATTGTGTATAAAATTACTAATAATTATAAAACATGAATATTAAAAACTGTTTATGTGTCATATCACTGGTGATAAAATATATAAAATAAATATACTTGTAAAACATAAGTATACAAAATTGTTTACGTGTGATATCACTGGTGATAAAATATAAAAAATGAACTTATAAAACATGAATGTATACTTATAAAACATGAATATTAAAAATTCTTTACGTGTGATATCACTGGTAATAAAATATAGAAAATGAATATATACTTGTAGAACATAAATATTAAAAAAAAGTTTAACAAAGCATGCAGCAACATACCCTTGTACTTATATGTCTATATGCTAAATACAATGTTTACCAGGGTGACCCTTTAACAAAAAAAAACCATTGAATACGATTATCAAATTTTATTAAAGGTACAATATGTGAATCTAGAAAAAAAATCATTCAAAACATCAATCTGGATTGTATATATATTTTTTAAAACATAAAATAAATCACTCATCATGGCTGATTGTTTCCTCCTTCCACTGCTGCTTTTTCAAACTTGTTCTTGCGTCGACTTCTCTGTTCTTCCCTTTTTCTTTTTCTTTCTGCCCTGAGTTTCTGCCTTTCAATTTTTGGTGTTATACGCAAATCAAAACTTGGCTGGGAACCACGAGTCCAAGGACTACTGCAATCAGTTGGTGATGTACCAGATAATGTGTCCGAATCAATAACTTGTACATTATCTCCTTTTTGATTTTTTTCTTCTTCGGCTTTATGTTTCGCGGCAAGCTCAGCTAAAAGTTTTGGCTCTACAGATTCAAAATAATAATTCACCGATTCTTCTGAATCCGAATCATGAACCAAGAAAGTACTTGTTTGACCTTGGTAAAATTTACCTGTTGCTTCAACTTGTTCCTTCAAAAATTGAGGATCATCAACATCTATATTGATTTTTTGGTTTGTTGCATTTTCTTGCCCAATAACTACTTTCTTAATACTTCCAGCTTGATCTGTTTTTCTAAAACTTCCAGCTTGATCATTCAATAGTACTGCATCTCGACTCTCTATTTCCAAGTCTTGTTCAGTAACTGAATATGAATCACTTCTAAAAATACTTTCATGCAGACTTTGAACGTTGGCTTGTCGAGATTCCATTATCTTACTACTTCCAGCTTCTACAGTTTTTGCGGATCCATATTGTCCTTCAAAAGCAAAATTTTGACCATTTAATCCTTCATCGTATTGACTTTGGCAAACTCGATCTATTGCTTCAACTGATTGCTTCAAAAATCCAGGATCATCATAATCAAAATCATCAGAATCTGCAACGCACTTTATGTTTCTAGCCTTTTCTAGCCCAGTTTGTACTTTCTTACTACTTCCAGCGTGTTCTGTTTTAGTGCCTCATCTAGCACTTGAGAAACAAATTTTTATCATTCAATAGTACCTCATCTTGATTAACAATTTCTGTTTCTTATTCGGAAACTGAAAATGAATCATTTCTACAAATTCTTTCATCAACATTTTGAACATTTTCTTCCACATTTTTCATTTTCTTACTACTTCCAACTTCTTTTGTTTTGGTGCCTCCATCTTGCCCTTCAGAAACAAAATTCTGATCATTCAATACTTCTTCATCTTGAACATTTTCTTGCCCAGATTCCATTATCTTACTACTTTCAACTTCTTCTGTTTTGGCGCCTCCATCTTGTCCTTCAGAAACAACATTCTGATCATTCAATCCTTCCTCATCTTGAACATTTTCTTGCCCAGATTCCATTTTCCTACTACTTCCAACTTCTTCTGTTTTGGTGCCCCCATCTTGTCCTTCAGAAACAACATTCTGATCATTCAATCCTTGCTCATCTTGATTACACATATTCACATCTTGATCACCAACAGAGTATGTGCCACCACTAAAAATGCTTTCATCGACACTTCGAACGTTTTCTAGTCCGGATTCCAATTTCTTACTACCCCCAGCTTCTGTTTTCGTGCCTACATCTTGTACATCAGAACCAAGATTTACATCATTAAAACCGTCATCATCTTGACTACTGATTTTCATATCTTGATCACCACCTGAAAGATTATCTTTCTCATCGCCACATTCTGAAGAAGAAGTGTGGTACTCTGGAATGTCGGGTTCTTTGAAAATTTCTTTTAGTCTGGCCCTAAATTCAATCAGCTTAGAATCATCTTGGAACTTCAACAAATTGTCATTGATTATTTCTTCTATTTCTGATGTATCTATTAAAATGTTCTCAATACTCTGATGAATCAAACCATACAATTCCTGTAATGTACAAGAAAAATATACTTATTGATAATCACTATTGATAAAACATTAAAAAATTTAATAAATACTAATAAAAAAAACTAACTTTAATATATTATCAATAGTGATAATACACTAAAACTTTTATAACTAGTGATAATCACTATTGATAATCTGTTAGTTAATTATGATTACATATATGAGTATCCCTTATCATATATATCACTATTGATAATCACTATTTGATAATCTATTACTTAATTTAATCACTATTGATAAATCACTAATGATAATCTTTTAAAGTTGATTAAACTAAAAAATACACACAATTTTAGACTTAAAAAAGAATTTGATTTATAACAAGTGATAAAATGTTAACTTAACTAACCTCTCTTTGTACATTTTGCTCTACTTCATCCAAATCTGGAAGAATTTCGGCTGTTCCCATAGAATTATTCTTGACTTCAATTGTTTCTCTTTGGTTCAACAGACTTGAATCCCAGCTTTTAATCGATGGTACTCGTCTCGTTACTTTCATATGATCACACTTTGTGTAATGAACATATGCAAGTTGTATCATAAAATGTATTATAACATTAATATCAAATTTTATATAAGACAACAAAGTTGGTATAAAAAATACTAATGTTCGTAAATTACCATCAGGAACATAGCTGGTCCGTAATACACAACACTCTTCCTATGATTCAACCTTGATTCCAATGAAAGCTTCGATAAACTAGCACAATCAAGAATGTGCTCACATCAGTTTATATCATTAACGTCATCACCTTCGAACACATTCTTCAGGACTGTGAATTTGATAGTTGATGATACATCACAACTTCCTAAAGTGTTTGAAATCAAAGTCAAGACGTTCATCCTAAACATATAATCATCATTTTTAGTCTCCAATATAACATCTGATAATTCTTTGATTGTAACCATGTTGACATTCTTGAACTGACTTTTCCATTTTTTAATAAATGGATCACCATATTGTCGTTCTCCTTCTCGTTGCAAGTTCCTGTTACCCATTGGAAGTCCAAAAATTTGATTAACTGTTTTCGGAGTAAGTAATATGTCTCCTGATGGACACTTTAATAACATTGATGTAGTATCAAGAATATCAACCACAAAGAATGCAAGTTTGCTTGGAATATCAAATATCGGAAAATCAATCAAAGCTCCAAAACCCATATCTTTGATAACCTTCTTCCTTTGGGCTGTTAAACAACGCATTACTTCGTAAAGAGGCCTAACTGACGTACGTGATATCAATGACCTATATTCTTTTTTTCTACCCCTTTGCTGGCTCTTATTCTCTGAATCATTCATTACAAAATCATCATTTCCTTCAACAATTTTTTCCTTTCCCCTTTCTTCTCGCCTTCTTTTATCATCAACAAAAGAACTGTCTTCTTTCAATTTTATCTCTTCTTCATCAAATTCTCTTTTACGTTTCTCTTCTTTTTCCCTAAAACTTATACTGCCAGTTCGTTTCTAACAATTACGTCTAGGCAATTGTTTTCTTCTAACAGTTTTTTGATTAACTGAAAATTAAAATGACATATAATTGGTTCAGGCACTTTAACAAACATTTTAAACGCAAATATAAATATAACAAATATAGAATCACAAAACATCATAAAATAAGAACAATACATAAATCAAATGCAAAATCAATACAACAATACAAATGTTTTTTTTTCTTTTCAAAATGGAATACCTTTATCATTTCCAGTACATTCGCTTTGAACTATTGGATCTGTTGTAATCGGAGGTATACTCGATGATCCTTCCATGTTTTTGTTAATTTCTGTTAAACTTGATTCATCTTTGGTTAGTCTTTTTGATTTTAATGGTATGAGAAACTTGTTTAAAATGATTTTGATATTAAACATTTAGAAAGTGTTCATCATATGTGTGTATGTGAAAGTGTTCATCATCCCTACACTTTTTTTAAGTAAAATGAACATTTTACATCAAAGCTTTATAAAATCACTTGTGATTAAAAACACACGAGATTCTAAATACATTATCCATGGTGATATATTCAAAGTTAATTTCATAGTTAAAAACCAAAAAACATAGTACTAAAATTTATCACAAAAAAAAAAAAATTAATTATCACTTGTGATATTTCAAGTAAAATTAAAAACTATAAATTTTCAAAAGACATAAACACATTCATTGAATCGAAAAAATATTTTTCATGAAGACCTTGAAAAACAGTCAAATTACATGAAATAATAACACAAAGAATATAACATAACACAAACAAATCACAAACAGGATATTTTAAAATATAGAATTACTAGTGATAAAAACAAACTATCTACTTTAAACATTGAATCACTAGTGATAAAACATACTGAACTCAATTATTAAAAATAACACTGATCATCAAGAAAACAATTGATAGTACATACATAAGGAAATTATCACTAGTGATAAAACAAATGAACATAAGTTTTCAACATTATTGAAAATAAAAGTATCACTTGTGATAATCAAAAAAACAATTGACAGTAGATAAACAGCATTGGATTCCAGAATATACAGCTTGAACAAATTAAGCAACATGACAACCGTCTCTATCATCACGACCAGCAGAAGAAACTGATGCAGAATAAGAAAAATCAGCTTTATCCTTGAGTGGACAAGTACTATAGGTGTGGTCAGTACTTGAACAAAGAGTACAACCCATCTTCCTCCTTTTATTGCTTTTAGCCATTGAAATCTCTCTTCCACTCTTAATACGCTTTTGCGGCTGCTTCTCACGCCCCTTTGTCCGAACATCTGTTAGATTATTCACAAGCTTCTTCTTAGGCTCCTTAACACCCATAAACTTTTCAACAATCTGAGCAGTTGTACGTGTTGGAACAAGAGGCAAACCAGCTTCGAACTCAGACTTTAATGCTTTCATCTTGCCCACAAAAGAAGTTAGCTTAGGCTCATTATTACTCAACATATGTATACATGATTCAAACACATTTGCGGCCTCAATAGAAAGATTCTCAATTGCTTCATTTTTCTCGCCATATCGGTTTTTTTTGTTCCTCAAATCAGCTGGAATCAAATCTTTTGTCCAACGCCTAAGTATATACTGATATGGGATACGAGACACATTACAATTCTTGAAAGCACAAAAAAACATGACGACATAAAATCCCAACACGAACAAAAAGCTGACAACAGAAGGAAACTGAAGAATCTTGACTGTTATATATCACCTAAAAAACATCAAAACAATCATATATCAAACAAGAGATAATTTATATTAAAATAGCTATAAAAAATAATGTATAAACTATCAATAGTGATATTACATATGAATCTTTAGAAATTAAAAATAACAAAATATACCTCATACTTCCGTGAAAATTTTTTATACAACTCAATCTCTTCTTCAAGATTCTATGAATTACTTTCTTAATCCATAACTTTTGGAACAACCTTTTGAGATATTTCCTCTTCAATAAGAATAACAAAAACACCCTCTTTTGAACTCATACCATTTACCGAACACAGCCATGAACCTGCAACAATCTCTTTTTGAACACGATTAAAAATATTACGGGTGTAAACACTAGCAGCATGTTTTTCGATCGATAAGGGAGTCAACAAAGTAGGGAACGAGTCAAAAGACTGATGATCTAACTGTTCTTGAAGGTATCTCTGCCTATCCATTGCAGACTCGTAACTAAGCATAAACTTCACAAGGGTCGCACGGGAGCTCAAGAAATAATTAAAGAAAGAGTTCTCGCTCTCTGACCTGGAAGTAGTCCTCATTAACCCACAAAGTGGTGAATCAACAAAAAAATCAGGGATCCATGATGTTCTAATATTATACATCTTTGTTAGCCACTTGTGTCCAACAAGATTAAACTCCTCCATAAGACTGTTCCATCTAAGCTCAAACTCATCAGGTTGGATATACATATTTGATGTGTCGTGGATTAACACATATACGTTATAGGACAAATTTAGGCAATTACCTTTAGGAAAAAGTAATTAACCAAAAATAAGTCAAAGACGGATACGATTAAACACGTGAGTGTCCCAAGTTCGTTGTACACGAAGATCGAGTGAATTTGAAACGTTTCGTTTTGATTTGGACAATTGATTTGAATGAGTCGTTGGTTTTTTTTAAACTACAATTAAAGTCTACGAAATTTAAGCTAATTAAAACTATCCTAAAGTGCATGAATCGTAAACCCCGCTAATTTAAAATAAATCTAACAATTAATTATTCGAAAGTTAACTCTATTTAAAATTAAATCTAAATTAAAATTTAAAATAACTCTTAATCTATTAAAAATCTAAATACACTTTTTTACTAATTAAACTTTATTAAAATTACTTTTTAAACAAATCTATTTAAATCTATTTTAAATCTATTTAATTAAACTTTAAATTTAATAAAGACATTTTTTTTTTATTTTTTTTTTTTTTTTAACTTAAATTAACTTTAAATAAAATATTAATCAAAACTTATATAAACGAAAATTTACTTAATCTACAATTTAAATGAAACTGCCAGAAAAATGTTACTATATTAATTAAGTAATAGAAAGTAAACTCAAAAGAGCTTGAAGCTCAATTGGTTAACACACTTGGTGTTCATCCGTGAGGTCACGGGTTCAAGTCCTAGGAAGGACATTTTTTTGTGATATATTTTTTTTATGATGAAAATAAGAAAATCAGTAAGCCAAACACTCCCAACTGAGGAGTGCTGGCAAATAAACGAACACAAACCACAGTCAGACAGCAATATAATGCAGTTAACAAAATACAAGCAGACTAAATCACACTTTCACAGCCATCACAAAAAGGAAATAAAAGGAAATAAAGTTCAACAGCTTTCACAGATTGCTATAAAACGTTTTAGAAACATCCGTTAAAAACTGATGTAAAACTAATCTATAACATCAAACTCACATATCAAAATCATATGCGAATCAGCAACAGATTAGCATTCAGGCTCAACTTCAGTAAAAACAGAAACTTGCACAAATAATCCATCTAATATCAACATTAGCAAATCTCAAAGTCAATTTCATTATTAACTAAGAAAGCAGATCAAACAGTACTAGTTATTCATGAATCAGCAAACATGTATGAGATCTCATAGCTAAACTGCCTTTTCCAAACGAAACTTAAAACACAAGTAGGCAACAAGTATCAATTCTAGCTAACTGAATATCTCTTAAAAAGACAAACTATATAACCGATCCAATATCAAAGCATATCGAATCTAATCAGTAAAGCATATACACTAATCAGCAATCCACAAACCAAAAACGACCTATTGACATTCAAAGAGCATATTTTAAAGTATTCTCAACATCAGCAACTCTGATATTCAAATATAGCATAAGATTCAAATTCAAAACGAAAACTCATATGCAACCAATCAATAACAGGTTCAAACATTCACGTACGAAGATACTCAAACAGTACTTAACTTTAGCTATTAAGTAATCAGAGCAGATTTAATCACAATCAGAGCAGATTTATTTATAAACTAAAACAATTAAAAGAAAAGAAAATTGAACCTTTTGGAGTATCCTTTGAGATGAAGCGACAGCGCTGAGCTGGCTTATGACCCGAATCTACACCACCATATCACGAACCCAAACATCACAGAATCGAACCAGAATAATATCGAACCATTTTACCATGAACTTCCAGTGGGGAAGTTTGTTTCCAATTATTTTTACTTAATTAATTAACATAAGCTATTATTTAGCTTAATCAATTAACTTTTCATTTTATTATACCAAATTAGTTAAAGATTAAAAGATAAATTGCAATTATTTTAACAGAAAGTAGAAGATCTCAAATTGAAACGAATCCAAACAAAACTTTTATTACTCAAAAGCAGTGATTACAATACTGAGAAAAATAAAATACAAATTTAACCTAAAAACTATTTAAGCATAATAACAGTAAGTAAAAAAAATGGAATACATTACACATAAAAATGAGGGTATTTATGCTTGAACCCGAGAGGTTGGGGAGAGCATATTCGCATCTCTCGAGGGATATTCCTTTTTGATGTGAGCCTTAGATCTTGATTTACTTCCTCTTTCTTCAATCCTACGGTTGTCATCTCTTGTAGCTCACACGGATCGCCAACGTGGCGCATATTTGTGCTTGTTGTGCTTCTTTTGAGAGCTGTGATTGGTGGAATTGGTGGAATGAGGTGTTAACACCAATCTTTGACTGCCACGTATCTCCTAGCCTCCATCTATTCTCTTCCTTAAGATGGGGGGTTTTATTTCTTTCTTTGTGAATTAAAAGAATAATTAAAAACCCCCAATTTATTTAACCATTTTACCCATTAGGGTTTGATGAACAGTAGCGTTTTTTTTACTGGTTTGTGGGATGAAAAGTTGGGGAAGAAAGGTGACATAGGGAATAACGGAGAGAACTTTTATGTGTGAAAGTGATAGTGAAAGGTTTATCAGTTTAATATGTGTGATATGTGAAAGGATAAATGAATGGTTGAAAAAAAGATTCGTTTTATAAACGTAAGAAGTAAAACAAAACAAAACCTAGGCCCATTTATTTTTTTTCGTTTCTCAAATTGGGCTTGAGGCCCAAGCAACTTTTCATCCGTTTATTTATTTTGGTTTGGGCTTTGACCCAACTTTGACCCAACCTTTATAAAGTATGAATACTTTTCCAATATTGATGGGCTTTTCAGGCCCATTTAGCCCATGTGGGACCCACTTGGCCCGTTTCCTTCAAAGTCGAGCTCCATTTTTGGCTTCTTGATCTTTTTCATCATTCTCGTGTCGATTTTCGTCGGTTTTCACGAACTTGGTACCTACACACATTCAAACAAGAAACAAACAAATACAAGGCATATTTGATATGTTATGTGCAATATTTCTATGTTTTATGATACAAATGATATGAGTAATTTCACTCATATCAAATTCCCCCATGCTAAGCAATTGCCGTGTCCTCACGCAATGATAAAATAAAACTATGACTACACCATTATTCAACTTTTTGACAATTTATTTTGCAAAGATATAATGTATTGCTTTCATTATTCGAAAAATAACTTTTAGGATCATAAAACTCAAATAGATTCATCGTCCCCGACTTTTCACTTTTCCATGCCAAGTGCAAAAACAAGATCATTGTTATTATAAGTTGGTAGACTAACACGAACTCATGTGGGCCAATTAATCACTTAGACTCCCTTATTCCTATGTGTATCTCTTATATTTTATTGTTGTCTAAAATGATCACGAGGATGCATTGTTGACTTATTTCGATAATTTATTAGGCCGAAAATAAAGTGAACGATTTAATCAATAGTTAGCTAAAGGACAAAATCTTTTAAAACTGCTTCTCGGGCTCTCATAAAGTTCATATCTTGGCATAACTTGTTTCGCGATTTGAGACCTTTCTCGGATCGATATTTGGCAATGACTTAATACTTCCAACCTTGAGAGACGTTCTTGAAATAATGGTCTTCTCTTCATAATATTTCTTCACTTGAATTTTTGAGAGATTCATACTTGGACCACGACTTCTTCATTTTTCTCCAATCTTTACTTGGGATTTTGATTAACAACGATCCGCCTCCTTTTTGGACTTGGCTTCATTTATCCTCATACCTTATTTTTGGTCTTTTTGGATAGACTTCTCCATGACTTTTTGGGAGTATTTTGCTTTTCGTCGTGTGTCTCGATCCTTCATATTGATTTTTGATAAATGAGTCTTCACATCACTTGAGATCTTTAGCAATAAAACATAGCCCTCATGTCTTGTTAGGACCTTTTTGGACTCGCCAATCTTCGCATCCCGCTTCAATAAGTTATGCCTTGGCTATGAACTCTAATCCATACCGAGCAACTTCTAAACGATCTTGGGCTAGAAGCTAAGTAACTTTTCAAATCGTTCAACATTATTTATTGCAATTAAATTTATTAACAAGTGATGGGAGAATAGGCTCATAATTAACTCACATAAATTCCCGAAAGAATACCGAACTTATAATTGGCTCTATCATCTCTTGTTCTCCATATTGTAAAATTCCAAGAATGAAATCAATGGATACTTAGCCTATTAAATCAAAGTTTTGGGTTTTCAAGTCATCTATAGGATCTTGCAACTTCTTATACTTTTGCAAGTTTTAGAATTTGCGTTTTAAAGTTCCCTTGATAAACGACTTTCTAGGATCAATTATAGGAGCTTGCGAAAAGTTCTTGTCCTTAACTCGAATGAATTAAGACCTTCGCGTTTTAAAGCTCCCTATATAATAGCCTAGCAAAACTTAATTCAAATACGTTAAGGAAAAGCTAAGGTTAAAAACCAAGTCGAGTCAAAAACTATTCTTATTCAAAGCCTACATTCGTGTCAAAAGCACTTATTTTATTTATTAAAACTTAAAAATAACACAAAAAATTTTAAAATTTTATGAAAAATGAGAAAAACTACACGTTAGGACACGACAAAAGCAATTGCAAGCGATTATATCGATTGACTCCCCCATGCTAAAACCAAACATTGTCCTCAATGTTTCTTAGCTCAAGAGTAACACCCCCTTGCTAAGACACGAAGAGTCTAATGCAAATTCCTAGCATGGAAAGAGCACGCAAATCTATAAGCCGTTTATTAATTATGCCTCAAGATAAAACGTTAGTCAATAATAATCAAGGGATAGAAAGTGTGCCCCTTTTTGGCATTCAAAGAAAGGAAGATCAAGTGGACCGGCAAAAACCGAACACGAGAGTCTTCAAATATAAGGGTCGTACCTAAGATCACAACACAACAAATCACGAACACGAGCTTGAAAGATCAAGCCTTATTAGGTGTTAGAAAAGAGAAAGAAGATAGAAAAACTCGTTTTTGTTCACCGAGTCATGAGCTCGACTCGATCCCCGCATTCATTGGCCCTTAGGGAAAATGGTGAAAACCGGCATATTGTAATAAAATCTAACATAAAGCACGATGCCGGGGTCAAAGATCTCATCCTCGTTGTCGGATGACAAACGAAAGGATAAAACTCCAACACAAATCTCTAAAAAGAGATTGTAGTCACAAACAATAGTATGGATTAAGCATGCTCCACGAGGTAAACTCGCACCAAGATGATCGAAAAATCTTTCAATTATCACATCGGTGAAAGTCCGAGATTTCCCTAAATCAACGATTCCGGGGTCGAATACCTCGTCCTCGGTGGAGAAAGGAATAGACAACAAGGTGTCGTCCCCCCATGCTAATCCTAAGTCATATGAAGCACATGGTAATGGTGGAACAAAAGTCTCAACCATAGCGGTTTTAACTTGCATGACTTTGTTGACCTTTTCACTCTTATGAATGTGAATAAAGGGGTCATGGTACTCAAATCGAGTCGTATGAAAAACCCGCACATTAAGATCAAAGCGAGTGGGAAGGATAATAGGAGCAAAAGTAATTTCTCCATCCGGGTCAACATTGTCCTCATCATAAATCGGGTGATCAAACCAAGAGTCTTCATCACCTTCATTAGACTCTTCCTCAAATTCCGAAGGAATGTCTATATAAACAAACTCATCATCCTCTTTAAAGAAAAGCTCATCATTACAACGGTTGTGAGATGTAGGAGGCATGATGTTCTCAAAATCCTCTTGAAACAATGGATTATGTTTCATTGAAGGTTCAAAGAGAGGATTTGAGTAAGTCACGAAAGTGTCGTCATCCTTGTCATCACAAGACATATCCGACAAAGTATCGAGTGTGTCACATTCGGATACTAGATCATCATTCTCATTTGAAGGCAATTCATCGGCGAATTCCTCGAGAATGGTAGGTAAAACACTAGAATCACGTTCGATCTCGAGATCGGTAACGTCTTCACTTCCCCGTGGAAGTGGATCAAGGATAGCAAAAAGTTCATCGATGAACTTATCACATGAATAGTCACTAACCTCACTCGGTGTGAAGTTAGGAATCAAAGGCTCTTCAAATGAAGATGGTGCCTTGGGAACATCAACATGATCCATAGAAGAGAGTGAAAATGAATCCATTTTCAAAGATTGTTCAATCATAGCAATATCACTCTCGGGATCAAAATTATCACTCTTAAACTCACTAGCATCAAATGGCTCACTTAAGTATTCATCAATTTGTTTTTCAATCTTAGCACTATCATCCTCGTGTGGAGTAAGTGAAGATGAGGAAAGGTTACAACAAGTTTCAACAAAGCAAGCTTCTTCATTTGATTTTGACTTTCCTTTATCACAATTAGAAGTTTCTAAAATTGGAAAAACTCCTTTATCAAAAATAGCTTTTTTATCATTTTCAATTGCTTCAACAAGCTTAACACTTTCAATTTTCTTAGCAACAAATCTTGGAATCCTTTCCGGTTTAAAAACAATGCTTTTATCTCCATAAAACAACTCAATTTCCTCTTTCCTCATATCAACTAAAACATTGGCCGTGCACAAAAATGGTCGTCCTAAAATAATTGGCACACGAGGATTGGTCTCATAATCGACAATAGCAAAGTCGGCTAAGTACAAGAAATTTCCCACTTTCATAATGACATTTTCCGCTATACCAACCGGTCGAGTGGTGGTTCCATTAGCAAGCTCAATGATCATACGAGTAGAACTAAGTGGTGCATAGTCAATTGTCTTCCAAAGGGCTAGGGGCATGATGTTTATGCTAGCTCCTAGATCGGCTAGGCCTTTGCAAACCCCAAGCTCATTGAAAACACAAGGTATCAAGAATTGACCCGGATCTTTATATTTCTCGGGAAAGAAATCAAAGAAAACCGAGGTGCTAATCACATTCAAAGTAGCCTTGGTGACTTCTAGAAATGTTTCCTTAGGTGGAGGCTTAAACTCAATCACTTCATCTAAATCCTCACAATCATCATAAACGGTAACGGCCTTAAGCTCTCCCTTCGGGTTTGGAATGGTATTGCTAGGCAAGCAACCCGAAGAAGATGATGGTTTAGACATAAATCCCTCAAACATCGAAAGCAACTTATTTTGACTTTGTTTCAAACTTTGGTGCATACGATTTTGACTTTGTTCTAACCTTTGTTGATTAAGCTCAATCTTGTTAATTTGCCCTTTAATCGTGTTTTGAAAATCAAGTCTCAAAGTATTAATTTGCCCTTGGATGTTATTTTGAAAAGCTTTCATGTTTGCCTCATTTGATTTCATGTAACTCGACAAATCATTTTGATTGTTCCCTTGAAAACCTTGATTGTTTTGATTAGCATTAAACCCATTTCCTTGATTGAAATTCCCTTGGTTACCACGGTTAAAATTATTCCCATTATTTCCATTGTTGTACCTATTTTGAACCGGTGGAAAACCCGGTGGAGCAACATGATTTTGACGAGGAACTTGACCGTTGGAGCCATAAGTTCCCGTCGCGGCAAAAGCACTAGCTTGATCAAAACCCGCGTTCAAACAAGCATAATTAGGATGTGCTCCACCACACGATACACAAACATTCTCAATCATATTAATCGTTCCATGAGGATTCTTCCTAATCTCACTCAACAAAGTCGCAAATCCACTATCAATCTTAGAATCCAATCTAGAAATCTCGGGATTAGATGAATTCACATTGGAAACACCCGGTGTGTTTCGTGAATATTGTGCTCTAGACTTATCCTCAATTATTCCCCACGCGTCTCTCGGAGTTTTTCTTAAAAGATTACCACCCGCGGCGGCATTTAAAGAATCTTGTTCAATCATATTAAGCCCATTATAGAAAGTATTTATTTGATGCAATTCCGAGAAACCGTGGTGTGGACATTGTCTTAACAAATCTTTAAATCTCTCCCAAGCAACCCCAAACGATTCATGCACTTTTTGTTCAAATCTAGTTATCTCGTTCTTAAAATGTGTTGTCTTAGAAGGTGGAAAGAAGTAATTCATGAACTTAGACACTAAATCATCCCAAGTTAAGATCGAACCCGGTGGTTCTTTCTCATACCAAAGCTTAGCATTACCCTCGAGCGAGTACGGAAAAAGCATGAGCTTAATCACGTCATTCGGCACATCTCTAAACTTGAGAGTCGAGGTAATTCGATTAAAATTCCGTATGTGAGAATGCGGGCTATCGGTCTCATTGCCACGAAATTGGTCGGCACGAATGAGTGATAGAAGACCCGTCTTAATCTCAAAATGATCCGCCAAAATAGCCGGCACAACGATTGCTTCCCCATACCCTTCGGTGGGTGCACGGAGCAATTCCTCCATTGTACGGTTATCGGCCATCTCTACAACAATAGGTGGAATCTCGGGTTCCACTATTCGTTGTTGACGATTTCTATTTCTACGAGGAATATTTTCAAGCCTATTAAAATCTATCACAAGACGAGAAGAGCGTAATTGCATACACTACAAAGACGAGAATTTAGAGGATTGAAGAAAAGAAATTAGACAAGAAAGAAGATTATTTTTGGTATTTTTTTGGTATTGCTCAATCAAAAATGATCGATAAAAAAACAAGGAATAAGGATAACTACTATGGAAGTAAATTACCCTCGGTCGACTTTGAAACGATAGGTGAAAACCTAAACGTCTCGAGGTTCAATAAGTAAACAACAAAAAATAAGATTTAATACTACTTGAGTCGGCAAACCAATAATAGGTCGTCCCTCTCAATATACGCACAAGCAAGCGGGGAAACGAGGTGGCACAAAGCACTTAAAAACCTTTTTCCTTAGACGGCCTTTTATAGCACGTCGCCTTATACCCACCTTATAGTTTGTATAAATCGAGTTCAAACTTCTTATTAGTATTTATCTATTTTGCCTTTATTTTTGTTTTAGGTTCGAATACAATAGCTAGGTGATGAAATCCCAACTAAGGCTTATTTGAAAAGTATTTAAAATTATTGTTCTACGTAATACAATATATTATTCACAAAAAACGAGAAAAACGATACATACTACTTAATAGAAAAATAACAAAACTTTCCGAGGACGGAAAGGGTCTTCAAATCCACGATCAACAAATCTCCACAAAAGCGAATCGTACACAAGATCCCCGGCAGCGGCGCCAAAATTTTTGATGTGTCGTGGATTAACACATATACGTTATAGGACAAATTTAGGCAATTACCTTTAGGAAAAAGTAATTAACCAAAAATAAGTCAAAGACGGATACGATTAAACACGTGAGTGTCCCAAGTTCGTTGTACACGAAGATCGAGTGAATTTGAAACGTTTCGTTTTGATTTGGACAATTGATTTGAATGAGTCGTTGGTTTTTTTAAACTACAATTAAAGTCTACGAATTTTAAGCTAATTAAAACTATCCTAAAGTGCATGAATCGTAAACCCCGCTAATTTAAAATAAATCTAACAATTAATTATTCGAAAGTTAACTCTATTTAAAATTAAATCTAAATTAAAATTTAAAATAACTCTTAATCTATTAAAAATCTAAATACACTTTTTTACTAATTAAACTTTATTAAAATTACTTTTTAAACAAATCTATTTAAATCTATTTTAAATCTATTTAATTAAACTTTAAATTTAATAAAGACATTTTTTTTTATTTTTTTTATTTTTATTTTTTAACTTAAATTAACTTTAAATAAAATATTAATCAAAACTTATATAAACGAAAATTTACTTAATCTACAATTTAAATGAAACTGCCAGAAAAATGTTACTATATTAATTAAGTAATAGAAAGTAAACTCAAAAGAGCTTGAAGCTCAATTGGTTAACACACTTGGTGTTCATCCGTGAGGTCACGGGTTCAAGTCCTAGGAAGGACATTTTTTTGTGATATATTTTTTTTATGATGAAAATAAGAAAATCAGTAAGCCAAACACTCCCAATTGAGGAGTGCTGGCAAATAAACGAACACAAACCACAGTCAGACAGCAATATAATGCAGTTAACAAAATACAAGCAGACTAAATCACACTTTCACAACCATCACAAAAAGGAAATAAAAGGAAATAAAGTTCAACAGCTTTCACAGATTGCTATAAAACGTTTTAGAAACATCCGTTAAAAACTGATGTAAAACTAATCTATAACATCAAACTCACATATCAAAATCATATGCGAATCAGCAACAGATTAGCATTCAGGCTCAACTTCAGTAAAAACAGAAACTTGCACAAATAATCCATCTAATATCAACATTAGCAAATCTCAAAGTCAATTTCATTATTAACTAAGAAAGCAGATCAAACAGTACTAGTTATTCATGAATCAGCAAACATGTATGAGATCTCATAGCTAAACTGCCTTTTCCAAACGAAACTTAAAACACAAGTAGGCAACAAGTATCAATTCTAGCTAACTGAATATCTCTTAAAAAGACAAACTATATAACCGATCCAATATCAAAGCATATCGAATCTAATCAGTAAAGCATATACACTAATCAGCAATCCACAAACCAAAAACGACCTATTGACATTCAGAGAGCATATTTTAAAGTATTCTCAACATCAGCAACTCTGATATTCAAATATAGCATAAGATTCAAATTCAAAACGAAAACTCATATGCAACCAATCAATAACAGGTTCAAACATTCACGTACGAAGATACTCAAACAGTACTTAACTTTAGCTATTAAGTAATCAGAGCAGATTTAATCACAATCAGAGCATATTTATTTATAAACTAAAACAATTAAAAGAAAAGAAAATTGAACCTTTTGGAGTATCCTTTGAGATGAAGCGACAGCGCTGAGCTGGCTTATGACCCGAATCTACACCACCATATCACGAACCCAAACATCACAGAATCGAACCAGAATAATATCGAACCATTTTACCATGAACTTCCAGTGGGGAAGTTTGTTTCCAATTATTTTTACTTAATTAATTAACATAAGCTATTATTTAGCTTAATCAATTAACTTTTCATTTTATTATACCAAATTAGTTAAAGATTAAAAGATAAATTGCAATTATTTTAACAGAAAGTAGAAGATCTCAAATTGAAACGAATCCAAACAAAACTTTTATTACTCAAAAGCAGTGATTACAATACTGAGAAAAATAAAATACAAATTTAACCTAAAAACTATTTAAGCATAATAACAGTAAGTAAAAAAAATGGAATACATTACACATAAAAATGAGGGTATTTATGCTTGAACCCGAGAGGTTGGGGAGAGCATATTCGCATCTCTCGAGGGATATTCCTTTTTGATGTGAGCCTTAGATCTTGATTTACTTCCTCTTTCTTCAATCCTACGGTTGTCATCTCTTGTAGCTCACACGGATCGCCAACGTGGCGCATATTTGTGCTTGTTGTGCTTCTTTTGAGAGCTGTGATTGGTGGAATTGGTGGAATGAGGTGTTAACACCAATCTTTGACTGCCACGTATCTCCTAGCCTCCATCTATTCTCTTCCTTAAGATGGGGGGTTTTATTTCTTTCTTTGTGAATTAAAAGAATAATTAAAAACCCCCAATTTATTTAACCATTTTACCCATTAGGGTTTGATGAACAGTAGCGTTTTTTTACTGGTTTGTGGGATGAAAAGTTGGGGAAGAAAGGTGACATAGGGAATAACGGAGAGAACTTTTATGTGTGAAAGTGATAGTGAAAGGTTTATCAGTTTAATATGTGTGATATGTGAAAGGATAAATGAATGGTTGAAAAAAAGATTCGTTTTATAAACGTAAGAAGTAAAACAAAACAAAACCTAGTCCCATTTATTTTTTTTCGTTTCTCAAATTGGGCTTGAGGCCCAAGCAACTTTTCATCCGTTTATTTATTTTGGTTTGGGCTTTGACCCAACTTTGACCCAACCTTTATAAAGTATGAATACTTTTCCAATATTGATGGGCTTTTCAGGCCCATTTAGCCCATGTGGGACCCACTTGGCCCGTTTCCTTCAAAGTCGAGCTCCATTTTTGGCTTCTTGATCTTTTTCATCATTCTCGTGTCGATTTTCGTCGGTTTTCACGAACTTGGTACCTACACACATTCAAACAAGAAACAAACAAATACAAGGCATATTTGATATGTTATGTGCAATATTTCTATGTTTTATGATACAAATGATATGAGTAATTTCACTCATATCAATATTCCAAACAATTTTGCCAAACTTTTCTTTGAACTTTGTGTTATCATAAATTTCAGAAATAATCTGGGAAAAGATGCAATATCAATAGTGATATAACAATAAAGATTATATACAAAATAATTTTTTTTATGTCAATGCATTATCACTAGTGATAAGAAAATGGCAAATAAGATAACTATATAATCTTTTGGTTTGTTATATAAAACATTAATAATTTATCACAAGTGATATAAAAACAAACAAAAATGAATACCTTTTTTGGGACTTTCTACATGATGTGCCACATACAAAGCCTATGCTTAGATTCATGCAACTCCTCAGCAACAACGATACGCATAGCACCGTCTTGATCAATAACAACAATCTGTGGCGCTCGACCAACTGCCTTATTAAACGATCGAAGTAACCATCCATAATATTCAGCTGTTTCTTTCTTCAACAACCCCGAACCAACAGTAACAGACCTTTTATGGTTGTCTATAGCCGTAAATGGCACAAACACCATTTTGTACCTTAAAAATAGTATAAACTTTAACAAAGTAATAAAAAAACCAATGAAGAAACAATAATAATAAAACATACTTGTTGGTTCTGTACGTGGCATCAAATGATACAATATCACCAAATTCCTTATAATTACACTTCGCAACTTCATCAGCCCAGAACAAACCGCACAACTCCGCGTTCTCAACAAAAAAAATCAAAAGAAAATAGTTTTGTATACTCTTTCCTGTCCCCCATACGATTAATCAACATCTGAGCGTCACTATCTCCTATGAACAAGTTCAAGCCATTAACAAAATTCTTAAAATCCACCTGAGTACCATGAACTAGAGATACAGACCCTTTCAACCCAGTATAAAACTTATGCGCTTTAACAGCACCAATATTTGAACTCATAGCTTTGATAATAAACAGCTGCTCGCCGTATGTTAACTTCCTCTCAGATTTGGACAAGTGTTTATACTCAGGCTTATCAAGCTCATGATTATGTTCAACATTAAAAGTTGTCAATGAATACTTTATTGTACCAGGAACCAAATCAAAGACAGCACGCGCTTTGCAACCACATATCCTAATATTTGAAGTCCTTACTTGTTTATCAGTCTTTTTAGGCTTTAAAGTATTCAAGGATGTATTATTCTGACAACCATACCGATTACAAGCTAATGTCTTTTGTTTCACAAAACCACCACGTAATCGTTTCTGAGTAGATAGTCTAATGCCAAACCCCACAACTGAAGCGTATTTCTTATAAACACTAATACATTCATCAACACTATCATATTCAGTCCCTAAAACTGGTAAATCACTAGCATAAACCTTAGGAACAACTATAAGTAAACCATCTGGACCATCGAGAATCTCATCATGATCAAAGGATGAAGATGTTTTATCACTGTTACCAGCTGTAGAAAATAAAATAAAGAAAAATGAATATAATATAAACAAAAAAATAAAACATGGACAGATATCATAAATAATATAACACAACACAACATATATCACTAATGATAACACATGATAAAAGACAGGAACAAAAAAACAAAAGCAGTTTAAACTAATATCAATAGTGATAAAACATACAAAAACATTTAAATACCTTTTCTTGTTTGGAACAAAAAACACATACTGATAAAACACATGATATATCACTAGTGATAACACATGATAAAAGAACTAAAAACATACAGTTTACACTAAATATCAATAGTGATAATACATACAAAAACATTTAAATACCTTTACTTGTTTGAAACAGAAAACATTCATAAAATGATAAAACACATGATATATCACTATTGATAAAACAAAAAAAAACAATATAAAAAGGACAGCAAAAACAAAAAAATTTTAAACTAGATATCAATAGTGATACAACATACAAAAACATCAACAAAAAAGAGTAAAAACATCAACATATCAATAGTGATAGAACATAAAAAACATCAACAAAAACAGGTTAACTAGTAACAAAACATCAACATATCACAATTGATACAAAACATGATAAAAAAATAAGCAGTTAATAAGCATTAACAACAAAATAGAGTAAAAAATAAGCTGTTAATCTACAAACTTACAATCACAGTTATCATGGTCAACCAAAGAGAAGTATAACCGCATCCGGATACAGTAGAACCGTTATTAACATCCAAACCTACTAAATCAGCATCTAAATCTGGAACTGCAGGTTCATTCAAATCAAAAGCCATAATATAAATGAATTTGTGGAATAATAAGCAGTAAAATGATAACGATCATCAATGGTGAAGCGGAATTTGTGGATCGGTATAACAAAATGAGAAAAACGGTTTTTTTTTGTAACTGAAACGGTTGAGAGAAACACACACGAACTGTGTGTGAAAAAAGGAGCGAAGTGATAAAAAAATTAGGGGAAAAGAGTTTATATATTGGCAATAAAAAATGATTAATTGAATTAAATCTTAGATTAATCCCTACATGTTAAATCAAGTAAGAGAAAATTGCTAAGAATAAGCAAAGTGAAAAGGTGAAAATCGAAGACTCACTTTCATTTCTCATTGTCACAAAGAATTCACACCAGATGACCAGTTTAGTAGTGACACTGACCTGATAATCAGTAAAAAAACAAACCTAACAATCAATATCAATACAACTTTATAGTCAAAATTTTCAAAAGAAAAAATACAAAACAATGATAAGATAAATTCAAAATGGAGAAGACTAAAAGACTGAGCAGCAGACAGAACTTTACAAATGAAAAACTGAGAATAAATTTTAAATTCAAATACACCAAAACTTTGTTTATCTTATTTGGATAATCGCATCACCTCAGTTTTCACCAATCAAATAGACAACTGAGACTTCTTGTTCCAAATGGCAAAAAAAAAAACATATCAAAAAAATAGTACATAAATAATTACATATCAGTAATAACTTTAAATACAAAATAATTTAAAAAATTACTATTTGTGATGTCCAAACTAAATAGATCAAAGCCCAACAAAAGTAAGCATATGCTAGAAATATCCACTTATTTTTGACATTAGTGGGAAAGTGAAGTAATTAAGATCAAAGTTTAATTTCTTATGTCAATGAACGCGTTGGTGTTCTTACTTGTTCGCAGATTTAGCCTTTTCACTCTCGCCCCATTCTCTTGTTAGTGCATCTTTCTTCTCAACTAAGCGTCTAGCAAAAGCAACCATCTGCAAGAACAATAAAAAGAAAAAGAACCTAACCATCAATAAAATTTAATACTTTATTAGCAATAGATTTGTATATCAAGTAAAATGAAGTTCCAAGATAACTCATGATGTATCAAAAAGGTGATCTGCAGAATGAAATTAGCATACATAAAAAGGATTAATGTGTAAACAACATATCCTTTGTTTCACTCGTTGTTTGAATATCTCATTAAGTTGTGATATCCATGCTATAACACATATAAGATTCCCAAGCACTATTTTTTTTAGCAAAAATTGATGGTTTCTGTTATACGACAGAGAGGATGGAGATAAGAATCTTGATAAATCGATATTAGTTTATAACTTGGTGCAATGTATGATACTCCAAGAGCTTTATCACATTTAACATTTTATCAAACACTTTTTGTGCATTACATAAAACACCCATTTTAAAGTAAACTTTAACTGAGAAAACAAATTTGAATCATCACTAATGACAAAGAAGCCATACCAATGCATAAACCATAAAGATCATATGATGATGAGTTCATTTTGAAACAATGTATTTGTAAGATTAACAGTAAACAAATTTAAATCATCACTAATTTATACAAATGCAAATTAGTAAAAGCAATGTTTAAAGAATCAATTAACATACCTTTACATCAAAAGTTTGAGAGGCTTAACGAACATAGAAAATTAAATTATGATACGAAGGGATTGATATAAGTTTGAGATCTAAATTTGTTTTAAAATTCAAATTAAACGTTTTTTCGATGCAGTAGAAAACCAATGAGCGTGTAGCCTTTTTCCATGACTACTGTGCAGCCTTGAAGCATGAAAGAAAAAGATTATTTTATGAACTGACTTCTTACAAAGTAAACTAACAATAACTTAAATGTATTTTATGTTTTATGACATCAGCATCAGTTTTATTTAATTTAAGTAACCAATCGAAAGCATCCACCTACTCAAATATGACGTTGGCAAAAACTTTGTTTTAATAGTATTAAATAGATGGACTTCAAGCCTTAAAAAAAATAAAAATAAATTGAAAGTTAGAAAAATAGATGACGGCTGCAAACATCGTAACCGCCTTTTGGGCCACAAACAACTTCGTTCATTTCTCAACAACAACACCACCACCTCCCTCATTTTGATCTATTATTATCTCATTCGAATCACTTTCGCTAATTTAATCATAATAAATAATAAAAAATGGGAGCAAATCCGGAGCTAGCAAGCCTCTTTCCTGAGAAAAAACGCTCCAGAAATCCCTTCGTCCCAATTGGTACTATTTTCCTATCCTCTTAAATGATTTGATTTAATGCTATTATATTCAGTAATTATAAGAGGTTCGAAATATACCCAAACCTCCGTCACATTCTGAGCCCCATTCCCAGGGCTAATAATACCCTTTTGGATAGCCCAGAGTCAACGCAAGTCAACCGGGAATTAATTATGTCAACTTTAGGGGGTGTTTTTATTTCATAAACCCCAATTTTGTGGCTTATTTACGTAAGCCGTCCAAAACAAACAACCCCTTAGGAAGTCGATCTAATAGTTGCACCAATGGGTATTATACTTATTAGTCTTCTATACTCAAGTCTTTATTTACAGTTCCGTTTCCAATGTTTTATCATTGTCTGTGCTATTGCTGTCACTGACTCCACGTCCCTTGTCTTAGACGTTCAAAGCGGGGTGTTGGTCAGTTTCTTAGGAGGCTTACGTGTTTGAGAGTCATTGGAGCTAGAAACTCCAAGATCAAAACCCAGTCGAACAAAATGTTGAATTGTTTAGTATCGGTGCCAAAGTAGGAATAAGATTTGATATTATCAGAAATGCCAATAAAGTTTCATTTTGTAAAGCAGAAATAGACCAACTTGAACATGGCAAACATATTGATTGTGCATTATGTTGTGTGGAACTACTGTTCAAATTAAGTGGGAACCGTATGTTTTCTATCATATGACTATGAGGCTGCTATATTTGGCAACTATACATTTATAATCTATGATATGAACACCTTTAGTTTCTTAAACACAATTTATGGGCCTATGGGGGTATTTGGATTAATGCTTTGTTGGTTATTGCAACTTTCTATCACAATAGTTAGTTTTCGTTGTTTAGAACTTCAGGTAAATGATATATCTGATTATGTAAGGGCTTAGATAATTTCTTTTGATAATCCATTCCATAATAGTTTGGATGTAACCGAGTATATTGGGAAAATTAGTTTTACCTTTTTACCCATTTTTAACCGTATCTGAAGACTTTTTATTCGCATTTCACAAGAATTCTCCGCATTCTCACAAAAATGTCAATTTGTTCATATTAATAGTTAGTTTTCTTCAAACGCGAAACTCATCCAAATATCATCTCCCAACTGTTTATAAACGGGTAGACAGATGAGGTTTTTCCTGTTGACGTTATGGGGAGGCGGGGCCTTTTTGATTCAGATGTACGCGGCCTCACCTCAATGTACACACCTAGGAGGTTTGAACCCTTGACCTATTGTGAGGAAACCAAGGACCTTACAACTAGGCCATTCGGTGGCGGTTCTCCTAACGGTTTATGTGATTTTAATTATATGGTGCTACATAGTCGCTTTTAATTTGCGCATCCAGCATTCAGTTTCTATCTTCATAGAAGAATTATGATATGTCACTCCACACTTCTAGGAATGCTAGTGTCTGTTGCTAGTTTGCTACAGTATGATATATGAAGAGCATGTAACTGCAAGAAAATCAGAGATAATGTTAGTTTGATGCTCAAAGAATACAACAAAATGATCATTTTGGTCGGGTTTTCTCTCAGTTGAATTGAGATGATAAGGAGTGGCTTGATGATTTGATTATGATGACAAGATTTGCGCTTCAAACATTTTAGTCTCAGAATTCTCACGACTGCATTGTACGGATATAGATAGATGATCTAGCAACTATAAAGCAATATGCAAGGAATACATTGTTTTTAGTGATAGTATAATCCGTAAGAATGATAAACCAGTAGTTATTGAAGACAAACCTGATATATTTAGACAATAAGGCAGTTGTTATTTTGTTTTCTCACTGTTTTGTATCTCTGCAATATTTATTTCTCCTGTTTGGTGTTTTAGGTGCCTTAATTACAGCCGGGGTGCTCACAGCTGGTTTGATTAGCTTCAAGCAAGGGAACTCTAATTTGGGTCAAAAATTAATGAGGGCTCGTGTAGTGGCTCAAGGTGGAACTGTTGCACTCATGGTTGGCACCGCAGCATACTATGGTGAGAAGTTCTAATTGATTTAATGGATATGTGACCATTACTTTGTCATCTTTTGGTATTTCTGGGAGGGAATCTGCATTATCAAAGGATAGGATGCAATGTTTGGCACATCCTTGTGTTGTTTATGTTATCATCTTCACATGCGCTGTCAAACTGATAAATAATTGTTTTTTGAGTGAAATATGGATACACAAATTGTTTTATCGGATATATGTAATAACACAGGCTTAGGCATTGATTGGTGACTACTTTGTTTTTCATTTACATTCTTAATGTGCAAACTGGACTAAAAAACACTGTTGAGCTAGCTTGTATTTTCTAGAAAAAAAACGAACTTGGTTTACAAAAAGTCACAAATGAGAATTGTGTTGCCTTCGTGTATCTAGGTCTCTAAAGCTCATGTCTAAGAAAACCACTGTGATATATAGAATGTTTGTCTACATAGGGTCGCAAACAAGTTGAACCAAGCTCAATCGTTCATGCTCCACTGACCCGCGTTAGTCTAACTTTAGATAGCTTGTCGAGTCTATTTTTTTTAATGCAAACTTGAGTTTGGTTTTGAGTAACATCAAGAAGCTCTAAAACACCTTCATGATGATGTTTGGTAAGGTTGTATATTTCTAAAACTACATAGCAAAAAATAAAATATTAAACATGGCCTATACTGTATCTCAAAACAAAACTCAATTGTACCCAAAATATCAGTTTGAAAAATTAAATGCTAATTCGACTCAGATTTTCAGCAACTAGAACAGTGGCCGCATGATCAATCGTTGGACGGAGGAATTGACTCACTCTAACGATATAGAAAGGGACTTCGAAGCCTTGAGAGAACATTCTCTTTCTTGAGCTTTCGTGGGTTACAAGATCGACTGGCACATCCGGATTGTACACCGGCTATGTATATGGATGTGCATAAAGAAGGGAATTATGTACTCGACAGAAGTTTAACTGGTTGAGCATAAAAACTTGAAATACCTTGGGCTCATTTATACTGACATAGTTGAACAAGCTTCAGATGCTCTTGCAGTTTAGATCATTAACCCCTAAAAGCCTAAAATGTAAAAACTCATTCATAATGGACAAAACAAATATAATTCTCTTCAAACGTGTGACGAGAAATGCACACACCATGTATACATAATTAAATCATAGTGGTTGTCATTAAAATTCTAGGGTACTCAAACAAAGCAATTGACATGTTACTCCACTCTTTAAGATAACCTAAACCCACATTTACAAGCAACCATCTCTTTAACTAGTATCGTGGTAATGATTTAATTTAATTATACCTCTTGACACTCAAAATCATTGTCGGTTTGACCATATATATAACCATCGAACACATTTATTTTTTTGTGTTAGCCTGGCAAGTAGACTGTCTCACTAATCAAAATTTTGTGAGTTCGGTGGTTTTCGAGTTGAAAAAAGTTTCATCCGAATGAATCGAACATTGTGATTTTTTTTGTTAAAAGCAACAAAAAAATATCATTAAATTTAAAACCAAAGATTACACGCTAAATGGCATCACAATTCTTTAAACAAACTTATTAAGGAGATTGAGACTCACAACAAAACACGCCCTACACAAAAGGACAAACCGAACTAATAACTGAACCTAAGAACACACCTAATTGAAGTTATTTTGGTCTTAATTAGAGGTGGCAAAAGACGATTACGAAAAAAAGACGATTACGATTTAGAAAAACCGTAAATGTATTTAAAAACCGAAGGATCGTTGTGAACGAGGTAATGGTAAGGTCAACGATACGTATTTGGAGTATAAACAACTTTGGGAAAGGAAGGATAAAAAATAAAAAGACGATTTACACTACGACGGTTAAAAACTAAGACAAATTACGCTTTCACACAAAACGAAAAAAAAAATAATAAGATAATTAAAAAAATCAAAATTTTAAAAATTTCAAAACTAATTTATTTTAACTAAAAAACATCAAAAATGAAATTAAAAAGTGCTAAAAAGTCTTAATGGGCCCCCAAATGGGCTTAAACCAAAAACATATTTAAGCTTATTGGGCTTTTGGACCCAATAATAAAAATTTAAGAAAAACATAAAAATAAATTACAGAAAAATAGAAGTACTACTAGAACCAAAATTAGATTTTGAGCAACTTTTTCGAAAGTCCCAAAAGCTCAATTAGAGCTTATCACCCTCAAATAAGCAATAAGCACTCCTTATTGGGCCTAATAAGCCCAATAAGCAAAATACTTAGTCTTATAAGTTGTTTTTGGCAGAGATCAATAATTTGGCTTAACTAAAAGATTTCAAAAAGAAAATTTAGAAAAAGATAAGCCCAGCTTATCAAAATAAGCTATAAGCCCTAGGTAATAAGCCAAAAAGCTTATTACTTAATCTTATAAGCTGTAAATTGACAAGGAGGACTCTTTTGAAGATTAAAAGATAATGCAAAAAGAAAGTTAGAAAAAGATCCAGTAAATAAGCTAAACTAAATAAGTTGTGATTATCACTAAAAGATAAAATAGTCGTTTTAGATCAAATTACAAGTAAACAACCACAAACTTGACACAAAGGTTATAAATGAGCAAACTAAACACATGAATGGAAAAATCTACAAAAAGCTAAGTAAAATAAGTTGTATAAGAAAATAAGCTAAAAATGAGTTTCCTAGTAAAATCTTAAACATAAACTAAAAAACTAAAAATAAGTTAAATGGACAAAATACGGAAGAATGAATACAAAAATAAATTATGTGCCCGACTAAATAAGCTGGAATATCAAAATAAGCTATTTAGAGCTCATATGTACAAAGTTGGCCAAGATGGGTTAAAATTAAAAGGCCCTTGGATCTTTACGAAAAAGACCCAAGGGTAGAGATGGTGAGTGTGTTGGTATATAAGGGGGAGGTGGTGGGTTCGAGTCCCACACACTTCTTTTTGTTTGTTTTTATTTTTTTTTATGGATATCACAATTTAACCAAATAAGCCGGATAGCTTATCAAGCCTTTATAATATGTAAACAACAACTAATAAGCACACAACAACTCTCAACAATCACATGAGAGCAAAAAGTAAAAGGCAATGAAAATATCTATGCTATGCTATAGTACATAGGCTAAGACAAGTTTGTTTTTAGGCAAATTAGGCTTATCCTATAAGCTGATAAGAAGCACTGAACATTAAACTACCCTAACACAGATGGAAACTAACTCCTAAACTAGTAGTATGCTGAAAATTAACACTTAAAACCTAATGAATCTAATGAAAAAGCTGTTGGTGTTTTAGACAAGTAATTTGGCCAAAAGTGACTAAATCACTACTCAGTTCACACTTCAAATTAAAACTACCCTACACAGTTTTATCAGAGATATACCTCTGATACAAGGGCAAAAACAAGTAATTGAGACAGCAAACAACCAATATAAGGAAACTTTAATCCTACTTCTCTTAACAGACATAAATTAACTAAACAAGTGAAATCATGATTTTTTTAACTAAAAACTTGAAGTAAAAGTTGATTAATGATTATTTAAACCTAACATAAGACACCTCTAAACCCTGACCCTTAAAATGGTATGTGCCTATGAGTGTCAGTCACTCCCAAACACCTTTCTAAGAACAAAGCTTAGCAAATTTAACAAAGCAGATGAGATTTAGACTAACACTAAGCAAGGAATAAGCATGAACAATTAAAATAAGTAGTAAAGATAAACAAATAAGCAAACAAAAAGCAGTTTAAGCACCTAAATAAGCAAATCACACTAGCATTCTAATTTTGACAGAAAAAAGGACTAAGAGACTACTTGTGTTGAGTTTGAGCTTAATAGCACAACCTAATCTTCCCACAGGCACCACCTAGAGATTTTTGAGCTTATTCTACCAAAGAATAGGCCAACGGAAAGAACTTGAAAGACTTTGTTGGCTGATCTACAAAAGATCAAAAGGCTGGAAATGAAATGAGCATATCTTGAAACTTTCTTGAACCTGAAATAAAATGAAGCAAACAACAAGGGTAAAAAGCAATAGAAGTATAAGCCAATAAGCTTAGCTTATTGATTAAGCTGGCTTATGAGCTTATGACTTGAAATGGACATAAAAGTAAAACTTGGAAAAAGGATCTTTTTGCAAGTAATTAGAAGAGACAGTAAAGTAACATTAGGCTACAAACCTTCTATAAACTTCGATGTGCAAATCAAGCTTATATACTCAGCTTGTACCTTAATGGTTCTCAAAAGAACTTAACAATTTTTTGAAAATCTTTTTGATAAAAACAGGAATTTAAATTGCATAAAAAAGTAAATTGCATAATATACAAAATGACAAGTATTAATAGACAGAAAAACAAAATGGAACTCAAAGTTTTCTATTTCATAAACTTGTATGAATTACAAAGTTATCAAGGTAGAAAATTTGGAACAAAACTCTAAGTTGCTACATCTAAGCTATATACATAATGAGGAGTACAATGTATGAAACCTTAGTTGTATACAAACTACCTATATTGCCCTTGGATCTTTATGAAATATCCAATTTTGATTCTGAGTTATAGCAGCTTCTACGGCCATCCCATGTGGTGTTGCATCTTGCGGAAGTGATCATAGCTATGTATTTGATGTGCTGATCGCGCCAAGTAATCCTAAACGTCCAATGAGTCAAAGCCTTTGGCTGGTAGTGGTGAACTCATGCCTTGAAAGGGATGGGAGGGGGCCATGTGATGAGTTGGAGTGATTCTGGGTGTGTAGGGGTGACGTGGATAAGCAATACTCAAAACCCCCTAACATAATTTGATAAAGCCCTTTGTTTTTAATAAATTGGAACTGGGGTGGATAGGTAGGGTTCATGATGATAATAGGACGTTTAATCCATTTGGGGAAAATTAAATATGTTTCCCATAAATTCGATTATTAAACTTTGTTTGAAAATGGCAAAGTCCAAATAGGTAGGTGATAGGTCAAAAGGGAGGGTGGAAGGCCAGATAAAGGATTGTGACCCATCTTCATTATATAATTACTTTCTAGTCTTAGCAGAAATAGTCCCTTGACCATTGACCTTGTCTTTTAAAGAATGAATGGATGGACCTCTGACTTGATATACCCCATTTCCATTGTTTTGAACTTTGATAATTGGCAATTTCAGTCCTTGTCTTTGTGTAAACTTAGATAAGGACTAGTTTTGCAATATTATTTAAACTTCAAGGACTATAGTTGTATAATATTCAAACTCTAGGGACCCTTATTGTAATTGATGATATTTTAAAGGTATAAAATGTCAACTTATGAAACTTGAGGGGCCATTATTGTAATTCTTCAATTCTTCAGGGTATTTTGGTAATTTGACATCCGGCTTCGGTTTTCTTGTATGACTTCGTTCCTCGTGTTCGCTTTGTGTTGTTTTTGGTTCTTTTATGTGATTTCTCGATATCCGTGCCTACACATACACAACCAAATAAAACAAGGGTATATGACACACTTTTGACGATATTTTACGTATTTTAAGTCCGTTTTGAGGTACGAAATGATGTATATATAGAGCCTCATCAGAGAGAAAAACACACGACGGGCAAAGCGGGCGGTGGCTAAACGAGCAGCGGGCTAAACGGGCGTGGCTAAACGGGTGTAGGCTAAAACGAGCAAAAAACATATAAAAACGTAAAAATAAAAAGATAACAATACTTGTTTAAAAGTCGTGAAAAAAAACATTAAATATAAAATATCCGTCGAGTGACTAATTTGGTGTTATACGTAGCCCATTAGAGTCCATGGAGTTTACATGCGCCCATTGAGCCCATCAATAATTGATGGCGTATAGCATGGACACGACCCATTAGGCCTAAAACCATACACCAGACCTTGGGCCCAGGCTCAAGTACATAAAAGCCCACCACGGTGGCAAGACTCTAAGCTGGTAAACTCTCTGAGAGTGGATCCACAACAAACCGGACATGCTTTCCTAAAGCAAGTCCCGAACCCCTGTATGTTGATCCCAAACTCAGATCTTAAACCTTAGCTTGTTTAAGGGTTGTGATAGAAAGAATAAATTCAATCTAACACTAGAGAAACTTTGCAACATAAAGTAACTAAACAAGATGCGGAATATAGTGTTTAGCACAAGAACAAATGTTTAAATCAAACGTTGAACTTTAATATATCATAGATATACGAATACCCAATAGTGGTATTAGGGTTACGAAACCTTAAAGTATGAAATGAAATGAACAGAGAAAGATGTGTTTTGCATGACAACCTAGTGAGTCCTTTTATAGCACAAGGACTCACATACAAGATTACTACTAACAAACTAGGAATCTATCTCGGAGTAGTAACTGAAACGCGTCATAATCTCTTCCAAGTTTATCTTAGTAGCAGGGTCTTTGACTTCAGCAGGGGGACCAATCCCTCTGCCTTTGTTATTTAGCAGGGGGAACTTACTCTAGCAGGGGAAACTCTGACCAACCAGTAGGGGGAACTAACACTCTTATATTTATTCCCAACAATCCTCCCCTAAACTTGTGCTTTAGCCTAAAGACAAGTTTCTGAATAAATGCTAGCTGATGAGGATGCTTACAAAGTTCCTGGCCAAAGTTGACTATGAATTAACCTTACCAAACCATAAGCAACAGGTGCTTTAGCATTTACAATTAAGTCAGCTTGTGCCAGCTTCTTCAAGGTCTCTTGACTGAAAGGATAGCAACGATGATTAAGCAAATAAACACTTACACCTTCCATGGCTACCTCATAAACCCCAGAATTGGTAAACAACTTCCAATACAGCATATTTCCCCCATTCACTGCATCAAAGATAGGATCAAACATCTCATGCTCATACATCATGTGCATGCAGTCCCAAATCACCCAATCCTTCTCTACACCATCCAAAGTAGGAGGGTTTGTAGCAAATGTCTTTTTCAAAATTTTCCATAGATCATCCAAGTCCTCACTGTCTAAAGTCTGAAATAGCAGGTCTAACCTTAGAAAGGTCTGTGCTATATTATCAGCTCTTGTAAGCTTCCACCATGACATCCCTTTGTGTTCATAAACAGCATACTCTACTATGGCATACTTCTTCCGATACTCACTTGGTGGAATTTCATCATTCTCTTGCACAATCAGATGCCTATATATTTCTTCATTGGAGGGATGTTGAGTTTCCTTAGTAACTATACCAACCTTTTCCATCCTTTTTAACCTTTTGGCTGCTCTCTGTGCATTGAGAACATGATCTCTCAATTGCTGGAAAAGTTGCACCTGCTTGAGATGATGCACCTGCTTGTGTTGTTTCCACTGCTACTCCTTCAGCCTTTCTTTTTCTGGACTCCCTAGCTTTCTGTATCACCTCATCTTTTCTCCTGAGATACTCAACCTCTTCAGGAGTGTTTAGACCTATGAAGTCATACACTGTAGAATATTGATAATCTTGTTAATCTATGAAGTGGGTTGAAGATTTCTAGAGAGAGAAACTAGTGAGAGAAAGTGAGAGAGAACTATGTGTTTTTCATTAAATGATAAAATGGAATAATCAACAACCAACCCCTTTCCATGGTGGAAAGGGGTATTTATATCCAAGCCACTATTGGGCTTGGGCCAACCCATGACAAGCCCATGGGTCGGTTTCTTACTTAACTAAATAAGTATTCATTAACTACGAGCTATTACAACATTAATAATATTGTGGAGTGACCGATACTTCTAATATACGTTAAAACGTATTTCTAACAATCTCCCCCTAAGGGAGGTCACTCCACGTTAAAAAGTTCTAAACCTAGCATACTATACTAAGTCTTCGTTCTTCAGCTCGTAGACTTTTCTTCTTTCTTTTTGTTGTGAATATGTTGATTTGATCTTTTAGGCTTTGGCTTGAGAGCATTGTTCTTTTGACCAATCACGTGCGATCTTTGCCTTCTTGTGAATCTTGCCTCCTCGTGACTCCATGTTCCACACACTTATGTCTTTTGTTTAATTCTCGAAAGCTTCAGAATTTGGTACAGCGGAAGACTTCATTTTGTACTTTCTTGAATTTTGCTGAACTTTGATGCAGAAAAACATAAGCATGTGGGAACGACTTCAGCTGGTACACCGCAACGCCACCGTCTTCGCAGCAACATGATAAGACACGAATGAAATGGCTTAGAACATTTCATTCTAAATCGGTAGCGTTTTACCTCCGGTCGGTGAAGACCGTTGGACGATATTAGATATCGTACCTGTGACGGATAGTTTCAATTAAGTAACTTCCTGACAGGATTTCGCGGGTAAACCCGTTCTCTTTATTCGACGATCACTAAGCTTGACTGCGAACATAAAGAGTGAATCACTTGGATAAATTATCCTTGTGATTGAAGCCGTCAATTCATGAAACCTGGAACAAGTGAATTTCAGTTAAGATTTTCACCATCGTTGCTTTCCAGTTATCACGAGCTTAATTCATAAAGAATCTTGCACGTCACCTACCAAGTGCTGTTTGATGTTAACACTAGAAGGATTTCCACTCGTCACTGTGATCAATAAAGAATCACTCTGAGTGTTCTGGCAAGATCATATGATAATGCGTAGAGGCCTGGAACGAGTTTAAGTTTAATTAAGAATTAAACTACTGTTTCTTTCCAGTTTTTCACAAGATTGTTTCTTAAAGAACCGCACGTGTAACCTACCATGAGCTTGTTTGATGTTGGCTCAAGCAGGATTTCCGTCTTTATTGTAATACTTGCGTATTACTCGGATGTTCTGGCAATATTACAAGAATACTGCGTAGGACTCATAAAAATCTCTTACTTTTCACAGTGTGTGAGAAAGCAAGGAATAAATGGAAAGTGTCCTAATGATACTTTTGATGATCTCTTGGCTCTAGACTCGATAGTGCGTTTTGATTTAGTGAGCGATGGCTGGAGAGGAGTGCCACCTTTTCAATATCAGTCTATTCGGAGTGAATAAACCAATAGATAACGTGTTGATCTCCGTGTGATTAAAACAAATACCTTTTGAGAGATATTTGAGTTAGCTGGGAAGGGTTGTGCATTGCATCACTGGGTCCATGATGTCTTTCTTCAATATCGAGAATCATTGACAAATGATCTCAATAGCATATATATTGACCCGGTTTCTGCCTAAAGTTGTAAGGAGGGCTTCTTTCTTTACACCCTTTATCTTTACAATTCTTTTTCATTCTTCAACCCCTTCAATGCTTACCAATACGTCATAACTAGCACCTTGTTGTGATTGTTCCAGTGCTAGCTTAAGTACTTGGTCGGCATTCAGCTACGTTCACAATCTTTCTCCATCTTTCCTAGGACTTCTAATTCTATCTAGGGAATTGTCCTTGGGAAGATTCCATCGGCTCTGATGAATCATTGGACTAAAACCTATTCCTACCACCCTTTTGTCACCACATCCGTCGTGAATAAAGTGTGTTTTGGGAAAGTATAGTCACCATGAAAAATCCTTGAAAATCACTTAAGGTACTTGTGATATGAGATCAAGAGTTTTGTACCTTAGGTGTTTTGTTCATAAAAAACGCTCCCCCTTAACACGTGCTTTACACATATTAAGTTGGATTATCGTTAAGTCTTTTTCATCTTTTAGCCAAGTATCATTTGAGTCTCCTTAATCCCATTTTCTCCCCTTATCCAAAATGTTAACCATTAATATTTGGGATATTGAATGGATTAACCGGTCTTTGGGTAAAAATGAAATCGATGTTTGGCCATAGAACATGTTAATGCTCCCCCTTAAATTAATAAGGGATAGTTGTAGTGCTTTAGTATGATATATTTTGAAAGATTTAGAATCTCGTGAGAAATTCTTGAAAAATTATCATACCTTAACACTACATCAAGCCGTAAAAGCACAATATTCACAATTAAAAACCAATATAGAGTAGACCTGAAATGTACGATCCATTAGATGGATCGTTGCAGTAACTTGTGGTGCACTCCATATGGTCTACCACCAACGAACCTTTCTAAGCTCCTCATCAATCTACGTTCCCGGAGCTTTTGATCAATCTTCTTGATCACATACTTCGCCATTTGCCGATAACCCGGATGCCAGTCCTCAGTCATCTCTGGTAAAGACCCACCAGAATTAAGATGCTCCAATTTTCCTCTGACGTACAGGAGAGTCCCATCACTGTACTTATAAAGCTCTCCTACCCTCATAAACTTCATTATCCCACGGCTGTTCAAGTAGAAAATCCCGTAACTCGGAACAGTAATGCCGGTATAGGGGCATCTAGCGACATATTGAGGTAGAACTTGATTCATTGGACGGGTGAGGTTAAGCTTCCTTTGGTAGCTTTCAACTCCCAATTGAAGATCTTCAACTCGTTTCTTGATAACAATGCTTCGTGTGAACATACGAAGTGCTGTATTCAAGGCTATGCTTTCTTCACGAGTAAGATGGGTCAGTTGATCTCGGGTCATCATAAGCAACATGTCTTCGATATCTTCAAGGCGAATGATAGAAAAATCTCCCTGCTGTATTGTGTATTCTCTGTCATCCTCCCTTTTTAGGTGAATCTCCGTCACATGATGATAGCCATTCTTGGCTTCAGTTTTCAGCCCTAAAATACTGGAGATGCGAATATCGGATCTAACGTTACTTCCTGAATTGGCTAAGCAGCAACCTCTGTACGCCCTTCTGACTCGTTCGTCCCAGTGTGATGCACCTATGACAGCATACATATCATAATTACGATTTACCTTTGGGACCCAGAGTCGGTTTACCTTTTCCTCGATCCAGGGTATTGTCCCCCAGTTAGCAGCTTTCAGCAAGGTCAGGGAGGTTGCGTACGTGGATGATCCCTTGAGGAGATAATCAAGATCATAATTAACAAAGAAGTCAAGGGCAATTTGATTATCTTGAGAAGGATCAAGTGGAGGTGGAGCTCTTTCTGACTCATGAAGGCCTGGCCTTTGAACGGTATTAAGAGCTTTCAGGACCTCGTCAGCATAATACTCGTACTCCATGCGGCTTAACCTGGTTTTGGCGTGAATTCTCTTATCCTTTAGTGCTCTCGTCACCAACGATGGAGTGACCGAAGATTTATACTCATGAGCCAGAAATGCACACAAGTCTATCGGACTACGGATACGGAGATATAGAACATCTCTGTCAGCGTCTGTGATTGGATCATATTTAGCAGCTGCCGTGATCCAAGCTTGTGGTGGTGCAGTTTCATCAATCTCCAATGTGTCCGCCCAGTCCCGTGTGCTTGACTCGGGAACAGTAGATTGTGGTTCTCGTTGTAGAGGAGTAGAGACATGAACACGTGCTGGTTCTGATTCAGGCATCTCGGCGGTGTCATGAACAGGCGAGTGTTGTGCAGCTTCAGGTTCAGTTACTGATTCTGCAATCACAGGAGCAACAAAAGAACTAACAGGATTAGTGGTAACAGGTATAGAAACAGCAATAGATGTACCGGGAATCGATGACGCTGTAGTAGCATTCACATCATGGCGCCACTTGGATCGTCTTGATTCCGTTGAGGTGGATTTTTCCTTCTGCGCAACATCTTTTTGAGACTTGGTACCAGACTTAGATGGTTTCTTTGTGCTGGCGACCTTGTCCCCCGTTTCAGGCTGTTTACCATCATCATCCTCATCGTCATCCTCGTTGCTTCCCTTAGCACTCTCCTCATTTCGATCACCACCATCATCACCATCATCATCATCATCATCATCCTTATCATCATCACCATCATCGTCACCATCATCATCATCTTCTTCTTCTTCTTCTTCACCGTCACCCTCTTCTTGTTCACTATCATCCTTTTCCTCCTCAGGCAGAATGTGGTAAGGTACCACACTTCCAAACATCTTGAACAACCGATCATCCTCCGAGATAGCTTCATTGAGTGACTTGTAGAGTGTCCGTTGAATTTTAGACTTATCAAAAGATCCAACTTCCCTCATGCGAGCTTTGAGGATCTTCTTTAATTCAAAATCCGTCAAGTCATATGCAATTTTGTAGGCGGATTCGGAAGGATTGGACGACTTAATCATCAAATTATCAGCCGCGAGTTTCTTCATCTCATCACGCAGTTTTGGCATAAGGGACTCAACGGATTCTTTCACTCTCTCTTCAATAGAAGCTTCAAGTGTTTCTTTCTGCTCCTTGTATTTATCCTTCATAGCTTGAAGTCTCGTGATTCGTGCTGCATACTTATCAGCTTCAGCCTGCTTGACCTGAACTAGTTCTTCTGCATGAGCTTTACGTGTCAACTCCATCTCTGCAGCGAACTTAGCTAGCATCTCTTCTTGGGCTTTCTTGGATGCTTCTTCACTTTGAACTCGTCTAAGTAGCTCTTGGCGAAGATTATCCATCTCTTTTCTTTGATTATCCGTGTGTTTATCCAAGAGTTCTGCCATTACAAATGCAGCCATTGAAGATGATGCAGAGCTGCTCTGGGTTGGTTGAAGAGGCTCGGTTGTGACTACAGTACTGAGGATGGAAGTTATTGGAGGTGGAAGGAATGGTGTTGGCACCGGTCGGGTTGGTAATGGCTGGATTGGTGGAGGTTGAGTTACTAAAGGCTGGGTAGGTACCATGATTGTGGGAGCACCAGACTCCTTTTCAACACTTGCTGAAACAGCAATGGATGTCTCCTTCGAAGTAGAATACCGTTCAGGTGATCCCAACTCATAAATATCATCTGGCTCCTCGTACTCTTCTTCAATATTCATCTGTGCACCCGAACCACTACCGCCCGTGTCTCTCCTACTCTTTTCAATAGCTATCTTCATTAATTTTCTCTCAGCCTTGTCAAGAGTAGGATCGACATCAACATCTTCTTCGTCGTGGAGAACTAACTCATCAGCCGTGCTCTTTCCCTTCTTAGCCTCAGTCTTCTTCTTCTTGGTTTCGGGTTCAGATAAAGCAGCTGGTTGCTTGCGTTTACCTTTAATCTTGACCGTAGTAGACGAGTCTTCTCCTGTCTGAAGGCTTGCTTTTAGCTTCTTGATTTCTAGTAGCAGTAGTTTGTAATCAGCATAAGCTTTAATTTTATCCATCAGAAGATAATCGGGAATAGGACCAGGAATAACAGCACTAGATGGTCCTTCATGCCTTAGATCCACAGTGTGATCAGCCTCTTCAGTGTGATGACGACTTGCTGCACGCTTATCAATAGTGACATCATTCTTCATAAAATAATTAATTATAAGCTTGATAAACCGAGGGTAAGGAAAGAAATTAGTCTTCAGCTTCTTGTTTTGGAAGAGTTGAAAGTTAAATTCTTCCCACAGCAATAAAGCATAATCTGTTTGAGCCTTTGTACATTCCATAGAAGATGTTCATAATTGGACCACGCACAGCATCATGCCCAGATGTTTTAGGTGTAAGACATCTACTGAGAATACCCAAGATTGCTCTCCACGGTTGACCCACTCTAGCGGTGGTAAAATCAGACACAACTCGTATTTCAGGACATCCAAGAGCATCGAACATCTCCATGAGTTCGTCTTTGGTAGGATCCCTTGAAAATGACATACCTTTGGGTGTATCCCGTATTCCAAATATCTTGCGGAAGTCTGAAACGGTGAGTGTCTATTGCTTGTTGTCGAGAGAGAAGGTGATCTTGTTTGAAGTACTTTCCTTGGTAGCCCAGAATTCATACATGTAATCATATGGCACCGAAGCAGTACTCCTTAAAGCATTCTTGAAGTGAGAGTGATCAAGGATTGCTAGGGCGACTTTAAATCCATGGTGAGTGGATTTTGAAACTTGCTTCAGCTGGTAATTGTTTGGTATAAACTTGAGGGCTCTTGTTTCGGCAATTGCGGTTGCTCTAGCATCTTGGAGTGCTTGTACTGTTGGATTAGTCATCGTATCTGCTTAAGATAAGACATAAAAGGTTGATGCACAATATATATATATATATATATATATATATATATATATATATATATATATATATATATATATATATATATATATATATATATATATATATATATATATATATATATATATATATATATATATATATCTATATATATATATATATATATATATATATATATATATATATATATATATATATATATATATATATATATATATATATATATATATATATATATATATATATATATATATATATATATATATATATATATATATATATATATATATATATATATATCATTATGACTTCTAAGCATAACACATTTCAACAAGTAATTATAACAAGCAAACAACTATCAATCCAACAACCCTTCATTCGGAACTCTTCATCCGGAACTCTTTATTCGGAACTCTTCATCCGGAACTCCTTCATTCGGAACTCTTCATTCGGAAGTTCACTCGGAACTCTTCATTCGGAAGTTCGTTCGGAACTCTTCATTCGGAAGTTCGTTTGGAACTCTTCATTCGGAAGTTCGTTCGGAACTCTTCATTCGAAAGTTCGTCCGGAACTCCTTCATTCGGAAGTTCATCCGGAACTGCTTCATTCGGAAGTTCGTCCAGAAATCCTTCATTCGGAAGTTCATCCGGAACTCCTTCATTCGGAAGTTCATCCGGAACTCCTTCATTCAGAAGTTCATCCGGAACTCCTTCATTCGGAAGTTCATCCGGAACTCCTTCATTCGGAAGTTCATTCGGAAGTTCATCCGGAACACCTTCATTCGGAAGTTCGTCCGGAACTCCTTCATTCGGAAGTTCGTTCGGAACTCCTTCATTCGGAAGTTCGTTCAGAACTTCATTCGGAAGTTTGTTCAGAACTTCATTCGGAAGTTTGTTCAGAACTTCATTCGGAAGTTTGTTCAGAACTTCATTCGGAAGTTTGTTCAGAACTTCATTCGGAAGTTTGTTCAGAACTTCATTCGGAAGTTTGTTCAGAACTTCATTCGGAAGTTTGTTCAGAACTTCATTCGGAAGTTTGTTCAGAACTTCATTCGGAAGTTTGTTCAGAACTTCATTCGGAAGTTTGTTCAGAACTTCATTCGGAAGTTTGTTCAGAACTTCATTCGGAAGTTTGCTAGCCTTGTTCATCCGGAAGTCCTAAACGCACCCTATTAATGATTATTCTAAGCGCGATTGTGAGTTTTAAGGCATTCTAAGGCAACCATAGTGTTCTAATCCTAATCTGATCCAAAACCCAGCAAAAACCCCTAATCAATTAACCCTTAATTAAACACAAACCCTAAACTTGATAAGTTTGATTAACCGAATCAATTAACTGGATTAAATAGTAAATTAGTCGAATTAGAAATTAAAGAATCGATGTTTGTACCTTTTTTGATCGAATGAAACGGGTTGAGTGATGTAGACGAGAGTTTGTGAAAGCTTGAGTGTGTGTAACAATGGCGGAAATAAAAACAATGAAGAGGAGAGAACAGTAGGCACGGGGGGGGGGGGGGGGGGGGTGTTTGGTTTGACTTAGGTCAAAATTTTTTACAACTTTCACCCTTAGTCATTTTAAATCCCTATACTTTTCTTTTCTTTTCCTTTTTGGTTTATATCTCCTTTTATGCTAACATCCGTTAAGGTACTTAACAATCGTTAGTCTATCTCATTGTAATAATTATTCTAACCCTCACACAACTTAAGCATCACATCCTATTAGCAAATCTCCGAGATCTAAAGCAAGTCCTATCTCATTGAGCGAGCACAAGTCGTATTCTAAAGCAAGACCACTCATAAACCATTTAGCCAATAAATTTTCCACAAACACTTTTGAAAATCGTTTTGATGACGAAGATGATTTAATATTTTCTCCCCCTTAAACGATGACCCGTTTTCTATTTAAAGAGCTGTAGTCATTGTTTAAAGAGTCAAATATTGATGAAAACATTTCTAATTAATGTCTTGAAAAGATTGATTCGTGGTGGCAATAAGATTTCTCTTATTTTGACAAATTAATGCACTGAGACGTACACTAACTCGTGTTAGACCAAGTTGTAAAGTAAACTTGATCCCTTTGCATGATTTGGCTTGTAAATCATGCCCGAGAAAATTAATTCCCGTTGTGAGCCAACGTTTTCCAAGGAAATACGTGACTTTAATGCGAAAGACGGGTTGCAGTCTGAAATAACTACAAGCCATAATGGGCATGTTTTAAAAATGTACAACTTTTATACGGACTCTATTTATGGCGCCGTGTCAATATTGATCGATATTTCTAAAGCCGTAAATATTACCGTACTAAAAGACATGCCCGATTTAAAAAAACGAAAAATATTTTTGGTTTTTCATGATTCTATAATTTTTATGGTTTTTCTAGGTTTTATATTTTTATGGTTTTTCTTGGTTTTATATTTTTTATGGTTTTTCTTGGTTTTATATTTTTGTATTTTTCTTTTTGTGGTTTATATATATACGATAATATACATGATCACGAACAAAGGATACGTCTGAATAGTTTACCACCACTATTCAGCTGATTCTTCTGCCAATTCTTTGAGAGTCGCTGGAGAGAATGATTTCATGCCAAGCTTGTCGATCAAAAACTCGATTTGTCCTCGATCTAAGGCTTTGGTGAACATATCTGCCAGCTGATACTCAGTAGTGACAAAATACAGCTTGATCACTCCGTTCTCCACCTGCTCTTTAATGAAATGGTAGCGAATGTCGATGTGCTTGGCTCGGGAGTGTTGAACGTAGTTGCAGCAAAGGGCAATGGCGCTCTTGTTGTCACAATACATCGGGACTTTGTTGAATCCCAAACCGTAGTCAGTTAGTTGTGATCTCATCCAAAGGACTTGAGCACAACAACCGGACATGGCGATGTATTCAGCCTCCGTGCTAGAAATTGCAGCGCTTTTCTGCCTTTTTGAAGACCAACTAATCAATCTGTCTCCAAGGAGTTGCACAGACCCAGAAGTGCTACGCCTCTTGTCTTGACACCCAGCATGATCGGCATCTGCGTATGATATTAAAGCAATGGAGGAATCTTTCGGATACCATAGACCATGATGAAGTGTTACTTTGAGATACCTAAAGATCCTTTTAACAACATGTAGGTGCTTTTCGGTAGGCCGAGCCTGATACCGGGCACACATGCATACGGCAAATTGCAAATCAGGCCTGCTAGCAGTCAGATAGAGAAGGGTGCCGATCATCCCACGGTAAAGTTTTGGATCGACAATAGTCCCATTCCTATCTTCATCTAACTTGGATTTCTCCACCATTGGAGTGTCCACGGGGTCACAATTTTCAAAGTTATATTTCTTTAAAGATTCTAGAGCATATTTGGATTGATTAATAAAGATGCCTCTGGGATTCTGAGAAATTTGTAATCCTAAGAAAAATGAAATTTTTCCCATCATTGACATCTGAAAGCGTGTGGACATTATCTTCTCAAAGCGTTTTGACAATTCTATGTTAGAGGCAGCAAATATTATATCATCAACATAAATTTGTACCAGAATCATGTCGTTGTCCTCCTTGAGAGTGAATAGAGTGGGGTCCACCTTGCCTTTGGAGAAGCCTTCCGAGATGAGATATGTTGAAAGGAGATCATACCACGCGCGTGGAGCTTGTTTCAACCCATAGAGAGCCTTTCTTAAGCTTGTACACATGATTAGGAAACTCCGTGCTAACGAACCCATCCGGCTGACTAACATAGACTTCTTCCCTTAGTTCACCATTCAAAAATGCCGTCTTCACATCCATTTGATAGACGATCATGTTCATATGAGCAGCATACGCAAGGAATAGTCTAATAGCCTCCAATCTTGCAACAGGAGCAAAAGATTCTTCGAAGTCGATACCCAAGGCTTGTTTGTATCCTCTAGCAACCAATCTAGCCTTATTTTTCAAGACTCCACCCATCTCATCGAGTTTAACCTTATAAACCCACAACAAAGTAAGGATGTTAACCTTGTCAGGAAGAGGAACTAATTCCCATACTTCAAGTCTTTGGAATTCATTTAGTTCCTCTTGCATGGCTTCAATCCAAGATGATTGAGTCATAGCCTGTTGCCAGTTTTTAGGTTCAACTTCGGAGAGAAATGCATCAAAAAATAGCAATAGAGTGCACTCTCTTGTAATTGATGGCGTGTAGAGACTGGTCGATCGAGACTTCCAATGACATTCCTAATTGGGTGATCTTTTGTCCATTTGGTGCTATGTTTTTCAATCCGTGGTGGTCTGGAATGAACAATTGAAGGAGCTTCTTCTGAGGTAGACGCGGCTGAAGGGTTTTCAGGTATCGGTACACCAAAGAAAGGAAGCTCTTGTAGGTGAGCATATTCCAAATCGTGATCAATAGAATCCTCTTCAACATCATTAGGCACAAGTAAGGGTGACGATTCAGGTGTGGTTTGAGAATCACTTGGTAGAGGTGCATCCGGTTCAATGTTAATTGAAGATGCATTAGATAAAGCTTCATTAGCTTGAGCAACAACTTCAGGGATCAGAGCTATCACTACAGGTGCTGGAACTTCATCATTTGGGGGATCAAAGAATTCATCAAACAACGGTTGAAACAGTTTATCCCACTCGGGCCTTGTAGGTGGTAAAAATGATGTAGAAGTAGGATTATTGGGAACTAATCCAGAACTAATAGCACCGGTTCCCATCTCGTGAAGCGCGGGTTCAGAGCTGCGTTTCTCAGAAGCCATCGCTGTCAGCTCATCGAAATATGCGTCCATAGTTTCTACTATCTTACCAAGACGACGGTTATAAATCAGTATGCTTTCTTGGAAGGTGAGTAACCAATGAAAATACCTATGTCGGCTTTTGGTTGAAGTTTGCCCAAGTTCTCACTATTAATGTTTGGATAACAAAGAGCACCAAACACATGAAAGAAGGAAACATCGGGTTTACGATCATGTAGAAGCTCGTAAGGTGTTTTTCCATGGCGTTTCCGAATGATAGAGCGGTTTTGGGTGAAACATGCAGTAGATACAGCTTCTGCCCACAAGAACAATGGAGCGTTCGCATAAATCAGCATAGTCCTAGCAGCTTCCATAAGCGTACGATTCCGTCTTTCAACGACACCGTTTTGTTGTGGAGTACGTGCAGCGGATGTTTCATGTGAGATACCAACTTCTTCATAGTAATCACGAAGAGTCTGGTTGACGAACTCTGTTCCATTATCTGTACGAATACGGCGGACAGTAGTATTTAAACGTACCTGAATGAATTTCAGAAAAGTGATGATAGCCTTCGGTGCTTCATCCTTTGTACGTAGAAATCTAACCCATGTAAACCTGGAGAAATCATCCACAATAACAAGGATGAATTTCTTACCGCTCACACTTTCTGTTCTCATTGGCCCACAAAGATCCATATGCAAAAGATGAAGTTTTTCTTGATTGGTGTCTTCAGCTTTGGGCTTGTATGATTTCTTGGTACTTTTCCCCCTTGAACACGCGGAATATAAATGGTCCTTGTGAAATTTGAGCTTTGGAAGACCACGAACTAATTCGTTTTTAGCCAGATGATTAATAGCATCAAAGTTGAGATGAGATAATCTGCGATGCCATAACCATGACTTGGTCTTAGATGCTTTAGAGAGAAGACATACTGGAGAGGCGGCCATCATGTCTTTTAAGGACAAAGTATAAATATTTGCACCACGAGACCCCTTCAACAAATCTTTTCCTTCCAAGTTGCGGATGAAACAAGTATGTTGTCGAAAAGCAACCTCTAGGTTGGAATCACAAAACTGTCCTACTGAAAATAAATTATGACCAAGACCTTCTACATAGTATACCCTTGAAATCGTAACGTTTCCAATCTGATATTCACCATACCCCATTATCTTTGCAATATGATCATTACCGAATTTAACCGTTCCAAGAAACTTGCTGACAAAATTTTGGAGCATCGAGCGATCTCCGGTCATATGCTTTGAACAACCGGAGTCCAAATACCAGAGGATGATTTGGACCACCTGAAAATATCACCAGACGAGGACAATGTATAGGTTTCGGAATCTGAATGTTCCTTGTTATTAGCAGGTACAGATTTAATAATCTTAGATTTGCTAACTTTAGGTTTCTTAGATTTCCTAGCCTTCTTCCTAGTTGGTGGTGTAGATTCTAGTTGGCTTAAATCCTGAGTTATTTCTTCACTGATAGGCACTATAGTGGGGGCTGACCTAATTAAAGGGCGCTGTTTCCATACTTTAGTGCTAGTGTGCCTAACTAAAGGACGCTGAGACCTAACCTCAATGGATGCATTCCTAGTTAAAGGGCACATTTTTCCATCTAATGTAAAGGTCCTACCAGTGGGACGCCATTGCCATCTAACTTGGGTACGAGTTCTCCCAGTGGGATTTCATTCAAGATCATTCCTAATGGCATTCATTTCATTCACATGATCAATAAGACACAAATCATGACGTTAGGAAAACATGCACTCATTACAATTCGAACATTTCAAATTAGAATTCACAAACGGTTTAGGCTTCTGCACAGGCGCAGAGCTTTTAGTCTTAGCAACATGATTCTTTTTATTTAAATCTGACATAACATCCCTACGGTGAGCTTCTACTTTCTTCTTGATGGTACTACTAGTGGAGGGCTTGATCTTATCTTTCTTGAGTGGCGATCCTTTAGCCTTAGTAGTCTCTTTTAATCCTGTAGAAGGCAAAGTGGGAACATTAGCAACATATTTTAAAGGTGCCTTACTTGATGGTTCCAATGACGGTTTTGCTCCTGGGGTCTTATTGAATGGAGTTACAGCAATGGGTCGATTAGTGAGTAGTGCAGAACCCGGTTTTCCTATGTATTGCAAGTAGGCTAAGCAATATTGAACACGCTTAATATATTCATGAGCTGAATAATAGTAACTGCTTGAGGGATCTAACGCATACAAGTCATCTAAAATATCCCTAACAAGATCTACATGCTTAATTGCATTCCTCATATAATCTTCGTAGGTAACCGGGTTTTTCTTGTGGAGCGGGTTCTTATAAAGCACTACTGAATTGGTTGTTGGAGCACTAGAGGACGGTGCAGAGTTGGTAGCTAAGTTATTAATAACTTCTTGTCGGGTGAGAAGAAGTGTCTCCTTTAACTCGGCCAAAACCATGTTTTTGTCAATGAGCTGGATGTTTAAGTCAGAGATTTCCTCACACTTTTGGTTCAGTTGTTCAACATAAGATTGTTGCTATGCTGCATTAAAAGCTAAGCGTTCTTCTATTGAACCATAAAGAGCGGATAGTCCCTGTCTTGCCTGATCCATCTCCCCTAGAATAGACGAAAGTCTAATTTCTAAGTCCTGGTTTTTAGACTCTGCAGCCTCTAGTTCCAATTTTAGTGTTTCATTTGCTGACACATCTCTCTTTAATCTCATAATGTCTTCCTCTAATGCCTTAACTATTTCAATCATCTTGTCACTCGTCTCAACACTGTTTTCACAACCATTTGTTATCAAAAGATCCTCATTTTGAGTTTGCTGTTTTAATTCTAAAGATATGCAATGTTGTTCAAGTTGATTAAAGCGTTTTGTAAGTAAATTGTAAGAATCTTGAAGCTTTAAAAATTCAACATCAGACTCATGACAAGAATGATTATCTACCTCATTTAAAGTATCAGCAACATTTACAGAGAGAGCACAAACATCATCATATATATTCACAGCATCACATTTAATCATAGCGGATGTAAGCTCATTCGAATAATTAACATTCACAGTAGTAAGCACATCACACGAAATTACTTGGGACAAGAATCGGTCATATTCGGATAAAATCTTTTCCTTTTCAATTAATTGTAGTTCGTAAGCGGTGTCCATTTCATAAAACACTTTTTGAACTTCTGCAATTTCAAACTCAAGATTTTCCGAAAGAGATGCAAAACTTCCTTTTAGACTTACGACAAACGGATTGATCTCATTCTTAAACACCTCGTTCATGTGTTCGAAAGCCCATTCTCCGGCGTTTAGGCCATTAGAAGTTGTACATTCCAAAATGACCTTGTCAAAACTAGCAAAGTATTGATTAATCTCTTGCAAGTTTAACCATACAGTGCTAACAGGTGGAAGATCCTTTGGAATTTCCTTAGGTCCTTCCATTTTGACAAGTGTAGGAAGTGTACTAGGGTTTTCTTCATTTAACATGTAGGTTGGTGCTGTGATGAGATCTTTATCCATATGGAAGCGAATTCTAAAATCCGTTTTTGCAAGCCCCTGATTCATTTTAAAATAATCACACTCGGGATATTTTGCAAAGTTGTATGACCGATTCTCATCAACTAGATCCTTATTTGTGCGATCATCGAAAATAACAATCGGGTCTAAGACCAATCCTAATTGGGTTGCATTATAAAGTCTTGGACTATGGATAAAAGCTTGTTTTGCATACCGTGGGTTAGGGGGAAGGCCTTTTTGACGTGATAAGTTAAATTCTCTAAACGAAGCATCAAATAAGTGCACTAGTTGAGAGGCAGCGTATTATCTTAAAAGCAAATAATCTAAACTTCTAATCTTATTAGCCGCATTAATTTCCATTTCATTCTTTTTAGACTCGAGTAACTCAAAATCCGTTTGAAGTTTGTGAAAATTAGTGACCGCTAACTCTTTTTCTTTAAGTTCGTTAGAAAGATCTGCTCTTAAGGTTTCAATTTCTTACAAATGACTCATTTGTTTGTTTCGAAAATGATCATATTCAGGATTTGTTAGAACAGTGGACGAAGGAACTAATTCCAAAGTTTGAACCTTTTCGTTGCACAAAGCAAGCTCAGCAGACAATTCTTATCCTTAGCTAGGGTTTCTAGGAGTGCAGTATTCATTTGGCTAAGTAATGTAGCAGGAACCATGACCAAATCTTGTTGAGCAGGAATATGCGTATGCGAAATGGCTCCCGGTTGTGATTCACTCAAAGTCTGGGGACTCACATTGATATTACTATCAGTGATTGTCTCCTCATTTGAAAGACTCACCACCGAAGACTCATTCGGATCAGCACCCTCTTGCCCAACTTGATGTGGTTGAATACTAGTATCAGTGGTATTATCAGTGGTATTAGTAAGTACCTCAGATATTTTTTCTGGCCCAAAGCTAGAGATAGTTGCCATAAGAGCTGCCTGTGCAGATTGAAGTTCATCACAGTCTGAATCGTAAGCATCAAGATCATCTGCTTGGTATGCTGCATTCTGTGTAGTGACAACGTCTTGTTCATCAATCCCTGGATCAGCAAGAAATGCAAGCTCCTCTTCATCAAGTTCCCTTCCTTGTGCCTGAGCGTTCACCAGATAAATCTTTTCTGCAAACCATTGACCATCCCTTCTCCTCTTGGGTTTTTTGAAATCCCTGGACATGTGACCTTCTTCCTTACAGTTGTAGCATGTAATCATTCTCAACTTGCCTGTGGAATTAGCCCGTGGAGGAGTGTTGACCAATGGAGCAGGATTGACCGTGCGTGCATTGGTGGTTGATGTAGTGGGTCTCCCCTGATAGGGTTGAATAGGTTGAACCATTACCCTGCCATTCTCAATAGTAGCTTGTTGGCGAGAATTGGATGAATTCCTCAGCTGATTGTTAGTAGGAGCTGGTCCTCTAAATCCTCGTTTGCTTAATGTCCTTGTGAGATAAGCAGACATAGTGGCTAACACTTCAACTGGATCAGTTCCTTGTTTGAATTCAGGAATGGGGACTTCATCATTATCACAATACATTGCTTGGTCTTGTTGAGCTACATAAGCACTAGAAGGAATACTCATGTGGTCAGAGTAGCTTGATGGATATGCTGCATTCTCTTGATAAGAAGAATATGAGGACTGAGCATAAGGTGCAATGCTTGCTGGGTGAGGTTGTGGAGCATATTGTGATGAAGGTGCATTAAACCGATATTGTTGCTGATGTGAGGTGGGTGGTTGCGGTAGAATCGAATATTGGGGGAAGCTTGGAGTCAGGTACGGTGATGGATGATAGGCTTGGTGTCCCATGATATAAGGAGTGTTGTTGTACGACAAGCTTGGTTGATTCGCCATCAAAGCTAAAGAATCAGGGTACATACCTCGAGGCGAACGGTGCATGATCACGTGTTTCTCATGCTGCTGAAGAAATGCATAGAGTTGATCCAAATTGCACTTATGCAAATCCCTGGTTAACTTAACATCGGTAATATACTCACCCCATTCAGCTTGAGGTAAAGTATTCAAAAACTTGGTGTTAACCTGGAATGGAGCAATCACGAGATTGTATACATTCAGATCATTCATGAGAGTAGTGAATCTGAAGTAGTAGTCGTGAAGCGTTTCCCCTGGGCTGTACGCGAATCTATCAAACATATCATATAACTGACATTCCCTTTCCTGTTTGGTAAGAGACGTACCTTGTAGCAACACCTTTAGACGTTCCCATAAATCCTTTGCAACCGTATATTGACTGACCATTCGATAGATGTCATGTGGAAGAGCTTGGAGAATGGTTTGAAGAGCCTTTTCGTCTGCATCGGCAACAAGTTGTTGAGCTGGTGTAAGTTCTTCAAACTCCCGTGGTCGAGTCACATTGTTAACCACAATGGTACCATAATCAAGTGGACCATTTAGAATTGACTTGACAATAAGCCTCCCATATGTCGGTTTTCCCTTAATGTATGACATCATACGGCCTTGCAATGCTTCAAAGACTTCTTTAATGAGCATTGGAGGGCGATTATCCGTTCCCGTAATGACGGAAATATCCGTAAGTGATGTCATTTGAGGCATTAATGAATTCGGATTCATTTTGATCACTTCAAAGAGACAAAGATTATTGGTTGATCGAGCAGTGAAGTAAAGTTTGTGAGTTGTGTTGAGTTTTTGTTGTAAGAAACCAAGATTAAATCCTCTAAAAAAATCGTCAAAAAAACAGGTAAAATATCCCTTGGTTCGGAACAATTGTTGATTCGGAAGTGTTGATTCGGAAGTGTTGATTCGGAAGATTTTGGCTCGGAACTCCTTGATCCGGAACTTTTGGTTCGGAAGATTTGATCCGGAACTTTCCTTGATCCGGAACTTTTGATTCGGAAGAACTGATCCAGAACTTTCCTTGATCCGGAACTTTTAGTTCGGAAGATTTGATTCGAAACTTTCCTTGATTCGGAACTTTTGGTTCGGAAGTACTGATTCGGAACTTTCCTTTATCCGGAACTTTTGGTTCGGAAGATTTGATTCGGAACTTTTCTTGATCCGGAACTTTTTGATCCGGAACTTTTTGATCCGGAACTTTTGGTTCGGAACTTTACTGGGAAACAGAAGCTGGTTCGTGTAACAGTCGATCAAATAAATGAAGAAACAAACCCAGATTTTTACCAAATTACCCAAAAAGTTTTGTGATTTCTACTAAAATAAGTAAAACCCAATACTTATCTACTAATCCCAATCAACAAAATCACCAAAAACTCCAAGAATCAAGATAAATCTTCTTAAAGAACACTAATACAATCAAAAACTAAATAACAACACAAATCATTACCTTAAATCACCCCATAGCTCTTGATACCAAATGTAGAATATTGATAATCTTGTTAATCTATGAAGTGGGTTGAAGATTTCTAGAGAGAGAAACTAGTGAGAGAAAGTGAGAGAGAACTATGTGTTTTTCATTAAATGATAAAATGGAATAATCAACAACCAACCCCTTTCCATGGTGGAAAGGGGTATTTATATCCAAGCCACTATTGGGCTTGGGCCGACCCATGACAAGCCCATGGGTCGGTTTCTTACTTAACTAAGTATTCATTAACTACGAGCTATTACAACATTAATAATATTGTGGAGTGACCGATACTTCTAATATACGTTAAAACGTATTTCTAACATACACATTGGTCTCTTTTAGAACTGGCCTGTCGGCCTTCTCTATATCCTCAAAAGTCATGTCTCTGAAGTGAGCATCAGTCCACCTCTTGTGTCTTTTGAGCATAACCTTGTAGTGTGCCAGCCTCCCCTTCTCAGACCTCAAATACTTTTCCTTCTGAATCTGACTCATCATTCTTTCCAGATATTACTTTTGATAATTGAAAACCAAAAGAGTCAGTTCATACCTGTCTTCCAAAGGAGCATTCACCAACTCCTTTTCCCATTGGTCTAGAAATTCTTTCACATGAGGTACCCTTTCATCTAGTTCTCTATGCATGATTTCAACATGTTTAAGCATTTCTTTGGGCCTCATTTGTTGTATTCTCTGGTCTTGCATATGTAGCTCTTCTTCTTGAAGTATGAGAGCTACCTGTTCATCATGTTCTTCTTGAGCCCTTAGTTGTTCAGGCGTTTTGTGCTTGTACTTTCTCTTGGGCTGTTCAATCATCTTTCCCTTTCCTTTGTCTTTTGGATCCACTGCTGGTTTGGCTTTGGGTGCAGCTTCTCTAATTTTTATCCCCCTCTGAGTTGGTTGCCTTCTGTTCTTCCTAACAAATGTTTGAGTAATAGGTTTAGCAGTGGAAGGACTTACAGCAGGGGTATCAATTTTAGCAGGGGAAACTTTTGTAGAAGCAGGGCTTCTTCTTGATTGCCCATATTCAGCAAGGCTTGAGCAATATCTTTTGTGGCACTCCCCTTATCACTTCCGTTCTCATCACTTGCCACCTTTTCTTGTCCTAGATCCTGTCCACTAGGAAATGCATACCACTGAGTAGACTCATCTGTTTGAGGAACTTCCTCCCCTTTGGAAGCATCCTCATCTATAGAGACAATAAGCTTAGGTCTTCTCATCCCCTCAAGTGTAGCAAGTCTGGTCTCCAAATTGTTGATAACCAGACCTTGCTTTTTGACAGTTTGTACAAGTTGTGCATTTTGCTCTTTCAAGCTAATGCACATATACGTCAATTCCAAGATGGATAGTGATTTTAGTCTGCTCTCAACCCTAGGAGGAGATTACTCCCCTCTTTAAGTATCACTGAGTGAGAGAGAGGACTTACTTATGGTGTCACTATCCTGCTCATCCCTTGGGGATGAGACAGTAGTGGCAGCCAAACCCCTAGTGTGCTCCAACCTTTTGGAGACTCTCCTCTCTGCTAATTTGGAAGATTCACCAGGAAAGGGAGACCTGGCAAACCTGGTTTTGGTTCTCCTTTCATGTTGTGGATTGACAAGGGGAAGTTGACTGGCAGGGGTCTCTAGCAGGGGCATCAGCAAGAGGGGCTTGGGCTGCTCTTGGTTTGGAACAACTTCTCTTCTGATCTGGTCCATCATGATTGGTGTAAGGGGAACTTCCCTGCCAGAAAACTGTAATGTAGGTGCTGCAAGAGTTGTGAATAATTTGGTTGCATGGGGGTTAGCTTCAAAATAGTCCTTGTGACGAATTTTACCATGTTGCCTCATATCCAACAAAATTTCAACAAACCTTGGATACATACAAAATTTTGAATGACTTGAAACATTTTTAACCATTCTTTCAAAAATCATTTGAGAAAAACAATATTTTCTACCTGTTGCCAAGCAAATCAGGGCAGAACCAACTTGACTCCTAAATTCATTAAAAGCAGTAGTTTTTGATGATAAGCATTGCAAAATAGTGTGAATTAAAAACTTCCAATAGGGTGCAAACTGGCCTTTAGCAAATTTACATTTTTGATCAGCAGATATGTTGTACCTAAAGTTTGTAAGACCCTCAAAAATTTCAGCCTCTTTGAAAGCAACCATCCCACCCTCATCATTCAAGACTAATTTGTTTCGAATGGAGGCAGGTGTAACCACCTTGGGATGACCATCAACAAGGCTTTTAATTGTTACCTCTCTATTCACTGTTTCAATCTTGGCATTAGACCAAAACTGGTAAATGTATGAGTTGTAAATTCTAGGATTGATGAGAAGTGCTACCCTAAAATAACAAGATTTTAGGAAAGCAACAACATCAGTAAATTCAGCAGGCTCTTGTGATAAAAGAGCAATCTGATTATGGTTAGCAGCAATTTTGAGAGTCGAGGAAGACATTTTAAGAGTAAAAAGGTTTATGTTTGTGAAAACTTAGTGGGATTTGATCGAAAGAGTGAGTTAGGACTGCTGGTTAAGGGAATTGAGTTTATATAGGCGTATTGAAGAGCTGTGATTGGACCAAATTTTCAAATTGCAAAAATATCAGAGATAAATCTTGATAAGAAAGTATTTTATTTGAAATAATAAAGAGAAGGTTACCAATCAGCGAAGAAAACGCCTTAAATATCTTTTGAAAAGAATAAAATATTCCCTAACCAAAAAGTTAGCAAGCAGGCCCAACGGCTATTAGCAGGGCAACGGTATTGTCGGTCAACGGTCAAACAGGGGAATGTTTTGCAAAGCAGGGGAAAGTTGTATTAGCAGGGGTATCAAAAGTTAAAGCAGGAGAAACTTTCCTAAGGGTATTAGACTAATCCTGAATAGATCAATGCTAAATAGCTCTGCTCTAATGCACACCCTTTTAAAAACAAGTTAGATACATAGAAACTCAAGAGTCCTCCATTCAGCAAAGTTCCAAACAGAAAAAGTTAACACATAAGCAATCATGCACCTGGTCAACCCAAGAAAATAAGCATACCCCATACTCCATCCCTACCATTTCCTTACTATAGTTAGCTGGTCTTAGCAATATGCACTAATAATTTTAATTTAGACAGCAAGCTGCTCAATAAAGAATTTTAAGTACACATTACAGTGCCTCAAGGTTTCAGAACTCTAACAGGCCTTGCAGCCAGTCTTCATTGTCCAAACCCCTATTCACCAGTGGATATGATCTAGAACCATATATGAGTATCCTAAGGATAACCTAAATCCTAAAGGTGTGACCTAACCTCCCCTAAAACATAGACCATATACTTGATCCTCCCATAATATAGTATGCTCTATTTGGATCTCTGCATTGTTAGTCTAAAAACCACATATAAGCACTTTAAAAGGAACAAAACCTAACTTAAGAGAAACACTCTTAGCAGGAAAAAATGCCTTAGTAGGGGGATGAACACCAGCAGGGGGATCTTTGTTCAAAAGCAGTGGAATGAAAAATAATGGAAAAAGTGACTAACATATGTACAACAACAGCAATAAAGCAATCCTGAATATACAAGACAAATTAGACATCAATTTTTAGGGAGTGACCATTCCAATAATTGTAACCAAGTACCGAAACCTCCCCACATCAAAAGCTTTTGTCAAAAGATCAGCAACATTAAGTTCTGTATCAATTGCCTCTGGGACAATCAATCCTTTTCCAAAATAATCTCTAATAAAATGAGGTCTGATTTCAATATGTTTAGTCTTGCTATGAAAAACAGGATTTTTAATAATGCAAATTGTGCTGTTATTGTCAATTAAAATCTTGGTTTTAAGAAAATTGTACCCATAATCAAGCAGCTGGTTCTGAACCCAAAGAACTTGTCCACAACATGCAGCAGCTGCTACATACTCAGCTTCAGTTGTGGATGTGTCCAGAATAGTCTGCTTTTTACACTGCCAAGATATAAGCCTGCTTCCCAAAAACTGACATCCACCTGTCGTAAACTTCCTATCATTGTTGTCACCAACATAATCACTATCTGAATAGGATACCAACTCAAATGGTGACTCCTTGGGATACCAAAGTCCTAAAGTTGGATGACACTTCAGATACCTAAAAAATTTCTTCACAGCAAACAGATGACACTCTGTGGGTGCCACTTGGTATCTTACACATAAGCAGACTGCAAACATGATGTCAGGTCTTGAAGCTGTAAGGTACATGAGAGATCCAATCATGGACCTATAGTTCCTAACATCAATAGGCTTTCTAGGGCCATCTTTGCCCCAAGGATGCTCCTTATCCATTGGAGTGGAAACTTTCTTTCCTTCACACATTCCAAACTTCTTCACAATTTTAGCAACATACTTGTCTTGTGAGATAAAGATCCCATCTTTCCTCTACTGAACTTGTAACCCCAAGAAGAAGTTGAGTTCACCCATTGCACTCATTTGAAATTTATCCTGCATCAACTTGGAAAACTCTTTGCTAAGCATAGAGTTTGTGGATCCAAAGATGATGTCATCCACATATACTTACACCAGAAGAAAGTCACCCTTTTGTTTCTTAATAAACAGGGTCTGGTCAATTTCCCCCCTGTTGAAGCCATTATCCAACAGGTATTTAGAAAGAGTTCCATACCAGACCCTAGGTGCTTGATGAAGTCCATACATAGCCTTCTTCACCTTGTACACTTTGTTTGGGTGTTCTGGGTCTTCAAATCCTGGAGGTTGCATAACATAAACTTCTTCATCAATGGTGCCATATAAAAAGGCACTCTTAACATCCATTTGATATACTGTGAAGTCCATGAAGGAAGCATAGGCCAGAAACAATCTGATGGCTTCAATTCTGGCTACTGGAGCAAAGACCTCTTCATAATCAATACCCTCTTCTTGAGTATATCCCTGTGCTACCAGTCTTGCTTTGTTTCTGACTACAATGCCCCTCTCATCCTTTTTGTTCCTGAGCACCCACTTTGTCCCAATGGGCCTTGCCCATTTTGGACAATCTACCAGAATCCATACTTTTTGGATGTCAAATTGTAGGAGTTCTTCTTGCATAGCTTCAACCCAGCTTGGATCATTGAGAGCCTGAAAGATCTTCTTTGGCTCTTCTTGTGACAAAAAGGCAGTAAACAGACAACATTGCATATTGTCATGGTTAAACTTCATAGTAATGTTGGCAATGAAGTTGTGTTCCTTTGCTGAATACCTTGTTTGTTTAGGAGTCTCAAGATCACCTATGATTTGTGATTGGGGGTGATCTTTATTGACTCTGTAGGTAGGCTGCATGCTCATGATTACTTATGTTTCATCCTCTTCTAAATTAGGATTTATAGTGTTATCTTGATTGGGAAAGAAATCCTCAAATGAGCCTCCAAATGATACTGCATGACTGAGGGATGGATGCTGATGAGCTGAGTGCAGCTCTAAATAACTTGGACCTCCATTCCTATTTATTCTACTTCCACTGCTGGATATGAGTGGACCAAAAGTGATAGGTGAAGATGAGGAAATGAGAGGGGATTATCTTTTTTCATCATTAACATCATTGACAACTAGTTCTTTAACAGCAGGGGAAACATTTGGTCTAGCAGGGGAATCCTGGATTCCACTGCTTTCAGCCATTCCCCTGCTTTCAAGAATTGACTTAGCAGGGGAAGGGATTGACTGCTCCTTCCTTTGAGATTTGTCATCTTCTTCACCTGTTTTTGTAGCAGCATCATATATGGGAAACAATGAGGGTACAGTCATGTACCTCATTGGTGGCTTCTCCACAGTAGTTGGTTCTTTTGTACCTGAAATGTTAGTATTCTACAAAGCAACAGGCACATAATTCATAGATTTTGAAAGTACTTCAATGTCAAAGAACCAACCAGGACCTGTTTGTACATCTTTAGGCTTGTCTTCAAGAAAATCTACATGGAGATTTTCTGTCACTTTGCTTGTCTTCTTGTTGAAGACCCTATATCCCTTGCTGTTTAATGAATAACCTATAAAGTACCCATCATCCCCTTTTTCATTGAACTTGCCTAAATTGTCAATTGTGTTCATAATGATCACATGACATCCAAATGGTCTGAAGAAGTCAATCAAAGGGGGTCTGCCATTGAACAGCTGATAAGGGGTCTTGTTATGTGCCTTTACCACCAAGGCCATGTTTTGAACATAACAAGCAGTGGCTACAGCTTCAGCCCAAAAGATAATTGGAAGCTTGGAATCAGACAACATAGTCCTTGCAGCTTCAATAGGTGTCATGTTTCTTCTTTCTGCAACTCCATTTTGTTGAGGTGTTCTTGCTATACTGTATTCCCTCCTTATTCCTTTGTTTGTGCAGAAAGTGTCCAACTTCTTGTTTCTGAACTCACCATCATTGTCTGATCTCATAGTTACTACCTTCATACTTTTAGAAAGTTCAATCTAATTGATAAAGTGTGACAACCGTGGTTTTGGGTTTGTCACTTGGTCTTACTTGTAGGTTATTTTATGTGTGCTTACTTGAATTGTGTGTTTACGTGTTTATTTTGTGTGAACGAGGTTGGTGTGGTTATCGTTTATGAGTATAGAGTACTCATAAGTAAATCGAGGAACGGTTATTTCATGTTCATGAGCTCACAAGTGGTGACTATGAAATGAAAAGGGTGATATTGTGGTGTTTACGTATACGTATAAGTATTATAGTAATAGTGTTTTTTTTAGGATTTACGGTTTAGCATTTAGAGGTCTCGGGTGAGGTAATTATCCAAAAGAATATTTTTCGGGATGGTTTTAAGTCATTTAGGACTTATTTATAAAGTTTATTTAAGAATTTGAGATTTTTTTTAAAAGTGTATATTTTACGTCTTTTACGGTAAAACGCGTAAATTTGACTAGTTTTACGGTTTTGAGGTTTTGGGAGTTTTAGGAGCTGAAATAAATTAAGGTAAATTAAGGTAATATTAATAAGATATTAATTAACAATAAAAAGAAAAAAAATAAAGAAAAAAACGAAATTAGGGGTGTTTGGGTCGGTTTAGAAGAGAAAAAAAAGGAAAAAAAGGAAAATATTTAAGGAAAGTGGGCTTTGGGTTGGACTAGGATTCACTCATACCCTATATAATGTATATACTAAACCAAATTCATTATTTTTCTCCTGGAGATGAAGGAAATTCGTGAGTCTTATAAAAAAATTAGGGTTTTTCATAAAATTTGGGGGTTTTCATAAATCCAAGGTAAATCTTCAAATCCCTTTTTAATTAAATTGTTTTTATGTTTAATTAATCATTCTTATGATGGATTTAGGTTAGGGTTTAATATAAAAACAGTAAATTAATGTTGTAATAATCATAATATAATGATTACATGGGTTATGGCTTGTAATTAGAGGGATTAGGGTTAATTAATGAGGTTGATTTTGTTAAACCCGTTTTTAAAAACTGGGCAGAATTTCGAGTCAATTGTTTTGATCATATCTGGAGTTCTAGGAACATTCAAGATGCGATCAAACTAGCCCTGAAAAGGTATTTGAAGTGGCTTTCCAATGCAAGAAACGAGAACTAAATTGGAGGTCGGTAAGTGGGTCAAAAACAGGTTACAACAGTCGGAGGTCAAAACAGTTTTGAATTCAGCATGTTTTCTTTTTAAGTTTTGGGTTGTTTGGGGTACTTAGGGTTGCATTGGGATCTTCTCACGAATGTGAGAGATGGTTTATATATTGTAGTAAGTATCTGCACTTGGGCTAAGGTTGTGGTTTGGGGTAAGACCCCTTAATGGTAACAAACTTTTAGTACGTTTAAAATCAGGAAATCTGGAATGACAAAAGTAGATATATGTATATCGGGGCCTTAACAGTAGCTTTAAGGTTAGGGCAAGTGGGAGGTGTTAGCCAACATATGTAAGGGTATGAATATTCCTTTTACAGAAACTATGGGTATGTTTAAGTGGACATTTGACTTAAAGTTTTGAGACCTAAAAATTGGGACTGTTTTGTGTAAAATATGAACGGGATAGTTATTAAACTTAACCAAGTTAAGGACTTGTTAAGGAAGGGTAATGGGGTGTTTAGAGTTATAAATGGGGTATTTATATGAGAGGAGGTTAGATGTCCATCATAGGTTGATGATCCATTTTAGAGGTTGGTTCATGAATTGATTTATGTGTTTTTGGATTATTAGCTTGGGGCTAGAGCAAGGACTTTGGAAAAGCAATCAGGTGAGTTCATAGTCCCATTTTACTACGTTTTTAAATGTTTTTTTCCAGTATGGGATGGAGATGACACTTGTAATGTTCTTTAACATGATTTAGTACTATGTTATAAAATGTGTGGACATAAATGTGTTATTGTGTGACTTGAGTGCTTATGTGTTCTCATATGTGCTTTGGTACGTGTTCTGCTATGTGAATCTTGTTTGGATTGTGATTGGCTTTGGTACATAGATGTATGGGCGTCTATGGGACCAGTTGTGATGTGTGTGGAGCGTGGGGCACGATCCGTCCTGAGTACTTGTGCATCGTCTCTTCGGAGGCAAGATATCTCGACGGGGATATAGTTCATCTTCCACAGGTGGTGTGGGAAAGATCCGGATAGTGTGGTGTGTGTTCTTGTGCGTGTGACGGGATACTTCTTGATTGTTATAATGTGATTTGTGAATTGTAGATTTGATTGGTACTTGGCTTGAGTTTTGTTGTGGATGCATGTAGCATGATTATCACATTATGGTCCATTACTATAAATTGTTTTTCTTCAACTTATTTACAGCAGATGTCAAGGTTTCTTATGATGTTCTAGATAACTTAAACCTATGTTCTCACCAACTTTATGTTGACAGATTTTAGTGTCATTTTCAGGTGAGGTAGTTGTGCAAGATGATGTTAGAAGTGGCTAGAGTATAGAGGCTGCTAGGATTGCATTTGGAGGAATCCCTTTCCTCTTAGATTTTATTTTGTGTTTTGATTAAGTGAACGTTGTGGTACCTATATGTTTGATGTTTGTTTATTTGTATGTCTTTGGTAAGAGGTAGGCCTGTTACCTACTTACCTAGACGCATGCATTGTTGAGATATTGTCACGACATTTGTGTCGCCATCTATGATATTTCAATTTCATTTAGTTCTCTCTATAGACACGCTGTTGTTGTGATGATATCCATACGTCGCGCCCCATATTCCGCCATGGTGGGGTGTGACAGAATGGTATCAGAGCCAATGGTTATAGAGAATTAGGTTGCCTAGTCGTGTAGCCTAGTCTATAGCTTAAGGGTCCCTGCATATAGGCGTCATAGGAGTATGTGTGCATTTTATAGTAATTGATGTGTTAGAATATTATTTATTCAGTATTTGTTAGGTTATGAACTACTATGGTTCATACTTAACTACATGTTATTTTCTTTACGAGTTGTGATTAGTGCGGGTGGAACCATGGTCGTATACGCTAGTCATTGTTGGATTTCGCTTAATTATGTTTTCATGTTCTTTATACATTTCGAATTTTGTCTACGCTGGTTCAGCTGGACTACGAGTTTATGTGTTTCGTGCATTGGCTATGTTATTTTAATACATGGGGTTTTGGATCTTATCTTGTGTGGTTATGTGCTTGTGAGTTGTTGGATTATGTGTTATGTGTAGTATTAATTTCTTATAAGTGTCATCATAGGAGGGAGTACAGTGGTGAAAAGGAACAGGTATAATTATGGAGGCCTACATAATTATACATGTGCCACAACACCAATGGATTCCTAAGTATGGTTGCATGAAAGAGGGTTAATACGTGCTTGTAATAGTATATGTTGGATGGATTTGAGTGTATGTACGCTTATGCCTATGTATGTAAAATTATTTTCTACTTACCGGTTGTATTCTTGGGATGGTTGCTAGCTCGTTTCTCTTTGAGATGTTCAACTTCTGTAGTAGCGCATTTCTCGGGTCCTCATTTCACGTGTTTGTTTGTACGGTACTTTTGGCGTGAAGGATTTTGAGATGGTGGAGATTTCTTTTTGGGGTAACGATGTCTTTTGTTTCGAGTTATACATGGTAAAAAAAATATAGAACTTGCAAATTGAAAAAAAAAATAGTTGTTGGAAGTCGATGAAATAAGGAAGTGTCGAAAACGTGTTTGAAATAAGGTGGAATATAATCTTTTTTTTAACATATAAGCATGGCCTTTTTATTCTAAAATATTTTGGTTTTGATCACCTAAAGTTATTGTTCTTTAGTTAGAATTCTTGTTCTTATTAACTTAAATATGTTAAATCATGTGTTAATCATATGATGGGTAAGAGTTTAAATTTTCTAGAATTAAAATAAATTAGACCTTGAATTTTGTAATTAATAACGGGTTTTTTTTGGGTTTAAAAATCGTTTTTTTTTGGTATAAATCGGAGTAGGCAGAAACTGTCGCTAAACTGTCAAAATATGTCGCTAACTGTCAGAAACTGTCGCTAATGGCTAGGCAGATTTTGAGAAAAATCGTTTTGGTCATAACTTATTCGTTTTTAAAGGCTTTTGGGTGATTCAAAAGCCTAAAATTATGTACTCGGAACATACTTTTCAAATATTCAGAAAGTTTCGTAATTGGAAGTCAGTAGCTTGGTCGAATTAATTGTACAAGTGTTGAGTTCGAGGTTAATTTTCGGACAATATGGTTTAAACTCGTGTTTTGGGTATTTTGCGGTAATGAACACTTGGAGGGTTAACATAGAGATGAGTTGGGAAGGAATTTGAGAGTTCTTTAGACCTTATTATACGTGGTTATATTTTGATGAGTTTTGATTTATGGTATTTATGAGTAAGACTGAAATCGGGGTGACAGTGTTAAACCCGTTGAGTTATGTGACGGCTCCTAACTTGGTTTCAAGACAGTTCTTGTCTGATGAGTTGTGAGATTTAGTTAGGTTGGTTACATAACTTTATGGTTTTGATAAGTTTCCTCGCGGACGGTTAAGGCTCATGTGTTGTTGGTTGAGATTATTTTCGTGTAAACTGAGTTCACGTTTGAACGTGAAGGTTTTATCAGGGATATGCATCCTCGTTTGTTTGTTGAGAATAAGTTTGAGTTTGGGAGTGAATCTCGGGACGAGATTTCTATTAGGAGGGAGTGATGTGACAACCGTGGTTTTGGGTTTGTCACTTGGTCTTACTTTTAGGTTATTTTATGTGTGCTTACTTGAATTGTGTGTTTACGTGTTTATTTTGTGTGAACGAGGTTGGTGTGGTTATCGTTTATGAGTATAGAGTACTCATAAGTAAATCGAGGAACGGTTATTTCATATTCATGAGCTCACAAGTGGTGACTATGAAATGAAAAGGGTGATATTGTGGTGTTTACGTATACGTATAAGTATTATAGTAATAGTATTTTTTTTAGGATTTACGGTTTAGCATTTAGAGGTCTCGGGTGAGGTAATTATCCAAAAGAATATTTTTCGGGATGGTTTTAAGTCATTTAGGACTTATTTATAAAGTTTATTTAAGAATTTGAGATTTTTTTTAAAAGTGTATATTTTACGTCTTTTACGGTAAAACGCGTAAATTTGACTAGTTTTACGGTTTTGAGGTTTTGGGAGTTTTAGGAGCTGAAATAAATTAAGGTAAATTAAGGTAATATTAATAAGATATTAATTAACAATAAAAAGAAAAAAAATAAAGAAAAAAACGAAATTAGGGGTGTTTGGGTCGGTTTAGAAGAGAAAAAAAAGGAAAAAAAGGAAAATATTTAAGGAAAGTGGGCTTTGGGTTGGACTAGGATTCACTCATACCCTATATAATGTATATACTAAACCAAATTCATTATTTTTCTCCTGGAGATGAAGGAAATTCGTGAGTCTTATAAAAAAATTAGGGTTTTTCATAAAATTTGGGGGTTTTCATAAATCCAAGGTAAATCTTCAAATCCCTTTTTAATTAAATTGTTTTTATGTTTAATTAATCATTCTTATGATGGATTTAGGTTAGGGTTTAATATAAAAACAGTAAATTAATGTTGTAATAATCATAATATAATGATTACATGGGTTAGGGCTTGTAATTAGAGGGATTAGGGTTAATTAATGAGGTTGATTTTGTTAAACCCGTTTTTAAAAACTGGGCAGAATTTCGAGTCAATTGTTTTGATCATATCTGGAGTTATAGGAACATTCAAGATGCGATCAAACTAGCCCTGAAAAGGTATTTGAAGTGGCTTTCCAATGCAAGAAACGAGAACTAAATTGGAGGTAGGGAAGTGGGTCAAAAACAGGTTACAACAGTCGGAGGTCAAAACAGTTTTGAATTCAGCCTGTTTTCTTTTTAAGTTTTGGGTTGTTTGGGGTACTTAGGGTTGCATTGGGATCTTCTCACGAATGTGAGAGATGGTTTATATATTGTAGTAAGTATCTGCACTTGGGCTAAGGTTGTGGTTTAGGGTAAGACCCCTTAATGGTAACAAACTTTTAGTACGTTTAAAATCAGGAAATCTGGAATGACAAAAGTAGATATATGTATATCGGGGCCTTAACAGTAGCTTTAAGGTTAGGGCAAGTGGGAGGTGTTAGCCAACATATTTAAGGGTATGAATATTCCTTTTACAGAAACTATGGGTATGTTTAAGTGGACATTTGACTTAAAGTTTTGAGACCTAAAAATTGGGACTGTTTTGTGTAAAATATGAACGGGATAGTTATTAAACTTAACCAAGTTAAGGACTTGTTAAGGAAGGGTAATGGGGTGTTTAGAGTTATAAATGGGGTATTTATATGAGAGGAGGTTAGATGTCCATCATAGGTTGATGAACCATTTTAGAGGTTGGTTCATGAATTGATTTATGTGTTTTTGGATTATTAGCTTGGGGCTAGAGCAAGGACTTTGGAAAAGCAATCAGGTGAGTTCATAGTCCCATTTTACTACGTTTTTAAATGTTTTTTTTTCCAGTATGGGATGGAGATGACACTTGTAATGTTCTTTAACATGATTTAGTACTATGTTATAAAATGTGTGGACATAAATGTGTTATTGTGTGACTTGAGTGCTTATGTGTTCTCATATGTGCTTTGGTACGTGTTCTGCTATGTGAATCTTGTTTGGATTGTGATTGGCTTTGGTACATAGATGTATGGGCGTCTATGGGACCAGTTGTGATGTGTGTGGAGCGTGGGGCACGATCCGTCCTGAGTACTTGTGCATCGTCTCTTCGGAGGCAAGATATCTCGACGGGGATATAGTTCATCTTCCACAGGTGGTGTGGGAAAGATCCGGATAGTGTGGTGTGTGTTCTTGTGCGTGTGACGGGATACTTCTTGATTGTTATAATGTGCTTTGTGAATTGTAGATTTGATTGGTACTTGGCTTGAGTTTTGTTGTGGATGCATGTAGCATGATTATCACATTATGGTCCATTACTATAAATTGTTTTTCTTCAACTTATTTACAGCGGATGTCAAGGTTTCTTATGATGTTCTAGATAACTTAAACCTATGTTCTCACCAACTTTATGTTGACAGATTTTAGTGTCATTTTCAGGTGAGGTAGTTGTGCAAGATGATGTTAGAAGTGGCTAGAGTATAGAGGCTGCTAGGATTGCATTTGGAGGAATCCCTTTCCTCTTAGATTTTATTTTGTGTTTTGATTAAGTGAACGTTGTGGTACCTATATGTTTGATGTTTGTTTATTTGTATGTCTTTGGTAAGAGGTAGGCCTGTTACCTACTTACCTAGACGCCTGCATTGTTGAGATATTGTCACGACATTTGTGTCGCCATCTATGATATTTCAATTTCATTTAGTTCTCTCTATAGACACGCTGTTGTTGTGATGATATCCATACGTCGCGCCCCATATTACGCCATGGTGGGGTGTGACATAAAGTCTGCCGTGTCACTCTTTTCAAACAGAAAGAATGTCCATGTGAACCTTGAAAAATCATCAGTAATTACCAGGCAGTACCATTTCTTCATTATGCTTGCCACAGAAGTAGGACCAAACAGATCCATATGCAGTAATTCCAATGGATTGGTAGTGGACATGCTTGTTTTTTACTTGCAAGAGGCTCTGTGTTGCTTCCCTTTCAGACAAGCAGCACAAGTATGATCATTGGCAAAGGACTTGGAAGGAAGACCATGAACAAGATTATACTTGACCAGCTTGTTCATGTTCTTGAAGTTAAGATGACCAAGTATTCTATGCCATTTCTTGCATTCATCAACTGATGCTTTGGCAATGAAACAGTTTTCATTGTCTTGAAGAGAGATGTCCTTTAGATCAACTGTGTACATATTCTTTTGTCTTGGAGTTCTGAGCTCAATATGAGTGCTTGGTGGTAAAACAAACTCCTTCCCTAACACAAGACATTCAGTATCAGTAAACAGGACAAAATTCTTGTTATCAGTCATCTGGGACACACTGAAGAGATTGTACTTTAGCTCTTTCACTAAGTAGACATTATCAAATGTCATCCCATTAGTGACAATAGTTCCTTTTCCTGTGATTGTTCCATGCCCATCTCCAAAAGAGACACCATCATTGTCATGCAGGGGAACAAAGTTAGACATATAGGATTTATGTCCAGTCATGCTCCTTGAGCATCCACTATCCCAATAGGCTCATTCCTGGTATGCTTTGTCACCTGCAAAAAGAAAAACAATTTAGTTTCTCTTGGGGATCCAAGCCATTACAGACTTGGATCTACCTCGTGTATCAATGTAAGATAACTTGTCAAAGACTAGAGATACACCATTGGATTGAGTACCCCTTTGGGTACCCAAAACCAACGAGCTGAGGCTTTCATAGCTTTTCCCCATCTTCCCATGTTTCTAGAGGGCAAAACTTTGCTAGCAGGGGATACCCTAGACTTAGCAAGCGAATCCCTATGCTTAGCAGAGGGAACACATCTTTTGTTTTGGCCTCTATTGGTGTGTTGGTAGGGTCTATAAACAGATTTATATGCAGTATGAGGTTCTGGTTTGGTCATGTAAGAGCTATACTTGGGACATGCATCATTCACCTTTCTTAGTGCAGGAACTACATACTTATCAGATACCTTGTTTCTCAAAGCAGGGGCAACGTACTTAGCAGGGGAAAAATATTTTGCCCCTGCATTCAAAAGAATGGCTTTTGGTTGCATATTCTTTAAAGGATTTGCAGCCACCACTTCCATTGGTGCCTGACAGTCTTGATAAGTGTGATCAAAATTGCCACATGTGAAATAAGGTTTGGTGTTTTCACAAAGTCCTCTCCTAATTGATGAGACTTATGGTCATTCCAATTCCTCTGATTACCTCTAATAGGCCTATACATACCAGCGTATTTAACAGTAGTCTTAGAGGGCTTTGATCCTGATTTAGATCTGTTGGAGGTTCTGGATGAACTACTCTTAGAACTTGAATCACTTCCAAATAATCCTTCTCTTGAAAAGAGAACAGGGTTATCGATTTTCCACTGTTTTAAAGCAATTTGTTCCTTTTCAAAGTCCCTAACAGCACTAGTTTTCACTAGTGGTTCTTCTGTTTCTAGATTATTTGGTATGTATGCATTTAAGTTAAATTCAAATCTTTCTGCTTTTTGAAACAAGAAAGACCAGTCCAAGACAAGTCTTTTCTAGGCATGGGTGCATGTATATTGGCAGGTGGTGGTGGAATAGTAGCATGCTCATTTTTGACACCAAAACCTGTATTGTCCCTAAGAGACTGCCCAATTTCAACTGCTTTAGTTAAATCTTTAGAAGCTTTTCCAAAATTTTCAACAGTTTGTTCATCTATCTTCTTGTTAGATCTAAAAACTTCTAATTTAGCAGTTAATTCCTTAATGGAATCATTATTTTCTTTAGCATCTCTCTCTCTAATACGACAATATGATCTGTGTAATCATTTTCTCTTTGTTTATACTCTCTTATGGTGGACTCTAACTGTTCTAAAGCACGTTTGTAGTTATCAAGGCCATTATCACAATTAATGTAATCAACTTTTAACTTTTTTATTTGATCATTCAATGACTCAGTATTTTTTCTACAAGCTTTAGTACAATATGAATCATCATATACCTCATTGTCTGAACTAGAGCTTGACATAGCCATAAGAGCAAAATCTTCCTTTTTCTATTCAACAACTAATGCTTGATTTCTTACAACACTCTCTGTCATAGCACTCCAGTCCCATCCACCTGCTCCATCTATCCCTTGCATGGCTACCATAGCCTTAACACCAGAATCATCATCCCTGTTTTCCTTCCTATAGCTGCTTCCATTCTTTGGCCCTCTGCACTCCCTAGTAAAATGGCCTTTCTTACCATAGTTGTAGCATTCTACCTTTGTTTTGTCAAATCCAGCTACATCAGAGGATTAATGGAAATATTCTTCCCATACTTCTTATAAAATATGTTGGCCCTCATGCTGAGTAGAGCCATGTTCCACTTAATGTCCATCTCCTCCAGTCCCTGCTTGCTGATTTGATTCAGATCTTCATGTAACACAGTAGATCCTTGAGATCCTTGAGATGCTATGAAAGCACAAGCAGTATCAAGACTGAAGGTTGCAGGCCTTTCTTCATCATAAGATGGTCCAGACCTTGCAGCAGGGGAATGATTAGCAGGGGAAACTTCAATCCCACTGCCTTTAGAGATCCCACTGCTGTGAGATATAAATGCCATGTTAGTAGGGGGATCAGTAGTTCCACTTGAATTTGTGGGAATAGTACCTAATGCCTTCATCTCATTGATCACTGGCTCAAAGACCTTCAGGTTGTTGTAGATGTCATCAATGTTTTTATCATCAATGTCATCTCTGTTTTGCCAAATGGCTTTGTAGACAAACCATTCCTTTTGTAGACTATTGAGGAATCTAGCATTCACTTGTTCTCTAGATACCTTAATATCAAAGAATTCCAATTGAGCAACAAGATCTTGAAGCCTATTGTAGATTGAACCAATTGCTTCATCACCATTTGCTTTGAAAGAAGCAAACTGGTCTATCATCTGATTCTTTTTCATCTTCTTGGTTGCTTCATTTCCTCCAAATGTATTACCAATAGCTTCCCAGAGTTCCTTAACCGTCTTATACTTTTTGACCCTTAGCTGATGTCTATCAGGTAGAGCCAACAGCAAAGAACTGTGAGCCCTGACATCATGCCTTCTTGCTAGTATCTCCTTGTCAGCAAGAGCAGCAGTATCTCCTCTTAGAACTTGAATCTTGTCAGCAATAGCAAAGATCATGTTGAATCCAAGATCTTTAGACTCAAATAGTAAAAACCATTTTATCTAGGATGATCAACATTCATATGAATTAACATAGCAGAATTGAATGATAATCATGAACAAGATGTTTAAGAGACGATTAATTCCCAAAAGGATTTGTATTAATCATTAACACAAATCACTCTAGGTGTGTATACATTGAATCCCACACCTATAGATCATAATAGCAGTAGGTTACATTTTGTATGTTGGAACTGGTGATTAAAACCTACGTTTGGTGGTTCCTTTTATAGATTAAGGAAACCAGGAATACATGGAAACTAAATAAGATAATAATGACTAAATCAAAACAGAAATATTCATTCTTATCACTACTTTGACCAAATCTCCATATTTTATCATATATGGCAGGGGGAACTCCAACAGTGGGAACTCCAGCAGGGGAATCTTCAAGCAGTGGGATCTTGTGCTAGCAAGGGGGAACTCTCTTGTATTTTGTCCACCAGCTTGAAGTTTCTCCTAATGCCATATTTGGTCCTTCTTGTTTCCATGGTGATTTGACTCATCAACTTTTGACCCAACAATCTTCCCTTAGTTGATGATGTCAAAACACTTCCCCTTAATTATACAACACCAAAGATCAACAGTCTAAACATTCTCTGTAGACACTTCCCCTTTTTGACATGATCAAATAGGGGTCTTCTATGTGAACAACCTTGATTTTCAACTACTACTAACCAATATCATACATCAAACCCAAGTATTCTACTTTTCAAAATACCCTCCATGAAGCACATAGGCAATCTCCTCCTAATAAAAAATGATTTTGAGCAGTAGATACTCACACTAGTTGTAGTAATACTAATGAGCAGTAGCAAAAATCTTCACCTTGACGTCATATGTGAATGACTAACACTTTATCATATGAGCTTCCCCTAAAATTGTGCTAGTCATTGATGAATCTTCAAATCTGTAGTCTTTATGTAATGATTACATATAAAGAAAACTGATTATAACTTACTTGATGATGAAGAAGAATAACCCGAACTTGCATTCTATAACTTGCACTAACCACGTAACAAAGCGATGCCACTACAAAATCCTCATTTACCTTTGAAACGAGACACTGAACACAATAACATAACTCCTTTAAATGATATGATATGTGAGAATATAGCACCATAAGAAAAATAACACATTCCTAGATCTTGTAGCACTTTGTCATAAAGCGTTTAAGCATAAAACACATACCCGCGAAAACCTACTTCGTCTTCAAATAAATAATAAGAACTTTTTTTTTAATCAATAAAATTAAAACGACCCTTTATACCTTTAAACCAGTTGCTGTGAATAACCCATACTCCAAAACATTGCTGTCCCAAAACTCATATCTGAAAACAGGGGAACTTTCAAAAACAGTGGGAATATGTTAATGAAAGCAGTGGGATCTATTGAAGGCATGGGAATCGTAGCAGGGGAAACTTTTAATGAAAGCAGGGGGAACTTTTTCAAAAGCAGGGGGAACTTTTGATGCCATTTTTTCTGTTACTAACTGTGCCAAACCCACATAATGGGAATGAATTTATAACAGGGGAATAAATAACAAAAACAAAGGCAACTAAAAATACCCCTATGAATATTACGTGCATAGACTCACTTGTTTTTCACTTTCTGTTGTCAACACAGCGCCTCTCTGTCCCAGTTTTGCTTTCAATATCCTTTTCTGTCCCACCTCACGTGACTAGTAACTTCTGATGTATAAATGATTGAGACAAGACATTAAGCCCACAAAACAATGTTTAGTTCTCGTTCTTGTCCATGTGCGCAGAATTTAATATCACAATGAAGCAATATAAAACGAATCACCCTATGAGAAAGTTACACTTCATTCGACCACATCAAAAGTTACTTTAAAACCCATGCGATCCCTTGCACTCACCTAATCTTTATTCTTGTTACTTTTGCTCTTTGAAAAGAATTGTGGCAAAACACCAATACGTGAATGAGTTATTTCTCTGGTCCTACACATTGAACCACGTGACCTTGGCAGTAATATGTTTGACCATGGAATAAATACAAACACATGATACAATTGTTATTTATTCCCACGTCAACACAATTGAATAAACGCAACCGCTGCGTGTTTGATTTATATTATTTCTAGGGCAGAAACAGTATAAGAACCGCATACACCAAATGTCTTCACGTGGCTTCAATTATACCACAATAAACCCTAAACAATTTTCACAGCAGCAACAATTAATTACCTAGGGTTTTAACATAAACCCTAGATCTTCACAGCAACGAAAACATCTTGTATCTCCTAGATCAAGAGCCACCCGCTCTGATACCACTTGTTGATCCCAAACTCATATCTTAAACCTTAGCTTGTTTAAGGGTTGTGATAGAAAGAATAAATTCAATCTAACACTAGAGAAACTTTGCAACACAAAGTAACTAAACAAGATGCGGAATATAGTGTTTAGCACAAGAACAAATGTTTAAATCATTGAACTTGAATATATCATAGATATACGAATACCCAATAGTGGAATTAGGGTTACTAATAAGTGTGAAAACACTTATCCTTTTACCACTTAATTATAATAATAACCAAGCCAAAGCGTGTATTTTATGTTGTAAATGTCGGAATTATGCGTGGTTTGTGTTTTTGTTGTGATTTAGGACCAAAATGTGAAAAGGGGAGAAAACACGGGCTTTCACGGACTTTCACGGGCTTTCACGGGCTTTTATCGAAGAAAAAGACAAAAGACGAAGTCAAAAGATCAAGAGTGCAAAAAGAACGGAAGTCCAATGCCTATTATGAAGATTTATCGAAGAAAAAGTCTAAAGACGGAAGTTTAATGAAGTCGAAGAACTCAAGTCTAATAGATGAAGAAATTATAAGACGAGTTCAATTTATCCTGAGACAAAGTCGAAAAAGTCGAAGAATTTAGAAGACGAAAAGACGTGAAGAAGAAGAAAAGATCAACACATACTAATCCTCCTATAAATACCCTCCTAATGTGTCGTTAGGAGGTGTTGGCTATTTGACACATAGTTCTTCCACATTTAATTTTCATGTCATTTATTTACTTGTCAATTTAAATTCCTTGTCTTGCACCTTAAATTTTTAAGTCCTTTAATTTTACTTTTAATTGTTGTTGAATCTTTAATTTTAATCAAGTTTTTATATTAATCTCTCATTCTACCTTTCTTGTTTTGATTTAATCTTTATGTTTATGTGCTTATTATGCTTATTTGATTAATTGTTATGTTTTTATGTTTTTGATTGTGTTAGCTTATTGATTTTATAGCTTATTGTGTGTTTGATTTGATTTTAGTTAAGTGTTTTTAATATTTTAATTTTATTAAAAGTTGATTTTTATTATTTAGATTAATTAGTGTTTTTCAAGTTTTTGATTTGTGGTTGAATTAGTTTTTCTTAAAAGTGTTTTAGATTAAGTTTTGGAAACTGCTTATTTGATTTTAGCTTATCTGTGGCTTATTTCCCTGTTTTTAGATCATACTGTTTCTGTCCATCAGAACATTTTCAATATCTTCGGGAAAAGGGTTTTGGTATTCCGAAGAATACCCCTTTATTCCGAAGATTAGTTTTTCTGAATTAATTTATCCGAAATTTTCTTTTCATTTTAGTTTTTATCCGAAGATTTAGTTTATCCGAAGATTTTATTTTTTCCGAATTAGTTTTTATCCGAAAATATAGTTTTCTCTGAAATTTTCCATTTTTCCAAAATTATTCATTTTATCCGAATTAGCAGTTTTTCCGAAGATTTTTGTTTTTCTGAAAATGTTTGATATTCCAAAGATATTTACATTTCTTTGAAATAAAGATTATTCCGAAGATTTAGAAAAAATGTTATTCCGAAAAAAATGTTAGAAAAAACTCCGAAGATTTACAAAAACTCCGAAAAAAAATTTGAAGAAAATTTTCTGAAAAAAAAATAATATTCCGAAGAAACACAACTTTCCGAAGAAATGTTGAGCTGCCTGCTTGGTAGCTTAAGGTAGTTTGGCGCCATTTTGAGGTGCTTGGCTGCTTGAGCAGCTTGCCTGCTAGCTTGTTTATTAATTAAAATTATTCCGTAATGGTTTAGTTTAATCTGAAAGTTGTTCCAATTTTAATTCTGAAATTCACGTATTTTTAGTTATATTTTCCGTCAATTTTGAGTATTAGTATTTTTTCGTAAATTTTAAGTTTTATCTTTTATTTAGCGCCCGCTTTAGCTTTTGTCTCGTTTAGTTTTAAAGTACCCTCTTACTTTTATTTTCTCCTTTTTCATTAAGTTAATTTTATTTTTCAGTCGAAAGTTAATTTCTTCGTTTAGTTTTATTTTTATTAATTGTTTTGTTTTAATTTACGTTTTATTATTAGCTTCGCTCATTTATTATTAGTTAATTGTTTTTGGCTTATTTTTATTACGTTTCGCTTTTACCTTTTAAATAGAAATAGATAATCAAAACCTTCTTTTTGTTAACCAAAAAAACGACTGAGTCACACTTTTAACCGGAGATCAATTCGATTAGACACCGAGAAAAACGAACTTTTTAACCTAGCAAAATCACAGTTTCAAATGGCGCCGCTGCCGGCTCTTTTTGTAAAGATTAACGGTTTTTGTGAGAGACTGGCTTTTAGGATCCGTTCACTTTTGAACGTTATTTTTCTTGCTCAAAATTTTTCAAAAATCCATAAAAATTAAAAAATTTCAAAAATACAAAAACATTTAAAAAATCATAAAAAGCATATCTTTTCAAACTTTTGCACCAAAAATATTCCTCTTTACCCTCTATTGTGTTTAATTCTTTTTCTCAACCCCTATAATTTTTAATTCTTCATGGATTCGTATGTTTATTGTGTAGGGTGTGGGAGACCATTGTATGGTTATCAAACTTGTCAATGGTGTACATGTGAGTGATGCGGAAATGATATCGACAATACACAATTTGGATTTTGTCCCTCGTGCAATTCGATTAACTCATCCTTTACTTCTAATGCACTTACTTCCACCTCTTGCATATATTGTAGAAGCAATTCTCATTGGCATGTTTCGTGTCCGATTCGATACCCGTCTCATGACGGGCAAGAACCGGGTTAAAATTATGACAATGGTAATAGCTATCCACAAGACGCACCGAGTTTTTCTCAATACCCGTGTTGCAACAATTGTGGGGGCCCTCACGATACCTTTTCTTGTCAACCGATGAATTATTATGAGCCAAATCCGTGTTCTAATTCTTTTCAACCGATGATTTATGATAAGCCACATCCGTGCTGTAATTCCGGTTTTCAAAATTTTGAGCCCCCACAACACTCCCTCGATCATCAACCCTCTTTTGCAATTCCTGCTGAGCAACTAGCCACTCTTTTTGACCAATTTCAAAGACTTCAAGCAGCTTTCAATAAATACATCGAAAAATGTCAAGAGGATCAGCGACAAGAGCAAGTAGCTAATCTTAGTGCTTATAGTCCTCCTCTTGTGCGTCCATACTACTATTATGATGATGACGAGGATGATATCTATGATCTCAACCCATCTTCTGAGATTACCACTCCTACTCTTGATATCCCTAATGCGTCTAAGGATTGTGATACATCGAGTGAGATTAGTGATTATGGTCTCGACACATTATTCGATGAGGGGTGTGATGTACCAACTTTTGCGGAGCTTACGGACGAGGTCGCTTTGCTAGTCAATGATCACATACTCACAAGTCCACAAGCGATAATTAATTCTCCCAACAAGAGTTCAACAGGTGGTGAGTATAATGATTTCGTCTTCGAGCCCGAGATTGAGGAAATTATCGACCGAGAGCGCTCTTTTACCTCCACTTCCACCTACGAGTGAGGACGATTTTTCCAATATCGAGGCCGAACTTGATGAGTTGGAACTTCTTATTTTTCTTAATAATGATGAACCAACTCACTTAACCAATCATCCAATTCTCGAGGAGTTACCGACTCAACACTCCTCAAATGAGAATTACGTTTACCACATTCGCGCGGATTTAACTTTTCAACAATCCCCACAAATGAATGATGGATTCGTACTTGATCATGATCTTTTCGAGCGAGTTTCTAAAATCCTCAATGAGGGGAATGACAAACCTTGGTTTGACGCGCCTATCAATGATGAAGAAATCGAAGAGATTAACGTTCATGAGGATGAGTGCTTTGACCCGGGAGGTGCCATTGACCATTCTATGATTGACTCCTTTACGGCTTTGCCACTTAATGATTATCAACTGTCTTGGGGGGATAAAAATTTGCTTCCTTTACCCACCCCGCCTCCCGTAGATCACGATTCACTTACTTTTCTTATATTGAGAGGACTTTTCTACCATTCAAGACTTATCCTCCGGCCTCTCCTTTATTAATGTCCTCCGGGAACGAGGACAAGGTCTTTGATCCCGGTATTACATTCGAGGCTTCCCCATGAACCATTTAATTCGGGGACGAGTCAGGCTCGTGACTCGGTTAAAAAAAACAAGCGCTTTTTGGGAGGCAACCCGATTATCTATCCTTTTATTCCATTTTTCTAATAAGTTTAGGGGGAGACCCTAGTATGTGTTTGTTGTTTTCTTTCTTATCATATGCAGGGATTCGAGTTTTCAAAGATACATTCTTGATGACTTTTGACGACCTGTGATTCCATGTACCCGTCTTCCCGGTTCTATCCTAAACTATCGTGATTCAATATTTCATATCTTATATGTTCACATTGAAATCACTATAGTTGTCCTTTCCTTATCAAGATTTAAACAACGTGCACAATATCCTAAGTGTAGGGGAGTTTACTCCCACATGCTTAAACATTAAGGACAATGTTTATATCAAGGGTAGGGGGGACTTCTATCGAAGTAAGTGGGCTTTTCCATGAATTTGTCCTCATTTTAACCGGAAAATCTAATTTTTCGACATTTTTCAAAATTTTTAATCTATTTTGGCCTAGTAGTTTTTCCTTTGTTATTGTTATTTACTTTCTTTGCTAAAATAAAATTTTGAATAAAGTGGTTTTAATTTTTCAACGTTGTGAATCTTTTAACTCAACCCGAGTTTACTTATCCAAGTTTACTCTATCTAGTATCCTTAACGTGTTTAAGTCAAGTTTTGCTAAGCTTTTATATAGGGAACTTTAAAACGCGAAAGTCTTAACTCTCAAGGGTTAAGAACAAGAACTTTTCGCAAGTTCCTATAATTGATCCTAGAAAGTCGTTTATCAAGGGAACTTTAAAATGCGAATTCTAAATTTGAAAAAATCTAAGAAGTGTTGGGAATAAAATGTAGCCAGTGCACTTGGACGCTGATAAGAGCAATCGAAGCGTTGTTAAGAAGAAATCAAGCGTTGACAGGACAAGCGTTGACAGGAAGAAGTCAAGCGTTGATAAGAAGAAGTCAAGCACCGATAGAAGACTTAGTCTACACGTATTATGTTTCTAGTTTCTTTCTAGTAAAGATATGATCAACAATGTATTTTCTATGTTTATCTTTACCTAAAATAGCTGATACGTAGACTCTTGTACAAGGCTCCTTATGTCTATAAAAGAAGGCCTTTAGGTTTATGTTTTACATACGTTTTAACACTTTCATTGTACGCAAGTTTGTTTTATCAATCAAGTGAAAGTTTGGTTTACATTGTTTGTGTGTTCTTGTTTGAGTATTAATTCCGCATAATACTTAAATTTTTTTATACACAACAAAGTTTCTTTAAGTGTTTAACTTGATTTAATCTCGTTTACACAAGCTAAATCGATCTAAGTTTGGGATCAACAAGTGGTATCAGAGCTTGTTGAGAAACTTTGATCTAAAGAACACAAAAACCCCAAATCGCCAAAAACCCTATTTTTCAAGAAACCCTAAAAACAACATGTCTACCCCAGAGTTAAACTCCTCCTCCTCCTCAACCCCCAACATCAAGATTCCCATGCTAGACCCAGACAATTTTGAGCTGTGGAAGTTTAACTTTGAACAGTATCTTCAAATCCATGACTACACCTTATGGGAAATTATTGAATTTGGAAACACATTCAATAAGGCTGAAAAGATTGCAACTGCTATGTTGACAAGAACAAATGTTCAAGGCTCTACTGAAGAGGATCGAAAAGAAGAACCTGAAGATGATAGAGCTGTCTCAGCTGAGGACATAGCAAAGAGAAGGAATGACATGAAAACCCTAAGCATTCTCAATCTCTCTTTGGGACAAGCCAATCAGCACAAATATAGAAGCTATGAGTCTGCAAAATATCTTTGGGCAGCCCTTGAAGTTGCCTATGGTGGTAATGCTGATACTGTGCAAGAGAAAAAGAAGCAACTCTTGCATGAGTATGCTGTTTTTAAAGCTCAACCCAATGAAAAGCTAAGTGGAGTGAGAAGCAGACTTCTTGACATTACAAGCAAGTTGTCCTTTATGGGAACAGTTCTTGGTGATGTTGATATCATCACCACTTTTCTTAAAAGTCTTGGTGATGTATGAAAGATTGAAGCAAGGTCTATAATTGCTAATAATACTCACAAAAGTTCTACTTTTGATGTGTTTACAATAAACTAAGGCTGGTAGAGAATGAAACTCTTTTGGATCAAGGAAGCAAGTCTACCAATGGAAATATGGCCTTCTTCTCACAAAGTGAAGGTCAATTTGATCAAAAGGAGTCACACATGCACCCCGTTACTGGATCAACTTGTGTCAATGCTGGATCAAGCCTTGTCAACGCCTCACATTCAGACGCTGACACATACAATGTTGACTCTTCAAGAGTCAAGCCTGCTGGTATTGATCTAGATACTGTTTGTGCATACATTGTTTCATTGCCCAATGGTTCAGTGATTACATATGAGGGCCTTGAGAAAATTAGTGATGAGCATTTGGAGGAGATGGACATAAAGTGGAATATGGCTCTTGCAAGCATAAGGGCAAATAGATGGAATAGAAGATTTAAGAAGAAGATGACTTTTAATGCTATGGACACTGCTGGATTTGATAAATCCAAGGTTTGAGTGTTATAATTGTCATCGAATGGGACACTTTATGAGAGAATGCAGATCTCCAAGAAGATCTGATGCTGGAAAACCCTCAAGCCAAATCATCAAGGCTCAGGATTCCAAAGCTATGGTTGCCATGCAAGATATTGATGGTGTTGGATGGGATTGGAGCTATTTGGCCAAGGATGAGGAAGAGAACAAAGCTTTGGTTGCAGAAAAGGAAGAGGAAGAGCATGTTCACTATGCTCTCATGGCACACTCTTAATCTTTATCAGAAAATGAGGTATATGATGATGTATTTTGTAGTAAGTGTTGTCGTCTAAACACTGAAAAACTTAACAAAGAAGTTTTAAAATTGACAACAGATGTGGTTAATGAAAGATGTAAGTTGTCTAACTATCAACTTGCTCTTACTCAAACTAAAAAGACTGTAGCCGAGTATAAGAAAATGGAGTTTGACCTAAAATATCAAATCAATATTTTAACTCATGATTTAAATGCTAGTTTTGAGATTAGAAACATCATGGAGAGAGCCAACAGTGCTTTACAGGCTAAGTTGGATGAGGCTATTAAAAATAAAGATAATATAGATCTTAAAATTCAGAGATTTGATAAAGCCTCACAAACCCTAGAAAAATGTGTCAGTGAACAAATGGATTCTAGGGATATGACTGGGATTGGGATGAAAGAGTATGCTGGTGTCCCACCACCTGCTGGGAACTTCTATGGTGTTCCTATAAAAGATTTGTCTTGGACTGGTATACCAGAACTCCAAGAAGAGGAATTTATTCCTCCACCAAGAGTTCTTACCCTAATAAAGGAATACAAGCAGAAGTTGACTGATTTGGACCAATGGAAGAAAGCCAACCCTACCTTGTTTGTTAAGGGTGGCATGCTTAGTGACAGTCCAAATGAGTCTACACCCATAAAAGTGACAAACCCAACCACTGGCAAGACTGTTGACCTTGGCTTAAATGTTGATAGAAAACCTAGTATTAAATATGCAGAAATATATAGAAAACCTAGGTCATCAAAAAGCCAAATTAGTGAGAATGGGACAGGTTTCTTTTCTTCTAGACCTAGAGCTATGTCTAGAAAATCCTGTTATACTTGTGGAAGTTTTTCACATTTAGCCTATAAGTGTGTCAATGCTTCAAAGGTCAATGCTGATAAAAAGCCAAACGTTGTCAAACCTAAATCTTTTGTCCAACAAAGTCCACAAGTTGTTAGACCAGCCCCATCCTTAACTAAAGGGTCTAATACTTATGGACAAAGATGTCACACCCCACCATGGCGGAATATGGGGCGCGACGTATGGATATCATCACAACATGGCGTGTCTATAGAGATAACTATATGAAATAAGAAAGGTCATAAAATGGTGACACAAAAGTCATGACAATATCTCAACAATGCAGGAGTCTAGGTAAGTAGGTAACAGTCCTACCTCTTACCCAAGACAAACAAATAACATAACCAAAACAAACATATAGGTGCCAACAATATCACTTATTCAAAACACATAAAATAACTAAGAAGGAAAGGGATCTCCTTCTAAATGCAATCCTAATGCACCCAAATCTAGCCACTTCTAACCTCAAGCTTAACCACATTCTCACCTGAAAGAGACACTAAAACACGTCAACATAAAGTTGGTGAGAGTCATAGGTTTAGACTCCAACGCCAAAACAAACCATAAGCTGTGAGTAACAAACAAAAGTTAAAACATATGGACAATGTGATACTAACATGCATTAACAACTAACATTCAAGAATTAACCAATCAAACCAAAACCAAGGCTCCCAGCCTTACCAAACACCATACTCCCATAGGCATCCAAACACCTATGAACCAATCCCCAAGGCCCCGCCTTGCCAATATCCCCTTGGTACCAAGTCAAAACATAAACAATCAAGAATCAACTAGCAGTTAATCACATAAGTATGCACACACAAGTCCATTACCAACGCAAAACATTCACATCATAATTTATAAATAACAAAAAAGTGTCTCTTCCATCCCATCTGGAAGTCATAAACATTAGTAAACATGGGACTATGAAACTCACCTGATTGAGCTTCTCTAAAAGTCCTCGGACTAGCAAAAAGCTAACAAGCCAAAAACACATAATCAAAACATGAACCAATCACTAAGACGGCTCATCAACCTATGATGGACATCTAACCTCCTCCTATATAAATACCTCTTTTATATGCTCTAAGCATCTCATTACACCCCTCTATAAAGCCCTTAACTCATTTTACTTCATAACCCGTCCCGTTAACATTTTACCCAAAACAGTCCCGATTTTAGGTCTCTAAACTATAAGCCAAACGCACACTTAAACATACCCATGATCTCTGTTAAGGGAATACTTATGCCTTTACACATGTTAGCTAACATCTCCCATTTGCCCCAACCTTAAAGCTACTGTTAAGGCCCCGATATATATATATATATATATATATATATATATATATATATATATATATATATATATATATATATATATATATATATATATATATACTTTTGTTTATCCAGATTTTACTATTTTAAACATACAAAAAGTTTGTTATGATTAGGGGGTCTTACCCTAAACCACAATCTTAGCCTCAATGCAGATACTTTCTATAATATATAAACCATCTCCCATGTTCATTTGAAGATCCCAATGCAACCCTAAGTACCCCAAACAACCCAAAACTTAAAAAGAAAACAGGCTGATTTCAAAACTGTTTTGACCTCTGACTGTTGTAACCTGTTTTTGACCCACTTCCCACCTCCAATTTAGTTCTCGTTTCTTGCATTTGAAAGCCACTTCAGTTACCTTTTCAGAGATACTTGGATCGCAAAATAAGAGTTTGTAGAACTCCCTATATGATCAAAACAATTGACCCTAAATTCTGCCCAGTTTTTAAAAACGGGTTTAATTAAATTAACCTAATTAATTACCTATAATCCCACCAATTACAAGCCCTAAACCATCTAATCATTATGATATCATTAAAATACAGATTTTTATTTAAACCCTAACCTAAATCCATCATAAGATGATTATATAAACATTAAAAACAATTAAATTAAAAAGGGTTATTGAAGATTTACCTTTGATTTATGAAAACCCCCAAATTTTATGAAGAACCCTAATTTACTTTAGGTGGCCGTCGGTTTTAAGCTTCCAGGAGAAAATAATATGTTTTTTTACAAGAACTCTTTAAATAGGGTATGGGTGAATCCTAGTCCAACCCAAAGTCCACTTTCCTTTTTTTCCCTTCCCTTTTCTTTTAATCGTCCAAACCGACTCCCCCTTTATATTTTTTATATATTTTTTCTTTTTATTGTTTAATATTATGTTATTAACAATACCTTAATTTAACTTAATTTATTTCAGCTCCTAAAACCTCCAAAACCTCAAAACCGTAAAACTAGTCAATTTTACGCGTTTACCGTAAAAGACGTAAAATCTACAGTTTTATAAAAACTCTTGGAATCTGAAATAAACTTTATATTTAAGTCCTAAATGACTTAAAACCATCCCGAAAAATACTCACATGACTAAACACCTCATCCGAGACCTCTAAATGCTAAACCGTAAATCGTAAAAATACGATTTTCTATAATACATATACGTATACGTAAAACCACTAAATAACACCATCTCATTTCATAGTCACTACCATGTGAGCTCATGAACATGAAATCATGACACATAGTTTCACTCACAAGGTACCCCGTACCGGAAACGATATCCAAACCACAATCTATACACACCAATAAGCACATAAACACGTAAAGACACGTAACTAGCACAAAATAAAACTAAGTGACGAACCTCAAAACCACGGTTGTCACATCACTCCCTCCTAATAGAAATCTTGTCCCGAGAGTTACTCGTTAAGATCAAAACATAACATTAGCAAACAACTGAGGATACTTGTTCTAAACGAACTCCTCTCATTTCTACGTAAACTTTAGTTCAAGTCTCAAATTACCACATGTACTAACCAAGAATATTTAATTCATTGCCAAACTCTTGACCTCACAGTCAATAAACCTCACAATTGACTCTATGATAACATTAACACAAATCCCGAATAACCGTACATGCAAATATGCATTCTCAAACAACATTTACCAATCTTAATACACGTAATATAACATGTATACCACTCATTTCCCCCAGGTAATTCTATGCTCATAAGCTACTGGTCCGATCTTTCCAAGGATCATAAATGGACCTACAAAACTCTACATCAACTCTTCCATTTTACCAAAACATACCACCCGTTACTATGGGTGAAACTTCATACATAACTCTGTCACTAACTCTAGTGGTGTCCTCCTTTTCTACATAGCATCCCTTGTTGCTCTCATCCTTTCCACAATCACCATTACCACATTAGTAGCCTCTTTTACCAATTCTAGTCCACAATGGGGACAACTCACCCTATCCTTTCATATAGTGCCTCAAATGGCATTTATCGACTTCTAGTATGATAACTATCATTATATGAAAACTCAGCCATCGCTAAAGAGTTTCCTAACTCCCTCTAAATCAATCACTCATGCCCTCAGTGTAACCCCTAAGGTTGTATAAATATCTCAATTGCCCATCCTTTTCTAGTTAGCTGGATATACTCATATCCAATCATGTTCATCAACTCCCTTTAGTCTGTACCCCAAAATACTTAAAAATTCCAATTTCCTTACAAAGTGACCTATGACGGTCTTTCACATATCCATTAGTTCTTCCGGTCCAAATCAACTTATGATCTATACACATCATCAAAAGGACGGTTATCTCAGTTAGTCTACCAACTGCCATCCAAACCCATGCTACAACTACTTCCATTAAATTTGGATAGCTCATAGTAGCACCTATACACTTCTTTCTCACTTTTCTTCATGATTTTTTTTATACTCAACACTTCCTTTATACCTACACAATGTCTTACCTTCAAGGTCATATTGCTCCTCATCTTGTCTCAGTTAGACCAAGCCTTTCGTCCTTATGGCACATTACACCTATAACTCCTCATCCATTCGATTATCGATACTAAGCCTCCCAAACAGTCAGTATAGGCCAGTGCCATTTCCTTTTCCACACTACGACAATATTAGCCTACGTTGTGCTTTATTCTACTCATTAAGCTCTACCAAAGTTTTACCTTCGGTTCCTATCTCGACCTATTTTATTCATGCTCCGCTTCTATACACACTTCCTTCTTATTCCTCAACTCCTACCATACATCACGATGTGATGCTTCCCATCGTTTCTTCCTTTGCCATAATCCTTCATAAGGCATTCCATACATATTAGGCTAACTTTTACGCAAAACCCTCTATTCCATCACATCCGTATGCAATCCTTCCAACTTCCCAACTACGTGACTACTCATTCCTCTTGAAATATGAGATGGATTAGTCAGTCTATTGACTATCACCCAACTCTCGTCACTTTCACCAATTTCGTCCTTACATTGCCCTTTCTAAGCTACTCCTATCTATGTAGGAAGTATATTCTACGTCCCTTTTCTCCATATGATTGTCCAAGCCACGCAACATACATGTTGACGCGTTCTCTGCTTTAGACAACTCAACTCGTGCAACCTACATCCTTCATGCCAAACCACCCTAATACGTCATCCATATAGTTTAAGTTCGTCTAGCTTCACTTCATTCTTCTTATTCCATGTCTCATCAACTATGCTTGCCTTTCCCAGATGGCACTTGGCCTTGCAATTTTCTTTCATCTCTTGACTCCACCCATCACCTTTTCCAAATGTTCAATCAAGATGATTAAATATGTGTTGGAGACGTTCATGATCCGTATAGACCATTCTCTACGTCTCGTACCCCAAATGCCTCTAGCATTCTAGGCATATATAACAATCCAGCTCCACTAACTAAGTCTATCTAGTCATCTATACGCCAAAATTTTCCAAGTAGCTTCACTTGTTTTTCTCACAACCAGTTCTCCTACTCCCTCCTAATAGGGACATACTAGAGTTTCATGTGATTCCATGCAGATCACACTCTCATCTTATACCCACATTAGTTTCCATTTGTCTACTAAGCCATATTTTGAATTCTTATTCAAATCTCATACTTCTACTTTGATCTTGCACCCAACATGAGGTACTTTCAATCATCATCTTCTAGGAATACTTGGTTCTCTTCTTCCATGGTCCTCCCTTATTCCTACACTATCCCGTCCCACAGAAATTCCATACTTAATTCATCAAATCTATGGAAATTACTAGTGCATTGGATAATGCATAGCTGTCTCTTCCAAAGATCTTTCATAACACCTTCACAAAACCGACTCTCTAATCACTTCTCCATAAAACTTATTCAACTCATCTTCACTTCTCATCCCTCGATCCCCTTGTTACTTCCACGAGTTCTTAATCTCCCATGTCATGTATTCATTTAATCACGATCCACCGGTTCAGCTCTTTGTAGCTCCACTCTGATACTCGATCTGCCCTTCTTCGTCACGAACCATGCGTAAATTTTCCATCATAGTGCTTGTCACCTTTCCAGTCCTCGCAACTTTTGTGACTCCTTCGAAATCTCTTGCATTCTTCTTGCAGCCGACGCATAGTCCTTTCAGCTCCTTGCTTCGTGATGTAGCTCTTTACGCACTCCTTCTCGTCTCCATGATGTTACCTAGGAACTTCACACTACGTAGTAGCTCCTAACTTCAACTCATCAACCACAATATTTCTAAAAGTACTTCAACCAACTTCTCATAGCGTGACATCTCGTTCCCATGACCGCTCAGCTAACTTTACTTACTCCCTTATTCCCGTAACTAATCTAAGTTTCAAAACTCCACAACTCTTAATCATTCCTTCAACACAACCTTTAAATCAAAACACCTCTCTCCATTATAGTATCTAACCATAGGTAATACTACCCAACTCTATCCTCTCATCCTAATGTTCTCACAATCGCATAAATAAATCAACCATGACGTGTAACAAAAGAATTCCAAACAATCGTGTCCCAATAAAATATAGGGTAAAACGAATCCTAGCCAAAACAACTGAAAACAAAACAATGTAATCCGAAAGATCAATGGAGTGTGCCAACAACGAAAAATTAGACTCATCACGATTAGTATTACCAAATTTCGATACATTAGAAAATTTAAAACTTCCATCCCAATTAGTTACTTCTCATAAGAACCAAACTCCAACACTATGAAAATCAATCATACTCATTTTTAACCAATAACTCATCCTTTATCTTCATCATTTTATTCAGATATCAGCTAGTTAATATACTACAATCTTATTCTAACCATTATCTTGTTTTACCAGTATTAAACTTATTTCACTTGTTATTATGAAACCAATACATGTTTATAAAATACAGTGTGTTTTTTTTAATAATTATTTTATAAAATCCATTTAGGCTAGTTATAACTAAACTACTACACGTTTACAAGGTGTGGTGTTATTATTATCATTACTATAATAAAATCTCCCTTTTTACTCTTGCCGTCTAGTTAAATACCTCTAAAATTTTAACTACACTTAAGAAAATTTTAGTAAAATTTCTTTACCCCTTTAAAATGTATTATCACATGTTACATAGAAAACTAATCCAATTATTTTCAAGACAAATTTTTATAGCTTACTACCACAAACTTAAAAAAAAATATGTAAGTCACGATATCATACCATACACTTGCAAATTATTTTCAAAACCGTTTTCCTATAATCAGCCACACTTATTTGCAAGAAATTTAGTAGTTCTCATTAGTTAAATACATACCCGAACGTAGACACACATCAAAAGACTCAAAACGTCGTTGGAACTCCATTAAACTCCAGCACCATAAAACACGAGCAAACACAAGGTACGTTCAGGTTATAATAAGTTAATAACTACTGAACGACCATATATCATAACTTAACACATACTAGTATACATACATCCGCATATATACTTATTAAATCACCCAAAACATACTCGTTACCATACATGTCAGATCAATCAATCGCGTCATACACTCATTTTTTCCATACGAGTAATCCCCATCTCACCACCTCACCATGCCACAACAAGGCACAAAACCCATCACCAAAACCAACCCATATCGTGTGACCCCATAATCACACAACACGACTATAACTCAAAACATATAACACACTAAAAAAATAGCCATATCGTAGGCAGCCGTTACATAAACCCATATATTATATATATACCCAAAGTCCACATCTCATCACATACAGACATGTACTAACCATCTTTCATGCAATCATACTTAGGAACCCATTGAAGTTGTGGTACTTGTATAACTATGTTGGCCACCATACTTATACAATTACCCTTTCCCCAATGCACTCCTTCCTATGATGACACTTATAAGAATTAATACAACACATAACACATATAAACATCTACTCACATAAGCTCATAACCACATAAACAATAAAGTCCAAAACTCTATCCATAAAAAATATAATCAAACTATTGGAATACATAAATCCATAGTCTAGCTAAAACAGCATAGACTAAATCCAAAACGAAAACATAATCAGTTATAAGTCATGTCGCCCATAAGAGTGGAAACAACTTAAAATCCTTCCTACCCATGTACTCCTAGTAACTCGAACCACCACACGATTCTTAGGGAACATGACTTAAACATCAAAAAAAAATAACATACCTCAGGTATATAAAATAACTCAACAAAAGATAGAAACTACCTTGTACCAAATTATGTACTACAATGTACAATTTAAGCAAAATATAACAGAGACTAGCGTGGACGATTATGGTTCAACCCGCACTAGTCACAACCCGAAAAGAAATAACATGTGGCTAAGTATGAACATACTATGGTTCAATTCATACTAGTCAAAACATCGCAATAAATAACATCCAAACACATCAATTATTATAAAATGCACACATACTCTTATGACACCTATATGCAGGGACCCTTAAGCTATAGACTAGGCTACACGACTAGGCAACCTAATTCTCTATAACCTGTCTCTGATACCATTCTATCACACCCCACCATGGCGGAATATGGGGCGCGACGTATGGATATCATCACAACATGGCGTGTCTATAGAGATAACTATATGAAATAAGAAATGTCATAAAATGGTGACACAAAAGTCATGACAATATCTCAACAATGCAGGAGTCTAGGTAAGTAGGTAACAGTCCTACCTCTTACCCAAGACAAACAAATAACATAACCAAAACAAACATATAGGTGCCAACAATATCACTTATTCAAAACACATAAGAAAACTAAAAAGGAACGGGGATCTCCTTCTAAATGCAATCCTAATGCACCCAAATCTAGCCACTTCTATCCTCAAGCATAACCACATTTTCACCTGAAAGAGACACTAAAACACGTCAACATAAAGTTGGTGAGAGTCATAGGTTTAGACTCCAACGCCAAAACAAACCATAAGCTGTGAGTAACAACCAAAAGTTAAAAACATATGGACAATGTGATACTAACATGCATTAACAACTAATATTCAAGAATTAACCAATCAAACCAAAACCAAGGCTCCCAGCCTTACCAAACACCATACTCCCATAGGCATCCAAACACCTATGAACCAATCCCCAAGGCCCCGCCTCGCCAATATCCCCTTGGAACCAAGTCAAAACATAAACAATCAAGAATCAACTAGCAGTTAATCACATAAGTATGCACACACAAGTCAATTACCAACACAAAACATTCACAGCATAATTTATAAATCACAGAACAGTGTCTCTTCCATCCCATCTGGAAGTCATAAACATTACTAAACATGGGACTATGAAACTCACCTGATTGAGCTTCTCCAAAAGTCCTCGCACTAGCAAAAAGCTAACAAACCAAAAACACATAATCAAAACATGAACCAATCACTAAGACGGCTCATCAACCTATGATGGACATCTAACCTCCTCATATATAAATACCTCATTTATATGCTCTAAGCATCTCATTACACCCCTCTATAAAGCCCTTAACTCATTTTACTTCATAACCCGTCCCGTTAACATTTTACTCAAAACAGTCCCGATTTTAGGTCTCCAAACTATAAGCCAAACGCCCACTTAAACATACCCATGATCCCTGTTAAGGGAATACTTATGCCCTTATATATGTTAGCTAACACCTTCCATTTTCCCCAACCTTAAAGCTACTGTTAAGGCCCCGATATATATATATATATATATATATATATATATATATATATATATATATATATATATATATATATATATATATATATATATATATATATATATATATATATATATATATATATATATATATATATATATATATATATATATATATATATATATATATATATATGTATATATATATATATATATATATATATGTATATATATATATATATATATATATATATATATATATATATATATATATATATATATATATATATATATATATATATATATATATATATATACTTTTGTTTATCCAAAATTTACTGATTTTAAACATAGAAAAAGTTTGTTATGATTAGGGGGTCTTACCCTAAACCACAATCTTAGCCCCAATGCAGATACTTTCTATAATATATAAACCATCTCCCATGTTCGTTTGAAGATCCCAATGCAACACTAAGTACCCCAAATAACCCAAAACTTTAAAAGAAAACATGCTGATTTCAAAACTATTTTGATCTCCGACTGTTGTAACCTGTTTTTGACCCACTTCCCTACCTCCAATTTAGTTCTGTTTCTTGCATTTGAAAGCCACTTCAATTAATTTTTCAGGGATACTTGGATTGAAAAATAAGAGTTTGTAGAACTCCCTATATGATCAAAACAATTGACCCTAAATTCTGCCCAGTTTTTAAAAACGGGTTTAATTAAATTAACCTAATTAATTACCTATAATCCCACCAATTACAAGCCCTAAACCATCTAATCATTATGATATCATTAAAATAAGGATTTTTATTTAAACCCTAACCTAAATCCATCATAAAATGATTATATAAAAATTAAAAAACAATTAAATTAAAAAGGGTTATTGAAGATTTACCTTTGATTTATGAAAACCCCCAAATTTTATGAAGAACCCTAATTTACTTTTGGCGGCCGTCGGTTTTAAGCTTCCAGGATAAAAGAATATGTTTTTTTTACAAGAACTCTTTAAATAGGGTATGGGTGAATCCTAGTCCAACCCAAAGCCCACTTTCCTTTTTTTCCTTCCCTCTTCTTTTAATCGTCCAAACCGACTCCCCCTTTATATTTTTTTATTTTTTTTCTTTTTATTGTTTAATATTATTTTCTTAACAATACCTTAATTTACCTTAATTTATTTCAGCTCCTAAAACCTCCAAAACCTCAAAACCGTAAAACTAGTCAATTTTACACGTTTACCGTAAAAGACGTAAAATATACAGTTTTATAAAAACTCTTGGAATTTGAAATAAACTTTATATTTAAGTCCTAAATGACTTAAAACCATCCCGAAAAATACTCACATGACTAAACACCTCATCCGAGACCTCTAAATGCTAAACCGTAAATCGTAAACATACGATTTTCTATAATACATATACGTATACGTAAAACCACTAAATAACACCATCTCATTTCATAGTCACTACCATGTGAGCTCATGAACATGAAATCATCACACATCATTTCACTCACAAGGTACCCCATACCAGAAACGATATCCAAACCACAATCTATACACACCAATAAGCACATAAACACGTAAAGACACGTAACTAGCACAAAATAAAACTAAGTGACGAACCTCAAAACCACGGTTGTCACAAAAGAACTTTTCAGAAGACGAATACATGGTCTAACAGACAATGGGTTCCTATAGCAAACCCTAGGTTCAACGCTGATAAGGGTAATTTTAGCATTGACAAGAACAAATTAAACGCTGACAGGAACGTTGCCAGACCAAATAATGGTATATATTTGCAACCAAAGGGGAAAGGGTCTAAAGCTTCTTCTAGCTTGACATGGAGACCTAAGAAAGAGTAAAACCCTAATTCAGATGAGATTTCTATGACCTGTAACAGATTTCATTATATTTCAAAGGTCATAACAAAACCAGTTGGGGTTAATTGGGTGTTTAATCCAAAAAGGGGTGAACAAGGGGTTGTCATAAGGACTAATTCTATTCTTGTTGAACAACCAAATGAATCCAAGTCTGCTCAGGCTTGGGTTCCCAAAGAAAACTAATTTGTTTTCTTTATGTGCAGGGCATTCAAAAGCAGGGATGCTCTAGGCACATGACTAGGAAGGATGATTATCTTACAAACTTCACTCCCATTAAGGATGGTGACAAAGTTTACTTTGGAGGCGGATATGGAACTATCACTGGCAAAGGAACTCTTATCACCAACAATTTGCGTTTTGAAAACGTGTTTCTGGTAAAAGAACTTGACTATAATCTGTTTAGTGTTTCATAGGTTGGTGATAACAAAAATAAGGTTCTTTTCACTGATACTGAATGCTTGGTGTTGAGCAAAGATTTTAAAATACCAGATGAGAAATTCATTGATTATAGAACACCTAGGCATAAGGACATTTATAATGTGAATCTTAATGGAATTAGGATGAATAATAATCTGTCATGTCTATATGCTAAGGCTTTAGTTAATGAAAGTAATCTTTGGCATAGAAGATTAGGGCACATTAATTTTAAAAATATAAATAGACTTGTGAGACATGGTTTAGTTGATGGTTTGCCTGAAAAGGCTTTCCACAATGACCACTCTTGTGTTGCATGCCTTAAAGGCAAACAGCACAAGGTCTCATTTAAGTCTAAACCAGTGCACTCTAGTTCTAAACCACTTCACTTGCTGCATATGGACTTGTTTGGTCCAACTAATATAGAAAGCTTAAATGGTAAATCCTATTGTTTTGTCATCACTGATGATTTTTCTAGATTTACTTAGACTTTCTTTTTAGCCTTGAAAAGTGACACTGCTGATACTTTGATTAACTTCATTACCCAAATAGAAAAGAAGTCTGGTAATGAGGTTAAGATACTTAGGAGTGACAATGGTGGTGAGTTTAGAAATAAGTTATTAGATGACTTTTGTGCCAAGAAAGGTATTACTAGACAGTTTAGTATAGCTAGAACCCCACAACAAAATGGGGTAGCTGAGAGAAAGAATATGTTGATCCCTTTGGTTGGATCTATATTCTGTTAAGAATTAGTATAATAGTTTGTAATCAAACTAAAACACTTTGAGCACTCTTACTAACACTAAATAAGTTATGCGAAATCTAACTTATAAAGCATAGAAGAACCAACACAAATTTAAAATCTCAAATAATATTCACGGATAAATTTATTTCCTGAAATGTCGGACTGTCACCAAAACGGTGTATGTAAACGTAAGCACGTAACGTTGATTCCTCCGGTTTAGACGTAGTCGATGCTACTTCAAGACGTAATCCAAATTACTTCCCAAAAATAAGTGAGTTCATAATATAACATTAAAATAGTATTTTTAAATAATATTTGAGAATAAAATATCAACCATAAATTGACGGATTGTCTACAAATATTTGATGATCCTAGAAGTGGTGTTGATATCTCATAAGATTGGTTACCCAAAACCATGTCTTGTTCATCGTCAATCCCATCTTTTCATCACTTTGGTGATATAGAGATTGTTATTCCTATCGTCTTGTTATTTTGATTATGTAATCATGTATTTTCTTTCTAATTGTATATGTATATGATGAATATATGATGATAAAAATATTATGTGGGGATTTGGTGTTGATAATCATGGGTAAAAAGATGAAAAACTATATGTAAAAGTGGTTAATCTTGCTTAATTTAGTAGGCTGTATAAAAACAGTAAATAACCATATGATGAACTGATAAAATGGCATAGATTACTAAAGAAACAGTAAGGTATATGATTTTTTTACACATGTGATGAGTTGGTCATGCAATGGAATCATTAGGATGAGTGAGATATGATCAAAACAATTTTAGAGTACAAATCTGCATAGACTGTTTTGGACGATTTTTATAAAATACTTAGAGGCTGATTCAACAGTATCCATAGAAGAGTTAAATGGAGCACATATCATGTAGTTTATGCCATAAAAATTTGGGCTTCTATCTCCATATATAACTCTAGATATGGCTGTTTTGGTGAACATGAAATTTAAAATCAGATTTGTATAATAAAAACTTATATAATATAAGCACTCACTTATATATTTATAAAATATATACACATGAAAACCCACTAACAATTAATAGTAATTATAAATAAGAATTTCATATATTATGATATAAAATAAGACATTTTTATAAATTACAAGTATAAAATATTTTCCAAGTTATACAACTATAAACATGATTTTTACGTCTTTTCGTCTAGTACCGAAAGATTAACGTTTTTATCAAATAAAACTTAGACGGTCGGACCCGTCTAATGTAAACTTTTATAAACTCACATACTAATGTATAAACATATATAACAAGTAAAAACCGATAAAACCCGAGCTTTACAACATATAGACATTAACGGGCCAAAATAGCCTTAATGGTCAATAAACCCGACTAATTTGGTAAAACACTTATAAACTTATTCATTGAGCTTAACCCAATTGGGCCCAACATGTAAAATATAATACTGATAATAAAAGTATAATTGGGATAATATAATATATTGGACTTGTAATGGGCCCATTGGGCCTCAAAATGTAATTAAATTGAACTAATATAACTAGTATAAAAATGTTACCAACACATAAACACTATATTAAATGAGTAAAAATGTATAAACCCACTTGATCATCATCATATGTATAAAATCATCATATGTATACATATTTGTTATTTTTATAAAGTCATTGGACAAAAGTCTAAGACGAGTATTATTTGTCTAGGTTTCCGTGATTGAAGCACGCACCGTACATCCGAATTGCCGATAACCCGCTTTCCCACATCAACGTGAGTTCATAGCCTCACACTCTTTTAAATGTTTTATTGAAATGTTTTATAAACTCGCGAGGGAGATAACCTCCCGATTGTCTTTTTATTTAATTGGACCCGAATGATTGTATGACCCGATGAATGATTAAATGACCCGATAGATGAAATGAAACGGATTATTAAAGTTAGTTTATGTCACTAAAAGTCCCATTAGAATGAATTGTGAACTACCGGGATTTGGTAGACGCTTATGCATATAATAGTACTATTTGGGGACGATCACCCCAGTTCGCGCCTTGACGGTTGATCCCCGTCGTGCCACATTGATTGGTAAGCGAATTTATGTATGAGAAGATTTACACAAGCGTGATTATTGTGACGACACGCTAATTTAGATGGGAAAATGAGTTTTGGGCTAGCTACCCGTTGTTTGGTATAGTAAGGTAACAATGTCATGCGGCTTATAATAATCCAATTAACGAAATACTGCTTTATGCATTGAATTACGATATATTGCCTGACTAGCAATACAGGGTCTTATCATTGATATTATGTTCGTGTTTTGGTTTTATATAACCATATTCATATGACGGTTTTTATTTAATTTATACAACGTTATAAAACGTATTGTATGATGTTTTTAAGGACAATGGTTCGTATAATGATTTTGAAGGCTAAAGCCTATATTATGATTTTGATAAGGATTTGTATAAAATGAATTTGGCTATTTTATGGCCTATTACAATGATTTGTACAAAATGATTTTCGGTAATAATTTTATGCCGATGTTATATTGATGGATTTCATTAAACTCTATGAATTCACTCGGCGTTATCGCTGACCCTTTTCTTTTAACATGTTTTATCTCAGGTACTTGAAGGTAATTCTCGGGAAGACAACAAAAATTCATGGCCCGCACTTTAATAATAATTTCCATTTAAATGTTTTGTAAAACTTGTATAAAATACTATGACTTGGGACCTATGTAAATTTTATATTTATGAATGGAAATGCTTTATTATTAAACGACACGATTTTTAAGCGTTGTCTATGATGTGAGTAATGTGCTATCCCGTAACACCAACGAGTCTTCCGCTGTATTGAGTTGTATAAATTTGGAGGTGTTACAGTTTGGTACCAGAGCTCTCGTTATAGAGAACGAAAGATTTTTAAAACCAAGGTTTTGAATAAAACATTTCAAAATCTTTTAACTATAAACATTTTTCACAAAATGTCTAAAAATCTTTTGACTATAACGGTGCCGAAGAATTCCCGAGTTACCGACAAGGCCAGACTGAGAAGTGTTATTTTAATATATATATAACTTGGATTATATATATACACATATGATGTATTTTGATTACATGATTGTTTGATGATTATTTCTATATTTATACGAGGTATTTGTACGACGTAGATTGTCACAAGGAACCCTAAATCCCCTAGTAAATTAATCGAAGCTATTCTCGTAGGAATTCTAGCTATCCTAGATCTAAACCAAGTTGTGGATATTTATGATCCCAACAAATGGTTTATATTCGTAGAAATGTTGATATTAGTTAATTGTGATATTATAGAAGAATTGGCGAGATTAACTCTGATATCGATGTCATGACGATCTTTCCTTATAGAATGGAGTTTGACAAATCGTTACCACCTGGAAAGGTGTCATCTGATTCGTTGTCACCCAATTCTTAAATTGAAATCGAAAGGGTGAATGTTGCACTTGAGGCTGTAATTGGAACCATTACCCAAAAGCCTCATGCCACTAGTACCTTTCCGAGAAGTTTAATTGAATGATCGAGTCATTTCATACTAGTGACTCATTTGATAATTATTGTTGTAAGAGCTATAGGATTGGAAATTAAGTGTTGATCATATCGAGCTTTTATTTCCCTATTAAGGTCTAAGAATAAGGTTGAAAGTATTGGAAAATGAGGTAGGATATCAGATTGAGTATAAAATTGGTTGAAACTTGAATAAAGCAAAATCTAACCCGTATGGAATAAGAAATTGTTAAGAAGGATTCGTTAAGCCCTGTGATTGAATTATAAGGTTTTAATTGATTGTTGATTCGTGTTAAGTGTTGTTCCTAGGCCACTGTCCACTGACGAGGATGCCCAGTGTCCAAGAAATAAATTGAAGAAATCTTCTTCTAAATTGGGACCGATGGATCTTCCGGGACAGGTGGAACCCCCATGACTCTTGCAGATTAGTATTCATTATAGTATCTTTTAAAAATATCCCTAATTTAACTAAGACATCAGTTGGTAGGATGAGTTCTTGGAATTATATGACATAGTGACACGTAATGTGTTACGGTACAATTCTGACTTGTTTGTGATTAATGAAAAGACTACCTTTGATTGCTAAATCCTACATGTATCGATGTTATCTATCTTTTATTGCTTCATCCTAATGTTCGCATTAGTGATGCAACCATTGAACAAGTACTCATCTCAAATTGAGTTACGTTGTGGATTATTCTTTTTGAGTGCCATCGAGGTCATGAACCTCCTGATTAATTGGCTAAGCTCATTTCCTAGCATATTGTAGTCAGTTCTTGGTGAACAATTTTACATCACTCTTTTGCAGATCACTCATTGTTTTTATAAAATTAAAATAATGTCACTTGAGGAAAATTGAAATTTCATCACCATATGGATTATTTAAAGTGAGACTTATAAATAATCGTTATCGAAATGAAGTTGTTTATAAAACACCTTAGAAAACTTAATTGTTTCCATAACAAAGAAAATCTTTGTAAATTTATTTTTGATTCTTATTTAAGAATTAAGCATGAGAATGTTTTTATTATAAACATGATGATAAAATTTTGACGAACTGAGTATTGCATCGTTAATCTTGAAATTGTATATAGTTGCGCGCCTACATACAATTTGGAAGTGACCATGCAAGGCTGATTAGTAGTCACCATGAAATTATTAATAAACACAAAATTTTCTTTGAAGATTGTGAAAGATTAAATTTTATGAGATATGAAAGAAGTGAGAAATAGGGACATATTGATAGGGAAACCTACATATGTGTCTGTATTATTTATTCTTCTGAGTCAAATTTACTCATCAGTGGAAATTGTCTTATTTGACAAATGACAATTCTTTCTTGTCCAATTCTCCCGTAGTGAGATTCTTAGGAAAAGTATCTGATTACCGAGTGTTGATAACCGACTAGATGTATCGACGTTCCTATCATTTCTTTTGATTAGATTTCATTTGAATGACCTGGGTAACGATCCAAGGAGCTTTCGAATGCGTACTCAAATTATGAAAACATGGGATATATTCATATTCGTTAAATGTTTTCGTCTGTATCTGATTTGAAATCCTCTCCCGTAGATTATGCGTTGACCTTACTCTTTTAAGGTTAGTTATGTCTCCAGATATCCTTGAACTTGTGAAGGATTATGAGTTATTATTAGTCTTTTGAGAAGTTCACCTCTTATCGATGGCAATAAAACTGAAATGTTGGTAATGCCAGTAGAATGGATTGATTGATTATGACATGACGACATTGTCTTAATTGATGGGAACTCGAGTAGAATTCCCCTAAAAGATAAGATGTTGATTATCAAAAGTGATCTAAATAATTCTTGGTGGATGACCATATCCTGCATTTAGACTTAGAATTTTACCATGAATGGTTATGAATTAGTCATAGATATTATAATCTAGAAAGAACTTAAAGTAAATGTATTAAAAGATGTTTCCGTTATCTGAAACTTTAGGAGGTATTTGTTGATGAATTACCTAGACTTTCGCCATTAAGGCAAGTTGAATTTGGTATTGATTATATTCTCGGTGTTGCACCTGTGGCGTGTGCACTGTACGTCAGCACCATCTGAATTAAAAGAATTACCGTACAACTGAGAGAGTTGTCGGAGAAAGATTTTATTCTACCAAGCTCGTCATTATGAAGAGCTATGGTATTATCATTCCTTATATTTAATAATTACCATGAACTAAGTAAATTGACGATTAAAATCTATATCCACTACCCAAGATGATAGATTGTTCGATCATTTACAAGGTTCTAGCGTATATTCAGGAATTTGATCCACGGCATGGTTATCATCAATTTCGCGTCCGCGAAAAAGATTATCTATTCCAATCACTACACAGAACTTGTAATGAATATTATGAGTTTCATGTTATGTCGTTTGGATTGATTAATGCACATGTAGCATCCATAAATTTGGTGAATCACGTGTGTAGGTTGTAATTTGATAAATTCATGCTCGTGATCATTAAGGACCATTTGTTTGTTTATAAGAATAAGAAGGAGTTAATAATTATTTATAGATTGCCCTGAATTGGCCGAACAATGAAAACCTGTACTTTGAATATTTGACATATGACTTAAGACTTAATCCTTTACATGATTTAACCGTGTGATTAATAAGATAAAGGAATATATATTGACTTTCCAAAGATTAAATCCATTTAAGACTTTGGGTTTTACCAAAAAGAAAGTGCAAATACGTTTTGACAAATGTTTTATCAAAAATAACTTTTGAGGGATTATTCCCTTATACCCAGAACATTTAACTAAACTCCTGTTTAGCGGTAAATGTTCGTGTATACCTCAAGACAACCTAAGAGGGATTGAGGAAACCATTTAAACCATGACTTGAAATTTGAAACGACAATTTTTGCTTTTCAACTAAGAAAATTTTTACCAAAGAATAAACGAAGGTTTTTCGAACATTTACGGATCTTACTATTTATTTCCGATAAATCAACATAAATTTTGTTAATTAAATTCAAATTTATTTTAAACATTTTTATATAATTGGACAAACTGAGAAATTTTTTTTAAAAAAAAACTTTTTGCGTTTACGTTTCATAAAAACTTAATATTTATTGTTAATTTACGAGTAATCATTATCGACGCTTTAAAAACGTCGGATCAAGCAAAACTGATAAAAATAATAGTTGAGATAGAACTAAGACTTAGAAAATAGGAAGGAATAATTTCTGAATAAATACGGTCATAATATTTATTCCATCTAGGAAAGTGAACGTAATTACTGACACATTATATAGGAAAGATAAAGAACCAATTAGGACATGTTCCTTAATAATGAAAGTGCAAAATAAATTGCCAAACAATATAAAAATAAACATTGCTTGTAAGAAGAATAATAAAGATAATAAAAGGGGTTCGCGGCTAATATGAACCATTAGAATTGAGGAGCCGATGGCGTTAAATGTATAAAAGGCCACTTGTGGTTGCCTAAATATGGAGATTTTGAGATGTAGTCATGTTGGAATCTTGTAAATATAACTATTCTATTCCTGTCATTTCAGATTTAATGTATCATTATCAGAAGAAGTTGTACTGATGCAATTTATGAAGGCAGACATCGCCTCATACATTAGTAAAGTCTAGCTGTTGCAAAGGTCATCATCTGAATTTGATTCGATTTGGGTCATCGTCGACAGACTGACCAAATCTGCTAATATCATTCCAGTAATGATAAATTCTCGATGAAGAAATTGACTCTTTTGTATTTAAAGGAGTTATGTAAGCATGGTGTGCCTGTATCAATCATCTCTATCAAGATCCTCGCTTCGCATCGAATTTCTAGAGATTTACTCAGAAGTCATTGAGAACAAATCTTGATGAGAGTATTGTGTTCCACCCTAATCGAAGGGACGAGGTAAAGTAACGATACAAAATACTATAAGTGCTGTTTTATGTTTGAATGACTGACCTTTGGTAATAAACTGTAAAATCGTTTTCCTTTGGAAAGATTATCATTGATAATTATCGTATTAGGATCAAGATCGAATCTTGTATATTATAGCATCTGTAAGCAGGAGTTGGGATGAAGACATACGACATACACCCATTGTGAGTTGGACATGTCTTTTAGGTTTAAGGTTTCCTATGATGGCGAACCTAACCTTACAAAATACTCGACCCGCGTGACCTGAAATGATTGTTTAAATTAGGATCTGATTATTTACTGCCGATAGTGGACAGGAGGTAATGTGAATATGAAATGTAGATCTTGAAGTGCAGGATAGGTAGCGAAGTTATGCCAAAAATTTTCACCATAGAAAGATGAATTGAAGATCTGAAAGATCATGGGAATTAAGTCCCCGTTGTATGGGACTATTGAGATGATGTAAATATTGGTTTGAAAGGCATATAAGCTGGATCTACCCTATGACTTCAAGGGCTGCGTGAATTATGTTTCGTAAATCGAACTTGATGAAATGTCTATCAAGTGAAAATCTGATTGTTTCTTAGTAATGTTTAGATCGGCGAAAAGTTGCATTCATCAAAAACCCGTGAACATCATGGATAGAGAAAGTAAGTCAACATTAAGCCTGATCTTATTCCCGTAGTTATGTTTGATGAAACTCGCGTATTGTAATGAATTACACTTGTGAGAAAAGACAGAATGTGGAGGAAATACCCACATGGCTTTAACTCTATAAGAAGCAAGTAGTAAGGTAAGATGATCTTTGAGGACAAAGATCCTGTTTAGGGGCAAATGCTGTGACAATCCGTCAATTTATGGTTGATATTTGATTCTCAAATATTATTTAAAAATATTATTTTAATGTTATATTATGAACTCACTTATTTTTGGGAAGTAATTTGGATTTACGTCTTGAAGTAGCATCGACTACGTCTAAACCGGAGGAATCAACGTTACGTGCTTACCTTTACATACACCGTTTTGGTGACAGTCCGACATTTCAGGAAATAAATTTATCCGTGAATATTATTTTGAGATTTTAAATTTGTGTTGGTTCATAAACTCACAAATTTACGAGAAGAGATTAGGACTTACGATTTTAATTTAACGTCCTTTACGACTAAACCGGAAACCTTAGGATTACGTAATTACGTTTTCGAACTTCTTTTTTGATGAGACAATTTTTATTAGATTCGTTTTATGCCGTTGATTCATAATTTATAAAAATGTTTTTCGTAAAACGACCCGGGGGCACACAAATCGAGGAAACTAGAATCGAGGAGTACCCGTAATTAAATGGGGATGAGACAAAATAAGTTTGCCCCACCCCCACTACATGTGGCGTCCAACATAAGCCACAACATACTTCATGTGTCAACTTATTACACTAACTAGGACACTTGTCCTTGTTTTCCTCTCAAAACCATCCACACATTAAACAAGCTAACTACAAACCACCATCTTCATTTTCAACATGCAAAAACCACAAAAATCTCTCCCTAGCTCTATTTTGGCCGTTCACCACCACTCCTAAACCACCACCATTGATCAAAATTCATCCATGAATCTTATGTTAATCTTACACAAGAAGATGTCATTTTGAAGCCTTAATGATTGGAGGTGATCATAACATCCAAAAAGGAGATTTCCATGGAGATCAAAGGCTGATTTTTGGAGGTGTCTACAAATATTTTATGATCCTAGAAGTAGTGTTGATATCTCATAAGATTGGTTACCCAAAACCAAGTCTTGTTCATCATCAATCCCATCTTTTAATCACTTTGGTGTTATAGAGATTGTTCTTCCTATCCTCTTGTTATTTTGATTATGTAATCATGTATTTTCTTTCTAATTGTATATGTATATGATGAATATATGATGATAAAAATATTATGTGGGGATTTGGTGTTGATAATCATGGGTAAAAAGATGAAAAACTATATGTAAAAGTGGTTAATCTTGCTTAATTTAGTAGGCTGTATAAAAACAGTAAATAACCATATGATGAACAGATAAAATGGCATAGATTACTAAAGAAACAGTAAGTTATATGATTTTTACACATGTGGTGAGTTGTCCATGCAATGGAATCATTAGGATGAGTGAGATATGATCAAAACAATATTAGAGTACAAATTTGTATAGACTGTTTTGCACGATTTTTATAAAATACTTAGAAGCTGATTCAACAGTATCCATAGAAGAGTTAAATGGAGCACATATCATGTAGTTTATGCCATAAAAATTTGGGCTTCTATCTCTATATAGAACTCTAGATATGGCTGTTTTGGTGAACATGAAATTTAAAATCAGATTTATATAATAAAAACTTATATAATATAAGCACTCACTTATATATTTATAAAATATATACACATGAAAACCCACTAACAATTAATAGTAATTATAAATAAGAATTTCATATATTATGATATAAAATAAGACATTTTTATAAATTACAAGTATAAATTATTTTCCAAGTTATACAACTATAAACATGATTTTTACGTCTTTTCGGCTAGTACCGAAAGATTAACATTTTTATCAAATAAAACATAGACGGTCGGACCCGTCTAATGTAAACTTTTATAAACTCACATACTGATATATAAACATATATAACAAGTATAAACCAATAAAACTCGAGCTTTACAACATATAGACATTAACGGGCCAAAGTAGCCTTAATGGACAATAAACCCGACTAATTTGGTAAAACACTTATAAACTTATTCATTGAGCTTAACCCACTTGGGCCCAACATGTAAAATATAATACTGATAATAAAAGTATAATTAGGCTAATATAATATATTAGGCTTGTAATGGGCCCATTGGGCCTCAAAATGTAATTAAATTAAACTAATATAACTAGTATAAAAATGTTACCAACACATAAACACTATAATAAATGAGTAAAGATGTATAAACCCACTTGATCATCATCATATGTATAAAATCATCATATGTATACATAATTGTTATTTTTATAAAGTCATTGGACAAAAGTCTAAGACGAGTATTATTTGTCTAGGTTTCCGTGATTGAAGCACGCACCGTACATCCGAATTGCCGATAACCCGCTTTCCCACATCAACGTGAGTTCATAGCCTCGCACTCTTTTAAATGTTTTATTGAAATGTTTTATAAACTCGCGAGGGAGATAACATGTTAGTTTTTATAAAATATGACACTAGTTGTCCCGATTGTCTGTTTATTTAATTGGACCCGAATGATTGTATGACCCGATGAATGATTAAATGACCTGATAGATGAAATGAAACGGATTATTAAAGTTAGGTTATGTCACTAAAAGTCCCATTAGTATGAATTGTGAACTACCAGGATTTGGTAGACGCTTATGCATATAATAGTACTATTTGGGGACAATCACCCCAGTTCGCGCCTTGAGGGTTGATCCCCGTCGTACCACATTGATTGGTAAGCGAATTTATGTATGAGAAGATTTACACAAGCGTGATTATTATGACGACACACTAATTTAGCTGGGCAAATGAGTTTCGGGCTAGCTACCCGTTGTTTGGTATAGTAAGGTAACAATGTCATGCGGTTTATAATAATCCAATTAACGAAATACTGCTTTATGCATTGAATTATGATATATTGCCTGACTAGCAATACAGGGTCTTATCATTGATATTATGTTCGTGTTTTGGTTTTATATAAACATATTCATATGACGGTTTTTATTTAATTTATACAACGTTATAAAACGTATTGTATGATGTTTTTAACGACAATGGTTCGTATAATGATTTTGAAGGCGAAAGCCTATATTATGATTTTGATAAGGATTTGTATAAAATGACTTTGGCTATTTTATGGCCTATTACAATGATTTGTACAAAATGCTTTTCGGCAATAATTTTATACCGATGTTATATTGATGGATTTCATTAAACTCTATGAATTCACTCGGCGTTATCGCTGACCCTTTTCTTTTAACATGTTTTATCTCAGGTACTTGAAGGTAATTCTCGGGAAGACAACAAGAATTCATGGCCCACACTTAAATAATAATTTCCATTCAAATGTTTTGTAAAACCTGTATAAAATACTATCACTTGGGACCTATGTAAATTTGATATTTATGAATGGAAATGATTTATTAGTAAACGACGCGATTTTTAAGCGTTGTCTATGATGTGAGTAATGTGCTATCCCGTAACACCAACGAGTCTTCCGCTGTATTGAGTTGTATAAATTTGGGGGTGTTACAAGAACATAATTACTTTAACTATTCGATTCTCTTATTAATCGACTTGAATGAGGTACATAAAAGACATTGTGCCTATGTTCCTTTTATAGAGTAAGGAACCCTAGAAACCTTAGAATATTCTATAAAGATAACTATATCACAGACGATATATTATTAATATTCTAACTATGTAGGTATATCACATAAGATATACTCTAACGATAACTATGACATATCTTATACAAAGATATATTCGTCCTAATCATCATAGCAGTACTTACTTTATAAGTAGCAGTACTTACTATGTACCGCGTTAACACTAACAGTACTTACATAACACTAACAGTACTTGGAATATACTAACTGTACTTGACACTTAACAAATAATTCCCAACAATCCTCCCCTAAACAAGAAATGATAACTTGTTGTCTTCTTGTTTCTTTTGTACTGGATGTATTGAAAATACATGTCTTCAGTCTTTCCTTCATCCTTAGATTGAACTTGGTAATTAGTATTTGTATCCAACTGAATGTATCCAAACACTTCAAATGTAGATCTTCTTCTGATAAGACAATCTTCAAACTTTATAAGTATCATCTTTATCTTCAAACTATGATCTTCTTGTGTCTTCTAAACATTCATTCATCTTTGCAGCATCAGTTATTGTCTTCTTGAGTTTAGTACTTGAACTCTTGATCATAAATCTTTGTCTTGATTTGATGATAACAAAACCTTCTAAGTATTATTTATAAATACTTCTTTGCCTGCAAACTTCATACCTGAAATAAAACAGTTAACAACAAACACCAATCTGTATTGGCTTCATGATTTTTAGCAAATCACCAGCTATCAACGGATTTGATAAATTCTTTACCAGTTAGCCGTACACTCTGGAATAGCCAAAACTTTATTCACAAAGAATAAGGTGTAATGAAAACCTTACAATTTTTGGTAAATTGTCAACCATCAACGGATTTGATGAAGTCTTTGCCTAGTATCGTTTGTCTAGGACTAGCCAACTCTTTGTCTCGAAACAAGGTGAGTTAGAACCATATAGTTTTTAGCAAACTATCATCTTTGAACGGATTTGATAAGTCTTTACCACAAACCGTTTGCTTATGGACTAGCCAGTTCTTATGTGTGTTAGACATGGTGAATTGAGAACCATTTATGAAGTGTGACTGAAAGTCAAACACTTAAGATTCTTTCTCAGCTTCTTCCTTATCTTTCAAATCCTTGATTTGTTGTTTAACCATTATGATCAACTCCAAAGGATCAACAGACTCTTCTGTAACTTCTAATTGTTGTTCTAACATCCTTTCCAACAATTTTCTTTTGAAAGGGTAAGTTTTCTCTTGCAGCATATAGTATGTAACATCATCTACATCCAAAATATGCAATCCACATGACCTGTAATATCTCTAGTAACTAGGAACCTAATTCTCTAATTCCTTCAACATTTCTTGATCATAATTTTGTGGCTCATACATAAAGAGAAATTCCCAGTATAATAGTGATACTTCAGTTTTACCTACACTCTCTTCTTGAACTAACCTTGAAAGATCTTGAATATCTTGTCTGTCAAGAACGTGAAGAATATCCTCCAAAAGTCTGAATACTCTTTTTGTGCCATCAGTTCTCTGAATTCCATGAGCTTTAAGTCCTTGATTTGTAGAGTAAATCCACTTAGCAATGGATAATCTTTTTCTAAAAATCTTTGTATCAATACATTGATCTTCAAATTTCACAATCTTCAAGTACTTCTTTAAGCTCTCATCATCATCACTATCCTCTGCTGTTGTTTTAGCTCTCTTAGCTTTCTTCTTTAGCTTTGTTGACCTTTTCCTTTTAACACTCTTGGAAATTCCCTCAAGTTTTGTTGAAACCTTTTCCAAGCTTGTATGTACCGTCTCCTCAGTATGTACTTTTGTATGTACTGTTGACTGTGTATGTACTGCTTGTACATTTTCAGTCTGAGCAATACCTTGTGTTTCAACTCCTGTATTCATTCTTTGAGCAGTCTCTTCCTCCCTTGAACTTACGTTCTCCTTTCTATTCTTCCTCACATAAGTGGTCTTGATAGGTGGAGATGTACTTGTAGGTTCAGCAGTACTTGGCTCAATTCTAGGAGTACTACCAAATTGTCTTTGTTGTTGCAAATGTTTCTTGAATTCTTCAACATCTTTCTTATCTGCTTAAGATCCAATTTCAACAAAATTCAATTCAGTCCTCTTACTTTGCTCATACAAAGTCTTGATTTCTTCAAAATTCTTCTTCACCAGTTGAATATGAGTAAATCCTTTAACTTTCTTTAGAAAGTTCATCATCTGATTTCTAATCTGCATAGTAGTTGGAGGCTTAATATTTTCTTTCCTTCTCTTTTCAGCAAAGAATCTTTGTTGCTCCCTTACCAGATCATCAATCAATTTTGATTTCTCTTCTTTATCATATGCATCTTTCTCTTCAGCTATCAATGAGTCTGCAAGAAGCTCACTTGCATGTATCTCAGCTTGAATCCTGTCATACTCTTGTATGTTCCATTCTTGCTGTATTCTTTTAGCTTCTAGCAAATCTTGCTTTGCTGCAAGTTCTTCCTGCAATTCATTTTCACGAATTTGTGCTTGTATTCTATAATCAAATTCCTCATCATGTTCTATTTGATTAAATCTGTACATGACTTTGTTTATATCATCATCTGAATCACTTTCATCTTCAGATTCTGATAATAATTGCTTCTTCCCCTTATCCTTTGGATTAATCTTAGGTAGCTTCTTCTTCAGCTTGGTAGCTGTTTCTTCATCAGCTTGCTGTTGAATGACTATACCTTTAGTAGGGTGTGAAGCTTGAACTTTCTTACCTTGAAGTTGATCCTTTGTGGCATGAACTTCTTGTTGTGTCTTTTTCTCTATTTTTGCTTGTTTAGTCTTCTCAACTAAATTCTTCCTTAAATCAAGCAACAATTGGGCTAAAGTCTCATTTTCTCCAAAAGAAGTTTGACTTTCTAGTGAAGGATGATCACCAGCGGTACTTGTAATCGGCTTAGTTGGCTTAGCAGTACTTGGGTCTTCAACAATGTCAGCAGTCCTTGCAGTCGACTGGCTTAGAAGTACTTGGATCTTCAACAATGTTGACTTCACCAGTATTAGACACACTTGTTTCTTTAATCACTTGTGTATCCCCAGATACTCTTTCTTCCACAGAAGCCATCATATCAACTTGCACCTCTTTAGTCTTGTCAGATTCATTGCTCATTCTTGATCTAGACAGTACTTGCAAAGTCTGTTTCCTTTGAAACCATACTTGTCCTTGTGGTGATGGAGTTGAATATACAGGAAACTGAATAGAAATTTCCTCCAACTTCTCATAGAAAGCACTCCAATTAGCTTGAAGTGGTGACTGAGTTGATGGTTCTGGCTGAGTTGCCAATGTTTCTGCAACTTGTGGCTCCTCTGGCTGATTTACCAACTTTTCTTGAACTTGTGGTTCCTCTGGAGTAGGTTGTAGTTCTTGCTGTTGAATCTCCATATCTGAAGGTCCATCCACACCAGTCTCTAAACCAATTCCATCTTTATAAGTCCCCATGACATCTTCATCCAATTTAAAATTGATGTCATTTCCAGAGATCCTTGTCTGGTTATCAGAAGAAGGTGGTTGTTCTTCATTATTCCTCCCCAGTTTGGTTGCATTCAGTTGCCTTTTCTTGTGGTTCCTGAATCTTTGCTTCTTGATTGCAGATTTCTGAACAGATCTATATTGCCTCATCCAAGGTGACACTTTGTTCCTTAACTTGAGTAGGCTAGCCTCCAATTCAGCAATCCTCTTGCCTTGAACAAGCTTTTCTTTCTACAATACATGTACCTGTTGGGACAAACTTGTACACAAAGCAGTTAAATTTGCAACATCCACCACCTCTGGTGCTTGTGCTTGTGGTGAACCACTAGCAGCAATAGAAGCAGCAGGTGTATGGATCATCTCATCAGTGTTTGGTGGAACACCAATATTGTGAGAAGAAGATTGTGAATCTTCTACGGAATGGGAACTCTGGTGAGAAGGAGTTTGCTGAGAAGCACTAGCATTGCTAGGTTCCTCACCTTCTTGATTGGCAGGTTGGGCTAACATATGAGCAAACAATGGTGTTACTGTTCCTGAAAAGGCATTGCCTTGTTTGGCCAAGAAAGAGAAAGTTCTCTTTGTGAATGAAGGAACATCCCATGTATCCGTTAATTCTGGTAGGTTAGGTATTTGGTCACTAACTAAAGTCTGAATGAATCTAGGATACATTAAAAACTTCTTAGTCCCCTCCAAATTCCTAGTCATGCCTTTAAAAATTAATTTTGAAACATTAAAAACCCTGTTATTTGCTAGACAAATACCAGCAGATGCCAATGCAGCAGGTATTTGATCAAAAGATGTACTTTTTGAACTTAAACAGTGAATAATAGCATGAAAAAGCAATTTCCATTGAGTTGAAAATAAAGCTTTAAAGAAAGTCAGACTTTCCCTACCACGCCCATAGCCCATGGCTGCAAGGCCATCATGAATCTATGTATAATTAAGCATACCAAGTCAATTTTCGTCGTTTAATCTCAAACTTGCTCGTAGCAGTACCTCAATTACATATATGTTTCTATGATTCACCCTAGCCTTAATGCAAGGTTGATCAAAACGAGTACCTAATACAGCAGTATCCCAAAATTGTTCAACAATTGGTATAGAGACAATTGGACTTACAGTGAGTGCAAAACGAACATGACTTCGAGATAGGAAACCAAGCATCTCATGGAAACCAAGAGAGTCATCATTCGTAGCAAGATTCGCAACCAAATTATGCTTAGAGATTACTTGTAAAGCAGCCATTAGTATTTTTGATGATCGAAAGATTAGAATTAAGGTTATAGAATCAAGAGATAAAAATAAAAGATTAGGTGAATCAATTGTGTAATTAGGGTAAGTATTTAAGTAAATAACAAACCCAAGCGCGAAGAAACCGCCAAATTTACAAAAGAGACCCTTAACGGTACAACGGACATGTAGCGGTACATGGAACATAAGCGGTACTTGGTTTTGTGCTAGCGGTACTTAGAGTGACAACGGTACCTCACAAATTTGACCAGTTCATGCTTTCCACTAGACATGTAACCTCTTTTATATTTTTCTATAAACCTGCAATAACATCAAAAACATAAAACATAGACTATACAATAAAAATTATAAAAAATTGTACAGCTATTACCTCCCCTCAACATATGCAGCATGTTATTGGTTGAGCATACCAATGTGTGTTACCAAGAATTCGAATCTCTTTGCATCAAATGCCTTGGTCAACAAATAAGCTACATTGTTGTCTGTATGAATCTTCAAGACTTGAATAAGCTTTTTGTCATAAGCATCTCTTATGAAGTGATGTCTTATTTCAATATGCTTAGTCTTAGAGTGAAATACTGGATTCTTAACAATGCATATAGTACTTTCATTATCAATGTAAATCTTGGTGTTCATGAAGTTAAACCCATAGTCCAACAATTGATTCTGAATCCAAAGTACTTGTCCACAACAATGAGCAACAGCTACATATTCAGCTTCAGTTGTAGAAGTAGCAACAATGGTTTGCTTCTTACACTGCCATGATATGAATCTTCTGCCAAGGAATTGACAACCTCATGTTGTGGATTTCCTATCATGATTTGCTCCAGCATAATCACTATCTGAATAGGCTTCCAATTCAAAGGTGGAATCTCTAGGATACCATAATCCTAAATTAGGTTGACTTTTAAGATATTTAAAAATCTTCTTCACAGCATGTAGATGTGACACCGTTGGATGAACTTGGAATCTTGAACAGGCACACAAAACAAACATTATATCTGGTCTTGAAGCAGTAAGATACATCAATGAACCAATTATTGACCTATAGAGATGAATGTCAACATCTTCTCCATGTTCATCTTTTGATAGAGACTTCTTGGCTTCAAAAGGTGTGCTTGTACTCCTTGTATCCATACATGAAAATTTCTTTAAGATTTCAACAACATATTTATCTTGACTGATAAATATTCCATCTTTCCTTTGTTTGACTTGCGGTCCCAAAAAGAAAGTTAGTTCTCCCATAGAACTCATTTGAAATCTTCCTTTCATCAAAGCTTCAAACTCGTTACACCATGTCTTCTTGGTAGAACCAAAAATGATGTCATCAACATAAACTTGAACTAGAATGATGTCTTTGGCATTTTTCTTGATGAACATAGTTTTGTCAATGGTTCCTCTCCTATATCCATGTTCTAGTAGAAAGTTGGATAAAGTTGCATACTAGGCTCTTGGAGCTTGATGCAGACCATAAAGTGCTTTGATAACTTTGTAGACTCTATTGGGGAATTTAGAATCTACAAAACCTGGAGGATGTGAGACACATACCTCCTCTGAAATAGTACCATATAGAAAGGCACTTTTCACATCCATTTGATAGACTATAAATCCCATATATGATGCAAACGCCAAAAATAACCTAATGGCTTCTATCCATGCCACTGGTGCAAAAACCTCATCATAGTCTATCCCTTCTTCCTATCTATAGCCTTGAGCAACAAGTCTTACCTTGTTCCTCACAACAACCCCTCTTTCATCCTTCTTGTTCCTGAAGACCCATCTAGTACCAATTACTCTTTTACCTGAGGGAAGATCCACAAGAATCCAAACTTTTTGTAGCTCAAATTATGTTAATTCTTCTTGCATGGCATCTACCCAACTTTCTTCATCAAGAGCCTGAGAGATGTTTTTGAGCTCTACTTGAGATAAGAAACAGGCAAACAAACAATGCTGAGTATCTTTATGATTTGTTCTCTGCTGTTGTTTGACATAACTCACTAGAGCATGAGTTTCAATATTGGTTTGCAGTTGTCTTCTAGTTTGTACAGCAGATTTTGGATCACCAATAATCTCTGTAGTAGGATGGTTGTTGTTGACTTTATGAGTGGGAATAGAACTGACTGGAATTTCTGTTTCTAAATTGTTGAAATCAGTTACTGCACCCTGCTCATCATAGGAAGCTTTGGAGAAGATTCCTTCAGCTGGACTGGCATATGCCTTTCCATCAAACTTTCCCAAATAATCAAGAGTATTTAGTATAGATACATGACACCCAAAAGGTTTTAAATGACTTATGTTTGGCTTAACATTAGTCAAGAGTTAATAAGGTGTTTTGTTTTAAGGCTTAGTTACTAGGACTCTATTTAACACATAACATGCAATATTGATTGCTTCTGCCCAAAAGGTATCTGGCAAAAGTGAATCAGCCAGCATAGTTCTAGCAGCCTCAATTAATGTCCTATTCTTCCTTTCAGTTGCTCCATTCTGTTGTGGAGTTCTAGGATTACTAAATTGTCTCTTAATTCCTTTAGACCTACAGAATTCATCAAAATCATCATTCTTAAATTCTGTTCCATTATCAGTCCTAATGATTAATACCTGTTTAGTGATCTGCTTTTCAACTAAAGTGATAAAATCCTTTAGTAATTCACTTGTTTCACTTTTAGGTTCTAAAAAGAAAACCAAACTGAATCTACTATAATCATCAGTTATGACTAGACAAAAGGTCTTATGACTAATGCTTCTGATAGAAACTGTACCAAATAAATCCATATGCAAAAGTTGCAAAGGTTTTGTCACAGTGTTTACAATCTTGGTCTTACAAGAGACTCTATGTTGTTTACCTTTTTGACAAGCAGCACATGTGAAATCATTTTGAAAAGATTTGTTAGGTAGACCTCTAACCAAATTCCTTTTTACCAATCTATTAAGATTCTTGAAATTCACATGACCTAACCATCTATGCCATAGGTTTGACTCATCTAAAGAAGCCTTAGCTAGCAAACATGTAATACCACCTGTTAGAGTAATAGTATGAAGATTAAAGGTGTACATATTTTCTTGCTTGGGTACTTTAAGCAGTATTTGAGATTCCTTAGGCATCTCAAAGTCTTTGGATAACACCAAGCAGTCTTTGTCTGTGAATAGCACCTTGTTCTTCTTATCACACATTTGTGATACAAAAAAGAGATTGACCTCGTTCAATTCTTTTACAAAGAAAACATCTTCAAATTCCAACTTTCCTGTGTTGATTTTCCCTTTGCCAGTGATTCTACCTTTGCTACCCCCAAAGGCTACTGGACCTCCTCTGAATTCTTCAAATTCAGCAAGAAAATCTTTGTTTCCTGTCATGTGTCTTGAGCATCCACTATCTACAATTTCTTTATCTTTTAATTCATCAATGAGATGCCCCTACACACAAATAAAACTCATTAGTTTTTAACAGGGATCCAAGCCACATTTGGCTCGGATCTTGTGGGACCTACACATCTAAGAGTTTGTACTGAAGTATTCCCAGTAATGATACTTTTACTCTTATACTTCATGGTTTCATTTATGTAGTCAAATTCATAGGGTGACTCTATGTGCTCTGACTTCTTTGACTTAAGTACTACTCTAGCGGTACTTGCTTTAACACATGGTATATCTCTTTTAGGTACCCACATTTGCACTGGTTTGTTCTTGTCCTTACCTCTAGGTGTTTTAACTTTTTCAAAAACTTTCTTAGAAGTCTTGGAGAACATTGGTTTTACAGACTTTAAACCAACAATACTTGAGTTTGGTCTAGCAGTACTTGCATGTCTAGACTTGCCGGTACTTGGTTTACCAGACTTTAAAGTTACTAGCCCTTGCTACATAAGTACTGCCCTAGGAACAAAAATTTTGGTAGGATTATTTTTAACTTGTTTAACTACCTTTATGTGATCAAACTTAGGTTTTTCATCTTTAGTTTTCTGATTCCTATAAACATGTGCATTTTTCCCATTACTGTTTTTCATTACCCTTTGTGTAGCCTTTTGTTTCACCATTTAATCTTCATGTAATGTACAATCTTTGATAAAATGACTTAGACTACCACAAACATAACATCCTTTTCTTCTTAAAGAAGACCCAAAAGGTTGTTTTGACTTTACTTTTTATAAAACCTATCCCACCCCCTTTTGACTTTAGTATGTTGTACATTGTTTTCCAATATCTTACTAGGAGTTTTTACATGCTTGGAAGCAGAACTAGTCTTAGATTCCTCAGAAACAAAGTTGTTCATTAAAGGTGGATAAACAATATTCTTGGTCACAACAGTATTTTCTTGGGACAGAGTACTAGAGTTAAAGACATTATTAATCTTAGGTTCTTCTAACTCTATACTAGTATCATTACAAGAGGGCATGAAAATTTCTGATAATGGTGGTGGAACTGCCTTCATTCCTTCAGCATATCTATCATTTTCAGGTGTATCATCTACCTTACTAGAACTATCAAAAATCCCTTTTGATAAGTCTTTGTTAGTTAAGGTTATCCCAGGTTGATCCTCAATATATCCTAGCCCTGTTTTATCATAATACCCCATTTGTGAATTAATCAATTTTCCCAATCCCTTAGAGGATTGTTGCCAATGACTAATCACTTCCCTTTCATTACAAAGACTTGTTTTTAAATCTTCATATTCTGAATTTATTTTTAAAAGTTTTCTTTCAAAAGCTTTTATTTCCACATATTTTTCCCTCATTTGAAGAGTCAAAATCCTTATTTTGTCTTCATAGTTTTGTTGAGTCTTTTTGTACAAAACTATATTTTCTTCTAATTTAACAACACCCTGTTTGAAAGCTTTTACTTCTACAGTGCATGTGTTAACCTTTTGATACTGTTCCTCTAATTCTACTTTTAGGCTATTAAATTTAAGAATACAATCTATAGAACAAGGATGTACCTCAGTATCTTCATGTGAGAGAGCCATTAATTCAAGCTCTTCTTCTTCTTCTTCTTCTGCCCAATTCACCACTCCATCTACAGTAACCAATGCTTTAGTTCCTTTAGGGCTCCTGCTGTTTCCTTTTGGAAAGCTTTCAGTTTTTCTTGTACTGGTTCTATAGCTGTTCTTAGACTTCTGATTGCTAGTCTCAGCTTTATCTCTAGAGCATTCTCTTGCAAAGTGTCCATTCCTTCCACAGTTATAGAATTCAACTTTAGACTTGTCATATCCTAATGGCTCATTAGGATCAACAGTCATTTTTCTTCTAGTCTTCTTGAAGAACCTATTAGATCTTACTGACATCATAACAGCTTGCCATTTAAGATCCATCTCTTCAACATTAGCATCATCCATTTGGAACAAGTCATTGAGAGTTAATCTTGGCCTGTTGTCTTGTCCAGCAAAGAATAAGAAGGCATCATTGTCACTAAACAATGGTGAAGACCTTCCATGTGGATTTTGAGAGACTATTGGACTGCTTTCAATACTTTGTGGGTAAGTACTGCTTGTAAGTCCTCCAGCGGTATTTGTGAAGTATGTACCGCTGCTAGATCCACTAGTGGTATTTTGAAAGTAAGTACCGTTGTTCCCATCTGACATAAAAGCCAAGTTAGACTTTGAAGTAGTTGCTGTCTTTATTTCAGTGCCTTTCACATCCATCTCATATGCTCTAAGATTGTTGTCGAGATGATCAAACAGAATTGTTTCCAAATCATCTCTTGTGATGAAGTGCATAGCCATTGCTTTCCACTCTGGTGGAACACTTCTTAAGAATTTTAGATTTGCTTCTTCATTAGGAATTACTTGTCCATAAACTACTAACTGAATAAGCAACTTGCTTAACCTTCCATATCCACCATGTATCCCCTCTATACTGGTAATTGAGAAGTTATCGAATTCTTGCTTAAGAACAATCTTCTTAATTTTCTTAGATTTGTCATTGCCTCCAAATATAAGTTTTATAGCATCCCACATAGCTTTGGCATCTTTATAATGATGAAAGCTTGGTAGAATGTCTTCAGAAAGAGCCATAGCCAAAGCAGTTCTGGCTTTTCTTTCTCCGATCTTTGCTTGTACCTCCTCAGCAGTCACAGCAGGTAGAACATAGCATGTATTGTCTGGCAACCAGTGTAGCTTCTTTGTTGTATTCCCATTCTTGATAACTTGCCACACAGTGTGATCTGTGTGATTCAAGTAATGTTCCATCTGCATAACCCATGTCTCATAATTGTCACCTTTGAGAACTGGGAGTTTAATAGCAGATAGAGTATGAGAAGGTGTTGGGGTAGAGGTAGCTACAACATTCACGGATTGAGCACCTTGTCTGGTGTAGGATGCACAACTTGTGGTTGTCCCTGTGGCAGAACAGGATCAGGGTTCTGAACATCATCCAAGTGAGCATTATCACCATCTGGTTGAGACATTGAGATTTGGTATCTATGGAGTGTTTGGGGTCGTGTTCTTCTTTTTCAGAGTTTCTCAACAAGCTCTGATACCACTTGTTGATCCCTTTGGTTGGATCTATATTCTGTTAAGAATTAGTATAATAGTTTGTAATCAAACTAAAACACTTTGAGCACTCTTACTAACACTAAATAAGTTATGCAGAATCTAACTTATAAAGCACAAAAGAATAGAATTACTTTTAACTATTCGATTCTCTTATTAATCGACTTGAATGAGGTACATAAAAGCCATTGTACCTATGTTCCTTTTATAGAGGAAGGAATCCTAGAAACCTTAGAATATTCTATAAAGATAACTATATCACAGACGATATATTATCAATATTTTAACTATTTAGGTATATCACATAAGATATACTCTAACTATAACTATGACATATCTTATACAAAGATATATTCGTCCTAATCATCATAGCAGTACTTACTTTATAAGTAGCAGTACTTACTATGTACCGCGTTAACACTAACGGTACTTACATAACACTAACAGTACTTGGAATATACTAACGATACTTGACACTTAACAAATAATTCCCAACAGAATAGAACCCTCATAGAAGCAGCCAGGACTATGTTGGCTGATGCTTACTTTCCTATTGCTTTTTGGGTTGAGGCTGTGAATACAGCTTGTTATGTTCAGAATAGGGCATTAGTCAACAAGATTCACAACAAAACACCTTATGAGTTACTTTGGGGCAGGAAACCTAATATTGATTTTCTTAAACCTTTTGGATGTCATGTAGTTGTGTTGGATACTAGTGATGCCTTAGGTAAGTTTAGTGCTAAAGGTGATGAAGGATACTTCATGCGTTATTCAATGCAGAGTAGAGGATATAGAGTTTACCTTAAGAAAGAAAAACGTATACTTAAAAAAGTACATGTTAGGTTTTTAGAAAGTAAACCTAGTGATCCTCAAAGTGGTCTAAATTGGTTATTTGACTTGGAACCTCTATCTAGGACTTTGAATTATATGTCTATTGCTAATCCAAACATTGTGAAGTTGAATTCAAATGTTGTGGAAAAACCAGTTGTTGATGTTTCAGGTAAACAGGTTGATGAAGAGGTTGGATCACAAGCAGACAAATCAGCACCCATACTTGAGTATGTTATAATTCCCATATGGACAGATGCATTTGCTGCTGCTGCTGCTGCTGGAAAGGAAAAATATGGTCCCCAAGTATCACCAGTTGACAACATGCATGATCCTTCAGGCGCTGACAAAGGAAATTATGGCGCTGACAAGACAAATTCAGACGTTGATGGCTCAAACGGTGACAGATTTGGTCCAGGCGTTGACAGATCTTTTGACCATATTTTCTCTTCCAATAATTTTGAACAATGTGAACCTTCAAACAAAAATGGAGAGGTTCATTCAGATGATGATGGAAGAGAGTTTGAAGAGGATATTGGTAACATGGAAGATGAGATTGAAGATAACACACTTATTGAAGGAGGAGTGATTACTTCTACAATTAAAAATCACCCTCCTTCTCTAATTATTGGTGATGTAATGACTCCTGTGCAAACTAGAAGATCTCATCAGAATCTTGGAGGATTTATTGCCAATATTCACAAGAAGGTTGATACCCCCCTTGTTAAAGCATGTGTGTTTGCCTGTTTTCTGTCACAACAGGAACCCAAGAAGATTTTTGATGCTCTCAAAGAACCATGTTTGGTGGAAGCAATACAATATGAGCTTCACCAATTTGCTATCCAGGAATTTGGGATTTGGTTGATTGTCCCAGGCATGTTAGACCTATTGGGACAAGATGGGTTCTTAGGAACAAAAAGGATGAAAGAGGCACTGTGGTCAGAAACAAGGCACGTTTAGTGGCTCAAGGATATACACAAGAGGAAGGGATAGACTATTAGGAGGTCTTTGCACCTGTTGCAAGGATTGAGGCTATAAGGATTTTTCTATCCTATGCTTCCTGCATGGGCTTTACAGTCTATCAAATGGATGTGGAGAGTGCTTTTCTTTATGGCACAATTGTAGAGGAGCTGGTTTTGAAGATTCAGAATCCAAAAAAGGTGTATTGAGTGAAGAAAGCTATGTATGGACTTCATCAAGCCCCAAGAGCATGGTATGGAACATTGTCCACCTATCCGGTGTAAAATGGATTCAAAAGGGGCACCATAGACCAGACGTTGTTTACAAATAAGACTGGTAAGGATTTCTTACTTGTACAGGTCTATGTAGATGATATCATCTTTGGCTCTTCTAGTCCAAAGATGAGTGAAGACTTTTCCAAGCTTATGACAGACAAGTTCAAGATGAGTGCAATGGGAGAGATGAACTTCTTTCTAGGGTTACAAGTACAGCAGAAAGAAGATGGTATCTTCATCTCTCAAGATAAATATGTAGCAGAAATCTTGAAGAAGTTTGGTTTTTCTCCACATGAGAAAAGGGCTAGCACACCTATGGATAGGGAACACCCTTGGGGAAAAGTTGGAGATAGAAAAGAGGTGGATGTCAGGAATTATAGGTCAATGATTGGTTCATTAATGTTTCTCACAGCTTCAAGACCTGACATTATGTTTGCTGTGTGTGCATGTGCACGCCATCGATTGACTCCCAAAGAGTGTCATCTTCATGCTGTCAAGACGATCTTTAGATACCGTAGATGTTATCCAGACCTTGGATTATGGTATCCAAAAGATTCCCCATTGGAGCTTATTGCATATTCAGACAGTGATTATGGTGGTGACAAATTTGATAGAAAATCCACAACTGGTTGATGCCAGTTTCTTGGGAGTAGATTGATATCTTGGCAATGCAAGAAACAGACAGTGGTGGCCAATTCTACAATTGAAGCAGAGTATGTAGCTGCAGCTGCTTGTTGTGGACAAGTCTTGTGGATTCAGAACCAGTTGTTGGGTTATGGGTATAATTTCATGCATACCAAGATTTTTGTAGACAATAACAGTACTTTATGCATTATTAAAAATCCTGTACATCATTCTAAAACAAAACACATAGAAATTAGACATCATTTTATAAAAGATTGTTTTGAAAAAGGTTTAATACAACTAGATAGGGTTGACACAGAAGAAAATGTGTATGATTTACTAACTAAACCTTTTGATACTGGAAGATTTCAATACTTGGTAACAAGTATTGAAATGATCAATCTCACTTAATATGTGTTTTGGGGTCTGATAGGTGTGAAAACACCCATCCTTTTACCACTTAATTATAATGAAAACGAGACTATAACGTGTATTTTATGTCGTAAATGTCGGAATTATGCGTGGTTTGTGTTTTTGTTGTGTTTTAGGACCAAAATGTGAAAAGGAAGGAAAACACGGGCTTTCACGGGCTTTTATCAAAGAAAAAGACAAAAGACGAAGTCAAGAAATCAGGAGTGAAAAAAGAACGGAAGTCCAAGGCCTATTCTGAAGATTTATCAAAGAAAAAGTCCAAAGACAGAAGTTTAATAAAGCCGAAGAACACAAGTCTTATTTATGAAGAAATTTCAAGACGAGTTTAAAGAAATCTCGAGCCAAAAGTCGAGACTTTAAAGACGAGACGGAAGAAAAGAAAGAAAGGAGAAGCCACCAACCACTCCCCTCTCCTATATATACCACCCTCATTTATTAGGAGAGGGTTGGTTAGTTTTAGGAGTAGATTAGGATTAGGATAGATTAATGTTTTCTCTCTCTAAGTTTTATGCTTTCTCTCTCTAGATTAATTTGTGATCTTTAATCTTTAAGTTCTTGTTATTGAATCTTTACATTTTAATCAAGCTTTTAATTCATCTTCTTCTTCCTTTCTTGTTTAATCTTTCCTTATGTTCATGATTGTGTTCTTGAGTTTTTTCTTAATTTTAATCAAGTGGATTTTGATTGATTTGATCCAGTTTTATTGCTTTGGTTTGATTAGTTATTGTTAGTAGATGATTATTGATTAGTTTTGTTTAATCTTTTGGTTGATTTTGGTTAGATTTAATCAAATTCGTACCCTTTTGTTCTTCACTGTTCTTCGCACTGTTTAGTTTCCCAGATTCCGAATCAACTTTATATTATGAATGAAGCTTTTCTCTTGATTTTTCCGCATGAACGTTTTCTCTTATTTATTCCGCATCAATTAGTTATTCGGAACCAGCGTTTTCTTATTTTTATTCCGAATGAAACATACTCAGCTTAATTATTTCGGATGAAGCAAAACTTTCCGAATGAAGCCTTTTGTTTTAATTATTCCGAAGGAGAAACTTTTTATTCCGGATGAAGCCTTATTCCGAATGAAGCCTTATTCCGGATGAACCCTTATTCCGAATGAGCTTTGTATTCTAGATGAATCATTATTCCGGATGAAAGGATTATTCCGGATGAAAGGATTATTCCGGATGAAAGGATTATTCCAGATAAGTCTACTTTCCGAATGAAGCTTCTTTTAATTATTCCGGATGAATGAATTTTTCCGAATGAGCATGTTATTCCGCATCAGTGTATTACTCCGGGTGAAGCCAATATTCCGGATGAAGGACTTATTCCGGATAAAGCAATTTATTTCGGATGAAGGTTTTTATTCCGGATGAAGGGTGTATTCCGGATGAGCAATTTTTCTTAGTTTTGTAATTTCAGTTTTAGTTTATTTTAAGTTTATGTTTTTAAGTTTTAAACTTTATTTTTCCCGCCTTTTCCTTAGTCGCAATTTTAATTTACTTGCCTTTAGTTTAAGTTTAAGTTTGCCTTATTTACTTTTAAGTTTGCCTTTTTATTTCCCGTCAAGTTTTTATCTTTTATTATTTCTTTTTACCGTCTTTATTTTTATTGTTTCAAGTCTTTATTTTTAATTAGTGTAGACAACGACAACAATTCTATTTCTTTTCCACCAAGAACAACTCAGTCGCACATTTTACCGGTAATCAATTCGAGGAGATCGGACGATAAATAATTTATACTTGGATAAAACCTTGTATTAAATGGCGCAGCTTCCGGGTCTTTTCGTGAATATTAACGGTTTTTTGTGAGAGACGCGTTGTTTTTTGGGATCCGTTCATTCGTGAACTTTATTTTTCGTGTCAAAAATTTTCAAAAATCCCAAAAACATTTGAAAAATCATAAAAAGCATCTCTTTTTCAAAGTTTTGCACCAAATATATTCTTCTTGCTTATCTATTTTTCTCTATGGATTCGTCTTGCGTCCGGTGTGGGAGACCATGGCTTGGTTTTCCAATATGTCCATGGTGTACTTGTGCGAGGTGTGGTTCTGATATCGACAATACACAATTTGGATTTTGTCCATTTTTCAATTCAAGAAATTCGTACTTCTCCTATTACACTAATTTCTCCCCCCCCTCCCGTCTATGACAATCCCTATCCTCAACAAGCACCGGATTTTTCTCAATACCCGTGTTGCAATCATTGTGGGGGCCCTCACGATACTTCTTATTGTCAGGCAATGAATTATTATGAGCCAAATCCGTGTCCTCATTTTTCTTCACCGATGGATTATTATGGACCAAATCCGTGTTCTAATTCTTCTTAACCTATGACTTCCTATGAGCCACATCCGTGCTATAATTCTGGTTTTCATAACTCTGAGCCCCCACATCCCGCCCTCAATCATCAATCCTCTCAGAGAATTCGTTTCGCCCAACAACTCACTACTTTGAATGACGAAAAACAAGCCATTATTTTGCAACTTCAAGAAGCCGTTGTTCTGCTAAAAGAAGTTAGGGAGGAGGAAAAGCGACAACAACAAGAGCAAGTATCTAATCTTAGTGATTCTACCCCTCCTCTTGTGTGTCCATACTATTATGATGACGATGACGATGAGAATACTATTTCTTGGAATGATCTAGTTACTCAATGTCCTAGCGCAATTGCACTTCCCTCTCTTAATATCCCTAATGCCTCTAAAGATTGTGGTACTTCGAGTGAGACTAGTGATTTTGGTCTTGATAAATTCTTTGATGAGGTTTGTGATGTGCTAACTTTTGAGGAGCTTACGGAAGAGGTCGCTCTTAATGATGATGTTCCTTCCACCAACACTTTGGGAGATGATTCTTTGGCTTTCTCTAATCCTCTTTTTGATCAAGATGATGATTTTGACGAGTCACTATCCGATGAAGACGTTCTGAAAGAAACTTTCAAGGTTTATTCGAACCCTTTATTTGATTTTGATGACGCCTACATATCTAGTAAGGTGAATCCTCTCTTTGACGAAGGGATTGAGGACATTGATAGCCCTGATTCTCTTCCTATTAATGAGCATACTTTGTTAGCCATGCCTCCTTCTATCGTAGAGGTGGAAAGACTTGACTCTACTGAAAAAGGGACGCAGGTGGAAGGTAATTCTTCTCATACTTCTCATATTATATTGCCACCTCATCCTACCGCGTGCACACCCAAGCGGGTGATGTATCTTTTACTCTCCTCGTTTCATCCCGGGGAATGAGGATGAGTGTTTTGACCCGGGAGGTGACATTGACCATTCTATGATTGATACCTTTACGGCTTTGCCGAATAGTGACCATCCATTGTCTTTGGGGGTTGACAATTTGTCTCCTTTACCCACCCCACCTCCCGTGGATCAAGATTTCACATACTTCTCGTATGTTGAAAGGACCTTTCTACCATTCAAGACTTATCCTCCTGCCTCTCCTTTATTATATTCCTCCGGGAACGAGGACAAGGTTTTTGATCCCGGTATTACATTCGAGGCTTCCCCATGGACCATTTAATTCGGGGACGAGTCAGGCTCGTGAATCGGTTAACATAAACAAGCGCTCTTCGGGAGGCAACCCGATTATCTATCTTTATCAGTTTTCATCATAAGTGTAGGGGGGAGCCTCGTTGGTGTTTCTTGTTTTCTTTCTTATCATATGCAGGGATTCGAGCGTTCAATGATCCATTCTTGATGATTTTTGACGACCCGTGATTCCGTGTTTCCGTTTTCCCGGTTCTATCCTAATCTCTTTTGATTCACTATTTTATATTTTTCAATATTAAAATAGGAATCACTTTAGTTGTCCTTTCCTTAGCAAGATTTAAACAACGTGCACAATGTCCTAAGTGTAGGGAAGTTTACTCCCACATGCTTAAACATTGAGGACAATGTTTATATCAAGTGTAGGGGGACTTCTATCGAAGTTAAGTGGGCTTTTCCTTGTATTTGTCCTCATTTTAACCGGAAAATTTGGTTTTTCGACATTTTTCAAAACTTTTAATCTATTTTGGCCTAGTTGTATAGTTGTATTTTCCTTTGTTATGATTATTTTCTTTCCTTGCTAGAATAAAACTTTAATATAGTGGTTTTAATTTTCAACGTTATGAATCTTTTGACTCAACCCGAGTTTACTTGTCTAAGTTTACTCTAGCTAGTATCCTTAACGTGTTTAAGTCAAGTTTTGCTAGGCTTTTATTTAGGGAGCTTTAAAACGCGGAAGTCTTAACTCTCACGGGTTAAGAACAAGAACTTTTCGCAAGTTCCTATAATTGATCCTAGAGAGTTGTTTACCAAGGGAACTTTAAAATGCGAATTCTAAACTTGAAAAAGTCTAAGAGTTTGCAAGATCCTATAGATGACTCGAAAACCCAAAACTGAGATTTGATTGGCTAAGCATCCACGAGTCTCATTCCTTGAGATTTTAAACTGTGGAGGACGAGAGATGAAAGAGTCAATTATAAGTTTGGTATTCTTTCGTGAATTTATGTGAGTTGATTATAAGCCTATTCTCCCATCGCTTGCTAATAAATTTATCTGTAATAAATAAGGTTGTACGATTTGAAAAGTTACTTAGCTTCTAGCCAAAGATCGTTTAAAAGTTGCTTGGTATTAATTAGAGTTCATAGCCGAGGCATAACTTATTGAAGCGGGATGCGAAGATTGGCGAGTCCGAAAAGGCCCTAACAAGGCATGAGTGCCACATTTTGTTGCTAAAGATCCAAAAAGTGATGTGAAGAATCATTTATCAAAGATCAATATGAAGGATCGAGACACACGACGAAAAGCAAGTACTCCCCAAAAGATCATGGAGAAGTATATCCGAAAAGACCCTAGCAAGGTATGAGGATAAATAGATCCAAGTCCTAAAAGGAGGCGAATCGTTGTCTATCAAAGTCCAAAGTAAAGATTGGAGAAAAGTGAAGAAGTCGTGGTCCAAGTATGAAGAATCTCTCAAAACTTCAAGTGAAGAAATTCCTATAATGAAGAGAAAACCATAATTTCAAGAACGTCTCTCAAAGATGTGAAGTATGAAGTCGCTGCCAAATATCGGTCCGAGAAAGGTCTTAAATCGTGAAACGAGTTATGCCAAGATATGAACTTTGAAAGGTCCAGAGAAGCAGTTTTAAAAGATTTTGTCCTTTAGCTAACTATTGATTAAATCGTCCCACTTTGTTTTCAGCTTAAATAACTATCGAAATAAGTCAACAATGTATCCTCGTGATCATTCAAGACAATAATAAAATATAAGAGATACACCTAGGAATAAGGGAGTCTAAGTAAATAATTGGCCCACATGAGTTCATGGTAGTTTACTAACTTATAATAACAATGATCTCGTTTTTAAGCTTGGTATGGGGAACGTGAAACTTGAGGATGATAATTATTCATGACATTCCAAAACCCTAAGGTAAGTCTTTGATTTCTTTACTTGTTTTGTTATTTTCTATCTCTTTAATAAAGGCCAATGTGGATTGTTTGTGGTGAAAAGTGTAATCTTGCTTTGTGATTAATGCATTGCATGAGGACATTGCAATGGTCAAGTGTAGGGGATTTGATAGGTGTGAAAACACCCATCCTTTACCACTTAATTATAATGAAAACGAGACCATAACGTGTATTTTATGTCGTAAATGTCGGAATTATGCGTGGTTTGTGTTTTTGTTGTGTTTTAGGACCAAAATGTGAAAAGGAAGGAAAAGACGGGCTTTCACGGGCTTTTATCAAAGAAAAAGACAAAAGACGAAGTCAAGAAATCAAGAGTGCAAAAAGAACGGAAGTCCAAGGCATATTCTGAAGATTTATCAAAGAAAAAGTCCAAAGACAGAAGTTTAATAAAGCCGAAGAACTCAAGTCTTATTTATAAAGAAATTTCAAGACGAGTTTAAAGAAATCCCGAGCCAAAAGTCGAGACTTTAAAGACGAGACGAAAGAAAAGAAAGAAAGAAGAATCCACCAACCACTCCCCTCTCCTATATATACCACCCTCATTTGTTAGGAGAGGGTTGGTTAGTTTTAGGAGTAGATTAGGATTAGGGTAGATTAATGTTTTCTCTCTCTAAGTTTTATGCTTTCTCTCTCTAGATTAATTTGTGATCTTTAATCTTTAAATTCTTGTTATTGAATCTTTACATTTTAATCAATCTTTTAATTCATCTTCTTCTTCCTTTCTTGTTTAATCTTTCCTTATGTTCATGATTGTGTTCTTGAGTTTTTTCTTAATTTTAATCAAGTGGGTTTTGATTGATTTGATCATTAGTGTTAGTTTTATTGCTTTGGTTTGATTAGTTATTGTTAGTAGATGATTATTGATTAGTTTTGTTTAATCTTTTGGTTGATTTTGGTTAGATTTAATCAAATTCATACCCTTTTTTTCTTCACTGTTCTTCGCACTGTTTAGTTTCCCAGATTGCGAATCAACTTTATATTCCGAATGAAGCTTTTCTCTTGATTTTTCCGCATGAACGTTTTCTCTTATTTATTCCACATCAATTAGTTATTCCGAACCAGCATTTTCTTATTTTTATTCCGAATGAAACATACTCAGCTTAATTATTCCGGATGAAGAAAAAATTTCCGAATGAAGCCTTTTGTTTTAATTATTCCGAATGAGCAACTTTTTATTCCGGATGAAGCCTTATTCCGGATGAACCCTTATTCCGAATGAGCTTTGTATTCCGGATGAATCATTATTCCGGATGAAAGGATTATTCCAGATGAAAGGATTATTCTGGATGAAAGGATTATTCCGGATAAGTCTACTTTCCGAATGAAGCTTCTTTTAATTATTCCGGATGAATGAATTTTTCCGAATGAGCATGTTATTCCTCATCAGTGTATTATTCCGGATGAAGCTAATATTCCGGATGAAGGACTTATTTCGGATAAAGCAATTTATTCCGGATGAAGGTTTTTATTCCGGATGAAGGGTGTATTTCGGATGAGCAGTTTTTCTTAGTTTTGTAATTTCAGTTTTAGTTTATTTTAAGTTTATGTTTTTAAGTTTTAAACTTTATTTTTCCCGCCTTTTCCTTAGTCGCACTTTTATTTTACTTGCCTTTAGTTTAAGTTTAAGTTTGCCTTATTTACTTTTAAGTTTGCCTTTTTATTTCCCGTCAAGTTTTTATCTTTTATTATTTCTTTTTACCGTCTTTATTTTTATTGTTTCAAGTCTTTATTTTTAATTAGTGTAGGCAACGACAACAATTCTATTTCTTTTCCACCAAGAACAACTCAGTTGCACATTTTACCGGTAATCAATTCGAGGAAATCGAACGATAAATATTTTATACTTGGATAAAACCTTGTATTAGGGTCATATTGTAAAAGTATGTACAGGATATGCATTGTTATTGGTCTTTATGTGAACTTAGATTTTCCACTTTATTTGTCTAACGCTGACATAGGTTATCTCAACGCTGATAAGTGTTATCGTGACGTTGTCAACAACATGTTAGTTTTGTGGTTTTTGATCTAATCATGCAAGCGTTGTTAGCATTGGACCATTGGATACAAAGTTGCTTATGGATCCTTGGACCATTATTGGAGCATGTTTCAATTTATGGATGATGGTTGGAATATTTATATTTCTATCTTGACATAAATTTTTATTTACATGCATAGTATTTGGCAACTTATGTATCTTCGTTTAAGGGGAGGTTTAGGAACCATTTAGAACTTTTTGGGTATTCTTATAGTACTCTTATCACAATTCTAGATTGTGTCCACTGGTGAGTATGACTTAGTTTACTAACTCATGAGGCACTGTAGCATGCAAAGTTGATATACTATGCATGCTGCCAAGACTTTTTGGCCTAGAATTGGGAGTGGTCTGTTGGGAGTCTTAGGTATGATTTATATTAGCCTTACCTGGGAAGTTACAAGGGATTTTATGAGATAACTTAACTGTTAAGAACCTTGGTTAGTAAGGGATACTAGAGGACTGTTATGTCTATCTTGCATAAGCAAGTGTGCATGATTGAACAGTGCTTGCCACCCTATGGTAATTTTCAGTTTATAGGTTATCTTCACTAGGATAAATTACTTTGTTAAGGTCCTTTTTCATTTTTATTATTTTTATTTTTGGACGTTGACAAATATATTTCCAAACGTTGTTGTGACCAATTTAGACGTTGACATGGCTTTTTCCAACGTTGACAAGAAAATAGCCATTGGGCGTTGATAGGTTATTTTTTACCGTTGACACTCATTGGGTCCTACCTAGTTGTTATTTTTGACGAAAATTGGGGCCGTATATTTGGGAGTTGATAACTTTTAATTAATGCACAAGATAACTTATTTTCTTTTCAATATTTTCATCATTATATTTTGAAAATACTTGCCTCATTTTTGACCAATCACATGTGCCTATCTCTCCTAAAAATCTGGCTCCTTCTTTTTAAACATGGTACTCTCATATTCTTGTCTAACAACTTTTCTTCTATAATTCATCTTTTATAACCTTTCACAAACAGCTTTCTACATCAATGGCGCCTAAGTTTAAACCAAGTGACTTGGTATTGGGATTCAGAAGTCAGCATAATATGATTGCTTATTTGGAGGCTGATGATGCTCTGTTTCCTCAATACACTCAGATGGTGGCGTATTTGAATCAATCTCCATTACGGTATGCTCTTTCTTATGCTCCTATCATCCCTGTCACTCATATTAAAAAGTTTTGGAACATTGTCAGTTCCTCAATGCTTAATAATGTGACTACATTAACTGTTATTGTCCATGGGCGTCCATGGGTGGTTATTGAAGCCTTGGTTCGCCAGGCTTTGCATCTTATGATGCAGATGGTATAACCACTCTACCCATTGGTGAGATAGAACAGGGACTCCAAGCTTTGGGTTATCCTTTCCCTAAAGAGGGAACTTTAAACAAATATAATAAACAGGAATTTCCCCCAGCTTGGAAGTACTTAATACATGTCATCCTTCAATGTTTAAGTCCCAAATGTACTGCACATAATGAAATTAACATTTCTATTGCTAGTGCAATTGTGTGTATTACAAATGGGCAAAAGTATAATTTTTCTAAACTGATTTTTGATGGCATGTGTAAAAACAAGGGTAATAAGATGACTTTGGCTTACCTAAGATTTTTACAAATGATTTTTGATGAGCAAAGGTATTGCACCAGGGATCATGATGATTTTTATGTGATCCCTTTGCAAAAGAAAGCTATTTTTAGTAAGATGAATTCACCCCCTCACAGAGATTTATCCCTTACCCAAGCCATGCTTGCTATTATTGCAGCAACACAACCTGACCCACAACCACAACTTGACCCATTGCCTCAACCACCACCTTCACCTCAACACATGTAACTTGACCAAGATTCCTTCAACACTGACACGTTAAATGTTGGCGTGGATACTTCAAATCCAGACGTTGACACCTTTCTACAACAGACCCAAACACCCCTTAACCTTCAAACTACCACCCAATCCACATCATCTTCTACACCCCCTGAATTTAGGTTGGTAAAACGCCCAAGGACTACTGGAGTGTTCTCCTCTGGTGGTCCTAGCCATGTTGCAGAGAGAACCACCACCACAAGTGTGGTTGGTGATATGGATGAGGCTGGGACTATTGGTACTCGCTTAGATGCAGGCCAAGCCAGTCCTAACATAATTAAGACCTCATCCATGCCCCATGACTCTACTTTAGGAGGTCAAATACCCATTCTAGAGGAGGGCAGATTGGAACCATATACAATGTTGGAATTGACGGCTGTCTGCATTAGCTTACAAAAGCAAAATGCAGACCTGGTACAAACAGTCAGTATACAAGGCCTTGAACTCAAGCAATTGAGGGAGAGGATTTTTCTTTTGGAAGATGCTAACAATAGGCGTGGTATGGAGGATTCTTCCAAAGGGTAGGATGAGCAGGTACATGTGAGTGACAAAGGCTCACATGATGGAGAATATTTTGGTGTGGCTGAAGCTCTTACTGAATTAAAGAAGCAAACAGGTTTTGATGTATCTTTGGTTACTCCTACAAATTTGAACTTATCCTTTACAGCAATGATGGAGCAGTTCACAAGAAACGCTGACAAGAGTAAGGTGAGCCTTGACAAGCAGATTTTGGACGCTGACACACCAAGCGCTGACAAGAGTAAGTTGGGCGTTGACACATAGGATTTGAACGTTGACAGACTTGCAGATATGGTTGATGTATTCCAGTCATCAGCTATCATCAAGGAAGTGTCTTCACATGTACCATTATCATTTTTACCCATCATTGATCCATTAGATAAGGGTAAAGGAATCATGGTAGAAATAGAGGTTCCAAAGGATGCAACACAAAGAACAATTTGATTCAATGTTAGCTGCACAACTTATGGAACAAGAAAAGAAGAAGGTTGATGAGTCACCATTTGTGGTTACTTCTGAGGAGCAAGAAGGAAGTAATGATGAAAGTTCAGATTCAAGTGTTATGATAATTGAAGAACCAGAAAGACTTGAATATGGTGATGAGTTGGCAAGGGAGAAACTTGCAGAGTTGAAGTTGAAAGTAGATTATGATATGCCAGAAGTTGCTCAGATGTACCATGCTTGGGAGAACAAGGTTATGGAGAATCCAGATATGACAATTTCAGATCAAATTTGGGGTTTGGAGATTCTTCTAAGAGTTCAAAGAGATTGCAAGGTAATTTTGAAGTATAAGGCTAGCAAAGTTTTCTCACAGTTGAAGAGAGATAGAAGGGAGCTTTATTATATGTTGCTCAGATGTCATCAAGGAGGATGGACTTTTCAGAAGTTGCAGGGTTTATCTTTTGAAGAATTGGAGTATAAGGCTTATTCTATTTGGGCAAGAGTGCAAGAAATGAACACTATCAGACTTCTTTCAGATGAAAGGAAAGAAGAACTTGCAGAAAAAATGGAGATTCAAAAGGCTATGATTGTTCAAAGGCCGTTGAAGAAGGGAGTTCCACTTGAATTTCCTAAAGATTTGAATAAAGTGAATCCCATTGAAGCTATTATTAGAAAGAGCATTAAGATCTCACCCATGGAAGCTTCAGATATGGTAAAAGTATTACCTCATGATGCCAGAAACCCTATCATTAGTTATGAAGAAGATGCAAGTGGGTTTTGGATGATTGGCAGATATGGGAAAGAGGTACACACTTTTACTACTCTTATGTATTTGTTTGCATGTATTGATAGGGAAGACTTGGCAGACCTTTGGAGGTTACTGCTGGCCAAGTATGGGACTGAAGCACCTACTTCAGTCAATGAAATAAAACTTTGGTCAACATTCAAGAGAATGTGTGCACCAGATGAAGAAGATCCTGTTTGGAAGGATCTTGAGGATGATATCAGTGGACTTCAATGGCGTTTGTATTCAACAGCTGCTGTGTATCATTTGAGTTCTACAAAATTTTCTGAGTATCTTCTTGTGGATGCTAAGTATCCCATGTCCAAAGAAGTTTTTGAAAATATGAAGACAACACAGCTGGAAATTGACTACTCAAGTGACGTGGCCAAAGATTTGATTAGACATGTTTATTACCAATTTGATAAGATTTGTAAGAATCCTCCTAGTTCTTAGTTTTTATTCAGAAACTTGATTACTAGAGTAGATATCAAGTTTAGGGGAGGATTGTTGGGAATAAAATGTAGCCAGTGCACTTAGACGCTGATAAGAGCAATCAAAGCGTTGTTAAGAAGAAATCAAGCGTTGACAGGACAAGCGTTGACAGGAAGAAGTCAAGCGTTGATAAGAAGAAGTCAAGCACTGATAGAAGACTTAGTCTACACGTATTATGTTTCTAGTTTGTTTCTAGTTTGTTTCTAGTAAAGATATGATCAACAATGTATTTTCTATGTTTATCTTTACCTAAAATAGCTCCTTATGTTTATAAAAGGAGGCCTTTAGGTTTATGTTTTACATACGTTTTAACACTTCCATTGTACGCAAGTTTGTTTTATGAATCAAATGAAAGTTTGGTTTACATTGTTTGTGTGTTCTTGTTTGAGTATTAATTCCGCATAATACTTAAATTGTTTTATACACAACAACGTTTCTCTAAGTGTTTAACTTGATTTAATCTCGTTTACACAAGCTAAATCGATCTAAGTTTGGGATCAACAAGAAAACGCAAGATCCTATAGATGACTTGAAAACCCAAAACTTTGATTTAATTGGCTAAGCATCCACGAGTCTCATTCCTTGAGATTTTAAATTGTGGAGAACGAGAGATGATAGAGTCAATTATAAGTTTGGTTTCTTTCATGAATTTATGTGAGTTAATTATGAGCTTTTTCTCCCATCGCTTGTTAATAAATTTAATTGCAATAAATAAGGTTGTACGATTTGAAAAGTTACTTAGCTTCTAGCACAAGATCGTTTAAAAGTTGCTAGGTATTAATTAGAGTTCAAAGCCAAGGCATAACTTATTGAAGCGGGATGCGAAGATTGGCGAGTCCGAAAAGGCCCTAACAAGGCATGAGGGCTATATTTTGTTGCTAAAGATCCCAAGTGATGTGAAGAATCATTTATCAAAAATCAATATGAAGGATCGAGACACACGACAAAAAGCAAATACTCCCCTAAAGATCATGGAGAAGTCTATCCAAAAAGACCCTAACAAGGTATGAGGATAAGTAGATCCAAGTCCTAAAAGGAGGCGGATCGTTGTATGTCAAAATCCAAAATAAAGATTGGAGAAAAATGAAGAAGTCGTGGTCCAAGTATGAAGAATCTCTCAAAAACTTCAAGTGAAGAAGTTTCTATTATGAAGAGAAGACCATAATTTCAAGAATGTCTCTCAAGATTCGAAGTATGAAGTCGCTGCCAAATATCGGTCCGAGAAAGGTCTCAAATCGTGAAGCGAGTTATGCTAAGATATGAACTTTATGAGGTCCCGAGAAGCAGTTTTAAAAGATTTTGTCCGTTAGCTAACTATTGATTAAATCGTCCTACTTTATTTTCAGCCTAAATAACTATCGAAATAAGTCAACAATGCATCCTCGTGGTCATTCAGGACAACAATAAAAAAATAAGAGATACACCTAGGAATAAGGGAGTCTAAGTGAATAATTGGGCCACATGAGTTTATGTTAGTTTGCTAACTTATAATAAAAATGATCTCGTTTTTAAGTTTGGTATGGGGAACGTGAAACTTGAGGCTGATAAGCATTCATGACATTCTAAAACCCTAATGTAAGTCTTTAATCTCTTTACTTGTTTTCTTCCTTTGAATATTTTATAATTTTCTATCTTAATGTCTTATGTTTAATAAAGGCCAAGGTGGATTGATTATGATGGAAAATGTAAAACTTGCTTTGTAATTAATGCATTGCATGAGGGCATTGCAATAGTCAAGTGTAGTGGATTTAATAAGTGTGAAAACACTTATCCTTTTACCACTTAATTATAATAATAACCAAGCCAAAACGAGTATTTTATGTCGTAAATGTCGGAATTATTCGTGGTTTGTGTTTTTGTTGTGATTTAGGACCAAAATGTGAAAAGGGGAGAAAACACGGGCTTTTACGGGCTTTTATCGAAGAAAAAGACAAAAGACGAAGTCAAAAGATCAAGAGTGCAAAAAGAACGGAAGTCTAAGGCCTATTCTGAAGATTTATCGAAGAAAAAGACTAAAGACGGAAATTTAATGAAGCCGAAGAACTCAAGTCTAATAAATGAAGAAATTATAAGACGAGTTCAATTTATCCCGAGACAAAGTCGAAAAAGTCGAAGAATTTAGAAGACGAAAAGACGTGAAGAAGAAGAAAAGATCAACACATACTAATCCTCCTATAAATACCCTCCTAATGTGTCATTAGGAGGTGTTGGCTATTTGACACATAGTTCTTCCATATTTATGTTTCATATCATTTATTTACTTGTCAATTTAAATTCCTTCTTGCACATTAAATTTGTAAGTCCTTTAATTTTACTTTTAATTGTTGTTGAATCTTTAATTTTAATCAAGTTTTTATATTAATCTCTCATTCTACCTTTCTTGTTTTGATTTAATCTTTATGTTTATGTGCTTATTGTTATGCTTATTTGATTAATTGTTATGTTTTTATGTTTTTGATTGTGTTAGCTTATTGATTTTATAGCTTATTGTGTGTTTGATTTTGATTTAGTTAAGTGTTTTTAATAGTTTAATTTTATTAAAAGTTGATTTTTATTATTTAGATTAATTAGTGTTTTTCAAGTTTTTGATTTGTGGTTGAATTAGTTTTTCTTAAAAGTGTTTTAGATTAAGTTTTGGTAAACTGCTTATTTGATTTTAGCTTATTTGTGGCTTATTTCCCTGTTTTTAGATCATACTGTTTCTGTCCATCAGAACATTTTCAACATCTTCGGAAAATGGTTTTGGTATTCCGAAGAATACCCCTTTATTCCGAAGATTAGTTTTTCTGAATTAATATATCCGAAATTTTCTTTTCATTTTAGTTTTCATCCGAAGATTTTATTTTGTCCGAATTAGTTTTTATCCGAAAATATAGTTTTCTCTGAAATTTTCCATTTTTCCAAAATTATTCATTTTATCCGAATTAGCAGTTTTTCCGAAGATTTTTGTTTTTCTGAAAATGTTTGATATTCCGAAGATATTTACATTTCTCTGAAATAAAGATTATTCCGAAGATTTAGAAAAAATGTTATTCCGAAAAAAATGTTAGAAAAACTCCGAAGATTTACAAAAACTCCGAAAAAAAAAATTTGAAGAAAATTTTCTAAAAAAAAATAATATTCCGAAGAAACACAACTTTCTGAAGTAATGTTTATATTCCGAAGAAATGTTGAGCTGCCTACTTGGTAGCTTAAGGTAGTTTGGCGCCATTTTGAGGTGCTAGCTTGGCTGCTTGAGCAGCTTGCCTGATAGCTTGTTTATTAATTAATATTGTTCCGTAACTGTTTAGTTTAATCTGAAAGTTGTACTAATTTTAATTCTGAAAGTCACGTATTTTTTGTTATATTTTCCGTCAATTTTTAGTATTAGTATTTTTTCGTAAAGTTTAAGTTTTATCTTTTATTTAGCGCCCGCTTTAGCTTTTGTCTCGTTTAGTTTTAAAGTACCCTCTTAGTTTAATTTTCTCCTTTTTCATTAAGTTAATTTTACTTTTCAGTCGAAAGTTAATTCTTCGTTTAGTTTTATTTTTAGTAATTGTTTTGTTTTAATTTACGTTTTATTATTTGCTTCGCTCCTTTATTATTAGTTAATTGTTTTTGGCTTATTTTTATTACGTTTCGCTTTTACCTTTTAAATAGAAATAGATAATCAAAACCTTCTTTTTGTTAACCAAAAAAACGACTGAGTCACACTTTTTACCGGAGATCAATTCGATTAGACACCGAGAAAAACGAACTTTTTAACCTAACAAAATCACAGTTTCAGTTACGAAACCTTAAAGTATGAAATGAAATGAACCTAGAAAGATGTGTTTTGCATGACAACCTAGTGAGTCCTTTTATAGCACAAGGACTCACATACAAGATCACTACTAACAAACTAGGAAACTATCTCAGAGTAGTAACTGAAACGCGTCATAATCTCTTCCAAGTTTATCTTAGTAGCAGGGTCTTTGACTTCAGCAGGGGGACCAATCCCCTTGCCTTTGTTATTTAGCAGGGGGAACTTACTCTAGCAGGGGAAACTCTGACCAACCAGCAGGGGGAACTAACACTCTTATATTTATTCCCAACACTGTAGATAAGCTCTCAGGAACGGATCAGCAGGTCACGATTAGTAAATAAAGACAAATATTATCACCAACTACTGCCTCTCGTAGCTGAAAAGTTTCGCGAAGGGGAACAACACAAGGAAAATTTAAAATCTATGAAACCCGTTTAAAACTATGAAGGATGATCAAGGAGAAGCCATAGGGCAAACGAATCCTCCGGCTGTTCTGAGTCCGTGACTCCCAGAAAAAGAAGAGAGCAGAAAGGTAAAAGGCAAGTGTCCCTGGACGTATGTGAAAGCCAATGGCAGAGCCTAAGTAATTTCTCACAAACTAGACAATAGTCCTCTAGCAAAAAAGATCGCGGTAGAGCAGCGGTTTTCACAAGGCTAGGACCTAAACACAAATGGGTATTCGACGGATTATGTAAAACCCGCTTTAAAATCCTTAAGATCATTAAATGCATGAATTTACGGTTAAATTTAAACTTTTTAGTTAATTAATATACGACATGAATCACGAACATTTAATACGAACGTTACGTATATTAATTAATTATTATATGTATTACGTATGTAAACATGAATATTAATGCACGATAAGTATTCACGTAGAATACTTAAATTATACAAGACCTAAAACACAAACATTAAAAACGAACACACACGATGATAATTTACGACAGGAAAAATAAAACAAATGTGTATGTATGTGGCTTCCAAAACAAGGGAGGAAAAGGGCTTGGCCCAACCCAAATGGAAATCCACTCCTTAACCAAAAAGGACTCTAGGATTTTTTTATAAAATACAAAACACAATAAAATAATAAAACCCTAAAACTTCTTCTCCTTGCTTCTCTTTGGCCGCGGCATCAAGAACACCCACAAGGACGATTTATTGCCTCTTGATCTTTGATTTTACAACAGTATCGTGTTCGTGTTTCATTCTTTTAATTACACACGTTTGGTATTCCTTAATCCTTTTCTTTTTATTTTAATTATGTATGATCCAAGATATTTAAAAAACAAATAAGGGAAAACATGTATTTAATAAGATTTAACAAGATTCGGGTTTTGTTTGGTTTGTTTTTGGTTTGGCTGCACACAAACCGAGAGTCACATGACTCTCGGTGGCTTTTTCTGTCCACCAGCCGCAATCCCAAAGGGTGCGGTGGTGTTTTATTTTTTTCAGCCGCAAGGCAAGGCCCCCACAGGGGGAACCTTGGTAAAAAAGTGGGAACCGAGACCTTTGGTGGTCTCGGTGGTAGGCAGTGGGCAGCCAGGGGGAACCGCAGCAGCCGCAGTGGCAACCTGGCTAGGCCAGGGCTGCGTTGACAGCGGTAGTGGCACCGGGAAGCAACCGGTGGTTGCTGTTGGGTTCGGCCGCAAGCCACAACCATTCGGCTGTGGTGTGGTGTGGACTTCGAGGCGACACCGAGACCTACATGGTCTCGGCGGAGTTTCGTTTGGGGTTCGGTTAACACCAAAACATGCAAGGGGTGTTTGGCAAACTTTTATAAAACATGTATTTAATTATTTAATTAGTTTAATTAAAACATGGTTAATTAAATTAATTAATTTCCATGATTTAGGATATAAGTTTATTTAAATAAAAACCATGAATTATGTATGTATATTTTATTTAAATAAAACTAAGAAGAAAATAATTAATTATTTAATTATTCATGTACATTTAAAGGTAAAGTGTCGGTTTATATCATTTTAAACTTTACGTTTTAAGGTAAAGTTTAATTATTTTAAGGATAAAATAATTAATTAAAACTTAGGTTAATTAATTTATATCATTTTAAGATAAAGTTTAATTATTTAACCATAAAATATTATTAATTATTAATAAATTATGATAACATGTAATATCATTATTAATTAATAATTATAAAATAAGCTTAAGTATTTAATCATTATTAAACTTTACAATATAATTAAACATGACATATTATAAGCTTATTAGAACTATATGTTATATCATTTAATTATTTAATAAGCCTATGATTTATAGAAACATGTTAAATATGGAAATATACTAATTTTAGTAACATGATAATTATGGAAATATACTAAATATGGTAACATGTTATTTATGAAAACATACTAAATATGGAAACTTTCTATTTTTGGAAACTTACTAACTATGGAAACTTTCTATTTTTGGGAACTTACTATTTAAGGAAATTTGCTATTTTTGGAAAGTTACTATATATGGAAACCTGCTATTTTGGAAAGTTACTATATATATAGAAACCTGCTATTTTTAGAAAGTTACTCATTATGTTACAACAAGTACTAAAACACATAAAACATGAAATACACTAAACAAGAACACATGAAACACTAAGAAACACATGATTAAACATGAAATAATAAAACCAGACAAGAACAAGTATAATAAGTATGAACACGTCAAGTAAACTAAATAACCAGTATGTATAAGTAAAACATACACTTATTCATGTCCCTCTAATATGTAGCTATCGTGAAGCCGGAGTGATCTTCCGCATTCGTTTTCGTCTTCATTTACTGGACATAAGGTACGGATATTCCGTCCTTCAGTAAGGACACTTCTTTCCTATATTAGGATTCCCCGTTTACAGCCATTTGTTTTCCCTAGTAGTTACGTGTCTTAAACACTTTCAGTATATGCTATGTTTATTTTAGATTGCCTGAGCTATATAAATGCATGCCAATTTCACCTAGTTATGAGGGGTTCCATAACCATAGCATTGGAGGCACCGATGTTATGACTCTTCTGCGGTGAGAGTGAGTGATCGCAGCGTCCCTTTACAGTATTTTAGCCTATGTTATTATTATCATATGGGGTGAATGGGTGCATCTTAGGACAAGTTAGTAAGATTTCATGGTAACTGCGGTGTGTGCCTTGCATCCGTTACAAGAGCATATCCCTCCAATCATACTATAATAATTAGAGGCAACCCCTCTAATTTGCATGATGAGGTCACCCCTCTAAGTATTCATGCACGTTGATATAACATGACCTATATGGGCTCCAGACATATTTAAAATACAGTTTTCAGTATAAACTAAACATAAGCCTTTTTAGAAATATAAAACCAGTCTTATAAGCTTAAACCAGGTTTTCTAGGACATACACTTATTCCGTTGTTATTCATTTCATTTCATTACATTCTTATGTTTATGTTTTACCTTTCATTGTCATATATCCGCACACTGAGCGTATTGCTTAGCCGTATTTTTCTTTCTATGTCCCAATACGGAAGGTACTAAAGGGCAAAGCTAGGATTCAAGAGTACGTGCATGGGATGGAGGCACCTAGTCTTCTGATGCTGTGATTTTAGTATATACTTTATTTTAGGAAAAACAAAGCAACACAAAAAGCGGTAAGTATTAAGTGTCGGTTTAGGAAAACCAAGCACTTATGACCCAATGAGGTGAGTTCGTTCTCTCGAGGAGGCACGTGTGTTGTGTAATGAACGATTGATTATGTTTTTGATTATTAATGAGAAGAAAAGAAGAAAAAATGACGAAGACAAAAAAAAAAAGAAAAATAAGGCAAAAACACTACTAGAAAGTTACGATGTAAAACGTAAAAAACACAAAATTTAAAATTTTAATCTAAAAATTCCTAAAAATTACTACAAATCCCAAATAATATTCTAAGAGTTTACAAAAAATTCAAACTTGCCAAAACCTTTTAATTAATTTAATAATGACTTTTTAATGCTAATTAAAGCCCTAAAAATCACTTTTAAATATTAAAAAGCCCTAAACAAGATTTTATAGTTTGTAAACCTCAAAAATGACCTAATTAAACTAAAAACTATTTTTAAAATTTTAAAACCAATTTAAACTATTTTTAAACTCCTAAAAACTATTAAAATCTATTAAATCTTAAAATAATTCTAAAAATTAATTGAAAAGCCTAAAAATTATTCTACAAATGGGAAAAGTCCTAATTAATGATATAGAACCTAGGAAAAATGAAAAAGAAATAAAAATAAAACTTTTTATTTTAATGAATAAAATAATAATAAAATATTCTAAAAAATTAAAAGTTCTCAAATAAATTCTAAAAAATTCTCAAAAATCCTAAATAATCTAACTAAGAAGAAAATGTAAACAAAAGTTCCTAAAACCTTTTAGTTAATTTTATATTAATTTTTAAAGTTGCCAAAAAAACCTAAAATTAAATAAAATCAAAAATTAAAGTTTTTGAAAACTTTTTTTATATGTAAACCTAAAAAATACAAATTAAAACCTAAAAACTATTTTTTTGTATTTTTTAATTACTGTTTAATATTTTTTTAATGACTTTCTAAAAATAAAACTAAAAATAATCCTATTAATTAATTAAATAAAAGGAAAAATAATATTTTCAACCAGAAAAATCCTAAAACCTATTTTAATCCTAGGAAAAATGAAATAAACCCAAAGTGCTTAATAAATAAGCTGGAAAAAGTCAAATAAGCCACGGCTTATTTAAACAAGCCCAAATGAAAACGTACTTAAATATAATTCCAAACCAAACCTATCAGTCAAAGTCCCTAGGGCGCAGATGGTTAGCACGTTGGTTTGTGAGAGGAGTGGCGCAGGTTCGAGTCCTGGCCACGTCCTTTTTGGCAAAATATTTTTTTTTTAATTTTTTTCTTTTCCAAACCAATTTGTGACTTCTAAACAAGCTTAGAACACAATCCACTTCTCTTTTTTAGCCAAGATTAAACCAATTTAGATCACAAAAAGTGCCCAGTTAGGCTATGTTGCTGATGAACAAGTGAAAGTGTACACTTGCACTTTTTGAGCCAAGAGGGGCTTGGCAAATGCTTGTTTGATGGATATATTATGGAACAACAGGCACCCTTGTGCTTATTGAAGCACAAGGAGTCAAGATATAAGCACTTAGCAAGCAAAAATAAGCAATCAAAAGCACACCAAAGGCATATCAAGTTTCTGATAAAATTGTGCAGGTCTGGGACTGTTTAAGCTTATTACATGCACTCTAGCCAATTTCAAATGCCCAAAATTTGCACACACAATCACAATTTGATACTCAAACAATCTCAACTTACAAGTAACCCTAATACTAACAAGTAATCAAGAATCAAGCATCAAAATTTCATTAAATCAAGCAAAAAATTGCTATGCAGATTTTAGCTATATGTTTTTACTTTTTTATGCAACAACTTTGCTTCAATCTTGATCCAATCCAAACTAGTATTAACAAGCAACCTATCTCAATCCCTTTTAAGCTCTCTAACACGTTTTAAAACACAAACAATGATTTTCTACCCTGCTAAACCAAGGATCCAAACACCCTTTTAAAAATTCTATTCAAACTTTTTCAAATCAAATCAATTCAAAAGCTATTCAAACTGATCCAAATAGCATCCAATATGCATAATAACACAAATAAACACAAATCCAACAGTTTAAACAACAAATATCAAACAATCATGCAAGATCACTTAAACTTCACTTTTTCTGAAATTTAACAAAAAGTAATAGAGTTTACCTTAGAACCCTTACATCCAAGGGTCCTAGTGGATGAATATCCACCTCCTTACCAACTGGGGTTGGTGCAGAACTGAATCAACAACAAATCAACAATCAAACCTGCAAATATCAAACAAACACAAGAAAATGCACTTTTCTGATTTTTCAGAAAACTTAAAACCTTGAAACCCTTTTACTTAACACGTTTTAAAAACACTTATATATCACAAATCAAGGTTTGTTAATCCACTTTCACTTCTTAACACCTAATGATTTCCGAATTCAAGAATTTTCAAAACCCTTATGAAAACTGAAATTTCAAACAACAATTCTTTCTCAAACTTAAAATGGAACTCAGCTTAAGCAATCCAAACACACAAACTTTTTAAAAACATAAAAGGAATTACAATGTCTTTTACAAATACCAAACTTTATTTCTTAAAAAAGGAATTACAAAGGATTTGCTTAAAAACTGGAACAAAGGTGAATGAACAGGCTCATTCCCTTTAAATAGAACTAAAAGACTATTCTAGAATGTGAAACCCTAGCTAACTGAAATGCCTAAAAGGCCCTTGAAGATTTGACTGAAAATGGGTCAAAATCGTGCCCATGTGATCATGTACTGGATGCCAGCTTGGAATCTTCATCTTGAGTCGTTGGATGAACCTTTGGGACCAAGGGGATGATCCTGGGTGTTGGTTTGGTCGGGTGTAGGTTTTGGTGCGAAAGAGACGTTGCAGGGGAAGGCTGGGGAGGGGTCCACAGTCCATGTGAGTGTGTTGGGTGAGGTGGGAAAGGGTGACGTGGACATTAATCAGGAATCTGGAGCATTTGGGGTAAAACCCCTTTGGTTTGAAGGTTAATTAATCTGGGGTGGGTTTAGGGTTTATGGTGATTAAGGGGTGAGTTGAATCTGTTTTGGGGATAATTATTTTCAAATTTAGTGTTTAGGAGGGAAGGTGGGTTAGTGGGTGTATTTGACTTGGGTTTGACCAAGTTTAAATAATAAACCGGGTTGGTTAATTGGTGGGTGGACGGGTAGGGTAGGGTTTTGGGTAAATAAGATGGGTAGGGCTGAGGTGTCGCCTCCTGGTTGGGTGGGTTTGTTTGGTTAATTGGCAGAAATAGTCCCCAAGGTATCTCATTTCTTTCACTTTGTATTTAATGTCCAACAGCGCCTAAATAACCTTTGTCAACTTTTGACAACTTGTCAAAAGTGGCACAATTAATTCCAAAACTTTTCCAAAGGGCTCCTTTTGTATTTTCTTGATTTTCCAAGGGCTGATCTTGTATAATCTTCAAACATAAAGGATCAAACTTGTACATTTGATATTATGAGGGTCAAATGTGACAAGTTCTTCAAAGATGAGGGGCCATTTTTGCCAATCTTCAATTCTTCAAGGGTCATTTTGCAAAATTCCAAACTTGGGCCCGGTTCATTGTGCGACTTCATTTCCCGTGTTTGTTTTTGAATGATTCTTGTGTTCTTTTGCCAATTCCTCAATATCCGTACCTAAAAATACACAAGTAACAAACACGAGCATATATTTGGCATGTTTTATGATATTTTATGCAATTTAAGGCCGTTTTGGACGATGAGACCATGTATAAAAGCAGTCTCATCACTCCCCCATACTAAACCATTTCCGTGCCCTCACGCAATGCTAAAATAAAGAATCAAAGCATCTCCAAAATTTAATTTTATTCACTTTATTGAAAGATAAACTAGCTACACTACACTATTACTACTACTTGTGTTTTGGACATAATGTATGATTTTCATCGCAAAATGGGACGTTTAGGTTCATAGAACAAGAACACGTGAATGCTTCGTTAGAAATAATTTTGTCGTCCTCGATTTTCACCTTAATTCCATGCTAAGCGTGCAACGAGATCATTGTCATTATAAGTTAGTAATGCTAACACTACTCATATGCCCTAATCACGTACTTATTCTCCCATTATTCCTAAGTTGTATCTCTTATATTTTATTTTGTCTTTAATGATCACGAGGATACATTGTTGACTTATGCGATAATAGAGATTTAGGTCTAAAAATAGAGTCCTAACGGTGTAACTAAGACCATCAAATCAATAACCCCTCCTAATAGACAACGATGTTAAAAAATTAAGTTGACAAGAAGAATCGATAAACACGGTTTTATAACGGTTTTGAACATGAGACTTATTACCAAGACTTTTATACGCCCCCTAACGGAAGGACCTTATTATCTTTGGTTTACCTCCATCTTTTATTCAACTTCGCCATGAAGCTTTTATTATGACTTCGGTCTTTCCTTGCCTTTTATTATCCGCCTCATCGGTGGTTTTATTAGCCAAAGACGTATATCCTCACGCTAAAGCGAATTTTGGATCTTTAAAGCTTCGAAGATTAAGGCTTGATTCACTTTCAATTTTGCATAGATTTTAGGCCTTGTGGGGCTTCAAATTGTTTGCTTGATTTAGGTGAGCACTTGAAATCTTATTATTGGGTGAAGCTTTCGATTATTAGGGTGCCAATACTTCAAAACCGTGACGCTGGCGATACCTTAATGTCTTCCCAATTTAATTACACGGAAGCTACTAGAAAAGACTAGAAACCAAACAATCAAAACTAAACCGCTAAGTCAATATTTATTAAGCAAAAAATATTTACATGCGAAGGGAGAATAAGCAAACAACGAGAACACATGAGTTTTTGAAAGAATACGAGTACTCTACGTTTAGCATAGTAACTTATAATTAACTCTATCATTTCTCGTCCTCATTTAAGAGACTTAGCCTAATGTGTAGTTAAGGAATCAAAGCTAAGTGCTCAACACGCACGGTCGAGTCAAAAATTACTCTTATTCTCGCCATCGGAAAATCTACATTCGTGTCTTAAACACTTATAAAAAATGAGAAAAATTTTAAAATTTGGCCATTTTTAGCCTTATTTTGCAAGAAAACGATAACAAAATGATAAACTTTGGAAAGCGTGAAGGTTTGGCAAGGCAAGTATCTATTCACCCCCCCCCATACTAAAGTTAAACATTGTCCTCAATGTTTCGAGTCTAGGGGTGCAAACACCCCCATACTAGAGACGTAGTCGAATGCCTAATCTAGCATGGAAAGGGTGTAACCAATAAGTTATAGCCGTTTATGAAGTGTGCTAAAAACCTAAGGTTAGAACATAAAAGGATATCATGATGGATATTGGGAATGGCCTCCAAAGCAAACGATCGAGTGCTCCCATGAATGAACACGAGAGGCTCCAATCGTGAAGATGATGATCTAAAAGACACAATTCACAAACAACCACGGAACAAAGGTTGGAAGGGCACAAATCCCCTCACATTACACTAATTAGAAAGCAATAATATGTACATGGATAAGCATGGGTTTCCCCCACGAGGCACCTTGTTTTTGATAACCGAGTCAAAAGCTCGACTCGAATCCCCATAAATGTGATCATTTAGGGATAATCATGGTATGGTCAATTTTTGGTGGGGCTTACATGATAAACAAGGCCCAAAAGTACGTGGAGTACTTTTAAAAATCCGATAAACGTATACCGGGGTCAAAGATAGCGTCCTCGTTTTCGGATGAAAGACGAGACAACACAACTCCAACACAAATCCCAATGGGATAGAAGAAAATAGGAGAGAAGAAATAGAAGGGTGGGACAATGGGTAAGGCAAAACATTGAGCTACTCGAGGTAGACTCGCACCAATCAAATGAAACGATTTTCCATTTATTGCATCGGTGGAAGACCGAGATTTCCCTATATAAGCAATTCCAGGATCAAATATCTCGTCCTCGGTGGAGAAAGGGGAGGGAACATAAGGGGCTTCCCCTACACTAGGTCCACACAAAGCATCGTCAAAAGGAGAAGACGAGCTTGTAGTATTCAATGAACGCGGTGATGACGGAGTTAGAATTATAGAAAAATCTTTTAAATTAGATTTAAAATCTTTTCCTTTTTCATCTTTAAAACTCTCCTTGTGAAAACCCGATTTAATTATGTCAAAAATATTTGGTGTATCTAAAACAATGTTAGTCACACTAAAAATTCTCACATTTTGAAATCTTTTTGGTTTAGGTGGTGGCAAGTTTTCAAATTTTTTGTCAACAAAGAAAACCTCCCCATCGGGATTAACGTATTCATCATCCGAAGATTCACTCGAGATTGGAATTATCGGCTTAACACTCTTAACCTCCATCGGCGGAGGGGTCGGAACTTCATTTTTATCAACTCCTAAAACTCTATTGGAAACCTTTTGACAAATGTTTTTGATGGGATTGACATTGTACAAAGATGTGATCGAATAAACATGAGAAAGAGTGGAGTTTTGGGTTGCATTAATGACGAGTTCTTCCTCATTGAAACGAAGAGTGATTTTTCTTGCATGCACATCGATAAGTGCTCTCGAGGTATCCAAAAAAGATCGACCTAAAATTAACGGAACTTTAGGATCGATGGGAATATCAACAACAATGAAGTCCACGGGATAATAGAATTTCCCAACTTTCACGAAGACGTCCTCGGCAACTCCACAAGCTAGAATCGTAGAATGATCGGCCATTTCGATTGACATTCTTGAAGGAGTGAGATTTGGAAGATTGAGCGATTTAAAAATCTCGAGAGGCATCAAATTGATACTAGCACCAAGATCGGCCAAGGCGTAGCATTCTTCCATGTCTTGGATAGCACATGGGATTAAAAACTTTCCAGGATCACCAACTTTTTGAGGTATGCGGCTTAGAAAAACCGAAGAACAACTAGACGATTTTTGCAATTTTTCTTTGTTATTCAACATACTTTTGAAGTTTGCGGCAAATCGAGGCATCATGACTAAGGCGTCGGCAAAACTTATATTAAAATGCAAGTCACGAAACATTTTCATAAAAAGTTCAAATTGATAATTATTTCGTTCTTGTGCCTTTTCCTTGTTTCGTCTTGATGGGTAGGGTAAAGGTGGTGTGGGTTGGGGCAAATTAGGCATAGGCAACGGCCTTGGAATCTCGGGTTCCATTATGGGTATTGGTTCAACCGTAGGTGTGGTTTGAGTGGTACTTCGTGGGATTTGAACTTGCTCCTTTTCAACCACGACCTCGGGTTCTTTCTCTTTTTCCTTCTCCATAGAAGTACTTGGACGAGAAATGGGTTCTTTGAAAGTTTTACCACTACGAGTGGCAATAACCTTCAATTCTCCTTTCGGGTTCACGATGGTATCACTAGGAAGACCACCCGAAGAAGAGGGCTTACACATGATAGCTTTAAACATTTTAGCCATACGGTCTTCAAACTTAGATTGCCTAGCATCCGCTTTCAACAATTCTTGCTTAATCTCATGTTGTCCTTGCTCCATTTTTTGTTGATTTTGTTGGAGTCGTGTGACATTTCCTTCCATTTTATTAGCATGAGTTTTAAGTTCATTAGCAAGTTCGTTTTTAAGCTCGTTTTTCAACTCGGATCTTAAGCTAACCATTTCACGTTGCATGTTGTCAAACTTAGCATCATTAGCCTTTGCATAATTCAAAAATTCTCCTTGAAGATTTTTGGTGTGATCGTTTTGAAAACCTTGGGCATTGTTTTGAAAATCACGGTTTTGGTTTTGGTTTGAAATTTGCCCATTTCCACTTTGGTAATTACCTTTGTTATAATTCCTTTGATTTCCTTGGTAATTTCCACCTTGATTGTTGTTGTTGCGATAATTATTAGCATTTTGATTGGGTGGAGCTTGATTTGAACGTGAACCTTGACCGATTTGGTTATAAGTTCCCGTGGCTACAAAAGCATTCGAAGTGTTATCATCCGCGGTAATGCACTCGGAAAGATCATGAGCTCCCCCACACGACAAACAACTTTTAGAAACCGCTTTAACCGAAGCGGTGTTGGAAGCTTCTTGAGCCTTCCAATGGGACATAAGGTTTCCAAATCTATCGAAAAATCGGTTTTCTTCATTTGCTTCATCATGTAATGCATTGATACTTTGAGACGATGATGAGCCCCTTTTGGCAACACTCGGTGTGTGACGAGGGCTATAAACCTTAGACCTATTCTCGATTATGACCAAAGCTTCTTCAACCGTTTTACACAAAAAATTACCACCCGCGGCGGCATTTAAATAATCTCTTTCATGATCGTTAAGTCCATTGTAAAACGTGTCGATTTGGTGCAAATCGGAAAAACCATGATGAGGACATTCGTGCAACATCTCCTTAAACCTATTCCAAGCCGTAGAAAAACTTTCATTTGATTCTTGTGAAAATTTAGAAATCTCGTTTTTCAAATGCGTAGTCTTAGAGGGCGGAAAAAATTGGTTCACGAACTTTGAAACGAGATCCTTCCACGTCAATATAGAATTGGGTGGCTCTTTCTCTAACCAAATTTTAGCGGGCCCCGCTAAGGAATACGGAAAAAGCATCATCTTAATCGAGTCATTCGAGACATCCTTGAATTTGCATGTGGCGGTAAGACGATTAAATTGGCGGATATGGTTGTGCGGATTGTCCTTCTCATCACCATGGAATTTGTTGTTTTGGATCATTGACAACAAACCCGTTTTAACTTCAAAATTCTCTGCAAGGATTGCGGGAATCACAATAGCTTCTCCATAACCCTCGGTGGGTGCTTGAAGTAACTCCATCATAGTTCGATTCGCCATGGTTGGTTCTTCTCGTACAATGGGTTCGTCAATAGGAGACTCCTCACTAGAAAGAGTGATTGATTTGTTTCTTCGTTTACGAGCACGTCTAGCTTTAGAGCGAGTTTGCATAAACGTCACGTACAACGAGAAGGCGAGCAAAGAAGATTCTTTTTGGTATTTTGTGTTTTTTCAATTTTTTTTGTGGTTTTTGATGTTATTAACTTTTTTTGGAAATTGGTGAATGTATTAAGTAGACAACAAGTCCACAAATCTCCTCACTAATCAAATCTCTTGATTAAAAAGGCCTCAAGGAATGAAAACGATCACGTGGAGTGAACGCCTTCGATGACTTTAGAACGATGGTGGAACACCAAATCGTTCAAGAGGGTTTAATCAAATTGAAACCAAGAAAATATATATGATACTTAGTAATACTTTGGGCGGCAAAACCCTCGATTCACTCTCAAAATCAAATACGCACAAGCAAGCGGAGGAAACGAGGCGGCGCGAAGCACTTAAGAGCCTTTTTCCTTTAGGTTGTGAAATACAACCGCCTTATACCCACCTTATAGTTTGTATTATCAAGATTAAGCTTCACGAAAGTATTTATCTATTTTTGCCTTTTTCTTTGGTTTGAGATTCGAATACAATGATCGAGTGATGAAATCCCGAATCAAGGTTGTGATTGCTCACGTATTTGGAGTACTTGTGTATTTATTGTTCTACGTATACAATATAGTAATAATATTCACACAAAAACCGAAAAACGATAATACGTATTAATAGAGTGCTATTAATACAATTATATTTATGGCTAATATAGAAAAACAACAATGTTTCAATCAAAACACAACACGCCTCCCCGGCAGCGGCGCCATTTTTGATGCTGTGATTTTAGTATATACTTTATTTTAGGAAAAACAAAGCAACACAAAAAGCGGTAAGTATTAAGTGTCGGTTTAGGAAAACCAAGCACTTATGACCCAATGAGGTGAGTTCGTTCTCTCGAGGAGGCACGTGTGTTGTGTAATGAATGATTGATTATGTTTTTGATTATTAATGAGAAGAAAAGAAGAAAAAATGACGAAGACAAAAAAAAATAGAAAAATAAGGCAAAAACACTACTAGAAAGTTACGACGTAAAACGTAAAAAACACAAAATTTAAAATTTTAATCTAAAAATTCCTAAAAATTAATAAAAATCCCAAATAATATTCTAAGAGTTCACAAAAAATTCAAACTTGCCAAAACCTTTTAATTAATTTAATAATGACTTTTTAATGCTAATTAAAGCCCTAAAAATCACTTTTAAATATTAAAAAGCCCTAAACAAGATTTTATAGTTTGTAAACCTCAAAAATGACCTAATTAAACTAAAAACTATTTTTAAAAATTTTAAAACCAATTTAAACTATTTTTAAACTCCTAAAAACTATTAAAATCTATTAAATCTTAAAATAATTCTAAAAATTAATTGAAAAGCCTAAAAATTATTCTACAAATGGGAAAAGTCCTAATTAATGATATAGAACCTAGGAAAAATGAAAAAGAAATAAAAATAAAACTTTTTATTTTAATGAATAAAATAATAATAAAATATTCTAAAAAATTAAAAGTTCTCAAATAAATTCTAAAAAATTCTCAAAAATCCTAAATAATCTAACTAAGAAGAAAATGTAAACAAAAGTTCCCAAAACCTTTTAGTTAGTTTTATATTAATTTTTAAAGTTGCCAAAAAAACCTAAAATTAAATAAAATCAAAAATTAAAGTTTTTGAAAACTTTTTTTATATGTAAACCTCAAAAATATAAATTAAAACCTAAAAACTATTTTTTTGTATTTTTTAATTACTGTTTAATATTTTTTTAATGACTTTCTAAAAATAAAACTAAAAATAATCCTATTAATTAATTAAATAAAAGGAAAAATAATATTTTCAACCAGAAAAATCCTAAAACCTATTTTAATCCTAGGAAAAATGAAATAAACCCAAAGTGCTTAATAAATAAGCTGGAAAAAGTCAAATAAGCCACGGCTTATTTAAACAAGCCCAAATGAAAACGTACTTAAATATAATTCCAAACCAAACCTATCAGTCAAAGTCCCTAGGGCGCAGATGGTTAGCACGTTGGTTTGTGAGAGGAGTGGCGCAGGTTCGAGTCCTGGCCACGTCCTTTTTGGCAAAATATTTTTTTTTTTAATTTTTTTCTTTTCCAAACCAATTTGTGACTTCTAAACAAGCTTAGAACACAATCCACTTCTCCTTTTTAGCCAAGATTAAACCAATTTAGATCACAAAAAGTGCCCAGTTAGGCTATGTTGCTGATGAACAAGTGAAAGTATACACTTGCACTTTTTGAGCCAAGAGGGGCTTGGCAAATGCTTGTTTGATGGATATATTATGGAACAACAGGCACCCTTGTGCTTATTGAAGCACAAGGAGTCAAGATATAAGCACTTAGCAAGCAAAAATAAGCAATCAAAAGCACACCAAAGGCATATCAAGTTTCTGATAAAATTGTGCAGGTCTGGGACTGTTTAAGCTTATTACATGCACTCTAGCCAATTTCAAATGCCCAAAATTTGCACACACAATCACAATTTGATACTCAAACAATCTCAACTTACAAGTAACCCTAATACTAACAAGTAATCAAGAATCAAGCATCAAAATTTCATTAAATCAAGCAAAAAATTGCTATGCAGATTTTAGCTATATGTTTTTACTTTTTTATGCAACAACTTTGCTTCAATCTTGATCCAATCCAAACTAGTATTAACAAGCAACCTATCTCAATCCCTTTTAAGCTCTCTAACACGTTTTAAAACACAAACAATGATTTTCTACCCTGCTAAACCAAGGATCCAAACACCCTTTTAAAAATTCTATTCAAACTTTTTCAAATCAAATCAATTCAAAAGCTATTCAAACTGATCCAAATAGCATCCAATATGCATAATAACACAAATAAACACAAATCCAACAGCTTAAACAACAAATATCAAACAATCATGCAAGATCACTTAAACTTCACTTTTTCTGAAATTTAACAAAAAGTAATAGAGTTTACCTTAGAACCCTTACATCCAAGGGTCCTAGTGAATGAATATCCACCTCCTTACCAACTGGGGTTGGTGCAGAACTGAATCAACAACAAATCAACAATCAAACCTGCAAATATCAAACAAACACAAGAAAATGCACTTTTCTGATTTTTCAGAAAACTTAAAACCTTGAAACCCTTTTACTTAACACGTTTTAAAAACACTTATATATCACAAATCAAGGTTTGTTAATCCACTTTCACTTCTTAACACCTAATGATTTCTGAATTCAAGAATTTTCAAAACCCTTATGAAAACTGAAATTTCAAACAACAATTCTTTCTCAAACTTAAAATGGAACTCAGCTTAAGCAATCCAAACACACAAACTTTTTAAAAACATAAAAGGAATTACAATGTCTTTTACAAATACCAAACTTTATTTCTTAAAAAAGGAATTACAAAGGATTTGCTTAAAAACTGGAACAAAGGTGAATGAACAGGCTCATTCCCTTTAAATAGAACTAAAAGACTATTCTAGAATGTGAAACCCTAGCTAACTGAAATGCCTAAAAGGCCCTTGAAGATTTGACTGAAAATGGGTCAAAATCGTGCCCATGTGATCATGTACTGGATGCCAGCTTGGAATCTTCATCTTGAGTCGTTGGATGAACCTTTGGGACCAAGGGGATGATCCTGGGTGTTGGTTTGGTCGGGTGTGGGTTTTGGTGCGAAAGAGACGTTGCAGGGGAAGGCTGGGGAGGGGTCCACAGTCCATGTGAGTGTGTTGGGTGAGGTGGGAAAGGGTGACGTGGACATTAATCAGGAATCTGGAGCATTTGGGGTAAAACCCCTTTGGTTTGAAGGTTAATTAATCTGGGGTGGGTTTAGGGTTTATGGTGATTAAGGGGTGAGTTGAATCTGTTTTGGGGATAATTATTTTCAAATTTAGTGTTTAGGAGGGAAGGTGGGTTAGTGGGTGTATTTGACTTGGGTTTGACCAAGTTTAAATAATAAACCGGGTTGGTTAATGGGTGGGTGGACGGGTAGGGTAGGGTTTTGGGTAAATAAGATGGGTAGGGCTGAGGTGTCGCCTCCTGGTTGGGTGGGTTTGTTTGGTTAATTGGCAGAAATAGTCCCCAAGGTATCTCATTTCTTTCACTTTGTATTTAATGTCCAACAGCGCCTAAATAACCTTTGTCAACTTTTGACAACTTGTCAAAAGTGGCACAATTAATTCCAAAACTTTTCCAAAGGGCTCCTTTTGTATTTTCTTGATTTTCCAAGGGCTGATCTTGTATAATCTTCAAACATAAAGGATCAAACTTGTACATTTGATATTATGAGGGTCAAATGTGACAAGTTCTTCAAAGATGAGGGGCCATTTTTGCCAATCTTCAATTCTTCAAGGGTCATTTTGCAAAATTCCAAACTTGGGCCCGGTTCATTGTGCGACTTCATTTCCCGTGTTTGTTTTTGAATGATTCTTGTGTTCTTTTGCCAATTCCTCAATATCCGTACCTAAAAATACACAAGTAACAAACACGAGCATATATTTGGCATGTTTTATGATATTTTATGCAATTTAAGGCCGTTTTGGACGATGAGACCATTTATAAAAGCAGTCTCATCATCTTCTCTCTCTTTTAATGCATTTAAATACTTTTACTTGCTTGACATTGTTTAGTCCTTTCCTTACATTCTATACTTATGCATTTGTGTGTGGAGCTTATGTTGGAACCGATGTTTGTTTCCAGTTTCATTTATAGTTATTTAATGTTTTACACATTTACCTTGCATGCTTTGATGACACGCCATAATTACTACGTAACGGTCCATTTGTCCAAATAGGGTGTTACAATTATGGTATTAGAGCCAAGGTTTCAACCTGTAGGCTCTTAAAATTGACCTATGACTAGTGGGTAGTCATCAGTGTCTTCCTAAAACTGATAGTAAAATTTATTCATGCATCATTGTTTTATGTTAGGTTTTTAACTAAGTAATGGTTGGTACATGACTGGACATATTTAGTCGCATGTGCTTTTATTCGAATTTTATTTTGTGAACCGACCCATAGGCTTTCACCTTTGCTCATGTCAATTTTGTTATGTAGACCAACCCATAGGTGTCCACTATTACCAATGGTTGTTTTCGTTGGCTATGCCTTCATAAAATCTTCATGCCTTTCTTATGTTTATCCTATGTTCTAATCAGCTTAATGATTTCATTTCCTCTTTTAAACTGTTAGATGGTCAACACACGTGAACATGAACTGGCTGCAGCTGTCCAAGCAGCTCTACAAGCTATGCTTCCACAAATCAGGAATCAGATCCGGGCTGAATACCAGAACATTGAATCAAAACAAAAATCATCCTCCTCCTCCACTGGTTACTCTACACACTTGGCTTTAGAGGTTTAACAAGCAGAAACGTCGATCTTTTGAGAGAGCTGAGATATCATCTGATGCGGAAAACTGGATTTCGCATATGGATAAAATTTGAGATGCTATGGGATGTTATGGAATCTACAAGGAAAGGTTGGCTTGATATAAGTTCGAAGGTGATGCTCTAGCTTGGTGGAGGGCATACAAGATGGCAAATGGAGGTGATGTTTAGTTAGCTGCTTTGACTTGGGACCAATTCAAGACTTTGTTTTATGGTCAGTTCTTTCCGAAAGCTGAGCAGGAAAGGATTAAGAGGGACTCTCATTCCATTCGTCAAAGAATTGGAGAGACTAGCACTGAGTTTATACAGAGGTTTCTTAGGTTGGCTGGATTTCTAGGCGGTGCTGCGGGTACTACTGAGGAGCAAGCGAAGCACTTTCGTTGGGCTATTCACTCCACGACTACAGATCGGTTACTTAGTTCTACTTACACAAATGTGGCACAAGTTAATGACGCAGCACGTAGCTTGGAAATGCTGCATGAGCGAGATGACTACGAGGAGCAAGCTCATCCAGAGAAGAGGTATAAATTCAATCATCAAGCGTTATCATTTTATGCCAATCTATATGTTTATTTATACTTTTTTCCTATCCAATTGTATCTTTCAGACAGAAGGGTGGAGACCGGTCCCAAATGGCCACTCAGCAGAATGCCAACAAGGGGCACGGTCAATCTAATGACCGATACGGATCAGACAGGCGGAACGGTAATGACAATTACCGTAACAATGCCAGCCAGTCCAACAACAACAGGTCCCTAAAATCTTAAACTTTTCTATGTTAAGCTGTTGTATGTTTTACATACTAACATATCAACATCATAAACAGGAACTCTACGAATGGGCTTGACCAAAATGCTAAGGGTCAACAGCCTAACAACTCATCTTCATTTGGTAATTTCTGATTTAAACTTCAATGCAGTCATGTTTATGCCAAATAATCATGTCTCACGCATATTTTATAAAACAGGCTCTCTGGTAGCAAGGGTACCTCCAGGAGGTTATACCTACCCTATCTGCACGACTTGTAGTCGTAGACATCCCAGACCATGCCGGAGTTTGTTTCAAGTGTGGACAATCCGGACACATGTTGAAGGACTGCAAGAAGGGAGATACTGCCGGTACTTCTAGTGTTGCTCTTCCTAAGCCACCAGCTTCAGGGCGTGTCTACACTACCACCAAGGATCAAGCGAATAAATCTTCAGGTACTATCACTGGCATCCTCTTTATGAACGATCATGCTGCTTGCGTTTTATTTGATACTGGTGCGACTCATTCAGTCATATCCACTACGTATGCCACTAGTATTAATAAAATCCATATGCCACTAGAGAACATATTAAGTATATCTACGCCTATGCGAGACTCTGTACGCATTACCTAGGTGTACAAAGATCTTCCACTAGAATTCGATGATAAGATTCGCCTAGTAGACACACTTCCTTGGATATGTGCGAGTTTGATTTCATCTTAAGCATGGAGTGGTTATCCAAGCACCATGCCACCATTAATTGTCATACTTATCGAGTGATCTTCGGCAATGTTCAATATCTATTGCACGTTCATAATGGTTTCATACCCGGCAAGTCTGTGCAAATCATTTCTACCTTAGAAGCTCGTGCCTTACTATCCCATGGCTGCGAGGGTTTCTTAGCTTCAATTCAGGATATTACTGTCGAAGTTCCGTCGATCCAAGATCAACCAGTTGTTTCTGAATTCCCCGATGTATTTCCAGAAGAACTTCCGGGTATACCACCTATCCGCGAAGTAAAGTTTGGCATTAAGCTCATCCTAGGAGCTCAACCCATCTCTAAGACTCCTTATCGCATGGCTCCCATTGAGCTCAAGGAGTTAAAAGATCAGCTGTAGGAATTACTAGAGCGAGGTTTCATCCGTCCGAGTGTATCACCATGGGGTGCACCGGTACTTTTAGTCAAGAAGAAGGATGGTAGCATGCGTTTATGCATTGACTATCGTGAGCTGAATAAGATCACGATTAGGAACCATTATCCATTATCGCGTATCGATGATCTGTTTGACCAACTGCAAGGTGCCAAGAATTTCTCCAAGATTGATCTAAGATCCGGTTATCATCAGCTACGAGTGAAAGACCATGATATTCTTAACACTGCTTTTCGCACAAGATATGGACATTATGAGTTCGTAGTCATACCTTTCGGACTCACTAATGCTCAAGCGGTATTCATGGACTTAATGAACCGTGTCTTCCACGAGTACCTAGGAAAATTTGTTATCGTGTTTATCGATGACATCCTCATCTTCTCTAACTCCAAGGAAGAACATAAAGAACATCTTCGTACTGTGCTAAAGATTCTTCATCAGAAGCAGTTGTATGCCAAATTTTCTAAGTGTGAATTTTGGCTAAGCAAGGTGGAATTTCTAGGCCACATTGTCTCCATAGAAGGGATTACTGATCCTAATAAGGTTGAAGCTATCACTAAATGGCCGAGACCGACGTCTGCAACTGAGGTTCGTAGTATCCTGGGCTTAGCTGGTTATTATCGCAGATTCGTGGAGAACTTTTCAAGACTAGACTTACCTTTGACCAAGTTGATGCGTAAAGGAGAGAAATTCGTTTGGACTGATGAGCAGGAGAAGAGCTTTGAAGAACTTAAGCAGTGGTTAGTATATGCACCTATTCTTACTCTCCCATCTGGCACAGGTGGATTTCAGATCTACAGCGATGCTTCAGGTAAAGGACTAGGCTTTGTACTCATGCAACATGGGAAAGTGATTGCATATGCATCACGTCAGCTAAAGCCTTATGAGCAGAATTATCCTACCCATGACTTGGAGCTAGCAGTAGTATTCTTTGCACTTAAAATCTGGAGACACTATCTATATGGTGAATCATGTGACATCTTCACAGATCACAAGATTCTCAAGTATATATTCACTTAGAGAGAGCTTAATATGAGGCAGAGGAGATGGTTAGAACTACTCAAGGACTATGACATCAATATTCAGTATCATCCCAGTAAGGCGAATGTAGTGGAGATGCTCTCAACAGGAAGTCGGGCATGATTAACGGCTTCAAGATACAAGAAGAAATCATATGTGACTTAGAGTGATTAGATATTAAGTTCTTAGTACGTGGACATCATGGGTACTAGGATAATCAGAGAATTGAGCCAGACTTAATTTCTTAGATCAAGGCGGCTCAGAAAGATGATGGTGAGATTTGGGCTATTATTCAGAATCTTGATCGGTAGACAGAATTTCGTGTAGACGAAGAAGGCATTGTATGGCAAGGAATCAAGCTATGTGTTCCGGATGACCAGACACTCCGAGAAGCTTTACTGAAAGAAGCTCATAGCTGTCCATTCTCGATTCATCCATGATCCACCAAAATGTATCATGATATCAAACAGCATTTCTGGTGGAGTGGCATGAAGCAGGATGTTGCTACTTTCGTATCCAAATGTCTAACCTGCCAGCAGGTTAAGATCGAGTATCAGCGGGCTAGTGGTTTACTACAACCGTTAGAGATTCCCGAATGGAAGTGGGACAAAATCTCCATGGATTTTGTTGATAAAAAAGTTGGATGATCCTTGATTGACCCGAATTAGGCTTAATTCGGGTAGGCTGGGCTCCGGCTCTTGCACCAAGTGGATAGTCTTGCTGAGATCCTACACACTAAAGCAACACGCGTGAGGCTTACCATGGGAATGTATCCCACGATTAGACTCTGGCGTGAGAGTAAGTAATCGGTTAGGGTTATGAATCGGATGTGAGGTTTAGAGTATGGAGAATGTAATACCTTTGTGGAACCCTTGGGGGTTCCTTATATAGGCAGTGAAAGCCTAATGGGCTCACTGTTTACTTCGGCCCCAAGCATAAGATAATCACCATAATTAGCTTGATTGTTATCTTCTAATTATGGTGAGTGTATATCCTATTCTTTGAGGCAAATCCCAATCCTGATAGGATTGTGATTTTGTCTAACCCTGTTCCGGCCGTGCCGAGTTGTGGGCCGCATACATTTTATGCGGCCACTATTCATCCAAGCCCATAAGCTGAGATAACATTAATCCAACCCATTCGTGATGGGTCAGACACGGGTAGTACCCGTGGCCCGGGTTCATGACCCAGCTGGGGACTATACTTCATCATGTCCCCCCAGTCTAGTTGTTACAGCCGTAGGCGTAACCTCTAGACTAATGAATTCCCGTAAATATTGATGTCGCAAACGTACCCGTTCCAAAAAAGGTCGACCAGGACAACATTAATGAATGCATTAATGGCAGTCATTAGTCGGACGCTTCGTCTGCAAAAGTGCACCAGTCAGGCCCACCCTTGAGCCACGTAAAACTGGGTAAGAGATGACCCGTGGGCCCCTTCTGACATTTCAGAACTGTCAGATATCCCCACCGTTAGATAGGCGTAGTGGGTTATACGTGTCAACCATCCATGTTACCTCGTAACTCGAGGCAACCCTATAAAAGAGTTGGTGTGTGCTACTGTGTAAACACATAGTTTATATCTCCATTCCGCCATTGTTATACACTTTGCTTTAATCCTTCATTCTTTCTTTCCTTTTCCACGGAATTCCACCACACCAGGTTAGACCACCGTGCCTTTCTAATCCTTTTTATACACCATGGTGAAAGATAATCCTATTATCACGGACATCCTCAATGTGATGAAGTCGGAGAAATATATAGACTTCCTGTCTGAATATTTCATTCCGGAGAGCGCACACCCCACCTATCCAGGTGATGAGGAAGCCATCACGGACGCTGCTAGGGAAAAAATAGGTGTGTACACGCGCCTATTTGATTCGGCTAACTACCGCATCCCCCTATCTAAGTTCCTCGTAGACGTGCTGTTGTATTATGACTTCCACATAACGCAGCTTCACTGCATAGGGGCGTGCAAGATTAACCAATTCGAGGTGACTTGCCACGCCTGCGTAGTAACCCCCACAGTGAATCTATTCAGGGTATTCTACTTACCCCAAATGGTAAATGGGTGGCTATCATTTAAAAAACGATCCGCAACAACCCCCATGTCGTATAGGAACCCCTAGATTCCCTTAAAAAGTGGTATGACAATCACTTCTTTGTAGACGCCAAGGTACTCCTCACCCCGTTTGTTATGAAGTACAGAGTACGGCTCGACCCCTTACCCTCATCTATGGATTATAGTAGCAAGGATGTGAAAATGCTAGACACCCATCGTACAGATTTCCATAGGGGCATGCCGGAGCACTTCCTATGCTTAATAGGAATCAGCCGCAACTATTTTGGGAGGGAGGATAGATATCCATGCTTTCTAACTGAGCATAGACAGGGTAGGTTTTCCACATATGAATATGCATGCCAGCATGTCCAAAGTACTTGTAATCTTACTAATACATACGTATTTTCATGTCTGCAGAGATGAAGTTGTTTGGTCTTCTACGCCAAGGTGATCCTAGTAAAGTGCCGCAGGGTTTCCGACCCCTAAAAGAGGGCGAACCTCCCTACTAGATGCCACAGTCAACATGAATATCCCTTTGGAAGATACGACCGAGCAGCGGTCGGATGAGGAGGAGCCCGTGATCCAAAAATCACCCCTGGATTTCCACAATGAAGACGGTGGTGAGCTGCTGCTGGAGAACGCCACGTCCCACCAAGATGAAGAAGAAAAGCTTACGGACCCATCCATCAATCGTGACGGAGGGGAAGACGAAATGACACAGGATGCCGGATCCTCCTAGCCATCAAATCCCATATCCAGGAAGCGCAAAACCACCAGGAAAGTGGTGAAGACTGTGGAGGCTGAGGCGGGGGCACACAATGCTCCTGGCAAGAAACTGAGGAAGGACCACCCGCAATTCCAAGAGGGAAGCAACACTACCATGCCCCAAGGTAACCCCTCACCGTATGTAGATGACCAAGTCTGGAAGGCAACTCTTGTGAATGCTGTGGCTCCTTCTATTACGGAACCCTTGATTGACACAACGTAAGTACCGACAATACTTCATAATACATAATCCACTAACAAAACACTCATAAGTGTGTTTCAATAATAGGGCGGATCCGTCGACAGTATCACAGGAGAAGGAGGCGGAGAGGGAACCCTCACCCGTGATATCTATGAGGCCTCCATCCCCCTTTAACTCACGAAGAGGAGCCACGTTCTAAGGGACCTGACACCAACCTCCTCCCAGCCTGGAACTTGTCCAGCTTAACAAGACTAGAGGCGGAGTTTGAGTGCAAAGAATTCATATACCACATAACCCCTCCAGCGCTAGCACAAGACTTAGATGAACTCGAGCACGAGACGCTACTGGAGCAGTATGATGTGGCCACGGCGCACCAGGTAACAGTTGGTGCGGCCCTACGGCGCCGTCTGGAAGGAGCTTTGGCCAACGTGAGCCGTGCCGAGAGGAGGATCGCTCGCAGAGTAGAACTGGTGGAAAAGCATGAGAAGACTATAACCTCCTTGCAGGCAGCCTTGGTTGTAGCGGAATCGACAATGAAGGAACATGCCAACCACGCCAATGCCCGCGAGGAGCGCATTGCTGAGCTGGAAGCCCTCCTATCTGCATCTAATGAGAAGGTGCGCGCCCTTATTGATACTCACTGTTCACATAAGACCCATCTTGTCTTGTAGTAATTCCATGTATTATTTACAGGTATCCGCAGCCGAAGCCGCCGCCAGAGCCGTAACAGAACCATCCTTTACCATTGCTCAAGAACGTGATACGCTCAAGGAAGAAATCACCCAGGCACAGATTGTCATGGAAGAGCGAGCAGCGATAGCAGAGGCAAGGCTGAACAGGCTAGCGATGGACTTCGCCGAAGTGCTATGCCCTCCATTCTCACGACCAGAGCCGGGCGTAGGTGGATGGTGGGCTATGGGATGCGCCTTGCCGTGACCCAGGTAACGGAGGCTCCTCATTTTGTACAGGCTTTTGCGGATGTCGTATCAGACGGCATTGCCCCTGGTAGGCACGAGGGTTTGATCAAGGCTGCAGAATTGATAAGCAAAAACGAAGACATCTCCCAGCACGCCTATCATAATCCTGGAGCAGAAGATAAGATGACCGCCTTCATGGCCGCCCTTGGGGAAATCCAGCACCCCTTCCTAGATGATCTTGAGTCGCTAAAGGATGCTTCCAATGAGGTGGTCATGGCCAATCTCTTCATCACCAGACTTCCACTAACTCATAGGAACATGATGCTATATGGGTTATAGTCGACCGTTTAACCAAGTCAGCTCATTTTCTCCCAATTCGCAAAGATTTATCAGTTAGCAAATTGTCAGATCTATTTCTTCATGAGATCATGTGACTGCATGGTACTCCATCAGACATCATATCCGACAGAGATCCTCGTTTCATGTCTAAGTTCTGGAAATTTCTGCTGAAAGCTTGGGGCACCAGACTTAAGCTTAGAACCGCCTTTCATCCTCAGGCCGATGGTCAATCAGAGCGTACCATTCAGACCTTAGAAGACATGCTACGAGCTTGTGCATTGGAATGGACAGGAAGTTGGGACGACTACATTTGTTTGGTTGAGTTTGCCTACAACAATAGTTGGCATGCAAGTATTAAGTGTGCACCATTCGAGATGCTTTATGGTAGAAAGTGTCGTGCTCCAATCTGTTGAGATCAAGTTGGAGAACGAACCCTTGAAGGACCAGAAATTATAGAGGTGACCAATGAGAATGTTGTCCCTAATAATATGATGATAGATTAAGAAATGAGATTGAAATGATATGAATTTTAGAGAGAGAAAGTAGTGAGAGAAAGTAGAGAGAAGGAAATGATTAACTTGGTGAATATTAGATTAGAGAAAATTAGAGTTACAAATGATCATACACCCTTCCTAACATGCTAGGAAGGGCCTTATATACCCGGGCTTACATGTAACCATAATGGGCTATATTGTTTTGGACCGGGCTTGTCTTTTGGGCTTTAAGTAGTGATATGAGCTTAGACTCATATCCTTTTATCAACAAATAACCCTAAAACATGAAGCAAAATACCAATTTATCTTGCAAAAACAGTGTTATGTGGTATGTTTGTGTTTGTGTACACTTGTGTAGGTAAAAGGATACATTTTCAAGCAAACAAAGAAAAATCAAGCTCAAATGGATGAAAAAGACAAAGAAGGGTCAAAAGTGACAAGACTTTGAAGTACAAGGACCTATCTTGACAGATTGTCAAAGTTGAAGGACTAAAGTGCAAATATTGTGAAAGTCAAGATTCAAGTCAACTTGGTCAACTCTCAAGTCAACTCAGTCAAAGGACCATTTTATTCAAGAATGAAAGTTGAAAGACCAAATATGTCAAAAGAATGAAGCTCCTAGCTCAAAACAACAATCTGCTAAATCAAGGGACTAATTCTGCCAACATTTGAAAGTTATTCAAAGTTTAATCCATGTATACAAGAATTGGCCAATGAGAAGAGAGGAAACAAAGCACACGGATCACCAAGCTATGTAATTAATTCCCACTCACAGCCGCCATGCAATTAATACCCAATCACAACAGTTGGATCCGTGTGATCCATTTTTAGCCAATCACATGTTGACACGTGGCATCTTCTTCATCAAAAATATTTGCCAGGATCGCGTTTGAGCTACAATCCATTTCATGAAAAGATTTCAACACCAAAATTGATCATTTTGAAGAGACGAAAACAATGGTACAAGTCAATTAGCCTGAAGATCAATAATAAAGAAAAGCCCAAATCATTGTTCATACCTACAAATGCAATTATGCAGAATTGTCCACGTGGAGAGCTGGGATTGGTCCTGACACGTCACCAACCCCAACAACCATCTTCCTCACGTCTATAAATAGATGGATAGGACTTCATTTGTAACAGTTAGCAAATTTGTAGAAAAACACATAGTTTCTTAATTCCTTTCCCTTTCCTCCATTTTTACCCTAGCTACTCAAGAGTCTGACAAACTCTTGAGTTAGTTAGTTAGTTACTTACCTTTTAACAACTTTGTAACCGTTTTCCATTAATAAAATTTGAATTCATCCTTTCCCGCCAAAACTGTTCTTCATATTCCTGCTCATTTCCTGCTGCTATTGGTTACTTGTGTTGCTGTTTTGTGTTTGTTATGATTATAGATTGATCATAACTGACCTTGAAGGAGTTTGTTAGCTGTTTGAGAAGAATTCAGTTCATTCCATTGATTTTTGAAGATTTCAAGCAGTTTGATGATGACTGTTGATTGTTAGCTGTTCTTGTTGATTGATTGTTGTCCTAGTGATAAGATGGTGGTTATCACTAGGCTAAGAGAGCTCAGCGCTCCTCTTCTTCTCAGTGGTTTACTACAATAGGTTTTAAAGCTCTTATTTTAGTTCCACTCAATAAGTCAAATGCATGCTATCTTCCTTAGTGTAATCTTGGTGTTTGTATGATAAAAGCTGTTTAGAGTTGCTGATTGTTTGATCTTTGGTTGCTTATAGCTTAATTCTGTTTACTTGTTCTTTGATTTGGATTAAGTTCTAGCTTATAGCCTTATTCAGTCATATTTTGGCCTTGTACTTTGATTGTAGTTCCAGTAGTGATAAGTACTTGCATACTTCTTTCAAACCTTTCATTTTGATCACTGAGTCTAGCTTGCTATAGATTTTCATTCAGTTCAATTTCAAAATCAAATAGTCTTCACAAATTTTCATAAAAATCAGTTAAAGGAGTGTTTGGGATTAGCATAAAAAGAGTTTTCAAGAATTGAGTCCTGGTGTTTTAGAGCTCATTTGCAGTTAAAAGGTGGTTATCAAGTGTTTCAAGTCATTTACAAGTCAAAAAGATAGTCAAACAGGCAAATGGCATTAAAAATGTTTGGGTCAATTTCATTCAGTTTTGGTTTTTGAAACTTATCATTTTCATTTGGCTAGTACTCATTCATCACTTGATAAAATTGCACCAAATTTGTTCTCAGTTGTAGCTTATATCATATAGATTCAGATTCCAAGAGCATTTAATACAGTTTTCAATAAGCAGTTAGGAATAAGCAAAATTCAGTTAAGCATAGTTAAGGCATGTTTCTGTAAATGGAAACTGAAATTTTGAATCTCCTTATCCTCTTCATTAACATAGCCATTTTTCTTCACAAATCCACTTAAAACATTGAGTTACTTAATTTTTGAAAGTTTCAGCTTTTTGAAAAATAAGCTGGTCAACGCTTGGTCAAAATAAGCCCATTTTCAGCTTAATTCAGATTCCCAGCTTATTACTTGATGAAAAATGTTCTAGTTTGATTTCCCGTTCATTAATTGAGTTGCTTAATCAGTTTCAATCAGAAAATCAAGTTGTGATTGTCTAGTTTTTGCTACAGCTTATTTTGGGCTTATTGATAAGTTCTCATTTGCTTATTTTGCAACTTCAGCTAAAATCCTTTTACACACATAGCTTATTTTGGATTTTAAGTGTTTTGAAACTTGTTTCATTGAATTTGGTTAAGAAATAAGCTCAAACGAGCTTATTTTCATCCTAAACCCGTTTTGGCTTAAAAAGTTCTGGAAATTGCAGATTGGTCCCTTTTGTTTTAATCAGATTCTAAACTTTGCTAAACATGAAAGTTTTTAGGGTTTGCATTTGTTAAGCCCTTGTAGTTTTGGAATTTGTTATTTTCAGTTAGAAAGTTGTTAAGTTTGTTACATTTTGGCTAGTTGGTTATAAGTTTTGCATAATTGATCCTTTTAGTTGACTGATTTACACTTTTAGTCCCTAGACTTGTTAGAATTTACATTTCAAGCATTTATCTTTCCTAGAATTTACATTTTCAGTCCTTTAAGTTTCATATTTTACATTTTGAATTTTACTTGAACAAAAACTTGGTAATTGCAAAATGTTTTACATATAAGTAGGTAATATTTTTTCCGTTTTGCAAGACTTTGTTGAATTAGCAAATAGAATATCCAAGCAAGTTTAACAACCAAAAACAGTTAAAAACCCGATATTGGTTGGACTTTCCATTAGCAAGAACTGAGAAAAAGCGAACTGCATTATACTATATTTCAAATGGCGCCGCTGCCGGTTCTTTGACTACACGAGAGACTATCGATTGACGGTTTTCATTGGCTTTTGGGATCCGTTCACTTTGTGAACGTTATTTTTACGTATCATAAATCAAAAACAAATAAAAAATCAAAAATATAAAAATATATAAAAACTAAAAAATTAACAAAACAATTCTTTTCCTAAAGAATTGACCAAAAAAAATAAAAAATCCAAAAAGCAATCTTTTTCCTAAGAGATTGCACCCAAAAATATATATTATTGGATTCTCTCGGTTTTTATGTACATATAGTATTTTCTCTTAAAAAACTCATAAATACAAAAATATTTTCCATATATTATTATAAGTAAATACGTATACGTATAAGAACAATCAATCTACATATTCTCCATAAGTATTGCCGAGGCAATACACCGTGTTGAGGGGCGTTCCGGTCCTTGACACGTGTATCGATCAAACAAAATAAAGCAAGAATAGATAAATACTCTCAATAAGCAACAATTCGAAGAATACGAACATTTAAGTGAATAGAAAGGCGATGTGCTATAAAATGCCATCTAAGGGTCAATAGGTACTTAAGTGCTTCGCGCCACCTAACCCCCCGTTCACTTGTAAGTATTCTAAGAAGGAAGGCTTCATTGAGGGTCTTGCACCCAAGTAGTACATACGTATATTGTTATTTTCTTGTAGATATTTAATATTGAAACTCGAAGAGGATAATCCATTTCTCTTCAAAGTCACACGAGAGCTTCTCTCTCATTCCTCGTATTGAGTTGCATGCTCACTCGCGGGCGTGCACAAATACCGATTGGTGTACAACCTCTTCCTCCGAAAAGGAAGAAAAAGAGAAAGATTAACACCACCATCGTCCACCAAGCCGATCACGAAAATCGTGCTTTGACTCCACCACAAGAAGCCATGGCTATTGATAATCGCTCTTTGTATGAACGTATGCAATCCAACATTCATGGATATTCTAGTGCTATTAAGATTCCCGACTTTCCCGCAAACACATTTGAGCTACATACATCTATGATCAATATGGTTTCACAATCACCTTTCTTTGGTAACAAGAAGGAGGATCCTCATGCTCACCTTAAGAGATTCCTTTCTCTTTGCAATACCATTAAGCATAATGGGGTTCCACATGAGGTGATTAGGTTGATGTTAGTGTCATTTTCCTTAGAGGGAATTGCTAAGCATTGGTTAGACACCCAACCACCCGATAGTATCACCACATGGGATGGTTTCACCACTAAGTTTTTGAACAAGTTCTTTCCTCCACATAATACTATGGCTTTGAGGACTTTAATTATGGGCTTTCAACAAAAACCTAGTCAATCCTTTAGTGATGCTTGGGAAGAGTATAGTGAGCTATTGAGGCGATGCCCTAATCATGGATTGGATCAAGTTCACCAAATCAACCTCTTCTATGATGGCCTTAAATCTCACCACCAAGATTCACTCAATGCTTCCGCGGGAGGGAATATTCTTCTTAAGACCTACCAAGAGGCTTTGGACATCATTGAGACTAAAGCAATGGTTCAAACAAACAATCCATTTGAAGAAAAGGTTCATGTTATCCAAAACAATTCTCAAACTCCTTGTGACAACCAACTCCTCAAGTTTCAAGAAGAGATTTTTCAAAGGGATGGATAGAAATAGTGAGAAGAATTTGCAAGTACAACTAGAAATGCTTCAAGCTTTTAAGAACATGTCATTGAACAATTCCTCAAATAATGTGAATGCCATCACCATTTCTTGTGTTACTTGTGGAGGTCCCCGTTCTTATGAACAATGTGATAAGGTGCAAGGGTATCAAGGGGAATGCTATGCTTACCAAGAGGAACATCGTGAACACTTCAAGCCTAATATCAATCCAAATAACCTTTCTTACAAATCCCAAAATTACCTTAGTCCACCCGGCTTCCCACCCCAACCACCCACCCAAATTCAACAAAATCCTCCTCAAATTTTACCAAGAAATCAAGGGCAAAGACCACCTTACCAAGGAAATAACTACAAGGCACCCTACAATGTTCAACATCAAGGAAATACCTTTTATCCACCACAACAAGGATTTAATCAACCACTTCCATTTATCCCCAATCAAGCATATGCTCCTATACCAAATCAAGCTTACCCTTAAGTTCAAAATCAAGGATATGGGATGCAAGAGACTCAAGAGTATGTTGATAAGAAAATGCGTGAAATGGAAAAGAGAATGAATGACCAAATCAATAGGGTTTTAGTGGCAATAAATCAAAGACCACAAGGGGCTTTACCTTCTAACACACAAACAAACCCTAGGGCCAATGTCAATGCTATTACAACAAGGAGTGGAACAACAACAAAGGATCCTTCACCTCCTAAACCTACTATTGTTCAACCCACTTGTGCTCCTACTTGTGACAAGCCTTCTACTTCTACTTCACCTCCTCAAAATGTTCCTATTCCCTCAAACACACCTTCTCAACCACCTCATACTTCTCCATTACCTTCCACACTTCCCAATGAAGAAGCTAACAAAGACAAATCTTCCACTACTACACCTATTCTACCTACACCAAAACCTACTCTTCCATATCCTTCAAGGTTGAAAAAGGACAAGTTAAAGAACAAGGATGACATCCAAGTCTCAAATTTCTTAAGGATGTTCAAGCAACTCAACATCAATATATCCTTTGCGGAAGCTCTTGCTTATATGCCAAAGTTTGCTAAGATGTTCAAGGATTTGCTCTCAAACAAAGAAAAATTGGTTGATTTGCCCAACACATCCCTTAATGAAAATTGTTCCGCGGTGTTACTTAAAACCTTACCAACAAAACTTGGAGATCCGGGGCACTTCTTGATACCTTGTAATTTTCCCGGTGTTGAAAATTGCATGGCTTTGGCGGATCTAGGGGCGAGCATAAACCTCATGCCTTTATCGGTTTGGAAACAACTATCTCTTCCCGAGCTTACTCCCACTAGGATGACTCTTGAACTAGCCAACCGAACCATAGCTCACACCGTAGGTATAGCGGAAGATGTGTTTTTAGGTGTGGATAAGTTTACCTTTCCGGCCGACTTTGTAGTGGTTGATTATGACATGGATCCTAGAGTGCCTTTGATTGTTGGTAGACCGTTTTTGAGAACGGGTCGTACCTTGATAGATGTGGCGGAAGGAGAATTAATTATGAGAGTAGAAGATGAGAGAGTGGTATTTAAGCTAGGGAAAATTTGTGATAGAAAAGAGGTTAAGGAGTCTAGACCTTGTGAGACTATTAACATTGTGGATGTGCTAGATGAAGTGTGTAATGAACACTTTCATGATGCTTGTAAGAGTGCTAGTGATGAGATACCCCATGTTGAAACAGTGGCCTCAATTGCTCCCTCTTTAACACCTTTTGGAGAGAGTGATTTCCTCTTGGAGAAATTTGAGTCCAACTTTCTTGGTGATGATGATTCTCCCATCAATTGGGAAGAAGATATTCTTACAATCCAAAAGTTGCTCAATGAGGACCCTATTCCTTCTCCTATTCCACAAGAGATTACCATTGAGGAACCTTCTATAGTTGAACCTTCCATAGAGAGTCCACCTCCCATTGAACTTAAGGACCTTCCATCCCACTTAGAATATGCTTTCTTAGAGGGCAAAGACCAATTACCGGTGATCATTGCTAAAGAGTTGAAAGAGGATGAGAAAGAGCAACTTATTGAAGTTCTTAAGAAACATAAGAAAGCTTTAGCATGGAAAATATCCGACATAAGGGGAATTGATCCACATTTTTGTACACACAAAATCCTTATGGAGGATGACTATAAACCCGCCATTCAAAACCAAAGGAGAGTTAACCCAAAAATTCATGAGGTTATTAAGAAAGAAGTGATTAAACTCTTAGATGCGGGTATGATTTACCCCATTTCCGACTCTCCATGGGTTAGCCCGGTTCATTGTGTTCCAAAGAAGGGTGGAATCACCGTGGTGCCTAATGATAACAATGAGCTTATTCCCACGAGACTTGTGACCGGTTGGAGAGTTTGCATTGATTATAGAAAACTCAATGAGGCAACTAGGAAAGACCATTTTCCGCTTCCCTTTATGGATCAAATGCTTGAACGCTTAGCGGGAAATGAGTACTATTGTTTTCTTGATGGATTTTCGGGTTATTTCCAAATACCCATTGACCCTAAGGATCAAGAAAATACCACATTCACTTGTCCCTACGGTACATTTGCTTACAAGAGGATGCCTTTTGGCTTATGTAATGCACCGGGGACGTTTCAAAGGTGCATGATGGTGATTTTCCATGACATGATAGAGCAAACCATGGAGGTTTTTATGGATGATTTTTCCGTATTTGGAAATTCATTTAGCTCATGTCTCACCAATCTTGAGAGAATGCTTAAGCGTTGTGAGGAAACACGTTTGGTGCTTAATTGGGAGAAATGTCACTTTATGGTGAAAGAGGGGATTGTTTTAGGACACAAGATATCCAATAAGGGATTAGAAGTTGATCGAGCTAAAATTGATGTGATTGCTAAGCTTCCCCCCACCCACCTCGGTTAAAGGTGTGAGGAGTTTCTTAGGTCATGCGGGATTTTATAGGCACTTTATACAAGATTTTTCTAAGATAGCTAGACCGATGACTCACCTCTTGGAGAAAGAGGCTCCTTTCATTTTTAACCAAGATTGTTTAGACTCTTTTGAGACTCTTAAGGAAAAATTGACTAAGGCTCCCGTTTTGGTTTCTCCAAATTGGGAATTACCTTTTGAGCTTATGTGTGACGCTAGTGATTATGCGGTGGGGGTTGTCTTAGGACAGAGAGTTAATAAGCATTTTCAACCTATACACTATGCGAGTAAAACCATGACCGGTGCACAACTTCATTACACTACCACGGAAAAAGAGTTGCTTGCTATAGTATATGCTTTTGAGAAGTTTAGACCATATCTTGTGCTTTCCAAAACCATAGTGTATACGGATCATTCCGCTCTCAAGTATCTTATGACAAAACAAGATGCTAAGCCTAGGCTTTGAGATGGGTTTTGTTGCTTCAAGAGTTTAAGATAGAGATTCGTGATAAGAAAGGGGCCGAGAATTTAGCGGCGGATCATTTGAGTAGACTTGAGCATCCTTTTCAAGGAGATTTCCCACACCAAGAAATCAATGAATCCTTTCCATTAGAGGAGCTCATGTCTATCTCTTCCCAAGAGGATGCCACACCTTGGTTTGCGGATATCGCAAACTATCTTGTGGGCAATGTGCTTATTGAGGGTCTTACTTATCAACAAAAGAAAAAGTTTCTTAAGGAAGTTAAGTATTACTTTTGGGATGATCCATATCTTTTTAGGCAATGTGCGGACCAAATCATTAGACGGTGTTTAGATGGGCCCGAGGCATTTAAGATCTTAGAGGCGTGTCATAAAGGACCTACGGGTGGACATTTTGGGCCTAACTACACCGCCAAGAAAGTCTTTGATTCGGGTTACTATTGGCCTTCCATTTACAAAGATGCCCAAGAAATGGTGAAATTTTGTGATGTTTGTCAAAGACAAGGAAAAATTACACAACGTGATGAGATGCCACAAAATTTTATCCAAGAGTGTGAGATATTTGATGTATGGGGCATTGATTTCATGGGACCTTTTCCATCCTCTAAGGGAAACAAGTATATACTTGTGGCGGTGGATTATGTGTCCAAATAGGTGGAGGCTAAAGCCTTACCTACCAATGATGCTAGAGTGGTTGTAAAGTTTTTGAAACAATTGTTTGCTAGATTTGGTGTACCTCGGGCCATCATAAGTGATCATGGTACGCATTTTTGTAATGATCAATTCACGAGAGTTATGAAGAAATATGGAGTGAATCATAGACTTTCTACCGCGTATCACCCTCAAACAAATGGTCAAACCGAGGTCACAAATCGTGGTTTAAAGAGAATTTTAGAGAGAACGGTGGGAGAGCATCGAGCTTCTTGGTCGGATAAGCTTGATGATGCTTTGTGGGCGTTTAGGATGGCTTTTAAAACACCAATTGGTTGTACACCTTATAGGCTTGTCTATGGAAAAGCGTGCCACCTCCCATTTGAGTTAGAACATAAGGCATCTTGGGCTCTCAAGTGGGCTATCTTTGATTTAAACCAAGCCGGTTCACATAGGAAAGATCAACTCAATGAGATGGATGAGTTGAGAGCCAATGCCTATGAGAATTCTTTGCTTTACAAGGAAAAGACTAAGAAATTGCATGATGCTAAGATCAAGAATCGTGAGTTCAAAGTTGGAGAGCCGGTTCTCCTCTTTAACTCAAGATTGAAGCTTTTTGCGGGCAAGCTTAAGTCAAGATGGTCCGGTCCATTCACTATTGCTCAAGTGTTTCCATATGGAACTCTTGAGTTGTCCCAACCCGATGGTCCAAATTTTAAAGTGAATGGTCACCGTGTCAAGCATTACTTTGGGGAGGACATTTCTGTTGAAATGGTCCAAGAGGTCCCCATTTTCCCCATAAATTAATTCATTGAGGGACGAGTCGAGCTAGAGACTCATTAACTCAAGCATCGTATAACTAGGTTTAGAGTGTTGTAGGTTAGAAATAAAGGTATAGACTTGGAGATAAGTGTAGGGGAGACCTTCTTTTGTCTTCATGATTGTTTGTAGGGTTTCTCACTCATCTCATGCTTTGGAGCTTATGGAGGAGGCCCTTGTATCCGGTTCACTTTGTTACTTTAGTGATTTTTCATTGACACCTTGTGCTTAAACATGATTTCACTAATAGTTGTCCTTTCCTTAACTTGGGTTAAGCAAAGTCTATTCATTTTCATAAGTGTAGGGGAAGTTTTTATACTTCCATGCTCTTAAACATTAAGGACAATGTTTAGCTTAAGTGTAGGGGGATCTTCTATCGAAGTGACCTTACCTAGAACTTGTCATTGTCTTGCATGATAACATGGAAAATTGAATTTTCAACATTTTTCAAATTTTTGATCTACTTGGGCCACCAAAAATATGCATTCATAATTTTTGCATCTATTGTTTTTCATTTGCATAACACATTTGCATTGTATATATTTCTTCTTTTGTTTTTCATAAAAATATATAAAAAGGAAAAAAATATAATAAAAACATGGTTTTAACGAGTTTAGATTTCTTTGACATATTAGGCCCGCCATGGATATTTTGACTCAACCCGAGTTTGCTTATCTTAGCACTCTCTAGCTAGTATCCTTAACCATGTAGTCCTTCATTGGTCTATTAGGCTAAGCATTCACCAATTTCATTATTTGAAATTTTAAATTTGTGGAAAATAGGAAATGATAGTGTTGAAGCAAGTGTAAAAGGGCTAGATAGACTTCATGGCAATTACTTGTGGCTAAATCCTTCTCTTCTTTATCTCTACTTTCTTCGCATGTATATAATTGTTAATAAATAATCAAGTACGGTTTTAATTGGTTTGTAATCTCTTATGCATTTTTGGCTAATCATTTATGGTTGATATGAGTACGTCTTAAGATTCTAAGTTAGCACGTTTTATGTGTACTAGACTTATGTCATGCTCCATATTTAGCGGGTGTTTTTCCTTTTCTTCTTTTCAAATTTCTTTGTGAGGAATAAAGAAAAATAAGAGCGGCTTATGAAAAAAATGAGTGGCTAGAAAAAAAAAAAGAAAAAGAAAGAAAAAGAAAAAAAAAATGCAAGACTCCCAAGAGGGGCAGTGTGGTGTTAATTATAGTGACTATTGAGTTCCAATATTACCTTGACGGGTTGCGGGGATTCAATAGATTGCTCCAATCCAATATTGCCTTGACGGGTTGCGGGGTTGAAGATCCAAAGTCTCAAAAAGATGGCGGATGTAAATTATTGCGTGAGTTTTATTTTCCTTTCCTTAGCGAGTGTGTAGCTACTTATGAAAGCATGACATGAGGATTTTACACATAAGGCGAATGACTTATTACTCTTAAAACGGACTTATATTAATTGTGAGCGGTTTTTCAAGTAATGGATGAGAGGATTACTTAGGATTAAAACCGTGCTTCCTTATTTTTGGATTTTACACTTCTTATACTTCTCACTTGAATAATGACAAATTTGCTCACAAGCAATTTGCTCAAATAATAACCGGTTCCACATTTAATTGTCATGAATAAGTTGATGCACTTTTTACTTGTGAATGCAATGATCCCATTTTTAAGCTTGGTATGGGGAAAGTGAAACTTGAGGGTGATAAATGTCCATGGTACCCAAGCCCTAATCTAAGCCATTGAATTCTTTATGAGTTATTTCCATCAAAACCATTTCAAGAAAAATCAAAAAGATATAGATAGAATTGTATTTTGTTCATTGCATTATTAAAAGTCAAAATCATGCATCATTTAGTTTAGAGTAGTGTAGATGCATCTCATATGGCCAAGGTGGATTAATTATGAGGGAAATGTAAATTTGAGCTTTAATATATAATATTGCATGAGGGCATGACAATGTTCAAGTGTAGGGGATTTTGATATGAGCTTAGACTCATATCCTTTTATCAACAAATAACCCTAAAACATGAAGCAAAATACCAATTTATCTTGCAAAAACAGTGTTATGTGGTATGTTTGTGTTTGTGTACACTTGTGTAGGTAAAAGGATACATTTTCAAGCAAACAAAGAAAAATCAAGCTCAAATGGATGAAAAAGACAAAGAAGGATCAAAAGTGACAAGACTTTGAAGTACAAGGACCTATCTTGACAGATTGTCAATGTTGAAGGACTAAAGTGAAAATATTGTGAAAGTCAAGATTCAAGTCAAACTTGGTCAACTCTCAAGTCAACTCAGTCAAAGGACCATTTTATTCAAGAATGAAAGTTGAAGGACCAAATATGTCAAAAGAATGAAGCTCCTAGCTCAAAACAACAATCTGCTAAATCAAGGGACTAATTCTGCCAACATTTGAACGTTATTCAAAGTTTAATCCATGTATACAAGAATTGGCCAATGAGAAGAGAGGAAACAAAGCACACGGATCACCAAGCTATGTAATTAATTCCCACTCACAGCCGCCATGCAATTAATACCCAATCACAACAGTTGGATCCGTGTGATCCATTTTTAGCCAATCACATGTTGACACGTGGCATCTTCTTCATAAAAAATATTTGCCAGCATCGCGTTTGAGCTACAATCCATTTTATGAAAAGATTTCAACACCAAAATTGATCATTTTGAAGAGACGAAAACAATGGTACAAGTCAATTAGCCTGAAGATCAATAATAAAGAAAAGCCCAAATCATTGTTCATACCTGCAAATGCAATTATGCAGAATTGTCCACGTGGAGAGCTGGGATTGGTCCTGACACGTCACCAACCCCAACAACCATCTTCCTCACGTCTATAAATAGATGGATAGGACTTCATTTGTAACAGTTAGCAAATTTGTAGAAAAACACATAGTTTCTTAATTCCTTTCCCTTTCCTCCATTTTTACCCTAGCTACTCAAGAGTCTGACAAACTCTTGAGTTAGTTAGTTAGTTACTTACCTTTTAACAACTTTGTAACCGTTTTCCATTAATAAAATTTGAATTCATCCTTTCCCGCCAAAACTGTTCTTCATATTCCTGCTCATTTCCTGCTGCTATTGGTTACTTGTGTTGCTGTTTTGTGTTTGTTATGATCATAGATTGATCATAACTGACCTTGAAGGAGTTTGTTAGCTGTTTGAGAAGAATTCAGTTCATTCCATTGATTTTTGAAGATTTCAAGCAGTTTGATGATGACTGTTGATTGTTAGCTGTTCTTGTTGATTGATTGTTGTCCTAGTGATAAGGTGGTGGTTATCACTAGGCTAAGAGAGCTCAGCGCTCCTCTTCTTCTCAGTGGTTTACTACAATAGGTTTTAAAGCTCTTATTTTAGTTCCACTCAATAAGTCAAATGCATGCTATCTTCCTTAGTGTAATCTTGGTGTTTGTATGATAAAAGCTGTTTAGAGTTGCTGATTGTTTGATCTTTGGTTGCTTATAGCTTAATTCTGTTTACTTGTTCTTTGATTTGGATTAAGTTCTAGCTTATAGCCTTATTCAGTCATATTTTGGCCTTGTACTTTGATTGTAGTTCCAGTAGTGATAAGTACTTGCATACTTCTTTCAAACCTTTCATTTTGATCACTGAGTCTAGCTTGCTATAGATTTTCATTCAGTTCAATTTCAAAATGAAATAGTCTTCACAAATTTTCATAAAAATCAGTTAAAGGAGTGTTTGGGATTAGCTTAAAAAGAGTTTTCAAGAATTGAGTCCTGGTGTTTTAGAGCTCATTTGCAGTTAAAAGGTGGTTATCAAGTGTTTCAAGTCATTTACAAGTCAAAAAGATAGTCAAACAGGCAAATGGCATTAAAAATGTTTGGGTCAATTTCATTCAGTTTTGGTTTTTGAAACTTATCATTTTCATTTGGCTAGTACTCATTCATCACTTGATAAAATTGCACCAAATTTGTTCTCAGTTGTAGCTTATATCATATAGATTCAGATTCCAAGAGCATTTAATACAGTTTTCAATAAGCAGTTAGGAATAAGCAAAATTCAGTTAAGCATAGTTAAGGCATGTTTCTGTAAATGGAAACTGAAATTTTGAATCTCCTTATCCTCTTCATTAACATAGCCATTTTTCTTCACAAATCCACTTAAAACATTGAGTTACTTGATTTTTGAAAGTTTCAGCTTTTTGAAAAATAAGTTGGTCAACGCTTGGTCAAAATAAGCCCATTTTCAGCTTAATTCAGATTCCCAGCTTATTACTTGATGAAAAATGTTCTAGTTTGATTTCCCGTTCATTAATTGAGTTGCTTAATCAGTTTCAATCAGAAAATCAAGTTGTGATTGTCTAGTTTTTGCTACAGCTTATTTTGGGCTTATTGATTAGTTCTCATTTGCTTATTTTGCAACTTCAGCTAAAATCCTTTTACACACATAGCTTATTTTGGATTTTAAGTGTTTTGAAACTTGTTTCATTGAATTTGGTTAAGAAATAAGCTCAAACGAGCTTATTTTCATCCTAAACCCGTTTTGGCTTAAAAAGTTCTGGAAATTGCAGATTGGTCCCTTTTGTTTTAATCAGATTCTAAACTTGGCTAAACATGAAAGTTTTTAGGGTTTGCATTTGTTAAGCCCTTGTAGTTTTGGAATTTGTTATTTTCAGTTAGAAAGTTGTTAAGTTTGTTACATTTTTGCTAGTTGGTTATAAGTTTTGCATAATTGATCCTTTTAGTTGACTGATTTACACTTTTAGTCCCTAGACTTGTTAGAATTTACATTTTAAGCATTTATCTTTCCTAGAATTTACATTTTCAGTCCTTTAAGTTTCATATTTTACATTTTGAATTTTACTTGAATAAAAACTCGGTAATTGCAAAATGTTTTACATATAAGTAGGTAATATTTTTTCCGTTTTGCAAGACTTTGTTGAATTAGCAAATAGAATATCCAAGCAAGTTTAACAACCAAAAACAGTTAAAAACCCGATATTGGTTGGACTTTCCATTAGCAAGAACTGAGAAAAAACGAACTGCATTATACTATATTTCAAGTAGCTTAAATCCAAGCCCGTGAACCACGACTATTTAAGTAACTATTACAACGTTCTAATAAATATTATAATAATAAACTATGACCGAGCATTCTTGTTTGACTCAATATTTTGAGGCTAACAATCTCCCCCAATGTGAGGTCATTCCTCTTCGATATTTGGATTACAATGGAGATTTATGAATTTCGTCATAAATGAGTCTTGAACGTGTAACATTAGTTTTGTTCCTTCATGTTGTGATCTTTGAGCCTTTGTCGTTATCTTTCGACTTTCTCTTTAAGCTTGAGATCTTCAAATTATCCTTGACTTGTCTTTGCCATCTTGCGATCTTATGTCTTTATCCACATGCTCACACTATTAATTGTTGAATAAGTCTTTGGGCATGAATATGTGGTTTTGAATCTTTGACTTTACTGAGTACACTGTGACGCCACCTTCTCGAGACAAAACATAGACACGGACTGAATGGCTTTGACATTCGTCCTAAATCGGTAACATTTTACCTCCGGTCGGTGAGGACCGTTATACGATATTAAATACCGTACCTGTGATTAGGTAGATTCAATTAAGAATCTCCTTGATAGGGTTTCACGGTTGTACTAGCCGTTCTCTTTACTCGACCGTCTCAAAGCAAGACTGCGAACATAAAGAGTGAATCAATTGGATAAATATCCGTTTGATTAAAGTCGTCAATTCAAAATTCTTGGAACAAGTTTGATTCATTAAAAATCTTACCATTGTTGCTTTCCAGTTGACACAAGTTTGATTCATAAGAATCTCACAAGTCACCTACCGTAGCGCTGTTTGATGTTGACGCTAGAAGGATTTTCATTCGTCACTGTGAATATTAATGAATATCACTCTGAATGTTCTGGCAAGACCATAAAGATATTACGTAGAAACTTGAAACGAGTTTGAATCAATTCAGAATCAAACCACTATTGCTTTTCAGTTTTACATATGTTCAATTCATAAAGAATCTTGCATATGACCTGCCGTAGTGTTGTTTGATGTTAACACTGGAAGGATTTCCACTCATCATTGTGAATACTAAGTATTATCACTCTGAGTGTTCTAGCAATATCACAAGGATATGGCGTAGGACTCTTTTGATCTTCATTTGTGTGTCCTAACGAGATTTGATTGATCTCTTGGCTCTAGACTCAATTTGTGCACTTTTAGTGGTCGGAGGCTGGAGCAGATGCCACCTATTCAATATCAACTATCTCGGAGTGAGAAAGTCAATAGAAGTCGTGTTGATCTCCATGAAAATAAAACAAACTTCTTTTGAGAGAAGCCTGAGTAGCCAGGAAAGGGTTGTGCTTCACATCACTGGGTCTATGATGAGTTGTCTTCATGATGTGTTGACCCGGTTTCTGCCTAAGTTGTATGGAGGGCTAATTTCTTTACACCCTTTATCCTTACATTTTTTTTCATTCTTCAACCCCTTCAATGCTTACCAAGACATCATTACTAACACCTTGTTGTGGTTGTTCCAGTGCTAGCATTAGTACTTAGTCGGCATTCAGCTACGTTCACATTCTACTCCATCTTTCCTAAGGACTTCTAATAATCTATTGGATTGTCCCTGTGAAGATCCCTCCGGTTCTGGTTGGATCATAGGACTTAACCTAACCACCCTTTTGACACCAATAACGTCGTGAATTGAAGATGTTGTGGGTATTTGATCGAAACCATGAGTGCTTGAGTCTTTAGATCACATTTTAATCACATTTTCTCCCTTATCTCTAATATATAAAATCTTTTGATATCAGAGATACCAAATTTGATTAAAATATATTTTGAAAAATAGTCTTGAAAATCTTCAGGAGAAAAATGTGTCAAATTTAGCATGAAATTTGGAAAGCTCCCCCTCAAAAATTGATCCAATGGAATTGTCATTACGAGGAGTTGATCCACATTAAACTTTTGAGGATAGGAGTTGTTGAACACACAATTTTTGAAAGATTTTGAATATCATTGAGAAATTCTTGAAAAAATTATGTTCAACCCTTTTTGAAAAATCAATTCTTTTTGGTGAAAAGGTTTTTCTAAAGCATAAACTTGAGTTCATAGACTTTGAATGTCTTGACGAATCCACTCAAGTGTAAGAAGATTTAACTTCTTTTGCTAAGGGTAAGAGCACAGAAGTGTACACTCCCCCGTGAATTTAGATCCGGGTTGCAATCTGAAAGTGATTACAAGCCATTGTGTTGAGCTCAAAACTTTGAATGTTTTGTGACAAGCTCAACCCAAGATAGATTTCTCTACCCGTTGTTGGAAATATTGTCCAAAATAGACAATTTACTTTAGAAAAAAATAGAAATGACATGTTTTGAAAAATATTTACAACTTTCATTCGAGCTTTATGTACACACCCGTGTCATTATTGAGCGACATTTCTAGGTACGTCCATATTATCGATACTGAAAGACATGTCGAGAAGAATATTTTTGGATTATCAAAGATTTTTTAATTTTGTATTTTCTTTTTCATTAATATTTACAGATAGATGTTTGATAGACGAATCAAGCAGGCTTCTTTGCCAGAATCTCCAGTTCTGCTGGAGTCAAACATCTCATACCAATTTGCCTAACAAGATACGCAAACCTCTCTTTCGAAAGAGCTTTTATAAACAAGTCAGCTAATTGGTAATCAGTTCCAACAAAGTATAATTCAACAATACCCTTTTCAACTTGTTCCTTAATGAAGTGATATCTGACATCAATGTGCTTCGTGCGGGAATGTTGTACCAGATTGTAGGAGATGGCTATGGCGGACTTTGAGTCACAGTACATAGGTACTTTATCAAAGTGGAAGCCATAATCCGTGAGTTGAGTTCTCATCCAAAGAACTTGAGCACAACACGCAGATAGAGACACATACTCCGCTTCGGCTGATGAAAATGATGTGCAATCCTGCTTCTTAGAAGACCATCCCACAAGCTTATCTTGACCTAGAAATTGTCCACCACCAGAAGTACTTTTACATGTATCAAGACATCCTGCATGATCAGAATCTGAATAGGCCGTTAGAAAGAAACCGGTTTCCCTCGGATACTAGAGTCCCATGTGAATGGTATTCTTAAGGTACCGAAAGATCCGTTTAACCTCCTTGAGGTGCTTTTCAGTGGGTCGTGCTTGATATCGTGCACAATAACACGTAGCATGAGATATATCTGGTCGGCTTGTTGTTAAGTACATGAGGGAGCCGATCATGGAACGATATCTCGTTTGATCTATGGCATCTCCCTCCAAATCAGCATCTAGGGATGTGGTTGACAATGATGTCCCAACGGGGTCACATGAGGTCATACCATGCTTTTTGATTATCTCTTGACAATACTTAGCTTGGTTAATGAAGATACCACTTGGGGATTGGTAAACTTGATTTCCAACAAAGAATTTTAGTTCGTCCATCATAGACATTTCAATTCTGTTGTGCATTACTTTTTTAAACCATTTTGAAAGTTTTGGGTTTGTAGACCCGAAAATAATGTCATCAACATAAATCTGCACAAGCAAAATGTCATCCCCATATTTGTAAGTGAACAAAGTTAGATCAATGGAACCTTTTGAGAAACCTCTTGAGACCAGAAATTTCGAGAGCTCGTCGTACCACGCCCTTGGAGCTTGCTTGAGTCCATAAAGTGCTTTGTGGAGACGATACACCTTGTCAGGATAATGAGGATTGAGAATCCTTCTGGCTGTGTGACATAGACTTCTTCCTTCAAAGGACCGTTAAGAAACGCCGTCTTTACGTCCATTTGATAGACAATGAATCCCTTATGTGTAGCATAAGCAAGAAAAATCCTGACCGCTTCCATTCGAGCTACTGGTGCAAATGATTCTTTAAAATCAATACCCTCTTTCTGTCCATACCCTTTAGCCACTAGCCTAGATTTATTCTTGATGATCGTGTTCTCTTCGTCCATTTTGTTTTTCCAGATCCATCGAAGATTTAATGGTATTACATCGTATGGTCTGTCAACAAGTTCCCAGACTTTAAGTCTTCAAATTGTTGAAGTTCATCCGTCATCGATTCAATCCAAGCGTGATCAGCCATGGCTTCTTTGATGTTTTTCGGTTCAGCTGATCTCACGGCGAGTGCGAACATACAAACATCGCCATCGGTGTTAAGCTGTTGTCTTGTGCGAACGGGCTGTGAAGGGTTTCCGATTACGTGAACCAAAGGATGATCTCGGGTCCAATGATGTGTTGAAGGATGTCGTTGATAGAACGTATGCATATTTGACAGATCAACATGGCGAGTAGAAGACTCTCTAGATTCGTGTACCGGTGTACCGAATGGGTTGATAAATTCGTCTTCCTCAGATAATGCATTGTCTGCTTGATTTGTGTTCTCTGGAGCAATGAAAGTAGTTGTGGATTTTGTAGGATCGATTGTTGAAGTGATATTCTGAGGAGGTAAATCTGCAGCAACCCGTGTTGAAGTAGATGAAGTTGTATCCTTTTGTTGACGATGATCGGTATCATCATTCTTATCATGAGTGACATCGGAAGACTTCGATACAACTTGTTTCTCCCCCGTGAAATATTCATCATACATTGGTCTATATAACATTTCCAACTCTTCAATTTTCGTGTTGATTGTCATATCAGCTCTAGGAACATTTTCTGGAACCAGCGTTGAACTTGACGGTTCATTGCTGTGGTCTTGAGTTCCGAGTTCCGTGCGGTTGTGAACGAAAGTCGTTTGTCGTTGTGGATCAGGACTTAAACTGTTTTGTTCAAGTGCCATTTCTTGTAATTCATCAAATCAGATGTGAATAGTCTCGACTATCAATTTTGTTCTCTTGTTGTATACTCTATATCCCTTAGACTGAGTTGCATATCCCAAAAGAATACATGCATCACCTTTCTCTTTCATCTTATCCAAATTTTCACCATCTCGTATTATGTAACAAGTACATCCAAAAATATGAAGGTGTTTGAGTGAAGGTTTTCGATCATGAATTATGTGATATGGTGTCTTTTCGTGTCTAGGAATAATTAAGGATCGGTTTTGTGTGTAGCATGCGGTTGACACGGCTTCGGCCCAAAAGTAACGTGGAAATTTTGAAGCGGATAATAAAGTTCGAGCAGCCTCAACTAAAGTACGGTTTCGTCTTTCAACAACGCCGTTTTGTTCGGGTGTTCGACCAATAGATGTTTCATGTTCAATCCCTTCGGCTTCAAAATAATTTCTCAGATTTGAATTCAAAAATTTTGTACCTCTGTTAGTACGAACCACTTTAACTTGAGCTTGAAGACCACGTTGTATCAGTTTAAGAAAGCTGATGAGAACTTCGGGTGTTTCATCCTTGGACCTCAAGAAGTGAGTCCATGTGTACCTTGAGTAATCATCGACAATTACAAGAATATATTTCTTTCCATTGATACTATGAACACGCATGGGACCACACAGATCCATATGGAGAAGATCTAACCATCCTTTTGAGCTTGGTGTAGTTTTTGTCTTGAAACTACTTCGTTTAGTTTTACAAAGCTCACAAGAAGAACAAAGATTATCTTTGATGAATTTCAAGCTTGGAAGGCCTCTCACAATATCTTTCTTGGAAAGCAAGTTGATGGTATCAAAGTTGAGATGAGAAAGACGTTGATGCTATAACCATGCCTGAGTTGTTGAAGCTTTAGCCATGAAGCAAATTGGAGTTGATGAAGTTGTATCTTGAAGTGAAATTGTGTAAAGATCAGTACCCCGTGTACCGGTAAGTAAGTCATTCCCATCATAATCATGAACAAAACATGTCTTCTTTCTAAAAGCAACCTCCAAATCCGCATCACAGAATTGACCAACCGAGAAAAGATTGTGATTGAGCCCTTCGACGTAGTATACCCTTTTAATCATGATATTCCCCTGAACCAAATCTCCATATCCTAGGATCGGTGCAAATTGATCATTTCCGAATCGGACCGTACCTAGGAACTTCTCCACGAATTTAATTAGAAGCTTGAGATTCCCCGTCATGTGCTTCGTGCATCCGGAGTCCAATATGAAGAGAATTATTTGTATCACCTGCAGAAGAGTTAGAACACGATGGAGCATTTGCTAAGTTGGATACCACAGTAGTTGTGATAGTAGAATCATTAGTGTCCTTATCAACATTTAAAGACATACTAACACTCGAAGTCACATTTTCTGTCCTAACTTTAGGCATCCATTTATATCCTGGAGGACATTGATTAGCAAACCACCATTTCCAAGACTTGCTAGCAGACTCATATAATTCCTTAATTTTGCTTCTAGGATTCTTAGTGGTGGAGTCTGATGCATTACTTTTCTTAGTGGGGGTAGCACCAGAATGGTTCACTTTGCGTTTGGGTTTACTAGCACTAATAGACTTCGCAACTTGCTGCTTAGTTCTAGTATCTACGCCTTTGACAGTATTCATAGCACACATAGAATGATTAGCATTAGCACATTTTCCACATTTGACACAAACGAATTTGACATTCATAGCATTCAAATCATTCAAAACATTCAAATCGTCATTACATGCGATTACAGACTTTTTATTGTTAAAAACTTTCAAATTCCTAGGGGGTTCTTCTACTTCCTTCATCTTCCCTTGATTCTTGTGTTTCCAGGCCTTATCATTCACTTGAGTGCTCTTAAGTTGAGGTCGGCTAACACTAGTAGTGGAGACTATTCCTGTAGTAGAAGACACACGAATATTTGTAACACCCCACTTGGATAAGTGGACCGTTACATGTATTTATGGCGTGTCATCAAAGCATAAGGTCAATGTCCTAAAACATTAACTGACCATAAAGGAAATACTAGAATCAAACATCGACAATCCAAACATAAGCCCAAAACATGAAAAGAAATATACTGAAGGAAAGGACTGAACAATGTCCAAATAAGCAGAATAATGTAAGTACATAAAGTAAGAAGTCTGGATAGCTTCCATCCAAATGCACATGCTCTCAGAATCCTAAGAGCGTCCTGGTGTACCTTCCGTTAGAACATGAAAGGGAACTACGGCTGAGCATAACGCTCAGTGAACGGATATAAAGCATGATAAGGAATTACTGAAATGAAACAGATGATGAAATACTGGAGCTGTAAGACTGATAAGTAAAGTTGCAGCGGAAGTCTGTGTATAATCTGTAGAGTCTGATTTATAAATAATAAAGCTAAACTGTTATCTGTTAAATCTGAAAACATGCATTTCCTGTATTTTAATTGCCAGATCTTATATAGGTCATGTGCTGTAACAACGGTGCATGAATAACTGGAGGGGTGACCTCGTCATGCTGTAGAGGGGTGACCTCTAAATAACTGTGCTAGGTGGAGGGATCAGCTCCAATGTGAAGATGTAGAGCACACACCATATTCACCCTGATAACTTGTAAACTGATAAGCCTAGGATGCATCCATACGCCCCACATGACATGATAATAATAATGGCCAAAACATGAAGGGACGATGCAGGATATCACTCTCCTGCATGAGAGTCACGACACCGGTGCCTCTAGTGCCATGGTTACGGTACCTCCGTAACTAGTACATAAACTGGTCATGCTTGTATATAATGCTCAGGCAATTTATTTAGTTATTAACATGATTACTGATAAGCTTAAACATATACTGGGGAAAAACATTTGGCTGAAGACGGGGAATCCTAATCATGTATAGAAAGGAAGTCCTTACTGAAAGGACGAAAAATCCGTACCTCTAGTCCAGTAACTGACTAAAGAAAGACGGAACGAACACTACTCGGGCTTCACGGAAGCAACAATAATGATCGACGCGAATAAGTTATCTGATTTTATTTAATTTACTGTTCATATTGGCTTTCTCATTTATTTGTCTTATTTCTGGAAATCTGTACCTATATTAACTGACGAATCTGAGTTTATAATAATTCTTTTAATATATTTAACGACTTACCAATAATTACGATATGAACGTATTCTGACGTGATATTAATACTATAATAAGTAACCCATAAATAATATAAGGTTTCCTAATTTATAAAGTTTTCAAAATCATTTAATTTCTATAATAGAATTATACCTTTTTTTTAAATATTACAACTATTTTAATTTAATTCTTTTTAAATACACTTTAAACATTTATAAAAGTATAATTAACAAAAGGTATAATATAGAAATCTTCATTTTATTTATTATAATTATGTCCCGAGCCTACCGAGATACTCCATCTCGATCGCACTAAACAATGCCACAACTATATTAAAAATCTGTCTATATGAAATTAGCGACAGAAAAACTGAGTCACTAAAACTGTCGCTAAAAGCTGCCCTTTTAAAACTGCATATATATAACAATTTTGCGACAGAAAGTTCTGTCGCAAAACTATCGCTAATCTCATTTTAAATTCACTGTTTTTCTGTCCAAAACTTACTTGCTAGTTTTATAAAAGGTTTCTACTAATTCCATAAAAATACTAACTGTTTTATAACTTCCAAACGCCCTCTTTTTTTTTTAAAATCCCACGGTTGGGTTTTCTTGCTTCATGGCTGGCCAAAAGGAAACCGAGCCGGCCTGTGGCCACAGCTGGTCTCTCAGACAGAAATACACCGAAACCCCTTAGTCTCGGTTCCATGTATCAAAACCAAACCCGACACCTCCTTTACTATATTTACATACCCCGATTGGGGTTGCTGTTTTCGGTCGACCAGAAACAAGAAGCACCACCGAGAGTCTAACTATCGGTTTTCTGATTTCCCAAGACTCGACTCCTTATGTTCGTTTATCATTGTGATTTGGGGGTTTGGTTGCTGTTCGTGGCTGGGCACCAAAAGAACCACCGATACTTAAAAAGTCTCGGCTGGTGCATTCATAAACCCACCGAGACTGAATCAAATAAAAGAAAAGAGACAAGGGTATTTACCGTGTAATGATTACGAATGAAATCACGAATCAATGATGAAGGAACGAACTACATACCCTTTTTTTTAACTCGGCGGCTACAAAACCCTAGAAATCTTCATTCTTTTTTTTGTTTTCTGATTATGGCCAAAGGGGTGAACCCCCGTTTCTCCTTACAGTAAAACCAAACGGGCCTAAGCCCATTACCCCTTTCTTCTATGTATATTTTTTTAAAACCGGCCCAACTTATACTTATATAGTTTTCATTTTTTTTAGTTTTCTGAAACGTATAATTCTGAGTATTTAATATTCTAATTTTAAATACGGGTTTTACAATAGTGTTTCTAGAAGTCTGAGGTGATTGAGTAACTTTGTTTGTGGGCTTAGTGGTCATTCTATACATCCCTGGTTTAATCACATTATTGTGTTTAACGCTTGGTGCTATGACATTACTTATGGGTTGATTATGTGGTAACCTTTCCTTTCCATCCATCTTGGGGGCAAACACAGGTTTTGCAAACGAGGAATTTGATAAAGCAGATGGTTTTCCCAAGATAGAGGATCTATTCCCTTTAGAGGCACTGGGTTGTCTAACAACATGTTTCTTAATGCTAGGTTCCAAAACTTTCCCACCCATTTTAGCAACGAGTTTCTGCAACTCTGCTATCCCTCTGTCCCTGTCTTGTAACTGAGCTTTCAACCCTTTAATTTCCAAATTCTGTTCATTCATTTATCGAAATGTTTTGGAAAGTTTTTCTTGCAAGTTATTATCATGTGGAAAACTACCAACGTCTTTTTGCAAAGCAAGTTCAAGAGAATGACAATGTTTTTGAAGGAAATCAGTTTTGTGTTGAAGTAACTCAAAAGCCTTTTTATCAACATTTTCTTTACGTTTCGAAAGCTCAATTTCAAGACGCTCACATTCTTTGATCTTATCAAGATATTTGCATGCAGCATCAGAATATTCATCAATATCAGCACAAGATGTAAAATAAGCACACATAACATCTTTAGAAACGCATTCTTGCAAGAGTAAATCATATTCATCTGAAAAATCAGACTTATCCATTTGAAGATCATCAATGTTTTTCTCAATAGATTCAACATATTTTAAACCATCAAACATTTCAGTTCGAATGAACTCCTCAAACTGAAGAACAGTTTCTTTAATTAATGTCGTATTTGGGATTAATAGTTCTTTCACAAGCAAGGTAATATCTTGAGGAATCGGACGTTTCCACTCATCATTTTCACGTTTTGCCCAATCTCTTTCAACAATATATTTAACATTATCTATGCGGTGTTTAAGAATACCTAATGTTTTCCTACTCTTGCTTTTAGATTCAACTAGAGGGAGGTAGTTCATGTATTTGTAAACATTAGATTTCTTAGGGGCAAATGCTTTCTTCCATTGAATTCTCTTTTGTTTGCATTCTAAAAACACTTCCTCACGGGTTTTCTGAGTTTGTTTGTTGAAAAGACCATAAAGACTATTCATGTAAGCATAATTATATGGTTTCACAAACTCCTTATTGACAAGTGGTCGACTATCATCATCCCAAAGGGCAGTCTCTTCACTATCGGCACTTACATGCATGCAATAAATATCGGTCCTTTCAGTCTCATCAAGATAAAGACACAGGTTCGCAGCTTGAGCTTTGGCAAGGTACTCAAGACTTGCAAAGCTAGCTTGACCCTTAAGCATCGACGGAGGTGCTATCATTCTTACAGATTGAATAGAATCATGCGTTGAATAAACAATTTTCTTCAAAAATTCAACTTGTTCTTCTAATTTTGTAACTTTTTCGGTTTCTTTATCATATCTACTTTTGAAGTCTTGTTTTAACGCATCTACCTCTTGTGTCTTAACCTCAAGAATTTTAGCAGAATCGGTAGTGGTCATAGAGCGCTTTTGTTCAAGTTCATTAACTTTGGTATTGGCAAGGTATGTTTTTTGATGTTCATCCATTAAGAAAACATTATATTGACGTTTCTCTTTGGCTAATAACTCAAGAGTTGTATTATATTTGTTTTCAAAAACGTCCTTTTGAATTTTTAACGCACTACCCTTGTACCCCTCAAGCTCTTTGGTTTTCTGAAGGAGCTCTTCTCTATAGCTTTCAGTCATCTCACTCGATTTGATAAGAGCAGCTTTGCATTCTTCAAAATTTTGAGTGAGCGTAGCGTTTGCCTTCTTTAATTGCTTTTGACTCTTTTTATTTTCAGTGACATCTTTTTGTAAAGTGGCAATTAAATTAGCAAGCGCAATATGTTCCTCTTCATCATACTCATTTGCATGTTGATCATCCTCAGACTCATTATTGCACATGTCTGATGAATCGGATGTGGTATTGCTAGCAACCGTTTCCATCATACACGTGTCATTAATGGCATTGGTTAGATCACTATGCTCATGAATATCACCAAACACATAATATTCATCAGTAGTGTGTACCTTATCGATTGGCTCAGTGTCAAAGATAGGGCCATTGTCATCTTCAGTGACTTTGAGAACTTCTTCAACCTTTGCCATGTACAAGTAATGTGCATCGAGTTCTTGATCAGAATCTTCATCATCAGTGTCATCAAGCATTGCTCCTTCCTCAACTGACAATTTAACCCATGCTTCCATCTTCTTGCATAGCAGCATCTTTTCCTTGTGATAGCTGGAGTCTCTAACCCTTTTCGGCTTCCTGCATTCCTTTTCCATATGCCCATAACCTTGGCAATTAAAACATTGAATCCCACTTTGCTGAACCACTTGACTTCCAACAGTTTCCCTATTCCCAGTAGCAGCAGTAATCCTCTGAGTATCATACTTGGCAGTTTGTCGATCATACCTTGTAGAACCCTCAACATGTGTTGGATTATGTCGATCATACCTAGAAGGACTTTCACCACGTCGACGTGTGTCATACCTAGGAGTACTCTCAACATATTGGTTCTTTGTATTAGATGATGTTCAAAGATTGTTGTTGCTGGGTTTGTAGATTTTCTTGTAAGTCTTCATTATGAAAGCAATTTGTTGTTTCATCTCTCGATTCTTTTGAGCTTGGTCTTCATCACTATCTTCTTCAGATGATGATTCAGATGGTGGTGATGGTGCTCTTAGCACTTTACCTCGTGATCTTGTGGATGATGAAGACTTAGATGATGTGGAATATCGTGGTGAAGATGATGTAGAGGAGTATGGCTTAGGAGCACGAGAGTGATGGTCTTGAACATGTTGAGTGGTAGTCACTAAAGCAAGTGGATTAGCCGTCTTGGCAACACGTTCAGCTTGAATCTCATTTGCTTCATTCTGAAATTGCTTCAAGATATCAAAGAGTCGATCATATGAGACCTCGTCTAACTTTTCTTGTTGTTTCACTAAAGTGACGAATCGTGTCCACTCGGGTTGAAGTTGTTGAATAAATTGAACATTGACTTGCGTGGTGGAGACTTGCAGATTATTTCTTGTCATGTCATTCATCATTTTATAAAACCTGGAGTAGTAAGAGTCAATTGATTCTCCATCCCTTGAAGTAAACTTGCCAAAATTCCAAAACAAGTTTGTTTTGACATCTTGTTTGTTGAGTGATTCTCCTTGTTGTAAGCATTCAATAGCAGTCCAAATTTCATGTGTTGTAGGGCATGCATCAACCCTGGAATAAATATCATCTCCAATCCCACTTAAAACCATATAGATAGCTTCCTTCTCCGCATCATGCCAAGCATAATTTTCAGGTGTGAGATCGGATCTTGTTTCATCATGTTCACTTGCGGGTACTGAATCAGTAGTATCAGTGGCTGGTCTTGGAGGAATTGATATCTTCTTGAATACATATGGTCCATGAGTAATACATTTCCTCAAGGCATCACCATTAGGTCTTGTATCAAGGTATCGTATGAAACGTGATTGCCATTGAGCATAACGACCTGACACAAGCATTGGTGGTCTCTCTTTGTTACCTGCCACCATGATGTTGTTGTTTGTAACACGATACTCTTGAGTAGAATCCATCTCAAAGATGATGCGAAGTGAATAGGATCTTAAGTAGATGAAGTTGTGAGAAGATTGTGGTTGAAACTTTAATAAATTGTGAAACCTGTATCCGGAATAACAAACACGACTAAATTCGGAATGTTAAATTAATGAAAAATCCGGAATCTCTAAAAACTGCTAATCCGGAATATTTTTTGTGAGAATCCTTATCCGGAATCTCTAAAAAACACTCTTATACGGAATTAACCCTTATCCGGAATCAACAATTCTTAGCTTATCCGGAATCCGTGTGAGAACCCTTATCCGGAAAATTACCAAAAACTTCTTATCAGGAATCTATGTATCCTCTTATCCGGAATTCATTGCAGCAACTAGTCCGGAATATTAAGATTGTGCTTATCCAGAATCTTCAAGAATTTCTTATCCGGAATCCAGAAAACTTGCTTATCCAGAATAAACGTCCAAGAGATTATACGGAATAATACTTATCCGGAATCAGTCTTCCGTGGCTTATCCGGAATATGGAAGAAAAACGTGTTTATCTGGAATCCAACTGTTGCTTCTTATCCGGAATATCGCAAAGGAGGTCTTATCCAGCATCACAAATTATTGCTTATCCGGAATACTTGCCAAACTTGCTATTCGGAATATTGTAATACTACTTATCCGGAATAAGTTTGCTATCTCTTAACCGGAGAATGTATTTTGGGCTTATCCGGAATATCACCAACAGCTCCTTATCCGGAATCAATCTTTGACAACGAATCTGGAATAATTAAACCCTCTAATTCCGGATAGTGTAACCCTTAACCCGGATAACTAAAACAACAAAAACAAAATTCCGAACCTAGTAAATTTACCCAAGATTCAAGCCAAAATTACCAACCATTCATGAAAATCAAGAGAATGAAAAACACAAATTCCTACCACAACTTTGTGGCAATTTGTATATAAATTTTGAGCTCGAAAACACAAAACTTTTTGATACGAGATGATTTTCAAGATTAAAATCACACGAAATAAAACAATAACCACAAACTAAACACAAATCTACCCTATGACGATTGATACCAATTGTTGTCCCTAATAATATGATGATAGATTAAGAAATGAGATGGAAAATATATGAATTTTAGAGAGAAAGTAGAGAGAAGGAAATGATTAACTTGGTGAATATTAGATTAGAGAAAATTAGAGTTACAGATGATCATCCACCCTTCCTAACATGCTAGGAAGGGCCTTATATAGCCGGCTTACATGTAACCATAATGGGCTATATTGTTTTGGACCGGTCTTGTCTTTTTGGCTTTAAGTAGCTTAAATCTAAGCCCGTGAACCACGACTATTTAACTAACTATTACAACGTTCTAATAAATATTACAATAATAAACTATGACCGAGCATTCTTGTTTGACTCAATATTTTGAGGCTAACAGAGAAGGTTGCCATCTCCAAGGCGAAGCTACAGGAAGCTCATGCTCGACAGAAGAGCTATGCTGATAAACATCATAGAGATCTAGAATTTAAGATCGGTGATCATGTTTTCCTTAAGGTATCACCGGCACGTGGTGTCTAGCCTTTTGGAATCAAGGGCAAGCTCAGTCATCGTTTCATCGAACCGTTTGAAATCCTTGAACCTGTCGGTGAAGTATCATATCGTCTAGCTTTACCTCCTCGGCTATCTCATGTGTATGATGTGTTCCATGTATCCTTACTTAGAGGTTACAATTACCATCCGTTGCATATAGTTTCATATCCATTCGAGCAGATTCATGAGGATCTATCATATATTGAGAAACCCGAGGAAGTTCTCGACCGCCAGGATCGAGTCACGAGGAGAAAGACTATCCCATTCGTCAAAATCCGTTGGAGGGACCATTCCGAGCGGGAAGCCACTTGGGAAACGGAGGAGTCTATCCGGACTTCTTACCCTCATTTCCAGCTATGATTCGGGTATGTCATTTTCGGTTTATCGTATCTCTAATTCGAGGACGAATTATTTTTTTAGAGGGTAAGAGTTGTAAAACCCGTTTTAAAATCTTTAAGATCATTAAATGCATGAATTTACAGTTAAATTTAACTTTTTAGTTAATTAATATACGACATGAATCACGAACATTTAATACGAACGTTACGTATATTAATTAATTATTATAAGTATTACGTATGTAACATGAATATTAATGCACGATAAGTATTCACGTAAAATACTTAAATTATACAAGACCTAAAACACGAACATTAAAAAACGAACACACACAATGATAATTTAAGACATGAAAAATAAAACAACTGTGTATGTATGTGTAGTGTATGTGGTGTCCAAAACAAGGGAAGAAAAGGGCTTGGCCCAACCCAAATGGAAATCCATTCCTTAACCAAAAAGGACTCCAGGATTTTTCATAAAATACAAAACATAGTAAATTAATAAAACTGTTGGAAATACGTTTTACGCATTTAGAAAGTCTCGGTCACTCCAACAATGTTGTTATAGGCTCGTAGTTAAGTTAAGTATCATTTATTACATAGCCCGACCCATGAGCATGTTCATGGGCCGGAAGCCCAAGCCCTTTAAGGACTTGGGGTATTTAAACCTCTTTCCACCATTGAAAGAGGTGTTGGTTGTTTTATTCTCTCATTTCAATATATGTGTTTTCTTTCATTTCTCTCTCTAACTCTCTCTCTCTAGAAAACATCAACCCCCTTGTTTTATAAGATTATCATTGTTCTACAATTGGTATCAAGAGCATGGGATGAGATAAAGGCTTGTTTTTGTGTTGAGTCGTGTATTCTTTACATTCGTAGAGTACAAGTTAGTTTTTTGGCCGAAATCTTCAAAATTTTTTCGTTTTATCGTAGTGATAGGTAGTGTAACATAGGAATTTGGGCTTAAACGTGTTCTTGGTATCTTGGTTTTCCTTAAAACTTCAGTTTTCTTGGATCAAAAGTGCAAAAAAAGGTTGGGTTCTACATTCCGAAATTTCAGCAGATACATCCATCGGAAAGTACAAACTGTACTTGGGCCTCCATCGCAATAACTTAACCATCGGAAAGGGTTAGGTTTCTACATTGCGATCGTGGGATTTTTATCACTTATTCCGATCTGAATCATTCCGATAGCTATTGCGATCTGAGATTCCGACGGGTATAAGTAAGGTGTGTTAAGTCGTTACTCTGCTTAAATTTTGTCAGCCACTTTGCGATCTGAATCATTCCGATAGCTATTGCGATCTGAAGCGTTCCGATAGGCATTGCATTGCGATCTAGGCTTTCTGATACCATCACCACTGCTACAAGGTTACATTGCGATCTAAAGCATTACGATCTGAGTTAATTCCGATAGCACTTTGCGATCTGAATCATTTCGATTGCTTTGCATTACGATCTAGGCATTCCGATAGTAAGACTTTCCGATCTAGGTATTCCGACAGAACGAACATTGCGACAGAATTTGTTTTAGATACTTAGTGGATTTTCTTCTATTTGGCATTTAATTTGGTAATTTGGAAACGTTCAAGAGCTAACACTACAACAAGATAACAATATCTTTTAGTTAACAACACAAAAAACTCATAACTTTATTTCATTGTTCGATCATCTTTGATAATCTTATCCAAGGGATAACAAAATGAATTCACATTCATTTATGCCAACTATGACTTCACTCACCGATATATCGATCATTTCGGGTACCGATACTCGCCCGCCTTTGCTCATCAAAGATTTATTTGAATCATGGCAAAGTCGAATGAGAACATACATCATGGGCAAACAAAGTGGTCGACTTATGCTAGAATCAATTGACAAAGGTCCATTAGATTGGGGAGAGGTTACCATCAACAATGTGACAAGGCCAAGGCAGTATCATGAGTTAACCGATGCCAACAAAGCCATTGCAGATGCCGATGAAAGGGCTGTTCAGACAATTCTTCAAGCCCTTCCACCTGATATCTTCAGAATGGTGAGTGAACATAAAGTGGCCAAGGATCTTTGGGATCGACTTGCGGTTTTGCTACAAGGGACATCTCTCACTAAGCAAGAACGAGAATGTCAATTATATGACTTGTTTGATAGATTCCAATACATTCCAGGGGAGACTCTTTATGATTTCTACTGGCGTTTTACCACTCTGATGAATGACATGAATGTCTATAATCTAAGGATTGAACAATTTCAGTTAAACACCAAATTTTTGAACACACTACCCCCTGAATGGAGTCAATATGTGACGGATGTCAAAATGATTCGTGATCTACACAAGTCCAATTTAGATCAACTCTATGCTTTCTTACAACAACATGAGAAGCATGTGATCCAAAACCGAATTTATCAAGGACCTTATCATGAACCAATGGCATTATTGGCAAATCATCCTACACTGTCATATCACAACTCTCAGCTTGCTTTAGGACACAAATCTTCATATCAACCTGTGTATCAAACACCAAGCTTTCCACAATACTCGATTCTGCCACCGCCACCAACATCTTATCACCAACCAGCAACATCATCATCACAAGGAGATTCACACCCCTCACCTTATGCTTCACACCAGTATTCACCGTATCAACCTCCCACCAACCCTGTTAGTACCTATCCACAACTCGAGGCTCCTCAACATCATTACTCACATCAAGAAAGTGTTCCAACCAATCAGTTTGTTGCTCAACCAGCATCAGCATTATACTGTGAAGATGACATCCTTGTCCCTGAACTTAAACAAGGAGATAGCCCTACTGAAATTCTAGCTCTGTTGTCTGCATTTTTAAGTCAAACTTTGAACAAAAGAGGTTACCGAGGGTCAGCACCAACTAACAATCAGTTAAGGAACTCGTCTAACTCTCGACAACAGGCAACAATTCAGGATGGCAGGGTCATGGTGCAACCACTTCAAGGGAGATCAAATTCGTCTACTGCTGGTGCACGTTCATCCAATACTACTGCTACAAGGGCTAACAGCACTGGTAAAATGAAGGTGGTTATTTGCTACAACTGCAAAGGGGAAGGGCACATGGCCCGAGAATGCAAGCAGCCTAAGAGGAGAAGGGACGACACATGGTTTAAGGAGAAGATTTACCTGGTGAATGCTCAAGCCCAAGGTCGTGAGCTTGATGAAGAAGAATTGGCATTCCTTGCAGATCCAGGAGTAGCGGAAACTGATCGTCTCACAACAGTCATCACCAACAATGCTGCTTATCAATGTGATGATTTGGATGCATATGACTCGGATTGTGATGATTTTAACACCGCCAAAGCAGCTCTTATGGAAAATCTTTCACTCTATGGGACTGATACCATTGCTGAGGTACCAAATACTGCTACAGATACTAGCATTGTACCTCATCAAGTTGAGCAAATGTCTGAGTATTCGGAAGAGCCTCCGGTGGTTAGTAATTCAATCGATGAGACAAACAATGATAGCAATAACATTGCAAGTCCTCAGATTTTGAGTGAACCACAACCGGAAGCTCCTATGACTATTAATTCGTCTGCTCAACCTGATTTGGTTATGGTCCCTGCATCTTTGCTTAGCCAAATGAATAATGCAGTCCTTGAAACCCTTAATGCTAATCAGACTTTATCTGCTGAGCTTGCTTTGCATAAGGACAAGGTTAAAACCTTGGAAATGACTCCTGTGTCCACTACCTTAACCAATCCTGAATTTGATAGGTTTAGGAAAGTTCAAATGGACAATCTGCTTGAAATTGAAAGTTTAAGAGCAAACCTTTCGAATGAGCTTAAAGAAAAAGAGTCAGTCGTCACTAATTTTCAACAACTTCAAACAGATTTTGAAATTCTGGAATCCAAACAGCTTGAAATGGAAATTAAGACTTCTAACAGAATAAAAGAAACGGAACTTAAGCTTTTAAAACAATATGCTGCTTCACATCTAGTACACTTGTTTCGTGCTTCATTTAAAGAGTTCAACTTATCGCGTCTCATAGACTTACCACCTAACCCGGGTTATGCAAAGCAAGCACTTAACCACAACCCCCGACTGTATGATGCAACTAAGTTAGGATTGGCATTAGATCCGATAGTGTTCTCAAGTGATTCTATGACACCATACGATGAAAAGCAGTTAAAATTACTTTTGACATATCCTGAATATGATTATGCTTCAATGAATGCAAAAAATGCCACAATAGATCTTAGAACTCGTTTTAATATGAAAAAGAAAACTCTCCAAACATCCACTTTCATGCCGACTCGAGAATGCCTTAGTATAATTCCTACACTTGTCAACTCGGACAAACCAAAGGAAATTCCTAAGAATCTTCCCCCGGTTAGTACGGTAAGGCTCAGTATTGAAGAGCTTGGGCAATACCTTATCGATTTTGACAAGGTCCTCTTGGAATGTACGACTTCAACGGCTCAAACCGCTGGAGAATGGGCATTCGAACACATGAAATCGGTGTTTGAAGAAGCAATCGTTCCGTTTGTGAACCATATCAAACAAGGAGTCTATGATCTAGCGTGCAATTTAAGTTTTGAAATTGGTGAAGTTCAAAAAGTTTTCAATACAATGGATGATGCTTATGAACAACACTTAATTGAAAAGGAAAAGATCTTATCAGAATATGACCGCTTTTTAGAACATATGGTGTCTCTTGAAGTGATGCAAGTTGTTACTATTCAATATACTCATGAAATTTCATCTACTGTGAATATTTGTGATGATGTGCATAAATCTGTGAATACTAATGAACATGTGAATACTGTAGAAAATCATTCTTGTCATGAATCTAACGCTGAATTTTTAAAGCTTCAAGATTCATATAATACACTTTCAAAAAGTTTTAACGAGCTTCAACAACATTCTATATCTCTTGAAATTGAGAATCAATCTAAAAATGAAACTCTTTCAAAACTAAATGATGGTGGAAACTCCGTTGAGACAAGTGACAAGATGATTCAGATGGTTCAAAATTTAGAAGAAGAAATGATGAGACTTAAGAGAGAATTAGTAGAAACAAAAACGGAACTAGAGGCTGTAGAGGCTAACAATCATGTCCTAGAAACTAGAATTAATTCTATACTAGGAGAGCGTGAACAAGTAAGGCAGGGAGACTCACAAATTTCTGGTTCAATAGAAGAACACCTCGCGTTTAATGCGAAAGAGCGAAAGTCTTTAATTGACAAACTGAACAAGAAATGTGAGGAAACCTCTGACCTAAAAATTCAGCTCATAGACAAAAACATGGTTTTGGCTGAGTTAAAGGAGACACTTCTTCTCACCCGACAAGAAGTTGTTAATAACTTAGCTAGCAATTCTGCACCGTCCTCTAGTGCTCCAACAACCAAGTCAGTAGTGCTTTATAAGAACCCGCTCCATAAGAAAAACCCGGTTACCTACGATGACTATATGAAGAACGCAACTAAGCACGTAGATCTGGTTAGGGATATTTTAGATGATTTGTATGCGCTAGATCCCTCAAGCAGTTACTACTACACAACTCATGAATATATTAAGCGTGTTCAATATTGCTTAGCATATTTGCAATATATAGGCAAACCGGGTTCTGCACTACTCACTACTCGACCCATTGCTGTAACTCCATTCAATAAGACTCCAGGAGCAAAACTGTCATTGACACTATCAAGTAAGGCACCTTTAAAATCTGTAACTAATGTTCCCTTGGCTTCTACAGGAGTAAATGTGTCCACTAAGGCTAAAGGATCTCGAGGAAAGAAAGATAGGATCAAGCCTTCCACTAATAGGACTGAGAAGAAGAAAGTACAAGTGCACCCTAGGAACGTTATTTTAGTTTTAAATAAAAAGAATCATGTAGCTAAGACAAAAGGTCCTCTTTATGAGTGGAAACCTAAGCAAAGTGTGAATTCTAATGCGAAATGTTGGAATTGTAACGAATGTATGTTTTCTAAGCATCATGATTTATGCCTTATTGATCACGTGAATGAAATGCATGCTATTAAGAACAATCTTGAATGGATTCCAACAGGGAAGAAATTTACCCAAGTTGGGTGGCAATGGAAACCCACTGGTAGGACCTTTACTGCAAATGGAACTACGTGCCCTTTAACTAGGATCACATCCACGGAAGTTAGGTCTAAGCGTCCTTTAAATAGGAACACTAGCACTAAGAAATGGAAAAAGCGCCCTTTAACTAGGTCTGCCCCCACTAATGTGCCTACCAGTGGTAATGTCCCCAGTCAAAAAATACCTCAGAATACTAGACAACTAGAATCTAAGCCAACCACTAGTAAGAAAATCTGGAAACCTAAAGTTTTGTCTGATAGCAAATCTAAGATAACTATATCTGTACCTGTTAACTTAGAAGAACAATTAGAATCCGATACATCGTCTGTGTTTGGTAAAATTTTCAGGTCGTCCAAATTATTCTTTGGTATTTGGACTCGGGGTGCTCCAAACATATGACTGGAGACCGCTCGATGCTCAAAAATTTCGTCAGCAAGTTTCTAGGAACGGTAAAATTCGGCAACGACCATATTGCAAAGATTATGGGTTATGGTGAATATCAAATTGGGAATGTCACGATTTCAAGGGTTTACTATGTAGAGGGACTTGGTCACAATCTATTCTCAGTAGGACAATTCTGCGATTCTAACCTTGAAGTGGCCTTTCGACAACATACTTGCTTCATTCGCGATCTTGCAGGAAATGATTTGTTAAAGGGTTCTCGAGGGGATAATCTTTATACTTTGTCTATTCAAAACATGATGGCCGCCTCTCCTGTTTGCTTACTCTCCAAAGCATCTAAGACCAAGTCATGGTTGTGGCATCGTCGGTTATCTCATCTTAACTTTGATGCTATTAACCATTTGGCTAGAAACGAACTTGTTCGTGGTCTTCCGAAACTTAAGTTCGACAAGGATCATTTATGTTCCGCATGTTCATTGGGGAAAAGCACCAAGAAATCTTACAAAACTAAAGCAGAAGACACCAACCAAGAACCACTGTATCTTTTGCACATGGATCTTTGTGGGCCAATGCGTACAGCTAGTGTGAGTGGTAGAAAATACATCCTCGTCATAGTGGATGATTTCTCAAGGTTTACATGGGTAAAGTTTTTAGCATCTAAGGATCAAGCACCAGAGTATATCATTACCTTCTTAAAGATGATCCAAGTACGTCGTAATGCTACTGTTCGCCGCATTCGGACTGATAACGGCACTGAGTTCGTTAATCAGACTCTTCGAACTTATTATGAAAAGGTTGGTATTTCTCATGAAACATCTGTGGCTCGCACTCCACAACAAAATGATGTCGTTGAAAGACGTAACCGTACACTTATGGAAGCTACTCGAACTATGTTGATTTATGCGAATGCTCCTTTATTCTTATGGGCTGAGGCAGTGGCAACCGCATGTTATACCCAAAACCGCTCAATCATTCGCAAACGTCATGGTAAAACTCCATATGAGCTACTTCATGGACACAAACCCGATATTTCATATCTTCATGTGTTTGGCGCACTTTGCTATCCAAATACAAATAGTGAAAATCTGGGAAAACTTCAACCGAAGGCTGATATTGGAATTTTCATTGGCTATTCACCTACAAAGAAAGCTTACCGGATTTATAACCGTCGTCTTGGCAAGATTGTAGAAACTTTGGATGTCGATTTTGATGAGCTGACAGCGATGGCTTCTGAGCAACACAGCTCTGAACCCGCATTACATGAGATGGGAACCGGTACAATCAGTTCCGGATTAATTCCCAACAATCCTACTTCTCCATCATTTTTACCACCAACAAGGTCCGAGTGGGATAAATTATTTCAACCTATGTTTGATGAATTTTTCGATCCACAGAGTAATGATTCTCCAGCAACTGCAGCAGTAACTCCGATTCCCGTAGTTGTTGCTCAAGATAATGGAAATCTATCCGAGGCATCTACTGTTACTCTTGAACATGATGTCCCATCCCCCACCGATTCTCAAACAACACCTGAATCATCACCCCCACTCGTTCCTAATGATGTTGAAGAGGAACTATATGATCACGATCTGGAATTTGCTCACTTACAAGAGCTTCCTTTCTTTGGTTCACATATACCTGATGACCCTACGGGTGCGTCTACCTCAGAGGAAGCTCCTGCAATTGTTCACTCACGACCACCACGGATTGAAACTCACAACACTAAATGGACAAAGGATCACCCAATCCGCAATATTATTGGTGACATCGATCGACCAGTCTTAACACGCCATCAACTCCAAGAACATGCATTATATTGCTATTTTGATGCATTTTTGTCAGACACTGAACCTAAAAACTGGCAACAAGCCATGACCAAATCATCATGGATTGAAGCCATGCAAGAGGAACTCAATGAATTCCAACGTCTTGAAGTGTGGGAATTAGTTCCGTTACCCAGCAACGTTGAAATCTTGACACTGTTGTGGGTATACAAGGTAAAGCTTGATGAGTTAGGTAGTGTGCTGAAAAACAAAGCTAGATTGGTCGCTAGAGGTTACAAACAAGCTTTGGGTATCGATTTTGAAGAATCCTTTGCTCCTGTTGCACGATTGGAGGCAATTAGACTATTCCTTGCTTATGCTGCTCACATGAATATGATCGTCTACCAAATGGATGTTAAGACGGCATTTCTTAATGGTGAATTAAGGGAAGATGTCTATGTAAGCCAGCCGAATGGATTCGTCAAATCAGAGTATCCGAATCATGTGTACAAGCTCAAGAAGGCTCTTTACGGGTTGAAACAGGCTCCACGCGCGTGGTATGATCTCTTATCGACGTATCTCATCTCCAAAGGCTTCTCCAAAGGCAAAGTGGACCCCACATTATTCATTCTCAAGGAGGACAACGACATGATACTGGTACAAATTTATGTTGATGATATAATATTTGCTGCTACTAATCAACGTTTGTCTGACCGTTTTGAGAAAATTATGTCCACACGTTTTAAGATGTCGATGATGGGAAAAATTTCATTTTTCTTAGGGTTGCAAATTTCTCAGAATCCCAGAGGCATCATTATTAATCAATCCAAATTTGCTCTTGAATCCTTAAAGAAATATCACTTTGAAAACTGTGACCCCGTGGATACTCCAATGGTGGAGAGATCCAAGTTAGATGAAGATAAGGAAGGGATAGCTGTCGATCCTAAACTTTACCGTGGAATGATCGGCACCCTTCTCTATCTGACTGCTAGCAGGCCTGATTTGCAATTTGCTATAGGCATGTGTGCCCGGTATCAGGCTCGGCCTACCGAAAAGCACTTACATGTTGTGAAAAGGATCTTTCGGTATCTAAAAGGAACACTTAATCGTGGTCTGTGGTATCCGAAGGATTCTTCTATTGCATTAATTTCATATGCAGATGCAGATTATGCCGGGTGTCAAGATACAAGACGTAGCACTTCTGGCAGTGTGCAACTCCTTGGAGATAGACTTATCAGTTGGGCATCAAAAAGGCAGAAAAGCGCTGCGATATCAAGTACTGAGGCTGAATACATAGCTATGTCCGGTTGTTGTGCTCAAGTTCTTTGGATGAGATCACAATTGACTGACTATGGTCTTGGATTCAACAAAATCCCGATGTACTGTGATAACAAAAGTGCAATCGCTCTATGCTGCAACTATGTTCAACACTCTCGAGCAAAGCACATTGACATCCGCTACCATTTCATCAAGGAGCAAGTGGAAAATGGAGTGATCGAACTATACTTCGTCAACACTGAGTATCAGCTGGCAGATATATTCACAAAGGCCTTAGATCGAGGACGCATCGAGTTTTTGATCGAAAAGCTAGGCATGAAATCATTTTCACCAGCGACACTTAAGGAGTTGGCAGAAGAGTCTGAAGAATAGTACTGGTAAACTATTATCGAGTATCCTTTTGATCGTGATCTTGTATATTATAGTAAATACTTAAACCATCAAAAGCAAAATACAAAAAATATAAAATCAAGAAAAACCATAAAAAATATAAAACCAAGAAAACCCAAAAATATTTTTCTTTTCAACTCGGGCATGTCTTTTAGTACGGTAATATTTACGGCTTTAGAAATGTCGATTACTATTGACACGGCGCCATAAATAGAGTCCGTATAAAAGTTGTACAAGTTTTAAAACATGCCCATAATGGCTTGTAGTTATTTCTGACTGCAACCCGCTTTTCGTATTAAAGTCACGTATTTCTTTTGAAAACGTTGGCTCACAACGGGAATTAAGTTTCTCGGGCAAGGTTTTACTTTAAAACCTTGTAAGGGGCCAAGTTTACTTAATAACTTGGTCTAACACAAATTCGTGTACGTTTCAGTGCACTTATCTTGTTTAAATAAGAGAAATCTTATTTCCACCAGAATCGTTCTCTACAATCACTTAACCGGCAAATGTCCTCATTAATAGTTGTGTCCCTAATATCTTTGATTACTGCTCTTTAAATAGAAAACGGGTCAGGGATTAAGGGGGAGCAAATATTAATTCTTTAAGTTAACAAATTTGGTCGTTCAAAAGGATTATCAGAAAATATTAGCTACCCATCATCTTCAGTTACGCTATGTGTGCCATGTGTGATTTAAGTATATCTTGGATAGGTCATTAATATTTTGGCGTCAAGTATTTGTGTGTGTGTTTGGGAATGAGTTTATTATACGCTAAGTTAACTTGAACTTTCACTTTAACTTACAAATAGGGGGACCAGTCTTGCAATTTTGCAATAATGGTAGGGGATTGAAGCAATTTTGACCAAGTCAAAGGCCAACCCCCCCTCCTTCCCGTCGTCATTTGGAACACACACAAAACACACTCTTTTCTGCCATTGTTGAAGACCTCAAATCTTCATCTTGATCCAAGATTGATTACTTATTTCTTGATTGCTTCATTATCTAGGTAACAAATCTGTGGCTTATTTAATTTCGTCAAACATGTTTCATCATCATTAATCAACACAGAAACCACAGTTTCAAGATTTCAATTTAGGGTTTTAATTTTTGCCATGAATATGTATTTTAAGTGCTGGGATTTGTTAAGGATACATTATTACACATTGGTTTTGCTCAGAATCGCTTAAAACATTGCCTAAAACTCCAGATCGTGAAGTCAAAGTTGAGATCGAATCCCTGTCACGGATTTCGATGCATATTGCGATACATCATTGTGATGCAGTCATTGCGATGAGTCATTTCGATGATTCTTTGCGATGGGCTATTGCGACGAGACATTACGATGACTCATTGCGATGCCCATTACGATGAGTCATTGTGATTGTTCTATTGCGATGGGTTGTTGCGACGAGTCATTCCGATGGCTCGTTGCGACAGGCTCATTGCGATGGCCATTCGATGGTTCATTGCGATGGCGTGTTGCGATGGCACATTCCGATGTGTCATTGCGATGGATTCGCACTATGTATTGCGATGGGTTATATTGCGATGACTTCTCTGTTATTCCGATGAAAACGCACTGATTGCGATAGCCTTAGATATTGCGATAGGATGTTATTTCATTAGGATTCCGATGATTGTTTTATTGCGATGGTATGGTTAGGATTCCGATGACTTGATACATTGCGATGGAATTAGGTCTCTTATTATTATGCTATTGCCTTAGGATATACCATGAGTTCGGCCTAGCTTGCACTAATTCTTCTTTAGCTTTAAGTTCTTTAGGGCCATTTAAACGAAACCAAGTGTTGTTGAAATAAGTCAATTTTTATATCATAAGAATACTTGAACGGTTTCTTATTACAGAAGTTCATCTTATTTAATAAGTTGATTCCTATGTAAACAAAAGAGATACAAATTACTTACTCAATGTCTTGGGTTTGTGTTTCCAGGCCATGGCAGACAAAGCTTCATCTTTGTTCAAGCCCACCATCTTTTGGGTTGAGGGTAATCCTACAATTCCTGACGTAGTGGTTGAAACTAAATCAAAACCCACTGAAGTTTTGGTTGAAATCAACCCAAGACCTACTGAGGTGTTAGTAGACATCAAACCTAAACCTACTGAGGTTTTGGTCATGACCTCCAAGAAATCCAAATATTGTAAGAACTAAGGCTAGGACGGTATCTCTTTAGAATAAAATTATCACTGGCATTCATGCCATTTTCCTAAGTGCATTGCTATATGTAAGGACCTTGTTCATCTGATGTATGTGTGAATGTTGTGGTAATAAGTGTAATGATATTTCTCCTGTGTTTAAAATTGGCATAGATTTAATATATCCACATATGTTGTGTATATCATTTGTGAATATGTCATCAGAGCAGGAAAATGTCAATCACCGAGGAAGAACAACGACTCCGTGATCTTGAACTTGTCCCGCTCAGTAATAGGCTTCCATATGCTGAGAACAACACTAGATTAAAAGATGATTTTGATCCGGTTTTACCTGCTTTCAAAATAGCCACGGATATCCTAGACATATCACCCATCAGCGACACACTCAGACGTACTGCATCTGTTCCCGAAGTCTACATCCATGAGTTCTGGAATACTACATCTTTCTCTAACAAGATCATATCTTTCGAACTGAACAAAACACCAAGGGTACTCAACTTGAGCATTTTTAGGAAATTGTTTAAGCTCCCTAGGTTGGCACAAGGAGAACAATTTGTGGCTAACCCAAAGAATGATGAAGTGCTTCGAGTCATTCGTGCCATGAATTATGAGGGTGAAATTAACAGTCCATCATAATTTAACACCTCACACATAGGGCAACCCTGGAAAGCAATTATCACCATCATCGTCAAGTGTCTCACTGGTAAAACTAGGGGCACCGATGCAATGAGACCACCACAGGATCACTTATTTTGGGGATTGTATACTGCATCAAAAGTCGATTATGCACTTCTTCTCTGGCAAGAATTTTGTTATCAGATTACTGGAACGAAGAAGAAATCCGTGCATCTTCCATTCCCGAGATTCACCAAGCTCATTATCCACTATTTTATGAAGAATGACCCAACTATTGACACTCGCGGGAAGTTCTTTTATCACACCAAAGATGATGATTATGTGATTCTCTCAATGAATGCAGATACAAATTCCACAAAGTATGCATTAATTCCTGCACTAGTACCTGACACGATGATTAATGATGGAATCAAGGAGAGTGATAAATACCAAGAAATGCTTCGAGACATTGACGCACAATTCAAGCGGGCAAATTTACCACCCTCAGAGAAGCAAAAAGGTAAACGCAAGAAACGAGTTTCACAGCGTCAACCAGCTGCTCCTAAAGATAAACGCTCAGGAAAAATGCAAATTGTTGATGAAGATGATGAAGATGAGCTAATCCACACTGAAGAAGAACAAGAAGAAGAAGTACCACTCCGTAGGCCTAAGAAAGCAAGGAAAGCTAAAGGCAAAGAGGCAAGTGTTGCTCAAAATGATCCTGTTCAACAACAACTTTCTGAAGAAAAAAGACTTCGTATTATTCTTCAACAAAGTCGACAGGAAGCCTTTGGTGGATCAGGCTCAAGGGTATTTGATGACTTAGCAGATTTTGGTAATCCTGATAGTGATACGGAATTCTTCGACGAAGAAGATACCTATGATGATGAGTATGACGATGCTGCTACCTTTCAACTTGAAAGTCGGGAACCAAGTGAAGAACGTGAGAGCAGTGCTGACACAGATACAAGTATGATGTATCGAGATGCAAATATTACCACGTCTCTGCCTGAACCGACTCACATGGTACTAAATGAAGATGCTCATGCAACTTTCATTCCAGACACACAACTTCAAAGTAAGTCTACCTCAAACTCTGATGATGTTTTGAAATATCTTAATTTAGAGGGGGAGGGTGTTGAGGTCACCAACACTGATCCGTCAACAAACGAACAAATGGTGGATGTCCCTATAACCACTATTACATCGACCACCACTTCCCTACTTTCAACCCCAATCATCAGTGAGGTCCCGACCACCACCATCACACCCGCAACTGTTGAACAACAAGTATCAACCACCACCATTACCACAGAATCCACACCGGCATCTACAGTTGAACAACCTGTATCAACCACCGTCCTAACCACTGTATCTACATCAACACCTATCCCGGTACAACCAGTATCATCCACGACCACCTTAACGGTTTTGGTTACACCTCCACCAACAGAACCACAAGCATCATCCACATCAAATCCTTTTATCACAATCAATGATCCGTTGATCCAGTCTCTTCAACAACAGCTAGAAGCTCAAGCTACACAAATAGCTACGTTGACAGAAAGGTTTGCTACTCCTCCAAAGGAACCGCATCCTGATGAGCCCATTCTTCAAAAACTAACAGACAAAGTGTCAAAGCTCAAAGAACAACATAAAGCATTTCGTAAAGAGAAGAAAACTCGGGATAAAGAAAATGCTGCTTTTCTCGGGTCAATTGACGAGCAGATGACCGCGATCATTCGACGCGAAGTCAAGTCTTATGTTGATCAACAACTACCACATCTTGTCGGTAATGGTCTATCTACTCTTCAAATCATGACATTGCTTCAGACACGTCTGCTAGACTTGGGAGCTCATAAATCAAAATACAAACGCAAAGTTCTGCAATATCTCAACAAAGCAATTGATGAAGAGAATCCTGCAGACACTACCGACTCTGAGTCTGATGATGAGAATGAGTTAGAAGAGGAAGATGACGAGGATCATGGTGAAAAGGATGATGATAATGAGGATAAGGATAAGGAAGGAGAAGAGGAGGATGAAGAGGATGAACCAGGAAAGGATAAGAATGTAGATGACGATGAGGACGAGGACGAGGATACAGATGATGATCAGGATGACGATGACGATAATGACAAGGGTAATGAAGTCAACAAGGGTGATAAGAATGACAACACTGGTACAAATGCCGAAGAGACAAACAAGGATGACAATGAAACGGCCACCGAGAAAGGTCTCGAGGATACTGCAGAAAAGGTTGCTGACACCACAGAAAAGCCACTGGAGACAACAGTATCAGAAACTCAGCAGGTTGCTTCAGGTATATCTACTGCACCAGAATTCACTACTGATTCTCATATTGAATCTGTAGAATACATGCAAGCCGAAGAACCGACAGAAACAATGCTTGAAGAAGAACCTCACGATGATATACCGGTGACGCAAACTCAACCTTCAACATCATCTACAGTTCAGCATGATGATGACATGGAAGTTGAAGATTTACATGTTCCAGAACCGACATTTGCTGAATCCCTTATCATTGATGATACTGTACAAGAGCAACTTTGGCTAACAAACGCAACACCACATCATCCATTTGAAACTGCACCTGTAATGGAGATGACTCAATTCCTCAACAACCTTATCGACTTCTCGGCTTTTCTAAGGTACTCTCATGGGAAACCAACGATGACCCCGGATCTGATCAAAATGGCAGCTGCGAATGTGGACTTCTTTGACACATTAAAGATCACCCATAATGAAGCAGAATATCACCTGAATGAGCTTACTAAAGCAATGAGAGCAACAACTACAGGAAATCAAACTCCCGTATTGCAACCTCTTACACCGACGGTCATCACTAGTTCTGGTACTATCCCAATCAAGCATTTTGTCTCTCACGATCTTGAATACCTTGAAAATGGAGCAAAGAAGTATGCCACGTCACTAACAATGCTCAAGGCTGTCAACTTGGAGAATGTTCCTTGGATAGAAGACAAAGTGCCTGACTCAATCTGGAGAAAGAAGCTGCTCAAATTTTATGACACCTATGCTTCACTTGGCATATCTCACTGGGACAAAAAGAAGAAATTAGCCTATAATCACTTCCATCGTCCTAAGAGAGGTGCTTCTATTGTCTCATCTCACAGAATCAAAAGTATCCTTGGGGCAACTACACAGACGGTTTTCGGTTACGATTACTTAAATGTAATCTTGTTCAAACGTACCGATGAGAAAGAATACCGCATTGACGAAAGTGATCTTCAGTACCTTCAACTTGAAGACATAGAAGATCTATTGTTGCTTTTGGCTCAAGAGAAAGTTGACCATCTATCACCGGATATTGTCATAGCCTTGAGTTCAAACTTTCGTCAATATGCCAGGAAAATTGTCATTCAACACCGGGTGGAAGATTTTCAACTTGGGGTAGAAAGCTATCAGAAGAAGCTAAACCTGGAACGTCCCCATACGACTCCACTCAGTAACTTCCACAAGAACAAGAAGGTCTACACGGGACTACCAAGCCGGAAGCAGGAATCTTTTATCCGAATCAGACTGGCGTCATGCAATATATGCGATTCTCAGAACTGCACAAATTCAGTGATGGAACGCTAAAGAATGTTCGAGATGATTTGTTGGTTCTCAATTCCAACTTACCTCTTCCGGCAGTGACATACACCTGGACAACCCAGTGTAGAAAAGGATCTCCGTATGCAATCAGGAAAATTGAGGAAGTGCTAAGGAAGCGCCGGTTGCTACGAAGCATAGAACGATTCATCGGTGGACGACCATATGGAGCTCACCATCGGCTCATGGAACGAACCAATTAATTTTGGTTCGTCTCATTACAGGTCAACTCCATATGTACATTATTGTGAATATGTTATCTTTTTACTTTATCAGATTTTGTGGCTTGTTGTAGTGTTAAGGTATGATAATTTTTCAAGAATTTCTCACGAGATTCTAAATCTTTCAAAATATATCATACTAAAGCACTACAACTATCCCTTATTAAATTAAGGGGGAGCATTAACATGTTCTTTGGCCAAACATCGATTTCATTTTTACCCAAAGACCGGTTAATCCATTCAATATCCCAAATATTAATGGTTAACATTTTGGATAAGGGGAGAAAATGGGATTAAGGAGACTTAAATAATACTTGGCTAAAAGATGAAAAAGATTTAATGATAATCCAACTTAATATGTGCAGAGCACGTGTTAAGGGGGAGCGTTTTTGATGAACAAAACACCTAAGGTACAAAACTTTTGATTTCAATATCACAAGTACCTTAGGTGATTTTCAAGGATTTTTCATGGTGACTATATCAACCTAAAACAACACTTATCTCACGACGATGTGGTGACAAAAGGGTGGTAGGTATTGATATTAGTCCAATGATTCATCAGAACCGATGCAATCTTCCCAAGGACAATTCCTTAGATAGAATTAGAAGTCCTAGGAAAGTTGGAGAAAGATTGTGAACGTAGCTGAATGCCGACCAAGTACTTAAGCTAGCACTGGAACAATCACAACAAGGTGCTAGTGATGACGTATTGGTAAGCATTGAAGGGGTTGAAGAATGAAAAAGAATTGTAAAGATAAAGGGTGTAAAGAAAGAAGCCCTCCTTACAACTTTAGGCAGAAACCGGGTCAATACATATGCTATTGAGGTTATTTTTGCTAATGATTCTCGGTATTGAAGAAAGACATCATGGACCCAGTGATGCAATGCACAACCCTTCCCAGCTAACTCAAATATCTCTCAAAAGGTATTTGTTTTAATCACACGGAGATCAACACGTTATCTATTGGTTTATTCACTCCGAATAGACTGGTATTGAAAAGGTGGCACTCCTCTCCAGCCATCGCTCACTAAATCAAAACGCACAATCGAGTCTAGAGCCAAGAGATCATCAAAAGTCTCATTAGGACACTTTCCATTTATTCCTTGCTTTCTCACACACTGTGAAAAGTAAGAGATCTTTTATGAGTCCTACGCAGTATTCTTGCAATATTGCCAGAACATCCGAGTGATACGCAAGTATTACAGTGAAGATGGAAATCCTGCTTGAGCCAACATCAAACAAGCTCATGGTAGGTGACACGTGCGGTTCTTTACGAACTAATCTTGTGACAACTGGAAAGAAACAGTAGTTAATTCTTAATTGAACTTAAACTCGTTCCAGGCCTCTACGCATTATCGTATGATCTTGCCAGAACACTCAGAGTGACACTCTTTAGTGTTCACAGTGACGAGTGGAAATCCTTCTAGTGTTAACATCAAACAGCACTTGGTAGGTAACAAGCAAGATTCAATTTGAATCAAGTTTGTGACAACTGGAAAGCAACGATGGTGAATATCTTAACTGAAATTCACTTGTTCCAGGTTTCATGAATTGACGGCTTCAATCACAAGGATAATTTATCCAAGTGATTCACTCTTTATGTTCGCAGTCAAGCTTAGTGATCGTCGAATAAAGAGAACGGGTTTACCCGCGAAATCCTGTCAGGAAGTTACTTAATTGAAACTATCCGTCACGGGTACGATATCTAATATCGTCCAACGGTCTTCACCGACCGGAGGTAAAATGCTACTGAATTAGAATAAATTGTCAAAGCCATTTTATTCGTGTCGTTGCTGTGTACCTGTTAAAGACGGTGGCGTTGCTGTGTACCTGATGAAGACGGTGGCGTTGCTGTGTACCAGTTGAAGACGGTGGCATTGCGGTGTACCTGTTAAAGACGTCCTCACATGCTTATTCCTTTAGCATCAAGTACTCCTGAAAATTCAAGAAAGTATGACCTAAAAGTCTTCCACTGTATCGACTCTGAAACTTTCAAGAACTCAACAAAGGATAAGTGTGTGGGACATGAAGTCACAAAGAGGCGAACCTCACAAGAAAAGTAAAGGCTGCACGTGAAAGGCCAAAAGAACATGTTCCAAGCTAAAAGGCTGATATCATTCAACACATATTCACAAAAGTAAAGAAAAAGAAAGAAAAGAAGACTACGAGCTCAAGAACAAGATCTAACACGCTAGATTAGGACTTTGTAAATTTGGAGTGACCTCCCTTTGGGGGAGATTGTTGGAAATACGTTTTACGCATTTAGAAAGTCTCGGTCACTCCAACAATGTAGTTATAGGCTCGTAGTTAAGTTAAGTATCATTTATTACATAGCCCGACCCATGAGCATGTTCATGGGCCGGAAGCCCAAGCCCTTTAAGGACTTGGGGTATTTAAACCTCTTTCCACCATGGAAAGAGGTGTTGGTTGTTTTATTCTCTCATTTCAATATATGTGTTTTCTTTCATTTCTCTCTCTAACTCTCTCTCTCTAGAAAACATCAACCCCCTTGTTTTACAAGATTATCATTGTTCTACAAAAACCCTATAACTTCTTCTCCTTGCTTCTCTTTGGCCGCGACATCAAGAACACCCACAAGGACGATTTATTGCTTCTTGATCTTTGATATTACAACGGTATCTCGTGTTTCATTCTTTTTAATCACACGCGTTTGGTATTGCTTAATCCTTTTCTTTTTATTTTAATTATGTAAGATCCAAGATCTTTTAAAAACAAATAAGAGAAAACATGTAATTAATAAGATTTAACAAGATTCGGGTTTCGTTTGGTTTGTTTTTAGTTCGGCTGCACACAAACCGAGAGTCGCATGACTCTCGGTGGCTTTTTCTGTCCACCAGCCGCAACCGCAAAGGGTGCGGTGGTGTTTTGGTTTTGTCAGCCGCAAGCCAAGGCCCCCACAGGGGGAACCTTGGTAAAACAGTGGGAACCGAGACCTTTGGTGGTCTCGGTGGTAGGCAGTGGGCAGCCAGGGGGAACCGAAGCAGCCGCAGTTGCAACCTGGCTAGGCCAGGGCTGCGTTGGCAGCAGCAATGGCACCGGGCAGCAGGTCGGTGGCTGCTGTTGGGTTCGGCCGCAAGCCACTGCCATTCGGCTGTGGTGTGGCATGGACTTCGATGGGACACCAAGACCTACATGGTCTCGGTGGAGTTTCAATTGGGGTTCGGTTAACACCAAAACACCCAAGGGGGTGTTTGGCAAACTTTTATAAAACATGTATTTAATTATTTAATTAGTTAATTAAAACATGGTTAATTAAATTAATTAATTTCCATGACTTAGGATATAAGTTTATTTAAATAAAAACCATGAATTATGTATGTATATTTTATTTAAATAAAACTTAGGATAAAATAATTAATTACTTAATTATTCATGTACATTTAAATTAATTAAAACTTAGCTTAATTATTTTATATCATTTTAAGGTAAAGTTTAATTATTTAATTATGAAATATTATTAATTAAAATAACTTATGATAACCTGTAATATCATTATTAATTAATAATTATAAGTTAAGCCTAAGTATTTAATCATTATTAAACTTTACAATATAATTAAACATGACATATATAAGCTTATTAAAACTATATGTTATATCATTTAATTACTTAATAAGCCTATGATTAATTATGGAAACATGTTAAATATGGAAATATACTAATTTTGGTAACATGATAATTTTGAAAACATACTAAATATGGTAACATGATATTTATGGATACATACTAAATATGGAAACTTTCTATTTTTGGAAACTTACAAATTTAGGAAACTTTCTATTTTTGGAAACTTACTATTTAAGGAAACTTGCTATTTTTGAAAACTTACTATATATGGAAACCTGCTATTTATGGAAAGTTACTATATATAGAAACCTACTATTTTTATAAAGTTACTCATTATGTTGCAACAAGTACTAAAACACATAAAACATGAAATACACTAAACAAGAACACATGAAACACTAAGAAACACATGATTAAACATGAAATAATAAAACCAGACAAGAACAAGTATAATAAGTATGAACACGTCATCTAAACTAAATAACCAGTATGTATAAGTAAAACATACACTTATTCATGTGCCTTTGTTATGTAGCTATCGTGAAGTCGGATTGACCTTCCGCGTTCGTTTTCGTCTTCATTTACTGGACATAAGGTACGGATATTCCTTCCTTCCGTAAGGACACTTCTTTCCTATATTAGAATTCCCCGTTTGCAGCCATTTGTTTTCCCCAGTAGTTACGTGTCTTAAACACTTTCAGTATATGTTATGTTTATTTTAGATTTCCTGAGATATATACATGCATGCCAATTTCACCTAGTTATGGGGGTTCCATAACCATAGCACTAGAGGCACCGGTGTTATGACTCTTCTGCGGTGAGAGTGATTGCTCGCAGCATCCCTTTACAGTATTTTAGCCTATGTTATTATTATCATGTGGGGAAAATGGGTGCATCCTAGGACAAGTTAGTAAGATTTCATAGTAACTGTAGTGTGTGCCTTGCATCCCTTACAGGAGCTGATCCCTCCACTCATACTATATAATTAGAGGCAACCCCTCTAATTGCATGATGAGGTCACCCCTCTAAGTATTCATGCACGTTCATATAACATGACCTATATGGGCTTCAGGCATATTTAAAATACAGTTTTCAGTATAAACTAAACATAAGTCTTTTCAGAAATATAAAACCAGTCTTATAAGCTTAAACCAGGTTTTCCAAGACATACACTTATTCCGATGTTATTCATTTCATTACTTGCTTATTTTTATGATTTACCTTTCATTGTCATATATCTGCACACTGAGGGTATTGCTTAGCCGTATTTTTCTTTCCATGTCCCAATATGGAAGGTACTAAAGGGTAAAGCTAGGATTCAAGAGCACGTGCATGGGATGGAGGCGCCTAATCTTCTTTATCTTTTAATGAATTTACATACTTTTGTTTTGTTGGACATTGTTTGGTCCTTTTCTTACATTCTATACTTATGCATTCGTGTGTGGAGCTTATGTTAGAACCGATGTTTGTCTCCGGTTTCATTTATGATCATTTAATGTTTTAGACATTTACCTTGCATGCTTTGATGACACGCTATAATTACTACGTAACGGTCTATTTATCCAAATAGGGTGTTACAGATTAGGTGAAATAATAAGAGATAAATATCGGAGCCACAAAAGGAGAGACTCCACGACTCAAAGAAACCAGACTGAAGATGCCATGTCTGGATGGTACACGAAGACCGACGAGAGTGATGATGGATACTAGAAATCAAAGAAGTCAAAGTCATGTGAAGACGGAGATGACCAGTCCCAACCATGGTTGTGCGAGGACGTCGATCTGTTCACACCTCGCATCAAAAACTTCGAATTCCCCAAGAACATCCGAATGCCAAGCTAGGTAAAAACATATGACAGATCTGAGGATCTGGAGGACCATGTGAAAGTCTTCCAAGCGTCAGCTAAAGTGGAGAAATGAGCCATGCCAACTTGGTGTCACATGTTAAATTCCATACTCATCGAAAACGATATGGTTTGATGACCTCCTAGCAGAGACAATCGATAGCGATGATGACTTAAAAGCAACAATTCTTTCCAATTATCTCCAAGATAAAAAATGCATCAAAGACCCCGTGGAACTTCACCATATCAAGCAAGGGGATGGCGAGTCCACTAAAGATTTCATGAGGCATTTCAAGATCGAAAGCATGCATGTCAAGGAAGCCCCTGAATGCATGAAAATCTCCGGATTTATACTTGGGATAACGCATCCCGGGTTAATCAAACGTCTCCATGACAATATACCCAAGACAGTGGATGAATGATGAGGGAAACTATCAGTTTCCTTAGAGGATAGGTGGTAGTAGCAAACCAATCAAGAAATAAATAACCACCCGCATGGAAACAAGAGGGAAGCTGAACACAAAACTGTGATAGGAAACCAGATTTCCGAAACCATCGGAGATCAAAAACAAGGAACTATAGATTCACATTCCTCAAAATCCCAAAAGAAATTTTGGCCCTAGAAAAACAAAAGTTTAAAGCTCCACCTCCCATGATGACCCCGGTTGATAAGAGGAATGGGAACAGGTTTTGTGAATTTCACGGTGATACTGGGCATGGCACGAACGAATGCCAACACCTGAAAAGACAAATTGACAAGCTGATTCTAACACCCCCAATTTACATTGCGTAGCGAAAATACACAATTGGGTGCTAGACACAAGCATCATCACACAAGGTATATTGAACGACTCAAAATAGAGACGTTTAAACAAAATATAAACAAGAATTTCATAAAAGGTCTAAAACATAAATTTCATCCTAAATTGTACTGATACGACACCAGAGTAAAGCGTTTAGTCCCCATGGATCTCGACCAACAACCAACAAGTTTAGTACAGTACATCAACATAAAGTAAATTGTTCAACAGTAAAGGTAGAAACCGTTTTTAGACCAACATTCTTCCAAAAGCCAAGCCACAACCTCCACAGCAAAGCTCCATGCTCCATCACTTCCTATTACCTGAAATACATGCATAAAACGAATCAACAATAATGTTGAGCGAGTCTATAGGTTTATCGAATCACATTTGAACACAAGAAGAAAATCAATCATAATCATTTATAGAATTGTCGTACACACAATCTATATTCAAGGCAGTAATAAACATTAAACATTGTATTTACGCTCATGACACCGACCCCTTAACCAAATAGTCACCCACACCAAATGCCGGCATGACTAGAATAAAACCATTTCCCCTCTAGGGTATCAGTTGCTAGAATACCACAATCTTATTCATGTAAAATTATCCTTCCCAGCGGGTTACTCAACGTAATGCCCTGGTCTCAGATAGGGTGGTCAACCCAATAGTACTATCATTTGAATAAGCGGCTATTCCCGAATCACAACATCAAGTCAGAAGATAGTTAACGGCTCGTGAATTTAGGGTCTTTAGCAACAAGTTACTCAATACAATGAACTCAACTTTAGGCAACATTCGGGTCCAACAATTACTCATGACATGTGTTCATTTGTTTTCAAATATCATGTATCCCCCTCGCGGGTATAAAACATTTAGTAGCTAGCATAAAAAGCGAGGCTACAGACTCACCTTAGTATAAGAGATCTAGCGAGATGATCGTTGATGATAATGGATGCCTTTCAAACACGAGAACCGCTACCTATCAAATAAGGCGCGCTCATTAATAATGACTCGATAAATAAATCATATATAATAACATCAAACTCAAACTCATAAAGTCACGATAAACTCGAGAGAAAACGATATAAATAACTTCATTATACTTTACTACACACTTACTTTACCATTTTATACTTTTAACAAAGTCCGCCGGTACATACTACATGTACTAGCTTATTTACCCCTTTTAAACTCGTCAACCGTTTATGAAACGACTCGATAAACTAACTTACTATATATAGAAAGTCCTCCTACAAGTTTATCAAATGAAATTATTTTTAATGTCCTTTACCCGACTCATTTTCAAACTATAAAATTCGGACAGATTTACGTTAATTTTTCATACAACCGTTTTAACTTATTTAAACGACTCCGTTTACAAAACCGACACTCGGGTTTTAAAGTAAACTCAACCTATAAAGTAAACACCTCATTATCATTAGGTTACATATTTCAAAACTTCCATTTAGAGTCCCCGAGAGTCGATCCAAATATCGACAACAACTATATGTAGTGCCGATACTCGTCTCCCGGTACACGATCATTCAAAACATCATAACTTCGCGCTCGTTTGGAGCTAGAAGCTCTACCTTATATCAAATCGAAGCTAATAAAATTAATTACAACCCTAGGCTATAAGTTAAGCCATTTTAAAAACATAAAAATTCGTATTTTACACTTTACTTACTGTTATAAAATGACTACCAAAATCTTGTACAAAATCAACTTTTTGATCAAAACCAACCATAGAAATGATCATTTCTATACCCTAATATCATCATATATGAACCATAACATCTAAATCATAATCAAAATTAAAACCTTTAGATCAAAATGAAGTTTTTAACAAAGATTCTAGCAAGAACCACCATGGATCATGCTAAAAACACCATGCATGATCATGGCTTCTACCTACCAACATCAAGAAAAAAATATGCTTGCATGTAATAATTTATTATACCAATATGATCCTTGATCTATTCTAAGAGTGGGTCTAGCTTTAGTTTAGCTCAAATAATCCTCAAACTCAAGTAAAAATTGAAAATGTATGTGTTTGTGTAGGTGGTGGATGTTTCGGCAAATAGAGAGAGAAAGAAAGAATGGGTGAAAATTTTTAGTGGAAGATTTTTGATGTGTGTGTTTGATTTGGGTTTTTATATAGTGGTGGAGGGACCTTGGTTGCAATTTGGCAATAGTTGTGGCTAAAAATGAAAATAGTTAGCTAAAAAGCGGGAAATTACTATTAGTCAATTTTCAAAATATTTACAGGGCTCGGGTTTCATAAAGATATTTTTAAAAATTTAAAACGTACCTCAAAAATAATAATATCGACTCTCAACTCGACTTAACACGTCATTTAAAATAAAACCTCAAAAATAACAAAAATCGAACAACCGACAATAAGACGTAAAATATTTGGCATCCATCGACATCACGCTTGCTAATACTCCTTATACTTAATAAATATTAAATATAGACCTTCCAACATCGGTTTAAACTTAAACCTCCAAAAATAAATATCGTTCAAACTCATCCAAAATTTTCAAAAATAATCGTAAAATAAGATTAAGCAATGACCTCGGTTTTGGGTTGTCACATCCCCCCCTTCTTAAAAGAAGCGACGTACGCGGCGCTTAATCCTTCCTAAACAAATGAGGATACTTGTCCTTAAATAAATCCTCACGTTCCCACGTAAACTCTGGCCCACGTCTAGAGTTCCATCTCACCTTCACAATCGGAATTCTACTATGCTTCAACTTCTTAACTTCCCTATCCATTATCTCTACAGGTTCCTCTATAAAATGCAACTTATCATCAAGTTGAATTTCCTCCAATGGAATCACCACATCCCTTTCAGCTAAACACTTCTTCAGATTAGACACATGAAAAGTATTATGAATAGCCTTAAGCTCATCAGGCAATTCTAACTTATAAGCCACCATCCAATCCTTTGGATAATCTTAAATGGTCCAATATATCTCGGGCTCAACTTTCCTCTCTTTCCAAAACGAATTACTCCTTTCCATGGAGATACTTTCAACATAACCATGTCTCCTACTTCAAACTCCAACGGTTTCCTTCTGTTATCAGCATAACTCTTTTGTCTACTTCTGGCAGATAACAAACGCTTCTTAATTTGCACAATCTTTTCACTCGTCTCAAATATCATTTCAGGCCCAGTCAATTGACTTTCTCCTACCTCACTCCAACACACTGGTGATCTACACTTACGTCCATACAAAGCTTCAAATGGAGCGAATTTAATACTAGAATGATAACTATTATTGTACGAAAATTCAACCAATGGCAAATGCTTATCCCAACCATTTCCAAAATCAATCACACATGCACGAAGCATATCCTCTAACGTTTGAATTGTTCTTTCACTTTGTCCATTAGTTTTCGGATGATATGTTGTACTTAAACATAACTCCTTTCCCATCGCTTTCTGCAAAGACTTCCAAAATTCTGAAGTAAACCTACTATCACGATCATAAATTATCGACAAAGAAACACCATGTCGACAAACAATCTCCTTCACATACACTGTTGTTAACCTCTCCATACTATTTGTCTTCTTCATTGGCAAAAAGTGAGCAGACTTAGTCAATCTATCTACAATCACCCATATCATATCACTACCATTTGCAGTCCTTGGCAAACCTGTCACAAAATCCATTGTAATCTTCTCCCATTTCCACTCAGGAATCTCATGTTGCACTAATAATCCTGATGGTTTCTTATGTTCAGCCTTCACCTTCGCACAAGTTAAACACTTATTAACATACTGTGCTATATCTGCCTTTATATTCGGCCACCAATAAACTTTCTTAAGATCTTGATACATCTTGTCCGATCCAGGATATATTGAATACTTCGACATATGAGATTCATTCATCACTAAATCTCGCACCCCTAACGAATCTTCCTCAGACGGACACAACGGTAACCAAATCCTATTCTTAAAATACCTCAATCCATTCGACCTTACTTCAAACAAAGGTTTCAACATTCTACCCAAATTTTCTGCCTCAACGTTCTCTTCCTTCAAACCATTAGTTTGGGCTTTCAATATCGCTTCTATCAAATCAACACTTTCCAACATCGTCAAATCTCTAACTCTTATAGACTTATCTCTTTCCTTTCTACTAAGTGCATCAGCTACTACATTCGCTTTACCAGGATGGTAACGAATCTCGCAGTCATAATCACTCAGCAACTCAACCCATCTCCTTTGCCTCATATTCAATTCTTTTTGATCCAAAATATACTGCAAACTCTTATGATCAGTGAAAACCACACACTTGGTTCCATACAAGTAGTGTCTCCACGGCTTCAAAGCAAAAATCACAGCCCCAAGTTCTAAATCATGCGTAGTGTAATTCTCTTCATGCTTCCTTAATTGTCTCGATGCATACGCTATTACTTTCTCCCTTTACATCAATACGGCTCCAAATCCTTTATGAGACGCGTCACAGTACACTACAAAATCCTCAGATCCTTCTGGCAAAGACAATATCGGCGCAGAACACAACTTATCCTTCAACATACTAAATGCAGATTCCTCTTCCAATCCCCATTCAAACACTCGATTCTTTTCCGTAAGCTTAGTCAACGACTTAGCAATTAACGAAAACTTCTCAATAAACCTTCTATAATACCCAGCCAAACCAAGAAATTTGTTGATCCCAAACTTAGATCATTTTAGCTTGTGTAAACGAGATTAGATCAAGTTATACACGTAGAGAAACTTTGTTTATGTATAAAGTAATTTAAGTGATATGCGGAATTAACACTTAAACAATAACACACAAAGGATGTAAAAAAACTTTCACTTGATTGATAATAACAAACTTGCTTACAATGAAAGTGTTTAACGTTTATAAACTTATTATGAAACATAACCTAAAGGTCTTCTTTTATAGACATAAGAAGCCTTGTACAAGAGTCTACGTATCAACTATTCTAGGTAAATATAATTATAGAAAATACAATGTTGATCCTATCTTTACTAGAAACAAACTAGAAACATAATACGCGTAGACCATATCTTTCTATCAGTGCTTGTCTTCAACCTATCAACGCTTGACTTCTTCTTGTCAACGCTTGATCTGTCAGTGTTTGTTTTCTTCTTATCAACACTTGTTTTCCTCTTGTCAGCGCTCAAGTGGACTGGCTACATTTTATTCCCAACAATCCTCCCCTAAACTTGATATCTACTCTAGTAATCAAGTTTCTGAATAAAAATTAAGAACTAGGAGGAATCTTACAAATCTTATCATATTGGTAATAAACATGTCTGATCAAATCTTTGGCCACGTTACTTGAATAATCAATCTCCAGCTGTGTTGTCTTCATCTTCTCAAAAACTTCTTTGGACATGGAATACTGACCATCTACAAGAAGATACTCAGCAAACTTTGTAGAGCTCAAATAATACACACCAGCAGCTGAATACAAACGACATTGAAGACCACTGAGATCATCCTCAAGATCCTTCCAAACAGCAGGATCTTCTTCTTTTGGTCCACACATTCTCTTGAATGTTGACCAAAATTTTATTCCATTGACTGAAGTAGGAGCTTCAGTCTCATACTTGGCCTCCAACAACCTCCAAAGGTCTACCAAGTCTTCTCTATCCACACTTGCAAAGAGAGACACAAGAGTAGTAAATGTGTGTACCTCTTTCCCATACCTTCCAATCTTCCAAAAACCACTTGTATCTTCTTCATAGCTTATGATAGTGTTTCTGGCATCAAGAGGTAACACTTGATGCTCCTTCTTATTACAGCTTCACTGGGCTTCAATCTATCCATATCTTTAGGAAACTCAAAAGGAACTCCCTTCTTCAAAGGTCTTGGAACAATCATTGCCTTTTTAAGCTCCATCTCTTCTACAAGTTCTTATTTCCTTTCATCTGAAAGAAGTCTGATAGTATTCATTTCCTGCACTTTTGCCCAAATGGGATAAGCTTTGTACTCTAACTCTTCAAAGGATAATCCCAACAATTTCTTATAGGTCCATCCTGTTCCATGACATCTGAGTAGCATGTAGTAAAGATCCCTTCTATCCCTCTTCATCAGTGAGAGAATATTGCTAGCTTTGTGTTTCAGAATTACCTTGCAGTCTTTTTGAACTCTTAGAAGAATCTCCAAACCCCAAATTTGGTCTGAAATAGTCAAATCTGGATTCTCCATACATCTATCCTCCCAAGCATGGTACATCTGAACAACTTCTGGCATATCAAAATCTACTTGCAATTTCAACTCTCTAAGTTTCTCTCTTGCCAAATCATCACCATATTCAAGTCTCTCAGGTTGCTCAATTATCATTACACTTGAATCTGAACTGGCTTCATCACTTCCTTCTTGTTCCTCTGAAGTGACAACAAATGGTGATTCACCAACCTTCTTCCTTTCTTGTTCCACAAGTTGTGCAGCCAACCTTCTATCAAACTCTACATGTATTGCATTCTTTGGAACTTCTACTTCAACCATGATTCCTTTACCCTTATCTAATGGATCAATGATGGGTAAGGATAATGGTAATACCTGTGAAGATACATCTTTGATGATAGCTGATGACTGGAATACATCAACTTCATCTGCAGGTCTGTCAACGCTCAATTTTCTTGTGTTAGCGCCCAATTTGCCCATGTCAGCGCTTGGTGTGTCAACGCTCAAACTTTGCTTGTCAACACCCAAATTACTTGTCTCAGCGCCTCTTGTAAATTACTCCAACATAGCTGTAAAAGACAAGTTTAAATTGGTAGGAGTTACCAGAGATCTATCAAAACCTGGTTGCTTCTTCAATTCAGTTAGGACCTCAGCAATACCCAAAGACTCTCCTTCATGTGAGCCTTTATCACTCACATTAATCTGCTCATCCTCCCCTTTGGAAGATTCCTCCATCCCACGCCTTGTGCTAGCATTCTCCAGAATAACAATCCTTTCCCTCAATTGCTTGAGTTCAAGGCCTTGTGTACTGACAATTTGTACCAAGTCTGCATTTTCCTTGTGCAAGCTAATGCAGACAGCCGTCAATTCCATTAAGGTGTATGGTTCCAATATGCCCTCCTCTAAAATGGGTATTTGACCTCCCAAGTTAGATTCATGGGGCATGGATGAGGTATTAAAGATGTTAGGACTGTCTTGGCCTGCATCTAAGCCAGAACCAATAGTCCCAGCCTCATCCATAGCACCAACCACACTTGTGGTGGTGGTTATCTCTGCTACATGGCTAGGACCACTAGAGGAGAACACTCCAGTAGTCCTTTGGCGTTTTTGCAACCTATATTGTGGTGGGGTAGAAGATGATGTGGATTGGGTGGATGTGGGAAGGTTAAGGGGTGTTTGGGTCTGTGAAGGAAAGATGTCAACGTCTGGATTACTTGTGTCAACGCCAACATTTAAGGTGTCAGCATTGAAGGGTTCTTGGTCAATTTCCATGCGTTGAGGGGAAGGTAAAGGTTCTGGTATTGGGTCAAGTTGTGGTTGTAGGTCTGGTTGGGGTTGTGCTGCTGCAATAACAACAAGCATAGCTGGGGTAAGGGGTAATTCACAGTGAGGGGTGAGTTCATCTTGGTAAAAATAGCTATCTTTTGCACAGGGATCTCAAAAAAGTCATCATGATCCCTTGTGCAGTAATTTTGCACATCAAAAACCATTTGTAAAAATCTGGGATAAGCGAAAGTCATCTTATTCCCTTTGGTTTTACACATGCCATCAAAAATCATTTTAGAATAATTAAACTTTTGCCCAGTTGCAATGCACATAATAGCACTAGCAATTGATCTATTAATCTCATTGTGTGCAGTACACTTGGGACTCAAACATTGTAAGATGACATGTATGAGGTACTTCCAGGCTGGGGGAAACTCTTGTTTATGATATTTGTTTAAAGTGCCCTCATTAGGGAAAGGATACCCCAAAGCCCTTAGTCCTTGTTCTATTTCATTAATGGGAAGGGTGGTTATACCATCTGCATCATCAAGATGCAAAGCCTGGCGAACCAAGGCTTCAGTAACCACCCATGTACGCCCATGAACAATAGATGATAATGTAGTCACATTATTAACTGTTGAGGAACTTACAGTGTTCCAAAACTGTTTAATATGTGTGACAGAGATGCGAGGAGCATGAGAAAGAGCATACCTAATAGAAGATGCATTCAAATACGCCACCATCTGGGTGTATTGTGGAAACAGAGTGTCATCAGCGTCCAAATATGCAATCATGTTGTGTTGACTCCTGAATCCCAATACCAAGTCACTTGGTTTAAATTTTGGTGCCATTGTAGAAGAAAGCTGTTTGTGAATATTTAGAAAGATGAATTATAGGAGAAAATTGTTAGACAAGAATATGAAGTACCCTGTTTAAAAATAGGAGCCAAATATATAGGAGAGATAGGTGCATGTGATTGGTAAAAAATGAGGCAACTATTTTCAAAATATAATGATGAAAATATTGAAAAGAAAATAAGTTATCTCATGCATTAATTAAAAGTTATCTACTCCCAAAATTACGGCCCCAAAATTCGTCAAAAAGTAACAACTGGGTAGGTCCCAATGAGTATCAACGGTCAAAAATAACCCGTCAACGCCTAACGGCTATATTCTTGTCAACGTTTGCCAAAGCCATGTCAGCGTCTAAATTGGTCATAACAACGCTTGGAAAAATACTTGTCAGCATCCAAAAATAAAAGTAATAAAAAATGAAAAAGGAACTTAACAAAGTAATTTATCCTAGTGAAGATAACCTACAAATTGATCATTATTATAGGGCGGCAAGCACTGTCCAGTTATGCACACTTGCTTATGCAAGATAGACATAACAGTCCTCTAGTGTCCCTTGCTAACCAAAATTCTTAACAATTAAGTTACCACATAAAATTCCATGTAACTCCTAGGTAAAGCCCATAATAAATCATTTCCAAGTCTCCCAACAGACCATAACCAATTCTAGGCCAAAAATGTCTTGGCAGCATGCATAGTATATCAACTTTGCATGCTACAGTGCCTCATGATTTAGTAAAACTAACTCATACTCACCTGTGGACACAATCTACAATTGTGATAAGAGTATTATAAGAATACCCAAAAGTCCTAAAGGTTCCTAAAACCTCCCCTTAAACTGTGATACATATGATGCCCTAAAATATGCATGAACATAAAAATTTATGTCAAGATAGGAATATAAATATTCCAACCATCATCCATAAATACAAACATGCTCAAATGATTCTCCAAGGATCCATAAGCAACTCTATATCAGATGGTACAATGCTAACACCACCTGCACACATAGATTAAAAACCACAAAACTAACATTGTTGCTGACAACACCACGATAACACTTGTCAGCGTTAAGGTAACCTTTGTCAGCGTTAGAAAAATATAGTGGAAAATCTAACTTCAAAAAGACCAATAACAATGCATTATCCTGTACATACTTTTACATTAAGACCCCAAAACACATATTATGTGAGATTGATCATTCCAATACTTGTTACCAAGTATTGGAACCTTCCAGCATCAAAAGGTTTAGTTAATAAATCAGACACATTTTCTTCTGTGTCAACCCTATCTGGTTGTATTAAACCCTTTTCAAAACAATCCCTTATAAAATGATGTCTAATTTCTATGTGTTTTGTTTTAGAATGATGTACAGGATTTTTAATAATGCATAAAGTGCTGTTATTGTAAATAAATATTTTGGTACGCATGAAATTATACCCATAATCTAACAGCTGGTTCTGAATCCATAAGACTTGTCCACAACAAGCAGCTACAGCAACATACTCTGCTTCAGTTGTAGAATTCGCCACCACTGTTTGTTTCTTGCATTGCCAAGATATCAACCTACTCCCAAGAAACTGACATCCACCAGCTGTGGATTTTCTATCAAACTTATCACCACCATAGTTACTGTCTGAATATGCAATAAGCTCCAATGGTGAATCTTTTGGGTACCACAAGCCAAGATCTGGATAACATCTAAGGTACCTAAATATTCTCTTGACAGCATAAAGGTGACATTCTTTGGGAGTCACTTGATGGCGTGCACATGCACACACATCAAACATGATGTCAGGTCTTGAGGCTGTGAGATACATCAATGAACCAATCATTGATCTATAATGCCTAACATCCACATCTTTTCCATCTCCAACTTTTCCCCAAGGGTGTTCTCTATCCATAGGAGTAGTAGCCCTCTTTTCATGTGGATAAAAGCCAAACTTCTTCAAGATCTCTGCTACATACTTATCCTGAGAGATGAAGATACCATCTTCTTTCAGCTGAACTTGTAACCCTAGAAAGAAGTTCATCTCCCCCATTGCACTCATCTTGAATTTGTCTGTCATAAGCTTGGAAAAGTCTTCACTCATCTTTGGATTAGTGGAACCAAAGATGATATCATCAACATAAACCTGAACAAGTAAGACATCCATACCAGCCTTCTTTTTAAATAATGTCTGGTCTATGGTGCCCCTTTTGAATCCATTTTCCACCAGATAAGTGGACAATGTGCCATACCATGCTCTTGGGGCTTGATGAAGTCCATACATAGCTTTCTTGACTCTATACACCTTGTCTGGATTTTCTGGATCTTCAAAACCAGGAGGCTGCATAACATACACCTCCTCAACAATTGTGCCATATAAGAAAGCACTCTTCACATCCATTTGATAGACAGTGAAGCCTATGCAGGAAGCATAGGCTAGAAATATCCTTATAGCTTTAATCCTTACAACTGGTGCAAAGACCTCCTCATAGTCTATCCCTTCCTCTTGTGAATATCCCTGAGCCACTAAACGTGCCTTATTTATGACCACAATGCCTCTTTCATCTTTCTTGTTTCTTAGAACCCATCTTGTCCCAATAGGTCTGACATTAATGGGACAATCAACCAGCTCCTAAACATCCTGAATAGCAAATTGGTGAAGCTCATCCTGCATTGCTTCCACCCAACTTGATTCTTTGAGAGCATCAAAATCTTCTTGGGTTTCTGTTGTGACAGAAAACAGGCAAACAAGCATGCTTGAACAAGAGGGGTATCAACCTTCTTGTGTATATTGGCAATAAATCCACCAAGACTCTGATGAGATCTTCTAGTCTGAACAGGAGACATCACATCTCCCATAATTTGAGAAGTGGGGTGATTCTTCATAGTGGAAGTAAGAACTCCTCCCTCAAAAAGTCTGTTGTCTTCAATCTCATCCTCTAAGTTGCCAATATCTTCTTCAGACTCTCTTCCATCAATATCTGTATGAATCTCTCCATTTCTGTTTGAAGGTTCACCTTGTTCAAAACTGGAAGAGAAAATATGCTCAAAAGAGTTGTCAACGCCTGAACCAAGGTTGTCAGCGTTTAATCCATCAACGCCTGAATTTGTCCTGTCAGCGCCAGATTTTCCTTTGTCAGCGCCTGAAGGACCATGCATGTTGTTAACTGGTGATACTTGGGGACCACCATTTTCCTTTCCAGCAGCAGCAACAAAAGCATCTGTCCATATGGGAATAGTGACATACTCTTGTATGGGAGATGACTTGTCTGCTTGTGATCCAACCTCTTCATTAACCTGTGTACCTGAAACATCAACAACTGGGTCTTCCACAACATTTGAAGTTACCTTCACAATGTCTGGATTAGTAACAGGCATATAATTCAAAGTCCTAGATAGAGGTTTCAAGTCAAACAACCAATTTGGACCACTTTCAGGATCACTAGGTTTACTCTCTAAATACCTAACATGTACTTTCTCAAATATACGTTTTTCCTTCTTAAGGTAAACCCTATATCCCTTACTCTGCACTGAATAACCCATGAAGTAGCCTTCATCACCTTTAGCACTAAATTTACCTAGGGCATCACTAGTATCTAAAACAACTACACGACAGCTAAAAGGTTTAAGAAAACCAATATTAGGTTTCCTTCCCTAAAGTAACTCATAAGGTGTTTTGTTATGTATCTTGTTGACCAATGCTCTATTCTGAACATAACAAGCTGTATTCACAGCCTCAGCCCAAAAAGCTATGGGAAAGTGAGCATCAGCCAACATAGTCTTGGCTGCTTCAATTAGGGTTCTATTCTTTCTCTCAGCAACCCCATTTTGTTGTGGGGTTCTGGCAACACTAAACTGCCTAGTAATCCCTTTCTTGGCACAAAAATCATCCAACAGTTTATTTCTAAACTCACCACCATTATCACTTCTAAGCATTTTAACTTCATTACCAATTTTCTTCTCAATCTGAGTAATAAAGCTAATTAAAGTATCAGCAGTGTCACTTTTCATAGCTAAAAAGAAAGTCCAAGTAAACCTAGAAAAGTCATCTGTGATGACAAAGCAGTATGATTTACCATTCAAACTCTCTATATTAGTTGGACCAAACAGGTCCATATGCAGCAAGTGAAGTGGTTTAGAACTAGAGTGCACCTGTTTAGACTTAAATGAGACCTTGTGCTGCTTGCCTTTAAGCAACACAAGAGTGGTCATTGTGGAAAGCCTTTTCAGGCAAACCATCAACCAAGCCAAGTCTCACAAGCCTGTTTATATTCTTAAAGTTAATGTGCCCTAGTCTCCTGTGCCATAGATTACTCTCATCAACTGAAGCTTTAGCATAAAAACATGACATATTATTATTCATCCTAATACCATTAAGATTCACATTATAAATGTGCTTATGCCTAGGTGTTCTATAGTCAATATATCTTTCATCTGGAATTTTAAAATCCTTGCTCAACACCAAGCATTCAGTATCATTAAAAAGAACCTTATTTTTGTTATCACAGACTTGTGATACACTAAAAAGATTGTAATCAAGTTCTTTTGCCAGAAACATGTTTTCAAAACGCAAGTTCTTGGTGAGAAGAGTTCCTTTGCATGTGATAGTTCCATATCAGCCTCCAAAGTAAACTTTATCACCATCCTTAATGGAAGTGAAGTTAGTCAGATAATCTTCCTTCCCAGTCATGTGCCTAGAGCATCCACTATCCCAATAGCCATAATCATTTACCTGTTTTTGAATGCCATGCACATAAAGAAAACAAATTAGTTTTCTTTAGGAACCCAAGCCTGAGCAGACTTGGATTCATCTAGTTGTTCAACAAGAACATACTTAGTTCTCATAACAACCCCTTGTTCATCCCTTTTTGGATGAAATACCCAGTTAACCCCAATTGGTTTTGTGATGACCTTTGAAATATACTTAAATCTGTTGCAGGTCATAGAAATCCCATTAGAATTAGGGTTTTGATCTTGCTTAGGTCTCCATGTCAAGCTAGAAGAAGCTTTAGACCCATTTCCCTATGGTTGCAAATATTTAGGTCTGGCAACGTTTCTGTCAGTGTTTGATTTGGTCTTGTCAACGCTGAAATTACCCTTATCAGCGTTAAACCTAGGGTTTGCTACAGAAACCCGTTGCCTATTAGACCATGTATTGGTCTTTTGAAAAGGTCGTTGTCCATGAGTGTTAGACCCTTTGGTGAAGCATGGGGCTGGTCTAACAACTTGTGGACTTTGCTCCACAAAAGTTTTGGGTCTGACAGTGTTTGACCTTTTAACAACGTTGACCTTGGAAGCGTTGACACACTTATATGCTAAATGTGAAAAGCTACCACAAGTGTAACAGGCTTTTCTAGACACAACCCAGGTCTAGAAGAAAAAAACCTGTTCCATTATCACTAACTTGGCTTTTTGGTGACCTAGTATTCCTATACATTTCTACATACTTAATGCTAGGTTTCTTAACAATGTTTGAGCCAAGGTTAACAGTCTTGCCAGTAATTGGGTTTGTAACTTTGATAGGGGTCGACTCATTTGGACTATCACAAAGCATGCCACCCTTGACAAACAAGGTAGGGTTGGCTTTCTTCCATTCATTCAAGTCAGCCAACTTTTTCCTATATTCCTCAATTAGGGTAAGGACTCTTGGTGGAGGAATAAATTCCTCTTCTTGGAGTTCTGGTAAATCAGTCCAAGATAAGTCCTTTCTTTGGACACCATAGAAGTCCCCAGCTGGTGGTGGAACACCAGTATAGTCTTTCATCCCAATCCCAGTCATGTCCTTAGGATCCCTCTGTTTACTAACACATTCTCCTAGGGTTTGTGAGGCCTTATCAAATCTCTGAATTTTAAGGTCTACATTATCCTTATTCTTGATAGCCTCATCTAACTTAGCCTATAATTCGGCATTGACCCTTTCCATGATGTTTCTAACATCATTACTAACATTTAAATCATGTTTTAAGATATTTATTTTATCTTTTAGGCCAAGCTCCATTTTCTTATACTCAGAAACTGTCTTCTCAGTTTGAGTGAGAGCAATTTGATAGTTAGACAACTTGCATCTCTCAGTACTCACATCACTAAACAATCTTAAAGCCTCTTTGTTAAGCTTTTTAGTATTTAAACGACAACCCTTACTACAAAAAGCATCATCGTATACCTCATTGTCTGATGAAGAGGAGGAGTGTGCCATGGGAGCATATTGAACATGCTCTTCTTCTTCTATTTCAGCAACCAAAGCTTTATCCTCTTCCTCATCCTTAGCCAAATAGCTCCAGTCCCATCCAATGCCATCAATTTCTTGCACTGCCACCATGGCCTTAGGATCCTGAGCCTTAACAATTTGGCTTGAGGGTTTTCCAGCATCAGATCTTCTTAGAGATCTGCATTCCCTCATAAAGTGCCCCATATGATGACAATTGTAGCACTCAACCTTGGATTTATCAAATCTAGCAGTGTCCTTTGCATTAAAGGTCATCTTCTTCTTAAACCTTCTATTCGATCTGTTTGCTCTTATACTTGCAAGAGCCATGTTCCACTTTATATCCATCTCCTCCAAGTGATCATCACTTATTTGCTCAAGGTCCTCATATGTAATCACTGAACCATTGGGCAATGAAGCAATGTATGCACACACAGTATTCAGATCCAAACCAGCAGGCTTAACTCTTGGTGAGTCAAATTTGTATGTGTTAGCGTCTGAATGTGAGGCGTTGACAGGATATGATCCAGTGTTGACACATGTTGATCCAGTAACTGGGTGCATGTATGAGTCCTTCTGATCAAATTGACCTTCACTATGTGAGAAGAAGGCCATGTTACTATTGGTAGACTTTCTTCTATGCTCCAAAAGAGTTTCATTCTCCAACAGCCTCAGTTTGTTGTGGATATCATCAAAAGTAGAACTTTTGTGAGTGTTATTGGCAATTATAGATCTTGCCTCCATCTTCCACGCATCACCAAGGCTTTTAAGAAAAGTGGAAATAATGTCAATATCACCAACTTGTGTCCCAATGAAGGACAGCTTGCTTGTAATGTCAAGCAGTCTGCTTCTCACACTGCTAAGCTTCTCATTAGATTGAGCCTTAAAAACAGCATACTCATGCAAGAGTTGCTTCTTCTTCTCTTCCTTAATATCAGCATTACCACCATATGCAACTTCAAGGGCTGCCCAAAGGTCTTTTTCAGACTCATAACCTCTGTATTTGTGCTAATTTTCTTGTCCCAAGGAGAGTTTCAGAATATTTAGGGTTTTCATATCAACCCTTTTCTTTGATATGTCTTCAGCAGACACAGCTCTACCATCATCAGGTTTTTCTTTCTTATCTTCTTCTGAACATCCTTGAACAGCTGATCTTGTAGCAATGGCATTAGCAATCTTTTGAGCTTTATTGAATGTGTTTCCATATTCAATAATCTCCCAGAGAGTGTAGTCATAGATCCCCATATATTGCTAAAAGTTGAATTTCCACAGCTCAAAGTTGTTTGCATCTAGAATGGGAATCTTGATGTTGTGGTTTGAGGAGGAGGAGGTTGCTTCTAGAGTGGACATGATGTTTTTAGGGTTTTGTGAAAATTAGGGTTTTGGTGATTTTTAGGGTTCTTGTGTTCTTTTAGATCAAAGTTTCTCAACAAGCTCTGATACCACTTGTTGATCCCAAACTTAGATAGTTTTAGCTTGTGTAAACGAGATTAGATCAAGTTATACACGGATAAACTTTGTTTATGTATAAAGTAATTTAAGTGCTATGCGGAATTAACACTTAAACAAGAACACACAAAGGATGTAAACAAACTTTAACTTGATTGATAATAACAAACTTGCTTACAATGAAAGTGTTTAACGTATATAAACTTATTATGAAACATAACCTAAAGGTCTTCTTTTATAGACATAAGAAGCCTTGTACAAGAGTCTACGTATCAACTATTCTAGGTAAAGATAACTATAGAAAATACAATGTTGATCATATCTTTACTAGAAACAAACTAGAAACATAATACGCGTAGACCATATCTTTCTATCAGTGCTTGTCTTCAACCTATCAAGGCTTGACTTCTTCTTGTCAACGCTTGATCTGTCAGCGTTTGTTTTCTTCTTATCAATGCTTGTTTTCCTCTTGTCAGCGCTCAAGTGGACTGGCTACATTTTATTCCCAACAAAATTTGCGAACTTCAGTCGGCATCTTCGGCACTGACCAATCCTTAATTGTCTCAATCTTAGCAGGATCCACACCAACACCTTCACTATCAATCACGTGCCCCAAAAATTGCGCTTATTTCAACCAAAATTCATACTTAGAGAATTTCGCATACAGCTTCTCCTTCTTCAACAACTCCAAAATTGTTCTCAAATGCTTATCATGTTCCTCTTCACTCTTGGAATAAACGAGAATATCATCAATGAATACGATAACAAACTCATCCAAATACGGCTTACATACACGATTCTTCAATTCCATAAATACAGCAGGCGCATTTGTTAACCCAAAAGGCATCACTTGAAATTCCTATGTCCATATCGAGTACGGAAAGCTGTCATAGGAATATCTTCTTCCCTAACTCTCAGTTGATGATACCCAGACCTCAAATCGATCTTCGAGTATACACAAGAACCTTGCAACTGATCAAACAAATCATCAATCCTCGGCAGTGGATACCGATTCTTGACAGTCAATTTGTTAAGCTCTCTATAATCAATACACATTCTAAAAGAACCATCTTTCTTCCTAACAAACAAAACAGGCGCACCCCACGGCGACGAACTTGGTCTAATAAATCCCTTATCCATCAATTCCTTCAATTGATCCGATAATTCTTTCATCTCAGATGGAGTTAAACAATACGGTGCACGAGCAACAGGCGCAGCACCCGACACTAAATCAATACGAAACTCAACTTCACGATGCAGCGGTAATCCTGGCAATTCCTCAAGGAAAACCTCAGGATACTCTCTAATCACAGGCACATCCTCCAATTTCCTTTCATTCACACCATCATTACTTATCGAAGCAAGAAACACATCACAACCTGCTTCTATATACCTCATCATCTTTAAACAAGAAACAACTCTCAAACGAGATGTACATTCATCACCTTTCACAGTCAATACCCTATTCCTTAGCGGTATCTGAACTAATCTTTCTCCACAAACAATTACTGCACCATTACCAACTAACCAGTCCATTCCAACAATCACGTCAAAAGATCCTAATTCTATAGGCATCAAATCAATACTAAACACATAATTACCTAACTTCAAGGAACAACCTTTCAGTCAAGAACTAGTGCTTACAACCTTACCATCAGCTAACTCCACATTATAACTAGTTGTCAATCTCACTGGTTCTCTATCCAATAGCTGACAGAATCTAACATCTACGAAACTTCTATCGGATCCAGATTCAAATAACACACTAGCATAACAGGCATCAAGTAAAACGTACCAGTCACCACATTCGGCCCTTGAGGTTTGTCAGCATCTCCCATGACATAGGCTGGAGCAGCAATCCCAACAGCAACAGCAGCAACATTGCCTCCCTGTCGTATGCCAACCCTCGGACAGTTCCCTTGCTTTTGTCCACGGCCTCCACATCCAGAACAGTAAACTACCTTGACAGCATTGGCCCCAGTGGCTACACCCTTGTTTCTACAATCTGCCATCTTATGTCCGGTCTTCCCACACTTGTTGCAAGCAGGTGGACAATTTCCAACATGATACAGATTAAATCGACCACACTTCGGATTCACCTTGTTACCTTGATTTCCTGTGGCAGCACGAACACCATCATTCCTTCTCAAATTATACTGTTGATTCCTATTCGGTCCTTGGTTATTTTTATTACGATAACCACCTCGATTCTGCCCTTGGCTTGAGTGTGTAGCTTCCCACTTTCTCTTATTTCCTTCAGCAATACTATCCTTTTGATCTTGCAGCTTTACATCCATTAAAGCATGAGCCATTTGAACAGCTTCATCAAATGACTTGGGTTTTGACGAAGTAGTTTCTCCCTTGATATTACTAGATAAACCCCTAATATACTGCTTCATCTTCTTACGGTCATCAGTAAACGCATCAGGACACAACAAACATAAATCAGAAAATCTCCTTGTATAAGCTACAATATCATTATTCCTCAGCACCAAATGCCTCAATTCATCTTCCAACTGACCTAACTCTTCCTCAAGATAAAACTTAGCAGTTAACAACCCCTTACTCACAGTCCATGTTCTAGCATTAGCTTCAACCAACCCTACAGTAGCTACTTGACTATTCCACCAACTCAATGCATCATCCTGAAAAGTAGCTGCAGCAAATTTCACCTTACTAGCTTCTGAACATCCACTGATTTCAAAAGTACTTTCAATCTTCTCAATCCACCTCCTTAATTCCAATGCACCACCAATACCACGAAATTGGGTAGGTCCACATTTCTTGAAACTAGCATAAGAACATTCCTTTTGAACCTGCTGAACAGCAGCATTACCTCCAACTTGTCCCACAGCATTTCCTCCCGCTTGTTCATCAGCATTTCCTCCAACCTGATTTTCAACATTCCCTCCAACCTGACCAGCAGCATTCCTATTCTCAGCCTCTTGGTTCCTCGCAGCACGTTCAGCTTCCAAAGCTCTAGCAATAGCTTGCTCAATCATGGTATTAACAGTAGCAGTCGTCAATTTAGGCGGCATGTTTACAGGAAACTAACCAAATAACAATTTAGTAAAGTCAGAAAATGCCTCCCAACTCCTTCCTCCCTATGATCATACAGGAAAAGAACAAGTAAGTATTCATATCATGATAAGAAGAAGGATTTCTCTATCAAGATGTAACATGGATACTACATGCACCAACAACACAATTCACAATGAATCATTAACCAATTCACAAAAGAACTAATAAGACAAATCATAAGTCATGCAGGTAATTTTGGATTGCTTTGAAAAATCTCCACAAAATTATGACAAGTAATATCACTACAATCCTTCATCCCAACAAACTTAAAAGTCATTAAGTTTCATCACAAACTAGAGTACGAGTCTACATAAGTTCTATTACAACAAGGCTAAATAAAAACATCATAGAGAACTAAACATCAGATCCCCGCAGCTTCTTGTACATCAGCTCGTCATCACTGCTGCTATCATCATCCTCAGAATCTTCCTCCACTTTTTCCTTCCCCTTACGACTACCTCCTTCACTCGGCTTCACCAACACTTGAGCTTCAACCTGATTCGGCACATCACGAATCACAACACCTCGACTAGGAAAAGATCTCATCGGCAAACCCCACATACTCAACCTAGCATTCCTTTCTTGCTCTTTACACAACCTTTCAACTTGTCCACTCAAATTCAACACCATAGATCTTAATCTAACAACCTCATCCATTTCCTTTGCCCTAACAAACTCTGATCTCCTCACACTACCAACAAACCTGTCAAACTTTTTCTCATTCTGCTCAAACCTCCTAATCACACGGGTCTCAACCAAATACCTTTCAAACAAAGACCTATCAAACTTCTTAAGAAACCAGAAAATATCATCATAAGACCTAGGACCTGGACAATAAACCTTAGGAATACCATCATGAATAGATCGAGCACTAGCAGCCCTACTCGACTCAACAGGAACATCACCCCTAGCAAATGCAATCCCAGACAAACTACTAATATAAGCATCACAAGTAGGAGTCGAAGAACGAACAACAGGTCGCTGACAATCTGGAACAGTCTGTGGCACAACATTGACCCTTGGAACATAACTACCTTGTATCAACTCAGGCTCTGTCTGACCAACTGCATTAAGTGGAATCCCATCATCTAAAAACTCAAAAGGCTCCTCATCGTCACTAGCACCAAAGTTATCTACTTCCTCACCATCCACTACATTAGTCATATCAATCCATCCATCCTCACGAGGTAAACCAGCTATTTTCTACAATTATAAGGGTTCAAGGATACTTAAGGTCATCGTTAATAAAATAATAATTAGTATGCAATGCTCATGCAAATGTCATACGTTATCCATGCTATGCAACACAATGCAAATGATGTTTATGCAATGCTCGCAAAAAAATAAATATGATACTGACAAGCACTCAGCGTACTTTCAATAATTCCAATACAATATCGTAGTATTTACTTAATAAATACTCGGGAAATCATTTCAATTATGATGGATACATCTATAATGCAAAACAAAACTAAAAGTGATCTTACCGGAGCGTTGCAAAGGAGTTGTGTGCTTTTGAAGAATAAATACTTTCGACACAAAAATTATAGTTTAGGACAACTTTCAAAATCGACCCAGTTCTCTATAACTTGTAGTCTGATTACCAATCTCTAACACCCCTAATTTACATTGCGCAGCGGAAATACACAATTGGGTGCTAGACACAAGCATCATCACACAAGGTATATTGAACGACTCAAAATAGAGACGTTTACACAAAATATAAACAAGATTTTCATAAAAGGTATAAAACATAAATTTCATCCCAAATTGTACTGATACGACACCAGAGTAAAGCGTTTAGTCCCCATGGATCTCGACCAACAACCAACAATTTTAGTACAGTACATCAACATAAAGTAAATTGTTCAACAGTAAAGGTAGAAACAATTTTTAGACCAACATTCTTCCAAAAGCCAAGCCACAACCTCCACATTAAAGATCCATGCTCCATCACTTCCTATTACCTGAAATACATGCATAAAACGAGTCAACAATAATGTTGAGCGAGTCTATAGGTTTATCAAATCACATTTGAACACAAGAAGAAAATCAATCATAATCATTTATAGAATTGTCGTACACACAGTCTATATTCAAGGCAGTAATAAACATTAAACATTGCATTTAAGCTCATGACACCGACCCCTTAACCAAATAGTCACACACGCCAAATGTCGGCATGACTAGAATAAAACCATTGCCCCTCTAGGGTATCAGTTGCTAGAATACCACAATCTTATTCACGTAAAATTATCCTTCCCAGCGGGTTACTCAACGTAATGCTCTGGTCTCAAATAGGGTGGTAAACCTAATAGTACTATCATTTGAATAAGCGGCTATTCCCGACTCACAACATCAAGTCAGAAGATAGTTAACGGCTCATGAATTTGGGGTCTTTAGCAACAAGTTACTCAATACAATGAATTCAACTTTAGGCAACATTCGGGTCCAACAATTACTCATGACTTGTGTTCATTTATTTTCAAATAGCATGTATCCCCCTCGCGGGTATAAAACATTTAGTAGCTAGCATAAAAAGCGAGGCTACAGACTCACCTTAATATAAGAGATCTAGCGAGATTATCGTCGATGATAATGGGTGCCTTTCAAACACGAGAACCGCTACCTATCAAATAAGGCGCGTTCATTAATAATGACTCGAGAAATAAATCATATATAAAAACATCAAACTAAAACTCATAAAGTCACGATAAACTCGAGAGAAAATGATATAAATAACTTCATTATACTTTACTACACACCTACTTTACCATTTTATACTTTTAACAAAGTCCGCGGGTACATACTACATGTACTAGCTTATTTACCCCTTTTAAACTCGTCAACCGTTTATGAAACGACTCGATAAACTAACTTAATATATATAGAAAGTCCTCCAACAAGTTTATCAAATGAAATTACTTTTAAAGTCCTTTACCCGACTCATTTTCAAACTACAAAATCCGGACAGATTTACGTTAATTTTTCATACAACCGTTTTAACTTATTTAAACGACTCCGTTTACAAAACCGACACTCGGGTTTTAAAGTAAACTCAACCTATAAAGTAAACACCTCATTATCAGTAGGTTACATATTTCAAAACTTCCATTTAGAGTCCCCGAGATTTGATCCAAATATCGACAACAACTATATGTAGTGCCGATACTCGTCTCCCGGTACACGATCATTCAAAACATCATAACTTCGCGCTCGTTTGGAGCTAGAAGCTCTACATTATATCAAATCGAAGCTAATAAAATTATCTACAACCCTAGGCTATAAGTTAAGCCATTTTCAAAACATAAAATTTCGGATTTTACACTTTACTTACTGTTATAAAATGACTACCAAAATCTTGTACAAAATCAACTTTTTGATCAAAACCAACCATAGAAATGATCATTTCTATACCCTAATATCATCATATATGAACCATAACATCTAAATCATAATCAAAATTAAAACCTTTAGATCAAAATGAAGTTTTTAACAAAGATTCTAGCAAGAACCACCATGGATCATGCTAAAAACACCATGCATGATCATGGCTTCTACCTACCAACATCAAGAAAAAAAAATATGCTTACATGTAAGAATTTCTTATACCAATGTGATCCTTGATTAATTCTAAGAGTGGGTCTAGATTTAGTTTAGCTCAAATCATCCTCAAACTCAAGTAAAAATTGAAAATGTATGTGTTTGTGTAGGTGGTGGATGTTTCGGCAAATAGAGAGAAAGAAAGAATGGGTGAAAATTTTTAGTGGAAGATTTGTGATGTGTGTATTTGATTTGGGTTTTTATATAGTGGTAGAGGGACCTTGCTTGTAATTTGGCAATAGTTGTGGCTAAAAATGAAAATAGTTAGCTAAAAAGCGGGAAATAACTATTAGTCAATTTTCAAAATATTTACGGGGCTCGGGTTTCATAAAGATACTTTTAAAAATTTAAAACGTACCTCAAAAATAATAATATCGACTCTCAACTCGACTTAACACGTCATTTAAAATAAAACCTCAAAAATAACAAAAATCGAACAACCGACAATAAGACGTAAAATATTTGGCATCCATCGACATCACGCTTGCTAATACTCCTTATACTTAATAAATATTAAATATAGACCTTCCAACATCGGTTTAAACTTAAACCTCCAAAAATAAATATCGTTCAAACTCATCCAAAAATTTCAAAAATAATCGTAAAATAAGATTAAGCAATGACCTCAGTTTTGGGTTGTCACACTGATTAAAGATGGGAAATTATCGCAATGGATCAAGGAAGTGAAAAACAGTGGCAGAAAAGATCAAACAAAAACTGTAAAGAAGACAGCCACCCGGAAAGGATAAAACCCCGACAATCCTAATGGTACACTCATGGCAAAGAGCTTAAAACGAAGGGTAACAAAAGCTTCTCCCAACTACTGAAATATCTTCCCCGCCACTTGATGGAACAGGATCCGGGGAAGGGCCCATAATAATAAAAGTATAAGTAGAAGGACACTACCTCCAAAAAGTATTCATGGATGGAGGATCAGCCTTTGAAATAATGTACGAGAATTGCTTTAGTCGCCTTCGCCCATAAATCAAGAAAAAGATTATTCCCCTGCAACAACCTCCCTAGTAGGGTTTAGCGGAGAAACCATGTGTCTAATAGGACAGCTAGAGCTGCAAGTAACCATAGGAGATGAAGAACATTCAACAATGAAACAGATGAACTTCATGGTAGTACGGTCAAACTCACCATATAACATAAGGAGGAATACTTACACTCTATATCGGAATATCCATACCAATCGAGTGTGCAATAGTGAACAAACTATCCATGATTCCAGAAGCGACCCCGATCGTGGAGGAGCGTCTGAAGATAGCAATCCATCCCGAATACCCAGAACAAATACTGACAATCAGAACAAAGACATGACAGGTGTTCCTAGGCATATAGCAGAGCATAACTTGAACATCAACGAAGGTTACCCCCCCCCCCCCCCCAGTAACGCAAAAAATAAGGGATAAGACCCAGAAATAAGCAAGGCAATACATGAGGAGGTAACAAAGTTAGTAGTGGCTGGGATAATGATGGAAGTTCATTACCACAGTTGGCTATCTAACCCCATGATGGTAAGAAAGCATGATAGCTGGAGTATGTTTGTGGATTTCATAGACCTCAACAAAGCATGCCCTCGAGATTGTTGCCCGCTCCTTGAAATTGATTGGAAGATAGAATCTTTTTGTGGATATCCCTTCAAGTGTTTCATAGACGCTAACAAAGGATACCACCAAATACAAATGGCCGAGGATGACGAAGAGAATATGGCGTTCATCATAAGCCAAGGCATTTTTTGCTATACAAAAATTCCATCGGATTAAAAAGCGCCCGCGCAGAGAAACAAGTGGGCCGCAACCTAGAAGTCTACGTAGATGATCAGGTCACAAAAAGCCACACTGAACAATAAATCCTCAGGGTTATTGAAAAAACATTCAAAATATAGAGAAAGATAAATATTGAGCTTAATCTGAAAAAGAGTACATTCGGTGTGGAGGAAGGAGAATTCTTGGGCCATATAATAAACACAAAAGGTATAAAGGCATGCCCAAAAAAATTAGCCGCCGTGCTAAACTTACCTCCTCCCTAAAACCTCAAGGAGGTCCAAATATTGAATGTAAGGCATGTAAGCTTAACCAGATCCATGTCAAAATCAACGGAGAAGTATCTACCATTCTTTTAAACACTAAAGGGATGCATAATGAAAAGTGATTTTATATGGACAAAAGCAGCAAGAAAAGCATTCCAGGAAATCAAAGAGCAAATTTTAGAGCTACCAATGCTAACAACTCTAATTCCAAAGTAAGAGTTGACAATGTACTTATCTTCTTCCGTAGAAGCAATAATCGCGGTCCCGCTAGCCGAAAGAAACTCGAAACAAATGCTAATCTACTTTGTTAGTCGAGCACTCAGATGGATGGAAAAGAATTCCAGGAAATCAAAGAGCAAATTGTAGAGCTACCAATGCTAACAGCTCCAATTCCAAAGGAATAATTGATAATGTACTTATCTTCTTCCGCAGAAGCAATAAGCGCGGTCCTTCTAGTCGAAAGAAACTCGGAACAAATGCCAATCTACTTTGTTAGTCGAGCACTCAGAGGGCCGGAGATAAACTATACCCTAATGGAAAAGCTAGGCATAGCTCTATTCCATGCAAGCAAGAGATTGAAGAGATACTTCCAAGCACACCCCATCGTGGTGATCACAGATCAGCCAATCAAACAAGCACTTTCAAACCCAGAAGTGGCTGAACGAATGCAAAAGTGGAGTGTCGCTTTAGGAGCATACAATATCTACTACAAACCTCAGACAACAATAAAAGGACAGATCTTGGCAGACTTTATAGTCGAGAAGCCGGACGAAGATACTCCTATGGAAGAGGCACAAAGCCAACAACTAGAACCATGGACACTCTTCACAGACGGATCCTGTTGTTCCCGTATTAATTCACTTCATCATGGTTGATTTGATTAATTAAATATGGAAGAAGAAAGAAAGAAGATGATTTCTAGAGAGAGAAAGTAGTGAGAGAAAGTAGAGAGAAGATGGAGAAACGAAGAGAATATTAGATTAAGAAAAATGAAAGCTCCAACCTCTCCTAACATGCTAGGAGAGGTATATATAGTCGGGCTTATACATGTATCCTTAATGGAATATATTTTTTAATGGGCCGGGCTTGAATAAAATGCTTAGTACCTTAAAAGTGGCCTTTTAAGCTAGCCATCAAGCCCGTAATGTCACGACTATTTTAACTAACTATTACAACGTTCTAATTAATGTTAAAATATAAACCTATGACCGAACTTTCTTGTTTGACTCAATAATTTGAGGCTAACAATCTCCCCCAATGTGAGGTTATTCCTCTTCAATATTTGGAGATCAATGGAGATTACGAATCTCGTCATAAATGAGTCTTGAACGTGTAATAGTAGTCTTGTTCCTTCATGTTGTGATCTTTGAGCCATTGTTGTTGTCTTTGGACTTTGTCTTTAAACTTGAGATCATCAAATTATCCTTGACTTGTCTTTGCCATCTTACGATCTTGTGTCTTCGTCCACATGCTCACACTATCCACCATCTTGAAAGCTTTCTAACAATCTCATTTGAAGAGAGGTCATTCCTCTACATGATAAAGAAGATTTTGATCATTAGAGTTGCGGAATTCTTTAGCTTTCTTGATTGTTGAATGTCTTTAGGCATGAGTATGTGGTTTTGAATCTTTGACTTTGCCGAGTACACCGTAACGCCACCTTCTTGAGATAAAACATAGATACGGACTGAATGGCTTTGACATTCGTCCTAAATCGGTAGCGTTTTACCTCCGGTCAGTAAAGACCGTTACACGACATTAAATATCGTACATGTGATTAGGTAGATTCAATTAAGAATCTCCTTGGCAGGGTTTTGCGGCTGTACTAGCCGTTCTCTTTACTCGACCGTCTCAAAGCAAGACTGCAAACATAAAGAGTGAATCAATTGGATAAATATCCGCTTGATTAAATTCGTCAATTCAAATTCCTGAAACAAGTTTGATTCATTAAGAATCTTACCATTGTTGCTTTCCAGTTGACACAAGCTTGATCCATAAAGAATCTCGCAAGTCACCTACCGTCGCGCTGTTTGAGGTTGACGCTAGAGGATTTCCATTCGTCACTGTGAGTATTAATGAATATCACTTTGAATGTTCTGGCAAGACCATGAAGATATTGCGTAGAAACCTGAAACGAGTTTGAATCGATAAAGAAACAAACCATTGTTGCTTTTCAGTTTTACATATGTTCAACTCATAAGAATCTTACACATGACCTACCGTAGTGGTGTTTGATGTTAATGTTGGAAATACGTTTTTCCAAAGAAAGTCTCGGTCACATCATTGTTAGCATAGATCACGAGTTATAGACTAGTTAGGACATTGTAACTTGGAGTGACCTCCCTTAGGGGGAGATTGTTGGAAATACGTTTTTACGTATTTAGAAAGGATTGGTCACTCCAAACATAGATTCAAGTATTGGGCTCGTGATCCAATATGTAAACATATAGCCCACCAAAGCCCACATGTAGGGTGGCTATATAAACCCCCTCCTAGCATGTAAGGAGGGGTTGAACACTTTGTTATCACATTCACTTTCCATATTTCCTCCATTTCTCTCCTTTCTCTCTCTACCTTTCTCTCTCTAGTTCTTCCTTCTTCCATCCATCTCATTAGATAAATCAAACATTTCTAAATCCTAAGAAACTTTAGACCTACAATTGGTATTAGAGCTTTGGTTTATTCTTCGGATTTGAGCATTTTTTATCTATTGATTTGGTGGTAAAAATCTTTTCTTTCTAAATTTTTTCTCGTCTTTTTGGTGTTACGTGTTTTTTTAGAGCGATGGAAATATAACAAACCTAGACCCATTTGACCAAAACAACTTGGACTTGACTAAACCATCACTCGATCAACAAGACTGGACTCAAAACCACTTGGACTCTCTCGACACTTCGAAACCAACGAAAGTTTTGACTCGACTCAACTCATTTTGACCAAACCAAAACAGACTCTTGATTCACTCAAGACTCGACTCACCCTCATCAGACCCTCTCGACTCCAACATAAATGACCAACCTGACTCACCTAGACTTGACCTTAGCCTCGACATGCTCGACTCAACAACATCATCTAGACTCGAATATCTAAAATACATCTTGATCTCAGATTTACTTCGTGAATAGACATGCATGCCATGATCTATACAGATTCTTCACGTCATTCTCATCATTGATCTTATTATCTGGGTTAACCCATTTAAATATTCGACATCCAAGGGTGATTGAAAACAAGCTTGTTTCCATTATCTCCTTGTTTCGATTTGTTGCAAAACAACACGATTTAAACCAAATCATATTAAAACCTACCCGAGACCGTTGAAATGATCTAAGACGACTCATTGCCTCCCTTGTTCTTCGTTTCATTGCTTATAAATGTCAGATCAATATAGATGAGTGATCTGAGGTGGAATAGATGATTGATTAGCTTTATTTTATACATTAGTTTAGTGTCTGGTTTTGCTTGTATGAAAAAATGGAGGCGATGTTTTCTTGTTGTTGAGAGAGAAAAATTAGCGGTGAGGCGGTGTACTCTATGTAGTGATTAGGTGATTAGGTCAAGTGGTTTCCTATTTTTTTATAGTTTTATACTCCATTTGGTTGGGCTGTGTACTGTTTTTTACCAAGGTGTATCACATAAACAAGCCATGTGGGTTTTGTTTATTTAATTGTGGGTATCGTGTGATTACTGTCAACCCCTAGGCGCAGCCATTTTTTATCCTACATTTCGGTTGTTTTTTATTATTAATATAGCATAGACATGAAATGTTTATAGGATAAGTTAAGTGGGTAGATTAATAGGGTTGTGGTTTTGCTTATATCATATGTGTGTGGATCGGGTATTGTGGTGATACAAATGAAGTGGGCCTTTCAATGACAATTCTTTAATATTGCAAGGCAAATATTTCGTCTTTTGGGCTAAGTTACTATCAATTCGTTTACGCTGTATTATATATGAATTGTTTCGGGCTTTATTTTTAGACTAAGCCGAATTTTACTTGGACTCTGGTTTGTTTTATCATAGTTTGAGCCAACAAAAATTATTGAGCCGAGAAAAGAGTTATATCAACAATCGAGGATTTTTAAGAACCACGACCACAAAATTATTGTGTCCCAACAAGGATCCAAGACATATTTCATCAAATTTCAATGGAATCATCGAATTTGACGTTTCAAGAGGTAGACTCGCATCACATACAAGACAACGCTAGAAGAAGTGGCATCACATCATTTCAACTACTTCAGTCTCATCTTGTGACTCTTTCATGGATTCAAGAAGGGAGCGAATTTGTGACACTATTTGGTCAAGATCGTTATATATTCATGGAATCGATACTCATCATCTTGAACCAACTAACAGAGCAACTCCACAATGAAAACTTTAATCACTTTGCATCGGTACTTGCATATAAGGCTCTTGTGACACAACTCACGCCTTTCCTCCATTTCAATATCGTCAAGTCTGAAAGTTCAGTGATTTGCCAGTCATTTCTTCGAGATACACATACCGAGCTTCAAGTTTTCTGTGGTACACTATTGAAACTCATGGCATCGGTATCGTCTTCAATTTATGAAAGATATCGACTTCAACAAACGTATGATAATGGAGTGCAAGCATCTACGATACAAGAGGAATATGATCATACGATTGACAACTTGGAGCCTAAAGATGGCAAGAGCATGGAATCAGGAGGAAAGCATGATACAAGAAGCATGTCAGGTACATATAATATTCTTCATATGTTGTCTGAAATGAATGCGCTAATTAACAATCCTGCTAATTGTTTTACGGCTGCTTCTTTAACCAAATCTGTTTCTAGGTCTAAAGAGCTTGAAACAATTTTAGCTCAGCAATCCAAAGAGCTTGAGGATGCCAAAATTGAATTTTCAAAGAAAACGGACAAATTTGAAAAGTATTTTGAAAATTTTGAAAAGTCAATTGTTGTTCTTGAACGAAAATTGGATCAAACAATTCTAGTTTTTAAAGCTGAAAAGGATAATCTTTTGAAACAAATTAAGTTGATTGAATCTAAGTTGGCATCCCAAGATGAATTGCTCAAAGAGAATGAGACTTTAAAGGCTCAAGTACAGGAAAAGGTCTTTGATATAGCTGCGTTGAAAAACGAATTGAGAAAAACTAAAGGATCTAGTGTGGATACTAAGCTTGAAAAACCATCAATCTTGGGGAAACCGCCTCAAATTCAGTCTGTTAGACAACCGACTGCATTTAGATCCGAGCGACCAAAATCCTCGAGACCGCGGTTTGCCTCCCAAGTTGATATGGTTCATCTTTCTAGACCAGTCACTCCACTATCTAGGTCCAATGTGACTAAAACAGCTTATGCAAGACCTAATCACATGATTGCCTCTAGTCTCCCAAGACATAGTCCAAAGAACACGTCTCGAACTAGTTCAAATGACGTTCGCCATACATTTGGTCTAAGGGAAGCTAAGCTAAAGACACAAGTAAGAGATAGGAATTTCAAACCTAGTCAGATGCCTTCTAGTTTACCAAACACTGCTAACCGTAGCATGTCACATCCTAGGAGCATCAATCAATTATCTAGGAATTCTAGATCTTACTCGGACATTAAATATGCTACTTGTAAAACATGTAGGAAATGTGTCTTTAAAGCCAATCATGATTCTTGTATCAAGAAATTACTTAATGAGGTGAACTCCCGTGCTAGACTTAAATCCCAGTGGGTAGCTAAAATCAAACCCATTGGTAAAATGTGGCGCCCCACTGGTAGAACTTTCACTCTTGTAGGAAACGAGTGCCCTTTAACTAGGATAGTCTCTGATTCTACTAAGACTACTAGGGAGGAAATTGAAGAGGATGACACATCACTTAAGCCTGAACTTAAGGTTTTCTATAAAAGGAAACGTTTGCCAACTAAGACAAGTGAATCATCTCCTCAGGTCACCTCTGGCACAAGTAAGGCCAACTGTGAACCCCCACATGGTTCTAAAATAGATATCGCTAACCCACATAAAATCATCCAACTTTCTAATGAGAATGCAGGTACCAATGTTAACATTCAACAAGCACACAACGTTCCATTCGGTGTATACCATTCAATTAAGGACACTCTCAGAGTTTGGTTGCTGAAGAAGCTGATATCTAAGAAACAAGTGTCTTAGGGGATTTGCAGTTAAGCTTACAGTGTACAAGGACTTATAGTCACATCACAGACTGTAACTCGTTCATCAAAGAAAGGAAAGTTTATCGCCGATGATAAACTTATCCTCACAACGAGAAATTAAGTTTTCTCGGGCATGAGCTAAAATTAAAAACATTCGAAGTTTTTAAGCTCATGCACAATGGCTCACATTCAAATCACAGTCTGTGACTCGATCTTCAAAGAAAGGGAAATGATAGTAGTAAAAACACGTCTTTTAGGAAAAAGAGCGTATAATGGGCAATTATTAAACTCGACGATTTAGGAAAACCGACAAGTCGAATAAATTCCAAGTTCGTTCTCGAATGAGGTGTGTGAATTAAGTGTGCCAATTACATAAAATCAAAGTTTGGATTAGTGACGTTTTTAGATTAGGAAAAGAAGGAAAAGTAAAGACGAATTATGCTAAAAATTACCCTACGACGCGAAAAACGCGAAATCGTAAAATTCGACAAAACGAAAAAGTATTCTAAAAATTACCAAAAAATTAATATAAACTAAGAAAAATATAAAGATCACAAATTTGAAAACCAAAAAGTCTAAAACCTATTTAATAATTTTGTATTAATTTTTAAAGTTAAAGAAAAACCCTAAAAATAAATTAAATTAAAAATAAGTCAAAATGGAAATTTTAATGATTGTAAACTTAAAACTATTTAATTAAAACCTAAAAATAATTTTTGAAAATTTTTAAAACTAATTAATCTATTTTTTTAACTAATTAATAAAAACCGTACATAAAAATAATGATAAAAAATAATTAAAAGTCATGAAAAAAAAACTTTATGTCAAAAAGTCCTAACTAAGATAATGTATACAGGAAAAATGAAAAGAAGAAAAACCGCTTAACAAATAAGCTGGAATCTAGCTTATTATGTTCGAACTTATTAAAATAAGCAAACACAAAAAGGCCTTAAGTAACTAATGAAACAAAACTCTACCAGTAAAAGTCCCAAGGGCATACCGGTAGAGTGTGTGTGTTGTGAAGAGGATGGCGCAGTTTCGAGTCCTGGCCAGTCCTTTTTGTAAAACTATTTTTTTTTTACTTTTATTTTTTCTAAAACCAATCATGGTGACTTTCTAACCTCAAAAACGTAATCAGAATCAAAAGTAAACAAGAATAAAGCCAAATTGAATCTAAAACGTGACTAAAAAATGAAATAAAGCTACAGTGATCTAATAGTGGCTAGGAATGTATGTGTTAGTGGATGTGGTGTCCCCACTGTTCCACAAGTCTAGTGACAAATTGAGTTGGATCTTGCTCGTTTTTTGGTATCTTTGGGAGACAAAGGCACCCCCACAACCAGTTGGGTTATGGGGAGTCAATAAAATGATAAAAAAACACAAGTCCAATACAAACAAATCACACAAATAATCAATCACTAGTTTCTGATGCAACTGTTATGAGTCTGGGTGATTTAGCTGATGCAATTGGCTATTAATCGAATTTCAAACCACAATTATGTGTTCAAATGACCACCAAATCACACAAGAGCAAAACACAGCCCTAGATTACACAATATTCTAACTAAATGCAAAGATTCAGTAAACAAAGATCAACTAATCTTACCCATTTAAACCTACTGATTTGTTATGCTATTTTAACCACTTTTTAACATGCAAACTTCTTTTAAAACTTAACCTAAATGAAAACAAACCATTAACTTAACCAAACTTAACCAAAGTGAGTGTGTTAGATTAGTTTTTAACAGGTTTGGTGTCACTTTTGCCACTTAAAACCCTAAACCCAAACACCCCCTTATTTTCAGAATACAAAGATTTTCAAACTAGATGCAATCAAACTGATTCAATACTGATTAAAAACTACCATAACATGCATAAAGGACTTAAATAAGCATGAACAAACACTTAAAGTTAACACATAAACAAGATTCACACAAATTCTCTAAATTTCACATAAACTTCAAAAAACGGAAAAGGGGTTCAAGCCTGATTTCTTGGCTGATGCCTTCCTTAATCAACTTTTCTGAGCTTATGATGACTTATGAAACAGTGTAGAGATGGCTTGTTGGAGGAATCCAAAGCAGGACCCTAAGCCCAAATGTTCTTCAAATGAAAAGACTAAAAAAATGAATAGAAATGAGCTCTCCTTGCTTCTTTTTGGAACCCTGCACATACAAAACAAACCAAGAGAAAAACAAAGCTGATAAGCAGTCAATAAGCTCAGTGTCAAATGAGCTTATTGAATGCTTATAGCAATAAGCTATCTGAAAAATAAACAAGTTTTTATGAAAATATTTTGAAAACCAAATACTTTTGAAACACAACTTGAAATCACACTTTCTGAAAACCTTTTTACCCAAAAGCAAATGAAACTTAATCAGAAATTAACAAGCCAATCTTGGGTTTCCACTTTCACTTCCACCAAATCTTGGCTTGAACTTTTGAAAATCTAAAGAAACTTTTGATGAAAATCATGAACCGAATTTCTTTAATGAACAAGTTAACATACGAATTTAAAACAAGTTTAGACTAAATTGCAATAATGTAAAAATGGAACTCAGAACTTGTAATATTTATACAAAATACTCTAAATATTCATTAAGTAAAAAAAGTTACAAATTCTGGAACAAGAGCCTTTCCACAAGTTGGAAGGTCTCTTATATAGATACTGAAAGAACTATCTAGATAATAAAACCCTAATGGACTGAAATTCCCTGAAAGCCCTTGGACGAATTGTTCAAACTTGGTCAATCTTGGACATGTGATGAGACAGTTGGATTGGAATGATCTCAGCTGTTGATTGGACTCCTTAGGGACCAAGTAACATTTGTAGACGTTGATTTGCTGAAAAGATTCGATTTGTGCCATTTTTTAGGGAGCAGGGTTGTCCCGTGTGGGGTCCAGTGGTCACGGGAGAAGAAAAAGGTGAGTGGGTTTTGGTTAATGGGTGTTTAATCATTAATCTGGAAGCTTATAGTAGAAACCCCTTTGATTTAGTATGGGTTTGATTTAGGGTTCGTGGGTATGAGGGTGGTATAACAGTAGAGGTTTAATTGGTTTTAGGGATGGGTAAATTTAAAAAAAATTGTTTCCCCCACTAATCTTTTATTAATCTGATTTTAAAAAAAAAATCAGTTAACTTTAAAATAAGTGGGATATGACGTGTGGTGTTGGTGTGTTTTGATTGGCTGGTGGGTGGGTGGTGATGACGTGGAGGGCAGGTATTGGGTGTGATGGCTTTGGCTGTCTGGACAGAATTAGTCCCTCTATTCCCTTTGTCTTGTCATTTGAGTATAAAACAGCCCATAATCAAATCTCCTTTGTAAATAAGTTCCATTCTTTAGACTTTTGCCACATAAACTTTGGCAAAAGTTTTCAAAGGGCTTATTATGCATATTAACCAATCTTCAAGGGCTTGTCATGGCATGTCTTCAAACTTCAAGGATGTATCTTGTACAAATGAATAGTGGAGGGTCATTTGTGACAACTCTTCAAAGATGAGGGACCAAAGTTGACAATTATTCAATCTTCAAGGGTATTTTTGGAAATTCATTACTCGGGTCCGGTTCTTTGTGCGGCTTCATTTCCCGTGTTTGTTTTTGCTTCATTCTTGTGATCTTTTGTTGATTTCACGATATCCGTACCTAAAATACACAATGAACAAACACAAACATATATTTGGGTATTTTGATGATTTTTAAGCGTTTTAAGCCCGATTTGGACGATGAGACTATGTATAATTACAGTCTCATCACTCACCCATACTAAACCATTGCCGTGTCCCCACGCAATTCTAGAATTAAGTATCATAGCACTTCCAAAATTCATTTTATGATGACATTTATTGAGGACGTAAATTTTAAATAAACTACTACACGTGTTTTAGACATAATGTATTATTTTCATCACGATGCTAAGCGTGTAACGAGATCATTGTTATTATAAGTTAGCAACACGATCATATCTCATGAGTGTTAATTACGAACCTAGACTACCTTATTCCTACTTGGTATCTCTTATATTTTATTTTTGTCTTAATAATCACGAGGATACGTCATTGACTTATGTGTGAATAGAGATTAAGTCTAAAAATAGAGTCTTAACGGTGTAACCAAAATCATTAAATTAATAATTCACCCTAATAGACAACGATGTCAAAATTAAGTCAACAAGAAGGATCGATAAACACGGTTTTATAACGGTTTTGAACATGAGACTTATTACCAAGACTTTTATACGCCCCCTAATGGAAGGGCCTTATTATCATAGGTTTACCTCCATCTTTTATTCAACTCCGCCATGGAGCTTTTATTATGACTTCGGTCTTGCCTTGCCTTTTATTATCCGCCATCATCGGTGGTTTTATTACGGCCACAGACGTATATCCTCACGCTAAAGCGAATTTTGGATCTTTAAAGCTTCAAAGATTAAGGCTTGATTCACTTTCAATTTGGGCATAGATTTTTCGGCCTTGTGAGCTTCAAATTTTTGCTTAATTTAGGTGAGCACTTGAAATCTTATTATTAGGTGAAGCTTTCGATTATTCGGGTGCCAATACTTCAAAACCGTGACGCTGGCGATACCTTGATGTTTTCCCAATTTAATTACATGTAAGATACTAAAACAAAGTAAAAACCAACAATAGTGACTAAACCGCTAAATCAATATTTATTAACAATTTATTATATAACAGTGTGGGGAGAATAAGCTAATAATTACTACACATGAGATCGTGAAAGATTACGAGACTTATAAATAACTCTATCATTTCTCGTCCTCATTTAAGAGACTTAGCCTAAAAAGTTAAGGAATCTAAGCTAAGTGCTCAACACACACGGTCGAGTCAAAAATTACTCTTATTCTCACCATCTGAAAACCTACATTCGTGTCTTAAATACTTATGAAAAACAAAAAAAATTAAAATTTAGCCATTTTTAGCCTTATTTTGCAACAAAACGATAACAAAAAGACAAAAATTTGGATTACGTGGTGACGTAAGCAAGGTGAAGTATCTACTCACCCCCCATACTAAAACTAAACATTGTCCTCAATGTTTCGAGTCTAGGGTGAAAACACCCCCATACTAGAGACGAAGTCGAATGCTTAATCTCGAGCATGGAAAGGGTAACACGAATAACCTATAGCCGTTTTATGAACTATGCTAATAAGATAAACGTTAGAACATAAAAGGATATCATCGGATATCGGAATCTCCAAAGGCAACGATCGAAGCTCGAGTGATCCATAAAACGAACACGAGAGGCTTCAATGATGACGATGAACCTAATAAATCACAATCACAAACAACCACGGAACAACGGTTGGAAGAGCACAAGTCCCCTTGTTACATTAACTAAGAAAGCGATAATATTTACAAGGATAAGCATGATAATCCCCCACGAGGCACCTTGTTTTTGATAACCGAGTCAATAACTCGACTCGAATCCCCATAAATGTGATCATTTAGGGATAATAATGGTATGGTCATTTTTAGTGGGGCTTACATGATAAACAATGCCCAAAAGTACGTGGAGTACTTTAAAAACCCGATACACGTATACCGGGGTCAAAGATAGCGTCCTCGTTTTCGGATGAAAGACGAAACAACGCCACTCCAACCGATAGTAAAACAACCCCAAAGGGGTAGAAGAAATAAGATGAGAAGTAGAAAGGTGGGGTAATGGGTAAGTTAACAAAATGAGCTACTCGAGGTAGACTCACACCAAGCAAATAGATAATATTTCCATTTATTACATCGGTGGAAGACTGAGATTTCCCTTTACAAGCAATTTCGGGATCGTAAATCTCGTCGTCGGTGGAGAAACGTGAAGGAACATAAGGGGCTTCCCCCATACTAAAACCACACACACCATCGTCAAAAGGAGTAGACGAGGTGGTAGCACTCATAAAACGAGGTGATGACGAAGTTAGCAATGTAGAAAAATCTTTTAAAACATTTTTAAAATCTTTTCCTTTTTCATCGTTCAAAAACTCTTTATGAAAACCCGATTTGATAATGTCAAAAATATTTGGCGTGTCAAATTCAAAATTAGTCGCGCTAAAAATCCTCACATTTAAGTCGTTTGGTGGGAGGGGGTGGCGGATTATATAAGTTCTCAAAAAGTTTATCAATAAAGAATACCGCCCCCTCGGGGTCTCCATATTCGCCATCCTCATGAACGTCGATCTCATCGATTTCCTCATCAAAGATAGGCTTTTCAAACCAAGGTTTGTCATTCCCCTCCTTAAGTATCTTAGAAACTCTCTCGAAAAGATCACGATCAAGCACGAAACCATCATCTATTTGTGGGGATTTTTGATAAGTTAAATCCTCACGAATGTGGTAAACGTAATTCTCATTTAAGGAGTGTTGATTAGGTAACTCCTCGAGAATTGGATTTTTTGTGGTCACATGAGTTGGTTCGTCATTGAAATAAGAAGTTCCAACTCATTTTGTTCATCCTCGATTTTGGAAAGATCGACCTCACTTGTAGGTGGAAGTGGAGGCAAAAGAGCTAGCTCTCGTTCAATGATTTCCTCAATCTCGGGATAAAACTCGTAATCATCGTACTTCACACATTTCTTTTTAGGAGAATCAAAAATTGCATGTGGATTTAGAAGTACGTGATCAATCTCGGAAAAATCGCCATCGTCATCGTCAAAGAAAGAGTCGATGTGAGCACTCACAACCATGGTCTTACAAGTCGAATGACTATGCTTAGGTGACTTTTCTAAGACGACAGGATCGATGTCGATAAAAACTTTTGCCTCAACGGGTATTGGGCTAGGAAAAGGAGGCACTTCGATGGAGTTAGAAGTTGAAGCCTCAGAGACGTGGTCCTTCGAAGGTGGTGAAGACGAGTCCATTTTGGTCATTGTCGTGATAGCACTAACGTCGCCCTTCGGAATTGGTATTTCACTTGTTTCATCGAATGCATCCCAAAGTGATTTTTCAGTCATAAATTTACACATACCCTTTTGAATTAGGTACACGTATTCTTTATCGTTAAAATCATCATCTTTAAAACCGTTTTTTCTTAATTCTTTCAAAACATGCATTAAGCCTCATAGTTTCCGCTAAAGTGAACATTTTGAAATCATTAGAATTTGAAACATTAGGTTTTGAAACCTCGGTTTTTTCATTATCATAAGACACTTGGGATTTACTCGTGAAAAATTCCATTTTATCCTCCCCATATCTCATAGTAAGTCTCCCCTCGTGAACGTCGATTACGGTTCGAGCCGTTGTTAAAAATGGTCGGCCTAAAATAATAGGACATTTTGGGTCACACTTGTAATCGGATATGACAAAATCCGTGGGAAAAACAAACTTTCCAACTTTAACATAGACATCCTCGGCTATTCCAATTGGTATAAGTGGTGTACAATTTGCAAGCTCGATAGTCATGTTCGTGGGGGTAAGTGAAGGCAATCTCATCAATTTCCAAAGAGAATGAGGCATGAGATTGATTCTAGCACCTAAATCGGCAAGGGCTAAACATCCCTCAATCTCGGAAAAATCACAAGGTAATAGAAATTGGCCCGGATCCTCTTCCTTTCTCGGCATATGCCTTTTGGGTTTTTTAAGAAGGATCGATGCACAAGTTTCTTCAAGGGTTACTTTGGTTAGGTCGGTAAAGCTCTCTTTTTGAACCGTGGATGGAATTTGAGGTACACGAGGGTGTACACTCTTTTCCTTGGTCGCCACGTTCACCCCATCCACTTTATAACAATAAGACGTCTTAGAAGTCGAGGGTTGAGAAGAAGGAACAACTCGAAATCCATAGAGGGTAGGGGTAATCACACGACCTTTTCCACAAGACGAGGCGGCTCTACATTGTTCCTTCGGATTTGCAACGGTGTCACTAGGTAACGAACTCGACGAAGCACCAGAGGACTTGTTCATAATGGCCGAAAATTCGAATGTCAATTTGTCCTTGCTCAATCTTCGTGTTTTGAAGTTTCAATGTATTAGAAAATTCGTTTTTCAAAGTACCAATTTCTTCCTCTAATCGTCTCATATTAGACTCATTCGTTTTCATGTAATTTTGAAAATCGTTTGACGAACTATTTTGATTTGAATTAAAGTTCCCTTAGTTTTGATTACTTCTTTGAAAATTTCCTTGATTCCCACTTGAAAAATTGTTTCCGTGATTGTTGTTGTTTGAAAAATTCGAATTTGATTATTGTCTCGATTTTGCCAATTCAAATTACGACCTTGATTATAAACTTGATTTTGATTCGAAAAATTTCCTTGTTGATTATTTCCTTGAAAATTGTTCCGGTATTGATTAAAATTGTTACCTTGGTTATAATTGCCTTGTTGTGATGGACCCGCGTTATTTTGATTTTGAAAATTGTTGTTTCCATTTAACGCACTCACATTCGACGTTTGGCCATCCGTAGCCGCACACTCGTAATAAATATGAGGTCCACCACAAAACGTACACGATGCCTCAACCGCTTTCACCGTAGCGGGAGCGTCTTTCTTTTGCATTTCAACGAGAAAAGACGTAAATACATTCGTCAACTTGTCGACTTTCGCATCAAATCTCTCAATGTCGCGATTAGAACTACTAACATTGGAGACATTGGCAACACTCGATGCGTTGCGGAGTTGGTAAACCTTGGATCGATTCTCGATAATCATTAAAGCATCTTTCGGAGTTTTACACAAAAAGTTGCCACCGGTGGCGGAATTCAACGAATCTTGTTCTTGAAAACTAAGACCGTTGTAAAACGTATCGATTTGGTGCAACTCGGAAAATCCATGGTAAGGACATTGCCTAAGCAATTCCTTAAAACTATCCCACGCGTTTCTAAAAGATTCATTCGGTTTTTGCTCAAATCTCGTAATCTCATTTTTTGAAAAACGTTGTCTTAGACGGTGGGAAAAAATGATTAAAGAACTTGGAGACGAGATCCTTCCACGTAATTATCGAATTAGGTAGCTCTTTCTCGTACCAATCCTTGGCGGCACCATCGAGTGAGTACGGAAAAAGCATAAGCTTGACGACGTCGGTGTCGACATTCTTAAACTTGCTCGTGGCTAAAAGACGATCAAAATTCCGAATATGGTCGTGAGGATTATCGGCTTCACGACCTCGAAACTTCGTAGCTTGTACTAACGAAAGCATTCCACTCTTAATCTCAAAATTCTCCGCTTCGATAGCGGGAAATACGATCGCGTCTCCATAACCCTCGGTGGACGCTTGGAGCAATTCCATCATCGAACGATTGTCGGCCATCTCGTCTACGGTCTCTTCAACAACGATAATAGGAACGTCGGTTTCTAAATCTCGTCTACGTCGTCGATTCCTTCGATTACGATTGCGTCGATTCTAAGCGTCGCTAGAAGTAGAATAATCCTTCGATCGAGTGCGCATGCACTAAGCATAGAATGGGGTAGCAAAGAAGATTCTTTTTGCGGTTTTTCGATTTTTCAATTTTTTTTTTGTTTTTGATTGTTTTTTAATTTTTTGGATTTTGTTGAATTACGTAGACATAAATCTACAAATCTCTCCTCGAATCGATTTCTCGATTAAAGGAGCCTCAAAGAATGAAAAAGATCACGAGGAGTGAACGCCTTCGATGACTTTAGAACGTTGGTGGAACACCAAAACGTTCAAGAGGGTTTAATCTTGAAAACAAGAAAATATAATATACGTAGATAATACTTGGGCGGAAAACCCTCGATTAGCCCTCTTTCTCAAAACATGCACAAGCAAGCGGGGGAAACGAGGCGGCGCTAAGCACTTAAGAGCCTTTTTCCCTTAGGTCGTGAAATACAACCGCCTTATACCCACCTTATAGTTTGTGTTAATTGAAATTAATCCTCACGAAATTATTTATCTATTTTGCCTTTTTGATTTTTTCTTTAGATTCGAATACAATGATCGAGTGATGAAATCTCGAATCAAGGTTGCGTTTTCACGCTTTTGGAGTATTTGTATATATATTGTTCTACGTAAGTACAATATAGTAATATATTCACAAGAAAAACGAAAACCAATAATGGGATATCTACAATATAGTAAAATGATGGGTTTGTGTTCAATTTAGGAAAATTAAACACGATTTATTTGATACTATAATATATTAATGAAAAGTAACAAAAATGAGTATGTACGCTATATACGCTTTCCAAAAATTGAAAAGCAAAAACACACTACTCACACAAACACGATAATAATAATAATGGCAACTCAAAACACCTACCCTGAAGCGGCGCCAAAAATATAGTAGTAAAAACACGTCTTTTAGGAAAAAAAGCGTATAATGGGCAAGTATTAAACTCGACGATTTAGGAAAACCGACAAGTCGAATAAATTCAAAGTTCGTTCTCGAAGGAGGTGTGTGAATTAAGTGTGCCAATTATATAAAATCAAAGTTTGGATTAGTGACGTTTTTGGATGGGAAAAGAAGGAAAAGTAAAGACGGATATGCTAAAAAATTACCCTACGACGCGAAAAACGCGAAATCGTAAAATTCGACAAAACGAAAAAGTATTCTAAAAATTACCAAAAAATTAATATAAACTAAGAAAAATATAAAGATCACAAATTTGAAAACCAAAAAGTCTAAAACTTATTTAATAATTTCGTATTAATTTTTAAAGTAAAAAAAAAACCCTAAAAATAAATAAAATTAAAAATAAGTCAAAACGGAAAGTTTAATGATTGTAAACTTAAAACTATTTAATTAAAACCTAAAAATAATTTTTGAAATTTTTAAAACTAATTAATCTGTTTTTTAACTAATTAATAAAACCCGAACATAAAAATAATGATAAAAATAATTAAAAGTCGTGAAAAAAATAAAATAAAAACTTTATGTCAAAAAGTCCTAACTAAGATAATGAATACATGAAAAATGAAAAGAAGAAAAACCGCTTAACAAATAAGCTGGAATCCAGCTTATTATGTTCGAACTTATTAAAATAAGCAAACACAAAAAGGCCTTAAGTAACTAATGAAACCAAACTCTACCAGTAAAAGTCCCAAGGGCGTACCGGTAGAGTGTGTGTGTTGTGAAGAGGATGACGCAGGTTCGAGTCCTGGCCAGTCCTTTTTGTAAAACTATTTTTTTTACTTTTCTTTTTTCTAAAACCAATCCTGGTGACTTTCTAACCTCAAAAACGTAATCAGAATCAAAAATAAACAAGAATAAAGCCAAATTAAATCGAAAACGTGACTAAAAAAATGAAATAAAGCTACGGTGATCTAACAGTGGCTAGGGAATGTATGTGTCAGTGGATGTGGTGTTCCTACTGTTCCACAGGTCTGGTGACAAATTGACTTGGATCTTGCTCGTTTTTTGGTATCTTTGGGAGACAAAGGAACCCCCACAACCAGTTAGGTTGTGGGGAGTCAATAAAATGATAAAAAAACACAAGTCCAATACAAACAAATCACATAAATGATCAATCACTAGTTTATGATGCAACTGGTATGAGTCTGGGTGATTTAGCTGATGCAATTGGCTATTAATCGAATTTCAAACCACATTTATGTGTTCAAATGACCACCAAATCACACAAGAGCAAAACACAGCCCTAGATTACACAATATTCTAACTAAATGCAAAGATTCAGTGAACAAAGATCAACTAATCTTACCTATTTAAACCTACTGATTTGTTATGCTATTTTAACCACTTTTTAACATGCAAACTTCTTTTAAAACTTAAGCTAAATGAAAACAACCATTAACTTAACCTAACTTAACCAAAGTGAGTGTGTTGGACTAGTTTTAAACAGGTTTGATGTCAATTTTGCCACTTAAAACCCTAAACCCAAGCACCGCTTATTTTCAAAATACAAAGATTTTCAAACTAGATGCAATCAAAATGATTTAATACTGATTAAAAACTACCATAACATGCATAAAGGACTGAAATAAGCATGAACAAACACCTAAAGTTAACACATAAACATGATTCACACAAATTCACTAATTTTCACATAAACTTTAAAAAAATGGAAAAGGGGTTCAAGCCTGATTTCTTGGCTGATGCCTTCCTTAATCAACTTTTCTGAGCTTATGATGACTTATGAAACAGTGTAGAGATGGCTTGTTGGAGGAATCCAAAGCAGGACCCTAAGCCCAAATGTTCTTCATATGAAAAGACTAAAAAAATGAATGGAAATGAAGTCTCCTTGCTTCTTTTTGGAACCCTACACATACAAAACAAACCAAGAGAAAAACAAAGCTGATAAGCAGTCAATAAGCTCAGTGTCAAATGAGCTTACTGAATGCTTATAGCAATAAGCTATCAGAAAAATAAACAAGTTTTTATGAAAATCTTTTGAAAACCAAATACTTTTGAAACACAACATGAAATCACACTTTCTGAACACCTTTTTACCCAAAAGCAAATAAAACTTAATCAAAAATTAACAAGCCAATCTTGGGTTTCCACTTTCACTTCCACCAAATCTTGGCTTGAACTTTTGAAAAAATAAAGAAACTTTTGATGAAAATCATGAACCGAATTTCTTTAATGAACAAGTTAACATAAGAATTTAAAACAAGTTTAGACTAAATTGCAATAAAGTAAAAATGGAACTCAGAACTTGTAATATTTATACAAAATACTCTAAATATTCATTAAGTAAAAAAAGTTACAAATTCTAGAACAAGAGCCTTTCCACAAGTTGGAAGGTCTCTTATATAGATACTGAAAGAACTATCTAGATAATAAAACCCTAATGGACTGAAATTCCCTGAATGCCCTTGGACGAATTGTTCAAACTTGGTCAATCTTGGACATGTGATGAGACAGTTGGATTGGAATGATCTCAGCCGTTGATTGGACTCCTTAGGGACCAAGTAACATTTGTAGACGTTGATTTGCTGAAAAGATTCGATTTGTGCCATTTTTGAGGGAGCAGGGTTGTCCCGTGTGGGGTCCAGTGGTCATGGGAGAAGAAAAAGGTGAGTGGGTTTTGGTTAATGGGTGTTTAATCATTAATCTGGAAGCTTATAGTAGAAACCCCTTTGATTTAGTGTGGGTTTGATTTAGGGTTCGTGGGTATGAGGATGGTTTAACAATAGAGGTTTAATTGGTTTTAGGGATGGGTAAAATTAAAAAAAAATTGTTTCCCCCACTAATCTTTTATTAATCTGATTTAAAAAAAATTAGTTAACTTTAAAATAAGTGGGATATGACGTGTGGTATTGGTGTGTTTTGATTGGCTGGTGGGTGGGTGGTGATGACATGGAGGGCAAGTATTGGGTGTGATGGCTTTGGCTGTCTGGAAAGAATTAGTCCCTCTATTCCCTTTGTCTTGTCATTTGAGTATAAAACAACCCATAATCAAATCTCCTTTGTAAATAAGTTCCATTCTTTAGACTTTTGCCACATAAACTTTGGCAAAAGTTTTCAAAGGGCTTATTATGCATATTAACCAATCTTCAAGGGCTTGTCATGGCATGTCTTCAAACTTCAAGGATGTATCTTGTACAAATGAATATTGGAGGGTCATTTATGACAAGTCTTCAAAGATGAGGGACCAAAGTTGACAATTCTTCAATCTTCAAGGGTATTTTTGGAAATTCATTACTCGGGTCCGGTTCTTTGTGCGGCTTCGTTTTCCGTGTTCGTTTTTGCTTCATTCTTGTGATCTTTTGTTGATTGCACGATATCCGTACCTAAAATACACAATGAACAAACACAAACATATATTTGGGTATTTTGATGATATTTTAAGCGTTTTAAGCCCGATTTGGACGATGAGACTATGTATAATTACAGTCTCATCAGGAAGTTTATCTATTCAACGATAACTTACCATCAAAACGAGAAATTAATTTTTCTCGGTCACGAGCTTATCCTAAAACCATTCAAAGGTTTTAAGCTCATGTATATGGTTCATCATTAAATATCAGATGATGACCCGATTTTCAAATAAAGGAAAGTTTATCGCCGATGATAAACGTATCCTCAAAAACGAGAAATTAATTTTTTCTCGGACACGAGCTTACATTAAAACTATTCAATGGTTTAAGCTCGTGTAAAAAGGCTCATGATTAAATATCAGATGATGACCCGATCTTCAAATAAAGGAAAGTTTATCGCCGATGATAAACGTATCCTCACAACGAGAAATTAATTTTTCTCGGGCATGAGCTTTTATTAAAAACATTCGAAGTTTTCAAGCTCATGCACAATGACCTACAGTTAAATATCAGACTGTAACTCGGACTTCATTTTAGGAAAGCTTATCTGTAATGAAAAGTTAACCTCGTAACGGGAAATTCATTTTTCTCGGTCATGAGCTTGTATTAAAACATTCCAAGTTTTAAGCTCAGAAAGAAAAGTGTATCTTTTAAATAAGAGAACTTTTCTTCATAATGAGAAAGTCATATTTCTCGGTCATGAGCTTTATGTTAAAACATTCAAAAGTTTTTCAAGCTCATGAAAACGACTTCTAAGTAAATGTCAACTTAGCACTCGTTCTTCATTTAAAAGGAAAGTTTATCGTCGATGATAAACTTATCCTCACAACGGGATGTTTACAACTTCTCGGACTTGAGCTCGTTTTGTAAGATATTCAACATCTTAAGCTCAAGTAATTGGTTTTTTTCAAAACTTTGAACACAATTTTTCGAGAATTTCTCAAAAGGTTTTTCTAAATCTTTCAAAATTGTGTGTTCAAAAATGTTTTGATAAAAAGAACATGTCTTCTACAATCGATAATATTTACGAACCTAGAAATGTCGTTCAATTATGACACGGGGTTGTAAATAAAGTTTGAGCAGAAGTTTAAATGATTTAAAACATGTTCAAAATGGCTTGCTATTATTTCAGATAGTAACCCGATTTTCATACTCAAGTCAAGCATTTCACCGGAAAGCTTTGACTCAACAACGGGAATTAATTTTCTCGGGCATGGTTTACTTTTTAACCATGTAAGGGATTGTGTTTACATAATAATGCAATCTAACACGAATATATGTACGTGTGAGTGCATTTATTTGTTAAAACAAGAGAAATCTTGTTTTTATGAAGTTATCATCTCCACCAACCGTAGCAACTTACAATTGATATCTACATACTCGACGATGCGACTACTCAAACGGCGACTACAGATCTTTCAATAGAACACGGGTCAACAATTGAGGGGGAGCAATTGTCCAGCATTTAGAATATTTGACGCCGAAAGTGCCAAGTTCACATGTTGGTGTCAAGACAACGATATCAATAGTACACATGGAGTCAAGAGATAACTTCAGACGTGATGAGGCGACCAACATTCGTGAACAAGAACCATGTGCTTCTCTCATATGATGTTCTCCTCATTCAGGTCCAACCTCATAAATCGCTAATCTTGTGAATACATTATCATATATGATCTTTGCACGTGATAAATACCTTACACTTGTGTTTAAAAGGTATTTAATTTACGTTTCAAGTACACCTTCATTAATTTGAGGGGGAGCTTGTGAAAATCATGAAGATAATTGGATTTGCATTTTCTTCCCAAATTTCCTTAAAACTTTATTAAATCAATTGATATTAAAAACATTGATTGGGTTAATATTTTTAATATAGGGTAGAAAATGTGATTTAATAATGAGATCAATCAATTCAATGGTTTGATTTAATGTGTTGGGTCTTCCCGACATGTGCAAAATGTTTTCGAATATCGTAGCATATGTTAAGGGGAGCAAAATGGATTTGTACTTCAAAATGGATTTCATGGTGATGTATACTTACCCATAACATCTCTATTCACGACGGTGACGATTGTGGTGACATAAGGATTGTAGAATAGGTTAAGTCCAATGATTCTTCTAGAACTGGAGGAATCTTCCCAAGGACATTCCATAGCTAGAAATAGTAGTCCTTAGGAAAGATGGAGAAAGATTGTGAACGTAGCTGAATGTCGACCAAGTACTTAAGTTAGCACTGGAACAATCACAACAAGGTGCTAGTTATAAGGTATTGGTAAGCATTGAAGGGTTGAAGAAAGAAAAAATTGTAAAGATAAAGGGTGAAAAGAAAGAAGCCCTCCTTACAACTTAGGTAGAAACCGGGTCAACACATATGCTATTGAGATCATTTTTAATGATGCTCGATATTGAAGATAAACATCATGGACCCAGTGATGCAATGCACAACCCAACCCAGCTAACTCAGATATCTCTCAAAAGGTATTTGTTTTAATCACACGGAGATCAACATGTCTTCTATCGATTTATTCACTCCGAATAAGTTGGTATTGAAATGGTGGCACTCCTCTCTATCCTTCGATCACTAAAATCCAAAATGAACGATCGAGTCTAGAGCCATTTGAGATCATCAAATTTCTCATTAGGACACACTTTCATAATTCCTTGCTTCTTCACACATTGTGAAAAGTAAGAAATATCTTAAGAGTCCTACGCAAAATCTTCATGATCTTGCCTGAACATCCGAGTAATACGAAAGTATTTACAATGAAGATGGAAATCCTTCTTGAGCGAATATCAAAAAGCTCATGGTAGGTGACTTGTGAGATTCTTTATGAATCAAACTTGTGATAACTGGAAAGCAACAGTGGTTTAATTCTTAACTGAATTTAAACACGTTCCAGGCCTCTACGCAATATCTTAGTGGTCTTGCCAGAACACTCAGAGTGATACCTTAGTGTTCACAGTCATGAGTAGAAATCCTTCTAGTGTTAACCTCAAACAGAACTTGGTAGGTAACTTGCAAGATTCTATACGAATATAGCTCATGACAACTGGAAAGCAACGATGGTGCGGTTATTAATTGAATTTCACTTGTTCCAAGAACATGAATTGATGGCTTCAAATCATGCGGATATTATTATCCAAATGATTCACTCTTTATGTTCGCAGACAGCTTTGGACGATCGAATAAAGAGAACGGGTTTACTCGCGAAATCTTGTCAAGGAGGTTCTTAATTGAAACTACCTGCCACAAGTACGATATTTTATATCGTCCAACGGTCTTCGCCGACCGGAGGTAAAATGCTACCGAATTAGAATGAAATGTTCAAGGCCATTTCATTCGTGTATATGTTTTGTTGCTAACTGTCTTATGCAGCGTAACAAGAAGGTGGCATTGCGGTGTACAATCCAGAAGAAGTCGTAAACACATGCTTATTCTTTATGCACTTAATACTTCAACAAATTCAAGAAAGCTTAAAAGTCAAGTCTTCTGCTGTATCAAACTCTGAAGCTTTCAAGAATTTATAAAGGTGTAAGTATGTGGAACATGAAGTCACGAAGAGGCAAATATCACAAGTGATGAATGCACAAGGTCAAGGCAAGGAAACAGCTTAAGACTAAAGTCAAAGATCACATCAAGCACATTCACAAGAACAAGATCGAAGACTCAAGCGTAGTATGCTAGGTTTAAGATTTTGTAAAATGGTGTGACCTCCCTTAGGGGGAGATTGTTAGAAATACATTTTTCCAAAGAAAGTCTCGGTCACATCATTGTTAGCATAGATTACGAGCTATAGACTATTTAGGACATTCTAACTTGGAGTGACCTCCCTTAGGGGGAGATTGTTGGAAATACGTTTTTACGTATTTAGAAAGGATTAGTAATTCCAAAGATAGATTCAAGTATTGGGCTCGTGATCCAATATGTAAACATATAGCTCACCAAAGCCTACATGTAGGGTGGCTATATAAACCCCCTCCTAGCATGTTAGGAGGGGTTGAACACTTTGTTATCTCATTCACTTTCCATCTTTCCTCCATTTCTCTCCTTTCTCTCTCTACCTTTCTCTCTCTACCTTTCTCTCTCTAGTTCTTCCTTCTTCCATCCATCTCATTAGATAAATCAAACATTGCTAAATCCTAAGAAACTTTAGACCTACAGTTAACACTGGAAGGATTCCCACTCTTCATTGTGAATACTAAGAAGTATCACTCTGAGTATTCTAGCAATATCACAAGGATATAGCGTAGGACTCTTTTTATCGTCATTCTGTGTGTCTTAACGAGATTTGGTTGATCTCTTGGCTCTAGACTCGATTTTTGCACTTTTAGTGGTCGGGGGCTGGATCAGATGCCACCCATTCAATATCAACTATCTTGGAGTGAGAAAGTCAATAAAAGTCGTGTTGATCTCTATGACAATAAAACAAACTTCTTTTGAGAGAAGCCTGAGTCAGCTTAGAAAGGGTTGTGCATTACATCACTGGGTCCATGATGTGTTGTCTTCATGATGTGTTGACCCGGTTTCTGCCTAAGTTGTATGGAGGGCTATTTTCTTTTCACCTTTTATCCTTACATTTCTTTTTCATTCTTCAACCCCTTCAATGCTTACCAAGACGTCATCACTAGCACCTTGTTGTGATTGTTCCAGTGCTAGCTTAAGTACTTAGTCGGCAGCTACATTCACATTTTAATCCATCTTTCCTAAGGACTTCTAATAATCTATTGGATTGTGATGAGACTGTATTTATACATAGTCTCATCGTCCAAATCGGGCTTAAAACGCTTAAAATATCGTCAAAGTACCCAAATATGTGCTTGTATTTGTTCATTGTGTATTTCAGGTACGGATATCGTGAATTCACCAAAAGATTACAAGAATCAAGCAAAAACGAACACGGGAAACGAAGCCGCACAAAGAACCGGACCCGAATCATGATTTTCCTAAATAGTCCTTGAAGAATTGAAGATTGGCAAGTTTGGTCCCTCAACTATTGAAGACTTGTCACAAATGACCCTCCACTATTCATTTTGTGCAAGATACATCCTTGAAGTTTGAAGACTTTACATGATAAAACCCTTGGAAATCACAAGATTTGCCATTTTAGTCCTTATTCATGGTATAACTAAAACACAAGGACTGAATTGGACAATTGCCAAAAGTTATTAACAAAGGATATTAGAGTTTGCTGTGAAAAACTTGGAATGAAGATACTTTGGAAGACAGGGGGTCACTTTTGCCAATTACCAAACCCATACCCGGTCAAACCCACAATTAACCCAGTCAAACCCACCAAAAGCCCAAACCATTTACCCTTTACCCGACCCCCAGCCCAAGTCAAATACCCCAGTCAAACTTTACTTAAAAGTTTAAACGTGTTTAATAATAATTAAAAGGGGCGGTAAACACTTACTATTCACTATCTCCCCTAATTTACCCAGATTATGAACACATAAACCCTAATTTGGGTTTTGGCTAATCACTTGATAATTGAACCCAAGTCCTTCTAGAACATCAATTTATCACATCCTAAATAAATCCCACTCACCCAAACAGCAACCCGTGACCTCCAGTGGGGCCCCCGACCTCCCCTGCTTCTCCATTTTTGGCAAACTCAGCATCTTTCAGCCCTCCAACGGTTTGGATGCAATTCCTTGCTCCCAAAGGAGTTTTTGGACGACTCAAGATCATTTTTACAACTGGCATCCAACAAACATCCACATGTGACCATGAAGACTTGAATTTCGGATTTTGACCAAGGGCAACTTAGGAAAATCAGTTAGCTAGGGTTTATTTGATTCTAGTATGTTCTGTTTAGCTGTATAAATAGGGTGCATGTACCCTATTATTGTTTGTTCCAGTTTTTTGTAAATTGTTGAAAATTATTAATGAAAATGAACATTTTTGCTTTTTCAAAATACTGAGTTCCAAGTTATTTATGTTTGGTAGTGTAAACATTTCAGATTTTATGCAATTAGTTTGAGGTTACTTAAGACTTTCAGTTTTTAAAAAAGGCATTTTCAGAAATTTCATGTTTTTAAGAATTATTGAAAAAGGGTTTTCTAAGGTATGAGAATCAGGGTTATGCTGAAGTGAAAGTGGAGGTGTAACTCGTATCTCAATCCTTATTAAGTTTTTATCAAGTTCACATAAGGTTTCAATAGGTTGGTTGTTCAAGTTCTTTCAAAGATTTTCCAAAAAATCTTTTATCATTTTTTTTCTTACTACTTACTGTAGCAAAAGCTACAAGCCACAAGCTTGTAGCCTTTGCTACTTGAAGGTTGTTCTTTGCTTGGTTTGTTTTGTTTGTGTGCAGGCTACAAGAAGCAACAAGTACTCCATCCTTTCCATTTTCCATTTTTTGAAGATATTTCAAGCTTTGGTTCTGTTGTTGAACCCCAACAAAGCTTCTCTACATACTTCATAAGTTGTTAAAAAGTTCAAAAATCCACTTGGGAAGGCATCAGCCAAGGTACAAGGGCTTGAACCCCCTTTTGAGTTTTTTTTCTGCTTTTCCTTAAGTGACTATATGATTTTGTGTTTGAGTTGTTTTAGGATAGACTTTTCTGGTTGATTATGCTGCTTAGATAGTTTCATGCATGTTTTAAGTACTTAGATTAGTTTTGTGTTAAGTTTGAATAGACTAGGTTTGCAAAAGTTCATGTTCTGTTTATAAAGGGGTGTTTGGGACTGCTTATTGAGTCAAGCATTTGACAAGTTCTTGACTTAAAAACAGCTTTAATATACTCCAATAGGGTTTAGGTTATTGTTATTGTGCTTTGTCTCAAATTTGGTAGGTTTAAAAGAAGATTGCATGCTCTTTTATTAGTTGACATAGCATAAATCAGAAAGTAGGCATTCTTGCTTGTTTTAGATTAATTCTGCCCACCAATTTGCTTGAGCTGTTAGAAAATAGGCCCATCCTAGGTTCTAGATAGGTTTTATGTGATTGGGTTTGATTTTGTGCAAGTTGTGGCCATTAGAAATTCACCTTTTTACCTAGATACACCAGTACTGTTCATCAGACCATTGTTTTGCATGTCAGCAACTGAACTTTGCTCTTTTTAGTGTTATTATTTGCTTGAGCTTGTGTTTTTTTTGCTCTTAATTGACTCCCCACACTTCCATGAGTGTGGGGGTGCCTTGGTTTCCAAAATATTCCAAGTAACAAGCAAGCTTGAAGCTCAAATACCACCAGATCCGTTTTTTAACACAAGCAGTGGGAACTCCTTTCCCACTGCTAGCTTAGCTGTTCCCACTGCCTAGCTAAAAGACAGAAAACACAAAAAGTGTCACTTTCAGCTTCTTAATTTTTTGTCTTTAGTGAGGTTAAATAGGAATTAGACTTTCATTCTTTTTCCAATATTTTTCTTTTTTAATTCTTAATTTTTCAGTTTAATTAGTTTTTACATTACTGTTCATTTTATATTTTTTGGATTATATTGCATTTTTAATTACTTTTTAATCTTTCTGTTTTTGTCTTGTAGTGTAAAAAAGTGTTATTTTTCAGATTTAAAATTTTTCATAGATTAAGAAAAGTAATTTAAGATTTTTAGTTTAAAAATTAGTCACTGTTCACTTTTTAATTATTTTTTATAATTAATTAAGTTAATTAGGGTTTAATTATTAAATAGTTTTGTCTTTTAGTGAAAAATTTTACATTTTTCAAACTTTTTCAATTTTCTATTGTTCATTAGGGTAATTTAGGATTTTTAAAGTTGTTAGATTAATTTTGTCATTATTTTATTATTTTCTAGGATTATTTTAATTTAAAAATAGTTTTTAGTGTTTAAAAATAGAAAAATAGTTTTTAAAATTTAGAAAAAATAGTTTTTAGTTTTTAAATAATATAAGTTAGTTATTAGTTCAATAAATTAATATTTTGGACATTTTATTAATTATATTTAATTTTTGGGCTTTAATTAGCATTAAAAATTGAATATTTAATTAATAAAAGGTTTTAAAATATATTTGTTGGATTTTTATTCTTATTTATATTATTTAAGACTTGTTTTAATATTTTAATTAATTTTTTAGGTTTAATTTTTAATTTCGTCACGTTTTACGTATTTACGTTCGCGTTTTACGTCAACGTCGTAGTTTAATCGTAGTCGTAGCTCGTCTTTTATTTTTCTCTTCTCAACCATAAACGTCACTAATCCAAACATTGTTATTTTATTAATTGGCACACATAATACACACCTCCTTCGAGAACGAACTTGGAATTTATTCGGTTTCGCGTTTTTCCTAAAGCGTGTAACTTAATACTTGCCACGGTTATTTGTTTTTCCTAAAACAAGTGACTAAAAACACAACTATCATTTGGCGCCGCTGCCGGGGAGGTGTTTGTGTTGCCATTATTATTAGTATCGTGTTTGTGTGAGTAGTGCGTTTTAGCTTTTCATTTTTTGGAAAGCGTAAATATCGTACATACTCATTTTTGTTATTTTTTATCTATTATAGTATAATATCCAAGTAAATCGTGTTTAATTTTCCTAAGTTAAACACACAACAATCTTTTACTATATTGTAGATATATTGGTTTTCGTTTTTCTTGTGAATAATATTATTACTATATTGTACTACGTAAGAACAAATAAATATACAAGTACTCCAAAAGCGTGAAAACGCAACCTTGATTCGGGATTTCATCACTCGATCATTGTATTCGAATCTAAAGCAAAAGTTTAAAGGCAAAATAGATAAATACTTTTGTGAGGCTTAATTTCAATTAACACAAACTATAAGGTGGGTATAAGGCGGTTGTATTTCACGACCTAAAGGAAAAAGGCTCTTAAGTGCTTCACGCCGCCTCGTTTCCTCCGCTTGCTTGTGCTTGTTTTGAGAAAGAGAGCTAATCGAGGGTTTGCCGCCCAAGTATTATCTACGTATATTATATTTGCTTGTGTTTTCAAGATTAAACCCTCTTGAACGTTTTGGTGTTCCACCAACGTTCTAAAGTCATCGAGAACGTTCACTCCACGTGATCGTTTTCATTCTTTGAGGCTCCTTTAATCGAGAAAGTCGATTCGAGGGGAGATTTGTAGATTTGTGTCTACGTAATACATTCAAAAATCCAAAAAAATTAAAAAACCAATCAAAAACCAAAAAAATTGAAAAAATCGAAAAACCGCAAAAAGAATCTTCTTTGCTACCACCCATTCTACGCTTAGTGCATGCGCACTCGATCGAAGGATTATTCCAATTCTAGTGAAGCTTCGAATCGACGCAATCGTAATCGAAGGAATCGACGACGTAGACGAGAATTAGAAACCGACGTTCCTAATATCGTTGTTGAAGAAACCTTAGACGAGATGGCCGACAATCGTTCTATGATGGAATTGCTCCAAGCGCCCACCGAGGGTTATGGAGACGCGATCGTAATTCCCGCTATCGAGGCGGAGAATTTTGAGATCAAGAGCGGAATGCTTTCGTTGATCCAAGCTACGAAGTTTCGAGGTCGTGAAGCCGATAATCCTCACGACCATATTCGGAATTTTGATCGTCTTTTAGCCACGAGCAAGTTTAAGAACGTCGACACCGATGTCGTCAAGCTTATGCTTTTTCCGTACTCGCTCGATGGTGCCGCCAAGGATTGGTACGAGAAAGAGCCACCTAATTCCATTACTACGTGGAAGGATCTCGTTTCCAAGTTCGTTAATTATTTTTTCCCACCGTCTAAAACGACGTTTTTCAAAAACGAGATTACGAAATTTGAGCAAAAATCGAATGAATCTTTTAGAGACGCGTGGGATCGTTTTAAGGAATTGCTTAGGCAATGTCCTCACCATGGTTTTTCCGAGTTGCACCAAATCGATACGTTTTACAACGGTCTTAATTTTCACGAACAAGACTCGTTGAATTCCGCCGCCGGTGGCAACTTTTTGTGTAAGACTCCGAGAGAAGCTTTGATAATTATCGAGAACCGATCCAAGGTTTACCAACTCCGCAACGCACCGAGTGTTGCCAATGTCGCCAATGTTAGTAGTTCTAATCGCGACATTGAGAGAGTTGATGCAAAAGTCGACAAGCTTACGAATGTGTTCACGTCTTATCTCATTGAGATGCAAAAGAAAGACGCTCCCGCTACGGTGAAAGCGGTTGAGGTTTCGTGTACGTTTTGTGGTGGACCTCATAATTATTACGAGTGTGCGGCTACGGATGGCCAAACGTCGAATGTGAGTGCGTTAAATAGAAACAACAATTTTTCAAATCAAAATAACGCGGGTCCATCACAACAAGGCAATTATAACCAAGGCAACAATTTTCAAAATCGAAACAATTTTCAAGGAAATAATCAACAAGGAAATTTTTCGAATCAAAATCAAGGAGGTTATAATCAAGGTCGTAATATAACTTGGCAAAATCGAGATAACAATCAAGGAAATAATTTTTCAAGTGGGAATCAAAACAATTTTCAAAGAAGTAATCAAAACCAAGGGAACTTTAATTCTAATCAAAATAGTTCGTCAAACGATTTTCAAAATTACATGAAAACGAATGAGGCAAATATGAGACGATTAGAGGGAGAAATTGGTACTTTGAAAAACGACTTCACAAATACTTTGAAATTGCAAAACACGAAGATTGAGCAAGGGCAAATTGATATTAAAAAGATGTTTTCGGCTATAATGAACAAGGCCTCGGGTTCGTCATCGAGTTCGTTACCTAGTGACATCGTTGCTAATCCGAAAGAACAATGTAAAGCCGCCTCGTCTCGTGAGAAAGGTCGTGTGATTACCCCTAACCTTGAAGGATTCCGTGTTGTTTATCCCTCTCAACCCTCGACTTCTAAGACGTCTTCTTGTTCTAAAGTCGATGGGGTGAACGTGGCGACCAAGGAAAGGAGTGCACATCCTCGTGTACCTCAATTTCCATCCACGGTTCAAAAAGAGAGCTTTGTCGACCTTACCAAAGTAACCCTTGAAGAAACTTGTGCTTCGATCCTTCTTAAAAAACCCAAAAGGCGTATGCCGAGAAAGGAAAAGGATTCGGGCCAATTTCTACTACCTTGTGATTTTTCCGAGATTGAGGGATGTTTAGCCCTTGCCGATTTAGGTGCTAGCATCAATCTCATGCCTCATTCTCTTTGGAAATTGATGAGATTGCCTTCGCTTACCCCCACGAACATGACAATCGAGCTTGCAAATTGTACACCTTTAATACCAATTGGAATAGCCGAGGATGTCTATGTTAGGATTGGAAAGTTTGTTTTTCCCGCGGATTTCGTTATATCCGATTACGAGTGTGACCCTAAATGTCCCATTATTTTAGGTCGACCATTCTTATCGACGGCTCGAACCGTAATCGACGTTCACGAGGGGAGACTTACTATGAGATATGGGGATGAGAAAATAGACTTTTTCGCTAGAAAATCCCAAGGATTTAATGAGAATGAAAAAACCGAGGTTTCAAAACCTAATGATTCTAATTCTAATGATTTCAAAATGTTTACTTTAGCGGAAAGAATGAAGCTTGATGCATGTTTTGAAAGAATTAAGAAAAACGGTTTTAAAGATGATGATTTCAATGATAAAGAATACGTGTACCTAATTCAAAAGGGTATGTGTAAATTCATGGATGAAAACTCACTTTGGGATGTTTTTAGCTAAACAAGTGAAACACCAATTCCGAAGGGTGACGTTAATGCCATCACGACAATGACCAAAATGGATTCGTCTTCACCACCTTCGAAGGACCACGTCTTTGAGGCTTCAACTTCTAACTCCATCGAAGTGCCTCCTTTGCCTAGCCCAACACCCGTTGAGGCTAAAGGGTTTATCGACATCGATCCTCTCGTTTTAGAAAAGTCACCTAAGCATAGTCATTTGACTTGTAAGTCCATGGTTGTGAGTGCTCACATCGACTCTTTCTTTGACGATGACGATGGCGATTTTACCGAGCTTGATCACGTACTTCGACATCCACATGCTATTTTTGATTCTACTTAGAAGAAACATGTGAAGTACGATGATTATGAGTTTGATCCCGAGATTGAGGAAATCATTGAACGAGAGCTAGCTCTTATGCCTTCACTTCCACCTACGAGTGAGGTCGACCTTTCCAAGATCGAGGATGAACTCAATGAGTTGGAACGTCTTATTTTCGATGACGAACCAACTCATGTGACCACAAATCCCATTCTCGAGGAGTTACCTAATCAACACTCCTCATTTGAGAATGACGTTTACCACATTCGTGAGGATCTAACTTATCAACGATCCCCACAAAAGAATGATGGTTTTGTTCTTGATCGTGATCTTTTCGAGAGAGTTTCTAAGATACTCAAGGAGGGGAATGACAAACCTTGGTTTGACAAGCCTATCTTTGATGAAGAAATCGATGAGATCGACGATCATGAGGATGACGAGTATGTTGACCCCGAGGGGGCGGTGTTATTTATTGACAAACGTTTTGAGAACTTATATAATCCGCCACCCCCTCCCACCAATGACTTAAATGTGAGGATTTTTAGCGCGACTAATTTTGAATTTGACACGCCAAATATTTTCGACATTATCAAATCGGGTTTTCATAAAGAGTTTTTGAACGATGAAAAAGGAAAAGATTTTAAAAATGTTTTAAATGATTTTTCTACATGTTTAACTCCGTCATCACATCGTGTTATGAGTGCTACCACCTCGTCTACTCCTTTTGACGACGGTTGGTGTGGATCTAGTGTGGGGGAAGCCCCAAATGTTCCCTCCCATTTCTCCACCGAGGACGAGATTTACGATCCCGGAATTGCTTGTAAAGGGAAATCTCGGTCTTCCACCGATGCAATAAATGGAAAACTTATCTATTTGCTTGGTGTGAGTCTACCTCGAGTAGCTCATTATGTTGCCTTACCCATTGCCCCACCTTTCTACTTCTTATCTCTTTTCTTCTACCCCATTGGGGTTTGTGTTGGAGTAGCGTTGTTTCGTCTTTCATCCGAAAACGAGGACGCTATCTTTGACCCCGGTATACGTTTATCGGGTTTTTAAAGTACTCCACGTACTTTTGGGCCTTGTTTATCATGTAAGTCCCACCAAAAATGACCAAACCAAGATTATCCCTAAATGATCACATTTATGGGGATTCGAGTCGAGCTTTTGACTCGGTTATCAAAAACAAGGTGCCTCGTGGGGGATTCTCATGCTTATCATTGTACATATTATCGCTTTCTTAGTTAATGTAACGAGGGGACTTGTGCTCTTCCTACCTTTGTTCCGTGGTTGTTTGTGATTGTGATCTATTAGGTTCATCGTCATCATTGAAGCCTCTCGTGTTCGTTTTATGGATCACTCGAGCTTCGATCGTTGCCTTTGGAGATTCCGATATCCGATGATATCCTTTTATGTTCTAATGTTTATCTTATTAGCATAATTCATAAACGGCTTTTAGGTTATTCGTTTTACCCTTTCCATGCTCGAGATTAAGCATTCGACTTCGTCTCTAGTATGGGGGTGTTTACACCCCTAGACTCGAAACATTGAGGACAATGTTTAGTTTTAGTATGGGGGGGTGAGTAGATATTTCACCTTGCTTACGTCAACACGCAATCCAAAATTCATCTTTTTGCTATCGTTTTGTTGCAAATAAGGCTAAAAATGGCCAAATTTTAAAATTTTTCTTGTCTTTCATAAGTGTTTAAGACACGAATGTAGGTTTTCCGATGGTGAGAACGAGAGTAATTTTTGACTCGACCGTGCGTGTTGAGCACTTAGCTTCGATTCCTTAACTTTTTAGGCTAAGTCTCTTAAATGAGGACGAGAAATGATAGAGTTATTTATAAGTCTCGTAATCGTCACGATCTTATGTGTAGTAATTATTAGCTTATTCTCCCAACGCTTTTGCATAAATAATTGTTAATAAATATTGATTTGGCGGTTTAGTCACTATTGTTGGGTTTCTAATTTGTTTTGGTAGCTTCCATGTAATTAAATTGGGAAAACATTAAGGTATCGCCAGTGTCACGGTTTTGAAGTATTGGCACCCGAATAATCGAAAGCTTCACCTAATAATAAGATTTCAAGTGCTCACCTAAATTAAGCAAAAAATTTGAAGCTCACAAGGCCGAAAAATCTATGCCCCAAATTGAAAGTGAATCAAGCCTTAATCTTCGAAGCTTTAAAGATCCAAAATTCGCTTTAGCGTGAGGATATACGTCTTTGGCTAATAAAACCACGATGAGGCGGATAATAAAAGGCAAGGCAAGACCGAAGTCATAATAAAAGCTTCATGGCGAAGTTGAATAAAAGATGGAGGTAAACCAAAGATAATAAGGCCCTTCCGTTAGGGGGCGTATAAAAGTCTTGGTAATAAGTCTCATGTTCAAAACCGTTATAAAACCGTGTTTATCGATCCTTCTTGTTGACTTAATTTTTTGACATCGTTGTCTATTGGGATGAATTATTGATTTGATGATTTTGGTTACACCGTTAAGTTTCTATTTTTAGACTTAATCTCTATTCACACATAAGTCGATGATGTATCCTCGTGATCATTAAGACAAAAATAAAATATAAGAGATACCAAGTAGGAATAAGGGAGTTTAGGTTCGTAATTAACACTCATGAGATGTGTTCGTGTTACTAACTTATAATAACAATGATCTCGTTACACGCTTAGCATGGAATTGGGTGAAAATCGAGGACGACGAAATTATTTCTAACGAAGCATTCACATGTTCTTGTTCTATGATCCTAAAAGTCACTTAATCGTGATGAAAACAATACATTATGTCTAAAACGCGTGTAGTAGTTTATTTAAGTTTATAAAAGTCGTCATAAAATGAATTTTGGAAGTGCTACGATACTTAATTCTAGCATTGCGTGGGGACACGGCAATGGTTTAGTATGGGGGAGTGATGAGACTGTATTTATACATAGTCTCATCGTGCAAATCGGGCTTAAAACGCTTAAAATATCGTCAAAGTACCCAAATATGTGCTTGTATTTGTTCATTGTGTATTTCAGGTACGGATATCGTGAATTCACCAAAAGATTACAAGAATCAAGCAAAAACGAACACGGGAAACGAAGCCGCACAAAGAACCGGACCCGAATCATGATTTTCCTAAATAGTCCTTGAAGAATTGAAGATTGGCAAGTTTGGTCCCTCAACTATTGAAGACTTGTCACAAATGACCCTCCACTATTCATTTTGTGCAAGATACATCCTTGAAGTTTGAAGACTTTACATGATAAAACCCTTGGAAATCACAAGATTTGCCATTTTAGTCCTTATTCATGGTATAACTAAAACACAAGGACTGAATTGGACAATTGCCAAAAGTTATTAACAAAGGATATTAGAGTTTGCTGTGAAAAACTTGGAATGAAGATACTTTGGAAGACAGGGGGTCACTTTTGCCAATTACCAAACCCATACCCGGTCAAACCCACAATTAACCCAGTCAAACCCACCAAAAGCCCAAACCATTTACCCTTTACCCGACCCCCAGCCCAAGTCAAATACCCCAGTCAAACTTTACTTAAAAGTTTAAACGTGTTTAATAATAATTAAAAGGGGCGGTAAACACTTACTATTCACTATCTCCCCTAATTTACCCAGATTATGAACACATAAACCCTAATTTGGGTTTTGGCTAATCACTTGATAATTGAACCCAAGTCCTTCTAGAACATCAATTTATCACATCCTAAATAAATCCCACTCACCCAAACAGCAACCCGTGACCTCCAGTGGGGCCCCCGACCTCCCCTGCTTCTCCATTTTTGGCAAACTCAGCATCTTTCAGCCCTCCAACGGTTTGGATGCAATTCCTTGCTCCCAAAGGAGTTTTTGGACGACTCAAGATCATTTTTACAACTGGCATCCAACAAACATCCACATGTGACCATGAAGACTTGAATTTCGGATTTTGACCAAGGGCAACTTAGGAAAATCAGTTAGCTAGGGTTTATTTGATTCTAGTATGTTCTGTTTAGCTGTATAAATAGGGTGCATGTACCCTATTATTGTTTGTTCCAGTTTTTTGTAAATTGTTGAAAATTATTAATGAAAATGAACATTTTTGCTTTTTCAAAATACTGAGTTCCAAGTTATTTATGTTTGGTAGTGTAAACATTTCAGATTTTATGCAATTAGTTTGAGGTTACTTAAGACTTTCAGTTTTTAAAAAAGGCATTTTCAGAAATTTCATGTTTTTAAGAATTATTGAAAAAGGGTTTTCTAAGGTATGAGAATCAGGGTTATGCTGAAGTGAAAGTGGAGGTGTAACTCGTATCTCAATCCTTATTAAGTTTTTATCAAGTTCACATAAGGTTTCAATAGGTTGGTTGTTCAAGTTCTTTCAAAGATTTTCCAAAAAATCTTTTATCATTTTTTTTCTTACTACTTACTGTAGCAAAAGCTACAAGCCACAAGCTTGTAGCCTTTGCTACTTGAAGGTTGTTCTTTGCTTGGTTTGTTTTGTTTGTGTGCAGGCTACAAGAAGCAACAAGTACTCCATCCTTTCCATTTTCCATTTTTTGAAGATATTTCAAGCTTTGGTTCTGTTGTTGAACCCCAACAAAGCTTCTCTACATACTTCATAAGTTGTTAAAAAGTTCAAAAATCCACTTGGGAAGGCATCAGCCAAGGTACAAGGGCTTGAACCCCCTTTTGAGTTTTTTTTCTGCTTTTCCTTAAGTGACTATATGATTTTGTGTTTGAGTTGTTTTAGGATAGACTTTTCTGGTTGATTATGCTGCTTAGATAGTTTCATGCATGTTTTAAGTACTTAGATTAGTTTTGTGTTAAGTTTGAATAGACTAGGTTTGCAAAAGTTCATGTTCTGTTTATAAAGGGGTGTTTGGGACTGCTTATTGAGTCAAGCATTTGACAAGTTCTTGACTTAAAAACAGCTTTAATATACTCCAATAGGGTTTAGGTTATTGTTATTGTGCTTTGTCTCAAATTTGGTAGGTTTAAAAGAAGATTGCATGCTCTTTTATTAGTTGACATAGCATAAATCAGAAAGTAGGCATTCTTGCTTGTTTTAGATTAATTCTGCCCACCAATTTGCTTGAGCTGTTAGAAAATAGGCCCATCCTAGGTTCTAGATAGGTTTTATGTGATTGGGTTTGATTTTGTGCAAGTTGTGGCCATTAGAAATTCACCTTTTTACCTAGATACACCAGTACTGTTCATCAGACCATTGTTTTGCATGTCAGCAACTGAACTTTGCTCTTTTTAGTGTTATTATTTGCTTGAGCTTGTGTTTTTTTTGCTCTTAATTGACTCCCCACACTTCCATGAGTGTGGGGGTGCCTTGGTTTCCAAAATATTCCAAGTAACAAGCAAGCTTGAAGCTCAAATACCACCAGATCCGTTTTTTAACACAAGCAGTGGGAACTCCTTTCCCACTGCTAGCTTAGCTGTTCCCACTGCCTAGCTAAAAGACAGAAAACACAAAAAGTGTCACTTTCAGCTTCTTAATTTTTTGTCTTTAGTGAGGTTAAATAGGAATTAGACTTTCATTCTTTTTCCAATATTTTTCTTTTTTAATTCTTAATTTTTCAGTTTAATTAGTTTTTACATTACTGTTCATTTTATATTTTTTGGATTATATTGCATTTTTAATTACTTTTTAATCTTTCTGTTTTTGTCTTGTAGTGTAAAAAAGTGTTATTTTTCAGATTTAAAATTTTTCATAGATTAAGAAAAGTAATTTAAGATTTTTAGTTTAAAAATTAGTCACTGTTCACTTTTTAATTATTTTTTATAATTAATTAAGTTAATTAGGGTTTAATTATTAAATAGTTTTGTCTTTTAGTGAAAAATTTTACATTTTTCAAACTTTTTCAATTTTCTATTGTTCATTAGGGTAATTTAGGATTTTTAAAATTGTTAGATTAATTTTGTCACTATTTTATTATTTTCTAGGATTATTTTAATTTAAAAATAGTTTTTAGTGTTTAAAAATAGAAAAATAGTTTTTAAAATTTAGAAAAAATAGTTTTTAGTTTTTAAATAATATAAGTTAGTTATTAGTTCAATAAATTAATATTTTGGACATTTTATTAATTATATTTAATTTTTGGGCTTTAATTAGCATTAAAAATTGAATATTTAATTAATAAAAGGTTTTAAAATATATTTGTTGGATTTTTATTCTTATTTATATTATTTAAGACTTGTTTTAATATTTTAATTAATTTTTTAGGTTTAATTTTTAATTTCGTCACGTTTTACGTATTTACGTTCGCGTTTTACGTCAACGTCGTAGTTTAATCGTAGTCGTAGCTCGTCTTTTATTTTTCTCTTCTCAACCAAAAACGTCACTAATCCAAACATTGTTATTTTATTAATTGGCACACATAATACACACCTCCTTCGAGAACGAACTTGGAATTTATTCGGTTTCGCGTTTTTCCTAAAGCGTGTAACTTAATACTTGCCACGGTTATTTGTTTTTCCTAAAACAAGTGACTAAAAACACAACTATCAGATTGTCCCTGGGAAGATCCCTCCGGTTCTGGTTGGATCATAGGACTTAACCTAACCACCCTTTTGACACCAATAACGTCATGAATTAAAGATGTTGTGGGTATTTGATCGAAACCATTAGTGCTTGAGTCTTTAGATCACATTTTAATCATATTTTCTCCCCTATCTCTAATATATAAAATCGTTTGATATTAGAGATACCAAATTTGATTAAAATATATTGCAAAAAAATAGTCTTGAAAATCTTCGAGAGAAAAATGTATCAAACTTAGCATAAATTAGGAAAGCTCCCCCTCAAAAATTGATCCAATTGAATTATCATTACGAGGATATGATCCACATTAAACTTTTGAGGATAGGAGTTGTTGAACACACAATTTTTGAAAGATTTTGAATATCATTGAAAAATATTTGAAAAAATTGTGTTCAACGCTTTTTGAAAAATCCATTCTATTTTGCGAAGTGGTTTTTCTAAAGCATAAACTTGAGTTCATAGACTTTGAATGTCTTGACGAATCCACTCAAGTGTAAGAAGATTCCTCTTCTTTTGCTGAGGGTAAGGGTACTAAATCGTACACTCCCCCGTGAATATAGATCCGGGTTGCAATCTGAAAGTGATTACAAGCCATTGTGTTGAGCTCAAATTTTTGAATTTTGTGACAAGCTCAACCCTAGATAGATTGCTCTACCCGTTGTTGGAAAAATTGTCCAAAATAGACATTTTCCTTTATTAAAAAATAGAAATGACATGTTTTGAAAAATATTTACAACTTTCATTCGAGCTTTATGTACACACCCGTGTCGTTATTGAGCGACATTTCTAAGTACGTCCATATTATCGATACTGAAAGACATGTCGAGAATAATATTTTTGGATTTTCAACGATTTTTAATATTGTATTTTTCTTTTTCATTTGTAGATGTTTGATAGATGAATCAAGCAGGCTTCTTTGCCAGAATCTCCAGTTCAGCTGGAATCAAATATCTCATACCAATTTGCCTAACTAGATACGCAAACCTGATGAGATGGCATTTATACATGATCTCATCGTTCTTTTCGGGCTTTAAATGCATAAAAATGTCATAAAATACCATATATATATGCTTGTGTTTGTTTACTTGTGTATTTTTGGTATGGATTTCGTGAAAAAGACAAAAGATCACAAGAAACAAGAAAAAACGGACACGAGAAACGAAGCCGTACAAAGAACCGGGCCCTAGATCATGATTTATCCAACATTTATCCTTGAAGACTTGAAGATGTGCAAGTTTGATCCTCAATGAATGAAGAAATGACACTTAAAACCCTTGTATATTGATAGTTACAAGTTTGGTCCCTTAAGTTTGTCAAAATTACACAAATGGTCCTTCAACTTTGAAGAAATGGCAAGTTTAGTCCCTCAACAATTCTAAATCAGCCCTTGAAATATCTCATGAAGCTAAAGATACATTGAAGACCTTTGAAGATCAACAAAGTCCAAAATCAGCCCTTGAAATATCTCAAAATGGCAAAAATAACCCTTTGAAACCCTTTTCTAAAGTTTGGTGCCAAAACTGCCAAGTTGTGAAAGTTGTATAACTAAGGAATACGTTTGTTTGGACAAATAAACTTGTTATTCACTCTTTTCCAAAACTCAAGGACCAAAACTGCCAAACCCCAAAGTTTGAATTCCTAAAAAAGCGGGTAACAATTACTGTTTGGATTTTACCATCAAGAACACAGCTTTTACCCAGGATTAAAACCAAGGAAAACAAAGGGGAAAACAAAATTGGTTATACCCACGTGTGATTCACATCACCTCAATCACATCCCACACCAAAAAATTAAATCCCACTACCAAGATGATACCCCCATCCCCACTCACAATACGACACCTGGCATTTGATCATGACCTGGCAAAATCAAAGGCCTCAAATCATTACTTGGTCACTAAGCACTCAACAAACGTCCAGGATTCACCCAAACCAGTTGGCAATACACCTAGAAGATTCTGCAAGGATAGAATAGGAAATTCAGTTGCTAGGGTTTGTGAATATTGTTAGCCAGGCATTTGCCTATAAAAGGAGACCTCAACATGTGAGAGTCCCTTTGTTCTAGTTTTAGGCTATCAATCTTTGTAATTCCTTTTTAAGTTAATAAAATTTGAATTAATGAAAATTTTGAATTCTCTTTTTGATTTGATTAAAAGTTGGTGTTAGAATAGCCTAAATCTGAGTTCCATTTGATTGTTAAGACCTTCCTTAATCTTGTGGTTAAGGCACGTCTTGGTTCATAAGGGTTTCAAGGTTCAAAAACCTTGAAATCCTAGTTTCTGATTTTTGGTTATCATTGTGTACTAACCCTTAGCCATAAGCCTTGAGCTCCTTCAAGCTTGTTGACACCAAGCCTGGAAAGAGTTCTAAGCCTTTGGTTGAGTTGTTTTCTGTTTTGTGTTGAAGACATATCATAATCAAAGCCTTGTTCTACTTTGAACATCAGCAGGCTTTGATCTTCTTCTTTGAAGTACCTTGGTCTTGTTCTAGTTGTTGAACAAGGTCCAAGGAACATAGCTGGCCCTCCTAGGATGTTGTGGAGGGCATGTATAATCTCTTGATTAAGTTTCCTCTCAAAATTTCATGTTACTGCCTGTTTTGGATTTGGTGCTTTGATTTTGTGTTCTTGTGTTTGTGCTGGTGATTTTTGAGTTTGATTTTGTTAGTTGCTACCTAGTAAGTGTTTTTTATCATTGAAATTAGTAGGTTATTAGTGAAAATCACAAGTTGCTTTGTTAAGTAGTTGATTAAGAGGTGTTTGGGTCAACTGCTTGATTTGGATTTGTGGTGTTTTGAGTTGATGTTTGTTTGTGCTATCTGCTAGAACTTGTTTATCTGATATACTTGGTTGCTTTGTTGCTCATTTTGTGGTTTGAAACACATAGATTCATAGATTGGGTATAAAATCTTGTTTACTTGGTGAATTTGACTGAAATTTAGGGGATACCTAGATCTAATCATAGACTAGGGTTAATAAGTGTTAAATCTAGGTTAACAACACCAGGGAAGTAGATTTGAGTGCCTGAAATTGGATCTAGTGTCAAATAGATCAGCAAAATAGTTTCTGCATATGCACCTTGTTCATCAGTAACTTTTTGTGCTTTGATCTTGTTGTTTACTTTGATTCAGTGTTTGTTATAAGTTGATTTGTGCTTATTCATAGTTAATATAGCTTGTGTATGCATCCTGTTGAGTTTGGTTGGCTTATTCTTGCTAAATCTGCTTATTAAGTGCATAACTGCTTATTTTCATGTCTGTGATGTATCTGGTGACTGTTTGATCATTTGTGGCTTATTGTGTGAACCAAATTTGGATTTTCTTGTTGCTATTGACTCCTTGTGGTTCATTGATCACAAGGGTGCCCTTGTTTCCAATTGAATCCAACTAAAACTCTCTAAAAAGCTCAGCCAAATAGTCAAAGCAGTGGGAACTCCTTTCCCCTGCTGGTTACCACTGCTAGTGTTAAATTGGTTTCAGCTTATCAATAAGCTAAAATAGCTTATTTTAACCAGCAACAACTTGTATTTTGTAATAGGTGCTCATTATTTGACCCATTTGTTCATACTGGAGCATTTGGTGGGTTGACTTTAGGGTTTGACTAGAAAACCAACTTCATTGACTTTTTCATAAGTGCTTATTGGCTTATTCTGGCTTATTGGTTTTGCTTATTGGAATTTTGTTGATTGTTTTGGCTTATTGAGTCCATTTGTGATCTTTTGCAAGTTGAATCAAGTCCTGAGGTGCCTTATTTCTCAAAAACGACTATTTTGTCTTTTAGTGAAATATTACTTTGCTTATTTCTGGCTTATTGAGTGTGCTTTTTCAAAATTTCTTTTTACAGATCTCATAAGCATCCCAAAAGAAGGTTTTGTGTCAAATTAGAGCTTATGGCATTGGCTTATTGCTTAATGGGATGAAAAGCCCAATAAGAATAAGTTGTTTGCTTATTAAGCTGTGATAAGCTCACATTCAGCTTTTGAGCCTAGAGTTTTGTGTTTAGAATTAAATTTTGAGTCAGATAGGGCTTTTCCAAGTCAATTGGGCCAAGTTTGACTTTTTGGGCCAAAAAGCCCATTAAGGTTGACTGTTTTTGGTTTTGGCCCATTTGAAGGCCCAATAGGGGTATTCTGGTCATTTCACTTTGATTTTCTGATTATTTAGGTTAAAATAAACTAGTTTGCAAGTTTTTAGAATTTTTTATAATTTTTAGATTTTTAATAATATTTTAATATTATTTTATTATTATTTTTCAAATTTCACATTTTCCAACTTTTTACATTTTTCTTAGCTTAAATACATTAAAATAGGAATTTAGCAACTTTTAGAATAATTTTATCACTTTTAGATTAATTTTTATAATTATTGTAAGTTTTAATAGTTTTTAAATCATTTTAAATAGTTTTTATTAGTTTAAAAAAGTTTCTAAAAATAGTTTTTAATCTTTTTAAGTCATTTTAGAGGTTTACCAATTGAAAAATCTTTATTTGGGCTTTTTGATAATTTATTTGATTTTTAGGGCTTTAATTAGCATTTAAAATTGAATATTTAATTATTTAAAAGGTTTGAAAAAGTTTTGATCATTGGTAAACTCTTAGTTTATTTATTTTGATTTTTGGTGAATTTTTGGTATTTTTAGAATTAATTTTTATCTTTGTAGTTTTTACGGTTTTACGTTTTGTCGTTGTAGTATAATTTTCACGTCTTCGTCATCTTCTTTTCTCATCCCCTTCTAAACCAATCATTAATCACAAACATTTAACAAGTTTTTCACACACATATACTCCTTGGGAAACGAACTTCATAAGGGTCATTAGTGCTTGATTTTCCTAAATCATCACTCGATACTTACCCTATTTACTCTCTTTTCCTAAAGAGTAGTAAAACACTACAATCAAAACCTCTCTTTCGAAAGAGCTTTTGTTAACAAGTCAGCTAATTGGTAATCAGTTCCAACAAAGTATAGTTCAACGATACCCCTTTCAACTTGTTCCTTAATGAATTGATATCTGACATCAATATGCTTCATGCGGGAATGATGTACTGGATTGCAGGAGATGGCTATGGCAGACTTTGAGTCACAATACATAGGTACTATATCAAAGTGGAAGCCATAATCTGTGAGTTGTGTTCTCATCCAAAGAACTTGAACACAACACGCAGATAGAGACTCATACTCCGCTTCGGCTGATGACAGTGACGTACAATCCTGCTTCTTAGAAGACCATCCCAGGAGCTTATCTTGACCTAGAAATTGTGCACCAACAGAAGTACTTTTTCGTGTATCAATACACCCAACATGATTAATGTAAAACCCGCATGCTTTTACCATGAATAGTACCCTTAAGATCGTACGTACTAGATTAAAACTTTCCTTTTATAGTACGATTACGTTTACGTGTTAGGATTTTACGTATTACGTACGTGTTAGAACACGATAAGTATTTATTACGCACGAACACGCAATAATTATTTAAACAATAATTAACACGAACATGCGATCATGAAATCATGAACGTAATTAAATCACGGGCTAATATTAATTACGTATATATATTTATTACGAACACGAATAAATATATTAAGTCACGATCGATAACTAATTAAAACACGTAAACCACGAACACGAGAACACACGAGAAGACACCAATATTTTAGACACGGAAAAACATTCGGGTTACCCCTTGTGGGCCCCATTACCACGAAATTAGGGAGGGAGGATGGGCTTAGCCCATCAATTTTTACTAAAAGGAGGTTAAGGAAAATTACACTACTCATTTTTCTTTACAGAGAATTTTTACAAAACCCTAAAAAGATTTATTCCTTCTTCCTTTGTTCCTCTTTTGGCCGCCACCCATAAAACACCATGGAAGGGTGTTCGGGTTGATTTTGATCTTGGAATTTATGCAAGAGTTCGTGTGTGTCCATCCTTGATAGATCCACGTATTCGGTATACCTTTTTTAATCCTTTTTCTTTTGTTTTGGATTTAAAAATTAAATAAGAACATGATGTTTTTAAAAACCTAATTAAAAACATAGATCTAACATGTTTATGATTATGGGGTAGATCAAAACAACGGTTTTTAGGGGTGTTTGTCTAGCCGACGCCTAAACCGAACCCCTAAGGGGTCTCGGCTTGGCACATGGACCACCATCGAGACCTCAAGGTCCCGGTTTGGTGGTGTGGGTCCCACGACAGCAGCAAACCAAAGGGAACCCCGAAGTGGTTCGGGGTACGGTGTCGATTTCATGTCCGGTTCATGGTTCTTAGTCAAGATCTGGTTCATGGTGTATGTTTAGTTTTTTTTATTTTTATGATCTTATGTTAAAATTAAATTAATAACATGACATGATTAATTTAATAACATGACTTAGGTTATTTTAATTATTAATAATCATGAAATTATTAACCTAAGTATTTTCATATTTTAGACTTATAAATTAATTAATTATTTAAAAACCATGGTTATAATTAATTAATTAACATGACTTAGGTTATATTATTAATAAATAATAATACATGTTTTAACCTAAGTATTTAACTTTATTTAATTAAAAATATGTTATACTTTAATTAAATATTTTAACCTATAGTTTAATTTAATTACATGAAATAATTATTAAACTATACATTATATCATTTGACTTAGAAAATAATCATGAAAACACTTAGGCTTATATACTTAGCTTATTTAACCAGCTTATTTCTAATTATGGAAACTTCTATTTTTAGAAACTTATTTAAATAAGGCAGCTAATCTATTTATGGAAACGTTCTATTTTTAGAAACTTATTTATTTCAGGCAGCTAATCTATTTATGGAAACTTAATTAAATAAGGCAGCAAATCTATTTATGGAAACTTTCTATTTTTAGAAACTTATCTATTTTAAGCAGTAATTCTATTTTTGGAAACTTTCTATTTTTGGAAACTTTCTATTTTTTGAAACTTTCTATTTTTGGAAACTTTCTATTATTGGAAACTTTCTATTTTTGGAAACTTTCTATTTTTTGGTAACTTTCTATTTTTGGAAACTTTCTATTTTTGGAAAGTTTCTATTTTAGGAAACCTGCTATTTTTGGAAAGTTACTTATTATTACACAGTAAGTATAATAACACATGAAATACCAGAAATACTTAATCAGAGTAAACAAAATGTAAGATAAACACAATTTAAGGCTTAAAACAGTAAAACATGATAAGAACATATAAAATAAGCTAAGACATGACATAAAAGCAGTTACGTACTAGAAAGCAGATACTTATTCATGTATGTATTTATGTAGCATTAGTGATACGGAAGTAGGATTCCTCTCAGTTCATCTTCTTCGTTCACTGGACATAAGGTACGGATTCCCGTCCTTTTAGTATGGACATTCTTTCCTTATTAGGATTCCCCGTATGTAGCCAATTGATTTCCCAGTATTTGTTTTATATGTTTTGAATTGCTTATGTTTAATTAGAATACCTAAAGCCATATACATACATGACCAGTTTCACCTAGTTATGGAGGTACCATAACCATAACATTAGAGGCACTGATGTTATGACTTCACCGCGGCGGAGTAATTGCTCGTGGCGTCCCTTCAGCTTTTGGCCATTTATTTATATTTATCATGTGGGGCGTATGGGTGCATCCTAGTTACATGTTTTTAGTCAGGATTTCATGGTGAATGTGGTGTGTGCCTTGCATCCTTCACAAGGAGCTGATCCCTCCTACCCAAAAACCAGTATATTGAATTATAGGTAGCCCCTCTAATTTTCATGATGAGGTCACCCCTCCAAGTATTCATGCACGGTGGATTTTCATGACCTATATCGGCTAATGGTAAAATATGTAAACAGTTTTCATAAGATAAACATAAGGCTTTTCAAACTATAAAAACCAGTTTTATGAACATGTTCCAGTTTTCCAGGACTTATACATTTCCGTTGCTATTAAGTCTCTATTATGTTTTAGTCACTTATACTATGTCTATATCCGTGCACTGAGCGTTTTGCTCAGCCGTTACTTTCCTTTCCATGTCCCAAAACGGCATGTACCCTAGGAAAGACTCGAGCATTTGGAGGACGTGCATAGGATGGAAGATGCTAGAGACTTCTTTTCCTTTTTGCCTTCATATATGTATGCTTGTTTAGTCTTTCATTCATTTCTTTTGCCTTATTATTTTTTGGGCTTATGTTTGGGAACCGATGTTTGATTTCGGTTATCCCTATGGTCATGTAATGTTTTATACATTTATCCTTGTATGCTTTGATGACACGCCATAATTACGCGTGACATTCCATTATCAAAATGGGGTGATACAATTATGGTATCAGAGCCAAGGCTTCGAACTGTAGGCTCTAAAACTTGACATGTGACTAGTGGGTAGTCACCAGGAGCTTCCTAAGCCAACGTTTGTTATACCACGTATTGATGTTTTCAGCGCATTGTTGTTTTAACCATGATGTTTTCAGCACCTTGAGGTTTTAACCTTGATGTTTTCATCGATATTGTTTTACTAATATTGATGGACAACCGTCATTCATATTTAGTTATGTGTCATTATGTCATGCATAATGTTCCTCGTGAACTATGGCTATGTGGACTGAACCCCAGTAGTTCATAATTAGTCACATAAAAAAATTTTCTGATAGGTTTTGACATATGAGTTTCATTTATTTATGTTTCATGTATCATTGTTGCAAGGATTATGACTAAGTAATGGTTGGTACAGGACTAGCTCTATTTAGTCGCATGTGCTTTTATCGAAACTTTTACTTTTGGGACCGACCCATAGGCGTCCCCTTGCCATGTCTTTTGTTTTGGGACCGACCCATAGGCGTCCCCTCGCACATATAAAAGGTTTTTATAAACTAACATTATGCATTCATGCATAAAATTTTTCTCATGATTTATTGGCATAAAAAAAATTATGTCCCCTCATAGTTACTATGTTTTTATGTCAAGTATGTTTTCATACTGTCATGGTTAACTTCGGTTTCATGCTGATTATGTTATACACTCCTTTATGATAGATCGTTTTATGTTCCTTCATGATGATTCCGTCTTCATGTTGATTACGTCTTACGCCTCTTTTGTTATTTATGCTTTCACGCAAGACATTGTTGGATTTCATTGAATTTTGCTTTCATGATAGTCATGGTTGGTTTTCATTGATCATGCTGTCAGGTAAATCATCGTTGAATTTTGTGTAACCACACTTTAGCGTTTCTCTATGCAACCAGAATGAGGTATATACTGGCATTGCCAGGTTATCATGATGGTTTTCCTAACCGTTTAACTGATATACTTTCTTTAGATCATGATAAATGATCGACCCCATACCGATCATTTCATTTGCATTCCACGGTACTCCACGTACCGTATTTCATGTGTATTACACGTACCTTAATCTATGTGTATTTCACTTGCAATACTTCACGAGTATTCGCTAGTCGATTCTGAATCACCTCATGCGTATTTTCAATTGCTGATATTCTACAAGATTGTTGATGCCGCTCATAACTGGGAGATGTTACTAAAGGTTGATGCTGCTGACGTTTGGAGACGCTACGAGATGCGGATGCTGTTCACAACCTGGAGATCCGACAAGACGAAGACAAAGGCGTCAGAGCAAAGCAATTGGACGAGAAGATGTTTCACCATCAACCATTGTCCCTAATTCTTAGTTACATGTCACACGTCATCCGGCTGTCATTTCGGCCATATGAGTGCAAACCGGTACCAGCCGGCCACTCAGCTGAATAGTTGCATGAATCACGGTCATGAGAATGACCGTCATGGAACTGACAGGCAGGACGATAGTAACCACTACTATGACAGAACTATCCCAGAAATCGCAACCGAGGCTCCGGTCGCGGACGTGATCAGACATACAAAGGATCAGTAGTCCAACCGATCCGCCAATTCTGGCATAATAACCTAATATTGTAGTTCTATTGTTTTACGTCTCGAGACACATGTCAAGACATCAGTCAAGACACATGTCTCACGTATACCTTTGAAGACACATGTCAAGACATCAGTCAAGACACATGTCTCACGTATACCTTTGAAGACACATGTCAAGACATCAGTCAAGACACATGTCTCACGTATACCTTTGAAGACACGTGTCAAGACATCAGTCAAGACACATGTCTCACGTATACCTCCTGAAGACACATGTCAAGACACCAGTCAAGACATATGTCATGCTTATAGTTCCAAGAAACGAGTCAAGACACATGACTCACGTCCGACTATGGAACATTTCTAAGAAATTCAGGGTACCCTCCAAGGGTATATCTATTTTGTTGTGCCATGTATTAATCAGGACATAAGAATTTCTATACCATTATCGGCCCATCAGTGAGAATTGTCACGTTGCCAATGTCACTTTCATTTCTTTCACCATGGTTCATATATTCATGACCATGAAGGACGCCTTTCGTATTCCCACGAATACGAAGGTTTTCCTTCAGCTTAATGATGAGATCCAAGCTGCTAACGCATTTCCTCGGACAGACACGAGATGAATTTTATCCTAATTATGTACTATGAACAGCACACCATGCTACGATTCATAATTATGTACAGTAATGTTCAGGCTCCTGAATACATTCAGCTTGATTTTCCATCGGGAAAATCTGTACAAAATATCTATGCTTACAAGCATGTGCGTTGTTAGCCATGGTCGCTAAAGTTTTCTAGTTGTCAGTAAGACACGACCACTTAATTCTTTTACGCATAGCCAGTTGATTATTCCAAAGTCTTCCTATACATTCCAAAAGAATCTACAAGGAGAAGGATGGTACCATGAGATTATGTGTCGACTACCGTTGACTTAAACAAATCACCATTCATGACTGTTATTCTCCTCCACGTATTGACGACATGTCCAATCAACCGTATAGTGTTAATCACTTTCCCAAGATCGAACTCAGGATCATGCTGCCAACAGTGACGAGTGAAAAAGCAGGACATGTCCGTGACTGGTATTCCTGCACGACTCGGTCATGCTAGATTTATGATTTTGATTTAGTCTCATCAATGCTCCAACAGCATTATGGACTTAATAAATTGAGTTTCCATGAACTCCTAAACAAATTCATCAGCGTTTTCATTGAGGATAACCTGATTTCCTCTAAGCCTAGAGAAGAACAGGAAGACCCTATCTGCACTATGTTGCAAATTCTATGACAAGAGAAATTCTACCCTGGAAATTTTCCAATATCAATTCTGTTTGATTACAGTAACACACTGAATCACATGGGTTTCTATGGTTAATCTTACCATGACTCAGCTTATGCGTAAAGGAGAGAACCCTACACTACATTAGGTGTTCTAGGAAATCCTACGCTAGGAAAAGTCTAGATTTAGAGACTCAGAGTTTCGCAATCTTTTATGTATCAAGTTTCTACGAAGCAAGATGCAGCTACATCCATATCTATGTACCTGACATACCAACAGGCTAAGATAGGACACCAACAAACTGGGATGTTTCATCATCTAAAATTGTGAACTAAAATGGGACAAGATATTCACGGATTTTGGTTACCAGATAAATGCAGACTCAGAAGAAGCAGGATGCTATCTGAGTTATTAAAAACAGTTTGATCAAGTCTACAGAATCCTTACATCCGCAAGGATTTCAGAACCAACAGATTGATCGGACATGTTCCAGCCAAGGCTCATCCGATCACTTGGCAATTTCTCAGTTATCGGGTCAGACAAATATTCGTAATTGTGCCCCTTATTTACTTCACGTCCTTGTCCTAATTTCACGACTTGTTTTCGCACTCGCGTTCATGACACTATTCACGTTCATGATCGTATTTTGGCTTACGATTTTACGTTCATTTTCTTCTCATTCTAGGAAGTTTGCAAGAACTTGAGAGACCGGACCCAAGTTTAGTATAACTCCCTATCCTCAGATAGACGTTTCTCGTCATATTCTATGTCTCACCCGGTAGCGTTTGGCGTTACCGCCATTATATTCTATGTTCACGATATGTTTCACATGTCATGTTCATTCCACGTTCCTCATATCATGATCAAGATATGTTACCACGTATCATGGATCATGATATGTTTACTCATACTACACTCGCCATATCTCCACGTAGCACGTTCAAAATTTTTCACGTATCACGTTTAAAATTTTTCACGTACTACGTTTCTTTATGTCTCGAGCATCGTTTCTAGTTAACAGTTAAGTCAGATTGTCTTTCATCGTAACGTTTCAGTTACCCTTGTACGTTAACTCTTATTTTTCCTCGATCGAATTTAGGGGATCTACCTTCCGTTGATAACCAAGAATTTCTTCGTATTCCAAGTCAAGGTCAGTAGGACCAAGATTTATCATTAGTGTCAAGATCTTCTGAAGGAACCATTCCAAGAGGGAGGCCACTTGGAAACGGACAAGTTCATCCGAACTTCTTAACCGTTTTTCACTTATCAATTAGATATGTCCTTTCAGGCACGTCACGTTCCATGTCCTTTCAAGACATGTCACGTTCCACGTTCCTTCTACCATGTCACATGTACGTTAATTTATCTTACATACCCTCTCAGTTTGATTCGGGTATGTTTCTCTTTCAGTTACGTTATCTATAATTCGGGGATGAATTATTCTTTTTAGGGGGGAAGAGTTGTAAAACCCGCATGCTTTTACCATGAATAGTACCCTTAAGATCGTGCGTACTATATTAAAACTTTCCTTTTATAGTACGATTACGTTTAAGTGTTAGGATTTTACGTATTACGTATGTGTTAGAACACGATAAGTATTTATTACGCACGAACACGTAATAATTATTTAAACAATAATTAATCACGAACATGCGATCATGAAATCATGAACGTAATTAAATCACGGGCTAATATTAATTACGTATATATATTCATTACGAACACGAATAAATATATTAAGTCACGATCGATAACTAATTAAAACACGTAAAACACGCACACGAGAACACACGAGAACACACCAATATTTTAGACACGGAAAAAAATTCGGGTTACCCCTTGTGGGCCCCATTACCATGAAATTAGGGAGGGAGGATGGGCTTAGCCCATCAATTTTTACTAAAAGGAGGTTAAGGAAAATTACACTACTCATTTTTCTTTACAGAGAATTTTTACAAAACCCTAAAAAGATTTCTTCCTTCTTCCTTTGTTCCTCTTTTGGCCGCCACCCATAAAACACCATGGAAGGGTGTTCGGGTTGATTTTGATCTTGGAATTTATGCAAGAGTTCGTGTGTGTTCATCCTTGATAGATCCACGTATTCGGTATACCTTTTTTAATCCTTTTTCTTTTGTTTTGGATTTAAAAATTAAATAAGCATGATGTTTTTAAAAACCTAATTAAAAACATAGATCTAACATGTTTATGATTATGGGGTAGATCAAAACAAGGGTTTTTAGGGGTGTTTGTCTAGCCGACGCCTAAACCGAACCCCTAAGGGGTCTCGGCTTGGCACATGGACCACCACCGAGACCTCAAGGTCCCGGTTTGGTGGTGTGGGTCCCACGGCAGCAGGAAACCAAAGGGAACCCCGAAGTGGTTCGGGGTACGGTGTCAATTTCATGTCCGGTTCATGGTTCTTAGTTAAGATCCGGTTCATGGTGTATGTTTAGTTTTTTTTATTTTTATGATCTTATGTTAAAATTAAATTAATAACATGACATGATTAATTTAATAACATGACTTAGGTTATTTTAATTATTAATAATCATGAAATTTTTAACCTAAGTATTTTCATATTTTAGACTTATAAATTAATTAATTATTTAAAAACCATGGTTATAATTAATTAATTAACATGACTTAGGTTATATTTTTAATAAATAATAATACATGTTTTAACCTAAGTATTTAACTTTATTTAATTAAAAATATGTTATACTTTAATTAAATATTTTAACCTATAGTTTAATTTAATTACATGAAATAATTATTAAACTATACATTATATCATATGACTTAGAAAATAATCATGAAAACACTTTGGCTTATATACTTAGCTTATTTAACCAGCTTATTTCTAATTATGGAAACTTATATTTTTAGAAACTTATTTAAGTAAGGCAGCTAATCTATTTATGGAAACGTTCTATTTTTAGAAACTTATTTATTTTAGGCAGCTAATCTATTTATGGAAACTTATTTAAATAAGGCAGCAAATCTATTTATGGAAACTTTCTATTTTTAGAAACTTATCTATTTTAAGCAGTAATTCTATTTTTGGAAACTTTCTATTTTTGGAAACTTCCTATTTTTGGAAACTTTCTATTTTTGGAAACTTTCTATTTTTAGAAACTTTCTATTTTTGGAAACTTTCTATTTTTGGAAACTTTCTATTTTTTGGTAACTTTTTATTTTTGGAAACTTTCTATTTTAGGAAACCTGCTATTTTTGGAAAGTTACTTATTATTACACAGTAAGTATAATAACACATGAAATACCAGAAATACTTAATCAGAGTAAACAGAATGTAAGATAAACACAAATTAAGGCTTAAAACAGTAAAACATGATAAGAACATATAAAATAAGCTAAGACATGACTTAAAAGCAGTTACGTACTAGCAAGCAGATACTTATTCATGTATGAATTTATGTAGCATTAGTGATACGGAAGTAGGATTCCTCTCAGTTCATCTTCTTCGTTCACTGGACATAAGGTACGGATTCCCGTCCTTTCAGTATGGACATTCTTTCCTTATTAGGATTCCTCGTATGCAGCCAACTGTTTTCCCAGTATTTGTTTTATATGTTTTGAATTGCTTATGTTTAATTAGAATACCTAAAGCCATATACATGCATGACCAGTTTCACCTAGTTATGGAGGTACCATAACCATAACATTAGAGGCACTAATGTTATGAGTTCACCACGGCGGAGTGATTGCTCGTGGCGTCCCTTCAGCTTTTGGCCATTTATTTATATTTATCATGTGGGGCGTATGGGTGCATCCTAGTTACATGTTTTCAGTCAGGATTTCATGGTGAATGTGGTGTGTGCCTTGCATCCTTCACAAGGAGCTGATCCCTCCTACCCAAAAACCAGTATATTGAATTAGAGGCAGCCCCTCTAATTTGCATGATGAGGTCACCCCTCAAAGTATTCATGTACGGTGGATTTTCATGACCTATATCGGCTAATGGTAAAATATGTAAACAGTTTTCATAAGATAAACATAAGGCTTTTCAAACTATAAAAAACAGTTTTATGAACATGTTCCAGTTTTCCAGGACTTATACATTTCCGCTGCTATTAAGTCTCTATTATGTTTTAGTCACTTATACTGTGTCTATATCCGTGCACTGAGCGTTTTGCTCAGCCGTTACTTTCCTTTCCATGTCCCAAAACGGCAGGTACCCTAGGAAAGACTCGAGCATTTGGAAGACGTGCATAGGATGGAAGCTGCTAGAGACTTCTTTTCCTTTTTGCCTTCATATACTTATGCTTGTTTAGTCTTTCATTCATTTCTTTTGCTTTATTATGTTTTGGGCTTATGTTTGGGAACCGATGTTTGATTCCGGTTATCCCTATGGTCATGTAATGTTTTATACATTTATCCTTGTATGCTTTGATGACACGCCATAATTACGCATGACATTTCATTATCAAAATGGGGTGTTACAATTAAAATCTGAATAGGCCGTTAGAAAGAAACTGGTTTCCCTCGGATACCAGAGTCCCAAATGAATGGTATTCTTGAGGTAGCGAAAGATCCGTTTAACCTCCTTGAGGTGCTTTTTAGTGGGTCGTGCTTGATATCGTACACAATAACACGTAGCATGTGATATATCTGGTCGGCTTGCTGTTAAGTACACGAGGGAGCCGATCATGGAACGATATCTCGTTTGATCTATGGCATCTCCCTCCAAATCAGCATCTAGGGATGTGGTTGATAATGGTGTCCCAACGGGGTCACATGGGGTCATACCATGCTTTTTAATTATCTCTTGACAGTACTTAGCTTGGTTAATGAAGATACCACTTGGGGATTGGTGAACTTGAATTCCTAGAAAGAATTTTAGTTCGCCCATCATTGACATTTCAAATTTGTTGTGCATTACTTTTTCAAACCATTTTGAAAGTATTGGGTTTGTAGACCCGAAAATAATGTCATCAAAATAAATCTGCACAAGCAAAATGTCATCCCCATATTTATAAGTGAACAAAGTTAGATCAATGGAACCTTTTGAGAAACCTTTGGATACCAGAAATTTCGAGAGCTCGTCGTACCACGCCCTTGGAGCTTGCTTGAGTCCATAAAGTGCTTTGCGGAGACGATACACCTTGTCAAAATAATGAGGATTTATGAATCCTTCCGGCTCCTTCAAAGGACCGTTAAGAAACGTCGTCTTTACGTCCATTTGATAAACGATGAATCCCTTATGTGCAACATAAGCAAGGAAAATCATGACCGCTTCCATACGAGCTACTGGTGCAAATGATTCTTCAAAACCAATACCCTCTTTCTGGCCATACCCTTTAGCCACTAGTCTAGATTTATTCTTTATGATCGTGTTTTCTTGATCCATCTTGTTTTTCCAGATCCATCGAAGATTTAATGGTGTTACATCGTGTGGTCTATCAACAAGTTCCCAGACTAAGTCTTTCAAATTGTTGAAGTTCATCCGTCATCGATTCAATCCAAGCGTGATCTACCAAGGCTTCTTTGATATTTTTTGGTTCAGCTGTACTCACGGCGAGTGCGAACATACAAACATCACCATCAGTTTCAAGTTGTCGTCTTGTACGAACAGACTGTGAAGGGTTTCCAATTACTTGAACCAAAGGATGATTTCGGGTCCAATGATGTGTTGAAGGATATCGTTGATAGAACGTATGCATATTTGACGGATCAACATGGCGAGTAGAAGACTCTCCAGTTTCGTGTACTGGTGTATCGAATGGGTTGATAAATTCGTCTTCGTCATTTAATGCATGATCTGCTTGATTTATGTTCTCAGGAGTAATGACAGTAGTTGTGGATGTTGTAGGAGCGGTTGTTGATGTGATATTCTGAGGAGGTAAATCTGCAGCAATCCGTGTTAAAGTAGATGAAGTTGTATCCTTTTGTTGACGATGATCGGTATCATCAATTTTATCATGAATGATAGCGGAAGACTTCGATACAACATGTTTCTCCCCCGTGAAATATTCATCATACATTGGTCCATATAACATTTCCAACTCTTCAGTTGTCGTGTTGACTGTCATATCTGCTCTTGGGACATTTCCTTGAACCAGCTTTGAACTTGACGGTTCATTGTTGTGGTCTTGAGTTTCAAGTTCCGTGCGATTGTGCACAGAAGTCTCTTGTCGTTATGGATCGGCACTTAAACTGGTTTGTTCAAGTGCCATTTCTTGTAATTCATCAAATCTGATATAAATAGTCTTGACTATCAATTTTGTTCTCTTGTTGTAAACTCTATATCCCTTAGACTGAGTTGCATATCCCACTAGAATACATGCATCACCTTTCTCTTTCATCTTATCCAAATTTTCACCATCTCGTATAATGTAACAAGTACATCCAAAAACGTGAAGGTGTTTGAGTGAAGGTTTTTGATCATGAATTATGTGATATGGTGTCTTTTCGTGTCTTGGAATAATTAAGGATCGGTTTTGTGTGTAGCATGTGGTTGACACGGCTTCGGCCCAAAAGAATAGTGGAAGTTTTGAAGCGGATAATAATGTTCGAGCAGCCTCAACTAAAGTACGGTTTCGTCTTTACACAACGCCGTTTTGTTCGGATGTTCGAGCAATAGATGTTTCATGTTCAATCCCTTCTTCTTCAAAATATTTCTTTAGAGTTGAATTCAAAAATTATGTGCCTCTATCAGTACGAACCACTTTTACTTGAGCTTGAATACCACGTTGTATCTGCTTAAGGAAGTTGATGAGAACTTCAGGTGTTTCATCCTTGTATCTCAAGAATGAGTCCATGTGTACCTTGAGTATTCATCGACAATTACCAGAATATATTTCTTCCCATCGATACTTTGAACATGCATAGGGCCACACAAATCCATATGAAGAAGATCTAACCGTCCTTTAGAGCTTGGTGTACTCTTTGTCTTGAATCTACTTCGTTTAGCTTTACAAAGCTCATAAGAAGAACAAAGATGATCTTTGATGAATTTCAAGCTTGGAAGGCCTCTCACAATATCTTTCTTGGAAAGCAAGTTGATGGTATCAAAATTGAGATGAGATAGACATTGATGCCATAACCATGCCCGAGTCGTTGAAGCTTTAGCCATGAAGCAAATTGGAGTTGTAGAAGTTGTGTCTTGAAGTGAAATTGTGTAAAGATCTGTACCCCGTGAACCAGTAAGTAAATCATTCCCATCATAATCACGAACAAAACATGTCTTCTTTCTGAAAGCAACCTCCAAATCTGCATCACAGAATCGACCAACCGAGAAAAGATTGTGATTGATCCCTTCGACGTAGTATACCCTTTTGATCGTGATATTCCCCTTGGACCAAATCTCCATATCCTAGGATCGGTGCAAATTGATCATTTTCGAATCGGACCGTACCCAGAAACTTCTCCACGAAGTTAATTAGAAGCTTGAGATTCTCGGTCATGTGCTCGGTGCACCCGGAGTCCAGTATGAAGAGAATTATTCTGATCACCTGCAGAAGAATTAGAACACGATGGAGCATTTGCTAAATTGGACTCCATGTCAGTTATGATATCTGAATCATTAGTTTCCCTAGTTGCAACACTTAAAGGCATACTAACGCTCGTTGTCAAGTTTTCGTTCCAAACCTTAGGCATCCATTTATATCCCGGAGGACATTGATTAGCAAACCACCATTTCCAAGACTTACTAGCAGACTCATATAATTCCCTAATTCTGCTTCTAGGGTTCTTAGTGGTGGAGTCTGATGCAATACTTTTCTCAAGGGGGTTGCACCAGAATGGTTCACTTTGCGTGTGGGTTTACTAGCATTAATAGGCATCGCAACTTGCTTCTTAGTTCTAGTATCTACGCCTTTGAAATTATTCATAGCACACATAGAATGATTAGCATTAACAACACATTTTCCACATTTCACACAAACAAATTTAACATTTAAATCATTCAAATCATTCAAATCGTCATTACAAGCGATTACAACGTTTTATTCTTAGAAACATTCAAATTCCTAGAGTGGTCTTCTACTTTCTTCATCTTCCCTTGATTCTTGTGTTTCCATACCTTATCATTCAGTTGAGTGCTCTTAAGCTGAGGCCGGCTAACACTAGCAGTGGGGACTACTCTTGTAGTAAAAGACACACATCTATTAGTGTTTCTAGAAGTCTGAGGCGATTGACTATCTTTATTTTGTGTAGTTTTTGTGGCCAATCTATACATCCCTGGTTTGATCACATTTGTGCTTTGTGCTTGAATAAACGTTTTGGGACGAATATGTGGTAACCTATTCTTCCCATTTGTCTTGGGGGCACACCCAAATGTAGCAAATGAAGAATTTGAGAAAGTTGAGGGTTTTCCTAAGACAGGGGGTTTAGTCGCCTTGTACGCATTGGGTTGTCTAGCAACGGGTTTCACAACTCTAGGTTCCATAATTTTCCCACCCATCTTAGCAACGAGTTTCTTCAACTCTTCTATTGCTATGTCTTTTTCTTGTAACTGAGTTTTCAAGTCCGCAATATCAAGATTTTTTTCATTTAGTAATCGACATGACTCAGATAATTTTTCTTCCAAAGGTGTATCATTTGAAAAGATGCCAACTTTGTTTTGCAAAGCAAATTCAAGTGAATGACAATGTGTGACAATCCGTCAATTTGAGGTCGTCATTTTATTCTCAAGTATTATTTAAAATCATTATTTTATTGTTAATTTATGAACTCACTCACCTTTCGGAAGAAATTGGGGTTTACGTCTTAAAGTAGCATCGACTACGTCTAAACCGGAGAGCTCTACGTTACGTGTTTATGTTTACATACTCCGTTTTTGTGACAGTTCGACATTTCGAATAATAAATTTATTCTCGTTTATCATTTTGAAATTTTAGTTTGTGTTGGTTCATAAACTCACAAATTTACGAGAAGAAATTAGGACTTAAGTGCATAATTTAACGTCTTTTACGTTTAAACCGGAAACACTAGGTTTACGTATTTACGCTTTTTGTGCTCCACTTTTGATGATACAATTTTTATTAGAATCGTTTTGTGCCGTAGATTCATAACTTATAAAAACATTTTTCGAGAATCGACCCGAGGGCACGTAAATCGAGGAAACTAGAATCGAGGAGTACCCATAAATTAGTGGAGATGAGACAAGTGGGACACTTGTCCCACCACCACCTTTGTTGTCAAAGTTATAGAAAGTATGAGACACATGTCTCATACATGAACCACCGTTGACCAAAAACCACTAAAGCCTCTAAACCACTAACTCTAGCTTCTCACACACACCTACACATTTTACATGTAAACTTTATCAATCTCTCCTCCTCACTCTCTCAATTTTCGTCCATAACCCTCCCACAATCATCATCATCATCAAAAATTTAACCTATAACATAATCTTTAATCAACATATGTTGATTGCTACATAAAAAGATGAAGATTGGAGGTGATCTTAACAACTATAAAGGAGATTCCATGGAGGATTAGGGCTGATTTTTCAATAAAGTATTCACACAATTGGTGGTCTCAAAGAGTGATCTTGCTAAGCTAAAGATTTGGTGATAAGAACCAAGCCTTGTCATCAAAATCTCAATCTTTCATCATATTGATTGGCATAGAGATCAATTTTTTTCTATCATCCTATTGTTTTGAATATGTATTCATGTATTTTCTTCAAAAATGTATATGTATATGATGATAAATGATGATCAATATATTGTGTGGGGATTTTGTGTTACTAGATTAGAATAAAAAGGTTAAAATCTACAAGTAAACATGTTAAAATCATGACTAGTTGTAAAGGCTGTATAAAATAGTAAGAACCAATATGGTCACTTGGTTAAATGGCTAAGATTATTAAATATACAGATAGTTAAATGATTTTTACATATGTGGAGAGTTGGCCACTCAATGGAATCATTAAAATGAACAAGATATGGCCAAAACACTTTTGTAGTACAAATCTGTATAGTCTGTTTTGGACGAATTATTAAAAATACTTAGAGGATGATTGAGCAGTGGCTATAAGAGTTATTTGTAGCACACATCATGTAGTTTATGCTGTTCAAATTTGAGGTTCTATCTCCTTGTAGAACTCAAGATATGGCAAAAATGATGGACTTGACTTTAGTAATCAGATTTGTTAATAAACTATATAATATAAAAAGAGCACTCAAGGTAAATACTATTATAAAATAAATATATAAAAGCCACTAACTAATAATAACTATTGTAAAATGAGTTTGTATACTAAAATAAATAAACATGATATCTTATAAAAGTAAAACTCAAATGTTTTATAAAAAGTACAAACTATATATAAGTTTTACGTCTTTTCGGCTAAAACCGAAAGATTAACGTTTTCGCCAAATAAAACTTAGACGGTCGGACCCTTCTAATGTAACATTTCTATAACTCATATACTGATATGTAAATATATTTGACAAGTAAAAACCGATAAACCCGAGCTTTATAACTTATGGACGATAATGGGCCAAAATAGCCTTATTGAACCATTAGCCCAACTAGTTTGGCTTAACATTAATGGACTTACTCATGGGCTTAACCCACTTGGGCCCAACATATGAGTATGGGCCTGGTCTTAAAAATATAAATGGACTAATAAAATGATATTGGACTCTTAATGGGCTTATTGGGCCTTAATGTGTAAATGGGCTAAAACTAGTGTAACTAGTATGATAAGCCTAACTTAACTAATACTAAACAACTAGTAATGTTGTATGTTATATTGGATTCACTATAAACACGGGTAAAAGATCCGGAAGTCGGGGAGGATGAAGGAGATGTTTAGCCATTTTAGTGAGAGAAACAAGTAAGAATAAAAGTGTGTGTTTTATTCTAGTGAGAGAAAGGTAAGACAAGAAATGATAAGCCTCACCCCTCCATGGAAGTATCGAGGGGTTTATATAGCACGAGACTTGGACTATTACATATGACAATATTAGTCCCCGCAAGTCCCGGCTATGAAACTAATGTAATTCCGTTAGTCGCACACATTTTAAGGCTAACAATCTTCCCCCAATGTGGTGACATACGGAATTACTTACAATGTTCCTAACAAATGCAAATAAAACAAAAATATGACAGTATTAAGTTTGCTTCCAATGCTGAGGATGACATCGTTGTCTTCAAGTCTTCTAGAAAAAACTTATACCCCAGTTTGAATCCTCTTTGTCTTTGCTTGTTGAGGAACCATTGTATCATGTATGAACTGGATTAACTTCCCCACCAATTCATACCACATGTCTTAAAAAGTTTTCTTCATAGACTTCTTTTTGAAGAAGCTTTTGAATCAGCTTCCCCCCAAACCAATATCCCTGTCTTGAGCAGAATCTGTAGATTGAGCAATCTTCATTCTTTGACATTTAAAGTGCACAGCGGAATTTTATAGAAGAAGAAGTAAACCCCACCAAGTAACTGCTACCTTGACATTTTTGGTCTTCATGATTATGTGTTTGGGGGAACATTGTAAGAAATCAGCAACAAATCTTCTCACGCTTGTAGAATACTTCCCCTGGAAGTTGAACTCAGTACCCCAAAGTACACATTCTTCCCCCATGATGGTGACGAACTCTCGGAAGCATCATCTGACGTGTACGGTCAAAATCGCGAGATGTTCTTGTTGAAAGTATGATGGTGACGAACACTCAGAAGCATCACTTGACGTGTATGCTCAGAATCGCGAGATGTTCTTATCAGGAGTAAGATGGTTAAGAACACTCGGAAACATCATCTGACGTGTACGCTCAGAATCGTGGGATGTTCTTGTCAAGATTATGGTGTTTAAGAACACTCGGGAGCATCAACTGACAAGTACAATCAGAATCGCGAGATGTTCATGTCTGAAGTAGAAATCTTTGTTGACATTTTGTAGCTCAAGTTGCTCGTGAGAATTGTTTGCTGATCACATGTCTACTCTTGTACTCTCTGGCTAAACTTACCAACCTTGATTCTTTCGGCTATCTGTAGTGACCACTGATGAAGTAAACCTGATATTCCAAACTTGAAATTAAAGTACAATCTCCCAAATTTGTTACTTACGCTTAGCACTTGTGTTGATTGACGAACGGTGCAGAGAAACGTCTCTTAGTACCTTATACATAAAAGAAGATAGAAGTATAAGATGTATGAAATTGTGTATAATTGAAGTTCGTTTTCTCAGTTCTTAACCAATTGAAAGTCCTAACAAGATCGGGTTTATAATCGTTTTTGGTTGGTAGGGTTATTTGGCGTTTCTATGTCTAATTGATCAATCAAGTAAAAAGTGCAAAATATTAACTACGTAACCGTAAAACAATTAGTCAATTACCAAATTTTATTCTAATAAGGACAAAAATGGAAATCTATGAAATTAAAGGGCTGAAAATGTAATTTCTTAAAACTAATGTGCTTGAAATGTAAATCAGTTAACTACAAGGACTAATTATGCAAATATAACAAACTAGTAACTAAATTGTAACAATATTGAAAACTAATTAACTGAAAATGTAAAGCTCTAAAAATACAAGGACTGAATTAGTGCAAACCCTAGATTAGTGTACAATTAGCTAATAATGAAAGCAGTCAAACACTTGAGGGACCAAAATGCAATTAAACTTGAAATATTATCAAAAATGGGCCATGATGTTCAATAAGCTCGTTTAAGCTATCTAATGGGCCAAATAAGCTCTAGTAACTTGCAAAAGACTTAAAACTTGATTTTACCTAGGCTTGTTAAAGGAATAAGTCTGAAACTTATTAAAACTCAAATAAGCAAATCCTAATAAGCCACAATTAAGGGTTTTACAATCAACCTCCACCTTTCCAACCCTAAGGTTTCCAAGGGAATGTGCCACATGATTATAACATAATTGAGCTTCTTCACAAAATGAATCAAGAGAATGAAAAGAGGTTCCAAGCTAATAAGAAAAGAATGAAAGAAATGCATGAGGAAACAAACAAGAAGTTTATGATGCTTTTAAATCAAAGATAACAAGGGGCTTTACCATCTAACACACAAACAAACCCAAGGGCAAATGTTAATGCTATTACAACAAGAAGTGGAAAGTCAACAAAGGATCCTTCACCACCCAAACCTTCTTTGGTAGAGCCTACTATGATTCCTTCTTGTGATAAGCCTTCTACATCTAGTTCACCATCCTCAAGTTCTCCCATTTCTTCCACTTTCACACCTACTCATGAAGCTACCAACAAGGAAAATCCTTCATCAACCACTCAAACATAATCAAAACCAAGTCTCCCTTATCCATCAAGATTGAGAAAGGAAAAGCTTAAGAACAAGGATGATATATAAGTCTCAAACTTTTTGAGGATGTTCAAGCAACTTAACATAAATATCTCCTTTGCGGAAGCCTTAGCCAATATGCCTAAGTTTGCTAAGATGATCAAGGACTTACTTTCTAACAAGGAGAGATTAGTGGATTTTCCTAATGCTTCCTTGAATGAAAATTGCTCCGCGGTTTTGCTTAAGAAGTTTCCTACTAAGCTTGGAGATCCGGGGAGGTTTTTGATTCCTTGCAAATTCCCGGGGGTGGAAAATTGCATGGCTTTAGCGAATTTAGGAGCAAGCATAAATCTCATGCCATTATTGGTTTGGAAGAAACTTTCACTTCCCGAGCTCACTCCTACTAAGATGACTCTTGAGTTGGCCAACCGTACTATAGCTTATCTGGTGGGAATTGCGGAGGATGTTTTTGTTGGGGTTGATAGATTTACCTTTCCCGCGGATTTTGTGGTGGTTGATTATAATATGGATCCTAGAGTGCCTTTGATTGTTGGTAGGCCATTTTTGAGAACGGGTCGAACTCTCATAGATGTGGCGGAAGGTTAACTTACAAGGCGGGTAGGAGATGAGAGAGTCGTGTTTAACATGGGAAAGTTGTCAAAGAATTCTAATGAGCCCGAAGCGGTAAAACATATTGATGTTGTGAATGAGGAGGAAACACAAGATGATATCTTTGATGAAGTTTATGATGAATACTTTTATGAAGCTTGCTCAAGTGGAGCTTATGATTTACCTCATATTGAGACCATTGCTTCCATTACTTCATCCTTGGATTTTCAAGAACCTCAAGAGATAAATTTTGGTGAAACCTCATATGACCATCCACTTCTCCATAATGATGACGATATTCATGAGGACTTTCGTGATGAACAATCTCTTCTTTGTGATTCACCAACATATGATGACTATAGTGATGATGATATTTCTACTTGTGACTCTTCATTTGTTGATGATCATACTTCCTTGGGTTTTGAGATATCACCAATCTTTGATAACCCAATCTACGTGTTCCCACCATTGAACTGTTGCCACGTGTCACAAAGCTGCTAAATGTTCATCCTTATGCTCTTCAAGAATTGGGGATTTTTGATTCATTAGGTTTGAGCTTAATTGGTTGTATCCACTGTAATCCTCTCTCAAAGACGATCAACTTTCATGTAGAAATCATGATCTGAAATTCATTGTAGCTCAAATTCGTCCCTGGGTTATTTGTTGAAGAAGAAGGCCATGTGTCTCTTTCTGGTTGGGCGAGGAGAGAGCACATGGATTATTATCCAAAGTGGATAAGTTGATTATGGAGTGTCTCATTTCTATTGTTGAAAATGTTTTTTTTTTTTTTTTTGGTATACCTAGGTTTCCGACTCGACATTGCGAGCCGACTAATCCCAGGGCGACTACCCTTTTGGATAGCCCGGAGTCGTCACGGGTGAACCTCCGTGGCCACCCCCAAGTGTACACACCTAGTGAGGTTTGAACCCTTGACCTCTTCTTTGAGAGTCAAGGACCTTACCACTAGGCCAAGTGGAAGATATTTAATTTGTTGCGGCGCAGTTATTGCAAAGGATGAGGTGGCAAGGTATGTGGCAATCCGTGTGACTATTTCTTTGCCTTCTCATTGGTCCACAAAATGGCACACGGATTGAACTTGTTTCAACTTTGGAAAATGGCAAATTTCACCCTTGTACTTTGGAAGATTCAAAATTCAAGCTTAGAACTTCATTCCTTTGGCATAATTGGTCCTTCCACTTGCATTCTTGATAAGTTTGACCCTTTGACTTGGTTGACTGAAGAGTTGACCATGTTTGACTTTCAACTTGACTTTGGCATATTTACCCTTTTAGTCCTTCAACTTTGGAGTGTTGTCAAGATAGGTCCCTTATCTTCAAAGTCTTGTCATCTTTGATCCTTCTTTGTCTTTTTCATCCAAATAAGCTTGATTTTCTTCTTGTTTGCTTGAAAATGTATCCTTCTTACCTATTTATACACAAACACAAAACATACCACATAATTCCACTTTATAGCACAAAAGTTAGGTATTTTCCTTGTGTTTTAGGGTGATTTTTTAATTAATTGATATGAGTTTTTGCTCATATCAATGTAAAACACCCCTTGAAATACCCACAACTACAGGTGAGTGTGAAACTGAGCACTACAACGTAACTCCTTAAGTGATAGTTGTCCATGTCTTCGACCATCCACCTCTTGACATTGGAAACTAGATAAATCAAGTCTCAATCATAAATGCTGAAGCGGATCATCAATCGATAGAGGGGGTGAAAAGGCTCGATGATGAATTTTTTTTTAGAACGACAATTTTTTACAACTCACACTATCTCACAAATTATATCTCACATGTCTCCACCGAGACTTGAACCCACAACCTTTAGGTTAGAGGGCCACTTACATACCGCTCGATGATGAATTGAGTAGACGCCTTCGTGATATTCCACTTCACCTTCAAATAATAAATACCAAATCTACTTCGTAATCACTTGACATTACTTTGCCCCGAATACTAGCCGTTTTGACAATTTTAGTGAATCTTAAAGGATCGTAGTGTTTGATTGTTTTTGTTTGTGTTTGTTGTGTCTGTGTTTGTTGAGTGTCGTTAACTGAAAAACCAACGATGACTAGAGAAAGAGAAAGCCATCAACGTGGTCTAGATAACTTTACTTTGAAGCCCAAAATCAATTATACACCCAACTGATGCGCGGATCGAACACATTCCTTATACATTTTTCGAGAGATTAGGGTTTCAAAACGCGGATTTTATTATATCCAAATGAGTGTGTAGTTTCCATATAACTATTATCGAACACATTCGTCATAAACCAGGCCACACATCATTCCTTATACATTTTCCTTATACATTGGGCCCATAATGCGATTCATGTCACAACACCACTGTTTTTGGGAACCAACATCAACTGCAATACTTATACCCATGAAGATAAATCCAAATACACGTGGCCTACTAAGGAACATGAAATTTTCTTAGTAACCAAATGTTAAGCCACATGAGTAGCTCAATCAGTACCTATGTGTAGTTGTGTAGTCTGTGTATCAAGTGTAAAGCAAAATCCTGGCCCAACTTAAAGTAATATGATGAAGGGTTTAAATAAGAACAACCCACAAAATTTGGTTATTACAATAAACCTAATCTCGTTCATCTATCTCTCCGCCCCATTACTTTCTGATCTCTCAACCATCAAAAGTCAACATCTTCAACTAAATCTCAGCCTACCCATCTCATCTCTATCTCTATCGAGACTTCTAAATCCCATAAAAACATCGCCTCCAAAATTACGATATCACACCAGATCTCATCAAATAATCATGCCAATTAAATTGTGCATATAATCCACCCATACCTCTTTAACCCGAGACCATCTTCAGTTAAATCACCATCAATCATTATCATGAACATTTAAAAACGGTTCATGAACATAATCCTCATTAACATTTAATACATCTAACCCAGCCATGATGCTTCTCTATCGTATATGCTGATTGAATATGCAAACACAGTCTCGGCTTCAAGATCATGCTAAAGGTCTCGGGTAGGTATTGAATTGATCATGCATGTGATTAATTCAATTCGATTTAATGTTCTTGATCAGTGATGGGTATAATAAACTTGTGAATCTTTATAGATTTGAGAACAAGTTTAAATATCTGAGATCATTGTTTTGATTTTATTTAGAGCCTAGGTGATGATGATGGTTGAGATTAAAGTTAAAACAGATTTTCAAATTAACTGTTCTTGAACTTCAATCTCGTAATGTTTTCTGAGTCATCGTACCAAACATCCATCGCAATATTTTTCAGAAAAAGTGATCGTACTGTTTTCAGAAAGTCATCACAATATTTTGGTGAGTCATCGCAATGTATAGAATTACCATCGCAATATATATCAAATATCTCCATCGCAGTGAGTCAACCATGTCATCGCAATATTTCAAAAACCCCATCGCAATGCCATCTGAAACCACCCATCGCAATGAGTGAACCTCACCCATCGTAATGAGTCGAAACATCCATCGCAACAAGTGAACCTTACCCATCGAAATGATATGATGGTATCCATCAGAATGAGACCCATCCGAATGAGGCCTATCAGAATGAGACCCATCGGAGTGAGACCCATCGTAATGAGACCCATCGGAATACCATCGTAGTATTCGATCGCAAGTAGAAACCTAAGGTTTTTGCGATCGCAATACACGATCATAAGGAGACCCATCTAAATAAGCCATCTGAGTAGGGTTATACAACCGAAAATATTGGATCTTGCCATATTTGTTATTTTTGTCCTTTTCCCCAATAAATGATCAGTTAAGTATTATGGGACAAAAACAAAAAAAAGGTAGAAAATGGACAAAGGATACTGATGAAACCAAGAACAGGTTTTATATAAAATAAGTAGTGGATAAAGATTGACTTGTAATTGATTAAGAAAAAAAAGGTAAAAAAGAGGCAAGATTTCATCAGATATATAAAAAATTGAACGAGAATAGTACCAGCGAAGAATCAAGCACGAACTCGAACACAAATACAAACATAACCACGAATCAAAAACACGAAACACCCCCGGTTAGCTCTGATGCCAATTGTTATATTGGATTCACTATAAACACGGGTAAAAGATCTGGAGGTCGGGGAGGATGAAGGAGATGTTTAGCCATTTTAGTGAGAGAAACAAGTAAGAATAAAAGTGTATGTTTTATTCTAGTGAGAGAAAGGTAAGACAAGAAATGATAAGCCTCACCCCTCTATGGAAGTATGGAGGGGTTTATATAGCACGGGACTTGGACTATTACATATGACAATATTAGTCCCTGCAAGTCCCGGCTATGAAACTAATGTAATTCTGTTAGTCGCACACATTTTAAGGCTAACATTGTATAAGGAAGTAAAACCCCACATGATCATCATGTTATGACATCATTACATATACATAACAACTTTTATAAAGTTATTTGACGATAGTCTAAGACCGAGTATTATTTGTTTAGGTTTCCCGTGATCGAGGCACATACCGTACATCCTAATTGCCGATAACCCGCCTTTCCCAGCCAAAGTGAGTTCATAGCCTCGCACTCTTTTAAATGTTTTGTGAAATGTTTTATAAACCTGCGAGGGAGATAACATGCTAGTTTTAATAAAGATAGAACACAAGTGTTCTCGATTGTATGCTTATTGATATGGACCCGATTGATTGTATGACCCAAAATGAATGGATTGAAATGGATTATTAAAAGTTAGGTTATGTCACTATAAGTCCCATTAGCATGAATTGTGAATTACTGGGAGTGGTGGACGCTTATGCATATAATAGTACTATTTGGGGAAGATCACCCCAGTTCGCGCCTTGACGGTTGATCCCCGTTGTGCCACATTGATTGGTAAGCGAATTTATGTATGAGAGGGATATATTGAGCGTGATTATTGTGACGACACGCTGTTTTAAATGGGCAAATGAAATTTGGGCTAGCTACCCGATATATTTTATAGAAAGGGAACAATGTCATGCGGCTTATAATAATCTGATAATAATAATGATAATGGTAATACTGAGGCTGCGGTCTCAGGACTAACGTATGATATGTGATTTGAATTATAATATATTGCCTGACTAGCAATATGGAGTCTTATTTATGATTATACCCGTGTTCTGGTTTTACATAACTGTTCTATATAACGGTTTTTATTATTTTATAAACAATGTTATAAAACGTATTGAATGGGGTTGTTACGACAATGATTCGTATAAAATATTTTTGGCCTAAGTTATGATCTACGACAATGATTCGTATCAAATGCTTAAGGCCTATGTTATGATTTACGACAATGATTCGTATAAAATGTTTTTGGCCTATGTTATGGTCTATGACAAAGAATTGTACAAAAAATGTTTTCGGTAATGATTATATACCGGTTTTATGATTAATGGTTATTATTAAACTCTATGGACTCGCTCAGCGTTTCGCTGACTTTTAACATGTTTTATCTCAGGTACTTGAAGGTAATTCTCGGGAAGACGACAAGAATTTATGGCCCGCATTTAAATAAAAATTTCCATTCAAATGTTTTGTAAATTTGTAAGATATACTTTGACCTGAGGACCTATGTAATTTGATATTTATGAATGGAAAATGCTTTGTTATTAAACGACGTGACTTTTAAGCGTTGTCTATGATTTTAGTAATGTGTTATCCCGTAACGCCAACGACTCTTCCGCTGATTTGAAATGTGAAATATTTGGGGGTGTTACAGTTTGGTATCAGAGCTCTCGTTATAGAGAACGAAAGATTTTTAAAACCGAGGTTTTGAATAAAACATTTCAAAAACCTTTTAACTATAAATATTTTTATATAAATATTTTGAGTAAAATGTTTAAAAATCTTTTGACTATAACGGTGCCGAAGAATTCCCGAGTTACCGACAAGGCCAGACTGAGAAGTGTTATTTTAATATATATATAACTTGGATTATATATATGTTGTAATTTGATTACATGATTGTTTGATGATTATTTTAATACTTATACGAGGTATTTATACGACGTAGATTGTCACAAGGAACCCTAACTCCCCTAGCAAATCAATCGAAGCTATTTCTGTAGGAATTCTAGCTATTCCAGATCTAAACCAAGTTGTGGATATTTATGATCCTAACAAAATGGTTGATATTTGTAGAAATGTTGATATTAGTTGATTATGATATTGAGGAAGAATTGGCGAGATTAAAATATGATATCGATGGCATGACGATCTTTCCTTATAGAGTGGAGCTTGACAAAACCTTACCACCTAGAATGGTGTCATCTGAGTCGGTGTCACCCAATTCTTAAATTTGAAATCGAGAAGGTAAATGTTGCACTTGAGGTTGTTATTAGAACCTTTACCCAAAAGCCTCATGCCACTTGTACCTTTCCGAGAAGTCTAATTGAATGTGTGGGCCATTCCATACTAGTGACTCATTTGATACTATCGTTGTAAGAGCTATAGGATTGGAAATTAAGATTTGTTTATATCGAGCTTTTATTGCCATTTCAAGGTCTAAGAATAAGGTTGTAAGTAATGGAGAATGAGGTAGGATGTCGCATTGAGTATAAGTTGGTTGAAACTTGAATAAAGTCAAATTTAACTCGTATGGAATATGAGATTGTTAAGAGGAAGTCGTTAAGTCATGTGGTTGAATTTTAAGGTTTTAAATGATTGCTGGTTCGTGTTAAGGTTTGTTCCTAGGCCATTGTCCAATGACGAGGATGCCCAGTGTCCAAGAAATAAATTGAAGAAATCTTATTCTGAATTGGGACCGATGGATCTTCCAGGACAGGTGGAACACCTAATGACTCTTGTAGATTAGTATTCATTGTGGTATCTTTTAAAATCCCTAACTTAACTAAGACATCAGTTGGTAGGATGGGTCCTTGGAATTGTATGACATGGCGACACGTAATGTGTTACGGTACAAATTTTGACTTGTTTGTGATTAATGAAAAGACTACCTTTGATTGCTAAATCCTACATGTATGGATGTTATCTATCCTTTCTTGGTTCTTCTAACTATTCTGTTAGTGATGCAACCATCGAACGAATACTCATCTCGATTTAAGTTGCGTTGTAGATTATTCTCTTTGTATTCCTGAGTACCATCGAGGTCAAGAAACTCATGATTAATTAGCTAAGCTCATTTCCTATCATATTGTAGTTACGTCTTGGTGAACAACTTTTCATCACTCTTTTGCAGATCACTCATTATTTTTATAAGTTAAAACAGTATCCCTTGAGAAAAAAATTGAATTTTTATCACCATATGATTATTTAAAGTGAGACTTATAAATAATCGTTATCGAAATCAAGTTGTTTATGAAACACCTTGGAAAACTTAATTGCTTCCATAAAGAAGAACATCTTTGTAAATTCATTTTGATTCTTATTCTAGAATTAAGAATGAAAATAATTTTATTTTAAACATGATGACAAAGTTTTGGCGAACTGAGTATTGCATCGTTAATCCTAAAAGTGTATATAGTTGCGCGTACGTAAAATTTGGAAGGGACCATGCAAGGCTGATTAGTAGTCACCATGAAATTGTTAATAAACATTACGTTTTTCTTTGTAATTATGAAAGATTGAATTTTTATGAGATCTGCAAGAAGTGCAAAATAGGGACATATTGTTAGGGACACCTACATATGTGCCCGTACCATTTATTTTTCCGAAGATTTACTCATCGGTGGAAATTGTCTTATTTGACAGTTGACCTCCCCTTCTTGCCCAATTCTCTCATGGTGAGATTCTTTGGAAAATTTTCTAATTACCGAGTGTTGATACCCGACTAGGTGTATCGACGTTCCTATCATTTCTTTTGACTAGATTCCATTTGAATGACATGGGTAACGATCCGAGGTTCTTTCGAATGCGTACTTAAATCATGAAAACATGGGATATATTCATATTCGTTAATGTTTTCGTCTTTATCTGATTTGAAATTCTCTCGCGTAAATTATGCGTTGACCTTACTCTTTTAATGGTAGCTATGTCTCCAGATATCCTTGATTTGTGAAGGATTAAGAGTCATTCTTAGTCTTTTGAGAAGTTCACATCTTATCAACGTTAATGAAACTGGAAAGTTGGTAGTCCCAATAGAATGGATTGATTGATTATGACATAGTGTCATTGTCTTAATTGATGGGAACTCGAGTAGAATTCCCCTAAAAGATAAGATGTTGATCATCAAAGGTGATCTAAGTAATTCACGATGGGTGACCATATCCTACATTTACGCTTGAAATTATACCGTGAATGGTTATGAACTAGTCATAGATCTTGTAATCTAGAAAGAACCTAAAGTGAATTTATTAAAATATGTTTCTGTTATCTAAGACTTTCTTAGGTACTTGCTGATGAATTACTTAGACTTTCGCCATTAAGGCAAGTTGAATTTGGTATTGATTATATTCCCGGTGCCGCACCTATGGCATGTACACTATATGTCAGCACCATCTGAATCAAAAGAGTTACCATGCAACTGAGAGAGTTGTCGGAAAAAGATTTTATTCTACCGAGCTCGTCATCATGAAGAGCTATGGTGCTATCATTCCTTATATTTATTGATTACCGTGAGCTGAATAAATTGACGATCAAAATTTATATCCATTACCCAAGATGAAAGATTTGTTCGATCATTTACAAGGTTCTAGCGTATATTAAAAAATTTGATCTACGGCATGGTTATCATCAAATTCGTGTCCTCAGAGAAGATTATCTATTCCAATCACTACATCCAAAACTCGTAATGAACATTATGAGTTTCATGTGATGTCGTTTGGATTGACCAATGCACATGTAGCATTCATAAATTCGGTGAATCACGTGTGTAGGCTGTAATTTGATAAATTCATGCTTGTGATCATTAAGGACCATCTGTTTGTTTCTAAGAATAAGAAGGAGTTAGTAATCATTTGTAGACTTCCCTGAGTTGGCCGAGCAGTGAAAACCTGTACCTTGAGTATTTATCATGTGATTTAAGGCTTGATCTCTTACATTATTTGACCGTGTGATTAATGGTAGTGGAAGCTATATTGACTCTTCAAAGATCGGAGCCATTAAGGCTTTGGGTTATACCGAAAAGGAAGTGTGAAGATGTTTTGACATATATTTATCGAAAGATTATTATGGAATTATTCCCTTATACCCAGATCATTTAACTAAACTCCCTTAGGAGTAGATGTTTGTGTATACCTCAAGACAAAGTAGGAGGAATTGAGGAAACCATATAACCCATGACTTGGAATTTGGAACGGCAGTTTTTTCTCTTCAACTAAGAAAATTTTGACCAAAGTTTAAACAAAGATTTTTCCGAACATTTACGGATCTTGTTAATTATTTTCGATAAATCAACGAAGATCGTGTTAACTAAATTCAAATTTATTTTGAACATTTTTCTATAGATGGACGAGCTGAGAAATTTAAAAAAAAAAATTTACGTTTACATTTCATAAATTAAATATTTATTATTTAATTACTTGTAATATTTATCGACGTTCTAAACGTCGGACTGGGCAAAACTAGTAAAGATAATAGTTGAGACGAAACTAAAACTTAGAAAATATGAAGAAAGAATTTCTGAGTGATTATGGTCATTATATTTATTTCATCAGGGAAGGTGAATGTAGCTGCTAACGCATTATGTAGAAAGAATAAAGAACCAACTAGGATTTGTTCCTTAGTAATGACCGTGCAGAATAATTTGCCTGAGCAATTTAGAAATATCAGATGCTTGTAAGAAGGATAATATAGATGATGAAGGGTTTCACGGCTAATGAGAACCACTAGAGATAGGAGTCGATGGCGTTAAGTGTTTAAAAGGTCGTTTGTGGTTGCCTAAATATGGAGGATTTCGAGATTTATTCATGTTGTAATCTCATAAATTTAAGTATTCTATTCATGCCATTTCTGATAAAATGTATCTTTATCTGAAGAAGTTGTACAGATGGCCAAATATGAAAGCCAACATCGCCACATACGTTAGTAAATATCTAACTTTTGCGAAGGTCAAGGCTGAACACCAAAATCCACCAGAATTACTTCTACAGCTTATTATTCCTGTTTGGAAGTCAGATAGAATCACCATGGATTTTATCATAAATCTCCCAAGGTCATCATCTGGATTTGATTCGATTTGGGTCATCGTCTACAGACTGACCAAATTTGCTCATATCATTCTAGTTAATGATAATTTCTCGATGGAGAAGTTGGCTCATTTGTATTTAAAGGAATTGTGAAAGCATGGTGTGCCTGTATCGAGCATCTCTATCAGGATCCTCGCTTCGCATCAAATTATCATTCCAGTTAATGATAAATTCTCGATGGAGAAGTTGGCTCGTTTGTATTTAAAGGAATTGTGAAAGCATGGTGTGCCTTTATCGATCATCTCTATCAGGATTCCTTCAGAGGTCATTAGGAACAAATCTTGATATGAGTACTGCTTACCACCCCCAATCAGAGGGACAAGGTGAAGGAACGATACAGACACTAGAAGGCTTGTTTTATGCTGGTATGATTGACCTTTGGTAATGAACAGGATACACACTTTCCTTTGGATAGGTTATCATTGATAATTATCGCTTTAGGATTGAGACCGAACCTTGCGAGGATCTATATAAAGAAACGTTTAAGAGCTTCTGTAGGTAGGAGTTAGGATGAAGATACGCGACATACACCCATTGTGAGTTGGACATGTCTTTTAGGTTTAAGGTTGCCTATGATGACAAACATAACCCTAAAAAATACACCCATTGTGAGATGTAGATCTTGAAGTGCAGGATGGGTAGCGAAGTTATGCCAAAAAATTTCACCATGGAAAAGTGAATTGATGATCTGAAAGATCATGGGAAAATAAGTCCCCGTTGTATGGGACCATTGAGATAATGTGAAGATTTGGACCGAGAAGCATATAAGCTGGATCTACCCTAGAACTTCAAGGGATGCATGAATTATGTTCCATATATTGAACCTAATAAAATTTCTATCAAGTGAAAATCTGATTACTTCTTAATGAAGTTTGGGTCGGCGAAAAGTTGCATTTCCTCAAAAACCCGTGGACATCATGGAGAGAGAAAGTAAGTCAACTTAAGCACGATCGTATTCCCATTGGTATGTTGATGAAACTCGTGTATTGTAATGAATTACACTTGAGATAAAATACCGAATGTGGAGGAAATACCCACATGACTTTAACTCTATAAGAAGCGAGTAGTAAGATGAATTGATCTTTGAGGACAAAGATCCTCTTTAGGGGTAACTGCTGTGACAATCCGTTAATTTGAGGTCGTCATTTTATTCTCAAGTATTATTCAAAATCATTATTTTATTTTTAATTTATGAACTCACTCACCTTTGGGAAGAAATTGGGGTTTACGTCTTAAAGTAGCATCGACTACGTGTAAACCGGAGAGCTCTACGTTACGTGTTTACGTTTACATACTCCGTTTGTGACAGTCTGACATTTCGAATAATAAATTTATTCTCGTTTATTATTTTGAAATTTTAGTTTGTGTTGGTTCATAAACTCACAAATTTACGAGAAGAAATTAGGACTTAAGTGCATAATTTAGCGTCTTTTACGTTTAAACCGGAAACCCTAGGTTTACGTATTTACGCTTTTGTGCTCTATTTTTGATGATACAATTTTTATTAGAATCGTTTTGTGCCGTAGATTCATAATTTATAAAAACGTTTTTCGAGAATTGACCCGAGGGCACGTAAATCGAGGAAACTAGAATCGAGGAGTACCCGTAAATTAGTGGAGATGAGACAAGTGGGACACTTGTCCCACCACCACCTTTGTTGTCAAAGTTATAGCAAGTATGAGACACATGTCTCATACATGCACCACCCTTGACCAAAAACAACTAAAGCCTCTAAACCACTAACTCTAGCTTCTCACACACACATACACATTTTGCATGTAAACTTTATCAATCTCTCCTCCTCTCTCTCTCTCTCTCAATTTTCGTCCATAACCCTCCCACAATTATCATCATCATTAAAAATTTAACCTATAACATAATCTTTAATCAACATATGTTGATTGCTACATAAAAAGATGAAGATTGGAGGTAATCTTAGCAATTATAAAGGAGATTCCATGGAGGATTAGGGTTGATTTTTCAAGAAAGTATTCACACAATTGGTGGTCTCAAAGAGTGATCTTGCTAAGCTAAAGATTTGGTGACAAGAACCAAGCCTTGTTCATTAAAATCTCAATCTTTCATCATATTGATTGGTATGGAGATCAATTTCTTTCTATCATTCTATTGTTTTGAATATGTATTCATGTATTTTCTTCAAAATATATATGTATATGATGATAAATGATGATCAATATATTATGTGGGGATTTTGTGTTACTAGATTAGAATAAAAAGGTTAAAATCTACAAGTAAACAAGTTAAAATCATGACTAGTTGTAAAGGCTGTATAAAACAGTAAGAACCAATATGGTCAAATGGTTAAATGTCTAAGATTAGTAAATATACAGATAGATAATTGATTTTTACATATGTGGAGAGTTGGCCATTGATGAGACTACTTTTATACATGGTCTCATCGTCCAAAACGAGCTTTAAATGCATAAAATATCATGAAAATACCCAAATATATGCTTGTGTTTGTTACTTGTGTATTTTAGGTACGGATATTGAGGAAATGACAAAGAATCACAAGGATCATGCAAACACGAACACGGGAAACGAAGCCGCACAATAAACCAAGCCCAAGTGATGATTTTCCTAGAATAAACCTTGAAGATTTGAAGATTATGCAAGAAGGGTCCTCCAATATTAAAGAGTTGACACTTTAAACCCTTGTATATTCATAATTACAAGATTGGTCCTTAAAGTTTGTCAAAATTACAAAAAGGACCCTTAACTTTGAAGAATTAGCAAAAATGGTCCCTCATAAATCATGACTTGTCAATTTCAGTCCTCCAAGAAGTCAACCATACAAGTCAAGACCATTATCTATGAAGAAAATGCCAAATCAGCCCTTCAAGAATCAACAAATGGCAAGAAATACCCCTGAAAATACTTTAGAAAAGTATTTGGGGCAAAAGTATGAAAAATGAAACTTTGCTAACAAAGGAAAACGGATTTTTGCATGTTTTAACCAAAGTGAAAGGCAAAAGAAAGAGTGAGGACTAAACCTGGCAGACAAGAGAAGATACCTTAACCACTCTCCATCATACACGTGCCCCACTCACCCTATCCCACCAATCAAAATCCACCTTTTGGCCACCTCATTTCCCACTCACAATAGATTTAAACTAATCAGTGATTAGTTTATTAAAAGGGCGCCTAACATGTTTTTAAATCCTAAACCGGATCAAAACATGTACTATTCACATTATGAACACATTTGGGTTTTCTTAATTGTGTTGTAATTAGGCCACCAAATTATCTAGATTAGTGATTGAGGTTTCCTTAATCACAACCCAACCTTAAAAATGGACACCTCATCATCTCACAACCCCACACAAGATTCCCCTACACACGTTTTTTTGGATACTGCCAAGACTTGCCAGAAAATCAACAAACCTTGTTTAGCTTTGTTTATAAGCTTCATTCTTGTCCTTTGGATGCAATTACAACTTTCCAACTCATACAAATAGCCAAAAATCTGTCACATGTTCAAGATAGTTCAAAATCGTCAAGGGCATTTGTGGAACTTCATTAGCTAGGGTTTTCAGCTTTCCTTTATGTTTCTAGAATCATTGTAGCACTATATAAGGCACCCTTATTCATAGCTTAGTTCTTGTTCTCATTTTTACTTTGTCAAGCCTTGTAAAGCCATTTTCTGAAATTTAATAGATTGTGGTATTGTGTTGTGATTGAAAACTAAGTTCCATTGATTATTATTGTGTTAAGTAGTTGTATTGTCATGTTTTTGTACTTGAACAAAACCTTGAACAAGTCCAAGATAGCCTATAAGCCTGTGAGTCCCTTTGTTCTTGCTTGGGTCAAGAATTTGGCATGTGCTTTGGTGAGGATTGTTCATTGAGGTGTTTCTTTAAGTGACATAAGTCACAAATCAACTAGCTTGAGCAATATTGGAGGTTGGTTATACGTTTTTATAACAAAAATCAGTCAAGTGGTTTGCTAAGTGCTTTTGGTTCAACAGCTTGTAGATTGAACTTAAGGGTGATCATAGCCTCCTAATCTTGGTTGATTAAGGGGTGGTGAGGCCTTAAGGAAAGGTACAAGGCTTGTGAGAGCCTAAGTGTTGCAAAGACTTGGTCTTTTGTCACCTTATTTACTCTATTTGTGTTAATCTAAGTTCAAGCCTTTGGCTAGGGCTTGTTTGTTGTTCTTAGCAGGGGGAAGCTGGTGCTTGTTCTTGCTAGCACCTCAGCTCATTGATTCCAAGGTGTGGATGTACATCTTGGAGGTTTGTATTCTCAATTTTCATCTTTCTGATTAAGTTTTGGTATTTTATGTGATTTTAGCCACTGCTAGTTATATTTTGTGTTCAGCTTATTAATTATCATTTTAGCTTATTCCAATGTGCAACAACTTATTTTTTGTAATAGGTCTTAATATTTTGAGCTTATAAGTGATTCTGGAAGTTTACAGCTTTTGGTTTTAAGTTTTTGCTAGAAAATGACTATTTTGTCTTTTCCAAAATCAGCTTATTGCTTATTTCAGCTTATTAAGTGTGCTTATTGGAAATCTTTTTGTTGATTAAGCTTAGTTAAGCCATTTGTGACTTATTGCAACTTGAATTAGCTCTTGAAATAGTCTAGAACTCAAAAACGACTATTTTGTCGTTTTGTGAAGAGGGCTTTGGCTTATTTCAGGCTTATTCCTTGAGCTTATTTCAAGTTTCTTTTTGCAAATAGCTTAATTAGGTCAAGAGAAGGACGTGGGTAAAATCTTAGCTTATGGCATCAGCTTATAGCTTAATGGGCCAAAAAGCCCATTAAGAATAAGCTGTTTTGAAATAAGCTAGCTTAAGCTCATTTTCAGCTTTTGGGCCTTTGGAGAATTGTGTTTAGAATCAAATTTTAAGCTTGACTGGAGCTTTTGGGCCAATTCTGAGGACTTTTTCTTATTGGGCCCAATATTAAGCCTATTAAGGATCTGTTTGGGTATTTGGCCCATTTGTAGGCCCAATAGAGGCATTTTTGGTATTTCAACTTCATTTACTGTTTAATTAGGATAAAATAAACTACTTTGCAACTTTTTAGAATTTTTATAAATTTTGGATTTTTAATATTATTTTATTATTATTTTATTATTATTTTATTATTAAAAATTAAAATTTAGATTTTTCAACTTTTTATATTTTTCTTAGTTCAAATACATTAATTTAGGAATTTTAAAATTTTTAGAATATTTTTATTGTCATTAGATTAATTTTATAATTATTTTAAGTTTAAATAGTTTTTAATTGTTTTTAAATAGTTTTTATTAATTTTAAAAATTTTCAAAAATTGTTTTAAATTAAGTTAAGTCATTTTAGAGGTTTACAATTGAAAAAATCTCATTTTGGGCTTTTAGTTAATTAAATTGATTTTTTGGGCTTTAATTAGCATTAAAAAATTATTATTTAATTAAATAAAAGGTTTGAGTGATTTTAGATTTTTTGTAAACTCTAATTACATTATTTAGGATTTATAGAAATTTTCTAGGAATTTTTAGGGTAAATTTTTAATTTTGTCACTTTTTTACGGTTTTACGCGTACGACTTATCGTCTTAGTTTTAATCATAATCGTAACCGTCATTCTCTTCTATACTAATTTCTATTTTCTTTTCTCGATCAATATAATCACAAAGTTAATCATCTCTTAACACACACACCAAGCCTCCTTGAGAACGATCCCCACTTTGGGTCATTACTTGTGGTTTTCCTAAACTACTTGTGTAATTACCCTAATTACGTTCTTCTTCCTAAAAGACGTATTTTATTCAAACATCGGCCACTCAATGGAATCATTAAAATGAGCAAGATATGGCCAAAACACTTTTGTAGTACAAATCTGTATAGTCTGTTTTGGACAAATTATTAAAAATACTTAAAGGATGATTGAGCAATTGCTATAATAAGAGTTATTTGTAGCACACATCATGTAGTTTATGTTGTTCAAATTTGAGGTTCTATCTCCTTATAAAACTCAAGATATGGAAAAAATGGTGGACTTGACTTTAGTAATCAGATTTGTTAATAAACTATATAATATAAAAAGAGCACTCAAGGTAAATACTATTATAAAATAAGTATATAAAAGCCAAAAACTAATAATAACTATTATAAAATAAGTTTGTATACTAAAATAAATAAACATGATATCTTATAAAAGTAAAACTCAAATGTTTTATAAAACTACAAACTATATATAAGTTTTACCTCTTTTCGGCTAAAACCGAAAGATTAACGTTTTCGCCAAATAAAACTTAGACAGTCGGACCCGTCTAATGTAATATTTTTATAACTCATATACTGATATGTAAACACATTTGACAAGTAAAAATCGATAAACCCGAGCTTTATAACTTATGGACCATAATGGGCCAAAGTAGCCTTATTGGACCATTAGCCCAACTAGTTTGGCTTAACACTAATGGACTTACTCATGGGCTTAACCCACTTGGGCCCAACATATGAGTATGAGCCTGGTCTTAAAAAGATAAATGGACTAATAAAATGATATTGGACTCTTAATGGGCTTATTGGGCCTTAATGTGTAAATGGGCTAAAACTAGTGTAACTAGTATGATAAGCCTAAGTTAACTAATACTAAACAACTAGTAATGTTGTATAAGGAAGTAAAACCCCACATGATCATCATGTTATGACATCATTACATATACATAACAACTTTTATAAAGTTATTTGACGATAGTCTAAGACCGAGTATTATTTGTTTAGGTTTCCCGTGATCGAGGCACGTACCGTACATCCTAATTGCCGATAACCTGCCTTTTCCAGCCAAAGTGAGTTCATAGCCTCACACTCTTTTAAATGTTTTGTGAAATGTTTTATAAACCTGCGAGGGAGATAACATGCTAGTTTTAATAAAGATAGAACACAAGTGGTCTCGATTGTATGCTTATTGATATGGACCCGATTGATTGTATGACCAAAATGAATGGATTATTAAAAGTTAGGTTATGTCACTATAAGTCCCACTAGCATGAATTGTGAACTACCGGGAGTGGTAGACGCTTATGCATATAATAGTACTATTTGGGGAAGATCACCCCCTTGACGGTTCATCCCCGTCGTGCCATATTGATTGGTAAGCGAATTTATGTATGCGAGGGATATTGTTGTCCCTGATAATATGATGATAGATTAAAGAAATGAGATGAAAAAGATATGAATTTTAGAGAGAGAAAGTAGTTAGAGAAAGTAGAGAAAGAGATGATTAACTTGGGAAATTAGATTAAGAAATAATGAGATCATCCACCCTCCTAACATGCTAGGAGGGTGCTTATATAGTCCACCCATATGCGAGCTCTCTAATGAACTATATTGTTTTGGGTCGGGCTTGAATAAATGCTTAGTACCTTGAAAGAGGCATTTTAAGCTAACCATCAAGCCCGTAATGTCACGACTATTTTAACTAACTATTACAACGTTCTAATAAATATTACAATATAAACCTATGACCGAACATTCTTGTTTGACTCAATATTTTGAGGCTAACAATCTCCCCCGATGTGAGGTCATTCCTTTTAGAAATTTGGAGTTCAATGGAGGTAATGAATTTCGTCATAAATGAGTCGTGAACGTGTAATAGTAGTCTTGTTCCTTCATTCTGTGATCTTTGAGCCTTTGTCGTTGTCTTTCGACTTTGTCTTTAAGCTTGAGATCTTCAAATTTTCCTTGACTTGTCTTTGGCATCTTGCGATCTTGTGTCTTTAGCCATATACTCATACTTTGCAAAGTCTTAAAAGCTTGCTAACAATCTCCTTTAAATAGAGGTCATTCCTCTACTTAATTGTTAAGGAAGATTTTAATCATTAGAGTTGTGGAAGTCTTTAGCTTTCTTAATTGTTGAATGTCTTTGGTCATGAGTATGTGGTTTTGAATCTTTGACTTTGCTGAGTACACCGTAACGCCACCTTCTCGAGACAAAACATAGACACGGACTGAATGGCTTTGACATTCGTCCTAAATCGGTAGTGTTTTACCTCCGGTCGGTGAAGACCGTTACACGATATTAAATATCGTACCTGTGATTAGGTAGATTCAATTAAGAATATCCTTGACAGGGTTTCGCGGCTGTACTAACCGTTCTCTTTACTCGACCGTCTCAAAGAAAGACTGCGAACATAAAGAGTGAATCAATTGGATAAATATCCGCTTGATTAAAGTCATCAATTCAAATTCCTGGAACAAGTTTGATTCCTTAAGAATCTTACCATTGTTGTTTTCCAGTTAACACAAGCTTGATTCATAAGAATCTCGCAAGTTACCTACCGTAGCGTTGTTTGATGTTGACGCTAGAAGGTTTTCCATTCGTCACTGTGAATATTAATGAATATCACTCTGAATGTTCTAGCAAGACCATAAAGATATTGCGTAGAAACCTGAAACGAGTTTGAATCAACTCAGAATCAAACCACTATTGCTTTTCAGTTTTACATATGTTCAATTCATAAAGAATCTTACACATGACCTACTGCAGTGCTGTTTGTTGTTAACACTGGAAGGACTTCCACTCATCATTGTGAATACTAAGTAGTATCACTCTGAGTGTTCTAGCAATATCACAAGGATATAGCGTAGGACTCGTTTGATCTTCATCCGTGTGTCCTAACGAGATTTGATTGATCTCTTGGCTCTAGACTCGATTTGTGCACTTTTAGTAGCCGGAAGCTGGAGCAGATGCCACCTATTCAATATCAACTATCTCGGAGTGAGAAAGTCAATAGAAATCGTGTTGATCTCCGTGACAATAAAACAAACTTATTTTAAGAGAAGCCTGAGTTAGCTGGGGAGGGGTTGTGCATTACATCACTGGGTCCATGATGCGTTGTCTTCATGATGTGTTGACCCGGTTTCTGCCTAAGTTGTATGGAGGGCTTCTTTGTTTACACCCTTTATCCTTACATTTCTTTTTCATTCTTCAACCCCTTCAATGCTTACCAAGACATCATTATAGCACCTTGTTGTGCTTGTTCCAGTGCTATCATCAGTACTTAGTCGGCATTCAGCTACGTTCACATTCTACTCCATCTTTCCTAAGGACTTCTAATAATCTATTGGATTGTCCTTGGGAAGATCCCTCCGGTTCTGGTTGGATCATAGGACTTAAACCTAACCACCCTTTCGACACCAATAACGTCGTGAATTAAAGATGTTGTGGGTTTTTTGATCAAAACCATGAGTGCTTGAGTCTTTAGATCACATTTTAATCACATTTTCTCCCTATCTCTAATATATAAAATCGTTTGATATTAGAGATACCAAATTTGATTAAAATATATTATGAAAATATTCTTGAAAAACTTTCGGGAGAAAAATGTGTCAAACTTAGCATTAATTTGGAACGCTCCCCCTCAAAAATTGATCCAATGGAATTGTCATTACGAGGATTTGATCCACATTAAAGCAACATCTTTTCCTTATGATATCCAGAGTCTCTAACCTGTGTCAAACACACAATTTTTGAAAGATTTTGAATATCATTGAAAAATCCTTGAAAACATTATGTTCAACGCTTTTTGAAAAATCAATTCTTTTTGGCGAAAAGGTTTTTCTAAAGCATAAACTTGAGTTCATAGACTTTGAATGTCTTGACAAATCCACTCAAGTGTAAGAAGATTTAACTTCTTTTGCTGAGGGTAAGGGCACTAAATCGTATACTCCCCCGTGAATATAGATCCGGGTTGCAATCTGAAAGTGATTACAAGCCATTGTGTTGAGCTCAAAACGTTGAATATTTTGTGACAAGCTCAACCCGTGATAGATTGCTCTACCCGTTTGTTAGGATAAGTTATCTTTAAAGATACACTTTCCTTTATTTGAGGTCCGAGTTACAGTCTGACATTTAACTGTAAGTCGTTTACATGAGCTTAAAAACTTTGAATGTTTTTAATGAGAGCTCATGACCGAGAAAAATTATTTCCCCGTTGTTAAGGATAAATTATCATTCGTGATCAACTTTCTTTTCTTGGAGGCACGAGTCACAATCTGAAGTAATTGTAAATCATTGAAATGACATGTTTTGAAAAATATTTACATCTTTCATTCGAGCTTTATGTACATCCCCGTGTCGTTATTGAGCGACATTTCTAGGTACGTCCATATTATCGATACTGAAAGACATGTCGAGAAGAATATTTTTGGTGTTTTGAAAGTTTTTCCATTTTTATTTTGTTTTTCTATTGATATTTACATTTTATTTTATTTTTGTGTTTTCTCAAGTTTTTCGAAAATAATCCAAAATAGATTTTTGTACAACAGAAGAAGGTGATATAGAGTGTACAGTATTGGAACCCTTTGAATAAGAGAAGTGGGTTCAGAATCCGTTGTTGTACCTGCAATGACAGAAGAAGAGTTCGCAGAAATATTAGTGTTAGGAGTAACAAATTCATTGTCTACATTCAGAACACCCGCATTAGTGCTGGAGCATGTTTCAACACTCTTCTCTATTGGAATCTAATTAAGACCAACTTTCGTGAAGATCCGACCCATTGGTTTCCACTGAAGACTAGATTTAGGAGTAGTTTTCTCTTGCACAGCGGAAGACTTCTTTGGAGAGAAACTATGTCCTTTTTGAATCCACGTTTCAGATTTGTTATTGATTTTCTTTGCGACGGGTTTGTATCTTCTTGTTGTCTTATGGGATTCTGTAATCGATCTTCGTTCAAAGGAACGAGATTTGACCTCATAAAGGTATTGCAGAATGCAATGATCATGATTTCCATTGTGAATGCCCTTTTCGCAGGTGGGACATACAGGGAATTTGGGATTCACAGAAGTACCTGTATTCCTTGGTTTTCGAAATCGTTTAGGCGTAGTGTTCGAAACACGACTATTCATGGATGGTTTCCAATTCCTAGATTGCTGGTGAGGGATCCTAGGTTTTGGTAGACTACCATTAGGAGTGTGTGGAACTCTAGCGAGATTTGGTGAACTAGGTTTGGAATACACGGGTTCGTCTTCCTGAATCTTCCCTTTTTGCTTAGCATCCTTTAGGTTGTGGGTTTGAAATAGGTCATTTGAACCTACAGATTCCTTTGTGGACGCGAATTTCACACGTTTTGGAGGAGTCCTAGAAGAGCTAGGTGCATTCACATGGTTGGGTGTAGCAACAACGTGCTTTCTAAATGGAGGAACATAGGGTGGAATGGATGGTTTTGGAACACTTGGTTGCACATCAGTCTTAGAGGGTAACCTAGATTTCACATGAGAAGAATTGGAGAAAGGAGTCGGTTTTCCTAAAATAGATGGCTTTGGATCCTTGTAGGCATTGGGTTGTCGAACAACAGGTTTCACAACTTTAGGTTCCACAGTTTTCCCACCCATTTTGGCAACGAGTTTTTTCAACTCTTTATCGCTATGTCCTTTTCTTGAAACTGAGCTTTCAAGTCTGTAATTTCCATACTCTTTTCGTTCATTTCTCGACACAAGGCGGAAAGTTTTACTTGCAAGTTATTATCATTTGGACATTTTTCCGACTTTATCTTGCAAAGCAAGTTCAAGAGTATGACAGTGTTTTTGAAGGAATTCACATAGGTGTTGAATCAACGCAAAAGCCTTTTTATCAACATTATCTGTATGTTTCGAAAGCTCTGTTTCAAGACGTTCACACTCTTTGACTTGATCAAGATATTTGCATGACACGTCAGAATATTCGTCTATATCTGCACAAGATGTAAGAGCAACACACAAAATATCTTTGGAGAGACAATCTTGTAAGAGTAGATCATCTGCTGTGGAAAACGCGTCTCTTTTAGGTTGATGGTCGTTCACTTCTTGTTCAAGAGATTCCACATATTTCAAATCATCAAACATTTCTTGCTTAATTAGTGTTTCAAATTCCAAAATATGTTTTTGCGTTCGTTCCGCAAGCGGAATCAAAATACTTTTCACAAGCACAATTATATCGTGAGGAATTTCTTTGTCTCCTTTCGAAAGTTCACGTTTTTTCCAGTCATCATCAACAACCTTTTTGAAATTTTCAATGTTACTCTTGAGAATACTAAGTGCTTGTTTACTCTTGCTTACAGAAGCTTTAAATGGCAAGTATTCAATAAAAATTGAAACATTAGTTTTCTTAGTAGCAAAAGCTTGTCTCCATTTATTTCTTATTTGTTCACATTCGAAAAATATTTGCTCACAAGTTTTCTGTGTTTGCCATGTGAAGAGACCATAAAGACTGTTTTCATAAGCATAATTATATGGTTTAACGAATTCTTTATTAACTTTTGGTCTACTCTCTTCTTCTAAATCATTTGTCTCTTCACTATCGGGCCTAACAACAAGACAATCAAGATCGGCCCATTGGGACTCATCAAGATATAAGTGTTGATTCGCAGATTGAGCATGCTCAAAGTACTTGGGATTTGCAAAACTAGGTCTATCCTTGAAAAACGAACGAGGTGCCAACATTCTCATGGTTTGAATTGAATGATTAGTTTTGTAAACAATTTTTTTGTAAAAATCAAGTTGAGATTCAAGTTCCACCATTTTGTAGATGTCATTCGCTTGTTTAGTTTTGAAATCCTTTTCCATCTTTTCAACCACTACCTTCTTTTAATTAACAATTTTAGTTCTATCCTCTTGAAGAAAACCATTTACTTGAGTTAGCTCATTGACTTTAGTGGTAGCAAGATACGTTTTGTGACGTTCAGTACTCAAAGAGGTGTTATAATTACGTTTCTCTTGTTCAAGAAGCTTAAGAGTTTCGTTATATTTTTCTTCAAAATCATCCTTTTTAACATTAATTAAACACCCTTTTTATCCCTCAACCTCAATGGTCTTTTGAAGAAGCTGAGCTCTATAGCTATCAATGGTCTCACTAGATTTAATTAGAGCAGCTTTGCATTCTTCAAAATTTTGAGTGAGCGTAGCGTTTGCCTTCTTTAATTGCTTTTGACTCTTTCTAGTTTATTTGACATCTTTTTGTAAAGAAGAAATTAAGTTAGCAAGCGCAATACGCTCCTCGTCATCATCATACTCATTTGCATGTTGATCATCCTCAGACTCATTATTGCACATGTCTGATGAATCGGGTGTGGTATTGCTATCAACCGTTTCCATCATACATGTGTTATTAATGGATTTGGGTAGCTCAGAATGCTCATGAATATTACCAAACACATTATATTCCTCTTCAGTGTGTACCTTATCGATTGGCTCAGTGTCAAAAATAGGACCATTGTCATCTTCAGTGACATTGAGAACTTCTTCAACGTTGGCCATGTACGAGTAATGTGCTTCAAGTTCTTGATCGGAGGCTTCTTCATCAGTATCATCAAGCATTACTCCTTCCTCAGCCGACAATTTAACCCCAGCTTCCATCTTCTTGCAAAGCAGCATCTTTTCCTTATGATATCCAGAGTCTCTAACCTGTTTCGGCTTCCTACATTCCTTTGCCATATACCCATAGCCTTGACAGTTAAAGCACTGAATCCCACTTTGTTGAACCACTTGAGTACCAACAGTTTCCCTATTCCCAGCAGCAGTAGCAATCCTCTGAGCATCATACTTAGCAGTTTGTCGATCATACCGAGCAGAACCCTCAACATGTGTTGGATTACGTCGATCATACCTAGGAGGACTTTCATCATGTTGACGTGTATCATACCTTTGTGAACTCTCAACATATTGTTCCTTGTATTTGATGATGTTCGAAGATTGTTGTTGGTGGGTTTGAAGATTTTCTTGTAGGTCTTCATAATGAAAGCAATTTCTTGCTTCATCTCCCTATCCTTCTGAGCTTGTTCTTCACCACTGTCCTCTTCAGATGATGGCTCAGGTGATGGTGATGGTGCTCTTGGTTCTTTGTCTCGTGATCGTGTGGGAGCAGAATACTTAGATGAAGTGGAGTATCTTGGTGAGGAGGATGTAGTGGAGTACCTTGGTGAGGATGGTGTTGTGGAGTATGACTTTGGAGCACGAGAGCGATGATCTTGAGTGTGTTGAGTGGTAGACACCAAAGCAAGTGGATTAGCAGTCTTTGCTATCCTTTCAGCTCGAAGTTCATTTGCCTCATTCTAAAATTGTTTCAAAATGTCAAAGAGCGTGTGATAGTTGACCTTGTCTAGCTTACTTTGTTGTTTCACCAAAGTTACAAATCTTGTCCACTTAGGTTGAAGTTGCTGTAGAAATTGCACATTGACTTGCATGGTGGAGACTTGTAAATTGTTTCTTGTCATGTCATTCATCATCTTGTAGAACCTTGAGTAATATGAATCAATTGATTCTCCATCCAATGAAGTAAACTTACCAAAGTTCCAGAACAAGTTAGTTTTGACATCTTTCTTGTTAAGTGATTCTCCTTGTTGCAAGCTTTCAATGGCAATCTCTTTAGCAGTAGAGCATGCATCAACCGTTGAGTAAATATCATCCCCAATCCCACTTAGAATCAAATAGATTGCTTCTTTTTCTGCATCAATCTAAGCATGTTTCTCTTTCGAAGTGTTCTCATATGTTTCCTCAATTGTTTGCTCATCGGAACCGGTCGTCGAGTCGGTTGCTGGAATTGCAGGAATGGTGATTGTAGTGGGAGTATAAGGTCTTTCTTTGATTCAACGTCGAAGAACATCACCATTGGGTTTGGTGTCAAGATATCGAAGGAATCGTGATTGCCATTGTGCATATCTACCAGTCACAAGCATTGGTGGTCTCTCTTTGTTACCCGCCACCATGATGTTGTTATTAGTAACACGATATTCAGTAGTAGAATCCATCTCAAGAATGAAGTGAGGTGAATAGGATTTTAAGTAGATGTTGTTGTGAGTAGATTGTGGTTGAAACTTCAAGAAATGGTGTGAAACCCCCAAAAAATATCTTCGTATGAAACCAAAAATTCTTAAGCGAAAAATCACACGAAAAATTTTCAAAATCACGATTTTGAAAATTTTAGAATAATTCGGAATAAATCTTCAAAGAGTAATTCGGAATCCAATAAACTCAACCTAATTCAGAATCCACGTTGCAAAGCTAATCCGGAATCCGTGAACCTATATATAATTCGGAATCACTGAGCTTGACCTTATTCGGAATACTATTTTGCACGTAGTTCGGAATCGAAGATCCACACCTAATCTGAAATCCGATCTTCTAATAATTCGGAATCCAAGTTCTGCACTTAATCTGGAATCCGTGATGCACACCTAGTTCGGAATATGTATTCAACACCTAGTTCGGAATCTGTGAGGGAATGATCTAGTTCGGAATCTGTTAATCACTGACCTAGTTCAGAATCTGTGAGGGAATGATCTAGTTCGGAATATGTTAATCACTAACCTAGTTCGGAATCTGTTAAACAATGACCTAATTCAGAATCTGATAATCAATGACCTACATCAGAATATGAAGTACTTGATCTAAGTCGGAATATGTGAAGTTCTGAACTAATTCGGAATCGGTGAATCACTGACCTAATTCTGAATATGAAGTACTTGATCTAAGTCGGAATCTGTGAAGTTCTGAACTAATTCGGAATATGTGTATCTTTTACCTAATTCGGAATCTGGAAGAACGACACTATTCGGAATACACAGATCCACACTCAATTCGGAATCCAAACCTGGTACTAATTCAGAATACACACAATCGTTCAACTAGTTCGGAATGTGAAATCTGTTGTTAGTTTAGAATAAGATATCCACACTCAATCTATATTACAGAACCCTAGTAACCCGACTTGTAAAACCCTGTTTTCCCGAATAAGAAATATTTTGTACCTTTTGATTTTACCCAAAAATCAAGCCAAAAATTCCAACTTTTTATGAAAATCACCAATATAAGTAACACAAATTCCTACCACAACTTTGTAGGCAATTTGTATGAAGATTTTGAGCTCAAAAACACAAAAAAAAAATTGATACTAGATGATTTTACGATGAAAATCACACGAAATCAAAAATTATAACCACAAACTAAACACGAATCTACCCCATGTCGATTGATACCAATTGTTGTCCCTAATAATATGATGATAGATTAAAGAAATCAGATGGAAAAGATATGAATTTTAGAGAGAGAAAGTAGTGAGAGAAAATAGAGAGGGAGAGATGATTAACTTGGGAAATTAGATTAAGAAATAATGAGATCATCCACCCTCCTAACATGCTAGGAGGGTGCTTATATAGTCCACCCACATGCGGGCTCTCTAATGGACTATATTGTTTTGGGCCGGGCTTGAATAAATGCTTAGTACCTTGAAAGAGGCCTTTTAAGTTAACCATCAAGCCCGTAATGTCACGACTATTTTAACTAACTATTACAACGTTCTAATAAATATTACAATATAAACCTATGACCGAACATTCTTGTTTGACTCAATATTTTGAGGCTAACAGATATATTGAGCGTGATTATTGTGACGACACGCTGTTTTAAATGGGCAAATGAAATTTGGGCTAGCTACCCGATATATTTTATAGAAAGGGAACAATGTCATGCGGCTTATAATAATCTGATAATAATAATGATAATGGTAATACTGAGGCTGCGGTCTCAGGAATAACGTATGGTATGTGATTTGAATTATAATATATTGCCTGACTAGCAATATGGGGTCTTATTTATGATTATACCCGTGTTCTGGTTTTACATAACTGTTTTATATAACGGTTTTTATTATTTTATAAACAATGTTATAAAACGTATTGAATGGGGTTGTTACGACAATGATTCGTATAAAATGTTTTTGGCCTAAGTTATGATCTACGACAATGATTCGTATCAAATGCTTAAGGCCTATGTTATGATTTACGACAATGATTCGTATAAAATGTTTTTGGCCTATGTTATGGTCTATGACAAAGAATTGTACAAAAAATGTTTTCGGTAATGATTATATACCGGTTTTATGATTAATGGTTATTATTAAACTCTATGGACTCGCTCAGCGTTTCGCTGACTTTTAACATGTTTTATCTCAGGTACTTGAAGGTAATTCTCGGGAAGACGAAAAGAATTTATGGCCCGCATTTAAATAAAAATTTCCATTCAAATGTTTTGTAAATTTGTAAGATATACTTTGACCTGAGGACCTATGTAATTTTATATTTATGAATGGAAAATGCTTTGTTATTAAACGACGCGACTTTTAAGAGTTGTCTATGATTTTAGTAATGTGCTATCCCGTAACACCAACGACTCTTCCGCTGATTTGAAATGTGAAATATTTGGGGGTGTTACACAATGTTTTTGAAGATAATCATATCTATGTTGAATTAACGAAAACTCTTTTTGGTCAACTTTATTCAAAAGCTCAGTTTCAAGATGTTCACACTCTTTGCCTTGATCAAGATATTTGCATGCAACATCAGAATATTCATCAATATTAGCACGAGATGTAACATAAACACACATAATATCTTTTGAGAGGCATTCTTGCAAGAGTAGATCATATGCTATAGAAAATTCGTCTCTTTTAGGTTGATGGTCGTTCACTTCTTGTTAAAAAGATTCCACATATTTCAAATCATCAAGCATTTCTTACTTAATTAAAGTTTCAAAGTCCAAAATATGTTTTTGCGTTCTTTCCGCAAGCGAAATCAAAATACTTTTCACAAGCACAGTTATATCGTGAGGAATTTCTTTGTTGCCTTTCAAACGTTCACGTTCTTTCCAGTCGACATATACAACCTTTTTGAAAATTTTAATGTTTTGTTTAAGAAAACTAAGTGCTTGCTTACTCTTTCTTACAAAAGCTTTATATGGCAAGTACTCAATAAATTTTGAAACATTAGTTTTCTTAGTGGCAAAAACTTGTCTCCATTTAATTCTTATATCTTCACATTCGAAAAGTATTTGCTCACGAGACTTATGTTTTTGTGGTTTGAAAATTTCATAAAGACTATTTTCATAAGCATAATTATATGGTTTCAGAAAGTCTTTATTTACCGGGGATCTACTCTCCTCTTCAAAAATTAGTGACTCATCACTATCGGGCCTAGCAATCAGACAATCAACGTCGGTCTATTGAGACTCCTCAAGATATAGGTGCGGGTTCTCAGATTGAGCTTGCTCGAGGTAATTAGGACTAGCAAAACTAGCTTTACCCTTAAAAACGAACGAGGTGCCAACATGCGCATGGTTTGAATAGATTGATTTGTTTTATAAAAAAATTTCTTATAAAAATCAATTTTCACTTCAAGTTCCACGACTTTGTCAATGTCTTTAGCTTGTTTAATTTTGAAATCTTTTTGCAAGTTTGCAACCTCTTCCGTTTTTGCAATGACTAGTTTAGTTTTATCCTCTTGAAGAAAATCAATCTTTTGAGTTAAGTCATTCACTTTGGTGGTAGCAAGATACGTTTTGTGTCGTTTCGTTCTTAAAGAGGTTTTGTAATTACGTTTCTCTTGTTCTAAAAGCTTAAGAGATTCATTGTATTTAGTTTCAAAAACATCCTTTACAGTAGTAATGACACCCCTTTTGTACCTTGCAAGCTCTATGTCTTTTTGAATAAGCTCAGCTTGCAAGAAGCTCACTAGATTTTATAACTGCAGCTTTGCTTTCTTCAAAATTTTGAGTGAGCGTAGCGTTTGCCTTATTTAATTGCTTTTTACTCCTTCTAGTTTCTTTGACATCTTTTTGTAAAGAAGCAATTAAGTTAGCAAGCGCAACACGCTCCTCATCATCATCATACTCGTTTACATGTTGATCATCCTCAGACTCATTATTGCACATGTCTGATGAATCGGGTGTGGTATTGCTATCAACCGTTTCCATCATACATGTGTCAGTAATGGCTTTGGGTAGCTCACAATGCTCATGAATATTACCAAACACATTATATTCCTCTTCAGTGTGTACCTTATCGATTGGCTCAGTATCAAAGATAGGACCATTGTCATCTTCAGTGACGTTGAGAACTTCTTCAACCTTTGCCATGTACGAGTAATTTGCTTCAAGTTCTTGGTTGGAGGCTTCATCATCAGTATCATCAAACATTGCTCCTTCCTCAGCTGACAATTTAACCCCATCTTCCATCTTCTTGCAAAGCATCATCTTTTTCTTATGATAACCAGAGTCCCTAACCTGTTTCGGATTCCTACATTCCTTTGCCATATGCCCATAACCTTGACAATTAAAGCACTGAATCCCACTTTGCTGAACCACTTGAGTGCCAACAGTTTCCCTATTCCCAGCAACAATAGCAATCCTCTGAGTATCATACTTAGCAGTTTTTCGATCATACCTTGCAGAACGCTCAACATGTGTTGGATAACGTCGATCATACCTAGGAGGACTTTCATCACGTTGATGTGTGTCATACCTTCGAGGAATCTCAACATATTGGTTCCTTGTGTTAGATGATGTTCGAAGATTGTTTTTGGTGGGTTTGAAGATTTTCTTATAGGTCTTCATAATGAAAGCAATTTGTTGGTTCATCTCCCTATCCTTCTGAGCTTGTTCTTCATCACTGTCCTCTTTAGATGATGGCTCAGGTGATGGTGATGGTGCTCTTGGTTCTTTGCCTCGTGATCTTGTGGGAGCTGAAGACTTGGATGAAGTGGAGTATCTTGGTGAGGAGGATGTAGTGGAGTGTCTTGGTGAGGAGGATGTAGTGGAGTATGACTTTGGAACACGAGAGCGATGATCTTGGACATGTTGAGTGGTAGACACCAAAGCAAGTGGATTAGCAGTCTTTGCTACCCGTTCAGCTCGAAGTTCATTTGCCTCATTCTGAAATTGTTTCAAAATGTCAAAGAGTGTGTGATAGTTGACCTCGTCTAGCTTATTTTGTTGTTTCACCAAAGTTACAAATCGTGTCCACTCTGGTTGAAGTTGCTGTAGAAATTGCACATTGACTTGCATGGTGGAGACTCCAAAGTTGTTTCTTGTCATGTCATTCATCATCTTGTAGAATCTTGAGTAATATGAATCAAATGATTCCCCATCCAATGAAGTAAACTTACCAAAGTTCCAAAACAAGTTTGTTTTGACATCTTGTTTGTTTACTGATTCTCCTTGTTGCAAACGTTCAATGGCAAACCACATCTCTTTATTAGTAGAGCATGCATCAACCGTTGAGTAAATAGCATCCTCAATCCCACTTAGAATCAGATAGATAGCTTCCTTCTCTGCATCAATCCAAGCACGGTTCTATTTCGAAGTATTCTCATAGGTTTCCTTAACAGTCTCCTCAATGGCACCTGGTTGTTGGAGTTGCAGGAATGGTGATTGTAGTGGGAGTATAGGGTCCGTCTGTGATGCAACGGCGAAGAACATCAACATTGGGTTTAGTGTCAAGATATCGAAGAAATCGTGATTGCCATTGTGCATATCGACCGGAAACAAGCAATATTGGTGGTCTCTCTTTATTGCCCGCCACCATGATGTTGTTATTTGTAACATGATATTCAGCAGTAGAATCCATCTCGATAATCTCTGAAGTGTTGAAGTGAACAAGATCTTATGTAGATGTTGTTGTGATTGTTGTTGTCGAGAAAATATGTTAAAATCCCCTAAAAATGTGTACTTAGGAAAACAAAAATTCTCCAAGACCACAAAACACACAATTTTTAAGTGTATTTTTGGAAAAAAAATCCAACTGATATTCGGGATTTTTGTCACTTTCAGGAAAATTTTTCACTTTCGGGATTTTGTCACTTTCGAGATTTTTTGTCACTTTCGAGAAATTTTATTCACTTTCGGGATTTTGTCAAAAAATGACTTTCGGATAAAAGTTTCAACAATGACTTTCAGATAAATTTGGCAAAAATGTCTTTCGGAATAAATTTGTCAAAAATGACTTTCGGAAAAAGTTTGCAACAATGACTTTCAGATAAATTTGGCAAAGATGACTTTAACTTTCGGATTACTTGCAAGTTGCTCACTTTTGGATATTTTACAAAATCTACTTTCGGATGTAACAGCAAAACTTTCGGAATCTTTTTTATAACAAACAAAGAATGGAATATTGACTTTCAACTTTCTGAATAAATCTAATATGACAACAAGATTCAACTTTTAACATTAAATGTTCCTACTTTCCGAAAGTTTAAAACTTCCTACTTTCGTAATATTAAGGATTACTTTCGTATTGAATTTCCTACTTTTGGAGTACTTGAAATATTGAAGTTTTGAAACTGCTAAGCTTGATACAACATTTGGAATATTCTATAAACCCTCGTGCGAAAGTTAAGACTTTCGGAATAATTGCAAAACCATGTTGCGAAAGTATAATACTGCCAAAAAAACAATCTTGACAACCAAACAGAGAGACGGCGGATCGATTTCTTAACGTATTGTATCTCAAAAATTAATCCAAACGCCCCAAAATCTTGCGATTTTAACCATAATAACTAACCCAAATCCTTACCACAATTATGTAGGAGATTTTTATCAAGATTTAGAGCCCAAAAACACTAAAAAAAAATAATTCGAGATGATTTAAGGATTATATCAATCGAATCAAATACAATAACAACAACCAATAACTAATCTATCCCTTGGCGATTGATACCAAATGTTGTTCCCGTATTAATTCACTTCATCATGGTTGATTTGATTTATTAAATATGAAAGAAGAAAGAAAAAAGATGATTTCTAGAGAGAGAAAGTAATGAGAGAAAGTAGATAGAAGATGGAGAAACTAGGAGAATATTAGATTAAGAAAAATGAAAGCTCCAACTCTCCTAACATGCTAGGAGATGTATATATAGTCGGGCTTATACGTATAGTCTTAATGGACTATATTTTTTAATGGGTCGGGCTTGAATAAAATGCTTAGTACCTTAAAAGAGGCCTTTTAAGCTAGCCATCAAGCCCGTAATGTCACGACTATTTTAACTAACTATTACAACGTTCTAATTAATGTTACAATATAAACTTATGACCGAACATTCTTGTTTGACTCAATATTCTGAGGCTAACAGATCCCCATGCACCCAAAGGCTCAGGAGCAGGCCTCATACTCACTAGCATAGAAGGGGCGAAATTCACCTACGCCCTAAGATTCGAATTTCAAATATCAAACAATTAGGTAGAGTATGAAGCATTGATAGCCGGATTAAAAATAGCAAAAGAAATGGTAATTCTAAACCTACAAGCAAATGTGGAGTCGACACTAGTGGCAAACCAAGTCAACAGATCCTACATAGCCAAAGAAGAAAGCATGAAGCAATACTTGCAAAAGGTAAAGTCCATAGCCGGAAGCTTCAAAGACTTTTCAGTAAAGAAAGTGCCACGAAGTGAAAATAAAAAAGCAGACGCGCTCATCAAGATTGTCTCAACAAGCTTCCCACACCTAGCCAAGCAGGTGCTAGTAGAAGTTGTAACACAAAAATCACGAAAGAAACAAAGATCATAGTGGTAGCGGAAGAAGAAGATAACAACTGTATGACCTTAATACACCACTTCCTATCGACATGCACACTTCCGGAGGAAAAAAGAAAAGCAAGAGAATTGACAATCAAGGCTCGGCAATATGCCATCATGGACGGAATCCTATATAGAAAGTCGTTCCTCAAGCCATGGCTACGCTGTGTAGGTCTAACACAAGCCAACAATGTGATAAGCGAACCTATGAGGGTACATTCAGTATGCATTCCAGACCAAGATCAATGGTAGCAAAAGCAATACAAACCGGACATTATTGGCCAACAATGCACAAGGATGCAAGAGAAGTCATAAGCGAATAACAAGATTGTAAGATGCATACACCATTCGAAAAGTATCCCCAACAAAATCTCACACCAATAACATCTCCATGACCATTCACAGATGGAGCATAGACATAGTCGGTCTCTTGCCGGAGAGACAAGGAAAGGCCAAGTTCCTAATTGTTGTTATTGATCACTTCACCAACTGGATATAAGCAAAGCCAGTAGTTGCAGTAACATGAAACTAGATAAGAAATTTTGTATGGGAAAATATCATGTGCAAATTTGGGTTGCCGGAAGAAATCATATCCAAAGATGAAAACAGTTCAAGGACAACCCTTTCAAAGATGGGTGTGAGAAATTAAACATCAAGCAACATTTTGATCCAACCATACATCACAAAACAGGCGGACTAAGATAAAGAGCAAGGGCACTATCTTGGGAGAACATATGAAAGCAAGATTGGAAGGAAGCGAAAATTGGATCGAGGAGGTTCCGTACATCCTATGGTCACATAGGACCACACCAATAACGAATAACAGAGAAACACCATTCTCCATAACATACAGGACGGAGGTCGTTATATCAGCAGAAGCAGAAATGCCTATCAACCACACGGTCAAAGCTAACAAGGACGAAGAACTCCAATCACCCCTTGAGTTTCTAAAAGAAAAAAAGAAAGAAAACATCATTGAAAGAATCAAGAGGCAAAAACAAAGTAGTAAAGTATTACAACTTAAGAACCCGCGGAAAATCCTTCAAGCCCAGAGACTTTGTCTACTGGAACATGAATTCGACCATGCTGAAGAAAGAGGCAAGCCAGAAACAAAATGGGAAGGACCGCACGAGGTCATAGAAGCCCTATGAGACGAAGCATGCAGCCTCAAAGCCAAGATGGGGAACATATTTCCTAAAACATGCAACATCCACGACCTAGAAAGATGCTACATCTAATTTCCTACTTCTTTAAAATTTTAAGTAAGTATAACACCTCATATGTAAGCCACATATGACTCTCAACCGCCGGCAGAGGCAATCTCTTTTAATACTATCTATTTAACTTTATGTAGTTCAAAATTCAAGAAAATGTGGAGCCTAGCTACCTCCACATCCTTTTTAACAATTATTATCTATTAATTACTTGTTGAAATTACAATGGTAAGACACGTGCGCATAACATTATCTCAGGATAAAAACGAAGTTGAGAAATCTCAGTGAAAAACTCAAAACAAGTATGTAAGAGGTATTGTAAGTCCAATATTGGGCAACATCCCTACAAAGATGCAAAAAGACATCACCGGAAAACGTAAAATGACGGGAGTAAAAGATAACATAAACATGTACAAAGCCACACCCATCAAGAAGTGTGCAAAAGAATGGAAACAAAGCCTTTCACATAAGACCGCATCAAGACCACACACGGTCGCGGACTAAAAAGTACTTAAACTAAACATTGTCTTAAGATACGAAAACATAAAATGTGCTAACAAAGGCATAAAGACAAGGTCACACCTGACCACACGGATACACGAGAGAGAAAACCTAAGAACTCCCCGGAGTAGTATCGGGCATTTCTTGGTCAACATTCAAAGCAACCCTGGGTGAAGAAGACTCAGCATTAGCATGAGCAACATCCAAAGCTTGGCTCGAAGGAGCGGTGGATCCCACCATTCCGTTACCAGAAGCACCACCATTAAAGGTAGACTCAACGATATAATCAGAAATATCCAGCGGAGTAGAATCAGCAACGAACACTTGCACTTCAGAAGTACTATCCCCTCCGGGTGCGCTACCTGCACTTAACTGAAAGGGCAGAAAATCGGCACCAGGAAGCACTACGAAATCATCAAGTAGAGCCTGGACCTACAACCCTACAACCAGGTATGAATATTTGCCAAAACATCAGCAAGGGGTACCTCCTCACCAGGACCTTGAGAACCGATAGAAGAAGCATAACGAATAAGAATGGCCAACTGCGAGGAAGAAGGAGGAAATGACCCTACACCTTGAACCCCACCTTCAGTCTGCAGATCCGTCATTAAGGCACCAATATCAGCGTCCTTCCGGGACTCTAATAAATCAATTAAGGGAAATTTCAAAGTGTAAAATGCATTAACATCATCATTAAAGTTCGACTATGACAAAGGATCAGAGGCCTCAACATCTGCCAAACCCCTACTTGCCTTCTCATGATCACCCCCACCCTCTAAACCTTTCTGCATACTAATAACTGGGTTTTTGACACCCTGTAAGAAAATTATCGTTCTAGTATGTCTAATCGAATTGATCTAGGCTCTCTATGTGACTCAGTTGTTCTTTGGTGAAACAAATGTTTTTGGTTGGTTTTAAATTTAAATGTGCAAAGACTTAAAAGTAAATGTCGTTGAAAGTAAAGTGGCGTGAAAATAAATCTAAATCTAATTAAACGTAAAGTGGTATATTTAAAACTTTGACGAAAATTAAAATAATTAAATGACTAAAAATAAAAGCTTGACGGAAATTAAAATTAGACAAGTATTTAAAACATAAACTAAAAATTAAACAAGACAAAACATGGAAAATAACTTAGATCGGAATATATTCCGATCACCCCAATCGGAATATCACCAAACCTGTCGGAATGTTGCTCGGAAGATTCTGATCGGAATACCTGTCACTTACCCTGATCGGAATATCAAAAACCTACCTCCAGATCGGAATGTATACCTCTGATCGGAATGTATAGTGAACTTGGTCGGAATGCTGATCGGAACCCGCCGATCGGAATACTGTCACTAGTCCCAATCGGAATACCAAACATGCACCTCAATCGGAATGTGGAAAGGAGAACCAATCGGAAAGCTGTCACTCTAACCTGATCGGAATAACCTAACTTCCCCTGATCGGAATACCAAGCCCCCTCAATCGGAATATACAAACCCTTTTCCGACCAAGCAAAGAAGCTGGTCGGAATATATAAACCCTTTTCCGATCGTTAAGATCGGAATACGGAGAAATGGGTGGAAAATAAGCTAGAAAAATAAGCTATGATTCTAATAAGCACAAGACGAAAATCCTAAGGTAAACCGAATGAAAATAAGGTATGAGACTGAAATTTAACAACTTTTAAGACACGAAAAGAATAAGCTTTTAGAAAAACAACTTTATATATAAAAATAACTTTTATAAAAACTGTATAAACTTGAAAATAAACAAAATAAGCTATGAAAATAAATGATTTAAAACTATCAAAAGCATAAAAATGAAATCTTTAAACAAAATAAACAAGATAAAAAACATATAAATCAAAGATTAAAGAAAGGTAGAAGGAGATTAACAAGATAAAGTAAAGGTGCAAAAATTAAAAGAAACACTTACTTGAAATTAAATGGTAAATAAAGTGCAAGACAAGTAATTAAATTTGACAAGTATTTAAATGTGCAAGAAAATAAATGTGGAAGAGCTAATTTGTCAAGTTAGCCAACAAAACTAAATGAAATGAATAAGAGGGATATTTATAGGTGATTAGGGGGATGGTTAGAGGAAACTTCCTCCCCTCCTTCCTTTCTTCTTAATTGCGCCCTTAAGTCCTTCCTTCTTAATCTTTTTGTTAATCTTGGAATTTGATGACTTTTGGCTCGGGATTTCTTTGGACTTGTCTTTTAATTCTTCGATAAATAAGACTTGAGTTCCTCGGATTTAAGTAAACTTCCGTCTTTTGACTTTTTCTTCGATAAATCTTCAGAATTGGTCTTGGACTTCCGCTCTTTTTACACTCTTGACTGCTTGACTTCGTCTTTCATCCTTTTCTTCAATAAAAGTCCGTAAATGCCCGTGAATTCCCGTGTTTTCTCCACTTTTCACCTTTTCGTCCTAAATCATAACAAAAACACAAACCACGCATAATTCCGACATAAAAGACATAAAATACACGTTTTGGTCCGGTTATTATTGTAATTAAGTGGTAGAAAAGATGTGTGTTTACACACATATCAAATCCCCTACACTTGACCATTGCAATGTCCTCATGCAATGCATTAGTTACAAAGCACGTTTACATTTTTCATCATAATCAATCCATGTTGGCCTTTATTAAAGAGATAGAAAATTATAAACATTAAAAGTAAAGAAATCAAAAACATACCTTGGTTTTTGGAAATGTCATGAATAATCATCATCCTCAAGTTTTCACTTTCTCCAAACCAAGCTTAAAAACGAGATCATTGTTATTATAAGTTAGTAAACTAACACGAACTCATGTGGGCCAATTATTCACTTAGACTCCCTTATTCCTATGGGTATCTCTTATATTTTATTATTTGTCTTGAATGATCACGAGGATGCATTTTTGACTTATTTCGATAGTTATTTAGTCCGAAAATAAAGTGAACGATTTAATCAATAGTTAGCTAAAGGACAAAATCTTTTAAAACTGCTTCTCGGGACCTCATAAAGTTCATATCTTGGCATAACTCGTTTCGCGATTTGAGACCTTTCTCGGACCGATATTTGGCAGCGACTTCATACTTCAAACCTTGAGAGACGTTCATGAAATAATGGCCTTCTCTTCATAATAGGAATTTCTTCACTTGAAGTTTTGAGAGATTCATACTTGGACCACGACTTCTTCATTTTTCTCCAATCTTTATTTTGGACTTTGATATACAACGATCCGCCTCCTTTTATGACTTGGATCTATTTATCCTCATACCTTGTTAGGGTCTTTTCGGATACACTTCTCCATGACTTTTGGGGAGTTTTTGCTTTTCGTCGTGTGTCTCGATCCATCATATTGATTTTCGATAAATGATTCTTCACATCACTTTGGATCTTTAGCAACAAAATATAGTCCTCATGCCTTGTTAGGGCCTTTTTGGACTCGCCAATCTTCGCATCCCGCTTCAGTAAGTTATGCCTTGGCTATGAACTCTAATCCATACCGAGTAACTTTTAAACGATCTTGGGCTAGAAGCTAAGTAACTTTTCAAATCGTACAACCTTATTTATTAGCAGATAAATTTATTATCAAGCGATGGGAGAATAGGCTTATAATTAACTCACATAAATTCACGAAAGAATACCTAACTTATAATTGGCTCTATCATCTCTCGTTCTCCACAGTTTAAAATCTCAAGTAATGAGACTCATGGATGCTTAGCCTATTAAATCAAAGTTTTGGGTTTTCGAGTCGCCTATAGGATCTTGCAAATTCTTAGACTTTTTCAAGTTTAGAAATCGCGTTTTAAAGTTCCCTTGATAAACGACTCTCTAGGATCAATTATAGGAACTTGCGAAAAGTTCTTGTTCTTAACCCATGAGAGTTAAGACTTTCGCGATTTATAGCTCCCTATATAAAAGCCTAGCAAAACTAGATTTAAACACGTTAAGGTAGCTAGAGCAAACTTAGATAAGTAAACTCGGGTTGAGTCAAAAGATTCACAACGTTTAAAAATTAAAACCACTTATTAAACATTTATTCTAATAAGAAAGAAAATAACTATACAAAGGGGAAAACTAATAGGCCAAAATAGATCAAAAATTTTGAAAAATGTCGACAAATTGATTTTCCGGTTAAAATGAGGACAAATACAAGGAAAAGGCCACTTAACTTCGATAGAAGTCCCCCTACACTTAAGATAAACATTGTCCTCAATGTTTAAGCATGTGGGAGTAAGCTCCCCTACACTTAGGACATTGTGCACTTTGTTTAAATATCGCTAAGGAAGAGACAACTAAAGAGATTCCTATTTTAATATTGAGAAAATATAAAATAGTGAATCGAAAAGAGTTTAGGATAGAACCGGGAAGAAGTAGAACACGGAATCACAGGTCGTCAAGAATCATCAAGAGTGGATCATTGAAGCTCGAATCCCTGAGTAAGAAGTGAGGAGAGGAAATCAATCCAACGGGTCTCCCCTACACTTATGATAAAGAAAGCGAAAAGATAGATGCATGGGTTGCCTCCCAAGAAGCGCTTGATTTTTGTTAACCGAGTCATTAGCCTGACTCGACCTTGATCATCAACGGAAGAAGCATGAAACATATCCACCAGGATCAAAGACATAGTTTTCGTCCATCAAATAGCAAAAGCTTAAGGCGAACAAGGCAAGCCAAAGAAGAGTAGGCAAGGTTCCCTTAAGCAGCGATGGAGCATGGTGGAAGCAAGGGTGAAGTGGTGCAAGCAGATTTCCATAAATTCCAAAGATATTTCCTTTTATTTCATCAGGTGGATACTGAGATGGCTTAAATATTGCAATACCGGGGTCGAACACCTTTTCCTTTAGGGGAAAATAGCACTCAGGCTCAGCAGAGTGTGAAGAAGATCCGCGAAGAAGCACAACCTCGTCCTCAGAAGGGGGACAAAGAGGTGTCAAATCATATGTGCAACGGATATTGGTGTCGACCGGTTTCTTCTCCTTTGAAAGAATGTTCTTCAAATTCAAAGTAGGATCAAGACGATAATCTTCAAAATCCAAAGGAGGAGCATCACTCTCATGTGGGAAGTAAGTGTTGAGAAATTCAGAGAAGTCTTCCTCAAATGAGTAATCGTCCAAAGTAGGATCGAGTGATGGCGGAGGATCTTCATCAAATGTAGGTGCAATGTCATCAGTAGAAGAATCGCTCGAAAGAGTGTCGGCATCCTCAAAATCATCAAAGGTAGGCATGTCCGGATACTCAGAAGTAAGGTCATCATAATCATCCGAATCTGAGCTAGAATCATCATCATCATAAGCATCAAAGACCGGTGGAGAATCATAAATGGGAGAAGGTTCCAAAGTAGGGAGAGAATCATCCAAATTATCTTCAAAAAGTGGATTATCATCGCAAGACTCGAATAGAGGATTGTCGTAGACGGTAAAGTCATCGAGCACATTAATCATATTCACTGATTCTCGGCCTCCAAAGGTTGTGCTTGTAAGCTTCCCCATTTTGAAAACTTGTGCATCATCCCCGACTCTTAAGATTAACTCACCTTCGGCGACATCCACTAAAGCTCGTCCGGTTCTCAAGAATGGCCGACCAAGTATTAAAGGAATACGAGGGTCCATTTCATAATCAAAAACGACAAAGTCGACCGGGAAGGTAAATGTGCCAACTTTTATGAACACGTCTTCGGCTATACCAACGGGGTAAGCGAGAGTGCGATTAGCAAGTTCAAGAGTCATCTTTGTTGGAGTAAGGTCGGGTAATGATAGTGTTTTCCAAACACTCAAAGGCATCAAATTAATACTAGCCCCGAGATCGGCAAGGGCAGTAAATTCTTCAGTTTTGTTGAACACGCAAGGCAACACAAAACGACCGGGATCTCCAAGCTTTTCCGGAAGTTCTTTAAGAATAACTACAGAGCAGTTTTCATTTAAGCGTGTGTTGGCGAGTTCAATAAGCTTCTCCTTCTTGTTTAGCAATTCCTTAAATGCTTTAACAAATTTGGGCATGTGGACAAGTGCTTCAAGAAAGCTAATGTTGAAGTTCATTTGAGAAATCATCTTCACATAGCGTGCCACTTCGGAGTCTTCCTTGGTTAGCATTTTGGTCTTGCCTAAACGAGAGGGATAAGGGATATTGGGTTTAGGTGGTGAAGGTGCAGGTGTAGGTGGTAAAGGTTGAGATGTTGAAGGGTCCGTCCTAGGAACTTCATCACGTCGAGGCGGAGACGGTAATGGTGCACTAATACTAGGTGTAGGAGGAGTAGGGATACATGGTGGTGGGGGAGGTGTAGATGATGGGGGTGGGATTTGTGGTCCTACGATGGTGACTCCACTACGGGTAGTAATAGCACTCACATTGGCTCGCGGATTAGTGACGGTGTTTGAAGGTAGAGAACTCGAAGAAGAAGGTTGAGCGGAGGACAAGAAACTAGCCAACATATTCTTTAATTCATTCGTTTGAGTGCTGAAGGAGGATTGAATATTATCGCGAACCTCGGACCTTATCTCATGTCCTTGCTTGGTGATATCTCCTTTCAGATTGATAATTTGGCTCTACAGGTTCTTGATTTGCTCACCTTGGGTTCTCATGATGGCCTCAACATCTGGATTACTGGGTGGGAGTTGTTGAGCGGGTGGGTGATAAGGATTAGAAGCTCTTGGTGGGATTTGGTTGCTTCTATTATAGTTATTGGTGGGGTTTTGGTTTTGAGGAGAAAAACCGGGTAAAAGGTAGTTGTTTGATCGGTAACTCAGCAGATTTCTATCCCCTTGTCGAGCTTGGTAATTTTCCGGTGAATAATTACCATAAGCTGCATACACATTTTCCGGATTTCCTTGTGTAGAAGGACAATCGGTGTATGAGTGAGGACCACCGCATGTTTCACAAGAAGGTGCAACAGCTTTAACTTGTTGTTGTTGTTGGTTTGAAGCCAAGAGTTGCATACTTCTGCTCATTTCAGTCAGCACACGGGTGAGTTCGGTCATATCAGGGTTTGCTGAGGTGGAGGAAACATTGACTCTCAGATTTTTCCTTAAAGAAGCGGAGGAATCCCAGTTTTTGTGGTGAGTAGTCATGTTCTCAATTAACTCTCTACACTCCTCGGGTCTCCTTTTCATGAATGTGCCACCGGCGGCTGCATTAATCGTATCACGATCTCGAAAAGTCAAACCATTATAGAAAGTATCAATTAGGGTCACAGGGAGCATGTTGTGGTTTGGACATCTATCGATCAAGACATTATATCTCTCCCAAGCATCAAAAAGAGATTCATCAGGGTCTTGCATGAAACCGCTGATTTGATTGCGAAGGCTCGTGACCATGGATGGTGGAAAGTAGCGCGACAAAAAGCGTTGAGTCATGTCATCCCAAGTGTGAATAGAATTCTTCGGGAGACGATCAAACCATTTCTCGGCATGATGTAATAAAGTATGTGGAAAGAGTTGTAGGCAAAGTTCATCCATTGTGGCACCAGCCAACTTCATGCTTTGGGTGATTGTAATGAACTTGTCGAGGTGTTTGTTGGCATCATCATCAGGCAATCCACGGAATGGGTTAGTTTGCACTTGCTGAATCATGTGGTGCTTCAACGAAAACTCAGGAGCGTTGATTTGCATCGGCGCAATCGGTCCTCCTCGTCCAAACATTGTTGGTTGACAAAGCTCCTCCATGGTCCGAAGATCGGGCTGTGGAAGAACATTCTTGTTATTGTTGAGGTGCGGTGGAATATTATTGTTGTTTACACCTGACATAGCTAAATCTTCCTGAGTCTCGGGCTCTTGATAATTGGAAGATCTAGTACGCATACACCTGAAAATGCAAAAGAAAACAAAACCAAACACAAAGACAATATATACACAATAAAGATAAAATCTTTTTGGATTTTTGAAATTTTAAATTTTTATGGGTTTTTATCAATTTTTCAATTTTTATGGTTTTTTGAATTTTTTATGCAAGAAAAATAACGCTCACAAGTGAACGGATCCCAAAAAGCAACGCGTCTCTCACAGAAAACCGTTAATCTTTACGAAAAGAGCCGGCAGCGGCGCCATTTAATAACTGGGTTTTTGACACCCTGTAAGAAAATTATCGTTCTAGTATGTCTAATCGAATTGATCTAGGCTCTCTATGTGACTCAGTTGTTCTTTGGTGAAACAAATGTTTTTGGTTGGTTTTAAATTTAAATGTGCAAAGACTTAAAAGTAAATGTCGTTGAAAGTAAAGTGGCGTGAAAATAAATCTAAATCTAATTAAATGTAAAGTGGTATATTTAAAACTTTGACGAAAATTAAAATAATTAAATGACTAATAATAAAAGCTTGACGGAAATTAAAATTAGACAAGTATTTAAAACATAAACTAAAAATTAAACAAGACAAAACATGGAAAATAACTTAGATCGGAATATATTCCGATCACCCCAATCGGAATATCACCAAACCTGTCGGAATGTTGCTCGGAAGATTCTGATCGGAATACCTGTCACTTACCCTGATCGGAATATCAAAAACCTACCTCCAGATCGGAATGTATACCTCTGATCGGAATGTATAGTGAACTTGGTCGGAATGCTGATCGGAGTCCGCCGATCGGAATACTGTCACTAGTCCCAATCGGAATACCAAACATGCACCTCAATCGGAATGTGGAAAGGAGAACCAATCGGAAAGCTGTCACTCTAACCTGATCGGAATAACCTAACTTCCCCTGATCGGAATACCAAGTCCCCTCAATCGGAATATACAAACCCTTTTCCGACCAAGCCAAGAAGCTGGTCGGAATATATAAACCTTTTTCCGATCGTTAAGATCGGAATACGGAGAAATGGGTGGAAAATAAGCTAGAAAAATAAGCTATGATTCTAATAAGCACAAGACGAAAATCCTAAGGTAAACCGAATGAAAATAAGGTACGAGACTGAAATTTAACAACTTTTAAGACACGAAAAGAATAAGCTTTTAGAAAAACAACTTTATATATAAAAATAACTTTTATAAAAACTGTATAAACTTGAAAATAAACAAAATAAGCTATGAAAATAAATGATTTAAAACTATCAAAAGCATAAAAATGAAATCTTTAAACAAATAAACAAGATAAAAAACATATAAATCAAAGATTAAAGAAAGGTAGAAGGAGATTAACAAGATAAAGTAAATGTGCAAAAATTAAAAGAAACACTTACTTGAAATTAAATGGTAAATAAAGTGCAAGATAAGTAATTAAATTTGACAAGTATTTAAATGTGCAAGAAAATAAATGTGGAAGAGCTAATTTGTCAAGTTAGCCAACAAAACTAAATGAAATGAATAAGAGGGTTATTTATAGGTGATTAGGGGGATGGTTAGAGGAAACTTCCTCCCCTCCTTCCTTTCTTCTTAATTGCGCCCTTAAGTCCTTCCTTCTTAATCTTTTTGTTAATCTTGGAATTTGATGACTTTTGGCTCGGGATTTCTTTAGACTCGTCTTTTAATTCTTCGATAAATAAGACTTGAGTTCCTCGGCTTTAAGTAAACTTCCGTCTTTTGACTTTTTCTTCGATAAATCTTCAGAATTGGTCTTGGACTTCCGCTCTTTTTGCACTCTTGACTGCTTGACTTCGTCTTTCATCTTTTTCTTCAATAAAAGTCCGTAAATGCCCGTGAATTCCCGTGTTTTCTCCACTTTTCACCTTTTCGTCCTAAATCACAACAAAAACACAAACCACGCATAATTCCGACATAAAAGACATAAAATACACGTTTTGGTCCGGTTATTATTGTAATTAAGTGGTAGAAAAGATGTGTGTTTACACACATATCACATACCTAGATTTTGGGCATGGGTCATAGCTTCACCAAAAGCGTCTTTGTAAACAGTAGACTTGCGGCACGAGGTCACAGCCAAACGGAGCCCATGACCAGTCACCCACCGACGCCCAGCCACGGCGGTCATGTAGCGAGGAAGCACTTCTTCATCAAGAGAAGTAACAAGGGCAAGCAACCGGGAGCAATTGGACTCGACAAGAGACAATTGGCCATTTAACCCTTCTCTCACACCCTCTAGCTCTAGCACCCGAGAACTTGAACTCTCAACGGAGGCAGTAAGATCCGTGAGCTTACCCTTAAACACTTCATTTTCCTCTCTTTCAGATGCTAAATCTGAAGACAAAGAAGCTTCGGTAGCCTCCAAAGAAGCAACTCGACTACAGAGCTCCAGAATCACAACATTTTCGCTCTCAAGCTCGGATACCTTGGCTTTCAAAGCCTCAATCTCAGTGTCTCTCTCCAACAACGGTCGAGAGCCCTCAACACGTTCCGAACGTATCTTCCGAAGTTCCCCCAAGTAGCGTTCAAAACGCATCCTGAGCTCAACGCTCACACCTACCTGACGCACAGAACCTAGATAAAATTCACTCAACAGTTGATCAAAATCCATGTCACAAAGTTGACTAAAAAGGCCGGCAGGACAACATTATAATTAAGCTTTGACAAACATCAGCACTATCAAGAGTCGAACCATTTGTAACACGCCACCGAGGCACATAACCCTCAGTCAAATGCTCGTCACTCATGAACATATCTGGGAGAAAACCCTCATCGTCACTCCGCATCAGCAACCCGAGAGGGACCCATGCATCGAACCGAGTATTTGTTCTAAGACCGCAAAGAGAAGCAACACAAGAAACAGGATGAACTACCACGGTAACAGATGTCGGAGCAGTATGCATAACAGAAGAACGAATAGACACCACCACTGAATGTGTAACAACAATGACAGAAGTAACCAACCTAGAAGAATCAACACCCAATTCATCAACATTTCGTCCCTCAACATTAAATTCATCAAAAGAATCTGACGAGACAACAAACCTTTCTGTAGGGTGTTGAGTACGAGCAACAACCAAAGTAGAGTCCAAATTCCCGCCATCAGAAACAAGAGAAGGAGTAACGGAGTCTGAAACAAACGAGATTCTACAAGCAGCAGAAACACTCGCATTCGCATCAAGCAGCGAAGCAATAACAACCCAAGACTTACCTCCGGTAGTCGGGACAGAAGACGAACCATAATCCTCCCTCAACCTCTTAGGAGGATGATTAGCAACAACAGGAATATCACACCTCCTCTAACTCTTGCTACTTCTCCCAGAACTACTATCTCCCACAGAGATCCCAGCAGCAAGTTCCCCAATCGTTCGTATAACACCAACGGAGGAAGTGAAATGGACACAGGAGCACCGAATTTAGACACTTGAGCACCGGCCTCAACAACTTGAGCATTGGCCAAAGAAGCAACAACCTCAGTATCGGCATCACCCCAAGGTGAACCAATAGTCTCATTAACCAGAACAATAAAACCTTCCAAATACAAGGTGCGACCAGCGGTGACCTGAAGAACAGAGATCTGATCTGGCTGCAAAGGCTAGCTAATAATCTTTACCTTGGTGGGATCCGAACATGTAATGTACTCAAAGAAAGACATCTCTGCAAAAAGAAAAAAGAAAGTCAGCAACAAAAATATATAAGAATAAAAGGAAGTCGGAAAAGTAAATGAACTCACCCTCTCCGAAAGGATTAATAAAGACCGGATAAAAATCCCTCCCAAGCATGTAGTGGCGGCTGATGTCAACCCCACACAAAAAAGCCTCCGGGTACTTCCGGAAACGGGCGGGACGAGTAACAAGATAATCCAGCTCCCGTGAATTAAACTCATGTGGGGCGGGGGCAGGATCCTTCGCCAATTTCGTAGTAGACTACGAAATTGGAAGATTAAAGACAAACGAATCCACAGAAAAGAAGCGGTTCATCCAGTTCTTGACTGAATCTAACTCCTTGGAGTAAAAAACAAGTCCAGAGGGGGAACGCTTACTAAAGGACATCTATCCTTTATTATAATTGTTTACATATAACACACGAAACAAGCCAACAATCAGCGCGAAACCACCAGCACGACAACACACCTCAAAATGAGAAATTTTAATGATGGCTATAGCATGAAGCTGGGAAAGGTGGATACCAAAATAACCAAGGACCTCAAGAAAGAAGGTAGAAAAAGGAATACGGTAACACGCGTAATCAAAGACGCGAGTATAGACCACAATTTGTCCAGGATGAGCGTTACGAATATCATTATTTGGACTCGCCAAAGTAGGATGAACACAAGCAGGGATGTAGCACTTTTCGCAAAGGCAATCCAACATAGGTTGAGTCAAAACAGATCTATAATTACCTATCGTGGCCATTGTACAAAAAGAAAAACTAGCAAGACAAATAGATGATAACCTGAAGATTAAAAGAACAAAAGCTTGAGGAAATCACTAATGGCGGTAAAAATAAGGGGAAAGATGGAAGGAAAATAATGAAAAGGGAAAAACCCTTTATTTATACTATCAGAGTAGGTAAAAGAAACACGCACGCGATAGCGACACGTCTAACCCACTAAAACAACGAACGGTTAGGATGGGAAAAACCAAAGGACGAGACAGGGCGAGTGGAACAACACACCTGACACGCTGTCCCCGTAGCAAAAAACGGAAGACAAGGTGTCAAACGTATCACGCGTCCCAACTACCAAAGCGATAAAGGCAGACGAAAGTCCGCTGACCAAAGCTTGCGGACGAAGACACTTGTAAAAGTCCAGTGATCCATTCGCATAACGCAAGAACCACTAGAATGACGGGACTTGATGACGTATAGCATGGACACGACCCATTGGGCCTAAAACCATACACCAAACCTTGGGCCCAAGCCCAAGTACATAAAAGCCTACCACGATGGCAAGACTCTAAGCGGGTCAACTCTCCGAGAGGGAATCCGCAACACAACACCGGACATGCTTTCCTGAAGCAAGTGCGAAACCCCTGTGGATAAGTTGTCAGGAACAGATCTGCAGGTCACGATTAGCAAATAAAGACGAATTGGGCTTTTGGACCACAAAGGCCCACTCATAGTACTATATGAAATACTAGGGAAAGCCCAGTACTTTCACTTATAAAAGGTACACTCTGACACTCCAAAGTCTAAACGAGGTATGATTTTCTCACTCTTCCCAATACACATATATCTTTGATGATATGAAACCTTACTATCACGCCGAATTCTAATCGTGGGGTCCATCCTCACGGTAAGGACCAACGGTACACTTTTACTTGTGCGGAAAATCATCAGCCACATCTCTTTTTAGTACTAGATCAAGCCTAAAGCAAGATATCTGAGCCCTTCCGCCAGGAACTTAGATCCGCTCTCGATCACTGTACTAACAATAATAATGAGTGGATAAAAAATGTCATTTTTTTTAAAAAAAAAGGCTAAAAATGCTATAATTAACAAAATGAGTAAAATTTGCGGTCTTAATCAATAAAGTTGACAAATCAGACCGGAAGTGGATACAACTAAGAGTGGGGGGAGTGGTGGTGCCAAGGCTGGCTGTTAAGCCTTTGGCGCCACCCCTCCGTTGGCGCACGGTACCGTGGCTCGCGCCAATGGACCTCGCGCCAACCCCAACAGCCAGCGCCAACACCCTTTTTTTTTTTTTCTAGCCGTTGGTGGAGGGATTTTTTTGAAAAAAAAATTTTAATTTTCAAACAAGTAGCCGTTGGGGGGTAAAAAAAAATTTTTAAAAAAAAAAAATTCATACATTCCCTATATAATACCCCATTTCACCCATTTTTTTCAAAAGACACTTCAATCCTAAATTCTTAAAAAAAATGGATCCTTATCAAAACACCGTTTACGAATACGATGAATATTTCGGTAACGCCCATGAACGTTACTGATGGATTGAATCACACGGCTATATATGAAATAGAAATGTAGATGACGATTAAACCAAAAAAGAAATATTAGATTAGATGAAGGAAAAAAAGAAAACAAGGTTGTGAATTCCTAGTGAGAGAAACACATACGTTTCTCTCTCTACAAAACAAATGAAATGGAAAACACACACACAAATGAGGCTTAGGAGGCCTTTTATACTAAGTAGTAAGTGTTTAGGAGGCCTTCCTCATTTGTGTGTTCGGGACTAATTCCCGTTACATAAACATTAATAACTAAGAACTCTCGACACCGTTGAATAGTATTTTTCACAAGCTTCGCAACGGTATATTATATGACCATCACTTTAAATACGGCTAACAATCTCCCCCTAAGGGGTGGTCATGTAATATGTGACTTCACTTCGTTGGTGTTGCAGACTTTGAAGCTCGTTGTCTTGAGAGTTCTTTCATAGTTCCTTTCATGACTTGATCTTGTAACTTTTCCAGCTTGTGTTCTTGTGTCTTTACCCACATACTCATGTTTTGAGTTGACATGAAAGCTTGTTAACAATCTCCCTTGATCATCAGAGTAGCGGAAGTCTTTGTCTTTAGATGTTCTTGAGCTTTCTTCAATAATCCTAAATATGTGGCCTTGAATTGCGACTCTTGAGATAACGCCACCGTTTGCATTCCACCGGTTTCCCGTTATACAGTACGAATACTGTACCTGTGATCAGGTAAGTTCACAGAACTTCCTTGACAGGATTTCCAGCTGTGGTAGCCGTTCTCAATACTTGAATATATCGAAAGATAATTCAAAGTAAGGAGTGAATCATGCAGTTCCATTCTGCTGATTAAGTCGTCAATTCACTTTCCTGGAACAAGTCTGAATCAATTAAGAAACAAACCATTGTTGCTTTCCAATTGACACAAGTTTGATTCATATAGAATCGCACAAGTTACCTACCGCAGTGCTGTTTGATGATGACACTGGAAGGATTTCCATTCTTCACTGTAAATACTGAAAAGTATTACTCTGAATGTTCTGGCAAGATCATAAAGATATTGCGTCGAGACCTGGAACGAGTTTGAATCAATTAAGAATCAAACCACTGTTGCTTTCCAGTTAACATATGTTTAATTCAAGTGAATCTTACATATGACCTACCGCAGTGCTGTTTGATGTTAACACTGGAAGGATTTCCATTCATCACTGTGAATACTAAAGAGTATCACTCTGAATGTTCTAGCAATACCACAAGGATAGAGCGTAGGACTCTGTAAATCATCGCTTGTGTTCTAATGATGAACAACAATTGATCTATGGAATAAGTGTCCTAATGAGATTTTTGATGAATCTCGTTGGCTCTAGACTCTATAAGTGCACGTTTATTTGGTGATCGGAGGCTGGAGCAGACTGCCACCTATTCAATATCTACTATCTCGGAGTGAGAAAGTTGATAGAAATGAGTTGAACTCCGTGACAATAAAACAAACTTCTTTTGAGAGAAGCTTGAGTAGGCTGGGAGGGGTTGTGCATTGCATCACTGGGTCCATGATGCTTTGTCTTCAATACCCAAAATCATCAACGTGATTCTGATAGTAGATGTATTGACCCGTTTTCTGCCTAAGTTGTTTGGAGGGCTTCTTTCTTTACACCCTTTATCCTTACATTTCTTTTTCATTCTTCAACCCCTTCAATGCTTACCAAGACGTCATAACTAGCACCTTGTTGTGATTGTTCCAGTGCTAGCTTAAGTCATTAGTCGGCATTATTCCTGTACACTCAACTACTCCATCTTTCCTAAGGACTTCTATTTTCTAATGGATTGTCCCTGGGAAGATCCCTCCGGTTCTGGTTGGATCATAGGACGAATACCTAACCACCTTTTGACACCAATATCGTCGTGATTAATTGTGTTGAAGGGTATAGATATCGTAACCAGAAAAATCAATTGAAAATGCAGTCAAGGTGTTGATGAAATCAATGTTTACACCTTAAAAGTTTTCTATATCACCAAAAACGCTCCCCCTACATATGTGCATCATAAAAGGAGAGATTTTTGCACATATTAGGAAGAGAAAGCACTTATATCAAAGATCTTATTCAAGATAACACATTTTAATCACTATTCTCCCCCTCAAAAATTGCATGAAATTGAAAATTTTGTGAAACTAGTGATGAAACATGGAGAGAATAATGTGTCATGAAACTTTGGAACAAATGTTTATGAAATCATTATGCTCCCCCTCGAAAAGAGATTCTATTTAAATAGGGGAGTATATGAGCACATTGTTTTGAAATACTTTGAAAAATTATGCTCAAAAGTCCAAGAAAAATTGTGTTCATGAGCTTAAAACTTTGAATGTTTTGATATAAGCTCATGACCGAGAAAAATGAATTTCTCGTTGTTGAGGATAAGTCGAAGACTTTCCTTTATTTAGGGACCGGGTTATAGTCTGACATGTGACTATAAGCCATTATGAGAAGAAAAATAGAAAAAACATGTTTTGAAAACATTTGAACTCTCATTCGAACTTTATGTACGTACCCGTGTCGTTATTGAACAACATTTCTAAGCACGTCCATATTATCGATGCTGAGAGACATGTCGGAGAAGAATATTTTTGTTATTTTTGAAAGTTTTTCTCATTTTTTATTTTGTTTTTATAGGTTTTATATTTTTGTATTTTGATTTTCTGATAGATATATACAAGGTTACTGCGAATGTGCAAGACGTTCAAGTTCATCAGGAGTGAAGCTACGCATACCAAGTCGACGAACCAAGAATTCAAATCTGTCTTGAGAAAGAGCTTTGGTGAAGATGTCAGCTAGTTGGTAGTCCGTCTTGACAAAGAACAGTTCGATCGTTCCTTTTTCCACATGCTCCTTAATGAAATGGAATCGGACAGCTATGTGCTTGGTCTTGGAGTGTTGGACCGGGTTGCAGGATATGGCTATGGCTGATTGTGAATCACAGTAAATAGGGACTTTGTTAAAGTAAAAGCCATAATCCGTGAGTTGTGTTCGCATCTAAAGGACTTGAGCAATACACACGGATAGAGACACATATTCTGCTTCCGCGGTTGACAACGCCGTACAGTCTTGTTTCCTTGATGACCAGCTCACTAGCTTCTCGCCTAAGAATTGTGCCCCACCGGAAGTGCTCTTGAATGTGTCATGACACCCTGCATGGTCGGCATCTGAAAAACCAGTGAGATTAAAACCAGAATCCTTCGTATACCAGAGACCCATGTTAATGGTTCCCCGGAGATAACGAAAGATCCTTTTAACCTCCTTGAGGTGCTTCTCGGTTGGCTGAGCCTGGTACCGAGCACATAAACAAATAGCATGCACAATGTCCGGTCTGCTTGAGGTTAAGTACATAAGGGATCCGATCATACTTCGGTATTTTGTAGCATCTACAAATGTCCCTTTCTTATCCAAATCAAGCATGTGTTTAGTGTCCATTGGAGTACCAATAGGATCACAGTTATCCATACCAAATTTCGTTAGAATCTCAAGCACATACTTGGACTGATTTATGAAAATACCACGGGGGGATTGGTGAACTTGGAGACCAAGAAAAAATGTCATTTCCCCCATCATGGACATTTCAAATCGACTTTTCATAAGGTCGGCAAATAATATGGAATATTTTGGGTTAGTAAAACCAAATATAATATCATCTACATAGACCTGAGCCACCAAGATGTCGTTTCCGTAGTGCTTGATAAACAACGTTGGATCAATAGTTCCTTTGCTGAAGTGATTTTATAGAAGAAATGATGATAATTCGTCGTACCATGCCCTCGGTGCTTGTTTCAAACCATAAATTGCCTTTTTCAACTTGTAGACATGGCTTGGATGTTCAGTATTGATGAAACCTTCAGGTTGACATACATACACATCTTCTTTTAACGGCCCATGCAAGAAAGCCGTCTTCACGTCCATTTGATACACTGTGAATGATTTGTGTGCAGCGTATGCCAAGAAAATCCTAATAGCTTCCATCCGAGCAACCGGGGCAAAGGATTCTGCGAAGTCAATTCCCTCCTTTTGTTTATAACCTCTCACAACTAACCGAGTTTTGTTCCTAATGACCGTTTGCTCCTCATCCATCTTGTTTTTGAATAACCATTTCAGGGTAAGCGGATCGATATTGTCCGGTCGAGGTACTAACTCCCATACATCAAGCCGGATGAACTGGTTGAGTTCTTCTTGCATAGACTCAATCCAAGATGCATCGGTCATTGCTTCTTTCACACTTGCTGGTTCCATTGTGCTGACTGATACTGCATAGATACACATATCACCATCGGTACGTAGCTAATTTTGAGTTGAGACCGGTCGTGAGAGATTGCCAATCACTTGAACCAAAGGGTGATTCTTAGTCCATTTGTGTTCATGTGGAAGTGTATGAGAAAATTGATGCGAGCTCGACGGATCCACATATGATGTGGAAGGCTGAGTAGTACTTGTGGAAGCCGCAAATGGGTTAACAAACTCATGTTCGTTGAGCATCGCATTGTTTGCATTTTCAGCAACAATTTCATTCTGAAGATGAACATGATTTGGAATTTGCTGAGAATGTTGTTGAGTTGCGTCAGCAGTCGGAGAAGTGGTTGGAATATTTGAAGGCAATATGGTTGAGGTTGACGTAGATGGTGCAGAAGTAGATGCCAATGGTGTAGATGCAATCGGAGGTTCGTGAACTATCGTAGCAGGTGCAGCCGGGGCATTTTGAGGAACACCAAATGACGAAGAACCCTCCATATATTCATCATAGATTGGCCCAAATAAAACTTCCAAGTCACGTTCTGATGGTTGTAACGATGAGATTGCTGGCGGTGCAAATTGAAGCGCGAGTCCTGAACTTACATGTCCAGAAGTCTGACCTTGAAGCTCTGGATGTGAACTTCTATGCTGAGAGGCCATACCCGAGAGTTCATCAAAGGTAACGTTCATAGTCTCTATTACCTTTCTTGTCCTTCGATTATAAATCCGGTAAGCACAAGCAGTTGAAGAATAACCAATGAAAAATCCAATATCACCTTTAGGTTCAAGTTTACCGATATCCTCACGATCATTCTTCGGATAACATAATGCACCGAAGACATGTAAAAATGAAATATCCGGTTTCCTTCCATTAATGATCTCATAAGTGTTTTGTTGAAACGGGTGTGAATAATGGAGCGGTTTTGAGTATAACATGCAGTTGCTATAGCGTCGGCCCAAAGGAATAACGGTGCACTAGAGGAGAGAAGCATCGTTCGAGCAGCTTCAACTAACGTACGATTCCTCCGTTCCACAACTCCATTCTGCTCTGGAGTTCTTACAGCCGAAGTTTGATGAGAAATCCCAACTTCGTCAAAATAAGCTTTCAATTTCTGATTGGTGAATTCTGTACCGTTATCCGTTCTCACAATAATGACAGGGGCTTGCAGTAGAACTGATGTTTTCTTCAAGAAGTTAATAATTACATCAGGGGTTTCATCTTTTGAAGCAAGAAAATGAACCCATGTGTAACGAGAATAGTCATCCACAATGACAAGGACATACCGCTTTCCATTAATACTTTTGATTCTCATTGGGCCACACAAATCCATATGTAGGAGATGTAACCTATTCGTTGAGTTGGGAACAGGTTTGGGTTTGTGAGGCTTCTTCTTACTTTTACCTTGCTCACATGAAGGACAAAGATGGTCTTTTGTATATTTGAACTTTGGAAGACCGGTAACGAGATCATCTTTCGCGAGATGGGTGATGGCATCGAAATTGAGATGAGATAACCTTTGATGCCATAACCACGACTTTGTTGAAGTGGCTCGGGCCATGAGACAAATTGGAGAAGCAGCAGACATTTGAAAAAGATCAATGGTGTAAAGGTTGGTGGTACGATTTCCTTTCAACAGATCAATTCCTTCAAGATCTCTTACAAAACATGTATGACTTCTGAAAGCGACCTCCAAGTCTGAATCACAAAATTGCCCAACCGAGAACAAGTTATGTCCCAAGCCATCAACAAAAGAGACTCTGGTGATGATTATATTTCCCCAATGAAGATCACCATAGCCTAGAATTGCCGCAACATGATCATTTCCAAATCGAACAGTTCCCATGAAACGCCATACAAAGTTCTTGAGAAGGCTTCGATTCCCAGTCATATGTTTGGAACATCCCGAGTCCACGCACCAGAGACAAATTTCAACAGCCTGCCAATGATAAGAGAAACAAATATTTTGGCAACCAATGAAATAGGTTCCTGTAGGGTTAGAAGATAATTAAGCCGTATCACATACCGACGTTTCACTGTCAGTATGAGATCTACTAGTGTCGATAATTTTGCCACTACAGTCAAAATTTCTACCAGTAGGCAACCATTTAGAGGTGAGTCTAGGGCTACTAGGCTTAGCAAGACTTTCTGTGGACCCTACATGCGTACTTTTTGGAACATACACCTTAGCCTTAGGAGTGCGTTGTTGTTCACTGACTGACAGCTTGTCAATTCGAGTGTAACCACCATAATTCAAACCATTCATAGTCAAACCACAAGCATCATGACTAAAAGAAAAGAAACATTTATTACATTTAGCACAAATAACTTCAGATTTTTCATTCCGAATAGCAAGCTTAAAGTCATTACATTCAGATGAATTAGGTTTCTGATTATGATTAAAAAGCGGTAAATTCCTAGGGTGTTCTTCTACTTCCACATTATTGATCTTGGGGCGACTACTTCTAGAGGCAAAAGGGACCCTATCATTCCTTGTATTGCTCGTAGGCTGTGGCCTTCTGCTCTTAGTGTAGTTGTTTATTCCTGTAGAAGAAGACACGCGTCTATTAGAATTAGCACTTTTTAAATCAATAACTTGTGGTTGAGTTATAGTGATCGGTTTTGTCCTAACGCTTGTTGTACGTTGTTTGCTAGGCACAGAGGGAGAACTAACACGAAACATTCCTGGGGCAATCACAGCAGTTTTCGTTCCAGCAACCTTGGGAAAAGGTGTCACAGCAATACGAGTGGGTCCCGAGGTTGCTGGTTTCTGGATCATCGTATCCACAATCGAGCTAGGTTCAGAAGTCTTATCTTTTAACAAGGCCTTTAACTTACAGTTCTCACAGATTTTATCAATAAGTTTCTGATAGACAGACTTACTTTGTTCAACAGCCCGCTTATATGAAACAACAACAGATTCTAAATCTGCAATCTTAGACTTAAGCTTCTGAACATTACCACCACTAGCACTCTCTAACCCTGACGAGGCCAAATTCGTTTCTGAAACCCCTCTTAACTGAGCCTGCAACCGTGCGATAGTTTGTTGCATTTCATTGTGAGCTTTTCCGTACGAAATCTTGTCATATTTGCATTCATCACATTTTTTGACAAATTTATTCCAAAGATCGGTGAATTCTTTATCCTTTTTAATGACATAAGATTCCATTTTCTCTTTCATAAGATCAAGCTCAGTTTGGAGGTTTTCATTATGCGACATAGAGGTACCTAACTCAATAGGGCTACTATCAATACAATCACGAGCTTTAGAGAGGCGTTCAAGATCGTTTTCCAAAACTTTAATTTTATCAAGAGATTCATCAGCTTCCTTCGTCAATGATTTAAAGTCTTTAACAAAGTTGGCTAATTCTTTTAGAAAAGCGTTTTCCAAATTTCCTAATCGAGCATCAACTTGATTAATAATCGGATTAATATCGTTTTGAAGAATTTTTTGAACCTCAATCTGAACAGGTGATGTGAAGTTACCTCCAGTTATTTTTGAATTAACAACACGTTTAAGGATGACAAAGTTATCTTTAAGCTCGTTTAGAAATCGGCGAGTGATACTCGGTTTAGGAGGGTCATCAGACAATTCCTCACTTGGAAGCAAGAGCATTTCAGTACTCGTTTTAGACCGAACAAAAACAGTTGGAGGATTAACTTTCGGATAATAAACGGGTATCACTTCTTTATCAAGCTTTTTCATTCTTAAACGAGACTCTACAGCAAGTTCAGTAGTTTCCTCGGAATCATGCACACTAGGAGGATCATGCTCATCAGACAATAGCACACTACCATTATATAAAGTTTCATTAGTGGCCTGAACTTGCTTAAGGTATCCTGGATTAGGGGGAAGAGGACAACCTAAAGCCATTTTGTATCGAGTGTAATTTATCTCATTCACTTTTGGTGCGAGCATATTTATCGTCTGCATAGTTTGGCCACGTTTTACTAAAAGGTTGTCTAATTCTCTAATCCTATCCTGCGCTTTGCAAAAATCCTCAAGAAGCCCATCTTCTCGAATTTTGAAATCATGTTTTAGCTTTTTTCGTTCTTCTTTTAATTCCACAATAATAGATTTTTCAGTTGAAAGCTGTTTATTAAGAGAAGTGATTTCATCATTCAATTCGCTTATCTTTTTAGCACTACTTAAGTGTAAGGCATTTAATTTCTTAGTGGTGCATTTTTCTTGATAAACCGATGTGGCATGAGCTTGTTCAAGTTCCTTGATTTTAGCATGATGAATCTCAAAACTTTTCTCCCGTTCCTTATATCCCGCAAGCTCAGTGGTCAATTTGGCATTAGTTTCTCTAAACTTATTATTAACCACCGTAGCATGATCTACATCCTTAGAAAGCTTATCAAATAGAGATTTATAATACGCATGTGTCTCATCAGGAAGGGTTGTAGGCTGAATAACTTGATCCACACTAAGGTCCACACTAGGCTCATTTGAAATAATGTTACTATTATTCGTTTGATCCTCGTGTGTCTCAATGTAGGGCTCAAGCATCTCAGTATACTCTTCCTCCTGATTAGACATATTATATATATCATTATTATCAAAACTTGGGTGTACCTCAGAGGGACCGTCTGCATCATAGACGGGAGCTCTGTCATCATGCATTCCTGAGGTTGATGCTTGCTGTAAGTTTGCCATCAAGATGTAGTTGGCATTCACCTCTTCTTCCTCGTCATATTCTGCAGCAGAAGCCATAAGATCAAATTCCTCAGCTTGAAGTGGGATTCCTGCCTCTTCGTTTTGTGCTATGAGAAGCTGAGTCTGAAGATAAGCAGCATCCCTCTTCTTTTTGGCTGTGCAATCTCGAGCATAATGACCAAATCCCTTGCAGTTGTAGCACTGAACCTGACGATTGTTGTTTCCATTTCCCGTACCATTATTCTCAGCCCTTGCAGCCACAATGTTTCCCATCTGGTTACCAACCGCTGGCACAACTATTAACCCATTCTGATTACCGGCATTCGGAACACCCGGATTTGGACCACGGTTTTGCCCATACTGATTTCCTGCATTGCCAACGGTCTGCCCAGCATTCTGACCATATTGTGGAAACTGAGTCCCCGTGTTTCCAGCAACTACCAATTGGCGATCTTGATTCGCATTCATGAAAGGTTGAGCAATCTGCCTATTTCTAGTGTTCGAGGAGATTCTCTGATTGTTGTTGGTGGGGTTAATGGTGAATTTGAATGCCTTTGCAAGAAGGGCAAGACCAATATTAATAGCATGAGTAGGATCGGTAATGTCATCAAAACAGGCAATGGGTTGTTGTAAGTAATTCATAGCAGCAGGGTGTTGATATCCATAAGCGGTGAGTTGTTGTTGTTGTTGTTGTGGCAGGAAGTTACTTGATGAGGGTTGATGGTAGGGTACCATGGGATATGACATAGATGATGGAGAGTTTGCCATAAAAGCCAATGGATCTTGTGTCTTGGCACGTCTTTCTGCCCTAACTTCGTTAGCTTCATCTTGATTCATCTTCAAATAGTCATAAACTTGAGTGTAGTCCATGACATGAAGATCCTTGGTTTGATTGACAAGAGTGACATATCGTGACCATTCAGAAGGAAGATTATCAAGAAATTTGATGTTGGCAGCAATTTGTGCAGGTTCATGTTTGTTTCTTCTAAGATGGTTCATGAGGGTTGAAAATCGATGATAATAAGGTTCAATTTGTTCCCCTTCAGTAGACGTAAATTTCTCCCATTCACGAAGCAACTTAGTTTCCTTTTCTTGTAAACCGATTTCACTGCCCTTCATCATTTTCTGAATCCGAAGTCACATCTCGTGTGCGGTTTCACAACTATCGACAGCAGCATAAACATCTTCAGGAAGTCCCATAAGAATGACTTGAATTGCTTGATCATCAGCGTCTAGTTGTTTGGATTCAGCTTCAGTTAATTCTTCATCCGTTTGCTCATGACTAGAGTCAGCTACTGGGTTAGCATTCGTAGGGTCCCCAGGCACAATAATTGTTCTTCTAACATACGGACCCTTTTGAATCGAGTTGACAATCAACTTTCCCAGAGGTTTACATTTTGCATAACGAAGGAGACGACTAGCCCATGTAGTGTAGTTCTCCTTGGTAAGCATGGGTGGACGATTCTCAGTACCCGCAGCATAAATATCTTGTTGAGACGTCATCGTAGAAGTCGTGTGAAAAACAGGATCTCAATTCGTAGAAAGCGTATGATGTTGTTGAAATTCCGAAACTTCCGATTTTTTTCTCAGTCCGACAATAAGTTCCTCAGTCCGACAAAACGGTAAGCTGAAAAAATTCAGTATCGCCAAATTTTGAAATTGATTTCGAGATAGCCAAAAACTAGTAGGGAAAAAATTTGATTTTACTAGACCTAAAAATTTTAACTCTTTTTTTTTTTTTTAATCTTCGTGTAAACTATGCTCCGAGACGAGTCTAGATGGTGGCTAAGACTAAAAAATACTTGAACAAAATTTAAAAAAACAGATCAAAGACCCTGATCGTACTCAAGTGATCGTACTCAGATCGTACCCAACGATCGAACTCAAGTGATCGTACTCAGATCGTACCCACTGATCGTACTCAAGTGATCGTACTCAGATCGTACCCAACGATCGTACTCAAGTGATCGTACTCCTATCGTACTCACTGATCGTACTCCTATCGTACTCCCCCAATCGTACTCCCTATCGTATCCTAGATCGGACTCCCTGATCGTACTCAGCAATCGTGACCACTGATCGTACTCTGCAATCGTACTCAACGATCGTATCCAACGATCGTACTCCTTGATCGTATTGAAGATCGTAAGTAGAGATCGTAGTCTAGATCGCAACGAGTGATCGTAGGATGGGATCGTGACTTTGGATCGCAAGTAGAAACCCCCAGGGTTTATGCGATCGCAACAATCAGATCGTACTTAAGGGAACAAAGTTACCACTTTTCTCGGATAGAACAAGAACAAAACAATTCGTGATTCGAAGCCTAAAAATGGATCAAACACCCAAAAATTTTGAATTTTTAACCACAGCTATGAACTCAAATCACTACTACAACTACTTAGGAGAAGTATGAATCACGAAACACAAGAAAGACACGGACAACACCCAATAGCAATCCACGAATCCCTTGGCGAATGATACCACTTGATGGATTGAATCACACGACTATATATGAAATAGAAATGTAGATGAAGATTAAACCAAAAAAGAAAGATTAGATTAGATGAAGGAAAAAAGAAAACAAGGTTGTGAATTCCTAGTGAGAGAAACACATACGTTTCTCTCTCTACAAAACAAATGAAATGGAAAACACACACACAAATGAGGCTTAGGAGGCCTTTTATACTAAGTAGTAAGTGTTTAGGAGGCCTTCCTCATTTGTGTGTTCGGGACTAATTCCCGTCACATAAACATTAATAACTAAGAACTCTCGACATCGTTGAATAGTATTTTTCACGAGCTTCGCAACGGTATATTATATGACCATCACTTTAAATACGGCTAACAGTTACAGTCGAGGCTTGCGGGAGTATGAGACTTTTGTTGGTATGTGTAATCAAGGAGCCGGTGGATCGGGTCATACGAGGACATACATACCTCGTGATCGAGAAGATGCTAGTCGAAGATTGCTAAAAGATTACTTTGGTGATGATGAAACTCCTCCAAAATATCCGGAGGAGAAATTCCGGCGAATGTATCATATGAGTTCAACGCTTTTTAAAAAAATTGTCAATGGTATTTTAACTCATAATGCCGACCCTCTTCCTGAATATTTTGCTTATTTTCGCACTGGGCTAGATGCTACGGGTCGGGATAGTATTCACCCCATTTTAAAAATCACTTCGGCAGTTCGTCAATTGGCGTATGGGTCATCACCCGATGCATTTGATGAGTATTTGCAAATTGCCGAACGCACTTCTAGAGCATGTTTGCTTCATTTTACTAAATGCATTTACGACTTATATGTTGAAAAATATTTAAGAAAACCTACTCCCGCGGATATAGAAAAACTTTATGAATTGCACAATGAGAAACATGACCTCCCGGGAATGCTCGGGAGTATTGATTGCATGCATTGGGATTGGAGAAATTGTCCCAAGGATTTACAGGCTCAATTTAAAAGACGGGATCATAAATACCCAACTCTTATGTTAGAAGCAGTGGCGGATCAACATTTGACATTCTGGCATGCATACTTTGGTTGTCCCGGGGCAAACAATGATCTAAATGTCTTACATGGTTCACCTTTATTTGATGATGAGTTAGCCGATAAGGTTCCAGATTCTCCGTTTGAGGTAAACGGAAAAACATACAAAAAAGGTTATTAGTTGGCTGACGGTATTTATCCCGAGTGGTCTACTTTTGTGAAAACATTTTCTGTTTCAAGGGATGAAAAAACATTGCGGTATAAAAGAGTGCAAGAAGGTGCTAGAAAAGATATCGAACGCGCTTTCGGTGTCTTACAAGGTCGTTGGGGAATTATACGACAACCCGCTCGTGCTTATGAAATTAACCACTTGAAACGAATCATGTATTGTTGTATCATGTTACATAACATGATATTGGAAGACGAAGGATATAAATTGAATCCTAGAGATGTTTATGTTGATCCACAACCTAATATTGTTCGAAGTTGGGTCGAAATGTGTGAAGTGCACGAGAGGAAAACTAAAGAAATTCGAGACCGAAGAGTGCACACCGAGCTCCGAGCCGATCTTGTGGAGCATTTGAGCCGCAATCATTAAATTTATGTTTTTTTTATTGTAATGTTTTTTTATTGTAATGTTTTTTTTTATTGTAATATTTTTTTATTAATAAAGTTTTTATTTTAAGTTAATTTTTGTGAAAAAAAAATAAAAAAAAATTCCGTTGACACCAGAATTCTGGTGCCAACGGTTACCTCAGAAATGTAGTGCCAACAGGATTCTGGTGCCAAAGATCTAGAATCCTACGTGGCGCCTTTGGCACCACCTTCTGGTGCCCCAGCACTCTAAACATGTTGTAGTTCGATACTTGTCTAACCCCCTTAAGAAACTGTATCTATTTAGATCTTGGGTCAACAAAGTTCACTAGAAACAAGTTCTTGGTTCAGGTCAGAACTGTACCAAACCAAAACTATAACATTTTGTGAAATGCTTTCTATATTGTAATTCTGTCATTGTAAGTATGTAAGTATTTACTACTCCACATGACTAGGTTTGGCACCTAGTTGGTTTTAATTTAAACACCAACGACGACATTTGATGAGGGATATATAGCTAATTGACAAAGTCATTCATTAAACAACATAATCTAGAAAACACGTATCAAAGGGGGCAAACTTAAAACTTACATGACTTTTAATTCGAAAAAAGTCTTATTTTTAGCCAACAAAATTTAATTTGCAAGACCAAAGACAAATGACTTTCCATCATTTTATCTCACAACTAGGTCCGAAATTTTGGTCAATATCTCTAAGCTTAATACAAACCGTATGTTATGACAAATTGACACGACACTTAATGCAGTCGTTGTGTCATGTGATTTTTTTATAAACGATAAATGTTAATAATTAGTGGGTCGAGTAATATTAACAATAATTTTAATAGTGTACCAAAATATAGTTGAGTTTTAGTGTTTTGTACCAAACATATTTGAACTAGTTTTACTTGTCACACAACTCACAACATTGACATGACCTAAACAAAAATATGGCAGCATTCACCAACAACTATTAATAAACCAACAAATATTTACATAAATCATTGTCTTTACACACCATTTGACCCACTCAAACTCAACTCATGTTGGTTCATTTTTAACACTTGATGTCCACTTCATTAGCCACTTTTCGTACTCTTTTGATACCTCACGCGCTTCCCCCACAGCGCGTGTCACTTCATTTCATCTTTGGTAAATAGCATTTGCCACCTATCAAGATTCACACATCACTTTCATTTACACTTTCCTTATATCATCATTTCATTTTCTTTAGGGTTTCATTTCAGCTAGTTGGGCTTGTTCAAAGTATAATAAGGTTGGTGAAAAAAAAATATTTCATATTTTTGTCACTATGTTTATACTATTATTGAGCAAGTTTGTGTTTACAATAGTTTTTCTTTAGCTAAATCCAAAATGACCCATTAGATTATCTTGTGTGATTGATTAAATCTCAATTCAAATTTTTGGCCTTTTTTGGATTTTAGCATATGGGTATGAATCTTTATTCTAAAATATGAGTTGGGTTTTTGTTTTTTGGTTAAAATTATTGTTTTTAGTATAAAAATATCAAATCTTGTGTTATTGGTCATATGATGAGGTTTATGCAAGAAATATTGGTTTCTAGTTTTAGGCATAGTAGTGTTAAGGTTTCTTGGATGAAGTATCAAGTTTATAGACAAGATGGTGTTGTTAGAGCATTGTCGGAATCATCGTATTCCTATTCGCCTCCGTCTAGTGTTGTTTTGCATACAACTTCAACCCCTTCCACGTCTTCGAGTACTAGGATAAGCCCTGCTGTTCTGTTCATTATAATTATCCTGGCAGTTTTGTTTTTCATATCTGGTTTGCTTCACTTGCTTGTAAGGTTTTTGACTAAGCATAACTCTTCGTCGAATTCACATCAGTCGAATCGATTTCCAGATGGCTCTCCATCTGATACGCTTCAAAGACAGCTTCAGCAGCTGTTTCATTTACATGATTCTGGTTTGGACCAGACATTTATTGATGCTTTACCAGTATTTATGTATAAAGAAGTAGTGGGAGCTAATGAACCGTTTGATTGTGCGGTTTGTTTGTGTGAATTTTCCGAGAATGATAAATTGAGATTGCTGCCTACTTGCAGCCATGCTTTTCATATCAGCTGTATAGATACGTGGCTTTTGTCGAATTCGACTTGCCCTCTTTGTAGAAATACCCTTTTTGACCCTGGGTTCTCGATGGATAATCCCATGTTTGATTTTGATGATCCAAGGGAAGCAGACGAAAGTGGGATCTCTGCTGGTTTAAAAACAGTTGAACCCGAACAAACCATAGCCGAAAAGGGGGTTTTTGCTGTGAGACTTGGTAAATTTAGAAAAATGAGTGAAGGTGAAAGTGAAACGATAGGTGAAACAAGCAGTAGTAATTTGGATGCACGAAGATGTTATTCGATGGGTTCTTATGCGTATGTGGTTGGCGATACGGACCTTCGAGTGCCGTTGTGTCATCAGAGAGATTTGCAAGATACAAAATTTGTGAAAGATTTAGAGCGAATTGAACGAGTTCAGGATCATATGCTTGATGAAGATATTGAAGGCAAAAGGATAAATATTGGTGCAAAAACAGATAGCTTTTCTGTTTCAAAGATCTGGTTATGGTCTAAGAAACGAAAATTCGCAAGTTCTACCGAGAACCAAATCCATAACCCGTCTTCGGTTGACATGGAATTACCGCGAATGGGGAGATTACAAGGTACATGAAAAAAAAAACGGTTCTTTCTCATCTTGTTGCTGTGTACTTTTCATGTATGTTAGTAATCAATTAATGATATGTTCTTGCTGCATTTTATAGTATTTTATATTCTGATGCAAGATTTCATAGAAATGATCATATTTTGTACTTTGACAAATTCTAGTACTTCATTGACCATGGTTGGCCATATTCTCGAGCATCCTTAGTACATCATCTATAAAGTCTTTGTTTGGGGATATTGCGTATGTATTAGCATCCTTTTTACCTTATTTCTAATATGGTCACTAAACTTAAATAACTGGTGCACTTATCAGAATGGATCATTTCATGTCATTTTGACTGCGGAACTGTAGATATTTAGAGTCGTATGATCAGTTTATCGTGAATTCCTCTGTTTAGTTAAATTGGAAGATTATATCGATTCCTGTGGGTGTACTTTGACCAAAAAATGTTTATATTATACGTTGCTGATGCGACTAAAGAACCAGTTTTTTTTTCACGAGTTTTGAAACAAGAGCTCTGCGCTAGCTAAGTACTAACCGAAATGCTCAAATTTGGAGTGTGGAATCTTTGGGTCAAAGTAGCTAAGGTCTTAAAGATATAAACTTTATTGATAAAGATTCAAGATGCTTGTCCTTACTGTCATGCTTTTCATGATTCAGCTCATCATACATGTTGGAATCTTGTAATTGCATAATTTAAGGACATAAAAGGCATAAAACTTACTTTACCTTTTGCTAAATCATCTTTTACTTTCATCATATAGATTGGTTGTTTGACTTGCTTATGTCCCAGACTCCCAGTCAAATTTTAACCATTGATTAATACCTATCAGTTTCCACATTTCCTACCACGCCTGCATGTGTTTAGGGTATGTAAAATGCAGCAAGTATGCATGTGTAATGCATCGGCATATAACAGTCGACTAAGGGGGTCTTTGGATATGTTTTGATACTGATTGATTATAAAGATTTTTAACACAATAATCACTTTTGATAATATGGAGTAAACAGAAATACTTATCTGATTCTGATTTTCTCAGTGTAATATTTTAGTTATTGTTGACTAACCTTAACCTTGATGGCTTGATGTACCAAGACTTTTTCTTTTCAGTTTTGTTTTTTTTATGGTTTAAGAATATATTTTAATATTTTTGTTGGTGGTGATTGTGGGGGCATGTGGATGATGGGCTCTTCTTATCATCATGTGGGCTTGTTGAACTTCTGCTTGTAATGTTGTAAATCTATTTTGACTTTTTGCTTATTTGTGACTCCAAAGTCATTTTATTTCTTGCTTATTACGAGTTTTTTTAATGTACATTGTACAGTATAATAGTAAGAAAATGACATGCTAGCTGACTTGCAAATTAGCATCACAATCACATCAAAACCTACCAACTTGCTTATTTCCATGTGCTGTTTTTTTTAGTGGTACTACAATCAAGGTTGGGAATGATAATATAAATCACAAAAATTATATTTTACATTCCGAGAGCATGGTGCAGTATTTGATAACATTTAGAGCTCAGGTACCACTTTTCATAACACCACACGACGAAACTATATCTTGTGTTCTTAATATTTAATAAGGCATTATGTGTTATCTGTTGAATGTGCTAGTCAATTTCCATTTATTTTATTTTTTTTAACGGCAAATTTCCATTTATTTTGAATATATGTATACATTTTAGGTATCAGGGGCGGAGCTAGTAGGGGAACTAATGGGTGCTAAGTCTCCCCTAATTAATTTATTTCACTTGTTATTTATGTGTGTTACAAGCATTTTTCTACTATTTTCTACATTAAGCCTCCTCTATCAATATAACTTTTTATCTTAAGTATAATCAGCCTCTTTTAATTAAAAATCTTGGCTCCACCAATAGGTATCACTTGTTATTGTAAAGTTTAGCAAATAGACCATTGCTATTCTTTTCATACATAATTTGTATGGCAAGTTTTATTGTTATCTAATATTTCAATTACTCAAATAACATTCAAGTAGAAACAAGTTTTAGTGATCAAAGAAAAATTGGGATGAGATAAGAGATAAGAGTTATCTGGGCCCAAAAATCTGCAATTGTACCCAATGAAAGTGGGTCATATAAGCCAGCAAAAGTGGGCCATTCTGAGTGGTCAACTGTTCGAATGATTACAAAACCGTCCTCTTATTTCGTATTAGCCAGGTTTCTATTTTTTGCTTCATTCACCACTCCACTCGAGTAGCTTCTTAATCAAAGCGCGTGTAGATGATTATTATAAATTAGCACATCTGTTTTTAACCATTTTACGTTTTTTTTACTAACTAGAAAGAAAAAAGTCGAGGTGAAATGGTTCAGACCATTATTAATAAACCAATTCGAGCTCGAGCTAGAGAGAGATGAAATAGGAAGTGGTCATTCTACTTAAAAGTCTAAAAATACGTGACGATCGCATAAAAGGACCAACTGTTTTTAAGAAAGAAAGGAATTCAGCGCCAAAGACAACGGTTTTCTTACATGATGCGACGGCGTTGCAAAGACACCACCATTCGCGCCTTCCTACTATACACTGTCGTTGCCCGTTAGAGGTGCGAATAAATCGGATAAAATCGGATTCGGATTTTTGAAAATCCGGATTTGATAAAACCGGATTTTTGAAAATCCGGTTTCGGATCGGATCGGATTTTTCTCAATCGGATTTTTTCGGACTAAAAAGTTCGTATCGGATTTTTTTCGGATTAAAATTTTCGTTATCGGATTTTATCGGACTTTTTTCGGATCGGTTTTTCGGTTAAAAAATGTTCGGATCGAGTTTTTTTCGGTTAAAAATGTTCGGTTCGGGTTTTTCTGTTTTATCCGGTAAAAAAAAACCGGTTTTAACCGGTAAAAAAAATCGGGCGTTATTCACTTAGAAAAACGTTTGTAGACACCAGCCCACTTGACTATCCAAACAAATTGTAACCCAAAAATATAACGCAGGTGAATACCCAGTCCAATAGAAGATTAGTTATTATATAACAATACCTAACAATTAGGTTTACACAACCCTAATCTCATATCTAACTACCTCCGCCTCTTTCACCGTTACACTATGCAGCCACTAATCTCATCATATCTCATATCAAAACAATATTACAACAACCATCTTTAAGCAACGAATCTAAATCAACGCAATCCTCAGTCTAAATCTAAATCGCAATACGTTGTTACCCAATCTACCAAACCAATCTTGAATCAACGAATCGGTAAAAAAAAAACGGTTTTCAGGCAAACCGGTTTTATCCGGTTTTAACCGGTTAAAAAAAACCAGTTTTACAAAAAAAAATTAAAAAAAATTAAAAAAATTTTTTTTAATAAATTGTAAAAAACCGGTTAAATCCGGTTTTTTTAAAAACCGGATAAATCCGAAAATTTATCCGGTTTTTATCCGATTTTTTTAAAATCTAGAAACCGGTCTAACCGGTTCGGATAGAAAAATCCGGATCGGATAATTTGAAAACCGGATTTTGAAAAACCGGTTCGGATTTTTGAACCGGATTTTCAAAAATCCGGTTTTCATTTGCACCTCTATTGCCCGTATCGTGCTCAAGCTTTTTATTTTTCTTTCTTTTGAAAAGTCAATGTGGGATAACGGATAAAAGGATGTGTTAGCTTCTTTGTCTAGCCTTTTCTTTATACCCTTTCTTCTTTTTCAAAATTTTACCTTTTAAGTTCTTTGTAAAAACATCTCTAATGGATAAAGTGATTTATATCTTTTAATAATTAAAAAAGTTTTTTATATTATAATATAAACTTTTTGAAAAGCTTTTCACCAACAAATTTTAATTTTTTTTGCCTTTTAAACATGTTAAACATTTAATGTATTAGATGTATCAAGTTTTAAGGACTATACATTAAAGATGCTCTTAGAAGTTATAACTCGTCAATTTTTTACATATTGATAACTTCTATCAATATAATTCTCTAAAATAAATCCAAATTAATGGGTCAACAACTTGTTTAATGATCCGTAAAACCAAATTTCAAATACGCAAATTCTCAATTCCTCAGCTTGTTCTAACCTGAACACGCCATTATTAGCGGACTTCATCACCTCAAACACCAACCAACTTCCACTATTCGCCACCTTTCATCAAATCTTAAACCCATTTACCAACTTAACACCCGATAAATTTCAATCATGGCAACAACTATCTCAAAACCAAATTCTTTTCAATGATATACAAACCTCGATTTTTTCAAAAATCAAAATTTCCTCTACATTTCTCTCAAGAACCTCACAAATCCCAATTTCCCTAACAATGTTTATGCTACACCTAATTGATGCGGTTTATGTTATTAGCCAGTTTATTTAGCTCAAGTTTTTGAGCAAACTGATGGTCTATTTTCTGTTTTTTTTTTCAACTTCTAGTAGTTCTAATTATTGGTCCACTAACATCGGCCAATGGATTAATACTACCAAAAGCTGAAGTATTGATGGGCTTATCTATCTTCTACAGGCCCCGTCTTTAATGGAAATCTTATTGAAGAGGAAACAGTGTAATATTATAAGGTGATAATTCATTTCAAAATAATAAATTTCAATTAATTGCAATTAAGGGTTAAACAAACGGAAAAGTTAAGAGACCAAACCCGACACGGGATGAAACCACAAAGAGATGATCCGGGAAAAGAAAACATCAGGACTCTTTTCGTTAAACCCGATAGACCACATAGACCATTTATGCATCAACTCTTTCAGTAATATAATTTAGTAGAGCATAAATACCTCCATCATTCAAGCTTGTTTGTCAAACTTGCAAGAGAGGGACATTATTTGAAAATGAGTTGTTGGTGGCATACTGGGATGTAAGGGTTAAATCAGGTCAGGTCTATCGGGTTTTTAAAAATAAAAACTAATATGTTCTCCCAGTCCTAATTGCAGGTACAAAACTTACTTTTAACGCGACACGCATTCATAACGAAAGCAAACATGGTTCCTGGATAATCTTTGTTGATCAATAGGGAAAAAACTTCCAAACATCCCTCCTAGAGACAAACCGATACAATATTACAACATTAAACTAGCTTCTATGCTACAACAAACCTATAATCATATTCATACATGTTCTTACTAATGTCTAAACACGATAATACAGCAAACTCATCATGAGTACGTACCATATGCATATCCCATGTAATTATACCTAGATCGAATATTTTGGTTACCATAACTCGGGTGATTGCTGTAATCAACAGCCTTAATCACCACAGCTCCATGCTTTCCATCTTGTTCTTGAACAGCCCCAAAAACTATCTCGTTGGTTGTCTCACTCTTCTCCTCGTAATAAGTCTGAGCACCCGTCGAGTAGTGTTTTTGATGGTGTTGTTGACGAAGTTGATGTTGGAACTGTGGCGTGTGTTGTTGTTGGAACTGTTGCATTTGTTGGAACTGTTGCATTTGTTGTTGCTGATTAAAGTATTCATTGTTTTGTCCACTATAGAGATACCGGGTCTGCTTAGAAGGGCGTGGTCTTTCGGGTTTACGTGGTTCTAGTGGTGGGGGCGCATCTTGACGAGGAACTACAAAGCTTTCTTGCATAGGCCAAGTGTTGGAAAACTGAGGGGGTTGTTGGTAATTCATTTGAAGATGAGCCTGTGGCTGTGGTTTCTTCTTTTTGGAACTACCAAAGATCTCAAATACCGTTGTTCCGGTTTTGAGAAGAAGTTTTCCGAGTGAACCAAATAAGCCCTCTTCTTCTTCTTTTTCGTGTTCGTCTTCAGGTGGGATTAGAGGCGGCCTCACGGATTTCACTGGCCTCTGATATACAGGTTGTGGAATGGTGTTCACCGCAGGTCTTGGTTCCTGTAGATCAATTGATGCTCTTTAATTACACAGTACTTGATAGTCACAAGAACAATACCACAAAATACACAATATTTAGGAGTTTTAGAGACTACACTTTACTAAATACAGGGTTAATTAAAGGACAAACCATGTGAATTACAATGGTGCGAATGAAAAAGGCTAACACTATATAAAAGAAATAAGTTAAAACAGATAGACAAGAAGGAAATATCCTCCTAACTATATCAACAGTGGATAGTGACCATTCTCCAAATTTGGATATGCAAACAATAGCTATTGAAGGAAGGGGTATTTCCTAAAATGGCCCCTAGACAAAGGGTGCATACCTTTTTTGATCCCTAAAATTACTTGTTCCAAACATGTCCCAAGGCGACCAAGGTAACTATCACCATATTGGGACACGTGTGATTCTATAATACCGAACTATTCAATATGTGCCGTATAAAATTGGAGGCAACCTCCTCTTTATACACGAGGCAACCGAAAAAAAAAAAAGTTTTCAACACATGGTTGCCTCCATATACAGTATTAAAAAAATAGGTTGCCTCCAAGTAATTGGTATTTTTTTTTGGGGGGTTTCCTCAGTATAAAAGTGGAGGTTGCCTCCAATTTTTATACGGCACATGTTGAATAGTTCCGTATTATAGAATCACACGTGGCACAATTTGATTGGAGTTGCGTCAGTCGCCTTGGGACATTTAGGGAAAATGAAAATTGTGGGTCAAAAAAGGTATGCACCCTTTGTCTAGGGGTCAAAAAACGAAATACCCCTTGAAGGAAATGGGTCAAACAGCTCTAACTGTCCCAAAGTTATCTTAATGCGAACTAGTAGTATTAAATAATATAGATTTAACACACGAGTTTATTGATTAAAAAACCTTTTTATAAAGTGTCTTGGTTCTTAGCACGTCTGGCTCACCCATTTTGCTACCTCAAGAAATGACTTGAATTAAAGTTTAAGCTTAATTGAAGGCTTACACTTTTTGATGAGAACATTGCACTAACTCTACGCTGTAACAAGGCTAGCATGAAGCCGAAGAACACAGCAGCACCAAGAACGGCTATCCCTGAAATGGTAATCAATAAAATACCAAATGCTGAATTAAGAGTCTAAAAAATTAACAAAGAAAGCATAGCAGTGAAGAGTGTTTGTTGGGTTATTTACCTAAATGGTGTTCACCATCATACTGATAAGAAGAACAATCATCCTCATGGAGTTGTATCTCTCGAATTGCTTGGTTACCTCTATCGATAACTAATATAGAACAAGTACTAGCAACATATATTATATCAAAGTCATCTGAAAACTTTGCATTGTCGCTTGGACCGTCGATATGACCAGTCCCGCGAGCCCAGCTTCCTCCGGCTATGGTTACGACGCCTAAATAAAACACAAAATAGTTTTCATTACTTTACTGAATTATATAGATGGCTTTTTCTAAGCAACTGTCGTATAATTACACGTCTTCTAAACTGTAATACCTGTATCACTGATCTTCCTGATAGCCATATTCATGGTGTCAGCCACATATACATTTCCTCTATCATCTACTGTGAGTCCTTTCGGGTGATTCATCCTGGATTCTCTTAACTTGCCATCCACATGACCAAAATGCCCTTCAGACGAACCAGCCACAAGCTTGGGTCGACTATCTGTGGCAAGAAAAATGAAACCAAATGAAGCTATGATGATACGAATATGCAAGAAACGTTCGTAAAAATCCAACAGTAAGCATAGGACCAGACTCGGTTTTGGACCAAAAGTATAAGAATAAACAAAGGGTTCTAGAAAAAGCTTATGCATTCCAAAAGCCACACACAAACATAACTTCAGTACATCACTATAGAAGATTCGAAGTCTTTATATTATATAACAAAAGAAAAAAGGGAGTTTGAACTGAATCTAAAGGGTATAAAGTTTAGTCAATCATTAGCAAGATTTAAGCTTTAGTAGAAAAAGTATGTTAGCACACACACATAAAATGGAATAGAATCTTTCTGATTAATAAAACAAAATTATTATACTTAAAGATGAGTATTCCTCTAAACAAAAGCATACACAATCCCAAAAGTGGAGCCCTCCTGAACAATTATTCTTAGACGGTTCGTCAAGCAACTTAACTCGGATTCTAAACTCATAGAAACTAAATCATGGTTTCACACTGAAGTTGATTATTACAAGTTTACAACTGAGATACTGAAAAACTAATAATCAATTTTCATACTTCTAGGGTGTTTGGGTTAGTTACCTTAGTTTACTTGTCACCTTAAGAATAACAGATTACTTACATATCGCTTCTTTACTCTAAAATAAACATATAAAACATGTCACATCAAACACTCAAAACTGCTTATTTTTTTATTTTGAATGGCGATTATAAAAATAAATAAAAAATAGCATGACGACCCGAATTATAACAACAATTTACAATAGTTCCGATCAAAACAACCAAAAAAACTTAAATTATGACTGTAAAAACTAAACTAGTAATCTGTTTAACGGTTTTAACAGAAAACGCAACAATCTCTATTCACTCCAACACAAACACTCTTAACTATTCAAAACCACATAATCAAATTCTTAGTAAACAAATGAAATAGGCATAAAAAAAACTTACATGTAGATAATGGCGTCGACACTTTATAAACATTACTATTCTCAGAATCCAGCACAACAATATCACCATTTGGAGTAACTTCCACAGAATAAGGCTCAATCCCAAGCTTACTCCCATCAAACACAGTTTCAACATTATACCCTCCTTCATATTTCACCATTGATCGGCTCGAAACACCTGCGAAACATAACCAAAACAAAAAAAAGAAAAAAAACCCACTTCACATTTTCAATCTTTTAACAAACCCATATGAAAAACGTAAAAAGAAATGAAACAAACCCAAGTTGATTTTAGCTGTGGGTTTGAGTGACCAAAGCCATTTGAAGAGTGCAGATGCGATGTTCGACGTAATGCCAGTCAAAATTTCTGCAAATTAAGTAATGAGAAATGAAGTGTAGGATTGAAATGTGATAAAGATTGTGAATTTGTGGTTTTTTGGACTTACTTGCTGGTGGAGTTGCTGATGCTGATGAGATTAATGAACCTGAAAATATGAGGAATAAAATGGGTAGACAAAAAACATATTTATTGGTGATCATGTTTTGTGTGTTTTTTTTGTTATGTTTGGTTAAGGTTTAAGTGGATGTTTTAAGGACATGTTTTGTTACTTTATATGTTTTTAAGGATTGGTTTGTGATGAATTAAAGTGTTGGTTTCAGGAGCTTTTTTTTTGTTGTTGTTGTTGTTGTTGGATTTGGATGAAAAAGGGGACAAAGGTGAAGAGCGAAGATGAGGGATGATGTTTCAGAGGGAAGAGATGTTAATGTAACAGAAAAAAGGCTTCAAAGGGACACATAATAGTGACATAGAAGTTGTTGTACTAGTACTAGGTGTGTTTTTGTAAAGTGGAATAGTAGTGGTCATTTGGTCAAGAAGCTTACATAAGCAAAATATGTACATGGTTAAACAAACCCAACGAATGTGAGAATATGACTTACGTGGAGATTGAGATTAATATATAGTTCTAATTTATTATTACTAGCAAGATATCCGCGTGTTGTGGTTACGAGTATTATAAAACTAAAATTTTACAAGCGTAATGTTTTTATAGTTATATTTTAAATAAGATTTAAGTTCATAACATATTTTTTTTTGGATATGAGGGGACTCATCCCCACCATCCATCTTATTGTAATTTAATGGATAAGATTAAACACAAAATATATTTTCACAATCTTTTTTCAAACATTAATATCTCTTAAATCATTAATCGTTATGCGAAAAAAACATACCGTTACGTAGAGCATTTAATTATCTTTCTATAGATATGCTATATGATACACTTTCGACAAATTTTTTTTTCTTCATTTTTTTCACGTTATCGAAAATTATCATATATGATACTAATTCATATATGATATAACAACAGTATCATATATGATATGACCTATCATATATGATAGATACCAATATCATATATGATTTAACGCTGTTATCATATATGATGAAACAGTATTATCATATATGATATTTCATGTAAATTTTAACAAGAAGAAAAAAAAATGATATTTTTTTCATCGAAAGTATATCACATTGCATATTGGTAGAAAGATAATTAAACGCTCGTCGCGATGATATAATTATTTTCGTTTAACACTTAACGGTTTAAAATATATTTAAATTATAAGAAATAGGTAGAAAAATAAAAGATATTTAATCTCATCCATTTGATGAAAATGAAATAGATGGTAGGGATGAGTCCCCTCATATTCAAAAAAAAAAAAGTATGGTATCCAAAATAACTCTTCTCATTAAATAATGATGATGGTTTTAAGTTTGGATAATTTTAAGCAATAATAAACCATTTCATATAAAAAATACTATTACGGGATTGTGATGATTGATGGTGAAAGGTATTTACAAATATGTGTAACATTCGTCGCAATATTATATAACATGTAAATATAACAAATCTTATTAATTTATATGTTTGCACGTTTTCATACATCATAATTACTTTAAAATCTTCATATTTTGATGTATACAATTTAATCGAATTCATTAGCAAAATGATCATTATTTCACTAAATTTGTACTAAAATGCATATATAGACGATATAAGTCTTCGAAAATGCAAATTTATAGAAAAATTGAATGGTATAAATCAAACGTAGAAATATGATATTAAACTTAAGGGGTGTTTGGTTAAGCTTATGAGTTGAATTAGGCTTATATTATATAAGCCATTTATGGCTTATATATCATAAGCTTATAAGCCTAAATTTAGTGTTTGGTTTAGCTTATCAAAATTAATAAGTTAAATGACAAAAAAGTCCATGAGTCTTAAATGATGTAGTTATTAAATGTGGGGTATAAAAGTCTTTTTATATGTTATTGTTATGTAAGCCCACCTTTTGTTATAAAAGCCTCACTTTTATGGCTTACCAAAATACCCACATATAAGCTTATAAGCCCACTTATATAAGCTTAACCAAACACTTGGTTTCCGCTTATAAGCTTATATAAGCTAATAAGCTTATAAGCCCACTATATAAGCTAAAACAAACACCCTCTTATATTATTGAACAATTTAAATAATTAGAATTTATAACAATAATTATTTGTAGATGTTGCATATTAAGGTATTAATATTGTCATTTAATGTGTATTGTCCACCAATTGAATAAAAATAAATTAATGTTTGTGTTGTAAAGGTTTGCACTAAAACCTTATAATGTTGTACTACTTAAAATTTTGGGAAAATAGAATACAATCTCTTTTATAAATAGTACTACATTCGTCCCAAAATTATTGTCCACATACAAAAAAAATTTCTGCTTTCTCTCTTACTTTTTGTAGAATGATAATTTTACCCTTAACCAATTAATTTTATACTTCTTTATTGTTGGTAATAATAACCTCAAGTGAGGGTAATATGGTAAACCAAACAAAATTCTATATCTGATTTTGGAAGTTTTGGAAGTGGACAATAATTTGGGACAACCTAAAATGGAATAATGGACAATAATATTGGGACGGGGGTAGTACAAATTATGTGTTGTTAAAAAAATAGTACAAATTAATTTAACGGTGCTATTTTTATCATTTTCAGTGGGTCCTCTCTGGTTCGTCTTCTGACAATTTTTATTGGCTAGTTGAACCAACTGTTATGTGTTGTTTAGAAAAAGTAGTACAAATTAATTTTAATAGTGTCGCTTTTATCAATTTCGATTAGTCCTCTTTGGTTCATTTTCTGGCAGTTTTTATTGGCTAGTTGAAGCAACTGTAACTCCGGTCCTCAGTTGAACCTCATCATTTTAGGTAGAAAATAGTTACGATTTTGTAATTATATATGCTTTAATTATTGTACATTGTGAATATATAATAGTATCTTTAGTTAATGGGGTGTATTAATTATTTTTAAAGTGTATTAAGTATTTTATGTTAATTTGTTTTAATATGAGTAATAAATTTTGTATTAATTAGTTTTAATATTATGTATTAATTAGTTTTAATAGTAAGTATTAAATTATGTATAAATTAGTTTCTAATTATGTTTATATACTTGTATATTATGCATATAGTGTTGTAAGTTGATTTTGTAATATTTCTAAAAATAGACGGGGTTTTCTTTTAATATATAGTAGAGATAAATTAGGTTTAGAGTTTTATAATTGCTTATTACCTAAGCTATATTTTGTATAAATAAATATGTTATCTCTTGTAACGTTCATTTAATAAAAAAAATTAGTCATTTAGAATGTAAACATGTATTTAAATAAGAAATAAAGATAGATATAACAGTGATTTAGTGCATATAACAGTGATTTAGTGCGATTTATATTTTTTCTGTCACATTAGTTTTCTTTTTCTGACGATTTACAAGTGACCTAGTTTCCACAACAAGTCGACTAAGTTTGAAAGTCCCTAAAACTAGCTTGAAACGAATAAGAAGGATAATTAACACAAGTAAATTACCCCCTTAATACAATAAGGGGAATGTGAAAAATACCCTATTAAAATACAATATAAAGTCTGTGAGGGGAGAAATTTTGGACAATATATCTACCGTTAGATATTCTTGGATCTCTGTTCACCGGTATGGCTTGCTCAATGAAACCCACATCTCAACCGTGTGTTTGTTTGAATACCTGTTCACCGGTATGGGTTATTTTCCAAAACCCCTTTTGTAGACATTGATTTGTTGATATGCCATGCTGATTACTTTTTTTGCATATTTTTCAGTCGTGGGTTCGTATATAACACCCAGCCATGTATCTCATCTTATCTCAAACTCACATATCAAAACACACATATTCATCTAACTTTATCAAAAACAAAAGGTATGTATATAGTCTTCAATCTGTTTTCTGCTTTGATTTTAGGATTGTTGTGATTTAATTTTGATTTGGGTTTCCAAAATTAGATAGTCTAATAATTTTTTTTGATTATGGGTTTTGCTAATCACTTGATTTTCTGTGGTATAGGGTTTTGATAATTTGTCTCTCGCCTGACACAAAATGAGGAAAAGGAAAGGGAATGACTAAAAAGGTACCAATTTTTTTACACAAAATTCAATATAATTTCTTTTGAATTTGACAATCTCATTTGTCATAAAATATAATTGGAGGTTGTCGGATTGCTGTTTCTATGATGAAACATGCAATAATAAAGGTGTGTGTTTTTCCCTTATCTTATTAAATTTTGTATTTCTATGGTTCAATAATAATAGGGGTTTGAGTTATTTAAGTTTATTTGTGTCAATGGTTTACTTTGATCTTGATTTTGTGCTCGATTTAGGGGTTTTTAATTGGGCTTATGTAACTTTACTATTTTTAATTTCGAGTATTCAATTGGGTAGGAAGGATTAGATGGCTTGCTATTGTTGATGTTGTTGAATATGAAAACCATAGAAACGTAAAGTATTAGAAAGTGGAATGATCAAACAACACTTGTTATGTTGATTAAACGATCATTCGATCCGAGACGAAACACATGCTAACTGAAGCTTCATCACATATGCTCATGCAGACAACACATGTTCATGAGATTTTTTGTTAAACCTCAACTACTTTGGACTTCTAGGAAACACATTGGCAAGTGTAAGTAGGTTTAAAATAATCTCTGTGTTTCACAAGATTGTAGATAGGTTTTGAGAAGGTATTAATGCTCCTACGCCCTGCTGTATAGATTGAAGAGCTAATTGACAACTATCGCCTATTTGTGGTTACTACCTTTTTTTGGCTCTTTGCTCGCTCTTAATGTAAGAAGATGTTGGTCAACCTTGAATCTGATAAAGCGTTGCGCTTTTTAACCTAAACAACGGTTTTAGATAATTTCTCCTGATAATTGTATAAACATGTATTAAGTGGACATATTCATTCCATGCTAATATATGTTTTTACTCTAATTTGCAGTTTGTAAAGTGGGATAAATGAAATAAGAGAAAGGATGAAGAGCATCCAAGATCTGTTGGGAACACTGAGCCTGTAAATCCACCTGCAGTGTACATGACACCACAAGAAACCGCGTTATGACCACTTGAATAAACTAAGGTAGTTATATTAGTTTTTGCTTGCAAAATGGCTAAATAAGCTTAGAAACCTAAACCCGTTTAATATAAGCCACAAAATTGAGCTTGCAAAATTCCTTAGAATAAGCGTATATACCAAAGCTTAGCTCTTTTGATACCCTTTTGACAATATGTTTGCATTACTGTCGAGAATATGGTTACCTTGATGTGTTGGTATTGTAGCGATTAGCAACGATTCTTTGTTACATAGGATATGCGACATGTAAATCAAAACATGTCCTGCGACCGTTTTACAAGCTAATATTACTGATTAATATGTTTTAAAAATGTGATATATTGATTTCGATCCACATGATTCATCACTATCAGATTTCTAACAAATAGTCAAGACCGTCTGAAACTATAATTATGTCCATAGCTTAAAATTGTAGGGACTATGGGATCAGTCTCCTTTTATTTTATTGCACGTTCATAATAAGCAAGATAATATGGAAGAGTCTGCTATATTTTTTAGTTGAAGCTCTTATAAGTTGTCTATTTATGCCTACGTTTTTCTGATTTCCAGGTTTATAATTGAGTTGAAGCTCCAAAAGGGCTGTCTTTGTGATGGATCTGAAGCTATTAATTATAGCCGACGGGACAACACTGTGTCCGTCGTTGCTGTAGTTGACCTTGCTGTAGTTACAATGACGCCTATGGTTGCCTTCTTTCGGCAATCATGGAGTTTAGAAATTGTAGGTAACAAAAAAATGGTATCCTATTCTTTCTTATAACAGCAGCAGCCGCCTCCCAAGCAGAAGGAACATATCTTTTCTTGAAATATTTGTCACAAGATGTATACCTCAATGAAAAATATTTCTAAGGATAAGGGTGTCGATCCCACTGAATTCGAGCAGACTGTTGCTCAGGCATTGTTTGACTTGGAGAATACACACCAAGAGCTCAAGAGTGACTTGAAGGACTTGTACATCAACTCTACAAGCCAGATTGATGTTGCCGGTAACAAGAAAGTTGTTGTGATCCATGTTCCGTATAGATTAAGCAAACCATTCCGCAAGATTCATACTAAGCTTGTTAGGGAACTTGAGAAGAAGTTCAGTGGAAAGGATGTGGTTTTCCTTGCCACTCGAAGGATTGTGATGCCACCAAAGAAAGGGTCTGCAGCTCAGAGACCCCGAACCCGAACACTTACTTATGTGCATGAGACCATGCTTGAGGACATCGTCCATCCTGCTGAGATCGTTGGAAAACGCATTCGTTACAGACTTGATGGCTCCAAAGTCATCAAGGTCTACTTGAACCTAAAGGCTCGCAACGACACTGAATACAAACTGGAGACATTTGCTGGAGTTTATAGGAGGCTTTCTGGGAAAGATGTTGTCTTTGAATACCTTATCACCGAAGCTTAAGTGCTCTAAAATCACTTTTTGTTATTTCAGTATTTAAATATGATGATATTATGAAATTTTGACCTTCTATGTTAAGCAGAAAAAAAAAGTATATTATGTTTATTCATTCTCTAAAATGGTTCTAATTATCTTTTCTGTTTTGAACAATCTTTTGGTACAGGGACAATCTTCTTCTGATAGTGTTACAAGGATGAAAAGACGGGTGTAGGGACTTGGGAGAATGTGGATTAGAGTACAGTAGGGTCGAAAGAAGCACCAGTGGCGAAGAGTCGTGAAGGATACGTTGAGGAATACCATCTGAAGTTGCCTTTTCATGTCGGTAATTCATTCAGTCTTCTGAAAATCATTTGCAACCAAAATTATTGTATTTGTCGGTTTGTTATTGATTCTAAACAGGATCCGTATATATGATATATGATCACTTCGTTATAGGCATTTACAACTCTTACCTTAAGTTAATTGCTTTTTGATGAAGCGTAACATGTTTTGACTAGCAATCCCATATTACTTCTTTTCCTACTTGCGAACCTTATATGAGCTTATATTTGACTAGCGTTTAACGAATGTTATTGCTGCTGTTTTCGTTAAGTCACTGGCCACATAAATTCTACTTCCAAAACATCACCTGTTGCCTCCTACGAAGTCTTCCCTTTATAAGCATCTGCCTAAAATGCCCCGCTACGGAGCACGGGCATTAATCCTAGTACTTTTCAAACGTAGTACTTTATTATTGTATAACAAGTATTACATGTGTTATGGAGAACACAGTTTGAGGACAATGTGTTGTGTACACTTTAGACAAAATAATGCTAACTCAAGAACACAAGCACAGTTGTTCTTTCTCTGAGTTGTAAAGAGTTAATGTGTGTAATCTAACAAAGTGAACAACATTAACTCTAGCCTACATATCCTATTTATAGTGGTACGAGGTTGACTACTAGTAATGGTTGATGGTGACTACAAAAATAGAAAATGTCAGACATCTGTCAAAAGATGCTCTTCTATTCTTGATAGTCTGCCACAACGCTTTAGGAAAACAAAGATGACATAGTATCCTTTTTCTTCATTCCTTGTACTTTAGGCTGCATAAGTTACCGCCTAAACACTTAGGTATGTCCAAAGTGTACTGAGTGTTAACCGGGTATTGTCACCCCTGTTAACACTCAACCACTCAGAGTCCCCGATACATCTTGGTTGTTATCCAACACAGCCAATGAGTATGTCTTCAAGTAATCTTCGACTTCCTTGACAATGTCTCTAACATGGAATCCTCTGTGGTTGCTCACAGAGACTTAGAACTCTGTGAGTCTTGGGTTACTTGCGTGTCTCCTAGGCACAGGAAAGTTAATATCAAACAACTTAATTTAAGTTTAAATCTATGACTAAGGGAATTCTAACAGACTTAGATCCCCAACAATCTCCCCCTATTTAAACATAAATACAGCTAGATCTAAACGAGTTATAGTAAGTGAGATAACAGCTTCTTCTTACACATAACCGATCTAACAAACAACTTCATACTTCATTAATACTTTAAAAAAATTACAAGTACAATACATGAGTAAAACAAAATATGATAGTAAATGTTCAGCTGTGAAAACTTTAATAATCATCATTCTTGATTTTCTCTTCAGCCTCAGCTATGTCTGTCCTAGTATCCAATTCAGCCTCCAATGCTTGGGCAAATTCCTTAGAGTACTCTGTGTTAAGTTTAAGCACCTTTTGAAACATAATAAGCTGAATAGTTGATGCAAGCCCTAGCTCATCTTCCCTTTGGAACACATATTGGCATCCATTATTCATGTGGGCCATACCTTTTTTTGGCTCAGTGTAAGTCTGACCATCAACAGGCCCTACAATCCCATTTGGAAGAATCAAGTTCCTGTGCATCCCATCTACTTGGATATCATCAGTCACAAAGGTTTCTTGAAGGAATTGAGTCATCCTTTTTCTTTTCTTCTCAGCCTTTGTGGGTTCTGGTTCAAATAGTTGCGGAGGTGGATCAATCTTGAGTTTGGCAGCTGTTTCTTTCAACCAGTTGAACTTAGCTCTCAGTGTCTTTATGAGTAAGAAATTTGCCTATCCAGTCCGCTTTGCAGATAAAGCTTTAATTTCTAACCATTCAGACAGACCAAGTGTCTTAAGTTTGAAATCCTCAAATACATCCATGTTGCCCTGTTGGTTATCTCTCCAAATAACCATTTGTAGGGTATAAGTTGATTTCTTAACGGTGTATTTGAACTTGGTGATAGTGCCTGGAGCATATCTTTTGTTGACGCAGGCATCGTAGTCAGCCTTTACCTTTTTCAGAGCCTCTGCGCGTTTAGTTTCCATTTCTCTTAGCCTTTGTCTTTGCTCCTCTCTGAGTTGAGGAGACATGGCTTTCAACTTGGCTTCATCCAGCTCTTTGGCTTTCTTGATTTCATTTAATCGTTTGAACTCAAGTGCTTGTTTCTTAATTTCTTCAACTGTTAATGGTTTTTCATCAGCTACTTTGAAAGTTGAGAATTGAGAGAGTTTGGTAGTGGATCCTCCTGTCTCTAGCATCGCAGCTATTTTCTTTAGTTTGGCGTCTGTGTCTACCATAACTATTTCTTTCCCTTTCTTTGAGACAGAGGATTCTTCACTTGCTTTCTTCATCTCTTCAGCTTGTTTCAAAAGTGCTAGCTGAGTTTGGTCTTGTACAGCTTGTGGTAGGGAGCTGACAGAGAATTTGAGTTTCTTAGCTTTTGGTTCACCATCATCCACAACCTTATTGGTGTTATCCAAAGACAGGGAATTTGATGAATCGGCTGCTTTGTTGTCTTGTTGATCCCCCTTACTTTCATCATCATCATCAGGTACAGTGATTGGTGTGATGACTTGGAGAGGAATGGGGTTTTTAGTTGTACCTGTGGTAGTGTTGACAGGTTCTAGTTTTAGTAAGTCAACTTTCTCCCCCTCACGTTGAGCCTGTCTCTTGAGACGCTTGGTTGAACGTGACTGAAGGTATCTAGCAACCTGTTCAAAAGATGTGGCCATTTTCTTTTTCCTGCTCCTTGATCCTCTGGCAGTTCTGAGAAGCCTGTTTCAGTTGCGATTCACAGAGCGATCAACATGTCCAGCCAAGTAGTTAGTGTGACGTTTTTGCCTGTTGCATACAGCCTCAAATTCTTTGTGCATCACCAACTCGTGGGCTGAAAGCATGTCATGGACTTCTTTAATGATGGTATCTTTGATGCGAGTGGATAAGTGACTAAGTCCCTGGGAAACTCCTTTTCTTGTGCCATCTTGGATGGGTTCAGTGATGGCATCTTTAACAGCTTGGGAAATGATATTGGGAAAATTGACAGTGAAGGAATGCATTTCAGACCCAATTTTATCTAACTTTCTTGACAGACGTTCAATATCTGAAGCATGATGATAAGGCCTTAAACCATGAATGCTCAGGCTTTGCTGCTCATAGTCATCTTCCCTGGGAAAAAGATCAAAGTTTGTTTGTTGTGAATGATTAAACAACATAAACTCTACAGTAGGATCATACACAGCGCTTGTAAGCTCCTTTGTGACAGATGTAGCAGAGGTAGGAGTCACAACAGCTTCCTTTGAGGGAGGAGTTTGTTCTTTAGCTGGTGTGGACACAGCTGTGGCTTTGGGTGGTGACATATCAGGTTGTTCATCTTCGTCATCATCCTCCTCCTCAATCATCCCCTCAGGGAGAATTTCATCATCTGGCATCGATTCAGGCTCAGATAGGCTTTCAATGAAGGCAAGCACATCATCTTCAGCATCTGGCATAGGCTCATCCTCTTTTGGCTGATCTTGAATCAAATTATCAGCTCCTTCAGCTGTAGCCATAGAGTCTACATTTGGCTATACAACATCAGCCTGCAATTTGTGTAAGTTAGTAACAGGGAAATAGATAAAGGGAATGGTCGCCAGTTCGCTGTCCCAGAGAGGCTAAGGGTGATTATTCAGCCACTCCAAAGGATAAATCCTTGGGATTCTTTTAAGTGTGAAAGTAATGAGGTTAATGGTCGCCATTCGCTGCCCCTAGGAGAGGTGAGTGTGATTATTCAACCCCCCAAAAGGATAAATCCTTTGGGACTCTTTTATCTGTGAATTGTATATGGGTTAAGATCGCCTGTTACGCTGCCCCTAGGAAAGCTGAGGGTGATGATTCAGCTCCCCCTAAAAGGATAAATCCTTTGGGATTCTTTTAGTTGTGAAAAGGATGTAGTTAAAGATCGTCATATTACGCTGTCCCTGGGAAAGCTGAGGGCGATGATTCAGCTCCCCCTAAAAGTTAAACTTTTGGGATTCTTTTTCCGAGGGAACCTAGAGGCTGTGTGAAGTACAACTACTCTAGGTCGAGACATATGTGTATTCAAGTTTTTGTTTGCCTGAATATTGTCTAGAGGGTTTAGGGTCATCGGGGTGCTTTATAAACATAAATGAATCACTCCCTGGTGCAAAGACAGGGTGTACAGAAGTCTTAAAAGATTTCTAAGTGCATACATAGACTCCTATGGGTCGAGGATAACCCTAACTTCACCACTCTCACCTATAGATATTTGAGAGTGGCTGCTTGTGGACCTCTAAAATTTATAAACTGATTACCTGTGAGATATCAGCGAAAGTTGGCTGGTTCCCCGTTGTGTCTGTTGAGGTAGAGACGCTAGACTCTGTTGTTTATCCGTTGTAGTCTCTGTGTCCACAGAAGTCTCTGGACCAGAGGAAGGAGAGATGGTAGAAATCTTCTTATCCCTGACCTTTGTAACAGTTTGGGTTTTGGAAGAAGAGGGGTTTTTCTTCTTCTTAGGCTGTTGGCCAGTTGTTGCCTTGGACATCGTGGTGTGTTGCCCAGAGGTCAAAGACGCTGACTTACCAGACACACCAGCTGCAATCACCTTCTCAGAGGAAGGGAGCAAGGGCTTCACAACAGATGGTTGTTTATTAGAAACATTCTTCATATGAGCAGTCGCTGGCACATCATTAGGTCCCATCACCTTGTAGATAGCTCCAGTTATGTGATAAGGCTTCATGACTGTCAGTGCAGAGTTGTGGTAGTTATCACCCAACAGGCTTTCAAAGATAAGAGAGAGAAAGCGAACATAGCAGATGTTTTTTCCTCTGACTTGGTTGGTGCCCTTCAGTTGTTCGACAAGGTTTGAGAATAGAATACTTCCAATATCGATGTCTGTTCCCCATATTAGTCCATAGGTAATGGCTTGATGATTGAAGGCCAATTGATCTTGAGATCCCTGCATACCACCCAGGGATTTAACTATGTGAGTGAAGAGGACTCTCCATATAGGTGGGAAAAACTTGATCTTCAGAGGAGATTTTGCCACCACTTCAGCAGGTGTAAGGGCTGGGTTAACATCAGATACAGGGAAAAGTGTGGCAAGGGCGTCCTTTACAACCTTCTTATCAACATATTTAAGGCATTCTTCGCGATGTCTTAGCCCAGCCACAGAGGAAAAATCAGCAACAAAAAAAGCAAAGGGATGTTCATTACATGAAAGGTTGAAGGAGATGGTGTTGTCATCAAGGATATCAACAGAATACCAGAATCCCCTAAGGTATTCTTGGTAGAAAACAGATGGGGATCTAGTGAAAGCTTCTCCTACATCAGAATTCTTCATGAAGTTCACCAGATCTGAGTACGAGTCATTTGGAGCTTTGAGCCATCCAATAGAGTTGTTATAGGCGAGGATACTATCATTCATCTCGAAGGTAACGTTAGAGGCTTTTGGTACTGGAAACGCCATTGATTCGAGAATAAAGAAGACGAAGATGGTGAGAGGGTTTAGAGAGAGATTTTAGTGAGAGAGATGCAAATGGTGAATAATGAGAAAAGTGTTTGGTGAAAAACCTTGGGACAATATATATATTCAAAATTTGAAACAATTATTCAACCGCATTTAATGCGTAGTGGGAAAATGACTGCACACAAGTGGGTCCCTTGACCTTTTAAAATAGTCCTCGTTTATCGAAAAAATGTGAATTAAATATTGGGAATATATTCAGCATTTACTTGGAAAGTAACTACCTAGTTTCATGTAAAAAACATTTAATATTTATTCAGACATTAATGACACACATTATATATCAGCCACAGGCTTTAAGATATTAAGCATACCCAGCTCAGCAACTAGCCTGTTGAACGAAGGTTCAACCAAAGGCTTGGTAAATATGTCAGCTAGTTGCAGCTCAGTGGGAACAAAATGCAACTCAATATCTCCTTTCATAATATGATCCCTGATAAAGTGATACCTGATATCTATGTGTTTAGTTCTGGAGTGAAGCAAAGGGTTGTTTGAGATAGCAATGGCATTTGTATTGTCACAGAAGATGGGTACTTTGTCATATAGAATCTCATAGTCAGCCAGTTGACTCTTCATCCAAAGTACTTGAGCACATCAACTGGCAGCTCCAACATATTTAGCTTCAGCTGATGACATAGCCACAGAGTTTTGCTTCTTTGCACTCCATCCAACCAACTTTCCTCCTAGGATTTGACAGCTCCCTAAGGTACTTTTCCTGTCAATGCAACACCCAGCGTAGTCTGAATCTGAGTAATCCTTGAGATCAAAGCCTGATTCTTTAGGATACCACAGACCTAGAGAAGTTGTTCCTTTGAGGTACCTGAATATTTTCTTAACAGCCACTAGATGGGATTCCTTTGGGTTAGCTTGGTATCTTGCACAGACAAATGTGGAGAACTGGATATAAGGGCGACTAGCTGTGAGATACATGAGTGACCCAATCATGCCTCTATACATAGTCTCATTAACAGAGACCCCTGACTCATCAGGGCCCAAATTGTTGGGTGGAAGCATGGGGCATTTCACTGATGCACAATCAACCAAGTCATATTTTTTCAGCAAATCTTTAACATACTTTTCTTGACAAACTGAAATTCCTTTATGACATTGTTTAATTTGAAAACCCAAAAAGTAAGTTAATTCACCCATCATACTCATCTCATATTTCTTGGTCATTATGTTGGTCCCTTGTAATTAGTTATTACTTATCAACTTAAGTAATAAATCTTTACTTCGACTCAAGTGTGTTGTTTTAACAATAGATAAGAACTATGAACAATTAAAACAACAATACTAATATACTTTTCAATGTATAGACTTTTATTATAATCAAATAAAGAATCTATAACCCACTTTGTTTGCGGAATAACAAAGTGGTTGAATGAAAATGGGTTGTGATCTCCTCTACTTAAACGTCTAACCAAAGTTAAAGTCTATTCTCCAATCTAAACGTTCATATGCATCTTGGCTATATGGTTTAGTTGGTATCGAGAGGGAAAGGTTTTCCAGATTTTTAAGCTCTTATATTGGTTAACCTTTCCTCTCTCAATGTACACTCCTTTTATAGGCAGTGTAAACTAGGGTTTGCATTTTGCATGTTTTAATGCATGGGTTTATCCAGTGGGTGGTTGATGCTCATGCTGAATAAACAATACAAAGTACATATTAAGCTATTCTAGAAAAGATAAAGGTTGTACTTATATCTAAGTATACAAGCAACCTACTTTGACTTAAAGTTATGTTTTCCCGCCTAATGCAAACCATCAGAATACTGAAGAGTCTTCAGTATCCTAGAGGAGATCGACATCATTCTGTTTGGTATTGTCAAACCAAACTGAACTGAAAGCCCTTCTTCAGTCCTTGTTCTTCAGCAACTAGACCGCCTAGTATTTGAAGCGAATACTCCTTTGTCTTCTAATTAACTGGAAGGGGAGTGCTGAACTTTCCTCAGCTATAAAGTCTTCAGTAGGAACTTTGTTCCTCTGGTTATACTTCAACAGACTGGTCTTACTACTGAGCATGAAACACTTAGGGAGATTTTATATTCAAATCCTAGAGTTGCTTCAGGGTCAGTAAATACTGACCCAACAATCTCCCCCTATTTGGATATACAAATAACCTAAGTCTAGTGTCAGTAGTAAGTGAGCATAACAACTACTTCCTACTTGCACTGAACAATTAATAACTTATAAACATCTGATAATCATTAATTCATGAAACATTACAAATTACAACAAAAATATTACACATGATTATTCAGATTTCCTTTGGCCTAAGTTCTTTAATGACAGGGGTCTGTACTGATGGATCAGAGTTTCTGATGTCCAGTATTGATAGTAAGCACATGCTGAAGGTTTTTGCAGCTTCAGTGAGTCCTGGACCACCATGGTGAGCAAAGAAGATTTTCTAAATGTTTCCAAGAAATTCATTGTTTAGATCATCAAGATCACTAATACCCACAAAATCTTGTCGTTCACGATGGTTGAACATAATCATTCCCAATTCTGGTTCTTCTAACACATGTCCAGGGAGATGATTTTTAAACTGAACAAGATCTTTGTATTTCTTAGTGGTGACAAATATGTCACCCACACCAGGTTGAACCAGATTGGCTCTCTTGTTCAGTTACAGAATTGGATCTTGATCCTCCAGTGAGATTTGGTTGCTGATGTTCAGATGCTGACCAATCCTTTCATGATTTCTCATAAAAGTGTTTAATTATTGTGCGAACCTCATCCCATCTCTTGGATTTTTTCTTTTAAATGTTTCTGATCATCTCTAGCCATTCAGTATAGGAGAGCTCCTTCCCTTGAAAGTCATTTATGATTTCGTCAGACCCATCAGCCCTATAGAACTTTAGATTGATATCTCCCTTGTAAGTCATCATGTCAACGTTTGTGATTTTTGAGAGACATCTTTTGTTCAACCTTGTTATACAAAACTTTTCGTATAACATCTTTTTCTTGAAGAGGCCTTCAACCTCAGATTTTCCAATTCTTTCATATAAGCTCATCTTCATATCTCTGAGCTTTTCTTCATTTTGAAGCTTGTGAATTTTATCAAGTTCTTCTTGAGTGGCCAGCCCTGACTTGATAATTCTTTCATCTAGTGTGAATTTACCTTTGCTTTTGGGTTTGATGGGAGGTGACCCACTTTCAGATGACTCATTGCTGGTGGTAAGACCATCAACATGAGTGTCCTTCGCTGAAGACTCCCCTTAGTCTTAGCTGGACTTTCTTCACTGAAGGGTGATACATACACAAAAGGTTGTTTTTTGGCCTTCTTCTGTGCATGTTTCTTAAAGAGCTGATGAATAGTGAATATCTCCCCCTCAGCAGAAGAGTCCCCTGCAACTTCTGATGAACCCCCAGTAGGTAAACATGCACATAGGGAGTCTAAGGTGGATGATACCTTGGTCAACATTGCTGGAACATTTTCAAGAGCATTCAGTTTCTGCTGAACTTCATCTGATAAGTTCAGTTTTGTTGTTCCAGCAGTCCTACCCTATCCTTGATCTTTGATACTGAATCACATAGCTCATTAAGCTGATTAGGAATCGGCTTGAATTCAACAGGGAGCTCAAAAGATGAAGTATTAATGGAGTCCATGAGTGAGGTGATCTCTTGCTTGACAGTAGTGGTAGTGGCCACATCCTTCACGAATGGATTCAGTGCTGTGAGAATTGCATCTTTGATCTGTTCAGCAGTGGGAGGAACTGGCCTTGCTTTAAGAGTAACTAATTCAACATCAAGAATAGCCTTTTCCTCCTTGAGCTTGGTCACCTGTGATTGTAGAACCAACACCTGATTTGTCAGTTCATTTACCTTAATGGTTCTGAGGGATGGAGGCTTGGAAGTTTGATCAGCAATTTCATCTTTAGATTCAATATCATCTAAGTTTACTGGAGCTCTTTCACTCAGCCCTAACTCCTTCTCCAAGTCATCGGCAGACATGCTGAATATAAATGTAGGCAAGTGTCCCCCCTTGGCGCCAGTGGAGAGAGGAACTTCCTTGATTGTCTACTGATCGCCACCTTCAGTGTGCTGGTCAGTTTCAATTCCTTCACCACCAGGGTTGGTTTTTCCTGATGGATCCTGAGAAAGAGTCCCTAATGAGTTAAGATCAATGATAATGTTTTTGGTTTCTTTAGTAGGACCCTATTGTGAGGGAACTACATCATGAGAAATAGAAGGGCCAGGGTCAACATCAGCTGTTGTATTTGCTGACGCCTCATGCCCTGATGTAGACTAAGAGTGACAAATGATAGAGATTGGTAATGAAATTTGAGAAGTATTCAGATTTAAATTTCTCACCAATGTTGACTCCACTTTATTGAGCTGAGGGTGCTCTCTATCTTCACCCTTCTTTCCTAAATAAGTTGAGAGATGGGTTGCCTTCAGGGCCTCTTGATGCATGCCACCTTCATCAGAAACTGATGGTGGCGGCTGGCTTGGGTTCTGGTCCTTGGCCGAGGACTTTTGTTTCTTCGAAGCTTGGCCTTTGGGATCATCAGAACACTTCTTTGATGAAGATTCTGTGGGGTGCCTCCTTTTCTTAGACTTACGTCTACACTTAATAGTATTCACAGGTGTGCTCTTTTGACGTGGTCCAGAAGAAGCTCCAGACTTTGTGCCTGTCAGATCCCCTTGTCCAGTTGGAGGAGTGTCTTGTGGAGCTTTGAACACTACTGGAGCATTCGCTGAGCAAATGTCCAGCATGGACTGTGTGAAAGGAGGGTCAGTTGTGCTGACTGGAATGTTCCAGCGATTGGTATCAAAGATTTGAAAAACTAGTTTAACTCCTTGGTTCTTTGAATACTCTTCACCAAAGTGGTCAGCAAAAATGAGGGATAAAAATCTGGTGTAGACCACATTCTTTTCCCTAGTTTTCTTCTCCATTTTTCCATGAAGATCCTCAAAGATTAATTTTCCAAAATCAGCTTTGATGCCCTTTGCCAAACAATATAAAATCAGGGCATCCTTTTGATTGATTTGATCAAGCCCACCAGTTTTCCCACCCAGACACTCAATTAAGATTGACATCAACAATTTCCACTTAGGTGGTAAACAGCTTCTCTTCAACCCACCTTTATCACCAATCTCTTCAGTGTACCCAATTTCTTTAAAAAATGATTTGACAACAGAGAAATCATTGGGTACAGCCTCATATTCACTAGAGTCCTCCAAATAGTTTAACCCTAAAACCCCTATAAACAACTTTAAACTTATTTTCCCATGAATACCTAAAGTTGTAGAATCAAACTCAATAGATTTCTTGTTCTTTGACCCTTGTGTCGTGAACCAAAACTCTTTTAACACATTTTCAAACATAACCCCTGGATCCTTGAACAAGGCATCACGAATCATACATTTGGATAAAAAGTTTAGTACTTGCTTTTCAGGTTCAGATGTTAGGGTTTCTTGTTCGATCAAGGTAAGGTTGTTGGGTTTAAAGAATATGTCCTCAATGGGATAGTTAACATGGATGGAAGGATTGAGGGTGATCTCAACCTCTTGTGGCTGTGAAGAAGATTCAGCAGCCATTGATGTTTGTTGTGTGTGTTTTCTTTTGAAAGAGAGAGAGTTGTGTATGTTTTTTTGAAAGCTTTTGCAAATGATATGAATCTTCAATCCTCAAAAGATAAATGAAAACACTTTTTAAACTGATTTGTCAAAGTTTGTAAAACATTTGAAAAGAGAATGAAACTTTTAGGGTTTATTTTGAACAAATGGCACAAACTCTCTCATTAATGTTCTGAAAAAGGTGACGATTTTCTGTTGCTTTGAACAGTGAAACGCCTCATTGTGTCAGAAAGTTGTCGACTGTGGTATGAACGCTTGATATTTCCTAGATAAACAATTAACACCTTTTGAAAGAATGTTTTGTATTTATTCTCAAGAAATTTAATGCCATTAACTCCATTGAGTCACATGATTGATTTGTTTTAGATGTTGTTGCTCAGATATGCTGAAGCTGATGGCAATACTTGTGAGCTTTAGTGTGTCAGATGAGCCGACAAAACCCCATATACATGTTCACATAAGTGAACAAGACATATGACGTTGCACGCTCCTCTACTCAGGCCTAACTACTCAGTTGTATTTAAAAATTTGTTCAACATTGCTGAAGGAACCTTTTGATGACTGGTGATTATTTGTTCAGCTTCAGTGAATCAGATAAGGCGACAAAACATCATATACACAATCACATAAAGTAAAATAGACACATGACATTGCACACTCCTTTACTCAGACAATGCTACTTAACATTAATCAAAATCTTTTATGAAATGCTGAACCTTTAAGCTTCTTCAATGAATGCTGGAGGTTCAGGTTTTGTATCATCAATGTTCAGCATACCAAGCTCCATTATCAATCTTTTGAAAGTTGGTTCATCCAGTGGTTTGGTGAAGATATCAGTCAATTGGTATTGAGTGGGGATGAAATGTAATTTAATGTCCCCTTTCACAATGTGATCTCTGATAAAGTGATATCTGATATCAATGTGTTTTGTTCTTGAGTGGAGGACTGGATTGTTGGATATTGCAATAGCACTAGTGTTATCACAAAAGATTGGTACCTTTTCATATTCTATGTCATAATCAGCCAGTTGGCTTTTCATCTATAGAACATTGGCACAACATCCAGCAGCTGCCACATATTCAGCTTCTGCTGAAGACATGGCAACTGTTTGTTGCTTTTTAGCACTCCAACACACAAGTTTGCCACCTAGCAATTAGCATGCTCCAGAAGTGCTTTTTCTGTCCAAATTGAATCCAAGATAGTCAAAATCTGAATACCCCTTTAGATCAAAACCTGAGGATTTGGGATACCAAAAAACAAGACTTGGTGTACCTTTTAGGTATCTGAAGATTCTCTTTACAACAGTAAGGTGTGATTCCTTTGGATCTGCTTGGTATCTTGCACAAAGGCATGTAGAGAATTGAATGTCAGGTCTGCTTGCAGTTAAGTACATGAGTGACCCAATCATGCCTCTATACTGAGTCTTATTGACTGATTGTCCATTGAGATCAGGTCCTAAGTTGTTAGGGGGCACCATTGGAGTCTTCACTGAAGCACAATTGATATCATACTTCTTTAGTAGATCCTTGACATATTTTTCTTGATTGATGGAGATGGCTTGGTCAGATTGTTTAATCTGAAGACCAAGGAAGTATGTGAGTTCACCCATCATACTCATCTCAAACTTGCTGGTCATAAGCTTGGCAAATTGTTTGCAAAGTTTCAAGCTTGTGGAACCAAAGATTATGTCATCCACATAAATTTGTACCAGAATGGTGTCAGTTTTAGATTTATAGATAAACAAGGTGCTATCTATTTTTCCTCTGAAAAATTTATGTTCAATGAGAAATGTTGAGAGAGTTTCATACCATGATCTTGGAGCTTGCTTCAGTCCATACAAAGCTTTGTAAATCTTGTAGACATGATTTGGGAATTTACTATTCTCAAAGCCAGGAGGCTGAGTAACATAAACTTCTTCTTTTAGGTCACCATTTAGGAATGCACTTTTGATATCCATTTGATAGATGATGAAGTTCATGTAAGTGGCATAAGCAAGGAAGATTCGTATGGCTTCCATATGTGCAACTAGAGCAAAGGTTTGATCAAAATCAACACCAGGCTCTTGATTGAATCCTTAGGCCACCAGCCTAGCTTTATTTTTGGTCACTGCATTGGTTTCATCTCTTTTGAGCTTGTAAACCCATTTGGTGCCAGTGGTTGATTTACCATATGGAAGAGGAACCATAGACTTTGTTTCTTTCAAATTGATTGAGTTCCTCTTGCATGGCATCCACCCATCCAGGGTGTGTGAGTGCTTCAGAAACCTTTGTAGGTTCAATTTTTGAGAGAAAATTTGTGCAAAGGCATTCTCTAGATGAAGAAGCACTCAATTTCTTGCCATAGATCTAGTGACTCTACCTTCACCAGGATTGCCTATTATGTTCACCAGCTGTATGTGACTATTTTTAGTCCAAGATTTTTGTGGAGCTGGTGAATAGGCACTGGTATCATGATTAGAGCTAGAACTTGGAAGTCCATGACATGAGCTTGGACTTGGATTATCTCTAGTGTCTACTGAAGGATATTCAATGGACAAAGATTCAATCAATGGAGGGGTTCCTTCTTGTTCCGAAGTAATACATCCAAGACCTAATTCCCTAGAGATGGTAGGGGAGTTTTGAGCAAGGGGCTCAGATTGTTCATTAACAACTTCATATGGTTGATCATTTTGATCATGTGTGTAAGCATGCTGATTGTTTTGAGAGTGACCATTTTTGTCATTTGTGTTGACTTGCTGATCATTTTGATTATTTTGAGATTGATCATTATTTGATTGACAACCATCAGTATGTGATACTGAAGGATTTCCTTTTGTAGGACTTGTCATATTTGCAAATGGATCAATATGAGGGACTGAGTTGCTTGATTGATATCTTTGAGAAGTCTCATAATGTTGAAATTCACCAGATGGATAATTGTGAGATTCATGTATATGAAGTTCATCATCTGATGGATTTGTAAATTTGAGAGCTTCGGAACTTTTATTTAATGTGATGTGATAGGTTTCTTCAATATATTGTCTTCTTGTGTTGAAGACTCTATATGTTTTAGATACTAGAGAGTATCCAAGGAAGTAACCAGCATCAGACTTTTCATCAAACTTTACAAGGTGATCCTTGTGATTGTGAATGAATACCGGACACCCAAACACATGTAAGAATGAGATGTTTGGAATTCTCCGCCTGAAGACTTCATAGGGAGTCTTCATGTGTCTCTTCACAATAATGGATCTATTTTGAGTGTAGCAAGCAGTGGCTACAGCATCAGTCCAAAAATGCTTAGGGAGAGCAGATCCAGCAAGCATTGTCCTTGCTGCTTCAATCAAAGTTCTGTACCTTCTTTTAGCCACACCATTTTGTTTAGGTGTGTAAGGAGATGAGAAATTTTGGGAAATTCCTTTGTCATCATAGAATTTGATCAGTGTGTGATTTCTGAATTCAGTGCCATTGTTAGTTCTGGGTTGTTTGACATGAGTGTCATTTTGATATTCAACTCTTTTGATGAAAGACATAATGGCATCTGGTGCATGGCTTTTCTTTGTCAGAAAATACACCCAGGTGTACCTAGAGTACTCATCAACAATGAAAAGTGTATATATTTCATTAAAAATGGCCCTAGGTGATACTGGGACAAATAAGTCCATGTGAAGCAAATGAAGACTTTCTTTTATTGAGAAAGTTTGCTTTGTTTTGAAACTGGCCCTATGGTGCTTCCCTTTTTCATATGCTGAGCATGGTTTGTCCTTGGAATAGACAAGTAAAGGAAGACCCATAACAAGATTTGTTTTGCCAGCAGAGTAATTGTTTTGAAATTGAGATGTGAGAGCCTCTTATGCCAAAGCCAATTGGTAATGTGACACCCCGGGTAGGGTCGAAATACGCGGAATTATCAACGGAGATGTCACAAGGGTGGATCGATAGCACATAGTTCATAGAGCATGAGATAAGAAATTATTCAAAACTGATTACATGATTGTTATACAAATTCATAAAAATTGTCTTTAACATGACATAAGTAGATTGTTCATTTTCCCCAAATGGAACCCTTAACGAGTCCTACAATGCAGATTTCATAGATGCTTGAGTCCATGCACATATCACGTACTAACTTCATTTTCCTAAGAAAAACATGCTTAGAGGGTCAACATAAAGTTGGTGAATTTAAAGGTTTAACAATAATTAGTTTGGACATACATTAATCATAGAAGTAACAATGCACAAAGCATTTTTACTAAAAAGTAGATTACATTTGCTATTACTCGAAACTGAAGCTTAACCTTCCATAGTCCTCAACAGATGAGGACGTAGTGTCTTACAAAAAGACACCCAAACCCAGTTCGAACATGGTATACATCTGTTGTCCCGGCCAAGGCACAATGAGCATGACTCACCCAGATGGGGATGGTCAATCCCTAATAGATCTATTTATAACATTCGGGCGATTTACAACAATTTAACAGTTTCTATAATAGTCAATCATAGTCAAGTTTATACAATTCCGTTATGTCCATTAAAAGTAGTTGCATGATTTCTCCCCCGTAGAGGAAAAGTTTATCAATAGTTTATATGGGGCTGTAAACTCACCTGGGAGTTGGCAATAGCTGTATAACACGAATATCCAAATAATGCTCACGCCAAAAGTTATCCCTAATCAAATAGTACAGTCTTAATAGATAGTACAAAGAAAATATGTGTATGCTTATACAGATTTTTAGTCAGTTCATTAATGCTACAGTATTTATCTAAATAACCGTAGTACAAGTATTTAACAATATCCATTTAAACTTGTATATAAGTTTCATATTTAAGTAAACATAAAATGTCTTACTTATAATATTAGTCTATGTTCGTAGTTCATGTATTAGTAACATCTATTTAAACTTACAATTAAGTTTCATATTTAAGTAAACATAAAAAGGTTTTACTTAAAATATTTGTTTACGTTCGTAGTACATGTATCAGTAATAACCAATTAAACTTACAATTAAGTTTCATATTTTAAGTAAACATAAAAAGTTTTACTTAATATTTGCTTACGTATTTGCATTTCAATTTAGTTAACGTTAATATAATTTTATTTTTTAAAAGTATATGAGTACATGTATTAATAATACATATCCATATTATTTATATAATTTATTTCATAAAGCAAAATATAAATATTTTATTTTTGAAAAGTACAAATATAATATTTTATTTGACTTTAAAGTTCTCATAAATTATTTAACATTTATAAAATAATTTATAAATTACAAGTTTAAGAATTTATACATTAATCCTTATGGATTAGGGTTTAATTAAGTTTTACTAAATTTAAAATAGAATTAGGGTTAGGGCTAGTTTAAGTTTTAGATTATGGCAAAATTAGTCCCTCCATATTTTAAACAAAGTAAACTTTCGGATTTTACACATTTGGTATCTAGGGCTTGTTAAACTTTTGGGTTATGGCAGTTTTAGTCCTCCTAGTTATATTTAGGTTTTATAACGTTTATAAAATGACAAAACAGTCCCTAGGGCTTCTTTAAGTTTCGGATTATTACAAAAATGGTTCTTAGGGTTATAAAATGACAAAACAACTTTTAGAAACTTTCCAAAATGGTCCCTAGGGTTTAATATGCCACGGATGGTATTTATTAAACCCTAGACTTTAGGATAATTACATTTTCAGTCCTTGTGTTTAATAATTTATCAAAACAAGTTTTATATGTCACGGTTTTAGTCCTTATGTTTCATAAATTGTCCTTTTAATCCAAAAGTTTTTATAAGTTATATTTTATTAGGGTTAAGTCCATATATTAGCAACGTACTTTCGGTCATTTACATATCTAGGTAGCAAAATGCAGATATTACTAATATAGTCATTTAAAGTTGTAGATTTATATACATATGGGTAATATGACCGGTGATTTTCGGTTAAAACTAAAAAAATGACTTACACGTTAGTTCATATATTACAAACCGGCTAATATTCAACAATGTTTTACCTTGATCCTGTCGTGGTATGTTCCAACACCATAACAGTAAATTTGACATAAAAATTGGTTTAGGAACATACCACGACAAAATCAAGGTAAAACATTGTTGAATGTTAGCCGGTTTGTAATATATGAACTAACGTGTAAGTCATTTTTTAGTTTTAACTGAAAATAACCAGTCAAATTACCTATATGTATATAAATCTAAAACTTTGAATGACTATATTAGTAATATCTGCAGTTTGTTACCTAGATATGTAAATAGCTGAAAGTACGTTGCTAATATATGGATTTAACCCATTTTATTATGAAAACTTTTATTTAAATATCCAAAACATTAAATGGACTCATTAAATGGGCTAAAATATCTAATAGACCATCTTGTGGGCCTAAATACATTTTAAGTCCACTAACTTGTTAAATAGGCCTTTAAAACATTTATTGAGCTTAAATACATTTTTAAGTCCATTAACTATTTAAATGGGCCTAAGCATATTCTTAAGTCCATTAAGATACCAAGATTTGTTAAATGGGTTTATTGGGTCCATTTATTCTTGGGCTAATGTTGCATGGGCTAGATTAGTCCATCAATACTACTTTTCCATTTTATGTAAGTACTAATCTAGGTATTTTCTCATAAGCTTATTATTAGCTTATTTATAAGCTTTAATAAAAAAATAAAACTCATAGTTTGTTTTATTTGATGTACCAAATGAGATCTAGGTGGGTTACAAGGTTGCATGCAAGTCATAAGATCTAATATGAGCTTATGGCTTATGGCTATATTTAACTATAGCTTATTAAGATGAGTCAAAACTTGTTTTAAGGTTTCATGTACTTATAAGTGTCCCAAAATAAGATCTAGCTATGTACAAACCAAGAAACCAAATCATAAGTCCATGTATACATACATATAACCCACGGCTATAATTTTTAATCTTGGTGTTTCCAAGATGAGCTTTTTAGCTAGTTTTATGTCTTGTAAATATTCATAGAAATACAACATAATTATCTAGGCTTCTTGCATGTTTCCAAGGTAATCACAAATCCAAGAAAACAGCATATAGCCCACGGCTATATTGTTTTTCCCCAAATGTTCCCATAAGATCTTTAAGCTAGTTTTATGTTTATCATGTTAAGTTTAACTCTTAACACTAGATCTAGGTTTTATATAAGCATGCATGTACATTTAAAATCCATTCAAGGTTATATATAACCCACGGCTATATATGTATATATAAAGTGTTTTAAAGATTTTTAGAAGTCCATTTCACATGTAATAATACATATTCCATCATTTAAAACTTAGTACATAAATTATAGTTAACTAATTAATCATGTCGTGACCTTTAAGGTCATGGTTTTCATGGTTTTGAGTTACACAAGTTCACTTATGAGATTTGTGATTATTAGTTTAACCAAAATCCCAAAAGTGAGATTTATAACCCACGGCTTCATTTAAATTCACAAAATGATTCATATGATTTTTAATCGAGTTAAAACATGGATTACTAGTCATAGGTTTCTTCATTAAGAAGTTTTTAACCATGATTAATGGTATTCATAAACATGACGTGACCTAGATGGTCATGGTTTTATCAAATCTTGATTCTTAACAAAGTTTGTTACATGTGTTTATAGGTGAATGTTGATGCATGTAAGTAAAAATGAAAAAGCATAATGAATAATACCTTTCTTGCTAAAAGTTACCAAGGAAGATCTAGATGACAAAGGATATTAGAGATCTAATCTTGATGATGGAAACCCTAACTATAAACCAAGCTGTGACCCTTAAGGTTTCGGCTAGGGCTTGTTAGAATGATTCCAAAGATGATGATGCTACTAAATGATTAGTAGTTAAGATGAGACAAAGATCTAGTGGATTTAATGTATAAATCTTGGATGTTTGTGGCTTATAGCCGAATGATTTGAGAGAGAAAGGTGAAGAGAGAAGTGACATTGGATTGCATGAGAGAATGAAGAATGTATGTGTGTGTTTTTTGGCTTAAAGGAGAAAGAGAAAGCCAAGGCAAAAGGTATGATTGCCTTGATAAGAGAACACATGCCAAGTGTCACACTATTCATTTTCTAGGAAACCCTTCTTCTTCCACATATGCATGTTTGTACCGTGTAAGGCTAACCAAAGGGAAGGGTGGGCTTGGACTTGGGCTTATGTTGGGCTAACACACAAGGAGTACATGATCTTGGGCTAGTCCAAGAAAGATTAAGCATGCCTATAGTGTGCATACCTACATACATGGCTACATATACAATGTGTAGCATGTTTTTCCAAATTTTTGTTAAGTGTTGTATACTCAAATGTTGATTATACATTTTATTACTTGTCCTCCTAGTTTTAAGTACATGGTTTAAGTTATGTAGTTATTTACAACAAGGATGAATGTAAAAGTATAAGTACATAATGGACAAGTTCACACACATCTTAAAGAAATAAAACACATGAGTGAATGTTCTTAAGATCATGAGATGAAACTTTATTACATTAAATCATGGTAAAATCATAGATTTTACAGCACCACCCCGTTATTTTAGCTTTGTCCTCAAAGATACTAAAACGTAGTTATCTTTTAAGTGAAAGATGTTCTAAGTATATGGTTCATCTCGGACACTCTCTCAGGAACGGATGGTGACATCAACGCGAAGTGGTCTACACCTAGGTTACTCTTATACGTCTGATTGAGCAGTAATGGAGGCTGCTGCTACTACAGTTGGACAAAAGCGATGCAAAGAGATCTTTATCCTGGTCGCAATATACATCCGATTGAGCAGTAATGGATGCTGCTGCTACTATGGATGGATAGAAAGCAATGCAAGGAGATGTTTATCCGGGCCGCACTATTCATCCGATTGAGCAGTAGCGGAGACTGCTGCTACTATGGATGGATAGAAAGCAATGCAAAGAGATCTTTATCCGGGTCGAACTATTCATCCGATTGAGCAGTAGCGGAGACTGCTGCTACTATGGATGGATAGAAAGCAATGCAAAGAGATCTTTATTCGGGTCGCATTATTCATCCGATTGAGCAGTAGCGGAGACTGCTGCTACTATGGATGGTTAGAAAGCAATGCAAAGAGATCTTTATCCGGGTCGCACTATTCATTTGATTGAGCAGTAGCAGAGACTGTTGCTATTATGGATGGATAGAAAGTAATGCAAAGAGATCTTTATCCGGGTCGCACTATTCATCCGATTGAGCAGTAGCGGAGACTGCTGCAACTATGAATGGATAGATGCGGGCTTCTCAACGGAGGTTGCGATTACAGCCTTCCAAGAGCTGGGAGAGGACCCAGGACGTCGTGGATTTAGTTAGGAGGGAAAATCCACTACAAATGGTTTCTGGTATGAGGAGGACGCGCCACCATGTTTTATATTCTGGGAAAGCTGGGGATGTATTACTTCTGCTCTCTTTTCACTGGTGAGATATATGTTATATCTCCACACCTGATGGTGAAAATTAGGGGTTGAAGGTAAAATAAAATAAAAAGAGCATTTTAACTAGAACCCCTCCTATGTCAACAACTATACGCGGAAGACTTGCTGCTATACCTCAATCTTGTGGGATACAAACATTAGTTGATAGCACTAAAATATACAGACATTAGTTGATAGCACTAAAACTTCTACCCAGCGGAGAAGTTAAGATTATTGTTGATGGCGATTGGGTAGGAAGTTGCAGAGAATCTGCTTCATTCATAGCGGGGCTGGGCGAAAGGGGCACAGAAAAGAAGTACCTCAAATGGTGGAAATAAAAGAAGACACCAAGAATAAAGAAGTGCGCGTCTTGCGGGGTGCTGCAAAAAGGGGTCATGCATCCACTATCAATGGTTCAAAATTCGCATGAATTTTGACTTCTAAAGAGAGGAAGTTACACCTCCCAGGGGTTGGTGGATGATGGTATTGTCGAACATATTGGACCCGAAGAGGGAAAAAGGTATGTCCAAAAGCATAGGGCATTCAACATCTCTTTATGAGGGATGTCCAACACAGCCCTACAAAATATACCCATTGTGAGATGGATATGTCCTTTGGGTTTAAGGTTGTCTAAATGGCAAACGTAACCCCATAAAATATACCCATTGTGAGTTGGACATGCCTTCTAGGTTTAGAGTTGCCTACCTTGTCACGTAGGGAGAAACATGTTAGGAAGATGGGGCATTCTTTGACCAAGTATTTCTGGACTTTGGCGCAAGAAATGACACTAAGTCTAGTGTTGATTATATCGGGGTTATCATCCCCTCGTATGATCAAGGTTTCATCTCTCCAAGGTATACGAACCAGTTTTTGATCACATATGATAATGGCACGATATTTTGCTAGCCAATCCATGCCGATAATGACATCAAAGCTACCAAGACTTACCGGTATCAGGTCGATGTTAAACGGGTGATTAGAAAGGTTTAAGGTACAACCTCGAATGATGGTGGTAACCGTAACAACTTTTCCATCGGCTAGTTCTACAGTATAGTAGGGGTCTAAAACTGATGGAGTGATTTCCAATATTTTACTAAATTCAGTAGATATAAAGCTTCGGTTTGCCCCGGTGTCAAACAAGACAGATGCATATCGTTGGTTTAGTAAAAACGTACCGGTGACGATGTTGGAATCGGGATTGGCTTGGGCATTGCCAACCATGTACACTTGTGATGAAGTTCCCTTGTTGTCCTTCTTCTGATTGGCTAACTTGGGATAGTCGGGTCTCACGTGTCCAGGGGTTCCACATTCATAACATACTACAGCTCTCTTTGGTCCACTGTTGCTTCCACCTGTGGGGTTTCGGTTTTCCTGTTGCCCACTTCCGCTCCCACGAGCATTGGACTTGCCTTTGTTGCTGTTTCCGGGGTTGTTATTGGGTCGAACCGAGGTAACAGCACTTGCTTGACATTCACGAGCAAAATGGCCTTGTTGGCCGCATTTGTAGCATCCCTGGCATTGTCCTCTAGCAACATGATGATATTTTCACTTTGGACACTTAGGCTTGGATCCTGAGTAGTTCTTGGTGCGGGTTGTGGGAGTAGTATCATCAGCTTGCCCAACATTTTGCCTTTTGTAAGGCTGTTGGTGCTGGCTACGAGAGCTTTCATCCGACTTTCTCTTGTTATCCGTTTGCTTTTCAGACAAATTGTGGGCTCGTTTGTTGATCAGCTCAGTCGCGAATTCCATAGCACTCTCAACGGTAGTGAGTCGTGATGCTAGCACACTGTCATGGATGTTGTTAGGGAGTCTGCTGACATACTTCTCAATCTTGTCAATCCTTTGAGGGAATATTCTGGTGCACATCAAGCTTAACTCTTGAAATCTTTGGTTGTACCAAAGGATGTCATTGTTCTTACATTTTAGATTCCACAGTTCGATTTCCAGCTTCTTCATTTCTCCTCTAGGACAGTACTTCTCAGTCATCCTCTCTTTGAGGTTGGCCCATGTGAGAGTATAAGCAGTGTCATGTCCAAGGGTAGCGACCACAGAGTTCCACCAGGTAAGGGCGCTCTCGAGTAGAGTGTAGGTGGCAAACTTGACCCTGTTCTCGTCAGCACAACCGCTGATGCGGAAAACTGTCTCTAGTCTTTCAAACCATTGCATCAATTCAACAACTCCTTCTTTTCCTTGGTAGTATGAGGGTTTGCACTTCAAGAAGTCGGGGTAAGAACAACCCCTATTAGTGTTGTTTCTGTGCATATTGAGGTTTGGATCATTGTTCACATTTGGATCAGCTCCTCTGGCTGCCATAGCCGCTGTAATGCCTTCACTTATCATTTCCCTGAGTTGTGCAGCGGTGACATTTTGAGTAGCTTCAGGAAATTTGGTATCAGCGGCGTTTGAAGTGGTTGCATTATTGGGATTTGATCGCGTAATCACCATTTGTCTATAATCATACACAAAATGAGATTATTAGTTTAAATGTTAGTACAGTTTTTATATTATTTGCACGGGGAAAAATTCATGCATTGATTTCATAACAAATTGGATAACCTGTCAAGATTACATAATATAATACATTGCACAACAAATATAATAAAGAAAGTGATTACATTCTATTTCCATAAGAAATTTAACATCCATCTAGCATAACAAAATCCAAGTCATAGGCCTGTCAAACCTTGTCCAGTGTAGTGATACACACAGTCTTTAATACATTACATCCAAAAACACATGTCCGAAAAGAAAAAGGTACAGTACAAGATTACATCACCAAAAGCTGAAAAGAAATAAAAGTACAAAAGTCCTATACCATGACAGCTATGGTATCACCCATAAGCTGATCATGATGTACAAGAAATCTAATACATCTACTCTACTCCTGCCTAGATGGTATGCTAGTTGAGGCTGGTGCTGGTGGGGCTGATGAAGCTGCAGATGCTCTCCTTGTATTCCATAAAGTCCGAACTCTCGCTCGGGCCTCCTTGAGCATGCGGAATGCTGTCAGCAACTGGGTCCTAACTCTGTCGACGACCCCTCGAAGATAAGTCATCTCTCCAGTAACCCTATCGTGTCGGAAGGTGGCAAGGTCGAAGAAAATGGACAGGGACTGCTCCTGAGCAGATAGAGCAACATGGGTCTGGTGCTGGAGACTCTCCATGGTCTGGATATGCTGGTGGAGATAATAGTTCTCCTCCCATAGCCACTGCAATGCCTCGTCAGTCTTAGCCTGAACACCTCTGGCTGCCTGTTCCTCTCCCCTCATAGTGTGAGTGAGAGAGTCGATACGCTCATGGATGGCAGTATAGCCCAGTTGACCAGCTGTCAACAGACTGCGAAGGTCTGATATCTCCCGCTCCTGGCGTGCGGCCAGTGCGGTGATCTGGGCCTGGACAGAGTCGACACGTCCCGCCCCAGAGCCTTCCTCGATCTCGAAAATGGAGACGGGTATAGACTCGGGAAAATAGCCCGATGGTAAAGATGAAGGTACAGAAGATGGTAGGTCAGGAGATACCCGGTCCTCCTCCATAGAGGTGGGGACCAGTATGGCTGATGCTGGAGCAGAAAAGGGTCCTCGGGAAGCACAGCTTCGATAGTCTGATCATCCTCTGAGTCTGAGGCTGATAACCATCACACTGTACTGATCGTGGAGATGAACGGGTAGCTGGAGCAGGTGCTACCACTGGTAGAAGAGTCGTAGGTGCAGTAGGCTGAGTCATGATGCTCTGAAAATAATATTATTTTAAATTTGAAGTAAGTATAGGCTTACAAACAAAGGAAAAATATTATTTTTGGTTACAAGTTTTATGAAGTATATCCCTTTTAAACAATCATCGCAATGTTTTAAGGTTATATATATTAATACTTATATATATATATATATATATATATATATATATATATATATATATATATATATATATATATATATATATATATATATATATATATATATATATATATATATATATATATATATATATATATATATATATATATATATATATATATATATATATATATATATATATATATATATATAAAATCATTTAACCAGTTTATTTAACAATCAATATACACTTAGTTCACATAGCACAAAATGCCCTACGATCTACATGCTTAACTAATACGGTCCCAAAAAAATCCCAAAATATTTTTTTTATCAAGTTATAGTCCAGTTTTAAATAAAAGAAATTTTTACTTTATTTTTATTTTACTTAAAAATTTATCTAGTTCTCTATAATAATGCTCTGATACCATTCTCTGTGACACCCTAGGTAGGGTCAAAATACGCGGAATTATCAACGAAGATGTCACAAGAGTGGATCGATAACACATAGTTCATAGAGCATGAGATAAGAAATTATTCAAAACAGATTACATGATTGTTATACAAATTCATAAAAATTGTCTTTAACATGACATAAGTAGATTGTTCATTTTATCCAAAAGGAACCCTTAACGAGTCCTACAATGCAGATTTCATAGATGCTTGAGTCCATGCACATATCACGTACTAACTTTATTTTCCTAAGAAAAACATGCTTAGAGGGTCAACATAAAGTTGGTGAATTTACAGGTTTAACAATAATTAGTTTGGACATACATTAATCATAGAAGTAACAATGCACAAAGCATTTTTACTAAAAAGTAGATTACATTTGCTATTACTCGAAACTGAAACTTAACCTTCCATAGTCCTCAACAGATGAGGACGTAGTGTCTTACAAAAAGACACCCAAACCCAGTTCCAACATGGTATACATCTGTTGTCCCGGCCAAGGCACAGTGAGCATGACTCACCCAGATGGGGATGGTCAATCCCTAATAGATCTATTTATAACATTCGGGCGATTTACAACAATTTAACAGTTTCTATAATAGTCAATCATAGTCAAGTTTATACAATTCCGTTATGTCTATTAAAAGTAGTTGCATGTTTTCTCCCCCGTAGAGGAAAAGTTTATCAATAGTTCATATGGGGCTGTAAACTCACCTGGGAGTTGGCAATAGCTGTATAACACGAATATCCAAATAATGCTCACGCCAAAAGTTATGCCTAATCAAATAGTACAGTCTTAATAGATAGTACAAAGAACATATGTGTATGCTTATACAAATTTTTAGTCAGTTCATTAATGCTAAAGTATTTATCTAAATAACCGTAGTACAAGTATTTAACAATATCCATTTAAACTTGTATATAAGTTTCATATTTAAGTAAACATAAAATGTCTTACTTATAATATTAGTCTACGTTCGTAGTTCATGTATTAGTAACATCCATTTAAACTTACAATTAAGTTTCATATTTAAGTAAACATAAAAAGGTTTTACTTAAAATATTTGTTTACGTTCGTAGTACATGTATCAGTAATAATCATGTAGTTTCATATTTTACGTAGACATAAAAAGTTTTACTTAATATTTGCTTACGTATTTGCATTCAATTTAGTTAACCTTCATATAATTTTATTTCCTAAAAGTTTATGAGTACATGTATTAATAATACATATCCATATTGTTTATACAATTTATTTCATAAAGCAAAATATAAATATTTTATTTTTGAAAAGTAAAAATATAATATTTTATTTGACTTTAAAGTTCCCATAAATTATTTAACATTTATAAAATAATTTATAGATTACAATTTTATACATTAATCCTTATGGATTAGGGTTTCATTAAGTTTTACTAAATTTAAAATAGAATTAGGGTTAGGGCTAGTTTAAGTTTCGGATTATGGCAAAATTAGTCCCTCCATATTTTAAACAAAGTAAACTTTCGGATTTTACACATTTGGTACCTAGGGCTTGTTAAACTTTCGGGTTATGGCAGTTTTAGTCCTCCTAGTTATATTTAGGTTTTATAACTTTCATAATGACAAAACTGTCCCTAGGGCTTCTTTAAGTTTCGGATTATTACAAAAATGGTCCTTAGGGTTATAAAATGACAAAACAACTATTAGAAACTTTCCAAAATGGTCCCTAGGGTTTAATATGCCACGGATGGTATTTATTAAACCCTAGACTTTCGGATAATTACATTTTCAGTACTTGTGTTTAATAATTTATCAAAACAAGTTTTATATGTCACGGTTTTAGTCCTTAAGTTTCATAAATTGTCATTTTAATCCAAACATTTTTATAAGTTATATTTTATTATAAAAACTTTTATTTAAATATCCAAAACATTAAATGGGCTCATTAAATGGGTTATAAATATCTAATGGGCCATCTTGTGGCCTAAATACATTTCAAGTCCACTAACTTGTTAAATGGGGCCTTTAAAACATTTATTGTGCTTAAATATATTTTTAAAGTCCATTAACTATTTAAATGGGCCTAAGCATATTCTTAAGTCCATTAAGATACCAAGATTGTTAAATGGGCTTATTGGGTCCATTTAGTCTTGGGCTAATGTTGCATGGGCTTTATTAGTCCATCAATACTACTTTTCCATTTTATGTAAGTAATAATCTAGGTATTTTCTCATAAGCTTATTATTAGCTTATTTATAAGCTTAATAAAATAATAGAACTCATTAGTTTGTTTATTTGATGTACCAAATGAGATCTAGGGTGTGTTACAAGGTTGCATGAAGTCATTAAGCTCTAATATGAGCTTATGGCTCACGGCTATATTTAACTATAGCTTATTAGATGAGTCAAAACTTGTTTTATGGTTGCATGTACATATAAGTGTCCCCAAAATAAGATCTAGCTATGTACAAACCAAGAAATCAAATCATAAGTCCATTATACATACATATAACCCCACAACTACAATTTTTAATCTTGGTGTTTCCAAGATGAGCTTTTTAGCTAGTTTTATGTCTTGTAAATATTCATAGAAATACAACATAATTATCTAGGCTTCTTGCAATGTTTCCAAGGTAATCACAAATCCAGAAAACAACATATAGCCCATGGCTATATTGTTTTTTCCCCCAAATGTTCTGATAATATCTTTAAGCTAGTTTATGTTTATCATGTTAAGTTGAACTCTTAAACACTATATGTAGGTTTTATATAAGCATGCATGTACATTTAAAATCCATTCAAGGTTATATATAACCACGGCTATATATGTATATATAAAGTGTTTTAGAGATTTTAGAAGTCCATTTCACATATAATAACATATTCCATCATTTAAAACTTAGTACATAAATCCTAGTTAACCATTTAATTATGCCGTGACCTTTAAGGTCATAGTTTTCATGTTTTGAATTACACAAGTTCACTTATGAGATTTGTGATTATTAGTTTAACCAAAATCCCAAAAGTGAGATTTGTAACCCACGGGCTTCATTTAAATTCAAAAATGATTCATATGATTTTTAATCGAGTTAAAACATGGATTACTAGTCATAGGTTCCTTCATTAAGAAGTTTTTAACCATGACTAGGGGTATTCATAAACATGCCGTGACCTAGATGGTCATGGTTTTATCAATCTTGATTCTTAACAAAGTTTGTTACATGTGTTTATAGGTGAATGTTGATGCATGCAAGTAAAATGAAGAAGCATAATGAATAATACCTTTCTTGCTAAAAGTTACCAAGGAAGATCTAGATAACAAAGGAGATTAGAGATCTAATCTTGATGATGATTAGAGATCTAATCTTGATGATGAAAACCCTAACTATAAACCAAGTCGTGACCCTTAAGGTTTTGGATAGGGCTTGTTAGAATGATTCCAAAGATGATGATGCTACTAAATGATTAGTAGTTAAGATGAGACAAAGATCTAGTGGATTTAATGTATAAGTCTTGTATGTTTGTGGCTTATAGCCGAATGATTTGATAGAGAAAGGTGAAGAGAGAAGTGAGATTGGATTGCATGAGAGAATAAAGAATGTATGTGTGTGTTTTTCGACTTAAAGGAGAAAGAGAAAGCCAAGGCAAGAGGTATGATTGCCTTGGTAAGAGAACACATGCCAAGTGTCACACTCTTCATTTCCTAGGCAACCCTTCTCTTCCACATATGCATGTGTGTGCCGTGTAAGGCTAACCAAAGGGAAGGGTGGGCTTGGACTTGTGCTAGCACACAAGGAGTACATGATCTTGGGCTAGTCCAAGAAAGATTAAGCATGACTATAGTGTGCCATACCTACATACATGGCTACATATACAATGTGTAGCATGTTTTTCCAAATTTTTGTTAAGTGTTGTATACTCAAATGTTGATTATATATTTTATTACTTGTCCTCCTAGTTTAAGTACATGGTTTAAGTTATGTAGTTATTTACAACAAGGATGAATGTAAAAGTATAAGTAACATAATGGCCAAGTTCACACACATCTTAAAGAAATAAAACACATGAGTGAATGTTCTTAAGATCATGGGATGAAACTTTTTACATTAAAACATGCTAAAATCATGGATTTTATAGGTAATACTGGAAGCTTTAACAAAGAAGCATGTCTCTTGAGTAGAGTTCATGTTCATTGGACATAAACATCTTTGACTCTGGGAGCAATCATCACAATTTCATGATTGGAGTTGAAGATTGTACCTTTTTTGTCATCAACAGCACAAGATACTTGGCATCACAAAGTTGACTTATGCTGATGAGGTTGTGCTTCAATCCATTGACATATTGCTACCTTGAGAAAACTATACCATTACATTTTACTGAACCAAATCCTTCAGTAGTACCTGATGAGTTATCACCAAAAACAACTTTAGGACCTGTTCCTCCTTATACTTGTGTAGATAACTTTTAGTGCCAGTCATATGCCTTGAGCAGCCACTATCTAGGTACCAAATAGGCTTCCTGAGATCACACTACACAAGTTAAGGAAATGGTCAGTTTTGTTTTGAAACCCACCTTGTTGGGTGGGGGTTTTAGATCTAGAAGGTGTTCTAGAATATAAAGGGTCCTCTTGTAGAGGGTATGTGTGATTGCTTAAAAGAAGAGGTCTGAACAACTTTTGCTTTCTTAGCCTGGAGGGCTTCACCTCTTCTGAACCACTCTATATGGTTGTGATCAAATGTAGTGTGGACATCGCTTCCACAAGTTTCACAACATTTGGTAATAGAGTTTGGGCTTCTTAGTTTAATACCTCTTCCGAGTGAGATGATTCGATTATGTCCATGAGTGTCATGGTCATAACTTCCACAAATATTACAAACAGGGTAATAGTGGCAGGTCATCTGAGTGATGATTGGCCATACCACAATGAATGTGTAGAAACTAGAAGGGGGGGGGGGTGAATAGTTTCTTATATTTACTTATTAAAAATGTGGTTTCCAAAAATCCTTTTTCAAAAACTTAGGCTTGAGGAAATATGTGAAATCTTCTTATGAACAATATGAACAATGATAGTGTAACTAAACTAATACTAACAAAAATATATCCACAAAGAATAAAGAATGATAGTGTAACTAATCTAATACTAACACATGTTATGCATAAAGAATAAAGAATATAAAGAGTTAAGGGTAAAGAAAGATCAAACCGAACACCAAGGATTTATAGTGGTTCGGCAACGAAGCTCACTCCTCGTTCCTACACCACTCCTCGAGTACTCCTTACTCGAGAGTTCACTACACAACAAGCTCCTTATGGTGGAGAAAACCGTACACGTCGCTTAACCAATTTCCGACTCTAAGCTAAAAGTCGAGCCCTAATCGTAGCTAGGACCAATCTACACAACTATACTTAGTACATACACAACTTCCAAATAGACACAACTACTTGGATCTTCACAACTATGACATCAACTACAAATGTATAAATTAGATCTTCAATGGATCTTTGGGTGGTGGACTCAACACTTCACAAGGATAGTTTTCTTCTCTTTGCACTTGGAGAGGAAGGGATGGAAGAACAAGATTCACTTCTTAAACAAGTAATAATCAAACAAATGATCAAAAGATTTGAGTGATTAAAGAAGGGGTTTGAATCTGGAAATAAATGTGCTAAAGAGGTGAGATGAAAAGCTGAGAATGGTCCACTATTTATAGGACAAAGGAGCGAACGGCTAGTTCTGCCCACGGTACCTTATCTTAGCCCGCGGTACCTTATCGATAAGGTACCGCGTAGGTGCTAAGGTACCGCCGGACTAGACTCCGCTCCTTTTTGTCCTTTAGTGGTGGAGGTCTTATCTGGATAAAAAATATCCTGAAAGGATATTCTTAACCAAATAAGAATATGCCATTTTCAAACTTCAAATAAATAATTTAATAAACATTTTCTTAAAAAGAAAGTTTAATAAAAACTTGTCACACTTAATAAAAAGTGAGTTTTAAGAAAAGATTAAATCACTTGATCACTTGATTAAGGTTAGTACTTGTTTATCCATACCTTAAGTGAAACGGGTAAAATGAAAAATACTTGAACTCAAGAATTCATTTTTTGTTGTTTTCGTAAATGCTTGTTTTTACATATTGTCGTAATCAAAATCTAAGCGAGACCGAAAAATGCAAGTAACGTTTTTAGTCATTATTACATTAACAATCTCCCCCTTTTTGATTCCGACAATACATAAACTTAATCACACAAAAACAAGATTTTCGAAGACGAGTTTATTCATTTCTCCCCCTTTGTCGAAGCAAAAAGGTTGCGTAAGCCGGTGTTGAAGAAACGGACTTTTCAAAGACCCCCCCTTGGTGCTTACTCCCCCTAGCTTAGGGCACCGAGGAATCGAGATATGGTGACAAGCTACATAGAAGGGTTAGTTGAACAAAAGAAACAACCAACAATATATAGCAATAGGTCACATAAAAAAATAAAAGAGAAGAAAACACAAAGACAAAGATCCAAGATAGGTTACTAAAAGAACATCATACAAAGAAGTATGAAAAAGAAACAAGCCAAAAGCATAAATCTAATCTAGTTATTCTAGAATTTTAAGATTTGCTTGAATTTGGTGTCTTGTGGATAAGGCAACCAATGCTTATATGAAAGACAAGGTAATAGTGGAGGGTGGTGGTGGTGGCTTGTTGGAGATCTCATAATCAAAGTGAAGAGAAGGCTTGATTAAGAGACTCTTGATGTAGCTCAACTCCTCATAGATGTGTTCCATAGCAAGGTGTTGATATTGAAAACATTGACAATATGTTCCATGATGCATGACATTATCATGAGAAGGAGGAAGAACACTAAAGGGTGGTGGTGGAAGAAAAGATGTACCACAATCAACATTCTTGGTAGGAGACATGTGATTAAGAGTGTTCTTGGGTGGGTTTGGATTTGAAAGCAATTGGAGAAAATGGAGGAGATTCAAGGCTTTCATTGGGAGAATAAGACATTTTGGATGTGAAGTAATGCAAATGCTTATGGTTTAAATAGGGAAGGCTTAGGGTATTTTTGGGGTGGTCAAAGGGTTTGAAACAAAGATTCTCAAAAATGTTGGAGCAAATCTGGAGTTTCAGACAAAAACCCGAAAAAGGAAGGCACTGTAGGCGGTTCCTTATCTAGGGTGGCGGTACCTTATCGATAAGGTACCGCGGTTCACATATGGAACCGCCTGCAGAAGCAGGGTTTGGTGTTTGGAGGAAGATTTTCAGCAAATCTTATTTTTCTAGTCTAACTTATCATAGGGATATGCTTAACAGCAAAGATAGACGGAAGAAAACATATGCAAACTGTACCAAATAAAGATTTGACCAAAGTACATGGATTAAAAAATCGATGTAGGAGGTGTGTAAGACAAGACCTTAAGTCATGACACAATGATTCTTCATGATTCTATCTTGTTCTTGCTATGTTGAGAGAATCATACATATGAATTATGTAAGCTCTAGATTAATAGCGAGAATCTATGAAAAATCGTTTTTAGATTGAATTAACAATGTCAAACGATTTCTCAACCATTTTTGAAAGAGACTTTGAGAATTTTGAAAAGGAGAGGAGAAGATTTTCAAAAGGAGTTTAAAAGACTCAAATAACTCAAAGTGGTAAAAGAAAACACACAAGAAGAAAAGAATTTAAGGAAGATGTTCCATTAATCCTAGACCTAGACGCAAGTAATTAAAAGGTTCCCTCTTAAGTGGCTTAGTGAGATATCGGCTAAGTTGTCCTCGGAGGGCACCTTTTCAATAGAAATGTTCCCCTTTTGAACATTATCCCTAAGGAAATGGTGTCTAATTTCTATGTGTTTGGTTCGCGAATGTTGCACGGGATTCTTGCTTAGGTCTATAGCGCCTTTATTATCGCACATGATGGGAACATCATCAAGAGAAATCCCGTAATCAACAAGCGCTTGCTTCATCTATAGAGCTTGTTGGCATGCTTTTCCGGCACTCACATACTCGGCTTCCGTGGTGGATATTGCAAGAGCGGTTTGTTTCTTAGAGAACCAAGAAGTTAAACAACAACCCATGAAGGTACAAACTCCACTAGTGCTTTTCCGGTCCACATAGTCTCCCGCATGATCCGAGTCCGCGTAGACAATGGTTTCTACGCCGGTCCCTTTAGGATACCATAATCCTAAATGTATAGTGCCTTTAATGTATCGGAAGATAAGCTTAACCGCTTCAAGGTGAGAGGTTTTGGGAGCCTCTTGGAAGCGAGCACAAAGGCAAACACTAAACATGATATCCGGTCGACTTGCCGTTAGGTACAACAAACTACCAATCATACCTCTATATTTGGTGTTGTCTACCGACTCACAATCATCATCTACGGTGAGTTTAGTATCCGAGGCCATAGGGGTCTTCATTGGTCTAGATTCTTCTAATCCAAATTTCTTTAGCGTACTTAGATTGACTAAAGAAAATACCATCGTCCATTTGTTTAATTTGGAGTCCTAAAAAGAAGTTAAGTTCTCCCATCATACTAATTTCAAACTCATCATGCATGATTTTGGCAAAGTCATTGCACAATTCTTGACAAGTTGAGCCAAATATAATGTCATCAACATATATTTGTACGATTATGAGGTGAGGACCTTTCTTCTTTGTAAAGAGTGTATTGTCTACCATTCCCATGGTATACTCATGTTTAACAAGAAACGCTTTAAGTCTATCATACCAAGCTTTGGGTGCTTGTTTGAGTCCATAAAGTGCTTTCTTAAGCTTGTAAACATGGTCCGGTTTCTCAAAATCAATGAAGCCGGGAGGTTGAGCCACATATACCTCCTCATTAATCAAACCGTTAAGAAATGCACTCTTTACATCCATTTGTTGAAGCTTAAAATCTAAGGCACAAGCGTAGACTAAAAGGATTCTAATTGATTCTAATCTAGCTACCGGTGCATATGTCTCGTCATAATACATACCTTCTTGATGATTATAGCCTTGAGCTACAAGTCTAGCCTTTTTACGAGACACAACACCATTCTCATCTAGCTTATTCCTAAATACCCATTTGGTAGGGGTGTTCAAAAAAACCGAGAAACCGACGAACCGAGTCGAACCGCTCAATCCGAAACCGAAAAAACCCGAAACCGAAAAACCGAAACCGAAAAAAACCGAAACCGAAAAAACCCGCTTATGACGGTTCGGTTACGGTTTTTAATTTTAAATATCTGTGGTTAACCGAACCGAACCGCACATATTATACATGAAATTTTTTAACTAAATATTCAAATTATAGTACATGTATTAATTGTTTTAGTACCATACTTTTATTGTACAACGATTTTTTACGCTTAATGTCAACTATTTTAAATATGTATGTGTAAATTTAATTAATGTGATTGTAGTTTATAAACATCGAATAAATATTTTTTAGTTAATATCTTATTTATGAACATTCTATTGCACTTTTTGGAACGAAATAATTTTTACATGATTTTTATCTATTCAGTGTCATTGGATTATACGAAACAACATTCTATCTTTTAAACCGTGTTTTTATTTATAAACTAAAACTTGATAAAACTAATAAAATGGTTAACCGTGACCCGAACCATGGGTAACCGCTCATTTCGGGTAACCGCATGTCCGGTTAACCGCCTTGTACGGTTCGGTTACGGATAGTAAATTTAACTACCCGAACCGCGATGGATAGTCAAAATCGTCTAACAAACCGAACCAAACCGACCCGTGAACACCCCTACCATTTGGTTCCTATAATGGTAGAACTTCTAGGTGGAGGAACAAGTTCCCAAACATCATTGGCAACGAATTGATTCAATTCTTCTTGCATCGCAATGACCCAACTCTCATCCGTCAAAGCTTCTTTAACATTCTTTGGTTCAATCAAGGAGACAAAGCAAAAGAAGTTGCTTTGGTTTTGGACTTGAGATCTTAGGGTCCTTTGATTTAAGTCACCAATGACATTATTGAGAGTATGATCCCTAGACTCCTTAATGTTTACTTCCTTTTCAACACTAAGGTCTTCAATTCCTATTTTTCTAACCTCTTTGGCTTTAACTACTTCTAATTCATCCAAGTCATCATCAACCAATGGTGGTGTCTTGGGTGAAGGAGGGGTTTCATCAAAGGTTACGTTAAGTGATTCTTCAATAACCCCCGTGGTTCTATTTAGGACTATGTAGGCTTTATTAGTTTGGGAATAACCTAAAAGGATACCTTCGTAAGACTTTGGGTCAAACTTGGTAAGGTAGTCTTTGGTGTTGAGGATAAAGCACTTGCTTCCAAACACCCTAAAGTATTCTAATGAGGGTTTCTTACCTTTAAGAATCTCATAGGGGGTCTTTCCTAGGAAAGGTCGAATAAGAATTCGGTTGAGAATGTAAGTCGATGTGTCCATGACATTGCATCAAAACTTTTGAGGCAAAGATTGCTCGTTTAACATCATCCTACTCATCTCTTGGAGAGTCCTATTCTTCCTTTCAACTACCCCATTTGATTGTGGAGTGCGAGGAGCCGAGAAGTTATGGGTAATACCATGAGCTTCACAAAAGGCACCAAATTGTACTTCATTATCAAATTCCCTACCATGATCCGTCCTAATAGAGACAATTGAACATCCTAGTTGATTTTGAATTCTTCGACTAAAGATTTCGAAGTGATCGAAAGCTTCATTCTTAGATGCCAAAAATCTAGTCCAAGTGAATCTAGAATAGTCATCAACAATAACTAGGGTATAAAGGTTACCTCCATAACTCCGTATGGCGGAAGGTCCAAAAAGATCCATATGTAGGAGCTCTAAGCACCGAGAGGTCAAAACCAAATTCTTGGCTTTGTGACTTGAGTGAACTTGCTTTCCAACTTTGCAAGCATCACAAAAGTGACTATCAAACTTAATCTTGTGGAGGTGTCTTACCAACTCCTTAGAGACTAAAGATTGAATTAAACGCATATTAGTGTGACCTAATCTCCTATGCCAAAGAGTAGAACTATCATCTATAGTCGCAAGACATATGTTGTCTTTTGACTTCTTATTAACCTTCATGACATAAAGCCCATGCTTTCTAACACCTTTTCCAATGACTTTTCCATCTTTTACGATTTCACTGTCATGTTCTGAAAAGATGACCTTACACTTATTATCACAAATTTGACCTATACTTAAAAGGTTAAATCCTAAGTTATCTACGTGCTCAACATTTTCAATGGTCATGGAGTCAAGAGAAACCGTACCTTTGCCAATGATATTACCACGTAGACTACTAGCGAATGTGACGTTACCTCCATCATATGCTTTGTAATGCGAGAACAAACTTCGATTACCCGTCATGTGTTTAGAAAATCCACTATCCTTAATCCACTCATCGGGCTCCAAATCAATTCCCAAGCATATCTAGGTAACAACACACAAGATCAAACATTTGGTCCCCAATATCTCATGGGTCCAAAATTGTTAGTTCCAAACATCCCTTGCATTTGGTTGGGATGCATGAATGAGGAGGGGATTCCCCATGGAGAACAAAATGGAGGAGGGTAGTAATTCATGTAACCATTTTGTTGTTCATTATTTATCCTAGGTGTATTTGATCTAGGTTTAGAGTTATGATTATTCCTTCTAGGTGTTGGAGTTTTACTTCTAGATCGTGAATTGTTTTGATTATCTCTTCTAGGCATTGTCGTTCTACTTCTAGGCTTAGACTCATTCCGTACTCTAGGTGGAGTAGAGGATAGTCTAGATAAACTTCTATTTCCCATGAGAGGTTTACTTAATAGCTTGTAGAACTTACCAATAGCATTGTCGTCAAGTATGGGTAATTTTACCTTATTAACAGTAAGATGCTTTAGTTTTTCATCTAACTTAGACTTTTCAGAAAGTTCAGGATTTTCACCAAAATCACCCTCTGCCCGCGGTACCTTATCTATGGCCGCGGTTCCATAGTGATAAGGAACCGCGCCATACAATTTGGAACCGCGTACAGTGGGCATTTTTTGTGAAAACCTGACTTGTTTTGGTTCACTAGTTGAGGCTTCATTTGAGTTAAAACCTAGACCAAGTCTTTCCTTAGAATGAACTTGTTTGTTTAACATATCATCAAGAGCACTAGTTCCTTTCATGAACTTTTCCAATTTAATGGAGGTGCTCTTGAGATCTTCATTCTCTAATCTAAGTTTCTCACAACTTAAGCAACTTAAAACAACCTCTTTATTTTTCTCAAGTTTAGCCAATTTCTCCCTAAGTTCATTGATCTCATTTTCAAGCTTAGTTTTGGTTGTTTTTAAGGTTTTATTATTTTCTATGAATTTAAGACTAAGTTTGTGTAAACTATCATATTTGCCTTCAAATTCAATATCATCACAAGTGGAACTATCATTGCTATAATGTCGGTTTCAGAATGTACCTCTTTAGAAGTGTGAGCCATTAGACATTTCTCCTCTTTGGGGTTGTCATCATCATCTTCACCGCTATCGCTCCAAGCGCCACTAACGAACGCCGTGTGGTTCTTATCACGAGCGGGCTTTGGACAATCACTAATGAAGTGATTTGGATCACCACATCTAAAGCAATTCCTATCACTTTTTTCGTTCTTGACAAACCGATTCTTTGACAATGGTTTCTTGTCATAGTTGGGTTGCCTAACGTGTTGACCTCGTCTCTTGAAGAACTTCTTGAAATCTCTCACCGCCAATGCATACTCCTTGTCATCGCTTTCCGAGGAACTATCATGGTCACTTTGTGCCTTCTTGGCTTTAAGTGCAAGAGATTTCCTTTCACTCTTGGTTTTCACTAATTCCGAGTCCTTTAAAATTATCATCTCGTGAACCTTCAAGTTTCCTATGAGTTCATCGAGTGATAAAGTTGAGAGATCTTTCGACTCTTCAATCGCCGTGACTTTTGCTCTCCAGTTTGGATGTAAGGCCCTTAGAAACTTCCTAACATTGTTCTTGCTAGAAAAACCTCCATCAAGTGCTTTTAGACTAGTAATAATGGTGTTAAACCTAGCAAATGCACTATCAATAGTTTCATCTTCTAAGATGACAAATTGTTCATATTGTTGGACAAGAAGATCGATTTTGCTTTCTTTGACTTGGATATTACCTTGGTGGGTTACTAAAAGAGTGTTCCAAATATCTTTAGCGGTTTCACACATAAAAATTCTTTCATACTCTTTCTTAGGCAAAGCATTATAAATCACCATTTTAGCCTCATTATTTTTTGAAAGTTTCTTCTTAGTATCGTCATTAGCTTTGTCAAAAGTGACCAATTCTTTTGTTTTAGAAACTTCATTAAATTGAAAGGGTAAAAAATCACCATTGGTAATAACATGCCAAATATCTAAATCTTTTGATTTCACATAAGTTTCAAATCTATTTTTCCAATAAATAAAACTATCGGTTTCAAAAAGTGGTGGTCTTTGCATAGATTGCCCTTCTAGGTACTTGTTGGAATCCATAGATCGATTCAAGTTTTAAAATACAATATACTTTAAAAATTCTTGAGCAACCCGCTCTGATACCAATTGTAGAAACTAGAGGGGGGGGGGGTTGAATAGTTTCTTATATTTACTTGTTAAAATGTAGTTTCCAAAAATCCTTTTTCAAAAACTTAGGCTTGAGGAAATATGTGAAATCTTCTTATGCACAATATGAACAATGATAGTGTAACTAAACTAATACTAACAAAAATATATCCACAAAGAATAAAGAATGATAGTGTAACTAATCTAATACTAACACATGTATATGCATAAAGAATAAAGAATATAAAGAGTTAAGGGTAAAGAAAGATCAAACCGAACACCAAGGATTTATAGTGGTTCGGCAACGAAGCTCACTCCTCGTTCCTACTCCACTCCTCGAGTACTCCTTACTCGAGAGTTCACTACACAACAAGCTCCTTATGGTGGAGAAAACCGTACACGTCGCTTAACCAATTTCTGACTCTAAGCTAAAAGTCGAGCCCTAATCGTAGCTAGGACCAATCTACACAACTATACTTAGTACATACACAACTTCCAAATAGACACAACTACTTGGATCTTCACAACTATGACACAACTACAAATGTATAAAATTAGATCTTCAATGGATCTTTGGTGGTGGACTCAACACTTCACAAGGATAGTGTTCTTCTCTTTGCACTTGGAGAGGAAGGGATGGAAGAACAAGATTCACTTCTTAAACAAGTAATAATCAAACAAATGATCAAAGATTTGAGTGATTAAAGAAGGGGTTTGAATCTGGAAATAAATGTGCAAAAGAGGTGAGATGAAAAGCTGAGAATGGTCCACTATTTATAGGACAAAGGAGCGAACTGCTAGTTCTGCCCGTGGTACCTTATCTTAGCCCGCGGTACCTTATCGATAAGGTACCGCGTAGGTGCTAAGGTACTGCCAGACTAGACTCCGCTATTTTTTGTCCTTTAGTGGTGGAGGTCTTATCTGGATATAAAAAATATCCTGAAAGGATATTCTTAACCAAATAAGAATATGCCATTTTCAAATTTCAAATAATTAATTTAATAAAACATTTTCTTAAAAAGAAAGTTTAATAAAAACTTGTCACACTTAATAAAAAGTGAGTTTTAAGAAAAGATTAAATCACTTGATCACTTGATTAAGGTTAGTACTTGTTTATCCATACCTTAAGTGAAAATAGGTAAAATGAAAAATACTTGAACTCAAGAATTCGTTTTTCGTTGTTTTCGTAAATGTTTGTTTTTACATATTGTCGTAATCAAAACTAAGCGAGACCGAAAAATGAAAGTAACGTTTTTAGTCATTATTGCATTAACAGAATGCATGGTGGGAAAGGCATATTTTGCCTTGATTGAGATGCTTCAGAATTGTAAGCATCAACACTAGTTTTGGCCAGCATATACTGAGTATGTTCACAAGTGAGATGATCAGTCCTCTCACATTTAGTACAATAAATCACTCTTAAGCAAGTTTGAGTGAGATGGTTGTTTAGACCACATAACTCACAAGCCCTTTTGAATTGTGTCTTGTACTTTAAATGAGGAGAGTCTGAAGGTTCATCTCTGAATCGTGTTGGTGTTTTCTGCTGCCTAAGTTGCAATTTGAGATCATTGATCTCTTGCATGACAAGAGACATTCTCTTATCATCCTCAGATCTAGCATTCTTTAGTTTATTTGTTGAAACTGAAGAGGTAGTTCCCATATGTGAACCTTCAGCAAGAGCTGAAGAGTTCTTTGAAGTGTCAATTTTGACATGTTTGGAAGAACTACCTTTGTGTGTGGTGTGTGACTTGATGATAGACTGGATTGATTTTGGTCTAGTAGAGGGTTCAGCACCAGCCAACTTCTCCAAAGGAGGAAGTGGTGTACTTACTTCATTCTCTATATCATCATCTGAGTAATCCTTAGTAACCGAGGACTCAACTGGTGCTGAAGTATCAACATTTGCTTGAAACTCAGGAAGAAGGATTGGTCTAGTGTCATGATTGGGTAAATTCTCTTCACTTGACCTTTCAATGTCAGGGATCGAGCTACCATCCTCATTTGAGGCTTTGACAAAGACAATAGGTTTGGTGCTGGAGGATCCTTTAGCACCAAGCATTTTCTTCTTTTGAGCAGGAATTTGTTCACTTATGCATTGATTTACCCTATCAAAGTTTCTAAGCCAAGATTTAACAATATATTTTGCTTCTTTTAGTTCAACTCTTAGGGAATTATTTTCCTCCAAAATTTCTTTGTTCAATTGTTGAAAAGTAAGAATATCAAGTTTAGCTTCTTTTAGCTCTATTTGCTTACTTTCAAATCTTCAAGTTTTAGAACAAGTTTATGAAATTTTTCAAGCAAATTGTTTCTTTGCTCTTTAACAAATTTTAGATCAATGCACAAGTAATCAAAGACCTTCTAGTTCAAGAAGAGTTTGTACCTTTTTGATTGTGACATTGACCCATTCACCATTTCTGGCACTTTCTCTGGCCACAACACTTGAATTAGTCCTTTCATCATCAGCAAGTGACATCAGCACTTTCACATTAACTATTTCATCATCATCTGAAGAAACATCTTCTTCATCCCATTCATAAGCTTCAGCGACAAGCCCTTTGTTCTTGTCTTGCTTGGGGGCCTTGGAAGAAGAACTATCAGTACTCATGAGGGCTAATCTTGCCTTGATTTCTCTGTATTTGGCCTCAAATCTTTTGTTGGTCTAAGTTTAACCCTGTTTTGCTGAAAAGAAGTAGAAGCAATTTGTTTTGGTTGAAATGATGATTGACCAGATGGTCTTGATTGAGCTGGTGAGGAATATGAGGGGAGAGATGTTTTTGAATAACAATCCCTAGCATAGTGACCAGTCTTCCCACATTTGTAGCATTCAGTGTCAACTGAAGCTTTTGTGGAGTTAGAGAACTTGCCTCCTTTCTTAAAGAACCTTCTAGATTTGGTCAGAAGTGCTCTTTCATGAAATTCCTCTTTGAGGTCATTCAGATATTGCTCACTAGATCTAGTGTCTTCCTTATCATCAGGACTATCTTGGTAGTCTTGAATGACAGCTTCACTGAAGAAAGCTGTGGACAAGGGTGTAGCAATGGTTAATGCTTTACTCTTGCTTGAGCCTTCATAAATCATATCAACTAAGTTTTCTTCATATTTTAGTTTCCCAAAAAGAGAGGACAGATCACAATCTTTAATGTGATTAGCATTTCTCAAGCTTTGGCAGAAACTGAGCCACTTCTTTGGAAATGCATTAACAAAAACTATGTTGATTTCAAGTTTTGAAAGCTCAACACCATCATTCACAAGTTCATTCACCAGTGCTTTGTATATGGTGAATGTCTGTGTGAGGGTTTCCCCTTCTTTGTGCTTGAAGGTGTTGTATTGAATCTTTAAATCCATGATTCTGGTTTCTTTTACATCAGAGGGTCCCTCATGGTAAAGAATAAGGTCCTCTCATGTAGCTTTGGCTGTTTTGCAATTTACAACAGAATTCATTTGGTCATCTGGAAGCACAGACATGATGAGACTTTTGAGATGCTGATCTAGGTTAGCAGCTTTTCTCTAATCTGCAGTCCATTGTACTTCATGTTTTTTATCGTCCCCAACCATGGGAACAAAATGACCATTTTCAATGATTCCCAGGAATTGAGGTTCAATCCCAACCATGTGAACAAGAAACCTCTTCTTCTAGTTTGTAAAATTGGCTACCTCTAGTATAGGAGCAGCATTGAGTTGGCCACCCCTATATTCTAGGGTCTGTGGTATAACTTGAGCCATTTTTGGATCTTGATTTGAAAACTTTTAAATAAGCAGTTTAATACAATAAGAGTTTAGCTAATCAAACTGCTTTGATACCACTTGTTGGTCCCTTGTAATTCGTTATTTCTTATCAACTTAAGTAATAACTCTTTACTTCGACTCAAGTGTGTTGTTTTAACAATAGATAAGAACTATGAACAATTAAAACAACAATACCAACATACTTTTCAACGTATAGACTTTTATTAGAATCAAATAAAGAATCTATAACCCACTTTGTTTGCGGAATAACAAAGTGGTTGAATGACAATGGGTTGTGATCTCTTCTACTTAAACGTCTAACCAAAGTTAAAGTCTAAGCTCCAATCTAAATGTTCATATGCATCTTGGTTATATGGTTTAGTTGGTATCGAGAGAGAAAGGTTTTCCAGAGTTTAAGCTCTTATATTGGTTAACCTTTCCTCTCTCAATGTACACTCCTTTTATAGGCAGTGTAAACTAGGGTTTGCATTTTGCATGTTTCAATGCATGGGTTTATCCAGTGGGTGGTTGATGCCCATGCTGGATAAACAGTACAAAATACATATTAAACTATTCTAGAAAAGATAAAGGTTGTACTTATATCTAAGTATACAAGCAACCTACTTTGACTTAAAGTTATCTTTTCCCGTCTAATGCAAACCATCATAATACTAAAGAGTCTTCAATATCCTAGAGGAGATCAACATCATTCAGTTTGGTATTGTCAAACCAAACTGAACTGAAAGCCCTTCTTCAGTCCTTGTTCTTCAGCAACTAAACCGCCTAGTATTTGAAGAGAAGACTCATTTGTCTTCTACGTTAACTGGAAGGGGAGTGCTGAACTTTCTTTAGCTATAAAGTCTTCAGTAGGAATTTTGTTCCTATGGTCATCCTTCAGCAGACTGGCGTTACTGCTGAGCATGAAACACTTAGAGGGATTTTATATTCAAATCCTGGAGTTACTTCAGGGTCAGTAAATACTGACCCAACACATTAATTTAGCAAAAAATTTACTAAGATTAATATTTTTATACCCAAATATGATATCATCCACATAAATCTGTACAATGATGAAATCACTTTTATCATTGAAGGTAAAAAGTGTTTTATCAATGGAACCCCTGACAAATTTATTTTTAGTTAAAAAAGTAGACAACGTTTCATACCATGCCCTTGGAGCCTATTTCAGCCCATACATTGCTTTGTGAAGCCTCTACACATGGTTGGGAAACTCGTTATTCTCGAATCCTTCTGGCTGTTCAACATACACTTCTTCAGCCAAATCTCCATTGAGGAAGGCACTATTAACATCCATTTGATACACAGTGAAGTTCATATATGCAGTGTAAGCAAGGAAGATTATGATGGCTTCAAGTCTTGCTACAGGTGCAAATGTTTCATCATAATCAATCCCTTCAATCTGTGTATACCCCTGTGCAACCAACCTTGCCTTGTTCCTAATGATATTACCAATTTCATCCATCTTGTTTCTATATATCCATCTAGTGCATGTGATGTTCTTACCAGGTGGAGCTGGCACTAGAGTCCATACCTTGTTTCTTTTAAACTGATTTATTTCTTCCTGCATTACAGCGACCTAGCCTTCTTCAACAAGGGCTTCAGCTACACGCTTGGGTTCAATTTGGGAAAGAAATTCAGCAAACAGGCATTCATTGGCTGAGGCTGATTCTGAGTCATGAATTCCTTATCTAGTAGTAACCCCAACATTTGGTTCACCAATGATGTTGACAAGAAGAATGTGATGATCTCTTGACCATTTGCTTTGAGGAGCTGGGGAGTCATAGACAGGTGCAGGTATGGAGGATGAAATTACAACTTGAGTTTCATTCTGTTGAGTAGGGGGACTCTCTTCAAAAACAATCTCTGTGTCAGTGTCTGCATCAGCTATTTCAAGAAGTGATGATTCACAGACAACATGAGAGTCTTCTTGATTACAAGAAATAGGTGAGTCATCTTCAGCTGAGGTGGAACATGGGCTTGTGGAAGGCCGACTTTCACTTTCAGCTGTCACTTGAGTAGATGGAATTTCAATATTGTGAGTTGACAGCGGATCATGTGCAGGAACATATGGGATAAGAGTATCTGTGTGTAGATGATGATGAAAGACATGCCTTGGTTCAGAGAACTCATCTGATGGGAAAGACCTATTTTCGTTGAAATCAATTTCATCACCTTCTGTTCCTGTTCTTTGTAGCACGTCATCATCTTCATTGAATGTGACATGAAAGGTTTCTTCTAGTTCCTGTCTTCTTGTGTTGAATACTCTAAAGGCTTTGGTTGTTGGAGAGTATCCCAAGAAGAAACATCATCAGCTTTTTCGTCAAACTTTCCAAGTTGATCCCTGTAGTTATAGATAGACACAGGACATCCAAAGACATGGAAGTAGCTGACGTCTGGTGCTCTTTTTCGAAAGACTTCATAAGAGGTTTTTCCATGTATTTTAACAATGATTGATCTATTATGGGTATAGCAGGCAGTATGGACAACTTCTCCTCAAAATTGCTTTGGTAAGGCTGCACCATTCAGCATGGTTCTAGCAGCTTCAATCAATGTTATGTTTCTTCTTTCAGCTACTCCATTTTGTTCAGGAGTACCTGTTGAAGAGAATTTTTGATATTCCATTATCATCACAAAAGGGTTCAAGTTGTTGATTCTTGAATTCAGTCCCATTATCACTTCTTAGAGCTTTTACTCTAACTTCATTCATGTTTTAAACCTGCCTGATGAAGGACATGATGACATCAGCTGCATCACTTTTCCTTTTGAGGAAGAAAACCCATGTGTACCTTGAAAATTCATCAACAATGACCAAGGTGTACTTGTTGTGATTAATGGTCTGTGATTTGATAGGTCCAAACAAATCCATGTGAAGAAGATGTAAGCACTTGTCAATAGAAAATGATTGCCTGGTCTTAATGGATGACCTGTGATGCTTTCCCTTAACACAAGTTGAACATGTCTTGTCCTTAGTGAAAGTCACATGTGGTAGACCAGCAACCAAGTTTTGTGTGGCTAGCTTGTTGATGTTCTTGAAGTTGAGATGAGAGAGTCGTTTGTGCCACAGCCAATTGACACTTTCCGAGGCTTTTGCTAGAAAACAATTTGAGCTGTCCTCTGAGCAAGAAGTCATGTTGATGACGTACACATCTCTTCTTCTTGGTGCAATTAACACCACATCATTGTTTTTGTTGAATATGGTTCCTTTAGTCTTTGTAAAAAAAACCTTGTAGTCAGCATCACACAACTGGCTGATGCTGATGAGATTGTGCTTAAGACCATTCACATATGCAACCCTTGTAAACGTTATTACATTGTAGTTAACTGAGCCATATCCCTCTATGTCGCCTGAAGAGTTATCCCCAAACGCAACTTTAGGACCAGGCTCTTTTGAATATCTGTGCAGATATTGTTTGATTCCTGTCATGTGTCTAGAGCAGCCACTGTCTAGATACCAGACCGATTTCCTGAGATGTTTCTGCACATATATATAGAAATAGATTAGTTCCTATGGTGAACCCACTTTCCAGTGGGTTCCCTGAATTGCTGATTAGCAACTCTTGAGTTCCTGTAGAACTTGTGACGATGTGAAGGACAATTGGCTGTGTCATGGGTGTACCTTCCACATATGTCACATCTAGGAAAATCTCTACACTCATCTGAGTGGTGGTTTGTGAGACCATAATATTTACAGGGAGGGTAAGGTCTGTAGTTACCTGATGGTCTCCTAGTAGCCTGTTGTCTATCCCTAAAAGGTGTCTGATCTCTCTTAACAGCCATATGTCTATCATGATCTATGGTCATATGATGAGAATTTTTACACACATTACAATAAGGTTTGATAACCTTTTCACCTTTGGGTTCTTCTAGGATAGACTTAGGTTCAGAGGAAGCAGAGCATTCAGCGGAAGGCTTAATATGTTCTTTAAGAGTTCTACTTCTTTCATCAAGGACAACAGGCGTTCTTCAGTTGAGGGTTCAACTTTGTTCACAGGGTTAGTTGAGACATGCTTATAGACATTTTGCTTAACAAATTGTTTTGCAGGTACAACAAAAACTTTAGCTGGAGGTGTCTTAACATCTGGTTTGAGTTCAGCCTTAGCTCCTCTAGAAGAGCTGCTGGGTTCAACAGCAGAGAGTTTAGGCAAAGATGGTAAAGGTTTGTTGTTATCTAAAACCACTTCAGAGACAGGTACATCAGTCATGAGTGGGTCAGACACATGTATAGTCTCTGTGGACTTGAAAACAATCTCTTTGGGTTTCTTAAGGGCCTTCTTTTTGTTTCTTTTAGCAATGACAGCCCTAGATATGTCAGCTGGAACTTCATCATCAAGTAATTCATTTATAGTGAACCTACTACACAACCATTTTTCTATAATCTTGTTTAGTTCAGTTACTTGATCATTTAAGACACTATTTCTTAAAGTTAATTTATTAACTTCATATTGAAGAGATATCATTTTAGAGTTAACCTGCTTTAAAGTTTCACATTCAGCCTTAGCAGTCAACAATTCATGTTTAACAGAGTGAAATTTATCAAGCAGGTTCTTTCTTTGTTCCTCAAGAAAGTGTAAATCAACTATGGTATAATCAAGGACATGTTTACGTTCATCACTTTCAGACATATAAATAAGCCCGTGTACCTTTTTCATTGTGATGTCAACCCATTGTCTTGATCTAGCATCTCCTTTATCAACAGCAGGTTCATCCTCAGCTGTAGCCATAAATGCCCTGACCCTGGTAGTATCTTCTTCATCAGATGTCAGCGGCTCATCATTCCAATCATAGGCTTCAGCTACCAACCCTTTCTCTGTCCTTTTATCACCCCCTTTCTTTTTTGACAGAGATTCCAATTTCAAATTCATCTGTTCCAACTCAGCCTTTAGTGCCTTGTATTTGTTTTTGTAATCCTTTTTCTCATTATCAGAGGAATTGGATTGGTGAGATGAGTTGTTTTGTTGTGATTTGAACTTGTAAGGTTTGAATGATAAAGGATAGGATGGTGAGGATGTTTTTGTGGATGGACAATCTTTTTGAAAGTGTCCAAGTTTTCCACAGGCAAAGCAAGTCTCTTTGGATTTGTCAGTTTGTTTACTAGCTTATCCTACTCTCCCTGACCTTTTGTAGAATCTTCTTTGATTAGCTAGTAAGGCTCTTTCATGAAACTCAATATTAAGGTCTGTCATGAATTCCTGGCTGCTACGAGTGTCTTCTTCAACATCTTTATCACTGTCATGAGTGTGTGAGGTGGAAATCAATGCTTTGGATGTTATTTGAAAATGGTATCTATCATCCCTTCTTCATAGTTGTATTTTCCATACAGCTGAGCCAACGTATCATTCTTGATGGAGTTACTGGCTCTCTGGGTCTGATTCATACTCAGCCATTTTCAGGGAAGGCTGTTGAAAAAGGTGGCGTTTACTTCAGCTTGTCCAATGGTGACTTCATTCATAGCAAGATCGTTGAGAAGAATCTTCAGCCTTGTGTACGTCTGTTGTACCTTTTCACCTTCAAGTGCCTTGAAAGCATTAAACTGAAGCTTGAGTGCTTGAATCTTGGTTTCTCTGGTTTCATAGGGTCCTTCATGACCTAGGATGAGGTCTGTCGACATTTGTTTGGCTGTTGGACATTGGATTACTGATTTCATGAAGTGTTTTGGAAGACAGGAGATGATAATGCTTTTGAGACGTTTATCTTGGTTTGCCAATTTCCTATCAGCTGGAGTCATTTGCTTGAGAGGTTTGGGAAGAGGATTTTCATCAGTAGAGGTAAGTGACATGGGAACATATGGTCCATTTTTTATAATTTCTAGAAGAAATGGTTCAAGTCCATCTAGATAGACAAGAAATTGACTTTTCCAACTTGTAAAGTCAGCTTCATCAAACACTGGTACGTTGGTAACATGGGAACCACCTCTTGAATCGAGAAGTTGAGAAAGATCGTCTTCATTTTGAGTGGGGGTTACTCTTGGTGAGTTTGGAGGTGGTGTGTTGTTCCCAGAAACCAAGTTAGGTGGTGGTGGTGGGGTGTTGCTCGTTTCAGGCATGGTGGATCTTGATTATAAAACTTAGAACGATGTTTATGAAGGTTTTAATATCAAACACTGCTTTGATACCAATTGAAAGTCCCTAAAACTAGCTTGAAATGAATAAGAAGGATAGATAACACAAGTAAATACTTTTCAAACATAGTACTTTATTATTGTATAACAAGTATTACATGTGTTATGGATAACAAAGTTTGAGGACAATGTGTTGTGTACACTTTGGACAAAATAATGCTAACTCAAGAACACAGGCACATCTGTTCTTTCTCTAAGTTGTTAAGAGTTAATGTGTGTAATCTAACAAAGTGAACAACATTAACTCTAGCCTACATATCCTATTTATATTGGTACCAGGTTGACTACTAGTACTGTTTGATGGTGACTACACAAAACAGACAATGTCAGACATCTGTCAAAAGATGTTCTTCTATTCTTGGTAGTCTGCCACAACGCTTTAGGGAAACAGAGCTGACATAGTTTCCATTTTCTTCATTCCTTGTACTTTAGGCTGCATAAGTTCCCGCCTAAACACTTAGGTATGTCCAAAGTGTACTGAGTGTTAACAGGGTATTGCCTCCCCTGTTAACACTCAACTACTCAAAGTCCTTGATACATCGTGGCTGTTATCCAACACAGCCAATGAGTATGTCTTCAAGTAATCTTAGCCTTCCTTGACAATGTCTCTGACATGGACTCCTCTGTGGTTGCTCACAGAGACTTAGAACTCTTTGAGTCTTGGGTTACTTGCCTGTCTCCTAGGCATAGGCAAGTTAATATCAAACAGCTTAATTTAAGTTTAAATCTATGACTAAGGGAATTCTAATAGACTTAGATTCCCAACAAAGTTTAATTTTTTTATTCAATAAATAAAAACATTACAGTAATTAAAAAACATTACATAATATTGTCTTCGTCCCATATTAAGTGTCTACTATAAAATATTTGATTATTTCATATTAAGTGTCCACTATATTAAATGTGGGAATCATGAAAACTAATTTTTCATTTATACCCTTTAATATGTGGTCCATTTTAAGTTGTACTTTTTCTTTTTGACTTTGTGTATTTGTTGGTCCCTAGTAATTTGTTATTACTTATTATCTTAAGTAATAACTCTTAATTCGACTCAAGTGAGTTGTTTTAACAATAGATAAGAACTCTGAAAGATTAAAACAACAATACCAATATACTTTTCAACGTATAGACTTTTTATTAGAATCAAATAAAGAATCTATAACCCACTTTGTTGCGGAATAACAAAGTGGTTAAATGACAATGGGTTTTGATCTTCTCTAGTTAGACGTCTAACCAAAGTTAAAGTCTAAGCTCCAATCTAAACGTTCATATGCATCTTGGCTATATGGTTTAGTTGGTATCGAGAGAGAAAGTTTTTCTAGAGTTTAAGCTCTTGTATTAGTTAACCTTTTCTCTCTCAATGTACACTCCTTTAATAGGCAGTGTAAATTAGGGTTTGCATTTTGCATGTTTCAATGCATGGGTTTATCCAGTGAGTGGTTGATGCCCATGCTGGATAAACAGTACAAAGTACATATTAAACTATTCTAGAAAAGATAAAAGTTGTACTTATATCTAAGTATACAAGCAACCTACTTTGACTTAAAGTTATCTTTTCCCGCCTAATGCAAACCATCAGAATACTAAAGAGTCTTCAGTATCATAGAGGAGATCGACATCATTCAGTTTGGTATTGTCAAACCAAACTGAACTGAAATCCCTTCTTCAGTCCTTGTTCTTCAGCAACTAGACCGCCTAGTATTTGAAGCGAAGACTCCTTTGTCTTCTAAGTTCACTGGAAGGGGAGTGCTGAACTTTCTTCAGCTATAAAGTCTTCAGTAGGAACTTTGTGCCTCTGGTCATCCTTCAACAGACTGGCCTTGCTGTTGAGCATGAAACACTTTGGGGGATTTTATATTCAAATCCTAGAGTTGCTTCAAGGTCAGTAAATACTGACCCAACAGTATTAAATAAGGGTATAATTGTCATTTGAATAACTAATAGTGATAGGAATAAAATATACATAAAACTTTGTGCATTGGAATCTTGGACACTTAATGTGGGACGGAGGGAGTAAGTCAAATAAAATAAAAACATTACAATAATAATTAAAAACTAATATTAGTAATTAAATTGTAAGTTTCTTCGATTTTGTTTTTCATTTCTTACAAGACTTGTTAGTAAGTTGGAGGCAAATTGGGGTGGATTTCTGATACAAGGCTTTTGGCCAGTATAAAAATTATAGTTCTTGTTATCTCGATATCTTAACGAATTGATTTCCGGCTTAAAGTACGACTCAGTTGATTCTGGTAAACAAATATTTTTGGTTGTTTTTAAATTAAAATGTGCAAAGACTTAAAATTAAATGACGTTAATGTAAATGGCGTTAAAATACAATGGCGTGAAATTAAATCTAAGTCTAATTAAAATTAAATGGTGCAATATTTAAAACTTTGAAAAGTAAAATAATTAGATGACAAAAATTAAAAGCGTGACGGAAATTAAAATTAGACAAGAATTTAAATGAGAGTGTAAAAATTAAACAAGACAAAACATGAAAAATAACCCAATCGGAATATATTCCGATCAGAATCTGATCGGAATGTACCTCGTCGGAATATGCACAACCTGCCCAATCGGAATATTGATCGGAACCAACTATCGGAATGTAGCCTCAGGAGATCTCATCGGAATGTGGATTTACCTCTAGATCGGAATGAAGAGTATAGTTCTGATCGGAATGCTGTCACTTTTCAGATCGGAATAACACTAGACACCCCAATCGGAATGTGACAAACCCTTTTCCGATGGGTAGATCGGAATCCCCGTCGGAATACAAAACCCTTTTCCGATTTGTAAGATCGGAATATGGAGGAAAAAGCACAAATTAAGCTAGAAAAATAAGCTATAACTCTAATAAGCACAAGACGAAAATCCTAAGGCAAACCGTATAAGAAAAAGCTACTAAACTGAAATTAAAAGAATTTTAAAACACGAAATGAATAAGCTTTACGAAAAACAACTTTTATATAAAAACAACTTTTATAAAAACTCTAAAAACTTAAAGATAAACACAATAAGCTATAAAAATCAATGATCTAAAACAATCAAAAGCATTAAAACACAATCTTTAATCAAATAAGCAAGACAATAAGCATGTAAACATTAAGATCAAGCAAGAAAGAAAGGTAGAATGAGAGATCAAACAAGTAAAGTAAAGGTGCAATAAAGATAAAATTAACTTACTTGAAAATTAAAGTGCAAGACAAGGTAATTAAAGGTGCAAGTAATTAAAGGTGCAAGGTAAATAAAAGTGGAAGACTAATTGTCACCTTAGCCAACAAAGAAAAATGATTAACTAGCCTAATCTATATATAGGGGAGGATTAGGAAGCTTCCTCCCCTCCTTCATTTCCTCTTAATTGCATCTTTAAGTCCCTCCTTCTTTATCTATTTGTTAATTGCACCATTAGTCCTTAAGCCTTTGAATCTTCTTTAATCTTGGACTTTAATGACTTTTGGCTCGGGATTCTTTGAACTCGTCTGTGACACCCTAGAATCGAGGTCATTAACGATACCCTAAATTACGCTAATTTTTGAAATTTTTGATAAATTTTAATTTCTATAATTATAAGTATTTTGGTTAAAACCGATGTTCGAGGTTATAATTTTTACGTTTGACGTTTTGAGAAGGACGATGACGATTACGATCCCGAGAGATGCCCAATTTTATATAATTTTTGACGATTTATCGATAATGTAATTTTTCGAGAATTTTATTTACGGTTCGTGTTAAGTTGAGTCGGGTGAGTTTTATAGCCTTCCAAGTACATTTAAAGTATCCCAAAAATATTTTGGAGCGTTCGGGAAGATTTCCGACTCCCGTAAAATTTTCAAAATTGACAAATGAGTCAAACCCGCAAAGTTTTGAGGTCGTTTTCTATTTAAGGACAAAAGAAGCCCAAAATTGCACAAAGGTCCCTCCTAACTATCAAAAAGGGCCAAAATTGAAACACACACAAACACATACAACACTTGCACCAAAAATCAAACCATCACTCTCTTGTCTCTCTCTCTAGCTCACGGCACACCCCAACCCACACAAAAATCCACCTAAAATCTTTTCTACTTGATTTTTCAAAAATCTAAGGTTAGACCACGCTTAGTTTGGTCATTACCCACCTATTCATGTGCTCAAATCCAACATGCATTGATAAAATTTTTTCAAGATTTTTCATATGATCCAAATTCGTTTTTGTGGCTATTTGAGCTAATGCATGTTGATATTTAGTGTTATGGAAGTATAAACACCATGAAAACCCACCAAAATTAATTTGGTTGTGGTGATTTGGTCACCCAAACCCCACGGCAAAGGGGGTGTTTGGGGAGCCATGGTGGTTGTTGAATTTGCATGTTATATTTGTGTTTGGTTTGTTGTTTTAGAAAGATTCATATAGGTTTTATTACTTGCATGTTTATTTTTCTTTGATTCTTGGTATTGAGATTGGTTGATCAATAGGGGTAGGATGGAAGTTTGATGTTAGGATATGTTTGGGAAGGCTTAGGATGATGTTTAGTGTTGGTTAGAAGTCTTGGAATCGAGTCTAAGCATGTTTTTGGTATAGTCATTTTTAGGCAGAAACATTTGGTCTATTTTGGAAAAATGATTTTTGTTCCAGGTCTTGGAAACTAAATATAGTGATAGAGGGTTTTTCTAGCTTTAATTTGGTATAAGGTAGAGCCCGTGACTCAAAACGAGCTAAAAGTTATGACATTTTAAAGATCGGGTACCGGGAGACGAGGACTTTCACAATCCGGATTTGTGCAAAGTTTTAGTCAAATCCCGAGGGTCACAAGTATAATTTGGTGAATGATCAAGGGTCAAAACTTGGTCCCTAACCTGTACAAATGAGTCTATATGTTGACTTATGAGTCAAGGAAGTCAAAGGTATTTTTCATATAGGTCAAAGTGGTCAAAATTGGTCGAAGCGCAATTTCAGCCCGTAAAATGTAGTCGTGGAAATGAGTTGCGTGACGGGTCGTAAAAGTGAAAACTTTTGTTGGGCTTAAAAACATGTTATCTACAGGTCATATAGGATTTTTGGAAATTTTGTCAAATTTTATAAGCATGGTTTAATAAGGTAAAACAGCCCGTACTTTAGTCAAGTACCGGCGAGAACGTGTAAAAATGGACAACGTAGGTTATAAGAATGAATGGTATAAAATGAATGATACTTGTTGTTTTTGTTTTTGGCGTGAGTTATATTTGTCTTAAGTGACTTGTATATATGTATTTTATACAGTACCGTAAGTATTTAAATGAGATTACTCATTACGCGTTATTTGTGATAGGTGTTGATTTACCCGGGCATCCGTAACATCGTCAGTGATCACTCCTCGAACTACCGACTACTTAATAACTAAGGTGTGAATTTATAGCCTCGCTTATATTATTTCAAATTGTTTTACCCGCGAGGGAAATGCATGCTAGTTTTTAAAAAGGAACGTATATCATGAATGATTGTTAGACCCGAAAGTTGCCTTAGAAATTGTGTTGAGTACCAAAGTTGCAAAAGTCCCTAAATTCATGAACTATTAACTATTGTCTTGCCCTTGCGAAGGGGGAAATAGCCGCTTATGCAATTTGTAGTACTACGGGGTTAACGACCCAATGCTAGCCGAGAAGCTGTACTTATAGTAAGTTCTGCGGTAGATTATTTTGTATGAGAAATAAGGTATAATTGCAACTGATGCCTTTAGAAGGGGCACTGGTTTCATCTGAATCATGCCGGTATATTTACGCGGGTGATTGAGTTAACGGATTAGTGTCATGAGCTTAAACACAATTGTCAGTATCCTGATTATAGTTTGTTTGATCGACAAGACTATAAATGATCACGAATGGTTTTTATTATATATACGTTCAAATGGATTGAAAAACCTATGAATTCCACTCAACGTTTTCGTTGACCAAATTTTTGGCATGTATTTCAGGTAACCGCTGAGCAGTAGGATGGAGCATGCATGGGATGGATGTTGTGTGATCGGCTTGGTGTCCGCTTGTTTTTCCCTCCTTTTCTACTTAAACAATTTTTATGTTTAATGTCATTGTAAAACTGAAGTTTTTGGGGTTGAGATTCATGGGGACCGAAAACGCTAAACTCTGTGCACTATTTGGGGTTGGAAAAACTGTGGACATGTATCATCTAACAATTTTAAATGTTAAATTTTTAAGTCGACGTCTTTTTAGCGTCGTTTGATATCTCAAGGTGCAATGAATACTGTGTAGCACCCATTGTTGTAGTTCCGCTGCGCATAACAATTGTGGGGGTGTTACAGATTGGTAATCAGAGCCACGAGTTATAGAGAACTAGGTCGTTTTTGAAAATCCTAAACTATAACTTTTGGTGTCGTAAGAAAGGGTCCAAGCACACACAACTATCCTGCATGGCTCCGGTAAGATTTATTGTTGTATTTATGGCATTTGACGTATACTTTTGAGTAAAGTATATATGTGGGTAATTATTATATAAGTATGGGAATTACTATATGTAGACGTTAAATTTTACGTGAAATATCCGACATCGTAATTTTCATATTTATCATGCATGAGCATCATATTATTACATTTCGGGCATATGTACCACCTTTGCATTGCATTTGCATGCATATATTTATAATTATTGTATAATTACTTATGTACCCTCCGAAATTCGCTGTTATTGCAGGAATGGCCGAGGTACCGCCCAACGATAACGGAAACGATGCACGAGCCCAGGACCCCGACCCAAGGAGAACTACTTGCCCCACGCCTATGTGTACTTCCCATCTGGTTGGTGTACCAGATATTCCCAGAAGAGCCGAAGGTGCAATGAGCACAAATTCTCTTCATCAAGGCATCCCAAGAATTTGCTGTCCCAGACCGAGGAATTATCATGACGTGCGACGGACTGTGAGAGGTTTGGAAGGATCGATGTGCATGAGGTATGTAGTGGAATCAAGGGTGGTCAGTAGATTCGACGAGAATGACAAGGCGGACGAAAGACTGTTGGAAAGGACTTCAAGAATTGCGTATGATGGGATGATGAACACAAGTGCCATCAATAGTTTGAAATCAATGGTTGCGAATTTAAGTGCTAGTCTTGATCGTGTGAGGGAAGATCAGATGAGGTTGTCGAGGATGCAGAGTTGGGAGCATCGTGTGAGGGATTCATTGCCCCCGGATTGGAGATTCGTGGACGATGTGGAGATGGAGGCGAATGACTTCATGGTTCAGCCGCCTACTGGAGGTGCTTGTATTTCGGTGGGAAGTCAAGGAGCGATTGAGCATGGATCCACATCAGGGACGAGAAAGGAAACAGAATGTGGGCCAGATGAGAAAGGAAAGGGAAAAGTGGATGATGTGGACGAGGACGTGAGTGATGAGGAAACCGAGGAAGACGACGACGAGCCGCCATCCAAGAGGCAGTGTGGATCACCACATGCCTAGTTACTTGTTTTGTATTTTTCTTTGATCATTGTAATAGAACTATTTTAGACCTTTGTATGATGGTATTATGACGAGAAACTCAAGTACTTGATGTTTTGTGGTGAATGATTGTAGTGGCATTACTTGTCACGATTTTGGTTAACTATCAATACAATCTATGTTACCTTTCATGATCTGTGATATGTCTTAAATTTGATCTTTTGTGGTGTGAATTGATGAATATTAGTAACTCCGTAGTGATGTGTCGTTGTATGTATTTTATGTCTGGGAAACTTGATATGAATACTTACATTGTTTTTCTATTTTTCTTGTCTTGCAGAAAGAGATATTCGATAAAACAATGCCTCCAAAGTTGACTGCCGATCGTGTTAACAACATGATTCAGGAAGCGATAGCTAATGCGTTGGAAGCGGACCGAGCTGGGAGAAATCAGGATCCAGGAAGGAACGCGGGGAGACAACCAGCCCCAAGAGTGTGTACCTATTCAAGCTTTATGAAGTGCGGTCCTACGCAGTTCCGTGGATCGGGTGGAGCCCTAGAACTTAGGCGATGGTTGGAAAAAGTTGAGAGTACGTTTGAAATCAGTGGTTGTGCAGAGGCGGATAAAGTAAAGTTTGCAGCAGCTACATTTCTGGATGATGCGTTAAGCTGGTGGAACACCCAGGTAGCTACGGTGGGATTGGCTGTGGCGAATGCGAGAACGTGGAATGCGACCAAAGCTTTGTTGACCAAGAAGTTCTGCCCAGAGGAGGAATTGGGGCAATTGGAGGACGAATTGAGGCATTTGACCTTAAGGAACAACGATATAGCTGCTTACACCAGGAGATTCAATGAGTTAAGTCTTTTGTGTCCGGACATATTTGCCAATGACGCCAAGAAAATGAAGCAGTATATTAAGGGTTTATCTAGCAACATCAAAGGTGAAACAACTTCGTCGAAACCTGGAACGTTTGACGAAGCGGTTCAAATGGCACACGCTTTGATGGACGTTAAGCTTCAGGATAAGCAGAACTACATTGCTGAGGGTAACAAAAGAAAATGGGAGGCAGCACAAGGCAATCAATCCCAAGGCCAGAACCGAGGAGGAAACCGAATCAACCAAGGGCCGAACCGTAATCAGCAGTTTAATCAGAGAAGGAACGAAGGGATGAGGGCCGTGACAAACCCTAGAGGTGTGAAAGTGAATCCCCATTGTGGAAAGTGCAACTTGTATCATGTTGGAAACTGCCCGCAGGCATGCGGCAAGTGTGGAAAGGCAGGTCATAGGACTGCTAGTTGTCGAACGGGAGGAGTAGCCACTGGGGCTAATGCTATCAGGATGAGAGGATGTTATAGCTGTGGAGAAAGGGGGCATGTGCAAGCAAATTGCCCGAAGGCAGGGAACAGACGGGGAGGAAATAATGCGGCAGCTGTGTATCAAGTGGGAACTGCTGATAAACCACAAGGTCCCAATGTGGTTACCGGTACGTTTTTGCTAGACGCTTGTTATGCTAGTATTTTATTTGATTCTGGCTCCGACAAGAGTTTTGTAGATGTTAGATTTAGTCGTCATATCGATAGAGAACCGGTGTTGTTAACGACTAGTTATAATGTTGAATTGGCCGATGGAAAAATTGTTAGTACGAATTCTATACTGAAAGGGTGTACCTTGAAGTTAGGAAACTACGCTTTTAAAATCGACTTGATGCCTATAGAGCTAGGATCGTTTGACGTGATTGTGGGAATGGATTGGCTAATGGCGCATAGTGCTACAATCGTCTGTGGTGAGAGATTGGTGCAGATTCCGCTGAGGAATAGGGTTTTGACGGTAAAGGGAGACGAGTGCACTTCTCGTTTGAAGGTGATTTCGTGTTTGAAGATGATGAAGTACGTAGAGAGCGGATGCGATGTGTTTTTGGCACAGGTTTCGAGCGATGGCGATGTAGAGGCGAGGATTGAAGAGGTACCAGTTATTCGCGAGTATCCGGACGTTTTTCCAGACGAGTTGCCAGGTTTACCGCCTAATCGTGAGGTCGAGTTTCGAATTGATTTAGTGCCTGGAGCTGCACCGGTTGCACGTGCACCTTATCGTTTAGCACCATCTGAGTTAAAGGAGTTATCGGATCAATTGAAGGAGTTGATGGACAAAGGATTTATTAGGCCGAGCTCATCACCTTGGGGAGCGCCAGTGTTGTTTGTAAAGAAGAAGGATGGTTCGTTTAGAATGTGTATTGACTATAGAGAACTCAATAAGCTGACGGTTAAGAATCGGTACCCATTACCGAGGATTGATGATTTGTTCGATCAATTACAAGGTTCCAGTGTATACTCAAAGATCGATTTAAGATCAGGGTATCATCAACTGCGTGTAAGAGAGGAGGATATTCCTGTAACTGCCTTTCGTACGCGGTATGGACACTTTGAATTTCGAGTGATGCCGTTTGGGTTGACAAACGCGCCTGCTGTATTCATGGATCTTATGAATCGCGTGTGCAAGCCGTATCTAGATAAGTTTGTTATTGTTTTCATCGACGACATACTTATTTACTCTAAGAGTAAGGAGGAGCACGAGAAGCACCTAAGAAAGATTTTGGAGTTGTTAAGGAAGGAGAAACTGTATGCAAAATTCTCTAAGTGTGAGTTTTGGTTGGAATCAGTGCAGTTTCTAGGTCATGTGATTGATAGTGAGGGAGTTCGTGTAGATCCTGCTAAGATCGAAGCGATCAGGGAATGGTCAGCACCGACGACGCCGACTGAAGTTCGACAATTTTTGGGTTTAGCTGGGTATTATCGAAGGTTTATTGAGGGATTTTCGTTGATTGCGAAACCATTGACGCGGCTTACCGAAAAGAATAGGGTGTATGAATGGGGAATTGAGGAAGAGCTTGCTTTCGAAACGCTTAAGGATAAGTTATGTTCCGCGCCGATTTTATCATTGCCTAAAGGAACCGAAGATTTCGTAGTGTATTGTGATGCGTCTCGTAAAGGTTATGGAGCGGTATTAATGCAACGTGAAAAGGTGATAGCTTACGCGTCGAGGCAATTAAGGAAGAACGAGGAGAACTACACGACGCACGATTTGGAATTAGGAGCGGTAGTTTTTGCGTTGAAGTTGTGGAGACACTATCTGTATGGGACAAAGTGTGTTGTATTCACTGACCACAAGAGTTTGCAGCACATTTTAGATCAAAAGGAGTTGAATATGCGACAAAGACGATGGGTTGAACTATTGAGTGATTATGATTGTGAAATTCGCTATCACCCTGGGAAGGCGAATGTTGTAGCGGATGCATTGAGTAGGAAAGAACGGGAGAAACCTTTGAGGGTTAGAGCTTTGGTGATGAGTGAGAGCGTTGACTTAACCAAAACCATACTGAAGGCTCAGGAGAGAGGATTGATGAAAGGGAATGTTGAAGCCGAGAACTTGGGACGAATGTTGAAACCTCTTTTTGTGATTAGATCTGACGGACTAAGATATTTTGAGAATCGGATTTGGTTACCATTGTGTCCATCTGAGGAAGGAAAGCCTGGAGTTCAAGAATTGGTTATGAATGAGTCGCATAAGTCGAAGTATTCGATACATCCTGGATCGGATAAGATGTACCACGACCTGAAGAAAGTTTATTGGTGGCCGAATATGAAGGCAGATATTGCTCGTTACGTCAGTAAGTGTTTGACTTGCGCGAAGGTTCAGGCAGAACATAAGAAACCATCTGGATTGTTGGTACAACCGGAAATCCCAGAATGGAAATGGGAGAAAATCGCAATGGATTTTGTGACGGGTTTACCTAGGACTCCTAGTGGATGCGATATGATATGGGTAATTGTGGACAGGTTGACGAAATCTGCTCATTTCTTACCTATGAAGAAGACGGACAGCATGGAAAAACTCGCCAGCGTGTACGTGAGAGAGATCGTCTGTAGACATGGAGTGCCGTTATCGATCATTTCGGATCGTGACAATAGATTTACGTCGGAATTTTGGAAATCGCTTCAACGTGCGATGGGTACTGAACTGAGTTTAAGCACGGCTTATCACCCGGAAACTGACGGCCAGAGTGAACGAACGATTCAAACGATGGAGGACATGCTCCGAGCGTGTGTGATTGATTTTGGAGGAAGTTGGGAACGCCACTTGCCTCTAGTGGAATTTTCGTACAATAATAGTTATCACGCGAGTATCAAAGCGGCACCGTTCGAAGCATTGTATGGAAGGAAGTGTAGATCGCCCGTGTGTTGGAGTGAAGTAGGGGAAAGTCAATTGACTGGACCCGAAATGGTGTTAGAAACGACAGAGAAGATCGTGCAGATCAAGAACCGACTACTTGCTGCGAGAAGCCGACATAAAAGTTATGCTGATAACCGAAGGAAACCGTTGGAGTTTGAAGTTGGAGATATGGTTATGCTCAAGGTATCGCCGTGGAAGGGTGTAATTCGTTTTGGGAAGAAAGGAAAGTTGAGTCCGAGGTACATTGGACCGTTTAAGATCGTTGAACGAATTGGACCAGTAGCGTACAAGTTAGAATTGCCGACCGAGCTTAGTGCTATTCATGACACGTTCCACGTATCGAACCTGAAGAAGAGTTTGGCGGACAAGGAATTGGTGATTCCTTTGGACGAGATTCGACTAGACGACAAAATGCACTTTGTGGAAGAACCTGTGGAAATCATGGACCGGGAGGTCAAGCGGTTGAAGCGTAGTAGGATTCCCATTGTGAAGGTCCGATGGAATTCTAAGCGTGGACCGGAATACACCTGGGAACGTGAGGACTTTTTCAGGGAAAGGTATCCTCATCTGTTCCAGTAGACGAAATGTGAGTACAAGAAGAGGCGAGCGCCGGGACGTCGCTCTCTTTAAGGAGGGGTGGATGTGACACCCTAGAATCGAGGTCATTAACGATACCCTAAATTACGCTAATTTTTGAAATTTTTGATAAATTTTAATTTCTATAATTATAAGTATTTTGGTTAAAACCGATGTTCGAGGTTATAATTTTTACGTTTGACGTTTTGAGAAGGACGATGACGATTACGATCCCGAGAGATGCCCAATTTTATATAATTTTTGACGATTTATCGATAATGTAATTTTTCGAGAATTTTATTTACGGTTCGTGTTAAGTTGAGTCGGGTGAGTTTTATAGCCTTCCAAGTACATTTAAAGTATCCCAAAAATATTTTGGAGCGTTCGGGAAGATTTCCGACTCCCGTAAAATTTTCAAAATTGACAAATGAGTCAAACCCGCAAAGTTTTGAGGTCGTTTTCTATTTAAGGACAAAAGAAGCCCAAAATTGCACAAAGGTCCCTCCTAACTATCAAAAAGGGCCAAAATTGAAACACACACAAACACATACAACACTTGCACCAAAAATCAAACCATCACTCTCTTGTCTCTCTCTCTAGCTCACGGCACACCCCAACCCACACAAAAATCCACCTAAAATCTTTTCTACTTGATTTTTCAAAAATCTAAGGTTAGACCACGCTTAGTTTGGTCATTACCCACCTATTCATGTGCTCAAATCCAACATGCATTGATAAAAATTTTTCAAGATTTTTCATATGATCCAAATTCGTTTTTGTGGCTATTTGAGCTAATGCATGTTGATATTTAGTGTTATGGAAGTATAAACACCATGAAAACCCACCAAAATTAATTTGGTTGTGGTGATTTGGTCACCCAAACCCCACGGCAAAGGGGGTGTTTGGGGAGCCATGGTGGTTGTTGAATTTGCATGTTATATTTGTGTTTGGTTTGTTGTTTTAGAAAGATTCATATAGGTTTTATTACTTGCATGTTTATTTTTCTTTGATTCTTGGTATTGAGATTGGTTGATCAATAGGGGTAGGATGGAAGTTTGATGTTAGGATATGTTTGGGAAGGCTTAGGATGATGTTTAGTGTTGGTTAGAAGTCTTGGAATCGAGTCTAAGCATGTTTTTGGTATAGTCATTTTTAGGCAGAAACATTTGGTCTATTTTGGAAAAATGATTTTTGTTCCAGGTCTTGGAAACTAAATATAGTGATAGAGGGTTTTTCTAGCTTTAATTTGGTATAAGGTAGAGCCCGTGACTCAAAACGAGCTAAAAGTTATGACATTTTAAAGATCGGGTACCGGGAGACGAGGACTTTCACAATCCGGATTTGTGCAAAGTTTTAGTCAAATCCCGAGGGTCACAAGTATAATTTGGTGAATGATCAAGGGTCAAAACTTGGTCCCTAACCTGTACAAATGAGTCTATATGTTGACTTATGAGTCAAGGAAGTCAAAGGTATTTTTCATATAGGTCAAAGTGGTCAAAATTGGTCGAAGCGCAATTTCAGCCCGTAAAATGTAGTCGTGGAAATGAGTTGCGTGACGGGTCGTAAAAGTGAAAACTTTTGTTGGGCTTAAAAACATGTTATCTACAGGTCATATAGGATTTTTGGAAATTTTGTCAAATTTTATAAGCATGGTTTAATAAGGTAAAACAGCCCGTACTTTAGTCAAGTACCGGCGAGAACGTGTAAAAATGGACAACGTAGGTTATAAGAATGAATGGTATAAAATGAATGATACTTGTTGTTTTTGTTTTTGGCGTGAGTTATATTTGTCTTAAGTGACTTGTATATATGTATTTTATACAGTACCGTAAGTATTTAAATGAGATTACTCATTACGCGTTATTTGTGATAGGTGTTGATTTACCCGGGCATCCGTAACATCGTCAGTGATCACTCCTCGAACTACCGACTACTTAATAACTAAGGTGTGAATTTATAGCCTCGCTTATATTATTTCAAATTGTTTTACCCGCGAGGGAAATGCATGCTAGTTTTTAAAAAGGAACGTATATCATGAATGATTGTTAGACCCGAAAGTTGCCTTAGAAATTGTGTTGAGTACCAAAGTTGCAAAAGTCCCTAAATTCATGAACTATTAACTATTGTCTTGCCCTTGCGAAGGGGGAAATAGCCGCTTATGCAATTTGTAGTACTACGGGGTTAACGACCCAATGCTAGCCGAGAAGCTGTACTTATAGTAAGTTCTGCGGTAGATTATTTTGTATGAGAAATAAGGTATAATTGCAACTGATGCCTTTAGAAGGGGCACTGGTTTCATCTGAATCATGCCGGTATATTTACGCGGGTGATTGAGTTAACGGATTAGTGTCATGAGCTTAAACACAATTGTCAGTATCCTGATTATAGTTTGTTTGATCGACAAGACTATAAATGATCACGAATGGTTTTTATTATATATACGTTCAAATGGATTGAAAAACCTATGAATTCCACTCAACGTTTTCGTTGACCAAATTTTTGGCATGTATTTCAGGTAACCGCTGAGCAGTAGGATGGAGCATGCATGGGATGGATGTTGTGTGATCGGCTTGGTGTCCGCTTGTTTTTCCCTCCTTTTCTACTTAAACAATTTTTATGTTTAATGTCATTGTAAAACTGAAGTTTTTGGGGTTGAGATTCATGGGGACCGAAAACGCTAAACTCTGTGCACTATTTGGGGTTGGAAAAACTGTGGACATGTATCATCTAACAATTTTAAATGTTAAATTTTTAAGTCGACGTCTTTTTAGCGTCGTTTGATATCTCAAGGTGCAATGAATACTGTGTAGCACCCATTGTTGTAGTTCCGCTGCGCATAACAATTGTGGGGGTGTTACATCGTCTTTTAATTCTTCAATAAATAAGACTTGAGTTCTTCGGCTTTAAGTAAACTTCCGTCTTTCGACTTTTTCTTCGATAAATCTTCAGAATTGGTCTTGGACTTCCGTTCTTTTTGCACTCTTGACTTCTCGACTTCGTCTTTCATCTTTTTCTTCAATAAAAGCCCGTGAATGCCCGTGTTTTCTCCACTTTTCACCTTTTCGTCCTAAATCACAACAAAAACACAAACCACGCATAATTCTGACATAAAAGACATAAAATACACGTTTTGGCTCGGTTATTATTGTAATTAAGTGGTAAAAAGGATGGGTGTTTACACACCTATCAAATCCCCTACACTTGACCATTGCAATGTCCTCATGCAATGCATTAGTTACAAAGCAAGTTTACACTTTTCATCATAATCAATCCACGTTGGCCTTTTTTAAAGAGATAGAAAATTATAAACATTAAAATAAAGAAATCAAAAGCATACCTTGGGTTTTGGAAATGTCATGAATAATCATCATCCTTAAGTTTTCATTTTCTCCAAACCAAGCTTAAAAACGAGATCATTGTTATTATAAGTTAGTAGACTAACACGAACTCATGTGGGCCAATTATTCACTTATACTCCCTTATTCCTAGGTGTATCTCTTATATTTTATTATTGTCTTGAATGATCACGAGGATGCATTGTTGACTTATTTCGATAATTATTTAGTCCGAAAACAAAGTGAACGATTTAATCAATAGTTAGCTAAAGGAAAAAATCTTTTAAAATTGCTTCTCGGGACCTCATAAACTTCATATCTTGGCATAACTCGCTTCGCGATTTGAGACCTTTCTCGGACCGATATTTGGCAGCGACTTCATACCTCAAACCTTGAGAGACGTTCATGAAATTATGGTCTTCTCTTCATAATGGAATCTCTTCACTTGAAATTTTGAGAGATTCATACTTGGACCACGACTTCTTCATTTTTCTCCAATCATTATTTTGGACTTTGATATACAACGATCCGCCTCCTTTTATGACTTGGATCTATTTATCCTCATACCTTGCTAGGGTCTTTTCGGATGCACTTCTCCATGACTTTTGGGGAGTTTTTGCTTTTCGTCGTGTGTCTCGATCCTTCATATTGATTTTCGATAAATGATTCTTCACATCACTTTGGATCTTTAGCAACAAAATATAGCCCTCATGCCTTGTTAAGGCCTTTTCGGACTCGCCAATCTTCGCGTCCCGCTTCAATAAGTTATGCCTTGGCTATGAACTCTAATCCATACCAAGCAACTTTTAAACGATCTTGGGCTAGAAGCTAAGTAACTTTTCAAATCGTACAACCTTATTTATTGCAGATAAATTTATTAGCAGGCGATGGGAGAATAGGATCATAATTAACTCACATAAATTCACGAAAGAATACCAAACTTATAATTGACTCTATCATCTCCCGTTCTCCACAATTTAAAATCTCAAGTAATGAGACTCGTGGATGCTTAGCCTATTAAATCAAAGTTTTGGGTTTTCGAGTCGCCTATAGGATCTTGCAAATTCTTAGACTTTTTCAAGTTTAGAAATCGCATTTTAAAGTTCCCTTGATAAACGACTCTCTAGGATCAATTATAGGAACTTGCGAAAAGTTCTTGTTCTTAACCGTGAGAGTTAAGATTTTCGCGTTTTATAGCTCCCTATATAAAAGCCTAGCAAAACTTGACTTAAACACGTTAAGGATACTAGCTAGAGAAACTTAGATAAGTAAACTCGGGTTGAGTCAAAAGATTCACAACGTTTGAAAATTAAAACCACTTTATTAAACATTTATTCTAATAAGGAAAGAAAATAACTATACAAAGGTAAAAACTAATAGGCTAAAATAGATCAAAATTTTTGAAAAATGTCAAAAAATTGATTTTTCGGTTAAAATGAGGACAAATACAAGGAAAAGACCACTTAACTTCGAAGAAATCCCCCCTACACTTAAGATAAACATTGTCCTCAATGTTTAAGCATGTGGGAGTAAACTCCCCTACACTTAGGACATTGTGCACTTTGTTTAAATCTCGCTAAGGAAGAGACAACTAAAGAGATTCCTATTTTAATATTGAGAAAATATAAAATAGTGAATCGAAAAGAGTTTAGGATAGAACCGGGAAGAAGGGAACATGGAATCACGGGTCGTCAAGAATCATCAAGAGTGGATCATTGAAGCTCGAATCCCTGATAATAAGAAGAGAGGAGAGGAAAGCAAACCAACGGGTCTCCCCTACACTTATGATAAAGAAAGCGAAAAGATAGATGCATGGGTTGCCTCCCAAGAAGCGCTTGATTTTTGATTACCGAGTCTTGAGCCTGACTCGACCTTGATCATCATAGGAAGAAACATGAAACATATCCACCGGGATCAAAGACATAGTTTTCGTCCATCAAATAGCACAAGCTTAAGGCGAACAAGGCAAGCCAAAGAAGAGTAGGCAAGGTTCCCTTAAGCAACGATGGAGCACGGTGGAAGCAAGGTTGAAGTGGTGCAAGCAGATTTCCATAAGTTCCAAAAATATTTCCTTTTATTTCATCAGGTGGATACTGAGATGGCTTAAAGATTTCAATACCAGGGTCGAACACCTTTTCCTTTAGGGGAAAATAGCACTCAGGCTCAGCAGAGTGTGAAGAAGAGCCGCGAAGAAGCACAACCTCGTCCTCAGAAGGGGAACAAAGAGGTGTTAACTCATATGTGCTGCGGATATTGGTGTCGACCGGTTTCTTCTCCTTTGAAAGAATGTTCTTCAAATCCAAAGTAGGATCAAGACGATAATCTTCAAAGTCCAAAGGAGGTGCATCACTCTCATGAGGGAAGTAAGTGTTGAGAAACATAGAGAAGTCTTCCTCAAATGAGTAATCGTCCAAAGTAGGATCGAGTGATGGCGGAGGATCTTCATCATGTGAAGAATCACTCGAAAGAGTATCAGCCTCATCAAAACCATCATATGTGGGCAGCTCGGGATACTCAGAAGTAAGGTCATCAAAACCATCCGAATCTGAGCTAGAATCATCATCATCATAAGCATCGAAGATCGGTGGAGAATCATAAATGGGAGAAGGTTCTAAAGTGGAGCAAGAATCATCCACATCATCATGAAAAAGTGGATTATCGATGCAAGAGTCGAATAGAGGATTGTTGTAGACAACGAAGTCATCATGCACATTGATCATATTCATTAATTCTCGGCCTCCAAAGGTTTTGCCTGTAAGCTTCCCCATTTTGAAAACTTGTGCATCATCCCCGACTCTCAATATTAACTCGCCTTCGGCCACATCAACTAGAGCTCGTCCGGTTCGCAAGAATGGCCGACCAAGTATTAAAGGAATACGAGGGTCTATTTCATAATCAACAACGACGAAGTCGACCGGGAAAGTAAATGTGCCAACTTTGATGAACACGTCTTCGGCTATACCAACGGGGTAAGCGAGAGTGCGATTAGAAAGTTTAAGAGTCATCTTTGTTGGAGTGAGGTCGGGCAATGATAGTGTTTTCCAAACACTCAAAGGCATAAGATTAATACTAGCCCCGAGATCAGCAAGGGCAGTAAATTCTTCAGTTTTGTTGAAAACGCAAGGCAACACAAAACGACCGGGATCTCCAAGCTTTTCCGGAAGTTCTTTAAGAATAACTGCAGAGCGGTTTTCATTTAAGCGTGTGTTGGCGAGTTCAATCAACTTCTCCTTCTTGTTAAGCAATTCCTTGAATGCTTTAACAAATTTGGGCATGTGGACAAGTGCTTCAAGAAAGCTAATGTTGAAGTTCATCTGAGAGATCATCTTCACATAGCGTGTCACTTCAGAGTCATCCTTGGTTAGCATTTTGATCTTGCCTAAACGAGAGGGATAAGGGATATTGGGTTTGGGTGGTGAAGGTGCAGGTGTAGTGGGTAAAGGTTGAGATGTTGAAGGGTCCTTCCTAGGAACATCGTCATGACGAGGCGGAGACGGTAATGGTGCACTAATACTAGGTGTAGGAGGAGTAGGGATAAATGGTGGTGGAGGAGGTGCGGATGATGGGGGTGGGATTGGTGGATCGACAATGGTAATTCCACTACGAGTAGTAATAGCACTCACATTTTCTCGCGGATTGGTGACGGTGTTTGAAGGTAGAGAACTCGAAGTAGAAGGTTGAGTTACGGGCAAGAAACTAGCAAGCATATTCTTTAAATCATTGGTTTGATTGCTGAAGGAAGATTGGATATTATCTCTAAGCTCGGATCTAATCTCATTTCCTTGCTTGGTGATATCTCCTTTCAGATTGATAATTTGGCTTTGTAGATTCTTGATTTGCTCACCTTGGGTTCTCATGATGGCTTCAACATCGGGAGTAATGGGTGGGGTTTGTTGGGCGGGTGGGTGATAAGGATTAGAAGCTCTTGGTGGGATTTGGTTGCTTCTATTGTAGTTGTTGGCGGGGTTTTGGTTTTGAGGAGAAAAACCGGGTGAAAGGTAGTTGTTTGACCGGTAACTCAGCAAATTTCGATCCCCTTGAGGTCGAGCTTGGTAATTTTCCGGTGAATAATTACCATAAGCTGCATACACATTTTCCGGATTTCCTTGTGTAGAAGGACAATCGGTGTATGAGTGTGGACCGCCGCATGTTTCACAAGGATTAGCAACCGCTTTAACTTGTTGTTGTTGTTGGTTTGAAGCGAGAAGCGTGATACTTTTGCTCATTTCAGTCATCATGCGGGTGAGTTCGGTCATATCAGGGTTTGATGAGGTGGAAGAGACATTGACTCTCGGGTTGTTCCTTGAAGAAGCAGAGGAATCCCAGTTTTTGTGGTGAGTAGTCATGTTCTCAATAAGCTCTCTACACTCCTCGGGTCTCCTTTTCATGAATGTGCCACCGACGGCTGCATTAGTCGTATCACGATCTCGAAAAGTCAAACCGTTGTAGAAAGTATCAATTAAGGTTACAAGGAGCATGTTGTGGTTTGGACAACGATCAATCAAGACATTATATCTTTCCCAAGCATCAAAGAGAGATTCATCGGGTTCTTGCATGAAACCGCTGATTTGATTGCGAAGGCTCGTGACCATGGATGGTGGAAAGTAGCGCGATAAAAAGCGTTGAGTCATGTCATCCCAAGTGTGAATAGAATTCTTCGGGAGACGATCAAACCATTTCTCGGCATGATATGATAGAGTATGTGGGAAGAGTTGTAGGCGTAGAACATCCATTGTGGCACCAGGCAACTTCCTGCTTTGGGTGATTGTAATGAACTTGTCGAGGTGTTTGTTGGCATCATCATCAGGCAATCCACGGAAAGGATTAGTTTGCACTTGCTGAATCATGTGGTGCTTCAACGAAAACTCAGGAGCGTTGATTTGCATCGGCGCAATCGGTCCTCCTCGTCCAAACATGGTAGGTTTACAAAGATCCTCCATTGTCCGAAGATCGGGCTGTGGAAGAACATTGTTGTTATTGTTGAGGTGTGGTGGATTATTGTTGTTGACACCTGACATACTTAAATCTTCTCGAGTCTCGGGCTCTTGATAATTAGAAGATCTAGTACGCATACACCTGAAAATGCAAAAGAAAAAGAAACCAAACACAAAGACAATATATATACACAATAAAGATAAAATCTTTTTGGATTTTTGAAATTTTTAATTTTTATGGATTTTATCAATTTTAAAATTTTTTATGGTTTTTTGAATTTTTTATGCAAGAAAAATAACGCTCACAAGTGAACGGATCCCAAAAAGCAACGCGTCTCTCACAGAAAACCGTTAATCTTTACGAAAAGAGCCGGCAGCGGCGCCATTTAATACAAGGCTTTTGGCTCGTATAAAAATTATGGTTCTTGTTCTCTCGATATCTTAACGAATTGATTTCCGGCTTAAAGTACGACTCAGTTGATTCTGGTAAACAAATATTTTTGGTTGTTTTTAAATTAAAATGTGCAAAGACTTAAAATTAAATGACGTTAATGTAAATGGCGTTAAAATACAATGGCGTGAAATTAAATCTAAGTCTAATTAAAATTAAATGGTGCAATATTTAAAACTTTGAAAAGTAAAATAATTAGATGACAAAAATTAAAAGCGTGACGGAAATTAAAATTAGACAAGAATTAAAATGAGAATGTAAAAATTAAACAAGACAAAACATGAAAAATAACCCAATCGGAATATATTCCGATCAGAATCTGATCGGAATGTACCTCGTCGGAATATGCACAACCTGCCCAATTGGAATATTGATCGGAACCAACTATCGGAATGTAGCCTCAGGAGATCTCATCGGAATGTGGATTTACCTCTAGATCGGAATGAAGAGTATAGTTCTGATCGGAATGCTGTCACTTTTCAGATCGGAATAACACTAGACACCCCAATCGGAATGTGACAAACCCTTTTCCGATGGGTAGATCGGAATCCCCGTCGGAATACAAAACCCTTTTCCGATTTGTAAGATCGGAATACGGAGGAAAAAGCACAAATTAAGATAGAAAAATAAGCTATAACTCTAATAAGCACAAGACGAAAATCCTAAGGCAAACCGTATAAGAAAAAGCTACTAAACTGAAATTAAAAGACTTTTAAAACACGAAATGAATAAGCTTTACGAAAAACAACTTTTATATAAAAACAACTTTTATAAAAACTCTAAAAACTTAAAGATAAACACAATAAGCTATAAAAATCAATGATCTAAAACAATCAAAAGCATAAAAACACAATCTTTAATCAAATAAGCAAGACAATAAGCATGTAAACATTAAGATCAAGCAAGAAAGAAAGGTAGAATGAGAGATCAAACAAGTAAAGTAAAGGTGCAATAAAGATAAGAATTAACTTACTTGAAAATTAAAGTGCAAGACAAGGTAATTAAAGGTGCAAGTAATTAAAGGTGCAAGGTAAATAAAAGTGGAAGACTAATTGTCACCTTAGCCAACAAAGAAAAATGATTAACTAGCCTAATCTATATATAGGGGAGGATTAGGAAGCTTCCTCCCCTCCTTCATTTCCTCTTAATTGCATCTTTAAGTCCCTCCTTCTTTATCTCTTTGTTAATTGCACCATTAGTCCTTAAGCCTTTGAATCTTCTTTAATCTTGGACTTTAATGACTTTTGGCTCGGGATTTCTTTGAACTCGTCTTTTAATTCTTCAATAAATAAGACTTGAGTTCTTCGGCTTTAAGTAAACTTCCGTCTTTCGACTTTTTCTTCGATAAATCTTCAGAATTGGTCTTGGACTTCCGTTCTTTTTGCACTCTTGACTTCTCGACTTCGTCTTTCATCTTTTTCTTCAATAAAAGCCCGTGAATGCCCGCGTTTTCTCCACTTTTCACCTTATCGTCCTAAATCACAACAAAAACACAAACCACGCATAATTCCGACATAAAAGACATAAAATACACGTTTTGGCTCGGTTATTATTGTAATTAAGTGGTAAAAAGGATGGGTGTTTACACACCAAACCAATCCTCAATCGGAATACCAATAGGAATATTCAAAACCCTTTTCCGACCAAGCCAAAAGCTGGTCGGAATATATAAACCCTTTTCCGATCTACCCAATCGGAATACAGCAAAGAAGAATGAAAATAAGCTAGAACTCTAATAAGCACAAGACGAAAATCCTAAGGCAAACCGTATAAGAAAAAGCTACTAAACTGAAATTAAAAGACTTTTAAAACACGAAATGAATAAGCTTTACGAAAAACAACTTTTATATAAAAACAACTTTTATAAAAACTCTAAAAACTTAAAGATAAACACAATAAGCTTTAAAAATCAATGATCTAAAACAATCAAAATCATAAAAACACAATCTTTAATCAAATAAGCAAGACAATAAGCATGTAAACATTAAGATCAAGGAAGAAAGAAAGGTAGAATCAGAGATCAAACAAGTAAAGTAAATGTGCAATAAAGATAAAATTAACTTACTTGAAAATTAAAGTGCAAGACAAGGTAATTAAAGGTGCAAGTAATTAAAGGTGCAAGGTAAATAAAAGTGGAAGACTAATTGTCACCTTAGCCAACAAAGAAAAATGATTAACTAGCCTAAGTCCCTCCTTAATTGCATCTTTAAGTCCCTCCTTCTTTATCTCTTTGTTAATTGCACCATTAGTCCTTAAGCCTTTGAATCTTCTTTAATCTTGGACTTTAATGACTTTTGGCTCGGGATTTCTTTGAACTCGTCTTTTAATTCTTCAATAAATAAGACTTGAGTTCTTCGGCTTTAAGTAAACTTCCGTCTTTCGACTTTTTCTTCGATAAATCTTCAGAATTGGTCTTGGACTTCCGTTCTTTTTGCACTCTTGACTTCTCGACTTCGTCTTTCATCTTTTTCTTCAATAAAAGCCCGTGAATGCCCGCGTTTTCTCCACTTTTCACCTTATCGTCCTAAATCACAACAAAAACACAAACCACGCATAATTCCGACATAAAAGACATAAAATACACGTTTTGGCTCGGTTATTATTGTAATTAAGTGGTAAAAAGGATGGGTGTTTACACACCAAACCAATCCTCAATCGGAATACCAATAGGAATATTCAAAACCCTTTTCCGACCAAGCCAAAAGCTGGTCGGAATATATAAACCCTTTTCCGATCTACCCAATCGGAATACAGCAAAGAAGAATGAAAATAAGCTAGAACTCTAATAAGCACAAGACGAAAATCCTAAGGCAAACCGTATAAGAAAAAGCTACTAAACTGAAATTAAAAGACTTTTAAAACACGAAATGAATAAGCTTTACGAAAAACAACTTTTATATAAAAACAACTTTTATAAAAACTCTAAAAACTTAAAGATAAACACAATAAGCTTTAAAAATCAATGATCTAAAACAATCAAAATCATAAAAACACAATCTTTAATCAAATAAGCAAGACAATAAGCATGTAAACATTAAGATCAAGGAAGAAAGAAAGGTAGAATCAGAGATCAAACAAGTAAAGTAAATGTGCAATAAAGATAAAATTAACTTACTTGAAAATTAAAGTGCAAGACAAGGTAATTAAAGGTGCAAGTAATTAAAGGTGCAAGGTAAATAAAAGTGGAAGACTAATTGTCACCTTAGCCAACAAAGAAAAATGATTAACTAGCCTAAGTCCCTCCTTAATTGCATCTTTAAGTCCCTCCTTCTTTATCTCTTTGTTAATTGCACCATTAGTCCTTAAGCCTTTGAATCTTCTTTAATCTTGGACTTTAATGACTTTTGGCTCGGGATTTCTTTGAACTCGTCTTTTAATTCTTCAATAAATAAGACTTGAGTTCTTCGGCTTTAAGTAAACTTTCGTCTTTCGACTTTTTCTTCGATAAATCTTTACAATTGGTCTTGGACTTCCGTTCTTTTTGCACTCTTGACTTCTCGACTTCGTCTTTCATCTTTTTCTTCAATAAAAGCCCGTGAATGCCCGTGTTTTCTCCACTTTTCACCTTTTCGTCCTAAATCACAACAAAAACACAAACCACGCATAATTCCGACATAAAAGACATAAAATACACGTTTTGGTTCGGTTATTATTGTAATTAAGTGGTAAAAAGGATGGGTGTTTACACACCTATCAATTTCACTGTTGTACAACATTAGGTCTTTCTCCTATTTATTTTTTACAGCAAGTTCAATTGCTTGACGCTGTAATTCGAGATTTTTTCTTTTCAAGGTCACTGCTTCCCGTTGAGCTGCCTCATGCAAATCCAACTCCCGTTGCTTTAAGGTAAAGTAAGAGTCTTGTTGTTCCTTCTTTTTTTCTAGCCAACGTCTTTCATCTTCTCCCATTTGTTGGTTACAACATCAACAAATGAATCCTTCCCTGTTGACGATGTATATGACTTATTCTTAGCTTGATCACGATCAAATGGTCGGTATTCTTGAGTCTCTTCCTCGTCATCTTCTGGTTCATCGTTCGAATTCACGTAACCACCTTGCCAGAACCGGAGGTGGTTTCAGAAGTCTTGGATTTTTTGTTAATTTGTTTGTCAACTTTGGCATCTCACCCTCTTACCAACTTAGGTGATCTTTCAACACGTTCCACGCCGCCTCTAACGTAAAAGAATATTTATAGATCACTTTGTATTCAACACAAGCTTTTTGGTATGAGAAGTATTGGCACCACTTTCGTGATTAAGCTCAATGTTATTCATGATAACACAAAAATACCAATTCTAGGATGTATCATGTTTTTCTATTTGCTCACAAGCGCGTCATACCCTCTAGTTGAACATGTCTCGGCTTCAAAGTACTTAGCTACATCTCCCCAAAACCCCTTTGTTTTTTGGTTGTTTTCTTGCTTGTTATTCTCGGATGCATCACATCAACCTTTGCACAACGCAACCTCTTCCTCAGTTGTTCATTCTTTTGGCGGCTCCTTTGGCTCAACCTGTGTCCTTTTGAAGCACGTTTAGAGGGTTTCTTAGGCTTGACGGGTGACATCTCTTCCTCGTCATCGTCAATGTTAACCGCACCATGATAGGACCCGTGACCGAACCTTAGCCCATAGATTAATCTTGGTTCGGGTCGTGACCCGAACCTTGACCCGCAAAATACTTTTGATTATACATCATTTCATCAATATCAACATCAACCTCAAAACGATTAATTTGAGAATACGGTGAATTAGCAAGCGAAGAAGTGGACGAATCCATGGTACCGCGATAGAAACTCGTTGGAGATTAAAAAAAAGCTTGTTGATTGTTATCGCGGTTCGAATGAGAGATGGACGATTTGCATAGTACATGTGTGGGTGAGATGGTTGTGGTGAATGATATTCAAAGTCGGCGGGTCTAAACCGCATGTTTCGTGACACAACAGATAATCGGAAATCCAAAAACTGACGTCACATGGGAACACTTTCTTGAGAAACTCGGGATCTCTGGGTTTTGTTTTTCTAATTTTGGAAGTTTGAATTGGATTGTGTGACAAAATTAGTAAAATGAGTTGAATATTTATAAAGGTAAAAAGTTTAATTTTTAATTTTTTTTAAAAAGTTGTTTTTTTAAAAACAAACAATAACTTTTTTTTCTTTTTGATTTTTCATATTAAAATGAGGGTCGAGTGTGGGATCGAGATAAATTCGATCGATCGAGACCGATCGGTGACGACCGAGTACGGCTCGATCGACTTAGATCAATCGATACAACGTTGCGACTAGCTATGTGATGGAGTTTGTTGTGACGTAAAAAAGTAACGATTTGACACCATTTTTCATCACGACAACTTCACCATACCCAACGCGGCCGTGTATTAGGAAAAAAATGTCCACTCGAAAATTTTAAGGTTTATGACAAATGTATTTATCAAATTCATATGTATGCACAAATCTAGGTATTAAGATAAATATTATTACTACAAAGAATTACTAGTACAAAATTGGATACGTAGACACAAATATGCATGAAAGAAGATTGAAACACAATAAAAATCCAAATGCCAAGATACGAAAGAGATCAAAATCTCAAACTCCAAAGTCGTGCACCGTAGGACAATTTTATGGAATGTAAGCTAGTCTTCTTGTTTGTTTTGTATTCCTTCCGTTCTATAATAATAGTCAACCAATCTAAATCACGCAGTTTAATAAATATATATTTTTCAAGTTTCTTTCTTACTTTTTACACAATGATAATTATATCTTTAACTAATTAATTTATAATATTTTTATTATTTGTAATAGTATTTTAAAATAAAAGTAATATTGTAAATTTAATTTATATTTCTTATTTATTTTTTAATTAAACTATTAATATAAGACGTACAAAGTTAATAATCTAAACTGTTAATATGAGTTGGAGAGAGTATCAAAGATCAGTGTTAAAATACGAAGACACGTATATGAAGTACAATTTACTCATAGGAGATATGCATAAGCATGAGTATAAGATGATCACGTGGATGAATACAGTAAAGACATATGTTATTAAAAAAACAAGTAAACGCATATGTACTTTGGGGAAAGAAACAGAAGAAGTGTCGTCACGAGGGGCACCCACCACCACGATTGTGTCGGTACTCGTGCATCATCTACTTATCTCACTCCTAGTTAAGCCGGCTCATATGTTTTAGGATTTTCTATTTTTTAGAATGTGTATTTTCTACGTTTACAAATAGAGAATGGATCGGAGCAAGAATCTAGGCGGGAATGATTTGTTAAGCATGGTTTGGTTCGTCGTAATTTAATATAATTTGACGTAATTGTAATTCAATTATATTATATAACCCGTTTGGTTCATAAAATAAAAAGAATCATAACTCACTTTACATTACATAAGGTGTTTGACATTCGTCGTAATTATAATTGGGACATTACAATTATATCAAAGGATGTAATTCACTTAACATAAAAAGTTGGATAGAATATTTTGAATTATGTTGTAATTCGTAATTTTATATTTTAAATCACTATTATTATTAATTATTAATAATTAATATTATTATTATATTAAAATAATATAATAAAATATATTTTATTTTTACTATTATAAAATAAAATATTAAAATACTAATTTTATTAATAATAAATTTATTAATTTATTAATTTATATTTTCATTTTTTTATATTTAATTTGTATTTTTTAATTTTTAATTTTTAATTTTTTAATTTGTTAATAATAAACTTATTTATTAATTGATTTAAATTTTTTATTTTTTTATTTTTTATTTTATTTTATTTCATTTTATTTTTTAATATTTTATTTGTTGAGTCTTAGGATCTAGACTCATCTGGGATATCATGATCATGATTGTAATAAGCACAGCGGAACATAAAGAACACAATTATAACCAAGAACAAGGCTTTCACTAATAAAGATTACTATTAATAATGCTACTAACTACTACTCCTGGTGCCTTATAGGCTCGACACCAGGAGGAACGCACACACACCTATGGTTTACATTGTTTTGTGAATGAGTGAATAACCATGTGTGCCTAACCCTCTTTATATAATAGAGGTACTAGGGTTACATCACAACCCTAGCTTACTTACTAAGCTAACTATTTATTATTAAGTCCTTCATCTTCTTTTGTCATATCAACTCAAGATATATAAGTCCCAACAATCTTTCCCTAGTTGATTTGACAAAACCAGTAAGCACGAGCTTCCCCTGAAGCTAATATAGATGAAGGCTAAGCTTCCCCTCGGTCCATGCATTCTTCCCCTTTTTGTCACATCAACTCAAAAAGGATCGTCTTCCCCTTAAGAAGTGCATGTCGAATCCAGTAGGCTTCCTTGGAGTGATCACTGATGAAGAAAATCAAGTATAACAAATTTTATGAAGAAGTGAAATATCCCAAACTTGTGTCTTATATCATCTTAGTTTTTATTACATGGGACTGAGAACCCCCACAACTATAAGCCAGTTGTAAGCTATAACAATATATTTAATCCAACGATAAGGTGTATTGCTCACCAACAGTTTTTGGTACATGGGAACTGGTAACCTTCACAACTATGAGCCAGTTGTAAGCTGTAACAATATATTTAGTCCAAAGACAAGGTGTATTGCTCACCTAATTGAGATATAAGAAGATAACAAGTTTGTGAAAATCAATTCTAACATCAAATAAGCAATAATCAACTGTCTTCGTCAAGAAACTATAACTCACCAGTAGGAACCATAAGCTAACCATCTCTTGCATCTTGAACTCAGTAGTATGGATCATCCACTCATTCAGAGTGAAAAAGACATGCTTAATAATATGTAATAAAATGTCTTTGTATAATTCTTGTAATCAATATATGCATGGCGATCACATGCAATGGCCGATAGTCTCAGTGAGCTCTGACGGATCAACCAGAAACCACTCGATGCTTATGATCATTCTAATTTCGTGATGATCATATCATGAACTGTATGGTATCATATGCCCCCAAATATTTGTAAAAGAGCGTGTAACTGTTCCAATTAAGAATTATAACATAAACTGAATTTTCGAAACGAACCATATACCTCTTCATTGTTCAAGATCACCAGTAGGAACGACCAGGAGGAAACGACTAGGAGCAAGAAATAACCAACCAGGAGCATCTCAAAAACCCATCTCTCTTTTTTTTTTTTTACAATCTGTCACCAAGTTGTTGCTGTTGCTGTCTCAAATATGTCGCTAAAAACTGTTTCTCCAATATAGTTCGTGACTCATGAACTGTCACTAATTCTGTTGAGGCAGTGTCACGAAAATAATTTCTCCTTTCGCCTATGACTTTTGTGACGCTTGTGCTGTTCGTCACTAAACTGTTGCTCATCTGGACAGACATATATTACTTTTTACCAGCCCGTCATAAAGCCCATGATAATAAACCAACAGCAGCCAAAATTCATCCACTACTAACAACCAGGAATATCAATACCATAATTAAATGCAAACCAAATATGAAAAGATAAATGCATATCCCTAAAGTTTAGCAATGGATCCCGTACTATACGCCCAAATCTGCGTCCAAAGTATGTGAGATTAAAAGGCAATCCCTAATAATTAGGGAGGAAGAACTGTATCATCCCAATAACTTACGATCAAAACCATTCCATATCCAGAAGTATTCCACAACCGTCGCATGGTCCCATAAAATCAGGAACCAATCACAAGTATGTCTTCCATAAACAATGTATTCCAATCATGGGATATTAATAAGGAATATACATATACCATGTATAACACACGTTATGAATTGACTTATGCCAACCGAATATTTGGACAGCGCATATATCACGTTCAAAAACAAACTATTCAAATCCATACCTTGTTTTGGAACTGCATGTTTTGAGCAAGTCACATATTCGGACCTTGGTTTCAACTAATACTGGTCCACGTCTTTTTCTACCTATAACCTTCACGTGAGAATAAAAAGTCAACATGTGACCATTCTTTTATCCTTGTACAATATTACTTCTCAATTTGTACACTTTCAATACACCTCACGTGAGCCACATACGCAAAGAATATATACGGATTTCAAAGCAGAAACCCATCGTTTGTAAACATATTTCTTGGGATCAGCAGCTTTCATCGATGTTCACCTTCTGATAGCCACGATCAATAGTCTAGGTCAACATCAAAATCAAACACCTTAGATCATATTGCTGCCTCCATAAGAACGAATCTAGGGTTTTACAACCCTAAACGAATCAGCCATAATCTTCTGCCAAAATATACCGAATTACCAGAAAGAAAATATCAACCAGAAGCAATATGCAGCATCATATGTTTCTTTGACCAGCAGTTAGCACAGCTATTAAGGGACCACAACAACTCTTTAAACCATGCAGTAGCAAGTCCTTGATCTGCTATATGAAACGTGAATATTGTTTAACCATGGATCTAGGGTTTAAGTGAACAACCAAAACCCTAAATCACGGCTCTGAATTCCGGAACGAATTGATCAGCAACATTATAATTTTGGCAGCAAGTGTAAAACCCGTATTTAAAAATCAGAATATTTAAATACGCAGTTTAATTTTAATAAACTATATAAGTATTAATTATTAGACAGAGATATAAAATTAAATACGCTATCCCAGTTTATTTAAATACTATAAATATTTCAGTTTATTCAGGAAATAATTATTAAATTTCAGAAAATATTACGTATGTATGGTTATTATACAGAAATAATTAAACGTAATTACGCAGCCTCGGTTTTATTTAAAATGTTACGTAGTTAATTATTTCAGAAAAATAATTAATAGTAATTAGTCAAGTATTATGTAAGTAACAATTATTCAGCATTATGTATGTATTTATTTTCAGTATAATGAACAAATACGTGACGGGTTTAAAAAAACGATCACGCAAGTTATACGTTTAATCGAAACGAAAAAAATTAAAACATTTTGTTATTAGTTCTTTTGGGCCGGTTAGTGTAAAAAAAAGAGAGGAGAAATAAACTTGGGCCAAGCCCATTTTAAAAAGAAGAAAAGCGGGGTGTTACCCTTTTGTGATGACCAGACGAAAAAAAATAATAACAAAGATTAGGGTTTTGTTCTGCCGACACAAGAGACAAAAAAAAAAGAAGGGTGGCCGCCGGTGTATAAAAAAAAAGGTGTTACGGGTTGTTTTTTTTCGTGTGTATCATCCAACCTTGTTAATTTTCAAACGGTATGTATCCTTGTTTTTTTTAATTGATCTGTTGGGGGCCTAGGGTTGTCACCAGCCGAGACTTTTAAGTCTCGGTGGTCCTTTTTTTTCTGACCAGCCACGCATCAACAGCAGTAAGTAATAAGGGGGTGGGGGGTGTTGTTTATCACAGAAACCGAGACACATAAGTGTCTCGGTGTGTTGCTGCTGCCCAGCCGTGACCACCAGGGTGGCTCGGTGGTGGCTCTTGGTTACCAGCCTGGAACAAAACAACCCACTCAGGGGGTTATACGATTTAGGGTGTCGGATTGTTTTGATGTAGGGAACCAAGACACAAATGAGTCTCGGTGGTTCCTTTTGGTCAGCCTGAACTCAAAAAGAAAACCAACAGGGGCGTTTGGCTTATCATTTAACAAAGGGGGTGTTTGGGTCTGTCAGAGTACAAAAGCAGTGGGAACCACTGCACTAGCAGTAGGAACCACTGCACAAACAGTGGGACCATATAACTAGCAGTGGAAACTTTAATGAAAACAGTGGGAACTTAAGTCTAGCAGTGAGAACTTGTAAGTTTTGGTTAAATCATTTTATAAATAAGTTTTAAAAATAAAGTTAAATTTATTGTTATTTTATTATTTAAATTAGTAAGACTAAATTGATTTTAACTTTGCCATTTTAACTACTTAAAAGTCGGATTTAAGTTATGATTTAAATTAATGATTTATTTCAAGAAAACTAAATTGGAAATCTTTCTATTTTAGGAAACTTTCCGATTACAACAGGTTACTATTTATAGTAATATCGGGATTATTGGAACACAGTATAATACACACCTAATCAGTAAACATTTAAAGATCAGTCGGGTTATCAGATTATACACCAGACAAGCAGATTAATCAGATTATACATAAATAGCAGTAAGAATAAAATAAATTAAACTAAGAACATATGAATATAGATAATAGTAAACAGTAATCAGTTAACTTATTTTCGCGTACGTTATTTATGTAGTAACCATAAAGTCAGAGTCGATCCTTCAGCTTTCATTCTTATTTCATTACTGGACACAAGGTACGGATTTCCGTCCTTTCAGTAAGGACTTCCTTTCCTATGCATGATTAGGATTTCCCGTCTGCAGCCAAATGTTTTTCCCCAGTATATGTTTAAGTTTATCAGTAATCATGTTAATAATAAAATAAATTGCCTGAGCATTATATACAAGCATGATTAGTTTATGTACTAGTTACGGAGGTACCGTAACCGCGACACTAGAGGCACCGGTGCCGTGACTCACATGCAGGAGAGTGATATCCTGCATCGTCCCACTCAGCTCAGCTTGGCCATTTTATCAGTATTATTAGTGGGGCGTATGGATGCATCCTAGGCTACAGTTTACAGTTTAGCAGGTGAATGTGGTGTGTGCTCTACATCCTTCACATTGGAGCTGATCCCTCCACCCAGCACAGTTATTTTGAGGTCACTTGATAACTAGATTTTTCTAGGTTCAATTGTTGTTCTCGGTATCTTAACGAATTGATCTTAGCTCTCTATGTGTGACTTAGTTGATCTTTAGTGAAAAAAAGAATATTTTTGGGTGATTTTAAATTTAAATACAAAGACTTAAAAGTAAAAGTGCTCTTATAGTAATTCTAAGTCTAATTAAAGTAAAGTGCGAGTATTTTAAAATGTGACTAAAATTAAAGGGCACTAAAGTAAAATGACGTAAACTTAAATCTATCTAAGGCAAACTTAAAGTGCGACTAAAACTAAGGCAAATAATCTAAAAGTGCAATTAAATAAAAAGGTAAGTAAAATAAAGCTTGAAGATAAAAATTAAAGATAAAAGCTAATAAGAACCTGAATACAGCTCATTCGGAATAAACCTTCGTTTGGAACAATCACTCGTCCTAAATGTCACCTTTGGTTGAAATGATTCTTCTTCACTTGGAATATTACCAAAATCCTTGATCCGGAACAAATTTGTCTGAATATGTCACTTATCCAAAACAATCCTTCGTTCGGAACTTGCTGATTCGGAACTTGTAAATCTTGCCTTGATTCGGAAGTTTTGGTCACCCCCCTGATTCGGAACTTTCCGGATGAAGCTCCCTTATTCGGAACTTTTGAAGTTCCGAATGAAGGCCCTTGGTTCGGAACTTTTGGAATTGGTTCGGAAGTTACAGATTCGGAAGGTTCCGAATGAAGAGTCTTGGTTCAGAAGTTTTGACTTCCGAATGAACAAGTTTGGTTCGGAACTTTTGAAGTTCCGAATGAGCAACCTTGGTTCGGAAGTTTTGACTTCCGAATGAAACTCTTTGATTCGGAACTTTGGACTTCCGAATGAAGCCTCCTATCCTATCCTTGGTTCGGAACTTATTCTGGAAACACAGAAACAAAGCAATACTTCCGAAGAACAAGGAAGATGTGTACAGTAGCAGTTATAAACAAAAAGTAATCAAAATCAAACACGCGTATCAATTTAAACAGTAACGATTCAATGAATAAGTATCAACAAACAATTAAAAACATGAAATCAAACAACTTTTACCACAATAATCAAAAACCACTTAGATCAAAATAAAAGCATGAACATGAACATAACATAAACACAACAAATCAAAGAATAAGAAAGGTAGATAAGAGATTGACAAGATAAAAATAAAGATTTGACAAGAATTAAAATGAAAACTTACTTGGAATTAAATGGTAATTAAGGTGCATAACATGAATTTAAATGACATGAAAAGTAAATGACAATATATGAAAATGGTGGAAGACTAATTGTCACCTTAGCCAACAAGAGTGAAATGATAACTATCCTAATCTATATATAGGGGAGGATTAAGGAAGCTTCCTCCCCTCTTTCCTTTCTTCTTAATTACAAGTTTAAGTCCCTCCTTTTATTAATCTTCATTAATTGCGTCATTAGTCCTTTTCTTCTAATCTTCTTTAAACTTGGACTTAAGGGACTTTTGACTTCGGGATTTCTTTTGAACTCGTCTTTAAATTCTTCAATAAAATAGACTTGAATTCTTCGGCTTTTGATAAACTTCCGTCTTTTGACTTTTTCTTCGATAAATCTTCAGAATTGGTCGTGGACTTCCGTTCTTTTTGCACTCTTGACTTCTTGACTTCGTCTTTTATCCTTTTCTTCAATAAAAGTCCATAAATGCCCGTGAATGTCCGTGTTTTCTCCATTTTTCACCTTTTCATCCTAAATCACAACAAAAACACAAACCACGCATAATTCCGACATAAAAGACATAAAATACACGTTTTGGTCCGGTTATTATTGTAGTTAAGTGGTAGAAAAGATGGGTGTTTACACACCTATCAAATCCCCTACACTTGACCATTGCAATGTCCTCATGCAATGCATTAGTTACAAAGCAAGATTACACTTTTCATCATAATCAATCCACGTTGGCCTTTATTAAAGAGATAGAAAATTAAAGACATTCAAAATAAAGAAATCAAAAGCATACCTTGGGTTTTGGAAATGTTATGAATAATCATCATTCTCAAGTTTTTACTTTCTCCACACCAAGCTTAAAAACGAGATCATTTTTATTATAAGTTAGTAGACTATCACGAACTCATGTGGGCCAATTACTCACTTAGACTCCCTTATTCCTATGGGTATCTCTTATATTTTATTATTTGTCTTGAATGATCACGAAGATGCATTGTTTTGACTTATTTCGATAGTTATTTAGTCTGAAAATAAAGTGCACGATTTAATCAATAGTTAGCTAAAGGACCAAATCTTTTAAAACTGCTTCTCGGGATATCAGATTAAGTTCATATCTTGGCATAACTTGGTTCGCGATTTGAGACCTTTCTCGGGCCGATATTTGGCAGCGACTTTATACTTCAAATCTTGAGAGACGTTCATGAAATAATGGTCTTCTCTTCATAATTGGAATTTCTTCACTTGGAATTTTTGAGAGATTCTTCATATATGGACCACGACTTCTTCATTTTTCTCCAATCTTTATTTTGGATTTTGATATACAACGATCCGCCTCCTTTATTGACTTGGATCTATTTATCCTCATACCTTGTTAGGGTCTTTTCGGATACACTTCTCCATGACTTTTGGGGAGTTTTGCTTTACGTCGTGTGTCTCGATCCTTCATATTGATTTTCGATAAATGATTCTTCACATCACTTTGGATCTTTAGCAACAAAACATAGCCCTCATGCCTTGTTAGGGCCTTTTCGGACTCGCCAATCTTCGCGCCCCGCTTCATAAGTTATGCCTTGGCTATGAACTCTTGTCATTACCGAGCAACTTTTAAACGATCTGGGGCTAGAAGCTAAGTAACTTTTCAAATCGTACAACCTTATTTATTAGCAAATAAATTATTAGCAAGCGATGGGAGAATAGGCTCATAATTAACTCACATAAATTCATGAAAGAATACCGACTTATAATTGGCTCTATCATCTCTCGTTCTCCACAGTTTAAAATCTCAAATAATGAGACTCGTGGATACTTAGCCTATTAAATCAAAGTTTTGGGTTCTCGAGTCGCCTATAGGATCTTGCAAATTATTAGACTTTTTCAAGTTTAGAAATCGCATTTTAAAGTTCCCTTGATAAACGACTCTCTAGGATCAATTATAGGAACTTGCGAAAAGTTCTTGTTCTTAACCCGTGAGAGTTAAGACTTTCGCGTTTTATAGCTCCCTACATAAAAGCCTAGCAAAACTTGACTTAAACACGTTAAGGATACTAGCTAGAGTAAACTCGGATTGAGTCAAAAGATTCACAACGTTTGAAAATTAAAACCACTTATTAAACATTTATTCTAGCAGAGAAAGAAAATAACTATACAAAGATAACAACTAATAGGCCAAAATAGATCAAAAATTTTGAAAATTGTCGAAAAATTGATTTTCCGGTTAAAATGAGGACAAAAGCAAGGAAAAGACCACTTAACTTCGATAGAAGTCCCCCTACACTTAAGATAAACATTGTCCTCAATGTTTAAGCATGTGGGAGTAAGCTCCCCTACACTTAGGACATTGTGCACGTTGTTTAAATCTTGTTAAGGAAAAGACAACTAAAGAGATTCCTATTTTAATATTGAGAAAATATAAAATAGTGAATCGAAAAGAGTTTAGGATAGAACCGGGAAGAAGTAGAACACGGAATCACGGGTCGTCAAGAATCATCAAGAGTGGATCATTGAAGCTCGAATCCCTGATTAAGAAGTGAGGAGAGGAAAAAGCAATCCAAAGGGGTCCCCCCTACACTTATGATAAAGAAAGCGGAAAGATAGATACATGGGTTGCCTCCCAAGAAGCGCTTGGTTTTTGTTAACCGAGTCGTGAGCCTGACTCGACCTTGATCATCAACGGAAGAAGCATGAAACATATCCACCAGGATCGAAGACATAGTTTTCATCCATCAATAAGCAAGAGCTTAAGGCGAACAAGGCAAGCCAAAAGAGAAGTGGCAAGGTTCCCTTAAGCAGTGATGGAACATAGTAGAAGCAAGTATGGTGCGGTGCAAGCATGTCTTCAATGGGTCCAAAGATTTTTCCTTTTATTTCATCAGGTGGATACTGAGATGGCTTAAAGATGTCAATACCGGGGTCGAACACCTTTTCCTTTAGGGGAAAATAGCACTCAGGCTCAGCCGAATGTGAAGAAGATCCGCAAAGAAGCACAACCTCGTCCTCAGAAGTGGGACAAAGAGGTGTTAAATCATACGTGCAACGGATTTCGGTGTCGACCGGTTTCTTCTCCTTTGACAAAATGCTCTTCAAATCCAAAGTAGGATCAAGGCGATAATCTTCAAAGTCAAAAGGAGGAGCATCACTCTCATGAGGGAAGTATGTGTTGAGAAATTCAGAGAAATCTTCCTCAAATGAATAATCGTCCAAAGTAGGATCGAGTGATGAAGGAGGATCTTCATCATGTGAAGAATCGCTCGATAGAGTATCAGCCTCATCAAAATCATCGAAAGTGGGCAGCTCGGGATACTCAGAAGTACAATCAAAATCATCCGAATCTGAGCTAGAATCATCATCATCATAAGCATCGAAGACCGGTGGAGAATCAAAAACGGGAGAAGCGTCCAAAGTAGAGTGAGAATCATCCACATTATCTTCAAAGAGTGGATTATCAGTGGAAGACTCGAATAGAGGATTGTCATAGACGGTAAAGTCATCGAGCACATTTATCATATTCACTGATTCTCGGCTTCCAAAGGATTTGCCTGTAAGCTTCCCCATTTTAAAAACTTTAGAATCATCCCCGACTCGTAAGATTAACTCACCTTCGGCCACATCTATTAAAGCACGTCCGGTTCTCAAGAATGGCCGACCAAGTATTAAAGGAATACGAGGGTCCATTTCATAATCAACGACGACAAAATCGACCGGGAAAGTAAATGTGCCAACTTTAATAAACACGTCTTCGGCTATACCAACGGGGTAAGCGAGAGTGCGGTTTGCAAGTTCGAGAGTCATCTTTGTTGGAATGAGATCGGGCAATGATAGCGTTTTCCAAACACTGAGTGGCATAAGATTAATACTAGCCCCGAGATCAGCAAGGGCAGTAAATTCTTCAGTTTTGTTGAATACGCAAGATAACACAAAACGACCGGGATCTCCAAGCTTTTTCGGAAGTTCTCTAAGGAGGACTGCAGAGCAGTTTTCATTTAATCGTGTGTTGGCGAGTTCAATCAGCTTCTCCTTCTTGCTAAGCAAGTCCTTGAATGCTTTGACAAATTTCAGCATGTGGCAAAGTGCTTCAACAAGGCTGATGTTGATGGTCATTTTAGATAGCATATCCACATATTTCATTACATTACAGTCATTCTTGGTTAGCTCGTTGGTCTTTCCTATGCGAGAAGGGTATGGAATTCTGGGCTGATAAGGGTTAGGTGGAGGTGTAGTTGGTGAAGGTTGTGATGTTGAAGGGTCCTTCCGAGATACATCGTCATGACGAGGCGGAGACGGTAATGGTGTACTATCACTAAGTGTAAGAGGAGTAGGGATACATGGTGGTGGAGGAGGTGTAGATAATGGTGGTGAATCAGGTGGATTGACAATGGTAATTCCACTACGTGTAGTTATAGCACTCACATTAGCTCGCGGATTGGTGACGGTGTTTGAAGGTAGAGAACCCGAAGAAGAAGAAGGTTGAGCTTCGGGCAAGAAACTAGCCAACAGATTCTTTAATTCAGTTGTTTGAGTGATGAAGGAGGATTGAAGGTTTTCACGAACCTCGGTTCTGATGTCATTACCTTGCTTCAAAATATCTCCTTTCAAATTGATTATTTGGCTCTGTAGATTCTTGATTTGCTCACCTTGAGTTCTCATGATGGTGTCAACATCGGGATTAATGGGTGGGTGTTGTTGGGTGGGTGGTTGATAAGGGTTAGAAGCACGAGGTGGGATTTGGTTGCTTCTATTGTAGTTGTTGGCGGGGTTTTGGTTTTGAGGAGAAAAACCGGGTGAAAGGTAATTGTTGGAACGGTAGCTCAGCAGGTTTCTATCCCCTTGTTGTCTAGCTTGGTAATTTTCCGGTGAATAATTACCGTAAGCTGCATACACATTTTCCGGATTTCCTTGTGTCGAAGGACAATCGGTGTATGAGTGAGGACCGCCACATGTTTCACAAGGATTAGCGACCGCTTTAACTTGTTGTTGTTGGTTTGAAGCGAGAAGCGTAATACTTTTGCTCATTTCAGCCATCATGCGGGTGAGTTCGGTCATCTCAGGGTTTGCTGAGGAAGAAGAAACATTGACTCTCGTGTTGTTTCTAGAAGAAGCAGAAGAATCCCAGTTCTTATGATGAGTAGTCATGTTCTCTATTAACTCTCTACACTCCTCGGGTCTCCTTTTCATGAATGTGCCACCGGCGGCTGCATTAATCGTATCACGATCTCGAAAAGTCAATCCGTTGTAGAAAGTATCGATCAAGGTGACCGGAAGCATGTTGTGGTTTGGACAACGGTCGATCAAGACATTATATCTCTCCCATGCATCAAAAAGAGATTCATCGGGATCTTGCATGAAACCGCTGATCTGATTGTGAAGGCTTGTGACCATGGATGGTGGAAAGTAGCGCAAAATAAAGCGTTGAGTCATGTCATCCCAAGTGTGAATAGAATTCTTCAGGAGACGATCAAACCATTTCTCGGCATGATGCGATAAAGTATGTGGGAAGAGTTGTAGGCGGAGTACATCCATTGTGGCCCCAGGCAACTTCATGCTTTGGGTGATTGTAATGAACTTGTCGAGGTGTTTGTTGGCATCATCATCAGGCAATCCTCTAAATGGGTTTGTTTGCACTTGCTGAATCATGTGGTGCTTCAACGAAAACTCAGGAGCGTTGATTTGCATCGGCGCAATCGGTCCTCCTCGTCCAAACATTGTTGGTTGACAAAGTTCCTCCATGGTCCGAAGATCGGGCTGTGGAAGAGCATTGTTGTTATTATTATTATTGTTGAGGTGCGGTAGTTGATTATTGTTGTTAACACCTGCCATATCTAAATCTTCTTGAGGCTCGGGCTCTTGATAGTTAGAAGATCTAGTACGCATACACCTGAAAATGCAAAAGAAAAAGAAACCAAACGCAAAGGCAATATATATACACAATAAAGATAAAATCTTTTTGGATTTTTGAAATTTTTAATTTTTATGGTTTTTTATCAATTTTTAATTTTTATGATTTTTGAATTTTTTAGGCAAGAAAAATAACGTTCACAAGTGAACGGATCCCAAAAAGCAACGTGTCTAGCACAGAAAACTGTTGATCTTAACGAAAAGAGCCGGCAGCGGCGCCATTTGATAACTAGATTTTTTTAGGTTCAATTGTTGTTCTCGGTATCTTAACGAATTGATCTTAGCTCTCTATGTGTGACTTAGTTGATCTTTAGTGAAAAAAAGAATATTTTTGGGTGATTTTAAATTTAAATACAAAGACTTAAAAGTAAAAGTGCTCTTAAAGTAAATCTAAGTCTAATTAAAGTAAAGTGCGAGTATTTTAAAATGTGACTAAAATTAAAGGGCACTAAAGTAAAATGACGTAAACTTAAATCTATCTAAGGCAAACTTAAAGTGCGACTAAAACTAAGGCAAATAATCTAAAAGTGCAATTAAATAAAAAGGTAAGTAAAATAAAGCTTGGAGATAAAAATTAAAGATAAAACCTAATAAGAACCTGAATACAGCTCATTCGGAATAAACCTTCGTTTGGAACAATCACTCGTCCTAAATGTCACCTTTGGTTGAAATGATTCTTCTTCACTTGGAATATTACCAAAATCCTTGATCCGGAACAAATTTGTCTGAATATGTCACTTATCCAAAACAATCCTTCGTTCGGAACTTGCTGATTCGGAACTTGTAAATCTTGCCTTGATTCGGAAGTTTTGGTCACCCCCCTGATTTGGAACTTTCCGGGTGAAGCTCCCTTATTCGGAACTTTTGAAGTTCCGAATGAAGGCCCTTGGTTCGGAACTTTTGGAATTGGTTCGGAAGTTACAGATTCGGAAGGTTCCGAATGAAGAGTCTTGGTTCGGAAGTTTTGACTTCCGAATGAACAAGTTTGGTTCGGAACTTTTGAAGTTCCGAATGAGCAACCTTGGTTCGGAAGTTTTGACTTCCGAATGAAACTCTTTGATTCGGAACTTTGGACTTCCGAATGAAGCCTCCTATCCTATCCTTGGTTCGGAACTTATTCTGGAAACACAGAAACAAAGCAATACTTCCGAAGAACAAGGAAGATGTGTACAGTAGCAGTTATAAACAAAAAGTAATCAAAATCAAACACGCGTATCAATTTAAACAGTAACGATTCAATGAATAAGTATCAACAAACAATTAAAAACATGAAATCAAACAACTTTTACCACAATAATCAAAAACCACTTAGATCAAAATAAAAGCATGAACATGAACATAACATAAACACAACAAATCAAAGAATAAGAAAGGTAGATAAGAGATTGACAAGATAAAAATAAAGATTTGACAAGAATTAAAATGAAAACTTACTTAGAATTAAATGGTAATTAAGGTGCATAACATGAATTTAAATGACATGAAAAGTAAATGACAATATATGAAAATGGTGGAAGACTAATTGTCACCTTAGCCAACAAGAGTGAAATGATAACTATCCTAATCTATATATAGGGGAGGATTAAGGAAGCTTCCTCCCCTCTTTCCTTTCTTCTTAATTACAAGTTTAAGTCCCTCCTTTTATTAATCTTCATTAATTGTGTCATTAGTCCTTTTCTTCTAATCTTCTTTAAACTTGGACTTAAGGGACTTTTGACTTCGGGATTTCTTTTGAACTCGTCTTTAAATTCTTCAATAAAATAGACTTGAATTCTTCGGCTTTTGATAAACTTCCGTCTTTTGACTTTTTCTTCGATAAATCTTCAGAATTGGTCGTGGACTTCCGTTCTTTTTGCACTCTTGACTTCTTGACTTCGTCTTTTATCCTTTTCTTCAATAAAAGTCCATAAATGCCCGTGAATGTCCGTGTTTTCTCCATTTTTCACCTTTTCATCCTAAATCACAACAAAAACACAAACCACGCATAATTCTGACATAAAAGACATAAAATACACGTTTTGGTCCGGTTATTATTGTAGTTAAGTGGTAGAAAAGATGGGTGTTTACACACCTATCATCACCCCTCTACAGCATGACGAGGTCACCCCTCCAGCTATTCATGCAACTTTGTTACAGCACATGACCTATATAAGCTCTGGCAATTAAATTACAGTAAATGAATTAATAAGTGTGAAAACACTTATCCTTTTACCACTTATTTCCAATAATAACAAGACCAAAACGTGTAATTTATGTCGTAAAAGTCGGAATTATGCGTGGTTTGTGTTTTTATTGTGTTTTAGGACCTAAATATTAAAAAGGAAGAAAACACGGGCTTTCACAGGCTTTTACTGAAGAAAACGGGAAAAAGACGAAGTCAAAAGATCAAGAGTGCAAAAAGAACGAAAGTCCAAGGCCTATTCTGAAGATTTATCGAAGAAAAAGTCAAAAGACGGAAGTTTAACGAAGTCGAAGAACTTAAGTCTAATAGAAGAAGAAAATTAAAAGACAAGTTCAAACCCCGAGACGACAAAGACGAAGAATTAAAGTCGAGTCGAGAAAACGTGAAGAAAGCAAGGAAGAAGATGCAACACATGCACTCCTTCCACCTTCCCTATAAATACCCTCCTAATAGTCATTAGGAGAGTGGTTAGATTTTTAATTAATTTTTCACTTTTTAGTTTTTAGAGAGAGAAAGTCTTAAACTTTTTCTCACTAGTTCATCTTTTTCTTTTAATCTTTCAAGATTAAACACTTTTGTATTGCTTATTTCATTAATCAAGTTCTATTTTAAGCTTTTATCTCTTAATCTCATTCTACTTTTCTTTGATTTAAGATTGATTTTGGTGCGATTATCATATGATCCGTGTTGTTCTAATTGATTTCTTGCTTAAAAGTTAATCTTTTGATCATTTTATAAGTTTTCATTTGATTAAGCTTTAAGACTTTTGTGCTTATTGGCTTATTTTTATGATAGCTTATTTTTCTTATTAAAAAAGTTTTATTAAAAAGTTTATGTTTTTTTATTGTTTGATCTAAAAAGTTGCTTGATTTCGAGTTAGATAAGTTAATTAAAGTGCTTATTTGATTCGGTTTTGTTGATTCGATTTAGTTTTGGGAATAAGCTCAACCTAATAGCTTATTTTCTAGCTTTTCGCTCGAATCCCTTAGATTTCGGAAAGGGTTTTAATCCCCTTTCCGATTGGTTTTTCCGATCGGCTCTTATAACCGATTCCCCCAATTTTAGGAAGCGGTTCAACCACCCTTTCCGATTGACTATTCCGACCGGACCCCTTCTCCATATTCCGATTGATCAAATCGGATTAGGGCTTTGAGATTCCGACTGAGCACCCCTAGATTCCGATTGTGTAGATTTTGGTAATTCCGATTTGGATGATTTTTGCTTATTCCGATTATAGCTTCATCGATATTCCGATCGACCCCTTGTGTCCCATTTTCCGATTGGGTGTTTTACCCATATTCCGATCAGCCGATCGGAATACATTCCGATCAGGGGCTTTTTGGCTTGTTTTGGTTTCTTTCGATATCACTTTCTTATAGTACTTTTTATTTTCTGAAAATTTTCCAAGTGTTAGTTTTATTTAGTGAGTTAGTACTTTTCCATTGTCACCTTTAAGTTTCCATGAATTTATTTTACTTGTCATTTTAAATTAATCTTAACCCTTCCATTTACTCAACGACACTTTAATTACTTGCTAATAGTTTAAAACAAACAAACCAAACCATTCTCTTGATTAACCAAAAGACGATTGAGTCGCACTTAAGACCGGTTTTCAATTCGAAAAGACTTGGGACTTCAAAATTTTATATTAGGTGTTAAAAGCCTAGTATTAAATGGCGCCGCTGCCGGCTCTTTTCGTTACGATAAACGGTTTCTAGTGAGAGACGCATTGAATTTTGGGATCCGTTCTTTGAACGTTATTTTCATTTGCTATAAAAATTTCCAAAAATCCAAAAAAATATAAAACTCTTCAAAAATACAAAAACATTAAAAAACCTATAAAAACCAAAAAGATTATATAGATATTCTCTTTGTGTATATTTTTCTTCTGCAGGTGTATGCGTACTAGATCTTCCAACTATTCTGAGCCCGAGACTCTTGAAGATTTAGATATGGCTGGTGTTAACAACAACAATAATCACCCACCTCAAAACAATTTGAATAACAACAACAACAATGTCCTTCTACCTGATTTACGAACCATGGAGGAATTGTGCCAACCCACCATGAACGGACGCGGAGGCCCGATTGCGCCAATGCACGTCACGGCTCAGGAGTTTTCGTTGAAGCATCACATGATACAACAAGTGCAAACGAACCCATTTCGTGGAATTCCGGATGATGATGCCAACAAACACCTCGACAAATTCATTACCATGACCCAAAGCATGAAGTGCTCCGGTGTTTCTATGGATGACCTTCGCCTCCAACTTTTTCCACACTCACTTTCTCACCACGCCAAAAAATGGTTTGACCGTCTTCCTAAGAATTCTATTCATACGTGGAATGACATGACTCAACGCTTTTTATCGCGCTACTTTCCCCCATCCATGGTCACTAGCCTTCGTAACCAAATCAGTGGATTTATGCAAGAGAATGATGAATCGCTTTTCGATGCTTGGGAACGCTACAATGATTTGATCGACCGCTGTCCTAATCACAATATGCTCCCCGTCACTCTCATTGACACCTTCTACAATGGTCTCACTTTTCGTGATCGTGACACGATCAATGCCGCCGCCGGTGGTACTTTTATGAAAAGGAGACCGGAGGAGTGTCGAGAGTTGATTGAAAACATGACTACTCACCACAAGAATTGGGATTCTTCCGCATCCTCAAGATCTAATCAGAGAGTCAATGTTTCATCTACTTCTTCCACCACCAACCCGTCTATTTTGGAACGTGCTATTCTCGATATTAACAAAAGTCTCCAAATTTTGACTTCTAACCAAACTCAACAAGCTAAAGCCGTTGTTATTTCTTGTGACACATGTGGTGGTCCTCATTCCTACAATGAGTGTCCTTCTACTCACGGCAATAACTCTGAAGACGTTAACGCATCATATGGTACTTATCCTACGGGAGGCTATCAAGCCCGCCCTCAAGGAGACCGTGGCTTGCTAAGTTATCGTTCCAACAATTATCTTGCTCCTCCTGGTTTCCCTCCTGCAAACCAAAACCAACAACAAAGCTACAACCGAAACAACCAATCCCAACCTCGTGCTCAAAACCAATATCAATCCCAAAGAAACCCATACCCAACTCAAGGAAATTCTCAAGCTTACCAAGCTCCACCTCTCAATCAACCATGGCGGTAAGTCAAGACGTCGAGACGTTCATTGAAGGTCTACGATTTCTAAGGATTTGTTAAATGATGAATAGATCTATTGATTAATGGTGGAAATGGGGAAGGAGGAAGATGAAGTATAGAGAGAGAAAGGAGAGGGAAGAAAAGTAGAGAGAGAAAGTGATTAGATTAAATGAATAATTGTAAATGAATGAACCACCACCCCTCCTAACATGCTAGGAGGGGTATATATAGCCCACCCTACATGTGGGCTATATGGACTATATTTAGTACAAACTGGATCACGAGCCTAATACAATAATATATCGTTGGAGCGACCGATCCTTCATAAATACGTAAAAACGTATTTCCAACAATCTCCCCCTAAGGGAGGTCGCTCCAAGTTACAAAGTTCTAAATATTATATAGCTCGTGATCTATGCTAATAATGATGTGACCGAGACTTTCTTTGGGAAAACACATTTCCAACAATCTCCCCCTAAGGGAGGTCACACCATTTTACAAAATCTTAAACCTAGCATCTATGCTTGAGTCTTCGATCTTGTTCTTGTGAATATGCTTGATGTGATCTTTGACTTTAGTCTTGAGCATGTTTCCTTGCCTTGACCTTGTGCATTCATCACTTGTGAAATTTGCCTCTTCGTGACTTCATGTTCCACATACTTATACCTTTAAATTCTTGAAAGCTTCAGAGTTTGATACAGCGGAAGACTTGACCTTCAGACTTTCTTGAATTTGTTGGAGTACTAAGTGTATGTAGTACAAGCATGTGTTGACGACTTCTTCTGGATTGTACACCGTAATGCCACCTTCTTGTTACGCTGCATAAGACAGTTAGCAACAAACAATATACACGGATGAAATGGCCTTGAACATTTCATTCTAATTCGGTAGCATTTTACCTCCGGTCGGTGAAGACCGTTGGACGATATTAAATATCGTACTTGTGGCAGGTAGTTTCAATGAAGAACCTCCTTGACAAGATTTCGCGGGTAAACCCGTTCTCTTTACTCGACCGTCCAAAGCTGACTGCGAACGTAAAGAGTGAATCATTTGGATAATATTATCCGCATGATTTAAAGCCGTCAATTCATGTTCCTGGAACAAGTGAAGTTCAATTAAGAACCGCACCATCGTTGCTTTCCAGTTGTCACTAGCTTGATTCATAAAGAATCTTGCAAGTTACCTACCAAGTGCTGTTTGATGTTAACACTAGAAGGATTTCCACTCGTCACTGTGATCAATAAAGAGTCACTCTGAGTGTTCTGGCAAGATCATATGATAATGCGTAGAGGCCTGGAACGTGTTTAAATTCATTTAAGAATTAAACCACTGTTGCTTTCCAGTTATCACAAGTTTTATTCATAAAGAATCGCACAAGTCACCTACCATGAGCTTTTTGATATTCGCTCAAGAAGGATTTCCATCTTCATTGTAAATACTTTCGTATTACTCGGATGTTCAGGCAAGATCATGAAGATTTTGCGTAGGACTCTTAATATCTTTCTTACTTTTCACATTGTGTGAACAAGCAAGGAATAGTGAAAGTGTGTCCTAATGAGATATTTGATGATCTCAAATGGCTCTAGACTCGATCGTGCATTTTGGATTTTAGTGATCGGAGGCTGGAGAGGAGTGCCACCTTTTCAATACCAATTTATTCGGAGTGAATAAACCAGTAGATAATGTATTGATCTCCGTGTGATTAAAACAAATACCTTTTGAGAGATATTTGAGTTAGCTGGTAAGGGTTGTGCATTGCATCACTGGGTCCATGATGTCAGTCTTCAATATCAAGAATCATTAAAAATGATCTCAATAGCATATGAATTGACCCGGTTTCTGCCTAAGGTTGTAAGGAGGGCTTCTTTCTTTACACCCTTTATCTTTACAATTCTTTTTCATTCTTCAACCCCTTCAATGCTTACCAATACGTCATAACTAGCACCTTGTTGTGATTGTTCCAGTGCTAACTTAAGTACTTGGTCGGCATTCAGCTACGTTCACAATCTTTCTCCATCTTTCCTAAGGACTACTATTTCTAGCTATGGAATGTCCTTGGGAAGATTCCTCCGGTTCTAGAGAAATCATTGGACTTTAACCTATCCTACCATCCTTATGTCACCACAATCTTCATCGTCGTGAAAAGAGATGTTTTGGGTAAGTGTATGTCACCATGAAATCCATTTTGAAGTGCAAATCCATTTTGCTCCCCCTTAACATATGCTACGATATTCGAAAACATTTCGCACATGTCGGGATGAGCTAACACGTTAAGTCAAACCATTTGTGATTAATCATTTCCCATATTAAATCACATTTTCTCCCCCATATTAAAAATATTAACCCAATCGATGTTTTTAATATCAATTGATTTAATAGCATTTTAAGAAAATTTGGGAAGAAAAATGTAAATCCAATTATCTTCATGAATGACACAAGCTCCCCCTCAAATTAATGAGGGTCTACTTGAAACGTAAATTAAATACCTTTTAAACACAAGTGTAAGGTATTTATCACGTGCAAAGATCATATATGATAATGAATTCACAATATTAGCAAGTTACGAGGTTGGACCTGAATAATGGAGAACATCATATGAAAGAAGCACATGGTTCTTGTTCACGAATGTTGGTCACCTCGTCACGTACCCGAGAAAATTAATTCCCGTTGTTGAGTCAAAGCTTTCCGGTGAAATGCTTGACTTGATTATGAAAAGCGGGTTGCTATCTGAAATAATAGCAAACCATTTTGAGCATGTTTTAAAAATTTGAACTTCTGCTCGAACTTTATTTACAACCCCGTGTCATTATTGAATGACATTTCTAGGTTCGTAAATATTATCGATTCCAGAAGACATGCTCGTTTTATCAAAACGTTTTGAACACACAATTTTGAAAGATTTAGAAAAATCTTTTGAAAAAATTCTTGAAAAATTGTGTTCCAAGTTTTGAAAGACAATTACTTGAGCTTAAGATGTTGAATATCTTACAAAACGAGCTCAAGTCCGAGAAGTTGTAAACTTCCCGTTGTTTAAGGATAAGTTACCATCGGCGATAACCTTTCCTTTTATCTGAAGAACGAGTCCTAAGCTGACATTTACTTAGAAGTCGTTTTCATGAGCTTGAAAACTTTGACTGTTTTAACGGAAAGCTCATGACCGAGAAAGGTTAATTTCTCGTTATGAGGAAAAGTTCTCTTATTTAAAAGATACACTTTCCTTTCTGAGCTTAAAACTTCGAATGTTTTAAGACAAGCTCATGACCGAGAAAAATTGAATTTCTCGTTATGAGGATAAGTTCATCATTAATGATAAACTTTCCTTTATTTGAAGTTCGAGTTACAGTCTGACATTTAACTGTAAGTCATATTGCATGAGCTTAAAAACTTTGAATGTTTTCGATATAAGCTCATGCCCGAGAAAAATTAATTTCTCGTTGTAAGGATAAGTTTATCATCGGCGATAAACTTTCCTGCCTTTGAAGAACGGGTTACAGACTGTCATTTATCTATAAGCCTTTTACACGAGCTTAAAACCTTTGAATGGTTTTAGAATAAGCTCGTGTCCAAGAAAACTTAATTTCTTGTTAAGAGGGTAAGTTATCGTTGCGTAGATAAACTTCCCTGTCTCTGAAGTCCGGGTCGTCGTCTGTCATTTAACGAGGAGCCATTGTGCATGAGCTTAAAAACTTGGAATGTTTTTGATATAAGCTCATGCCCGAGAAAAATGAATTTCTCGTTTTTAGGATAAGTCATCATCGGGATGAACTTTCCTGTCTTTTGAGATCGAGTTACAGTCTGTTATGTGACTGTAAGTCCTTTGTGCAGCTTAACCATGAATCCCCTGAGACATTTGTTTCTCTGATATCTGCTTCTTCAGCAACCAAACTCTAAGAGTGTCCTTAGTTGAACGGTACACAACGATTGGACCGCTTCGTTCTTTTGGAACATCAACTTTGGTACCTGCAATCTCATTAGGAATTTGCATGCTTTGACGTGGGTTAGCGATATCAATTATAGAAGCACATGGGGGTTCACAGTTGGCTTTACTTGTTTCAGAGGCGACCTGAGTAGATGATTCACTAGTCTTGGCTGGCAAACGTTTCCTTTTATAGAAAACCTTAAGTTTAGGCGTAATTGAAGTATCATCTTTATCAGTTTCCTCCCTAGTAGACTTAGTAGAATCGGAGACTATCCTAGTTAAAGGGCACTCGTTTCCTACAAGAGTGAAATTTCTACCAGTGGGGCGCCAAACTTTACCAAAGGGTTTGATTTTAGCTATCCACTGGGACTTAATTCTAGCACGGGAGTTCACCTCATCAAGTAATTTCTTGACACAAGCATCATGATTTGCCGTAAAGACACATTTTCTACATGTTTTACAAGTAGCATATTTAATGTCTGAATAATTCCTAGATGATTGATCGATGCTCCTAGAAGATGGCATGCTACGGTTAGCAGTGTTGGGTAATCTAGAAGGCATCTGACTAGGTTGGACATTGCTATCTCTTACATGTGTCTTTTGACTAGCTTCCCTTTGACCAGATTTATGGCAAACGTCATTTGAGCTAGTTCTAGACGTGGTCTTGGTATTTTTAGGGAAACTAGAGGCAATCATATGATTTGGTCTTGCTAAAGCTGGAGTGATCACATAGGGCCTAGTTGCTGGAGTGTCTGGTCTAGAAAGATGAACCAAATCAACTTGGGAGGCAAACCGCGGTCTCGAGGATTGTGGTCGCTCGGATCTAAATGCAGTAGGTTGTCTGACAATCGGTTGTCTGACGAACTGATTTGTAGGCGGTTTCCCCAAGATTGATGGTTTTTCAAGCTTAGTATCCACACTAGGTCCTCTATTTTTCCTTAACTCGTTTTTCAACGCGGCTATAGCAAAGACCTTTTCCTGTACTTGAGCCTTTAATGTTTCATTTTCTTTGAGCACGTTATCTTGGGATGCCAACTTAGATTCAAGCAGTTGAATTTGTTTCAAAAGATTATCCTTTTCAGCTTTAGAATCTAAAACAGTTTGATCCAATTTTCTTTCAAGAACAACGTTTGATTTTTCAAGTTTTTCAAAGTATGTTTCAAATTTGACCGTTTTCTTAGAAAATTCAATTTTGGCATCCTCAAGATCTTTTGATTGCCGAGCTATGATCGTTTCGAGCTCTTTAATCTTGGAATCAGAATCAGTTAACGAGTCAGTTGTAAAGCATTTATCATGATAAACTATAGCATTTTGAACACTTTCTCCCCCATTATGACTCACATCGGATGAATCAGAAGTGGTATTTCTATCACTCTTTTCCATCCCATGTTTGTCATAATTAGGTTCAGTATGCTCAATATGCGACATGTCATCAGCATATACATCATAACCAACATCACATTGTACCATGTTTGCAGGCTCTTCGTCATAAATGGGTAAGGTGTCATCAAGAGAAATCTCGTGAACATTCCCCGACGTGCCACTGGCATCATGTTGTCCTCCTGATTCTGTGCTCGTACCATCGTTAGGCTCCAAGTTGTCAACCGTATGAACAGTTTCCTCTTGCATCGAAGAGTCTTGCACTCCATTATCATACCCTTGCTGAAGTTGTGATCTTTGATAAATCGAAGACGAGACCGATGACATGAGTTTCAAAATCGTATCACGGAAAACTCGAAGCTCGGTATGTGTATCTCGAAGAAAGGATTGGCAAATCACTGAACTTTCAGGCTTGATGACATTGAATTGGAGGAAAGGCGTGAGGTGTGTCACAAGAGCCTTGTATGCAAGTGCCGATGCAGAGTGATTAAAATTGTTATGGTTGAGTTGCTCGGCGAGTTTGGTCAAAGTGGTGAAAATTGAGTCGATGAATATATGACGATCTTGTCCAAAGATTGTCACAAATTCGCTCCCTCCTTGAATCCCCGAAAGAGTGACAAGATGATATTGAAGCATTCGAAATGAATTTATACCACTTTCTCTAGCTTTGTCTTGCATTCGATGCAAGTCTCCCTCTTTAAGTGTCGAATTGAACGAATCCATTGAAAATCGAGGAAAGAAAAAGAAAAATGATGTGGATGTTGTTGTTGTCGGGTTTTTACAGTTCGAATCGGTTCAAAAGATGTTATCGGCTCAAACGAAGATAAAATAAACCGGAGATCAAAGCAAGTTCGGCTCACTTCAAAAATAAAACCCGCCAACAAATAAAACCAAGCTACGATAAATAGTTTACCACTTGGATACTTTTTAAATACCCGCCTCAATACGAAGTACCAAAAAAAAATAAAAAAAAATCAATTGACAAAATATTCAAAATTAACTAAACTAAAAAAATTAAAATTAAAATTAAAATATAAAAATGTAAAACTATAAATATTTACTTAAAAAAAACAAAATAACAAATCTTTTAAATTTGTTTTGACTTTAAACAAATCAACAAAGCGTTTAAAAAGAATCTAATATATTGGAAATTCAAATCAAACTATGTTGTCAAATAGTGCCCCACGTGGCCAAGATGCGTGTCTTTTTATAACAAGTTTTCTTGTTATCTCCGTTTGACTAAAACACGTGGCCCAGTAAGAAAAATCCCACCGCCCCACTTGTTTGCTTTGTTATATCCGCCCCACTGAACTCTGTTCCCTTTAATCCTAGTTTCTCTCAAACTTCACCTAAAAAACTCTCTCTCTCTCTCACAGATTAACTGTCAATCTATCTCTCTCAATCTCAAAACAAAAAAAACAATCTGTCACCCCCAAAAACTCCCCTCCGATGGAGTTTGGCTCTTCCAGTCTCTCACAGCCCACCAATACTTGCAACCCCAATCTACAAACCAAAAAAACGCAGCCACCAAATCACTGAAACCCCCTTGTTTCTTTCGATACCCAGGCAACAAATCAACACTAAAGACTAAATCTTCTGTTTAGTCTTCATAATGAGAAAGAATCTAATAAAGGAATTTCTTCAAGGTCTTTAATTAGATCTCGGGTAGGTTCTTAATTTGATTGCATGTTGTTTAATTGAGTCCCTCTCTTCATCTGTTGTGTCTTTCTTGTGAGTCTGTGTTTTTGTTGTAAATGGGTAGAGTGTGTAGTTCGATGATGTTTGTTTAAACTGAGATCTTGAATGATGGGTGTAAGGATGTCGGGGTGAGAGGGTTTCGAGTGGTTTTGTTTCCCGTTATGCTTGAATCCCCTTACCGTCTATACGGAATAAATCGAGTCTACACGGAATAAATTGTGTCTATGCGGAAAAAATTTACTATGCGGAAAAAATTTACTATGCGGAAAAATTTGTCTATGCGGAAAAAATTTCTATGCGGAAAGTCCTATTCGGAACTATGCGGAAAATTTTGTCTATGCGGAAAACCTATTCGGAAAGATTTTCAAAATTCGTCCATACGGAATGTTTTACAATAGCTTGAATGAACAGATACGAGACTTGACAAAGATTGAATAAAACTGAGACGGATGTTGGACAGATTGATGGGATATGGACTGTTTGGACAGGTTAACAGATTGGACTGATAAGAAAAATGAAGAAGAAAACTGAAAAAAAATACTGATTAAAAAATTATTAAAAAGTGACTGATTAAAAAAGGATTAAAAAAAATGTGATTATAAAAAACTGATTATTGAAAAAGAAAAACTGATTATTTTAAAAAATTTTAATAAAACTAGATGATTTAAAAATTGATAAAACTGATAATAAAAAACTGATTATATAAAAAAAAACACACGTAAAAAATAAACTGATAAAGAAAATAAAAATTGATAAAATTTATAAAAAATTGATAAAAAATTGATCGAATGATGAAAAGATGAATAAAAATTTAGAAAAGAAAGGATTTTTACCACCAAATCAAAAGATAAAAAAAATAAGCAAATCCTAAGATTCAACCATGGCTCTTGATACCAATTGAAGGTCTACGATTTCTAAGGATTTGTTAAATGATGAATAGATCTATTGATTAATGGTGGAAATGGGGAAGGAGGAAGATGAAGTATAGAGAGAGAAAGGAGAGGGAAGAAAAGTAGAGAGAGAAAGTGATTAGATTAAATGAATAATTGTAAATGAATGAACCACCACCCCTCCTAACATGCTAGGAGGGGTATATATAGCCCACCCTACATGTGGGCTATATAGACTATATTTAGTACAAACTGGATCACGAGCCTAATACAATAATATATCGTTGGAGCGACCGATCCTTCATAAATACGTAAAAACGTATTTCCAACTAATCGTGAGATGGTGACGAATCTTCAGAGTCAATTTGTCAACTTGAAGAATGACATGGTGAAACAAGGGAGCGATATTCGAGCCGAGCTAAGGAATGATATGGCCAAACACAACAATGATATTAATGCCAACATGCAAAACTCTTTCAATAATCAAGCCCTTCACCTTCGTGATATGATTGGTTCGCTCATCCAAAGTAATCAACCTTCTTCTTCGGGTACTCTTCCGAGTAATACCGTTGCTAATCCAAGAGGGGAGATGAAAGCAATCACCACTCGTAGTGGAAAAGGTTATATGGAACCCGAGCTTCCTACACCTCCACCGGTGATTGTGAACAAAGAAAAAGAGCAACTTTCCCCACCTCCTTCACCTTCTATCCCCATTTCCCCACCACCCGTGGTTGTGAGTGATTCTATTCCCTTAAAGCCTTCTTCTTCATCCAATATACCTTATCCTTCAAGGTTGAGGAAAGAGAAGCAAAAGAGCAAGGATGATATTCAGGTTTCAAACTTCCTAAAAATGTTTAAACAATTGAATTTTAACATCTCCTTTGCCGAGGCTCTTGCTCACATGCCCAAATACGCTAAGATGTTTAAAGATCTTTTAAGTGATAAAGAAAAGCTTCTGGACATTGCTAAGACCCACCTTAATGAGAATTGCTCCGCAGTGCTCTTAAGGCAATTGCCCACCAAACTTGGTGATCCGGGTCGCTTCTTGATTCCTTGCAACTTCCCGGGAGTAGAGAATTGCATGGCCCTAGCCGATCTAGGTGCCAGTATAAACTTAATGCCTTTAAGTGTTTGGAAGCAATTATCTCTCCCCGAGCTAGTCCCCACCAAAATGACTTTGGAATTAGCCAACCGTACGGTTGCTTATCCAGTGGGGATAGCCGAAGATGTCTTTGTTGGCGTCGACAAATTCACCTTCCCGGCGGATTTTGTTGTCGTTGACTACGAGATGGATCCCCGTGTTCCATTAATCGTCGGACGTCCATTTCTGAGGACCGGTCGCACTCTCATTGATGTAGCCGCAGGCGAAATAATCATGAGAGTTGGTGATGATAAAATTGTCTTCAACATGGGTAAGATTTCTAAGCAACCTTATTCATATGAGAGTGTTAATGCTATTGATGTTCTCGATGAGGCTTGTGAAGAACATTTTCATGATGCTTGCAAAAGTACTCTCTCTTCTCTACCCAATGTTGAGACCGTCGCCTCAATTGCTCCAGCATTGACTCCTTTTGGAGAAAGTGACTTGGATGATTTCGAAGCTAGCTTGGGTCCTCTCGATATTAAGTATGATAATTTGTCCACCAATTGGGATGAAGACATTCGTACTATTGAGAGACTTCTCAATGAGGACCCGTTTTCTCCTCCTGCTCCTAAAGAGGTGACTAATGATGATCCATCGTTAGTTTCACCATCTATTGAGAATCCTCCTACTCTCGAGCTTAAGGACCTACCGCCTCATCTTGAGTACGTTTTTCTGGAAGCCGACGAGAAGCTACCGGTCATCATCGCTAAGGATCTGAAAGAAGACGAAAAAGAACGCCTTGTCACTGTGTTGAAGAAGCATAAACGAGCTATCGCTTGGAAAATCTCCGACATCCGTGGAATTGATCCTCAATTCTGCACACATAAAATTATCATGGAGGACGACTTTAAACCCACAATTCAAAGTCAACGAAGGGTGAATCCTAAAATCCATGAAGTCATCAAAAAAGAGGTTATCAAACTTCTTGATGCGGGTATGATTTACCCTATTTCGGATTCACCGTGGGTTAGTCCAGTCCATTGTGTGCCTAAGAAAGGCGGAATCACCGTTGTGCCCAATGCAAACAACGAGTTAATTCCTACCCGTCTCGTTACTGGGTGGAGAGTTTGTATAGACTACCGCAAACTCAATGATGCCACGAGAAAGGATCATTTCCCTCTACCTTTTATGGACCAAATGCTTGAACGTTTAGCTGGTAATGAATATTACTGCTTTCTGGATGGTTTCTCGGGTTATTTTCAAATACCCATCGATCCCCAAGATCAAGAGAAGACAACATTCACTTGTCCCTACGGCACATTTGCTTATAAAAGAATGCCTTTTGGCTTATGCAATGCCCCCGGGACTTTCCAAAGGTGCATGTTGGCTATCTTCCATGACATGGTTGAGCAAACCATGGAAGTCTTCATGGATGATTTCTCGGTCTTCGGGGATTCCTTCTCTGTTTGCCTTGCCAATTTGGAACGTATGCTTAAGCGGTGCGAAGACACTCGCCTTGTTCTGAATTGGGAAAAATGCCATTTTATGGTAAAAGAAGGCATTGTGCTAGGACACAAAATCTCTAAAGCCGGTCTTGAAGTCGACCGTGCTAAAGTTGATGTCATAGCCAAATTACCTCAACCTTCAACCGTGAAGGGTGTGAGAAGTTTTCTAGGTCATGCGGGCTTCTATCGTCGATGCATTCAAGATTTCTCTAAAATCGCTCGCCCGATGACCCACCTCTTAGAAAAAGATACTCCTTTTATCTTTTCTAAAGAGTGCCTCGAAGCCTTCAATCTTCTCAAGGATAAGCTAACTAAGGCACCGGTCTTGGTTACCCCAAATTGGGAGCTGCCTTTTGAATTGATGTGTGATGCTAGCGACTTTGCTATTGGTGCGGTTTTGGGCCAAAGAGTGAATAAACACTTCCAACCAATCCACTACGCTAGCAAAACAATGACGGGGGCTCAATTGCATTATACGACAACCGAAAAAGAGCTTTTAGCTGTTGTCTATGCTTTTGAGAAATTTCGCCCCTATCTTGTTTTATCCACCACCATCGTATACACAGACCATTCCGCGTTGAAGTACTTGATGACTAAGAACGATTCTAAGCCAAGACTTCTTCGCTGGGTTTTGCTCCTTCAAGAATTCAACATTGAAATTCGTGACAAGAAGGGAGCCGAAAACCTGGCCGCGGATCATCTGAGTCGACTTGAGGATCCATATCAGGGGGATCATCCGAACAAAGAGATCAATGACTCTTTCCCTCTGGAGACTCTAATGTCTATAAATCTCAATCTTGACGGCACCCCGTGGTTTGCGGATATTGCAAACTACTTAGCGGGTGGTATTCTCATCCAAGGGTTAACATCCCAACAAAAGAAGAAGTTCTTGAACGATGTTAAGACTTACTTTTGGGATGACCCTTATCTATTCAAACAGTGTGCTGATCTGATTATTCGTCGATGTGTTGACGGACCGGCAGCTTTTGACATCCTCCAAGCTTGCCACAAAGGACCCACCGGTGGTCACTTTGGTCCCAACTACACCGCTAAGAAAGTGTTTGATTCTGGATTCTACTGGCCCACCATTTATTGTGACGCTCACGAAATGGTTAAGCATTGTGATGCTTGCCAACATCAAGGCAAGATCACACATAAGGATGAGATGCCTCAAAATTTCATACAGGAATGTGAAATCTTTGATGTATGGGGCATCGACTTTATGGGGCCATTTCCATCATCCAAAGGGAACAAGTACATCCTCGTCGCTGTCGACTATGTCTCTAAATGGGTTGAAGCTAAGGCTCTTCCTACGAATGATGCGAGGGTGGTTGTGAACTTTTTGAAGCAGCTTTTCGCTCGATTTAGCGTTCCCCGTGCTATTATCAGTGACCGCGGGACTCATTTTTGCAACGATCAATTTGCAAGAGTCATGGCAAAGTATGGTGTCAATCACCGTCTTTCCACCGCCTATCATCCCCAAACCAATGGGCAAGCCGAAATTTCCAATCGTGGCTTGAAGAGAATTTTGGAGCGTACAGTGGGAGAGCATCGTGCCGCGTGGACCGATAAGTTAGATGATGCTCTGTGGGCTTTCCGTACTGCTTACAAGACCCCGATCGGTTGTACACCTTATCGTCTTGTGTACGGGAAAGCCTGCCACCTACCCATCGAGCTGGAACATAAGGCACACTGGGCCTTGAAGTGGGCTAACTTCGACATCATCAAAGCCGGTGATCATCGCAAGGTTCAACTCAACGAGCTAAATGAACTAAGGAATGAAGCTTATGAGAACTCGCTGATCTACAAGGAGAAGACGAAGATTATCCACGATGCTAAAATCAAGAACCGAGAATTCCACGTTGGTGATCAAGTCTTACTCTTTAACTCTCGGTTGAAGATCTTCTCTGGCAAGTTGAAGAGCCGCTGGTCTGGTTCATTCACCGTCGCCAAAGTCTTTCCGTATGGGACCATTGAGCTTTCTCAGCCGAATGGGCCCAATTTCAAGGTGAATGGCCAGCGTTTGAAGCTGTACTTTGGTGAGGACATCTCTCAAGAGATGATTCCATCCCTCACCACGTTCCCCATGAACTAAAATTGGGTCGAGTCAGGCTCATGACTCGGTGAACAAAAACAAGCGCTTCTCGGGAGGCAACCCGTGTTCTATCTTTTACTGCTTTTACAATAAGTGTAGGGGGAGCCCCGCATATGTTTGTTGTCTTGTTTCTTGTGATGTGCAGGGATTAAAGCTTCAGAGAGCATCTTGATGACTTTTGACGAACCGTGATACCGTGTTTCCCATCTTCCCGGTTCTATCCTAAACTCTTGTGATTCAATATTTCATATTCTATATGTTCACATTGAATTCACTTTAGTTGTCCTTTCCTTAGCAAGATTTAAACAAAGTGCACAATGTCCTAAGTGTAGGGGATTTAATCCCACATGCTTAAACATTGAGGACAATGTTTATCTCAAGTGTAGGGGGGACTTCTATCGAAGTAAGTGGTCTTTTCCATGAATTTGCCCTCATTTTAACCGGAAAATTTGATTTTTCGATATTTTTCAAAATTTTTAATCTATTTTGGCCTAGTTGTATAGTTGTATTTGCCTTTGTTATGTTTATTTTCTTGCCGTTGCTAGAATAAATTTTCAATAAAGTGGTTTTAGATTTTTCTTAGTCGTGAACATTTTGACTCAACCCGAGTTTACTTACCTAAGTTTACTCTAGCTAGTATCCTTAACGTGTTTAAGTCAAGTTTTGCTAGGCTTTTATATAGGGAGCTATAAAACGCGAAAGTCTTAACTCTCACGGGTTAAGAACAAGAACTTTTCGCAAGTTCCTATAATTGATCCTAGAGAGTCGTTTATCAAGGGAACTTTAAAATGCGATTTCTAAACTTGAAAAAGTCTAAGAATTTGCAAGATCCTATAGGCGACTCGAAAACCCAAAACTTTGATTTAATAGGCTAAGCATCCACGAGTCTCATTCCTTGAGATTTTAAACTGTGGAGAACGAGAGATGATAGAGTCAATTATAAGTTCGGTATTCTTTCGTGAATTTATGTGAGTTAATTATGAGCCTATTCTCCCTCCGCTTGTTAATAAATTAATCTGCTAATAAATAAGGTTGTACGATTTAAAAAGTTACTTAGCTTCTAGCCCCAGATCGTTTAAAAGTTGCTCGGTAATGACGAGAGTTCATAGCCAAGGCATAACTTATGAAGCGGGGCGCGAAGATTGGCAAGTCCGAAAAGGCCCTAACAAGGCATGAGGGCTACATTTTGTTGCTAAAGATCCAAAAGTGATGTGAAGAATCATTTATCGAAAATCAATATGAAGGATCGAGACACACGACGAGAAGCAAAAACTCTCCAAAAGTCATGGAGAAGTCTATCCGAAAAGACCCTAACAAGGTATGAGGATAAATAGATCCAAGTCCTAAAAAGAGGCGGATCGTTGTATATCAAAGTCCAAAATAAAGATTGGAGAAAAATGAAGAAGTCGTGGTCCAAAGATGAAGAATCTCTCAAAAACTTCAAAGTGAAGAAATTCCTATTATGAAGAGAAGACCATAATTTCAAGAACGTCTCTCGAAGATTCGAAGTATGAAGTCGCTGCCAAATATCGGCCCGAGAAAGGTCTCAAATCGCGAACCAAGTTATGCCAAGATATGAACTTTCTAATATCCCGAGAAGCAGTTTTAAAAGATTTGGTCCTTTAGCTAACTATTGATTAAATCGTTCACCTTATTTTCGGACTAAATAACTATCGAAATAAGTCAAACAATGCATCCTCGTGATCATTCAAGACAAAAATAAAATATAAGAGATACACCTAGGAATAAGGGAGTCTAAGTGAATAATTGGCCCACATGAGTTCGTGATAGTTTGCTAACTTATAATAACAATGATCTCGTTTTTAAGCTTGGTATGGGGAACGTGAAACTTGAGGATGATAAACGTTCACGGCCGCCAAAACCCAATGTAAGTATTTAATTTCTTTACTTATTTCTATCTTTTATGTTTAGTATTTAATAAAGGCCAAGGTGGGTTATTTATGATGGAAAATGCAAACCGTGCTTAAAAATTAATGCATTGCATGAGGGCATTGCAATGGTCAAGTGTAGGGGATTTAATAAGTGTGAAAACACTTATCCTTTTACCACTTATTTCCAATAATAACAAGACCAAAACGTGTAATTTATGTCGTAAAAGTCGGAATTATGCGTGGTTTGTGTTTTTATTGTGTTTTAGGACCTAAATATGAAAAAGGAAGAAAACACGGGCTTCACGGGCTTTTACTGAAGAAAACGGGAAAAAGACGAAGTCAAAAGATCAAGAGTGCAAAAAGAACGAAAGTCCAAGGCCTATTCTGAAGATTTATCGAAGAAAAAGTCAAAAGACGGAAGTTTAACGAAGTCGAAGAACTTAAGTCTAATAGAAGAAGAAAATTAAAAGACAAGTTCAAACCCCGAGACGACAAAGACGAAGAATTAAAGTCGAGTCGAGAAAACGTGAAGAAAGCAAGGAAGAAGATGCAACACATGCACTCCTTCCACCTTCCCTATAAATACCCTCCTAATAGTCATTAGGAGAGTGGTTAGATTTTTAATTAATTTTTCACTTTTTAGTTTTTAGAGAGAGAAAGTCTTAAACTTTCTCTCACTAGTTCATCTTTTTCTTTTAATCTTTCAAGATTAAACACTTTTGTATTGCTTATTTCATTAATCAAGTTCTATTTTAAGCTTTTATCTCTTAATCTCATTCTACTTTTCTTTGATTTAAGATTGATTTTGGTGCGATTATCATATGATCCGTGTTGTTCTAATTGATTTCGTGCTTAAAAGTTAATCTTTTGATCATTTTATAAGTTTTCATTTGATTAAGCTTTAAGACTTTTGTGCTTATTGGCTTAATTTTATGATAGCTTATTTTTCTTATTAAAAAAGTTTTATTAAAAAGTTTATGTTTTTTTTATTGTTTGATCTAAAAAGTTGCTTGATTTCGAGTTAGATAAGTTAATTAAAGTGCTTATTTGATTCGGTTTTGTTGATTCGATTTAGTTTTGGGAATAAGCTCAACCTAATAGCTTATTTTCTAGCTTTTCGCTCGAATCCCTTAGATTTCGGAAAGGGTTTTAATCCCCTTTCCGATTGGTTTTTCCGATCGGCTCTTATAACCGATTCCCCCAATTTTAGGAAGCGGTTCAACCACCCTTTCCGATTGACTATTCCGACCGGACCCCTTCTCCATATTCCGATTGATCAAATCGGATTAGGGCTTTGAGATTCCGACTGAGCACCCCTAGATTCCGATTGTGTAGATTTTGGTAATTCCGATTTGGATGATTTTTGCTTATTCCGATTATAGCTTCATCGATATTCCGATCGACCCCTTGTGTCCCATTTTCCGATTGGGTGTTTTACCCATATTCCGATCAGCCGATCGAAATACATTCCGATCAGGGGCTTTTTGGCTTGTTTTGGTTTCTTTCGATATCACTTTCTTATAGTACTTTTTATTTTCTGAAAATTTTCCAAGTGATAGTTTTATTTAGTGAGTTAGTACTTTTCCATTGTCACCTTTAAGTTTCCATGAATTTATTTTACTTGTCATTTTAAATTAATCTTAACCCTTCCATTTACTCAACGACACTTTAATTACTTGCTAATAGTTTAAAACAAACAAATCAAACCATTCTCTTGATTAACCAAAAGACGATTGAGTCGCACTTAAGACCGGTTTTCAATTCGAAAAGACTTGGGACTTCAAAATTTTATATTAGGTGTTAAAAGCCTAGTATTATGCATGTTTTCAGATTTAACAGATAACAGTTCAGCTCTATTATTTATAAATTAGGCTTTACAGATTATACACAGATTTTCGCTGCAACTTTACTTATCAGTCTTACAGCTCCAGTATTTTATCATCTGTTTCATTTTAGTAATTCCCAATCATGCTTTATATCCGTTCACTGAGCGTTATGCTCAGCCGTAGTTCCTTTCATGTTCTAACGGCAGGTACACCAGGACGCTTTTAGGATTCTGAGAGTATGTGCATTTGGATGGAAGCTATCCAGACTTCTTACTTTATGCACTCTTACATTATTCTGCTTATTTGGACATTGTTTGGTCCTTTCCTTCAGTATTTCATTTTTCATGTTTTGGGCTTATGTTTGGATTGCCGATGTTTGATTCCGGTATTTCCTTTATGGTCAGTTAATGTTTTAGGACATTTACCTTATGCTTTGATGACACGCCATAAATACACGTAATGGTCCACTTATCCAAGTGGGGTGTTACAATTATGGTATCAGAGCGCAAGGTTCGACCTGTAGGCTCTAAAACTTGACCTATGACTAGTGGGTAGTCACCAGGAACTTCCCAGATTTTGGCGTTGTTATCTTTCATGTTTCTCATGGATTATTCAGTCAGTTTTCTTCATTTATCAGTCAGTTTTCTTAAAGTTTTGACTAAGTAAAAGGTTGGTACATAACTAGCCATAATTAGTCGCATGTGCTTTTTAGCGATTTTTCGTTTTGGTGAGCTGACCATAGGCGTTCACCCTTGCCGTTCAGATTTTGTATTGGTAAACCGACCATAGGCGTTTACCCTTACTCATGACAGATTCATGTTTTCAGTCAAATATCACTTGGTGAACCAGCCATAAACGTTCACCATTTCTCAAGTCAAATTTCATGCTTTTCAGTCAAATGATGTTTTGTGAACCGATCCACAGTTGTTCACCTTTGTCATATCAGGACATTTCATAAAATTTTGACAAGTATGGATCGAAACAGAATAGCCCATACTTAGTCACATGTTTTGTTCCTTGAATCCTGTGGATTGAACCATAGCCATCCACGTCAGTTGATCATACTCTTATAGTCTTTATAACAATCCAGTTCGCACAATCTCAAGTTGATGTCGCTTCCACGCTGTTTCAGTTTCATGTCTCCGTACAAGGGTCTTATGTTCAGCAGAATGATAAATGTCTCCATGCTAAGACACAAAAAGGATTGCAGTAAAACCTGTTTTCATGATAGATCATGATTGACCTTCACTAATCATGCTTCATGCTGACCACTGTTGGGACTTTGATTATATCATACTTTCAGCCTTGAAACAACCAACAGTAAGTCGGCGCATGAATTATCAGCTATCATGTTACTTATTTAAGGTTTGTTTATTACCATTTAAATCAATTTATTTCTTTGATCATGTCAGACAAGCGACTCCAGTATCGATCATCCCATAAAATTTCCACCAGCTCCCTGTAGAGTATTCCATATGTACCCCATGTACAGTGTCTCAGTTATACTCCATGTACACTATTCCATGAGTACTCCACACATAGTGTCTCAGATATGCTTCATGTGCAGTATTCACTTTGTACTTCATGTACAGTAGTCCAGGTGTACTCCAGGTACCCTACTCCATGGATATTGCTAATCGATCCTCAATCATCTTAGGCGTTGCCACTTGTCGAATTCCTACCAGGTGCTGATGCTGCTTGTGAGTTAAAGATTTTACCAGATGCTGATGCTGCGAACACTTTGAAGACCTCACAAATGCTGATGCTGCTGATACTTTGGAGATTTCTCAAGATGTTGATGCTGACGTGTTTATAATATAAAGACTCTGCAGAGCAAGGACGAAAACTATAAATTTGAAATTCTGACAAAACTTCAACCATCAGACACTACCATTTTATTCCATAACTTTACTTTCTCAACTAGATGTCACACGTTATTCAGCTGACCGTTCATTCAGAAGAGTGGAAACCGGAAACCAGCCGGCCACTCAGCAGAATAGTTACTTGAATCACGGTCATGATAATGACCGTCATAAAGTGACAGACAAAGCAGTAGTGACAACCACCGTGCTTATAAGTAATCAGTCAGTAATCATTGGAACTCCGGAACGGACGTGACCAGAAATACAGAGGTCAGTAGTCCAACCAGTCCGCCGATCCTAGTAGTTACCAAAATTTCTAGCCTTATCCAGATTCCTCCACCAAAATACATGTCAAGACATCAGTCAAGACACGGGTCTCAAGTATCATTTCGGAAAACACATATCAGGACACCAGTCATGGTACATGTTATACGAATCTTTTCTCAAAATATGAGTCAGAACTCATAACTCCAGTATGTTTCTAAACCAGGCCCTCAGAAATTCAGGGTACCCTTCAGAAAGGGGTATACCCGTTCTATTATGCCACGCATGACTCAGATCATTAAAATTCAGTCACCACCAATAGATTATTATTCAGATTAAACACACGGTACTCATTCTGTGAGGTTACAGACAAACCCACTCAGTGGAAGTCGCCGCGTTACTCCACGTATTCCTATGTCAGCTTTATGTAAATCAGGTATTTACCTACCTCCCAGCCGAAAGAACTCCACGGAATCACCTATACTTATTAAGGTTTCTTTTCAGTTAACGATGAGATCCATCTTACTAAATAACGAATATATTCATTATATTTTCTGCCAGAAAAAAAATCAGTACAAGTTGTTCTGCCTTACAAGCGCGTGACTTATCAGTCCATAGCTACGAAGATTCTCCAGCCACCAGTTATAATCCACTTCTTAAATTATTAAAATTCATGATCAGCAGATTATACTAGAGTTTCCAGATGTCACTCCAGAAAGTTTTTCAAGAAATTTCTTCCTAACCACGAGCAAGAGTTTAACACCGAGCTAGTCTCAAGAACAGAACCTGTGTTCAGAGCTCTTGATCACAGGGCTTCAGCTAAGTTAAAAGAGTTGCAGCAATTGCTACAAGAATTACCGGAACGAGGCCTTATACGCCCTAACGCACCACAAAGAGGTGTATCGTTTCTGTTTATCAGAAAGAAGGCCGGGTACCATGAGATCATGTATGGATCACCAAAAAAAAATAAAAAATTACGAGATCGCCATTCATAAAACGATACTCATTCCACGAATAGGAGGTTACCTGACCTACTACGATGTCTTAAATATTTTTCCAGAACAATTCGCGATCATGCCACCAACGGTGGTGAGAGAAGAACATGATGTTTTCCAGATTGCTGTTGAACAGGTTATAGTCTCTCTAAAATTGTGACTTATACGTCTGAGCTCCCTAATGCCCCAGCTATAAGTATGAAATTTATGAATAATTTTTTTTACTATATACGACTTCGCAGACAAAATCATCAGTATATTCATAGATCACATTCTGACCTGCTAAATTCTAGAGAAAAACACGAGAATCATCCTCTCACAGTTGTACAGAATCTTCGATAGGAGAAAATTTTATTTACAGCTTTCCAGACATGAATTTCAAATTGAACAAAGTGGCACTTCTGAGCCATTCTACCTTAGCAGGAAGAAATTTCAAACAATGCTGCGAAGGTGAAGGCCATCACCTGATGGTCCCGACTGACGACTATGAACGAAGTACAAAATTTCTAGAACTCAATTGACTACTACTGTAGAAATTGCCGACAGTTCTCACTAAAAATGTTTTAAGACTATTCAACCAGACTTCCACCAGAATGTTCCATAACCCAGACAAAACTTTGATAGAATCAGTATCACACATTGATGCAGATATGTTCATACCTAGATGCCTGACATAGCGCAAGTTCAAGATAAAACGCCGTCATGGCAGTGAGTTACTATAATCCTTAGAAATTTCTGAGCAGAAATGAGACGAAATTCCACGAAATTTTGATCAGTTACCACATACTCAGAAAAAGTATAATACTATCTAAGTCACAGTCGACCATGTAATCAACCTACGCGTTTCCTTTCAACCGAAAGGATTACGCAGTAGCGGACCTGCAGAAAAATCAGCAGTAGATCATAGGATTTCAAGGCATTCCATCGACCGTCATATCAGACAGAACTCATGTTCACGATCACGTGTACGTTCACATCCACGTTCATGTTTACTTTCACTTTCACGTTTACGTCTCATTCGTAGTATGATGTTGTTTCAGTTCATGTTTTGTGCTATCTCATGATTTAAGCTAACGTTAGCGTTCATAACAGTATTCACGTTCAAGTTCGTGTGCCATTTCGCGATACACGCATTACAGTTGCTACCGAATACGGTTACAAAAGCTTGAGAAACCAAACTCAAGTTTAACACAGCTGTTCCATAATCAGGTAGACGTTTCACGTCTCAGGCAGTGTCGTTTGGCATTCATTCCTCAGTCAGCATACGTTCGTAATATGTTCTAGTATCACGTTCGCAGTATGATTCGTTTATCACATTCTAATTCCATGCCAGCGCTCCTCATATAATTATGAACCACGTTCACAATTGCTCACTTAGCATGTTCACAATTGTTCACGTAGTTCGTCCCTATATATATTCTCAGCAGCTTGCTCAGAGATATAAATGTTATCTTTTCAGGATAATTATACGTACCACTTCATGTATTCTACATGCTATAGCTTATTCACTCAGATTCAGAAAAATCCATATTAAATATGGAACCTGAAGCTATTCAGCATCATCAGGGCAGGGTCATCAGGACCAAGATTTTTTTATTATGTTAGACCTTTGAAGAAATCGTTTCGAGCGGGAGGCCACTCGAAAAGGAGGAGTCCATCCAGACTTCTCATCCATTTCTCTCTATAAGCCAGTTATACTCTTTCAGTCATGTCACGTTCCATGTCATTTTCAGTCATGTCACGTTACGTCTTCACTTCAGTCATGTCATATTAATACCTATCAGCAGCATTATGTCTTAATTAGAAGACAATTTATCTTTCAGCTTAATTGTCTTTTCAGTCTACGTGTTCTTTCAGTTCTTATAACTTCATCAGCTTCTTACCTTTAATTCGAGGACGAATTTCTCCTTTTTAGAGGGGAAGAATTGTAAAACCCAGTATAGTCGTATCTTTAATTCGGGGACGAATTATTGTTTTTAGAGGGGAAGAATTGTAAAACCCGTATTTAAAAATCAGAATATTTAAATACGTAGTTTAATTTTAATAAACTATATAAGTATTAATTATTAGACAGAGATATATACGCAGAAATTAAATACGCTATCCCAGTTTATTTAAATACTATAAATATTTCAGTTTATTCAGGAAATAATTATTAAATTTCAGAAAATATTACGTATGTATGGTTATTATACAGAAATAATTAAACGTAATTACGCAACCTCGGTTTTATTTAAAACGTTACGTAGTTAATTATTTCAGAAAAATAATTAATAGTAATTAGTCAAGTATTATGTAAGTAACAATTATTCAGCATTATGTATGTATTTATTTTCAGTATAATGAATAAATACGTGATGGGTTTTAAAAAAAAACGATCACGCAAGTTATACGTTTAATCGAAACGAAAAAAATTAAAACATTTTGTTATTAGTTCTTTTGGGCCGGTTAGTGTAAAAAAAAGAGAGGAGAAATAAACTTGGGCCAAGCCCCTTTTAAAAAGAAGAAAAGTGGGGTGTTACCCTTTTGTGATGACCAGACGAAAAAAAATAATAATAACAAAGATAAGGGTTTTGTTCTGCCGACACAAGAGACAAAAAAAAAAGAAGGGTGGCCGCCGGTGTATAAAAAAAGGTGTTACGGGTTGTTTTTTTTCGTGTGTATCATCCAGCCTTGTTAATTTTCAAACGGTATGTATCCTTATTTTTTTTAATTGATCCGTTGGGGGCCTAGGCTTGTCACCAGCCGAGACTTTTAAGTCTCGGTGGTCCTTTTTTTTTCTGACCAGCCACGCATCAACAGCAGTAAGTAATAAGGGGGTCGGGGGTGTTGTTTATCACAGAAACCGAGACACATAAGTGTCTCGGTGTGTTGCTGCTGCACAGCCGTGACCACCAGGGTGGCTCGGTGGTGGCTCTTGGTTACTAGCCTGGAACGAAACAACCCACGCAGGGGGTTATACGATTTAGGGTGTCGGATTGTTTTGATGTAGGGAACCGAGACACAAATGAGTCTCGGTGGTTCCTTTTGGTCAGCCTGAACTCAAAAAGAAAACCAACAGGGGCGTTTGGCTTATCATTTAACAAAGGGGGTGTTTGGGTCTGTCAGAGTACAAAAGCAGTGGGAACCACTGCACAAACAGTGGGACCATATAACTAGCAGTGGAAACTTTAATGAAAACAGTGGGAACTTAAGTCTAGCAGTGAGAACTTGTAAGTTTTGGTTAAATCATTTTATAAATAAGTTTTAAAAATAAAGTTAAATTTATGGTTATTTTATTATTTAAATTAGTAAGACTAAATTGATTTTAACTTTGCCATTTTAACTACTTAAAAGTCGGATTTAAGTTATGATTTAAATTAATGATTTATTTCAAGAAAACTAAATTGGAAATCTTTCTATTTTAGGAAACTTTCCGATTACAACAGGTTACTATTTATAGTAATATCGGGATTATTGGAACACAGTATAATACACAGTAACCATAAATAAGTATATACTAATCAGTAAACATTTAAAGATCAGTCGGGTTATCAGATTATACACCAGACAAGCAGATTAATCAAATTATACATAAACATCAGTAAGAATAAAATAAATTAAACTAAGAACATATGAATATAGATAATAGTAAACAGTAATCAGTTAACTTATTTTCGCGTACGTTATTTATGTAGTAACCATGAAGTCAGAGTCGATCCTTCATCTTTCATTCTTATTTCATTACTGGACACAAGGTACGGATTTCCGTCCTTTCAGTAAGGACTTCCTTTCCTATGCATGATTAGGATTTCCCATCTGCAGCCAAATGTTTTTCCCCGGTATATGTTTAAGTTTATCAGTAATCATGTTAATAATAAAATAAATTGCCTGAGCATTATATACAAGCATGATTAGTTTATGTACTAGTTACGGAGGTACCGTAACCGCGACACTAGAGGCACCGGTGCCTGACTCACATGCAGGAGAGTGATATCCTGCATCGTCCCACTCAGCTCAGCTTGGCCATTTTATCAGTATTATTAGTGGGGCATATGGATGCATCCTAGGCTACAGTTTACAGTTTAGCAGGTGAATGTGGTGTGTGCTCTACATCCTTCACATTGGAGCTGATCCCTCCACCCAGCACAGTTATTTTGAGGTCACCCCTCTACAACATGACGAGGTCACCCCTCCAGCTATTCATGCAACGTTGTTACAGCACATGACCTATATAAGCTCTGGCAATTAAATTACAGTAAATGCATGTTTTCAGATTTAACAGATAATAGTTCAACTCTATTATTTATAAATTAGGCTTTATAGATTATACACAGATTTCCGCTGCAACTTTACTTATCAGTCTTACAGCTCCAGTATTTTATCATCTGTTTCATTTTAGTAATTCCCTATCATGCTTTATATCCGTTCACTGAGCGTTATGCTCAGCCGTAGTTCCTTTCATGTTCTAACGGCAGGTACACCAGGACGCTTTTAGGATTCTGAGAGCATGTGCATTTGGATGGAAGCTATCCAGACTTCTTACTTTATGCACTCTTACATTATTCTGCTTATTTGGACATTGTTTGGTCCTTTCCTTCAGTATTTCATTTTTCATGTTTAGGGCTTATGTTTGGATTGCCGATGTTTGATTCTGGTATTTCCTTTATGGTCAGTTATTGTTTTAGGACATTTACCTTATGCTTTGATGACACGCCATAAATACACGTAATGGTCCACTTATCCAAGTGGGGTGTTACAGCAAGTATTTGTGTTTAAAACCTACTAGGGTTCATCTCACCAAAGCTAGCAGAAAACATCATCACCATCAGCAACAAAGACATGATTCAGAATTAGGGTTTGCATTAGTGACATCAAATCTGTTATGAAACCATCATTCTGAACAGCCATCATGATCATACGGGGTTCATTGTTGATTCAAGAATCAACTCCCCACAACCAGTATGATCATTCAAGAACCAGTAGCAGCATCAAATGAACAGCAACAATCAACTAGGGTTTGTTGGGAAAAACCCTAGATCAGCAACTAGATTTATTTAAAAACAGAAAATAACATGAAAACCTTGTAGATCAACCAGATCGAGAGCCAACAAGCTCTGATACCACTTGTTGAGTCTTAGGATCTAGACTCATCTGGGATATCATGATCATGATTGTAATAAGCACAGCGGAACATAAAGAACACAATCATAACCAAGAACAAGGCTTTCACTAATAAAGATTACTATTAATAATGCTACTAACTACTACTCTTGGTGCCTTATAGGCTCGACACCAGGAGGAACGCACACACACCTATGGTTTACATTGTTTTGTGAATGAGTGAATAACCATGTGTGCCTAACCCTCTTTATATAATATAGGTACTAGGGTTACATCACAACCCTAGCTTACTTACTAAGCTAACTATTTGTTATTAAGTCCTTCATCTTCTTTTGTCATATCAACTCAAGATATATAAGTCCCAACATTATTATATATTTTTTTATTATTTTTTATAACTTTTATATTTTTATATTTTAATTAATTATTATTTTATATTTTTATATTTTTTAATTATTGTTATTATTATTTTTATTTTTAATATTTTGTTAATAATAATAATTTTTATTATTATATTTTAGAAATATTAAAATAATATTGATTATTATTATTATTATTTTAATAATAATAATAATAATTTTTATTAAAATAATAATTTTTATTAGAATAATCGTTTTTATTAAAATAATAGTTTTTATTAAAATGATAATTTTATTTTATTTTAATTTATTTATATTTTTATTATTTTATTTTTATAATTTTATTTTTATAATTTTATTTTACACTTACTTTATTTTAACTAATATTTTCTATTCATCTTTTAAATTTAAAAAAAAAAATTACATTACGTTGAGACTTAACCAAAAATATCACAGATTAATCTATTACAATTACACAACATTACAATTCCAATATATTCTCATTATTTCAATTACAATTACATAAATTGCAATTCTTTCAAAAAATTATAATTTCTCCAAAAACAATTATAACGAACCAAACAGCCCTTAGAGTATCATCAAATAGATTCGTTCCAAAATGTCTATAAGTCATTAAGTATTTATATATAACTAGACTCTATAGTAATAAAGAAATTCAAAAAGACTTGCTGATAAAGGTCTAGCGAGTAACCTCAACGAAGTTCAAATCAAATACATCATAAGAAAGTTGTAGATTACATGAAAACATACTCGGTAACTTATATGGATGCCAGCTAGTATGTATATGAAATAAACTAAAGGATAAAGCTCATCAGGAAGAGATGACAATACCATGACGAACCTTTCAGCTTCGTGACACTTCCAGAGTGCATAGTTGTATTATTTCATTTGATGGTTGACACCTCTTAACCACTCCAATAAAGTGACATCCTCGTACACACTATAAAAAGATTGTTGGTCGAGAGTAAATGCTAATGACTCGAGTTATTATTTTTTTATTTATTGAAGTGCATTTCTCTCTTAAAACTTACAATAGGTCCATAATTCCATCGGCGACCTTATAATTTCGCTTTCAAACATAATTTTGTGTTTAGGTTTGCTCGGTGAGATTGTAGTGTTATTGTCATTCAACTGATGTTAACTCCATCTTTCATTTTTTTACTTTGATTCTTTTTTCAAATAATACTTACATGATTGAAAGGAAGCTATTATGTTTGTAATTATTTTAGGGTTAAGTTCATGTAATAACAAGATACTTTTTCAAATGTACAAATATCATACTTCAATTTTAAAAAGTACTAATATCATACACGTACTTATAAATTTCGCTTCGATATTATACCTTGATACTTTTAAGAATACTAATTTAATATACTTAATAATTCAAAGTGTGAAAATGCGTGACAAGTACTAACACTTCTTCATTCACATTTTTTATTGTCATAGAAATTGTTTCTCTTAATGCAACATTGCTTATAATTTTTATATAAATTTCTTAAAAATAACTCATTTTGGTAGTCACCATTAAACTTAGTTTGATGGTGGGTTTAATGATACGGTGGTATGATGATGTCTTGAAAGTTATGAATTTAGTACTTTAAAACCGAAAAATCTATCTCACATGAGAACTCACACGAACATGTATAATCTGACTTAACACATGTATTTTATTGAATATATGTTATATACTTATACAACTTTTGCTACGAAATCATTAATTTAATAAAGATATACCAGTTGCAAGAATGATGTTTTTGTTTAATTTTAGATGTTGTCAATCATGGTGATACTGCTAGCGGGGAAACATATATTTGAAAGAAGACAAATAAAAAATAATGGTTGATCATGAGATTTTGATTAGCCGACCATATATGAACCAAGGTTTCCGATCACCACCCACACTATGTTACAAAAAAATTATGACAAAAGAAACGTTATATTTGTAGCTACATTAAAGGTACAAGAGATTCAAGCAACTAATCTTGTTAGTTCTTGCGAAATCATATTTGAGGTATGATATTGAGACGAATTTTAAAAGTACGTATGCGATATTAGTATTTTTTAAGTTCACGTCTGATTTTTGTATATTTTAAAAAGTATCTTGCTATTGTATGGACTTAACCTATTATTTTACTATCTTATACTTAGTTCGATAAAACTCTTATAAATTTGTAACTGCCAATTAGCATCCGGGCAAGTTTGGTGTTAAAGCATTTTAAAAAATTGTTTAATACTCAAAACTTGTAAAGTCTTTCGAAACAAAAATCCAACCGTAACTAATAAAACAAAAATATTGAGAATGTTGTTAGTGGAGAAAACGATGGTCCAACCTCTAACATTGTTTATGCATGGTACGTATTGGGGGGGTCGATTGTTTCATGTTAAGCAAGTATCACTTTGTACGCATGAAGTCAAGAGTTAGGGTAAAACTTATGATGGTTATTAAAGAGTGTTTGTATATTCTCAGGGAGAGACTAGAGAGTGTGGTTATGGTAACATGATTAGCTTCGCTTGGGCCATTTCAAGGAAATGGCTTTTTAGTTATGACGATGCATTTAGGGTTACGTGTTCCCCTTGAATATGATATGAGGGACCAAGATGTTCCATGTTGTGGACATCTAAAAGACAAGAAAGGCACGACGAACTGTCATCCTTTGTTTTGTTATGTTCATTGTTATCACCATGAATGTTCGTATGCGCTTTGTGCCAACTTCGCAACACTACCTTATAGTAATTCGTATGATGGCGCGATGTTCTACGTGAATCCACGTTGGAAGGATATAATGAGGTAGTTTTATGTGTCGTTAGTTGTGATAGCTTATGGATAAGTTCTCAATCTAATGACTATTTGGGAACGTTCGTCGGGCTAGCCCTTATTGATGTCTGGTGAGGGAAGTCGCTTCCCATACGGGTTGTGATGGTCCATTAGCCCTACGAGGCTTGTTATGGGTTCATTATAAAAGTGTTTGATCCGTAGCTAATTGATGTAGAACTCTCATGCGCTATCAAACATAAACAACACAAACATTTCAAAAATGACCTACTACAACTTTTTCTTTTTACTAAAGGTCGATGATTTTTCAAATTAAAAATATAGAATGTCAGTTTATCTTAATGGACTTGAACCTTTTTTTAATGGTATATATATTCCAAAATCACCTACTTTCACTCCTCATAACTTTTTTACTAAGCCTTATAATCAATGGAAACGTAAGGACATGAGACATGCAAACCAAGAAAAGAGAATGAAAAGTATTAGTATCTTAAGTATTTCCAATGGCATAATGAAATATGTCATAAGGTGTAAAACTAATTAGGATGTGTGGATTGGTTTAATTTTAGATCATGAAGGAATATTTTAAACAAGAGATTCCAAGCTTGTAGTTTTAAAAATGAAATCCAATGCCTTTAAAGCACTTGATAGGGAAAATATTACACAAATTTCATCATGCTCAAAATCTTGTTAAATGAATTTGACAACAAGGGAGTTGAAATTTAGATAATTTTGCAAGTTGTTCATTGAAATTTAGATAATTTTGCAAGTTGTTCATAGATCACAAACTGTAGCTAGATAAGGATTGACAACTAATAATATAACTATATAAAGATTGACAACTAATAATTGATTATTTATTGCTAGTTTATATGAGACTTATAATTGATACTCGTTGGTTGCAGCTGAAGGGCCTATTGTCTTAAAAACCAATAAAACGATGACAAATAATTTAGCTATAAAATTTAGTCATATCTCTAGTCTTTCTAATCATTTCTCTTTTATCATATGTAACCAACTTAATTGTGTGAAAGTGTTTTTGTGAACTTTGAGTAAATGTTACATATCTCTTGTTATTTAGGTGGCAATCACTGTGGTGCAGATAAGTAAATATAGAGTTATCATGACCATATTTGATGGCATTAGTTTTATATATGTATATGGACAAAAGCAGGAGGTGTTTCGTGAGTGTCTGAGATACCTATAACTTTTTTTTAATATAATGTAATTTTTTAAAAAAAAATATCGATTTTTTCTAAATGCATTTTAAATGCACCAGATCCAAAACATGTTTCTAATCTTATTTATTTACTCGCGAAATGTTTCAAATAAACTTTTATATTCAAATATAAATTTAAAATATAGTAAAAGGCCAATTGACAATGTAAATTATAACCCAAAGACACCAAACTCTATATTGTTTACATTTCAAAGCTTTAGTTTTTTCAATCGATCCTTTCCCTCTAAAGTTGATAAATTTAACATTTCAATTCTCTAAAGATGAAACACGTTTATTTAATTATCTTTATTTATGTTTTGATTTTATATGATATAATTATCTAAAGATTTGTACTTTATAAACATTTTGTTCCATTGCCTACACATATGTCATCGTTATTATGTTTACGAATTTACGCAAGTCGCAACACTATTGATGTATTTGATTCGTTTTGTTATGGGGCTAGACTAAATGTTAATTGATTTCGAATTTGATTTGTTTTTGTTGCATTGCCTAAATATTAATTGTTTCATATATGCATGAACATGATATTAAGATGGTGAATATGGGTGACTTTCATTCGAAAGGCCAATAGAATTACAAATCCACATCATTTCGAGGTTGCTATATTCGACACTGTTATGGATATATAAATTCAAGAATTTAGAGATCGTTTCAGTGAGACAAGCACCGATTTACTTGAGTGTATGTGCCTATGTGGCTTTAAGTCCACATGATTCATTTTAATATATAAGGTATAAAGTTAGTAAAACCTAGTGCGATGTCGAGCGTGGTTTTATTTATGAGAAAGGGTTAAATCTTTCTATGGAACTCAAAGTCTATTATCAAATTATGTGTAATGATAAAGATTTTGCTAATTGGATAGTATTGTCAAACTTGCTGAGAAGATGATGGATAAAAAAGGCACACGTCTCATTCTTTGGTATATCAGTTTTTAAAGTTGGCTTTAGTCTTGTGTGATGTTACCGGTACAGCTAAAAGATGTTTATCTCTTAAATGAAGCTCATCAAAACTTATTTATGTAATCAGATGGGTAATAATTATTTTAAGGGCTGATGACTTGAAAAGTCATCGAAGTTGACACTTTTTGACTTTTTGTCTTTATGTCTAGGCATCTTTATTTTTTCTTATTCTGTCATTAAACTTTCAAAGGTCGATCATTATGTGTATTTTGTAACAATTTTGTCATGTAAAATGACCATTTTATCTTCGAATTTGAAAAAAGTAAGGTTAAAATTGTCACAAAATACACACAATTATCAACTTTTGAAAGTTTAATGACAAAATAGAAAAAGTAAAGATGATAACACATAAAAACAATAATGGTCCGTTTGGTTTCAAGTCGGATTTCATTTTGGGTGCGGGTTTATAAAGTGAAGGGTTTAAGATATGATAAGATTTGAATTTGATGTAAGTTATACAGAAAACAAAATATATTTATAATAGAATAAATAAATATTTAATTTGTTAATGGACTCACACTTTGTACCAAAAGAATACTAAGCGACAAAAAATGTGAAAAGATAAGAATAACAAAATGAAATGAGACTAGGAGAGAGAAAAATAAACTTTATAGTAAGGTTTTCTATATTCATATGTAGAAGGCTTTGAGCCCAATATTAAATGCCATCTTTTCTTACCAAACATGCAAAACTTACTTTAATTCCAAACCAACAGTGCAAAACACGCACACCAAACGGGCCTTAAGTGTCAAGTTAGATGACTTAGCCCTTATTTTAATGAGTTTTAACATGTGCTATAGAAAGAAGAACTTACTAATGTTAAAAAAGAGGGTGTACGTAAGCTTTTTTCGCTATAAGAGATCGTAAAATCACCGATTAAAAGAAAATATGTTTAATTATTTATCATTTTAATGAAATGTTCGTTTTAATTCATTTTCTAACACTATTATATTATAATAAAGGACAGACTTACATGGTTGGGGGGGGGGGGGGCTTCCCATAGCTAGCTCGATAAAATAAAATTTTAGTGTAAATTTTTCCTGATTTTGAGCATTTTTCAAAAACACCCCCCACCAAAAACTCATATTACCCCCCACTTTCAAATTAAAACGCAACATTTAACCCTAACACATTATAAATCCCTCTTTCTATAGAAAAATCCGATCTATTATTTTGATACTATTTTTTTTCGCATTTTGAAGTTATTGTAAAAAAAATTTGTTACCCCACATTGTATTTTTCTTCGTCCGCCACTAATTATAGTACAAAATTATCATATTTTGATTCTGACTTTTTCCTTAACCTAGGTCGGATAACCAAAACTCACTGACCAAATTTACATATTTGGATCGAAGCTCATTTGATCATTTCGAACTCGTGGAACACTTATTTGGAGCATAAGGAGTCGTGGTGCCATAGCCAAAAAGTGGTGTCACGTCAGCAAAGTGCGCTATGGCACCAGAATTGCTATGACACCAGTTTTCAGGGGGAGTGGTGTGCCATGGCAATTCTGGTGCCATAGATTTTTTTTAACTTAGCATATGTTATATAAAATAAAATTCATTCATTTAATACATTACATAAAATTAAATATTACATAAACTTAAAAACATAAAATTAAACGTAAAAAACCGAAACTCATCATCTTCATCATCATTTTCATCCCCGTTTCATAGATGCTCCACTAGGTCTTCCCGTAGATCGTTGTGCACTTTACTATCCCAAATTTCCTTTGTCTTCCTAGCATGTAAGTCACATCTTTCCATCCAGTTTCTAACAATAACTGGTGTTGGATTCATGAACATATGTTTCATTTTAACTATAAATACATCGTCTTCCAATATCATGTTATGTAAAACTATACAACAATACATGATCTTCTTGAGGCTGTTGATTTCCATTGGACGCGCAGGTTGTCGTACGATACCCCAACACCTTGCAGGATTCTGAATGCCCGTTCAATATCTTTTCTTGCAACTTCTTGAACTCGCTTAAACTTCAACGTCTTTTCGTCTCGTGTAAAAGAAAAAGTTTTCACAAATGTTGACCACGCCGGATAAATACCATCGGCCAAATAGTAACCTTTACTATACGTATGCCCGTTTACTACAAACGGACTCGATGGAGCCAAAGCAGCAATTTCAACATCAAATAATGGGGATTCATATAACACACTTAAATCATTATTCTCTCCAGGAACCCCAAAAAATGTATGTCAAATCCACAATTTTTGATCGGCAACAGCTTCTAAAATACCAGTTGGGTATCTATGCCAGGTCCTTTTAAACTACCATTGTAAAGCCTTAGGACAGTTTTTTCACTCCCAATACATACAATCGATACTCCCGAGCATTCTCGAGAGTCCATGTTTTTCTTCGTGCCACTGATAAGTATCTTGAATATCAGTGGCAGTTGGTTTTCTTAAATACTGTCTGTTATACAAAGCCCAAATGCACTTACAAAAATTATCTAAGCATTCCCGTGAACTACGTTCAACGATTTGTAAATACTCATCAAACACATCAGGTTTAGTGTCGTGCGTCAATTGGTGTATGGCGGATATGCATTTTAAAACAGGACCAATACTATAACGACCGGTCGCATCAAGGGTTTTTGAAAATAACTAAAGTACTCAGGCAGGAGACGAACATCGTAATTTAAGATATCATGTATAATTTTTTTTAAAGTGAAGAGCTCATACGATACTTTCGACAAAACTTTCCCTCCGGATATTTTGGTTCGTACTCGTCGTCGCCGAAGTAGTCATCGATTAGCCTTTCTTAAGCAAGTTCTCGTTCACGAAATATGTACGTCCTCTTTCCATGTGAACTACGACGCGAACCCTCGGCTTCTTGTTCACACAAACCCACGTAATGGTGATATGACTCATAATCGCGCATATATTGATCATAGTCGGGTTGAAAGAATGTATCAAAATGATCGTATCCGCTGAAGTCGTTGACATTATTTGGATCCATATTTGAAAAATAAGTGAGGATTATTGATGTGGAATATGATTTGAAAGTGTGTGAGAAGTTTAAAATATTAAGGAGGTATTTATAGGATTTTTAAAAGGGTCAAATTAGGGTTTGGATATTTTTTTTGAAAAAACAAGCCTTCCAACGGTCATATAACCGTTATATTCAAAAATTTGAAAAAAAAATTTGAGAACCGCGTGGGCTGGTATGGTCGGTGCCAGGAGGTTGGCGCGAGGACACGAAGTCATGCGCTGTTGGGTTTTCTCGCGCGAAGGGTTGACGCCACCCTTTGGCACTGATATGAGTGAAATCTCATATCAATTATATCATATTTAACCCTAAAACACAAAGTAAAATACCGTATTTTATGTGTAAAAGCAGTATTATGGGGTATTCTTTGTTGTTTGTGCTTGTGTAGGTAAAAAAGATACAAATTTGATGCAAACACGGATTCTAAGGCATTTATATTGAGGAAAAGATAAAACAAGGACTCAAGATGACAAGTCAACAAAAGACAAAGGACCTTTCTTGACAAGATGCAAAGTTAAGGGACTAAAAGTATAAATTTGGAAAAGTAAATAACAAAGTCAAAAGACCTCAAGTTCAAATTCAACAAGTCAAAGGGTCAAATCTGGTCAAGTACAAAGTCAAAGGGCCAAGAATGACAAGTTTTTGAAGTTTAGAACTCAAGTCACAAAGTTGTTCATCAAAAGGACTAAAATTGCCAATTATGGAAATATAACAAGACATGATCCGTGTGTTATGGATAAGAACCAATCAGGAGCCAGTATTTGAGTTACTTGGATTGTCAGCTGTTGGTTATTAATGAGGAGAGACGTGGAGCCGCCAAATCTTAACAGTAAAGAGCACTCACCATTTTCTCCAATCACAGGCCAACATGTCAACTATCCTCACTGTGCATTCAGATAACGATCCGCGTCAAAATTAACGGACTAATCCTGGCATGCCATGTGGACAACTCAAGCCCATATCGAATAATATGATAGAGTGGATTTCAGAAGAAGTGGTTAACATGATAAGTGATCAAAATCAAAGGACGAATCCATCCCACCACTTTAATTAACAAATTATCCAATGGATTTAAAACTCCCAATTCATGAAGAACACTTGATCATATCATTAGCAGAATTAGGACACGTGGCACTTGGCTATTGGATTTAACATGTCATCAGCACCTCCTACCTCTCATTTTCTCTCTATAAATACCCCATTATACTCTTCATTTTTAGTTAGTTAGCTAGAGTGTGAAAAACACACACACTCTTTGATTCTCTCATCTATGTTTCTTCCTAGTTAGTTACACCTCTAAGAGGGATTGGCAACCACTCTTAGACGGTTAGTTAGACAGTTATACCTACCTTGTAACAACTTTTCATTAATAAAATCTCATTTCACTCAATCATTCTCATTCTCCAAAATTCATACTTACTACTGTTCATACATTGATGCCATTGATTCTGTTGTTCTCATTAGAACAATGGAGTTATTGTGATTGTTTTGGAAGTTGTGATAAGTGTTCTAGAAGTTGTAGTTCATTCCTAGCTTAGAATTAGCCAGATTCAATAGCTCAGACCTGTGTAGCAGGGCAAGTATGGTGATGATGATAGCTGTTGTTGATATGGTGATTGGTTGATGATTGATAGGTGTAGGTTAATGAAAAAGTGAGCTCAGCGCTCCACTTCTGCATCAAAGTAGCCTACAAGTTCTATCCTAAGTTTTTCTTTATATTTTCCCCTAAATAAACAAGTCTGCACGCTATTTCTTTGTCTTAGTGTAATTCTACTTGAAATTGCTTGTTAACTGTTCAATATGAGCTCTTTGATATGTTTTGATTGCTTGATAGCTTAATCAGTTTGATCTGAGTAGTTAACATAGCTAAATTTTGCTTCTATTCAGTAACTGGTGTTTGGTTATAGTCCTAATCCTTGATTCAGTTGATGTAAGTTGTTGTTAACTGTTTGTTTCTACTCATTAACTAGTCACAAGTGAATGTGCAAAGTTTTGGAGTCAAACTCCCAGTCAAACAGGTAAAAGGTTATCAAATCAATGGGTCAGATTTGAAGTTCAAAACATGCCTATTTCAATCAGCTCTCAAATCTTCATTACTTAGATTAAAGGTGTGATTTTTGGTTCTGAGTGTAGCTTAACATCCAAGCTTTCTAGAAATATAAGCTAGAGCATAAAGTATTAGGATTTGAGTGAGAAATAAGCCAAAGGAAAGTCACTAAAACAAGTTAAGTTTCTGTGATAATTGTGATAGCAGATTTTCAATTCCAGCTTATTCTCTTCATAAAGGTGCTTATTTTCTTCCATAAAACAGTTCAACAATCTTAGAAAATTAGTTTGGACCTTGGTCAAACTTGGTCAACGCTTGGTCAACATAAGCTCAAATTAGCTTATTTGATTTTCTGGCTTATTTCTTGGTGGTTTTTGGAATTTTCTTGGATAGGTGTCCATCATTTGGGCTTTAGATCATATTTTGAGAAGAACAGTTCTATTGCTTATCCCAATAAGCTAGATTCATAAAATTGGATTATTTCAAAAATGCTTATTGGGCTTATAGAGCTTTTCAGCTTATGACCTTAAAATTGGCTAGGTGATTTTTGATTTGCAATCTTTTGAAACTTAAACAGCTTATTTATTGGCTTAAAACTATTGTTTCAGCTTAACAAACTTATAAGCCCGTTTTTCATTAAATAGTTTTAAAAATTGCATATTAGTCCCTAGAAATTAGGAGGTTGTGTATTATGTTTTAATTGGTTAAGAGTTTGCTAGGTTTTGCACTATAGTCCCTAATTTTGATAAGTAGTTACATTTTCAGTTATAAAGTTTGGTATATTGGTTAAAAGTTGTTATTAGTTGATTTAATTTTCATAATCAGTCCTTATAGTTTCTGAATTTACATTTCCAGTCCCTTAACTTTCATAATCTTTACATTTTGAGATTTTTTCATATTTTGCATTACTTACTTGTACATTTAGCTTTATTTGTGGCATGTGCACGATGTTTCTAGATTAGTATGGATACGTAGTGATAATATTTTTATCTTTTTACGTGATTTGTGATAATTAGACCTAGATCACCACACTTTATCAATCAAACACCAAAAACAATTAGTTAACTTGATTTCTTTCGATTAATCAATTCGTGAGGATACCGAGAAATAAACAAACTCTTAAAAGGCAAATATTAAATGGCGCTGCTACCGGACGGTTGCATATTGGATTTTGAGATCCGTTCACTTGTGGACGCTCCTTTTACGTATTATAAATAAAAACAGAATCAAAAAGATAAAAATATTAAAAAAACCCCACAAAAATCAATTTTTTCCTAAGAATTGAACCAAAAAAAATAAAAAATCAAAAAGTAATCTTTTTTCTAAAAGATTACACCAAAAATATATTGTATATATTGGTTTCACTCGTTTTTACGTACATACTATACTTTCATAAAAAAAATCCAAAAATATTTTTGATATATTATTATATGTAAATACATATAGGTAGATACGAACAACCAATTTAGCTACTTCCATAAGTATTGCCTTGGCAATACACCGTACTTGGGGGTGTTCCGGTCCTATTTACGTGTATCAATCAAACCTGAATAAAGGCAAAAATAGATAAACACTTTCAATAGGCAAGAATTCGAGGAATACGAACTATTAAGTGAATAGATATGTGGCTTTGCTATAAAATGCAAGCCTAAGGGAAACAGGTACTTAAGAGCTTAGCGCCACCTCATTCACCCGTTCACTAGTAAGTATTTCGAGAAGGAAGGCTTGTTGGGGGTTTTGCCGCCCAATTAGTACTACATATATATTATACTTTCTTGTGGTTTTCACTATTGAACCTAGGAAGAGATAATCTATTCTTTTCTAAAGTCGACCGAGAGCTCCTTTCTTATTCCTCGAGTTGTGTTGCATGCGCACTCGAGCGCGTGTACATATACCTATTGGTGTAACACTTCCTACCAAACGGAAGAGAAACAAAAACAAAACCGTCCATCAAGCCGATCACGAGCATCGTGCTTTCGACAACTTACAAGAAGCCATGGACAATAGACCATTGATTGAGATTCTCCAATCCAATGTGGATGGGAATGCGGATGCCATAGTCATTCTTGAGATAGCCGCTAACAATTTTGAGCTTAAGACATGCATGATTACCATGGTTTCTTCTATCCCCTTCCTAGGGAGACGTATGGATGACCCTCATGACCATATCAATAGATTCATGTCCCTTTGTAATACCATTAAGTATAATGGGGTACCACCCGATGCGGTTAAGATGATCTTATTCCCTTTCTCTTTGGAGGAAAATGCTAGGAATTGGCTAGATAAGCAACCCTCAAGTAGCATTTTCACTTGGGATGATTTGAAGAAGAAATTTGTGAATAAGTTCTTTCCCCCTTCACGAACCACCGCCTTGAGAAACCAAATCATAGGTTTTCAACAAAAGAAAGACCAAAACTTTAGTGAAGCTTGGGAAGAGTTTAAAGAGTTGTTAAGAAAGTGCCCAAACCACGGTTTTGATCAAGTTCACCAAATTAACACCTTCTACAATGGTTTGAGACCTCACCATCAAGATTCCCTTAACTCGGCCGCGGGTGGGAACATTCTTTCAAAATCCACACAAGATGCATGAGATATCATTGAAACAAAATCCATGGATAAAAGTAATAGGGAGAGAGATGAGGTGGTCCATGTTGTTCAATAGAGTGCTAATACATAAATTGATAATCAAATACTCAAGCACCACAATGAAATACTTCAAGAACTTAACAAGACTCAAAATATGAATCAAGAGATGTTTCAAGCATCTATGAAGGTTTCCTTGAACAATTCTTCTACCAACAATGTCAATGATATCACCCTATCTTGTGAGACATGTGGAGGCCCTCATTCATACTTGCAATGTGATAAAGTTCAAAACTTTCAAGGAGAATGCTATGCTTATAATGATGACCACCCAAAACCAATCAAATACTCCACAATTGCTCAATAGAAACCAAGGGCCAAGAGGAAATTATCAAGGGAACAACAACAATAGAGGGCCTAATAACTTTCAAAATCAAGGAAACAACTTTCATGGAAACAACCAAGGGTTTCACCAACCACCTCCACCCTAATATCCAAACCAAGGTTTTCATCAAGGAAATATGCAACCTTCTACCATGGATTTGATTCTTCAAAAGCTTAATGCTCATGAGAGGCAAATGAAGGATATGCAAGAAGAGACTAATAAGAAGTTTTAGTTGCTCCTAAATCAAAGACCACAAGGTGCTTTACCCTTCAACACTCAAACCAATCCAAAGGAAAATGTCAATGCAATCACTACATGGAGTGGGAAAACAACCATTGATCCTTCAATTCCTCCTACACCTCCTTTGGTAACTCCTACAACGGTTCCTCCTTGTGAAATCCTACACCTTCTAAGCCTACACCTTCCACTCCTACACATACTAATCCTTCACCTTCTACACCTATCATTGAAGAAACACAAAAAGAGAGTCCTTCAACAACCACTACTCAACCTTTACCAAAACCAAATCTTCTATATCTTTCTAGATTAAGAAAAGAGAAGCTTAAGAACAAAGATGACTATCAAGTGTCTAACTTTTTGAGGATGTTTAAGCAATTGAATATCAACATATCTTTTGCGGAGGCTTTAGCTTACATGCCCAAGTTTGCCAAAATGTTTAAAGACCTTCTCTCTAACAAAGAAAAATTGATTGATATGCCTAACACGTCATTGAACAAAAATTGTTCTGCGGTGTTGTTGAAGACTTTACCTATCAAACTTGGTGATCCGGGTCGGTTCTTGATTCCTTATAATTTCCCGGGGGTTGAGAATTGCATGGCACTTGCGGACCTTGGTGCAAGCATAAATTTGATGCCTTTGTCGGTTTGGAAACAACTCTCTCTTCCCGAGCTTACACCTACTAGGATGACACTTGAGTTAGCAAACCGTTCAATAGCTTATCCGGTGGGGATTGCGGAAGATGTTTTTGTAGGAGTTGATAAGTTCACATTCCTCACGGATTTTGTAGTTGTTGACTATGACATGGACCTTCTACTCATTGTAGTAAGGCCCTTCTTAAGGACCGGTCACACTCTTATTGATGTGGGGGAAGGTGAACTCATTATGAGGGTAGAGGATGAAAAAGTCATGTTTAAGATGGGAAACTAACTAAGAAATCTCAAGGGTGTGAAACCATTAACATTGTGGATGTTCTTGATGAAGTATGTGATGAACACTTTCACGAGGCTTGTAAGAATAGTAATGAGGACATTCCACATGTTGAGACCGTAGCTTCCATTGCCCCTTATTTGACTCCTTTTGAAGCAAGTGATTTTCTTTTGCAAGAATTTGAGGCAAGTTTAGGAGATGTGGAGTTACCATATGACGATTCTTCCACAAATTGGGAAGAAGGTATTCGTACCATTGAGAAACTTCTCAATGAAGACCATACTTCTCCACATACTCCTAAGGAAGTTACCAATGATGATCCATCATTAGTGAAACCCTCTATTGAGAGTCCACCTTCCCTAGAGCTTAAGGATCTTCCATCACACCTTGAGTATGTTTTCTTAGAGGGAGAGGATAAATTACCCGTTATCGTAGCCAAATACTTCAAAGATAATGACAAGGAAAAGCTTATAAAAGTTCTTAAGAAGCACAAAAGGCTATAGCTTGGAAAATATCCAACATAAGGGGGATTGATCCTAACTTTTGTACACATAAAATCCTTATGGAGGATGATTACAAACCCGCCATCCAAAACCAAAGAAGGGTTAACCCAAAAATCCATGAAGTCATCAAAAAGGAAGTTATCAAACTCCTTGATGCGGGTATGATTTACCCAATTTCCGACTCACCATGGGTTAGCCCGGTGCATTGTGTGCCTAAAAAGGGAGGAATCACCGTTTTTCCAAATGAAAACAATTAGTTGATTCCCACTAGACATGTCACGGGTTGGAGAGTTTGTATTGATTATAGGAAGCTTAATGATGCTACTAGAAAATACCATTTCCCATTACCTTTCATGGACCAAATGCTTGAACGCTTAGCGGGGAATGAATACTATTGCTTTCTAGATGGATTTTCGGCTTATTTCCAAATACCATTGATCCAAAAGATCAAGAAAAGACCAGATTCACTTGTCCCTATAGCACATTTGCTTACAAGAGAATGCCTTTTGGCTTTTTCAATGCCCCAGGGACATTCCAAAGGTGTATGATGGCAATCTTTCATGACATGATAGAGCATACAATGGAAGTGTTTATGGATGATTTCTCGGTTTTTGGAGATTCATTCACTTCTTGTCTCTCACATTTAGAACGTATGCTAAAAAGGTGTGAAGAAACACGTCTTGTTCTAAATTGGGAGAAGTGCCATTTCATGGTCAAAGAAGGGATAGTTTTGGGGCATAAGATATCTAACAAAGGTTTAGAAGTGGATCGTGCTAAGATAGATGTTTTTGCCAAACTTCCCCCACCTACCACGGTAAAAGGAGTTAGGAGCTAGACCTTTTATCCAAGACTTTTCTAAAATAGCTAGACCCATGACCTACCTCTTAGAAAAAGAGGATCCTTTCATATTCACACAAGAGTGTTTAGAGTCTTTTGAGATCCTTAAAGAAAAATTGACTAAGGCTCCAGTTTTGGTTTCACCAAATTAGGATTTGTCTTTTGAACTCATGTGTGATGCTAGTGATTATGTCGTGGGGGGCGTTTTGGGGCAAAGAGTTAATAAACATTTTCAACCTACACACTATGCTAGTAAGACAATGTCGGGTGCTCAATTGCATTACACTACCACGGAAAAATAATTGCTAGCCATTGTATATGCTTTTGAGAAATTTAGACCCTATCTTGTGCCTTCAAAGACCATAGTGTATACGAACCATTCCGCTCTCAAATACCTTATGACAAAGCAAGATGTTAAGCCTAGACTATTGAGATGGGTTTTGTTGCTCCAAGAGTTTTCCATAGAAATTCGTGATAAGAAAGGAGCCGAGAATTTAGCGGCGGATCATTTGAGTAGACTTGAGCATCCTTTCCAAGGAGAATTACCTCATAAGAAAATTAATGAATCCTTCCCACTTGAGGAACTCATGTCTATCTCTTCACAAGAGGATGCCACCCCTTGGTTTGCGGATATTGTAAACTATCTTGTGGGGGATGTGCTAATCGAGGGTCTCACTTCCCAACAAAAGAAAAAGTTTAACAAGGAAGCTAAATACTACTTTTGGGATGACCCTTACCTCTTTAGGCAATGTGCAGACCAAATCATAAGACGTTGTGTAGATGAGCCTAAAGCATTTAAGATCTTAGAAACTTGTCATAAGGGACCCACAAGGGGGGCCATTTTGGGCCTAACTACACGGTTAAAAAAGTATTTGATTCGGGTTACTATTGGCCTTCCATTTACAAAGATGCCCAAGAGATGGTGAAATATAGTGATGTTTGTCAAAGACAAGGAAAAATTAATCAAAGAGATGAGATGCCACAAAATTTCATACAAGAATGTGAGATATTTGATGTATGGGGCATAGATTTTATGGGACATTTCCCATCTTCTAAGGGAAATAAGTACATACCCGTAGCGGTGGATTATGTGTCTAAGTGGGTTGAGGCTAAGGCTTTGCCTACTAATGATGCTCGAGTTATAGTAAAGTTCTTGAAGCAATTATTTGCTAGATTTGGTGTACCTCGTGCCATCGTAAGTGATCGTGGGACTCATTTTTGTAATGATCAATTTACAAGAGTCACGAAGAAGTATGGTGTTAACCATAGACTTTCTACCACGTATCACCCTCAAAATAATGGGCAAACCAAGGTCACAAATCATGGTTTAAAGAGGATTTTACAACGTACGATGGGAGAGCATCGATCTTCTTCGTCGGATAAGCTTGATGATGCTTTGTGGGCTTTTAGAACCGCTTTAAGACACCAATTGGTTGTACACCTTATAGACTTGTCTATGGAGAAGAATGCCACCTCCCATTCGAGTTAGAACACAAGGCTTCATGGGCTCTTAAATGGGCTAACTTTGATCTAAAACAAGCCGGTTTACATTGGAAAGACCAACTTAATGAGATGAAAGAGCTTAGAACCGATGCCTATGAAAACTCATTGCTTAATAAGGAAAAGACTAAGCAATTGCATGATGCTAAGATCAAGAACCGTGAGTTCAAAGTTGGAGAGTCGGTTTTACTCTTTAACTCACGGTTGAAACTTTTTACGGGCAAGCTTAAGTCACGATGGTCCGGTCCATTCACTATTACTCAAGTATTTCCATTTGGGACTATTGAGTTGTCTCAACCAAATGGCCCAAATTTCAAAGTGAATGGTCATCGTGTCAAGTATTACTTTGGGGAGGACATTTCTGTTGAAATGGTCCAAGAGATCCTATTTTCCCCATGAATTAATTCATTGTGGGAAGAGTCGAGCTAGAGACTCATTAAATCAAGCTTGAATATCTAGGATTAGATCATTTAGACTAGAGTGTGGTAGGATAGGAATAAAGGGTATATAGTTGAGATTAAGTGTAGGGGGTGCCTATCTTTTGTCTTCTTGGTGTTTGTAGGGTTGCACTCTCTCATTGCATGCATTGGAGCTTATGGAGGAGGCCCTTGCATCGGGTTCACTTTGTTACTTTTGTGATTCAAAATTGACTCTTAATAATGTCTAAAATTGTTGGTCCCTTGTAATTCGTTATTACTTATTATCTTAAGTAATAATTCTTTACTTCGACTCAAGTGTGTTGTTTTAAGAATAGATAAGAACTACGAAAGATTAAAACAACAATACCAATATACTTTTCAACGTATATAATTTTATTAGAATCAAATAAAGAATCTATAACCCACTTTGTTTGCGGAATAACAAAGTGGTTGAATGACAATGGGTTGTGATCTCCTCTACTTAAACGTCTAACCAAAGTTAAAGTCTAAGCTCCAATCTAAACGTTCATATGCATCTTGGCTATATGGTTTAGTTGGTATCGAGGGAGAAAGGTTTTCTAGAGTTTAAAATCTTGTATTGGTTAACCCTATCTGTAGAATCTTGATAACCTATGAATCTATGAAGTGGGTTGAAGATTCCTAGAGAGAGAAACTAGAGAGAGAAAGTGAGAGAGAAACTATGTGTCTTTTTATTCAAATGAAAATGAGGAATGAACAACAACCAACCCCTTTCCATAGTGGAAAGGGGTATTTATATCCAAGGCCCTTATTTGGGCTTGGGCCGACCCATGACAAGCCCATGGGTCGGTTTCTTACTTAACTTAATAAGTAACATTAACTACGAGCTATTACAACATTAATAATATTGTGGAGTGACCGATACTTCTAATATACGTAAAAACGTATTTCTAACAATCTCCCCCTAAGGGAGGTCACTCCACGTTTACAAAGTTCTAAACCTAGCATACTATACTAAGTCTTTGTTCTTCAGCTCGTAGTCTTTTCTTCTTTCTTTTTGTTGTGAATATTTTGATTTGATCTTTTAGGCTTTGGCTTGAGAGCATTGTTCTTTTGACCAATCACGTGCGATCTTTGCCTTCTTGTGAAACTGGCCTCCTCGTGACTCCATGTTCCACACACTTATGTCTTTTTGTTGAATTCTCGAAAGCTTCAGAGTTTGGTACAGCGGAAGACTTCATTTTGCACTTTCTTGAATTTTGCTGAACTTTGATGCAGAAAAAACATAAGCATGTGGGAACGACTTCTACAGGTACACCGCAACACCACCGTCTTCAACTGGTACACAGCAACGCCACCGTCTTCAACAGGTACACAGCAACGCCACCGTCTTTAACAGGTACACAGCAACGACACGAATAAAATGGCTTTGACATTTTATTCTAATTCGATAGCATTTTACCTCCGGTCGGTGAAGACCGTTGGACGATATTAGATATCGTACCCGTGACGGATAGTTTCAATTAAGTAACTTCCTGACAGGATTTCGCGGGTAAACCCGTTCTCTTTATTCGACCGTCCAAAGCTGACTGCGAACATAAAGAGTGAATCATTTGGATTAAAAATCCTTATGATTGAAGCCGTCAATTCATGAAACCTGGAACAAGTGAATTTCAATTAAGATTTTCACCATCGTTGCTTTCCAGTTATCACGAGCTCAATTCATAAAGAATCTTGCACGTCACCTACCAAGTGCTGTTTGATGTTAACACTAGAAGGATTTCCACTCGTCACTGTGATCAATAAAGAGTCACTCTGAGTGTTCTAGCAAGATCATATGATAATGCGTAGAGGCCTGGAACGAGTTTAAGTTCAATTAAGAATTAAACCACTGTTTCTTTCCAGTTTTTCACAAGATTGGTTCTAAAAGAACCGCACGTGTAACCTACCATGAGCTTGTTTGATGTTGGCTCAAGCAGGATTTCCATCTTCATTGTAATACTTGCGTATTACTCGGATGTTCTGGCAATATTACAGGAATACTGCGTAGGACTCATGAAAATCTCTTACTTTTCACAGTGTGTGAGAAAGCAAGGAATAAATGGAAAGTGTCCTAATGAGACTTTTGATGATCTCTTGGCTCTAGACTCGATAGTGCGTTTTGATTTAGTGAGCGATGGCTGGAGAGGAGTGCCACCTTTTCAATACCAGTCTATTCGGAGTGAATAAACCAATAGATAACGTGTTGATCTCCGTGTGATTAAAACAAATACCTTTTGAGAGATATTTGAGTTAGCTGGGAAGGGTTGTGCATTGCATCACTGGGTCCATGACGTCTTTCTTCAATATCGAGAATCATTAACAAAAATGATCTCAATAGCATATGTATTGACCCGGTTTCTGCCTAAAGTTGTAAGGAGGGCTTCTTTCTTTACACCCTTTATCTTTACAATTCTTTTTCATTCTTCAACCCCTTCAATGCTTACTAATACGTCATAACTAGCACCTTGTTGTGATTGTTCCAGTGCTAGCTTAAGTACTTGGTCAGCATTCAGCTACGTTCACAATCTTTCTCCAACTTTCCTAGGACTTCTAATTCTATCTAGGGAATTGTCCTTGGGAAGATTCCATCGGCTCTGATGAATCATTGGACTAAACCTATTCCTACCACCCTTTTGTCACCACATTCGTCGTGAATTAAGCGTGTTTTGGGAAAGTATAGCCACCATGAAAAATCCTTGAAAATCACTTAAGGTACTTGTGATATTGAAATCAAAAGTTTTGTACCTTAGGTGTTTTGTTCATAAAAAACGCTCCCCCTTAACACGTGCTTTACACATATTAAGTTGGATAATCGTTAAGTCTTTTTCATCTTTTAGCCAAGTATCATTTAAGTCTCCTTAATCCCATTTTCTCCCCTTATCCAAAATGTTAACCATTAATATTTGGGATATTGAATGGATTAACCGGTCTTTGGGTAAAAAATGAAATCTATGTTTGGCCATAGAACATATTAATGCTCCCCCTTAAATTAATAAGGGATAGTTGTAGTGCTTTAGTATGATATATTTTGAAAGATTTAGAATCTCGTGAGAAATTCTTGAAAATTTATCATACCTTAACACTACATCAAGCCGTAAAAGCACAATATTCACAAATTTACATATTCACAATTAGAAACCAATATAGAGTAGACCTGAGATGTACAATCCATTAGATGGATCGTTGCAGTAACTTGTGGTGCACTCCATATGGTCTACCACCAACGAATCTTTCTAAGCTCCTCATCAATCTACGTTCATCGTATCTGCAATTACGGTTGCTCTAGAGTCTTGGATTGCTTGTACTGTTGGATTAGTCATCGTATCCAACAACTCTTCATCCGGAACTTTCCTTCATTCGGAACTCTTCATCCGGAAGTCCTTCATTCGGAACTCTTCATCCGGAAGTCCTTCATTCGGAACTCTTCATTCGGAAGTCCTTCATTTGGAACTCTTCATTCGGAAGTTCGTCCGGAACTTCTTCATTCGGAAGTCCTTCATTCGGAACTTCTTCATTCGGAAGTTCATTCGGAACTTCTTCATTCGGAAGTCCTTCATTTGGAACTCTTCATTCGGAAGTCCTTCATTCGGAACTCTTCATTCGGAAGTTCGTCCGGAACTTCTTCATTCGGAAGTCCTTCATTCGGAACTTCTTCATTCGGAAGTTCATTCAGAACTTCTTCATTCGGAAGTCCTTCATTCGGAACTTCTTCATTCGGAAGTCCTTCATTTGGAACTTCTTCATTCGGAAGTTCATTCGGAACTTCTTCATTCGGAAGTTCATTCGGAACTTCTTTCATTCGAAAGTTCATCCGAAACTTCCTTCATTCGGAAGTTCATAAGCCTTGTTCATCTGGAGGTTCTTCATTCGGAAGTTCAAAAGCCTTGTTCTCCGAGATCTAAAGCAAGTGCTAACTCATTGAGCGAGCACAAGTCGTATTCTAAAGCAAGACCACTCATTAACCATTTGGCCAATTAATTTTCCACAAATACTTTTGAAAATCGATTTGATGACGAAGATGAATTAATATTTTCTCCCCCTTAAACGGTGACCCGTGTTCTATTTAAAGAGCTGTAGTCATTGTTTAAAGAGTCAAATATTGATGAAAGCATTTCCAATTAATGTCTTGAAAAAGATTGATTCGTGGTGGCAATAAGATTTCTCTTATTTTGACAAATTAATGCACTGAGACGTACACTAACTCGTGTTAGACCAAGTTATAAAGTAAACTTGATCCCTTTGCATGATTTGGCTTGTAAATCATGCCCGAGAAAATTAATTCCCGTTGTGAGCCAACGTTTTCCAAGGAAATACGTGACTTTAATATGAAAACCGGGTTGCAGTTTGAAATAACTACAAGCCATAATGGGCATGTTTTAAAAATGTACAACTTTTATACGAACTCTATTTATGGCGCCGTGTCAATATTGATTGACATTTCTAAAGCCGTAAATATTACCGTACTAAAAGACATGCCCGTTTTAAAAACGAAAAATATTTTTGGTTTTTCTTGATTTTATATTTTTTATGGTTTTTCTAGGTTTTATATTTTTTATGGTTTTTGTTGGTTTTATATTTTTGTATTTTTCTTTTTGTGGTTTATATATTTACGATAATATACATGATCACGAACAAAGGATACGCCTGAATAGTTTACCACCACTATTCAGCTGATTCTTCTGCCAATTCTTTGAGAGTCGCTGGAGAGAATGATTTCATGCCAAGCTTGTCGATCAAAAACTCGATTCGTCCTCGATCTAAGGCTTTGGTGAACATATCTGCCAGCTGGTACTCAGTAGTGACAAAATACAGCTCGATCACTCCGTTCTCCACCTGCTCTTTAATGAAATGGTAGCGAATGTCTATGTGCTTGGCCCGGGAGTGTTGAACATAGTTGCAGCAAAGGGCAATGGCGCTCTTGTTGTCACAATACATCGGGATTTTGTTGAATCCCAAACCGTAGTCAGTTAATTGTGATCTCATCCAAAGGACTTGAGCACAACAACCGGACATGGCGATGTATTCAGCCTCCGTGCTAGAAATTGCAGCGCTTTTCTGCCTTTTTGAAGACCAACTGATCAATCTGTCTCCAAGGAGTTGCACAGATCCAGAAGTGCTACGCCTCGTGTCTTGACACCCAGCATGATCGGCATCTGCGTATGATATTAATGCAATAGAGGAATCTTTCGGATACCATAGACCACGATGAAGTGTTCCTTTGAGATACCGAAAGATCCTTTTAACAACATGTAAGTGCTTTCCGGTAGGCCGAGCCTGATACCGGGCACACATGCATACAGCAAATTGCAAATCAGGCCTGCTAGCAGTTAGATAGAGAAGGGTGCCGATCATCCCACGGTAAAGTTTTGGATCGATAATAGTCCCATTCCTATCTTCATCTAACTTGGATTTCTCCACCATTGGAGTGTCCACGGGGTCACAATTTTCAAAGTTATATTTCTTTAAAGATTCTAGAGCATATTTGGATTGATTAATAAAGATGCCTCTGGGATTCTGAGAAATTTGTAATCCTAAGAAAAATGAAAATTTTCCCATCATTGACATCTGAAAGCGTGTGGACATTATCTTCTCAAAGCGTTTGGACAATTCTATGTTAGAGGCAGCAAATATTATATCATCAACATAAATTTGTACCAGAATCATGTCGTTGTCCTCCTTGAGAATGAATAGAGTGGGGTCCACCTTGCCTTTGGAGAAGCCTTCCGAAATGAGATATGTTGAAAGGAGATCATACCACGCGCGTGGAGCTTGTTTCAACCCATAGAGAGCCTTCTTAAGATTGTACACATGATTAGGAAACTCCGTGCTAACGAACCCATCCGACTGACTAACATAGACTTCTTCCCTTAGTTCACCGTTCAAAAATGCCGTCTTCACATCCATTTGATAGACGATCATGTTCATATGAGTAGCATACACAAGGAATAGTCTAATAGCCTCTAATCTTGCAACATGAGCAAAAGATTCTTCAAAGTCTATACCTAAGGCTTGTTTATATCCTCTAGCAACCAATCTAGCCTTATTCTTCAATACTGCACCCATCTCATCGAGTTTTACCTTATAAACCCACAACAAAGTAAGGACGTTAACCTTGTCAGGGAGAGGAACTAATTCCCATACTTCAAGTCTTTGGAATTCATTTAGTTCCTCTTGCATGGCTTCAATCCAAGATGATTGAGTCATAGCATGTTGCCAGTTTTTAGGTTCAACTTCGGAGAGAAATGCATCAAAGTAGCAATAGAGTGCACTCTCTTGTAATTGATGGCGTGTTGAGACTGGTCGATCGAGACTACCAATGACATTCCTAATTGGGTGATCTTTTGTCCATTTGGTGCTATGTTTTTCAATCCTAGGTGGTCTGGAGTGAACAATAGAAGGAGCTTCTTCTGAGGTAGACGCGGCTGAAGGGTTTTCAGGTATCGGTACACCAAAGAAGGGAAGCTCTTGTAGGTGAGCATATTCCAAATCGTGATCAATAGAATCCTCTTCCACATCATTAGGCACAAGTAAGGGTGACGATTCAGGTGTAGTTTGAGAATCACTTGGTAAAGGTGCATCCGGTTCAATGTTAATTGAAGATGCATTAGATAAAGCTTCATTAGCTTGAGCAACCACTTCGGGGATTGGAGCGATCACTACAGGTGCTGGAACTTCATCATTCGGGGGATCAAAGAATTCATCAAACAACGGTCGAAACAGTTTATCCCACTCAGGCCTTGTAGGTGGTAAAAATGATGTAGAAGTAGGATTATTGGGAACTAATCCGGAGCTAATAGCACCGGTTCCCATCTCATGAAGCGCGGGTTCAGAGCTGCGTTGCTCAGAAGCCATCGCTGTCAGCTCATCGAAATCTGCGTCCATAGTTTCTACAATCTTACCAAGATGACGGTTGTAAATTCGGTATGCTTTCTTGGAGGGTGAGTAACCAATGAAAATACCTATATCGGCTTTCGGTTGAAGCTTGCCCAAGTTCTCACTATTAATGTTTGGATAACAAAGAGCACCAAACACATGAAAGAATGAAACATCAGGTTTACGATCATGTAGAAGCTCGTAAGGTGTTTTTCCATGGCGTTTCCGAATGATAGAACGGTTTTGGGTGAAACATGCAGTAGATATAGCTTCTGCCCACAAGAACAGTGGAGCGTTCGCATAAATCAGCATAGTCCTAGCAGCTTCCATAAGCGTACGATTCCGTCTTTCAACGACACCGTTTTGTTGTGGAGTACGTGCAGCGAATGTTTAATGTGAGATACCAACTCCTTCATAGTAATCACGAAGAGTCTGGTTGACGAACTCTGTTCCATTATCTGTTCAAATACGGCGGACAGTAGTATTTAAACGTACCTGAATGAATTTCAGAAAAGTGATGATAGCCTTCGGTGCTTCATCCTTTGTACGTAAAAATCTTACCCATGTAAACCTGGAGAAATCATCCACAATAACGAGAATGAATTTCTTATCGCTCACACTTTCAGTTCTCATTGGCCCACAAAGATCCATATGCAAAAGATGAAGTTTTTCTTGATTGGTGTCTTAAGCTTTGGGTTTGTATGATTTCTTGGTACTTTTCCCCCTTAAACACGCGGAACATAAATGGTCCTTGTGAAATTTGAGCTTTGGAAGACCACGAACTAATTCGTTTTTAGCCAGATGATTAATAGCATCAAAGTTGAGATGAGATAATCTGCGATGCCATAACCATGACTTGGTCTTAGATGCTTTAGAGAGAAGACATACTGGAGAGGCGGCCATCATGTCTTGTAAGGACAAAGTATAAAGATTTGCACCACGAGACCCCTTCAACAAGTCTTTTCCTTCCAAGTTGCGGATGAAACAAGTATGTTGTCGAAAAGCAACCTCTAGGTTGGAATCACAAAACTGCCCTACTGAAAATAAATTATGACCAAGACCTTCTACATAGTATACCCTTGAAATCGTAACGTTTCCAATCTGATATTCACCATACCCCATTATTTTTGCAATATGATCATTATCGAATTTAACCGTTCCAAGAAACTTGCTGACGAAATTTCGGAGCATCGAGCGATCTCCGGTCATATGCTTTGAACAACCGGAGTCCAAATACTAGAGGATGATTTGGACCACCTGAAAATATCACCAGACGAGGACAATGTAGAGGTATCGGAATCTGAATGTTCCTTGTTATTAGCAGGTACAAATTTAATAATCTTAGATTTGCTAACTTTAGGTTTCTTAGATTTCCTAGCCTTCTTCTTCCTAGTTGGAGGTGTAGATTCTAGTTGGCTTAAATCCTGAGGTATTTCTTCACTGATAGGCACTATAGTGGGAGCTGACCTAATTAAAGGGCGCTGTTTCCATACTTTACTGCTAGTGTGCCTAACTAAAGGACGCTCAGACCTAACCTCAATGGATGCATTCCTAGTTAAAGGGCACATTTTTCCATCTAATGTAAAGGTCCTACCAGTGGGACGCCATTGCCAGCCAACTTGGGCACGAGTTCTACCAGTTGGCTTCCATTCAAGATTATTCCTAATGGCATTCATTTCATTCACATGATCAATAAGACACAAATCATGACGTTGGGAAAACATACATTCATTACAATTCCAACATTTTAAATCAGAATTCACAAATGGTTTAGGCTTCTGCACAGGCGCAGAGCTTTTAGTCTTAACATGATTCTTTTTATTTAAAACTGAACTAACATTCCTATGGTGAGCTTCTACTTTCTTCTTGTTGGTACTACTAGTGGAAGGCTTGATCTTATCTTTCTTGAGTGGCGATCCTTTAGCCTTAGTAGACTCTTTTACTCCTGTAGAAGGCAAAGTGGGAACATTAGCAACAGATTTTAAAGGTGCCTTACTTGATGGTGCCAATGACGGTTTTGCTCCTGGGGTCTTATTGAATGGAGTTGCAGCAATGGGTTGATTAGTGAGTAGTGCAGAACCTGGTTTACCTATGTATTGCAAATATGCTAAGAAATACTGAACTCGCTTAATGTATTCATGAGCTGAGTAATAGTAGCTACTTGAGGGATCTAAGGCATAAAGATCGTCTAAAATATCCCTAACAAGATCTACATGCTTAATTGCATTCCTCATATAATCCTCGTAGGTAACCGGGTTTTTCTTATGGAGCGGGTTCTTATAGAGCACTACTGACTTGGTTGTTGGAGCACTAGAGGACGGTGCAGATTTGGTAGCTAAGTTATCAACAACTTCTTGTCGGGTGAGAAGAAGTGTCTCCTTTAACTCGGCCAAAACCATGTTTTTGTCAATGAGCTGGATGTTTAAGTCAGAGATTTCCTCACACTTTTGGTTCAGTTGTTCAACATAAGATTGTTGCTGTGCAGCATTAAAAGCTAAGCGTTCTTCTATTGAACCATAAAGAGCGGATAGTCCCTGTCTTGCCCGATCCATCTCCCCTAGAATAGACGAAAGTCTAATTTCTAAGTCCTGGTTTTTAGACTCTGCAGCCTCTAGTTCCAATTTTAGTGTTTCATTTGATGACACATCTCTCTTCAATCTCATAATCTCTTCCTCTAATGCCTTAACTATTGCAATCATCTTGTCACTCGTCTCAACACCGTTTTCACAACCATTTGTTATCAAAAGATTCTCATTTTGAGTTTGTTGTTTTAGTTCTAAAGATATACAATGTTGTTCTAGTTGATTAAAGCGTTTTGAAAGTAAATTGTAAGAATCTTGTAGCTTTAAAAACTCAGCGTTAGATTCGTGACAAGAATGATTATCTACCTCATTTACAGTATCAGCAACATTTACAGAGATATCACACACATCATCACATATATTCACAGCATCACATTTAATCATAGCGGATGTAAGCTCATTCGAATAATTAACATTCACAATAGTAAGCACATCACACGAAATTACTTCGGACAAGAATCGGTCATATTCGGATAAAATCTTTTCCTTTTCAATTAATTGAAGTTCGTAAGCGGTGTCCATTTCATAAAACACTTTTTGAACTTCTCCAATTTCAAACTCAAGATTTTCCTTAAGAGATGCAAAACTTCCTTTTAGACTTTCGACAAAGGGATTGATCTCATTCTTAAACACCTCGTTCATGTGTTCGAAAGCCCATTCTCCGGCGTTTATGCCATTTGAAGTCGTACATTCCAAAATGACCTTGTCAAAATTAGTAAAGTATTGATTAATCTCTTGCAAGTTTAACCATACAGTGCTAACAGGTGGAAGATCCTTTGGAATTTCCTTAGGACCTTCCATTTTGACAAGTGTAGGAAGTGTACTAGGGTTTTCTTCATTTAACATGTAGGTTGGTGCTGTAATGAGATCTTTTTCCATATGGAAGCGAATTCTAAAATCCGTTTTAGCAAGCTCCTGATTCATTTTAAAATAATTACAATCGGGATATTTTGCAAAGTTGTATGACCGATCCTCATCAACTAGATCCTTACTTGTGCGATCATCGAAAATAACAATCGGGTCTAAGACCAATCCTAATTGGGTTGCATTATAAAGTCTTGGACTATGGATAAAAGCTTGTTTTGCATACCGTGGGTTAGGGGGAAGGCCTTTTTGACGTGATAAGTTAAATTCTCTAAACGAAGCATCAAATAAGTGCACTAGTTGAGAAGCAGCGTATTGTCTTAAAAGCAAATAATCTAGACTTCTAATCTTATTAGCAGCATTAATCTCCATTTCATTCTTTTTAGAATCGAGTAACTCAAAATCCGTTTGAAGTTTTTGAAAATTAGTGACCACTAACTCTTTTTCTCTAAGTTCTTTAGAAAGATCTGCTCTTAAGGTTTCAATTTCTTGCAAATGACCCATTTGTTTGTTTCGAAAATGATCATATTCGGGGTTTGTTAGAACACTAGACGAAGGAACTAATTCCAAAGTTTGAACTTTCTCATTGCATAAGGCAAGCTCATCAGACAAATTCTTATTCTTAGCTATGGTTTCTAATAGTGCAACATTCATTTGGCTAAGTAATGTAGTAGGAACCATGACCAAATCTTGTTGAGCAGGAGTATGCGTATTCGAAATGGCTCCCGGTTGTGATTCACTCAAAGTCTGAGGACTCACATTGATATTACTATCATTGATTGTCTCCTCATTTGAAAGACTCACCACCGAAGACTCATTCGAATCAGCACTCTCTTGCACAACTTGATGTGGTTGGATACAAGTATCAGTGGTATTATTAGTGGTATTAATAAGTACCCAGATCTCTTTTCTGGCCCTAAGCCGGAGATAGTTTCCATAAGAGCTGCCTGTGCAGATTGAAGTTCATCACAGTCTGAATCATACGCATCAAGATCATCTGCTTGGTATGCTGCATTCTGTGTGGTGACAACGTCTTGTTCAGCAATCCCTGGATCAGCAAGAAATGCAAGCTCCTCTTCATCAAGTTCCCTTCCTTGTGCCTGAGCGTTTACCAGATAAATCTTCTCTGCAAACCATTGACCATCCCTTCTCCTCTTGGGTTTTTTGCAATCCCTGGACATGTGACCTTCTTCCTTACAGTTATAGCATGTAATCATTCTCAACTTGCCTGTGGAATTAGCCCGTAGAGGAGTGTTGACCATTGGAGCAGGATTGACCGTGCGAGCATTGGTAGTTGATGTAGTAGGTCTCCCCTGATAAGGTTGAATAGGTTGAACCATTACTCTGCCATTCTCAATAGTAGCTTGTTGGCGAGAATTGGATGAGTTCCTCAGCTGATTGTTAGTAGGAGCTGATCCTCTAAATCCTTGTTTGCTTAAATTCCTTGTGAGGTAAGCAGACATAGTGGCTAACACTTCAACTGGGTCAGTTCCTTGTTTGAATTCAGGAATGGGGACTTCATCATCATCACAATACAGTGCTTGGTCTTGTTGAGCTGCGTAAGCACTAGAAGGAACACTCATGTGGTCAGAGTAGCTTGATGGATATGCTGCATTCTCTTGATAAGAAGAATATGAAGACTGAGCATAAGGCGCAATGCTTGCTGGGTGAGGTTGTGAAGCATAGTGTGATGAAGGTGCATTAAACCGATACTGTTGCTGATGTGAGGTGGGTGGTTGCGGTAGAATAGAATATTGGGGGAAGCTTGGTGTCATGTAAGGTGATGGATGATAGGCTTGGTGTCCCAAGATATAAGGAGTGTTGTTGTGTGACAAGCTTGGTTGATTCGCCATCAAAGCTAAAGAATCAGGGTACATACCTCGAGGCGAACGGTGCATGATCACATGTTTCTCATGCTGCTGAAGAAAAGCATAGAGTTGATCCAAATTGCACTTATGCAAATCCCTGGTTAACTTAACATCGGTAATATACTCACCCCATTCAGCTTGAGGTAAAGTATTCAAAAACTTGGTGTTAACCTGGAATGGAGCAATCACGAGATTGTATACATTCAGATCATTCATGAGAGTAGTGAATCTGAAGTAATAGTCGTGAAGCGTTTCCCCTGGGTTGTACGTGAATCTATCAAACATATCATACAATTGACATTCCCTTTCCTGTTTGGTAAGAGACGTACCTTGTAGCAACACCTTTAGACGTTCCCATAAATCCTTTGCCACCGTATACTGACTTACCATTCGATAGATGTCATGTGGAAGAGCTTGGAGAATGGTTTGAAGAGCCTTTTCGTCTGCATCGGCAACAAGTTGTTGAGCTGGTGTAAGTTCTTCAAACTCCCGTGGTCGAGTCACATTGTTAACCACGATGGTACCATAGTCAAGTGGACCATTTAAAATTGACTTAACCATAAGCCTCCCATATACCGGTTTTCCCTTAAGGTAAGACATCATCCGGCCTTGCCATGCTTCAAAAACTTCTTTGATGAGCATTGAAGGGCGATTATCCGTTCCCGTAATGACGGAAATATCCGTAAGGGATGTCATCTGAGGCATTACTGAATTCGGATTCATTTTGTTCACTTCAAAGAGACAAAGATTATCGGTTGATCGAGCAGTGAAGTAAAGCTTGTGAATTGTGTTGAGTTTTTGTTGTAAGAACCAAGATTAAATCCTCTAAAAAATCGTCGAAAAAACAAGTAAAATATCCCTTGATTCGGAACTTTTGTTGATTCGGAAGTGTTGATTCAGAAGATTTTGGCTCGGAACTCCTTGATCCGGAACTTTTGGTTCGGAAGTTTCCTTGATTCGGAACTTTGTCTTGATCCGGAACTTTCCTTGATCCGGAACTTTCCTTGATCCGGAACTTTTGGTTCGGAACTTTTGATCCAGAACTTTCCTTGATCCGGAACTTTCCTTGATCTGGAACTTTTGGTTCGGAACTTTTTGATCCGGAACTTTCCTTGATCCGGAACTTTTGGTTCGGAACTTTTGATCCGGAACTTTGGTTGATCCGGAACTTTTGGTTCGGAACTTTTACTGGGAATCAGAAACCTTGTTCGAGTGAACAGTCGACTATGAATATGAAGATTAAACCCAGATTTTTACCAAATAACCCAAAAAGTTTTGTGATTTCTACAATAATAAATAAAAACTAATACTTATCTACTAATCCCAATCACAAAAACACCAAAAACTCCAAGAATCAAGATGGATCTTCTTAAAGAACACTAATACAATCAAAAACTAAAAAACAACACAAATCATTACCTTAAATTACCCCAAGGCTCTTGATACCAAATGTAGAATCTTGATAACCTATGAATCTATGAAGTGGGTTGAAGATTCCTAGAGAGAGAAACTAGAGAGAGAAAGTGAGAGAGAAACTATGTGTCTTTTTATTCAAATGAAAATGAGGAATGAACAACAACCAACCCCTTTCCATGGTGGAAAGGGGTATTTATATCCAAGGCCCTTATTTGGGCCGACCCATGACAAGCCCATGGGTCGGTTTCTTACTTAACTTAATAAGGAACATTAACTACGAGCTATTACAACATTAATAATATTGTGGAGTGACCGATACTTCTAATATACGTAAAAACGTATTTCTAACACTATCTCTCCCAATGTACACTCCTTATATAGGCAGTGTAAACTAGGGTTTGCATTTTGCATGTTTCAATGCATGGGTTTATCCAGTGGGTGGTTGATGCCCATGCTGGATAAACAATACAAAGTACATATTAAACTATTCTAGAAAAGATAAAGGTTGTACTTATATCTAAGTATACCAGCAACCTACTTTGACTTTAAGTTATCTTTTCCCGCCTAATGCAAACCATCAGAATACTGAAGATCTTCAGTATCCTAGAGGAGATCGACATCATTCAGTTTGGTATTGTCAAACCAAACTGAACTAAAAGCCCTTCTTCAGTCCTTGTTCTTCAGCAACTAGACCGCCTAGTGTTTGAAGCGAAGACTCCTTTGTCTTCTAAGTTCACTGGAAGGGGAGTGCTGAACTCTCTTCAGCTATACAGTCTTCAGTAGGAACCTTGTTCCTCTGGTCATCATTCAACAGACTGGCCTTACTGCTAAGCATGAAACACTTAGGGGGATTTTATATTCAAATCCTAGAGTTTCTTTAGGGTCAGTAAATACTGACCCAACAATCTCCCCCTATTAGGATATACAAATAGCCTAAGTCTAATGTCAGTGGTAAGTGAGCATAACAACTTCTTCTTACTTGTACTGAACAATTAATAACTTATAAACATTTGATAATCATTAATTCATTAAACATTACAAATTACAACAAAAATATTACAAATGATTATTCAGTTTTTCTTTGGCCTAAGTTCTTCAATGACAGGGGTCTGTACTGATGGATCAGAGTTTCTGATGTCCAGTATTGATAGTAAGCACATGCTGAAGGTTTTTGCAGCTTTAGTTAGTCCTGGACCACCATGGTGAGCAAAGAAGATTTTCTGAATGTTTCCAAGGAATTCATTGTTTAGATCATCAAGATCAATAATACCCATAAAATCTTGTCGTTCACGATGGTTGAACATAATCATTCCCAATTCTGGTTCTTCTAACACTTGTCTAGGGAGATGATTTTCAAGCTGAACAAGATCTTTGTATTTCTTGGTGGTGACAAAGATGTCACCCACACCAGGTTGAACCAGAATGCCTCTCTTGTTCAGTTCCAGAATTGGATCTTGATCCTCCAGTGAGATTTGGTTGTTGATGTTCAGATGCTGACCAAGCCTTTCATGATTTCTCAAAAAGTGTTCAATTCTTGTGTGAACCTCTTCCCATCTCTTAGATTTATTCTTTTCAATGTTTCTGCTCATCTCTAGCCATTCAATATAGGAGAGATCCTTCCCTTGGAAGTCATCTATGATCTCATCAGACCCATCAGCCCTATAGAACTTCAGATTGATATCTCCCTTGTAAGTCATCATGTCAACGTTTGTGATTTCTAAGAGACATCTTCTGTTCAACCTTGCTATACAAAACTTTTCGTATAACATCTTTTTCTTGAAGAGGCCTTCAACCTCAGATTTTCTAATTCTTTCATATAAGCTCATCTTTAGATCTCTGTGCTTTTCTTCATTTTGAAGCTTGTGAATTTTATCAAGTTCTTCTTGAGTGGCCAGCCCTGACTTGATAATTCTTTCATCTAGTGTGAAGTCACCTTTGCTTTTGGGTTTGATGGGAGGTGATCTACTTTCAGATGACTCATTGCTGGTGGTAAGACCATCAACATGAGTGTCTTTAGCTGAAGACTCCCCCTTATTCTTAGTTGGACTTTCTTTACTAAAGGGTGACACATACACAAAAGGTTGTTTTTGGGCCTTCTTCTGTGCATGTTTCTTAAAGAGCTGCTAAATAGTGACTTTCTCCCCCTCAGCAGAAGAGTGCCATGCAACTTTTGATGAACCCCCAGCAGGTAAACATGCACATAGGGAGTCTAAGGTGGATGATACCTTGGTCAACATTGCTGGAACATTTGCAAGAGCATTCAGTTTCTGCTGAACTTCATCTAATAAGTTCAGTTTTTGTTGTTCCAGCAGTCCCACCCTATCCTTGATCTTTGATACTGAATCACATAGCTCATTAAGCTGATTAGGAATCAGCTTGAATTCAAAAGGGAGCTTAAAAGATGTATTATTAATGGAGTCCATGAGGGAGGTGATCTCTTGCTTGACAGAAGTGGTAGTGGCCACATCCTTCACTAATGGTTTCAGTGCAGTGAGAATTGCATCTTTGATCTGTTCAGCAGTGGGAGGAACTGGCCTTTCTTTAAGAGTAACTAGTTCAGCATCAGCAATATCCTTTTCCTCCTTGAGATTGGTCACCTGTGATTGTAGAACCAACACCTGATTTGTCAGTTCATTTACCTTAATGGTTCTGGGGGATGGAGGCTTGGAAGTTTGATCAGCAATTTCATCTTAAGATTCACTATCATCCAGGTTTACTAGAGCTCTTTCACTCAGCCCCAACTCCTTCTCCAAGTCATCAGCAGACATACTGAATATAAATGTAGGCAAGTGTCCCCCCTTGGCGCCAGTGGAGAGAGGCACTTCCTTAATTGTCTGCTGATCGCCACCTTCAGTGTGCTGGTCAGTTTCAAGTCCTTCACCACCAGGGTTGGTTTTCCCTGATGGATCTTGAGAAAGAGTCCCTGATGAGTTAAGATCAATGATAATGTTTTTGGTTTCTTTAGTAGGACCTTGTTGTGAGGGAACTACATCATGAGAAACAGAAGGGCCAGGGTCAGCGTCAGCTGTTGTGTTTGCTGACGCCTCATGCCCTGATGCAGACTCAGAGTGACAAATGATAGAGATTGGTAATGAAATTTGAGATGTATTCATATTTAAATTGCTTACCAATGCTGACTCTACTCTATTGAGCTGAGGGTGTGCTCTATCTTCACCCTTCTCTCATAAATAAGTTGAGAGACGGGTTGCCTTGAGGGCCTCTTGATGCATGCCACCTTCAGCAGAGACTGATGGTGGCGGCTGGCTTGGGTTCTGGTCCTTGGTCGAGGACTTTTGTTTCTTCGAAGCTTGGCCTTTGGGATCATCAGAACACTTCTTTGATGAAGATTCTGTGGGGTGCCTCCTTTTCTTAGACTCACGTCTACACTTAATAGTATTCATAGATGTTCTCTTTTGATGTGGTCCAGAAGAAGCTCCAGACTTTGTGCCTGTCAGATCCCCTTCTCCAGTTAGAGGAGTGTCTTGTGGAGCTTTGAACACTACTGGAGCATTTACTGAGCAAATGCCCAGCATAGACTGTGTGAAAGGAGGTTTAGTTGTGTTGACTGGAATGTTCCAACGATTGGTATCAAAGATTTTAAAAACTAGTTTAACTCCTTGGTTCTTTGAATACTCTTCACCAAATTGGTCAGCAAAAATGAGGGATAAAAATCTGGTGTAGACCACATTCTTTTCCCTAGTTTTCTTCTCCATTTTTCCATGGAGATCTTTAAAGATTATTTTTCCAAAATCAGCTTTTATGCCCTTTGCCAGACAATACAAAATCAGGCATCCTTTTGGTTGATTTGATCAAGCCCACCAGTTTTCCCACCCAGACACTCAATTAAGATGGACATCAAAAGTTTCCACTTAGGTGGTAAACAGCTTCTCTTCAACCCCCCTTTATCACCAATCTCTTCAGTGTACCCAATTTCTTTAAAAAATGATTTGACAACAGAGAAATCATTGGGTACAACCTCATATTCACTAGAGTCCTCCAAATAGTTTAACCCTAAAACCCTTCTAAACAAATTTAAACTTATTTTCCCATGAATACCTAAAGTTGTAGAAACAAACTCAATAGATTTCTTGTTCTTTGACCCTTGTGCTGTGAACCCCCAAAATTATTTTAACACATTTTCAAACATAACCCCTGGATCCTTGAACAAGGCATCACGAATCACACATTTGGATAAAAAGTTTAGTATTTGCTTTCCAGGTTCAGATGTTAGGGTTTTTGGTTTGATCAAGGTGAGGTTGTTGGGTTTAAAGTATATGTCCTCAATGGGATAGTTAACATGGATGGAGGATTGAGGGTGATCTCAATCTCTTGTGGTTGTGAAGAAGATTCAGCAGCCATTGATGTTTGTTATGTGTGTTTTCTTTTGAAAGAGAGAGAGTTGTGTGTGTTTTTTTTGTTTGGAAACTTTTGCAAATGATATGAATCATCAATCTTCAAAAGATATATGTAAACACTTTTTTAAACTGAGTTGTCAAATTTTATAAAACATTTGAAAAGAGAATGAAACTTTTAGGGTTTCTTTTGAACAAATGACACAAACTCTCTCATAATGTTCTGAAAAAGGTGATGATTTTATGTTGCTTTGAACAATGAAATGCCTCATTGTGTCAGAAAGTTGTTGACTGTGATATGGACGTTTGATATTTCCTAGATAAACAATTGATACCTTTTGAAAGAATGTTTTGTATTTATTCTCAAGGAATTTAATGCCATTAACTCCATTGAGTCACATAATTGATTTGTTTTAAATGATGTTGCTAAGATATGCTGAACCTGATGGCAATACTTGTGAGCTTCAGTGCGTTCAGATGAGGCGACAGAACCCCATATACATGTTCACATAAGTGAACAAGACATATGACATTACACGCTCCTCTACTCAGGCCTATCTACTCAGTTGTATTAAAATTTTGTTCAGCATTGCTGAAGAAATCTTTTGATGACTAGTGATTATTTGTTCAGCTTCAGTGAATCAGATAAGGCGACAAAACATCATATAAACAATCACATAAAGTGAAATAGACATATGACATTGCACACTCCTTTACTCAGACAACGCTACTTAACATTGATCAAAATCTTTTATGAAATGCTGAACCTTCAAGCTTCTTCAGTGAATGCTGAAGGTTTAGGTTTTGTATCATCAATGTTCAGCATACCAAGCTCCATTATCAATCTTTTGAAAGTTGGTTCATCCAATGGTTTGGTGAAGATATCAGCCAATTGGTATTGAGTGGGGATGAAATGTAATTCAATGTCCCCTTTCACAATGTGATCTCTGATAAAGTGATATCTGATATCAATGTGTTTTGTTCTTGAGTGGAGGACTGGATTGTTGGATATTGAAATAGCACTAGTGTTATCACAAAATATTGGTACCTTTTCATATTCTATGTCATAATCAGCCAGTTGGCTTTTCATCCAAAGAACATTGGCACAACATCCAGTAGCTGCCACATATTCAGCTTCTGCTGAAGATATGGCAACTGTTTGTTGCTTTTTAGCACTCCAACACACAAGTTTTCCACCTAGCAATTGGCAGGCACCAGAAGTGCTTTTTCTGTCCAAATTGCATCCAACATAGTCAGAATCTAAATACCCCTTTAGGTCAAAATCTGAGGATTTGGGGTACCAAATACCTAGACTTGGTGTAACTTTTAGGTATCTAAAGATTCTCTTTACAGCAGTAAGGTGTGATTCCTTTGGATCTAGTTGGTATCTTGCACAAAGGCATGTAGAGAATTGAATGTCAGGCCTGCTAGCAGTTAAGTACATGAGTGACCCAATCATACCTTTATACTGAGTCTCATTGACTGATTTTCCATTGGGATTAGGTCCTAAGTTGTTAGGAGGTACCATTGGAGTCTTCACTGAAGCACAATTGATATCATACTTCTTCAGCAGATCCTTGACATATTTTTCTTGATTGATGGAGATGCCTTGGTCAGATTGTTTAATCTGAAGACCAAGGAAGTATGTGAGTTCTCCCATCATACTCATCTCAAACTTGCTGGTCATAAGCTTGGCAAATTGTTTGCAAAGTTTCAAGCTTGTAGAACCAAAGATTATGTCATCCACATTAATTTGTACCAGAATGGTGTCAGTTTTAGATTTATAGATAAACAAGGTGTTATCTATTTTTCCTCTAACAAATTTATGTTCAATGAGAAATGTTGAGAGAGTTTCATACCATGCTCTTGGAGCTTGTTTCAGTCCATACAAAGCTTTGTAAAGCTTGTAGACATGATTTGGGTTTTTACTACTCTCAAAGCTAAGAGGGTGAGTAACATAAACTTCTTCTTTTAGGTCACCATTTAGGAATGCAGTTTTGACATCCATTTGGTAGATGATGAAGTTCATGTACGTGGCATAAGCAAGGAAGATTCGTATGGCTTCCATACGTGCAACTGGAGCAAAGGTTTGATCAAAATCAACACCAGGCTCTTGATTGAATCCTTGGGCCACCAGTCTAGCTTTATTTTTGGTCACTGCATTGGTTTCATCTCTTTTGAGCTTGTAAACCCATTTGGTGCCAGTGGTTGATTTACCATATGGAAGAGGAACCAATTTCTAGACTTTGTTTCTTTCAAATTGATTGAGTTCCTCTTGCATGGCATCCACCCATCCAGGGTGTGTGAGTGCTTCAGAAACCTTTGTAGGTTCAATTTCTGAGAGAAAGTTTGCATAGAGGCATTCTCTAGATGAAGCAGCACTCAGTTTCTTTGCCATAGATCTAGTGACTCTACCTTCACCAGGATTACCTATTATGTTCACCAGCTGTATGTGACTATTTTGAGTCCAATATTTTTGTAGAGCTGGAGAATAGGTACTAGTATCATGATTAGAGCCAGAGCTTAGAAGTCCATGACATGGACTTGGACTTGGATTATCTCTAGTTTCTACTGAAGGATATTCAGTTGACAAAGGTTCAATCAATGGAGGGATTCCTTCTTGGTCAGAAGCAACATGTCTAAGACCTAATTCCCTATAGATGGTAGGAGAGCTTTGAGCAAGGGTCTTAGATTTTTCATCAGCAGTTGCATATGATTGATCATTTTGATCATGTGTGTCAGCATGCTGATTGTCTTAAGACTGACCATTTTGGTCATTTGTGTTGCCTTGCTGATCATTTTGATCATTTTGAGATTGATCATTATTTGATTGACAACCATCAGTATGTGATACTAAAGGATTTCCTTTTGTAGGACTTGTCGTATCTTCAAATGGATCAATATAAGAGACTGAGTTGCTTGTTTGATATTTTTGAGAAGGCTCATAATGTTGAAATTCATCAGACGGATAATTGTGAGATTCATGAATATGAAGTTCATCATCTGACGGATTTGTAAAAGTGAGAGCTTTAGAACTTTCATTGAATGTGATGTGATAGGTTTCTTCAATACATTGTCTTCTTGTGTTAAAGACTCTGTATGCTTTAGATACTAGAGAGTATCCAAAGAAGTAACCATCATCAGACTTTTCATCAAACTTTCCAAGGTGATCCTTGTGATTGTGAATGAATACTGGACACCCAAACACATGTAAGAATGAGATGTTTGGAATTCTCCCCCTGAAGACTTCATAGGGAGTCTTCATGTGTCTCTTCATAATGATGGATCTATTTTGAGTGTAGCAAGCAGTGGCTACAGCATCAGTCCAAAAATGCTTAGAGAGAGCAGATCTAGCAAGCATTGTCCTTGCTGCTTCAATCAAAGTTCTGTTCCTTCTTTCAGCCACACCATTTTGTTCAGGTGTGTAAGGAGATGAGAAATTTGAGGAAATTCCTTTGTCATCACAGAATTTGATCAGTGTGTGATTTCTGAATTCAATGCCATTGTCAGTTCTGAGTTGTTTGACATGAGTGTCATTTTGATTTTCAACTCTTTTGATGAATGACATAATGGCATCTGGTGCATGGCTTTTCTTTGACAGAAAATCTACCTAGGTGTACCTAGAGTACTCATCAACAATGACAAGTGTATATTTTTCATGACAAATGGCCCTAACTGATACTGGGCCAAATAAGTCTATGTGAAGCAAATGAAGACTTTCTTTGATTGAGAAAGTTTGCTTTGATTTGAAACTGGCCCTATGGTGCTTCCCTTTTTCACATGCTGAGCATGGTTTGTCCTTGGAATAGACAAGTGAAGGAAGACCAATAACAAGCTTTTGTTTTGCCAGCAGAGTTATTGTTTTGAAATTGAGATGTGAGAGCCTCTTATGCCAAAGCCAATTGGTAATATTGGAGGCTTTAGCAAAGAATCATGTATCCTGAGTAGAGTTCATGTTCATGACATAAACATATTTGACTCTTGGAGCAATCATCACAATTTCATGATTGGAGTTAAAGATTGTACCTTTTTTGTCATCAAACAACACAAGATACTTTGCATCACAAAGTTGACTTATGTTGATGAGGTTGTGCTTCAATCCATTGACATATGCTACCCTTGAGAAAACTATACCATTGCATTTTACTGGACCAAATCCTTCAGTAGTAGCTGATGAGTTATCACCAATAACAACTTTAGGACCTTGTTCCTCCTTATACTTGTGCAGATAACTTTTGGTGCCAGTCATATGCCTTGAGCAACCACTATCTAGGTACCAAATAGGCTTCCTGAGATCACACTACACAAGTTAAGGAAATGGTCAGTTTTGTTTTGAAACCCACCTTTGTTGGGTGGGGGTTTTAGATCTAGAAGGTGTTCTAGATCTGAAGGGTCCTCTTGTAGAGGGTATGTGTGATTGCTCAGAAGAAGAAGAGGTCTGAACAACTTTTGCTTTCTTAGCCTGGAGGGCTTCACCTCTTCTGAACCACTCTATATGGTTGTGATCAGATGTAGTGTGGACGTCGCTTACACAAGTCTCACAACATTTGGTAATAGAGTTTGGGTTTCTTGGCTTAATACCTTTTCTGAGTGAGATGATTCGATTATGGACATGAGTTTCATGGTCATAACTTCCACAAATATTACAAACAGGGTAATAGTGGCAGTCATCTGGGTGATGATTACCCATACCATAATGAATGCATAGTGGAAAAGGCATATTTCGCCTGGATTGAGATGCTTCAGTATTTTGAACATCAACACTTATTTTGGCCAGCATATACTGAGTATGTTTAATAAGTGTGAAAACACTTATCCTTGTACCACTTAATTATAATAAAAACAAGACCAAAACGTGTATTTTTCGTAAAAGTTGGAATTATGCGTGGTTTGTGTTTTTATTGTATTTTAGGACCAAAAGAGGAAAAAGGAAGAAAAAACGGGCTTTCACGGGATTTTATCGAAGAAAAAGACAAAAGACGAAGTCAAAAGAAAAAGTGCAAGAAGAACGGAAGTCAAAGGCCTATTCTGAAGATTTATCGAAGAAAAAGTCTAAAGACGGAAGTTTAACAAAGTCGAAGAATCAAGTCTACTAAAAGTAGAAAATTAGAAGACGAGTTCATTTTATCATTCGACTAATCCCGAGACAAAGTCGAGAAAGACGAGTTAACTAAAAAGACGAGAAGACAAGAGAAAAGAAAGAAAGATGCAAAACCACCTTCCTACTCCACTCCTCCTATAAATAGAGACCCTTAACCTCATTTTTGAGGTGTTAGCTAAAAAATTTATTTTTAAGCTCTCCACTTTATTTTCAAGAACTTCTCATATTGTCTTTCTTTCAAGTTATCATGTAAGTCTTTAATCTTGTTTTGAATATTTAATCTTTAATTTTAATTTCAAGCTTTTCATAATCATCTCATTCTTCCTTTCTTGTTTATTTTAATCTTGAGTTTTATTTGATTTAATCTCGAAAAGTTTTCATCTTTATGCTTATTTGATTTAAGTGTTCAACTTGTTGTTCTTATCAATTTCGTACGAGTGATGATCTAAACTTTTTGGTGCTTTTACCTTATTTCGTGTTTAGCTTATTTTCTTTTAAGTGTTTTAAAAGTTTAATCTTTTTAAGGTTGATTTTATAAATTTTGCTTATTTGGTGTTTTGAAAGTTTTTAAATACGTAGCTTATTAGTTCTTCTTATTATTGATTTGGTTAAGTTTTTGGTAAGTGCTTATTAAAAAGGAGCTTATTCGGTTTTGCTTATTTGCATTTTACATTCTATCGAAAAAGGGTTTAGCTTTTCCGATCGTTTTTCCGACTGTCATTCCGACAATCTTCATCGAAAAGGGTTTAGCTTTTCCGATAGTTATTCCGATAGTTTTCATCAGAATAGGGTTTAGTTATTCCGATCGTTATTCCAATCATCATTCCGATAGGATTGGTGATCCATCATTCCGACGGTGTTTTCGACAGACTTTCCGACGGATTTTCCGATACGTATTCCGATAGTTGTTACCATCTGTTATTTCGATACAGTTTTAGATATTCCGACAGGATTCTTGATAACATTCCGACAGGTTTTTCCGATCATTATTCCGATGGTATTCCGACAGGGGGTATTCCGATAGGTTTGAGTTTTTATTTGTAGAATTGATTTTTGTTCCAAATTAATTTTCAAATTTTCTTTTCCCGCCAATCAAGGTTAGATTTCTCTCTTTTATTTTTATGTTTAACAACTTTGTCGTTTATATTATCAGTAGAAATAGCTGATCTAAAGCTCCCCCTTTTAGTTACCAAAAACAACAATTCCACCTTAAACCGTGATCAGTTTGATTAGATACCGAGAACGAACGAGTACACATATGCAAAAAACCATTTATTAAAATAGCGCCGCTGCCGGCTCTTTTCGTTAAGATTAACGGTTTTTAGTAAGAAAAATTGGATTTTGGGATCCGTTCTTTTGGGAACGTTATTTTCAAGCATAAATATTTGCAAAAAATCTTAAAAAATATAAAAAATTCAAAAAAATAGATAAAAAATAAAAAATATTGTATTTAATTTTTAGTGTATGCGTACTCGATCTTCGTCTTATCCTGAGCCCGAGACTCGTAGAGACTTAGATATGGCCGGCGTGCATAATAATAACAACCTACCTCACCCCAATATGAATAATAACAACCATGACTGTCACACCCCACCATGGCGGAATATAGGGCGCGACGTATGGATATCATCACAACATGGCGTGTCTATAGAGATAACTATATGATATAAGAAATGTCATAAAAATGGTGACACGAAGGTCATGACAATATCTCAACAAATGCAAGGGGTCTAGGTAAGTAAGTAACAGTCCTACTTCTTACCCAAGACAACAAATAACATACCAAAACAATCATATGTGTGCCACAGTATCACTTATTAAAATGAACAATCAAATAAAACTAAGAAGGAAACGGGGATTCTCCTTCAATATGCATTCCTAAGCTTCTCCTATCCTAGCCACTTATGTTCTCATGCTTAACCATAGTATCACCTGAAAGAGACACTAAAACACGTCAACATAAAGTTGGTGAGAGTCATAGGTTTAGACTCCAACGCTAAAACAGTTATAAACTGTGAATATCAAACATCAACACAATAACATATGGACCATGTGCTACAATAATGTATTAACAACTAGCATTCAAGTTCAATTAATCAATACAATTCCAAGGCATCACGCCTTACCAACAACCACAATTACCAAGGCATCACGCCTTACCAACAACCATAATTACCAAGGTATCACGCCTTACCAACAACCATAATTACCAAGGCATCACGCCTTAACAACAACCATAATTACCAAGGCATCACGCCTTACCAACAACCATAATTACCAAGGCATCACGCCTTACCAACAACCATAATTACCAAGGCATCACGCCTTACCAAACACTATGGTACCATAGGCGCCCATACACCTATGTACCATTCCGATCCAAACCATACACAAACAAGAACCACATAGCAGTTAAACACATACTGTACACACAAGTCTAATCTCAAACCTTAAAAACATACACAGCTTCAATTTATAAATAACTCCACACAGTGTCTCTTCCATCCCATCTGGAAGTCAAAAACAATAATAAACATGGGACTATGAATACTCACCTTATTGCTTCTTCACAAGTCCTCGCACTAGCAACAAGCTAACAAACCAAAAACACGCAATCAATACATGAACCAATCACTAAGATGGCTCATCAACCTATGATGGACATCTAGCCTATTTCCATATATTTACCTCATTTATAAGCTCTAATCACCCCATTACCCTTCCTTAACAAGTCCTTAACTTGGTTAAGTTTAATAACTAACCCGTTCATATTTTACCCAAAACAGTCCCAGTTTTTAGGTCTCAAAACTTTAAGTCAAACGTCCACTTAAACATACCCATAGTTTCTGTAAAAGGAATATTCATACCCTTACATATGTTGGCTAACACCTCCCACTTGACCTAACCTTAAAGCTACTTTTAAGGCCCCGATATACATATATCTACTTTTGTCATTTCAGATTTCCTGATCTTAAACGTACTAAAAGTTTGTTACCATTAAGGGGTCTTACCCTAAACCACAAACTTAGCCCAAGTGCAGATACTTACTACAATATATAAACAATCTCTCACATTCGTGAGAAGATCCCAATGCAACCCTAAGTACCCAAAACAACCCAAAACTTAAAAAGAAAACAGGCTGAATTCAAAACTGTTTTGACCTCCGACTGTTGTAACCTGTTTTTGACTCACTTCCTTACCTCAAATTTAGTTCTCGCTTCTTTCATTGGAAAGCCACTTCAAATATCTTTTCAGAGGTACTTGGATCGTAAAATAAGAGTTTATAGAACTCCCGGTATGATAAAAACAATTGACTCAAAATCTGCCCAGTTTTTAAAAACGGGTTTAAACAAATTGAACTAATTAATTACCCATAACCCCATCTAATACAAGCCCTAGATTATATGATCATCATATTATGATTATAACATCATTAATTTACTGATTTTATATAAACCCTAACCCTAATCCATCATAAGAATGATTAAGAAATCATTAAAACAATTAAATTAAAAACGGATTAAAGACTTTACCTTCGATTTATGAAAACCCCAAAAAAATATGAAGAACCCTAACTTTTGTGAAACCCACAAATTTAATTTGTCTCCAGGAGATAGATAATGAATTTTGGTTGTGTACAAAACAATATATAGGGTATGGGTGAATCCTAGTCCAACCCAAAGCCCACTTTCCTTTTTTCCTCCTTCCTCTTTTCTTTTTGATCGTCCAACCGACCTACACCCCCTCATATTTCGTTTTTTTTCTTTTTTATTATTAATATAAGTATTAATAATGTTACCTTAATTTACCTTAATTTATTTCAGCTCCTAAAGCCTCCTAAACCTCAAAACCATAAAACTAGTCAAATTTACGCGTTTTACCGAAAAAGACGTAAAATATACACTTTTAAAAAAAATCTCAAATTTTGAAATAAACTTTATAACTAAGTCCTAAATGACTTAAAACCATCCCGAAAAATATTCATATGACTAATTACCTTATCCGAGACCTCTAAATGCTAAACCGTAAATCCTAAAAAAAATACACTATTACTATAATACTTATACGTATACGTAACCACCAAAATATCACCATTTCATTTCATAGTCACTAATTGTGATCTCATGAACATGAATTGACCGTTCCTCGATTTACTTATGAGTACTCTATACTCATAAACGATAATCACACCAACCTCGTTCGCACAAAATAAACACGTAAGCACAAAAATCAAGTAGTCACACATAAAATAACCTAAAAGTAAGACCAAGTGACGAACCTCAAAACCAACTAAGAATGGACGTGGAGGACCGATTGCGCCGATGAAAATCACTGCTCCCGAATTTTCGTCGAAGCATCACATGATCCAACAAGTTCAAAATGCTTGTCCATTTCGCGGATTACCGGATGATGATGCCAACAAACACCTCGATAAATTCATAACCGTCACTCAAAGCATGAAATTGCCCGGTGTTTCCATGGATTTTCTCCGCCTTCATCTCTTTCCACACACTTTATCCCCCCATGCCGAAAAATGGTTTGATCGTCTTCCTAAAAACTTAATTCATACATGGGACGAGATGACTCAAAAATTTTTGTCACGATATTTTCCACCATCCATGGTCACTAGTCTTCGTAATCAAATCGGTGGTTTCACTCAAGAACCCGATGAGTCTCTTTTCGATTATTGGGAACGTTATAATGTCTTGATCGATCATTGTCCTAACCATAATATGCACCCCGTCACTTTAATTGATACTTTCTACAATGGTTTAACTTTTCGTGATCGTGATACGATTAATGTTGCCGCCGGTGGTACGTTTATGAAGAGAAGACCCGAGGAGTGTAGTGAGCTTATAGAGAACATGACCACTCATCACAAAAATTGGGATTCATCCGCATCCTCAAGAAATAACCTGAGAGTCAATGTCTCTTCTACTAAAAGTTTGTTACCATTAAGGGGTCTTACCCTAAACCACAACCTTAGCCCAAGTGCAGATACTTACTACAATATATAAACCATCTCTCACGTTCGTGAGAAGATCCCAATGCAACCCTAAGTACCCAAAACAACCCAAAACTTAAAAAGAAAACATGCTGAATTCAAAACTATTTTGACCTCCGACTGTTATAACCTGTTTTTGACCTACTTCCTGACCTCCAATTTAGTTCTCGTTTCTTTCATTGGAAAGCCACTTCAAATAGCTTTCCAGGGGTACTTGAATCGTAAAATAAGAGTTTATAGAACTCCCGATATGATCAAAACAATTGACTCAAAATCTGCCCAGTTTTTAAAAACGGGTTTAAACAAATTGAACTAATTAATTACCCATAACCCCATCTAATACAAGCCCTAGATTATATGATCATCATATTATGATTATAACATCATTAATTTACTGATTTTATATAAACCCTAACCCTAATCCATCATAAGAATGATTAAGAAATCATTAAAACAATTAAATTAAAAAGGGATTAAAGACTTTACCTTCGATTTATGAAAACCCCAAAAAAAATATGAAGAACCCTAACTTTTGTGAAACCCACGAATTTAATTGGTCTCCAGGAGATAGATAATGAATTTTGGTTGTGTACAAAACAATATATAGGGTGTGAGTGAATCCTAGTCCAACCCAAAGCCCACTTTCCTTTTTTCCTCCTTCCCCTTTTCTTTTTGATCGTCCAACCGACCTACACCCCCTCATATTTCGTTTTTTTTTCTTTTTTATTATTAATATATGTATTAATAATGTTACCTTAATTTACCTTAATTTATTTCAGCTCTTAAAGCCTCCAAAACCTCAAAACCATAAAACTAGTCAAATTTACGCGTTTTACCGAAAAAGACGTAAAATATACACTTTTAAAAAAAATCTCAAATTTTGAAATAAACTTTATAACTAAGTCCTAAATGACTTAAAACCATCCCGAAAAATATTCATATGACTAATTACCTTATCCGAGACCTCTAAATGCGAAACCGTAAATCCTAAAAAAAATACACTATTACTATAATACTTATACGTATACGTAACCACCATAATATCGCCATTTCATTTCATAGTCACTAATTGTGATCTCATGAACATGAATTAACCGTTCCTCGATTTACTTATGAGTACTCTATACTCATAAACGATAATCACACCAACCTCGTTCACACAAAATAAACACGTAAGCACAAAAATCAAGTAGTCACACATAAAATAACCTAAAAGTAAGACCAAGTGACGAACCTCAAAACCACGGTTGTCACATCACTCCCTCCTAATAGAAATCTAGTCCCGAGATTTACTCCTTAGGATCAACACACAGACAACAAATCACACGAGGATACTTATTCTAAATGAACTCCTCTCATTTCCACGTGAACTTCAGTTCAAGTTTCAAGATACCACATGTACAAAACAAAAATAATTAAACCCATTGCCAAACTCTTGACCTCACAGTCAATAAATCTCGCAAATGACTCTTCGATAAAACAAAGACTCTTATTAGCACAAAACCCGAATAACCGGACATGCAAATATGCATCCTCAAACAACATTTACCAATCCCAATACATGAAATGTATCATGTATACAACTCACTTCCCCCAGATAATTCTATGCTCATAAGCTAATGGTCCGATCTTTCCAAAGATCTTATATGGACCTACAAAACTCTACATCAACTCTTCTGTTTTACAAAACATACCACCCGCTACTATGGGTGAAACTTCATACATAACTCTGTCACTAACTCTAGTGGTTTCCTCCTTTATTCCCTACATCCTCATTAATAGGGAACATGCCCCTCTCACCAGTGACTCTCTCCTTGTAGGAGACTTCTTGCTGATGTAACGTGTTCTCCAACTATCTCCAAACCTCACGCCAATGCTCTAGGCGTCTTTCTCAATTACCCCTATAATATACTCATACCAACCATTAGTCTATCAACGGTATACTACGCTTGCTTTCCATCGTTTCTTCCCTTGCCATAATCCTTCATAAGGCATTCCATACATATTAGGCTAACTTTTACACAAAACTTCATATCACATCGCATCTATACGCAATCCTTACAAATTCTCAACTATGTGACTTCTCATCCCTCTTGAAATATGTGATGAATTAGGCAGTCTATCGACTATCACCTTACTCTCATCGTACTTATTCCTCCACCCAATTATGCATCCCTTTCACCAACTTCATCCTTACATCGCCCTTTCTAAGCTACTCCTATCTATGTAGGAAGTATAGTCTGCGTCCCTTTTCTCCATATGATTATCCAAGCCACGCAACATACATGTTGACGCGTTCTCTGCTTTAGACAACTCAACTCGTGCAACCTACATCCTTCATCCAAACCACCCTAATACGTCATCCATATAGTTCAAGTTCGTCTCAGCTTCACTTCATTCTTCTTATTCCATGTCTCATCAACCATGCTTGCCTTTCCCAGATGGTACTTGGCCTTGCAATTTTCTTTCATCAATTAACTCCACCCATAACCTTTGCCAAATGTTCAATCAAGATGATTGAATATGTGTCGGAGACGTTCATGATCCGTATAGATCATTCTCCACGTCTCGTACACCAAATGCCTCTAGCATTCTAGGCAGATATAACAATCCAACTCCACTAACTAAGTCTATCCAGTTCTTCCAAATCTTCAGTTCTTGCAACGTATAAGCAATCGCCTTTCTTTGTCGTTCTCGTACACATCTAAATCCTTGCTCCACGTATCGTCATGCTTCACGAATTCATCCAGTCCTTCCGATAATGCCAAGATCGGCTCATTATCCCATCCACCTCTTCAACCTCCAAAATGCTTCCTCATCCTTCTTTACTTCGCCCCTCGCTGGTTCCATGATATGCCATCATCTCTAACTACTCATCATGATAGACTTAATACTAAAACTCACACTTGAAAATCTCACGTATAATTCCACTCCAAAACCAACACATACTTCGCCTCACTCTCCTTCTTAGATTTGAGTAGATCAAGATGTCGTTGATGCTCCCGATGGCAGCTCGTTCATACACGTTCATGCACACTTGGTTCATTGACACCATAAAAACCGTTAGTGCTTTGGCGAAGCCAAATGCATAACCGTAAACCCAAAGCGTTCATACAACATCCTTAGCAATCTCAACTACGTCCTCCTGGCACCATTTCTTAGAAGCAATACGAATAAATTTCTACCTCGTTCTACTCACGAAAAATCTACACGTATTCTATAAGACCAATACTCCCTCTTATTAGACCACTCAACCGCTTCCACATCACATTTACTACCAGGAAACTCAACCTTTATCCTGAATCCCTTGCAATTTCTAACGACTCTCTATGGCGCGTTACTTGTGCCAATATCCATACGTTATACAAATCTCTATTCCTCTCCCTGGTACTCCAAAGAGACCATATATTCTCATTTGTTCGTCTACGAACTTCTTCCCTTCCCATTAAGGGCATTCCGACTGTTCTCTCATGGCCACCTACTTAATCGTGTAGGCGCGACCAAGTCATTCGTATGACTACCTCAACGCTCCCAAACAATACAAAACCAAAACTACATCCTGAGTCCACCAGATACGATCGACGAATCAAACCCACGGACAACTAACGACATTTCACGTGCACCAATTAAAACAAATCAAAAACCACGAGACTCCAAAGAAAACTCAAACCCAAAACATGTATCAATTCAAAACGACCCATGACAACGAAGAAAAATAATCAAAGAAAACACCCAATGGCAACCAAAACATATTACGCCCCGCGACATATTATTTAAACTGTGCAAAAGATCAACTTTTCCAAAAGAATATATATATTTTTTTCTTTTTATTATTACCTCTCACATCTTTGTGACTCAAATCATCTACAAACAACCCTCTTGACGAACTCCTAACTCAACTCAAAGACTAGGCATCCCGTGTATCCCAAATCATAAAAATAAACTACTATTCAAAACTCAACCTTGGACCCGACACTTGTACAACAATTCCGACCAGTCCACTGACCTCCCATGACTATACATTCTGAATATTTGAAAAGTACGTTCCGATTACAAAATTTTTGGCTTTTAAATCACTCAAAAACCTCTAGAAATGAACAAGTTATGACCTAAACAGTTTTATACTAGTTGTTTTAAAAACTAAAGAATAGACTTAGTGATCAATGCAATCCTTTTAAATGAAAGATATAATTGTATGTGAAATATTCATAAACTCCATTTAACCTTGTATTTATAATTATAAATGACGTGGATCGGTTAAACCCAATTATATAACCTATGTAAGTAGAAAGAAATTTTACTTCGCTTTATTTTAAAGAAAGTCTTTTAGAATTTGAAATAATTAAGTGATGATTAAAAAGAAACTTATGTTACATCTTGTTTCAAACATGACTCCAACACCTTACCCTTATTTTACCGAATACCACCAACTATCTAACTCTATAGTAGATTTCCAAGTCCCCCTTTTTTTCCATACACCAATCAAAAGAAATGTAAGACTCAGCCCAAAAGATTTCATTATCCCAAAAGAAATCTCAATTTATTTCAACAGACTTAAAACCAAGAACACCATTTTAAAACGTACACGTGAAATACGAACTCAAAGAATACGTTACAAGACACAGTTCAAAAGATTCAAAACGTCGTTGAAACTCCATCAGACTCCAGCACCATAAAACACGAACAAACACGGTACGTTCAAGTTATAATAACTAGTGAACGACCATAAATCATAACATAACATCTATTATTATATATACATCCGCATATATATACCTATTGAATCCCCCAAACATACTCGTTATCATACACGTAAGTCAATCAATCGCTTTATACGCTCGTTTTTCCACACGACTAATCACCATCTCACCGTGCCACAACAAGGCATAATGCCCACCTCCAAAACCAAACCATATCGTGTGACCTCATAATCACACACCACAACTATAACCCAAAACATAAAACACAAAAAGAACAATAGCCATATCATAGGCAGCCATTACATAAATCCATATATAATACGTATACCCAAATTCTACATCTCATTATATACAAGCATGTACTAACCCTCTTTCATGCAACCATACTTGAGAACCCATTGAAGTTGTGGTACTTGTATAACTATGTTGGCCACCATACTTATACAATTACCCTTTCCCCAATGCACTCCCTCCTATGATGACACTTATAAGAATCAATACAACATATAACACATAAATCTATCTACTCACATAAGCTCATAACCACATAACCAATAAGGTCCAAAACTCCGTCTATAAAATAACATAATAAAACTCTTGGAATACAGAAATCCATAGTCTAGCTAAAACAGCCTAGACTAAATTCAAAACGAAAACATAATCAGTTATAAGTCATGTCGCTTATAAGAGTGGAAACAACTTAAAATCCTTTCTATCCACCTACTCCTAGTAACTCGAACCACCACATGATTCTTAGGGAACATGACTTAAACATCAAAAGACAAAAAAAAACATACCTCAAGTACATAAAATAACCCAACAAAAGATAGAAACTACTATATACCAGATTATGTACTATAATGTACAATATAAGAAAAATACGACAATGACTAGCGTGGATGATTATGGTTCAACCCGCACTACTCACAACCCGAAAAGAAAATAACATGTGGCTAAGTATGAACTTACTATGGTTCAATTCATACTAGTCAAAACATCATAATAAATAACATCCAAACACATCAATTTATATAAAATGCACACATACTCCTATGACGCCTATATGCAGGGACCCTTAAGCTATAGACTAGGCTACGCGACTAGGCAACCTAAGTCTCTATAACAATTGGCTCTGATACCATTCTGTCACACCCCACCATGGCGGAATATAGGGCGCGACGTATGGATATCATCACAACATGGCGTGTCTATAGAGATAACTATATGATATAAGAAATGTCATAAAAATGGTGACACGAAGGTCATGACAATATCTCAACAAATGCAAGGGGTCTAGGTAAGTAAGTAACAGTCCTACTTCTTACCCAAGACAACAAATAACATACCAAAACAATCATATGTGTGCCACAGTATCACTTATTAAAATGAACAATCAAATAAAACTAAGAAGGAAACGGGGATTCTCCTTCTATATGTATTCCTAAGCTTCTCCAATCCTAGCCACTTATGTTCTCATGCTTAACCATAGTATCACCTGAAAGAGACACTAAAACACGTCAACATAAAGTTGGTGAGAGTCATAGGTTTAGACTCCAACGCTAAAACAGTTATAAGCTGTGAATATCAAACATCAACACAATAACATATGGACCATGTGCTACAATAATGTATTAACAACTAGCATTCAAGTTCAATTAATCAATACAATTCCAAGGCATCACGCCTTACCAACAACCACAATTACCAAGGCATCACACCTTACCAACAACCATAATTACCAAGGTATCACGCCTTACCAACAACCATAATTACCAAGGCATCACGCCTTAACAACAACCATAATTACCAAGGCATCACGCCTTACCAACAACCATAATTACCAAGGCATCACGCCTTACCAACAACCATAATTACCAAGGCATCACGCCTTACCAAACACTATGGTACCATAGGCGCCCATACACCTATGTACCATTCCGATCCAAACCATACACAAACAAGAACCACATAGCAGTTAAACACATACTGTACACACAAGTCTAATCTCAAACCTTAAAAACATACACAGCTTCAATTTATAAATAACTCCACACAGTGTCTCTTCCATCCCATCTGGAAGTCAAAAACAATAATAAACATGGGACTATGAATACTCACCTTATTGCTTCTTCACAAGTCCTCGCACTAGCAACAAGCTAACAAACCAAAAACACGCAATCAATACATGAACCAATCACTAAGATGGCTCATCAACCTATGATGGACATCTAGCCTATTCCCACATATTTACCTCAATGATAAGCTCTAATCACCCCATTACCCTTCCTTAACAAGTCCTTAACTTGGTTAAGTTTAATAACTAACCCGTTCATATTTTACCCAAAACAGTCCCAGTTTTTAGGTCTCAAAATTTTAAGTCAAACGTCCACTTAAACATACCCATGGTTTCTGTAAAAGGAATATTCATACCCTTACATATGTTGGCTAACACCTCCCACTTGACCTAACCTTAAAGCTACTTTTAAAGCCCCGATATACATATATCTACTTTTGTCATTTCAGATTTCCTGATCTTAAACGTACTAAAAGTTTGTTACCATTAAGGGGTCTTACCCTAAACCACAACCTTAGCCCAAGTTCAGATACTTACTACAATATATAAACCATCTCTCACGTTCGTGAGAAGATCCCAATGCAACCCTAAGTACCCAAAACAACCCAAAACTTAAAAAGAAAACAGGCTGAATTCAAAACTGTTTTGACCTCCAACTGTTGTAACCTGTTTTTTACCCTTCCTGACCTCCAATTTAGTTCTCGTTTCTTTCATTGGAAAGCCACTTCAAATATCTTTTCAGAGGTACTTGGATCGTAAAATAAGAGTTTATAGAACTCCCGATATGATCAAAACAATTGACTCAAAATCTGCCCAGTTTTTAAAAACGGGTTTAAACAAATTGAACTAATTAATTACCCATAACCCCATCTAATACAAGCCCTAGATTATATGATCATCATATAATGATTATAACATCATTAATTTACTGATTTTATATAAACCCTAACCCTAATCCATCATAAGAATGATTAAGAAATCATTAAAACAATTAAATTAAAAAGGGATTAAAGACTTTACCTTCGATTTATGAAAACCCCAAAAAAATATGAAGAACCCTAACTTTTGTGAAACCCACAAATTTAATTTGTCTCCAGGAGATAGATAATGAATTTTGGTTGTGTACAAAACAATATATAGGGTATGGGTGAATCCTAGTCCAACCCAAAGCCCACTTTCCTTTTTTCCTCCTTCCTCTTTTCTTTTTGATCGTCCAACCGACCTACACCCCCTCATATTTCGTTTTTTTTTCTTTTTTATTATTAATATAAGTATTAATAATGTTACCTTAATTTACCTTAATTTATTTCAGCTCCTAAAGCCTCCAAAACCTCAAAACCGTAAAACTAGTCAAATTTACGCGTTTTACCCGAAAAGACGTAAAATATACACTTTTAAAAAAAATATCAAATTTTGAAATAAACTTTATAACTAAGTCCTAAATGACTTAAAACCATCCCGAAAAATATTCATATGACTAATTACCTTATCCGAGACCTCTAAATGCTAAACCGTAAATCCTAAAAAAAATACACTATTACTATAATACTTATACGTATACGTAACCACCAAAATATCACCATTTCATTTCATAGTCACTAATTGTGATCTCATGAACATGAATTAACCGTTCCTCGATTTACTTATGAGTACTCTATACTCATAAACGATAATCACACCAACCTCGTTCGCACAAAATAAACACGTAAGCACAAAAATCAAGTAGTCACACATAAAATAACCTAAAAGTAAGACCAAGTGACGAACCTCAAAACCACGGTTGTCAACCCGACCTTCGTACGATGGAGGAGCTATGACAACCAACTAAGAATGGACGTGGAGGACCGATTGCGCCGATGAAAATCACTGCTCCCGAATTTTCGTCGAAGCATCACATGATCCAACAAGTTCAAAATGCTTGTCCATTTCACGGATTACCGGATGATGATACCAACAAACACCTCGATAAATTCATAACCGTCACTCAAAGCATGAAATTTCCCGGTGTTTCCATGGATTTTCTCCGCCTTCATCTCTTTCCACACACTTTATCCCACCATGCCGAAAAATGGTTTGATCGTCTTCCTAAAAACTTAATTCATACATGGGACGAGATGACTCAAAAATTTTTGTCACGATATTTTCCACCATCCATGGTCACTAGTCTTCGTAATCAAATCGGTGGTTTCACTCAAGAACCCGATGAGTCTCTTTTCGATTCTTGGGAACGTTATAATGTCTTGATCGATCATTGTCCTAACCATAATATGCACCCCGTCACTTTAATTGATACTTTCTACAATGGTTTAACTTTTCGTGATCGTGATAAGATTAATGTTGCCGCCGGTGGTACGTTTATGAAGAGAAGACCCGAGGAGTGTAGAGAGCTTATAGAGAACATGACCACTCATCACAAAAATTGGGATTCATCCGCATCCTCAAGAAATAACCTGAGAGTCAATGTCTCTTCTACTTCATCAAACCCCGAGATAGACGAACTCACCCAACTCACCCGCCAACTAGCCGAGATGAACAAAAATTTCTTAACCATGGCTACAAACCAATTTCAACAAGTTAAAGTTGTAGCACTTTCTTGTGAGACTTGCGGAGGTCCTCATTCATACACCGATTGTCCTTCTACTCATGACAATCCGGAAAACGTGTATGCGGCTAACGGTAATTTTTCCACGGGAGGATATCAAGCACGTCCTCAAGGTGATCGTAATTTGCTAAGTTATCGTTCAAACAATTTTCTCTCAACACCCGGTTTTCCTCCTCAAAACCAAAACAACTTCAATCGCAACAATCAAAACCAACCTCGAGCTCCTAATCAATATCAAACCCAAAGAAACCCATATCCACCTCAAGGTAATAATCAAGTTTACCAAACACCCACCTATCAACCACCCGCTTACCAATCTCCCCCTCCCAACCAACCCACGGCATTTAATCACGAGGTTGAAACTTACATGAGGACTAATGATGCGCTGGTGAAGAATCTTCAGAGTCAAATTATTAACTTGAAAGGTGACATGGCGAAACAAGGGAATGATCTTCGAGCCGAGCTAAGGAATGACATGCGAAACTCTTTAAGCAGTCAAACGAATGACTTAAGGGATATGATGGCTAGTTTCTTCCCAAGTAGTCAACTGTAAAACCCGCATGCTTTTATCATGAATAGTACCCTTAAGATCGTACGTACTAGATTAAAACTTTCCTTTTATAGTACGATTACGTTTACGTGTTAGGATTTTACGTATTACGTACGTGTTAGAACACGATAAGTATTTACTACGCACGAACACGCGATAATTATTTAAAAAATAATTAATCACGAACATGCGATCATGAAATCACGAACGTAATTAAATCATGAACTATTATTAATTACATATATATATATTTATTACGAGCGTAAATAAATATATTAGGTCACGATAATTATTTAACGAGAACACACAAAACTCGAACACAAATAAACACGAACAAACACGTAAAACACGAACACGAGAACACACTTATTAATTAGACACGAAAAATGATCGGGTTACCCCATGTGGGCCCATATGCCACGAAATTAGGAAGGAGGATGAGCCAAGCCCATCAAAATTTACTAAAGAAGGGGGTTAAGGGAAAAACACTACTCATTTTCACTTTATAGAGGATTTTCACAAAAACCTAAAAAGCTCTCCTCCTCCTTCTTTTGTTTCTTTTGGCCGCCACCGTCAAACACACCAAAGGGGTGTTTGATTGATCTTGGATCTTGGATTTATTGCTAGTGTTCGTGTTTGTTCAGCATTGTTTAGATCCACGCATTCGGTAATTTGTTTAAACCCTTTCTTTTGATTTTATCTTTTTAATAATTATGAACATGATATGTTTTATTAAAAACCTAATTAAATCATAGATCTAACATGAAATTGGTTTTGGAATAAATCAAAAAGGGATGTTTACGGGGTGTTTGTTCTTGGCCGCGCCTAACCCGAACCCGAGAGGGTCTCGGTTTGGCCATTTGACCACCACCGAGACCATATGGTCCCGGTTGGTTGGTGTGGGTCCCACGGCAACATCAAGACAAGGGTAACCCCGATTTGGTTCGGGGTATGGTGTCGATTTCATGTCCGGTTCATGGTTCTTAGTCAAGATCCGGTTCACGGTGTATGTTTAGATTTTTATTTTTTTATGATCTTATGTTAAAATTTAATTAATAACATGACATGATTAATTTAATAACATGACTTAGGTTATTTTAATTATTAAAATCATGAAATTATTAACCTAAGTATTTTATATTTTTAAGACTTATAATTAATTAATTATTTAAAAACCATAGTTATAATTAATTAATTAACATGACTTAGGTTATATTATTAATAAATAATAATACATGTTTTAACCTAAGTATTTAACTTATTTAATTAAAAACATGTTATACTTTAATTAAATATTTTAACCTATAGTTTATTATAACTATATGAAATAATTAATAAACTATACATTATATCATATGACTTAGAAAATAATCATGAAAACACTTAGGCTTATATACTTAGCTTATTTAACCAGCTTATTTCTAATTATGGAAACTTCTATTTTTAGAAACTTATTTAAATAAGGCAGCTAATCTATTTATGGAAACGTTCTATTTTTAGAAACTTAATTATTTCAGGCAGCTAATCTATTTATGGAAACTTATTTAAATAAGGCAGCTAATCTATTTATGGAAACTTTCTATTTTTAGAAACTTATCTATTTTAAGCAGTAATTCTATTTTTGGAAACTTTCTATTTTTGGAAACTTTCTATTTTTGGAAACTTTCTATTTTTGGAAACTTTCTATTTTTGGAAACTTTCTATTTTTGGTAACTTTCTATTTTTGGAAACTTTCTATTTTTTTGGAAACTTTCTATTTTTGGAAACTTTCTACTTTTGGAAACTTTCTATTTTAGGAAACCTGCTATTTTTGGAAAGTTACTTATTATTACACAGTAAGTATAATAATACATGAAGTACCAGAAATACTTAATCAGAGTAAGCAGAATATAAGATAAACACAGTTTAAGGCTTAAAACAGTAAATCATGATAAGAACTTATAAAATAAGCTAGGACATGACATAAAATCAGTTACGTATTAGCAAGCAGATACTTATTCAGGTATGTATTTATGTAGCATTAGTGATACGGAAGTAGGATTCCTCTCAGTTCATCTTCTTCGTTCACTGGACATAAGGTACGGATTCCCGTCCTTTCAGTATGGACATTCTTTCCTTATTAGGATTCCCCGTATGTAGCCAACTGTTTTCCCAGTATGGACATTCTTTCCTTATTAGGATTCCCCGTAAACTCTAATTATATTTTTTAGGATTTATTGCAATTTTTTAGGAATTTTTAGGATAATTTTTAAATTTGGTGACTTTTTACGGTTTTACGTGCACGACTTATCGTCTTAGTTTAATTCATAATCGTAAACGTCTTTCTCTTCTAATCTCTTTTCTATTTTACTTTTCTCATAAATCATAATCACATCATTAATCATTTCTTACACAACACACTAGCCTCCTTGAGAACGATCCCCACTTTGGGTCATTTGTGCACGGTTTTCCTAAACCGTCGTACTTACCCTAATTACATTCTTTTTCCTAAAAGACTTATTTACTCAATCATCATGAACCTTCAGCAGGAGTTGAAGAGTTTTTTGAAGTGTCAATTTTGACATGTTTGGAAGAACTACCATTGTGTGTGGTGTGTGACTTGATGATAGACTGGATAGTTTTGGGTCCAGTAGAGGGTTCAGCACCGACCAGCTTTTCCAATGAAGGAAGTGTGGTACTTACTTCATTCTTTATATCATCATCTGAGTCATCCTTAGTAACTGAGGACTTAACTGGTGCTGAAGTGTCAACACTTGCTTGAAGTTCAGGAAGAAGGATTCGTCCAGTGTCATGATTGGGTAAATTCTCTTCACCTGACCTTTCAATGTCAGGGATCGAGCTACCATCCTCATTTGAGGCTTTGACAAAGAAAATAGATTTGGTGGTGGAGGATCCTTCAGCACCAAGCATTTTCCTCTTTTGAGCAGGTATTTGTTTACTTATGAATTGATTTACTCTATCAGAGTTTCTATGCCAAGATTTAACAATATCTTTTGCTTCGTTTAGTTCAACCCTTAGGGAGTTATTTTCCTCCAAAATTTCTTTGTTCAATTGTTGAAAAGTAAGAATATCAAGTTTAGCTTCTTTTAGCTCTATCTGCTTACTTTCAAATTCTTCAAGTTTTAAAACAAGTTTATGAATTTTTTTAAGCAAATTATTTCTTTGCTCTTCAACAAATTTTAGATCAATGCACAAGTAATCAAAGACAAATTTAATGTCGTTTTTATCTTCTAGTTCAAGAAGAGTTTGTACCTTTTTGATTGTGATATTGACCCATTCACCATTTTTGGCACTTTCTCTGGCCACAACATTGGACTTAGCCCCTTCATCATCAGCAAGTGCCATCAGCACTTTCACATTAACCATTTCATCATCATCTAAAGAAACATCTTCTTCATCCCATTCATAGGCTTCAGCAACAATCCCTTTGTTCTTTTCTTGCTTGGAAGTCTTGGATGAGGAGCTTTCAGTACTCACTAAGGCTAATCTTGCCTTGATTTCTCTGTATTTGGCCTCAAAGTCTTTTGTTGGTCTGAGTTCAACCCAGTTTTGCTTAAATGAAGTAGAAGCAATTTGTTTTTGTTGAAATGATGATTGACCAGATGGTCTTGTTTGAGATGGTGAGGAATATGAAGGGATAAATGTTTTTTGAATAACAATCCCTAGCATAGTGACCAGTCTTCCCACATTTGTAGCATTCAGTGTCAACTGAAGCTTTTGTGGAGCTAGAGAACTTGCCTCCTTTCTTAAAGAACCTTTTAGACTTGGCCAGAAGTGCCCTTTCATGAAATTCCTCTTTGAGGTCATTCAGATATTCCTCACTAGATCTAGTGTCTTCCTCATCACCAGGACTATCTTGGTAGTCTTGAATGACAGCTTTACTAAAGAAAGCTGCGGACAAAGGTATATCAATGGTTAATGCTTTACTCTTGCTTGAGCCTTCATAAATCCTATCAACTAGGTTTTCTTCATATTTTAGTTTCCCAAAAAGAGAGGCCAGAACACAATCTTTAATGTGATTAGCATTTCTCAAGCTTTGGCAGAAAGTGAGCCACTTCTTTGGCAATGCATTAACAAAAACTGTGTTGATTTCAAGTTTTGAAAACTCAACACCATCATTCACAAGTTTATTCATCAGTGCTTTGTATCTGGTTAATGTCTGTGTGAGGGTTTCCCCTTATTTGTGCTTGAAGGTGTTGTATTGAAGCTTTAAATCCATGATTCTGGTTCTTTTACATCAGAGGGTCCCTCATGGTAAAGAATAAGGTCCTACCATGTAGCTTTGGCTGTTTTGTAATTTACAACAGAATTCATTTGGTCATCTGGAAGCACAGACATGATGAGACTTTTGAGACGCTGATCTAGGTTAGCAGCTTTTCTCTCATCCGCAGTCCATTGTACTTCAAGTTTTTTATTATCCCCAACCATGGGAACAAAAGGACCATTTTCAATGATTCCAAGGAATTGAGGTTCAATCCCAACCATGTGGACAATAAACCTCTTCTTCCAATTTGTAAAATTGGCTACCTCTAGTACAGTAGCAGCATTGAGTTGGCCACCCCTATATTCTAGGATTTGTGGTATAACTTGAGCCATTTTTGGATCTTGATTTGAAAACTTTTAAATGAGCAGTTTAATAAAATAAGAGTTTAACTAATCGAACTGATCTTATACCACTTGTTGGTCCCTTGTAATTCGTTATTATTTATTAGCTTAAGTAATAATTCTTTACTTCGACTCAAATGTGTTGTTTTAACAATAGATAAGAACTATGAAAGATTAAAACAACAATACCAATATACTTTTCAACGTATATTCTTTTATTAGAATCAAATAAAGAATCTATAACCCACTTTGTTTGCGGAATAACAAAGTGGTTGAATGACAATGGGTTGTGATCTCCTCTACTTAAACGTCTAACCAAAGTTAAAGTCTAAGCTCCAATCCAAACGTTCATATGCATCTTGGCTATATGGTTTAGTTGGTATCGAGAAAGAAAGGTTTTCCAGAGTTTAAGCTCTTGTATTGGTTAACACTTTCTCTCCCAATGTACACTCCTTATAACTAGGGTTTGCATTTTGCATGTTTCAATGCATGGGTTTATCCAGTGGGTGGTTGATGCCCATGCTGGATAAACAGTACAAAGTAAATATTAAACTATTCTAGAAAATATAAAGGTTGTACTTATATCTAAGTATACAAGCAACCTACTTTGACTTAAAGTTATCTTTTCCTGCCTAATGCAAACCATCAGAATACTGAAGAGTCTTCAGTATCCTAGAGGAGATCGATATCATTCAGTTTGGTATTGTCAAACCAAACTGAACTGAAAGCCCTTCTTCAGTCCTTGTTCTTCAATAACTAGACCACCTAGTATTTGAAGCAAAGACTCCTTTGTCTTCTAAGTTCACTGGAAGGGGAGTGCTAAACTTTCTTCAGCTATAAAGTCTTCAATAGGAACTTTGTTCCTCTGGTCATCCTTCAGCAGACTAGCCTTACTGCTGAGCATGAAACACTTAGGGGGATTTTATATTCAAATCCTAGAGTTGCTTGAGGGTCAGTAAATACTGACCCAACAAAAATGAATTCACTTTAGTAGACCTTTCCTTAGCTTGGAGTAAGCAAAGTTATCAATGTCATAAGTGTAGGGGAGTTTACTCCAATACTCTTAAACATTAAGGACAATGTTTCTCTTAAGTGTAGGGGGTCTTCTATCGAAGTGACCTTACCTAGAACATTGTCATTGCCTTCATGATAATTGGGAAATTAATTTTTCAAATATTTTTCAAATTTTTGATCTACTCTGGCCACAAAAATATGCATTCATAATTTTTGCATTAATCATTTTTCATTTGCATAACACATTTGCATTGTATATATTTCTTCTTTTATTTTTCATCAAAAATATATAAAAGGAATATATATATATATATATATATATATAATAAAGGATATGGTTTAACAAGTTTAGAAGTTTTTGACATATTAGGCCCGCCATGAATACTTTGACTCAACCCGAGTTTGCTTATTCAAGCTTACTCTAGCTAGTATCCTTAACCATGTAGACCTTTATTGGTTTATTAGGCTAAGCATCCACTAGTCTCATTATTTGAGATTTTAAAACTATGGAGAACAAGAAATGATAGAGTTTGAAGTAAGCGTAAAGGGCTAGATAAACCTCATATTAATTACTTGAGGCTTTTGTATCCCCTTTCATAACCTTTACTTTCTTGTCCACGCATGTATATATTGTTAATAAATAATCAAGAATGGTTTTAATCGGTTTGTAGTCTCTTATGCATTTTTGACTAATCATTTGTGGTTGGTATAAGTACGTCTTAAAATTCTAAGTTAGAATTTTTTATGTGTACTAGACTTATGTCATGCTTAATACTTAGCGGGTGTTTTTCCTTTTATTCTTTTTATTTTATTTGTGATGAATAAAGAAAAATAAGAGTGGCTTATAAAAAAAATGAGTGGCTAGAAAAAAAAAGAAAAAAAGAAATAGAAGAAAAATTAATAATTATATAAGACTCCCAAGAGGGGAAGTGAAGTGTAAATTATAGTAGCTATTGAATTCCAGTATTACTCTCACAAGGGTTGCGGGGATTTAATAGTTGCTTTAATCCAATATTACCTTGACGGGTTACGGTATTGAAGATCCAAGGTCTCAAAAATACGGCTGATATTAATTATTGCGTGAGTTTTATTTTTCTTTTCTTAGCGAGTGTGTAGCTACTTATTAATGCATGAGATAAGGATCTTACACATAAAGCGAATGACTTATTATTTTGGGTCGGACTTATATCAATTGTGGGCGGTTTTTCAAATAATAGATAAGATGGTTACTTAGGATTAATACCGTACTTCCTTATTTTCAGATTTTACACTTCTTATATTTCACGCTTTAAATAATGACAAATTTGCCCAAAAGCAATTTGCTCAAATAATATCCGGTCTTAGAGGCATAATAAGTGGGTGTATAATGGTAACACAATTAATTAGTATGAATAAGTCGATGCACTTTCACTTATGAATTACAATGATCTCGTTTTTAAGATTGGTATGAGAAAAGTAAAATGTTGGAAATACGTTTTACGTATTAGAAAGGATCGGTCACTTCAACAATAGTCCATGTAATAGCTCGTAGTTTAGTTATTTACACTTATTAAACAAATCTCAAACCGAGCCCATAAGTTGTATGGGCCGGCGGCCAAATGTAAGCCCAAGCCCATGACATGGGCTTGGGTATATAAACCCTTCCCTTTGATGGAGAGGGTGGTGGTTTCATTTTCAATACACATAGTTCTTAAACTTTCTCTCTCTAGAAGTGTGAAATCATCTATCTCTTTCTCTCTCTAAAACATAAGCAAGATTTACATATCCTACAAATGGTATCAAGAGCCATGGATGATTGTTTGGTTTTTGTGTTTGTGTTCTTGATCAATTCGCCTATTTTGATCCTATTTCACACGTACCAATTTTTTTTTGTGTTTTTATGCTTTAATCTTGATGTACGTTATCTAGTTACTTGTTATAGTGATTTGGTATTGGTATTTTGGGTTAAAAACACAAATTTTTGGGTGTTTGATTCGTTTTTAGGTTAAAATTCCGAATTTGTTGTGTACTATCCGAGAAAAGTGGTAGTTTTGTCTCCATCGCAAAGTGAGCACGGTTCTTCATTCCGATCGCAAAAACCTAGGGTTTCTACATTGTGATCGAAGGGTATTCCGACACTTATTCCGATCGTGCATTGCGATAGCTCCTTGCATCGTACATTGCGATCGGGTATAAGGCTATATTGAAATGTTACTCTGCCAAAATTTCATTAGCCTCATTCCGACAGGTATTACGATCACACATTCCGACAGGTATTGCGATCACACATTCCGGCAGGTATTGCGATCACACATTTCGACAGGTATCGCGATCACACATTCCGACAGGTATTGCGATCACACATTCCGACAGGTATTGTAATCACACATTCCGACAGGTATTGCGATCAAACATTCCGACAGGTATTGCGATCAAACATTCCGACAGGTATTGCGATCAAACATTCCGACAGGTATTGCGATCAAACATTCCGACAGATATTCAGATAGACATTGTGACATAACTTGTTTTGTGCATTCCGATAGAGTGACAAGATTTCCAAGATTTTTCAAAAACGTGTTTTTGAAAATTTTTAACAATCGTGTGTAATTTAGTCTTGGAATTTTTGGTTTACCGAGAACATAATTTAGGGGATTTCAACATTATTTCTCGGCTTTAACACACAAAAACAAACACATTAACTTTCTCTCATTGTTCGATCAACGTTTGTAAATCTTTACTTATCGACATGGAGTACACATCTCTTACGGATAAGTCCATCCTCTCGGGTACGGATAATTGTCCACCTACGTTGGAGAAGTCTATGTACGAGGATTGGACTTCCCGAATGGAACTTTACATGTTGAACAAAGAGAATGGACATCTAATTTGGGCATCGGTGCTCAATGGACCATTAGATAATGGTACAGTGACGAAAGGTACGACTACTCGTCCTCGCACAATGGGTGAATTGACTGGAGATATGAAGATTCAAGACAAATGTGATAAGTATGCTACAAACATCATTCTCCAAGCCCTTCCTCCAGATTTCTACAAACTCGTCAGCAAACATAAAGTTGCCAAAGAGTTATGGGATAGAATTCGTGTTCTAATGCAAGGCACCTCGTTAACTAAACAAGAACGAGAGTGTAAGCTTTATGATACTTTTGATAAGTTTGCCTATGTGCCAGGGGAGACTCTCAATGATTACTATCTGAGATTTACCCTATTGTTGAATGAGCTCAATATATATGGCATGACAATTCCTACGTTTCAATTGAACACCAAGTATTTGAACACTCTTCCTTCAGAATGGAAAAAGTACGTGACGGATGTTAAATTGGCTAAGGACTTGCATAACACCAATGTGGATCAACTTCAAGCTTTTCTTCAACAACACGAATGCCATGTGATCAAGGCTCGGTTGTCTACACCTCAAGTTCATGATCCACTTGCCATGTATGATTCTCAACACAACATAGCTTATACTTATCAATAACCATCATACTTGCAGCAGCCACCACCACACACCTATCAGCAACCATCTTATCAACCACCAATGATGCCACAGCAAGCATTTCAACAAAGTGTTCATCAACAATCTTTTCCACAGCAACCACCATATCAGACATCACCATCACAAGCCAACACTTCTCCAATGGGCTATACTCCTCAGCAAGGATATTTTCCAATAGAAGCACAACCAGCACAAGCTTTCTACTCTAATTAACTTCCACCAATCCAAGCACCGGTCTTTACTCCAAATGATACGCCAGCTGATGTTCTAAACCATCTCACTGCCTACTTGTCAAAACTTGTTGCAACTAGAGGATTTCCACCAACAAACAATCAGCTCCGCACCTCTTCAAATCCTCGACAACAAGCTACTGTTCAAGATGGTCAAGTAACAGTGAAACCTATTCAGGGAAGGCAAAATTCATATGGACCTCCTACAAAGACCGTGAATGCTCAAGTTGTAAATTCTCAAGCAAATGGAAATGGAAGCACTGTTGGTCCACAAAAGGTTGTGACTTGCTACAATTGTAGAGGACAAGGTCATATGGCTAGAGAATGCACTCAGCCAAAAAGGAGAAGGGATGCAACGTGGTTTCGTGAGAAGATGTATTTGGTCGATGCTCAGTCTAAGGGGAAGATTTTGGATTCAGAAGAGTTAGCATTTCTTGCAGACCCAGGGGCAACAGATAATGAAGGCGTTGCAGTCGTTTCTACTTCTAATGCAGCTTATCAAGCAGATGATCTTGACACATATGACTCGGATTGTGATGACATTCACTCTGCCCAAGCTGCTCTCGTTGCTAATCTCTCTCACTACGGTTTTGATGTCATCAGTGAGGTACCCACCACAACTAATCTTGGTAATGATGATAACCAACATCAAGTTGGGCATGAAAATGACAACCTCGAACATCATTCGGGAAGTAGTAACTCAAATGATGTGGTACCAAATCCTACACATTTGAGTGAACCTCAACCAAATGCTACAACGGGTATGGAATCTTATGCTCAACATGATTTGGTCATGGTACCTAATCATATTATTGATCAAATGCATATGGCTCTCAGACAATCCGTAGATACGAATTCCACCCTAACTGCTGAGCTTGCATTGCATAAAGAAAAGGTCAAAACTTTTGAAATGGTCCCTCAAGCAGAGAAAATAACATGTTCTGAATTTGACCAATTTCGTTTTGAAAAGATTGAACACTTGAAAGAAATAGAATCATTAAAAGCTAATATTTCCAATGAATTAAAAGCAAAAGAGTCGGTTGTTAATGATCTTTAGAAGCTTAAACTGGATTTCAAAACTCTCGAGTCTAAATAGTTTGAATCAGAAATTAATGCTACCAAACTTCTTAAATTCAAGGAACAACAACTTTTAAAACAATACGCTTCCACATAAAAGATTCATCTTTTAACTAAATCATTTAAAGAACTCGAACTTAAACGTCTTCAAGATTTACCACCTAATCCCGGTTATGCAAAAAAAGCTCAGGAATATATTCCCTATCTTTATGATATGACCATAATTGGCAAATCAAAAGAAGCACCTTATGTTCGTAGTTCTAAGGAGACACAGTCACTTATGGAAGAAACTCATTATAAAATGTTTTCAAAATTCCATACCGATTGATTATGATAAGTTTAATAAAGATCAACTTTCTAAAAAAACACGTATTCGCTTACAAAAGGAATTAGTTGAACTGACAGTTCTTGTGCCCCAAAGTTTGTTAAATGAAAACCCTCCTAGTACGTCTCTTACACTTGTCAAAAGGGATTTAACGAAGTTAATTCCACCGGTCAGTAAGGCGTCCGTTAACTTAAAAGCGGTACACCAACACTTAGCCGATTTTGACAAGGTCATTTTGGAACGTACGACGGCCACGGCCATAACGGAAGGTGAATGGAACTTTGAGCACACTAGAGCTGCGTTCCGAGATGAAATTGTTCCGTTTGTAAAGAATGTTAAAGCTTGTCTTAGTAATCTTGATCAAGATTTGCGTTTAGAAATAGAAGAAGTTAAACGTTTTTTCAATGAAATGGATGATGCTTATGAAAACAGTTTACTTGAAATAGAACGGGTGTCACGCCAAAATGATCAGCTTCTGAAACAAGTCATGTCTCATGATATAGTTTCCGTCTGTGTGAATAAAAGTGTTGATAATGATTCTATTGTGCATAATATTGAATCTGTGGATAATGTGGTAGATAGTACTTGTCACGAATCTGACGCTGAATTTTTAAAGCTTCAAGATTCATATTCTTCGCTTTCAAAACGTTTTGACGAGATTCAAACACATTGTATTTCGCTTGAATGCAAGCAAAAATTTATTCAAGAAACCCTTGAAACGTCATTCGAAGGTGTTAATATTGATGATGCAAATTTTCAAAATAGTTTTCGATTGAATTACAATCAAAACAGCGTCAGCCGAGTGACAAGGTTACTAAATCTTTGCCGATAGACATAGAGAAATCTAAGGAGCTTAACTGTGTGAACGTACTTGAGGCCGCTGAGAATTTAAAACTTGATCTAGATAAACGAGTTTCCTAGATTTTTTCCAAAGTTGATAGCTTAAAACAGAAATATACACAACTCTTCGATTCAGTAAATCCCACATGTGCTAATACCACTGCACAGAATCAATCTTTGATTGAACAATTGAATCGAAATTTGGTGGAAATATCTGATTTGAGGGAACAAATTTGTGATAAGAATTTGGCCCTGGCTGAGTTAAAGGAAACACTTCGTACTCTAAAAGGTAAGAATGTTGTGGATAACGCAACCACTGTCTCAGCATCGTCCTCTAGTGCAATCAAAAGGACCCTTATAGCCGTCACACCATTTAATGAGGGCCCTAGAACTAAACCATCTCAAACTTTGGTCACTAAAGATAAGGCAGAATCAAAACCAGCTTCTAATATTCCCGTGTTGCCTTCTACAGGAGTAATCACCACTACTAAGGTTCAAAGATCTAAGCTTAGAAAAAACAAGAAGAATGATAGGATCTTGCCCCTATCTAGTAGTCAAGAGAAGAATAAAGTAGAAGCCCACCCTAGGAATGTTATTTTTGTTTTGAATAAAAAGAATCATGTAGCTAAACCTAAAGGCTCTACGGTTGTGCAGCGTTCTAAGCCTACCGTGAATTCTAATTTGAAATGTTGGAATTGCAATGAATGTATGTTTTCTAGTCGTCATGATTCTTGCCTTATTGACCATATGAATGAGATGAATGCCCGGAAAAATGGATTAGAATGGAAACTGACTGGGAAAGTGTTAACCCAAGTTGGTTGGTTGTGGCGCCCCACTGGTAGAACTTTCACTATAGTAGGAAATATGTGCCCTTTAACTAGGATCACTCCCACTAAAGCGAAGAAAGCGTGCCCTTTAACTAAGAGTAACAAGGCTTCCAAAACACAAGCGTTTTCCTTTAACTAGGAACACCGACACTACTGTAGGAACCAAGTGCCCTTTAAATAGGTCTACTCCCACTGTAGTGTCCGCGAATAATCCAAAACCTAAGAAAGTTGGAACAGTAAAACCTGTTAGTGCTAAAACTCACATTAGAAAACGCAAGAAATCTAAGGGTCACACAAATGTTAGCAATTCTGATAATCTTATATCTGTATATGCTAACACTCCGGAACCAATAGTTTCCAATGCATTGTCTACTGTTGTTATTGAAACAGGTGGTCCAAATTGTTCTCTGGTATTTGGACTCTGGTTGCTCCAAGCATATGATCGTAGATCGGTCTCAGCTCAGAAATTTTGTCAGCAAGTTTCTTGGTACGGTTCGATTTGGAAATGATCATATTGCAAAGATAATGGGTTATGGTGAATATCGTATTGGGAATGTTATAATTTCAAGAGTGTATTATATGGAAGGTCTCGGTCACAACTTATTTTCCGTGGGACAATTTTGTGATGCAAACCTAGAAGTTGCTTTTCGTGAGCATACCTGCTTCATTCGTAATTTGGAAGGGGTTGATTTATTGAAAGGTACTCGAGGGAATAATTTGTATACTTTGTCTATACAAGACATGATGGCCGCTTCTCCCATATGTCTTCTCTCCAAAGCATCAAAGACTAAGTCATGGTTATGACATTGACGGTTATCTCATCTTAACTTTAATGCTATTAATCATTTGGCGAAAAACGAACTTGTTCGTGGTCTTCCTAAACTTTCATTTCACAAGGATCATTTGTGTTCCGCGTGTACAATGGGGAAAAGCACTAAGAAATCATACAAACCCAAGACTGAAGACACCAACCAAGAGAAACTTTATTTGTTGCACATGGATCTTTGTGGGCCAATGCGTGTTGAAAGTCTTAGTGGTAAAAAGTACATCCTCGTCATTGTCGATGATTACTCTCGGTTTACATGGGTGAAATTTCTTACAACAAAAATGAGGCACCTAAATTCATCATCGGATTTCTCAAGATGATTCAAGTGCGTCTCAACACTACTGTCCGACGCATTCGTACAGATAATGGAACCGAATTTGTGAATCAAATTTTGTGTGATTATTATGAAGAAGTTGGCATATTGATGAGACTGCTTTTATACATGGTCTCATCGTCCAAATCGAGCTTAAAATGCATAAAATATCATTAAATATACCAAATATATGCTCGTGTTTGTTACTTGTGTATTTTTAGGTACGGATATTTAGGAAATGGCAAAAGATCACAAAAATCATTCAAAAACGAACACGGGAAACGAAGCCGCACAATGAACCGGGCCCAAGTTTGGATTTTACAAAAATGCCCTTGATGTTTTGAAGATTGACAAGATTGGTCCCTCTACTATTGAAGAATTGGCAATTTATACCCTTGCAAATCTCAATTATTGCATTTGGGTCCTTGAATTATCAAGTATTTACAAGATCAGTCCTTGAAGAATGAAGAATTGGCACAAAATTTCCTTAAAACAAGTTTGTGAAACTATTGTGCCAAAAATGACAATCTGCCAAAGATAAATACAAAGGAAAATATGTTTGATGCTATTATTTACAACATGAAGAAAAGAGAAGACCTTGGGGGCCATATTTGCCAAACAACCAAACCTACTCACCCACTCAGAACTTGACACCTCAGCACAACCCACCCACATACCCTACCCGACCCTACCCAGTCCAATACCCAAACCCGGTTTTAATTAAATACTTGGTCAAACGGTCAACAAATCTTTCCCGCTAAATAAGTTTTTAAATTCCCTTTTTCCCCCTTTTGGATTAAACGACCCTTAATCCCTTATAAACCCTAATCCCCCCCCTCCAGCCTCAATCACCTTAAATACAAAGGGTTTTTACCCAATTTTCTCCAAATTCCAAATTAGCCTAATTGTCATCTTAACCCACACACCAACCCACCACAAGACACACCCATGTGTCTTGTGGGACCCTCCCCTGCACCCATCGTTTTCCCCCAAACCCCAAACCCGACACATCCAACAGCTCACATGATCTACTTGGCCTCCAAGGACCTTTTTAACGTCTATGATGCGTTCAAACATCACAACCAACAGCCTGGCATCACATGGGTTCCAATTGACCAGATTTTCAAAAGCAAGACTCAAGGGTTTTTTAGGAATTCTCGTAGTTAGGGTTTTAGTTTTTCCCTTTTTCTAGAATGATCTGTAGTCCAGTATATAAGGACAACTAGGTTTTCAATTTCATTTTGTTCCAGATTTTGCTCAAAAGTTGTAATTCCTTTTTAATTAAATTAAAGTTGGTATTTGAAGTTGTCAATTGTAATTCCTTTTATTATTATTTAAAAGTTGGTGTCTTTTGTGAGTTAAAATCTGTGTTCCATTAAAATATTGCAAAACATTTTATGAGTTTGGAAATTTCAGAAAAGGTTTCTGAAATTTGGGAGGTTCTTGGTGAAAACGTGTTTCAAGGTTTGAAATTTTTAGGAGTTTAAGTTGATTGTGTTAGTATTTGAAAGGAAAGTGTTTAAGAAAGATTTTTAAAAGATTTTTAAGGAAGTTTGAAAAAAAAACAGGATATCATATTGTGCTAGTGTTCTTGAGTTTGTTCTTCTTAGCAGATTGTTGGATTGTTGTTGATCAAGGATCAGCACAAACCCGAGTTTGTTTGGAGGTGGTTCATCAACCACAAAGGGACCTGGATGTAGGTCCCTTAGGTAAAAATCTGTTACCTTAGTCATTTTTCAGTTTATTATGTGCTTTTTGTGGAAATTGCATGAAAAGGGTTTCAAGTGTGTTATATTGGTTTAATTTAAGTTTATTTGGAGTGAGATGCATATTTAGAGCTGTTTGAATCAGTTTAAGTAGGTTTTGAGTAGGATTGCTTTGAAAAAATTTCATTTTAGAACTTTAAGGGGTGTTTGGATTTGCAAATTACTTGAGTTTGTTTGATTAATTATGGGTTAAAACCTGTTGTAATCCTCTCAATAGGTTTTAATTAGGTCATAGGAGTGCAAGGGTTTCAGTTTAGACAAGTTTTAAAGCAACTTGTATGCAAAAACTTTGAAAAATTGATATAAAATCAGTAAACTGCTTTTGTGCCTGTTTTGGTTGAGATTTTTGCCTGAAATCTTGTAATCTGTTAAGATTAGGTTTAAGTAGGATTGAAGATTGTTTGTATGCTAGTTATTACACCTGTGTGCAAAATTTGGGAGTTGGAAATTTATTCTTGTGCATGTAGAACTAGCAAAATACCCACAGACCCATTGTCATTACATCAGCAACCTTTATTTGATTTTTTTTGTGCAATATGTGTGATCTTGGCTAAGTGCTTGTATTTTTTTGTGTTTACTTGACTCCCTACACTCCAATTGAGTGTAGGGGTGCCTGTTTTGTCCAGAAAAACATCACCAAAATCAAAAGCAAGCCCTCTTGCTTAATCATTCACAAGTGAAGATATACCATTTTGCCTTGTGTTCTTCAAATAGAAACTGAACACGTTATGGATTCAATTTGCTTAAATCTTTGATAACTTTGGATTTGATTTGTGTTTTTGGAGTAAAAAGGGTTACTGGATTGTGTTTAAAGTTTAAAAAAGAAAAAAAAATAGAAGTTACAAAAAGGACTGGCCAGGACTCGAACCTGCGCCATCCCTTTCAACACACACACACTCTACCGTCGCGCCCTTGGGTCTTTTACTGACCAAGGGTGCAACACAAATAGACTTAACCACTTTTTCATTTGGGCTTTTTAAAATAAGCCGTAGCTTATTTGGCTAGTTTTGGCTTATTGGCTTAGCTTATCTGCTTCAACTTATTTTTCCTAGACTTAGTATTCAGTTTAGGATTTTTATTAACTTAGTTTGGATTTTTCCTGTTATTTATTTATTTTTTATCTTTTATTTGTTAGCCGGTTTTTGTTAATTAATAAAAAAATAGAAAAAAGTACTTTTAATTTTTAGAAAAATTATTTTTATGTTTTATTTTAATAACTTGAGGTTTACAGCCCAAAACATTTTCAAAAACTTTTATTTTTAATTTTATTTTATTTTAGGGTTTTTTGTTAACTTTAAAATTTAATATAAAATTAATAAAAAGGTTTTAGGAACTTTAAATTGCATTTTTGTCTTAGTTAGAATATTTAGGATTTTTGATAATTTTTTAGAATTTATTTATAAACTTTTAATTTTTTAGAATATTTTAATATTATTTTATTAGTAAAAATTCAAAGTTTGTTTTTTCTACTTTTTTCATTTTTCCTAGGTTTTAGACATATAATTAGGAACTTTGTAACTTTCCAAATATTTTTTAGGCTTTTCATTTAATTTTTAGAATTAATTTAAGATTTAATAGATTTTAATAGTTTTTAAGTAATTAAAAATAGTTTAATTTGGTTTTAAAATTTTTAAAAATAATTTTTAGCTTAATTAGGTCATTTTTGAGGTTTACAAACTATAAAATCTTGTTTAGGGCTTTTTAATATTTAAAAGTGATTTTTAGGGCTTTAATTAGCATTAAAAAGTCATTATTTAATTAATTAAAAGGTTTTAGCAAGTTTGGATTTTTTGTAAACTCTTAGAATTATATTGTGGATTTTTAGTAATTTTTAGGAATTTTTAGGTTAAAATTTTAATTTTGGCACTATTTACGGTTTTACGTTTTCGCCTTTTTCGTCATAGTTTAATCCGTTTTCGTAACCGTCTTTTCTTTCCTTTCTCATTTCTATTCTCTTTTCTTCTTAATATAATCATCAATCAAAATCAATTCATTACACAACACACGTGCCTCCTCGAGAGAACGAACTCACTCTTACTTAGGGTCATTTACACACGGTTTTCCTAAATCGTCGTGCACGCTTGCCCTATATTTTAGTTGCTTGTTTTTCCTAAAGCAAGTATCTAATTTTTGTTGGATTGTTGTTGATCAAGGATCAGCACAAACCCGAGTTTGTTTGGAGGTGGTTCATCAACCACAAAGGGACCTGGATGTAGGTCCCTTAGGTAAAAATCTGTTACCTTAGTCATTTTTCAGTTTATTATGTGCTTTTTGTGGAAATTGCATGAAAAGGGTTTCAAGTGTGTTATATTGGTTTAATTTAAGTTTATTTGGAGTGAGATTCATATTTAGAGCTGTTTGAATCAGTTTAAGTAGGTTTTGAGTAGGATTGCTTTGAAAAAATTGCATTTCAGAACTTTAAGGGGTGTTTGGATTTGCAAATTACTTGAGTTTGTTTGATTAATTATGGGTTAAAACCTGTTGTAATCCTCTCAATAGGTTTTAATTAGGTCATAGGAGTGCAAGGGTTTCAGTTTAGACAGGTTTTAAAGCAACTTGTATGCAAAAACTTTGAAAAATTGATATAAAATCAGTAAACTGCTTTTGTGCCTGTTTTGGTTGAGATTTTTGCCTGAAATCTTGTAATCTGTTAAGATTAGGTTTAAGTAGGATTGAAGATTGTTTGTATGCTAGTTATTACACCTGTGTGCAAAATTTGGGAGTTGGAAATTCATTCTTGTGCATGTAGAACTAGCAAAATACCCACAGACCCATTGTCATTACATCAGCAACCTTTATTTGATTTTTTTTGTGCAATCTGTGTGATCTTGGCTAAGTGCTTGTGTTTTTTGTGTTTACTTGACTCCCTACACTCCAATTGAGTGTAGGGGTGCCTGTTTTGTCCAGAAAAACATCACCAAAATCAAAAGCAAGCCCTCTTGCTTAATCATTCACAAGTGAAGATATACCATTTTGCCTTGTGTTCTTCAAATAGAAACTGAACACGTTTTGGATTCAATTTGCTTAAATCTTTGATAACTTTGGATTTGATTTGTGTTTTTGGAGTAAAAAGGGTTACTGGATTGTGTTTAAAGTTTAAAAAAGAAAAAAAAAAGTTACAAAAAGGACTGGCCAGGACTCGAACCTGCGCCATCCCTTTCAACACACACACACTCTACCGTCGCGCCCTTGGGTCTTTTACTGACCAAGGGTGCAACACAAATAGACTTAACCACTTTTTCATTTGGGCTTTTTAAAATAAGCCGTAGCTTATTTGGCCAGTTTTGGCTTATTGGCTTAACTTATCTGCTTCAACTTATTTTTCCTAGACTTAGTATTCAGTTTAGGATTTTTATTAACTTAGTTTGGATTTTCCCGTTATTTATTTATTTTTTATCTTTTATTTGTTAGCCGGTTTTTGTTAATTAATTAAAAAATAGAAAAAAGTACTTTTAATTTTTAGAAAAATTATTTTTAAGTTTTATTTTAATAACTTGAGGTTTACAGCCCAAAACATTTTCAAAAACTTTTATTTTTAATTTTATTTTATTTTAGGGTTTTTTGTTAACTTTAAAATTTAATATAAAATTAATAAAAAGGTTTTAGGAACTTTAACTTGCATCTTTGTCTTAGTTAGAATATTTAGGATTTTTGATAATTTTTTAGAATTTATTTATAAACTTTTAATTTTTTAGAATATTTTAATATTATTTTATTAGTAAAAATTCAAAGTTTGTTTTTTCTACTTTTTTCATTTTTCCAAGATTGTAGACATTAAATTAGGAACTTTGTCACTTTCCAAATATTTTTAGGCTTTTCATTTAATTTTTAGAATTAATTTAAGATTTAATAGATTTTAATAGTTTTTAGGAGTTTAAAAATAGTTTAATTTGGTTTTAAAATTTTTAGAAATAGTTTTTAGCTTAATTAGGTCATTTTTGAGGTTTACAAACTATAAAATCTTGTTTAGGGCTTTTTAATATTTAAAAATGATTTTTAGGGCTTTAATTAGCATTAAAAAGTCATTATTTAATTAATTAAAAGGTTTTAACAAGTTTGGATTTTTTGTAAACTCATTATATATTATTGTGGATTTTTAGTAATTTTTAGGAATTTTTAGGTTAAAATTTTAATTTTGGTCGTTTTTACGGTTCTACGTCTTAACTTTCTAGTAGTGATTTTTTTTTTATTTTTACGTCTTCGTCATTTTCTCTTCTCCTTTCTTCTTAATAAAATCATCAATCAAATCAATTCATTACACAACACACGTGCCACCTCGAGAGAACGAACCCCATTAAGGGTCATAACTTGTGGTTTTCCTAAACCGCTCGTTAATACTTACCACAATTTACCTTCCTTTTCCTAAAGGGGTAAAAATACTTCAAACCTACTCACCCACTCAAAGGGACACAGATTAATCAAACAAACTCAAGTAATTTGCAAATCCAAACACCCCTTAAAGTTCTGAAATGCAATTTTTTCAAAGCAATCCTACTCAAAACCTACTTAAACTGATTCAAACAGATCTAAATATGCATCTCACTCCAAACAAACTTAAAGCTTCAAATTAGCCAAAGATTAAGGCTTGATTCACTTTCAATTTTGCATAGATTAAGGCTAATTTTATTAGCCAAAGACGTATATCCTCACGCTAATGCGAATTTTGGATCTTTAAAGCTTCAAAGATTAAGGCTTGATTCACTTTCAATTTTGCATAGATTTTTCGGCCTTGTGGGGCTTCAAATTGTTTGCTAGATTTAGGTGAGCACTTGAAATCTTATTATTGGGTGAAGCTTTCGATTATTGGGGTGCCAATACTTCAAAACCGTGACGCTGGCGATACCTTAATGTCTTCCCAATTTAATTACACGGAAGCTACTAGAAAAGACTAGAAACCCAACAATCTTAACTAAACCGCTAAGTCAATATTTTATTAAGCAAAAAATATTTACAAGCGAAGGGAGAATAAGCAAACAACGAGAACACATGAGTTTTTGAAAGAATACGAGTACTCTACGTTTAGCATAGTAACTTATAATTAACTCTATCATTTCTCGTCCTCATTTAAAAATTTTAAAACCAAATTAAACTATTTTTAAACTCCTAAAAACTATTAAAATCTATTAAATCTTAAATTAATTCTAAAAATTAAATGAAAAGCCTAAAAAATATTTGGAAAGTTACAAAGTTCCTAATTATATGTCTACAACCTAGGAAAAATGAAAAAAGTAGAAAAAACAAACTTTGAATTTTTACTAATAAAATAATATTAAAATATTCTAAAAAAATTAAAAGTTTATAAATAAATTCTAAAAAATTATCAAAAATCCTAAATATTCTAACTAAGACAAAAATGCAAGTTAAAGTTCCTAAAACCTTTTTATTAATTTTATATTAAATTTTAAAGTTAACAAAAAACCCTAAAATAAAATAAAATTAAAAATAAAAGTTTTTGAAAATGTTTTGGGCTGTAAACCTCAAGTTATTAAAATAAAACTTAAAAATAATTTTTCTAAAAATTAAAAGTACTTTTTTCTATTTTTTAATTAATTAAAAAAAACCGGCTAACAAATAAAAGATAAAAATAAATAAATAACGGGAAAAATCCAAACTAAGTTAATAAAAATCCTAAACTGAATACTAAGTCTAGGAAAAATAAGTTGAAGCAGATAAGCTAAGCCAATAAGCCAAAACTGGCCAAATAAGCTACGGCTTATTTTAAAAAGCCCAAATGAAAAAGTGGTTAAGTCTATTTGTGTTGCACCCATGGTCAGTAAAAGACCCAAGGGCGCGACGGTAGAGTGTGTGTGTGTTGAAAGGGATGGCGCAGGTTCGAGTCCTGGCCAGTCCTTTTTGTAACTTTTATTTTTTTTTTCTTTTTTAAACTTTAAACACAATCCAGTAACCCTTTTTACTCCAAAAACACAAATCAAATCCAAAGTTATCAAAGATTTAAGCAAATTGAATCCAAAACGTGTTCAGTTTCTATTTGAAGAACACAAGGCAAAATGGTATATCTTCACTTGTGAATGATTAAGCAAGAGGGCTTGCTTTTGATTTTGGTGATGTTTTTCTGGACAAAACAGGCACCCTTACACTCAATTGGAGTGTAGGGAGTCAAGTAAACAAAAAAAAACACAAGCACTTAGCCAAGATCACACAGATTGCACAAAAAAAAATCAAATAAAGGTTGCTGATGTAATGACAATGGGTCTGTGGGTATTTTGCTAGTTCTACATGCAAAAGAATGAATTTCCAACTCCCAAATTTTGCACACAGGTGTAATAACTAGCATACAAACAATCTTCAATCCTACTTAAACCTAATCTTAACAGATTACAAGATTTCAGGCAAAAATCTCAACCAAAACAGGCACAAAAGCAGTTTACTGATTTTATATCAATTTTTTAAAGTTTTTGCATACAAGTTGCTTTAAAACCTGTCTAAACTGAAACCCTTGCACTCCTATGACCTAATTAAAACCTATTGAGAGGATTACAACAGGTTTTAACCCATAATTAATCAAACAAACTCAAGTAATTTGCAAATCCAAACACCCCTTAAAGTTCTGAAATGCAATTTTTTCAAAGCAATCCTACTCAAAACCTACTTAAACTGATTCAAACAGCTTTAAATATGCATCTCACTCCAAACAAACTTAAATTAAACCAATATAACACACTTGAAACCCTTTTCATGCAATTTCCACAAAAAGCACATAATAAACTGAAAAATGACTAAGGTAACAGATTTTTACCTAAGGGACCTACATCCAGGTCCCTTTGTAGTTGATGAACCACCTCCAAACAAACTCGGGTTTGTGCTGATCCTTGATCAACAACAATCCAACAATCTGCTAAGAAGAACAAACTCAAGAACACTAGCACAATATGATATCCTGTTTTTTTTCAAACTTCCTTAAAAATCTTTTAAAAATCTTTCTTAAACACTTTCCTTTCAAATACTAACACAATCAACTTAAACTCCTAAAAATTTCAAACCTTGAAACACGTTTTCACCAAGAACCTCCCAAATTTCAGAAACCTTTTCTGAAATTTCCAAACTCATAAAATGTTTTGCAATATTTTAATGGAACACAGATTTTAACTCACAAAAGACACCAACTTTTAAATAATAATAAAAGGAATTACAATTGACAACTTCAAATACCAACTTTATTTTAATTAAAAAGGAATTACAACTTTTGAGCAAAATCTGGAACAAATGAAATTGAAAACCTAGTTGTCCTTATATACTGGACTACAGATCATTCTAGAAAAAGGGAAAAACTAAAACCCTAACTACGAGAATTCCTAAAAAACCCTTGAGTCTTGCTTTTGAAAATCTGGTCAATTGGAACCCATGTGATGCCAGGCTGTTGGGTGTGATGTTTGAACGCATCATAGACGTTAAAAAGGTCCTTGGAGGCCAAGTAGATCATGTGAGCTGTTGGATGTGTCGGGTTTGGGGTTTGGGGGAAAACGATGGGTGCAGGGGAGGGTCCCACAAGACACATGGGTGTGTCTTGTGGTGGGTTGGTGTGTGGGTTAAGATGACAATTAGGCTAATTTGGAATCTGGAGAAAATTGGGTAAAAACCCTTTGTATTTAAGGTGATTGAGGCTGGTGGGGGATTAGGGTTTATAAGGGATTAAGGGGCGTTTAATCCAAAAGGGGGAAAAATGGAATTTAAAAACTTGTTTAGTGGGAAAGATTTGTTGACCGTTTGACCAAGTATTTAATTAAAACCAGGTTTGGGTATTGGACTGGGTAGGGTCGGGTAGGGTATGTGGGTGGGTTGTGCTGAGGTGTCAGGTTCTGAGTGGGTGAGTAGGTTTGGTTGTTTGGCAAATATGGCTGCCAAGGTCTTCTCTTTTCTTCATGTTGTAAATAATAGCATCAAACATATTTTCCTTTGTATTTATCTTTGGCAGATTGTCATTTTTGGCACAATAGTTTCACAAACTTGTTTTAAGGACATTTTGTGCCAATTCTTCATTCTTCAAGGACTGATCTTGTAAATACTTGATAATTCAAGGACCCAAATGCAATAATTGAGATTTGCAAGGGTATAAATTGCCAAGTCTTCAATAGTAGAGGGACCAATCTTGTCAATCTTCAAAACTTCAAGGGCATTTTTGTAGAATCCAAACTTGGGCCCGGTTCATTGTGCGGCTTCGTTTCCCGTGTTCATTTTTGAATGATCTTTTGCCATTTCCTCAATATCCGTACCTAAAAATACACAAGTAACAAACACGAGCATATATTTGGTATATTTAATGATATTTTATGCATTTTAAGCTCGATTTGGATGATGAGACCATGTATAAAAGCAGTCTCATCACTCCCCTATACTAAACCATTGCCGTGCCCTCACGCAATGCTAAAATAAAGTATCATAGCATCTCCAAAATTCAATTTTATTCACTTTATTGGAATGATAAACTAGCTACACTACTACTATTACTACTACTTGCGTTTTAGACATAATGTATGATTTTCATCGCAAAATGGGACGTTTAGGTTCATAGAATAAGAACACGTGAATGCTTCGTTAGAAATAATTTCATCGTCCTCGATTTTCACCTTAATTTCATGCCAAGCGTGCAACGAGATCATTGTCATTATAAGTTAGTAATGCTAACACTACTCATATGCCCTAATCACGTACTTATTCTCCCATTATTCCTAAGTTGTATCTCTTATATTTTATTATGTCTTAATGATCACGAGGATACATTGTTGACTTATGCGATAATAGAGATTTAGGTCTAAAAATAGAGTCCTAACGGTGTAACTAAGACCATCAAATCAATAACCCCTCCTAATAGACAACGATGTTAAAAAATTAAGTTGACAAGAAGAATCGATAAACACGGTTTTATAACGGTTTTGAACATGAGACTTATTACCAAGACTTTTATACGCCCCCTAACGGAAGGGCCTTATTATCTTTGGTTTACCTCCATCTTTTATTCAACTTCGCCATGAAGCTTTTATTATGACTTCGGTCTTGCCTTGCCTTTTATTATCCGCCTCATCGGTGGTTTTATTAGCCAAACACGTATATCCTCACGCCAAAGCGAATTTTGGATCTTTAAAGCTTCGAAGATTAAGGCTTGATTCACTTTCAATTTTTGCATAGATTTTTCGGCCTTGTGGGGCTTCAAATTGTTTGCTAGATTTAGGTGAGCACTTGAAATCTTATTATTGGGTGAAGCTTTCGATTATTTGGGTGCCAATACTTCAAAACCGTGACGCTGGCGATACCTTAATGTCTTCCCAATTTAATTACACGGAAGCTACTAGAAAAGACTAGAAACCCAACAATCCTAACTAAACCGCTAAGTCAATATTTATTAAGCAAAAAATATTTACAAGCGAAGGGAGAATAAGAAAACAACGAGAACACATGAGTTTTTGAAAGAATACGAGTACTCTACGTTTAGCATAGTAACTTATAATTAACTCTATCATTTCTCGTCCTCATTTAAGAGACTTAGCCTAATGTAAGTTAAGGAATCAAAGCTAAGTGCTCAACACGCACGGTCGAGTCAAAAATTACTCTTATTCTCGCCATCGGAAAATCTACATTCGTGTCTTCAAACACTTATAAAACATGAGAAAAATTTTAAAATTTGGCCATTTTTAGCCTTATTTTGCAACAAAACGATTAACAAAAAGATAAACTTCGGAAAGCGTGAAGGTTTGGCAAGGCAAGTATCTATTCACCCCCCCATACTAAAGTTAAACATTGTCCTCAATGTTTCGAGTCTAGGGGTGCAAACACCCCCATACTAGAGACGTAGTCGAATGCCTAATCTAGCATGGAAAGGGTGTAACCAAGAAGTAATAGCCGTTTATGAAGTGTGCTAAAAACCTAAGGTTAGAACATAAAAGGATATATCATATGGATATTGAGAAAGGTCTTCAAAGCAAACGATCGAGTGCTCCCATAAAACGAACACGAGAGGCTCCAATCGTGAAGATCATGATCTAAAAACCACAATGCACAAACAACCACGGAACAAAGGTTGGAAGGGCACAAATCCCCTCACATTAACTAATTAGAAAGCAATAATATGTACATGGATAAGCATGGGTCTCCCCCACGAGGCACCTTGTTTTTGATAACCGAGTCAAAAGCTCGACTCGAATCCCCATAAATGTGATCATTTAGGGATAATCATGGTATGGTCAATTTTTGGTGGGGCTTACATGATAAACAAGTCCCAAAAACAACCGGTATAAAGGACTAAGTCCTTTGATGGTGCAAAATACCGGGATCGAAGATGGCGTTCTCGTTTTCATTGGAAAAACAAACCAACGCCACTTCATCATGAGTCAACATAAACCCAAAGGGTTTCAAGAAAATAGATGAGAAGAAATAGAAGGGTGGGACAATGGGTAAGTCATAAAAACATTGAGCTACTCGAGGTAGACTCGCACCAATCAAATAGAAAGATTTTCCATTTATTGCATCGGTGGAAGACCAAGATTTCCCTTTATAAGCAATTCCAGGATCAAATATCTCGTCCTCGGTGGAGAAAGGGGAGGGAACATAAGGGGCTTCCCCCACACTAAGTCCACACAAAGCATCGTCAAAAGGGGGAGACGAGCTTGTAGCATTCAATACACGTGGTGATGACGGAGTTAGAATTGTAGAAAAATCCTTTAAATTCAATTCAAAATCTTTTCCTTTTTCATCTTTTAAACTCTCCTTATGAAAGCCCGATTTGATTATGTCAAAAATATTGTATCTAAAGCAATGTTAGTCACACTAAAAATTATCACATTTTGAAATCTTTTTGGCTTAGGTGGTGGTAAGTTTTCAAAACGTTTGTCAACAAAGAAAACCTCCCCATCGGGATCAACGTATTCATCATCCGAAGAATCACTCGAGATTGGAATCGTAGGCTTAACACTCTTAACCTCCACCGGTGGAGGGGACTGAACTTCATTTTTCTCAACAACTCCTAAAACTCTATTGGAAATCTTTTTGCAAATGCTTTTGATGGATTTGACATTGTACAAAGATGTGATCGAATACACATGAGAAAGAGTGGAGTTTTGGGTTGCATTAATGACGAGTTCTTCCTCATTGAAACGAAGAGTGATTTTTCTTGCATGCACATCGATAAGTGCTCTCGAGGTATCCAAAAAAGATCGACCTAAAATTAACGGAACTTTAGGATCGATAGGAATATCAACAACAATAAAGTCTACATGATAGTAGAACTTTCCAACTTTTACGAAGACGTCCTCGGCAACTCCACAAGCTAGAATCGTAGAATGATCGGCCATTTCGATTGACATTCTTGAAGGAGTGAGATTTGGAAGATTGAGCGATTTAAAAATCTCAAGTGGCATCAAATTAATACTAGCACCAAGATCGGCCAAGGCGTAGCATTCTTCCATGTCTTGGATAGCACATGGGATTAAAAACTTTCCAGGATCACCGACTTTTTGAGGTATGCGGCTTAGAAAAACCGAAGAACAACTAGACGATTTTTGCAATTTCTCTTTGTTATTCAACATACTTTTAAAGTTTGCGGCAAATCGAGGCATCATGACTAAGGCGTCGGCAAAACTTATATTAAAATGCAAGTCACGAAACATTTTCATAAAGAGTTCAAATTGATAATTATTTCGTTCTTGTGCCTTTTCCTTGTCTCGTCTTGAAGGGTAGGGTAAAGGTGGTGTGGGTTGGGGCAAAGTAGGCATAGGCATAGGCCTTGGAATCTCGGGTTCCATGATTGGTATTGGTTCAACCGTAGGTGTGGTTTGAGCGGTACTTCGTGGGCTTGTAATTTGCTCCTTTTCAACCACAACCTCGGGTTCTTTCTCTTTTTCCTTCTCCATAGAAGTACTTGGGCGAGAAATGGGTTCTTTGAAAGTTTTACCACTACGAGTAGTAATAACATTCAATTCTCCTTTCGGGTTTACGATGGTATCACTAGGAAGACTACCCGAAGAAGAGGGCTTACACATGATAGCTTCAAACATTTTAGCCATACGGTCTTCAAACTTAGATTACCTAGCATCCGCTTTTAACAATTCTTACTTAATCTCATGTTGTCCTTGCTCCATTTTTTGTTGATTTTGTTGGAGACGTGTGACATTTCCTTACATTTTATTAGCATGAGTTTTAAGTTCATTAGCAAGTTCGTTTTTAAGCTCGTTTTTCAACTCGGACCTTAAGCTAACCATTTCACGTTGCATATTGTCAAACTTAGCATCATTAGCCTTAGCATAATTCAAAAATTCTCCTTGAAGATTTTTGGTGTGATCGTTTTGAAAACCTTGGGCATTGTTTTGAAAATCACGGTTTTGGTTTTGGTTTGAAATTTGCCCATTTCCACTTTGATAATTACCTTTGTTATAATTCCTTTGATTTCCTTGGTAATTTCCACCTTGGTTGTTGTTGCGATAGTTATTAGCATTTTGATTTGGTGGAGCTTGATTTTGGCGGGAACCTTGACCGATTTGGTTATAAGTTCCCGTGGCTACAAAAGCATTCGAAGTGTTACCATCCGCGGTAATGCACTCGGAAAGATCATGAGCTCCCCCACACGACAAACAACTCTTAGAAACCGCTTTAACCGAAGCGGTATTTGAAGCTTCTTGAGCTTTCCATTGGGACATAAGGCTAGCAAATCTATCAAAAAATCGATTTTCTTCATTTGCTTCATCATGTAATGCATTGATACTACGAGATGATGATGAGCCCATTTTGGCAACACTCGGTGTGTGACGAGGGCTATAAACCTTAGACCTATTCTCAATTATGACCAAAGCTTCTTCAACCGTTTTACACAAAAAATTACCACCCGCGGCGGCATTTAAATAATCTCTTTCATGATCGTTAAGTCCATTGTAAAACGTGTCGATTTGATGCAAATCAGAAAAACAGTGATGAGGACATTCATGTAACATCTCCTTAAACCTATTCCAAGCCGTAGAAAAACTTTCATTTGATTCTTGTGAAAATTTAGAAATCTCATTTTTCAAATGCGTAGTCTTAGAGGGCGGAAAAAATTGGTTCACAAACTTCGAAACTAGATCCTTCCACGTCAATATAGAATTGGGTGGCTCTTTCTCTAACCAAATTTTATCGGGCCCCGCTAAGGAATACGGAAAAAGCATCATCTTAATCGAGTCATTCGAGACATCCTTAAATTTGCACGTGGCGGTAAGACGATTGAATTGGCGGATATGGTTGTGGGGATTGTCCTTCTCATCACCACGGAATTTGTTGTTTTGGATCATTGACAACAAACCCGTTTTCACCTCAAAATTCTCCGCAAGGATTGCGGGAATTACAATAGCTTCTCCATAACCCTCGGTGGGTGCTTGAAGTAACTCCATCATAGTTCGATTCGCCATGGTAGGTGCTTCTCGTACAATGGGTTCGTCAATAGGAGACTCCTCACTAGAATGAGTTGGAGTGAGAGTTTTGTTCTTTCGTTTACGTGCACGTTTTGCTTTGTTACGAGTGAGCATAAACGTCACGTACAACGTGGAGACGAGCAAAGAAGATTCTTTTTAGTATTTTGTATTTTCCAATTTTTTTGTGGTTTTTGATGGTATTAACTTTTTCTGGAAATTGGTGAAATGTATTAGGTAGACAAAAATCTACAAATCTCCTCCTTAATCAAATCTCTTGATTAAAGAAGCCTCAAGGAATGAAAACGATCACGTGGAGTGAACGCCTTCGATGACTTTAGAACGATGGTGGAACACCAAATCGTTCAAGAGGGTTTAATCAATGGAAACCAAGAAAATATATATAATATGTAATAATACTTTGGGCGGCAAAACCCTCGATTCACTCTCAAAATCAAATACGCACAAGCAAGCGAAGGAAACGAGGCGGCGCGAAGCACTTAAGAGCCTTTTTCCTTTAGGTCGTGAAATACAACCGCCTTATACCCACCTTATAGTTTGTATTATCAAGATTAAGCTTCACGAAAGTATTTATCTATTTTTGCCTTTTTTCTTTGGTTTGAGATTCGAATACAATGATCGAGTGATGAAATCCCGAATCAAGGTTGTGATTGCTCACGTATTTGGAGTACTTGTGTATTTATTGTTCTACGTATACAATATATTAATAGTATTCACACAAAAACCGAAAAACGATAATACGTATTAGTAGAGTGCTACTAATACAAATACTATTATGGCTAATATAAAAAACAACAATGGTTCAATCAAAACACAACACGCCTCCCCGGCAGCGGCGCCAAAAATTTGATGTAAAATTAGATACTTGCTTTAGGAAAAACAAGCAACTAAAATATAGGGCAAGCGTGCACGACGATTTAGGAAAACCGTGTGTAAATGACCCTAAGTAAGAGTGAGTTCGTTCTCTCGAGGAGGCACGTGTGTTGTGTAATGAATTGATTTTGATTGATGATTATATTAAGAAGAAAAGAGAATAGAAATGAGAAAGGAAAGAAAAGACGGTTACGAAAACGGATTAAACTATGACGAAAAAGGCGAAAACGTAAAACCGTAAATAGTGCCAAAATTAAAATTTTAACCTAAAAATTCCTAAAAATTACTAAAAATCCACAATATAATTCTAAGAGTTTACAAAAAATCCAAACTTGCTAAAACCTTTTAATTAATTAAATAATGACTTTTTAATGCTAATTAAAGCCCTAAAAATCACTTTTAAATATTAAAAAGCCCTAAACAAGATTTTATAGTTTGTAAACCTCAAAAATGACCTAATTAAGCTAAAAACTATTTTTAAAAATTTTAAAACCAAATTAAACTATTTTTAATTACTTAAAAAATATTAAAATCTATTAAATCTTAAATTAATTCTAAAAATTAAATGAAAAGCCTAAAAAATATTTGGAAAGTTATAAAGTTCCTAATTATATGTATACAACCTAGGAAAAATGAAAAAAGTAGAAAAAACAAACTTTGAATTTTTACTAATAAAATAATATTAAAATATTCTAAAAAATTAAAAGTTTATAAATAAATTATAAAAAATTATCAAAAATCCTAAATATTCTAACTAAGACAAAAATGCAAGTTAAAGTTCCTAAAACCTTTTTATTAATTTTATATTAAATTTTAAAGTTAACAAAAAACCCTAAAATAAAATAAAATTAAAAATAAAAGTTTTTGAAAATGTTTTGGGCTGTAAACCTCAAGTTATTAAAATAAAACTTAAAAATAATTTTTCTAAAAATTAAAAGTACTTTTTTCTATTTTTTAATTAATTAACAAAAACCGGCTAACAAATAAAAGATAAAAAATAAATAAATAACAGGAAAAATCCAAACTAAGTTAATAAAAATCCTAAACTGAATACTAAGTCTAGGAAAAATAAGTTGAAGCAGATAAGCTAAGCCAATAAGCCAAAACTGGCCAAATAAGCTACGGATTATTTTAAAAAGCCCAAATGAAAAAGTGGTTAAGTCTATTTGTGTTGCACCCTTGGTCAGTAAAAGACCCAAGGGCGCGACGGTAGAGTGTGTGTGTTGAAAGGGATGGCGCAGGTTCGAGTCCTGGCCAGTCCTTTTTGTAACTTTTATTTTTTTTTTCTTTTTTAAACTTTAAACACAATCCAGTAACCCTTTTTACTCCAAAAACACAAATCAGATCCAAAGTTATCAAAGATTTAAGCAAATTGAATCCAAAACGTGTTCAGTTTCTATTTGAAGAACACAAGGCAAAATGGTATATCTTCACTTGTGAATGATTAAGCAAGAGGGCTTGCTTTTGATTTTGGTGATGTTTTTCTGGACAAAACATGCACCCCTACACTCAATTGGAGTGTAGGGAGTCAAGTAAACACAAAAAAACACAAGCACTTAGCCAAGATCACACAGATTGCACAAAAAAAATCAAATAAAGGTTGCTGATGTAATGACAATGGGTCTGTAGGTATTTTGCTAGTTCTACATGCACAAGAATGAATTTCCAACTCCCAAATTTTGCACACAGGTGTAATAACTAGCATACAAACAATCTTCAATCCTACTTAAACCTAATCTTAACAGATTACAAGATTTCAGGCAAAAATCTCAACCAAAACAGGCACAAAAGCAGTTTACTGATTTTATATCAATTTTTCAAAGTTTTTGCATACAAGTTGCTTTAAAACCTGTCTAAACTGAAACCCTTGCACTCCTATGACCTAATTAAAACCTATTGAGAGGATTACAACAGGTTTTAACCCATAATTAATCAAACAAACTCAAGTAATTTGCAAATCCAAACACCCCTTAAAGTTCTAAAATGCAATTTTTTCAAAGCAATCCTACTCAAAACCTACTTAAACTGATTCAAACAGCTCTAAATATGCATCTCACTCCAAATAAACTTAAATTAAACCAATATAACACACTTGAAACCCTTTTCATGCAATTTCCACAAAAAGCACATAATAAACTGAAAAATGACTAAGGTAACAGATTTTTACCTAAGGGACCTACATCCAGGTCCCTTTGTGGTTGATGAACCACCTCCAAACAAACTCGGGTTTGTGCTGATCCTTGATCAACAACAATCCAACAATCTGCTAAGAAGAACAAACTCAAGAACACTAGCACAATATGATATCCTGTTTTTTTTTCAAACTTCCTTAAAAATCTTTTAAAAATCTTTCTAAAACACTTTCCTTTCAAATACTAACACAATCAACTTAAACTCCTAAAAATTTCAAACCTTGAAACACATTTTCACCAAGAACCTCCCAAATTTCAGAAACCTTTTCTGAAATTTCCAAACTCATAAAATGTTTTGCAATATTTTAATGGAACACAGATTTTAACTCACAAAAGACACCAACTTTTAAATAATAATAAAAGGAATTACAATTGACAACTTCAAATACCAACTTTAATTTAATTAAAAAGGAATTACAACTTTTGAGCAAAATCTGGAACAAAATGAAATTGAAAACCTAGTTGTCCTTATATACTGGACTACAGATCATTCTAGAAAAAGGGAAAAACTAAAACCCTAACTACGAGAATTCCTAAAAAACCCTTGAGTCTTGCTTTTGAAAATCTGGTCAATTGGAACCCATGTGATGCCAGGCTGTTGGTTGTGATGTTTGAACGCATCATAGACGTTAAAAAGGTCCTTGGAGGCCAAGTAGATCATGTGAGCTGTTGGATGTGTCGGGTTTGGGGTTTGGGGGAAAACGATGGGTGCAGGGGAGGGTCCCACAAGACACATGGGTGTGTCTTGTGGTGGGTTGGTGTGTAGGTTAAGATGACAATTAGGCTAATTTGGAATCTGGAGAAAATTGGGTAAAAACCCTTTGTATTTAAGGTGATTGAGGCTGGGGGGGGGGATTAGGGTTTATAAGGGATTAAGGGTCGTGTAATCCAAAAGGGGGGAAAAGGGAATTTAAAAACTTGTTTAGTGGGAAAGATTTGTTGACCGTTTGACCAAGTATTTAATTAAAACCGGGTTTGGGTATTGGACTGGGTAGGGTCGGGTAGGGTATGTGGGTGGGTTGTGCTGAGGTGTCAGGTTCTGAGTGGGTGAGTAGGTTTGGTTGTTTGGCAAATATGGCCCCCAAGGTCTTCTCTTTTCTTCATGTTGTAAATAATAGCATCAAACATATTTTCCTTTGTATTTATCTTTGGCAGATTGTCATTTTTGGCACAATAGTTTCACAAACTTGTTTTAAGGAAATTTTGTGCCAATTCTTCATTCTTCAAGGACTGATCTTGTAAATATTCAAGGACCCAAATGCAATAATTGAGATTTTCAAGGGTATAAATTGCCAAGTCTTCAATAGTAGAGGGACCAATCTTGTCAATCTTCAAAACTTCAAGGGCATTTTTGTAAAATCCAAACTTGGGCCCGGTTCATTGTGCGGCTTCGTTTCCCGTGTTCGTTTTTGAATGATTCTTGTGATCTTTTGCCATTTCCTCAATATCCGTACCTAAAAATACACAAGTAACAAACACGAGCATATATTTGGTATATTTAATGATATTTTATGCATTTTAAGCTCGATTTGGACGATGAGACCATGTATAAAAGCAGTCTCATCACATATCTCATGAAACATCCGTTGCTCGCACTCCACAACAAAACGGTGTCATTGAAAGGCGAAATCGTACACTTATGGAAGCTGCTTGAACGATGTTAATTTACGCAAAGGCTCCGTTGTTTTTATGGGTAGAAGCAGTATCTACAGCAGTGTACACCCAAAACCGGTCGCTAATTCGTAAACGCCATAGTAAAACACCTTATGAGCTTCTCCATGGAAAAGTACCAGAATTATCATATCTTCATGTATTTGGTTCTCTTTGCTATCCAAATAATGATGGTGACAATTTGGGAAAACTTCAACCTAAGGCTGATATTGGTATTTTCATTGGTTACGCACCCGCAAAGAAGGCATACTGAATCTACAACCGTAAGTCTCGTAAGATCCTCGAAACTATGAATGTTGATTTTGATGAGCTGGCAGCAATGGCTTCTGAGCAAAGCAGCTCTGAACCCGCACTTCATGAAATGGGACCCAGTAACATTAGTTCTGGTCTTGTCACAAATAACCCTACTTCATCATCATTTATACGACCTACTAGGGATGAATGGGATACGTTGTTTCAACCGTTCTTTGAGGAATTCTTTACTCCTCCAAGTATTGTTGCTCCAGAACTTGAAGTAATAGCTCCGGTTACCGAAGTTATAGCTCCAACAACCGTTGCACAATCTGATACGTCTGCACCCACAATTGGTCAAGATATACCATCAACTAGTAATTCTCAACCAACACCCGAATCAACTACACATGTCATGCCTATTGATGATGAAGAGGATGATGATGATCACAATTTGGAATTCGCTCAATGCGTGAACTTCCATTCTTTGGTGTACCTATTCCCAACCGTAATCAAGCCGGGTCGTCCACCTCAGAGGAAGCTCCCACTATAGTTTACTCCAATCCACGCATTTGTGAACATGACAACAAGTGGACAAAGGATCATCCTATAGATTCTATTATTGGTGACCCTAATCGTCCGGTATCCACACGAAGTCAGTTACAAGAAAATGCAATGTTTTATCATTTTGATGCTTTTCTCACTGAAGTTGAACCTAAGACATGGCAAGAAGCTTTTACTCAATCCTGTTGGATAGAAGCTATGCAAGAATAACTTAATGAATTTATACGTCTTGAAGTATGGGAACTTGTCCCATGCCCGGATCAAGTGCAGTTACTCACTTTGAAATGGGTTTACAAGGTGAAACTCGATGACTTAGGCGGAATATTAAAAAACAAAGCTCGACTAGTAGCTCGTGGATACAAGCAATTATTGGGCATAGACTTTATGGAATCCTTTGCACCTGTTGCCCGTTTGGAAGCTATAAGACTATTCCTCGCTTATGAAGCCCGCATGAATATGATCGTCTATCAGATGGATGTGAAGACGGCATCTCTTAATGGTGAAATCAAGGAATAGGTCTATGTTTAGCAGCCGGATGGTTTTGTGAATCCTAATTATCCTAATCATGTGTACAAGCTTAAGAAGGCTCTCTATGGGTTGAAGCAAGCTCTACGCGCTTGGTATGATCTATTGTCACAATTCCTCATTACACAAGGCTTCGCTAAAGGCAAGGTGGATCCCACGCTGTTCATTCAGAAACAAGGTAAAGATATGATTATGGTACAAATATATGTTGATGATATTATATTTGTAGCCTCGACCCAAACCTTATCCGACGAATTTAGGAAACTCATGTCTTCCAAGTTTAAGATGTCAATGATGGGCAAGGTATCATTCTTCTTAGGTCTTCAGATATCTCAGAGTCCCAGAGGCATCTTTATCAATCAATCCAAGTATGCCCTTGAATCGCTACAGAAATATAAGATGGAATCTTGCGACCCCGTAGATACTCCAATGGTGGAACGAACTAAGCGTGATGCAGACCAACATGGAGTTGCCGTTGATCCGACACTTTATCGTGGAATGATCGGTACCCTTCTGTATATCACAGCTAGTCGACCTGATCTTCAGTTTGCTATATGTATGTGTGCTCGGTATCAAACTCGGCCTACTGAGTTACACTTGGCTACTGTGAAACGGATCTTACGATATATTAAAGGAACCATTACCGGGGACTTTGGTATTCGAAGGACTCTTCGATTGCACTATTGGCATATGCAGATGCGGATCACGCGGGTTGTCAAGATACAAGGCGTAGCACGAGTGGAACTTTGCAATTACTAGGAGATCGACTAATCAGTTGGGCATCGAAAAGGTAGAAAAGCGCTGCAATTTCAAGTACGGAAGCAGAATACATAGCTATATCCGGTTGCCGTGCTCAAATTCTTTGGATGAGATCGCAATTAACCGACTATGGTCTAGGTTTCAACAAAATTCCGATGTACTGTGACAACAAGAGTGCAATTGCCTTATGCTGCAACAATGTTCAATTCTCCCGGTCGAAGCATACTGACATTCGCTACCATTTCATCAAGGAGCAAGTGGAAAATGGAGTGATCGAGCTTTACTTTGTCCGATCTGAGTATCAATTGGCAGATATTTTCACGAAGGCTTTAAATCGCGCTCGAATGGAATTTTTGGCCGACAAGCTAGGTATGAGAACTTTCTCGCCTGAGACTCTAAAGGAACTAGCAGATGAAGAGAAAGAATAGTGGTGGTAAACTATTCTCCGTATCCTTGGTGATCATTTGTATATATTGTTTATATTTTTATCTACAAAAGCAAAATACAAAAATATAAAACCATATAAAAACCATAAAAATTGAAAAATTCAGAAAAATCCAAAAATATTTTTACTTTATTTTTCAAAGACATGTCTTTTGGTACGATAATATTTACGGCCTTAGAAATGTTGATTAATATTGACATGGCGCCATAAATAGAGTTCGTACAAAAGTTGTAAATATTTCATAAAACATGCCTATATGGCTTATAGTTATTTCTGACTGCAACCCACTTTTCATATTAAAGTCAAGTATTTCTTATGAAAGCTTTGCCTCACAACGGGAATTAATTTTCTCGGGCAAGGTTTACTTTAAAACCTTGTAAGGGATCAAGTTTACTTTATAACTTGGTCTAACACAAATCTATGTACACTTCAGTGCATTTATTTGTTAAAACAAGAGAAGTCTTGTTTTTATGAAGCTATCATCTCTACAACCATAGCAATCTACAACTGGTATCTACATACTCGGCGATGCGACTACTCAACCGACGACTACAGCTCTTTCAATAGAACACGGGTCAACAATTGAGGGGGAGCAATTGTCAAGCATTCAGAATCTTTGATGCCGAACGTGCCAAGTTCACAAATTGGTGTCAAGACAACAATACCAATCGTACATGTGGTGTCAAGAGATGACTTCAGACGTGACGAGGCGACCAACATTTACCGAAAAGAACCATTTGATCTTATCATATGATGTTCTCATCAATCAGGTCCAACCTTGTCAATTTTTTTCTAAAATGATGAATATGTGATCATGTTACAAGTCGGTATCATATCTCATACATTTGGTATCATGAAGATAAAACGGACTTGCATTTTTATTCCCAAAACCTTTGTTAAAACTTCATTAAATCAATTGATATTAAAAACATCGATTGGGTTAATATTTTTAATATGGGGGAGAAAATGTGATTTAATATGGGAAATTATCAAAAATGGTTTGACTTAACGTGATGGCTCATCCCGACATGTGTAAAATGTTTTCGAATATCGTGGCATATGTTAAGGGGGAGCAAAACGGATTTGCAATTCAAAATGGATTTCATGGTGATTTATACTTACCCACAACCCATTTATTTCACGACGATGAAGATTGTGGTGACATAAGGATGGTAAGATAGGTTAAGTCCAATGATTCTTCTTAAACCGGAGGAATCTTCCCAAGGACATTCATAGCTAGAAATAGTAGTCCTTAGGAAAGATGGTGAAAAGATTGTGAATGTAGCTGAATGCCGACCAAGTACTTAAGTTAGCACTGGAACAATCACAACAAGGTGCTAGTTATGACGTATTGGTAAGCATTGAAGGGGTTGAAGAATGAAAAAGAATTGTAAAGATAAAGGGTGTAAAGAAAGAAGCCCTCTTTACAACCTTAGGCAGAAACCAGGTTAACACATATGCCATTGAGATCATTCTAATGATGCTCGATATTGAAGATAGACATCATGGACCCAGTGATGCATTGCACAACCCATCCCAGCTAACTCAGATATCTCTCAAAAGATATTTGTTTTAATCACACGGAGACAACACGTTATCTATCGATTTATTCACTCCGGATAAATTGGTATTGAAATGGTGGCACTCCTCTCCAGCCTCCGATCACTAAAATCCAAAATACACGATCGAGTCTAGAGCCATTTGAGATCATCAAATATCTCATTAGGACACACTTTCATAATTCCTTGCTTCTTCACACACTGTGAAAAGTAAGAAAGATATTAAGAGTCCTACGCAAAATCTTCATGATCTTGCCTGAACATCCTAGTAATACGAAAGTATTTACAATGAAGATGGAAATCCTTCTTGAGAGAATATCAAAAAGCTCATGGTAGGTGACTTGTGCGGTTCTTTATGAATCAAACTTATGATAACTGGAAAGCAACAGTTGTTTTATTCTTAATTGAATTTAAAAACGTTCCAGGCCTCTACACAATATCTTAGTGATCTTGCCAGAACACTTAGAGTGATACCTTAGTGTTCACAGTGATGAGTGGAAATCCTTCTAGTGTTAATCTTAAACAGCACTTGGTAGGTAACTTGCAAGATTCAATATGAATCAAGCTCGTGATAACTGGAAAGCAACATCTGTTTTATTCTTAATTGAATTTAAACACGTTCCAGGCCTCTACGCAATATCTTAGTGATTTTGCCAGAACACTCAGAGTGATACCTTAGTGTTTACAGTGATGAGTGGAAATCCTTCTTGTGTTAACCTTAATCATCACTTGGTAGGTAACTTGCAAGATTCAATATGAATCAGGCTCGTGACAACTGGAAAGAAACAATGGTGTGATTCTTTAATGAATCAAACTTGTTCCAAGAATCAGAATTGACGGCTTCAATCATGCGGATAATTTTATCCAAATGAGTCACTCTTTACGTTCGCAGTCAGCTTTGGACGGTCGAGTAAACAGAACGGGTTTACCCGCGAAATCTTGTCAAGTAGATTTTTAATTAAGTCTACCTGCCACAAGTACGATATTTTATATCATCCAACGGTCTTCACCGACCGGAGGTAAAATGCTACCGAATTAGAATGAAATATTCAAATCCATTTTGTTCGTGTCTACTTATGTTGCGGAATTTGAAGACGGTGGCGTTGCGGAATCCTGGAAGAAGTCGTCCCCGCATGCTGTTGATGCAAAAGTTGGGTGATCCTTGCTAGACCCGAATTAGGCTTAATTCGGGTTGGATGGGCTCCGGCTCCTGCACCAAGTGAACTGTTTGGTTGGGATCCTGCACACTAAATAACACGCGTTAGGCTTACCGTGGGAATGTTTCCCACGATTAGACTCCAGCGTGAGAGTAAGTAATCGGTTAGGGTTTTATGTGAGTTGAGAGTATAGAGCGTAATACCTTTGTGGAACCCTTGGGGGTTCCTTTTATAGGCAGTGAAACCCTAGTGGGCTGCCACCGATACTTCGGCCCCAAGGAAAGGATAAGTACCAGAATTAGACTGATTGTTATCTTCTAATTATGGTGAGTGAATATCCTCTTCTTTGGGGTAAATCCTATTCCTAGACAGAATATGATTCTGTCTAACCCTGTACCGGCCGCGCCGGGCCGTGGGCCGCACACGTGTGTGCGGTTACTGTTCATCCAAGCCCATAAGCTTAAATGACATTATTCCCACCCATCTGTGATGGGCCGGATACGGGTAGTACTCGTGGTCCGGGTTCCTGACCCGGCTGGGGACTATACGTCAGCATGTCCCCCCAGTCTAGTTATTACAGCCGTAGGCGTAACCTCTAGACTATCAAGATGCTCTCCGGACATACCAAGAGAAGACCTAGGGAATGAAAAATACTGAAAATTATGCTATGGCCGCACGTGGCTACCCGCATTAGGAATATTATTCTAATAGCACCTCAGCCGTACGTAACGGTCGAGACAAATTAAATGCTGCATTGAATATGGTCTTACGTAAGACCGCATAACCCGACACAAGAATAAATGCATTAATGGTAGTCAACTAGTCAGCCGCACTTCTGTAAAAGTGCACCATTAATGCCCACCATTGAGCCACGTAAAACTGCCAAGAAGTTTCCCGTGGGCCCCTTCTGATTTTGTATAAGTGTCAGAAATCCCATCCGTTGGATAGGCGTGGTGGCCTACACGTGTCAAACATCCATGTTACCTCGGAAGCCGAGGCAACCCTATATAAGAGTTGGTGTGTGTGTTTGTTACACACACAATTCATCCTTCCTTCCGTCATTGTTATTTTCAAGCTTCAACCTCCAAAACTTTGCCTTCTTTTCCACGGATTTCCTCCACCGCAGGTTAGATCATCACGCCCTTCAAAACCTCTTTATAAAACATGGTAAAGGACAACCCACTTATCACGGATGTCCTTAAGGTGATGTCGGCGGAAAAATACATCGACTTTCTGTCGAAGTATTACATTCCCGAAAGCATACACCCTACCTATCCAGGTGAAGGTGAGGCGATTACGGATGCACCGGCGGGGAAAATTGGCGTGTACACGCGCCTATTTGATTCGGCCAATTACCGTATCCCCCTGTCCAAATTCTTGGTAGATCTGCTATTGTATTACGACTTCCACATAACCCAACTTCACTGCATAGGGGCATGTAAAATCAACCAGTTTGAAATTACATGCCATACCTGTAGAGTAACTCCAACCGTGAACCTTTTTAGGGCTTTTTACTTCCCCCAGCTAGTGAATGGGTGGCTATCATTTAAAAAGCGACCCGGGAACGCCCCTATGACGTATAGGAAGCCTTTAGACTCCCTTAAGAACTGGTACGACCATTACTTCTTTGTTGATGAGAAGGTATATCCTACCCCGTTCGTACTCAAAACCAAAGCACCCAAAGACATTCCGCCCAAAGCCAAAGACTATAGTAGCAAAGACTTAAAAATACTAGATACCCACCGCACAGAATTCCATAGGGGGTTGCCGGAACACTTTCTGTGCTTAGTAGGAATAATCTGCCGCTTTTGGGAGGGATGACTTATATCCGTGCTTTCTGACGGAACAGGGAGAGGGTAGGTTTACTTATACCTTGTAAATTTGAAATGTCATGCGTATTTGTAGAACCGTACTAACCCGTATACTTATAAATGTCCGCAGAAATGAACCTACACGGATTAATACGCCAGGGCGACCCAATGAAGGTGCCCGAAGGGTTCCGCCCTCTAAAGGAGATTGAGCTCCCCCTGCTGGAGGCGACCGCTAACCGTACCATGCCACTCGAAGAGACGTCCGAGCCCAGATCAGATGAAGGGGAGCCCATCATTGAGAAATCCCCATTGGACTTCCATAATGAAGATGGTGGAGAACTACTGTTAGAGGGGACCGCGACTGACCAGGAAGATGAAAATGATTCCCTCAATGAAGACACCACTCAAGCTTCCGGGTCCGCCCCGCTCACATCTAGGAAGAGAAAGACCACCAGGAGGGTGGCAAAGAAGATAGGGAATGAGGCCGGGGCCGCGAATGCTCCCCCCAAGAAACTGAGGAAGGACCATCCGCAGTACCAAGAGGGAAGTGGTACTGCGACTACTCAGGCCGACTCTACCCCGCACATGGGAGAGCCAGTCTGGCGAGCTACCCTCGTGAGCGCCGTAGCTCCTACTGGCCCAGAACCTGTAATTGATACCACGTAAGTACCCTTCGAACGTTAGTCGTGTCACTATACTTGTGAAATATATAATGCCTACACAAAATTTTCCATGTAAAGAACAGGGCGGATCCGTCGGCCGTAGCTCAAGAGGAAGAAGTAGAGAGGAATCCATCCCCCGCACCAATGAACAGACCCCATCCCCTGCCGCGACACACGCCGAGGAGCCACACCATGAAGGGCCAAAAAATAGCTTGCGCCTAGCATGGAACCTCTCAAGTCTGACAAGGTTGGAAGCTGAATCTGAGTGCTCAGAATTCATCGAGCACATTACCCCTCCAGCCCTTGCACAAGACCTAGATGAACTGGATCATGAATCCCTTCTGGAGCAGTTTGATGTGTCGTCTGCGCATCAAGTGACGGTGGGAGCCGCTCTAAGACGCCGCTTGATCAAGGCCCTTGCTAATGTGAAGCGGGCAGATAAAAAGATAGCTCGACGTGAGGCAATGGTCGTGAAGAACGAGAAGACCATCGCGTCCTTGCAAACAGCGCTGGTGACAGCCGAGGCGACAGTGAAAGAGCAAGCTCATCACGCCGACACCCGAGAAAAGCGCATCGCCGAGCTCGAAGCCCTTGTAGCCGCATCAAAAGAGAAGGTATGCTTTCGAAACTTTTATGCATATACTTTCACCTTGATTTCTTATTCGTCCCAAGAAAAAAGTATATTATCCTTGTGATAACTCAAAGTTCTATATGCAGGCGTCTGCGGTCGAAGCTTCCACCAAGGCCGTAACCATACAAGCCTTCAACATCGCCCAAGAGCGTGATGCGCTGAAGGATGAGCTAACACAGGTGCAGGCCAAGTTGGAAGAGGAAACTGCGACGGCGGAGGAGGAGCTGAGCAAGATGGCCACAAGTTGTGCTGAAAGACTGTGTCCTCCCTGCTATCCGCCATAGCTGGACGCAGGTGGATGATTGGGCAAGGGATGCGCCTCGCCGTAAGCAAGGCCATGGAAGCTCCGCACCTACTGCAGGCATTTGCCGGGGTCGTATCCGATGGAATCGACCGTGGTAGACATGAGGGTTTGGTCAAAGCTGCAGAACTGATAGGTATGAATGAAGACATCATGCAGCATCCATACCATAATCCCTCAGTTGCGGACAATATGACCGCGTCGATGAATGCATTGGCGGAAATCCAGCACCCTCTCCTAGATGAGCTTGAGGCACTTAAAGACGCTCCGAACGAGGCAATAATGTCCCGGCTTACTGCGGATCCCATTCCTTTGACCTTGCCCACCTATGACCCCGCATCAAAAACGATGAAAGGTGAAAAGCTGCTTGTGGAAGCATTGGATGCGACGGCGATCAAGGCACATGATGGGAAGGATGCTCGCGGAGAGGCCCTCCGTGCTCTGATTGAAGAAGTAAAGAAGGACATAGGGGAATTCCTACCCCCCTTGTAATTTATCAGTTGTAAACATTTGTGATTTTTATTCGTCCGTGCATGTACACGGCTAAGACATATGTGAAATGACCGTCTTTTGTATGAAAGTCCGTGATGACCCCGGCCATTTTGTTATTTATTTTGAAACTTGTGTATTTTTATTTTGTTAAATACCGTATACCGATACTGCATGACATGTCACGTCTTACACAAAAGGAAAAAATACATTCAAGCCTATAATTTACTAGACATGCGATGTGCGTCTTTAATATGCAAAGCACTACATGAGTACGGCATACGGAAACTTATCACAACGTCTTGTGAGTAAGGTGTCTAGTAAGGATACATGATCCGCGCCGCTGGGGTTGCATCCCTCTTATACGACAAGTTGAATTAGTAGGTTCACTTAATCCTCTTACCCCGCCTGGAGGCGTATAGTACATGTACGGTGATTTGAATGAATGCATATGAATGAAACATGACATATTATAATAATAACCAAAATTCATATGACTAAAAAAAATAATTTGCACAAAACAAGCCGTGGAGCTAGCTAGGCACCACGACATTTTATTAGAACGTTTACATTTTTTGTTTGAACAAGAATGATAAGTCCAAAAAAACAAAAAAGGAACCTAAACAAAACATAAGAAGCAAAACAAATAGAGCGCATGGATCTTCATTAAAGCCACATATAGCGAAGTACCCATGCGGAAGCCGTAGGTTTCAAAGATAGCACCTTTTGAGATTGGAGATGTTCCACGTGCGTTCCAGGTCGTGGCCATCCATGTCACGCAACTTGTACGCGCCTCGTCCCAAGGCTTCCAGGGCCTCATACGGTCCTTCCCACTTAGGGCCCAGCTTTCCTATATTCTTCGCTCGACTTGCTTCGTTAGCACGATAGACATAATCTCCCGGTCGAAAAGAAACACCTTTAACCTTGGCGTCATAATACGCCTTCATTTTAGCCTTGGACTTAGCCTCATTAATGGCTGCTATCTTCCTTTTTTCTTCCAACAGATCCAGGTTGATTCGCAGCTGCTCGTCGTTCGTAACGACATTAACCTCCGTCGTGCGGATGGTAGGCATTCCTATTTCTGCTGGTATAACAGCTTCAGTGCCATAGGCCAATGCAAATGGAGTATCTCTGTTGGCTGTTTTGATCATAGCCCTATGCGCCCATAGAACATGTGGTAACTCATCCACCCATTTGGCACTTCGTTCATCCAGACGTGCCTTGATGCCATTTCCCAAGCTTCTATTTGCTCGTTCCACAAGGCCATTTGTCTGCGGATGCTTAACAGACGCGAAGCGCCGTTTGATATCCAATGATGCACACCAGTCCTTGAATGGATTATCCGCGAACTGTTTACCGTTGTCCGAGATGATTTCTCCTGGTAGGCCAAAACGGCACACAATATGCTCCCAAACAAACTTTTTAACTTGTTTGCCTGTGATGGATTTGACTGCCTTGGCTTCTATCCATCGTGTGAAGTAGTCCATCGCGACAATCAAGAACTTAACTCCCCTCCCAGCTACAGGAAATGGTCCTGCGATGTCGATTCCCCACTTATAGAATGGCCATGGGGATGTGATAGGTGTGAGCTCTTGCTGCGGATGTCGCGGCACTGGTCTATGTACTTGGCAATCACTACACTTGTGAATCATGTCGCGCGCGTCCTTGTGCATGGTAGGCCAATAATATCCTGTCCGTAAGGCTCTAGCTACCACGTATCGTGTACCTGCGTGCATGCCGCACAACCCTTCATGTATTTCACTGATTACATAGGTAGCCTGACGCGGTCCAACACACCGCAACCACGGCTGCAAGAAAGAGCGCTTATAAAGGATACCTTCTCGGAGTTCAAAGTGTTGTGACTTCCTTCTGATGCGTCACGCTGCTTTTTCATCGTCCGGAAGGGTTTCACTGGTCAAATAGTTGATAATCGGGGTCATCCATGTAGGTCCGTCCTCTTCAACTATAGTAGCGACCTCCCCTTCTGTTATAGACTTCTCCTTGAGTATTTCCACCAAAATTTGCTTGGAAAAGTGGGCGAAGCTCGTGGATGCAATCTTGCTAAGAGCGTCCGCCTTCTTGTTCTCACCTCTTGGCACCTGCCTGATGGAAAACTTGTTGAAAGCCGCGATGAGCGACTTGACTTTCTCCAAGTATCGGACCATGTTGTCCTCCTTAGCCACATATCCACCTAGAATGTGGTTCGCGACAATCCGTGAGTCCACGTAAGCCTCAAGGTTGCGGACTCCCATTCTAGCGGCGATTTTTAAACCCGCAATTAATGCTTCATATTCTGCCTCGTTGTTGGTGGCTGTGAACTCAAAACGGAGGGCGTACGTAAACTCCATTCCTTCCGGATTTGTGAGGATGAGACCAGCTCCTGACCCATCCGTACATGAAGATCCGTCCGTGAATAACACCCATGGTTCTGTTGGAGTCTCGTTTTGTTTAACGATTGGTCCTTCCTAATCCGGCTTCTCTATCAAGAAATCTGCCAAGATCTGGCCTTTAACATCCGTCCTTGGCCTATAAGATATATTATGCTCCCCCAATAGGATGCTCCATTTTTGTAGCCTCCCTGCCACATCCGGTCTAGAAATGACCTGCTTTATTGGTTGGTCTGTAATGACCACAATTGGGTGCTCCTGAAAGTATCGGCGCAACCGCTTTGTAGCAAACACTAGTGCCAAAACCAATTTTTCCATAGAGGAGTAATTCAGCTCCGGCCCTTGCAATGTTCTACTTATGAAGTAGACCGGAGTTTGTATCGTATCCCTATCTGTCATGAGTACCGCACTTATTGCGCCATGAGTGGCTGAGAGATACATAATGAGTTCCTCCTTTGGCCGGGGAGCTACTAGCATAGGGAGAGATGCAAGGTGCTGCTTGAGTTGGCCAAAAGCTTCCTCGGCTTCCTTTGTCCACCGGAAGTCTCCCTTCCTAATGCACTTCTTGAGTGTCTTAAATAGGGGTAATGACTTCTCTGCGGATTTGGATAGGAACCTATTTAGCCCGGCCAGCTTCCCATTCAAGGATTGCACCTCCTTCCGTGTCTGAGGGGATGGAAGCTGTATTACTGCGTCCGTTTTCTCTGGGAAAGGTTTGATACCATTTGGATCAATCATATATCCAAGGAACATTCCCTCCGTTTCCCTAAACGTGCATTTCTTTGGATTTAGCTTCATGTTGATCCTCCGCAGTGTGTCGAATGTCTCTTCGACATCCCGGAGAAGTGCATCCTCCGTATGACTTTTTATGACTAAGTCATCCACATAGACTTCCAGGTTGCGGCCTATCTGTGATTCAAAAGCTTTGTCCACAAGCCGCTGGTATGTAGCACCGGCGTTCTTTAGTCCAAACGGCATTTTCGTATAGCAATATACGCCTTGACTAGTATGGAACGCCGTCTTTTCTGCGTCCTCCTCCGCCATCTGGATCTGGTGGTATCCTTTATATGCGTCCAGGAAGCACTTAAAGGGATACCCACATAGGGACTCCACCTTCCAGTCAATCTCTGGTAACGGGTAACAATCCTGTGGACAGGCTTTGTTCAGGTCCGTGAAATCCACACACATGCGCCAACTTCCGTCATGTTTTTTGACCATGACCGGATTGGATAACCACTCTTGGTAGTACACCTCGCGCATGATACCTGCATCCACTAGTTTCCGTACTTCCTCCAATATTACTTGGCTGCGCTCAGGCGCCTGGCCGCGCTTCTTTTGCTTGACGGGTTGGTACCCCTGGCGGATTTGGAGCTTATGTTCTGCTATCGCGCGTGGTACGCCTGTCATATGCTTTGGCTCCCATGTGAATATATCTAGATTTGCACCTAAAAGAGAGCACATGGACCTTTTACCGTCATCCGAGAGCGCTCCCCCTATGGATATATCCAGTTCCGGATAGTCAGGATGGATTGCCACCTTCCAACTGGGAGGTGGTGATCCATCCTTAAGTGGAACAGTTGGAGCCGGTGTTGTCACGGTATGACACTCGGATGCTGGTACGATTTTGTTTTAAATGGTGACGATTCCTCCCTCAACAGGGAACTTGATCATTCCGTGTGCCGTTGAAGGTACCGCCCGTATAGCCAGAATACCTGGTCTGCCTATGATCCCATTGTACGGAGAATGTGAGCGTATCACCATGAAGTTCATCCACGCAGTAGTGGAGTGTTCCTCATTCCCAATGGTCACAAGCAGACGCAGTTGCCCTATCGGCCAGATGGTGTCTCCACTAAAGCCAATGAGCGGCGCCGTGGCCGGTACTAATTGGCTTCTTATTTCCGGTCGTAACTGCACAAAACAGTGTTCGTACAGTACTTCTGCCGATGACCCTCCGTCCACATACATGCGACGGACATTGTGTGTTCCAATGCTTATCTCAATAGTGAGAGGCGCATCAATCACATCGCTTGCTGTGATGGGAGGGAATGAGATTTCCCTGCCGCGTGAAAATTTTTGGCCAATTTTCTGCCTAGTGCGGCGTTGTCTGGATTGGATCATGTATATGGTCGAAGGTTTGTCCTTTTGGGGATCCTTCTTGTCATACTTCTTGTTGTCTTTTCCATCCTTCCAATCCTTAACCAAATGCTTGAGTTTACCCGATTTGATCAGTGACTCAATGTGCTTCTTGAGTTGGATACACTCCTCCGTACCATGGCCCTTGTCATTATGGAACTCGCAGAAGCGATTTCCTTGCCGACGGTCCGGCGGAGTTGTCATTGGGGGAGGCCTCGGAAAATTTGCCCCTTCTGTCAGCAAGATCTCCCGGTAGGACATCTTTAGGGGGTTAAACTTATCGTCCAGCCGTCCTCCTTTGTTTTGGCTCTTATAATCTGAGCCCTTGCTATTGTTCTGATTGATTTGACCGCCCGACTGTCTCCGGGACTGGTCGTTTGACCGGTAGCCATTTCCTTTGGAAGGGTAAGCCGCGGCAACGGCTGTTTCTCCCTCTATGAAATTTCTGACCCTTTCCATGAGGTCATCATATCTCTCTGGACGTTTGTCATTGAGACGCCTGATCAATTCCCTGTCTGTTATGGCGTGCATGTAGTCAGAGATTTTCAGGAGTTCTGGCATTGTCTTTGTGCGTGTGCACTCGTCGTTGAAGCGTTCAGTGAAGGCTTCTGTAGACTCCCCTGGCCGTTGCTTGAAAGTTGCCAATGAGACCGGATCCCTATTATACTTCTTCCGCTGAGTATAATTATTCTTGAACACAGTGCGTAGTTCCGTGAAGCTATCAATGCTTCGTGGAGGGAGTCCCTCAAACCAGTCACGGGCATTGCCGATCAAAGTCGAATTGAACATTTGGCACCATATAGGCATGGGCCATCGCTTAATTTTAGCCTGCGTATCAAATATTTTGAGGTGATCATCCGGATCACCTGTTCCATCATAGGTCTTGACACACGCCGGCATGCGATGTTTGGTGTCCTCGGAGTAGTTCCGTATATGAAGAGTGAATGGGTCTTCCCTGGGATCCGCCCATGGTCGGGTGAGCCTAGGGTCATCCCATGGGTCACACCACGGGCGGGAAAGATCCTCCGCTTCTGCCTCTCGATAATAGGGGCCACCATAATACTCATCATTGTTTGGTGGTGGTGGAGGGGTACGCCTAGGTCGGCGACGCTTAGGCAGATGGTCATCCGAGTCCTCTCCTGATGGATCCGGAGACGGGGGTGGTGCCCCATCCCTTGGGTGAGGACCACTCTTTTGAGAAGAGCCAGGAGCCTTCTTCCCAGTGTCCATCCTATCCCACACACTTGTGCGGCGTGCGGCTCTGGTCAGCTCTCGATCTGGTCGCTCGGGTAAACCGTCGGACTTCTCTCCCCCTTCTCGAGACTGCGTTAGTTCCTGTATGAGGCGATCTCCTATGCGCTCGAACACATTCCTAGGCTGAGGAGTTTCCTCAAAGATGCCCTGCTCCTAAGGCCGGGTTTTCCTTTTTCTCTGATTTTAGGAAGAAGTGATTGGTCCGGTATTGCCAAAGTTGAGTCTAGATTGGAGGTTCCTCCCTAGATTCAGCCTTGATGCAATCCCTGGGACGATCCTATCAAAGTTCTGCGTGAGAACTCGAGTGAGGACCTCCTCGCTGAGTGGCTGGACTTCTACTTCCTCCTCAATCGATGGTCTACGCGGCTCCTTGTTAGGGGGATTTGGCGCACTCCCTGGATCAGGGTTGTCTAGGGTTGAAGTAGGTGGGGGAGTTATGGAGATCGTGCTTGTCACCCCCATGGACTGAAAACCACCACGGTTACCAAGTCCGCCCGGTGGGCGGTTAGGGGATTGATTGGGGATGAGTATCCCTTCCTCTTGGGACTTCCGATTTCCAGGATTTGTGTTCCTGGGATTGGCTTGCGGATGCCCCTTCGTCATTGGAAATTCAAGATGAAGTTTCACTCTAGCTTAGTGTAATGGGTCCCACGGATGGTGCCAACTTGTTGATGCAAAAGTTGGGTGATCCTTGCTAGACCCGAATTAGGCTTAATTCGGGTTGGTTGGGCTCCGGCTCCTGCACCAAGTGAACTGTTTGGTTGGGATCCTGCACACTAAACAACATGCGTTAGGCTTACCGTGGGAATGTTTCCCACGATTAGACTCCAGCGTGAGAGTAAGTAATCGGTTAGGGTTTTATGTGAGTTGAGAGTATAGAGCGAAATACCTTTGTGGAACCCTTGGGGGTTCCTTTTATAGGCAGTGAAACCCTAGTGGGCTGCCACCGATACTTCGGCCCCAAGGAAAGGATAAGTACCAGAATTAGATTGATTGTTATCTTCTAATTATGGTGAGTGAATATCCTCTTCTTTGGGATAAATCATATTCCTAGACAGAATATGATTCTGTCTAACCCTGTACCGGCCGCGCCGAGCCGTGGGCCGCACACGTGTGTGCGGTTACTGTTCATCCAAGCCCATAAGCTTAAATGACATTATTCCCACCCATCTGTGATGGGCCGGATACGGGTAGTACCCGTGGGCCGGGTTCCTGACCCGGCTGGGGACTATACGTCATCACATGCTTATACTTTATGCACTTAATACCTCATCTAATTCAAGAAAGCCTAAAAGTTAAGTCTTTCGTTGTATCGAACTCTGAAGCTTTCAAGAATTACAAAGGTATAAGTATGTGAGACAAGGTGTCACGAAGAGGCGAAGATCACACGTGATGGATGCACAAGATCAAGGCAAGAGATTAATGCTCAAGATGGATATCAATGATCACATCAGCATGTTCACCAGAAAAGAAAAAGGAAAGAAAGACGAAGACTACGAGCTCAAGACAAGCAAAGTATGCTAGGTTTATTTCATTATTGTAACTTGGGTAACGACCTTGTTTGGAGTGACCTCCCTTAGGGGAGATTGCTGGAAATACGTTTTACGTTTTAGAAAGGATTGTTCACTCCAACAATAGTCCATGTAATAGCTCACAGTTTAGTTATTTACACTTATTAAACAAAGCCCAAACCGAGCCCATAAGTTGTATGGGCCGACGGCCAAATGTAAGCCCAAGCCCATGACATGGGCTTGGGTATATAAACCCTCTCCTTTGATGGAGAGGTTGGTGGTTTCACTTTCAATACACATAGTTCTTAAACTTTCTCTCTCTAGAAGTGTGAAATCATCTATCTCTTTCTCTCTCTAAAACATAATCAAGATTTACATATCCTACATAAAACTTGAGGATGATAAGTGTTCATGGTACCAAAGCCCTAATTAAATTCACTGATTTCTTTATGAGTTATTTCCATCAAAACCATTTCAAAAAAAAGTCAAAAAATATATAAATAGAATTGTTTTTATTGCATTGCATTGTAAAAATCAAAATCATGCATCATATAGTGTAGTGTAGTGTAAAAGCATTTCATCATGGCCAAGGTGGGTTAATTATGAGAAAAATGTAATTTAGAGCTTTGAAATATGGCATTGCATGAGGCCATGGCAATGATCAAGTGTACGAGATTTTATATGAGTGAAATTTCATATCAGTTATATCATATTTAACCCTAAAACACAAAGTAAAATACCAGATTTTATGTGTAAAAGCAGTATTATGGGGTATTCTTTGTTGTTTGTGCTTGTGTAGGTAAAAAAGATACAAATTTGATGCAAACACGGATTCCAAGGCATTTATATTGAGGAAAAGACAAAAGAAGGACTCAAGATGACAAGTCAACAAAAGACAAAGGACCTTTCTTGACAAGCTGCAAAGTTAAGGGACTAAAAGTATAAATTTGGAAAAGTCAAGAACAAAGTCAAAAGACTTCAAGTTCAAAGTCAACAAGTCAAAGGGTCAAATCTGGTCAAGTACAAAGTCAAAGGGCCAAGAATGACATGTTTTTGAAGTTTAGAACTCAAGTTACAAAGCTGTTAATCAAAAGGACTAAAATTGCCAATTACGAAAATATAACAAGACATGATCCACGTGCTATGGCTAAGAACCGATCAGGAGCCAGTATTTGAGTTACTTGGATTGCCAGCTGTTGGTTATTAATGAGGAGAGACGTGAAGCCGCCAAATCTTAACAGTAAAGAGCACTCACCATTTCCTCCAATCATAGGCCAACATGTCAACTATCCTCACTGTGCATTCAGATAACGATCCGCGTCAAAATTAATGGACTAATCCTGGCATGCCACATGGACAACTCAAGCCCAGATCGAAGAATATGATAGAGTGGATTTCAGAAGAAGTGGTTAACATGAAAAGTGATGAAAATCAAAGGATGAATCCATCCCACCACTTTAATTAACAAATTATCCAGTGGATTTAAAACCCCCAATTCATGAAGAACACTTGATCATATCATTAGCAGAATTGGGACACGTGGCACTTGGCTATTGGATTTAACACGTCATCAGCACCTCCTACATCTCATTTTCACTCTATAAATACCCCATTGTACTCTTCATTTTTAGTTAGTTAGCTAGAGTGTGAAAAACACACACACTCTTTGATTCTCTCATCTCTGTTTCTTCCTAGTTAGTTACACCCTAAGAGGGATTGACAACCACTCTTAGACGGTTAGTTAGATAGTTATACCTACCTTGTAACAACTTTTCATTAATAAAATCTCATTTCACTCAATTCACTCTATTTCTCCAAAAATCAAACTTACTACTATTCATACCTTGATGCCATTGATTCTATTGTTCTCATTAGAACAATGGAGTTATTGTGATTGATTGTAGTAAAATTACAACTCTTGTTTAGGAAAACAAAGAGAGTAAAATAGGGAAAGTATCGAGTGATGATTTAGGAAAATCAAGCAGTAATGACCCTTATGGTATGAAAGTTCGTTTCCCAAGGAGGTATATGTGTGTGAAAAACTTGTTAAATGTTTGTGATTAATGATTGGTTTAGAAGGGGATGAGAAAAGAAGATGACGAAGACGTGAAAATAATACTACGACGACAAAACGTAAAACCGTAAAAACTACAAAAATAAAAATTAATTCTAAAAATTACCAAAAATTCATCAAAAATTAAAATAAATAAACTAAGAGTTTACCAATGATCAAAACTTTTTCAAACCTTTTAAATAATTAAATATTCAATTTTTAAATGCTAATTAAAGCCCTAAAAATAAAATAAATTATCAAAAAGCCCAAATAAAGATTTTTCAATTGGTAAACAAATGACCAAAAAAGATTAAAAACTATTTTTAGAAATTTTTAAACTAATAAAAACTATTTAAAATGATCTAAAAACTATTAAAACTTAAAATAATTATAAAAATTAATCTAAAAGTGATAAAATTATTCTAAAAGTTGCTAAATTCCTATTTTAATGTATTTAAGCTAATAAAAATGTAAAAAGTTGGAAAATGTGAAATTTGAAAAATAATAATAAAATAATATTAAAAATCCAAAAAATTATAAAAAGTTCTAAAGACTTGCAAACTAGTTTATTTTAACCTAAACAAACAGAAAATCAAAGTGAAATGACCAGAATACCCCTATTGGGCCCTCAAATGGGCCAAAACCAAAAACAGTCAACCTTAATGGGCTTTTTGGCCCAAAAAGTCAAACTTGGCCCAATTGACTTGGAAAAGCCCTATCTGACTCAAAATTTAATTCTAAGCACAAAACTCTAAAGGTCCAAAAGCTGAATGTGAGCTTATCACAGCTTAATAAGCAAACAGCTTATTCTTATTGGGCTTTTTAGCCCATTAAGCAATAAGCTAATGCCATAAGCTCTAATTTGACACACAACCTTCTTTTGGGATGCTTATGAGATCTGTAAAAAGAAATTTTGAAAAAGCACACTCAATAAGCCAGAAATAAGCAAAGTAATATTTCACTAAAAGACAAAATAGTCATTTTTGAGAAATAAGGCACCTCAGGACTTGATTCAACTTGCAAAAGATCACAAATGGACTCAATAAGCCAAAACAATCAACAAAATTCCAATAAGCAAAACCAATAAGCCAGAATAAGCCAATAAGCACTTATGAAAAAGTCAATTAAGTTGGTTTTCTAGTCAAACCCTAAAGTCAACCCACCAAATGCTCCAGTATGAACAAATGGGTTAAATAATGAGCACCTATTACAAAATCCAAGTTGTTGCTGGTTAAAATAAGCTATTTTAGCTTATTGATAAGCTGATCCCAATTTAACACTAGCAGTGGTAACTAGCAGGGGAAAGGAGTTCCCACTGCTTTGACTATTTGACTGAGCTTTTTAGAGAGTTTAAGTTGGATTCAATTGGAAACAAGGGCACCCTTGTGATCAGTGAACCACAAGGAGTCAATAGCAACAAGAAAATCCAAATTTGGTTCACACAATAAGCCACAAATGATCAAATAGTCACCAGATACACCACAGACATGAAAATAAGCAGTTATGCACTTAATCAGCAGATTTAGACTGAATAAGCCAACCAAACTCAACAGGATGCATACACAAGCTATATTAACTATGAATAAGCACAAATCAACTTATAACAAACACTGAATCAAAGTAAACAACAATATCAAAGCACAAAAAGTTACTGATGAACAAGGTGCATATGCAGAAACTATTTTGCTGATCTATTTTACACTAGATCCAATTTCAGGCACTCAAATCTACTTCACTGTGTTGTTAACCTAGATTTAACACTTGTTAACCCTAGTCTATGATTAGATCTAGGTGTCCCCTAAATTTCAGTCAAATTCACCAAGTAAACAAGATTTTATACCCAATCTATGAATCTATGTGTTTCAAACCATAAAATGAGCAACAAAGCAACCAAGTATATCAGATAAACAAGTTCTAGCAGATAGCACAAACAAACATCAACTCAAAACACCACAAATCCAAATCAAGCAGTTGACCCAAACACCCCTTAATCAACTACTTAACAAAGCAACTTGTGATTTTTACTAATAACCTACTGGATTTAATGATCAAAAACACTTACTAGGTAGCAACTAACAGAATCAAACTCAAAAATCACCAGCACAAACACAAGAACACAAAATCAAAGCACCAAATCCAGAACAGGCAGTAACATAAAATTTTGAGAGGAAACTTAATCAAGAGATTATACCTGCCATCCACAACATCCTAGGAGGGCCAGCTATGCTCCTTGGACCTTGTTCAACAACTAGAACAAGACCAAGGTACTTCAAAGAAGAAGATCAAAGCCTGCTGATGTTCAAAGTAGAACAAGGCTTAGAACTCAACCAAGGGCTTAGAACTCTTCCCAGGCTTGGTGTCAACAAGCTTGAAGGAGCTCAAGGCTTATGGCTAAGGGTTAGTACACAATGATAGCAAAAATCAGAAACTAGGATTTCAAGGCCTTTGAACCTTGAAAACCTTATGAACCAAGACGTTCCTTCACCACAAGATTAAGGAAGGTCTTAACAATCAAATGGAACTCAGATTTAGGCTATTCTAACACCAACTTTTAATCAATCACAAAAGAGAATTCAAAATTTTAAGAAATTTAAATTTTATTAACTTAAAAAGGAATTACAAAGATTGATAGCCTAAAACTGGAACCAAGGGACTCTCACATGTTGAGGTCTCCTTTTATAGGAAAATGCCCATGCTAGCACTATTCATAAACCCTAGCAACTGAATTTCCTATTCTATCCTTGCAGAATCTTCTAGGTGTGTTGCTAGTTGGTTTGGGTGAATCCTGGACGTTTGTTGAGTGCTTAGTGACCAAGTAATGATTTGAGGCCATTGATTTTGCCAGGTCATGATCAAATGCCAGGTGTCGTATTATGAGTGGGGATGGGGGTATCATTCTGGTAGTGGGATTTAAGGTTTTTGGTGTGGGATGTGATTGAGGTGATGTGAATCACACGTGGGTATAGCCAATTTTGTTTTCCCCTTTGTTTTCCTTCCTTTTAATCCTGGGTAAAAAAAGTGTTCTTGGCTGGTAAAAATCCAAACAGTAAGTGTTACCCGCGTGTCTAGGGATTTGAAGTTTCAGCTTGTCACTTTTGGTCCTTTGTTTTTGGAGAAAGTTGTATAGCAAGTTTATTTTGGCACAAAACGTGTTTCCTTTGTTTTTTAACTTTCACAACTTGGCAGTTTTGGCACCAAACTTTGGAAAAAAGGAATCAAGGGTTATTTATGGAACTTTTGCATATTTCAAGGGCTGATTTTGGACTTTGTTGATGTTCAAAGGTCTTCAATGTGTCTTTGGCTTCATGAGGGACCATAATTGGAAATTTGGAATTGTTGAGGGACTAATCTTGCCATTTCTTCAAAGTTGAAGGACCTTTTGTGTAATTTTGACAAACTTAAAGGACCAAACTTATAATTATCAATATACAAGGGTTTTAAGTGTCATTTCATTCATTAAGGATCAAACTTGCACATCTTCAAGTCTTCAAGGATAAATGTTGGATAAATCATGATCTAGGGCCCGGTTCTTTGTACGGCTTCGTTTCTCGTGTTCGTTTTTCCTTGTATCTTGTGATCTTTTGTCTTTTTCACGATATCCATACCTAAAATACACAAGTAAACAAACACAAGCATATATATGGTATTTTATGACATTTTTATGTATTTAAAAGCCCGAAAAGAACGATGAGATCATGTATAAATGCCATCTCATCACTCCCCCATACTAAGCCATTGCCATGCCCTCACGCAATGCTAGAATAGAGTATCTAAGCATCACCAAAGTTCAATTTTATTAACCTTTATTGAAAAGTAAAAGACTTGCAACATACTACGAAGATGTGTAAAGACATAATGTATGATTTTCATCACAAACGTGACTTTTAGGGTCAAAGAATAGAAACAAGTAAATGTCCCATAGAGTAAACTTCGTCATCCTTGATTGTCATACATTCCATGCTAAGTGCAAAAACGAGATCATTGTTGGTACAAGTCATAATGCTAACACTACTCATACGTCCAAATTGTGTAATACTTTTTCTCCCCGCAATCCTAGTTATTATAAAAGGAAATGGGTTACTAATTTTTAATAGTGAACTTTTTTGAATATTGAATAGAAGGATTAATTAGAATGAATCTATTTTTATGTTATTTTGTACTATAGAATTGCATTTTTTAACTATTTTGTCATGGATCACAAGTGATTCATATTGACTTATTTGAGTAGTTATTAGTCCGAAAGCAAAGTAGCACGATTTGATCGATAGTTAGCCGAAGGACAAAATCTTTTAAAACGGCTTCTCGTGTATCTCCTTAAGTTCATATCTTGGCATAACTCATTTCACGATTTGAGACCTTTCTCGGACCGATATTTGGCATGTACTTCATACTTCAAATCTTGGGAAGACGTTCTTGAAATTATGGTCTTCTCTTCTCATATTTGGAATTTCTTCACTTGACGTTTTTGAGAGATTCTTCATATTTGGACCACGACTTCATCATTTTTCTTCAATCTTTACTTTGGATTTTGATATACAACGATCAGCCTCCTTTTCGGACTTGGATATATTTATCCTCATACCTTGTAAGGGTCTTTTTGGATAGACTTTCTCCATGATCTTTAGGGGAGTAATTGCTTTTCGTCGTGTGTCTCGATCCTTCATATTGATTTAGGAATAATGATACTTCACATCATCTTGGATCTTTAGCAAAAATAGAGCTCCTCATGCCTTGTTAGGGCCTTTTTGGATGATCGCCAATCTTCGCGTCCCGCTTCAATAAGTTATGCCTTGGCTATGAACTCTATTCAACCCCGAGTAACTTTTAAACGATCTTGCGCTAGAGGCTAAGTAACCTTTCAAATCGTACGACCTTACTTATTGCAATTATGATTTATTCCTAATGCATTGATCTTATGGGAAGAAAAAGCCACAATTAAAAACATATGAGTTTTTGAAAGAACATTTTCATGTTCTACGTTTAGCATGATCACTTGTCTAACTTTATCATTTCTCGTTCTTCACTATATAAAGACCTCTAATTAAAGAGACTCGTGAATACTTAGCCATGCAAGTCAAAATTAAGCCAAATGTGGATTAGCTTTCATTAAGACTATATCAAATCAAAGTTTTGGGTTTTCAAGCCACCTATAGGATCTTGCTTTTTCTTGGACTTTTTCAAGTTTAGAGAATGCATTTTATAGTTCCCTTGATAAGTGACTTTCTAGGATCAATTATAGGAACTTGCGAAAAGTTCTTGTTCTTAACCCGTAAGAGTTAAGACTTTCGCGTTTTAAAGCTCCCTATATAAAAGTATAGCAAAACTTGAATTGAGCGGGTTAAGGAATATAAATGGCTCCAAATGCCCACCAAGTAAAAAATTAACTCTTATTATACCCATCGGAAAATATAAATTCGTGTCTTAAAAACACTTATGAAAACTAAGAAAAAATTTAAATTTGGCCATTTTTAGCCTTATTAGCAACAAAACAAAACATTAAAAATTGGAAAGCGTGAGGGCGTAGCAAAGCAAGTACCTATTCACCCCCCATACTAAAAGTAAACATTGTCCTCAATGTTTCGAGTCTAAGGGTGGAGCACCCCCATACTAGAGACGAAGAATCAAATGCTTAGGATCTAGCATGGAAAGGGTGATCAACAATATATCTAAAGCCGTTTATTAAGTATGCTAAAAGATAATTGTTAGAACAATAAAGGATATGTCATGGATTCGTGAAAAACTTCTTCAAGCAAACGATGGAGGCTCACGTAAACGAACACGAGAGTCTTTAATCGTAGATGATGATGATGATCTAGATAACACAATCACAAACAACCACGAGACAACGAGATGAAAGGGTACAAGTCCCCTTATTAGTGAATAGTAAGCATAAAGGATAAGCATGGGATCTCACCCACGAGGCACCTCGTTTTTTATTACCGAGTCATGAGCTTGACTCGATCCCCTCAATGCTAATTATCATTGGGGAAGGTGACTTGGTCGAGGTCAACCATTGAAGGAATTTCCCCACCAAAGTAGTGCTTAAGCCTATGTCCATTCACCTTGAAATTAGGACCATCATCTTGAGCTAGCTCGATGATCCCATAAGGAAACACTTGTGTAATGGTGAACGGACCCGACCAACGAGAAATTTCAATTTCCCGGAAAATATCTTAAGTCGAGAGTTAAAAAGTAACACTTGATCACCAACGTTAAAAACCCGGTTTTTAATCTTTGAATCATGAAACTTTTTAGTCTTTTCTTTAAAAATTAATGAATTTTCATAAGCATTATCTCTTAACTCATCCAATTCATTCAATTGTATTTTCCGGTGATCTCCCACGGTCTTCAGGTCAAAGTTTGCATGCTTAAGGGCCCAATATGCCTTGTGCTCCAACTCAATGGGCAAATGACAATTCTTCCCATAGACTAACTTATAAGGAGTGCAACCAATAGGTGTCTTATAAGCGTTCTTAAAGGCCCATAAAGCGTCATCGAGTTTGTCGGACCATGAAGCACGGTTTTCTCCAATTGACCTCTCTAAAATCCTCTTCAAAGCTCGGTTCGAAACCTCGACTTGCCCACTCGTTTGCGGGTGATAAGTCGTAGAAAGACGATGAGTAACTCCATATTTCTTTAGAACCTTTTCGAATTGGTCATTACAAAAATGGGTTCCACGATCGCTTATAATAGCACGAGGGGTTCTGAACCGAGAGAATAGTTGCTTCAAAAACTTCACTACCACACGAGCATCATTAGTAGGCAAAGCCTTAGCTTCCACCCACTTAGAAAGGTAGTCCACCGCGACGAGGATATATTTGTTGCCATGAGACGATGGGAACGGCCCCATAAAGTCTATTCCCCATATGTCGAAAATCTCACACACTTGAATTATGTTTTGCGGCATTTCATCACGTTGAGACGATTTTCCTTGACGTTGGCACGAATCACACGACTTCACAAGTGCGTGTGCATCACGATAGATAGAAGGCCAAAAGAAGCCGGCATCGAACACTTTCTTAGCCGTGAGATTAGCACCGTGGTGACCACCCGTGGGTCCCTCGTGACAAGCTCTAAGGATATTAGAAGCTTCGGCACCAAAAACACAACGTCGAACGAGTTGATCCGCACAAACCCGAAAGAGATAAGGGTCGTCCTAAAAATAGAACTTGACGTCACGAAAGAATTTTCGTTTTTGTTGTGTCGTCATACCCTTGATTATGAAATTGCCCGCATGGTAATTTGCAATGTCGGCAAACCATGGGGTGGTGTCTTTAGAATTCACTACCCCGAGAATCTCAAGAGGAAATGTTTCGGTGATTTCCTTGTTCTCGAAAACATCTTTGTGAGGATCTTCTAGATGAGAGAGATGATCGACCGCTAGATTCTCGGCTCCTTTTTTGTCAAGCACGGTGACATCAAATTCTTGGAGGAGGAGCTTCATACGAAGCAATCTCGGCTTAGCATCTTGCTTAGCTAAGAGATACTTGATAGCCGAATGGTCGGTATACACGATGCTTTTAGTTAAGACGAGATAAGGTCGGAATTTCTTAAAATAATAGACCACGGCAAGGAATTCCTTTTCCGTTGTGGTGTACTTTAATTGAGCCTCGGTCATCGTCTTACTAGCATAGTGGATAGGACGGAAATGCTTGTCATAACGTTGCCCTAAGACGGCCCCTATAGCATAATCACTTGCATCGCACATTATTTCAAAGGGTAATTCCTAATTAGGAGCAACAAGAATGGGAGCTTCGGTAAGTTTCCTTTTGAGAGTTTCGAAAGCTCTAACACAATCCTCATTGAAGTTAAAAGGAGCATCCTTCTCGAGAAGGTGTGTCATAGGTCGAGAGATTTTCGAAAAGTACTTGATGAAACGACGATAAAAGCCCGTGTGGCCTAGGAAACTCCTAACTCCCTTAACGGTTTTGGGATGAGGTAACTTGGCGATGACGTCTACCTTAGCTTTATCGACCTCAATCCCCGCTTTCGACACCTTATGTCCTAAGACGATTCCTTGTTTACACATAAAATGACATTTTTCCCAATTAAGCACAAGATTGGTTTCTTCACAACGTTTTAACATTTGCTCGAGATTAGATAAACATGACGTGAACTAATTGCCAAACACCGAGAAGTCATCCATAAACACTTCCATCGACTTCTCGATCATATCGTGAAAAATCGCCATCATACACCGTTGAAACGTACCCGGTGCATTACAAAGTCCGAAAGGCATCCTACGATAAGAGAACGTTCCATAAGGACACGTAAACGTAGTCTTCTGTTGATCACGAGGGTCGATAGGGGTTTGAAAGTAACCGGAAAAACCATCTAAAAAGCAATAGAATTCATTTCCCGCGAGTCGCTCCAACATTTGATCCATGAAGGGCAAAGGAAAGTGGTCTTTACGAGTGGCGTCATTTAACTTTCGGTAGTCAATACACACCCTCCAACCGGTCACAACACGAGTGGGAATTAACTCGTTGTTTTCATTAGGCACAACGGTCATTCCTCCCTTTTTAGGGACACAAGGGATTGGGCTCACCCATGGGCTATCGGATATAGGATAAATCATTCCCGCGTCAAGGAGTTAAAGGACCTCCTTTTTAATGATATCGTGAATTTTGGGATTCACCCTTCTTTGACTTTGAATTGCGGGTTTGTAGTCTTCCTCCATTAAAATCTTGTGAGTACAAAATTTTGGGTCAATACCCTTAATGTCCGATATTTTCCACGCAATTGCCCCTTTATGAGCCTTAAGAACTTTCAAGAGCTCGGTTTTTACATTATTAGCAAGACCTTTTGCAATAATAACCGGCAACTTGTCATCACCTTCCAAGAATGCGTATTCAAGGTGAGAAGGAAGATCTTTCAATTCAAGGATAGGTGGTTCCTCAATTGAAGATTTTGGTTCAACATTCATAACTTCCATCGGCGGAAGAAATGGTGGAATAGAAGTATCATCACTAATCAACACCTCATCTTCATTGTCGATTTCATTTGAAGTGAGATCGCCTCCTTGGAATGGAGTGAGATTTGGTGTAGAATTAGCAAGAATCGGATCCAAAATAGTGGGATTGCCACTTGACGAGCTATCGGAAAAACCTAACACTTCTTGTGAAAACTCATCGCAAACCACATCAACGATGTCAATGTGATTGATGGTAGAGATTGCATAAACATGAGAAGGTTTCGAGTTTTGAGTAGCGGTTATAACAAGTTCCTCTTTGTTGAATCTCAAAGTAATAGTTCTTGCATGAACATCGATAAGCGATCTTGAAGTGTCTAAAAATGAACGACCTAAAATTAGAGGAACTTGAGTATCCGCGGGGATGTCAACTACTATAAAATCAACGAGATAGTAGAACTTCCCCATTTTCACGAAAACATCTTCGGCTACTCCACATGCTAAAATCGTAGAATGATAGGCCATCTCGATAGACATGTTCGAAGGAATAAGAGCCTGAAGCGAAAGCGATTTCCAAATGGAAAATGGCATCAAATTAATGCTCGCACCAAGATCGGCCAAGGCGAGGCATTCTTTCATATCTTGTATGTCACAAGGAATGAGAAAATTTTCGGGGTCACCAACTTTTTCCGGTATGCGGTTAAGATAAACCGAAGAACAATTAGCAAGCTTTCAAAGCTTTTCCTTATCGCTCATCATACTTTTAAAAGTGGAAGCGAAACGAGGCATATACAACAACGCGTCAGCTAAACTCACATCAAAATGCACTTGTTGAAACATTTTTATAAAAAGCTCGATTTGTTGTTTGTTACGTTCTTGCATTTTCTCTTTGTTTCGTCTCGAAGGGTAGGGTATAGGTGGTGTGGGTTGGTCATTAGGCAACGGCCTTGGAAACTCGGGTTCCACAATTGGTATTGGTTCAACCGTAGGTGTGGTTTGAGCGGTACTTCGTGGGATTGTAATGTGCTCCTTTTCGACCATCACCTCGGGTTCTTTCTCGATTTCCTTCTCCGTAGAAGTACTTGGACGAGAGATTGGTTCCTTGAAAGTTTTACCACTTCGTGTAGTAATAACGTTCATTTCTCCCTTCGGGTTTGCAATGTATCACTAGGAAGACCACCCGAGGAAGAGGGTTTACACATGATTGCTTCAAACATCTTAGCCATTCGGTCCTCAAATTTTGATTGCCTAGCATCCGCTTTTAATAACTCTTGCTTAATCTCATGTTGTCCTAACTCCATCTTTTGTTGGTTTTGTTGAAGACGTTGGACATTTCCTTCCATTTTATTTGCATGAGTTTTAAGTTCATTAGCAAGTTCATTTTTAAGCTCGTTTTTCAACTCGGATCTTAAGCTAATCATCCCACGTTGCATGTTATCAAATTTAGCATCATTTGCTTTAGCATAATCCAAAAATTCTCCTTGAAGATTTTTAGTGTGAGCATTTTGAAAACCTTGTGTAGTGTTTTGAAAATCATGGTTTTGGTTTTGATTAGTGACTTGTCCATTCCCATTTTGATAATTCCCCTTGTTGTAGTTACGTGAATTGCCTTGGTAATTACCACCTTGGTTGTTGTTTCGATAGTTATTAACATTTTGATTTGGTGGAGCTTGATTTTGGCGGGAACCTTGACCGTTTTGGTTGTAAGTTCCCGTTGCTACATAAGCACTCGAAGTGTTACCATCCGCGGTAATGCACTCGGAAAGATCATGAGCTCCACCACAAGACAAACAACTCTTAGCAACCGCTTTAACCGAAGCGGAATTTTAAGCTTCTTGAGCTTTCCAATGGGACATAAGATTAGCAAATATATCAAAAAACCGATTTTCCTCATTAGCTTCATCATGTAAGGCATTAATGCTACGAGACGATGACGACGATGACGAACCCAAGTTGGCAACACTCGGTGTGTTACGAGGGCTATAAACCTTAGATCTATTCTCGATGATTTGTAAAGCCTCATTGGTCGTCTTACACAAAAAATTACCACCCGTGGCGGCATTCAAATAATCTCGTTCATGATCATTAAGCCCATTATAAAAATTATCAATTTGATGTAATTCCGAAAAATCATGGTGTGGACATTCATGTAACATTTCTTTAAAGCGTTCCCATGCCATTGAAAAACATTCATTATTTCTTTGCACAAATCGTGAAATCTCATTTTTCAAATGTGTTGTTTTAGATGGTGGAAAAAACTTGTTCACAAACTTAGAAACGAGATCACCCCATGTCAAAATTGAATTTGGCGGTTCTTTCTCAAGCCAAATTTTAGCGGGTCCATCTAACGAGTATGGAAACAACATCATCTTAATGGCGTCATGTGGAACATCCTTAAACTTGCTAGTAGCGGTGAGACGGTTAAAATTCCTAATGTGATAGTGCGGGTTGTCTTTCTCATGACCTCTAAACTTATTTGCTTGCAACATCGACATTAAACCCGTCTTAATCTCGAAATTCTCCGCAAGGATGGCGGGAATCACAATGGCCTCTCCAAAACCCTCGGTGAGTGCTTGTAGCAACTCCATCATAGTACGATTAGCCATGACGACTTCTTGTTCTACAATAGGTTCAACAATTGGAGGTTGTTCTTCAATCAACGTCTCTTGATTGGCTTTCTTTTGAAGACGTTTACGAGCTCGTTTTGCTTGATTACGAGTGATCATAAACTTCACGAAGAATTGGAGGTGAGCAAAGAAGATTCTTTTTGGGTGTTTTGTGAATTTTCAATTTTTTTTGTGTTTTTGATTGTATTTAATTTTTTTGGATTTTGGTGTATCTTCGTAGACAACAATCTACAAAATCTCTCCTCGAATCAAACTCTTGATTAAAGAAGCCTCAAAGGAGTGAAAACAATCACGTGGAGTGAACGCCTTCGAATGACTTTAGAACTTTGGTGAAAACCAAATTGTTCAAGAGGTTTTAATCACAAAGAAACCAAGCAAATATATTATACGTAATAATACTTTGGGCGGCAAAACCCTCGATTAGCCTTCAATCTCAAAATACTCACAAGAAAGCGGGGAAACGAGGCGGCGCGAAGCACTTAAGAGCCTTTTTCCTTAGGGTATATTTTATAATACCCGCCTTATACCCACCTTATAGTTTGTATTTTTCAAAATCGAGCTTCACGAAAGTATTTATCTATGTTTGCCTTTTTCTTTTTGTTTGAGATTCGAATACAATAATTAGGAGATCAAATCCCAATTAAGGTTGTGTTTTCACACTTTTGGAGATATTGTTTATTGATTGTGATACTTAATACAATATAGTAATAATATTTTCACAAGAAAAACAAAGAAAACCGATAATACGTATTAGTAGAGTTCTACTAATACAAATACTATTTATGGTTAATATTAAAAACAACAATGCAAATTAATCACGACACACCTCCCCGGCAGCGGCGCCAAAATGATTGTAGTAAAATTACAACTCTTGTTTAGAAAAACAAAGAGAGTAAAATAGGGAAAGTATCGAGTGATGATTTAGGAAAATCAAGCACTAATGACCCTTATGGTATGAAAGTTCGTTTCCCAAGGAGGTATATGTGTGTGAAAAACTTGTTAAATGTTTGTGATTAATAATTGGTTTAGAAGGAGATGAGAAAAGAAGATGACGAAGACGTGAAAATAATACTACGACGACAAAACGTAAAACCGTAAAAACTACAAAAATAAAAATTAATTCTAAAAATTACCAAAAATTCACCAAAAATTAAAATAAATAAACTAAGAGTTTACCAATGATCAAAACTTTTTCAAACCTTTTAAATAATTAAATATTCAATTTTTAAATGCTAATTAAAGCCCTAAAAATCAAATAAATTATCAAAAAGCACAAATAAATATTTTTGAATTGGTAAACCTCTAAAATGACCTAAAAAGATTAAAAACTATTTTTAGAAAATTTTAAACTAATAGAAACTATTTAAAATGATTTAAAAACTATTAAAACTTAAAATAATTATAAAAATTAATCTAAAAGTGATAAAATTATTCTAAAAGTTGCTAAATTCCTATTTTAATGTATTTAAGCTAATAAAAATGTAAAAAGTTGGAAAATGTGAAATTTGAAAAATAATAATAAAATAATATTAAAAATCTAAAAAATTCTAAAAAATTCTAAAAACTTGCAAACTAGTTTATTTTAACCTAAATAAACAGAAAATCAAAGTGAAATGACCAGAATACCCCTATTGGGCCCTCAAATGGGCCAAAACCAAAAACAGTCAACCTTAATGGGCTTTTTAGCCCAAAAAGTCAAACTTGGCCCAATTGACTTGGAAAAGCCCTATCTGAATCAAAATTTAATTCTAAACACAAAACTCTAAAGGCCCAAAAGCTGAATGTGAGCTTATCACAGCTTAATAAGCAAACGGCTTATTCTTATTGGGCTTTTTAGCCCATTAAGAAATAAGCCAATGCCATAAGCTCTAATTTGACACACAACCTTCTTTTGGGATGCTTATGAGATCTGTAAAAAGAAATTTTGAAAAAGCACACTCAATAAGCCAGAAATAAGCAAAGTAATATTTCACTAAAAGACAAAATAGTCGTTTTTGAGAAATAAGGCACCTCAGGACTTGATTCAACTTGAAAAAGATCACAAATGGACTCAATAAGCCAAAACAATCAACAAAATTCCAATAAGCAAAACCAATAAGCCAGAATAAGTCAATAAGCACTTATGAAAAAGTCAATTAAGTTGGTTTTCTAGTCAAATCCTAAAGTCAACCCACCAAATGCTCCAGTATGAACAAATGGGTCAAATAATGAGCACCTATTACAAAATCCAAGTTGTTGCTGGTTAAAATAAGCTATTTTAGCTTATTGATAAGCTGATCCCAATTTAACACTAGCAGTGGTAACTAGTAGGGGAAAGGAGTTCCCACTGCTTTGACTATTTGACTGAGCTTTTTAGAGAGTTTAAGTTGGATTCAATTGGAAACAAGGGCACTCTTGTGATCAGTGAACCACAAGGAGTCAATAGCAACAAGAAAATCCAAATTTGGTTCACACAATAAGCCACAAATGATCAAACAGTCACCAGATACACCACAGACATGAAAATAAGCAGTTATGCAATTAATAAGTAGATTTAGACTAGATAAGCCAACCAAACTCAACAGGATGCATACACAAGCTATATTAACTATGAATAAGCACAAATCAACTTATAACAAACACTGAATCAAAGTAAACAACAAGATCAAAGCACAAAAAGTTACTGATGAATAAGGTGCATATGCAGAAACTATTTTGCTGATCTATTTAACACTAGATCTAATTTCAGGCACTCAAATCTACTTCCCTGGTGTTGTTAACCTAGATTTAACACTTGTTAACCCTAGTCTATGATTAGATCTAGGTGTCCCCTAAATTTCAGTCAAATTCACCAAGTAAACAAGATTTTATACCCAATCTATGAATCTATGTGTTTCAAACCACAAAATGAGCAACAAAGCAACCAAGTATATCAGATAAACAAGTTCTAGCAGATAGCACAAACAAACATCAACTCAAAACACCACAAATCCAAATCAAGCAGTTGACCCAAACACCCCTTAATCAACTACTTAACAAAGCAACTTGTGATTTTTACTAATAACCTACTGATTTTAATGATCAAAAACAGTTACTAGGTAGCAACTAACAGAATCAATCTCAAAAATCACCAGCACAAACACAATAACACAAAATCAAAGCACCAAATCCAAAACAGGCAGTAACATAAAATTTTGAGAGGAAACTTAATCAAGAGATTATACCTGCCCTCCACAACATCCTAGGAGGGCCAGCTATGCTCCTTGGACCTTGTTCAACAACTAGAACAAGACCAAGGTACTTCAAAGAAGAAGATCAAAGCCTGCTGATGTTCAAAGTAGAACAAGGCTTTGATTATGATATGTCTTCAACACAAAACAGCAAACAACTCAACCAAGGGCTTAGAACTCTTCCCAGGCTCGGTGTCAACAAGCTTAAAGGAGCTCAAGGCTTATGGCTAAGGGTTAGTACACAATGATAGCAAAAATCAGAAACTAGGATTTCAAGGCCTTTGAACCTTGAAAACCTTATGAACCAAGACGTGCCTTAACCACAAGATTAAGGAAGGTCTTAACAATCAAATGGAACTCAAATTTAGGCTATTCTAAAACCAACTTTTAATCAATCACAAAAGAGAATTCAAAATTTTAAGAAATTCAAATTTTATTAACTTAAAAAGGAATTACAAAGATTGATAGCCTAAAACTAGAACCAAGGGACTCTCACATGTTGAGGTCTCCTTTTATAGGCAAATGCCCATGCTAGCACTATTCATAAACCCTAGCAACTGAATTTCCTATTCTATCCTTGCAGAATCTTCTAGGTGTGTTGCCAGCTGGTTTGGGTGAATCCTGGACGTTTGTTGAGTGCTTAGTGACCAAGTAATGATTTGAGGCCATTGATTTTGCCAGGTCATGATCAAATGCCAGGTGTCGTATTGTGAGTGGGGATGGGAGTATCATTCTGGTAGTGGGATTTAAGGTATTTGGTGTGGGATGTGATTGAGGTGATGTGAATCACACGTGGGTATAGCCAATTTTGTTTTCCCCTTTGTTTTCCTTCCTTTTAATCCTGGGTAAAAAAAAGTGTTCTTGGCTGGTAAAAATCCAAACAGTAAGTGTTACCCGCATGTTTAGGGATTTGAAGTTTCAGCTTGTCACTTTTGGTCCTTTGTTTTTGGAGAAAGTTGTATAGCAAGTTTATTTTGGCACAAAACATGTTTCCTTTGTTTTTTAACTTTCACAACTTGGCAGTTTTGGCACCAAACTTTGGAAAAAAGGAATCAAGGGTTATTTATAGAACTTTTGCTTATTTCAAGGGCTGATTTTGGAATTTGTTGATCTTCAAAGGTCTTCAATGTGTCTTTGGCTTCATGAGGGACCATAATTGGCAATTTGGAATTGTTGAGGGACTAATCTTGCCATTTCTTCAAAGTTGAAGGACCTTTTGTGTAATTTTGACAAACTTAAAGGACCAAACTTGTAATTATCAATATACAAGGGTTTTAAGTGTCATTTCTTCATTCATTGAGGATCAAACTTGCACATCTTCAAGTATTAAAGGATAAATGTTGGATAAATCATGATCTTGGGCCCGGTTCTTTGTACGGCTTCGTTTCTCATGTCCGTTTTTCCTTGTATCTTGTGATCTTTTGTCTTTTTCACGATATCCATACCTAAAATACACAAGTAAACAAACACAAGCATATATATGGTATTTTATGACATTTTTATGTATTAAAAAGCCCGAAAAGAACGATGAGATCATGTATAAATGCCATCTCATCAGTGATTGTTTTGGAAGTTGTGATAAGTGTTCAAGAAGTTGTAGTTCATTCCTAGCTCAGAATTAGACAGATTCAATAGCTCAGACCTGTGTAGCAGGGCAAGTATGGTGATGATGATGATAGTTGTTGTTGATATGGTGATTGGTTGATGATTGATAGGTGTTGGTTAATGAAAAAGTGAGCTCAGCGCTCCACTTCTGCATCAAAGTAGACTACGAGTTCTATCCTAAGTTTTTCTTTACATTTTCCCCTAAATAAACAAGTATGCATGCTATTTCTTTGTCTTAGTGTAATTCTACTTGAAATTGCTTGTTAATTGTTCAATCTGAGCTCTTTGAAATGTTTTGATTGCTTGATAGCTTAATCAGTTTGATCTGAGTAATTAACATAGCTAAATTTTGCTTCTATTCAGTAACTGGTGATTGGTTATACTCCCAATCCTTGATTCAGTTGATACAAGTTGTTGTTAAGTGTTTGTTTCTACTCATTAACTAGTCATAAGTGAATGTGCAAAGTTTTGGAGTCAAACTCCCAGTCAAATAGGTAAAAGGTTATCAAATTTAATGGGTCTGATTTGAAGTTCAAAACATGCCTATTTCAATCAGCTCTCAAATCTTCATTACTTAGATTCAAGGTGTGATTTTTGGTTCTGAGTGTAGCTTAATATCCAAGCTTTCTAGAAATATAAGCTAGAGCATACAGTATTAGGATGTGAGTGAGAAATAAGCCAAAGGAAAGTCACTGAAACAAGTTAAGTTTATGTGATAATTATGATAGCAGATTTACAATTCCAGCTTATTCCCTTCATAAAAGTGCTTGCTTTCTTCCATAAAATAGTTCAATAAGCTTAGAAAGTAAGTTTGGACCTTGGTCAAACTTGGTCAACGCTTGGTCAACATAAGCTCAAATTAGCTTATCTGATTTTTTGGCTTATTTCTTGGTGGTTTTTGAAATTTTCTTGGATAGGTGTCCATCATTTGGGCTTTAGATCATATTTTGAGAAGAACAGTTCTAGTGCTTATCCCAATAAGCTAGATTCATAAAAGTGGCTTATTTCAAAAATGCTTATTGGGCTTATAGAGCTTTTCAGCTTATGACCTTAAAACTGGCTAGGTGATTTTTGATTTGCAATCTTTTGAAACTTAAACCAGCTTATTTGTTGGCTTAAAACTCTTGTTTCAGCTTAACAAACTTATAAGCTCGTTTTTCATTAAATAGTTTTAAAAATTGCATATTATTCCCTAGAAATTAAGAGGTTGTGTGTTCTGTTTTAATTGGTTAAGAGTTTGCTAGGTTTTGCACTATAGTCCCTAATCTTGATAAGTAGTTACAATTTCAGTTACAAAGTTTGGTATTTTGGTTAAAAGTTGTTAATAGTTGGTTTAATTTTCATAATCAGTCCTTATAGTTTCTGAATTTACATTTCCAATCCCTTAACTTTCATAATCTTTACATTTTGAGATTTTTTACATATTGTGCATTACTTACTTGTACATTTAGCTTTATTTGTGGTATATGCACGATGTTTTTAGATTAGCATGGATACGTAGTGATAATATTTTTATAAGTTTACGTGATTTGTGATAATTAGACCTAGATTACCATAATTTTATCAATCAAACACCAAAAATAATTAGTTAACTTGATTTCTTTCGATTAATCAATTCGTGAGGATACCGAGAAATAAACGAACTCTTAAAAGACGAATATTAGGGACCACCACTCCAACTCCTCTAGTAGAAACTTTGAATAACTATCAAAGAGTATACGGATTTACTCTTTGATATTATGAAGATTATATGTGTAAATGATATTGATATGAAAAGAGAAAGTAAACCAAACACTTCAATATTATTATTGATGATATTAATACTCAAAAATCAGAGTATTAAGATTACAAACTTGAAGTATATATGTATATGAAAGATGTATATAACATAGCTAACCTAGGACCTCCTTTTATAGTACAAGGAGTCCTTTATATGTAACACCCGCATTTTACCTTATAGCAGCGGATGCTAATTTCTAGGGTATTACAATCAAAGTATCATAGTTATAATAATAGAAAATGCTTAAATTTTTTAATAAATATTAGTGTCATCATTCATTTATTCAGAGTTAAATAAAAACAACTGTACAATAATGTACAACACAAGTTTTTCCAAAAGATCTAGTTTTATTTTCTAGAATGATAACTTTATTCAAGACACCACCATCCGTAGTCCGCAGTCCTCATTCACCTGAAATATATACCTTAAAGTCAGCACAATAGTTGAGCGAATTCATAGGTTTTTAAACAATATATGAATACGAGTACGACTCCAGGCAGGGCCGCATTTGAGGGTGCGCGGGATGTGCGACCGCACAGGGCCTCCATTTTTTAGGGGCCTCAAATTCTAGAACTTCAATATAAGCATAATATCGTTCTTGGAGGATTTTAAGCCATTAATGAATGGTTTTCAATAGAAAATATAGGCTCTTTGGACAAAAACGAAAAAAAACTTCGATTTGAGTTTTAATGGAGGAAAAAAGGACGTTTGTTTTGTTGGGGAAGATAACCCACAAAATCAAAGTGTTATAAGGTGTTGTGGGGCCCGCTTATAATTTGTTACTACTGTATTTGGCAATTGGCAACAGTTTTGTAAGTTTCAATTTAGCATCTACCTGTTCAAATTATATTGTTCTAGTCCTTATATTTACTCGAAATTTGTTAATGGGCTCAAAATCTTTCATTAGGAGTTAGAACATTTAAAGTTGTTCATAGAAACGTCTACAAACAGTGTTTTACAATGACTTATTTTTGAAAAATTAATATATGATAACTTAGAGCACTATGAGAGGTCTAAGAATAGGTTTAAAAAGTTCGAAAAGATTTATGTTTTATATTAAACATAGTGGAGTTCTATTTTAATCTTATGTGTCATGAAAAAGTCCTAAATCTTAGACTCTTCACAATTTAATGCATGTGTTGTATGAAATAATTATGAAGCTTTAAAAAGTTTATACCACAGTAAGAAGAAGTTTATTATTTCAAAAATTCAAAAACTTATTGATGTGGTATGAAAATTTAAAATTATAGAGGTTTATAATGTTTTACCATAGTGGAAGCCCTTACTCTATAAAAACATATGATGTAATAATTTATAGACTTTATTAAATTCATTGATTGCTGTATAAAGTTTTGAAAACTCTGCCGTTCCATCTTAAAAAGTAAAAAAAAATATTTATGATAGAATAAAATTGAGAAGTTGTTATGTGTATGGTTTGTATAAAATTAAAATTAGGCTAATTCGACATGTTTTGGAATTTAATGGGCACCGTTTCCAAATTATCGCACATGGCCTCCAAATAAAACGATCCGACCCTGAATCCAGGGCTACATTACTATACACCCAACTTTTTAAAATTCAACAATTCATATTGCACTAGCTCATGACCCCACAACTAGACATCATCAGGAAAACCCAACAAATTTACCCCTAAGTAAGAAGTATGCCGGACTATCCTAAATGCAAAATAAAGCATATCTGATTAACCTAGGTAGGAACCATTAGCTGCTAGCAAGTGCGACTTTCCTAGATAGGAGATGTTAGTCTCCAATAGTACTATTCACAATATTAGTGCACATTAAATGATTAGCGGTCCACGATTAAAAAGGGACTTAACGGCAACTAGTAAACATAGTGTCAATATTAATATAGGCAGCATACAAAAACACTTGTATTCCAGTTTTAGCATATATCCCCTCACCGGTTTTCAAATCATTTATAAAACTTTTAAAAGTGAGGCTATAAACTCACCTTAGCCTAGAGAGTCTTGACAAATCAGCTATACCCAATCACAACCTTCTCACAATATCTGGGTTAACACACAATATATAGATATATCAAGAAATACTATCTGAGTTGAATCTTTTATTGTTTCTAATGTATGAATTTTGCAAATTCTTTTTAATGTCTATTTTTGTTCCTCGACTCACTCGAATTGATATCCAATTTAAACGTGGATTAATTGTTCTTGGTTAATTAAACTTTGTTTGGTATTTTAAAACTAAAAACCATTTAATTAAAAACTATTTAATCTAATTAAAAAGGAAATATTTAATTAAAACTACTTTTTTAAATTTAAACAAAACTATTAAAAATCATAAACTAATTTAAACAAAACTATTTTGAAACTAATTAAAACTAATTAAACTAATTTAAAAACTATTTCGAATTTAAACAAAATTTAAAACTAATTATATATGAAACTATATTTAATTGAAAATTAAAAAAAACTAATTTATAAAAACAATTTTAAATTTCTAAAAGTAATAAAAATATTTATTTTGTTTGTTTTTATTTTTTATTTTTTAAACTTTATAAAAGTAAATATAAAAAACTTTTAATTAAAATTATCTAACAAATAAACTTGTAATTAAACTAATTAATCAAAACTAACAGCTACAGATAGGCTATATTAATTAAAAGAAGGGTATTAAAACACAAATAGAAGGCTAGAGCAAATGGTTATCTCGTTGGGTTAGTGAACAGAAGGTCAGGGAGTACTAAACCAACAAACCAATGAAGTCTGTTAGCCCTAGAACCTCAGCAAAGCAAATGCAGCAATATAATAAGCACACAAAAAAGTCAGCAAATAATCAAGGGAAATCAATTCAAAACCAAGTAACCAGCAGACTAAAATCAGATAGAATAACAACAAAACTAAATCAATAATAAACTTCTATTAGCAGTTCTCAAACCAGACTTATTTATATAAAACTACTAAACTTTATTTTACTGAAATCTCTTAATCAAGCAGTTTAACTCCCAAACATATATCAGATAAAAAAAACTTTTAAATAAAACAGTTTAACCAAATAACTCACTCTAAAATCCAAATATTAAACTTACCTAAACCTTTATAAGATAGAATACTCAAAAGCAGCAGATTAAACTAAATAAGATTCAATTCAGTTTACTTAAAACTTAATAGGTTTATAAAAAACATTTGTATGAAACAGGTTTAAAACTTACACAAGTAGATTAAACTTCTAGACAAAAACCGAAACATAAATCAGATAAACAATTTACACGAACAAAATAGTAAGATCACTTATAACTCAAATATTTAACTATATTAAAAAAACATGAAAATTAAAATAGAATGAAACCTTGTGTCGAATCCGTTGAGCAGAAGGATAGGCGTTGAGCCCCCTTTTAAACCTAAATCGACACCTCCTTAACCAAACATCATCATCGAACCACAATCATCTACTATCGAACCAGAAATCTATTCGAACCAGATCTTTTATAAACTTTCAGTAGGGAAGTTTTATCCACTTTTACTTTTAATTAACCAATTTAAACTATTAATTAGTTTAAATCAACTAAAATTAATTATTATGATAAAATAGATTAAGAATAAATTGCAGTAAACATAAACAAATAAAATGAGACAAGATTAAACTGAAATAAAATTTTATTAATAATCGAAAATTGAGTACAATATTTGAAAAAATAAAATTACAATTAATCTAAAACTACTTTTGCATAATAAAATTTAAAAATAAAAAATGGCACCCAAACATTACAGAATGATGGGGGTTTTATAGGCAAACCCTAAAACTTCTTCATGAAGATTTGTGAGCACATCTTGCAATCTTGTCTGCTCTTTCTTTTCTCTCTTTCTTTTGTCTTGATCAAACGATGGATATGACACCCCTTGCACACGGATTGCCAACGTGTCAAGGGGTGTGTTTGTTGTGCTTCTTTAGTGCTGATGTGGATTTAGATGATTGGAGGGATGGTGATGGTGATGTGTGAGGATCAATCACATGAAGGGAAAGGGCCACGTCAGATTAAGGACCACAATCTTCTTCATTCCGATTTAGTAGGCAATTAATTTAGGCGCATGGGGTTCACATCTTGTGATTTAAGAAAGCCCCAATTTTCTGATTTAGGGTTTGGGTGTGGGTATGGTTGCGTTTATGTTTGGTGACAGAGATAGGTGAGGGTGAAACTTCGTAATCATCGAAAGTAAATGGGGAGAGTGGGTGTGGTAGAGTTAATAAACTTTTGACCAAATAACAGAGTTAATAAAATTTCCACGTCTCAAAAATTTGTGTAAATGTGCCTTTTTAAATTACTTGGACCCAATGTCATATTACTTCATCCGTCCATTATTATCAATTGGGCCTTTGTTGGGCTAAATTGGACTTGGGACTTTTGATGTAAACCAAAACTTCATATTCTCTATAGATGGGTTTTTGGGCCCATTAAGCATAAGTGGGACACACAAATAAATTTGTCTTCCTTTAAAATTAAATCCACTAAAAACGAGCTGGATTTCGGCTTCCGTGATCTTTCCTTTAAACCCGTGTTGAATTTGCCGTTTTTCGTGAACTTTGGTACACTTTTGGTTCTTTGACTTTGTCTTTGTCTCTTTCTTGGACTTTTCTTCAACAATTGACCGTGAAATCCCGTGTTTTCTTTCCTTTTGATCTTTTGTACCTATTTCACACAAAAACACAAAACCACGCGTAATTCCGACTTTTACAATATTAAACACATGATTAGGTCTTGTTTTTCTTTGATTTTAGTGGCAAAAGGATAAGTGTTTACATACTTATTAAATTCCCTACACTTGACCATTGCAATGACCCCATGCAATGCACAATTTTAAAGCATAAAGTTACATTTTCCTCATAATTAATCCATTTTGGCCTTTATTAAGATATACTATTACTACTACGATGAAAAGATAAAAGACTTTAAAGGAAATAAAAGTTATAACAATTTATTAACTTGGAAATTATTTGATGGAAGAAACACATAAAGAAATCTAAGACTTAAATTAGGGCTTTGGTGTCATGAATATTAATCACCCTCAAGTTTCACGTTCCCCATACCAAGCTTAAAAATGAGATCATTGTTTACCATAAGTTCTTAAGTTAAAACCACTTATATAAGACAATTGTGTAATACTCTTTCTCCAATTCCTAAGTTGTATCTCTAGCTATTAAGGATTGTCATTCACCCGTAGGCTCATTTGACTTATTTGATAATTATTAGTCCAAAAATGAAGGCAAAACGGTGCAAACCCGACACTCAGAACCTAACCTCGTCCTCAAAAACATTGTCACTAAAGTAAGCCCACATCAAGGATAATTTAACACGATTTGGGGAATAAATTCCCGGATCCAAAATTTGGCCAGTAGGACTACTTATTATTTATTCCTCCAAAGTCATGTTGACTTTATGTGGAGTTTATCAAATTCACATCATATACCCTTAGGCTCTTTAAGATGTAAAAATGCTCCTTATCTATGGTCCACACCCTAAGGCTCCTTGAACCATAAACAAGGGAATTGATTTTTGATCAATTTTTATTCAACACTTACCATGCCATACACCCTAAGGCTCTAAGAATGCCACCTTGTCTAACCAGAACTCACACTTGGAGAATTTAGCATACAGCTGCTTCTGGCGAAGAATCTGTAGTACTGTACGAAGATGGTCTTCGTGTTCCTCCTTGGACTTTGAGAAAATCAGGATGTCATCGATGAAGACAATGACGAACTTGTCCAGAAATTCTTGGAAGATTCTGTTCATCAAATCAATGAAAACTGCTGGAGCATTTGTCAGGCCAAATGGCATAACTACAAACTCGTAGTGGCCATAACGGGTACGAAAGGCAGTCTTAGCGATATCCTGCTCCTTGACTCGTAGCTGATGATACCCTGACCTAAGATCAATCTTGGAGAAGTGTTTGGCCCCTTGGAGTTGGCCAAACAGGTCGTCAATGCGTGGCAGTGGATATCTATTCCGAATGGTAATCTTGTTGAGCTCGTGATAGTCTATACAAAGACGCATACTGCCATCCTTCTTCTTAACAAACAAGACCGGTGCGCCCCATGGAGATGCGCTCGGTCGAATGAAACCTCGTTCAAGAAGTTCTTGCAGTTGATCCTTCAGCTCCTTCAGCTCTATGGGAGCCATGCGATAAGGAGCCTTGGAGATTGGTTCAGCTCCTGGAACCAGTTTGATACTGAATTCCACTTCTCGCGCAGGTGGTATGCCCGGAAGTTCTGCTAGAAAAAGATCTTGGAATTCCGACACTATAGGTTGATCCTGAATTGATGGAGATTCAGCATCCATGTCGTGAACCGTAGCTAGATAACCCTCGCAGCCATGTGACAGTAGTGCACGCGCTTGTAGGGTAGATATGATTTGTACAGACCGTCCGAGTATGAACCCATTATGAATGTACTCTGGTGCATTAACATCACCGAAGATAACTCGATATGAATGGCAGTCTCTGGTAGCATGATGCTTGGATAGCCAATCCATGCCCAAAATCATGTCGAAGTCATTCATGTCCAGCGGAAGTGCGTCGACAGGTCGAACCTTATCATCAAATTCTAGGGTAAGACTCTTGTATACATGGGTGATTAATACAGAGTCCCTCAAAGGCGTGGAAATAGTAAGCCTATTTTCTAGTGGCATGGGGAGCATCCTAATGTTCTTAGCATAAGCAGTAGAAATAACCGAGTGAGTAGCACCCGTATCAAAAAGAACACATGCAGCTTGACCATACATATACAAGATTCCAGTGATGATACCTGTAGACTTGTTGGCCTGGTCTCGAGATGTCGTGTAGACACGCCCGGTAGTAGGAGGCGGCTTGGTATTAACATGTCCCGATGTACCCTCCATTTCGCCCTTACGGCAATCCTTCATAATATGGCCAGGAAGACCACACTTGAAGCACGCATCAGTATTACGGCGACATGGTCCTGGGTGCCTACGGTGGCAAGTAGAGCAAAGAGGATGAGTGTATCCTCCAGCAGGTGCTCTGGCTGGCTGGGAACCTGATGAAACATTTTACATAAGACATGGTAATTGGGTACAAAGGACAAAGCGGATAATCGTAAGATTGAATACCAGTGATAGCTGGACGGCTAGGCTGCGAACCTCTCTGGTTCTGGTCCCTACCGTTTCCATGGTTCCTGGTAGAAGTTTTGCTAAAGTGTCAGAATATGAGTTATAACATGAAATCATAAGGAAATGCTTAAGTATTAGGACCTGCTGATGTTGGAGTGCCCAGCGTTGTTACGGTAATTATCATTACCGCCACGCCTATCCGTAGCAGAACGGTCGTTAGTCTGACCGTTTCCCTTGGGCTGATGAGGCTGCTGCTGAGTAGCCGGCTGAGACCGGTCCCCAGTTTTCTGCAAGGAAGATACATTTAAAGAGATGAATAATTGACATATGGAAAGTATAAGGATTGGTCACCGCTTGAATACGAATGTTTACCTCTTGTCGGGTCTTTCAGCTTCCCGAACTCATCTCTCTCCTGCAGCATCTCCAGTTTTCGTGCTGCATCGGCCACTTGTGCTACAGTGTTGAACGTAGCACACACCAGATTGTTTGCGACCGATGTGCGAAGAGCCCATCTAAAGTGATGTGCCTGCTCTTCCGGAGTACCTGCTGCCGCACCAAGGAAACAAGCTAAACGAAGAAAGCGCTGCATAAACTCGTTGCTATTCTCCCCAGCTCTCTCTCGGATCCCATGGTACTCTCTATTGAGCTTGTCCTGCTCAGCCTTGGGAAAGAACTGCTCCATCACCCTGTCCTTGAACTGAGCCCAAGTCAAACCAGCAACCCACTCGTCACCACCTTCAGACTGCATCAATGCTAACCACCAGTTTAGCACATCGCCTTAGAATCGATAGCATGCCAACCTCGCCTTGTATGCGGGGTCACAGCCCATAGCATTGAAAATCTTCTCGATGTGAGCCAACCAGCTTTCAGCATCGCTGGGGCTATCTTTCTTCTCAAAAGCTCGAGGGCGGAGCTTGTTGAATCTCTCCAGCCATACAGCTAATGTCACTGGAGGAGGAGGAGGAGGTGCCTGATTATGCTGCTGATTGTTGGCATCTTGAACTTCAGCCCTGATGTCATTCCTCAGTTGAGGAAGCAAAGCTTGCATAGCAGCCTGAATTGCAGCATTGAGCTGCTCATGTTCGCGTGTGAGAACCCTCTGACAGTATAACATAAAACATATGATTAAACCGATCAAAACATAAAATATAAATATACATGAAAAAAATTTATACTAAAATCTCACGAGAAAATTTTTATGCAAGAAAATTTTGTGTATGAATGCATGATGCGGTTTTATGAAAACTTTTGTATGCTCGAGAGTGAACGCCTCTGGTCAGTTCACCCAAAACAAAAGACATAGCGAGGGGACGCCTATGGGTCGGTCCTAAATCTAAAAGTTTCGATAAAACACATGCGACTAAATAGGGCCAGTCCTGTACCAACCATTACTTAGTCAAAAATCTGCGACAATGACATGTATATGTATGCTTAAAAATGATGAATGCATGAAAACAACTGTCAGTTCTAGGAAGACCGTAGTGAGTACCCACTAATCACAGGTCATATTTGAGAGCCTACAGGTCAAAGCCTTGGCTCTGATACCATAATTGTAACACCCCATTTTGATAATGGAAATGTCACATGAAATTATGGCGTGTCATCAAAGCATACAAGGAAAAATGTCTAAACATTACTTGACCATAAAAGGAAAATACCGGAATCAAACATCGGTAGTCCAATAAGCTCATCACACACAAACATAGTATAATAAAGGAAAGGACTAAACAATGTCCATAACAAAAGTATCATATGAAAGGAAATGCATAAAGTAAAGAAGGCTAGACAGCTTCCGCTCCATATGCACGTACTCTTAGTGTCTACGAGCGTCCCTGAGTACCTCCCGTTTTGGGAACATAGAAAAGGAAAACGGCTGAGCAAATACACTCAGTGCACGGATGTATAATAAAGCATGAATAGGATAAGCATATAACATGTAACAGCGGAAGAAAACTAAGTCCCGAGTAACCTGGTTAAGTCTTGATAAAATTGGTTTTATAGTTTGAAAGTCTTATGTTTATCTTATAAAAACTGTTTGTCATATTTTACCATTAGCCAATATAGGTCATGAAAATCCACCATGCATGAATACTTGGAGGGGTGACCTCATCATGCAAATTAGAGGGCTGCCTCTAATTTAATATACTGGTTTTTGGGTAGGAGGGATCAGCTCCTTGTGAAGGATGCAAGGCACACACCACATTCACCATGAAATCCTGACTAAAAACATGTAACTAGGATGCACCCATGCGCCCCACATGATAAATATAATATAAATGGCCAAAAGCTGAAGGGACGCCACGAGTAATCACTCCGCCGTGGTGAAGTCATAACATTAGTGCCTCTAATGTTATGGTTATGGTACCTCCATAACTAGGTGAAACTGGTCATGCATGTATATGGCTATAGGTAATCTTAATTAAACATAAGCAATCAAACACGTAACTTATACTACGGGGAAAACATTTGGCTGCATACGGGGAAATCCTAATAAGGAAAGAATGTCCATACTGAAAGGACGGGAATCCGTACCTTATGTCTAGTGAACGAAGAAGATGAACTGAGAGGAATCCTACTTCCGAATCACTAGTGCTACATAAATACATACATGAATAAGTATCTGCTTACTAAATACGTAGCTGGTTTTATGTCATGTCTTAGCTTATTTTATGTGTTCTTACCATGTTTTACTGTTTTTAAGCCTTAAACCATGTTTATCTTATATTCTGTTTAATCTGATTAAGTATTTCTGGTATTTCATGTGTTATAATACTTACTGTGTAATAATAAGTAACTTTCCAAAAATAGCCGGTTTCCTAAAATAGAAAGTTTCCAAAAATAGAAAGTTTCCAAAAATAGAAAGTTTCCAAAAATAGAAATTTTCCAAAAATATAAAGTTACCTAAAATAGAAAGTTTCCAAAAATAGAAAGTTTCCAAAAATAGAAAGTTTCCAAAAATAGATTTACTGCTTAAAATAGATAAGTTTCCAAAAATAGAAAGTTTCCATAAATAGATCAGCTGTCTTAATTAAATAAGTTTCCATAAATAGATTAGCTGCCTGAAATAAATAAGTTCCTAAAAATAGAAGGTTTCCATAAATAGATTAGCTGCCTTATTTAATTAAGTTTCTAAAAATAGAAGTTTCCATAATTAGAAATAAGCTGGTTAAATAAGCTAAGTATATAAGCCTAAGTGTTTTCATGATTATTTTCTAAGTCATATGATATAAGGTATAGTTTAATAATTATTTCATGTAATTAAATTAAACTATAGGTTAAAATATTTAATTAAAGTATAACATGTTTTTAATTAAATAAAGTTAAATACTTAGGTTTAAACATGTATTATTATATATTAATAGTATAACCTAGGTCATGTTAATTAATTAATTATAATCATGGTTTTTAAATAATTAATTAATTATAAGTCTAATATATAAAATACTTAGGTTAATTAATTTCATGATTATTAATAATTAAAATAACCTAAGTCATGTTATTAAATTAATCATGTCATTTTATTAATTTAATTTTTAACATAAGATCATAAAATAAAAAAACTAAACATACACCATGAACCGGATCTAGAATCAAAACCATGAACCGGACATGAAATCGACACCGTACCCCGAGCCAAATCGGGGTACCCCGTGTCTTGATGCTGCCGTGGGACCCACATCCACCAACCGAGACTATATGGTCTTGGTGGTGGTCGGATGGCCAAACCGAAACCCCCCTTGGGTTCGGTGTAGGCCGCGGCTAAAACAAACACCCTTTAAAACCATACTTTTGATTTAATTAAACCTTAATTCATGTTAGATCCATGTTTATTTATTAGGTTTTTGTAAAAAACATAACATGTTCTTGATTTATTAAAAGATCAAATCAAAAGAAAAGGCTTAAAAAAGATTTACCGAATTCGTGGATCAAAAGGACGAAGAACAAACACGATCACCAACTAATATTCCAAGATCCAAGATCAACAACCACCTCCTTGTGGTGTTCTTTGGGTGGCGGCCAAAAAGAGAAGAGAGAGGAGGGTTTTAGGTTTTTTTCTAAAATCTTCTGTAAATGTAAAAGGTGAGTAGTGTAAAATTATTTAACCCTTTTAGTAAAATTTTACAAATGGGCTTGGCCCATTTGTCCTTGTAGCCGTGGGTAGGGGGCCCCACTTGGGGTACCCGTACCTTTTTCCGTGTCTCGATGTTAATTTACACGTTCGTGATTATTTGTGTTCGCGTTTTAAGTGTTCTCGTTACGTAAATACCGTGATCTAATATATTTAATTACGCTCGTAATAAATATATATACGTAATTAATAATAGTTTGTGTTTCAATTACGTTCATGATTTCATAATCGCATGTTCGTGATTAATTATTGTCAAATAATTATTACGTGCTCGTGCGTAGTAAATACTTATCGTGTTCTAACACGTACGTAATACATAAAATCCTAACATGTAATCGTAATCATGCTATATTATGAAAGTTTTAATCTAGTACGTATGATCTTAAGGGTACTATTCATGGTAAAAGCATGCGGGTTTTACAACTCTTCCCCCCTAAAAAGAATAATTCGTCCCCGAATTATAGATAAAGTAAACTGGAAAAAAAGAACATACCCGAATTCAAAACATGAAATAAGGGTAAGAAGCCCGGATAGACTCCTCTGTTTCCCAAGTGGCTTCCCGCTCGGTATGATCCCTCCATAGAATTTTGACGAATGGAATCGTCTTCTTTCTCATGACTCGTTCTTGTCTGTTAAGAACTCGTTCGGGTTCTTCTATAAAAGTGAGATCTTCACGTATCTGTTCTAGTGGATACTGAACCATGTGAAGGGGATGATACTGGTACCCTCTGAGTAAGGACACATGAAACACATTGTGCACATGTGAAAGCTACGGAGGTAACGCCAATCAGTAAGATACTTCACCGACTCGTTCAATGATATCAAACGGTCCGATGAAACGAGGACTGAGTTTCCCTTTAATCCCGAAGCGTCTAACACCACGTACCGGTGAAACCTTAAGGAAGACGTGATCTCCTACGTTAAAGTGTATATCCCTACGATGCTTATCAGCGTAACTCTTCTGACGTGACTGTGCCTCCTGAATTTTCTGCATAGCTACTGCGATCTTCTCATTGGTTATCTCTATGATTTCCGGTCCTTCAAGTGTTCGCTCGCCAACCTGATCCCAGCAGATTGGAGCGCGACACTTTCTGCCATACAACATCTCAAATGGAGCACACTTGATACTTGCGTGCCAACTGTTGTTGTATGTAAATTCCACCGAACAGATGTAATCATCCCAATCACCCGTCCATTCCAACGCACATGACCTCAACATATCTTCCAATGTCTGAATGGTTCGCTCCGACTGTCCGTCCGTTTGAGGATGAAAAGCCGTGCTAAGCTTAAGTTGTGTACCCCAAGCTTTCTGCATACTTTTCCAAAATCGCGAAGTGAATCGAGGATCTCTGTCTGAGACGATGCTGGATGGTGCACCATGGAGTCTCATGATCTCTCTTCTGTACATATCTGCGAGTTTACTTACCGGATCTTCCTTGCGGATCGGTAAGAAATGAGCTGATTTGGTAAGTCGATCAACGATAACCCAAATTGCATCGTGGTTCCTCTTGGTAGGCGGAAGACCAGTAACAAAATCCATGATGATTTTGTCCCACTTCCACTCTGGAATATCTAACGGTTGAAGGAGACCGCCAGATCGTTGATGCTCGATCTTAACCTGCTGGCAGGTAAGACATTTGGAGACGTAAGTGGCCACATCCTATTTCATATCACTCCACCAAAAGTACTGCTTGATGTCATGGTACATCTTAGTCGAACCAGGATGTATAGAGAATGGGGAGCTATGAGCTTCAGCTAACAAAGCTCCCGGAGTTCTTGGTCATCAGGAACACAAAGTCTCATGCCCTGCCATACGATACCATCTGCATCTACTCTGAATTCCGTCTGCTTCTCCAAATTCTGTACTATCGCCCAGATTTCTCCGTCATCCTTCTGAGCTTCCTTGATCTTAGAGAGTAACTCGGGTTCTACTCTATGATTAGCCCAGTAACCGTGTTGTCCACGTACCATGATCTCGATGTCTAGTCGCTCCAAGTCTCTGATGATTTCCTCTTCGATTTTAATGCCGTTGATCATTCCGGACTTCCTGCTAAGAGCATCTGCTACTACATTTGCCTTTCCGGGATGATACTGTAGATTAATGTCATAATCCTTCAACAACTCTAACCATCTCCTCTGCCTCATGTTCAATTCACGGTGAGTGAAGATATACTTCAAGCTCTTGTGGTCCGTGAAAATGTCACATGATTCTCCATATAAGTAGTGCCTCCATATCTTTAATGCAAACACGACTGCAGCAAGTTCTAGGTCATGCGTGGGGTAATTTTCTTCATAAGGATTAAGCTGTCGTGAAGCGTACGCGATCACTTTCCCATGTTGCATGAAAACACAGCCAAGTCCCTTCCCCGATGCATCGCTGTAGATTTGAAATCCACCCGTACCAGATGGTAGAGTAAGAATAGGTGCAGATACTAGCTTCTGCTTCAGGTCTTCAAAGCTCTTCTCTCGATCTTCAGTCCAGACGAATTTCTCCCCTTTCCGCATCAGTTTGGTCAATGGTAGTGCTAGGCGGGAAAAGTTCTCCACGAATCTACGGTAATAGCCAGCTAAGCCTAAGAAACTGCGGACTTCCGTCGCTGATGTCGGCCTTGGCCACTTAGTAATGGCCTCAACCTTCGCTGGATCCATAGTGATTCCTTCTGCTAATACAATGTGACCTAAGAATGTCAGCTTGTCTAACCAAAACTCATACTTGGAGAATTTAGCATACATCTGCTTATGGCGAAGAATCTGTAGTACTGTACGAAGATGGTCTTCGTGTTCCTCCTTGGACTTTGAGAAAATCAGGATGTCATCAATGAAGACAATGACGAACTTGTCCAGAAATTCATGGAAGATTCTGTTCATCAAATCCATGAACACTGCTGGAGCATTTGTCAGGCCAAATGGCATAAATACAAACTCGTAGTGGCCATAACGGGTATGTAAGGCAGTCTTAGCAAGATCTTGCTCCTTGACCCGTAGCTGATGAAAGCCTGACCTAAGATCAATCTTGGAGAAGTGTTTGGCCCCTTGGAGTTGGTCAAACAGGTCGTCAATGTGTGGCAGTGGATATCTATTCCAAATGGTAATCTTGTTGAGCTCGCGATAGTCTATACAAAGACGCATACTGCCATCCTTCTTCTTAACAAACAAGACCGGTGCGCCCCATGGAGATGCGCTCGGTCGAATGAAACCTCGTTCAAGAATTTCTTGCAGTTGATCCTTCAGCTCCTTCAGCTCTATGGGAGCCATGCGATAAGGAGCCTTGGAGATTGGTTAAGCTCCTGGAACCAGCTCGATACTGAATTCCACTTCTCGCGCAGGTGGTATGCCCGGAAGTTCAGATGGAAAAACATCTTGGAATTCTAACACTATAGGTTGATCCTGAATTGATGGAGATTCAGCATCCATGTCGTGAATCGTAGCTAGATAACCCTCGCAGCCATGTGACAGTAGTGCACGCGCTTGCAGGGTAGATATGATTTGTACAGACCGTCCGAGTATGAACCCATTATGAATGTACTCTGGTGCATTAACATCACCGAAGATAACTCGATATGAATGGCAGTCTATGGTAGCATGATGCTTGGATAGCCAATCCAAGCCCAAAATCATGTCGAAGTCATTCATGTCCAGCGGAAGTGCGTCGACAGGTCGAACCTTATCGTCAAATTCTAGGGGAAGACTCTTGTATACATGGGTGATTAATACAGAGTCCCTCAAAGGAGTGGAAATAGTAAGCCTATTTTCTAGTGGCATGGGGAGCATCCTAATGTTCTTAGCATAAGCAGTAGAAATAACCGAGTGAGTAGCACCCGTATCAAAAAGAACACATGCAGCTTGACCATACATATACAAGGTTCCAGTGATGGAACCTGTAGACTTGTTGGCCTGGTCTTGAGATGTCGTGTAGACACGCCCGGTAGTAGGAGGCGCCTTGGTATCAGCATGTCCCGATGTACCCTTAATTTCGCCCTTACGTCAATCCTTCATAATATGGCCAGGAAGACCACACTTGAAGCACGCATCAGTATTACAGCGACATGGTCATGGGTGCCTACGGTGGCAAGTAGAGCAAAGAGGATGAGTGTATCCTCCAGCAGGTGCTCTGGCTGGCTGGGAACCTGATGAAACATTTTACATAAGACATGGTAATTGGGTACAAAGGACAAAGTGGATAATCGTAAGATTGAATACCAGTGATAGCTGGACGGCTAGGCTGCGAACCTCTCTGGTTCTGGTCCCTACCGTTTCCATGGTTCCTGGTAAAAGTTTTGCTAAAGTTTCAGAATATGAGTTATAACATGAAATCATAAGGAAATGCTTAAGTATTAGGACCTGCTGATGTTGGAGTGCCCAGCGTTGGTACGGTGATTATCATTACCGCCACGCCTATCCGTAGCAGAACGGTCGTTAGTCTGACCGTTTCCCTTGGGCTGATGAGGCTGCTGCTGAGTAGCCGGCTGAGACCGGTCCCCAGTTTTCTGCCTGGAAGATACATTTAAAGAGATGAATAATTGACATATGGAAAGTATACGGATTGGTCACCGCTTGAATACGAATGTTTACCTCTTGTCGGGTCTTTCAGCTTCCCCGAACTCATCTCTCTCCTGTAGCATCTCCAGTTTTCGTGCTGCATCGGCCACTTGTGCTACAGTGTTGAACGTAGCACACACCAGATTGTTTGCGACCGATGTGCGAAGAGCCCATCTAAAGTGATGTGCCTGCTCTTCCGGAGTACCTGCTGCCGCACTAAGGAAACCAGCTAAACGAAGAAAGCGCTGCATAAACTCGTTGTTATTCTCCCCAGCTCTCTGTCGGATCCCATGGTACTCTCTTAAGCTTGTCCTGCTCAGCCTTGGGAAAGAACTGCTCCATCACCCTGTCCTTGAACTGAGCCCAAGTTAAACCAGCAACCCACTCGTCACCACCTTCAGACTGCATCAATGCTAACCACCAGTTTAGCACATCGCCTTCGAATCGATAGCATGCCAACCTCTCCTTGTATGCGGGGTCACAGCCCATAGCATTGAAAATCTTCTCGATGTGAGCCAACCAGCTTTCAGCATCGCTGGGGCTATCTGTCTTCTCAAAAGCTCAAGGGCGGAGCTTGTTGAATCTCTCCAGCCATACTGCTAATGTCACTGGAGGAGGAGGAGGAGGAGGTGCCTGATTATGCTGCTGATTGTTGGCAGCTTGAACTTCAGCCCTGATGTCATTCCTCAGTTAAGGAAGCAAAGCTTGCATAGCAGCCTGAATTGCAGCATTGAGCTGCTCCTGTTCGCGTGTGAGAACCATATGACAGTATAACATAAAACATATGATTAAACCGATCAAAACATAAAATATAAATATACATGAAAAAAATTTATACTAAAATTTCACGAGAAAAATTTTATGCAAGAAAATTTTGTGTATGAATGCATGATGCGGTTTTATGAAAACTTTTGTATGCTCGAGAGTGAACGCCTCTGGTCAGTTCACCCAAAACAAAAGACATAGCGAGGGGACGCCTATGGGTCGGTCCCAAATCTAAAAGTTTCGATAAAACACATGCGACCAAATAGGGCCAGTCCTGTACCAACCATTACTTAGTCAAAAATCTGCGACAATGACATGTATATGTATGCTTAAAAATGATGAATGCATGAAAACAACTGTCAGTTCTAGGAAGACCGTAGTGAGTACCCACTAATCACAGGTCATATTTGAGAGCCTACAGGTCAAAGCCTTGGCTCTGATACCATAATTGTAACACCCCATTTTGATAATGGAAATGTCACATGAAATTATGGCGTGTCATCAAAGCATACAAGGAAAAATGTCTAAACATTACTTGACCATAAAAGGAAAATACCAGAATCAAACATCGGTAGTCCAAAAGTAAAGCTCATCACACACAAACATAGTATAATAAAGGAAAGGACTAAACAATGTCCATAACAAAAGTATCATAAGAAAGCAAATGCATAAAGTAAAGAAGGCTAGACAGCTTCCAATCCATATGCACGTACTCTTAGTGTCTGCGAGCGTCCTTGAGTACCTGCCGTTTTGGGAACATAGAAAAGGAAAATGGCTGTGCAAATACTCTCAGTGCACGGATGTACAATAAAGCATGAATAGGATAAGCATATAACATGTAACAGCGGAAGAAAACTAAGTCCCGAGTAACCTGGTTAAGTCTTGATAAAACTGGTTTTATAGTTTGAAAGTCTTATGTTTATCTTATAAAAATTGTTTGTCATATTTTACCATTAGCCAATATAGGTCATGAAAATCCACCGTGCATGAATACTTGGAGGGGTGACCTCATCATGCAAATTAGAGGGGCTGCCTCTAATTTAATATACTGGTTTTTGGGTAGGAGGGATCAGCTCCTTGTGAAGGATGCAAAGCACACACCACATTCACCATGAAATCCTGACTAAAAACATGTAACTAGGATGCACCCATGCGCCCCACATGATAAATATAATATAAATGGCCAAAAGCTGAAGGGACGCCACGAGCAATCACTCCGCCGTGGTAAAGTCATAACATCAGTGCCTCTAATGTTATGGTTATGGTACCTCCATAACTAGGTGAAGCTGTTCATGCATGTATATGGCTATAGGTAATCTTAATTAAACATAAGCAATCAAACACGTAACTTATACTACGGGGAAAACAGTTGGCTGCATACGGGGAAATCCTAATAAGGAAAGAATGTCCATACAGAAAGGACGGGAATCCGTACCTTATGTCCAGTGAACGAAGAAGATGTACTGAGAGGAATCCTACTTCCGAATCACTAGTGCTACATAAATACATACATGAATAAGTATCTGCTTACTAAATACGTAGCTGGTTTTATGTCATGTCTTAGCTTATTTTATGTGTTCTTACCATGTTTTACTGTTTTTAAGCCTTAAACCGTGTTTATCTTATATTCTGTTTAATCTGATTAAGTATTTCTGGTATTTCATATGTTATAATACTTACTGTGTAATAATAAGTAACTTTCCAAAAATAGTCGGTTTCCTAAAATAGAAAGTTTCCAAAAATAGAAAGTTTCCAAAAATAGAAAGTTTCCAAAAATAGAAAGTTTCCAAAAATAGAAAGTTACCAAAAATAGAAAGTTTCCAAATATAGAAAGTTTCCAAAAATAGAAAGTTTACAAAAATAGAAAGTTTCTAAAAATAGATTTACTGCTTAAAATAGATAAGTTTCCAAAAAATAGAAAGTTTCCATAAATAGATCAGCTGCCTTAATTAAATAAGTTTCCATAAATAGATTAGCTGCCTGAAATAAATAATTTCCTAAAAATAGAAGGTTTCCATAAATAGATTAGCTGCCTTATTTAATTAAGTTTCTAAAAATAGAAGTTTCCATAATTAGAAATAAGCTGGTTAAATAAGCTAAGTATATAAGCCTAAGTGTTTTCATGATTATTTTCTAAGTCATATGATATAAGGTATAGTTTAATAATTATTTCATGTAATTAAATTAAACTATAGGTTAAAATATTTAATTAAAGTATAACATGTTTTTAATTAAATAAAGTTAAATACTTAGGTTAAAACATGTATTATTATATATTAATAGTATAACCTAAGTCATGTTAATTAGTTAATTATAATCATGGTTTTTAAATAATTAATTAATTATAAGTCTAAAATATAAAATACTTAGGTTAATTAATTTCATGATTATTAATAATTAAAATAACCTAAGTCATGTTATTAAATTAATCATGTCATTTATTAATTTAATTTTTAACATAAGATCATAAAATAAAAAAACTAAACATACACCATGAACTGGATCTAGAATCAAAACCATGAACCGGACATGAAATCGACACCGTACCCTGAACCAAATCGGGGTACCCCGTGTCTTGATGCTGCCGTGGGACCCACACCCACCAACCGAGACCATATGGTCTTGGTGGTGGTCGGATGGCCAAACCGAAACCCCCCTTGGGTTCGGTGTAGGCCGCGGCTAAAACAAACACCCCTTAAAACCATACTTTTGATTTAATTAAACCTTAATTCATGTTAGATCCATGTTTATTTATTAGGTTTTCGTAAAAAACATAACATGTTCTTGATTTATTAAAAGATCAAATCAAAAGAAAAGGTTTAAAAAGGATTTACCGAATTCGTGGATCAAAAGGACGAAGAACAAACACGATCACCAACTAATATTCCAAGATCCAAGATCAACAACCACCTCCTTGTGGTGTTCTTAGGGTGGCGGCCAAAAAGAGAAGAGAGAGGAGGGTTTTAGGTTTTTTTCTAAAATCTTCTATAAATGTAAAAAGTGAGTAGTGTAAAATTATTTAACCCTTTTAGTAAAATTTTACAAATGGGCTTGGCCCATTTGTCCTTGTAGCCGCGGGTAGGGGGCCCCACTTGGGGTACCCGTACCTTTTTCCGTGTCTCGATGTTAAGTTACATGATGAGATGGCATTTATACATGATCTCATCGTTCTTTTCGGGCTTTAAATGCAATAATATGTCATAAAATACCATATATATGCTTGTGTTTGTTTACTTGTGTGTTTTAGGTATGGATATCGTGAAAAAGACAAAAGATCACAAGAATCAAGGAAAAACGAACACGAGAAACGAAGCCGTACAATGAACCGGGCCCTAATCATGGAATTTTCATCAAATACCCTTGAAGACTTGAAGACAAAACAAGATTGATCCTCAATGAATGAAGAAATGACACTTAAAACCCTTGTATATTAATAATTACAAGTTTGGTCCCTTAAGTTTGTCAAAATTGCAAAAAGGTCCTTCAACTTTGAAGAAATGGCAAGATTAGTCCCTCAAACAATTCAAATTGCCAATAATGGTCCCTCAACAAGTGAAAGACTCATTGAAGACCTTTGAAGATCAACATTGTCCAAGATTAGTCCTTGAAAAATCACCAAATGACAAAAATTGCCTTTGAAACATCTTTATGGAAAGTTTGTGCCAAAATTGTCAAAGTGGGAAAGTTAATTATCAAAGGGATGCAAGTTTTAGGGCTGGAAACCTTAAAAGCCAAAAATAACAAAAACCAAGGACCAAAAGTGACAACTCTGAAACATTTAAAAAAAGAGAGGCGCCTAACACAATCCCCACCCCCAATTTCGGATCTAAACACATACTATTCACCTTTCTTACTACCCAGAAATTACTTTCACTTTTCCTTGGGTAAAAACCAATTAAACTTGCACACAAGTAATTCACACACTCACAAACCTTTCCCACTCCTAAAAACCTGCATCCCACTCATGTGCACCAAACCCCCAATTCCCCAATCCACCAATCACATCATTCCTTAGCCCCCAAGCATCATGACGTGGCTTAAATCAATGGCCAAGATTATTTGCTTCCTCCCAAAGCAAAATAAACGTCCAAGATCAAATGAGAGGACAAAATGCACTCAAAACCATTCAAGGGCACATTTGGGATTTTCTTATGATTAGGGTTTAGTTTTTTCTATTCTAGATTGTTCTATAGGCTCTATAAAAGGAGACCCAAGTTGTGGTGATCCCTTTGTTCCAGTTTTTAAGCTTGCACATGTAATACCTTTTTAAAGAAATAAAAAGTTTGGTTTTTGAAATATTCAAGTGTAATTCCTTTTTTATTGTTTTTAAAAGTTGAGTGTTGTGTTAAGCTTAATTCTGAGTTCCACACTTTTATTTGGTTAAGCAACTTTGATTTTCAAAGTTGTTTAAGGTTTTGAGATTTTGAGAGATTTTGGTAAAATCTTCTCAAAAGGTTTGGATGTTAAGAGGTTTTGATTAATTGATGTTATAGTGTTAATAGAAACGTTTTTAAGAAGTTTGATAAGTTTTGGTAAAGTTTTAAAAAGAAAAAAAAAAGAGAATATTGTAAGCTTGAATTGTGTTTTCTTTGTTTTGTGTTCAAACAGGTTGAAGGCTTGTTGATTTAGTTCAGCACCAACCCGGGTTGGTTTGGAGGTGGATTCAACATCCACTAGGACCCTTGGATGTAGGGGTCCTAAGGTAACTCTCTTTTACTCTTTGAAAAGTTCATAAAAGTGCTTGTTACTTGATTTGTGTGATTGATTGATTAAGTGTGTTTAAGTTACTTGATTTGTGTTTATGTTATGTTATATACATGTTATGAAGCTTTGATAACAATTTGGTTAGGTTTCATAAGGTTTTGATTTGGAAAAATTGGTTTTCAAAAAGTTTAAAGGGTGTTTGGCAATACGTTTTAGCAGGAGTTGGATCTTAATTAATGAATTGTAAGGGTGTTATAGTTAGTGATTAAGGTTGATTTAGATTTTAACTAGTTGGTAACTTAGTTTGGTACAAGTTTTAGCTTAGTTTAAGAGGTAAAAGGTAAAAAGGGTGTTAAAAATCTGCATAAGTGTTATCTTGCTTGTTTTTATGATCTTTGATGCATTTGATTTCTTGAATTTGAGTGCTAGGTGTTTGTTTCCTTGTTGTTATTGACTCCTTGTGCTTCATTGAGCACAAGGGTGCCCAATTGTTCCAACATAATCACCAAACAAAGCATCAAGCCAAGACCTCTTGGCATCACAAGTGCACAAGTGTGCACTTGGTTGTTCATCAGTAACTTAGCAGTACCAGGCCACGTTTTGCATAGTATTGCGCCGCAAGACCTACTAGTTGCGGCGCAACCGAAGGAGCTACAGACCAAAGGTGCTATCGTTTCACTAGTTGCGGCGCAAGAAACAAGTGTTGCGGCGCAACTAAGTGATAAAAAGGGGGGGCTTCAGGATTCGAACCCTGGTCACCACGTTCACACCACACCACACTCACCACTGCGCCCTAGGGTCTTTGACTACTAGGGAGTGGTTTTGTTATCTATTTATCACGTTTTTGTTTTGTCTCATTTTAAATAAACCGTAGCTTTTTCCCTATTTTCTAGCTTATTTATTCAACTTATCTTTCCTAGCTTATTTTTCCTTAGATTCTTATAGTATTTAGTTTTTTTTAAAATTAGTTTCATAATTTTCCTTTTATTAATTAATTTTCTAGGATTTAATTAATAGACGTTTTTTTATAAAAGCCAAAAAAAAATACCAAAAATAGTTTTAATTTTTAGAAAATTACTTTTTAGTCTTATAATAATATAAGTTGAGTAATTGTTCAATAAAATCATATTTTTGACATTTGAATTAATTAAATTTGATTTTAGGGCTTTAATTAGCATTTAAAATTAATTATTTAATTAATAAAAGGTTATAAAATATCTTTGTTGGATTTTCATCTTTGTTTATATTATTTAAGACTTGTTTTTAGCCTTTTTGATATTTTGTTTTTAGTTTTAATAAATTTTTAATTTTTGTGGTTTTTTCTACGGCTTCACGTTTTCGTTTTTTACGTCATAGTGTAATTTCCAAGAAACCGTCATTCCATCTTCTCAATATTAATCTCAAAGAAATACAAGTTAATTCACAACACCATACCTCCTCGAGAACGAACTCACTTTTAGGGTCATTCACACACGGTTTTCCTAAATCGTCGTGCACGCTTACCCTATTTACGTTCTTTTTCCTAAAAGACGTATTTTCTACCTCTATCATTTTGGCGCCGCTGCCGGGGAGGTGTGTCGTGATTTAATTTGGAAAATTTTGTTTTTAATATTATCCATAAATAGTATTTGTGTTAAGTGGAACTCCCTTAACACGTATTATCGGTTTTCTCGGTTTTTCTTTGTGAATATTATTAATATATTGTATTAAGTATCACAACCAAAATACAATATCTCCAAAAGTGTGAAAACACAACCTTGATTCGGGATTTCATCACTCGATCATTGTATTCGAATCTCAAACAAAAAGAAAAGGCAAAAATAGATAAATACTTTCGTGAAGCTCGATTTTGAAAGATACAAACTATAAGGTGGGTATAAGGCGGGTATTATAAAATATACCCTAAGGAAAAAGGCTCTTAAGTGCTTCGCGCCGCCTCGTTTCCCCGCTTGCTTGTGAGTATTTTGAGATTGAAGGCTAATCGAGGGTTTTGCCGCCCAAAGTATTAATACGTATACTATATTTGCTTGGTTTTCTTTGTGATTAAAACCTCGTGAACAATTTGGTTTTCACCAAAGTTCTAAAGTCATTCGAAGGCGTTCACTCCACGTGATCGTTTTCATTCCTTTGAGGCTTCTTTAATCAAGAGTTTGATTCGAGGAGAGATTTTGTAGATTGTTGTCTACGAAGATACACCAAAAATCCAAAAAAATTAAATATCATCAAAAACACAAAAAAATTGAAAATCTACAAAACGACCAAAAAGAATCTTCTTTGCTCACCTCCCATTCTTCGTGAAGTTTATGATCACTCGTAATCAAGCAAAACGAGCTCGTAAACGACTTCAAAAGCAAGCAAATCAAGGATCGTTGATTGTTGAAGAACCTCCAATTGTTGAACCTATTATAGAACAAGAAGTCGTAATGGCTAATCGTACTATGATGGAGTTGCTACAAGCACCCACCGAGGGTTTTGGAGAGGCCATTGTTATTCCCGCCATCCTTGCGGAGAATTTCGAAATTAAGACGGGTTTAATGTCGATGCTACAAGCAAACAAGTTTCGAGGTCACGAGAAAGACAACCCGCATTACCATATTAGGAATTTCAACCGTCTCACCGCCACTAGCAAATTCAAAGATGTTCCGCATGACGCCATTAAGATGATGTTGTTTCCATATTCGTTGGATGGACCCGCTAAAATTTGGCTCGAGAAAGAACCGCCAAATTCGATTTTGACATGGGCCGATCTCGTTTCTAAGTTTGTGAACAAGTTTTTTCCACCATAAAAAACAACACACTTAAAAAATGAGATTTCACGATTTGTGCAACGTAACAATGAAAGTTTTTCAATGGCATGGGAACGATTTAAGGAGATGTTACATGAATGTCCTCATCATGATTTTTCGGAATTGCATCAAATTGATACCTTTTATAATGGGCTTAATGATCATGAACGAGATTATTTGAATGCCGCCGCGGGTGGTAATTTTTTGTGCAAGACGACAAATGAGGCTTTACAAATCATTGAAAATCGATCTAAGGTTTATAGCCCTCGTAACACACCGAGTGTTGCCAATATGGGTTCGTCATCGTCATCACAATCGTCTCGTAGCATTAACACCTTACATGATGAAGCTAATGAGGAAAATCGGTTTTTTGATAGATTTGCTAATCTAATGTCCCATTGGAAGGCTCAAGAAGCTTCCAATTCCGCTTCGGTTAAAGCGGTTGCTAAGAGTTGTTTATCGTGTGGAGGAGCTCATGATTTATCCGAGTGCATTACCGCGGATGGTAACACTTCGAGTGCTTATGTAGCAACGGGAACTTACAACCAAAACGGCCAAGGTTCCCGCCAAAATCAAGCTCCACCAAATCAAAATGTTAACAATTATCGAAACAACAACCAAGGTAATTACCAAGGCAACACACGCAATTACAACAAAGGGAGTTATCAAAGTGGGAATGGACAAATCTCTAATCAAAACCAAAACCGTGATTTTCAAAATACTACACAAGGTTTTCAAAATGCTCACACGAAAAATTTGCAAGGAGAATTTTTAGATTATGCAAAAGCAAATGATGCTAAATTTGATAATATGCAACGTGAGATGATTAGCTTAAGATCCGAGTTGAAAAACGAGCTTAAAAATGAACTTGCTAATGAACTTAAAACTCATGCTAATAAAATGGAAGGAAATGTCCAACGTCTTCAACAAAACCAACAAAAGATGGAATTAGGACAACATGAGATTAAGCAAGAGTTATTGAAAGCGGATGCTAGGCAATTAAAATTTGAGGACCGTATGGCTAAGATGTTCGAAGCAATCATGTGTAAACCCTCTTCTTCGGGTGGTCTTCCTAGTGATACCATTGCAAACCCGAAGGGAGAAATGAAGGTTATTACTACACGAAGTGGTAAAACTTTCAAGGAACCGATCTCTCGTCCAAGTACTTCTACGGAGAAGGAAATCGAGAAAGAACCCGAGGTGATGGTCGAAAAGGAGCACATTACAATCCCACGAAGTACCGCTCATACCACACCTACGGTTACACCAATACCAATTGTGGAACCCGAGATTCCAAGGCCGTTGCCTAATGACCTACCCACACCACCTTTACCTTACCCTTCGAGACGAAACAAAGAGAAAGCACAAGAAAGGAACAATTATCAATTTGAGCTATTTATGAAAATGTTTCGTGATTTGCACTTTAACATAAGTTTTGCCGATGCTTTAATCATGATGCCTCGATTTGCCGCAAACTTCAAAAGTATGCTAAACAACAAAGAAAAGTTACAACAATCGTCTAGTTGTTCATCGGTTTTTCTAAGCCGCATACCACAAAAAGTCGGTGATCCCGGTAAATTTTTGATTCCGTGTGCTATACAAGATATGGAGGAATGCTACGCCTTGGCCGATCTTGGCGCTAGTATCAATTTAATGCCTCTCGAGATTTTCAAATCGCTTTCGCTTCCGGCTCTTACTCCTTCGAACATGTCCATCGAGATGGCCGATCATTCTACGATCATGGCATGTGGAGTAGCCGAGGACGTTTTCGTTAAAGTCGGAAAGTTTTACTATCCCGTTGACTTTATCGTTGTAGACATTCCCATCGATCGAAAAGTTCCTCTCATTTTGGGTCGTTCATTTTTGGATACATCAAGAGCACTTATCGATGTTCATGCTCGTAAAATCACCCTTCGTTTCAATGAAGAAGAACTTGTCATCAATGCAACACAAAACTCCAATCTTTCTCATGTATATTCTATTGCAACTATAAACCATGGTGACTCGACCAATGTCGTTTGCAAAGAATTTTCACCAAGAGTTTTAGGGAATGTCTCCAAAAACAATTTACCATTTCCTCCGCCGGTGGAGGTTATGAGTGCTAAGCTTACAAGGAAGAAACCGTCAATACTTGAATCGAAAAATCCTTCACCTCATCTCGAACATTCATTCTTGAAAAATATTGATAAGTTGCCGGTTTCTACGAAAGATCTTTCGGATGATGAATATATGGACCCCGATGGGGAGGTTTTCTTCGTCGATAAACGTTTTGAGAACTTGCCACCACCAAAACCAAAACGGTTTCAAAATGTGAGAATTTTTAGTGTAACTAACATCGTCTTGGAAACACCGAATATTTTCGACATAATCAAAAAGGGTTTTCATAAGGAGAGTTTAAAAGATAACAAAGGAAAAGATCTTAAATGTGATTTAATTGATTTTTCTACAAATCTAACTCCGTCATCACCGCGTGTTTTGAGTGCTACAAACTCGTCTACTCCTTTTGACGATGTTTTGTGTGGTTCTAGTATGGGGGAGGCCCCTTATGTTCCCTCATCCTTGTCCACCGAGGACGAGATATTCGATCCCGGAATTTCATATAAAGGGAAATCTCGGTCTTCCACCGATGCAATAAATGGAAACTATATCTATTTGCTTGGTGCGAGTCTACCTCGAGTAGCTCAAACGTTTGTCTTACCAATTGTCTCACCCTTCTACTTCTTATCTATTTTCTTCAAACTCTTTGAGTTTATGGCGCATGTTGGAGTGGCTTTGATTTGTTTTTCCAATGGAAACGAGAACGCCATCTTCGACCCCGGTATTTTGCATCATCTAAGGACTTAGTCCTTTATACCGGTTGCTTTTTGGGCCTTGTTTATCATGTAAGCCCCACCAAAAATTGACCACACCATGATATCCCTAAATGTTCACATTTTAAGGGGATCGAGTCGAGCTCATGACTCGGTAATCAAAAACGAGGTGCCTCGTGGGGGAGATCCCATGCTTATCTTTATGCTTTTTATGTTCACTAATAAGGGGACTTGTACCCTTCCAACTCGTTGTCTCGTGGTTGTTTGTGATTGTGTTATCTAGATCATCATCATCGTCTACGATTGAAGACTCTCGTGTTCGTTTACGTGAGCCTCCATCGTTCGTTTGAAGAAGTTTTTCACGAATCCATGACATATCCTTTAATGTTCTAACAATTATCTTTTAGCATAATTAATAAACGGCTTTAGATATATTGTTGATCACCCTTTCCATGCTAGATCCTAAGCATTCGATTCTTCGTCTCTAGTATGGGGGTGCTCCACCTTTAGACTCGAAACATTGAGGACAATGTTTACTTTTAGTATGGGGGGGTGAATAGGTACTTGCTTTGCTACGCCCTCACGTTTTCCAATTTTCAATGTTTTGTTTTGCTAATAAGGCTAAAAATGGCCAAATTTTAAAATTTTTCTTAGTTTTCATAAGTGTTTTTAAGACACGAATGTATATTTTCCGATGGGTAGAATAAGAGTTAATTTTTGACTTGATGGGCATTTGGAGCCATTTACATTCCTTAACCCGCTCAATTCAAGTTTTGCTAGACTTTTATATAGGGAGCTTTAAAACGCGAAAGTCTTAATTCATTCGGATTAAGAACAAGAACTTTTCGCAAGTTCCTATAATTGATTCTAGAAAGTCACTTATCAAGGGAACTATAAAACGCATTCTCTAAACTTGAAAAAGTCCAAGAAAGTGCAAGATCCTATAGGTGGCTTGAAAACCCAAAACTTTGATTTGATATAGTCTTAATGAAAGCTAATCCAAATTTGGCTTAATTTTGACTTGCACGGCTAAGTATTCACGAGTCTCTTTAATTAGAGGTCTTTAAATAGTGAAGAACGAGAAATGATAGAGTTAGACAAGTGATCATGCTAAACGTAGAACATGAAAATGTTCTTTCAAAAACTCATATGTTTTTAATTGTGGCTTTTTCTTCCCATAAGATCAATGCATTAGGAATAAATCATAATTGCAATAAGTAAGGTCGTACGGTTTGAAAAGTTACTTAGCCTCTAGCGCAAGATCGTTTAAAAGTTGCTCGGGGTTGAATAGAGTTCATAGCCAAGGCATAACTTATTGAAACGGGACGCGAAGATTGGCGATCATCCAAAAAGGCCCTAACAAGGCATGAGGAGCTCTATTTTTGCTAAAGATCCAAAGATGATGTGAAGTATCATTATTCCAAAATCAATATGAAGGATCGAGACACACGACGAGAAGCTATTACTCCCCTAAAGAATGGAGAAAGTCTATCCAAAAAGACCCTAACAAGGTATGAGGATAAATATATCCAAGTCCGAAAAGGAGGCGGATCGTTGTATATCAAAATCCAAAGTAAAGATTGAAGAAAAATGATGAAGTCGTGGTCCTATATGAAGAATCTCTCAAAAACGTCAAGTGAAGAAATTCCAATTATATGAAGAGAAGACCATAATTTCGAGAACGTCTTCCCAAGATTTGAAGTATGAAGTACATGCCAAATATCGGTCCGAGAAAGGTCTCGAATCGTGAAACGAGTTATGCCAAGATATGAACTTAAGGAGATACACGAGAAGCCGTTTTAAAAGATTTTGTCCTTCGGCTAACTATTGATCAAATCGTGCTACTTTGCTTTCGGACTAATAACTACTTAAATAAGTCAATATGAATCACTTGTGATCCATGACAAATAGATAAAAAATGCTAGTAACCCATTTCCTTTTATAATAACTAGGATTGCGGGGAGAAAAAGTATTACACAATTTGGACGTATGAGTAGTGTTAGCATTGTGACTTGTACCAACAATGATCTTGTTTTTGCACTTAGCATGGAATGTATGACAATCAAGGATGACGAAGTTTACTCTAAGGGACATTAACTTGTTTCTATTCTTTAACCCTAAAAGTCACATTTTGGTGATGAAAATCATACATTATGTCTTTACACATTCTCGTAGTATGTTGCAAGTCTTTTACTCTTCAATAAAGGTTAATAAAATTGAACTTTGGTAATGCTTAGATACTTTATTCTTAGCATTGCGTGAGGGCACGGCAATGGCTTAGTATGGGGGAGTGATGAGATGGCATTTATACATGATCTCATCGTTCTTTTCGGGCTTTAAATGCAATAATATGTCATAAAATACCATATATATGCTTGTGTTTGTTTACTTGTGTGTTTTAGGTATGGATATCGTGAAAAAGACAAAATATCACAAGAATCAAGGAAAAACGAACACGAGAAACGAAGCCGTACAATGAACCGGGCCCTAATCATGGAATTTTCATCAAATACCCTTGAAGACTTGAAGACAAAACAAGATTGATCCTCAATGAATGAAGAAATGACACTTAAAACCCTTGTATATTAATAATTACAAGTTTGGTCCCTTAAGTTTGTCAAAATTGCAAAAAGGTCCTTCAACTTTGAAGAAATGGCAAGATTAGTCCCTCAAACAATTCAAATTGCCAATAATGGTCCCTCAACAAGTGAAAGACTCATTGAAGACCTTTGAAGATCAACATTGTCCAAGATTAGTCCTTGAAAAATCACCAAATGACAAAAATTGCCTTTGAAACATCTTTATGGAAAGTTTGTGCCAAAATTGTCAAAGTGGGAAAGTTAATTATCAAAGGGATGCAAGTTTTAGGGCTGGAAACCTTAAAAGCCAAAAATAACAAAAACCAAGGACCAAAAGTGACAACTCTGAAACATTTAAAAAAAGAGAGGCGCCTAACACAATCCCCACCCCCAATTTCGGATCTAAACACATACTATTCACCTTTCTTACTACCCAGAAATTACTTTCACTTTTCCTTGGGTAAAAACCAATTAAACTTGCACACAAGTAATTCACACACTCACAAACCTTTCCCACTCCTAAAAACCTGCATCCCACTCATGTGCACCAAACCCCCAATTCCCCAATCCACCAATCACATCATTCCTTAGCCCCCAAGCATCATGACGTGGCTTAAATCAATGGCCAAGATTATTTGCTTCCTCCCAAAGCAAAATAAACGTCCAAGATCAAATGAGAGGACAAAATGCACTCAAAACCATTCAAGGGCACATTTGGGATTTTCTTATGATTAGGGTTTAGTTTTTTCTATTCTAGATTGTTCTATAGGCTCTATAAAAGGAGACCCAAGTTGTGGTGATCCCTTTGTTCCAGTTTTTAAGCTTGCACATGTAATACCTTTTTAAAGAAATAAAAAGTTTGGTTTTTGAAATATTCAAGTGTAATTCCTTTTTTATTGTTTTTAAAAGTTGAGTGTTGTGTTAAGCTTAATTCTGAGTTCCACACTTTTATTTGGTTAAGCAACTTTGATTTTCAAAGTTGTTTAAGGTTTTGAGATTTTGAGAGATTTTGGTAAAATCTTCTCAAAAGGTTTGGATGTTAAGAGGTTTTGATTAATTGATGTTATAGTGTTAATAGAAACGTTTTTAAGAAGTTTGATAAGTTTTGGTAAAGTTTTAAAAAGAAAAAAAAAAGAGAATATTGTAAGCTTGAATTGTGTTTTCTTTGTTTTGTGTTCAAACAGGTTGAAGGCTTGTTGATTTAGTTCAGCACCAACCCGGGTTGGTTTGGAGGTGGATTCAACATCCACTAGGACCCTTGGATGTAGGGGTCCTAAGGTAACTCTCTTTTACTCTTTGAAAAGTTCATAAAAGTGCTTGTTACTTGATTTGTGTGATTGATTGATTAAGTGTGTTTAAGTTACTTGATTTGTGTTTATGTTATGTTATATACATGTTATGAAGCTTTGATAACAATTTGGTTAGGTTTCATAAGGTTTTGATTTGGAAAAATTGGTTTTCAAAAAGTTTAAAGGGTGTTTGGCAATACGTTTTAGCAGGAGTTGGATCTTAATTAATGAATTGTAAGGGTGTTATAGTTAGTGATTAAGGTTGATTTAGATTTTAACTAGTTGGTAACTTAGTTTGGTACAAGTTTTAGCTTAGTTTAAGAGGTAAAAGGTAAAAAGGGTGTTAAAAATCTGCATAAGTGTTATCTTGCTTGTTTTTATGATCTTTGATGCATTTGATTTCTTGAATTTGAGTGCTAGGTGTTTGTTTCCTTGTTGTTATTGACTCCTTGTGCTTCATTGAGCACAAGGGTGCCCAATTGTTCCAACATAATCACCAAACAAAGCATCAAGCCAAGACCTCTTGGCATCACAAGTGCACAAGTGTGCACTTGGTTGTTCATCAGTAACTTAGCAGTACCAGGCCACGTTTTGCATAGTATTGCGCCGCAAGACCTACTAGTTGCGGCGCAACCGAAGGAGCTACAGACCAAAGGTGCTATCGTTTCACTAGTTGCGGCGCAAGAAACAAGTGTTGCGGCGCAACTAAGTGATAAAAAGGGGGGGCTTCAGGATTCGAACCCTGGTCACCACGTTCACACCACACCACACTCACCACTGCGCCCTAGGGTCTTTGACTACTAGGGAGTGGTTTTGTTATCTATTTATCACGTTTTTGTTTTGTCTCATTTTAAATAAACCGTAGCTTTTTCCCTATTTTCTAGCTTATTTATTCAACTTATCTTTCCTAGCTTATTTTTCCTTAGATTCTTATAGTATTTAGTTTTTTTTAAAATTAGTTTCATAATTTTCCTTTTATTAATTAATTTTCTAGGATTTAATTAATAGACGTTTTTTTATAAAAGCCAAAAAAAAATACCAAAAATAGTTTTAATTTTTAGAAAATTACTTTTTAGTCTTATAATAATATAAGTTGAGTAATTGTTCAATAAAATCATATTTTTGACATTTGAATTAATTAAATTTGATTTTAGGGCTTTAATTAGCATTTAAAATTAATTATTTAATTAATAAAAGGTTATAAAATATCTTTGTTGGATTTTCATCTTTGTTTATATTATTTAAGACTTGTTTTTAGCCTTTTTGATATTTTGTTTTTAGTTTTAATAAATTTTTAATTTTTGTGGTTTTTTCTACGGCTTCACGTTTTCGTTTTTTACGTCATAGTGTAATTTCCAAGAAACCGTCATTCCATCTTCTCAATATTAATCTCAAAGAAATACAAGTTAATTCACAACACCATACCTCCTCGAGAACGAACTCACTTTTAGGGTCATTCACACACGGTTTTCCTAAATCGTCGTGCACGCTTACCCTATTTACGTTCTTTTTCCTAAAAGACGTATTTCTACAACTATCATTACACGTTCGTGATTATTTGTTTCGTGTTTTAAGTGTTCTCGTTACGTAAATACCGTGATCTAATATATTTAATTACGCTCGTAATAAATATATATACGTAATTAATAATAGTCCGTGTTCAATTACGTTCATGATTTCATGATCGCATGTTCGTGATTAATTATTGTCAGATAATTATTACGTGCTCATGCGTAGTAAATACTTATCGTGTTCTAACACGTACGTAATACATAAAATCCTAACATTTAATCGTAATCATGCTATATTAGGAAAGTTTTAATCTAGTACGTACGATCTTAAGGGTACTATTCATGGTAAAAGCATGCGGGTTTTACAGGAACCCTCAATGTGTTCATGCTTTAATTACAAGGAGATAAAGATTTGGCTAAGAGTTAAGATATCAAATCTACACCGCAAAATTCCTCATTTATTAAGCAATTAAATATACAAGCGGGAAGAAAGAGCCACAAAAACTCATATAAGCAAGAATTAACCCTTAAACTTATTATCAACTCTATCATCTCTCATTCTCCACAATTTAAAATCTCAAGGAATGAGACTCGTGGATGCTTAGCCTAATAAACCAATTAAGGTCCATATGGTTAAGGATACTAGCTAGAGTAAACTTGGATAAGTAAACTCGGGTTGAGTCAAAATATTCACGACGGGCCTAATATATCAAAGACATCTAAACTTGTTAAAACCATTTTATTCATTTATTTATTTTTTTGACTTTATTCTTGAAATGTAATTTATTCATACGATGCGATGACAAAAGGAAAGAAAATAAAAGAAAATAAATGGAAATACTACTAGGCCAAAATAGATCAAAAATTTGAAAAACGTTGAAAAATTAAATTTTCTGGTTAAATGAGGTCAAATTCATGGAAAAGCCCACTAAAATTCGATAGAAATCCCCCTACACTTAATAAACATTGCCCTCAATGTTTAAGCATGTGGGAGAATAAACTCCCCTACACTTAGGACATTGAGTACATTGTTTAAATCGAGCTAAGGAAGAGACAACTAAAGTAATTACATTTATTGAACTTATTTATATACATGTATGAACCACAATAGCAAAAACTTATCGAAGAAATCGGGTACACGGGAACACGAGATCACGGGTCGCGTCAAAAGCACCAAAAGTGGATTATTAAAGCACATATCCCTGCACAACATCACAAAACACAACCTACTTGGCTCCCCCTACACTTATTGGTGGAAATGGGTGAAGGTGAAAAAGGGTGGAAAGGGTGGAAAAGGTAAAAATCTAACCTAGTTAAACGATGCTTGATTTATTTATCACGAGTCTCTAGCTCGACTCGATTTCCCGAATATCATCATTCAAATGGGAAAATCATGGGAAAACCGAGATTTCCAAGGGAGGAAAGATAAAGGGTGAAACAAAGTCATATAAGGAATACCCTAAGAAAAATCCACCCCGGGTCAAACACATAATTTCCATCACGAAAAGAAATAAACCCCGAGGTAAATCACACAAGACAAAGAAAAGTGGGGTACCCTTAGTCAAAAGTTTCTTACAAGGAAATGTGTTATAGTGATATGGCAATGATAGCACGAAAGTCTCTATTCCGGGATCAAACACCGGTTCCTTAACGGGAAAATAGCAAGAGGTATTGACATTAAAGCTCAAAATATCATCATAATCCAAAGTGGGAAAGTCGTCCTCTTCCAAACTTGATGTGAAAACATAAGTATCATCGAAGTCATAGGAAAACTCATCCTCGTGAGGAAAATAGGTATTTAGAAAGATATATAAATCCTCCTCAAATGGAATATCCTCTAAAGTAGGAATGATCTCTAAGAGTGGAGGATCCTCCTCAAAAGTCATGACTTCTAAAATTGGGGTATAAAAGTCAAAAGGAGTCTCCATAATGGAAAAATCACTCATAGAGATATGAGGTGCATTAAGATCACGAGGTGGGTCATCAAAAATAATTAGATCACTTAAAGAAGTGTCATCATCGTAAGTATCAAAGATTGGTAGATCAAAAATGGGTGGGTCATCAAAAATAATGAGATCACTTAAAAAAGTGTCATCATCGTAAGTACCAAAGATTGGTGGATCAAAAATGGGTGGGTCAAAAGTGGGTGGGTCAAAAGATGGGTCGTCTAAACCGAAGATAGTGTGATCACTTAAAGAAGTGTCATCACTATAAGTATCGTAAATAGGAGTTTCAAAAATTTGAGGCTCTAAGGGAAGGGATGAAGTTATCACAAAATCATTTTGATTAGACGTTTTAATTCCAAAAGGATTAATAAAAATCTCTTCATTATCATAATTAAGAACATCAATCATATTGACCGACTCTTTTCCATTTGATTTAGTTGTGATTTTTCCCATTTTAAAAACTTGTTGTTCATCCCTAACCCTAAGAATTAACTCCCCTTCGGCCAAATCAACTAATGCTTTTCCGGATCTTAAGAATGGTCTACCAAGTATTAACAGAATACGAGGATCCATCTCATAGTCGACGACGACAAAGTCCACGGGAAAAGTGAATGTACCAACTCGAACAAAAACGTCTTCGGCAATACCAACGGGGTATGCGAGAGTTCTATTAGCTAACTCGAGAGTCATGCGAGTCGATACAAGGTCGGGTAATGATAATTGTTTTCATACCGAGAGTGGCATAAGATTGATGCTAGCATCGAGATCCGCTAAAGCCATATAATCATCAATTTGAGGAAACGAGCAAGGTAACACGAATCGTCCGGGATCTCCTAGCTTTTCGGGAAGCTCTTTGAGAAGAATCACGGAACAATTCTCATTTAAACGAGTGTTAACGAGCTTAACCATTTTTTCTTTCTTATTGAGCAAATCTTTGAACATTTTCACAAATTTAGGCATTTGAGCAAGTGCTTCAATAAGGCTAATGTTAACATTTACTTGGGAAATCATTTTCAAAAAGTTGGAAACATGAACGTCATCTTTGGTGAGCACTTTAGCCTTGTCCAATCTAGAGGGATAAGGGATATTGGGCTTAGACATTGAAGGTTGAGAAGGAGAATGACTCACTTCTTGAACAACCTTAGGGATAGGCTCATTAGGTAATGGAGAACTAGTACTAGGAGTGGTAGTGGGAGGAATCACCGAAGGGGGAGTAGGATTACTCATTATGACCTCCGGGCCTTGTCTCTCCTTTATGGGCGAAGAGATGGAAGGTCCCACTAAAGTGGCTCCACTTCGAGTAGTGATAGCACTCACATTAGCACGAGGGTTAATCTCGGTATTAGAAGGTAAGGCTCCTTGGGGTCTAAGGGCTTGCAATATTTGCACGAACTTCCTATCGGTGGACTCTTGCATATTTGTTTCATAGTTCTCTCATGTTTGGTCAATTTTTGTAGAACCAAGTCCATTTGAGGATTATGAATGTTCATTTGATTATACCGTTAATTGTTAAACCCTTGATTTTGAAATTGATTAGGATTTTGAAAGCCTTTATTTTGAAAACCTTGGTTATTAAATCCTTGATTTTGATTATTAAACCCTTGGTTTTGCCCTTGAAAATTCCCTTGATTTTGATTAAAACCCCTTGTATTTGAATTCCCTTGAAAATTACCCATTTGAGGATCTTGGTTCCTATTTTGGTATTGGGTATTTTGGGCGGGTGGGGGTGGTCTTTGTAGAGCTACAAAACCCGGGGGAGCCAAATAGTTGGTACTCTTGTAAGACAAATGGTTAACATCAACGTTTGGTTTAAAGTGAACCATCTCATTTTCATTGGTGTTATAAGCATAAACTTGTTGTTGTTGATTGTAAACCTTGTCACAATTATAATACGAATGTGGTCCACCACAAGTCTCACACGTTTCACAAGTTTCTTTGAAGGCATTCACTTGTACATTGATGGCTTTGGTATTGTTAGCGGTTTGTAGAGCAATTGTTTCAACAAGCGAAGTAAGCTTATCAATTCTCTTGTCGCTCTCACTAGTACTAGCACTTGCCATAGTAGCCCTAACACTCTTGGTTTGTACTTTTGCCTTGTTTTCAATTATTGCCCAAGCCTCGTTCATGTATTTCACAAGAATATTACCCCCCGCGGCACTATTAAGTGAGTCTTGGTCATTAAGAGTTAAACCATTGTAAAACGTATTGATTTGATGCACTTTTGTAAAACCATGTTGTGGACATTTTCGTAAAAGATCCTTAAAACAATCCCAAGACTCACTAAACGTTTCCCCATATTGTTGTTCAAAGGTAATGATGTCATTCCTTAAAGAGGTGGTCCGTGATGGTGGGAAAAAGTAGTTAATGAACTTGGTCTCTAAATCAATCCATGTGGTGATACTTTGGGGTGGTTCCTTATCAAGCCAAATCCGGGCTTGTCCCTCGAGGGAAAAAGGAAAGAGTTGTAAACGAATGGCCTCTTGTGTCACCCCATTGTATTTGACGGTGTTTGCCAATTGTATAAAACGTTTGATATGAGAGTGTGGGTCATCATTAGTACGGCCTAAAATGGTGTAGCGGAAACCATTTGAATAAAACCCGTTTTTAGTTCAAAATTATTCGCTCCAATATCCGGCACCATAATCGCGTCATCATTTCCTTCAACGTGAGATTTTAGAATCTCAATCATTGGTCGATTATCCGTTGCCATCGTGTTGTTCAAAGCTCGATTCTCGGGATCGACTTGATTGGCGGTCTTTTTGTTCTTCTTCTTCTTTTTGGAAGAATTAGAAGTATTTGGTACACCACTCTGTATGTGTGCACGCGCGCGAGTGCGCATACAACTAAACACGAGGAATGAGGTAGGAGACCTCGGTTGACTTTGAGAGGAAAGGGATTATCCCTCTCGATGTTCAATATTAAAAAGCTACAAAAAATATATACGTAATACTACTTGAGTTGGCAAACCAATAATCGGTCGTCCCTCTCAATATACGCACAAACAAGCGGGGAAACGAGGTGGCACAAAGCACTTAAAAACCTTTTTCCTTAGACGGCATTTTATAGCGCGTCGCCTTATACACACCTTTTAGTTTGTATAAATCGAGTTCAAAATTTTTATTAGTATTTATCTATTTTGCCTTGAGTTTTCGTTTTAGATTCGAATACAATAGCTAGGTGATGAAATCCCAGCTAAGATCTTATTTGGAAGTAGGTAAATTGATTGTTCTACGTAATACAATATAGTAAAAGAAAAATATTTTTGTATTTTTTTAGAAAAATATATATTCATAATAAAAAGCGAAAGAAATCGAAATAAGAAAAATAACAATAATACGTAATATTTTTTGGTGTAATACTTTAGGAAAAGTATTACTTTTGGATTATTTTTTTTTTGGTGCAAACCTTACGAAAGAGTTTGCTTTTGATGATTTTTTATTTTTTTGTATTTTTAAGTTTTTTGATTTTTTTATGTTTTTGATTTTTTAGCAATAAAAGTAACGTTCAAAATTGAACGGATCCCAAAATCCAAAGCTTCTCACGAAAAATCGTCAATCGTAACGAGCGAAGCGGCAGCGGCTCCAATTTAATGTATGAATTTTGCAAATTCTTTTTAATGTCTATTTTTCGTTCCTCGACTCACTCGAATTGATATCCAATTTAAACGTGGATTAATTGCTCTTGGTTAATTAAACTTTATTTGGTATTTTAAAACTAAAAACCATTTAATTAAAAACTATTTAATCTAATTAAAAGGGAAATATTTAATTAAAACTACTTTTTTAAATTTAAACAAAACTATTAAAAATCATAAACTAATTCAAACAAAAACTATTTTGAAACTAATTAAAACTAATTAAACTAATTTAAAAACTATTTTGAATTTAAACAAAATTTAAAACTAATTTTATATGAAACTAAATTTAATAGAAAATTAAAAAAACTAATTTATAAAAACAATTTTAAATTTCTAAAAGTAATAAAAATATTTATTTTGTTTGTTTTTATTTTTTATTTTTTAAACTTTATAAAAGTAAATATAAAAAACTTTTAATTAAAATTATCTAACAAATAAACTTGTAATTAAACTAATTAATCAAAACTAACAGCTACAGATAGGCTATATTAATTAAAAGAAGGGTATTAAAACACAAATAGAAGGCTAGAGCAAATGGTTATCTCGTTGGGTTAGTGAACAGAAGGTCAGGGGTTCGAGTCCCTGCGTGGACTATTTTTTTTATTATTATTATTTATATTTTGGACAATCAAAATAGTACTAAACCAACAGACCAATGGAGTCTGTTAGCCCTAGAACCTCAGCAAAGCAAATGCATCAATATAATAAGCACAAAAAAAATCAGCAAATAATCAAGGCAAATCAGTTCAAAACCAAGTAACCAGCAGACTAAAATCAAATAGAATAACAGCAAAACTAAATCAATAATAAACTTCTATTAGCAATTCTCAAACCAGACTTATTTATATAAAACTACTAAACTTTATTTTACTGAAATCTCTTAATCAAGCAGTTTAACTCCCAAACATATATCAAATAAAAATAACTTTTAAATAAAACAGTTTAACCAAATAACTCACTCTAAAATCAAAATATTAAACTTACCTAAACCTTTATAAGATAGAATACTCAAAAGCAGCAGATTAAACTAAATAAGATTCAATTCAGTTTACTTAAAACTTAACAGGTTTATAAAAAACATTTGTATGAAACAGGTTTAAAACTTACACAAGCAGATTAAACTTCTAGACAAAAACCGATACATAAATCAGATAAACAATTTAGACGAACAAAACAGTAAGATCACTTATAACTCTAATATTTAACTATATTAAAAAAACATGAAAATTAAAATAGAATGAAACCTTGTGTCGAATCCGTTGAGCAGAAGGATAGGCGCTGAGCCCCCTTTTAAACCTAAATCGACACCTCCTTAACCAAACATCATCATCGAACCACAATCATCTACTATCGAACCAGAAATCTATTCGAACCAGATCTTTTATAAACTTCCAGTAGGGAAGTTTTATCCACTTTTACTTTTAATTAACCAATTTAAACTATTAATTAGTTTAAATCAACTAAAATTAATTATTATGATAAAATAGATTAAGAATAATTGCAGTAAACTTAAACAAATAAAATGAGACAAGATCAAACTGAAATAAAATTATATTAATAATCGAAAATTGAGTACAATATTTGAAAAAAGAAAATTACAATTAATCTAAAACTACTTTTGCATAATAAAATTTAAAAATAAAAAATGGCACCCAAACATTACAGAATGATGGGGGTTTTATAGGCAAACCCTAAAACTTCTTCATGAAGATTTGTTAGCACATCTTGCAATCTTGTCCGCTCTTTCTTCTCTCTCTTTCTTTTGTCTTGATCAAACGATGGATATGACACCCCTTGCATACGGATTGCCAACGTGTCAAGGGGTGTGTTTGTTGTGCTTCTTTAGTGCTGATGTGGCTTTTGATGATTGGAGGGATGGTGATGGTAATGTGTGAGGATCAATCACATGAAGGGAAAGGGCCACGTCAAATTAAGGACCACCATCTTCTTCATTCTGATTTAGTAGGCAATTAATTTAGGCGCGTGGGGTTCACATCTTATGATTTAAGAAAGCCCCAATTTTCTGATTTAGGGTTTGGGTGTGGGTATGGCTGCGTTTATGTTTGGTGAGAGAGATAGGTGAGGGTGAAACTTTGTAATCATCGAAAGTAAATGGGGAGAGTGGGTGTGGTAGAGTTAATAAACTTTTGACCAAATAACTGAGTTAATAAACTTTCCACGTCTCAAAAATTTGTGTAAATGGGCCTTTTTAAATTACTTGGACCCAATGTCATATTACTTCATCCGTCCATTATTATCAATTGGGCCTTTGTTGGGCTAAATTGGACTTGGGCCTTTTGATGTAAACAAAAACTTGATATTCTCTATAGATGGGTTTTTGGGACCATTAAGCATAAGTGGGACCCACAAATAATTTGTATTCCTTTAAGATTAAATCCACTAAAAACGAGCTCGATTTCGGCTTCCTTGATCTTTCCTTTAAACCCGTGTTGAATTTGTCGGTTTTCGTGAACTTTGGTACACTTTTGGTTCTTTGACTTTGTCTTTGTCTCTTTCTTGGACTTTTCTTCAACAATTGACCGTGAAATCCCGTGTTTTCTTTCCTTTTGATCTTTTGTACCTATTTCACACAAAAACACAAAACCACGCGTAATTTCGACTTTTACGATATTAAACACATGATTAGGTCTTGTTTTTCTTTGATTTTGGTGGTAAAAGGATAAGTGTTTACACACTTATTAGTTTCATGTATTTATTCTTTGATTCTTGTATTCTATTATTATAGTATCATTGTTCGGGCCATTATACTTAGAAGCCATTTTATAAACGTTTGAGGAGCGAGGGCACTTTAAATCGTAAACCCAACCACTTAGTCAGAATGTAATATCGAGATGGAACATCTTTGTACAAAGCTCCCTACTAACATGACACATTATATTTTATTATATTTTATGTTCTTTAGTTTCAATATTGGCAAAAATAGTCCTTAGAGTTATATTTTGGCATAATTACACTTTTAACCCTTTAAGTATATAGTTTCATTATATTACAATTTAATCCTTCAATATTTAACCTTAGGGTCTCAAACTTTCCAACTTCTATTATTATAGCTTTAAATTTTATAAAATGACACTTTTGGCCGAAAATGTCAAATAGTTTCAAGAATGATAGTTTTGGTCTCTATACTTGTAAAAATCATATAACTTCTTCAAAAATGTACAAAATGATCTAGGATTCTAAAACAAAGTTTCAAAACATATTTATAATCATAATAACAACATTTTATCATAATTATAGCTCTTGAAATGGATTTTTGCTTATTATTTTATGTAAAATACAAAACTAGGGTTTTAAGACATCTTTAGCTTATAACTTTCATTTAAATTGATGAAATGACTTAGTTCTTTTTGGATTGTATTTCTAACATAACTTTGGCCTTATAAAAAGTCTTATAATTCATTATAACAAGATCAAAGCTTGTTTCATATAGAAATTACCTAGGTAGCTTCAAAATGGCTCCTTATGGCTTCCTATGAACACTATGTGCTATTAAAGCTTCAAGGGATTCAATAGCTACCTTCTAGACCTGGTTTTTGGTCTTGTGGGATGTCCTAAGACGTTTATAGAAGTGGAAGTTTATCATGGGTAGGGGATACAAAGAAAATGGGGTGCAAGTCTTCAAGGAGTGAAATACGATTCTATTTATAGTCATGGCAACACTTAGGCTCCAAGTTTGGCATCTAAATGTGTAAGAAGGATAGATGGATGAAATAAAGGCTACTGAATCTCTACAAAAGTTCTTAGACCCTAGCTTTGTTCTAATCTTCTCTTGTGGCTAGAAATGTATCACGACAACATGTAGATGAGAATGGTGATGTGTATCAAGCAAGGAGGTGATGCACCTACTTTTCACCACTCCTAAAATATCTTATAAGTCCTAAATATATGATTTTTGAATTTGCAATGGAGGGAAATGGTTTGAAAATGGGTTTTGGAGGCAAAATACAAAACCGGATCCTAATTCTAGGGCTTGTAACTTATAGTTTGTGTTTTTGGTGATTAGGGACTTAGTAAAGTGATTAGTGAATTATTGAGGCTTAATTAGGGTTTAGATATTCTATTTAAGAGATTTGGGTACTTGGTTTGAAGTTTAACAAAGGTTTGATGTGAAAATGGGAAGTATACTTTTGTAGATTAGGGTTTTCTAATGATCTAGGGTTTAATCTTAGTAAATGTGATTATCATCCATTAGCTACTAATGTAAACTTAATTTAGGTCCTAGACATTGTGTCTTAAGTGTCCAAAGAGTTCTAAAAATTAGTTTAAAGATTTAGTTTAGGTAAACATGTCTAAAGAGTGAAAATACCTATTTTGACCTAATTTACAAGTCATGCATTGAAATCTTGTACCTTGTGCATTAGGGTACTTGTACATTCTCTTAACATAATATTATAAACTTAATGAAGTCCTATGAGTATTTGTAGACTTTTCCTAAAAGACTAGGTTATGATTCCATGTAGATTTCTTAATATAAGGGTTTCTATATCATTAAGCCTAATGACTTTCTATTTTGGGTAATTAGGGTTTGTATCTTAATATAAGCTTATTCTAATTCTTATATAGTATGTTTATGACTTCTATGGGTTCTACTTTCTTAGTTTAAGGGTTTATATAGGTTGATCATATTCTAGAGTTATTTAAGTAAGCTTAAGGTTCTATACTTTGAAAAGTTGTACTTTATGTTTTAATAATTTGTAAATTTGTTTAAGATAAATGTATGATTATATTATGATACTTAGTTGAGTTTTATAATTTGTTGCAGCAGATTAGAGTCTACTTCATTATAGATTGGATTTTATATGCTAATCTTGGTTTTAGGTTATTTTCTTGTAATTAGCTTGTGATTAGTGAATATTAGTGTTTTGTGATTATTTACCTTTTCTTTATATGGTATATTAGAATTAGTATAAAGTTTTTAATAATAGTACATAGTTATTTTCTAGTTATATTGCTTGAAATATTAGTTTATAAGGGATTTCTAGGGTTTTTTATGGCTATTTAGGGTATCTTTGTTGTATTAGATTTGTTCTTATTCATTATCTGTACATATAATTATCTTTAGAACTTAGACTTGATATATACATAGTGTATGTAACATATAGGCATATGTGGATGTGATAATTGAGATAGTGAGTATTCAAATATTCAATAATTTAGTCACACATCATAATAAAAAGCAAAAATTTCTTAGTAAAATCATCTCTTTATTTATAAACATAGATATTACATTAGTCAAAACTACTGGATGTTATAGTCTCTTCCCCTTATTTTAAATCTCGTCCCGAGATTTATCTAGAACTAGGGGTAACAGAAGTGAATAGATGCAGATATTTAGCTCGAATTTGATCTTCACGTTCCCAAGTATACTCAGGTCCTCTCTTCGAGTTCCATCGTACCTTAACTATTGGGATACGGTTCTGCTTCAAGCGTTTCACATCTCTATCCATAATCTCTATAGGCTCCTCTACAAAATTTAACTTATCATCGAGTTGAAGTTCTTTCATTAGTATGATGAGAGATTCATCAGATAGGCATTTCTTCAGATTTGAAACATGAAAAGTATTGTGAACATTATTTAACACCCCCAAATTACATTGCGCAGCGGAAATACTCATTTGGGTGCTAAACACAAACATCGTTACACAAGACACTTTGAACAATCTCAAAATGATACATTTGAAATATAAAAGGAAATAATTTAATCATTGTCTAAAACCTTCGATCCCAAGTAAAACAATTTTAGAAATATCAGTGTAACATTTAGGTCCCCCAAAGATCTCGACCAGTCAACAAACATTTTTACCAAAATACATGACCATACATTATTAATTTTATAACAAAAGGGAAAGAAATCAGCTTTAGACCCAATCACCACAAAAGCAACCCGCAATCCTTCTCCAGCAAGCTCCGCCATTCATCAACTTCAATCACCTAAAATACATGCTTAAAATCATCAACACAACGGTTGAGCGAGTCTATAGGTTTATCAAATCATCATTTGAACACAAGAGAAAAATTAATCATGATCATTTAATAGAATTGTGTGCATACAATCTATTATTCAGGCATTCTGGCTTATAGCAATAGCTATAGAATTGTATTAAGCTCATGACACCTACCCCTTAACTTAGTCACCCACGCCTAAAGTCGACATGACTATATTAATTCCATTGCCCCTACTAGGGTATCAGTTGCAAGTATACCACATTCTCATTCTCGTAAATTATCCTTCCCAGGGGTTACTCAACGTAATGCCCTGGTCTCAGATAGGGTCGTCAGCCCAATAGTACCATCATTTGAATAAGCGGCTATTCCCAACTCACAACATCAAGTCATAACATAGTTAACGGCTCATGAATTTAGGGACTTTTGCAACTTAGGTGCTTATACAATTCAAGGCAACATCAGGCAACATTCGGGTCCAAACAATCAATCATGACACGTGTTCATTTTATTTTCAAATTGCATGTATCCCCCTCGCGGGTTTTAAAATCATTCAAAACAATTACAAAGCGAGGCTATAGACTCACCTTGAGTAATAGCAGTAGCAAGACGACCTTCGATATCAAATAAGGCACGTTCATTAATAATAGACTCGAATATAACCCATACATAATAACATAAAACTCAAAATCATAATATTACCAAAAACCCGAAAGAAAACAATACTAGTGTATTTATTACTTCCTTCTATATGTTTACTCTATTAGACAATATACTCGATAAAAATATACTCGAGGTTAATGCTGAGGCTGAGTTTGTGGATGTTGTAACAAGTGGTGTCCCTTCTCTTTTGGGGGAGGGTTTTACAAAGGAAACTATCCGTATTGAATATGAATGGAGACCTCCTAGATGTGCTGAGTGTCAAACTTTTGGTCACTCTCTTGATAAATGCTCTAATAAGGTGTTTGTTTCTCCTATAGTTCCTACTGCTAGTACTGGTCCAGCTACTTCTGTTACTATTCCTGTTGATGAGAATAATGATGGTTTCCAAAAGGTGACCAAAAGAAAGAAAAAGACGAATATGCCGAATTCTATTAAGGGTGGGAAGTTTACTGGTCCATCGGTTCAACCGAATGTCAAATTTGTGCCTAAAGCTACAATTAGTACCCCGAAGAAGGGGGTGACTAGTGCAAAGACTGGTTCTTTGCCCAAGTTGAAGTCTATTGTTACGTCATCGTCCGGTGCTGGTTTATCTACATCAAATTCTTACTCTGTTTTGGATCATGATGATGAAGATGACGAGGTTGAAGTGGTATATGATGAAACAACCAATTTATTCTCTAAAACAAATGCAGGTGGAAACTCCTTCACGGCAGCTGTTAGCTAGTTTGGTTTGTTTCGTTGTGTACTAGGTGTTTGTAAGTGTTTATGTCCTGTCATAAGCACAAGATTTAGGTGTTTATTCAAGCTGTTTGTATCTTGATGGTTAATGTTGTACTTTAGCCACATTCCATTTGTACTTCACTGTTTTTGTGGTTAATCTATTTACCGGGGAAACCCATTACCAAAAAAATACTCGATAAAAATATGTGGTTAATCTATTTACCCTAATTAAACACGTCAAATATTCATGGTACTACTCAGAGACCTCACTTACTATCTATAGAAGGTCCTTTTCAAAGCCCATCAAAAGATTTTACTTTTAAAGTTCCCTGCCCGACACATCTTTGAACTACAAAAACCCGACAGTTTTACGTCACCGACTCATACAACCATTTTGACCATTCTAAACAATCCCGTTTACAAATCCGACACTTGACTTTGAAAATAGACTCACAACCCTAGGTTTAGAACCTAACATCAGACCTTGACCATTTTTACAACTCATTCTATATTCCCCGAGATTCGATCCAAATATCGACGACAACTACATGTCGTGCCGATACTCGTCTCCCGGTACACGAATAATCAAATCATCATAACTTCTCGCTCGCTTGGAGCTAGAAGCTCTACTTTATATCAAATCGAAGCTAACGAAATTCTCTACAACCCTATGCTATTATTTTAACCATTTTCAAACAGTAAGATATCCAAAAATTGCCTTTTACCCACTGATCTAAAACACATGTTTAAAAATCATACTAAATCAACTTTTCGACCCATTTTACTCAATCTCCTATGCCTAATATCATCCTAATATAATTTTAAACAAGTCATCTAACCTCTAAAACCATTGAATGATCATTCAAAAATTACCCACTTAAAAATTCAAACATGCAACACTCAAAACTCATTTATAACAATACTAACAACATTTATTTATCTAGAAAATAGATCAAACCACCATGGATCATATCCAAAATTTAAAAGTTGTTGTATGTGTGTAAAAATCATACCAATAGAATCCTCTTTGAATTCTAGAGATGGGTCTTGTGTTTGTTTTGGATAGATCATAGTAAAAATTGATGAAATTTGATGGTAAAGGGGGGGGGGGGAGTCACGGCTAGAAAATGGAGAGAAAGAGAGATGGTTTTTGTTTTGGTAACTTGTAACTATGTGTAAGTTAGGTGAGAAAAAGATTTATATATGGTGGTGGAGGGACCTCTTTTGCTAATTTTGCATAGTTTTGTACCAAAGTGTAATAAAATAGTTTAAAGGGTAGAAAATATATATTGTCAATTTTGAAAATATTTACGAGACTCGAGTTTCGTAAAAATACTTCTCAAAAATTAAAACGCACTCAAATAGGATATAAATATAGTCCCGTCACGACTTAATACGCAATCAAAAACAAAAACGTTAAAATATAAACATCGAGACAATAAATAGTAAAACGTAAAATCTCGGGCATCCGTCGATACGTGATCACTAATAATCCTCGCTATTAGTAAAAAAGTAAAAATAAGACTTCCAACGTCGGTTTTAAATTAAACAATCAGCCGTCATGTCTTTCAAGCTCATCAAAAATTTCAAAATTATTCGTAACATAACATTAAATAATGACCGCGGGTTCGGGTTATCACATCCTACCTCCTAAAAGAGAGCGATGTCCCCGGCGCTCAGCCCCTCTTATACTCACATTCCATACTTCTAGAACAGAAGAGAACTCTTTTCCTTAAAGAAATCCTCATGCTTCCTTCACAAATTCAGATCCACACCTAGAATTCTTATATCCTCACAATATAATTCTTACTATGCTTCAATCTCTTAAGAACTCTTCACAGTTCTCTTTATGGAAAGCAACTTATCTTCAAGTTGAATTCTTTCCTTGTTTCTCAGAACAAATTTCACCCTTCATAACGACACCTTAAGTATAACCATGTCTCCAATTTCAAACTTCATCGATTTCCTTCGATTGCCAACATAACTCTTCTTTCAACTCCTTGTTACTAATAAATGATCCTTAACCCATACAATCTTATCAATAGTTCCCAACATCAGTTCTAGTTCAATCATTTAGTTCCACCTACATTTCTGCAATACACCAAAAACCTAACTTACGTCCATAGCTCACGATCTTTAACCTTCATAATTTGATGTTATTTATGGACCTTCAAACAGTACATCCTCATTACTAGCATGACAACCATTGTCATATAAGAATTCCAACAATTCCTAAGTCATTCACACACGCACAAGTATATCGTCCAATGTTTGAATCGTCTTTTCACTATGTCAATTAGTCTCTGTATAACACGCAGTACTCAACTCAACTTTTACTTTTACTCAAACCCGAATGTATCGATTACTTGACTCGTGAGATTCCTTCATCACTAAGTCTCACTCTCTCAACTTAGATATGTTAGGCGTGCTCAATATACAATGTCTCACTTGACTTTACAACAAAATCCTTTCCATAAGTTTGACAAAATGTTGAAACCACTTACCTTGACATCCTTCCCTATCAGACCATCAACTTAAACTTTCAATATCCTTTCGGTCTAATTCACTCTTCTTGTTATTACCAAAACTCAAACCTTAGAAGCTTTTTCCCTTTTTCTTCCTGATAAGTGCATTAGCTACCACATTCGCCTTTCCCGGATGGTAGCGAATCTCGTAGTCATAATCACTCATAGTCACATTCACCAACATACTCAAGTACTCGAAATTTATAACTGGTGATCCTCTACTCATCTCCTTTGCCTTCCCAAAAAGTTGAATATGAGACAACTCTTATGATCCTTGATTACTACACACTTGATTCCATACAGATAATATTCCTATAATCTCAAAGCAAACATCACAACTACATAACCCTTATGAGACGCATCACAGTAAACTACAAACTACAAATACTTCGGGTCCTTCTAACAATGACAACATCGGTGTAGAACACAACTTACCCTTTAGTGTCAGAATATGACTTCCTCATTTGATAAGGATCAGATCTTGAAACTTACAATTTAGATGTATAAGTGGGACTCACACATCCAATTCTTCTTATTCAGCTTAATCAACGGTTCAACAATCAGTGAAAACCTTTCGATAAACCTTTGATTATACCCATCTTAGACCAAGGAATTAACAGATTTCCGTCAGCGCCCTTGGTACCCGACCAATCCTTAATTGCTTTAATTTTGGCAAGCTCTTCACAAATACCTTTGTTGTCAATCAACTACTTTAGAAAACTCAAATATTTCAACCAACATTCATACCTAGGAAACTTTACATATAGCTTCTCTTTTTCCAATCGTTCCAAAATTATTCTCATATGCTTCTTATGTTCCTCATTTCCTCTTGGAATTAAATAGAATATCGTCAGTAGATACAATGACTAACTCATCCTAGTACAACATATACACATGATTCACCAAGTTCATGAATACGACAGACGCGTTTGTCAATTCCAAAAACATCACTTGAAACTTAAAGTACCTATATCTAGTACAAAAAATAACTATAGGAACATCTTCTTCCCTAACTCTCAGTTAATGATAACCAGAACTCAAAGCGATCTTTGAGTACACACTAGATCCTTACAATTGGTCAAATAAGGTCAATCCTTGGTAGTGGATACCAATTCTTGGTAGTTAATTTGCTAAATTCACAATAATCGATACACATCCGAAACAATCCATCCTCTTTGACAAATAACGCAGGCGATCATCATGGCAACAAAACTTAATCTAATACATCCCTCATCCATCAATTCTCGCAGTCGACTGGATAACTCATCCTAATCGACGGTGCCAAATGATAAGGCATACAAATACTACTCAACGAAAAGCAGAAGCACTTCACCTATCGCTTACAACACTCAATCGACACGAATCTACACTTCACAAGACGGCAGCAACTCTGCAAAACTTCAGGAAAAACCTCAGCATACTCTCGAATCATTAACAGATCTCCCAAATTCACTATCACTAGTTAGCTGAGCTAGAAATACATCACATCCCTCTTCCACATACTTCCTTATTTCCAAACAAGATACTTTTCAAACGGAAAGTTCATTCATCACCTTTCATAGTCAACACTCAGCTTCTCAGCAAAATCTAAACTAGAAGCTATCAATTTATAGTAGGGATTGGTTCAATCTCAAACATCAGCACTACGCACAACTAATCAATTCATACCAATATACACATCCAAAGATCCTAACTCTTTGAGCATCAAGTCGATACTAAACACCTACTTTCCTAAATTCAAGAAACACATTCTTAGTATAGAACTAACACTAGCAACCTTTCCATCGGTTAATTCAACATCATAGTTAATTGTCAATCTTACTAATTCTACATTGACTAAACAACCGAATCTTTACATTTCTACATTTTTTATCTGATCTAAAATCAAACAACATACTAACATAAAGAACATCAAATAAGAATATACCATTTACAACGTTCAGACCTTAAGGTTTGTCAGCATCACCCAAAACATAAGCTGGAGCGGCAGCATTCCTATCTTGTCAACTTCCTCTCCTTGGACAATTCCCTTGCTTGTGTCCTTTCTCGCCATGGCTAAATCATATCACAATTCCAGAGGTACTAATTCCAGTGACTAATCCTCTTATCCTACACTTAGCAGCTTTCTAACCAGGTTGTCCTAACTCTAGTTGCAAATGTGGAAAATTACCTATATGGTATAGAGTACAACAAACACACTTGGGATTTATCTTCTTATTTCCAGACACAGTGGCAACACGAATCCCATCATTCCTTTCATAGTTTAAATATTGGTTTCGGTTTTGTCTTTGGTTATTGTTATTACGGTAATCCCCACGATTCAGACATTGATTCTGGTTGGACTGAGCAGATTCCCACTTTCTCTTATTGTTTCTAATAATGCTATCTTTCTTATCTCGCACTTTCACATCCATTAAAGCATGCGCCATCTGAACAGCTTCATCAAAAAATTTAGGTTTTGAAGAAATAGTCTCATCCTTGATAGTACTAGGCAATCCTTTAATGTACTACTTCCTTGTATTACGGTCATTCACATAAGTATCAGGACATAACAATCACAACTCAGAAAATTTCCTATTATAAGCAGTAATATCGTCGTTTCTTAGCACTAAGTGCCTCAATTCGTATTCCAACTGTCTTAATTCCTTCTCGGGACAAAACTTAACAGTCAATAGTCCTTTAGTCACGGTCCATGTCCTGCCATTAGCCACAAGCAATCCTAAAGTAGTCACTTGGTTATTCCCCCATCTTAGTGTACCATCCTGAAATGTAGCAGCAGCAAATTTCACCTTATTAGTTTCTGAAAACCCACTATTCTCAAAAGTACTCTCTATCTTATCAATCCATCTATGTAATTCTAATGCAACACCAGTACCACAAAACTGAGTAGGACCGCACTTCTTAAAACTACATAAGTATATTCTCTTTGACTTGCAGAACAGCAGCAACACTGCCATCTGGATCAGCAGCATCATCATTATTACCAGCAGCATCATCATTATTCTCAGCATCATCATCATTATTCTCAGCATCATCATCATTATTCACAGCACAACTAACTCCAACATCTTGATTCCTTGCAGATCGATCAGCTTCATGTGCTCTAGCAATAGCTTGCTCGATCATAGTGTTAACAGTAGCAGTTGTTAGCTTTGGCGACATATTTCAAGACACTTAGTCCCGTGGTGATCCACTAATGACAGAAATATGATTTCCCTACTCCTTCTTCTATCATTACAGAAGAAAGAAACATGATAAGTATACACATCAAGATAAAAGAAGGATTTCTTTATCAGGACATCTCATGGATACTACATGCACGAACAACATAACTAAGTGGTTCATCAACCAAAACTCAAAAGAGTTAATAAAGGCACATCATAGATCACGAGGGTAATTTAGATTGCGTTGAGGATTCAACAAGGCAGTGGCAATGTATGTCACTACAATCATCTACCGAACAAACTTAAAAGGTAATAAGTTTCATCACAATGATACGACACAAGGTTTAAATAAGTTCGATCACAAAAAGAAAATAAGATACAAAGAAATCCATCATGTGATTAGTTTCTTAGACACCATCTCCTTATCATCCTTATCATTGTTGTCAGCTTCATCACACTCGTCTATTTCCCCTTTTGCACTTCAAAGTCAAATCCCTAACATGATGGCAGCTCACTCTCAAAATTCAGATTCTCACCCCTACATGGCAGATTTACCACAAAACAAGTCTCAGTACGACTTTTGACATTCCTATACTTCCAAGCTTGACTCAGAATTGATCTCACATGAGGCTCCCACTCACTCATCCTCTCAAACCTTACCTATTCCTTTTTAAGCCTTTCAATTCAAGCACTCAAATTTGTCACAATCGACCTAAGACTAGCAATCTCATCCATCTTCTAAGTCCTAACAAACTCAAATATACACATACTAGATACAACCTTTGAAACAACTTTTCATTCACATCAACCTTCTAATCAGACCCATTTCAACCATGTATCTCTCATACATCAACCGATCAAGCTTCCTCATACCTGATACAAGTCGCAAGAAATCAGTAGTAAAATCGTTCATCATCTGGTTTACTGTCCTAGACCCTCGGCAGTATATAAGGTCATTATTCAAAATTATATACATATGCATTGCATAAAGAAAATTACGATAAGAAGTACTCAACGTACTTTTAACAACATCAATACATCATCATACATCATCATAGTATTTACTTAATAAATACTCTAAAAATTATTTCAGTTTTAAGGGATACATCTATCTATAAAACAATACAAAACAAATAATCTTACCGGAGCCTACCGGAGAAGTTGAGTGCTTTTGTAAAATATTTTCGACACCAAAGTTATAGTTTAGGACATTTTCAAAAATCGGCCTATTTCGCTATAACTAAAAGCTCTGATTACCAATCTTTAACACCCCCAAATTACATTGCGCAATGGAAATACTCATTTGGGTGCTAAACACAAACATCATTACACAAGACACTTTGAACAATCTCAAAATGATACATTTGAAATATAAAAGGAAATAATTTAATCATTGTCTAAATCCTTCGATCCCAAGTAAAATAATTTTAGAAATATCAGAGTAACATTTAGGTCCCCCAAAGATCTCGACCAGTCAACAAACATTTTTACCAAAATACATGACCATACATTATTAATTTTATAACAAAAGAGAAAGAAATCAGCTTTAGACCCAATCACCATAAAAGCAACCCGCAATCCTTCTCCAACAAGCTCCACCATTCATCAACTTCAATCACCTGAAATACATGCTTAAAATCATCAACACAACGGTTGAGCGAGTCTATAGGTTTATCAAATCATCATTTTAACACAAGAGAAAAATCAATCATGATCATTTAATAGAGTTGTGCGCATACAATCTATTATTCAGGCATTCTGACTTACAACAATAGCTATATATTTGTATTAAGCTCATGAAACCGACCTATTAACTTAGTCACCCACGCCTAAAGCCGGCATGACTATATGAATTCCATTGCCCCTACTAGGGTATCAGTTGCAAGTATACCACATTCTCATTCTCGTAATTTATCCTTCCCAGAGGTTACTCAGCGTAATGCCCTGGTGTCAGATAGGGTCGTCAACCCAATAGTACTATCATTTGAATAAGCGGTTATTCCCAACTCACAACATCAAATCAGAACATAGTTAACGGCTCATGAATTTAGGAACTTTTACAACTTAGGTACTTAAACAATTCAAGGCGACATCAGGCAACATAAGGCAACATTCGGGTCCAAATAATCAATCATGACTTGTGTTCATTTTATTTTCAAATAGCATGTATGCTCCTCGCGGGTTTTAAAATCATTCATAACAAGTATAAAGCGAGGCTATAGACTCACCTTGAGTAATAGCAGTAGCAAGATGACCTTCGACGATTGTTGATGCCCGATAAACACAAAAACCGCAACCTATCAAATAAGGCGCGTTCATTAATAATAGACTCCAATATAACCCATACATAATAACATCAAACTCAATATCATAATAGTACAACAAACCCTAAAGAAAATAATACAAGTGATACTTATTACTTCCTTCTATATGTTTACTCTATTAGACAATATACTCGATAAAAATTTGCCGGTACATACCAAATGTACGAGCTCATTTACCCCACTTAAACACGTCAAATATTCATGGTACTACTCAGAGACCTCACTTACTATCTATAGAAGGTCCTCTTCAAAGCCCATCAAAAGATTTTACTTTTAAATTTCTCTGCCCGACACATCTTTGAACTACAAAAACCGGACAGTTTTACGTCACCGACTCATACAACCATTTTGACCATTCTAAACAATCCCGTTTACAAATCCGACACTTGAGTTTGAAAATAGACTCACAACTATAGGTTTAGAACCTAACATCAGACCTTGAACATTTTTACAACTCATTATATAGTCCCCGAGATTCGATCCAAATATCGACAACAACTATATGTCGTGACGATACTCGTCTCCCGGTACACGAATAATCAAATCATCATAACTTCTCACTCGTTTGGAGCTAGAAGCTCTACTTTATATCAAATCGAAGCTAACTGTTAATGCAATGATGCCTAAAAATGTTTCTTGCATTTTTCGGTCTCGCTTTGTTTTGATTACGAAAATATGTAAAAACAAGCATTTACAAAAACAATGAAAAACGAATTCTTGAGTTCAAGTATTTTTCATTTCAACCATTATCACTTAAGGTATGAACAAACAAGTAATTATACTAATTAAGTGATCAAGTGTCACACCCCTCCATGGCGGAATATGGGGCGCGACGTATGGATATCATCACAACATGGCGTGTCTATAGAGATAACTATATGAAATAAGAAATGTCATAAAATGGAGACACAAATCCATGGTCTAGCTAAACTACCGTAGACATAATCCAAATGAAAACATAAATAATTTTAAGGCATGCCGTCCATAAGAGTCGGAAAATTTAAAACAAATAACTATACATTTTCTAGCAAAGTACAAAGATGACTAGCGTGGACGATGGTAGTTAAACCCGCACTAGTCAAAACCCGAAAGGGAAATATTATGTGGTCAAGTATGAACCATATTAGTTCCTAACTTAACAACATCGCAAAATAACATCCAAAAACATCAATTATTATAAAATGCACACATACTCCTATGACGCCTATATGCAGGGACCCTTAAGCTATAGACTAGGCTACGCGACTAGGCAACCTAATTCTCTATAACCTTTGTCTCTGATTACCATTCTGTCACACCCCACCATGGCGGAATATGGGGCACGACGTATGGATATCATCACAACATGGCGTGTCTATAGAGATAACTATATGAAATAAGAAATGTCATAAAATGGAGACACAAAGTCATGACAATATCTCATCAGACTCAGGAGTCTAGGTAAGTAGGTAACAGTCCTACCGCTTACCCAAGACAAACAAATAACATAACCAAACAAATATATGTGTGCCACAGTATCACTTACTAAAATGAACAAACAAACAAAAACTAAGAAGGAAACGGGGATTCTCCTTCTATATGCATTCCTAAGCTTCTCCAATCCTAGCCACTTATGTTCTCATGCTTAACCATAGTATCACCTGAAAGAGACACTAAAACACGTCAACATAAAGTTGGTGAGAGTCATAGGTTTAGACTCTAACGCTAAATCAGTTACAAGCTGTGAATAACAAACATCAACAAAAGAACATATGGACAAAGTGTTACAAATATGCATTAACAACTATCAATCAAGATTAATCATACCAAACCAATCCAAGGCTCCTACCTTGCCAAACAACATCATGGTACCATATATGATCACACTATGTACCTATCCTAAGGCCACTACCTTGGCAAACCACAAGGCCACTACCTTGTCAAACCACAATAACAAATCAAAAATCGCATAGCAGTTAATCACATAAGTGTACACACAAGTCCATCACAACCATAAAACATTCACAGCAACAATTTAGAAACAACTCAACACAGTGTCTCTTCCATCCCATCTGGAAGTCAAAATCAAAAGTAAACATGGGACTATGAAACTCACCTGATAGCTTCTTCACAAGTCCTCGCACTAGCAACAAGCTAACAAACCAAGAACACGAAATCAATACACGAACTAATCACTAAGATGGCTCATCAACCTATGATGGAAATCTAGTCTATTCCCGTATAATTACCTCATTACCCTTCCTTAACAAGTCCCTAACTTGATTAAGTTCAATAGCTATCCCGTTGATAATTTTACACAAAACAGTCTCAGTTTTAGGTCTCAAAACTTTAAGTCAAACGTCCACTTAAACATACCCATGGTTTCTGTAAAAGGAATATTCACACTTTTATACATGTTAGCTAAAACCTCCCACTTGCCCTAACCTTAAAGCTACTGTTAAGGTCCAGATATATGTGTATATATTGCTACCTATCCTAAATTCACTGATTTTAAACGTATGAAAAGTTCATTACCATTAGAGGGTCTTACCCTAAACCACAATCTTAGCCCAAGTGCAGATCCTTACTACAATATATAAACCATCTCTCATGTTCGTGAGAAGATCCCAATGCAACCCTAAGTACCCCAAACAACCCAAAACTTAAAAAGAAAACAGGCTGAATTCAAACGGTTTTGACCTCCGACTGTTGTAACCTGTTTTTGACCCCCTTCCCACCTCCAATTTAGTTCTAGTTTCTTGCATTGGAAAGCCACTTCAAATACCTTTTCAGAGGTATGTGGATCGTAAGATAAGAGTTTGTAGAACTCCCAATATGATCAAAACAATTGACTCAAAAATCTGCCAAGTTTTTAAAAACGGGTTTAACAAAATCAACCACATTAATTAACCCTAACTCCTCTAATTACAAGCCCTAACCCATGTAATCATTATATTATCATTATTACAACATTAATTTACTGTTTATAAAATTAAACCTATCCTAAATCCATCATAAAATGATTAATTAAACATAAAAACAATTAATATGAAAAAGGTTATGAAGATTTTACCTTTTATTTAATGGAAGATGAAGAAAACCTAATTTTATAAAGAATCCTAATTTTCTCCTTTTTTTGTGTCGACTATAACTCCAGGGAAGATCATAAATTCGTTTGTTATGATGTGTGGGAGTTCCTTATATAGCAAAAAGCCTTGTCCAACCCAAACACTAGTTACCATAAATCTTTTCTCCTTTTTTTCCTCTTTTTTTTTAAACCGACTAATCACCCCTATAAATTCGTTTTTTTTATTTATTTTATTATTAATATATGTATTAATAATATTACCTTAATTTTTCTCAATTTATTTCAGCTCCTAAAGCCTCCAAAACCTCAAAACCGTAAAACTAGTCAAATTTACGCGTTTTTACCGTAAAAGACGTAAAATATACACTTTAAAAAAAATCTCAAATTTTTAAATAAACTTTATAACTAAGTCCTAAATGACTTAAAACCATCCCGAAAAATATTCATTTGGATAATTACCTCACCCGAGACCTCTAAACGCTAAACCGTAAATCCTAAAAAAATACACTATTACTATAATACTTATATGTATACGTAAACACTAAAATATCACCATTTCATTTCATAGTCACCAATTGTGAGCTCATGAACATGAAATAACCATTCCTCGATTTACTTATGAGTACTTCTATACTCATAAATGATAACCACACCAACCTCGTTCACACAAAATAATCACGTAAACACACAATTCAAGTAAACACACATAAAATAACCTAAAAGTAAGACCAAGTGACGAACCTCAAAACCACGGTTGTCACATCAAGGATTTAATCTTTTCTTAAAACTAACTTTTTATTAAGTGTGACAAAGTTTTATTATTAAACTTTCTTTTTAAGAAAATGTTTTATTAAATTAATTATTTGAAATTTTGAAATTTGAAAATGGCATATTCTATCTTGGTTTGGAATATCCTTTCAGGATATTTTAATCCCCAGATTCGATCCAACCCACTAAAATACAAAAGGGAGCGGACTCTACGCCGGCGGTTCCTTAGCGCCTACGGCGTTTCCTTATCGGTAAGGAACCGCGGGCTGCAATAAAGAACCGCGGGCAGATATAGCCGTTGGACATTTGTCTTATAAATAGTGGACCATTCTCATACTTTCAATCCACCTCTTTTGCACATAAACTTTTTTATTCTTTCATACTTCTTAAATCAATCAAATCCTTGATCATTTTTTTGATTACTACTTGTTTAGAAGTGAATCTTTCTCCTCCCATCCTTTCCTCTCAAAGTGCAAAGAGAAGAACACTATCATTGTTGAAGTGTTGTGTCTACCTCAAAGATCCATTGAAGATCCAAACTTATTTTTTCATTGTTGTGTCATTGTTGTGAAGATCTAAATAGTTGTGTCTATTTGGAAGTTGTGTATGTATTAGTGTAGGATTTGTAAATCTATGCTTATGTTAGAGAGAGAAAGAGATAGAGAGATGGTGGATTATACACACTTCTAGAGAGAGAAACTTAAGAGAACTATGTGAAAAAGTGAATAACCACACACCCTCTCCATCTAAGGAGAGGGTTTATATACCCAAGCCCATGAGATGAGCTTGGGTTTACATTAGGCCGCCGGCCCATACACTTCATGGGCTCGGTTTTGGGCTTTGTTTAATGAATGTAAATAACTAAACTACGAGCTATAACATGGACTATTGTTGGAGTGACCGATCCTTTCTAATACGTAAAACGTATTTCCAACAATCTCCCCCTAAGGGAGGTCACTCCAAACAAGGGCGTTACCCGAGTTACAATAATGAAATAAACCTAGCATACTATGCTTGTCTTGAGCTCGTAGTCTTCGTCTTTCTTTTCTTTTTCTTTTCTGGTGAACATGCTGATGTGATCTTTGATATCAATCTTTGAGCATTAATCTCTTGCCTTGATCTCGTGCATCCATCACTTGTGATCTTCGCCTCTTCATGACATCATGTCCCACATACTTATACCTTCGTAATTCTTGAAAGCTTCAGAGTTCGATACAGCGGAAGACTTAACTTTTAGGCTTTCTTGAATTAGATAAGATATTAAGTGCATAAAGTATAAGCATGCGGGGACGACTTCTTCTTGGATTCCGCAACGCCACCGTCTTCAAATGCCGCAACATAAGTAGACACGAACGAAATGGCTTTGAACATTTCATTCTAATTCGGTAGCATTTTACCTCCGGTCGGTGAAGACCGTTGGACGATATTAGATATCGTACCCGTGACGGATAGTTTCAATTAAGTAACTTCCTGACAGGATTTCGCGGGTAAACCCGTTCTCTTTATTCGACCGTCCAAAGCTGACTGCGAACATAAAGAGTGAATCATTTGGATAAAAATATCCGCATGATTTGAAGCCGTCAATTCATGTTCCTGGAACAAGTGAAATTCAATTAAGAACTACACCATCATTGCTTTCCAGTTGTCACGAGCTTGATTCGTATAGAATCTTGCAAGTTACCTACCAAGTGCTGTTTAGGTTAACACTAGAAGGATTTCCACTCATCACCGTGAACACTGAGGTATCACTCTGAGTGTTCTGGCAAGATCATTTAGATATTGCGTAGAGGCCTGGAACGTGTTTAAGTTCATTTAAGAATTAAACCACTGTTGCTTTCCAGTTATCACAAGTTTGATTCATAAAGAATCGCACAAGTCACCTACCATGAGCTTTTTGATATTCGCTCAAGAAGGATTTCCATCTTCATTGTAAATACTTTCGTATTACTCGGATGTTCAGGCAAGATCATGAAGACTTTGCGTAGGACTCTTAAAATCTTTCTTACTTTTCACAGTGTGTGAAGAAGCAAGGAAATATGAAAGTGTGTCCTAATGAGATATTTGATGATCTCAAATGGCTCTAGACTCGATCGTGCATTTTAGATTTTCGTGATCGGAGGCTGGAGAGGAGTGCCACCATTTCAATACCAATTTATTCGGAGTGAATAAATCAATAGATAACGTGTTGTCTCCGTGTGATTAAAACAAATACCTTTTAAGAGATATCTGAGTTAGCTGGGATGGGTTGTGCATTGCATCACTGGGTCCATGATGTCTTATCTTCAATATCAAGCATCATTAAAAATGATCTCAATAGCATATGTATTGACCCGGTTTCTGCCTAAAGTTGTAAGGAGGGCTTCTTTCTTTACACCCTTTATCTTTACAATTCTTTTTCATTCTTCAACCCCTTCAATGCTTACCAATACGTCATAACTAGCACCTTGTTGTGATTGTTCCAGTGCTAACTTAAGTACTTGGTCGGCATTCAGCTACGTTCACAATCTTTCTCCATCTTTCCTAAGGACTACTATTTCTAGCTATGGAATGTCCTTGGGAAGATTCCTCTGGTTTTGGAAGAATCATAGGACTTAACCTATCCTACCATCCTTATGTCACCACAATCTTCATCGTCGTGAAATAAATGGGTTTTGGGTAAGTATATGTCACCATGAAAATCCATTTTGATATAGCAAATCCATTTTGCTCCCTCTTGACATATGTCACGATATTCGAAAACATTTCGCACATGTCGGGATGAGCCAGCACTTTAAGTCAAACCATTTGTGATAATATCCCATATTAAATCACATTTTCTCCCCCATATTAAAAATATTAACCCAATCGATGTTTTCAATATCAATTGATTTAATGAAGTTTTAACAAAGGTTTTGGGAAAAAAATGCAAGTCCATTTTATCTTCATGATATCAAACGTATGAGATATGATACCGATTTGTAACATGATCACATATTCACCATATTAGAAAAGAATTGACAAGGTTGGACCTGATAGATGAGAACATCATATGATAAGATTAAATATGTTGGTCGCCTCGTCATGTTGAAGTCATCTCTTGTCACCACGTGTACGATTGGTATTGTTGTCTTGACACTAGTTAGTGAGCTTGGCACGTTCGGCATCGAAGATTCTGAATGCTTGACAATTGCTCCCCCTCAATTGTTGACCCGTGTTCTATTGAAAGAGCTGTAGTCGTCGTTTGAGTAGTCGCATCGTCGAGTATGTAGATACCAATTGTAGATTGCTATGGTTGTAGAGATGATAGCTTCATAAAAACAAGACTTCTCTTGTTTTGACAAATAAATGCACTGAGGCGTACATAGATTTGTGTTAGACCAAGTTATAAAGTAAACTTGATCCCTTACAAGGTTTTAAGGTAAACCTTGCCCGAGAAAATTAATTCCCGTTGTGAGCCAAAGCTTTCATAAGAAATACTTGACTTTATTGTGAAAACCGGGTTGCAGTCAGAAATAACTACAAGCCATTTTGGCATGTTTTATGAAATATTTACAACTTTTGTACGAACTCTATTTATGGCGCCGTGTCAATATTAATCAACATTTCTAAGGCCGTAAATATTATCGTACCAAAAGACATGCCTTTTTAAAAAATAAAGTAAAAATATTTTTGGATTTTTATGAATTTTTCAATTTTTATGGTTTTTATATGGTTTTATATTTTTGTATTTTGCATTTGGATAAAAATATAAACAATATATATAGATGATCACCAAGGATACGGAGAATAGTTTTACCACCACTATTCTTTCGCTTCATCTGCCAGTTCCTTTAGAGTCTCAGGCGAGAAAGTTCTCATTCCTAGCTTGTCGGCCAAAAATTCAATTCGAGCGCGATCTAAAGCCTTCGTGAAAATATCCGCCAATTGATACTCAGATCAAACAAAGTGAATCTCGATTACTCCATTTTCCACTTGCTCCTTGATGAAATGGTAGCGAATGTCAATATGCTTTGACCGGGAGAATTGAACATTGTTGCAGCATAAGGCAATTGCACTTTTGTTGTCGCAGTACATCGGAATCTTGTTGAAACCTAGACCATAGTCGGTTAATTGTGATCTCATCCAAAGAATTTGAGCACAGCAACCGGACATATCTATGTATTCTGCTTCCGTACTTGAAATTGCAGCGCTTTTTTGCCTTTTCGATGCCCAACTGATTAGTCGATCTCCTAGTAGTTGCAAAGTTCCACTCGTGCTACGCCTGGTATCTTGACAACCCGCGTGATCCGCATCTGCATATGCCATTAGTGCAATAGAAGAGTCATTCGTATACCAAAGTCCCCAATTAATGGTTCCTTTAAGATATCGAAAGATCCTTTTAACAGTAGCTAAGTGTAATTCAGTAGGCCTAGTTTGATACCTGGCACACATACATATAGCAAACTGAAGATCGGGTCGACTAGCTGTGATATACAGAAGAGTACCGATCATTCCACGATAAAGTGTCGGATCAACGGCAACTCCATGTGGATCTGCATCAAGCTTAGTTCGTTCCACCATTGGAGTATCCACGGGGTCGCAAGATTCCATCTTATACTTCTTAAGCGATTAAAGGGCATACTTGGATTGATTGATAAAGATGCCTCTAGGACTCTGAGATATCTTAAGACCTAAGAAGAATGATACCTTGCCCATCATTGACATCTTAAACTTGGAAGACATGAGTGTCCCAAACTCGTCGGATAAGGTTTGGATCGTGGCTGCAAATATAATATCATCAACATATATTTGCACCATAATCATATCTTTACCTCGTTTTTGAATGAACAGCGTAGGATCCACCTTGCCTTTTGTGAAGCCTTGTGTAATGAGGAATTGTGACAAAAGATCATACCATGCGCGAGGAGCTTGCTTCAACCCATAGAGAGCCTTCTTAAGCTTGTACACATGATTAGGATAATTAGGATTCACAAAACCATCCGGTCGTTGAACATAGACCTCTTCCTTGAGTTCACCATTAAGAAATGACGTCTTCACATCCATCTGATAGACGATCATATTCATATGGGATGCATAAGCGAGTAATAGTCGAATAGCTTCCAAACAGGCAACAGGTGCAAAGGATTCCATAAAGTCGATGCCCAATAATTGCTTGTATTCACGAGCTACTAGACGAGCTTTGTTCTTCAATATTCCGCCTAACTCATCGAGTTTCACTTTGTAAACCCATTTCAAAGTGAGTAACTGCACTTGATCCGGGCATGGGACAAGTTCCCATACTTCAAGACGTATAAATTCATTAAGTTCTTCTTGCATAGCTTCTATCCAACATGATTGAGTAAAAGCTTATTGCCATGTCTTAGGTTCAACTTCAGTGAGAAAAGCATCAAAGTGACAAAACATTGCACTTTCTTGTAACTGACTTCGTGTGGATACCAGACGATTAGGGTCACCAATAATAGAATCTATAGGATGGTCCTTTGTCCACTTGCTGTCATGTTCACGAATCCGTGGATTGGAGTAAACCGTAATAGGAGCTTCCTCTGAGGTGGACGACCCGGCTTGATTAGGGTCGGGAATTGGTACACCAAAGAATGGAAGTTCACGCATTTGAGCGAATTCCAAATCGTGATCATCATCATCATCCTCTTCATCATCAATAGGCATGACATGGGTAGTTGAAACAGGTGTTAGTTGAGAATTACTTGTTGTAGGTATATCTTAACCAATTGTAGGTGCAGACGTATCTGATTGTGCAACGGTTGCTGGAGCGACAACTTCGGTTACCGGAGCTATTACTTCAGGTTCTGGAGCAACGATACTTGTAGGAGTAAAGAATTCATCAAAGAACGGTTGAAACAACGTATCCCATTCATTCCTAGAAGGTGGTGTAAATGATGATGAAGTAGGGTTGTTTAGGACAAGACCAGAACTAATGTTACTGGGTCCCATTTCATGAAGTGCGGGTTCAGAGCTGCTTTGCTCAGAAGCCATTGCTGTCAGCTCATCAAAATCAACATTCATAGTTTCGAGGATCTTGCGAGAGTTACGGTTGTAGATTCGGTATGCCTTCTTTGCGGGGGCGTAACCAATGAAAATACCAGTATCAGCCTTTGGTTGAAGTTTTCCCAAATTGTCACCATCATTATTTGGATAGCATAGAGAACCAAATACATGAAGATATGATAAATCTGGTACTTTTCCATGGAGAAGCTCATAAGGTGTTTTACCATGGCGTTTACGAATTAGTGACCGGTTTTGGGTGTACACTGCTGTAGATACTGCTTCTGCCCATAAAAACAATAGAGCCTTTGCGTAAATTAACATCGTTCGAGCAGCTTCCATAAGTGTGCGATTTCGCCTTTCAACGACACCGTTTTGTTGTGGAGTGCGAGCAACGGATGTTTCATGAGAAATGCCAACTTCTTCATAATAATCGCGCAAGATTTGATTCACAAATTCGGTTCCATTATCTGTACGAATGCGTCGGACAGTAGTGTTGAGACGCACTTGAATCATCTTGAGAAATCCGATGATGAATTTAGGTGCCTCATTTTTTGCTTTAAGAAATTTCACCCATGTAAACCGAGATTAATCATCGACAATGACGAGGATGTACTTTTTGCCACTAAGACTTTCAACACGCATTGGCCCACAAAGATCCATATGTAACAGATAAAGTTTCTCTTGGTTGGTGTCTTCCGTCTTGGGTTTGTAATATTTCTTAGTGCTTTTCCCCATTGTACACGCGGAACACAAATGATCCTTGTGAAATGATAGTTTAGGAAGACCACGAACAAGTTCGTTTTTCACCAAGTGATTAATAGCGTCAAAGTTAAGATAAGATAACCGTCGATGCCATAACCATGACTTAGTCTTTGATGCTTTGGAGAGAAGACATACGGGAGAAGCGGCCATCATGTCTTGTAGAGACAAAGTATACAAATTATTCCCTCGAGTACCTTTCAATAAATCAACCCCTTCCAAATTACGAATGAAGCAGGTATGCTCTCGAAAAGCAACTTCAAGGTTTGCATCACAAAATTATCCCACAGAAAATAAGTTGTGACCAAGACCTTCCACGTAATACACTCTTGAAATTATAACATTCCCAATATGATATTCACCGTAACCCATTATCTTTGCAATATGATCATTTCCAAATCGAACCGTACCAAGAAACTTGCTTACGAAATTTCTGAGCTGAGAGCGATCTCCGGTCATATGCTTGGAGCACCCAGAGTCCAAATACCAGAGAACAATTTGGACCACCTGTTTTCAATAACAACAGTAGACAATGCATTGGAAACTATTGGTTCCTGAGTGTTAGCAGATACAGATATAAGATTATCAGAATTGCTAACATGTTTGTGACCCTTAGATTTCTTGCGTTTTCTAATGTGAGTTTTAGCACTAACAGGTTTTATAGTTCCAACTTTCTTAGGTTTTGGATTATCTACGAGCACTACAGTGGGAGTAGACCTATTTAAAGGGCACTTTGTTCCTACAGTAGTGTTGGTGTTCCTAGTTAAAGGACACGCTTGTGTTTTGGTAGCCTTGGTACTCCTAGTTAAAGGGCACGCTTTCTTCGCTGTAGTGGGAGTGATCCTAGTTAAAGGGCACGTATTTCCTACTATAGTGAAAGTTCTACCAGTGGGGCGCCACATCCAACCAACTTGGGTTAACACTTTCCCAGTCGGTTTCCATTCTAATCCATTTTTCCGGGCATGCATCTCATTCACATGGTCAATAAGGCAAGAATCATGACGACTAGAAAACATACATTCATTGCAATTCCAACATTTCAAATTAGAATTCACATTAGGCTTAGAACGCTGCACAACCGCAGAGCCTTTAGGTTTAGCTACATGATTCTTTTTATTCAAAACAGAAATAACATTCCTAGGATGGGCTTCTACTTTCTTCTTCACTTGACTACTAGATGGGGGCAAGATCCTATCATTCTTCTTGTTTCTTTTAAGCTTAGATCTTTGAGCCTTAGTAGTGGTGGTTACTCCTGTAGAAGGCAACACGGGAATATTAGAAGTTGGTTTTTATTCCGCCTTATCTTTAGTGACCAATGTTTGAGAAGGTTTAGTCCTAGGGCCCTTGTTAAGTGGTGTGACGGCTATAAGGGTTCTTTTGATTGCACTAGAGGACGATGCTGAGATAGAGGCTGCGTTATCCACAACATTCTTACCGTTTACAGTACGAAGTGTTTCCTTTAACTCAGCCAAAGCCAGATTTTTATCACAAATTTGTTCCCTCAAATCAGATATTTCCACCGACTTTTGATTCAGTTGTTCAATCAAAGAGTGATTTTGTGCAGTGGTATGAGCACATGCGGGCTGTACTGAATCAAATAGTCGTGTATGTTTCTGTTTTAAGTTATCAACTTTGGACAAAATCTTGGAAACTCGATTATCTAGATCAAGTTTAAAATTCTCAGCGGCCTCAAGTACTTTCACACAGTTAAGCTCCTTAGATTTCTCTATTTCTATCGGCAAAGATTGAGCAACCTTGTCACTTGGCTGACGCTGTTTTGATTGTAAATTCAATCGAAAATTCTTTTCAAAGTTTGCATCATCGATATTAACACCTTCGAATGACGTTTCAAAGATTTCTTGAATAAATTGTTGCTTGCATTCAAGCGAAATACAATGTGTTTGAATCTCATCAAAACGTTTTGAAAGCAAAGAATATGAATCTTGAAGCTTTAAAAATTCAGCGTCAGATTCGTGACAAGTGCTATCAACCACATTATCCACAGATTCAACATTATGCACAATAGAATCATTATCAACACTTTTATTCACACAGACAGAAACTATATCATGAGACATCACTTGCTTCAGAAGCTGATCATTTTGACGTAAAACTCGTTCTATTTCAAGTAGACTGTTTTCATAAGCATCATCCATTTCATTGAAAACACGTTTAACTTCTTCTATTTCCAAATACAAATCTTGATCAAGATTGCTAAGACAAGCTTTAACATTCTTTACAAACGGAATAATTTCGTCTCGGAACGCAGCTCTAGTGTGCTCAAAGTTCCATTCACCTTCCGTTATGGCCGAAGCCGTCGTACGTTCCAAAATGACCTTGTCAAAATCGGCTAAGTGTTGGTGTACCGCATTTAAGTTAACGGACGGCTTACTTACCGGTGGAATTAACTTCGTTAAATCCTTTTTGACAAGTGTAGGAGACGTACTGGGAGGGTTTTCATTTGACAAACTTTGGGGCACAAGAACTGTCAATTCAGCTAATTCCTTTTGTAAGTGAATGCGGGTCTTTTTAGAAAATTGATCTTTGTTATGTTGATCATAATCACTTGTATGGAATTTTGAAAGCATTTTAGAATGAGTTTCATCCGCAAGTGACTGTGTCGCGTTGGAACTACGAACAAAAGGTGCTTCTTTCGATTTGCCAATTATGGTCATATCATAAAGACCGGGAATATATTCCTGAGCTTGTTTTGCATAACCGGGATTAGGTGGTAAATCTTGAAGACGCTTAAGTTCGAATTCTTTAAATGATTTAGTTAAAAGATGAACCTTTTCTGTGGAAGCGTATTGTTTTAAAAGTTGTTGTTCTTTGAATTTAAGAAGTTTGGTAGCATTAATTTCCGATTCAACCTTTTTAGACTTGAGAGTTTCAAAATCAATTTTAAGTTTCTGAAAATCATTGACAACCGACTCTTTTGCTTTTAATTCATTGGAAAGATTAGTTTTTAATGATTCTATTTCTTTCAAGTGTTCAATCTTTTCAAAACGAAATTGGTCAAATTCAGAACATGTTATTTTCTCTTCTTGAGGGACCATTTCAAAAGTTTTGACCTTTTCTTTATGCAACGCAAGCTCAGCAGTTAGGGTGGAATTCGTATCTACGGATTGTCTGAGGGCCATATGCATTTGATCAATAATATGTTTAGGTACCATGACCAAATCATGTTGAGCATAAGATTCCATACCCGTCGTAGCATTTGGTTGAGGTTCACTCAAATGTGTAGGATTGGGTACCACATCATTTGAGTTACTAGTTCCCGAATGCTGTTCAAGGTTGTCATTTTCATGCCCAACTTGATGTTGGTTATCATCAATATTATTAGATGTGGTTGGTACCTCACTGATGACATCAGAACCGTAGTGAGAGAGATTAGCAACGAGAGCAGCTTGGGCAGAGTGAATGTCATCACAATCCGAATCGTATGCATCAAGATCGTTCGCTTGATAAGCTGCATTAGAAGTGGAAACGACTGCAATGCCTTCAGTATCTGCTGCCCCTGGGTCTGCAAGAAATGCTAACTCCTCTGAATCCAAAATCTTCCCCTTAGACTGAGCATCAACCAAATACATCTTCTCACGAAACCATGCATCATCCCTTCTCCTTTTCGGCTGAGTGCATTCCCTAGCCATATGACCTTGTCCTCGGCAATTGTAGCAAGTCACAACCTTTTTAGGACCAATGGGACTTCTATTTCCACTAGCTTGAGAATTCACAGCTTGATTGTTCCCAGTCCTTGTAGGAGGTCCATATGAATTTTGCCTTCCCTGAATAGGTTGCACTGTTACTTGACCATCTTGAACAGTAGCTTGTTGTCGAGGATTTGAGGAGGTGCGGAGCTGATTGTTTGTTGGTGGAAATCCTCTAGTTTCAACAAGTTTTGACAAATAGGCTGTGAGATGGTTTAGAACATCAGCTGGCGTATCATTTGGAGTAAAGACCGGTGCTTGGATTGGTGGAAGTTCATTAGAGTAGAAAGCTTGTGCTGGTTGTGCTTCTATCGGAAAATATCCTTGCTGAGGAGTATAGCCCAATGGAGAAGTGTTGGCTTGTGATGGTGATGTTTGATATGGTGGTTGCTGTTGAAAAGATTGTTGATGAACACTTTGTTGATATTCTTGCTGTGGCATCATTGGTGGTTGATAAGATAGTTGTTGTGGTTGCTGATAGATGTGTGGTGGTGGCTGCTGCAAGTATGATGGTTTTTGATAAGTATAAGCCATGTTTTGTTGAGAAGCATACATTGCAAGTGGATCATGAACTTGAGGTGTAGACAACCGAGCCTCGATCACATGGCATTCGTGTTGCTGAAGAAAAGCTTGAAGTTGATCCACATTGGTGTTATGCAAATCCTTAGCCAATTTAACATCCGTCACGTATTTTTTCCATTCTGGAGGAAGAGTGTTCAAATACTTGGTGTTCAATTGAAAGGTAGGAACTGCCATGCCATAGATATTAAGCTCATTCAACAATAGGGTAAATCTCAGATAGTAATCATTGAGAGTCTCCCCTGGCACATAGGCAAACTTATCAAAAATATCATAAAGCTTACACTCTCGTTCTTGTTTAGTTAACGAGGTGCCTTGCATGAGAACACAAATTCTATCCCATAACTCTTTGGCAACTTTATGTTTGCTGACGAGTTTGTAGACATCTGGAGGAAGGGCTTGGAGAATGATGTTTGTAGCATACTTATCACATTTATCTTGAATCTTCATATCTCCAGTCAACTCACCCGTTGTGCGAGGACGAGTAGTCGTACCTTCCGTCACTGTACCATAATCTAATGGTCCATTGAGCACCGATGCCCAAATTAGATGTCCATTCTCCTTGTTCAACATATAAAGTCCCATTCGGGAAGCCCATTCCTCATACATAGTCTTCACCAACATTGGTGGACGATTATCCGTACCCGAGAGGATGGACTTATCCGTAAGAGATGTGTACTCCATTTCAATAAGTGAAGATTTACAAAGTTGATCGATCAATGAAAGAAAGTAAATGTATTTGTTGTTGTGTGGTAAAGCCGAGAAATAATGTTAAAATCCCCTAAATTATGTACTCAGATCGCACTCGTGGATCGCACCCTATGATCGTACCCAACGATCGTACTCTGATCGAAACGAGTGATCGCACTCACTATGATCGTACCCAACGATCGTGCTCGGATCGCAACGAATGATCGCACTCACTATGATCGCACTCAGATCGGACTCCCTGATCGTATTGCGATCGTACTCCCTAATCCTAGTCAGTTATCGTAGTCTGATCGTAGCCTTGATCGTACCATGTTATCGTATTGAAGAGATCGCACTCTGATCGGATTGATGGATCGTACTAAGGATCGTATTCAGATCGTAACAACGGATCGTAACGATGGATCGTACTAGGGATCGTAACAACAGATCGTACTTACCTTGATCGTAGTTAGATCGTAACACCAGATCGTAACTATGGATCGCAAGAAGAAACCCCCAGGGTTTATGCAAACACAAAGTCAGATCGTACTATGGATTCCAACGTACCTTTTTTCTCGGACAATACAGTAACACGTTCAAATCAAGATTCAAAGCCAAAATATGAATCAAACAACCAAAAATTTTGTGTTTTTAACCCAAATAACAATACCAAATCACTATAACAAGTAATAGGATGAAGTAAATCAAGATTAACCCATAAAAACACAAAAAAAAATTTGGTTCGTATGAAAATAGATCAAAAATGGCGAGAATCAAGAACACAAACACAAGAACTAAAGAATCATCCCATGGCTCTTGATACCATTTGTAGGATTTGTAAATCTATGCTTATGTTAGAGAGAGAAAGAGATAGAGAGATGGTGGATTATACACACTTCTAGAGAGAGAAACTTAAGAGAACTATGTGAAAAAGTGAATAACCACACACCCTCTCCATCTAAGGAGAGGGTTTATATACCCAAGCCCATGAGATGAGCTTGGGTTTACATTAGGCCGCCGGCCCATACACTTCATGGGCTCGGTTTTGGGCTTTGTTTAATGTATGTAAATAACTAAACTACGAGCTATAACATGGACTATTGTTGGAGTGACCGATCCTTTCTAATACGTAAAACGTATTTCTAACAATTAGGGTTAATACTTAGTCCTCAAAGTATATTGGTGTAGATTGGTCCTAGCTAAGATTAGGGCTCGACTTTTAGCTTAGAGTCGGAAATTGGTTAAGCGACGTTGTGTACGGTTTCTCCACCTTAAGGAGCTTGTTGACTAGTGAACTCTCGAGTAAGGAGTACTCGAGGAGTGGAGTAGGAACGAGGACTGATCTTCGTTGCCGAACCACTATAAATCCTTGGTGTTTGGTTTGATCTTTCCTTCCCTTATCTCTTTAAATTCTTTATTCTTTATACTTGTGATTATTAGTTTAGTTACATTCATTATTCTTTATACTTGTGATTATTAGTTAGTTGCACTATACCTTGTTCATATTGTGTATAAGAAGGTTTCACATAAATACTCAAGCTTAAGTTTGAAAAAGGTTTTTTAAAACCAAACTTTAACAAGAAAATTTAAGAAACTATTCAAATCCCCCCCCTTTCTAGTTTCTACAATTTGTATCAGAGCGTAGTTGCTCAAGGCTTTTTAAAATATATTGTATTTTAAAACATGAATCGATCTATGGATTCCAACAAGTATCTAGAAGGGCAATCCATGCAAAGACCATCTCTTTTTGAAACCGATAGTTTTATTTATTAGAAAAATAGGTTTGAGACTTATGTGAAATCAAAAGATTTAGCTCTATGGCATGTTATTACCAATGGTGACTTTTTACCATTTCGATATAATGAAGTTTCTAAAAGTAAGGAGATAGTTACTTTTGATAAAGCTAATTATGATACTAAAAGAAAACTTGCTAAAAATAATGAGGCTAAAATGGTGATTTATAATGCTTTACCAAAGAAATAGTACGTAAGGATTTTTATGTGTGAAACCGCTAAAGACATTTGGAATACTCTTTTAGTAACCCACCAAGGTAATATCCAAGTCAAAGAAAGTAAAATCGATCTTCTTGTTCAACAATATGAACAATTTGTCATCTTAGAAGATGAAACCATAGATAGTGCATTTGCTAGATTTAACACTATTATTACTAGTCTAAAAGCACTTGATGAAGGTTTTTCTAGAAAGAATAATGTTAGGAAGTTTCTTAGGGCGTTACATCCAAAATGGAGAGCTAAAGTCACGGCGATTGAAGAATCAAAGAATCTCGCCAAATTATCACTCGATGAACTCATTGGTAACTTGAAGGTTCATGAGATGATAATTTTGAAGGACTCAAAAATGGTGAAAACTAAGAGTGAAAGAAAGTCTCTTGCACTCAAATCCAAGAAGGCACATAGTGATCATGAATGTTCCTCGGATAGTGATGATGAGGAATATGCCTTGGCGGTTAGAGACTTTAAGAAGTTATTCAAAAGACGAGGTCAATACGTGAGGCAACCAAACAACGACAAGAAACCCTTCTCCAAAAACCGATTTGCCAAAGACGATAAAGCTGATAGAACCACACGACAAAAACCGATTTGCCAAACCGATTTGCCAATGAAATGATCCAAATCATTTCATTGGTGATTGTCCTAAGCCTTCACGCGACAAGAACCACACGGCGTTCGTTGGAGGTTCATGGAGCGATAGCGGTGAAGATGTTGATGACAACCCCAAAGATGAGAAGTATCTCATGGCTCACACTTCTAAAGAGATATGCTTGGAATCGATCTAGAGCCCGACGAGTGGATTAAGGATAGTGGTTGTTCTAAACACATGACGGGTAATCGAAGTTTGTTCTCACACTACAAAGCATATGATGGAGGTAACGTTACATTCGTTGGTAATAGACATGGTAATATCATTGGCAAACGTACGGTCTCTCTTGACTCTATGACCATAGATAACGTAGAGCACGTAGATAACTTAGGTTTTAACCTTCTTAGTATAGGTCAAATTTGTGACAATAAGTGTAAGGTCTTCTTTTCAGAATATGACAGTGAAATCGTAAAAGATGGGAAAGTCATTGGAAAAGGTGTTAAAAAGCATGGGCTTTATGTCATGAAGGTTAATAGTAAGTCAAAGGACAACTTATGTCTAGCGAATTTAGATAATAGTTCTATTCTTTCGCATAGGAGATTAGGTCATGCTAATATGCGTTTAATTCAATCTTTAGTCTCTAAGGAGTTGGTAAGACACCTCCCCAAGATGAAGTTTGATAGTGTACTTTTATGATGCTTACAAAATTGGGAAGCAAGTTCACTCAAGTCACAAAGCCAAGAATTTGGTTTTGACCTCTCGGTGCTTAGAGCTCCTACATATGGATTCCTTTGGACCTTCCGCCATACGGAGTTATGGAGGTAACCTTTATACCCTAGTTATAGTTGACGAATACTCTAGATTCACTTGGACTATATTTTTGGCGTCTAAGAATGAAGCTTTCGATCACTTCGAAACCTTTAGTCGAAGCATTCAAAATTAACTAGGATGTTCAATTGTCTCTATTAGAACGGATCATGGTAGGGAATTTGATAATGAAGCGCAATTTGGTGCCTTTTGTGAAGCTCATGCTATTACCCATAACTTCCCGGCTCCTCGCACTCCACAATCAAATGGGGTAGTTGAAAGAAAGAATAGGACCCTCCAGGAGATGAGTAGGACGATGTTAAATGATCAATCTTTGCCTCAAAAATTTTGGTGCAATGCCGTGGACACATCGACTTACATTCTCAACCGAATTCTTATTCGACCTTTTCTAGGAATGACCCCCTATGAGATTATTAAAGGTAAGAAGCCCTCATTGGAATACTTTAGGGTGTTTAGAAGCAAGTGCTTCATTCTCAACACCAAAGACTACCTTACTAAGTTTGACCTAAAGTCTTACGAAGGTATCTTTTTAGGTTATTCTTAAACTAGCAAAGCCTACATAGTCCTCAATAGAACCTCGGGTGTTATTGAATAATCACTTAATGTGACATTTGATGAAACCCCACCTTCATCTAAGACACCACCTTTGGTAGATGATGACTTAGATGAAATAGACATAGTTAATGCCAAAGATGTTAGAAACATAGGAGTTGATGACCTTAGTGTTGAAAAGGGAGTAAACATTAAGGAGTCTAAAGATCATGCTCTTGAAAATGTCATAGGCAAATTAAATCAAAGGACCCTAAGATCTCAAGTCCAAAATCAAAGTAACTTCTTTTGTTTCGTCTCCTTGATTAAACCAAAGAATGTTAAAGAAGATTTGACGGATGAGAGTTGGGTCATCGCTATCCAAGAAGAATTGAATCAATTCATTGCTAATGACGTTTGGGAACTTGTTCCTCCGCCTAGAATTTCGACCATCATTGGAACCAAATGGGTATATAGGAATAAGTTAGATGAGAATGGTGTTGTGTCTCGTAACAAGGCTAGACTTGTAGCTCAAGGCTATAATCAACAAGAAGGTATTGATTATGAAGAGACATACACACCCGTAGCTAGATTAGAATCCATTAGAATCCTCTTAGCTTACGCTTGTGCTTTAGACTTTAAGCTTCAACAAATGGATGTAAAGAGTGCATTTCTTAACGGTTTGATCAATGAGGAGGTATATGTGGCTCAACCTCCCGGCTTCATTGATTTTGAGAAACCAGATCATGTTTACAAGCTTAAGAAAGCTCTTTATGGTCTCAAACAAAGCACCCAAAGCTTGGTATGATAGACTTAAAGCGTTTCTTGTAAAACATGAGTATACCATGGGGATGGTAGACAATACACTCTTTACAAAGAAGAAAGGTTCTCACCTCATTATCATACAAATATATGTTGATGACATTATATTTGGTTCAACTTGTCAATCATTGTGTGATGACTTTGCCAAAATCATGCATGACGAGTTTGAAATGAGTATGATGGGAGAACTTAACTTCTTTTTAGGACTCCAAATTAAACAAATGGACGATGGTATGTTCTTTAATCAATCCAATTATGTTAAAGAAATGCTAAAGAAATTTGGATTAGAAGACTCTAGACCTATGAAGACCCCTATGCCCTCGGATACTAAATTCACCATAGATAATGATTGTGAGTCGGTAGACAACACCAAATATAGAGGTATGATTGGTAGTTTGTTGTACCTAACGGCAAGTCGACCGGATATCATGTTTAGTGTTTGCCTTTGTACTCGCTTCCAAGAGGCTCCCAAAACCTCTCACCTTGAAGCGGTTAAGCGTATCTTCCAATACATTAAGGGCACTATACATTTAGGATTATGGTATCCTAAAGGGACCAGCCTAGAAACCATTGTCTACGCGGACTCGGATCATGCGAGAGACTATGTGGACTGGAAAAGCACTAGTAGAGTTTGTACCTTCATGAGTTGTTGTTTAACTTCTTGGTTCTCCAAGAAACAAACCGCTCTTGCTATATCCACCACGGAAGCCGAGTATGTGAGTGCTGGTAAAGCTTGTCAACAAGCTCTATGGATGAAGCAAGCGCTTGTTGATTACGGGATTTCTCTTGATGATGTTCCCATCATGTGCGACAACAAGGGTGCAATAGACCTTAGCAAGAATCTCGTGCAACATTCGCGAACTAAGCACAAAGAGATTTGCTACCATTTTCTTAGGGATAATGTTCAAAAGGGGAACATTTTGATTGAGAAGGTACCCTCGGTAGAAAACTTAGCCGATATCTTCACTAAGCCACTTAAGAGGGAACCTTTTAATTACTTGCGTTTAGGTCTAGGCTTAATGGAACATATTCCTTAATTGTGCATTCTTATTATCTTTTATCTTTTGAGTCTTTTCTTTCTTTGTGTCTCTAGGTTTAATAAACTCTTTTTGGAAAACTTCTCTTATTTTTCAAAATTCTCAAATCTTTTGTGAAAATGGTTGAGAAATTTTTTTGCATTGTTAATTCAATCTAAAAACGTTTTTCAAAGCTTCTTGCTATTTATAATGAGCTTACATAATTCATTATGTATGGGTCTCTCAAATATAGCAAGAACAAAAGAGAACTATGGAGGATCATTGTGTCATGACCTTGTGTCTAGTTCTACACACCTCCTATATTGATTTTGTTAAAAAAATCTATGTATTTTGGTCAAAACCTTGTTTGGTGAGCTCTTGTGTGTTTTCTTTGTCTATCTTTGCTTCTTAGCATATCTCAATGATTAGTTAGACTAGAAAAATAGGATTTTTTGAATTGGAAAATCCTCCCTCATCACCAAACTCAACCCACTGTGGGCGGTTCTTTATTGAAACCGCGGTTCCCCAGTGATAAGGAACCGCCGGTGAGCTAAAGAACCGCGTCCAATACCTTATTTTTTCGGGTATTCCTGAAACTCCAAATTTGTTCCAACACTTTTTGGAATCTTTGTTTCAACCCTTTGACCACCTCCAAATTATCTTGGACTTTCTCTATATAACCCTAAGCATTTTGCATTCTTTCTCAAATCAAAATGTCTTATTCCCCAAATGAAAGCTTTGATTCTCTTCCATTCTCTCCAATTGCTTTCAACCCCAATTCACCCAAGAACACTCAAAATCCCATCTCTTGTCCTTCTAAGAATGGTGATTGTTTGTAGAAACTAGAAGGGGGGTTGAATTACATCAAGAGTCTCTTAGTTAAACCTCCTCTTTACTATAACTATGAGATCTCTACCAAGCCACCACCACCTCCTTCCGCCACTACCTTGTCTTTTATCTAAGCATTGGTTTCTTATCTTCAAGACATCTAGTTCAAGCAAATCTTAGAGTTCTAGCTTAACTATGATTAGATTTATGCTTTTTATTTTGGCTTGTGGTTGTGTTTCATACATCTTTATATGATTTATTTCGTTGTATCTTTTATCATGTTCTCTTTTAACATGACTTATCTTGGATCTTTTGTTTCTTTTTTTTTTTTGTGATCTTTGCTATATCTTGTTGGGTGTCTCTTCTCTTCTTCTAACCCTTCTATGTAGCTAGTCACCTTATTTCGATTTCTTGGTGCCCCAAGCAAGGGGGAGTAAGCACGAAAGGGAGCATTTGCAAAGTCCGATTCTTTTCTTCTTCAAAGACTTTTGCAACTTTTTTGCTTCGACAAAGGGGGAGAAATGATAAACTCGTCTTCGAAAATATTGTTTTATTAGATGATTAAGTTTATGGATTGTCGGAATCAAAAAGGGGGAGATTGTTAATGCAATGATGCCTAAAAACGTTTCTTACATTTTTCGGTCTCGCTTTGTTTTGATTACGACTAAAAACAAGCATTTACGAAAACAATGAAAAACGAATTCTTGAGTTCAAATATTTTTCATTTCAACCATTATCATTTAAGGTATAAACAAACAAGTAATTATACTAATTAAGTGATCAAGGATTTAATCTTTTCTTAAAACTCACTTTTTTATTAAGTGTGACAAAGTTTTATTATTAAACTTTCTTTTTAAGAAAATGTTTTATTAAATTAATTATTTGAAAATTTGAAATTTGAAAATGGCATATTCTATCTTGGTTTAGAATATCCTTTCAGGATATTTTAATCCCCAGATTCGATCCAACCCACAGAAAGACAAAAGGGAGCGGACTCTACGACGGCGGTTCCTTAGCGCCTACGGCGTTTCCTTATCGATAAGGAACCACAGGCTGCAATAAAGAACCGCTGGCAGATATAGCCGTTGGACATTTGTCTTATAAATAGTGGATCATTCTCAGACTTTTAATCCACCTCTTTTGCACATAAACTTTCAGATTCTTTCATACTTCTTAAATCACTCAAATCCTTGATCATTTGTTTGATTACTACTTGTTTAGAAGTGAATCTTTCTCCTCTCATCATTTCCTCTCAAAGTGCAAAGAGAAGAACACTATCATTGTTGAAGTGTTGTGTCTACCTCAAAGATCCATTAAAGATCCAAACTTATTTTTTCATTGTTGTGTCATTGTTGTGAAGATCCAAATAGTTGTGTCTATTTGGAAGTTGTGTATGTATTAGGGTTAATGTCACACCCCACCATGGCGGAATATATGGGGCGCGACGTATGGATATCATCACAACAATAGCATGTCTATAGAGTTAACTAAATGAAATAGAAATGTCATAAAAAGGTGACACAATGTCATGACAATATCTCAAACAATGCAGGCGCCTAGGTAAGTAGGTAATAGGCCTACCTTTTACCAAAGACATACAAATAAACAAACATCAAACATATAGGTACCATAAAGTTCACTTAATCAAAACACAAAATAAAATCTAAGAGGAAAGGGAATCCTCCTAATGCAATCCTAGAAGCCTCTATACTCTAGCCACTTCTAACATCATCTTGCACAACTACCTCACCTGAAAATGACACTAAAATATGTCAACATAAAGTTGGTGAGAACATAGGTTTAAATTATCAAAACATCTTAAGAACCCTTAACAACCGCTGTAAATAGTTGAAGAAAAACAATTTATAGTAATGGACCATAATGCGATAATCATGCTACATGCATCCACAACAAAACTCAATCCAAGTACCAATCACATCTACAATTCACAAAGCACACTATAACAATCAAGAAGTATCCCGTCACACACACAAGAACACACACCACACTATCCGGATCTTTCCCACACCACCTGTGGAAGATGAACTATATCCCCGTCGAGATATCTTGCCTTCGAAGAGACGATGCACAAGTACTAAGGACGGATCGTGCCCCCCGAACCAAGAACTCGGGACGGATCGTGCCCCACGAACCAAGAACTCAGAACCAAGAACTCAGGACGGATCGTGCCCCACGCTCCACACACATCACAACTGGTCCCATAGACGCCCATAAATCTATGTACCAATCCCAATCATAACATAATCAAGATTCACATATCATAACACATATCAAAGCACATATGAGAACACATAAGCACGCAAGTCACACAATAGCACACTTATGTCCACACATTTTAAAACATGGTACTAAATCATGTTAAAGAACATTGCAAGTGTCATCTCCATCCCATACTGGAAAAACATTTAAAAACGTAGCAAAATGGGACTATGAACTCACCTGATTGCTTCTCCAAAAGTCCTTGCTCTAGCAACAAGCTAACAATCCAAAAATACAAATCAATACATGAACCAATCACTAAGATGGCTCATCAACCTATGATGGACATCTAGCCTATTCCCATATAAATACCTCATTGATAAGATCTAATCACCCCATTATCCTTCCCTAACAAGTCCTTAACTTGTTTAAGTTTAATAACTATCCCGTTCATATTTTACACAAAACAGTCCCAGTTTTTAGGTCTCAAAACTTTACGTCAAACGTCCACTTAAACATACCCATGGTTTCTGTAATAGGAATATTCATACTTTTACATATGTTAGATAACACCTCCCACTTGCCCTAACCTTAAAGCTACTGTTAAGGCCCCGATATATGTATATATATTGCTACCTATCCAGAATTCACTAATTTTAAACGTATGAAAAGTTTGTTACCATTAGAGGGTCTTACCCTAAACCACAATCTTAGCCCAAGTGAAGATACTTAATACAATATATAAACCATCTCTCATGTTCATTAGAAGATCCTAATGCAACCCTAAGTACCCCAAACAACCCAAAACTTAAAAAGAAAACAGGCTGAATTCAAAACTGTTTTGACCTCCGACTGTTGTAACCTGTTTTTGACCCACTTCCCGACCTCAAATTTAGTTCTAGTTTCTTGAATTGGAAAGCCACTTCAATTAGCTTTCCAGGGATATGTGGATCGAAAAATAAGAGTTTGTATAACTTCCTATATGATCGAAACAATGACCCAAAATTCTGCCCAGTTTTTAAAAACGGGTTTAATTAATTTAACCTAATTAATTACCCATAACCCCATTAATTACAAACCCTAAACATCTAATCATTATAATATCATTAAAATACAGATTCTTATCTAAACCCTAACCTAAATCCATCATAAGATGATTGAGAAAGCATTAAAACACTTTAATTAAAAAGAGTATTAAAGATTTTACCTTAGAATTTTTGAAAGAAGAAAGATTAATGAAGAACCCTAAAACCACCATTGATGCCGAATTGAAGGTGATATCCAGGGGTTTTATGAAGTGTTTTGGTTAATAAAAAGTATTTATATAGTTTCCTAACAAGTCCTTGGCCCATTACAAAAGTCCGATTCCCTTTTTCCTTTTTTTCCCTTTTCTTTTCTTTTGATTCGTCCCAAACCGCCTCATATATATATTCTTTTATTTTTTTTTTCTTTTTATTGTTAATTAATATCTTATTAATATTACCTTAATTTACCTTAATTTTTTTTAGCTCCAAAAGCCTCCAAAACCTCAAAACCGTAAAACTAGTCAAATTTACGCGTTTTACCATAAAAGACGTAAAATATACACTTTTATAAAAAATCTCAAATTTTGAAATAAACTATATAACTAAGTCCCAAATGACTTAAAACCATCCTGAAAATATTCATTTGACTAATTACCCCCATCCGAGACCTCTAAATGCTAAACCGTAAATCGTAAAAATACGATTTTCTATAATACATATACGTATACGTAAACCACTAAGTAACGCCATCTCACTTCATAGTCACCACCATGTGAACTCATGAACACGAACTAACCCCATCATAACATTATATAATGTACCACGCAATACACGAACGATGACTAACATCCAATCCAAAGCTCAAATATAAACATATTTCCCGTAAACGTACACTAAGCACATAATCAAAGTCAAACAGTCAAAAGTGACAAATCCAAAATCTAGTATTGTCACATCACTCCCTCCTAATAGAAATCTCGTCCCGAGATTTACTCCGAAACTCAAACTTATTCTCAGCAAACAAACGAGGATACATATCCTTGATAAAACCTTCACGTTCAAACGTGAACTAGTCTATACTAACATAATCTCAACCAACAACACATGAGCCTTAACCGTCTGCGAGGAAACTTATTAAAACCATAAAGTTATGTAACCAACCTAACTAAATCTCGGAACTCATCAAACAAGAACTGTCTTGAAACCAAGTTAGGAGTCATCACATAACTCGACGGGTTTAAAACTGTCACCCCGATTTCAGTCTTACTCATAAATACCATAAATCAAAACTCATCAAAATATAGCCACATTTTCTAAGGTCTAAAGAACTCTCAAATTCTATCCCAACTCATCTCTATGTTAACCCTCCAAGTGTTCATTACCATCCCATACTGGAAAAACATTTAAAAATGTAGCAAAATGGGACTATGAACTCACCTGATTGCTTCTCCAAAAGTCCTTGCTCTAGCAACAAGCTAACAATCAAAAAATACACAATCAATACATGAACCAATCACTAAGATGGCTCATCAACCTATGATGGACATCTAGCCTATTCCCATATAAATACCTCATTGATAAGCTCTAATCACCCCATTACCCTTCCCTAACAAGTCCTTAACTTGTTTAAGTTTAATAACTATCCCGTTCATATTTTACACAAAACAGTCCCAGTTTTTAGGTCTCAAAACTTTAAGTCAAACGTCCACTTAAACATACCCATGGTTTCTGTAATAGGAATATTCATACTTTTACATATGTTAGATAACACCTCCCACTTGCCCTAACCTTAAAGCTACTGTTAAGGCCCCGATATATGTATATATATTGCTACCTATCCAGAATTCACTGATTTTAAACGTATGAAAAGTTTGTTACCATTAGAGGGTCTTACCCTAAACCACAATCTTAGCCCAAGTGCAGATACTTAATACAATATATATTTAGGGCGCGACGTATGGATATCAGAGACAGGTTATAGCGTGTCTATAGAGTTAACTAAATGAAATAGAAATGTCATAAAAAGGTGACACAATGTCATGACAATATCTCAAACAATGCAGGCGCCTAGGTAAGTAGGTAATAGGCCTACCTCTTACCAAAGACATACAAATAAACAAACATCAAACATATAGGTACCATAAAGTTCACTTAATCAAAACACAAAATAAAATCTAAGAGGAAAGGGAATCCTCCTAATGCAATCCTAGCAGCCTCTATACTCTAGCCACTTCTAACATCATCTTGCACAACTACCTCACCTGAAAATGACACTAAAATCTGTCAACATAAAGTTGGTGAGAACATAGGTTTAAATTATCAAAACATCTTAAGAACCCTTAACAACCGCTGTAAATAGTTGAAGAAAAACAATTTATAGTAATGGGCCATAATGCGATAATCATGCTACATGCATCCACAACAAAACTCAATCCAAGTACCAATCACATCTACAATTCACAAAGCACACTATAACAATCAAGAAGTATCCCGTCACACACACAAGAACACACACCACACTATCCGGATCTTTCCCACACCACCTGTGGAAGATGAACTATATCCCCGTCGAGATATCTTGCCTCCGAAGAGACGATGCACAAGTACTCAGGACGGATCGTGCCCCTCGAACCAAGAACTCAGGACAGATCGTGCCCCACGAACCAAGAACTCAGAACCAAGAACTCAGAACGGATCGTGCCCCACGCTCCACACACATCACAACTGGTCCCATAGACGCCCATACATCTATGTACCAATCCCAATCATAACACAATCAAGATTCACATATCATAACACATATCAAATCACATATGATAACACATAAGCATGCAAGTCACACAATAGCACACTTATGTCCACACATTTTAAAACATGGTAATAAATCATGTTAAAGAACATTGCAAGTGTCATCTCCATCCCATACTGGAAAAACATTTAAAAACGTAGCAAAATGGGACTATGAACTCACCTGATTGCTTCTCCAAAAGTCCTTGCTCTAGCAACAAGCTAACAATCCAAAAATACACAATCAATACATGAACCAATCACTAAGATGGCTCATCAACCTATGATGGACATCTAGCCTATTCCCATATAAATATCTCATTGATAAGATCTAATCACCCCATTACCCTTCCCTAACAAGTCCTTAACTTGTTTAAGTTTAATAACTATCCCGTTCATATTTTATACAAAACAGTCCCAGTTTTTAGGTCTCAAAACTTTAAGTCAAACGTCCACTTAAACATGCCCATGGTTTCTGTAATAGGAATATTCATTCTTTTATATATGTTAGATAACACCTCCCACTTGCCCTAACCTTAAAGCTACTGTTAAGGCCCCGATATATGTATATATATTGCTACCTATCCAGAATTCACTGATTTTAAACGTATGAAAAGTTTGTTACCATTAGAGGGTCTTACCCTAAACCACAATCTTAGCCCAAGTGCAGATACTTAATACAATACATAAAACATCTCTCGTGTTCCTTAGAAGATCCCAATGCAACCCTAAGTACCCCGAACAACCCAAAACTTAAAAAGAAAACAGGCTGAATTCAAAACTGTTTTGACCTCCGACTGTTGTAACCTGTTTTTGACCCACTTCCCGAACTTCAAATTTAGTTCTAGTTTCTTGAATTGAAAAGCCACTTCAATTAGCTTTCCAGGGATATGTGGATCGCAAAATAAGAGTTTGTATAACTCCCTATATGATCAAAACAATGACCCAAAATTCTGCCCAGTTTTTAAAAACGGGTTTAATTAATTTAACCTAATTAATTACCCATAACCCCATTCATTACAAACCCTAAAACATCTAATCATTATAATATCATTAAAATTCAGATTCTTATTTAAACCCTAACCTAAATCCATCATAAGATGATTGAGAAAGCATTAAAACACTTTAATTAAAAAGAGTATTAAAGATTTTACCTTAGAATTTTTGAAAGAAGAAAGATTAATGAAGAACCCTAAAACCACCATTAATGCCGACTTGAAGGTGATATCCAGGGGTTTTATGAAGTGTTTTGGTTAATAAAAAGTATTTATATAGTTTCCTAACAAGTCCTTGGCCCATTACAAAAGCCCGATTCCCTTTTTCCTTTTTTTTCCTTTTCTTTTCTTTTGATTCGTCCCAAACCGCCTCATATATATACTTTTTTATTTTTTTTCTTTTTATTGTTAATTAATATCTTATTAATATTACCTTAATTTACCTTAATTTATTTCAGCTCCAAAAGCCTCCAAAACCTCAAAACCGTAAAACTAGTCAAATTTACGCGTTTTACCGTAAAAGACGTAAAATATACACTTTTATAAAAAATCTCAAATTTTGAAATAAACTTTATAACTAAGTCCCAAATGACTTAAAACCATCCCGAAAATATTCATTTGACTAATTACCCCATCCGAGACCTCTAAATGCTAAACCGTAAATCGTAAAAATACGATTTTCTATAATACATATACGTATACGTAAACCACTAAGTAACGCCATCTCACTTCATAGTCACCACCATGTGAACTCATGAACACGAACTAACCCCATCATAACATTATATAATTTACCACGCAATACACGAACGATGACTAACATCCACTCCAAGGCTGAAATATAAACATATTGCCCGTAAACGCACACTAAGCACATAATCAAAGTCAAACAGTCAAAAGTGCAAATCCAAAATCTAGGATTGTCACAGTTAATACTTAGTCCTCAAAGTATATTGGTGTAGATTGTTCCTAGCTAAGATTAGGGCTCGACTTTAAGCTTAGAGTCGGAAATTGGTTAAGCGACGTTGTGTACGGTTTCTTGAAATGTGTATAATGCAAGTTCGTTTTCTCAGTTCTTAACTAATAGAAAGTCCAATCAATATCAAATTTATAATTGTTTTTGGTTGTTCAAGCTTGCTTGGTAATCTATTGCTAATTCAAACAAAGCTATCTAAAAATGAAAAATATAGACCTACTTATACGTAAAACAAGTTGCAAATTCCAAATTTTATTCAAGTAAAATATTAAAATGCAAAATATAAAACTATAAGGACTGAAAATGTAATTTCTATGAAATGAAAATGCTTGAAATGTAAATTCTAAAAGTTATAAGGACTAAAAATGTAAAGCAGTTAACTATAAGGACTAAACTTGTAAAAGCTTTAACAAACTAACCAAATTTAACAAACTAACAAACTTTAAAACTGAAATCTAACAAACTAACAAATGCAAGGACTGAATTATGCAAATACCAGAAAATTAGGAAGTTAAGCTAGGTTTAAAAACTGAATAGAATTCTAGGGACTAAAGTGCAAATAATCAAACTTTTTAAGTAAAAACGGGCTCAATGAAAGATTAAGCTCGTTTGAGCTTATTTCTCAACCAAATAAGCTGAAACAACTTGCAAACAACTTCAAATCCAATTTTAGAAACGTGTATTCAAGGATTTTAGCTAAAAGTCCAAAATAAGCAAAAGAGTGCTTATCAATAAGCTCAAAATAAGCTATAGCATAATCCAAACATCCACAACTTGATTTTTTTATCAAAACTGATTAAACACTTGATTTAAGGAAGGGGAAATCAAATTAGAACAAGTTTCATCCAGTAATAAGCTAGATATCTGAAAATAAGCTCAAATGAGCTTATGTTGACTAAACGTTGACCAGATTTTGGAAAAAACTCAAAATCTCAAAACTTCATATTCAATACTTACTAATCAGGATTGTGAAAGAAAACAGCTAGTTTTATGAAGTGGATTAAGAGATCTAGTGAAACAGTAAGCCTCTCACATCAGAGAATGCAAAATGCTCAAGCCTTAACTAATAAGCTGTTTCCTAGCTTATTTCTTGAAACTGTAGAATTTCCTCTTAGAGACAGAAAGATTATGTTATAAGCTAAGACTAGAAACTGGTTTGAGCAAATTTCATTAAGTTTTGAAAGAGAAATAAGCAAATGAATCTGACAAGTTTTGAACTAAAAGCTGATAAAAGGTATGACCCAAACTTTTTGTTAACCAATTGCCTTTTTGACTATTATACTGACTTACAAAAGGCTCAAAACTACTTGTTAACTCCTATTAAGTAGAAATGAACACTTAAACACCAATTAGCAACACTTGAAAACTGATTTACCACTAGTCCCAAACACACCTTATCTGATTTTGATCAAACTATTTCAAAGACTAAATGAGTAATGATTAAAACTGATACAAAAGCTATAGCAAACTTGTTTTAATGGATAAAATGTAAGCTAATCAAACTGAAATCACACACTAATAACAACTAGAACTCAATTAAGCTATAGGACTAAAAAGTTACTGAAAATGAGCTTAAAACTACAAGACTGAACACAAAAGCACAAGAACAAGCTACAATACACTAGGATCACTCAATCAACAACTACTTATCAAGTAGAATCAGGCAGCCATCAACATTACACTAGGGAATTAAGCATGCAAGAACTGTTTAGAGGAACTTAAAACAGAAGCTTTGAAACCTAATGTAGAGGTCCTCTGGGAAGAAGAGGAGCGCTGAGCTCTCTTGCCCTAGTGATACCACCACCTATCACTAGCTATCAACTCAAATCAACAACCAAAACAGCTACAAATCATCATTCTGCCATGAAAACTTCAAGAAACTAGGTATGAACTGAATTCTTGATCAAACTGCTACAAAACTCCACCAATGTAAGCTATGATCAATGGTTGATCATAACTAACATCAAACAGCAACTAGTTTATCCAAGATCAACAAGATTCAACAGGAATTTGAGAAACAGAATTTGGCGGGAAAGCTTGAATTTGAAATTTTATTGATGAAATCAGTTACAAAAGTAGTTACAATGTTCTAACTAACTAACTGACTCAAGAGTTTGTCAGACTCTTGAGTAGTTAGGTGAAAAGGAGGGAAAAGGGAAATGAAAAATTTAGAGAACTATGTGTTTACAGAATTAAGCTACCATGACAAATGAAGTACAAGTTGTGTATTTATAGGCAAGATAAGAAGATTCTGTTGGAGTTGTGACGTGTTCAGGCCAATCACATCTTGACACGTGGAGGAATTCTGCAAATCCACTTTGAAGGTGATGAACATCTTTTGGGGGTTTTTGATTCAATGGATTGTTTGTTAATTGGATAACACCATTGGATTCGTCTCTTCAAAACGAGCAAAATTGGTGTTTTGATCTTTACTTGAAATGCCCTCTATCTCAAACCCGTTCCTGGAAAATATTTTGTTGAAAGAAAAGGACACGTGGCAGCTTTTGATTGGTAGAGAGAGAGAGTTGCGGATCACACTGTTGTGATTTGGCATTAAATGTGACGGCTGTGAGTGGGATTTAATTGTTTGATCCGTGTGATGTCTTTCCTTGTTTCTGATTGGTTAAAAGCCTTTCACTTGGATTAAACATAGCATAACTTTCCAAACTTGGCAAATTAAGTCCCTTGACTTGGCAGATTGCTATTTAGGGCTAATATCTTCATTCCTTTGACATTTTTGACCCTTCAACTTTGATTCTTCAACAAAATGGCCCTTTGACTTGAGTTGACTTTGTAGTTGACCAAATTTGACTTTAATCTTGACTTTCCATAATTTGCACTTTAAGTCCTTCAACTTCCACAAATTGTCAAGATAGGTCCTTGAACTTCAAAGTCTTGTCACTTTTGATCCTCTTTTGTCTTTTTCATCCATTTGAGCTTGGTTTTTCCTTGTTTGCTTGAAATTGTATCCTTTTACCTACATAAGATCACACAAACACAAACATACCACATAACACTGCTTTTTACAATATAAAAGGGTATTTTGCTTCATGTTTTAGGGTTATTTGTTGATAAAAGGATATGAGTTTAAGCTCATATCAAATTCCCCTACACTTGAGCATTGCCATGTCCTCATGCAATATTATATTTCAAAGTTTAAAAATTTACATTTCCCTCATAATTAATCCACCTTGGCCATATGAGATGCATCTACACTACTCTAAACTAGATGATGCATGATTTTGACTTTTAATAATGCAATGAATCAAAATACAATTCTATCTATATCTTTTTGATTTTTCTTGAAATGGTTTTGATGGAAATAACTCATAAAGAACTCAATGACTTGGATTAGGGCTTGGGTACCATGACCACTTATCACCCTCAAGTTTCACTTTCCCCATACCAAGCTAGTAAATGGGATCATTGCATTCACAAGTAAAAAGTGCATCAACTTATTCATGACAATTAAATGTGGAACCGGTTATTAATTGAGCAAATTGCTTGTGGGCAAATTTGTCATTATTAAAGTGTGAAATATAAGAAATGTAAAATCCAAAAATAAGGAAGGACGGTTTTAATCCTAAGTAATCTTCTCATCCATTACTTGAAAAACCGCTCACAATTAATACAAGTCCGTATTAAGAGTAATAAGTCATTCGCCTTATGTGTAAAATCCTCATGTTATGCTTTCATAAGTAACTACACACTCGCTAAGGAAAGAAAAATAAAACTCACGCAATAATTTACATCCGCATCTTTTTGAGATTTTGGATCTTCAACCCCGCAACCCGTCAAGGTAATATTGGATTGGAGCAATCTATTGAATCCCCGCAACCCGTCAAGGTAATATTGGAACTCAATAGTCACTATAATTAACACCACACTGCCCCTCTTGGGAGTCTTGCATTATTTTTTCTCTTTTTTTTTTCTAGCCACTCATTTTTTTTCATAAGCCGCTCTTATTTTTCTTTATTCCTCACCAAAAAAAATTGCAAAGAAGAAAAGGAAAAACACCCGCTAAATATGGAGCATGACACAAGTCTAGTACACATAAAACGTGCTAACTTAGAATCTTAAGACGTACTCATATAAACCATGAATGATTAGCCAAAAATGCATAAGAGATTACGAACCAATTAAAACCGTACTTGATTATTTATTAACAATTATATACATGCGAAGAAAATAGAGGTCAAGAAGAGAAGGGTTTAGCCACAAGTAATTTCCATGAAGTCTATCTAGCCCTTTTATACTTGCTTCAACTCTATCATTTCCCATTCTCCACAAATTTAAAATTTCAAAGAATGAAATTGGTGGAAGCTTAGCCTAATAGACCAATGAAGGACTACATGGTTAAGGATACTAGCTAGAGAGTGCTAAAATAAGCAAACTCGGGTTGAGTCAAAATATCCATGGCGGGCCTAATATGTCAAAGAAGTCTAAATTTGTTAAAACCATGTTTTATTTTATTTTTCTCTTTTTATATATTTTTGATGAAAAATAAAAGAAGAAATATATACAATGCAAATGTGTTATGCAAATGAAAAATGAATGATGCAAAAATTATGAATACATATTTTTGGTGGCCAAAGTAGATCAAAAATTTGAAAAATGATCGAAAAATTAATTTTCCATGTTATCATGCAAGACAATGACAAGTTCTAGGTAAGGTCACTTCGATAGAAGACCCCCCTACACTTAAGCTAAACATTGTCCTCAATGTTTAAGAGCATGGAAGTATAAAAACTTCCCCTACACTTATGACAATGAATAGACGTTGCTTAACCCAAGTTAAGGAAAGGACTACTATTAGTGAAATCAAGTTTAAGCACAAGGTGTCAATGAAAAATCACTAAAGTAACGAAGTGAACCGGATACAAGGGCCTCCTCCAAAAGCTCCAAAGCATTAGATGAGTGAGCAACCCTACAAACAAGCATGAAGACAAAAGAAGGTCTCCCCTACACTTATCTCCAAATCTATGCCTTTATTTCTAACCTACAACACTCTAACCTAGTTATACGATGCTTGAGTTAATGAGTCTCTAGCTCGACTCGTCCCTCAATGAATTAATTCATGGGGAAAATGGGGACCTCTTGGACCATTTCAACGGAAATGTCCTCCCCAAAGTAATGCTTAACCCGGTGACCATTCACTTTAAAATTTGGACCATCGGGTTGGGACAACTCAAGAGTTCCATATGGAAACACTTGAGCAATAGTGAATGGACCAGACCATCTCGACTTAAGCTTGCCCGCAAAAAGCTTCAATCTTGAGTTAAAGAGGAGAACCGGCTCTCCAACTTTGAACTCACGATTCTTAATCTTAGCATCATGCAATTTCTTAGTCTTTTCCTTGTATAGCAAAGAATTCTCATAGGCATTGGCTCTCAACTCATCCATCTCATTGATTTGATCTTTCCTATGTGAACCGGCTTGGTTTAAATCAAAGTTAGCCCACTTGAGAGCCCAAGATGCCTTATGTTCTAACTCAAATGGAAGGTGGCACGCTTTTCCATAGACAAGCCTATAAGGAGTACAACCAATTGGTGTCTTAAAAGCCGTCCTAAACGCCCACAAAGCATCATCAAGCTTATCCGACCAAGAAGCTCTATGCTCTCCCACCGTTCTCTCTAAAATTCTCTTTAAACCACGATTTGTGACCTCGGTTTGGCCATTTGTTTGAGGGTGATACGCGGTAGAAAGTCTATGATTAACTCCATATTTCTTCATAACTCTCGTGAATTGATCATTACAAAAGTGCGTACCACGATCACTTATGATGGCCCGAGGTACACCAAATCTAGCAAACAATTGTTTCAAGAACTTTACAACCACTCTAGCATCATTAGTAGGTAAGGCTTTAGCCTCCACCCACTTGGACACATAATCCACCGCCACAAGTATATACTTGTTTCCCTTAGAGGATGGAAAAGGTCCCATGAAATCTATTCCCCATACATCAAATATCTCACACTCTTGGATAAAATTTTGTGGCATCTCATCACGTTGTGTAATTTTTCCTTGTCTTTGACAAACATCACAAAATTTCACCATCTCTTGAGCATCCTTGTAAATGGAAGGCCAATAGTAACCCGAATCAAAGACTTTCTTGGCGGTGTAGTTAGGCCCAAAATGTCCACCCGTAGGTCCTTTATGACATGCCTCTAAGATTTTAAATGCTTCGGGCCCATCTACACACCGTCTAATGATTTGGTCCGCACATTGCCTAAAAAGATATGGATCATCCCAAAAGTAATACTTAACTTCCTTAAGAAACTTTTTCTTTTGTTGATAAGTAAGACCCTCAATAAGCACATTGCCCACAAGATAGTTTGCAATATCCGCAAACCAAGGTGTGGCATCCTCTTGGGAAGAGATAGACATGAGCTCCTCTAATGGAAAGGATTCATTGATTTCTTGATGTGGGAAATCTCCTTGAAAAGGATGCTCAAGTCTACTCAAATGATCCGCCGCTAAATTCTCGGCCCCTTTTTTATCACGAATCTCAATCTTAAACTCTTGAAGCAACAAAACCCATCTCAAAAGCCTAGGCTTAGCATCTTGTTTTGTCATAAGATACTTGAGAGCGGAATGATCCGTATACACTATGGTCTTGGAAAGCACAAGATATGGTCTAAACTTCTCAAAAGCATATACTATAGCAAGCAACTCTTTTTCCGTGGTAGTGTAATGAAGTTGTGCACCGGTCATGGTTTTACTCGCATAGTGTATAGGTTGGAAATGCTTATTAACTCTTTGTCCTAAGACGGCCCCCACCGCATAATCACTAGCGTCACACATAAGCTCAAAAGGTAATTCCCAATTTGGAGAAACCAAAACGGGAGCCTTTGTCAATTTTTCCTTAAGTGTCTCAAAAGATTCTAAACAAGCTTGGTCAAAAATGAAAGGAGCCTCTTTCTCCAAGAGATGAGTCATCGGTCTAGCTATCTTAGAGAAATCTTGTATAAAGCGCCTATAAAAACCCGCATGACCTAAGAAACTCCTCACACCTTTAACCGAGGTGGGTGGGGGAAGCTTAGCAATTACATCAATTTTGGCTCGATCAACTTCTAATCCCTTATTGGATATCTTGTGTCCTAAAACAATTCCCTCTTTCACCATAAAATGACATTTCTCCCAATTAAGCACCAAACGTGTTTCCTCACAACGCTTAAGCATTCTCTCAAGATTGGTGAGACACGAGCTAAAGGAGTTCCCAAATACGGAAAAGTCATCCATAAAAACCTCCATGGTTTGCTCTATCATATCATGGAAAATTGCCATCATGCACCTTTGAAACGTCCCCGGTGCATTACATAGGCCAAAAGGCATCCTCTTGTAAGCAAATGTACCGTATGGACAAGTGAATGTGGTCTTTTCTTGATCTTTAGGGTCAATTGGGATTTGGAAATAACCCGAAAAGCCATCAAGAAAACAATAGTACTCATTTCCCGCTAAGCGTTCAAGCATTTGATCCATAAAGGGAAGCGGAAAATGGTCTTTCCTAGTTGCCTCATTAAGTTTTCTATAATCAATGCAAACTCTCCAACCGGTTACAAGTCTCGTGGGAATAAGCTCATTGTTCTCATTAGGCACCACGGTGATTCCACCCTTCTTTGGAACACAATGAACCGGGCTAACCCATGGAGAGTCGGAAATGGGGTAAATCATACCCGCATCTAAGAGTTTAATCACTTCTTTCTTAATAACCTCATGAATTTTTGGGTTAACTCTCCTTTGGTTTTGAATGGCGGGTTTATAATCATCCTCCATAAGGATTTTGTGAGTACAAAAATGTGGATCAATTCCCCTTATGTCGGATATTTTCCATGCTAAAGCTTTCTTATGTTTCTTAAGGACTTCAATAAGTTGCTCCTTCTCATCCTCTTTCAATTCCTTAGCAATAATCACCGGTAATTGGTCTTTTCCTTCTAAGAAAGCATATTATAAGTGGGATGGAAGTTCCTTAAGTTCAATGGGAGGTGGACTCTCTATGGAAGGTTTTACTAATGGAGGTTCCTCAATGGTAAGCTCGTGTGGAATAGGGGAAGGAATAGGGTCCTCATTGAGCAACTTTTGGATTGTAAGAATATCTTCTTCCCAATTAATGGGAGAATCATCATCACCAAGAAAGTTGGACTCAAATTCCTCCAAGAGGAAATCACTCTCTCCAAAAGGTGTTAAAGAGGGAGCAATTGAGGCCACGGTTTCAACATGTGGAATCTCATCACTAGCATTCTTACAAGCATCATGAAAGTGTTCATTACACACTTCATCTAGCACATCCACAATGTTAATCGTCTCACAAGGTCTAGACTCCTTAACCTCTTTTCTATCACAAACTTTCCCTAACTTAAACACCACTTTCTCATCCTCTACTCTCATAATTAATTCTCCTTCCGCCACATCTATCAAGGTACGACCCGTTCTCAAAAACGGTCTACCAACAATCAAAGGAACTCTAGGATCCATGTCATAATTGACCACTACAAAGTCGGCCGGAAAGGTAAACTTATCCACACCTACAAACACATCTTCCGCTATACCTACGGGGTGAGCTATGGTTCGGTTGGCTAGTTCAAGAGTCATCCTAGTGGGGGTGAGCTCGGGAAGAGAGAGTTGTTTCCAAACCGATAAAGGCATGAGATTTATGCTTGCCCCTAAATCCGCCAAAGCCATGCAATTTTCAACACCGGGAAAATTACAAGGTATCAAGAAACGCCCCGGATCTCCAAGTTTTGTTGGTAAGGTTTTAAGTAACACCGCGGAACAATTTTCATTAAGTGATGTGTTGGGCAAATCAACCAATTTTTCTTTGTTTGAGAGCAAATCTTTGAACATCTTAGCAAACTTTGGCATATAAGCAAGAGCTTCCGCAAAGGATATGTTGATATTGAGTTGCTTGAACATCCTTAAGAAATTGGAAACTTGTATGTCATCTTTGTTCTTTAATTTGTCCTTTTTCAACCTTGAAGGGTATGGAAGAGTAGGTTTGGGTGTAGGTGGAATAGGTGTTGTAGTGGAAGATTTGTCTTTGTTAGCCTCTTCATTGGGAAGTGGGGAAGGTAAAGGAGAAGTATGAGGTGGTTGAGAAGGTGTGTTTGAGTGAATAGGAGCACTTTGAGGAGGTGGAGTAGAAGTAGAAGGCTTATCACAAGTAGGAGCACAAGTGGGTTGAACAATAGTAGGTTTAGGAGGTGAAGGATCCTTTGTTGTTGTACCACTTCTTGTTGTAATGGCATTGACATTGGCCCTAGGATTTGTTTGTGTGTTGGAAGGTAAAGCCCCTTGTGGTCTTTGATTTAATGCCATGAAAAGCTTATTGAATTGGTCATTCATTTTCTTGTCCATAGCTTGGAATTTCTTTTCATTCTCTTGATTCATCTTTTGCAAAAGATCCATTGTGTTTAACTCTTGTGGCACATAACCTTGAAAACCTTGAGGTTGGAAAGGTAAAGGTTGGGAGTTAAATCCTTGATTTGGTGGATAAAAGGTACTTGCTTGAGGTTGAAATTGATTTGGTGCCTTGTAGTTATTTCCTTGGTATGGTTGTCTTTGCCCTTGATTCCTTGCTAAAATTTGAGGAGGATTTTGTTGAATTTGGGTGGGTGGTTGGGGTGGAAAGCCGGGTGGAGTAAGGTAATTTTGGGATTTATAAGAAAGATTATTTGGATTGATGTTAGGCTTAAAGTGTTCACGGTGTTCCTCTTGATAAGCATAGCATTCCCCTTGATACCCTTGCACCTTGTCACATTGTTCATAAGAGTGAGGGCCTCCACAAGTAACACAAGAAATGGTGATGGCATTCACATTGTTTGAGGAATTGTTCAATGTCATGCTCTTAAAATCTTGAATCATGCCTTGAGTCATTTCTTGTCCTTGTTTGACTTGTTGAAGAATCTCTTGAAGAATTTGGAGTTCACAAGGGGTTTTAGAAGTATTTTGGATCACATGAACTCTTTCTTCAAATGGATCGTTTGTTTGAACCATTGCCTTAGTCTCAATAATGGTCAAAGCCTCTTGGTATGTCTTGAAATGAATACTCCCTCCCGCGGAAGCATTTAGTGAATCTTGGTGGTGAGGTTTAAGGCCATTGTAGAAGGTATTGATTTGGGTTAGATCATCCATTCCATGATTAGGACATCGCCTCAACAACTCACTATACTCTTCCCAAGCATCACCAAAGGATTGACTAGGTTTTTGTGTAAAGCCCATAATCATATTTCTCAAAGCCATAGTCTTTTGTGGAGGAAAGAATTTGTTCAAAAACTTAGTGGTAAAACCATCCCATGTGGTGATACTATCGGGTGGTTGGGTGTCTAACCAATGCTTAGCACTCCCATCTAGTGAAAATGACACTAACAACAATCTAATGACATCCGGTGGAACCCCATTATGCTTAATGGTATTGCAAAGTGAAAGGAATCTCTTAAGATGAGCATGGGGATCCTCATTTTGTTTTCCATAGAAAGGTGATGCAGCAACCATATTGATCATAGATGTATGTAGCTCAAATGTGTTAGCGGGATAGTCGGGAATCTTAATGGCACTAACAAATCCATGAATGTTGGTTTGCATACGTTCAAACAAAGTACGGTTATCAACAGCCATGGCTCCTCGTGGTGGTGACAAAGCACGATTCTCGTGATCGGCTTGGTGGACGATGGTGGTCTTACTCTTTCTCTTTTTCTTCCTTTTCGGAGGAAGAGGTTGTACACCAATCGGTATTTGTGCACGCCCGCGAGTGAGCATGCAACTCAATACGAGGAATGAGAGAGAAGCTCTCGTGTGACTTTGAAAAGAATAAGATTATCCTCTTCGAGTTTCGATATTAAATATCCACAAGAAAGTAACAATATATGTAATACTACTTTGGGTGCAAGACCCTCAATGAAGCTTTCCTTCTTAGAATACTCCCAAGTGAACGGGGGGTTAGGTGGCGCGAAGCACTTAAGTACCTATTGACCCTTAGATGGCATTTTATAGCACATCGCCTTTCTATTCACTTAAATGTTCGTATTCTTCGAATTATTGCTTATTGAGAGTATTTATCTATTCTTGCTTTATTTTGTTTGATCGATACGCGTGTCAAGGACCGGAGCGCCCCTCAACACGGTGTATTGCCTCGGCAATACTTATGGAAGATATGTAGATTGATTGTTCTTATACGTATACTTATGTACTTATAATAATATATGGAAAATATTTTTGTATATATGAGTTTTTAAAGGAAAATACTATATGTACATAAAAACCGAGAGAATCCAATAATATATATTTTTGGGTGCAATCTCTTAGGAAAAAGATTGCTTTTTGGATTTTTTAATTTTTTTTGGTCAATTCTTTAGGAAAAGAATTGTTTTGTTAATTTTTAGTTTTTATATATTTTTATATTTTTGATTTTTTATTTGTTTTTGATTTATGATACGTAAAAATAACGTTCACAAAGTGAACGGATCCCAAAAGCCAATGAAAACCGTCAATCGATAGTCTCTCGTGTAGTCAAAGAACCGGCAGCGGCGCCATTTGAAATGTGTATAATGCAAGTTCGTTTTCTCAGTTCTTAACTAATAGAAAGTCCAATCAATATCAAATTTATAATTGTTTTTGGTTGTTCAAGCTTGCTTGGTAATCTATTGCTAATTCAAACAAAGCTATCTAAAAATGAAAAATATAGACCTACTTATACGTAAAACAAGTTGCAAATTCCAAATTTTATTCAAGTAAAATATTAAAATGCAAAATATAAAACTATAAGGACTGAAAATGTAATTTCTATGAAATGAAAATGCTTGAAATGTAAATTCTAAAAGTTATAAGGACTAAAAATGTAAAGCAGTTAACTATAAGGACTAAACTTGTAAAAGCTTTAACAAACTAACCAAATTTAACAAACTAACAAACTTTAAAACTGAAATCTAACAAACTAACAAATGCAAGGACTGAATTATGCAAATACCAGAAAATTAGGAAGTTAAGCTAGGTTTAAAAACTGAATAGAATTCTAGGGACTAAAGTGCAAATAATCAAACTTTTTAAGTAAAAACGGGCTCAATGAAAGATTAAGCTCGTTTGAGCTTATTTCTCAACCAAATAAGCTGAAACAACTTGCAAACAACTTCAAATCCAATTTTAGAAACGTGTATTCAAGGATTTTAGCTAAAAGTCCAAAATAAGCAAAAGAGTGCTTATCAATAAGCTCAAAATAAGCTATAGCATAATCCAAACATCCACAACTTGATTTTTTTATCAAAACTGATTAAACACTTGATTTAAGGAAGGGGAAATCAAATTAGAACAAGTTTCATCTAGTAATAAGCTAGATATCTGAAAATAAGCTCAAATGAGCTTATGTTGACTAAACGTTGACCAGATTTTGGAAAAAACTCAAAATCTCAAAACTTCATATTCAATACTTACTAATCAGGATTGTGAAAGAAAACAGCTAGTTTTATAAAGTGGATTAAGAGATCTAGTGAAACAGTAAGCCTCTCACATCAGAGAATGCAAAATGCTCAAGCCTTAACTAATAAGCTGTTTCCTAGCTTATTTCTTGAAACTGTAGAATTTCCTCTTAGAGACAGAAAGATTATGTTATAAGCTAAGACTGGAAACTGGTTTGAGCAAATTTCATTAAGTTTTGAAAGAGAAATAAGCAAATGAATCTGACAAGTTTTGAACTAAAAGCTGATAAAAGGTATGACCCAAACTTTTTGTTAACCAATTGCCTTTTTGACTATTATACTGACTTACAAAAGGCTCAAAACTACTTGTTAACTCCTATTAAGTAGAAATGAACACTTAAACACCAATTAGCAACACTTGAAAACTGATTTACCACTAGTCCCAAACACACCTTATCTGATTTTGATCAAACTATTTCAAAGACTAAATGAGTAATGATTAAAACTGATACAAAAGCTATAGCAAACTTGTTTTAATGGATAAAATGTAAGCTAATCAAACTGAAATCACACACTAATAACAACTAGAACTCAATTAAGCTATAGGACTAAAAAGTTACTGAAAATGAGCTTAAAACTACAAGACTGAACACAAAAGCACAAGAACAAGCTACAATACACTAGGATCACTCAATCAACAACTACTTATCAAGTAGAATCAGGCAGCCATCAACATTACACTAGGGAATTAAGCATGCAAGAACTGTTTAGAGGAACTTAAAACAGAAGCTTTGAAACCTAATGTAGAGGTCCTCTGGGAAGAAGAGGAGCGCTGAGCTCTCTTGCCCTAGTGATACCACCACCTATCACTAGCTATCAACTCAAATCAACAACCAAAACAGCTACAAATCATCATTCTGCCATGAAAACTTCAAGAAACTAGGTATGAACTGAATTCTTGATCAAACTGCTACAAAACTCCACCAATGTAAGCTATGATCAATGGTTGATCATAACTAACATCAAACAGCAACTAGTTTATCCAAGATCAACAAGATTCAACAGGAATTTGAGAAACAGAATTTGGCGGGAAAGCTTGAATTTGAAATTTTATTGATGAAATCAGTTACAAAAGTAGTTACAATGTTCTAACTAACTAACTGACTCAAGAGTTTGTCAGACTCTTGAGTAGTTAGGTGAAAAGGAGGGAAAAGGGAAATGAAAAATTTAGAGAACTATGTGTTTACAGAATTAAGCTACCATGACAAATGAAGTACAAGTTGTGTATTTATAGGCAAGATAAGAAGATTCTGTTGGAGTTGTGACGTGTTCAGGCCAATCACATCTTGACACGTGGAGGAATTCTGCAAATCCACTTTGAAGGTGATGAACATCTTTTGGGGGTTTTTGATTCAATGGATTGTTTGTTAATTGGATAACACCATTGGATTCGTCTCTTCAAAACGAGCAAAATTGGTGTTTTGATCTTTACTTGAAATGCCCTCTATCTCAAACCCGTTCCTGGAAAATATTTTGTTGAAAGAGAAGGACACGTGGCAGCTTTTGATTGGTAGAGAGAGAGAGTTGCGGATCACACTGTTGTGATTTGGCATTAAATGTGACGGCTGTGAGTGGGATTTAATTGTTTGATCCGTGTGATGTCTTTCCTTGTTTCTGATTGGTTAAAAGCCTTTCACTTGGATTAAACATAGCATAACTTTCCAAACTTGGCAAATTAAGTCCCTTGACTTGGCAGATTGCTATTTAGGGCTAATATCTTCATTCCTTTGACATTTTTGACCCTTCAACTTTGATTCTTCAACAAAATGGCCCTTTGACTTGAGTTGACTTTGTAGTTGACCAAATTTGACTTTAATCTTGACTTTCCATAATTTGCACTTTAAGTCCTTCAACTTCCACAAATTGTCAAGATAGGTCCTTGAACTTCAAAGTCTTGTCACTTTTGATCCTCTTTTGTCTTTTTCATCCATTTGAGCTTGGTTTTTCCTTGTTTGCTTGAAATTGTATCCTTTTACCTACATAAGATCACACAAACACAAACATACCACATAACACTGCTTTTTACAATATAAAAGGGTATTTTGCTTCATGTTTTAGGGTTATTTGTTGATAAAAGGATATGAGTTTAAGCTCATATCATTTCTCCACCTTAAGGAGCTTGTTGATTAGTGAACTCTCGAGTAAGGAGTACTCGAGGAGTGGAGTAGGAACGAGGAGTGAGCTTCGTTGCCGAACCACTATAAATCCTTGGTGTTTGGTTTGATCTTTCCTTCCCTTATCTCTTTACATTCTTTATTCTTTATACTTGTGATTATGAGTTTAGTTACTGTTGATCCCAAACTTAGATCGATTTAGCTTGTGTAAACGAGAATAGATCAAGTTAAACACTTAGAGAAACTTTTTTGTATATGAAACAATTCAAGTATTATGCGGAATTAATACTTAAACAAGAACACACAAACAAGATAAACCAAACTTTCACTTTGATTGATTGATCGAACTTGTGTACAATGAAAGTGTGAAAAACATATATTGAACTAAACCTAAAGGCCTCCTTTTATAGATTAAGGAACCTTGTACAAGAGTCTACGTATCAGCTATTTTAGGTAAAGATAAACATAAGAAATACATTGTCGAACATATCTTTACTAGAAATATAAAACGTGTAGACTAAGTATCCTATCAGTGCTTGACTTCGTCTTATCAACGCTTGACTTCTTCCTGCCAACGCTTGTATTGACAACGCTTCATTTCTTTCTATCAACGTCCAATTTCCTCTTGTTAGCGTCTAAGTGTCTTGGCTTCATTTTATTCCCAACAATCCTCCCCTAAACTTGATATCTATTCTAGTAATCAAGTTTCTGAATAAAAACTAAATACAAGGAGGATTCCTACAAATACAAACTACTCATTAAGTTGGAAATAAATAAACCTAATCAAATCTTTGCCAACGTCACTTGTATAATCCATCTCCAGCTGTGTTGACACCATTTTCTTCAAAACTTCCTTGGACATGGGATATCCAGCATCCACAAAAAGATATTCAGAAAACTTTGTAGTACTCAAATGATACACACCAGCTGCTAAATGTAGATGCCATTGAAGTTCACTGATATCATCATCAAGATCCTTCTAGACTGGATCTTCTTCATTTGGCTCACACATTCTCTTGAATATTGACTAAATCTTTATTCCATTGACTGAAGTAGGTGCTTCAGTCTCATACTTGGCCTTCATTAATCTCCAAAGATCTGCCAAGTCTTCCCTATCCAGGCTTGTAAACAAAGACATAAGAGTAGTAAAAGTATGTACCTTCTTCCCATATCTGCCAACCATCCAAAACCCACTTGCATCTTCCTCATAGTGAACTATAGGATTTCTGGAATCATGAGGTAACACTTCTACAATATGTGAAGCTTCCAAGGGTGAGAGATTAATACTCCTTCTAATAACTGCTTCACTTGGATTCACTCTATCTAAATTTTCTGGGAACTCAAGTGGAACTCCCTTCTTCAAAGGTCTTGGTGCAATTAAAGCCTGTTGGATTTGCATCTCTTCTGCAAGTTCTTCCTTTCTTTCATCTGAAAGAAGTCTGATAGTGTTATGCTCTTGCACACTTGCCCATATAGGATAGGCTTTATATTCCAATTCATCAAAGGATAATCCCTGTAACTTCTTGAAATTCCAACCTCCTTAATGACATCTGAGCAACATGTAGTAGAGCTCCCTTCTATCCTTCTTAGTCTGTGAAAGAACCTTGCTAGCCTTATACTTCAGAATCACCTTGCAATCTCTTTGAACTCTTAGTAGAATCTCCAAACCTCAAATTTGATCTGATAAAGTCATGTCTGGATTCTCCATTACCTTATTTTCCCATGCAAAGTACATCTGAGCAACTTCAGGCATCTCATAATCCACCTGATTCTTCAACTCTGCAATCTTTTCCTTTGCCAACTCATCACCATATTCAAGTCTCTCTGGTTCTTCAATAATCATTACACTTGAATCTGTGCTCTCATCATCACTGCCATCCTTACTCTCAATAGCAGTTTCCTTCATCCTATCTTCTTTCTCAAGTTGTGCAGCCAACATGGAATCAAACTTTACTTGGGCTGCATCCTTGGGAACTACTGTTTCTACCATAATCCCTTTACCCTTATCTAATATATCAATGGTGGGTAAAGATGATGATGGTACCTGTGTAGACACATCATTGATGATAGCTGATGACTGGGATACATCAACCATACCTGCAGGTCTATCAACATCCAAAACCTGTGTGTCAATGCCTAACTTACTTCTATCAGCGCTTAGCTTGTCAGCGTCAAAAACATGGTTGTCAACGCTCAACTTACTCTTGTCAGCGCTTGGCTTAGAAACATGTTCCAGCATCTCCATAAATGAAATCTTTGTTGGAGTTGCCAGTGAAACATCAATAACTGGCCTCTCCTTCAAGCTGGTCAAAGCTTCAGCCATCTCCACACCAATAGAACCACCTGAGCCTTTGTCACTTAAATTAAATGGCTCAGTAGCAGCTTCCTCCCCTTTGTAAGAATCCTGCCCTGATGAAAGAACTCTTGTCTACCTTCTCCTAGTCTCAGCATCTTCCAAAGCAACAATGCTCTCCCTCAATTGCTTGAGTTCAAGGCCTTGTGTTGAGACAATATGTAGAAGGTCTGCATTTTGCTTTTGCAAGCTAATGCAGACAGCTATCAATTCTAACAATGTATAGGGTTCCAATCTGCCCTCCTCTAGAATGGGAATTTGACCTCCCAAAGTAGAGTCATGGGGCATGGATGGGGTCTTAATGATGTTAGGACTTGATTGGCCTGCATCTAAGATAGTACCAATAGTCCTAGCCCCACCCATGTCACCAACCACACTTGTGATGGTGGTTGTCTCTGCAACATGGCTAGGACCACTAGAGGAGAACACTCCAGTAGTCCTTTGGCGTTTTTCCATCCTAAAGTCTGGGGGTGAAGAAGATGATGTGGAATGGGTTTCAGTTTGAAGGTTAAGGGGTGTTTGGGTTTGTTGTAATAGGGTGTCAGCGTTTGGATTTTGAGTGTCAACGCCAACATTTAACGTGTCAGCGGTGAGGGTTCTTGGTCAATATCCATTTACTGGGGTGATGGTGATTGTGTAGGTAATGGGTCTGGTTGTGGTAGAGGGTCTGGTTGAGGTTGTGCTGCTGCAATAACAGCAAGCATGGCTTGGGTAATGGGTAAGTCTCTGTTTGGTGGTGTATTCATCTTTCCAAAAATTGCTTTCTTTTGCACAGGGATCTTATAAAAATCATTGTGATCCCTAGTACAATACCTTTGTTCATCAAACACCATTTGCAAAAACCTTAGGTAAGCAAGAGTCATCTTGCTACCCTTGTTATGACACATGCCATCAAAAATCATTTTAGAAAAAATATATTTTCGCCCAGTAGAAATACACACAATGGCACTCCTAATTGATCTGTTAATTTCATTGTGTGCAGTACATTTGGGACTCAAACATTGAAGAATGACATGTATCAAGTACTTCCAAGCTGGGGGAAATTCCTGTTTTGAATATTTGTTTAAAGTTCCCTCTTTAGGGAAAGGATAACCTAAAGCTTGAAGTCCTTGTTTTAGCTCACCAATGGGTAGGGTGGTTATACCATCTGCATCATTAAGATGCAAAGCCTGGCGAACCAAGGCTTCAGTAACCACCCACGAAAGCCCATGGACTGTAGCAGTCAATGTAGTCACATTATTAACCGTTGAGGAAGAGACAGTATTCCAAAACTGTTTAATATGAGTGGCAGGGATAAGAGGAACATGAGAAAGTGCATACGTTAATGAGGATGCATTTAAATACTCCACCATCTGAGTATATTGGGGAAACAGAGCATTGTCAACCTCTAAATAGGCAACCATGTTGTGCTGACTTCTAAACCCCAATTCCAAATCATTTGGTTTAAACTTAGGCGCCATTGATGTAGAAAGCTGTGATAAATGTTATGAAAGATGAATGTGTGTGAAAATTTAGTTAGACAAGAATAAGCAGTTACCCTGTTTCAAAAGAATGAGCCAAATATATAGGAGAGGTGAAAACATGTGATTAGTCAAAGATTAGGCAGTTATTTTCAAAATATAATGATTAAAATCTTGAAAATATATAACTTATCTTGTGCATTAATAAAAAGTTACCAACTCCTAAAATTACGGCCCAAATTTTTGTCAAATATAACAACTGGGTAGGACCCAATGTTTATCAACGGTAAAAAATAACGCAACAACGCCCAACGGATATATTCTTGTCAACGATGGATTTGGCCATGTCAACGTCAAAATTGGTCCTAACAACGTTTGGAGATAAAATTGTCAATGTACAAAAATAAAAATAATAAAAAAGGACCTTAACAAAGTAATTTATCCTAGTGAAGATAACCTATAGACTGAAAATTACTATAGGGTGGCAAGCACTGTCCAATCATGCACACTTGCTTAAGCAAGATAGACATAATTGTCCTCAAATGTCCCTTGCTAACCAAAGTTCTTAACAGTGAAGCTATCTTATAAAATCCTTTGTAACTTCCCAGGTAAGCCCAATAAAAATCATACCCAAGTCTCCCAACATACCACATCCAATTCTAGGTCAAAAAGTCTTGGCAGCGTGCAAAGTATATCAACTTTGCATGCTACAGTACCTCACGATTTAGTAAACTAACTCGTACTCACCAGTGGACACAATCTAGAATTGTGATAAGAGTATTATATGAATACCCAAAAATTCCTAAAGGTTTCCTAAACCTCCCTTTAAACTATGATACATAAGTTGCCAAACATAATACATGAACAAAAAAATTTATGTCAAGATAGGAATATAAATATTCCAACCATCATCCATAAACTTGAACACGCTCCAAGTAAGCTCCAAGGATCCATAAGCAACTATGTATCCATTTGTACAATGCTAACAATGCCTTCATAATTAGATCAAAAACCACAAAACTAACATGTTGCTGACAACGTCAATTTAACACTAGTCAGCGTTAAAATAACCTTTGTCAGCGTTAGACAAATAAAGTGGAAAATCTAATTTTGTACAAAGACCAATAACAATGCATATCCTGTACATACTTTTAAAAAGAGTTCAAAGACACATATTGAAAGTCCCTTAATATGACAATTGGTGAAACTATAACTCGTATAACCACAAAAACACAATGAAATACTTTGCAAACGCGTAATGCTTTATTAACTGTTATAAACAAAGTATTACAAAGTGCTATGAATACACCCGTTGATTGACAATAAGAAATGAACCCTAGAACAAGTAAACTAGATTTGAGACTCAAGTTTACAAGGGAACCAATGAGACGCTGGTAGACAGCTGAGGTCTACGTGGTTCCAAATTGAGAAATAACTTAGATAATTTATCCAAGCATAAGGGTTGCCTTAACTCTTCTTTCTCACTCCTATTTATAGTGGTACGAGGTTGCTTCTTTAGTAGGAGTAGTTGATACGTGTCATCTTCTTAATGGAAGAGTAAAACGTATCAAATGCATGTCCAAATCGAGACATACCTTTAAACAACTTTAGGTGGACAGTTCTGTCAACTGTTCACCTTTTGTCCCACTAGGTCGTACTAGGCTTTATCTTGAATCTCTTGTTTAGTCCCGTTCAAAACACTTAGTAGATTATCTCGCCTAAACGATAAAGGATTGGAAAAGCTTTGCTTGTATCAAACTTCTAGGGTTCTTAAGTGATCTCTGAGTATTGTCAACTTGGAGATCCTTGAACACCAGCACATTCCTTCTACATCCCAGCTATCCATAATCGCTGGTGAGTATGACTTCAGATTGTTTTCGACTTCTCTGACGTTGTCTTTGACTTGAATGTTCCTGGTGTGCCAGTTGAGACTTAGCCTTCCGCTGGTCTGGTCTCTGTCACTGGTCCTCTCAGCGATCAGTAACACTTAGTCTAATTTAAACAAATCTAGACGGGGCCATAGTTAAACTTTCATTGGCCCAACAACCTCCCCCTATTTGGTTATAAATTATACTAAGTCTAAAATTATTGTAAGTGAGTACACAGCTTCTTCTTACACATAATTTAACAAACATACCTCAGAGTTTTATTAAACATAAAGAACCTAGTCTATTACACGAACACCCAGCGGTGTAAACATAAACACAATAAAAGGTTCTTCAGCGATCTAGACCTTGATCATAGATTCTCTGAGCTTCAACTTTATCACTCCTAGAGTTAATGATCAGCTCAACTTCAAACTCAAAATCATCAGCTAATTTGTAGTTCCTTAGGATGCCTTGTTTGAGTCTGATGAGTTGGATAGTTGACGCCAGATGTAGTTCATTCATCCGCTGAATGCAATACTCACAATTACCATTCATGAAGACCATTCTGTCTCTGGTTCTGAGTATACTTGGCCACCCACTGGTTTAGTGATCTCTTTGGGAAGTACAAGGTTTCTGTGCATTCCATCTACAACAATATTCTCAGTGACCAGCTTTTCTACCAGATGCCCCATTTGGGTTTTCCTTTTTCTTTGTCCTTGAGAAGATTGTTGTTGTGATAGCTGAGGAGGCAGAGGTACCTTCAGCTTCTTTGTAGTGTCTCTTACCCAATTCAGCTTAGCTTGAATGTTGTTCATCATTTGGACAGCACCAGGCCCAGTCATCTTTTGGGCAAGAGACAACATTTCTAACCATTCAGAGAGGCCCAGATCTCTGAGTTTAAAGTCACTAAAGACTGTGTAGTTGGTCAGTTGGTTTTCTCTGTATAAGGTCATCACTACTCTTTTGTCTTTGTCAGTGTATCATGAGTATTTGGTGATTTGACCGGTCTCTGCTCTTTGGTCCACTATTCTCTCATATTCCTTTTGAAGGTTGCTCCTTTTAACTTCAAGTTCTTTGAGCTTATTCAGCTGAGCTTCCTTTACAACTAGAGAGAGTAGTTTGTTCATATCTTCTTTGCTCTTGATTTCAGCAGCTATAATGTTTGCTAACCTTTTTTGTTCCAAGATTTGAGCCTTTTCCTGCTCTGGGTTAGTGGTGGTTCATCAGCACTTTTAAATTTGTTCAAGTCAGAGTGCCTGGTTGTGGATCCACCTTCTTCTTAAAGGGAGTGCAGGGTTGTTTCAGGTATCTCAGAGGTAATACCTTTTCCCTTGTCTTGTGCTACCTCAGTGATGAGGTTGAAGGATCTGATGGGTTTTGGTGTTGGGATCACTTTTGAGGGTGCTGGTTGTTTAAGTGGTTGCTCCCCTTAGGTGGAGAAGTGTCTACATCTTCTTCAGAGGTGGAGGTTGCTGAATTCTCCCCCTCAGGCATAGCACCGACAGAAGTTGTGCCTGATCCAGGTTTGAGGAACTTAACAAATTCTTGATGAACAAATAAGCATATTTCTTTGAGTTCCTCCTGTAATAGCTCCTGAAGAAGTTGCCTTGAAGGCTCAGATGCCTTGGCAATAGCAGCAACATTGGCTTTGACAGCTACGGTAAGGACTGATGGCATGTATTGCTGAAGACTCTGGTTTAGAACTGCTGGGAGTTGAGTTTGCAAGGCATTTCCCAGCAGTTGCGGAAGCAGTGCAGTCATAGAGGATTCCACAGATGAAGTTAGAGAAGTCTCTAGGGTGGTGGTGAGTTCCTCAGTAGCATGGGTGAGTGTTTGTAATTCAGAGAGGATGACATCATTTGTGACTTTAGGCTTGGTTTTACTGATGTCTCCCCTCTTGACCAAGAGATCCTCAGCAGCTAGTTCCTGAACATCTTTTATTCGAGGAACATGGACAGGCTTGAGGTGTTGTAAATGTTCTAAGTGTTTCATTGCCCCCAGTTCCATGACATTGGGCAAGGTAGGGAAGGGAACTGGGGTTGGTGTACAGAGCCTCTGGTCCCATAGCTGCTTGGCAGCTAGTTCTTGAACATTTGCCATTGAAGGGAAGGAAATGGGTTTTAATTCGGATGTGACTTGGTCATCATCAGCATCCATATCAGCATTGTCTGAAATGGTCAGGTCTTATTCAATGATAAAGACCTCATCTTCTGGCATGGAGTCAATGTCTGACATGGCATCCAGATCAATGTGGGGGGCTTCGGCATTATCATCACCAGCAATGCAATAGGCATCATCATTTTGTTGTTCTTCATGAAGATTATGAGCCTGTTATGACATTTGTTAGTAACCAGTGTGAAATAAATATGAAGTTATGGATCGCCATTCGCTGCCCCTAGGAAAGCTGGGTGTGATTATCCAGCCCCCCTAAGGATTTCTCCTTGGGACTCTTTTAGTGTGAAACAGATATGTTGAAGGGTCGCCATTCACTGCCCCTAGGATAGTTGGGTGTGATTATTCAGCTCCCCCATAAGGATTACTCCTTGGGACTCTTTTGATTTGTGAAAACTATGTAGTGAATGGTCGTCGTTCGCTGCACCTAAGATAGCTGGGTCTGATTATCCATCTCTCCCATAGGGATTACTCCTTGGGACTCTTTTGATTTGTGAAAACTATGTGGTGAATGGTCACCGTTCGCTGCCCCTAGGATAGCTGGGTGTGATTATCCAGCTCCTCCTGAATGATTGCTCCTTGGGACTCTTTTAATTGTGAGTTAATGGAAGTTAAAGGTCTCCTTTTATCGCTGCCCCTAGGAAGACTGAGGGTGATTATTTAGTCCCTCCAAAAGAATAAATTCTTTGGGACTCTTTTAGTTGTGACATATTTGAAGGTAATGGTCGCCTTTTATCGCTGCCCCCAGGAAGACTGAGGGTGAGTATTCAGTCCCCCAAAAGAATAAATTCTTTGGGACTCTTTTCATATGAGGGGACCCAGAGACCACGTGAGGTGGAGAGACTCTGGGTCAGGACCTATAGCATGCTCAAGTTGTTATGGACAAGAGCACAGTCCAGAGGGTGAAGGATCATCAGGTGCGTTATGAGCACAAGTGAATCATATCCTTGTGTTAAGACAGAGTGTACAGATAATCCTAAGAGTTCTAGATGCTGACACAGATACTCTATGGGTTGAGGCAAACCCTAAGACTTCATCACTCTCTCCTATAGAATGTTGAGAGTGATTGTATTTGATCCTCCAAGAGAAAAAAAAATGGAAAACTAATACCTGAGAGATATCAGCGTGGAGAAGGTTCTTAGTCGTCTCTACTGACAGGGAGACGCTATACTCTGGTTGTTTGTCAGCGGCAGGCTCTTTAACTACATCCTCTAGAGAAGGGGATGGGTTCTTCTTGGTCTTCTTCGTTTTGGAAGGATTAACATAAGGGGTTTCAGAGGAAAGGGGGATGTTTTTCCTCTTCTTCTTCTTGTCCTTGGGCGCCTTGGGCTGAGAAGTGGACTGCACAGAGGTCTTGGACAAAGACTTGTCAGTTTGTCTTTCAGCATTCACCTCATTGTGAGGGATCAAGGGCTCTCCATCAGCAGCGAGTAACCCAGCAACCTGCATCATATGCCTGCTGAGAGGGACTTCATCCTCCAAGGGAGTCTTCAGTGAGGCTGGAGTGATGCGATAGGGAGAGAATGAGTGAAGTTTATCATTTGTGTAGGTTTCACCAAGCATATCCTCTATGAGAAGAGAGAGATATCTTGTGTAGCAGATGGTGGCCAGTCGATGCTTCTTCCCTTTGTTTTCCAGCTTTGCAATGAGGTCAGTGTAAAGTATGTGGGCGATCCCTATATCTTGCCCCCAAATTAAGCTGTAAGCGATTGCTTGTTGAGCACCATTAAGCTGATCATGTAACCCCTGGTTTCCTCCCAGACATTTCACGATGTACAGCATCAGCGTCCTTGATAGGTGTGTAAACACCCATCCTTTTACCACTTAATTCTGGCTAAAACAAGACCAAAACACGTATTTAATATCATTTGTTTGGAATTATGCGTGGTTTTTGTGTTTATTGTGTTTTCAGAGCTAACCGGATGAATATTAAAGAAAACATGGGATTGCACGGGTTTTATCAAGGAAAAAGACTAAAGACGAAGTCTATTGTCCAAGAGATGCAAAAGATTTGAAGTCAATGGGCCTATTTGAAGATTCATCGAAGAAAAGGACCAAAGATGGAAGATTTACATATATCGAAGAAACTCAAGTCTATTAAACGAAGAAATTAAAAGATGAGTTGAATTTAATCGTCGATAAATCCCGGATCAGAATCGAAAACGTCAACTTTTCTGAAAAGACGAGAAGACAAGAAGAAAGGGAGAAAGCCCACTCACCAACCAACCACTAGGACTATATATAGTTTCTTCCTTCACATTTTAGGGAGTTAGTTTTTGTTTTCTCCCTTCCCAGTTTCTTAGGTTCGTTTCATCACCAACACCATTAGGGTGTTTGGTGATTTTTTTAATTTTTCCTTCAATCTTGTAAGTTTTAATCATTACTATTGTTAACTTTTACATTAATCTTTCAATCCAATCTTCCTATTCATCTTGTTCTTCATCATCTTTTTATTGCAAGTTCTTAAGTTTCTATTTGGTTCAAGTTTGATCTTAAAAAGTTGTTGATTTTGTGTTTTTATTGGTGGGTTTGTTTCTTATGGTATTTAAATGATTTGTGTTTAATTTGGTAAAACCTTTTTGCTTATTTAGTTTGATTTTGGATTAATTCGTTCTCCTGTTTAAACATCAGTTAGTGTTCTTCGCCCAGACATTCCGAATAGTCGATTTTCTATTTCCCTTATTCGGAATATTGGATATTCCGAATAGGGCTGTTCACCTTTCCCTTACTCGGAATAATTTATTCCGCATAGCCAGATTTTCATTTCCTTACTCGGAATATTTTATATATTCCGAATAGCCAGCTATTTTCCGCATAGGTCATTCTTTTCCGAATAGTATAATTTTTCCGCATAGAACAACTTTTCCGCATAGCACATGTTTTTCCGAATAAGAATTCATTTTTTCCGTATAGGACCTTTTTTCCGCATAAGGGTATTTTTCCGAATAGTGAATTTATTCCGCATAAGATCAGTTTTTCCGCATAGATCTCCACATTCCGAATTGAGAATCATTCCGCATTAGGATTTTATTCCGATTAGAACATTTTCAGTTAGGTCAGTTTTTAGTTGCTGTTTTCTTTAAATTTTTAATCCTAGTTTTACTTTTTAATTGTTTTAAGTTTATATTTTAATTTACGTTAGTCACTTATCTTTTCAATAGAATAGAAAACCAAAACCCCATTTTGTCGCCAAGAACAAATCATTCCACTTTAAACCGAGATCAATTCGAGAGGATTCCGAGAATCGAACTTTTCATCATAGAAAATCTCTTGTATCAAATGGCGCCGCTGCCGGCTCTTCTCGTTAAGATCAAAAGTTTTTTGTGAGAACTTGGATTTTGGGATCCGTTCCCTGTGAACGTTACTTTTTCACAAAAAATTTCAAAAACAACTAAAAATATAAAATTTTCAAAAATACAAAAAAATTAAAAAAAACCATAAAAACCAAAAATATTTTTGCTTTGTTTTTCTTTGTTCGTTCTTTTGCAGGTGTATGCGCACTCGATCCACGTCATATCAAGAGCCAGAGCCTCTCGATCACTTAGACATGGCCGGTGTACCACCTCAAAACAATAATAACAACAACAACCCGCCTTTCAACAACATGAACAATAACAACAACAATGAGCCTCTTCCGGATAATCGCCCGATGATTGAATTGCTGCAAGCTCATGTAGATGGCAACACGGATCCAATTGTCATACCTCCAATTGCCGCAAACAACTTTGAGCTAAAATCAGGCTTTATCCAGATGGTCTCCGCTCAACCATTCCTGGGACGAACTATTGATGATCCACACGACCACATCAAGAGATTCTTGCAACTCACCAACACGGTCAAATTCAATGGTGTTCCACAAGAGGTTATAAGGTTACAACTTTTTCCCTTTTCTTTAGAGGGACAAGCCCGGCATTGGCTTGCTAAAGAACCGCCACAGAGTATTCTCTCGTGGACGGATTTGGAAACAAAGTTTATCAATTACTTTTTCCCACCCTCTCGTACTACCGCATTGCGGAATGAAATCATAAATTTTGAACAAAAGTACGATGAGTCGTTCAGTGAATCTTGGGATCGTTTCAAAGATCTTTTAAGAAAATGCCCACAACATGGTTTTACCAAAGTACATCAAATTAATACTTTTTACAATGTTTTAAGCATGAGTGACCAAGATTCACTGAACAGTGCCTCAGGGGGTAATCTTTTGGCTAAGACTTCCAATGCTGCTTGGGACATCATTGAGAATAAATCTCGTGTGCAAACCAAGAGTGTTCGGACCAATGTCGCTAGTGCTAGCACTAGTGACAGCGACAAGCGATTAGACAAAATCATTGTGCTTCTTGAATGGCTTGTCACCCACACCGTCAACAACAACAACAGCAACAACGCTAAAAACGCTCAAGTTAACGCTGTCAGCCAACCTTGTGAGATATGCGGTGGTCCTCACTCTTACACTTCTTGTACCGCCACCCAAGACTACCCTGCTGAGAATGTGAATGCAGCTTATGGCACCTATCCTCAACCCGCTTATCAAGCTAGACCTCAAGGTGACCGTAATTTGTTAAGCTACCGCCCTAACAATTATCTTTCCCCACCTGGTTTTCCCCCAAACAACCCAAACCAACAACCAAACCTCAATCTCCCTCCTCAACAACAACAACAACCTCGACAACCATACATACCTCCTCACAAGCAGCAACAACCACCTCAACGAAACAACCAAGTCTACCAACCACCTGCTTACCAACCACCTGCATACAATGTCCCTCCCAACCAACCCATCGCTCTTCACCAAGAAGTGGAAACTTATATGAGGACTAACGATGTGATAGTGGGAAATCTTCAGAAAGAAGTGCTCAACCTGAAAGCAGACTTGGTCAAGCAAGGAAACGATTTGAGAGCCGACATGAGAAACACGTTGGATAGCCAAACTAATGATCTGAGGAACATGATGGCTAGTTTCTTCCAAGGTAATCAACCCTCTTCTTTGGGTACTCTTCCGAGTAACACCGTTGCAAATCCAAGAGGGGAGATGAAAGCAATCACCACTCGAAGTGGCAAAGGTACCAAGGAACCCGAGCTTCCTATACCTCCACCGGTGGTTGTGACTAAGGAGAACGAGTCACCTGCTCCTATTCCTCATCCTTCTCTTTCCCCAATTTCTCCACCTCTTCCTTCTACCCCTCCTCCACCCAAGGATGTGAGTGATCCTATTCTTCCAAAGCCTTCCTCTTCTTCCAATATACCTTATCCATCTAGGTTGAGGAAAGATAAGCTCAAAAGCAAGGACGATATTCAGGTTTCTAACTTTCTTAAAATGTTTAAACAACTGAATTTCAACATCTCCTTCGCTGAGGCTCTCGCTCACATGCCTAAGTACGCGAAAATGTTTAAAGATCTTCTGAGCGACAAGGAAAAGCTCCTCGATATTGCCGACACCCAACTTAATGAGAATTGCTCTGCAGTGCTCTTAAGGAAATTGCCAACCAAGCTTGGTGATCCGGGTCGTTTCTTAATTCCTTGCAATTTCCCGGGAGTAGAGAATTGCATGGCCCTAGCCGATCTAGGTGCCAGTATTAATCTCATGCCTCTAAGTGTTTGGAAGCAATTATCTCTCCCAGAGCTAGTCCCCACCAAAATGACTTTGGAATTAGCAAACCGTACGGTTGCTTATCCAGTAGGGATAGCCGAAGACGTCATTGTAGGAGTCGACAAATTCACCTTTCCTGCTGATTTTGTTGTCGTCGACTACGATATGGACCCCCGTGTGCCACTAATTGTTGGACGTCCATTCTTGAGGACCGGTCGCACTCTCATTGACGTTGAAGCCGGTGAGCTTATCATGAGAGTGGGTGACGATAAAGTAGTCTTCAACATGGGAAAGTTGTCTAAACAGCCTTACTCATATGAGAGTGTTAATTGTATTGACGTTCTCGATGAGGCTTGTGAAGAACACTTTAATGATGCTTGCAAAAGTATTCCTACCTCTCTTCCCAATGTTGAGACCGTGTCCTCTATTGATTCATCATTGTCTCTATTTGGAGATAGTGATTTATTTTGGAACAATCTTGAAGATACCATGGGAGATGCGAATTTAGCTACTAATGATTCTCCTATCAATGGGGATGAAGACATGAATTTCTTTGACAATCTTCTCACTGAAGACAATATTTCTCCTCCATCTCCCACGGTCATTGCTATCGATACTCCGACTTCGAATACGCCTCCCGTCGACAATCCTCCGGATCTAGAACTTAAGGAGTTGCCGCCCCATCTTGAGTATGTATTCCTCGAAGAAGAGAAGAAGTCGCCAGTCATCATTGCTAAGGATTTGAAGGATGAAGAGAAAGCCCGACTTGTCGCCGTGTTGAAAGATCATAAGAAGGCTATTGCTTGGAAGATTTCGGATATTCGTGGAATTGATCCTCACTTCTACACACACAAAATTCTCATGGAGGACGACTTTAAGCCCACAATTCAAAGCCAACGAAGGGTGAATCCAAAAATCCATGAAGTCATCAAAACAGAGGTTATCAAACTTCTTGATGCGGGTATGATTTACCCTATTTCGGATTCACCATGGGTTAGTCCAATCCATTGTGTGCCCAAGAAGGGCGGAATAACCGTTGTTCCAAATGAACACAACGAGTTAATTCCCACTCGTCTCGTTACTGGGTGGAGAGTTTGTATAGACTACCGCAAACTCAATGATGCCACGAGAAAGGATCATTTCCCTCTACCTTTTATGGACCAAATGCTTGAACGTTTAGCGGGTAATGAATATTACTGCTTTCTTGATGGTTTCTCGGGTTATTTCCAAATACCCATCGATCCCCAAGATCAAGAGAAGACTACATTCACTTGTCCCTATGGCACATTCGCTTACAAAAGAATGCCTTTTGGCCTATGTAATGCGCCCGGGACTTTCCAAAGGTGCATGTTAGCTATCTTCCATGACATGGTGGAACACACCATAGAAGTCTTCATGGATGATTTCTCGGTCTTCGGGGATTCATTCTCTTCTTGCCTTGCCAATTTGGAACGTATGCTCAAGCGGTGCGAAGACACTCGCCTAGTTCTGAATTGGGAAAAATGCCATTTTATGGTAAAAGAAGGCATCGTGCTTGGACATAAGATCTCGAAAGCCGGTCTTGAAGTAGACCGTGCTAAAGTCGATGTTATCGCAAAGTTGCCTCCACCTTCAACCGTGAAGGGTGTGAGAAGTTTTTTGGGTCATGCGGGCTTCTACCGTCGAATTATCAAAGATTTTTCTCAAATCGCTCGCCCGATGACCCACCTCTTGGAAAAAGATACTCCTTTTATCTTCTCCAAAGAGTGTCTTGAAGCCTTCAACTCGCTTAAGGATAAGCTAACTAAGGCACCCGTCTTGGTTACCCCTAATTGGGAGCTGCCCTTTGAGTTGATGTGCGATCCTAGTGATTTTGCTATTGGAGCGGTTCTGGGACAAAGAGTGAACAAACACTTCCAACCAATCCATTACGCTAGCAAGACAATGACTGGGGCACAATTGCATTATACGACAACCGAAAAAGAGCTTTTAGCTGTTGTCTATGCTTTTGAAAAATTCCGCCCCTATCTTGTCCTTTCTACAACAATTGTGTATACCGATCATTCCGCGCTGAAGTACTTGTTGACAAAGCAAGATTCCAAACCAAGACTTCTTCGCTGGGTTTTGCTGCTCCAAGAATTTAAAATCAAAATTCGCGATAAAAAAGGAGCTGAAAACTTAGCCGCGGACCATCTTAGCAGACTTGAGGATCCTTACCAAGGGGATCATCCGAACAAAGAAATCAATGATTCTTTTCCCTTGGAGACCTTAATGTCTATAAACTCGAAGTCGAATGAAACCCCGTGGTTTATGGACTTTGCAAACTACTTGGCGGGTGGAATTCTCAAGGAAGGGTTGACGTCTCAACAAAAGAAAAAGTTCTTCACCGACATCAAGACTTACTTTTGGGACGACCCTTACCTATTCAAACAATGTGCCGACCTGATTATCCGCCGATGTGTTGACGGACCGGCAGCTTCGGAAATCCTTGATGCTTGCCACAAAGGACCCACCGGTGGTCACTTTGGTCCCAACTACACCGCCAAAAAAGTGTTTGATTCGGGATTTTATTGGCCCACCATCTACCGTGATGCTCACGAGATGGTTAAAAGATGTGATGTTTGCCAAAAACAAGGCACGATCACACATAAAGACGAGATGCCTCAGAATTTCATTCAAGAGTATGAAATCTTTGATGTTTGGGGTATCGACTTTATGGGGCCATTCCCTTCTTCTAAAGGAAACAAATACATCCTTGTTGCCGTTGACTACGTTTCAAAGTGGGTTGAAGCCAAAGCTTTACCTACTAATGACGCAAGGGTGGTTTGTAACTTTTTGAAAGCTCTATTCGTTAGATTCGGTGTGCCTCGTGCCATTATTAGTGATCGTGGGACTCATTTCTGCAATGACCAATTTGCTAGAGTTGTGGCTAAGTACGGTGTACACCATCGTCTTTTCACAGCCTACCACCCGCAAACTAATGGCCAGGCTGAAATATCCAACCGAGGTCTTAAGCGAATTCTGGAAAGAACCGTGGGAGAACATCGTGCCTCATGGGCTGATAAACTTGATGATGCTTTGTGGGCTTTTCGTACTGCATACAAGACTCCGATTGGTTGTACACCATATCGTCTTGTGTACGGGAAAGCGTGCCACCTCCCCATTGAGTTGGAGCACAAGGCTTACTGGGCCTTGAAGTGGGCTAACTTCGATATCATCAAAGCCGGTGATCATAGGAAGCTCCAACTCAATGAGCTGAATGAACTTCGGAATGAGGCTTATGAAAATTCTTTGATCTATAAGGAAAGAACTAAGCTCATTCACGACTCCAAGATCAAAAACCGAGAGTTCCATGTTGGAGACAAAGTCTTACTTTTTAACTCTCGGTTGAAAATCTTCTCGGGAAAGCTCAAATCTCGTTGGTCCGGCCCATTCACCATTGCCCAAATTTCTCCATATGGTACTCTCGAGCTCGCTCAACCTAATGGACCGAATTTTAAGGTGAATGGCCAACGAGTGAAGTTGTACTTTGGTGAGGACACCTCTCAGGAGGTGATTCCATCCCTCACCACGTTCCCCATGAACTAATTTTGGGTCGAGTCAGGCTCGTGACTCGGTTATCAAAAACAAGCGCTCCTCGGGAGGCAGCCCGAGTATCTATCCCTTTAACCCCCTAAGTGTAGGGGAGGACCTATTTTGGTCGTTTGTGTTTGTGTGGTGATGTGATTACAGGGATAAATGCACTCTTGGAATCTTTGAAGAACCGTGCTCCCGTGTTATCAGAAATCCGGTTCTATCTCTCAACTATCGTGATTCAATTTTCTTCATACTCACATTTGAAATTGATCACTTTAGTCGTCTCTTCCTTAACTCGAGTTAACCAACGTGCACAATGTCATAAGTGTAGGGGAGATTTTTCCCACATGCTTAAACATTGAGGACAATGTTTATCTTAAGTTTAGGGGGGACTTCTATCGAAGTTTTAAGTGGATTTTTCCATGAAAATGCCTTCATTTAACCGGAAAATCCTATTTTTCAACATTTTTCAAATTTTTTATTAATTTTGGCCATTTACTCGTAATTTTTAAGTTTTTATCATTGCTTCCATATGTATATATCCCGCAATAAAGTCAAAAATATTAATAAAGTGGTGTAGCTAGTTTAGAAATCTTTGACATATTAGGCCCGTTGCGTTTATTTTGACTCAACCCGAATAGACTTATCCAAGTTTATTCTAGCTAGTATCCTTAACCATGTAGACCTTAATTGGTTTATTAGGCTAAGTGTCCACGAGTCTCATTACTTGAGATTTTAAATTGTGGAGGACGAGAAATGATAGAGCCAATTATAAGTCGGTATTCTTGCACAAGCTCACTTGGTGTAATTATTTGCCTATTCTCCCATCACTTGCTAATAATTTATCTGCAATAAGTAAGGTCTTAACGATTTGAAAAGTTACTTAGCTTCTAGCCCAAGATCGTTTAAAAGTTGCTCGGTAATGATAAGAGTTCATAGCCAAGGCATAACTTATGAAGCGGGGCGCGAAGATTGGCGAGTCCGAAAAGGCCCTAACAAGGCATGAGGATTCCATTTTATTGCTGAAGATCCAAAAGTGATGTGAAAAGCATTATTCCCAAAATCAATATGAAGGATCAAGACTCACGAAGAAAAGCAATCAACTCCCATAAAGATCATGGAGAAGTCTATCCGAAAAGACCCTAACAAGGTATGAGGATAAATAGATCCAAGTCCGAAAAGGAGGCGGATCGTTGTATCTCAAAATCCCAATTAGAGATTGAAGAAATAATCATGAAGTCGTGGTCAACAAAGTTGGAGTACCCCTCAAAAGTCTCCAAGTGAAGAAACTCTATTATGATGAGAAGACCATTATCTCAAGAACGTCTCTCGAAGATATGAAGTATGAAGTACATGCCAAATATCGGCCCGAGAAAGGTCTCAAATCGTGAACCAAGTTATGCCAAGATATGAACTTTTTGATATCCCGAGAAGAAGTTTTAAGAGATTTTGTCCTTTATCTAACTATTGATCAAATCGTCCTACTTTGCTTTCAGCCTAAATAAACTATCGAAATAAGTCCAAAAATGCATCTTCATGATCATTCTAAGACAAAAATAAAATATAAGAGATACACCTAGGAATAAGGGAGTTTAAGCATTTAATTAAGCCATGTGTGTAAGTATTTGAATTGCTAACTTATAATAACAATGATCTCGTTTTTAAGCTTAGTTTGGGGAACGTGAAACTTGAGGATGATAAATCTTCGCAGCACCAAAGCCATAATGTAAGTCCTCGATCTCTTTGCAAGTTATCTCCATCCTTTTGTTTATTTTAAAGTTTTGATTCCTCTTAGTACTTTAATTTTTATTTAGTAGTATTTGAATAAGGCCAAGGTTGATTGATTAATTATGAGAAAAGTGTAAAATTGCTTTATCACTAAGCATTGCATGAGGGCATGGCAATGGTTAAGTGTAGGGGATTTGATAGGTGTGTAAACACCTATCCTTTTACCACTTAATTCTGGCTAAAACAAGACCAAAACACGTATTTAATATCATTTGTTTGGAATTATGCGTGGTTTTTGTGTTTATTGTGTTTCCAGAGCTAACCGGATGAATATTAAAGAAAACATGGGATTGCACGGGTTTTATCAAGGAAAAAGACTAAAGACGAAGTCTATTGTCCAAGAGATGCAAAAGATTTGAAGCCAATGGGCCTATTTGAAGATTCATCGAAGAAAAGGACCAAAGATGGAAGATTTACATATATCGAAGAAACTCAAGTCTATTAAACGAAGAAATTAAAAGACGAGTTGAATTTAATCGTCGACAAATCCCGGATCAGAATCGAAAACGTCAACTTTTCTGAAAAGACGAGAAGACAAGAAGAAAGGGAGAAGGCCCACTCACCAACCAACCACTAGGACTATATATAGTTTCTTCCTTCACATTTTAGGGAGTTAGTTTTTGTTTTCTCCCTTCCCAGTTTCTTAGTTTCGTTTCATCACCAACACCATTAGGGTGTTTGGTGATTTTTTTAATTTTTCTTTCAATCTTGTAAGTTTTAATCATTACTATTGTTAACTTTTACATTAATCTTTCAATCCAATCTTCCTATTCATCTTGTTCTTCATCATCTTTTTATTGCAAGTTCTTAAGTTTTTATTTGGTTCAAGTTTGATCTTAAAAAGTTGTTGATTTTGTGTTTTTATTGGTGGGATTTGTTTCTTATGGTATTTAAATGATTTGTGTTTAATTTGGTAAAACCTTTTTGCTTATTTAGTTTGATTTTGGATTAATTCGTTCTCCTGTTTAAACATCAGTTACTGTTCTTCGCCCAGACATTCCGAATAGTTGATTTTCTATTTCCCTTATTCGGAATATTGGATATTCCGAATAGGGCTGTTCACCTTTCCCTTACTCGGAATAATTTATTCCGCATAGCCAGATTTTCATTTCCTTACTCGGAATATTTTATATATTCCGAATAGCCAGCTATTTTCTGCATAGGTCATTCTTTTCCGAATAGTATAATTTTTCCGCATAGAACAACTTTTCCGCATAGCACATGTTTTTCCGAATAAGAATTCATTTTTTCCGTATAGGACCTTTTTTCCGCATAAGGGTATTTTTCCGAATAGTGAATTTATTCTGCATAAGATCAGTTTTTCCGCATAGATCTCCACATTCCGAATTGAGAATCATTCCGCATTAGGATTTTATTCCGATTAGAACATTTTCAGTTAGGTCAGTTTTTAGTTTTTGTTTTCTTTAAATTTTTAATCCTAGTTTTACTTTTTAATTGTTTTAAGTTTATATTTTAATTTACGTTAGTCACTTATCTTTTTAATAGAATAGAAAACCAAAACCCCATTTTGTCACCAAGAACAAATCATTCCACTTTAAACCGAGATCAATTCGAGAGGATTCCGAGAATCGAACTTTTCATCATAGAAAATCTCTTGTATCAGTCCTCCAGGTGGGTGAAAAGTAATTCACTTTGATCAGTGATTTGTTTTGGAAGCCTTGGGTGGTGAAGGGTTTGTCATCGTCATCATGAGGACGAAGGTTAGCCAGAGCCTTCTTCACTGTGGCGCTGGCGGGCACAACGGACATGCCTTCATTGACTGGAAGTCCAATGACTTTGGCAAAAGTGTGGAAATCAAAGGTGAGGGGTTGTGGATGTGTGGAAAGGTTGAAGGTGATGTGTGATGAGGTTTGATCAACTTCAGCGTTGTACCAAAACTCCCTCAAGTATTGGTGGTAGCATGTGGAGGGTTCCCTAGTAATGGCTTCGTAAATGGTGGAGTTCTTGAGGAAGGATAACAAGGGATGGTAGAGAGGATTGTTATGTTCCAAAAGTGCTACACATTTGTTCAAGGCGATCTTTTCATCGTTTATCTCAAAATCTACATTCGAGGCGGACAAAACGGTGAACGAGGTGTTTGTTGATGAAGACGTCATTGTTGATGGAAGGAAGAAATGGAGGATGTGAAGAAGATGAATAGTATGTGTGTGTGAAAGTAATGAGTAGTATGATGTTTGAAAAATGAGTCAAGTGTTTTGATAAAAGGTTTAGCCGTTTTCAACTAAAGCATTAAATGCACAAATTTACCTTTTAGGAAAAGTGGGACCCCTTGACTCTTCATGTGATTTTTTCTGTCCCCTTGGAAAGTGGGAAAGTTGTTGACAATGAAGGACAATCATTTGAATTAAATATGGGAATATATTAACTCCCATTGGAATGTAACTACCTCGTTACATTCATTTCCCTTAAATGCCCAGAGACAGAGCTCATTTATCAGATTTGTTTACCGATATTGAGCATACCCAGCTCAGCAACCAGCCTAGTAAAACTTGGCTCAGCCAGAGGCTTGGTGAATATATCAGCGAGCTGGTATTTAGTGGGTATAAAATGAAGCTCAATATCACCTTTTAAAATATGGTCTCTGATAAAGTGATACCTGATGTCAATATGCTTAGTTCTGGAATGAAGTACCGGATTATTGGAGATGGCTATAGCACTTGTGTTGTCACAGAATATGGGAACCTTTTCATAAGTGATCCCATAATTAGCCAGCTGACATTTCATCTAGAGAACTTGAGCACAGCAACCAGCGGCCGCTACATATTCAGCTTCAGCTGATGACATGGCCACTGAGTTTTGTTTTTTGGCACTCCAGCATACTAACTTTCCTCCAATGATTTGACACCTCCCAGAGGTGCTCTTTCTATCAAGACAGCACCCAGCGTAGTCAGAGTCTGAGTAGGCTTTGAGGTCAAAGCCTGATCCGTTTGGATACCAGAGACCCAGCGTGGGAGATCCTTTTAAGTACCTGAAAATTCTTTTGACAGCTACAAGGTGGGATTCCTTGGGGTTAGCTTGGTACCTAGCACAGAGACATGTGGCAGATTGTATGTCTGGTCTGCTTGCTGTGAGGTATATCAGTGACCCAATCATGCCTCTATATAAGGTCTCATTAACAGAGACCCATGAGTCATCAGCTCCCAAGTTGTTGGGAGGAAGCATGGGGCATTTCACGGATGCACAATCAGACAGATCATACTTCTTGAGCAAATCCTTAACATATTTTTCTTGACAAATGGAAATTCCTTTTAAATTTTGTTTAATTTGAAAACCCAAGAAAAAAGTTAATTCCCCCATCATGCTCATTTCATACTTTTTGGTCATGAGTTTGGCAAACTGTTTGGTCAAAGTGGTATTGGTTGAACAAAAAATTATGTCATCCACATAAATCTGTACTAAAATGACATCACCCTTGGACCTATAAGTGAACAGGTTTGATCAATGGTACCTCTGACAAATTTATTTTCAAGTAAGAATTTTGATAGGGTTTCATACAAGGCTCTAGGCGCTTGTTTCAGCCCATAGAGTGCTTTGTGAAGTCTGCAGACGTGATCAGGATACTCACTGCTTTCAAACCCAGGGGGTTGATAGACATATACTTCCTCTGCAAGCTTACCATTTAGAAAAGCACTCTTCACATCCATCTGGTATACAGTAAACCTCATATAAGTTGCAAAGGCTAGGAAGATTCTGATAGCTTCCAATCTGGCTACTGGTGCAAATGTTTCATCATAGTCAATACCCTCAGATTGATTGTACCCCAACACCACAAGCCTAGCCTTGTTTTTAACAATCATGCCAGCTTCATCCCTCTTGTTTCTGTAGACCCACTTAGTTCCAACCACTTGTTTTCCAGCTGGAGCTTTTACCAGAGTCCATACCTTGTTCCTCTTGATCTGATTCAACTCATCTTGCATGGCAACAACCCACCCTTCATCTAGAAGCGCAACAGCCACATTCTTAGGTTCATCTTCAGAGAGAAAATCAGCGAAAAGGCATTCATTCGCTGAGGCTGTTTCCAGAGATCTCAATTTGCCTCTGGTGGTGACTCCCTCAAAGGGTTCACCAAGAATATTCACCAGAAGAATATCTTGGTTCCTACTCCATTTGGATTGAGGAGCAGGAGTCTTTGTGGGTTCAGGAGTCACTGCAGGTTCAATGAATGCTGGGGGATCTTACATGTTATTTCTTCATCCATAATCTCTTCATCAAGGTGAGAGATTGGTTCGATAAGATCAGCATTCACTTCAGTGGGTGGAGTGATAGGTTCAACATTTTCAACCTCTATAGTGATGTCAGAGATTGAGTGAGGATCAAATGCATGAACATAAGGAAAGTTCTTGTGACAGGCCTGAGATGATTCCTTGGGATTTGAGAAATCATCCTCTGGATATGATTTGACTTCATTGAAATTAATTTCACATTCTTCTGTGTTGGTGTGAGTAATGACAGCATCTGCTTCATTAAAGGTAACATGGAAGAATTCTTCTAGTTCTTGCCTGCGAATGTTGAATACTCTAAAGGCTCTGGAGGTGGGAGTGTAGCCAACAAAGAATCCATCATCTGAATTTTCATCAAATTTTCCCAGGTGACCTCTGTAGTTGTGAATGAAAACAGGGCAACCAAAGACATGGAAGTAGCTTACATCAGGGGCTCTCTTCCTATACACTTCATAAGAGGTCTTGCCGTGTCTCTTCACAATAATAGATCTGTTTTGTGTGTAACAAGTTGTGTTCACAGCTTCACCCCAAAATTGTTTTGGAAGTCTTGATTCGCTGAGCATGGTTCTAGCTACCTCAATGAGAGTTCTGTTTCTTCTTTCAGCGACACCATTTTGTTCAGGGGTGCCTGGGTTAGAAAATTTTTGTGATATTCCCTTTTCATCACAAAAGGCTTCCATGGCATGGTTCTTGAATTCAGTGCCATTGTCACTTCTGATAGCCTTAACTCTGTAAACATTGAAGTTCTCTATTTCTCTTATGAAGGACATATTCTTTCAACAGTATCACTCTTGAGAAATAATACCCATGTGAATCTGGAGAATTCATCTACAATGACTAGTGTATACTTGTTGTGATTAAGGGATTGAGGTTTTACTGGTCCAAATAAGTCCATGTGAAGAAGATGGAGGAACTTATTTATGGAGAATGATTGCTTTGTCTTAAATGAGGCTCTGTGGTGCTTCCCTTTCTCGTAGGTTGAGCAGGGTCTGTCTTTGGTGAAGGTCAGAGAGGGAAGCCCAGCCACTAAATCATTCTTCGCCAGTTTGTTGATGTTCTTGAAGTTGAGGTGGAAGAGTCTCTTATGCCATAGCCAATTTTCACTATCAGATGCTTTGGCAAAGAGACAGGTGTTCATCCCTTCTGGACATGATGTCATGTCAATGACATACACATCCCTTCTTCTGGGTGCAATTAGAACAACATCATCATTTTGATTGAAGCTTGTTCCTTGGGTCTTAGTGAACAGAACTTTGAAACCAGCATCGCAGAGTTGACTAATGCTGATTAAGTTGTGCTTCAGTCCATTGACATAAGCGACCCTTGTGAAGGTTATTCCGTTGCAATCCACTGAGCCATAACCCTCAGTAGCCCCTGAGGAGTCATCTCCAAAGACTACTTTTGGACCAGACTCCTTCTTATATCTATGCAGATATTGTTTAACCCATGTCATATGTCTGGAGCACCCACTATCCAGATACCAAACAGATTTCTTCAGATATTCCTACATAGATATAACAAAGCCAGATTAGTTTCGATGATGAACCCACTTTCCAGTGGGTCCATGCTGTCGCTGAGCAGCGACATTTGGTCTTCTCTGGTTTCTATCTCCCCATCTTTGGTTGCAGTCTCTGGGTTCATGATGCATACTTCCACAGATGTCACATCCGGGATAATGCTCACACTCATCAGAGTGATGGTCAAAGAAGCCACAGTACTTGCATGGGGGATTTGGTCTGTAACCCTGAGAATTGTCTCTGGGTTTGGGCTCAACTCTTCTAGAGGGCCTGTGAGGAGTTTTAGACCTTAATTGAGTTCTGGTTCTTTGAACAACAATAATCTCCTCATGCTCTCTAAAGGTGTGTTCAGTAGACTCGCATGTGATACATTTTGGTTTCTTTGAGAAGTCCTCATAAGAATGATTTTTGAAACGGCAATGCTTGCAAGGCCTGAATAAAGCTCTCCCCTTAGAGCTACTAGATCCTTCACCAAGAGAGTTAACAGATGGACTGTTAACTCTAGGGTTGATTTGTTCTTTCAGCCCCTTTACTTCTTCCATCAAGGTGAGGAGAATTTGTTTGGTGGGTGAAATCTCTTCAGGGGGAGGAGTGGGTTTGTTGGAGTCCTTGGCCACAAAAACCTTTTTGTGCGCTTTATCAGCGACTTTGAGAATTAAATTCCCTAGGGTTTTGGTTAGAGGTTTTGGGCCAACCAAGGAATCAGATGGGATAGCACCAGCGAGTCTTGGTAAAGCTGGTACCTCTGATTTCTTGTCAGAGTTTATCTCATCCACAGAGGTGGAAGATGGAGAAGAAACATCTGAAGGGACAAATTTAACACTGGGTACAGGTATATGATTTTTGTATCTACCCTTTCCCCCAATAGCCTGAACCACATCACCTGGTATGGCTTCAGCAACTATTTCTTCCACTATGGATTGAGCCAAATTCCATTTTTCAATGGTTTTTCTGAGTTCAGTATTTTCATCAGTTAAAGACTCCTTTTCAATGGACAATTTGCTTACTTCATTTTGAAGTTGATTTGCAAGATTCACAAAGGGTTTAAGATATGTTAATTCAGATTGACAAAGATTTAACTCTGTTTTAAGACTATGAAACTTGTTTAACAGTTTTTTTCTTTGCTCTTCCATAAAGTGGAGGTCAACTAAGGTATAGTCACTGACATGGTCTCTATCAGGACCTTCAGGCATAGATAGCAGTCTTTGTACCTTTTTCATGGTGATGTCCACCCATTGACCAGATCTTGCTTCGCTTTTTCCCACAGTAGGTTCTTCATCAGCGACAGCCATAAAAGCTATGACGGTAGTGGTTCCTTCATCCTCATATGTAAGGGGTTCATCATCCCAGTCGAATGAAGCAGCAATCAGACCTTTTTCAGTTTTCTTAACATCCTTTTTCTTAGCTGCATCTTCAGCTTTCTAGTTGAGTTTTAACAGTTCAGCTTTCAAGGCTTTGTACTTAACTTTGTAGTCCTTCTTTCCCTCTGAGTCAGAGTGGGAGGTTTGCTTGAAAGGTGAGGTAGAAAACTTCTTCTTGTTGTTGTGGTTGTTGCTGGATGAAGGAAAGCTTGGAGAGGAGGTTTTGTTTGACCAGCAATCTTTCTGAAAGTGACCAGTCTTTCCACAAGTGTAGCGTGACACCTTGGATTTATCAACCTTAGCAGCTCCAACTCTACCAGATCTCTTGTAGTACCTCTTTTGGTCAGCTAGAAGGGCTCTGTCATGGAACTCAACATGTAATTCATCAAGAAATTCTTGACTGCTTCTGGTGTCCTCTTCTATGTCAGAGTCGCTGTCCTAAAAAGAATGGTTAGCAACAAGAGCTTTTGATCCAGTGATATTGGTGGTAAACCTATCAGTCTCTGATTTGTAAATGGAGTCAATTAGCCCTTCTTCATAGTTATATCTACCAAACAGTTGGGCTAAAGTATCATTTTTGATAGCATTATTTTCTCTTAAGGTCTGGTTTAGGCTAAGCCATTTTCTAGGTAAACTATTGAAAAATGTAGCATTAACCTCAGCCTTAGGTAGAACAACTCCATTGTTTCCCAAGTCATTCAACAAAATCTTAAGCCTAGTATAAGTTTGAGCAATAGTTTCTATTTCCAAAGCTTTAAAAGCATTAAACTTAAGTCTAAGGGCTTGGATTTTGGTTTCTTTTGTTTTCTCTGTACCTTCATACCCTAGAACTAACTCGGTCCACATCTCCTTAGCAGAGTTGCATTTTATTATGGACTTCATAATGTTCTTGGGTAGGCAAGAGACTATGATACTTTTGAGTCTCTTGTCCTGGTTAGCCAGACGTCTATCCGCTGGAGACCATTGCTTAACAGGCTTCTTGATGGCTCTCTCAGGGGTAGAGGAAACGGCCAGTGGTACATAGGGACCATTTTCTAAGATATATATCAAGAAGGGTTCTAAGCCATCTAAATATATAAGAAATTCACTTTTCCAACTTGAAAAATCTTCTTCATCAAATGTTGGAACATTAGATACATGTGACCCCCCACGAACATCAAGTAGTTGGGGAAGGTCATCATCATAATTACCAGTTCTTACAACCGGTGTAGGAATGGTAGTAGATGTGGTGGCCGGTGCGGTGGTCGAAGTGGTATCTTGACTGGTTTGACCAAAGGGTGGAGGAGGTATAGTATCAGTCATATTAGGATCTTGATTTTAAAAACAAGAACGGTTTATAAAATGTTTTATAAATCAAACCGCTCTGATACCAATTGAAAGTCCCTTAATATGACAATTGTTGAAACTATAACTCGTATAACCACAAAAACACAATGAAATACTTTTCAAACGCGTAATGCTTTATTAACTGTTATAAACAAAGTATTACAAAGTGCTATGAATACACCCGTTGAATGATAATAAGAAATGAAACCTAGAACAAGTAAACTAGATTCGAGACTCAAGTTTACAAGGGAACCAATGAGACGCTAGTAGACAGCTGAGGGCTCAGTGGTTCCAAAGTAAGAAATAACTTAGATAATTTATCCAAGCACAAGGGTTGCCTTAACTCTTCTTTCTCACTCCTATTTATAGTGGTACGAGGTTGCTTCCTTAGTGGGAGTAGTTGATACGTGTCATCTTCTAAATGGAAGAGTACAACGTATTAAATGCATGTCCAGATCGAGACATACCTTTAAACAACTTTAGGTGAACAGTACTGCCAACTTTTCACCTTTTGTCCCACTAGGTCGTACTAGGCTTTATCTTGAATCTCTTGTTTTCTCCCGCTCAAAACACTTAGTAGATTATCCCGCCTAAACTATAAAGGATTGGACAAGCTTTGCTTGTATCAGACTTCTAGGGTTCTTAAGTGATCTTTGAGTATTGTCAACTCAGAGATCCTTGAACACCAGCACATTCCTTCTACATCCCAGCTATCCATAATCACTGGTGAGTATGACTTCAGATTGTCTTCGACTTCTCTGACGTTGTCTTTGACTTGAATGTTCTTGGTGTGTCAGTTGAGGCTTTGTCTTCCACTGGTCTGGTCTCTGTCGCTGGTCCTCTCAGCGATCAGTAACACTTAGTCTAATTTGAACAAATCTAGACTGGGCCATAGTTAAAACTTTCATTGGCCCAACACATATTAGGTAAGATTGATCATTCCAATACTTGTTACCAAGTATTGAAATCTCCCGGTATCAAAAGGTTTAGTTAATAAATCTGCCACATTTTCTTTTGTGTCAACCCTATCTGGTTGTATTAAACCTTTTTCAAAACAGTCTCTTATAAAATGATGTCTAATTTCTATGTGTTTTGTTTTAGAATGATGTACAGGATTTTTAATAATGCATAAAGTACTGTTATTGTCTACAGAAATCTTGGTATGCATGAAATTATACCCATAATCCAACAGCTGGTTCTGAATCCATAAGACTTGTCTATAACAAGCAGCTACAGCTACATATTCTGCTTCAGTTGTAGAATTCACCACCACTGTTTGTTTCTTGCATTGCCAAGATATCAACCTACTCCCAAGAAATTGGCATCCACCAATTGTGGACTTTCTATCAAACTTGTCAACCCCATAATCACTGTCCGAATATGCAATAAGCTCCAATGGAGAATCCTTTGGATACCATAATCCCAAGGTGGGATAGCACCTAAGGTACCTAAAAATCCTCTTGACAGCATGAAGATGACACTCTTTGGGAGTCACTTGATGACGTGCACATGCACACACAGCAAACATAATGTCAGGTCTTGAAGCTGTGAGATACATCAATGATCAAATCATTGACCTATAATGCCTGATATCCACCTATTTTCCATCTCCAACCTTTCCCCAAGGGTGTTCCCTATCCATGGGTGTGCTAGCCCGTTTTTCATGTGGAGAAAAGCCAAACTTCTTCAAAATCTCTGCTACATATTTGTCTTGAGAGATGAAGATACCATCTTCTTTCTGCTGAACTTGTAACCCTAGAAAGAAGTTCATCTCTCCCATTGCACTCATCTTGAACTTGTCTGTCATGAGCTTGGAAAAGTCTTCACTCATCTTTGGACTTGAAGAGCCAAAGATAATATCATCCACATCGACCTGTACAAGTAAGAAGTCCTTTCTAGTCTTCTGGGTAAACAAAGTCTGATCTATGGTGTACCTCTTGAATTCATTTTCCACCAGATAGGTGGACAATGTGCCATACCATGCTCTTGGGGCTTGATGAAGTCCATACATAGCTTTCTTCACTCTATACACCTTGTTTGGATGTTCTGAATCTTCAAAACTAGGAGGCTGCATTACATAAACCTCCTCTGCAATTGTGCCATAAAGAAAAGCACTATTCACATCTATTTGATAAACTATAAAGCCCATGCAAGAGCCATAGGCTAGAAAAATCCTTATTGCTTCAATCCTTACAACAGGTAAAAAACCTCTTCATAGTCTATCCCTTCCTATTGTGTATAGCCTTGAGCAACTAAATGTGCCTTGTTTCTGACCATAATTCCTCTCTCATCCTTTTTGTTTCTAAGAACCCATCTTGTCCCTATAGGTCTGACATATCTGGGACAATCAACTAACTCCCAAACATCTTGAATAGCAAATTGGTGAAGCTCATCTTGCATTGCTTCCACCCAACTTGGTTCTTTGAGAGCATCAAATATCTTCTTGGGTTCCTGTTGTGACAGAAAACAAGCAAACAAACATGCTTGAACAAGAGGGGTATCAACCTTCTTGTGAATATTAGCAATAAATCCTCCATGATTCTGATGAGACCTTCTAGTTTGTACATGAGACATCACATCACCAATAATTAGAGAAGAGGGGTGATTCTTGATAGTAGATGTAAGCACTCCTCCTTCAATAATTGTGTTGTCTTCAATTTCAGTCTCCAAGTTGCCAATATCTTCTTCAAATTCTCTTCCATCATCACCTGAATGAACCTCTTCATGTACTATTGAAGATTCACCTTGTTCAAAAACATTGGAAGAGAATAAATGGTCAAAAGAGTTGTCAACGCCTGAATTGGTGTTGTCAACGTTGAAGCCATCAACGCCCGAATTTGACCTATCAGCGCCAGATTTTCCTTTGTCAGCGCTTGAAGATTCATGCATGTTTTCATCAACTGGTGTTACTTGTGGACCACCTTTTTCTTTTCCAGCAGCAGTAGCAGCAGCAAATGCATCTGTCCATATAGGAATGGTAACATACTCAAGTATGGGTGCTGATTTGTCTGCTTGTGAAAATACTTCTCAAAAATTAAAGGGTAGAAAATGTATATTGTCAATTTTGAAAATATTTACGAGACTCGGGTTTCGTAAAAATACTTCTCAAAAATTAAAACGCACTCAAATAGGATATAAATATAGTCCCGGCACGACTTAATACGCAATCAAAAACAAAAACGTCAAAAATATAAACATTGAGACAACAAATAGTAAAACGTAAAATCTCGGGCATCCGTCGATATCGTGATCACTAATAATCCTCGCTATTAGTAAAAAGGTCAAATAAGACTTCCAACGTCGGTTTTAAATTAAACAATCAACCGTCATATCTTTCAAGCTCATCAAAAATTTCAAAATTATTCATAAAATAACATTAAATAATGACCGCGGGTTCGGGTTATCACACATTACTAAGCTCTTCAGGTAGCTCTAGTTTATATGCCACAGGGCCAATTCTTTTGGTTATTTTGAATGGTCCTATATACCTTGGATTTAGTTTTTTCTTCTTTCTGAATTGGATAATTCCTTGACGAGGCGAAACTTTCAACATAACACGATCTCCTACTTCAAATTCCAAAGGTTTACGTCTAGTATTAGCGTAACTCCTTTGTCTATCTTGTCTAGCTTGTAATCGTTGTCGAATTTGAACAATCTTTTCAGTAGTCTCATGTATTATTTATGGTCTAGTTAGTTGAACATCTCCAACTTCGGCCCAGCAAACAGGCGATCAGCACTTTCTTCCATAAAGTACTTCGAAAGGCGCTGCTTTAATACTAGCATGATAACTATTGTTATAAGAGAATTCTACTAAAGGTAGATGTTTCTCTCATCCTTTTCCAAAATCTATCACACAAGCTCTAAGCATATCTTCGAGAGTTTGAATAGTCCTTTCACTTTTTCCATCTGTTTGTAAATGATATGTCGTACTCATGTCCAATTGAGTACCTAAAGCACTTTGCATCGATCCCCAAAATACAGATGTAAAATGACTATAACGATTTGAGATAATAGATACAGGCACTCCGTGTTGAGAGATTATTTCATTAATGTAAAATCTCGTAAGAGTTTCCATACTATCAGTCTCTTTAATAGGAAGAAATCGTGCAGATTTTGTAAGACGATCCACAATAACCCAGATGGTGTCATGCCCATTTGATGTCTTAGGTAATTTAGTCACAAAATACATCGTAATTCTTTCCCACTTACATATTGGATTCTTTGGTTTTATCAATAGACCGGATGGTTTTTGATACTCTGCTTTAACTCTTTCACACGTTAAGCACTTACTAACGTTCTGCTATGATTGCCTTCATGTTAGGCCACCAATAGAGTTTCTTCAGATCTTGATACATCTTGTCAAAACCAGGATGTATAGAATACTTCGATTTATGAGACTCGTGCATAATCAAATCTCGTAAATTGCCATGGGCAGGTAACCAACTACGATTTTTTAATACAACGAATTCCATCTTGACGAACTTAAAATTCTTTATCCATTCCTCTTAATTTCTCAGCTCCAACATTTTCTACCTTAAGTGCTTCTTCTTGCGCTTCGAGAATTTGGGTAGTTAACTTCGGTAAAAGAGTTATCATTAATGATCTAACTCGTAACGGCTTAACACGCTCTTTTCGACTTGAAGCATCAGCTACTACATTGGCTTTACCTGGGTGATAACGAATTTCACAATCGTAATCAGCAAGTAATTCTAACCAACGTTGCTGTCTCATATTCAATTCTTTCTGGTGAAGAATATATTGAAAACTTTTATGATCAGTAAATACTACACACTTCGTACCATAGAGGTAAGGTCTCCAGATTTTAAGAGCAAATATCATCGCTCCTAATTCTAGATCATGAGTAGTATAATTCTTCTCATTAGGTTTAAGTTGACTTGATGCATAAGCAATATTTTTATTCCTTTGCATAAGCACTGCTCCCATTCCTTGAATAGATGCATCACAGTAAACGATAAAGTCATCGTTACCTTCTGGTAATGCTAGAATAGGTGCTTCACACAACTTTCGCTTCAATAATTGAAAAGCTGTCTCTTAACTATCTCCCCAGTCAAACGGTTTGTTTTTCTGAGTCAATTCAGTCAAAGCTTTAGCAATTTTTGAAAAACCTTCGATAAATCTTCGGTAATACCCAGCAAGTCCTAAAAATTGTCTTATTTTTGTAGGCGTACTAGGCTTACTCCAATTCTTTACCGCTTCAATCTTAGCAGGATCCACACGAATACCTTAGCTATCAATGACATGTCCTAGGAATTGAACAACATCGATCCAAAATTCGCATTCCGAGAACTTAGCATACAACTTCTCCTTCTTAAGTAATTCGAGAATTATACCAAGATGCTTGGCATGTTCTTCGCTATTATGAGAGTAGATAAGAATATCATCGATAAACACGATTACGAATTTATCCAAGTAAGGCTTACACACTCTGTTCATGAGATCCATGAAAACAGCTGGTGCATTAGTTAAACCATAAGGCATCACTTGAAATTCATAATGTCCATACCGCGTTCTGAAAGCAGTTTTAGGAATATCCTCTTCCTTAACTCTCAGTTGATGATAACCTGACCGTAAATCAATTTTTGAATATACGCTTGACCCTTGGAGTTGATCAAATAAATCGTCGATTCTGGGTAATGAGTAACGATTCTTTATAGTAAGTTTGTTTAACTCACTATAAGCGATAAACATCCTAAAATCTATCTTTCTTTTTTACAAATAAGACTGGAGCTCCCCACGACGATATACTTGGTCTAATAAATCCTCGATCAGTTAGTTCTTAGATTTGACTTAACAATTCTTGCATTTTCGAAGGTGCTAATCGATAAGGCGCTTTAGCAACTGGTGTTGCTCCTGGTATCAAATCGATTTGGAATTCAACTTAACGCTCAGGCGAAAAACCTAGTAATTCTTCGGGAAATACTTCGGGAAATTCTTTAACTATCGGAATATCTCCTAATCGCTTCTCTCCTTTCTCCTTTTCCTCTACTTGAACTAAGAAAACCTGACCACCTCGGGATACGTACTTATTTATCTTAAGGCACGATATGAGATTTAGTCGAGTCTTACTTCGCTCACCATGGACAATCAAAGCTTCACCGTTAATACGAATATGAACGGCTTTCTTGTCACACAGAATTTTGGCATGGTATTTAGATTACCAGTCCATTCCAATGACTACGTCAACACTACTGAGCTTAATGGGTATAAGATCGATTTCAAAGGATTGACGTAATAAAGTAATGATACATACTCGAATAACGGTTAGTGCTAACTATTTTTCCGTCAGCCATTTCTATATCATACTTAGTATTCAAAGAAACAATCAGAATATCTAACTTAGCAGCAATTTTAACAGACATGAAACTTCTATCAGCCCCTGAGTCAAATATTAATTTAACTAGACGTTAATAAAGATGAAATATACCCATAACCGTATTCTGATATTGTTGAGTATCGTTTAGCAAATAAGCTTTTCCTCGGCTATTGCTCTCTTTATGGCACTCATTCATCAGATGCCCTTTTTCTCCGCAGTTTTGACAAACTTTAGTTACAGGAATTTGATTACATCCAGTAGCTAATCCTTTACTTCTGCAGAATCTTGTCTGGTGTCCTATTTTTCCACAGTTTTGACACTTGATAGTGCAAAATCATGTGTGATGTAGAGAACACCTCTGACAAAGGGGTTGTCTTCCACTATAACCATTGCTCGAACTTACAGCATAAACTTTAGAAACATCATTTCTTTTGTTTAGCTATTGACGATTATTGCCTTGATTATAGTTACAAAAACTATTCTTCTGGAAATTACGATTAACAGGAAAACTCCTCCTATCATCAAACTTCCTTTTACTATTAACTGTCACTTGTACATGAGTATACCTTATCACTTGATCCATTAATATTTTAGTAATGGTGATAACTTCCTCTAAAGTTTGGGGTTTAGAGGCGGTAACATTCCCTTCTATACTTCTAGGCAATCCTCCAATAAAAGGTTCCATCAATTTTTCAGTATTAGGCACCATATTAGGACATATTAATACCAATTCCTGAAATCTTTGGATGTAAACTTTTAGATTATTTTCCTTTACTACTAGATTATAGAATTCTTCCTCCATTTTCCTAATCTCACTGCGAGGACAATAATTCTTAACTGCAGATTCTTAAATTCATTCCAGGGAGTCAGATAAGCTTGTTTTATCCCAATGGGTTGTGCATAAGCATTCCACCAAGACAAAGCTTCTTCTATCAGCGTACCCGTAGTAAATTTTACTTTACAATCTTTAGAACAGCCACTGCGAACAAATATTGATTCGGTTCTCTCGAACCAGCGAATAAGTCCAACAGCTCCTTTAGATCCTTTATAGTTAAAAGGCTGACAGTTCATGAAATCTTTGTAGGTACATCTTTTCTCTATCAGAACTTCTCTCCTAGCAGCATGTCCATTACTTATACTAGCTACATTGGCGGCTTGTGCTTGCAAAGTTGCAGTCACACTCTCAGCAACCAATTGCCTTATTTCTTCAGGTGTCATATTTACTATCGCAAATTTTGATGCTCTCGTATGAGCCATCCTACCAACATAATAATACTCGATAAGAATGATTTTTATTTTAAATTTTCATACGTGGAGTATGGAATTTATTCATCATAGAGTATTCTTAAAAAAAATTCCGATCATTCATAAGTGAAGATTCATAATATGAATGACGATAAAATTTTCTAATTCATTTATGAGGATTCATAATATGAATGACGATAAAGATTTAAATAAGATAACAATAATTTTTGAGAAGAAACACGCACTTCTTTTATTTATGAACAACTTATCGTTTATATGTACACGATAAGCATCTCTGTTACATAAAGAAAAACTATACATATCTTATAAACTGAAACTAGATTTATAAGCTTAATTTCCCATTTTGATCTCCTCAATTCTGTCCAAATATATCCAGAGTCAGATTGTTGAGTTGTTTTAAGATCATCGATGAGTAATTCTAAATTAAGCCCAGTCGTCGTAAGTCCTTCTTTCAGTTCAGTATTCTCCATCTCTAGTCTTGTCATATTCATTTCATGAGCATGCATCCTTCTACTCAGTCTAATATTATGGCGTTGAGTAACGTCCACTTTATATTCCAACTGACTAATATGCTCTTCAATCTCCTTTCTTCCTCTTATCAGATTCCTAATATTCTTCTCCATTAATCTAAAAACTTCAAGGGATATTTCATCAAGATGACTAGCAATTACAGACAATTGCTTGTCGTGCTTTTCCACAATCCGTGCTCTAGAGTCTTCCTTAGTTTCATAAGGCTCTTCACGACTTCAATTGGGAGACGAATAAAGATCTTCAGGTAATAGAAAATGAGACGTAGGTGAAGGTACACTATTCATCACTTCAGTTTGATGTGAGAAATATTCTTGTACTTCAGGAGTATCATAAAAAGACAAACTCGAAACACGCACATCTGTGGGAGATGGAGTGAACATCGGAATTTCTCTTTCATCATCGTTGGAAATGAGAATATAGGTGGAAGTAGACATTCTTTTAGTTTATATAATATAATAACATAAGATATTTTATTTAAAAGGAATAAAAATCTTACACTAGCGCTGATGATGGTTGATGGTCTTGAATTTAAAATTTTAGTTATAGTTTAAGAAAAACTTATTCTTTATAACCATGAGCTTTGGATACCAATATGTAACACCCCCATTTTACTATATAGCAGCGGAAGCTAATTTTTGGGGTATTACTATCAAAGTATCATAGTCATACTAGTAGAAAATGCTTAAAAACATTTTTATAATTATTAGCGTCATCATTCATTTATTCATAGTTAAATAAAAACAACTGTACAATAATGTACAACACAGGGTTTTCCCAAAAATCTAGTTTTATTTTCTAGAATGATAACCTTATTCAAGACACCACCATCCGCAACCCGCCAATCCTCATTCACCTGAAATATATGCCTTAAATTCAACACAATGGTTGAGCGAATTCATAGGTTTTTAAACAATATTTGAATTACAAGTACGAATCCAGGGCTACATTACTATACACCCAACTTTTTAAAATTCATCAATTCATATTGCACTAGCTCATAATCCCGCAACTAGACATTATCGTGAAAACCCAACAAATTTTCCCTTAAGTAGGAAGCTTGTCGGACTATCCTAAATGCAAAATAAAGCATATCTGTTTAGCCTAGGTAGAAACCATTACCTGCTAGAACGTACGACTTGCCTAGATAGGAGATGTCAGTCTCCAATAGTACTATTCACAATATTAGCACTCATTAAATGATTAGCAGTCCACGATTAAAAAGGGGCTTAACAGCAACTAGTGGACGTAGCGTCAATATTAATATAGGCAACATACGAAAACACTTGTATTCCAGTTTTAGCATATATCCCCCTCACGGGTTTTCAAATCATTTATAAAACTTTTAAAAGTGAGGCTATGAACTCACCTTAGCCTAGAAAGTCTTGACAAATCAGCTATACCTAATCACAACCTTCTCACAATATCTGAGTTAACACACAATATATAGATATATCAAGTCATACTCTCTGAGTTTAAACTTTTATTATTTCATGTATTTATTCTTTGATTCTTGTATTTTGTTATTATATTATCATTGTTCGGTCCATTATACTTAGAAGCCATTCTATAAACGTTTGAGGAGCGAGGGCACTTTAAATCATAAACCCAACCACAGAACGTAATATCGAGATGGAACATCTTTGTACAAAGCTCCCTACTAACATGACATGTTATATTTTATTACATTTTATTTTCTTTAGTTTCAATATTGGCAAAAATAGTCCTTATAGTTATATTTTGGCATAATTACACTTTTAACCCTTTAAGTATATAGTTTCATTATATTGCAATTTAATCCTTCAATATTTAACCTGAGGGTCTCAAACTTTCCAAATTTTATTATTATAGCTTCAAATTTTATAAAATGACACTTTTTGCCCAAAATGTAAAATAGTTTTAAAAATGACAGTTTTGGTCCCTATACTTGTAAAAATCATATAACTTCTTCAAATATGTACCAAATGATCTAGGATTTTAAAACAAAGTTTCAAAACATATTTATAATCATAATAACAACATTTTATCAGAATTATAGCTCTTGAAATGGATTTTTTCTTATTATTTTATGAAAAATACAAAACTAAGGTTTTAAGACATCTTTAGCTTATAACTTTCATTTAAATTGATGAAATGACTTAGTTATTTTCAAATTGTCTTATTAACATAATTTTGGCATTATAAAAAGTCTTATAATTCATTATAACAAGATCAAAGCTTGTTTAGTATAGAAATTACCTAGGTAGCTCCAAAATGGCTTCCTATGAACACTACTTGCTATCAAAGCTTCAAGGGCTTTAATGGATACCTTCTAGACCTGTTTTTTGGTCTTGTGGGATGTCCTAAGACGTTTATAGAAGTGTAAATGGAGAATGGTTAGGGGATACAAAGAAAACAGGGTGCAAGTCTTCAAGGAGTGATATACGTCTCTATTTATAGTCATGGCAACACTTAGGCTCCAATTTTGGCATCTAAACGTGTAAGAAGGATACTTGGATGACTAATGAAGGCTATTGAAGCTCTACACAAGTTCTTAGACCCTAGCTTTGTTCTAATTTTCTCTTGTGGCTAGAAATGTATCACGACAACATGTAGATGAGATTGGTGATGTGTAGCAAGCAAGGAGGTGATGCACCTACTTTTAACCACTCCTAGAATATCTTAGAAGTCCTAAATATCTGATTTTTGAATTTGTAATGGAGGGAAATGGTTTGAAAATGGGTTTTGGAGGCAAAATACAAAACTGGATCCTAATTCTAGGGCTTATAACTTATGGTTTGTGTTTTTGGTGATTAGGGACTTAGGAAAGTGATTATTGAATGATTAAGGCTTAATTAAGGTTTAGACATTATATTTAAGAAATTTAGGTCCATTTTTAGAAGTTTAACAAAGGTTTGATGTGAAAATGGGAAGTATACTTTTGTAGATTAGGGTTTTCTAATGATCTAGGGTTTAATCTTAGTAAATGCGATTATCCTCATCTTAGCTACTGATTTAAACTTAATTTAGGTCCTTTACATTTTGTCTTAATTGTCCAAAGAGTTCTCACACTTATTTTAAAGGTTTACTTTAGGTAAACATGTCTAAATAGTGAAAATACCTATTTTGACCTATACAAGTCATGCATTGAAATCTTGTACCTTGTGCATTAGGGTACTTGTACATTGTCTTAACATAATCTTATAATCTTAATGAAGTCCTATGAGTATTTGTAGACTTGTACTAAAAGACTAGGTTATGATTCCATGTAGATTTCTTAATATAAGGGTTTCTATATCATTAAGCCTAATGACTTTCTGTTTTGGGTAATTAGGGTTTATATCTTAATGTAAGCTTATTCTAAGTCTTATATAGTATTTTTATGACTTCTATGGGTTCTGCATTCTTAGTTTAAGGGTTTATATAGGTTGATCATAATCTAGGGTTAGTTAAGTAAGCTTAAGGTTCTATGCTTTGAAAACTTGTACTTTATGCTTTAATAATTTGTAGATTGGTTTAAGATAAATGTATGATTATATTATGATACTTAGTTGAGTTTTATAATTTTTTGCAATAGCTAGAGTCTAATTCATTATAGATTGGATTTTATATGCTAATCTTGGTTTTAGGTCATTTTCTTGTAATTAGCTTGTGATTAGTGAATATCAGTGTTTTGTGATTATTTACCTTTTCTTTATATGGTAGATTAGAATTAGTATAAAGTGTTTTGATAATAGACATAGTTACTTTGTAGTTATATTGCTTGAAATATTAGTTTATAAGGGATTTCTAGGGTTTCTAATAAGTGTGTAAACACTTATCCTTTTGCCACTAAAATCAAGGAAAAACAAGACCTAATCATGTGTTTTATATCATAAATGTCGGAATTACGCGCGGTTTTGTGTTTTTGTGTTTAAATAGGTACAAATGATTAAAAGAAGAAAAAACACGAGATTTCATGGTCGAATATTGAAGAAAAGTCCAAGAAAGAGACGAAGATAAAGTCAAAAGACCAAAGTGTGCCAAAGATCACGAAAACCGGAAAAACCGACACGAGTTTGAAGAAATGATCATGGAAGCCGAAATCGAGTTCGTTTTTAGCGGATTTAATTTTATAATGATACTTGGGCCAAGTGGGTCCCACATTTGGGTATTGGGCCCAAAAGCCCATTAATGGATTTCAAGTATCCACTGTTGGGCCACAAAACCCATTTGCACAAAATAATGAAACGGTTAAATAAACATACGGATTAAAGAAGCAAATGGGCTTCAAGCCCATCATAAGCTATGAAAGACGTTAGAAGCAAGATATGGGCCCAAGGTTAATAAACATTGAAACGGAGGAAGATAGCTCAACTTCACTCACTTTCCAAATGAATAAAACGTTTTGTTCTTCTCACCTCCACGTGTTAACAAACCGTCAACCCACACAAACAAATTACCCACCCATTACCCCACACACTTACACGGTTTACTTTTATCTAGACCCACTCCCACACTTTAAGTTTTATAACTCACTTTTATTTTCACCCATTATTATTTAACACACACACACGTTTTTTTTTACCCTTCCCCACTTTCATTCTCTCACCCACTCCATCCCTTCCTCCAAAAACGCAGCCTCAATTTAAAACCCTAATTTTACCATCTCAAAAATTACACAAAAGATTATAGGGCTTTTTGTTTAAGTGTGTGATTCACACGCATCTTAAATAAATCCCCAAGTTTCTCGCGGGTGCACACCATGGTGGTCCTCATCTCCAAATCCGACGTGGCCTTTTTCCCCTTTGTGATTGGTTATCACCACCTCACCACAATCAACCCACCAATCAGATGATTCCACATCAGCTCAAAAGAAACACAAGAAACACAATTTTCGACAGCGTGGCAATCCGTGTGCGAGGAAACGATTAACAGCCGTTAGATTGAAGATTAGAAGAAAGAGAAAGAGTAAAGATGGATTAAACGGCTGAGATCATTCACCGTGGTCACCAAGGAGAACCTAGAAGGTTCGGGGTTCTCCTATAAAACCCCCCTCTTATCATGTAATTCGGTGCACTTTTTCTTTATTTAATTTTTCGGTAAATTAGTCTAGGATTTAATCTTGTAATTTTTAACTTTCAAGCATTTGTAATTTTCTTTCATTATTAATAAAAAGCTAGTTTTTAATTAATTTTCGTCTCCATTTAATTTCTGTCAAGTTTTATTCAATCTTTAATCTTCTTTTTTTTATACTGTTCGCAATATTATTATTATTATAAAAAAAATAAAAAAATAAAAAAAATAAAGGAAAGTGATTTAGATATTTCCCCCACTGGGAAATATAAAGGTACTGTTCGCGAAGCATTTGTTCTCGGTTCGTTTAGTATTGGTTTGGTACTATTTGGTTCGAGTATTCTTTTTGGTGGATCGAGATGATGGTGACGATGTTTGGGTGAAACGGTGGTGTTGATTCGGTTTTGTTAAGACGGCTCAGCGCCGCATCTTCTTCCCAACGGCAATCATCAAAAGGTTCACCTTCTTGTCTTTATTATTTTAGCTTAATTTCCTGCTTGTTTATTTTTATTTGTTTTTGTTTGGATTTGATTAGTGTAGGTTTGGATATAAAACTGTTTGGATTTGCATTTTTTTTTATAAGTTTAGTTAAGTTTAATTTGATTATTTGCATCTGTTTGGTCTGAGTCGTTTGTATCCGCTTAGTTAGGTATATGTTAGATTTGGTTTGAGTCTTGATTGATTTGTTTGGGTTATAGTTGCTTAAGAACTGCGTTATTGTTTGTTGCTGTGATAGATTTACTGTTGGTTTATTCTAGTTAGTTTAATCTGTTATTTGTCTTAGTTTTTGATTCAGATAGTTTTAATCTGCTTGGTAGTCTATCAACTTTTTAGATTTGCTTGTTAGATTTGCCTATTTTATTCCTGCGTGTTTTGGCTTATTTCGTTTACTAATATTGCTGGAAACCATTTGATCTGTATGATACAATTTCCAAAAACAAACAAATCCAAAAGTAAAAAAAAATATATATATATTCCAAAAATTGGTCTGCTGGGGATCGAACCAGTGACCTCTCGAACACCAGTCCAAAGCCTCAACCAACTCTTCTATCCTTCTTTTTGTGTTTATATCTGCGCTAGTTTATTAATATAGTTTGTTTACTTTGGCAGTTTTATTAAACTCTTTTTAATTCAAGTTTGTAGTTTAAATTTTAAGTTTTAATTGAAAAGTTTTTTTTAATAGAATTCAGTTTTAATTCAGTTTTTATTAAAAGAAAAAAATAAATAAAAAATAAAATAAAAATAAAATAAATAATAAATAAATAAATAAATAAATATTTTTTATTTACTTTTAAATTTGCTTTCATTTTATTTTGTTTATCTAAAAGTCTTTATTTTTTTATAAAAGTTTTTAAATTAGTTTCTTTTAATTGAGTTTTATTTTAAAATTGTTTTAATTTAAAAAGTCTTTAGTTTAAAATTAGATTTCATTTAAAAAGTTTGTTTTAGTTTAAAACTAGTATTAAATTTAAATTAGATTAAAATAATTTTTAGATTAATTAGATTTAAATTTTAAATAGCTTTTATTTTAAATAGTTATTAAAATAGTTCTAAAATACCAAAAATACTTTTTACCAAAAACAAAAGTTTAGTCGAAACATTAATTGGCAATCAAATTCGAGTCGAATCGAGGAACGATAATAGAAATAAAAAAAGATTAAAAACAATATATCAAATGGCGCCGCTGCCGCTTCGCTCGTACGATTGACGATTTTTCGTGAAGACGTTTGGATTTTGGGACCCGTTCTCTTTGAACGTTACGTTTCTTGCACAAAAAATCAAAAATACAAAAAAATCAAAAACTTAAAAATACAAAAAAATTAAAAAATCACAAAAGCAATTTCTTTCCTAAGAATTGCACCAAAACAATTAAAAAAAAGCAAAACATAATACTTTTTCCTAAAAGTATTACACCAAAAATATTACGTATTAGTGATAATTTTTATTTTGATTTCTTTCGATTTTTCTTGTGAATATATATCTTTCTAAAAAAATACAAAAAAAAATTTCATTTACTATAGTATATTACGTAGAACAATAATTTACCTACTTTTCAAATAAGCCTTAGTTGGGATTTCATCACCTAACTATTGTAGTCGAATCCTAAACAAAATAAAAAGGCAAAAGAGATAAATACTAGTAAAACGTTTGAACTCGACATATACAAACTATAAGGTGAGTATAAGGCGACGCGCTATAAAAGGCCGTCTAAGGAAAAAGGTTTTTAAGTGCTTTGTGCCACCTCGTTTCCCCGCTTGCTTGTGCGTATATTGAGAGGGACGACCGATTATTGGTTTGCCAACTCAAGTAGTAATTAAGTATATATTTTTGTAGCTTTTTCATATTGCTCATCGAGAGGGAAAATCCTTTTCCTCTCAAAGTCAACCGAGGTCACCTACCTCATTCCAAAGTTTTAATTGTATGCGCACTCGCGCGCGTACATACATACCGAGTGGTGTACCAAATTCTTCCAATTCTTCCAAAAAGAAGAAGAAGAAGAAAAACAAAAAGACCGTCATTCAAGCCGATCCCGAGAATCGAGCTTTCGACATAACGATGGCAACGGATAATCGACCAATGATTGAGATTCTTCAATCTCACGTTGAAGGAAACGATGACGCGATTGTGGTGCCGACCATTGGAGCTAATCATTTTGAACTTAAACCGGATTTTATTCGAATGGTTTCCGCTACACCATTTTTAGGTCGTACTAATGATGACCCACACGCTCATATCAAACGATTCATCCAATTAGCAAATACCGTCAAATACAATGGGGTGCCACAAGAGGTCGTTCGCCTACAACTTTTTCCTTTTTCCCTCGAGGGACAAGCCCGGATTTGGCTTGATAAGGAACCACCCCAAAGTATTACCACATGGATCGACTTAGAGACCAAGTTCATTAATTACTTTTTCCCACCATCACGGACCACCGCTTTAAGAAATGAAATAATCACTTTTGAGCAAAAATATGGGGAAACTTTTAGTGAGTCTTGGGATCGATTTAAAGAGCTTTTGAGAAAATGTCCACAACACGGTTTCACCAAAGTGCATCAAATAAATACGTTTTACAATGGTTTAACTCTAAATGACCAAGACTCACTTAATAGTGCCGCGGGGGCAATATTCTTGTGAAAACCATGAACGAGGCTTGGGCCATTATTGAGAACAAGGCAAAAGTACAAACCAAAAGTGTTAGGGCCATTATGGCAAGTGCTAGTTCTAGTGAGAGTGACAAGAGAATCGATAAACTTACTTCGCTTGTTGAAACACTCGCTCTAAAAACCGACGCCCTCACTACACATGTGCATGCCGTGAAAGATAATAGTGAAACGTGTGAGACTTGTGGTGGACCACATTATTTCAATTGTGACAAGGTTTATAATCAACAACAACAAGTTTGTGCTTTTAATGCTAATGAAAGGGTTCCATTTAAACCTAATGTTGATGTTCACCATTTGTCTTATAAGAGTACTAATTATTTGGCTCCCCCGGATTTTGTAGCACCACAAAGACCACCCCCACCCGCCCAAAATACCCAATACCAAAATAGGAACCAAGGTCCTCAAATGGGTAATTTTCAAGGGAATGCAAATCAAGGGATTTTTAATGGTCAAAATCAAGGGTTTCAAAATAAACAAGGTTTTTATAATAACAACGGTTTTCAATCTCAATATCAAAACCAAGAGGTTAACAATCAAGGGTTCAATCAAATGAATATGCAAAACCCTTAAATGGACTTGGTTCTACAAAAATTGACCGAACATGAGAAAATCATGAAAGCAATGCAAGAATCCACTAGACAAATGCAAGAGTCCAACGATAAGAGATTTTTGACTATGTTGCAAACCCTTAGACCCCAAGGTGCCTTACCATCCAATACCGAGATAAACCCTCGTGCTAATGTGAGTGCTATCAATACTCGAAGTGGAGCCACTTTAGTGGGACCTTCCATCTCTTCGCCCATAAAGGAGAGACAAGGCCCGGAGGTCATAATGAGTAATCCTAATCCCCCTCCAGTGACACTACCACTCCTAGTTCTAGTCCTCCATTGCCGAAAGAGCCTATCCCTACGGCTGTTCAAGAAGCGAGTCCTTCTCCTTCTCAACCTTCAAAGTCTACGCCTAATATTCCTTATCCATCTAGGTTAGGCAAGACTAAAGTGCTCACCAAAGATGACGTTCATGTCTCTAACTTTTTGAAAATGATTTCCAATGTGAATGTTAACGTTAGCCTTATTGAAGCACTTGCTCAAATGCCAAAATTTGTGAAAATGTTTAAAGATTTGCTTAATAAGAAAGAAAAAATGGTTGAGCTCGTGAACACCCGTTTAAATGAGAATTGTTCCGCGGTTCTTCTCAAAGAGCTTCCCGAAAAGCTAGGAGATCCCGGACGATTCGTGTTACCTTGCTCGTTTCCTCAAATCGATGATTGTATGGCTTTAGCGGATCTCGGCGCTAGCATCAATCTTATGCCACTTTCGGTTTGGAAACAACTTTCATTACCCGACCTTGTACCGACTCGTATAACTTTAGAATTAGCTAATCGAACTCTCGCATACCCCGTTGGTATTGCCGAAGATGTTTTTGTTCGAGTTGGTACATTCACTTTTCCCGTGGACTTTGTCGTCGTCGACTATGAGATGGATCCTCGTATTCCGTTAATACTTGGTAGACAATTCTTAAGGTCCGGAAGAGCCTTAGTTGATGTAGCCGAAGGGGAGTTAATTCTTAGGGTTCGGGATGAACAACAAGTTTTTAAAATGGGAAAAATCACAACAAAATCAAATGGAAAAGAGTCGGTCAATATGATTGATGTTCTTAATTATGACAATGAAGAGATTTTTATTAATCCTTTTGGAATTGAAACGTCTAATCAAAATGATTTTGTGATAAACTCATCCATTCCCTTAGAGCCTCAGATTCTTGAAACTCCTATTTATGATACCTATAGTGATGACACTTCTTCAAGTGATCACACTATCTTCGGCTTAGACGACTCGACTTTTGACCCACCCATTTTTGACCCACCCATTTATGATCAACCAATCTTTGATACCTATGATGATGACACTTCCTTAAGTGATCTCATTAATTTTGATGACCCACCCTATGAGCTTAATACACCTCATATCCCTATGAGTGATTCTTCCATGGAAACTCCTTTTGACTTTTATACTCCAATTTTAGAAGTCATGACTATTGAGGAGGATCCTCCACTCTTAGAGATCTTACCTACTTTAGAGGCTATTCCATTTGAGGAGGATTTAGATATCTTTCTAAATACCTATTTTCCTCATGAGGAAGAGTTTTCCTATGACTCCGACGATACTTATGTTTTCACATCAAGTTTGGAAGAGGACGACCTTCCCACTTTGGATTTTGATGATGTTTTGAGCTTAAATGTCAATGCCTCTTGCTATTTTCCCGTTAAGGAATCGGTGTTTGATCCGGGAATAGAGACTTTTGTGCTTTCATTGCCATACCACCTTACCTTCCCTTGTAAGAGATTTTTGCCTAAGGATACCCCACTTTACTATGACTTGCGTACCACCTCGGGGTATATTTTCTTTTGTAATGGAAATTATGTGTTTGACCCCGGTGGATTTTTATGGGGTATGCCTTATATGACTTTGATTCATCCTCTATCATGGAGAGATTTTCCTCCCTTGGAAATCTCGGTTGTTCCATGATTTTCCCATTTGAATGATGACATTCGAGAATTCGAGTCGAGCTAGAGACTCGTGATTAAAAATCAAGCATCGTTTAACTAGGTTAGATTTTTACCCTTTTTCACCCATTTTCACCAATAAGTGTGGGGGGAGCCAAGTAGGTTGTTTGTGTTGTGATGTTGTGTGCAGGGACATGTACTTTAATGATCCACTTTTGGTACTTTTGACGAGACCCGTGTTCCCGTGTTACCCGTGTACCTGGTTCCTTCGATAAGTTTTTGCTATTGTGATTCAATCTTGTATATAAATAAAACAAATAAATGTAATCACTTTAGTTGTCCTTTCCTTAACTCGATTTTAAACAACGTACTCAATGTCCTAAGTGTGGGGGAGTTTAATCTCCCACATGCTTAAACATTGAGGACAATGTTTATATTAAGTGTAGGGGGGATTTCTATCGATATTTTAGTGGCCTTTTCCATGAATTTGACCCCATTTAACCGGAAAATTTTTAAAAATTTCAACGTTTTTAAAATTTTTGATCTATTTTGGCCTAGTAGTATTTCCAATTATTTTCTTTCCTCGCATCGTATTAATAATTTCCATTTTAAGAATAAAGTTAAAAATAAATAAATAAATAAAATGGTTTTAACAAATTTAGATATCTTTGATATATTAGGCCTGTCGTGAATATTTTGACTCAACCCGAGTTTACTTATCCAAGTTTACTCTAGCTAGTATCCTTAACCATATGGACCTTAATTGGTCTATTAGGCTAAGCATCCACGAGTCTCATTACTTGAGATTTTAAATTGTGGAGAACGAGATATGATAGAGTTAATTATAAGTTTGGTATTCTTTCATTAACTTATGTGAGTTAGTTATGAGCTTTTTCTCCCATCACTTGTTAATAAATATATTTGTAATAAATAAGGTTGTACGATTTGAAAAGTTACTTAGCTTCTAGCACAAGATCGTTTAAAAGTTGCTCGGTATTAATTAGAGTTCATAGCCAAGGCATAACTTATTGAAGCGGGACGCGAATATTGGCTTATCCAAAAAGGCCCTAACAAGGCATGAGGATTCACTTTTTTTGCTAAAGATCCTAAGATGACGTGAAGATCATTAATCCAAATCAATATGATGGATCAAGACACACGACGAGAAGCAATTACTCCCCTAAAGATCATGGAGAAGTCTATCCAAAAAGACCCTAATAAGGTATGAGGATAAATAGATCCAAGTCCGAAAAGGAGGTGGATCGTTGTATATCATAATCCTAAATAAAGAAGAGGATAAATGAAGAAGTCGTGGTCAATATTGAAGCATCTTTCACTCCTAATGAAGATGTATACCTAATGAAGAGAAGACAATAATTTCAAGATCGTCTCTCAAGATTTGAAGTTTGAAGTACAAGCCAAATATCGGTCCGAGAAAGGTCTCAAATCGTGAAACGAGTTATGCCAAGATATGAACTTTATGAGGTTTCGAGAAGCAGTTTTAAAAGAATTTGTCCTTTAGCTAACTATTGATTAAATCGTCCCACTTTATTTTCGGCCTTAATAAAGTATCGCAATAAGTCAAAAATGCATCCTCGTGATCATTCAAGACAAAAATAAAATACAAGAGATACACCGTAGGAATAAGGGGGTCTAAGTGATTAACTAAACCACATGAGTAAGTGTTAGTTGTGCTAACTTGTAGTAACAATGATCTCGTTTTTAAGCTTGGTATGGGGAACGTGAAACTTGAGGGTTATTAATATTCATGACACCAAAGCCCTAATTCAAGTCTTATATTTCTTTACGAGTTTCTTCCATCTAATAATTTCAAAGTTAATAAATCCTTAATAACTTTTGTTTCCTTTTAAAGTTTCATCTTTTCATCGTAGTAGAAGTAGTAATAGTAATAAAGGCCGAGATGGATTAATTATGAGAAAAATGTAACTCTTTGCTTTAAAATAATGCATTGCATGGGGTCATTGCAATGGTCAAGTGTAGGGAATTTAGTAAGTGTGTAAACACTTATCCTTTTGCCACTAAAATCAAGGAAAAACAAGACCTAATCATGTGTTTTATATCATAAATGTCGGAATTACGCGCGGTTTTGTGTTTTTGTGTTTAAATAGGTACTAATGATCAAAAGAAGAAAAAACACGGGATTTCATGGTCGAATATTGAAGAAAAGTCCAAGAAAGAGACGAAGATAAAGTCAAAAGACCAAAGTGTGCCAAAGATCACGAAAACTGGAAAAACCGACACGAGTTTGAAGAAATGATCATGGAAGCAGAAATCGAGTTCGTTTTTAGCGGATTTAATTTTATAATGATACTTGGGCCAAGTGGGTCCCACATTTAGGTATTGGGCCCAAAAGCACATTAATGGATTTCAAGTATCCACTGTTGGGCCACAAAACCCATTTGCACAAAATAATGAAACGGGGCTAAGCCCACTTGGTTAAATAAACATACGGATTAAAGAAGCAAATGGGCTTCAAGCCCATCATAAACTATGAAGGACGTTGGAAGCAAGATATGGGCCCAAGGTTAATAAACATTGAAACGGAGGAAGATAGCTCAACTTCACTCACTTTCCAAATGAATAAAACGTTTTGTTCTTCTCACCTCCACGTGTTAACAAACCGTCAACCCACACAAACAAATTACCCACCCATTACCCCACACACTTACACGGTTTACTTTTATCTAGACCCACTCCCACACTTTAAGTTTTATAACTCACTTTTATTTTCACCCCATTATTATTTAACAAACACACACACGTTTTTTTTTACCCTTCCCCACTTTCATTCTCTCACCCACTCCATCCCTTCCTCCAAAAACGCAGCCTCAATTTAAAACCCTAATTTTACCATCTCAAAAATTACACAAAAGATTATAGGGCTTTTTGTTTAAGTGTGTGATTCACACGCATCTTAAATAAATCCCCAAATTTCTCGCGGGTGCACACCATGGTGGTCCTCATCTCCAAATCCGACGTGGCCTTTTTCCCCTTTGTGATTGGTTATCACCACCTCACCACAATCAACCCACCAATCAGATGATTCCACATCAGCTCAAAAGAAACACAAGAAACACAATTTTCGACAGCGTGGCAATCCGTGTGCGAGGAAACGATTAACAGCCGTTAGATTGAAGATTAGAAGAAAGAGAAAAAGTAAAGATGGATTAAACGGCTGAGATCATTCACCGTGGTCACCAAGGAGAACCTAGAAGGTTCGGGGTTCTCCTATAGAACCCCTCTCTTATCATGTAATTTGGTGCACTTTTTCTTTATTTAATTTTTCAGTAAATTAGTCTAGGATTTAATCTTGTAATTTTTAACTTTCAAGCATTTGTAATTTTCTTTCATTATTAATAAAAAACTAGTTTTTAATTAATTTTCGTCTCCATTTAATTTCTATCAAGTTTTATTCAATCTTTAATCTTCTTTTTTTTATACTGTTCGCAATATTATTATTAAAATAAAAAAAATAAAGGAAAGTGATTTAGATATTTCCCCCACTGGGAAATATAAAGGTACTATTCGCGAAGCATTTGTTCTCGGTTCGTTTAGTATTGGTTTGGTACTATTTGGTTCGAGTATTCTTTTTGGTGGATCGAGATGATGGTGACGATGTTTGGGTGAAACGGTGGTGTTGATTCGGTTTTGTTAAGACGGCTCAGCGCCGCATCTTCTTCCCAACGGCAATCATCAAAAGGTTCACCTTCTTGTCTTTATTATTTTAGCTTAATTTCCTGCTTGTTTATTTTTATTTGTTTTTGTTTGGATTTGAGTAGTGTAGGTTTGGATATAAAACTGTTTGGATTTGCATTTTTTTTATAAGTTTAGTTAAGTTTAATTTGATTATTTGCATCTGTTTGGTCTGAGTCGTTTGTATCCGCTTAGTTAGTTATATGTTAAATTTGGTTTGAGTCTTGATTGATTTGTTTGGGTTATAGTTGCTTAAGAACTGCGTTATTGTTTGTTGATGTGATAGATTTACTGTTGGTTTATTCTAGTTGGTTTAATCTGTTATTTGTCTTAGTTTTTTATTCGGATAGTTTTAATCTGCTTGGTAGTCTATCAGCTTTTTAGATTTGCTTGTTTGGTTTGGTTTTGGTATTAAGTTATAAGCTTATTTGCTTTTCTAATTTTCTGCCTATTTTATTCCTGCGTGTTTTGGCTTATTTCGTTTACTAATATTGCTGGAAACCATTTGATCTGTATGATACAATTTCCAAAAACAAACAAATCCAAAAGTAAAAAATTATATATAAAAATTATATATATTCCAAAAATTGGTCTGCTGGGGATCGAACCAGTGACCTCTCGAACACCAGTCCAAAGCCTCAACCAACTCTTCTATCCTTCTTTTTGTGTTTATATCTGCGCTAGTTTATTAATTAGTTTGTTTACTTTGGCAGTTTTATTAAACTCTTTTTAATTCAAGTTTGTAGTTTAAATTTTAAGTTTTAATTGAAAAGTTTTTTTTAATAGAATTCAGTTTTAATTCAATTTTTATTAAAAGAAAAAAAAATAAAAAAATAAAAATATTTTTTATTTACTTTTAAATTTGCTTTCATTTTATTTTGTTTATCTAAAAGTCTTTATTTTTTTATAAAAGTTTTTAAATTAGTTTCTTTTAATTGAGTTTTATTTTAAAATTGTTTTAATTTAAAAAGTCTTTAGTTTAAAATTATATTTCATTTAAAAAGTTTGTTTTAGTTTAAAACTAGTATTAAATTTAAATTAGATTAAAATAATTTTTAGATTAATTAGATTTAAATTTTAAATAGCTTTTATTTTAAATAGTTATTAAAATAGTTCTAAAATACCAAAAATACTTTTTACCAAAAACAAAAGTTTAGTCGAAACATTAATTGGCAATCAAATTCGAGTCGAATCGAGGAACGATAATAGAAATAAAAAAAAATTAAAAACAATATATCAGTTTCTATGGCTATTTAGGGTATCTTTGTTGTATTTGAGTTGTTCTTATTCATTATTTGTACATATAGTTATCTTTAGAACTCAGACTTGATATATATACATAGTGTATGTAATATATAGGAATATGTGGATGTGATAATTGAGATAGTGAGTATTCATATATTCAACAATTTAGTCACACATCATAATAAAAAGCAAAAATTTCTTAGTAAACTCATCTCTTTATTTATAAACATAGATATTACATTAGTCAAAACTACTGGATGTTATATTACAAGATAAAGATATACTAAGATAATTTAAACTTAAGAGATATATTCACAATATCTCCTAAATATAGCTTCACACGTCTTTGATATAACAAACAAAATTGATCTTCCCTTATCAACATTAAGATTGTTTGTCCACTTTGTCCAATTTTGTCCCGTGCATTACCACCACTAAGAATATCACTACAAGCAGTAAACAATCTTAATAATGGTAGTACAATACAAAACCAGTACTAATTTTATTCCCAACAATCCTCCCTTAAACTTGTGATTCCTCTTTCAAGTCTACAAGTTTCTCAAAACATGGGAATAACTTTGAACTGCATAAAAGTGCTCTTGGTAGATCTCTGTACTAATTTTGTTAAGGCTCTCGGATACTAATGAAATATCCTTTTCACAACTTCTAGAGCTAAATCTGAAAGTTCACGAGGCACTGAAAGTCTCTTAGAGATCATGGTCATCAAGGTTCCAACACTGAAAGAGTACTCCTTATTTGTAAGCATATAGATGAGCTTTCCTCCACTAGAAAAAATATGATGCACTCCACATGACGCAAACAAAGTCCAAACAAGCCTGTGAAATCCTCTTCTTTGCTCATTCCATAACTCATCAGACTCATCAGGCTCAAATAACCTTTTCAATTCTACCCATAACTCTCTTTTTTTATCACGAGTAGGCTTCTCAGTTGCAAATTTAATCTTGAATAAGCTCCATAATTGCTCCAAATCACTTATGTCAAAACTTGAAAGTAGATCATCAAAACGAAAATACCTTTCGTGATCTTCAAATACACCTGCTTTAAGAATCTTCTAAAATGTCCTAGTGCAAGCATCATTCTCTTCAACTACAACCTCCCAGTTAAAATTGGATACCTAACCAATAATAGCTCTATAATGACTACATCTGAAGCTACCACCTTCATGAGACTTTCTAAATCTTCTTTGGACATGTCTTCTTTCTTTTCAGCTACTCTTAGTTTATCATACATTTTCCTAATTTTCTCATCACTGGCTTCCGCATTCTTTGATTCAACTGCTTGTCTTCAAATTTTATCATGTAGTCTTTAAAACTACTCATTGTTCTGCTGACAATCAGTACCCATTTGTACATCTCATCATATGAACATCATTGCAGAATCTTATTTGAAGTTTGTTGTTTGATCATGAATAAAGGACATCATAATCTGTTTTTTCTGATTTGTGGACAAATCATTATTCCTCTCTCTACCATAGCTCCCCATAAACATCCTTGATATTTCTTCATCATTAATCTCATCAGAAGCCTGAGCTACCTCTATATTTTCTCTCCATTCACACCATTTGTTTATAATATCCTCCCTGTCTTGCTCTTTTTTCCTCTTAGCCCTACTATCCAGTTCTACATCATATTCATGAATGGATTGTAAAATCATAGCTTGTGTTGTTGGATCAAGATATGCAGGACCTCTCTTCCTTTTCTTCTGCTTGGGCTTCTCAACTAGAGTAGCCTTCGCATTATCTTTTGGATCTATACTTGGACCCGTGGAAGATGATGTTTGTGTTTTTTATCCTTTAATTATCAAAGGAGGCAAAACCACTCTTGAAGCTGTTTGAGAAACCATAGGACCATCATCGTTAGTTTCCTCTGAGCTCTGTTTCCCAAGATCTTCTTCTTATACCCTTCCTATGTTGGTACCAACAAATTCCTCACCAGGATGAAATACTCCATACCAGCATTACAATCTTCATTACCAACATTAATACTTTCAAAACCAGTATTGATATTTTCATTACCAGCATTAGACCCTGCACCACCAGTACTAAGAGTATCTCTTTCCTCCCTTGACAACTTGACTGATCTTAACCCAAGAACAGTTTTTGCAGCATCCAAATCTTCATCCTGAAACTCCTCATCAATTTCAGGGGTAGCAAAAACATCCTCTGATGAAAAAGAGAACAAAATTTTTCTAGAAGGTGATGGTTGATTTCTTTTGATTTGAGCAAGTAATCCCTTCAAATCATTGATTTCCTGTGCTTGAGCAGTAATTATCTTAGCTTGACTTTCCTTGTCCCACTCTAGAGTCACCACCTTGGTACCTAAAGTTTTGATCATCAATTCCAGTTGTGACAACTTGTCCTCACCACAATCAAGGAAGTAACCCTTATTGATGGATCATTGGACCTAGTTAGGGTCTTATGAATGTTCCTCCTCCCCTATGCTACATCACCCACAGTAGGAGTATCCCCACTAGTTCTATTAGGCCCACCAGCACTAATAGTCTCATCTACATCAATGTTTAAGTAAATGCCTCAAGTTGAGATACCTCAAAAACCCGTCTATTCTTTCTCATATAGGTTTGGGAGACTGGTGGAGAAGTAGTAAAAATTGGTGCGGCTCTGGATGATGTGGGTTGGGACACAGCTGGGACTGCTGCTCCCTCATCAAGTCCAACTTTTGCAATGGTCAACATAGTGGCTGTGAGAGGTACCAGTATATTGTTCCATCTGTTATTCTTCCTCTTCATCTGTCCAGACACCCTGTGTGTGAGGACATGAGTCTTATACTCCCTTTTGTGATTACCCATAAAATGACCCATCCCATTGAGTATAGTCATTCAAAATCGTGGGTACATGAGAAACTTATTCTTATTTGAAATGTTTTTAACCATACTAGTAAAGATTAGACGGCTAAAGTTATATAACCTGTTGGTTAAGAGACAAACCATTGCTGTTGCGATGTTGCTCCCAAACTGATCCCATGAAGCACTCTTTGGACTTAAACAGTGAATAAGAACATGTGCTAAATATCTCCATTGGGGAGAGAAGGATGCCTTGTAGAAAGTGAAAGAACCATCACTCATGTATCTAATAACATTCATTTTATCAATGATCTCAATGTTTATCATAGTGAAAATGCTATCAGCATCTCTCAACTGCAAATGCTCCCTTACTAGTTCCTTTGTTAGTAATACCTCCTCACCACTGACCTCGGCCTTAATCACCTATTGTCCTTCAGCAGTATCTTCCACCATGGTTGTACCCAAGAATTGATAAATAATTGTTTTGAGTAGTTTAGGGTTAACAGTGAGGGCATAATGAATGTGACTTTGGTTTAAGAAGTCAACAATCTCATGAAATTCTGGCTGATCATTATTCTTGAAGAGATAAGAAACTTGGTTGTGAATGTCACAGAAAGAAAGGGTTTGCCATTGTTGGTGGGGATTAAGTCATAGAATAGCAATGTACTTTTCAAAATATACCGATTTGGTACGTGTACTCTTAAAAAGTTGTACAATAGTAACAAACTTTCATAAGGTGTTCCGATCTGCACATTTGGGTGGCGTGTCACGTTATTAATGGTGACACATGTTAGCCTTTTCGGAATGACACATCATCAAAATGTGCATAAGGGAACACTTATGAAAGTTCGTTTCTATTTTACAACTTTTTAAGAGTACACGTACCAAATCGGTACATTTTGAAAAGTACATTGCTATTTTATGACTTAATCCCTTGTTGGTGTATGAGTGAAAGGATGATATAGTAATGAATGTAGGTATGTAGGTTAAAGATATAAGAGTATTGTGGTGAAAGGAACTGAGATTTTACAGTGTAATTGGAGAGATTTGATTGGGCCGTTAATATCAATTTGCCAAGAATAGGTAATGATGGTTTCTTGAAAAAAATACGTAGATATCTTCTAAGATTACACATGATTAAAATAATTGACATAAAAGACTTAACGATAACTTTGCAAAATTCCCTTTAAACGAGAACGAACGAATACCCACCAGAATTAATTATACTACTAGCATTGAAGTTAAAAGTTAATGCTACCAGTATTAATCTTGAACTAGTATTAAACCTTTTCCCAAACAGCAAAACCCAAAGAGAATTATCAAGGTGGCTGACTTATGCATCTTTATTTCCTATGTAGTTCATGTATATATATCTAATAATTTGTAAATACTATTTTGATAATGCAAAATAGTTTTTGAATCATATTTATGTAACGTAATACTTTGCGAAGAGTATAAAACATAAAAAGTAAAACAATAATCAACGGACCATAAAACATCCAAACAAACTTAAAAAACTAATCTACAAAATAAACATTATCTAAGGACAAATTTACGTAAAACAATATATTTCTGGTAATTTGTGTTATTAAAACAGCTTAATGATCACCAAAACGACCTGTATTTTTGGCGCGTAATTTATCACCACCCGCTGAACAATCCCAATAACCACCACCTTTGAGGGACGATGATGAACCGGGTGCTAACAACGCCTGCGTTTCGTCTGAGATCGCTTTCTCGACCAGCATCTAAACCAGTTTCATCGGATCAAGTTAGCAGCGAGACATTATGGCAATACCAAATCCTTGATCCAAACGGGGACGTTGTGACACGATGGAACCATTTTTTTCTTGTCATGTGTCTCGTGTCCCTTTTTATAGATCCTTTATATTTTTACCTGCCTTATGTTGGAGGAGATACGTGCATGACAACGGATAATGCAGCTGCTATAGCGATTAATACGTGGAGGTCTATTGCGGATGTGTTTTTTATGTTGCATATTATTATGAAGTTTCGTACGGCGTTTGTTGCTCCAAGTTCTAAGGTTTTTGGGAGGGGAGAGCTTGTGATGGATAAGAGGCAGATTGCGAGGAGGTATTTGAAGTCCGATTTTATTATTGATCTTGCGGCCTCTCTCCCTTTACCTCAGGTTAGGTTTGAATTGGTTATTATGGCCCATGTTGATTCATTAGGCTTATTTTGTGAATGCTGGACACAATCGTGCATTTTGGGTTCGTCGTAACATTTTTTTAGGGGAACTGTGCGTTTTGATACGAAAGATATATACGCATTGTGAAGGTGTCTGGGAATTGCTTATCCGAACTGCTTATATTGGTTTTTGAGTATAAAAATAAGCAGTTTTGAATAATGAGGTTTATAGCTTATTTCCATTTATTATTTCAAAATGCATATCAACTTGAACAGGCAATTCCAAGCACAAATAAGCTGTAGTTTCACACTTAACGCTCGATTAACACTATAAAGTTTAATCTATCCATAAAGTTAGCAAATTTGAATCTCCATTGTATTCTTGTAAAACTATTTTTTTAGAATTGTAACATATGCATAAGTGATGTTTGAGTTGTGTACTGAGAAATTTGTAACAAGCACTTGTTTAAGAGAGGTATAATTTGTGGTTCTGAGTCTACTTTTTTTTTTTTTTTTTTTTTTTTTTATTCTGAGTCTACTTTTGAAACCTCTTTGATGCTGCAGATAGTTAACGAGCTCATCATACCAGCAACAAGCCAGAACACCAAAGATCATGCTAATAACACGTTAACACTTATCGTTCTCATTCAGTATATCCCAAGATTATTTGTCATTTTCCCATTGAATCAGCGGATTATAAAATCTACGGGCTTTGTGGCTAAGACAGCCTGGGCAGGAGCCGCTTACAATCTCCTACTTTACATGCTTGCTAGCCATGTAAGAATGTTTCGTCAATTTTCTATTCTCATTTCATATATGAACCATAAAATGATTTCATTTTACATTTCTAGTCTTCTGCTTTAATTATATACATTACCGCCTTCATAAATTGTATCACAAATAACATTTTCTTCAAGGCAAATACTTGTTGGTCACACTAACATTATCTTTTGTAATTGTATATGTTTTGAAATTAGGTTCTGGGAGCAACATGGTATTTAATGTCCATAGGGCGACAACACTCGTGCTGGCAACAAGGGTGTAAAGAAGAGATGGAATCAAAAGTGTGTATAAGTTTTCTGGATTGTAACAGCGTAAATCAACCAGACCGCAAAAAATGGCTTGAATCCACAGGTTTGAGAACTTTATGTGATGCTAGCAATGAATCATCTCCTTTTAAATTTGGAATGTTTGCGGATGCTTTTACAAGTGAAGTTGCTTCATCCAAATTCTTCGAGAAGTATTTATACTGCCTTTGGTGGGGTTTGAGAAATTTAAGGTACGATCTCCTAACATCTTTTATAAAAATGGAACGGGTTACACGCGTGGTGACACTTATTACTAATGGTGTTCTTTTCATGCTTAATATTATTATGACTTCTTCTGCAGTTCTTACGGACAAAATCTAGACACTAGTATCTATATTGGTGAGACGTTGTTCTGCTCCACCATATGCATTGGGGGTTTGATTCTATTTGCACAACTGATAGGCAATATGCAGGTAGGCATACACCCTTTGACCTTGGATTAATACATCGTTTTATGTTCTCTAGTTTTATGATGGTTTTGGTACTCTTGATATGATATATGCTATATCTAGCTGCTGGAATTATTGATATAACTTGTCCATTTTTGGTCTTTCTTTTTAGACATACTTGCAGTCCATGACTGTGAGACTGGAAGAATGGAGGATCAAGAAAAGAGATACAGAGGAATGGATGAGGCATCGTCAGTTACCTCAAGACTTGCAAGATCGAATCCGGCGTTTTGTTCAATATAAATGGCTGGCAACTAGAGGTGTTGACGAAGAGGCCATTCTGCAGTCATTGCCCATAGATCTCCGTCGTGAAATCCAACGCCATCTGTGCCTTAATCTTGTTCGCCGAGTATGTCTTCCCCGTCTTCTTTTCATTAATTTGCATGTTAATTAAAAATGCTAAAGTACGAGGTTTTCACCATTTCATGGAAAATAGCGTACACACATCTTTGACGAAACATTTCAGGGTGTTTAGATGTGTGTTGTGGAACTGAATGTCTAATTAATTTAATCGATAAACAGATTTTATTTATGATAATCTGATCATTTAAGGATTGAACAAAAAAAAAAACCAGTTTCATACAAGAAACAAAACTGATTATGACAAGTAAACTAATTACCCTTTGGTCCTGTGTAGGTGCCATTCTTCTCACAGATGGATGACAACCTTCTCGACGCCATATGCGAAAGACTGGTGTCATCATTAAGCACGCAGGGCACTTACATTGTCCGTGAAGACGATCCAGTAAACGAGATGTTGTTTATCATCAGAGGACAGTTAGAAAGCTCGACAACTGATGGTGGAAGATCAGGGTTCTTCAATTCCATAACCCTTAGACCAGGCGACTTCTGTGGCGAAGAATTACTGACATGGGCGTTACTACCTAACGCCACAAGCTACCCTTGTTCTACAAGATCTGTACGAACTCTAACAGAAGTTGAAGGCTTTGCACTACGAGCGGAAGATCTTAAATTCGTAGCAAACCAATTCAAATATCTCCATAGCAAGAAGCTACAACATGCATTTAGGTACTACTCTCACCAATGGCGAACATGGGGTGCATGTTTTATACAAGCCGCTTGGCGAAAATTTAAGCGAAGAAAACTTGCAAAAGAATTGCTTCTACAAGAAAATGCATACTACAATCAAGATGGCGAATTGGTATATGAATCTGGGAGTGGTGATAGTTCACCATCCAGTGATAGTCCTGGCAGCAGTCAACAGGTTGGAGTTGGAGCCACTATTTTGGCTTCGAGGTTTGCTGCAAATACAAGAAGGGGGGCTGGTCATCAAAAAGTTGCTTCTGTTGATTCAGCAACTAGTCTCAAAATGCCTCAGTTGTTTAAACCTGACGAACCACGTTTTTAAAGCAGGAGATGCAATACAGAGTTCATACGGTACAGGTCAAAGAAGCTCACATTAGTCTGCCAGAACCAAGAAGGAACGGAATGCAATAATTTTGATTGTAGCAATGTATGAGTTACACGCATGTTACTGGGATGTTATATGTATGTTGTAATTGGAAATAGCATATTCTTTTGATATCCCAACTACATTCTGTAATCTGTATATATTTGGGGACATAAAGGGGGTTATTTATAACTTAAACGAGTTATAAATATATTCTTTGGGACATTTCAGACGATAAATTATTCCGTAAATAACTAAAGTGTTTTAGGCACTAACATTACTTTTATAAACCATAATATTTGTTATTATCTGATGAAGAGGTAAGTTTTCTTGGCTTCAAACACACTGCTGCTTTGGTTACTGCATTATATAACTAAAAGGCTTCAAATATGAAATCAAGTTTATGTATAAACTAATGGCAATCATTGTTATAGAATACTAAATACTAGCAATCAAATCGTTAGCAATCTCATTTTTCTGGTTTGACCTGCAGAAGTATGGAACACATGGGGATTGTTTATTGTACATCTGTAAATGAGTGGATGTCCAACTCATGTATCTAATTTTTAAGTGAATTTTCTTCCATTTTTCTAATGAACGAGTCACTGTCGATTTTTTGCCAAAAACTTATTTTTAAAGAAAAATAAAAAATCTGAAAGAAGGATCATGAAAACAAAACACATCTCAATCCAAATCCTAATGTTCACTATTCCAACTAAATAAATCAAACTTTAGTCTCAATCTATCAAACTTGAGTCATGGGAGAAATTGATCCAACTTTTATCCAGGAACTTGAACACAGACCAAAACTAGCTATAACCGAAGCCCAAGGCATTCCACAAATCGATCTCTCTCCTTTGGTCAACATGTCTCCTGCTGACTATAATGCTACAACAATACAAGGACTCGTGGATCAGATTCATGATGCGTGCAAAAACTGGGGATTTTTCCAAGTGATCAATCACGGGGTTCCTATAGAGAGATGTGAACAGTTAATGTCCGTGGCTAAGAAGTTTTTTGATCAGCCGGTTGAGGAGAAAAGGAAGGTGATGAGGAATGAAGCGAATCCCTTAGGCTACTGCGATACTGAAGTTACAAAAAATGTGAGAGAATGGAAAGAAGTTTTTGACTTTACGGCAGGTGTTCCGATGGTGATGCCAACTCAGGGTGATCAGACCATTGAGTACCCTAACCAATGGCCTGACCATCCGTCAGAACTAAGGTATATTTCATATTGAGTTTCTTACCTACTACTGTAGTTTACTTGTCTCAGATCATCTGCCTTTATGTAATCCTAATGCGAAAAGACAATTAAAATAGATACTAACAGCGTAATTTTAAACAGGGAAGCATGTGAGGAATATTTTAACGTTGTGCAAAAACTATTAAACAAGTTGTTGAAATTGATCTCTATGAGCTTGAACCTCCCAGTGAATAGTTTAGAGCCATTTTTCAAAGACCAAACCGCTTTTGTTAGGCTCAACTACTACCCGACCTGCCTAACTCCTAATTTAGCCCTTGGTGCTGGCCGACATAAGGATGCAGGTGCTTTGACTATCTTGGCTCAAGATGATGTAGGCGGCCTAGAAGTTAAGCGAAAAACAGATGGAGAGTGGATATTTGTCAAGCCTGTACATAATGCGTTCATTATCAATCTCGGGGACGTTATGCAGGTACCCTCAACATCCTCATTTATCTTGTATAGATTCCGATATATCTCATGGGACCATCTATTGTTATTGCACTAGTTTGAATTTGTGACTTGTTTCTCTTATAGGTATGGAGCAATGATATGTATGAAAGTATAGAGCATAGGGCGAGGGTGAACTCAACAAGAGAAAGGTTTTCGATCCCAATTTTTATGAATCCCGCTCTCTATACTGTCGTGGAGCCACTGCCAGAGTTGATAAGTGAAGAAAACCCGGCTAAATACAAGGGTTATCATTGGGGAAAATTCTTGGCTACCCGAAAACAGTAATGTAAAAATGTTGCTGTCGAAAATTCTTGCCAGTATTGAGAATATTGTCTCATGAGTTAGAAACTATGATATTAACTTTTTTTATGTAAAACAATTTTATAGACCCTGGACTTCTCTACTTGCTTGTAGTTATAATGGCACCAGTGGTCTATCATCTATGAGCCAAAATTTGGCTATATATATTTAGATAAAAATACATTTGCATGTCTATCAGATTGTCTTGGTCTGGTTGACCAGATGTATATCAGAAGCTAGAAGTCTATGTATAAAGATAGTCTTGAGTAGCTTATTAGTAGTGGATGGTGATTTTGAATGGCTGTAAAAATTTTAGTTAGACTTATGGCAATTTGTGCAAAAGATATGTAGCAATGTCAGCAGTCAGATGACCAAAGAATACACTTAAAAATGATTCTAATTCCAAAGTGAAAAACTTGTTATAAGTTAAACGACCTATAAAAGTATGTGAGGTCATTTCCGAATGCGCATATTGTCTTGAAAGTTCATACTGCCTCTTCAAAAGAAAATAGGTTTCGAGATACAAATTTTGTCAAATGTAATATACTAAAGTTCGCAAATACTAATAACACCAAACTGACTCATTTTAACAAAAATTTCTAAATAACATTGCCCTCTATCTTCTTCAAGTATTATAGCATTGGACAGTAGATTCTTGCAAGTCAATATGCACTAGCTGCACAGATGAAATTCTTATGAACAAAAGAGCCCTTGAGCACGTACCAGTGGAACTTCTGATGTAAAACCCTATTTGAGAGTTTTATAGCAGCTTTGTCGACCGGAAAACTTGCAATCAAATTCATGGTCTGTTTATCTATAACCATTTTCTCTTAACCGCTGATACATTCCTGGGCAGAGACCAAACTGAATTATCTGCAGACCAAAAAACTTAAGACCTGGTTTTATGGGCACCAAGAAGCAGCAGCAAACCAAGTTTCAAGCCGTACCAGCACTACCACTCAATTCAATAACAATATTATCCAATAGCTGGTTTTCTGATTCCTCAACATTAGAGACTAATCCCCCACTACTCGTGAAATCAGAGACGGCAACGGTGGCAACAGGGGTGGTGGGGGTTCTACATATTGGACATAAGGGTGTGCTTAAAAGCCACAAGTCAACACAGTGAGCATGAAACTTGTGGTTACAACCAGGGAGTAATCTGCACTTATCCCCCATGCTATAATTATCAAGGCACACTGCACAGTCATCATCTACCGTAACTGAGCTTGCTTTTGTGTAACTAAAGGACGGAAGATTTTCTACATCATCTTTACACATCCTGCTTCTTCTGCTAATCTCAACCATGCCATTACTAGTCCCAACCCCATTACCACTTACTGTCACACTTATCACTCTTGCCGCTATATAAACATAAATTATGATCAAGACAACAATACCCACAAATAAGAATATCATAGCAATCACAATTGTAACGATAACTACTTCAGTGGCAACGCCTAGAGAAACCTGGTCATTAGTCATAACTTACAAATCGATATTTTTGTAACCGAAGCCAGGGCCATTGCTGTAGGTAACTTATAAATACAGACTGGTTTGATAGGGTGGTGGTCCTGTCGATTAAAGACGTCCAACTTGTTTATATTGGGTCACTTATGGCTAGAGATTAGGATGGAAAGCTGGCCAATATACCAACAAAACAAAGTTAGTTGTATTTTAAAAGGTGTAATAAATCCAGTTGGCTTTTTCATTTGGATTTTCCCTCAGAGTGGTTGAGAATTTTTCAATATATTAAATATCATCTTCAGATTTAGCCATTTATTATCGACTAAGACTGCTCACCTAATGCTATAATAATGTCGTTTAAATCGCCTACAGATGAATATAAAGATAAGAGTGGGCACGGACTGATCCTAAGTTAACTTATCCTTTGTGCTTACGAGTTCTAAGTGGTCCTTCAGGTACGCGGTTCTGGTTCTACCCGCCAAGAGCTTTAACTGAGTATTGGATAACGCAGAGTCGGTGGTCCACACCGACTAAAACTTGATCATCTTATTTGTTTCAATACTGTAAAGCGTAAAATATACCCATGGAGATGGACATATCCTTATTTCACATGGATCGACATTATTAGATGAGAAGAACAAGGAATGAGGGGTGGGTCAAAATGGTTCGAGTCATAAAGGGTAATTTTCAGTATGGTTAAAAATTCAAAATGTTACTGGTTGAACTAACTAAAGAAATAATTTAAATATTTAAAAAAATATACTTCAAAAGCTTTATGCATTGTGAGTACAGTTTAGGTGATTAACCTGTTACTGCTTTAAATTTACTCATTCGACCCAGAAGAGAAAATATAACCCACATCCACCCTTCACCTGTTTAACGATACAAATATCCACCTCTCAATTTGATAAAACTTTATAACTTGTAAGTTGGATCAATAAAAAACTGATCCAAAATTACAAAGACTTCACCCGAAAGGTACCCCCAAACTGATTAATGTTCCTAGTCAGTCATCGACTTAATCCTGGTCCTATCTGATTTACCAGAGAAATTAAAAAACAAAAAAACAAAAACATGTTTTGAGTCTTGGTTAGTAGCCAGTCATCACCGGTCACACCTAGCCTAACTAGCAAAGGTAGCATCCTCACCAAAGTCCTATTTGTGCGCCTAGTTGCATCTAGCAAAAAAAGATCCACATTCTAAAATCAAGGTACAACCTTCCACAAATGAAAACTGAAAAAACAGTGCAATTCCAAAAGCTTCCACCCAAACTAACCTCAGAAACCCTAGTCCTTATCAGCTAATCTGATTATCCATCATGTATATCTATCTAACTTCATGCCCAAGTACTGCAGGGACCATAACTGTAAGGCAGGTCCTACTACATGTAAACATATACAATTATGTGATCATCAACCATAGTTAACACAACTAGAGTCTGCAACAGATTGAAACTCGCACGTGTGAAGTGAACTCGAGAGCAACAGATGCAGCAAAACTGAAGCAATTCACATAGAATTGAATAATATGCATTTCAGAAACTGAACAATGGGTGTGGGAATGTTTAGGCCACATATCTCAACTACATACTTCAATCACATTTTCTCAAACTTAATGCAAAAGCATTTACATGTAAAAAAAGATTCAAGGGAACTGGAAAAATCATACAGTACTCACTATATCTCCAAACCGACCATGTATATTTTGGTGTTACAAATCTGAAACACCAACCTCTCGCGTACTGCCAGTGACACGCAGGACGGCTTGGGCACTTAATTTTGGAAGATTGGATTGACAGAACTGCTCCCAAGAATGTACCTGAGGTTGGTCAGAAGAGGTGCCATGTTCCTTTGCCTGAGGTGGGTCAGAAGGTGTGCCTTGTTCTGGTGCCTTAGGTTGGTCAGGAGGCGTGCCTTGTTCTGGTGCCTTAGGTTGTTCAGGAGGAGTGCCTTGTTCTGGTGCCAAAACAAGAGATTTTTCGTATGCAGTCTGTAGCTCCACCAGAAGAGCACGAGCAGCCTCTCGTGACTCGGGTAGCTTGTCGCTCAGCTGAGATGAAGCTATCTGGATCAATTTGTCAATCCCGTAATCTTTGATTCCCTCAGCACCCTTTATGCGAATAAAAAGATAATTAAAAATGTTATCAAAATAAAATAACCATGACAATGAAGATCAAGGTCACACAATACAACTTCCAGAAAGATACTTTTGTAGTTCCATACTTCCATTCACGAGGCACTTAAACTAAGACAATACATGGTATTAGTGGTAATGTAGATTGATTAACCCATATGGTTAATTTAGGTGATGTTTATCTATAACGGGTCAAATCAGTTACGTTAAAAGATCTAACTAAGATGAAAAAGAGTTATAAGAGTGAAAAGTAGTCCAAAATGTATTAAAATACACCCGAAGGTTGCCACATTTAGTACATAGCAGTTGTGCATAAACTATATATATCTCAAAACTCTGGATAAGTAATTAAGCTTGTAGATGTAAGTGTTAAGACTGACACAATTTGCAATATCAATAAAAAGAACAGGGTTTTAAATTAACTGGAAACTTTAGAAAACATGAAAGAAGGCAAGAGAAAATATAATGTGCAGAATAAACAAATAATTGGAGAAGTTTCTTGATCTGGTTGAAAACAAAGCCATTTAAATGTGACTATTTACAAGATGAACATTGCGCTCAATGGCCATATACTCTTTAACACTTAAACACTAAAAGGGCATCTTACCACCAAAACTTACTATACCTAATTAATATAGAGATGGATGTGCGTACTCGGTAGAACATAAACACAGTGTCTAAAGGCGTTCTAGAGAACTTAAGAGGTTGAATCACATAACATATTAACATCATGGATTAAAGTATTAAACTACACATAATAAAGAGGATGCAAAGACTATGCGGTGTATTATATTGTTCATTACAGAATAGTACAGCAAAAAAATTTATACAAGGGGTCTAACGAATTAACATGATACTGAAGCTGAGGATAAAGCTCCAAGTACTTACCAGCCGTGGTACACTACGAGAAACACATAACGAAGCCTTGGCACGAATACGAGGATTGCGATTCTTAAGATAAGGTTGCAACTTTGGTAACAACAAAACTGGAGAGACCCAAATTGTCAAAGCAATTAAAGCTTTTTCAGCAGCCTCACATACAAACCGCTTGTCTTGAGATGACTTGAGAAGAAGTACTACTAGCTGAAAGCAGAAATAGAAAGACTGAATCAGTTTTATGGAAGAAATAACCGTTCAAAAAAATGAGAAAGCAACTACAAGCAACAGCAGACTGCAAATATATAAAAACAATTACCAAAGGATCCACGGAATCAATTATGCTATCCCCAAATGCTTTGAAAATGTCAGCGGAAGTCATTATGGCAGTTTTACAAACAGCACTTCTTGGATTCTTCAGGGCCTTCACAATAAGGGAAATCACATTTTCCCTGTTCAACAAAACATCGTAGCAAAACAATTGTTATGAACGGATTAAACTTAGGTGTTGCAGAACGCGTAAACTCCATTCTTTAAGATGTAACGAAAAGTTCATACTTACAATATATTTTGCAATGCTTCCTTGTGGTATATTGCCAAACGCCGTACATTGTTGAGTGTGTCACAAAGCAAAACCCAATCCTTAGACTCTAACCCAGCAACAAGCACCTGAGAGCAAATGACAAATGTGGTAAATAACAATAACTCACTTTTATTTGCATATGGCGCTTTTTTATCAGAAATCATAGTAAAAAGATACTTTGTTTGTAATGTGATAGAATAGAGACAAAACTACCTTAAGACTCTCGTCAACATTTTCCAGATCGTCCAGTTTCTCAGATTCAATGTATTCAACTTCTGCAGCAACCACCTCCGCACCACAATCTGCAACCTCACTAGTTGGTTCATCCAACGTGACGATGCTTATTCTCTGTTTTCCTTTAACATTTTCAACATATGGCTTAGCTAAGATGTCTTTACTTGAGGTCTCATTCGTCCTCTCAGATTTAGGCAACAAATTGCGATCTCTGAGAGCAGTTTCCGACATCATTATACACCTGCAGTACATTAAAATACTACAAACATGAACATTTGACGCATAGTAAAATGTCTACTACACATGAAGTTTGAAAATATATTTTGATCGTATAAGCATACAAAAAACTGCTAAAAAACGTATAAGCATACTAAAAACTGCTAAAAAAACGTATTATCAAACGAAAATAGAATGTGAGACATGCCCATATACCCTTCATAATTCACTGATTTCCGGTCAGCTAAATTTTTTAAGATATGAGAAACAAACACGGTATTAGACCCCCCTCGTATCTTACAGCAACTATTATCGTTAATAAGTGCAGCAAAAGATACTAACATATAAAAAATTAATGAGCTCAATATCATAAAAACAGGGTGCAATTAACGAGCCGTGTTAAGTGGAAACCAAGATCATTTTTAGTAGAAAGAATTAGAGACCACAGACGCAGGACGGGATCCAAGCTCCAGATCCTAATACATCATTCCACCAAAACCGTTTATATGTTTAGGCTCGTGGTTCTAGTAATTATTATAAAATACTCTTGGTCCTATGAAATATTTTTTTCTTTTTGAAAGGCAATAAATACTATATATAAAATATAGCAAGTTGCTAATATTAGAATGACTCGATCATAACAAACCAACCAAACTCTCAACTTAGTAGTTACTACACCAGTGAAGCGTCCCTATGACCAAACACGGATATCATAAATTGAAGATCCAGCATACTAAGATACAACACCAAACGCAATATCACGAAGGGCAACCACTTAGTAGAAAACATGAGACGGTTTTTAAACCGAACACGACCCTAACCCTCACACATGAAATATCACCCTTGGACCTTAAAGAACACATAATCTAACCAATTAGTGACATCGCGCAAAGTCAGAACAGTTGACTGGACAAAATACCCATGTGAAGGGGAAACCACGGGGGTGTTTGTTTAGGCTTATGAAACATAAGCCCATTTTCGGCTAATATTTCATAAGGCCCAAATTTGGGGCTTATTTGGAGACTTTTGGGCTTATATAAGTTTTTTATGATATGATAAACTTACACAAGCCAATAAGTCTCAAAATAAGCCATTAATTCAAAGCTTATGTGATATAAGCCGAAATTCGGCTTATATTTTATAAGCTCCAAATTTGTGGCTTATTTTGAGACTAATAGGCTTAAATAAGTTCATTAAATCATAATAAACTTATATAAGCCCATAAGTCTTCAAATAAGCCACAAATTCGGGTCTTATGAAATATAATCCGAAAATGGGCTTATGTTTCATAACCCTAAACAAACACCCCCTAAGACATGAGTCGACTAAAGTGTGCAATACTTTTAGTACATTGTATCAGTCGCGTACGCTTTACTAAAAACATTTCTAACCCTACAAAATGACATTTCAGTAAACCAGTACACGACGCAACTTACAACGCGTAAATAAAGGGTAGTTAACAACCAAACTATTCCTCTAAAAACAGATCCTAACTCCAACATGTACTAATATATAAAATAATGACGAAGAAATGAAAGTTATAAACAACTTACTAATATTGAAGATCAATAAAAAAAAGAAAAAAATAAAAACAGATCCAACAATAAATAGCTACTTGACACACTTCAAATCTAACAATAAATAATTAAACAAACAGTAAAAACAATAACTGAACATTTACCGCAGTAGTGAAGAATGTGATTTCTAGGGTTTACACGTTAACTCCGGCGACGGTGAACGACGGTGGACTGACGGTGATTTTTAATACTACTAGTCAGCGTTGGTTTTATATGGTCTGTGGTTATATGGAGTGATCGTATTTACAAATTGGTCCTTAGTTTTTCAGATGAAGTCATGTTTCAACCCTAAAGTTGAACAGCGATGGGGTGGTTATTTGTTGGTCATTATTGTTTGTTATGTGGGGTGTTAGAAGTGTTTAGTTTGTGATTTTTTATGTAATTAAATGAAAAAGTGGGGTTAAATTTGGATTTTGGAGTTTGGATTTCAAATTTGAATTAAGGAATGCATTTTTGGATTATTATTTTGTCATAAATGGTTAGTCAACTTTTATTGCCGGTTTAAAATCTTTTATTTTGGATATTTTTTTAATTGTTAAGAATTAGTTTTAAGATATTTTAAAATTACTTATTTTAAAAAGCTTTTTGTTTCTTTGTATTGTAATTTAGGGCATGTTTTGTAAAACCCGCATATTTTTACCATAAACAGTACACTTATAATCGTACGTACATGATTAGAACTTTTTTTTTATAGCATGTTTACGTTTCACGAACAAGATTTACAAGTATTACGTACGTGTGATAACACGATAAGTATTTAATACGTATTAAGATACGATAATTATTTCAATAATAATTATAATCACGAACATACGAACATGAAATCATAAACGTAAATAATCACGAGCTTAGTATTAGGTATTTATGTATATTTATTACGATCATGAATAAATATAATAAGACACGAACGATAACTATTTAAATCATGTAAACACGAACACGAGAACACACTTAATATTAGACACGAGAAAACTATGGCAGCAGGGGTAACCACCGGCTAGCCGGTGGGAACTATTGCTAGCCGGCGGCTAGCCAGGACCAAGGGTGCGTTTGGTTGGCCGGTTCATGGGTTAAACCGGTCCGGTTCATGACATGTTTAGTTTAAAACACGGGTTCGGTTCACGGGTTCTTTTTCAAGGTTAATTATTATTTCTACAAGTTAAATAATTACAAGGTAAATTAAATTAATTTAACATGTTATTTAATTAATTTAATTACAGCATGACTTAGGTTATTATTATTATTAATAAACATGGATTTTAACCTAAGTAATTATTATTAAGTTAGACTATATAATTAATTATTAAACATGACTTATAATTAATTAATTTTCATGACTTAGGTTATATTAATAATAAATATTAATACATGTTTTAACCTAAGTATTATTACCTTTTATTTAATTAAATCATGTTATATTTAATTAAATACTTTAACTTATAGTTTATTTAATTTACATGAAATAATTAATAAACTATACTATTTAATTACATGACTTAGAATATTAATCAGTAAACACTTAAGCTTATATAATTAGCTTAATAATCCAGCTTATTTCTATTTATGGAAGCTTTCTATTTATAGAAACTTATTTAATTAAGGCAACTAATCTATTTATGGAAACTTTCTATTTTAGAAACTTATCTATTTTAAGCAGTAAATCTATTTTTGGGAACTTCCTATTTTTAGAAACTTTATATTTTTGGAAACTTTCTATTTTTAGAAACTTTCTATTTTTGGAAACTTTCTTTTTTAGGAAATCTGCTATTTTTTGAAAGTTACTTATTATTACACAACAAGTATAATAATACAAGAAATACAAGAAATACTTAATCAGAATAGACAAAATACATGATTAACACAGTATAAAGCTTTAATCAGTAAAACATGACATGAACATATAAAACAAGCTAAGACATGATATAAAACCAGTTACGTACTCAGTAATCAGATACTTATACACGTATGTATTTATGTAGCATTAGTGATACCGAAGTAGGACTCTCTTCCGTTCGTCTTCTTCGTTCACTGGACACAAGGTACGGATTCTCCGTCCTTTCAGTATGGACAGTCTTCCTTATTAGGATTTCCCGTATGCAGCCAACTGTTTTCCCCAGTATATGTTTTATATGTTTATGAATTGCTTATGTTTAATTAGATACCTAAAAGCCATATACATGCATGACTAGTTTCACCTAGTTATGGAGGCACCAGTGTTATGACTCCACCACGACAGAGTGATAGCTCGTGGCGTCCCTTCAGCTTTTGGCCATATTATTATTATTATTATCATGTGGGGCGTATGGGTGCATCCTAGTTTACATATTTTTAACAGATTATTCAGGTGAATGTGGTGCGTGCCTTGCATCCATCACAAGGAGTTGATCCCTCCTACCCAAACAGTTATATTAATTAGAGGCAACCCCTCTAATTGCATGACGAGGTCACCCCTCCAATTATTCATGCACGTTGATGTTTCATGACCTATATTGGCTAATGGTAAACATGTTAAACAGTTTTTATAAGATAAACATAAGGCTTTTCAAACTATAAAACCAGTTTTACTAAGTTATACCAGGTTTTCCAGGACTTATACATTTCCGCTGCTATTAAGTCTTTGTTATGTTTCAGTCATTCATACTATGTCTATATCCGTGCACTGAGCGTTATGCTCAGCCGTTACTTTCCTTTCCATGTCCCAAAACGGCAGGTACCCAAGGACATACTCGAGCATTTGGAGGACGTGTATAGGATGGAAGCTGCCATAGACTTCTTTTCCTTTTGCCTTCATATATTTATGCTTGTTTAGTCTTTCATTCATTTCATTTACTTTATTATGTTTTGGGCTTATGTTTGGGAACGATGTTTGATTCCGGTTTTCCCCTATGGTCATGTATGTTTTACTACATATTACCTTGCATGCTTTGATGACACGCCATAATTACGCGTAACGGTCCACTTATCAAAGTGGGGTGTTACAATTATGGTATCAGAGCCAAGGCTTCGACCTGTAGGCTCTAAAACTTGACATGTGACTAGTGGGTAGTCACCAGGAACTTCCTAAGCCAACGTTTGTTATTCCACGTATTGATGTGTTCAGCGCATTGTTGTTTTAACCATGATGCTTTCAACACCTTGATGCTTTAACCTTGATGTTTTCATCGATATTGTTTTACTAATATGGATGGACAACCGTCATTCATATTTAGTTATGTTTCACTGTTTCATGCATGATGTTTCTCGTGAACTGTGGCTATGTGACTGAACCCCAGTAGTTCATAATTAGTCAAATAAAAAATTTTATGATAAGTTTTTATAGATGAGTTTCATTTATTTATGTTTCATGTATCATTGTTGCAAGAATTATGACTAAGTAATGGTTGGTACAGGACTGGCCCTATTTAGTCGCATGTGCTTTTATCGAAACTTTTAACTTTGGGACCGACCCATAGGCGTCCCCTCGCCATGTCTTTTGTTTTGAGATTGACCCATAGGCGTCCCATCGCACATATAAAGGTTTTTATAAACTGCATCATGTATTCATGCACTGTTTTCATGCATAAAATTTTTCTCATGATTTATAAGCATAAAAAAATTTTCATGTCCCCTCATAAGTTACGATGTCTTTTATGGCAAGTATGCTTTCATACTATCATGGTTAACTTCGTTTTCATACTGATGATGTCGTATACTCCTTCATGTTAAATTGTTTCATGTTTCTTCATGATAATTCCGTCTTCATGTTGATTACGTCTTACGCCTCTTTTGTTATTTATGCTTTCATGCAAGACATTGTTAGATTCCAGTAAATCCTGTTTTATGATAGTCATGGTTGGTTTTCATTAATCATGCTTTCATGCTTATCATTATTGAATTTCGTTTCACCGACCTTCTAGGTGTTTTACCTATGTAACCAGAATGATGTCTATTGATGTTGTTGTTTTTGCAACTCTTTAGGAAAAGAGGGCAATAAATAGGGCAAGTGCACGACGATTTAGGAAAACCGTGTGTGAATGACCTTAGGTGAGTTCGTTCTCAAGGAGGCAAGTGCGTTGTGTTAAGAGTTGATATATGATGTTTGTGATTATGATCAAGAAGAAAAGAAATGAGAAAGGAAAGAAAAGACGGTTACGAAAAAGTAATTAAACTACGACGAAAAAGGCGTGAACGTAAAACCGTAAAAAACGACAAAAATAAAAATTTTCAACCTAAAAATTAATTATAAGCTAAAACAAGTCTAAAATAATATAAATAAGGAATAAAATCCAATAAAAATATTTTAAAACCTTTTATTAATTAAATATTCAATTTTAAATGCTAATTAAAGCCCTAAAATTAAATATAATTAATCAAAATGTCCAAAATATGATTTTATTGAACAAATAACTTACTTATATTATTTAAAAACTAAAAAGTATTTTTTATAATTTTTCAATACTATTTTTCTATTTTTTAATCACTAAAAACTATTTTTAAATTAAAATAATCATAAAAAATAATAAAATAATGCCAAAATTAATTTAACAATTTTAAAAATCCTAAATTACCCTAATGAACAGTAGAAAATTGAAAAAGTTTGAAAAAAGTAAAAATTTGCACTAAAAGACAAAACTATTTAAAAATTAAACCCTAATTAACTTAAATTAATTATAAAAAATAAAAAAAAAATGAACAGTAACTATTTTTTAAACTAAAAATCTTAAATTAATATTCTAAACCTAAGAAAAATTTTAAATCTGAAAAATATGTATTTTTACCACTAAAGGACAAAAACAGATTAATTAAAAAGTAATTAAATTAGCTAAATAATCTAAAAATTATCTAATGAACAGTAACTGGAAAATAAATAATACTGAAAAATCAGAAATTAAAAATGAAAAATATTGCAAAAAGAATGAAACCCTAATTCTTAAAAAAGGTCACAAAAGACAAAAATATTGGATCTGTGAAAGTGACACTTCTTGTTTTTCTGTCTTTTAGTGTAGCAGTGGCTACAACAAAGCTATCCGTGGGAAAGGAGTTCCCACTGACAGTATTAAAAAACGGGTTGTGGACTTTTGATGCTTGGATTCAGCTTGTTACTTGGAATTAGATGGCAACAAAGGCACCCCCACACTCATGGAAGTGTGGGGAGTCAGATTGAACAAGAAAACAGGCAATCACAATACAAAAATCACACAAAAAAGAGGCAAATCAGTTGTTGTAATGGTGATATGGGTCTGATGGACTGTTTGCTGATGCAATTGGTCAAAAGTTGAGATTCACACCACCAAAGTTCTCACAACACACTATCAAACCACAAAAAAACTACTAGCAATCCTATATAGTCCTATAATCTAACATATCAAGCAAAATGGAAGGCAAATTTAGGCTAAATCAAGCAGTTATGAAGGGCTTTTTGATTTCAGCTATGTCACCAAGAAAATGAGCATGCAAAAGTTGTTTACACCTATCAAAATTCAAACCATGCAGCCTAATATATATAACTACCCTACTGAGATGTGTTTAAGCCGTTTTTAAGCTAAATATCAGTCAAGATCCTAACCTAATAAGCAGACCCAAACACTCCCTTAATACTGAAATCAACAATTTGTCAAACAAAATCCTTTCTAAACAACTCAAAACTGATACAAATGAATCTAAACATGCATTATCATGGCAAGTAACTCAAACACATACCATAGGCAACACATAAACACTAGCATACAACTTCCACTCAAATCACATTAATAAGAAAAAAATGGAAAAGATAAGGATTCTTACCAAAGAACCCTACATCCAGGGTTCTTTGTGGATGAAAATCCACCTCCAAATACACCCGGGTGTATGCAGACAATGATCAACTCTCTTAACAACCTGTTTAAGAAAATCAAAAAAGAGGAAAACAAGCACAAATGCTATAGACTGTTTAACTTTTCTTTCTTTCTTAAAATCTTTCCACAACTTTACCAATATTTAAAACCACTTAATAACACTTGATTAATCCAAATAAAACAAACTTGAAACAAAATCTTGCCAAGAATCTCAATTTTCAGAAACACTTGCTAAGATTTGAAAATTTAAAGAAAGGACAAACTTGAAGAAAAATGAACTCAGGAAAACAACTTTTAAAATATTAATGCTGGAAAGTAAAGGGTTCACAGTCTTATGTAGCTTAAAAAGAACTTCTTCATTAATTTCATAAAAAGAAAGTTTTTTACATAAAAACTGGAACAAGCCTTCTCACAAGTTGAGAGGTCTTTAAATACTAGACTAAGGAGTATTCTAGACTAAGAAACCCTAGCAGACGGATTTCCCATTGTGCCCTTGGATTTTCAAACTTGAAAAAGTGGTCAAGTGACCCATGTGATCTTCTGGCCTTGATGTTGAGATTCCAGCTGTGTTGGATGCATCTGGAACGTTTGTTTAACCTTTGGGACCAAGTAATTTCATCCAGCCTTTGGTTTTGTCTCCCCATGGGGTTTTGTGGGATAGTGACGTAGCAGGGGAGGGGACAAAAGTAGGTTGGGTCGTTTTCTGGGTTGGGGGATGTGTTGGGAGTGGGGTAAGGATTAAAACCCCTAACTTTAATTAGGATTTAAGTTAGGGATTTGGTTAATTTATCTGGGAATGTTTTAGGGTTTATGAAGGGGAGGGTGGATAAACAGGAAGGGTTAATCCGTTTGGGGTTAAGTAAGTTTAAATTAAGTGTTTACCCCCAATTCTTAATAACTAATTTTAAATCAGTTATTTAAATTGCTAGTGGGAAATGACGTGTAGGAAGGGTGTATTCTGATTGGGTGAAAAGGTTGGGTGGGTGACGTGTCTTGATGGGAGTGGAGGAGAGAAGTTTGGTGTCTGGTCACATTAGGCCCCCCATTTCTTTTGTTTCATTCATTTTGTATTATCAGCTCACAAATCCCATTTCCTTTGTATTTAACTTTCAACACTTGTCATTTTTGGCACAATGTTTTTGTAATCTTGAAACAAGGACCATTTATGCAATTTCTTCATTTTCTAAGGACTGAATTTGCCATATCTTCAAACTTCAAGGCTTTGACTTGTTGGTTGACTTCTTGGAGGACCATATTTGACAATTTAGATTTGATGAGGGACTAAATTTGCCAATTCTTCAAAGTTAAGGGTCCTTTTTGTAATTTTGACAAACTTTAGGGACCAAACTTGTAATTATGAAGATACAAGGGTATAAAGTGTCAATTCTTCAAACTTGGAGGACCAATCTTCAATATTCTTCAAATCTTCAAGGGTTTTCTTTGGAAAATTCCTCACTAGGGCTTGGTTCATCGTGCGGCTTCGTTTCCCGTGTTCGTTTTTGCATGATTCTTGTAATCTTTTGTCATTTTCTCAATATCCGTACCTAAAATACACAAGCAACAAACACAAGCATATATTTGGGTATTTTGATGATATTTAATGCATTTTAAGTCCAAAAAGAACGATGAGACCATGTATAAAAGCCGTCTCATCACTCCCCCATACTAAACCATTGCCGTGCCCTCACGCAATGCTAGAATAAAGTATCGTAGCATCTCCAAAATTCATTTTATTCACTTTATTGGAATGATAAACTACACTATTACTATTGCTACTACTTGTGTTATAGACATAATGTATGATTTTCATCGCAAAATGGGACATTTAGGTTCATAGAATAAGAACACGTGAATGCTTCGTTAGAAATAATTTCGTCGTCCTCGATTTTCACTCTAATTCCATGCTAAGCGTGCAACGAGATCATTGTCATTATAAGTTAGTAATGCTAACACTACTCATATGCCCTAATCACGTACTTATCCTCCCATTATTCCTAAGTTGTATCTCTTATATTTTATGATGTCTTGAATGTTTCACGAGGATACATTGTTTGACTTATGCGATAATAAAGATTTAGGTCTAAAAATAGAGTCCTAACGGTGTAACTAAGACCATTAAATCAATAACCCCTCCTAATAGACAACGATGTTAAAAAATGTTAGCCTCAAAATATTGAGTCAAACAAGAATGTTCGAAACGTTCACATTCTTTGATCTTATCAAGATATTGGCATGAAACTTCAGAATATTCATCAATATCAGCACAAGATGTAAAATAAGCACACATAACATCTTTAGAAACGCATTCTTGCAAGAGTAAATCATATTCATCTGAAAAATCAGACTTCTCCATTTGAAGATCATCAATGTGTTTCTCAAGAGATTCAACGTATTTTAAATCATCAAACATTTCAGTCCGAATGAACTCCTCAAGTTGAAGAACAGTTTCTTTAATCAACGCCGTGTTAGGAATTAAGAGTTCTTTCACAAGCAAGGTAATATCTTGAGGAATCGGACGTGTCCACTCATCATTTTCACGTTTGGCCCAGTCTCTTTCAACAATAGATTTAACATTATCTATGTGGTGTTTAAGAATACCTAATGTTTTCCTACTCTTGCTTTTAGATTCATCTAGAGGGAGGTAGTTTATGTATTTGTAAACATTAGATTTCTTAGGAGCAAATGCTTTCTTCCATTGAATTCTCTTTTGTTTGCATTCTAGGAACACTTCCTCACGAGTTTTCTGAGTTTGTTTGTTGAACAGGCCATAAAGACTATTCTCATAAGCATAATTATATGGTTTCACAAACTCCTTATTAACAAGTGGTTGACTATCATCGTCCCAAAGGGCAGTCTCTTCACTATCGGCACTAATAGGCATGCAATCAAGATCTGTCCTTTCAGTCTCATCAAGATAAAGACACGGGTTCGCAGCTTGAGCTTTGGCAAGGTACTCGGGACTTGCAAAGCTAGCTTGACCCTTAAACATCGATGGAGGTGCCAGCATTCTCACAGATTGAATAGAATCATGCGTTTTATAAACAACGTTCTTCAAAAATTCGACTTGTGCTTCTAATTTCGTTACCTTTTCAGTTTCTTTATCATATCTACTTTTGAAGTCTTGTTTTAACGCATCTACCTCTTGTTTCTTATCCTCTAGAATTTTAGCAGAATCAGTAGTGGTCATAGAGAGCTTTTGTTCAAGTTCATTAACTTTGGTATTGGCAAGGTACGTTTTTTGACGTTCATCCATTAAGAAAACATTATATTGACGCTTCTCTTTAGCTAATAACTCAAGAGTTGTATTATATTTGTTTTCAAAATCGTCCTTTTGACTTTTTAACGCACTTCCCTTGTACCCCTCAAGCTCTTTGGTTTTCTGAAGAAGCTCAGCCCTATTACTTTCAAGGGTCTCATTAGATTTAATTAGAGCGGCTTTGCATTCTTCAAAGTTTTGAGTGAGCGCTGCGTTTGCCTTCTTTAATTGCTTTTGACTCTTTCTAGTTTCATTGACATCTTTTTGTAAACTAACAATTAAATTAGCAAGCACGACACGCTCCTCATCATCATACTCATTTGCATGTTGATCATCCTCAAACTCATTATTGCACATGGCTGATGAATTGGGTGTGGTATTGGTATCAACCTTTTCCGTCATACATGTGTCAATAAGGTTTGTTGTTTGATCACTATGCTCATGCGTATTGGCATTGGCAAACACATTAAATTCAGCATTGTGTACCTCTTCCAATGGCTCAGAATCGTAAACAGGACCATTATCATAGGAAGGTGTATTGCTGATGACATTCTCATTCTCAGAGTCGATGTGTTGTTTGCCAGAGCTGCTGTTGTCTTTCCCAGAAATGTTGTCATCATTCCCTGAACTCTGCGTTGGAGTCTCATATCTGCAGCTTATATTCTCAATATCTGATGTGATACCACAACTGGTATGAAGTCTGTCATCAATGGTTTGTTGCATCTGTATTGTGTGATTCACATAGGTTACAATGAAGTCGATGTTGCGGGTTATCCGATCTTTGTATGATAAAGCATCCATTCCATGATATCGCTTGAAGCACTCGTTGGTAAGCGAAGACTTGATGAAGTCAGAAGAAAACATCGTTTCAAGTGATGTCTTGAGATCAGTGAAAGTGATCTTGCATTCACTAGCAATGATTCTTTCGTTGACAAGTTGTGTTTGAAGTTTATCCATGGCATGAGTGAATGTTTTGCTGAATGTGCCAGTGGATTCACGTAAGTCGAACAAGACTTTTGAAAGGTTCTGAAAAGAATCTTGAAGTACTCTAAAACCGTCCATGGCATTTTTTCTTAAGAAACATATCTGTTGTTGTAGTCGTTCCATTTCAAGATCTTTCACGTCTGAACTTTCAGTAACCGCATTACTCGTTGGCATGATGATCGTCTCTCTCTGTGGATGAAGTGACTTTGGATCTTAAGTAGATATGCTGTGATTGTGTTGTTGTTGAAATTTCGAAAAATTGAAATTTTTCCTCAGTCCGACAATAAATTCCTCAGTCCGACTAAAACGGTAAACCGAAAATTTTTGAATAACCAAATTTTGAAAACGAGTTAGAAATAGCCAATAACTAGTAGGGAAAAAAAATTGACAAATGAAAATTTTAACGAAAAATAAAACCTAAAAATGGCCTAAAAATTTGAATTTTGGTCCGAAAATTTGAATTTTTGGTCGAAAAATTTTTCGCATCGCCAAAATTTGAAATTGAAGCTTAAATGGCCTAAAAATGGTCTAGGAAAAAATAAATTTTACTTTGGTTTTCCCGCCAAAAAACTCTTTTTTTTTTTTTTTTTTTAATCTTCGTGTAAACGATATTCCGAAACTAGTCTAGATGGTGGCTAAGTCTAAAAAATACTCAAACAAAATTTAGCAAAACACATCATCGGAATAACCAATCGGAATGTTATCGGAATAACCAATCGGAATGTTATCGGAATGACCAATCGGAATGTTATCGGAATAACCAATCGGAATGCACCAATCGGAATGCACCAATCGGAATGAGCTAATCTGAATACACCAATCGGAATGAGCTAATCGGAAAACACCAATCGGATTGCAAATCTGAATGCCAATCGGAATAATGTTGTCCAGTCGGAATGTTGGAAGTCCAATCGGAATGTTGATCGGAATCCCAATCTGAATCAATAAACCCTTTTCCGATTACACCAATCGGAATGTATCCCCCTTTTCTCGGACAAAACTCAACCAATACGTGATTTTAAGCCAAAAAATGATCAAAAAACCCAAAAATTTTGTGTTTTTAGCCAAAGTAAATATACCAAATCACTACTACAACTATGTATAAGATGTAGATGATTAAGCAAAGCACGGAAAACACAAAAAAATTTGAATCCGAGATGATTTATGGATTAAATCATTCGAATCAAATATAATAACACCAACCAATCACAAATCTACCCCGTGGCTCTGATACCAAATGTTGTCCCATATATTTGTGATGATTAAGCAATGAAGGAAGAAAGAAAATAGATGAAGAAGAGATGAATTCCTAGAGAGAGAAAGTAGTGAGAGAAAGTAGAGAGGAGATGATAAACTTGGTGAGATTAGATTAAGAAAAGAAGTTGTTACAAATGACCATCCACCCTCCTAACATGCTAGGAGGGTAGTATATATAGTCCACCCACATGCGGGCTTTAATGGACTATATATTGGGCCGGGCTTGTATTTTGGACTTTAATTAGTTTAAATCCAAGCCCGTAAACCATGACTAAATAACTACTTATTACAACGTTCTAATAAATATTACAATAGAAACCTATGACCGAACATTCTTGTTTGACTCAATATTTTGAGGCTAACAAAAAATTAAGTTGACAAGAAGAATCGATAAACACGGTTTTATAACGGTTTTGAACATGAGACTTATTACCAAGACTTTTATACGCCCCCTAACGGAAGGACCTTATTATCTTTGGTTTACCTCCATCTTTTATTCAACTTCGCCATGAAGCTTTTATTATGACTTCGGTCTTGCCTTGCCTTTTATTATCCGCCTCATCGGTGGTTTTATTAGCCAAAGACGTATATCCTCACGCTAAAGCGAATTTTGGATCTTTAAAGCTTCGAAGATTAACGCTTGATTCACTTTCAATTTTGCATAGATTTTTCGGCCTTGTGGGGCTTCAAATTGTTTGCTAGATTTAGGTGAGCACTTGAATCTTATTATTGGGTGAAGCTTTTGATTATTAGGGTGCCAATACTTCAAAACCGTGACGCTGGCGATACCTTAATGTCTTCCCAATTTAATTACACGGAAGCTACTAGAAAAGACTAGAAACCCAACAATCCTAACTAAACCGCTAAGTCAATATTTATTAAGCAAAAAATATTTACATGCGAAGGGAGAATAAGCAAACAACGAGAACACATGAGTTTTTAAAAGAATACGAGTACTCTACGTTTAGCATAGTAACTTATAATTAACTCTATCATTTCTCGTCCTCATTTAAGAGACTTAGCCTAATGTGTAGTTAAGGAATCAAAGCTAAGTGCTCAACACGCACGGTCGAGTCAAAAATTACTCTTATTCTCGCCATCGGAAAATCTACATTCGTGTCTTAAACACTTATAAAACATGAGAAAAATTTTAAAATTTGGCCATTTTTAGCCTTATTTTGCAACAAAACGATAAACAAAAAGATAAACTTTGGAAAGCGTGAAGGTTTGGCAAGGCAAGTATCTATTCACCCCCCCATACTAAAGTTAAACATTGTCCTCAATGTTTCGAGTCTAGGGGTGCAAACACCCCCATACTAGAGACGTAGTCGAATGCCTAATCTAGCATGGAAAGGGTGTAACCATTAAATTAATAGCCGTTTATGAAGTGTGCTAAAAACCTAAGGTTAGAACAATAAAGGATATATCATGTGGATATCGAGAAATTCTTCAAAGCAAATGATCGAGTGCTCCCATAAACGAACACGAGAGGCTCCAATCGCGAAGATCATGATCTAAAAACCACATATCACAAACAACCATGGAACAAAGGTTGGAAGGGCACGAATCCCCACACGTAAGCTACATTAGACTAAGAAAGCGATAATATGTACATAGGATAAGCATGGGATTCCCCCACGAGGCACCTTGTTTTTGATTACCGAGTCATGAGCTCGACTCGATCCCCTCAATACTAATTATCATTGGGGAAGGTGACTTGGTCGAGGTAGTTCAAGGATGGAACTTCCCCGCCAAAGTAGTGCTTCAACCTATGTCCATTCACCTTGAAGTTAGGACCATCATCTTGAGCTAGCTCGATGGTCCCATAAGGAAACACTTGAGTCACGGTGAATGGACCGGACCAACGGGATTTCAATTTACCGGAAAATATTTTAAGTCTTGAATTAAAAAGTAAAACTTGATCCCCAATGTTAAAACCCGGTTTTTAATTTTTGAATCATGCAACTTTTTAGTTTTCTCTTTATAAATCAATGAATTTTCATAAGCAATGTCCCTTAATTCATCCAGTTCATTTAATTGCATTTTCCGGTGTTTTCCCGCGGTCTCCATGTCATCATTACAATGCTTTAGGGCCCAATAAGCCTTGTGTTCTAACTCGATAGGCAAATGACAATTCTTTCCATACACAAGCTTATAGGGAGTGCACCCAATGGGCGTCTTATGAGCGGTCCTAAAGGCCCATAAAGCATCGTCTAACTTATCCGACCAAGATTGTCGGTTTTCCCCCACGGATCTCTCCAAGATCCTCTTCAATGCTCGGTTTGAAACCTCGACTTGCCCACTCGTTTGTGGGTGATAAGCCGTAGAAAGACGATGTGTAACCCCATATTTCCTTAGAACCCTTTCAAATTGGTCATTACAAAAATGGGTTCCACGATCGCTTATAATCGCACGAGGGGTTCCAAACCTAGCAAACAAACTTTTCAAGAACTTAACTACCACACGAGCATCATTAGTGGGCAAGGCCTTCGCCTCCACCCACTTAGAAAGGTAGTCAACCGCAACGAGAATATACTTATTACCACGAGATGATGGGAACGGCCCCATAAAGTCTATGCCCCAAATGTCAAAGATCTCACATACTTGAATGATATTTTGTGGCATTTCATCTTTTTGTGAGGCTTTTCCTTGTCGTTGGCATGAATCACAAGATTTCACAAGATTTTGTGCATCTCGGTAAATAGTAGGCCAAAAGAAGCCGGCATCAAACACCTTTTTAGCCGTGAGATTAGCACCGTGGTGACCACCCGTGGGTCCCTCATGGCAAGCTCTAAGGATGTTAGAAGCTTCGGTGCCAAATACACAACGGCGGATGATTTGATCCGCACAAGTTCGAAACAAGTAAGGGTCGTTCCAAAAATAGAACTTGACATCACGAAAGAATTTTCGTTTTTCTTGAGTTGTCATACCCTTAATGATGAAGTTACCCGCATGGTAATTTGCAAAATCCGCAAACCATGGGGTAGAAGAATCAAGCTTAGAATTCACTACACCAAGTGTCTCGAGCGGAAATGTTTCGGTGATTTCCTTAGGCTCGTAAACACTTTGGTGAGGATCTTCCAAACGAGAGAGATGGTCGGCCGCTAGATTCTCGGCTCCTTTTTTATCAACGATTTTGTGATCAAATTCTTGAAGGAGGAGAATCCAACGAAGTAATCTCGGCTTTGCATCTTGTTTAGCCATGAGATACTTGATAGCCGAATGGTCCGTATACACTATGCATTTCGTCAAGACGAGGTAAGGTCGGAATTTCTCAAATGCATACACCACGGCAAGGAACTCCTTTTCCGTTGTAGTGTATTTAAGTTGAGCCTCGGTCATCGTCTTGCTAGCATAGTGAATAGGCAAGAAATGCTTATCATGACGTTGCCCCCAAACGGCCCCAATAGCGTAATCACTTGCATCACACATAAGCTCAAAGGGGAGGTTCCAATTGGGAGCAACAAGAATGGGAGCTTCGGTAAGTTTCCTCTTAAGGATCTCAAAGGCTCGTACACAATCTTCGTCAAAGACAAAACGTGCTTCTTTTTCAAGAAGATGTGTAATGGGTCGAGAAATCTTCGAGAAATCCTTGATGAATCGTCGATAAAAGCCCGCGTGGCCTAGGAAACTCCTAACTCCCTTGACGGTTTTGGGATGAGGTAATTTGGCGATGACGTCTACCTTAGCTTGATCTACCTCAATCCCCGCTTTCGAGACCTTGTGCCCTAAGACGATTCCACTTCTAACCATAAAATGACACTTTTCCCAATTGAGCACAAGGTTGGTTTCCTCACAACGTTTTAACATTCTCTCAAGGTTCGACAAACACGAAGTAAAGGAATCACCAAACACGGAAAAGTCATCCATGAAGACTTCCATCGTCTTCTCGATCATATCATGAAAAATAGCCATCATGCATCGTTGAAAAGTTCCCGGTGCATTACAAAGTCCGAATGGCATTATACGATAAGCAAACGTTCCATAAGGACACGTAAACGTAGTTTTTTCTTGATCACGAGGATCGATGGGAATTTGGAAGTAACCGGAAAAACCATCTAAAAAGCAATAGAAATCGTTTCCCGCAAGACGCTCCAACATTTGGTCCATGAAGGGCAAGGGAAAATGGTCTTTTCGAGTGGCTTCATTCAACTTTCGATAGTCAATGCACACTCTCCATCCGGTCACGAGTCTTGTGGGAATTAACTCGTTGGCATCGTTTGGCACAACGGTCATCCCTCCCTTTTTAGGGACATAATGGATAGGACTCACCCAAGGGCTATCGGAAATAGGGTAAATCATTCCCGCGTCAAGGAGTTTAAGGACCTCCTTTTTGATGACGTCGTGAATTTTGGGGTTCACCCTCCTTTGACTTTGGATTGTTGGCTTGAAATCCTCCTCCATTAATATTTTGTGTGTACAAAATTTGGGATCGATTCCCTTAATGTCGGATAACTTCCATGCAATCGCCCCTTTGTGGTCCTTAAGAACATCGACAAGTGCGGTTTTTTCATCATTCGAAAGTTCCTTCGCAATAATAACCGGCAACTTGTCGTCCTCCTCCAAATAGACATACTCGAGGTGAGGAGGTAAATCTTTCAACTCGAGGATGGGTGGTTCCTCAAGTGAAGATTTGGGCTCGATACTCATAACCTCCTCGGGTGGAGGAAATGGGAAATCGTTGAGAAAATCCTTGATAATCGAGAAGTCCTCATAGTTGTCGAGGTCTTCGTCACAAGTACGTGGAACATCGAATTCTTCCAACGTAAAACCACCACCTTCGAAAGGAGTGAAGGTTGGTGTCGAATTATCAAGAATTGGATCTAACATAGTGGGATTGCCACTAGTTTCTTCATCACCAAACCCTAAAACTTCTTGTGAAAATTCCTCGCAAACCACGTCGATCATATCAACGAGGTTTATGGTAGCAACGGAATAAACATGAGAAAGTTGAGAATTTTGAGTTGCGTTTATAACAAGTTCCTCGTCGTTGAAACGTAAGGTGATCTTTCTAGCATGCACATCAATCAAAGCCATAGACGTATCTAAAAACGAACGACCTAAAATAAGAGGAACTTGAGGATCCGTGGGGATGTCAACAACAATAAAGTCTACGGGATAGTAGAACTTCCCCACTTTCACAAAAACGTCTTCCGCCAAACCACATGCAAGAATCGTGGAATGGTCGGCCAACTCAATAGACATTCGTGAAGGAGTAAGATTAGGAAGATTGAGCGACTTGTAGATTGCAAGTGGCATCAAGTTAATGCTAGCACCAAGATCGGCCAAGGCATAGCATTCTTCCATATCTTGAATTGCACAAGGGATCAAAAATTTACCGGGATCACCGACTTTTTGAGGTATGCGATTAAGATAAACCGACGAACAACTAGACTTTTGGTGTAGTTTCTCCTTGTTGTTCAACATACTCTTAAAGTTAGCGGCAAATCGAGGCATCATGACCAAGGCATCGGCGAAACTCACATTAAAGTGCAAATCACGAAACATTTTCATAAAAAGCTCAAATTGATAGTTGTCGCGCTCTTGTCGTTTCTCCTTCCTAAGTCTCGATGGGTAAGGAAAGGGTGGTGTGGGTTGGGGCATAGGCATAGCCTTTGGAATCTCGGGTTCCAAAATGGGTAATGGGTCAATCGTAGGTGTGGCATGAGCGGTACTTTGTGGGCTTGAAATATGCTCCTTTTCGACCACCACCTCGGGTTCTTCCTCAATTTCCTCCACCGTTGGAGTAATTGGTTGAGGAGTCGGTTCTATAAGTGCCTTACCACTACGTGTGGTAATCACTTTCATCTCTCCCTTCGGGTTTGAAACGGTGTTACTAGGTAAACTACCCGAAGTAGAGGCTTTGTTTCCCATTACGGCTTCTAAAATTGCATTAAGCTTGACATCAAAATTATTAAACTTCACATCTTGAATAGCGGCTTTTTGGTCAATTCTTTGTTCAAGCCTAGCATGACTTTGCTCTATCTTGTTGTTTTGACCTCGAATTTGGTTAGCAAAATCATTTTTCAATTCATTCCTCATGGCTAGATTTTCCTTAATGAAATTAGCTAACTCCTTTGCGTTCTTAGCCGTCTCCTTAGCTTGATTAGCCATTTGCTCTTGAATGTTTTCCATAATCTTATCATTTGAAGTAGTGTAATTCAAAAAGTCCAATGGAAGTTCTTTGTTATTTTGAAGACCTTGACTTGCATTTTGAAAATTACGGTTTTGATTTTGATTTTGCAATTGGCTATTACTACTACTCCCTTGATTCCCATAGTTGTTATTACCCTTATAATTGTTCCTTTGATTGTTTTGGTAACCAACTTGATTGTTTCGATAATTGTTAGCATTTTGATTTGGTGAAAAACCCGGTGGAGTCAATTGATTAGTGCGAGGAACTTGACCGTTTTGGTTATAAGTTCCCGCGGCCGCGAAGGCACTCGAAGTGTTACCACCGTTGGTAATGCACTCGGAATAATCGTGAGCTCCACCACAATACATACAAGAAACCTCAACCGCTTTAATCGTAGCGGGAGCGGGTTGTTCACCAACTTTAAACTCAACTAACAAGCCTTTCACTATATCAAAAATTTTGTTCTCCAAATTAGCCTCGACTTGGCAAGCATCAACGGTGTGTGACAAACTAGGTGAAGATGAAGACGAAGCCTTACGAACACTCGACGTGCCACGAGGACTATACACCTTAGACCTATTCTCAATAATTACCAATGCTTCCTCGACCGTCTTACACAAGAAATTACCACCCGCGGCGGCATTAAGATAATCACGCTCATGATCGTTCAAGCCATTGTAAAACGTGTCTATTTGATGCAAGTCGGAAAAACCATGATGAGGACATTCGTGCAACATTTCCTTAAACCTATTCCAAGCCGTTGAAAAACTCTCATTATACTCTTGCGAAAACTTTGAAATCTCGTTTTTCAAGTGCGTAGTCTTAGAGGGCGGAAAAAATTGGTTCACGAATTTTGAAACGAGATCCTTCCACGTCAATATAGAATTGGGTGGCTCTTTCTCTAACCAAATTTTTGCGGGCCCCGCTAAGGAATACGGAAAAAGCATCATCTTAATCGAGTCGTTTGAGACGTCCTTAAACTTGCACGTGGCGGTGAGACGATTAAATTGGCGAATGTGGTTATGCGGGTTGTCCTTTTCGTCCCCTCGAAACTTGTTGTTTTGAATCATGGACAACAAACCCGTCTTAACCTCAAAATTCTCCGCAAGGATAGCGGGAATCACAATCGCTTCTCCATAACCCTCGGTGGGTGCTTGAAGCAACTCCATCATAGTTCGATTAGCCATGGGTGCTTCTTTCACTACAATGGGTTCGTCAATAGGAGAGTCCTCACTAGTAGGAGTGAGTGATTTGTTTCTTCGTTTACGAGCACGTCTTGCTTTAGAGCGAGTTTGCATAAACGTCACGTACAACGAGAAGGCGAGCAAAGAAGATTCTTTTTGGTGTTTTTACTTTTTCAATTTTTTTGTGGTTTTTGATTGTTTTTAACTTTTTTTGGAATGTATTAAGTAGACCAAAATCTACAAATCTCCTCCTTAATCAAATCTCTTGATTAAAGAAGCCTCAAGGAATGAAAACGATCACGTGAAGTGAACGCCTTCGATGACTTTAGAACGATGGTGGAACACCAAATCGTTCAAGAGGGTTTAATCAAATGAAACCAAGAAAATATATATGATACTTAGTAATACTTTGGGCGGCAAAACCCTCGATTCACTCTCAAAATCAAATACGCACAAGCAAGCGGAGGAAACGAGGCGGCGCGAAGCACTTAAGAGCCTTTTTCCTTTAGGTCGTGAAATACAACCGCCTTATACCCACCTTATAGTTTGTATTATCAAAATCAAGCTTCACAAAAGTATTTATCTATTTTTGCCTTTTTTCTTTGGTTTGAGATTCGAATACAATGATCGAGTGATGAAATCCCGAATCAAGGTTGTGATTGCTCACGTATTTGGAGTACTTGTAAATTTATTGTTCTACGTATACAATATAGTAATAATATTCACAAAAATCGAAAAACGATAATACGTATTAATAGAGTGCTATTAATACAAATACTTTTATGGCTATATATAAAAACAACAATGGTTCAACCAAAATACAACACGCCTCCCCGGCAGCGGCGCCAAAATGATGTTGTTGTTTTTGCAACTCTTTAGGAAAAGAGGGCAATAAATAGGGCAAGTGCACGACGATTTAGGAAAACCGTGTGTGAATGACCCTAGGTGAGTTCGTTCTCAAGGAGGCAAGTGCGTTGTGTTAAGAGTTGATATATGATGTTTGTGATTATGATCAAGAAGAAAAGAAATGAGAAAGGAAAGAAAAGACGGTTACGAAAAAGTAATTAAACTACGACGAAAAAGGCGTGAACGTAAAACCGTAAAAAACGACAAAAATAAAAATTTTCAACCTAAAAATTAATTATAAGCTAAAACAAGTCTAAAATAATATAAATAAGGAATAAAATCCAATAAAAATATTTTAAAACCTTTTATTAATTAAATATTCAATTTTAAATGCTAATTAAAGCCCTAAAATTAAATATAATTAATCAAATTTGTCCAAAATATGATTTTATTGAACAAATAACTTACTTATATTATTTAAAAACTAAAAAGTATTTTTTATAATTTTTCAATACTATTTTTCTATTTTTTAATCACTAAAAACTATTTTTAAATTAAAATAATCATAAAAAATAATAAAATAATGCCAAAATTAATTTAACAATTTTAAAAATCCTAAATTACCCTAATGAACAGTAGAAAATTGAAAAAGTTTGAAAAAAGTAAAAATTTGCACTAAAAGACAAAACTATTTAAAAATTAAACCCTAATTAACTTAAATTAATTATAAAAAATAAAAAAAAAAATGAACAGTAACTATTTTTTAAACTAAAAATCTTAAATTAATATTCTAAACCTAAGAAAAATTTTAAATCTGAAAAATATGTATTTTTACCACTAAAGGACAAAAACAGATTAATTAAAAAGTAATTAAATTAGCTAAATAATCTAAAAATTATCTAATGAACAGTAACTGGAAAATAAATAATACTGAAAAATCAGAAATTAAAAATGAAAAATATTGCAAAAAGAATGAAACCCTAATTCTTAAAAAAGGTCACAAAAGACAAAAATATTGGATCTGTGAAAGTGACACTTCTTGTTTTTCTGTCTTTTAGTGTAGCAGTGGCTACAACAAAGCTATCAGTGGGAAAGGAGTTCCCACTGACAGTATTAAAAAACGGGTTGTGGACTTTTGATGCTTGGATTCAGCTTGTTACTTGGAATTAGATGGCAACAAAGGCACCCCCACACTCATGGAAGTGTGGGGAGTCAGACTGAACAAGAAAACAGGCAATCACAATACAAAAATCACACAAAAAAGAGGCAAATCAGTTGCTGTAATGGTGCTATGGGTCTGATGGACTGTTTGCTGATGCAATTGGTCAAAAGTTGAGATTCACACCACCAAAGTTCTCACAACACACTATCAAACCACAAAAAAACTACTAGCAATCCTATATAGTCCTATAATCTAACATATCAAGCAAAATGGAAGGCAAATTTAGGCTAAATCAAGCAGTTATGAAGGGCTTTTTGATTTCAGCTATGTCACCAAGAAAATGAGCATGCAAAAGTTGTTTACACCTATCAAAATTCAAACCATGCAGCCTAATATATATAACTACCCTACTGAGATGTGTTTAAGCCGTTTTTAAGCTAAATATCAGTCAAGATCCTAACCTAATAAGCAGACCCAAACACTCCCTTAATACTGAAATCAACAATTTGTCAAACAAAATCCTTTCTAAACAACTCAAAACTGATACAAATGAATCTAAACATGCATTATCATGGCAAGTAACTCAAACACATACCATAGGCAACACATAAACACTAGCATACAACTTCCACTCAAATCACATTAATAAGAAAAAAATGGAAAAGATAAGGATTCTTACCAAAGAACCCTACATCCAGGGTTCTTTGTGGATGAAAATCCACCTCCAAATACACCCGGGTGTATGCAGACAATGATCAACTCTCTTAACAACCTGTTTAAGAAAATCAAAAAAGAGGAAAACAAGCACAAATGCTATAGACTGTTTAACTTTTCTTTCTTTCTTAAAATCTTTCCACAACTTTACCAATATTTAAAACCACTTAATAACACTTGATTAATCCAAATAAAACAAACTTGAAACAAAATCTTGCCAAGAATCTCAATTTTCAGAAACACTTGCTAAGATTTGAAAATTTAAAGAAAGGACAAACTTGAAGAAAAATGAACTCAGGAAAACAACTTTTAAAATATTAATGCTGGAAAGTAAAGGGTTCACAGTCTTATGTAGCTTAAAAAGAACTTCTTCATTAATTTCATAAAAAGAAAGTTTTTTACATAAAAACTGGAACAAGCCTTCTCACAAGTTGAGAGGTCTTTAAATACTAGACTAAGGAGTATTCTAGACTAAGAAACCCTAGCAGACGGATTTCCCATTGTGCCCTTGGATTTTCAAACTTGAAAAAGTGGTCAAGTGACCCATGTGATCTTCTGGCCTTGATGTTGAGATTCCAGCTGTGTTGGATGCATCTGGAACGTTTGTTTAACCTTTGGGACCAAGTAATTTCATCCAGCCGTTGGTTTTGTCTCCCTATGGGGTTTTGTGGGATAGTGACGTAGCAGGGGAGGGGACAAAAGTAGGTTGGGTCGTTTTCTGGGTTGGGGGATGTGTTGGGAGTGGGGTAAGGATTAAAACCCCTAACTTTAATTAGGATTTAAGTTAGGGATTTGGTTAATTTATCTGGGAATGTTTTAGGGTTTATGAAGGGGAGGGTGGATAAACAGGAAGGGTTAATCCGTTTGGGGTTAAGTAAGTTCAAATTAAGTGTTTACCCCCAATTCTTAATAACTAATTTTAAATCAGTTATTTAAATTGCTAGTGGGAAATGACGTGTAGGAAGGGTGTATTCTGATTGGGTGAAAAGGTTGGGTGGGTGACGTGTCTTGATGGGAGTGGAGGAGAGAAGTTTGGTGTCTGGTCACATTAGGCCCCCCATTTCTTTTGTTTCATTCATTTTGTATTATCAGCTCACAAATCCCATTTCCTTTGTATTTAACTTTCAACACTTGTCATTTTTGGCACAATGTTTTTGTAATCTTGAAACAAGGACCATTTATGCAATTTCTTCATTTTCCAAGGACTGAATTTGCCATATCTTCAAACTTCAAGGCTTTGACTTGTTGGTTGACTTCTTGGAGGACCATATTTGACAATTTAGATTTGATGAGGTACTAAATTTGCCAATTCTTCAAAGTTAAGGGTCCTTTTTGTAATTTTGACAAACTTTAGGGACCAAACTTGTAATTATGAAGATACAAGGGTATAAAGTGTCAATTCTTCAAACTTGGAGGACCAATCTTCAATATTCTTCAAATCTTCAAGGGTTTTCTTTGGAAAATTCCTCACTAGGTCTTGGTTCATCGTGCGGCTTCGTTTCCCGTGTTCGTTTTTGCATGATTCTTGTAATCTTTTGTCATTTTCTCAATATCCGTACCTAAAATACACAAGCAACAAACACAAGCATATATTTGGGTATTTTGATGATATTTAATGCATTTTAAGTCCAAAAAGAACGATGAGACCATGTATAAAAGCCGTCTCATCATCTATGCTGATATTGCTAGGCTATCATAATGATCAGTCCAGTTCGGTCTACAAGCCGTTTGACTAATTATTCCCTGTAAAATCATGTCAGATGATCGACCCATATCGATCATTTCATGTGCATCCCATGTGTATTACACGTACCATAATCCATGTGTACTTCACTAACAATACTCCATGAGTATTCACTAGGCGATTCTAAATCATCTCATGCGATTTACACTTGTTGATGTTCTACAAGATGCTGATGTCGCTCATAACTTGGTGTTGTTACTAAAGGTTGATGTTGCTGATTAGTTGGAGATGCTACGAGATGCTGATGATGTTCACAACATGGAGATCCTACAAGACGAAGACAAAGGCGTCAGAGCAAAGCAATTGGACGAGAAGATGCTTCACCATCAGACGATGTTCATCAATCATTGTCCCTAATTCTTAGTTACATATCACACGTAATTCAGTTGTCGTTTCAGTCATATGAGTGCAAACCGGTACCAGCCGACCACTAAGCTGAATAGTTACATGAATCACAGTCATGAGAATGACCGTCATGGAACTAACATACAAGACGATAGTAACCACTACTATGACAACAACTATCCTAGCAATCGCAACCAAAGCTCCAGCCGCGGACGCGATCAAAAATACAAAGGATCAGTAGTCCAACCGATCCGCCAATTCTAGCATAATAACCTAATATTTGTAGATCTATTTGTTTCGCATCTTGAGACACGTGTCAAGACATATGTCTCACGTATACCTTATGAAGACACATGTCAAGACACCAATCAAGACACATGTCATGCTTACATTTCCCAAGACACGAGTCAAGACACATGACTCACGTCCAATCATGGAACATCCTTAAGAAATTCAGGGTACCCTCCAAGGGTATATCTATTTGTTGTGTCATGTATTAATTAGGCCACAAGAATTTCAGTACCATTACCGGCGCATTAGTGAGAATTGTCACGTTGCTCGATGACACTCTTATTTCTTATACCCGTATCTCATATATTCATGACCATGAAGGACGCCATTCGTATCACTCATGTATACGAAGGTCTTCCTTCAGCCTATTGATAAGATCCAAGCTACTAACGCATTTCCTCGGACAGATGCGAGTTGAATTTAATCCTAATTATGGACTACGAACAGCACACCATGCTACGATTCATGATTATGTACAGTGATGTTCAGGCTCCTGAATACATTTAGCTTGATTTTCCATTAGGAAAATCTGTACAAATTACCTATGCTTACAAGCACGTGCTTTGTTAGCCATGACTGCTAAAATTTTCTAGCTGTCAGTTAAGACACGACCACTGAAGTCCTTTTACGCATAGCCAGTTGATTATTCCAACATCTTCCCATACATTCCAGAAGAACCTACAAGGAGAAGAACGGTACCATGAGATTATGTGTCGACCACCGTCGATGTAAACAAATCACCATTCATAACCGTTATTCTCCTCGACGTATTGACAAAATGTCCAATCAACTTTAAGGTGTTAAACACTTTTCCAAGATAGTATTCATGATCATGCTGCCAACAGTGACGAGTGAAAGAGCAGGACATATCCATCACTGCTATTCGTTTACGACTCGGTCATGTTAGATTCATGATTTTGTATTAGTCTCATAATTGCTCCAGCAGCATTATGGACTTAATAAATCGAGTTCCCATGAACTCATAAATAAACTCATCAGTATTTCATCGAGGACAACCTGATTTTTTTTCTAAGGCTAGAGAAGAACAGGAAGATTATATTGGCACTATGCTGCAAATTCTACCACAGGAGAAATTTCACTCTGAAATTTTCCAATATAAATTTTGGTTGATTACAGTGACACGCTGAATCACATGGATTCTCACGGTTAATCTTAACATGACTCAGCTTATGCGTAAAGGTGAGAACCCTACGCTACGTTAGGATTTCAAAGAAAATCTTACGCTAAGATAAGTCTAATTTCGGAGACTTTTAGTTCCGCAAATTTCTACGTATCAAGTTTCTACGAAGCAAGATATAGTTACGTTCATATCTAAGTACCTGACATACCAACAAGCTAAGATAGAACACCAACTGACTAGGATGTTTTCCATCATCGGGAAAAGGTGAACAGAAATGGAACAAGATCCCCACGGATTTTGGTTACCAGATTAATGCAAACTCAGAAGAAATAAGATGCTATCTAGGTTATTGCCAACAGTTTGATCAAGTCTGCAGAATCCTTACATCCGCAAGGATTTAAGAACCAACAGATTGATCAGCCATGTTCCAGCCAAGGCTCATCTGAGCACTTGGTAATCCGTCAGATATCGGGTCAGACAAAGGTTCGCATTTGTGCTCCTTATTTACATTCACGTCCTTATTCTAATTCCATGACTTGCTTTCACGCTTACGTTCATGACACTATTCACATTCATGATCGTATCCTGGCTTACGATTTTACGTTCATTTTCGTTCCGGGAAGTTTTGCAAGAACTTGAGAGATCAGATTCAAGTCTAGTATAACTCTCTATGCTCAGTAATAAGTGTGAAAACACTTATCCTTTTACCACTTATTTCCAATAATAACAAGACCAAAACATGTGATTTATGTCGTAAAAGTCGGAATTATGCGTGGTTTGTGTTTTTATTATGTTTTAGGACCAAAATATGAAAAAGGAAGAAAACACGGGTTTTCACGGGCTTTTATCGAAGAAAACGGGAAAAGACGAAGTCAAAAGATCAAGAGTGCAAAAAGAACGGAAGTCCAAAACCTATTCTGAAGATTTATCGAAGAAAAAGTCTAAAGGCGGAAGTTTAACGAAGTCGAAGAACTTAAGTCTAATAGAAGAAGAAAATTAAAAGACAAGTTCAAATCCCGAGACGACAAAGGCAAAGAATTAAAGTCGAGTCGAGAAAACGTGAAGAAAGCAAGAAAGAAGATGCAACACATGCACTCCTTCCACCTTCCCTATAAATACCCTCCTAATAGTCATTAGGAGGGTGGTTAGAAAGTTTTAGCTAGTTTTCACTTTTTCATTTTCTTTCTAGTTTTAGAGAGAGAAAGTCTTAAACTTTCTCTCACTAGTTTCATCTTTTTCTTTTAATCTTTCAAGATTAAACACTTTGTATTGCTTATTTTCATTAATCAAGTTTCATTTTAAGCTTTAATCCTTAATCTCATTCTACTTTTCTTTGATTTTAGATTGATTTTGGTGCGATTATCATATGATCCGTGTTGTTTCGTGCTTAAAAAGTTAATGTTTTGATCGTTTCATAAGTTTTCATTTGATTAAGCTTTAAGACTTTTGTGCTTATTGGCTTATTTTTATGATTAGCTTATTCATTTATGAAAGTTTTCCTTAAAAAGTTATGTTTTTATTGTTTGATCCAAAAAGTTGCTTATTTTGAGGTTAGATAAGTTGTGATAAGTGCTTATTTGATCCGTGTGGACTTTGATTCGTTTTAGTTTGGTGAAAAGCTTAACAATATAGCTTATTCATTGGCTTTAACCGAATTCCACAAATTTAGGAAAGGGTACAATCCTCTTTCCGATCATAACCTATTCCGACCAGCCCTACCCCTCTTTCCGATTGAGTCCAATCGGAAAAGGGTTTTCTTTTTCCGATCAGCACGTCTTGTATTCCGATTGGGACTAAAGTTAGTATTCCGATTAGTATTTTTATGGTATTCCGATTGTGTGAGTTCCCAACATTCCGATTGTTTGCATTTGTTTGATATTCCGATCAGTGCCCTTCCATATTCCGATTGTGTGCATTTTCCCCATATTCCGACCACCAGATCGGAATACATTCCGATCTGAGCTTGTTTTGGCTTATTCCGATTTAGTTGTTTTGTTAAATTCCGATCTTACTTTCTTTTAGTACTTTTCAACTAAGTTCTTATTTTTAGAAAGTTTTCCAAGTGTTAGTTTTATTTAGTGTGCTAGTACTTTTCCATTGTTATCTTTTAGTTTACAAGCATTTATTTTTATTCGTCATGTTAGTATTAATCTTTATTCTTCCATTTTACTCAACGACACTTTATTTACTTGCTATTAGTTTAAAATAGACAATCAACCAAACCATTCTCTTGATTCACCAAAAGACGATTGAGTCGCACTTAAGACCGGTTTTCAATTCGAAAAGACTTAGGACTACGAATTTTGATACGAGGGGTAAAAACCAAGTATTAAATGGCGCCGCTGCCGGCTCTTTTCGTGAAGATTAACGATTTTTTGTGAGAGACGCATTGAATTTTGGGATCCGTTCTTTGAACGTTATTTTCCTTGCTTTAAAAATTTTCAAAACTAAAAAAAATATATATATAAAACTCTGCAAAAATACAAAAACATTAAAAAAATCATTAAAAGCAATTCTTTTCAAAAGGTTTTGCACCAAAAAGATTATATAGATATTCTCTTTGTGTATATTTTTCTTCTGCAGGTGTATGCGTACTAGATCTTCGAACTATTCTGAGCCCGAGACTCGTGAAGATTTAGATATGGCTGGTGTTAATAACAACAATAATCACCCACCTCAACCCAATTTGAATAATAACAACAACAACAACAACAATGTCCACCTACCTGATTTACGAACCATGGAGGAATTGTGTCAACCCACCATGAACGGACGCGGAGGCCCGATTGCGCCAATGCACGTCACGGCTCAGCAGTTTTCGTTGAAGCATCACATGATCCAACAAGTGCAAACTAACCCGTTTCGTGGAATTCCGGATGATGATGCCAACAAACACCTCGACAAATTCATTACCACTACCCAAAGCATGAAGTGCTCCGGTGTTTCTATGGATGACCTTCGCCTTCAACTCTTTCCCCACTCGCTTTCTCACCATGCCGAAAAATGGTTTGACCGTCTTCCTAAGAATTCTATTCATACGTGGAATGACATGACTCAACGCTTTTTATCGCGCTACTTTCCCCCATCCATGGTCACTAGCCTTCGTAACCAAATCAGTGGATTCATGCAAGAGAATGATGAATCGCTCTTCGATGCTTGGTAACGATACAATGATTTGATCGACCACTGTCCAAATCACAATATGCTCCCCGTCACTCTCATTGACACTTTCTACAATGGTCTCACTTTTCGTGATCGTGACACGATCAATGCCGCCGCCGGTGGTAATTTTATGAAAAGGAGACCGGAGGAGTGTCGAGAGTTGATTGAAAACATGACTACTCACCACAAGAATTGGGATTCATCCGCATCCTCAAGATCTAATCAGAGAGTCAATGTTTCTTCTACTACTTCCAATCCTGAGATATCCGAACTTACCCGACAAATCGCGAGTATGCACAAGGATTTCATGTCCATAGCAACAAACCAATTTCAACAAGCTAAAGCCGTTGCTATTTCTTGTGACACATGTGGTGGTCCTCATTCTTATAATGATTGTCCTTCTACCCAAGGCAATTTTTCTGAAAACGTTAACGCAGCTTACGGCACTTATCCCACGGGAGGCTATCAAGCCCGCCCTCAAGGAGACCGTGGCTTGCTAAGTTATCGTTCGAACAACTATCTTGCTCCACCTGGTTTCCCTCCTGTCAACCAAAACCAAAAACAAAGCTACAACCAATCCCAACCTCGTGCAAACAATCAATATCAATCCCAACGAAATGCATACCCACCTCAAGGAAATTCTCAAGCTTACCAAGCTCCACCTCTCAATCAACCGATGGCAGTGAGTCCAGACGTCGAGACATTCATGAAGACTAATCGGGAGATGGTGACGAATCTTCAGAGTCAAGTCCGCAACTTGAAGGGAGAAATGGCAAAACAAGGGAACGATATTCGAGCCGAGCTAAGGAATGACATGGCAAAACACAGCAATGAAATTAATGCTAACATGAGAGACTCTTTTAATAATCAAGCGGTTCACCTTCGTGATATGATTGGTTCGCTCATCCAAGGTAATCAACCCTCTTCTTCGGGTACTCTTCCGAGTAACACCGTTGCGAATCCAAGAGGGGAGATGAAAGCAATCACCACTCGTAGTGGAAAAGGTTATATGGAACCCGAGCTTCCTACACCTCCACCCGTGATTATGAACAAGGAAAAAGAGCAACTTTCCCCACCTCCTTCACCTTCTGTCCCCATTTCCCCACCACCCGTGGTTGTGAGTGATCCTATTCCCTTAAAGCCTTCTTCTTCATCCAATATACCTTATCCTTCAAGGTTGAGGAAAGAGAAGCAAAAGAGCAAGGATGATATTCAGGTTTCTAACTTTCTAAAAATGTTTAAACAATTGAATTTTAACATCTCCTTTGCCGAGGCTCTCGCTCACATGCCCAAATACGCTAAGATGTTTAAAGATCTTCTAAGTGATAAGGAAAAGCTTCTTGACATCGCTCAGACCCAACTTAATGAGAACTGCTCCGCAGTGCTCTTAAGGAAATTGCCTACCAAACTTGGTGATCCGGGTCGCTTCTTGATTCCTTGCAACTTCCCGGGAGTAGAGAATTGCATGGCCCTAACCGATCTAGGTGCCAGTATAAACTTAATGCCTTTAAGTGTTTGGAAGCAATTATCTCTCCCCGAGCTAGTCCCCACCAAAATGACTTTGGAATTACCCAACCGTACGGTTGCTTATCCAGTGGGGATAGCCGAAGATGTCTTTGTTGGCGTTGACAAATTCACCTTCCCGGCGGATTTTGTCGTCGTTGAATACGAGATGGATCCCCGTGTTCCATTAATCGTTGGACGCCCATTCCTGAGGACCGGTCGCACTCTCATTGATGTAGCCGCGGGCGAATTAATCATGAGAGTTGGTGACGATCAAATTGTCTTCAACATGGGTAAGATTTCTAAGCAACCTTATTCATATGAGAGTGTTAATGCTATTGATGTTCTCGATGAGGCTTGTGAAGAACATTTTCATGATGCTTGCAAAAGTACTCTTTCTTCTCTACCCAATGTTGAGACCGTTGCCTCAATTGCTCCGGCATTGACTCCTTTTGGAGAAAGTGACTTGGATGATTTCGAAGCTAGCTTGGGTCCTCTCAATATTAAGTATGATAATTTGTCCACCAATTGGGATGAAGACATTCGTACTATTGAGAGACTTCTCAATGAGGACCCACTTTCTCCTCCTTCTCCTAAAGAGGTGACTAATGATGATCCATCGTTTGTTACACCATCTATTAAGGATCCTCCTACTCTCGAGCTTAAGGACCTACCTCCTCATCTTGAGTACGTTTTCCTGGAAGAAAACGAGAAGTTACCGGTCATCATCGCAAAGGATCTGAAAGAAGACGAAAAAGACCGACTCATCGCAGTGTTGAAGAAACATAAAAGAGCTATCGCTTGGAAAATCTCTGACATCCGTGGAATTGATCCTCACTTCTGCACACATAAAATTCTCATGGAGGACGACTTTAAGCCCACAATTCAAAGCCAACGAAGGGTGAATCCTAAAATCCATGAAGTCATCAAAAAAGAGGTTATCAAACTTCTTGATGCGGGTATGATTTACCCTATTTCGGATTCACCATGGGTTAGTCCAGTCCATTGTGTGCCTAAGAAAGGCGGAATCACCGTTGTGCCCAATGCTAACAACGAGTTGATTCCTACCCGTCTCGTTACTGGGTGGAGAGTTTGTATAGACTACCACAAACTCAATGATGCCACGAGAAAGGATCATTTCCCTCTCCCTTTTATGGACCAAATGCTTGAACGTTTAGCGGGTAATGAATATTACTGCTTTCTTGATGGTTTCTCGGGTTATTTCCAAATACCCATCGATCCCTAAGATCAAGAGAAGACAACATTCACTTGTCCCTATGGCACATTTGCTTACAAAAGGATGCCTTTTGGCTTATGCAATGCCCCCGGGACTTTCCAAAGGTGCATGTTGGCTATCTTCCATGACATGGTTGAACAAACCATGGAAGTCTTCATGGATGATTTCTTGGTCTTCGGGGATTCCTTCTCTTCTTGCCTTGCCAATGTGGAACGTATGCTTAAGCAGTGCGAAGACACTCGCCTTGTTCTGAATTAGGAAAAATGCCATTTTATGGTAAAAGAAGGCATTGTGCTAGGACACAAAATCTCTAAAGCCGGTCTTGAAGTCGACCGTGTTAAAGTTGATGTCATAGCCAAACTACCTCCACCTTCAACCGTGAAGGGTGTGAGAAGTTTTCTGGGTCATGCGGGCTTCTATCGTCGATTCATTCAGGATTTCTCTAAAATCGCTCGCCCGATGACCCACCTCTTGGAAAAAGATACTCCTTTTATCTTTTCTAAAGAGTGTCTCGAAGCCTTCAATCTTCTAAAGGATAAGCTAACTAAGGCACCGGTCTTGGTTACCCCTAATTGGGAGCTGCCTTTTGAATTGATGTGCGATGCTAGCGACTTTGCTATTGGTGCGGTTTTGGGCCAACGAGTGAATAAACACTTCCAACCAATCCACTATGCTAGCAAAACAATGACGGGGGCTCAATTGCATTATACGACAACCGAAAAAGAGCTTTTAGCTGTTGTCTATGCTTTTGAGAAATTTTGCCCCTATCTTGTTTTATCCCCCACCATCGTATACACGGACCATTCCGCGTTGAAGTACTTGATGACAAAGCATGATTCTAAGCCAAGACTTCTTCACTGGGTTTTACTCCTTCAAGAATTCAATATTGAAATTCGTGACAAGAAGGGAGCCGAAAACCTGGCCGCGGATCATCTGAGCAGACTTGAGGATCCATATCAAGGGGATCATCCGAACAAAGAGATTAATGACTCTTTCCCCTTTAGACCTTAATGTCTATAAATCTCAATCTTGATGGCACCCCGTGGTTTGCGGACATTGCAAACTACTTAGCGGGTGGTATTCTCATCAAAGGGTTAACATCCCAACAAAAGAAGAAGTTCTTGAATGATGTTAAGACTTACTTTTGGGATGACCCTTATCTATTCAAACAATGTGCTGACCTGATCATTCGTCGATGTGTTGACGGACCAGCAGCTTTTGACATCCTCCAAGCTTGCCACAAAGGACCAACTGGTGGTCACTTTGGTCCCAACTACACTGCTAAAAAAGTGTTTGATTCTGGATTCTATTGGCCCACCATTTATCGTGATGCTCACGAAATGGTTAAGCATTATGATGCTTGCCAACGCCAAGGCAAGATCACACATAAGGATGAGATGCCTCAAAATTTCATACAGGAATGTGAAATCTTTGATGTATGGGGCATCGACTTTATGGGGCCATTTCCATCTTCCAAAGGGAACAAGTACATCCTCGTCGTCGTCGACTACGTTTCTAAATGGGTTGAAGCCAAGGCTCTCCCTACGAACGATGCGAGGGTGGTTGTGAACTTTTTAAAGCAGCTTTTCACTCGATTTAGCGTTCCTCGTGCTATCATCAGTGACCGCGGGACTCATTTTTGCAACGATCAATTTGCAAGAGTCATGGCTAAGTATGGTGTCAATCACCGTCTTTCCACCGCCTATCATCCCTAAACCAATGGGCAAGCCGAGATATCCAACCGTGGATTGAAGCGAATTTTGGAGCGTACTGTGGGAGAGCATCGCGCCGCGTGGGCCGATAAGTTGGATGATGCTCTGTGGGCTTTCCGTACTGCTTACAAGACCCCGATCGGTTGTACACCTTATCGTCTTGTGTACGGGAAAGCCTGCCACCTCCCAATCGAGCTGGAACATAAGGCGCACTGGGCCTTGAAGTGGGCTAACTTCGACATCAACAAAGCCGGTGATCATCGCAAGGTTCAACTCAACGAGCTAAATGAACTGAGGAATGAAGCTTATGAGAACTCGCTGATCTACAAGGAGAAGACGAAGATCATTCATGACGCAAAAATCAAGAACCGAGAGTTCCACGTTGGTGATCAAGTCTTACTCTTTAACTCTCGGCTGAAGATCTTCTCTGGCAAGTTGAAGAGCCGTTGGTCTGGTCTATTCACCGTCGCCAAAGTCTTTCCATATGGGACCATTGAGCTTTCTCAGCCAAATGGGCCCAATTTCAAAGTGAATGGCCAGCGTCTGAAGCTGTACTTTGGTGAGGACATCTCTCATGAGATGATTCCATCCCTCACCACGTTCCCCATGAACTAAATTGGGTTGAGTCAGGCTCGTGACTCGGTGAACAAAAACAAGCTCTTCTCGGGAGGCAACCCGTGTTCTATCCTTTACTGCTTTCATAATAAGTGTAGGGGGAGCCCCGCATATGTTTGTTGTCTTGTTTCTTGTGCTGTGCAGGGATTAACGCTTCAAAGATCCACCTTGATGACTTTTGACGAACCGTGATACCGTGTTCCCATCTTCCCGGTTCTATCCTAAACTCTTGTGATTCAATATTTCATATTTTATATGTTCACATTGAATTCATTTTAGTTGTCCTTTCCTTAGCAAGATTTAAACAAAGTGCACATTGTCCTAAGTTTAGGGGAGTTTACTCCCACATGCTTAAACATTGAGGACAATATTTATCTCAAGTGTAGGGGGGACTTCTATCGAAGTAAGTGGTCTTTTCCATGAATTTGCCCTCATTTTAACCGGAAAATTTGATTTTTCGACATTTTTCAAAATTTTTAATCTATTTTGGCCTAGTTGTATAGTTGTATTTGCCTTTGTTATGTTTCCATTGCTAGAATAGTTTTTCAATAAAGTGGTTTTAGATTTTTCTTAGTCGTGAACATTTTGACTCAACCCGAGTTTACTTACCTAAGTTTACTCTAGCTAGTATCCTTAACGTGTTTAAGTCAAGTTTTGCTAGGCTTTTATATAGGGAGCTATAAAACGCGAAAGTCTTAACTTTCACGGGTTAAGAACAAGAACTTTTCGCAAGTTCCTATAATTGATCCTAGAGAGTCGTTTATCAAGGGAACTTTAAAATGCGATTTCTAAACTTGAAAAAATCTAAGAATTTGCAAGATCCTATAAGCGACTCGAAAACCCAAAACTTTGATTTAATAGGCTAAGCATCCACGAGTCTCATTCCTTGAGATTTTAAACTGTGGAGAACGAGAGATGATAGAGTCAATTATAAGTTTGGTATTCTTTCGTGAATTTATGTGAGTTAATTATAAGCCTATTCTCCCTCCGCTTGTTAATAAATTTATCTGCAATAAATAAGGTTGTACGATTTAAAAGGTTACTTAGCTTCTAGCCCGAGATCGTTTAAAAGTTGCTCGGTACGGATTAGAGTTCATAGCCAAGGCATAACTTATTGAAGCGGGATGCGAAGATTGGCGAGTCCGAAAAGGCCCTAACAAGGCATGAGGGCTACATTTTGTTGCTAAAGATCCAAAAGTGATGTGAAGAATCATTTATCGAAAATCAATATGAAGGATCGAGACACACGACGAAAAGCAAGAACTCCCCAAAAGTCATGGAGAAGTCTATCCAAAAAGACCCTAACAAGGTATGAGGATAAATAGATCCAAGTCCTAAAAGGAGGCGGATCGTTGTATATCGAAGTCCAAAATAAAGATTGGAGAAAAATGAAGAAGTCGTGGTCCAAAGATGAAGAATCTCTCAAAACTTCAAGTGAAGAAATTCCTATTATGAAGAGAAGACCATTATTTCAAGAACGTCTCTCAAAGATTCGAAGTATGAAGTCGCTGCCAAATATCGGTCCGAGAAAGGTCTCAAATCGTGAAGCGAGTTATGCCAAGATATGAACTTTATGAGGTCCCGAGAAGCAGTTTTAAAAGATTTGGTCCTTTAGCTAACTATTGATTAAATCGTTCACCTTATTTTCGGACTAAATAACTATCGAAATAAGTCAAACAATTCATCCTTGTGATCATTCAAGACAAAAATAAAATATAAGAGATACACCTAGGAATAAGGGAGTCTAAGTGAATAATTGGCCCATATGAGTTCGTGATAGTTTGCTAACTTATAATAACAATGATCTCGTTTTTAAGCTTAGTATGGGGAACGTGAAACTTGAGGATGATGAACGTTCATGGCTGCCAAAACCAATGTAAGTGTTTGATTTCTTTACTTGTTCTATCTTTGTATGTTTAGTAGTTAATAAAGGCCAAGGTGGATTATTTAAGATGAAAAATGTAAACCGTGCTTTGAAATTAATGCATTGCATGAGGGCATTGCAGTGGTCAAGTGTAGGGGATTTAATAAGTGTGACAACACTTATCCTTTTACCACTTATTTCCAATAATAACAAGACCAAAACGTGTGATTTATGTCGTAAAAGTCGGAATTATGCGTGGTTTGTGTTTTTATTGTGTTTTAGGACCAAAATATGAAAAAGGAAGAAAACACGGGTTTTCACGGGCTTTTATCGAAGAAAACGGGAAAAGACGAAGTCAAAAGATCAAGAGTGCAAAAAGAACGGAAGTCCAATACCTATTCTGAAGATTTATCGAAGAAAAAGTCTAAAGGCGGAAGTTTAACGAAGTCGAAGAACTTAAGTCTAATAGAAGAAGAAAATTAAAAGACAAGTTCAAATCCCGAGACGACAAAGGCAAAGAATTAAAGTCGAGTCGAGAAAACGTGAAGAAAGCAAGAAAGAAGATGCAACACATGCACTCCTTCCACCTTCCCTATAAATACCCTCCTAATAGTCATTAGGAGGGTGGTTAGAAAGTTTTAGCTAGTTTTCACTTTTTCATTTTCTTTCTAGTTTTAGAGAGAGAAAGTCTTAAACTTTCTCTCACTAGTTTCATCTTTTTCTTTTAATCTTTCAAGATTAAACACTTTGTATTGCTTATTTTCATTAATCAAGTTTCATTTTAAGCTTTTAATCCTTAATCTCATTCTACTTTTCTTTGATTTTAGATTGATTTTGGTGCGATTATCATATGATCCGTGTTGTTCTAAATGATTTCGTGCTTAAAAAGTTAATGTTTTGATCGTTTCATAAGTTTTCATTTGATTAAGCTTTAAGACTTTTGTGCTTATTGGCTTATTTTTATGATTAGCTTATTCATTTATGAAAGTTTTCCTTAAAAAGTTATGTTTTTATTGTTTGATCCAAAAAGTTGCTTATTTTGAGGTTAGATAAGTTGTGATAAGTGCTTATTTGATCCATGTGGACTTTGATTCGTTTTAGTTTGGTGAAAAGCTTATCAATATAGCTTATTCATTGGCTTTAACCGAATTCCACAAATTTAGGAAAGGGTACAATCCCCTTTCCGATCATAACCTATTCCGACCAGCCCCACCCCTCTTTCCGATTGAGTCCAATCGGAAAAGGGTTTTCTTTTTCCGATCAGCACGTCTTGTATTCCGATTGGGACTAAAGTTAGTATTCCGATTAGTATTTTTATGGTATTCCGATTGTGTGAGTTCCCAACATTCTGATTGTTTGCATTTGTTTGATATTCCGATCAGTGCCCTTCCATATTCCGATTGTCTGCATTTTCCCCATATTCCGACCACCAGATCGGAATACATTCCGATCTGGGCTTGTTTTGGCTTATTCCGATTTAGTTGTTTTGTTAAATTCCGATCTTACTTTCTTTTAGTACTTTTCAACTAAGTTCTTATTTTTAGAAAGTTTTCCAAGTGTTAGTTTTATTTAGTGTGCTAGTACTTTTCCATTGTTATCTTTTAGTTTACAAGCATTTATTTTTATTCGTCATGTTATTATTAATCTTTATTCTTCCATTTTACTCAACGACACTTTATTTACTTGCTATTAGTTTAAAATAGACAATCAACCAAACCATTCTCTTGATTCACCAAAAGACGATTGAGTCGCACTTAAGACCGGTTTTCAATTCGAAAAGACTTGGGACTACGAATTTTGATACAAGGGGTAAAAAACCAAGTATTACTCAGACAGACGTTTCACGTCACCTTCCACGTCTCATCTTATAGCGTTTAGCGTTACCGCAGTTGTATTCCATGTTCACGATATGTTTCACATGTCATGTTCATTCCACGTCCCTCATATCACGTTCACGATGTGTTACACGTATCATGGATCATGATATGTTTGCTCATACTACACTCACCATATCTCCACGTATCACGTTCAAAAAAATTTCACGTATCACGTTCAAAAATTTTCACGTACTACATTTCAATATGTCTCGCGCGTCGTTGCTAATTATCAGTTAGGTTAGATTATTTTGTATAGTAATGTTTCAGTTCCCCTTGCATGTTATTTCTGTCTATCTTACGTAGATGACAATGCACTCTTCGTGTTTTCAAGTCAAGGTCAGGAGGACCAAGATTTATCATTATGTCAAGATCTTGAGAAGGAACCGTTACAAGAGGGAAGCCACTTGGAAACGGACAAGTTCATCCGGACTTCTTATCCATTTTTCTCTTATCGATTAGATATGCCCTTTCAGTCACGTCACGTTCCATGTCCTTTCAAGACATGACACGTTTCACGTTCCTTCTACCATGTCACCTTCATGTCCCTTTTATCTTACATGCCCTCTTAGTTTGATTCGGGTATGTTCCTCTTTCAGCTTACGTTATCTATAATTTGGGGACGAACTATTCTTTTTAGGGGGGAAGAGTTGTAAAACCTGCATGCTTTTACCGAGAACAGTACACTTATGATCGTACGTACATAATTAGAACTTTCCTTTTATATCATGTTTACGTTTCACGAACAAGATTTACAAGTATTACGTACGTGTGATAACACGATAAGTATTTAATACGTATTAAGACACAATAATTATTTCAATAATAATTATAATCACGAACATACGAACATGAAATCATGAACGTAAATAATCACGAGCTTAGTATTACGTATTTATGTATATTTATTACGATCATGAATAAATATAATAAGACACGAACGATAACTATTTAAATCATGTAAACACGAACACGAGAACACACTTAATATTAGACACGAGAAAACTATGGGTTACCCTTGTGGGACCCATCTTACCCGCGACTAGAACTCAAAACAAGGGCCAAGCCCATTTGATTTTTACTAAACAAGGAATAAGGAAAAGATATGTTTCATAATAACAAAAATTAGAAAAACAAGAAAACCCTAAATCTCTCGTTGGTATCTCCTTGGCCGTCGGGTATAGAACACACACAAGGGTGTGTTGGTTGATTTTGGTGATTGATTTCTCGCAAGGTTGTTAGTGTGTTCATCTTCCTTTGTTTCACGTAATCGGTAAATCCTTAAACCCTTTTTCTTTATGTTTTATGTAAATCAAGAACACATGAAATCATGAGTGATATTAAAACAAGTAAATACATGTTAATAAATCATGGGGGTAAAATTAATTAGGGTTTAAGGTATGTTTGTTTTTCGCCAACGCATAGAACCGAGACCAAGGGGGCCTCGGCTTGTTTTGTTTCACACCAACCGAGACCTCAAGGTCTCGGTGTAGGTTGTGTGTCTCAGCCGCAGGAACAAAGGGAACCCCGACCTCGGTCGGGGTGTGTTTTTGGCTTGGTGGGTCTCGGCTAAGAACAAGGAACCACCACCGGCGTAAGCCGGTGGCTAAATAAGGAAAGCAGGGGGAACCTTAGGCCGCGGCAGCAGGGGTAACCACCGGCTAGCCGGTGGGAAATTTTGCTAGCCGGCGGCTAGCCAGGACCAAGGGTGCGTTTGGTTGGCCGGTTCATGGGTTAAACCGGTCCGGTTCATGACATGTTTAGTTTAAAACACGGGTTCGGTTCACGGGTTCTTTTTCAAGGTTAATTATTATTTCTACAAGTTAAATAATTACAAGGTAAATTAAATTAATTTAACATGTTATTTAATAAATTTAATTACAGCATGACTTAGGTTATTATTATTATTAATAAACATGGATTTTAACCTAAGTATTTATTATTAAGTTAGACTATATAATTAATTATTAAACATGACTTATAATTAATTAATTTTCATGACTTAGGTTATATTAATAATAAATATTAATACATATTTTAACCTAAGTATTATTACCTTTTATTTAATTAAATCATGTTATATTTAATTAAATACTTTAACTTATAGTTTATTTAATTTACATGAAATAATTAATAAACTATACTATTTAATTACATGACTAGAATATTAATCAGTAAACACTTAAGCTTATATAATTAGCTTAATAATCCAGCTTATTTCTATTTATGGAAATTTTCTATTTATAGAAACTTGTTTAATTAAGGCAGCTAATCTATTTATGGAAACTTTCTATTTTAGAAACTTATCTATTTTAAGCAGTAAATCTATTTTTGGGAGCTTTCTATTTTTGGAAACTTTATATTTTTGGAAACTTTCTATTTTTGGAAACTTTCTATTTTTGGAAACTTTCTATTTTAGAAAATCTGCTATTTTTAGAAAGTTACTTATTATTACACAACAAGTATAATAATACAAGAAATACAAGAAATACTTAATCAGAATAGACAGAATACATGATTAACACAATATAAAGCTTTAATCAGTAAAACATGACATGAACATATAAAACAAGCTAAGACATGATATAAAACCAATTACGTACTCAGTAATCAGATACTTATACACGTATGTATTTATGTAGCATTAGTGATACCGAAGTAGGACTCTCTTCCGTTCGTCTTCTTCGTTCACTGGACACAAGGTACGGATTCTCCGTCCTTTCAGTATGGACATTCTTCCTTATTAGGATTTCCCGTATGCAGCCAACTGTTTTCCCCAGTATATGTTTTATATGTTTATGATTTGCTTATGTTTAATTAGATACCTAAAGCCATATACATGCATGACCAGTTTCACCTAGTTATGGAGGTACCATAACCATAACACTAGAGGCACCAGTGTTATGACTCCACCACGACAGAGTGATAGCTCGTGGCGTCCCTTCAGCTTTTGGCCATATTATTATTATTATTATCATGTGGGGCGTATGGGTGCATCCTAGTTTACATATTTTTAACAGATTATTCAGGTGAATGTGGTGTGTGCCTTGCATCCATCACAAGGAGTTGATCCCTCCTACCCAAACAGTTATATTAATTAGAGGCAGCCCCTTTAATTGTATGACGAGGTCACCCCTTCAAGTATTCATGCACGTTGATATTTCATGACCTATATTGGCTAATGGTAAACATGTTAAACAGCTTTTATAAGATAAACATAAGGCTTTTCAAACTATAAAACCAGTTTTACTAAGTTATACCGGGTTTTCCAGGACTTATACATTTCCGCTGCTATTAAGTCTTTGTTATGTTTCAGTCATTCATACTATGTCTATATCCGTGCACTGAGCGTTATGCTCAGCCGTTACTTTCCTTTCCATGTCCCAAAACGGCAGGTACCCAAGGACAGACTCGAGCATTTGGAGGACGTGCATAGGATGGAAGTTTCCATAGACTTCTTTTCCTTTTGCCTTCATATATTTATGCTTGTTTAGTCTTTCATTCATTTCATTTACTTTATTATGTTTTGGGCTTATGTTTGGGAACCGATGTTTGATTCCGGTTTTCCCCTATGGTCATGTATGTTTTACTACATATTACCTTGCATGCTTTGATGACACGCCATAATTACGCGTAACGGTCCAGTTATCAAAGTGGGGTGTTACATGTTTGTTTATAGAATAAGGAATGAAGAAACGGAATCGTCTATGATAGATATGTTTGGTTGATACTAGTTTATGATAATGGGAAACAAAATGTGCATGCATACTCATAGTGTCATTCCATATTTGAGAGGCACCTTTGGCTACTTATTCCATTTTCAACTTCTTTTTTTCACCTTTAAATTGAGAGTATTTATTTTTGTCTCCAATAAATAACAATTGTGTTGTTTTTCTTATTAAATACGAGTAATGATCATAATATAAAAATAAAAATCAATTATATTAATTAGGAGGTGTTATTGCAAATTTTTTTTCTTATTAATGCATTTAAATTAAACTTGCATGTGCAAAATTCTTGGATTTTATTGCTTTTTTATGACATATCACATTTTTGAAAAAACTGTTTTTTTTTCTTTTTCCCTATATAGCAATTGTTGATAATAAAAATAAAGACACTTTTGAACAAAAAAGTGATACCATATATTCTAAATCGTTCCAAACAATATATATGAGAATGATATATTCACTATCATTCCATCTCATACCGATACCTATACCCATTGCGATTCATGTTAGCAAACCAAACGCCCCCTCAATATACATCATACATTTTGGAAATTACACTTGCAATTTGTTAATGTAAATATTACGATTTTAGTCAATACAGACTCGTTTGTTTTGTTGATGATATGTAACTTATAATACATAACGTAAAATGTTTAAAGTTACTCGTAATTATATTTTATCTCAACATACATTCAACAACTGTTGGGAATTATTTGTATAAGTACTAAGTACCGCTAGTTATCTAGTAAGTACCGCTAGTGTAAGCAAGTATTGTTAGTGTTGACGCGGTACATGCAAGTACCGTTAGTTGTAATGTCAAGTAATGCTAGATTGATAAGTACGATTATATGTTAGGTAAAGATATGTTATAGTTATAATAGAAGTATATGGTGTGTGATATACGTATACTAATATAATATTCTAGTGTTCTTTGTACTATAAAAGGAACATAGGATCGTTGAGTTTATTGTACCTCGACACTGTTTACGATTAATAAATAATCGATAGTTAGTTAAAACCATGTTCTTCTTACCTTTGATAAGTTAGATTACGCATAACTTATCTCTGTTTAGTAAGAGTCTCTCTCGAGCTTTAGTTTGTTTATAAGCTAAAATACAATCCTTAACAGGCTTAAGATCTATTCATTGGGATCAACATTAACATCTCTAGATGATACAACACATGTTTAAATATGTTTCTTATGTTGCATTATGATCTAACCTCTTAAACAAACCATTTAGAATGTTTAAAATACTTTTAGAGTCATTAAGTATCTTACAGGTTAACCATTCTATTCCGAACCTTACTTTACATTTTACTATACAAATATTTTTGTAAAATGTGTCACTTTTATTTTCGCAAGTATACAATAATTAACTTGCACATTTTATTTTGTAAGTAATCTAACAAAGTTACCTTTATATTTTGTAAGTAACCAGTGATGATTACTTACATAATTCATATTTGCAAGTTAACAAAATGTACTTGTACTTTACATTTTGCATTTACAAGTATTTCATACAAGTTTACTTTCCTTTTTAATTAAAGTCAAAAATGATTTTTTACATCATGGATGATATCATCTAAAAGTCGAAATCTCTTCAAAAATATGTAAATATCCCAAAAAATATTATGGAAAAATCTTGTGTTGATTTGGAAAATTTTGTGCAAAATCCAAGATTTTTTACTCTCTTGCCCAAGGACCCCTTTCCTATAACTGACATACCCTTTCAAATGTTTCGTGGGTGGCTCGGGTTTTTTGTTATAAATATATGTCACTTGTTCACTCATTTCTCACCTCTTTTACACATATCTTCTCTCTAACTATTAGATCTAATATATATTCTTGTTTTTCTTTTAGTGTTTCTCTTTGTAAATATGGAGATCAATTAAGTTGTATGCAATACATTTGAGATCAAGCATCATCTCGGCACCATGTATAAGGTATCTCTCATTATGATTTCTTCGGGTGTGAAGATCATATCATATGAGTCGTTCAAGCACAAGTCATATTTTGTTATCGAGTCATTGTGTCATATGTTTCTAGATTAGATTCATTGTAACACCCCCACTTTGACAAGTGGACCGTTACATGATAATTATGGCGTGCCATCAAAGCATACAAGGTAAATGTCTTAAAACATAAATGATCATAAAGGAAACCGGAATCAAACATCGGTCCCAAAACATAAGCTCACACATGCATAAGTAAAGAATGTAGTAAAATGACTAAACAATGTTTAAGCAAAGCAGAAGTATATAAATGCATAAGAGAAATGAAGTCAATGGAAGCCTCCATCCTATGCACGTACTCTTGATTTGCCTAAGTCTGTCCTTTAGTACTGCCGTATGGGAACATGAAAAGAAAATACGGCTGAGCAATACGCTCAGTGAACGGATATATGACATGATATCAATAAATGAAAAATAAGTAAAGTATGAAAATGCAGCGGAATAATTTAAGTCCTAGAAAACCTGGAACATGTTTTATAAACTGGTTTATATCTGAAAAGTCTTATGTTTATTTATGAAAGCGTAATTTAAATGCCAAGAGCTCATATAGGTCATGAAAGGTATCAACGTGCATGAATACATAGAGGGGTGACCTCGTCATGAAATTAGAGGGATTGCCTCTAATTATATTAGTCTGGGTGGAGGGATCAGCTCCATGTGACGGATGTAGAGCACACACCACAGTCACCGTGTAAATCTGAAAAACATGTAATAGGATGCACCCATTTGCCCCACATGATAATAATAAAATGGCCAATAACTGAAAGGGGCACCGCGAGAAATCACTCTCGTTGCGGAAGAGTCATAACATCGATGCCTCAACTATTATGATTATGGTACCTCCATAACTAGGTGAACATGGCATGCGTGTATATGGCTCAGGCAATTTAAAATCATAGCATGATAATTACTGAAAAGTTTAATGACATGTAAACTACTGGGAAAAACATATGGAAGCAAACGAGGAATCCTAATCATACATAGAACAGGAAAGTCCTTACTAAAGGACGGAATATCCGTACCATATGTCTAGTAACGAAGAAGATGAAGGGCGAAAACAAATCTACTCCGACTTCACGAGTGCTACATAATAAAGGACGTGAATGAGTTGTGTGTTCATGTATAACTGACTGATTATTAGTTTACTTGTTCTTGACTTGTTTTACTTGTTCCTTGACTTGTTTTACATGTTATTGACTTGTTTTACATGTTCTTGACTTGTTCTTACTGTTTCATGTGTTATCATGTATTTCTTAGTGTTTTCATGTGTTCTTGATTAATGTATTTCATGTTTCATATGTTATTATACTTGATGTTTCATAATGAGCAACTTAAAAAAAAACAGGTTTCTATATATAGTAACTTTCCAAAAATAACAGGTTTCCATATATAGCAACTTTCCAAAAATAGCAAGTTTTCTTAAATAGTAAGTTTCCCAAAATAGAAGTTTTTCATAATTAGTAAGTTCCCACAAATAGTATGTTTCCATAAATTCTATGTTTCTATAATTAGTATGTTTCCATAAATAGCATGTTTTCATAATTAGTATGTTTCCATAAATAGCATGTTTTCATAATTAGTATGTTTCCATAAATAGTAATAAGCTTGTTTAATAAGCATGTGAGATAAGATAAAGCTTAATAATTATATTTATAAGTCATGATTAATTAAATGGCATAATATAGTAAAGTTTATTAATAAATAAATACTTTAGGTTAACATGATAATTATTAATTAATAATATAATACATAGTTTATAAATGATTATTAATTAATAATATAGCTTGATTTAATATTAATAATACTTTACCATAACTTGATATTGTATAATTAAATTAAAGTAAGATATTAATTCAATTAAATCATGATTAACATGTAATTAAATAATAATATTAAGTTCTTAATTAAATCAGTTAAATGTAACATGTAATTTATCATGAATAATTATATACAATAATTATTTTTAGTGTACCATTAATTTAATTAATGTACCATGCTAAATCTATACAACATAATTATAATAACTTAAAGTTAGTTTAATTAAAAGGCCATGACATAATTAATAATTAAATTAACCTAAGTCTTGATTAATTTAGCAAATCATTTAACCAAACACACCCTTGTGTGTAATTCGTGTACCCGAGCCTTGAACCGAGCCACACCGAGACACCCACGTCTCAGTATGCCTCGAACCACACGACACCACCACAACCATTGCGGCTGTGGTTGCTGCCGCCTGCACACAGCAGCCACCGGCCTAGCCGGTTGCCACTACTGGCTCGACGATCCCACCGAGAGCATCAATGCTCTCGGTTGCCACTGTTTAGCCAAACGGCCCATTGCTGGGGTCGTTTGGTGTTGCGACTGACCACAAGAAACAGCCACCACCCCCTTATGGGATGCGGCTGGCCTAAGCAAAACCCCACCGATACCCTATGTGGTCTCGGTTTTCGTGACAACCAACCCACAAACCTGGTTTAGACTTATTAAATACATGTTTTTATACATTGATTCATGTGTTCTTGTTATTAATTAAATCGATCCATGAATTAATAAAATATAATGAAAGATTTAAAGGTTTAGAGATACCGAACGTGCAACGATTCGAGATTGATGAACACAAACGAATACCCGAACAATTAAAGATCAAAACTTGGTTTTTCAATCTTGTTTTTTTTTGTTGTAGCCGACGGCACCCAAAGAAAGAGAGAGTTAGGGTTTTTATTTTTCTTGTTAAAACTTGTAAATGAAATCTTCTGGTTTGTTTTGTTTATTAATTAAATTATTAAACGGGTCGGGCCATGGGCCCTTTGTTTCCTTCTCTTTTGTCGTCCAAACACCCCGTATACATATGTGTCTTCGTTTTTCGTTTTATTTAATCTTGTGTATTATTATTCATGACGTGTGTTCGTGTTTTACGTTCATGTTTATTCTTGTGATGTATTAAATACTTGTAAATAATAAATAATAATATACATAATACTTGCATTTAACATTATGAATTCTTGGTACGTGTCGTGTACTATTATATATAAAGTTTTAATTAATCCGTGTTTTCGTGCATTTAATGGCTCTCGTATTTTATGCGGGTTTTACAACTCTTCCCCTCTAAAAAGAATAATTCGTCCTCGAATTAGAGATACGAAGCTGAAAAGGACATACCCGAATCATAGCTGAAAATGAGGGTAAGAAGTCCGGATAGACTCCTCCGTTTCCCAAGTGGCTTCCCGCTCGGGATGGTCCCTCCAAAGGATCTTGACAAATGGAATTGTCTTTTTCCTCATAACCCGATCCTGACGATTGAGAACTACCTCGGGTTCCTCAACATAGAATAGGTCCTCTCGAATCTGATCGAGTGGATACGAGACAATGTGCAGATGATGATAATTGTAGCCTCTGAGTAAGGACACATTGTGAACATGAGATAGTTGAGGAGGTAATGTCAACCGATATGATACCTCACCAATAGGTTCGAGGATCTCAAATAGTTCGATGAAACGAGGATTGAGCTTGACCTTGATACCAAAACGCTTGACTCCACGTGCTGATGATAAGAAAACACGATCACCAGGATGAAATTCTAATGACCTGCGATGTTTGTCAGCATAGCTCGTTTGACGAGCACGAGCTTCCTGAAGCTTCGCCTTGGCGATGGCGACCTTCTCATTGGTCACCCCAATCATCTCTGTACCCTCAATGATTCGTTCACCAACTTGGTCCCAACAGATTGGAGCACGACACTTTCTGCCATAAAGCATCTCAAAAGGTGCACACTTGATACTCGCGTGTCAACTGTTGTTGTAAGCAAACTCAATCAAACAGATGTAGTCATCCCAATTTCCTGTCAACTCTAACGCACAAGCACGCAACATGTCTTCTAAAGTTTGAATAGTACGTTATGACTGACCGTCGGTCTAAGGATGAAAGGCTGTGCTAAGCTTGAGTGTGGTGCCCCAAGCTTTCTAAAAGCCTCTCTAGAAACGAGATGTAAATCGTGGATCTCTATCGGATATAATATTTGATGGAGTACCATGCAGCCGCATGATCTCTTGATGAAATATTTCTGCCAATTTTCTTACTGAGTAATCCTTTCGGATTGGAAGAAAATGAGCCGACTTGGTTAAACGATCGACAACGACCCATATAGCATCATGCTTCTTCTTAGTCTGCGGCATTTCAGTGAAAAAATCCATGGAGATCTTGTCCCACTTCCATTCGAGAATTTCTAATGGTTGTAGTAAACCACTAGCTCGCTGGTGTTCTATCTTAACCTGCTGGCATGTCAGACATTTAGAAACGAAGGTCGCAACATCTTGCTTCATGCCGCTCCACCAAAAATGCTTCTTGAGGTCATGGTAAATTTTGGTTGATACCGGATGAATCGAAAATAGAGATCTGCGAGCCTCATTCAATAAGGCTTCTCTGAGTGTAAGATCATCTAGAACATGTAACTTGGTACCCTGCCATACAATGCGATTGTCGTCTAAACAGAAATCTATCTACTGATCGATATTCTGAATAATTGCCCATATCTCACCGTCGTCCTTCTAAGCTGCCTTGATCCGAGAGATTAAGTCTGGCTCAATTATCATATTAGCCCAGAAACCATGCTGTCCACGTGTAAGGAACTCAATGTCTAAACGCTCTAGATCACGAATAATCTCTTCTTTCACCTTAATGCTAGCAATCATGCCTGATTTCCTATTGAGAGCATCAGCCACCACATTTGCTTTATCAGGATGGTACTGAATGTTGGTGTCATAATCCTTTAGTAGCTCTAACTACCGTCTTTGTCTCATATTTAGTTCTCGCTGAGTGAATATGTATTTGAGGCTCTTATGATCAGTAAAGATGTCACGTGACTCACCATAAAGATAATGCCTCCAAATTTTGAGTGCAAAAACAACTGCTGCTAGTTCCAGATCATGTGTGGTATAATTTTCTTCATAAGGCTTAAGCTAACGTGATGCATAGGCAATCACCTTCTCATGTTGCATGAGTACATAGCCAAGTCCTTCTCCCGAAGCATGGCTATAAATATGAAATCCACCTGTGCCAGATGGGAGAGTAAGAATAGGTGCATAAACTAATCGCTGCTTAAGTTCTTCAAAGCTCTCTCCCGCTCATCATTCCAGATGAATTTTTTTCCCTTACGCATCAGCTTAGTCAAAGGCAAGGCTAACCATGAAAAGTTCTCCACAAATCTACGATAATATCCAGCTAAACCCAGAAAACTACGAACCTCTGTTGCAGATGTCGGTCTTGGCTATTTTGATAGCTTTAACCTTCGCAAGATCCACGGTCATACCTTCTATGAAAACAATGTGGCCCAGAAATGCCACCTTACTTAACCAAATTCACACTTGGAAAATTTTGCATACAGTTGCTTCTGGCGAAGAATCTGTAGTACTGTGCGAAGATGTTCCTCGTGTTCTTCCTTGGATTTTGAGAAGATCAGAATGTCATCGATAAACACAATGACAAACTTGTCCAGATACTTATGAAAAACGCGGTTCATCAAATCCATGAATACCGCTGGAACGTTAGTGAGTCAGAAAGGCATGACTACGAACTCATAGTGACCATATCGTGTAGAAAAGCAGTCTTAGAAATATCCTGCTCCTTCACTCGCAGCTGATGGTAACATGACCATAGATCAATCTTGGAGAAGTGCTTAGCACCTTGTAGTTGGTCAAATTGATCATCAATACGTGGTAATGGAAAACGGTTTCTGATCCTTTTCTTGTTCAGCTCATGGTAGTCAATACACAGTCGCATGTTGTCGCCCTTCTTCTTAGCGAAAAGCACCGGTGCACCCTACGGTGATACGCTCGGTCGAATAAAACCTTGCTCCATTAACTCCTGCAGCTGGTCTTTTAACTCCTTGAGCTCTATGGGAGCCATGCAGTAAGGAGCCTTGGAGATAGGCTCAACTCCTGGAATGAGCTCAATGCCAAACTTCACTTCACGGATAGGTGGTATACCCGAAAGTTCTTCTGGGACGTCTGAGACAATAGGCTGATCATGAATAGATGGAGCTTTAGCAGTCGTGTCATGAACATTAGCTAAGAAACCTTCGCAGCCATGAGCTAGTAAGGCACGTGCTTGCAAGCTAGAAATGATTTGTACAGAATTTCCTGGTATAAAACCATTATGAATGTATTATGGGGATTGAACATCACCGAATATGACTCGATATGTATGGTAATAAATCGTGGCGTGATCTCTTGCTAATCAGTCCATGCCTAAGATCATATCAAAATTGCACATGTCTAAAGGAAGTGCGTCGACAAGACGAATCTTGTCATCAAATTCTAAGGGAAGACCTCTGTACACATGTGTAACACGTACAGAGTCTCTCATGGGCGTGTATATATTTAACACAGTCTCAAGTGGTGTAGGTATTTTATTAATACGAGCAACATAAGTAGTGGAGATAACTGAATGGGTCACACCCGTATCAAATAAAACGCAGGCAACATGTCCGTACATAAATAAGATGCCAGTAATGGTACCTGTAGACTTGTTTTCCTAATCTCTGGTAGTGGTGTACCACGGCCTGATGCTGCTGGTTTTGAGGGGTAGTACCTGATGTACCAAGGGTTTCCCCTTTCTTGCAGTCTTTCATGAGATAGTCTGCTTGCCTACACTTGAAACAAACACCTGCAACATGATGACATGGTCCTGGATGCCTACGCTCGCAAGTGGTATAGATGGGGGGAGAATACCCTCCAGTAGGTACCCTTGCTAGCTGAGAGCTTGATTCAGAAGATATGCGTGAGACATGATTGTTGGAACATAAACATGCCTATCATGAAAGTTTAGGTATAATACCATATTGAACTGGGTGATTAGGTTGCTGACCTGTAACACCCCATTTTGGTAAATGGAATGTCACACGTAATTATGGCGTGTCATCAAAGCATGCAAGGTAAATGTCTAAAAGCATTAAATGACCATGAATGGAAATACCGGAAAACAAACATCGGTAGTCCAAGTATAAGCTCATCACACATGAATATAAGTACTGAAATAAAAAAGGACTAAACATTGTCTAAAGAAATAATGTAGCATAATGTATGGAAGAATGCATAAAGTAATGAAGGCTAGATAGCTTTCTATCCGTATGCACATACTCTTATAGTCTAGGAGCGCCCTTGAGTACCTGCCGTTTAGGAACATGAAAGGAAAACGGCTGAGCATAACGCCTAGTGAACGGATATAGAAGTATAGCATGAAATGGCAAAAGCATAAAAGACTAAGAGCAGCGGAAATGTATAAGTCCTAGATAACCTGGAACATGTTCATAAAACTAGTTTTATAGTTTGAAAAGACTTGTGTTTTTATATGAAATCTGTATTAATTATCCAATAGCCCATATAGGTCATGAGGTTCCACCGTGCATGTATACTTAGAGGGGAGACCTCATCATGCAATTAGAGGGGTTGCCTCTAATTAAATAGTCTGGGTAGGAGGGATCAACTCCTTGTGAATGATGCAAGGTACACATCGCATTCACCATAAAAATCTTGTAAAACATGTAACTAGGATGCACCCATACGCCCCACATGATAATATAAATATATGGCCAAAACTGAAAAGGGACGCCACGAGCAATCACTCCGCCGTGGGGAAGTCATAACACTAGTGCCTCCAGTGTTATGGTTATGGTACCTCCATAACTAGGTGACACTGGTCATGCATGTATATGGCTTAGGCATTTAAACTAACATGAGCAATCAAACATATAAAACAATACTTGGGAAAATAGTTGGTTGCAAACAGGGAATCCTAATAAGGAAAGAATGTCCATACCGAAGGACGGGAAATCCATACCTTGTGTCCAGTGAACGAGGAAAGACGAAAGGAAGAATAGTCCTACTCCGATCTCACTAATGCTACATAAATAAGGGACATGTATAAGTTGTCTGATTACTGAGTACGTAACTGGTTTTAGCATGTTCATAGCTTGTTTTATATGTTCTTGTCTTGTTTACTGTTTTAAATGTTATACTGTGTTAATCATGTATTTCTGATTAACTATTATCTTGTATTCTTGTATTATTATACTTGTTGTGTAATAATAAGTAACTTTCTAAAAATAGCAGGTTTCCTAAAATAGAAAGTTTCCAAAAATAGAAAGTTTCCAAAAATAGACCAGTTTCTAAAAATAGATCAGTTTCTAAAAATAGAAAGTTTCCAAAAATAGTAAGTTTCTTGAAATAGAAATTTTCCATATTTTCAAATAAGCTGGATTAATAAGCTAATAATATAAGCTTAAGTTTAGTGGTTAAATATCATAAGTCATGTAATTAATAGTATAGTTTATTAATAATGTCATGATAATTAAATAAACTATAGGTTATATGATTTAATTAAATAAAGGCATGATTTAATTAAATTAAGACATATAAAATAGTTAGGTTAATCATGTATTAATCATTTATTAATTATAACCTAAGTCATGATTTTTAAATTAATTATAGTTTATGTTTTAATAATTAATTAATACTATAGTCTAAATTAAATGGTAAAAATACTTAGGTTAAAATATGTATTATTTACTAAAATAATAAAACCTAAGTCTTGATTAAATTAAATTAATTATAGTCATGATTTCATTAATTTAATTTTTCTTGAAAATAATATAACTTGTAAAAAAAATGTATAACTTGTAAAAATGAATCCCGTGCCCGTGTTTTAATGTAGACCGAACCATGAACCGGACCGAAAACCCCTTGGCAGTGGCTACCCGCCCCAGCCGGTTGCCATTGCTCGAACAAAATCACCACCGGCTGCAGCCAGTGGTTCCCCCTGCCTTGGCTGCAGTTCCCACTGCCCAACACAAAACAGCCACCGGCTTAAGCCGGTGGTGCTGCTGCGCTGCGCCGAGACCCAAAACAAACCAAACGGTACCCTAACTTGCGTCAGGGTCTCTTGTTCCCTGCTGCCGAACCACCGAACCACACCGAGACCATGAGGTCTCGGCTGTTGGTGTGAATCGAAACCAAGCCGAGAGGTTTGAGCTCTCGGTTCATGTGTGTCGGCCGAACAAACTCCACCAAAACCCCCTTAATTACTTGTTTTCTTGATTGATCTACATGTTTATTATGTTTTTTATTTTCTAATCACATGAACATAATAACAAGAAATAAAATTAAATATGAAGGTTTTGGTGATACTGATTTCGTGATTGAATGAGAGCTAATAACACGAACACGAATAACCCGAATTCACTAATCAAAAATCAACCAACACCCTTGTGGTGTTCCTTTTAGCCGGCGACAAAAGAGGAGGAGGAAGAAAGCTAGGGTTTTTAGTTTTGCTAAAATTCTATATAATGAATGTCTGTGTTTTCCTTTTTGTTAAGTTAACCAAAACAATGGGTTGGGCCCCCCTCTTGCTCTTGTGTCTGCGGCATTCATAAGCCCAAAAGGCTTTACTAGGCTTTGTTCATGTTTAATAATTTACGTGTTCGTTTGCTAATATATTCATGTTAGTGCGTGGTTAAATGTTCATGTTATAAATAATACTTACGCATAATCAATATTTATCGTGTAATAATAAATATATACGTAGTTCACATGTTCATGTTTTAATGTTCGTGATCATATGCTTGTGATTATAATTATTATGATTATTAATTATCGTGTATTAATACGTACTTAATAATTATCGTGCACTAACACGTACGTAGTTTCTGAATTAATATTCGTGACACGTGTTCATGACATAAAAGGAAAGTTTTAAATGGCTCGTATGTTTACGTAGTGTACTATTCATGGCATATAGATGCGGGTTTTACATGACCCTTGTTGTTCTGGTCACGCCCATTACTAGAGTTTCTGTTATAATGTTGAGATGTTAGAATTTATGTCATACAACAACTTAACATGGAAAAGTTTAAATTTTAGGGACCTGCTATTGTTGGAGTAGCTAGCATTGTTACGGTAGTTATCACTACCGCCACGCTTGTCTGATCGGTTAATGCAAAGCAATGCCTAAAAACATTGTTAGTATTAATTAATCTTTCTCAGTTTTGATCACGACAAATTACAAAGACATTTATTGTCAAACACAATCATAAAACGAATTATTTAACAAACACTATCATCAAGGTAATAATCATTACACTAACATATCTTAATCATGCTTAGTGATCATAAAAGTGATTAGCCTTAAAACTCACTTTTGTCAAATGTAACAAAAGATTTTTAATAAACTTTATTTTTAAGAAAATGTTTTATTAAAATGAAAATGTAAATTTGAATATGGCATATTCCAAATGTCATAAGAATATCCTTTGAAGGTTTAAACAACCTCAGATATTTCAAATTCACTAAAAGACAAAAGGGAGCGGACTCTACGCCGGCGGTACCTTAGCACCTACGGCGGTTCCTTATCGATAAGGAACCGCGGGGTTTAATAAGGAACCGCGGGCAGATATAGCCGTTGGATGTTTCTCTTATAAATAGTGGATCAAATCTGCATTCTCAAAAACCCTTTTTGGACGTCTCTTTCAGCCTTCTTTCTCCTATCTAATCCTAGTTATTTGTAAATGATCACTTAAGGTGTTAAGTATGTTTACTCATGATTATCCTCTTGATCTCCTTCTTTATCTTGTCCAAAGAAAAGATCACTCACACACTTGTGATGTGATTAAAGATGTAGCATTGATGAAGATCACCTTCTCTTAAAGATCTATTCATGTTCATCATTTGTTTCTTTGTGTCTTGTGTGGATCCAATGTATTTATGAATACTTAGACTAGTTGTGTTCATCCAAGCTATTTATGAATACTTGGATTAGAGTTGTGTAAATCCATTGCACATGTGTGTGCTTGGATTTGTGTTGTATAGATCCAAGCTACATGTGTGTACTTGGATATGTTTGGTTGAGTTGTAATTAGTTGTGTTAGTTCTCACTAAACTATAAAGTGATGTGGTTGTGTCTTGTTAGTTCTCACTAAACTATAAAGTGATGTGGTTGTGTCTTGTGAGTTCTCACTAAACAATAAAGTGATATGTAGTTGTGTTGTGTGAAGTTCTCACTTAGCTTCAAAGTGAAGAGTCGTAAAGATTGGTTCTAGCTTTAGATTAGAACTCGACATCTAGCCTTGTGTCAGAAAATGGTGAAGTAGGCAACGTTGTGAAGATTGGTTCTAGCTTTGGATTAGAACTCGACATCTAGCCTTGTGTCATAAAATAGTGAAGTGGGCGACATTGTGTAGATTGGTCCTAGCTAAAAATTAGGTCTCGACATTTAGCTTAGTGTCGGAAAATAATGTAAGCGACGTTGTAAGGTTTTCTCCGCCAAGAAGGGAGCTTGTGTATATAGTGGAAATCTCGAGTAAGGTCTACTCGAGGAGTGGAGTAGGAACGAGGATAGAGCCTCGTTGCCGAACCACTATAAATCTTGGTGTCTTCCTACTAGGTTGTTTCTTTCCTTACTCATTACTTACATTCATCATTATACTTACTACACATTGTTAATGCATTAGAATTGAACATAATCATTATGCAACTAGCTTTCAAGTAAAAGATAGTTTTGTGCACTCACCTAATTGAAAGGAATTTTAATTAGGAGATAAACCGAGGAGAAACTATTCAACCCCCCCCTCCCTTCTAGTTTCTACAATTGGTATCAGAGCGATGGTGACACAAGATCTTTGAAGTATATTGTACTTTAAAACTTGGATCGATTCATTGTCTCCTTAAATTAGAAGGTTAAGTTGTACTAAAGTTTTTCTTTGGTCAAAACTATTTTTTTAAATAAGCCTTTTAAAATGTTAATATTGCATATTACTTAGATTAGTAGTATTAATATATTTTAGATTTACTCTTGAAATGTATCTACTAGTTTGCATCTTGTTATGTGTAGGTACTCATGAAGATGAATCATTCTATGTATTGTGGATTGAGTTACTTACACTTGTAGAAGACTCATCTTCTTTGATTTCCAACATCATTGAATGATGATATCAAGATGGGTAGGAGTGATACTAGTCTTTGAAGACTTAGTAGTCACTATTAGTCATAGTTGGGCTTTGCATCGGTTCCTTGAAAGCTCGGAATGCAATTTGTGGCCAAGGTCCGTTTTCGTTCTTCTACACGCCCTATTGATCATTCTTTTGATCATTAACTGACTATATGCTTGTTCTTGGCATCCTTGCCTTGAAATTTACTTGTGGTTTATGATTCTTTCCTTTTTCCCTCTCAAACCTTCATTTCTTGGATACTTGACTCACTATGGAGATGTAGGGTGAGTTAGTAGAAGCTTAAAGTATCAAGCATGATTTCTATGGTTTGCACCCTTACGGTTAGTAGGCCCTATATCATGTGTAACTTGTGCAATTAAGCTCATCTCTAGGATGATTAGTGAATCCCTTGAGATACCAAACTACTTCATTAAGTTGTAGGTGGATTTTACACATTTGGAATTGAAATATTCTAAGGATATTGTTATTGTTAATTCTAGCAATAATTATCCGATCATGTCGGAGAGAAAGTGAATCTATACTTTGCTCATGTTTTGAAATAGAATAAGACTACTCTTGAAAATGATTTTATTCTATGCATCAAAATTGCTTGGTATAATTCATTACCGAAGTCGTTTAGACTTTCGCCGGAAAGGCACGTCTTAAACCACTATATATGACACAAGCTCTTCTCCTCCTCAATTTGAAGAATGTCATTTGTCTCTTGAGCAATGTTCTTGGTCTTGATTCACTTCCCTTGACTCCTCTCCCTTTGCTTCTTTCCTACGAGTAGTCGTTTGTTCGTTTCGGTCTTTTCCTATCTCGATTCAACTCATAATCCTTCAACAAGGCATTATTACCTAGTGTTTTGGTGGTCCAATGATATCCTAAAAGGTTTAAGATATATTTTTAAGTATTTTAAAAATTTTGGTTTTCAACAATTCATTGTTTTTCTTTGATAAAAACCTGCCTCTGTAGGCGGTTCTTTATCTCGGCGGTTCAATAGTGCGGTTCCTTATCGATAAGGAACCGCGGGCAGAATCTTTTGTCAGAGCGCCAGTTTTTATAAAATATCCTTTTTCAAACAAAACCTTCACTCTCCTTCACACACACAGCCGACGTTTTTTTGTTTTTCCACCATTGTTGAAGCTTCAAAAACCTTCAATCACTCAAATTAATTGATTCAAGTTCGTGGGTTTCACTCATCCATCATCCAAGATCAATTAATTGTAAGTTATTTCTTTCAGTTTCATCTGGTTTGTTCTAGGGTTCATACATTCATAATTGGGCCTTTTTAAAATTGACATTGAATTAGAACCTTACTAGGAATAAGAGTTGACATAGTATTATTACTATGATTCCTTAGGTTCATATTTATTGAGATTTCATTAAAACCCATTTGTAGAACAAATCCGAATTTTGACTAAATAGTTTGGTTGATTGATGGAATTGATATGAACCCATGAACAAGTTGGTAATAGCATTGTTAAAGGCTTACTTAAAAACCTTGTTTTGAAAAACCAATGTTCTAGTTCATTGTTGATTTTACATAGTTCATATGTTTTGATCAATGATGAAATGGGTACATTGTGAACATGAGAATGACAAGGATTAATCCTTTGTTTGTCAAGCTATTAATGAAACACATTCTCATCTTTTGAAATTTTTATTTTTATTTTTCATATGAGTGATTGGAGAAATATTTTTGTTTGTTGTATTTAGGTACTAATCATGCCTTCAGAATATCAACAAGACCACCGATACACTAGACGATATACGCCTAACCTTATCGACTTTTGTCACTCAACTCAACTCGCCAACACCTATCGTTCTCTTCAAACTCGTTGTTTCCATGAGGGTAGAGTTGTCCAAGAGGACATTGAGAATTATGCTTACATAAAGTCTATGTTTGAACAAATTGGGTTCGATTGTTTGTTATACATAGAAGAAGACATTTATCCCCAATTCCTCTTGGAGTTCTTTAGCATCTATTCTATCTTTGAGTTCAATGGTAGAATATTCATTATATTCTTATTGAATGATCAAGTCATTGAATACTCTCTCGAAACCTTTGGTCAAATTCTTGGTGTGCCCAATTCCTCTTGGAGTTCTTTAGCATCTATTCTATATTTGAGTTCAATGGTAGAATATTCATTAGATTCTTATTGAATGATCAAGTCATTGAATACTCTCTCGAAACCTTGGTCAAATTCTTGGTGTGCCATTTGAAGGTACTTATCATTTCACGGACAAATGGAGACTTGATGCTCTCGATGAATCCAACGATAAGCCTCCGAATGACCACAGTGAAGTTGATCTTGATTTTATCCTTGAAATCATTTCCAAAGAGCGTGATGGAAATGTTGTGAGAAGCCTTCATTCTAATAAACAACTTGTAAATCGTTATGAGGTTCTCTCAAGCGACCTTAAGGATTATATGGTTCATTGGGCCGAGATCCTTAGGGAGAATGTATTTTGTCTTGGTGGGAACCGGGATCACATTTCGGCGTGTATGGTCATATGCTATTTTGCATCTTTACCGAAACCAAGTACAACTTGGCATACTATATCGCTCGACGAATCAATTATGCTATCTCCAAGCCCAAAACAAATCTTCCCTATGCTATGCTTCTTACTCGCCTCTTTAAGAGGGTTGTTCATGATTTTCCCTTCCTTGACTTCTCTTGCTTTCAACCGGTTCAACGGGTGATGTTACCTATTCAAGAGGTATATGAAAGAAAGCCTAGAAGTGATAAAGGTTCGAGAAAACATGATCAATAAGAGTCCGATGATGAGGACACTTACATGCCAACAAGTGATGGTGATGGCATAGGTACTAGTGCTCATGTCGGCTCTTCAAGTAACTCCCATCAATCCACAAACTCATTCGTGGATGGACTTGAAGACTTAGCTCCTCCTCCTCACCATTCCACTAGTGAAGTACCGGAAGACCTCAACATTGAGTGTCTCTACCATGAAAATCTTAGGACTCGAGGTGAGTTGTTTGATCATCGAGTGAAGTCAAGAAGGGGATTAAAATACTTTGGGAAATTGATCAAGGGATTTGGCAAGAAGAGAAGATAAAGACTTCGATTTAATTCAAGGTGAACATGTTGTTAAACATGTTATGTATTGAACATTTGTTTTTCTTTTCTTCTATGTGTGTATATTAACTAATACTACTTGTTTGGATTACTAACTATTTTAATCCTTTATTAATTATGTTGTCGTTCTTTCGATTTACATAGATTTGTGCTCATTATGTGTTTGTTAGCTTCCTAAATTTTGATTTATAGTTAACTTTGGCTTGCTATTTACCTCTATGAAATCTGGGCTGACCAAAGTTTGAGGAAGTGCCACTTTTGAACAACACTGGACGCGGTTCCATATTGAACCCACGGTTCCTTAGCGATAAAGAACCGCGGACCTACATAAGGAACCGCCTGTCCCTGTTTCGACAGAATCTTTGCTTTACATTGTTTTCCTTAATCTGTGTAATACTTTGATAAAAAAATTCGAAAAACATGTACTTTCCTAAACTATGGTACCTAATTTCATTATTCACCTAAAATGATTTTAACCCATTACTAGTTTGGATCATTCCCTTCTCTTCTTAAGCCCTCTATTGTTGATTGTGTTCTTCATCCCTTCAACTCTTCTCTAAACCTTAACACAACCATGGTATCCACTAGAACATCCACTTCCTCAAAAACTTCCTCCTCCAAGAGAAGCCTCAAAATTAAGATTAAGATACCTAACATTGGTTCTTCAACTTTTCACACTCCCAAAAATGAGATCTCTTCCATTCTCATTTCATCTTCACCTTCACCACCCCTTGCTCCATGCAAGACAAACTCAACCCATGGTACTAACCATTCACATGGTTCTACCTCCTCTTCATTCCAATAAAGAATGAATGAGCTTTCTTCACCTTTCACCCCTAGTCTTCCTTTGGATGGGATTTCTCAACCTCAACCTCTACAAAGTATCCCCTTTGTACTTGAGCCTTTGGTCACCTCTCCTTTTACTCCACCAAATTCTCACATCTCACCCTTGGACACTATGCCTCCACCTCCTCCTCCACCCTCTAACACTAATGCTCCTATTTTGGGCATTCCTATCCCTCAATTCATGGGTGATCCTTACTTCTTTGGGTTCCTAGAAGCTCATGGTGCAAATTGCCCATGTTGTCTCTATAATAACTACATCATTCAAAACCTAAGGTTGGAGATGCTTGGTCTTCATAGAAGGTTGTATGATTTCTTGCTTGCCTTGTTCTCCATGCCTCCTCCTAGGAGATGAATGATGGCTTTTAAAATTAACATGCTTTTCAAAAGAAGGTCAAGCCCAAAGAGATCTATGAATTAAAGACCTAGTTTTTAGCTATCTTTGTAGTAGTTTATTGTCTTTTTATTTCTTGTATTTCCTTTCTTTTCCCTCATGATTTTCTCATATGGATGATTTATGGATTTAGTTTTATGTGTTTCTATCTATGTGATCACATTAATTAACTTCAATTTATTTAAAATTGAACCTAAATCTATTACAACCTCTAAAAACTTGACTTAAAATTGGACCAAAATGTTATCTAAATATTTTGTCACCCTTTGTCAATACATTCTTTGTGAATGTGTTGCTTTTATGCAACCCTAGCATACTCTAGTGCTAAAAGAGGTAAGAATCCAAGATTTGAAAAATTTTAAAAAAGTCTTATTTTTCTCCAAAACTTTTGAAAATCATGGTTTTATGTCCACTGGACGCGGCTCCTTAGCCCCAGGCGGTTCTATATCGATATAGAACCGCGGGCTATTTTAAGGAACCGCTCTTGGTAAAGCCGTTCTTGGCTTATTTTTGGTCTTTCTTCTTTGACCACAGTCTTGGTTAAGATTCTTTGTTTACCCAATTTGGCTAAACATTTCCTAAAACCTTTCTTTTTCATTTCAAATCTTTGCCTTGTCTATTTTCTTTAAATTCTTCTCTTTTGGGAGTTCTTTTCTTCATCCCACATAATACCTAATTCTTCCTTTCCTAACCTTGACATTTCTTTGTCATAAACTTCTCAACCTAAAGCTTCTTCTTCTAAGCTTTCAAAGAAACCAAAAATCTCGGTTAAACCCATTTGGATCAAAAAGAACAAGAATCCTCATGATTCTTCTTCTCCAAAATCCTCCAATAATTCCTCTTTCTCTCCGATTCAATATTGGAATGAGACTTACTCTATAAATCCAATTACCAGAGAAAAAGAAATTCTTCCACCACCACCAAAACCTTTAAACTCTCCTCAACTCAGTGACCTATCTTCTTTCCCTAACCTCACTAGGCAGTGTGAAAACATCTCTTATCCATTATCTCCGTCTCCACCAACCTTTAATTTTGATGGACCTCCCCTATCTAACGACTTTGTTTTGCATCATGGTTCCTCGTGTGCTTGTTGTCGTTTTCAACAAATTGAACTTGCTCATATCTATGACAAGCTAAATTTCCTTGAATTCCTCCTCACTCGACCTCCTCCCAAAGTTTTCGTTCCCGTGAACAAAACTTCGAATGATGGTTCGTCGTCTTTCTTTTCCAACTAAGGCACATTTTGTACTTTAGTTGTTTGAGTCAATAAAAGCAATCTTGGAAGATTATCACTATTAGAGTAGCTTATGCTTTGTGGTTTATTTTCCATCTTTTTTGCTTTAAATATTCATATTGTGTGTATGAATATTTCTCTTGTATGTTATTTCATATTTTTGTAATATGAATGTTATGTGTGTTATCTTTCCCTCTAATTCTATTTCACACATTGGTTAAAGATGTTGGAAATACGTTTTACGTATTAAGAAGGATCGGTCACTCCAACAATAGTCCATGTAATAGCTCGTAGTTTAGTTACTTATCTTTATTTAACAAACAAACCCAAGCCTAGCCTACAACATGTGTAGGCCGGCCCAAATGTAAGCCCAAGCCCATGACAAGAGCTTGGGTATATAAACCCTCTCCATTGATGGAGAGGGTAGTGGTTTTCATATTTTACACATAGTTCTCATTAGTTTCTCTCTCTAGAATTGTGTGAAATCCACCATCTTTCTATCTCGTTCTCTCTCTAAAACATAAGCAAGATTTACATATCCTACAAATGGTATCAAGAGCCATGGGATGATTGTTTGGTTTTTGTATTTGTGTTCTTGATTCTCTCTCCCTTTTTGATCCAAAACCACACGAACCAATTTTTTTTTGTGTTTTTATGTGTTAATCTTGATATACTTCATCTAGTTACTTCTTATAGTGATTTGGTATTGTTATTTGGGTTAAAAACACAAAATTTTTGGGTGTTTGATTCATTTTTAGGCTTAGAATCTCGAATTGGATGTGTTATTGTACTGTCCGAGAAAAGTGGTAAGTTGATATCCATAGTACGATCTGATTGTTGCGATTGCATAAACCCTGGGGGTTTCTACTTGCGATCCAAGGTCACGATCACTCGCTGCGATCACCACTACGATCACACATTGCGATCGTTGAGTACGATCACGAGTATGATCTGAGTACGATCGTTGGGTACGATCAAACGAGTGCGATCCAAGTACGATCGTTGGGTACGATCACAAGTGCGATCTGAGTACGATCGTTGGGTACGATCAAACGAGTGCAATCCAAGTACGATCAGAGTACGATCATAGTGAGTGCGATCACCAATACGATCTGAGTACGATCATAGTAAGTGCGATCACAACTACGATCTGAGTATGATCATAGTGAGTACGATCTGAGTACGATCACCACTACGATCAGGTGTTGCGATCCAACATTTTTTTTCAAAAACGTGTTTTTGAAAATTTTTAACCGTGTGCAATTTTGACTTGGATTTTTTGGTTTATCGAGGACATAATTTAGGGGATTTCAACATTAATTCTCGGCTTTAACTCACAACAACAAATACATTTACTTTCTTTCATTGACCGATCAACTTTGTAAATCTTAACTTATTGAAATGGAGTACACATCTCTAACGGATAAGTCTATCCTCTCGGGTACGGATAATCGTCCACCAATGTTGGAGAAATCTATGTACGAGGATTGGACTTCCCGAATGGAACTTTACATGTTGAACAAAGAGAATGGACATCTCATTTGGGCATCGGTGCTCAATGGACCATTAGATTATGGTACAATGACGGAATGTACGACTACTCGTCCTCGCACAACGGGTGAATTGACTGGAGATATGAAGATTCAAGACAAATGTGATAAGTATGCTACAAACATCATTCTCCAAGCCCTTCCTCCAGATGTCTACAAACTCGTCAGCAAACATAAAGTTGCCAAAGAGTTATGGGATAGAATTCATGTTCTAATGCAAGGCACCTCGTTAACTAAACAAGAACGAGAGTGTAAGCTTTATGATACTTTTGATAAGTTTGCCTATGTGCCAGGGGAGACTCACAATGACTACTATCTGAGATTTACCCTATTGTTGAATGAGTTAAATATCTATGGCATGGCAATTCCTACGTTTCAGTTGAACACCAAGTATTTGAACACTCTTCCTTCAGAATGGAAAAAGTACGTGACAGATGTTAAATTGGCTAAGGACTTGCATAACACCAATGTGGATCAACTACAAGCTTTTCTTCAACAACACGAATGCCATGTGATCGAGGCTCGGTTGTCTAAACCTCAAGTTCATGATCCACTTGCCATGTATGCTTCTCAACAAAACATGGCTTATACTTATCAACAACCATCATACTTGCAGCAACCACCACCACACACCTATCAGCAACCATAACAACCATCTTATCAACCACCAATGATGCCACAGCAAGCATTTCAACAAAGTGTTCATCAACAATCTTTTCCACAGCAACCACCATATCAGACATCACCATCACAAACCAACACTTCTCCAATAGGCTATACTCCTCAGCAAGGATATTTTCCAATAGAAGCACAACCAGCACAAGCTTTCTACTCTAATGAACTTCCACCAATCCAAGCACCGGTCTTTACTCCAAATGATACGCCAGCTGATGTTCTAAACCATCTCACCGCCTACTTGTCAAAACTTGTTGCAACTAGAGGATTTCCACCAACAAACAATCAGCTCTGCACCTCTTCAATTCCTCGACAACAAGCTACTGTTCAAGATGTTCAAGTAACAGTGCAACCTATTCAGGGAAGGCAAAATTCATACGGACCTCCTACAAGGACTGTGAATGCTCAACCTGTGAAAACTCAAGCTAATGGAAATGGAAGCCCCATTGGTCCTCAAAAGGTTGTGACTTGCTACAATTGCCGAGGACAAGGTCATATGGCTAGGCAATGCACTCAGCTGAAAAGGAGAAGGGATGAAGCGTGGTTTCGTGAGAAAATGTATTTGGTTGATGCTCAGTCTAAGGGAAAGATTTTGGATTTAGAGGAATTATCATTTCTTGCAGACCCAGGGGCAGCAGATACTGAAGGCATTGCAGTCGTTTCCACTTCTAATGCAGCTTATCAAGCAGATGATCTAGACGCATATGATTCGGATTGTGATGACATTCACTCTGCCCAAGCTGCTCTCGTTGCTAATCTCTCTCACTACGGTTCTGATGTCGTCAGTGAGGTACCCACCACAACCAATCTTGGTAATGATGATAACCCACATCAAGTTAGGCATGAAAATGACAACCTCGAACAGCATTCGGGAACTAGTAACTCAAATGATGTGGTACCCAATCCTACACATTTGAGTGAACCTCAACCAAATGCTACGATGGGTATGGAATCTTATGCTCAACATGATTTGGCCATGGTACCTAAACATATTATTGATCAAATGCATATGGCCCTCAGACAATCCATAGATACCAATTCCACCCTAACTGCTGAGCTTGTGTTGCATAAAGAAAAGGTCAAAGCTTTTGAAATGGTCCCTCAAGCAGAGAAAATAACATATTCTGAATTTGACCAATTTCGTTTTGAAAAGATTGAACACTTGAAAGAAATAGAATCATTAAAATCTAATCTTTCTAATGAATTAAAAGCAAAAGAGTCGGTTGTCAATGATTTTTAGAAACTTAAAATGGATTTCGAAACTCTCGAGTCTAAAAAGTTTGAATCGGAAATTAATGCTACCAAACTTCTTAAATTCAAAGAACAACAGCTTTTAAAACAATACGCTTCCACAGAAAAGGTTCATCTTTTAACTAAATCATTTAAAGAACTCGAACTTAAACGTCTTCAAGATTTACCACCTAATCTTAGTTATGCAAAACAAGCTCAGAAATATATTCCATGCCTTTATGATATGACCTTAATTGGCAAATTAAAAGAAGCACCTTTTGTTCGTAGTACTGAGGAGACACAGTCACTTGCGGAAGAAACTCATTCTAAAATGCTTTCAAAATACCATACGATTGATTATGATCAGTACAACAAAGATCAATTGTCTAAAAAGACCCGCATTCGCTTACAAAAGGAATGAGCTGAATTGACTGTTCTTGTGCCCCAAAGTTTGTCAAATGAAAACCCTCCTAGTACGTCTCCTACACTTGTCAAAACGGATTTAACGAAGTTAATTCCACCGGTAAGTAAGGCGTCCGTTAACTTAAATGCGGTTCACCAACACTTAGCCGATTTTGACAAGGTCATTTTGGAACGTACGACGGCTTCGGCCATAACGGAAGGTGAATGGAACTTTGAGCACACTAGAGCTGCGTTCCGAAACGAAAGTGTTCCGTTTGTAGAAAATGTTAAAGCTTGTCTTAGTAATCTAGATCAAGATTTGCTTTTGGAAATAGAAGAAGTTAGACGTGTTTTCAATGAAATGGATGATGCTTATGAAAATAGTTTACTTGAAATAGAACGGGTTTCACGCCAAAATGATCAGCTTTTGAAGCAAGTGATGTCTCATTATATAGTTTCTGTCTGTGTGAATAAAAGTGTTGATAATGATTCTATTGTGCATAATGTTGAATCTGTGGATAATGTGGTAGATAGTACTTGTCACGAATTTGACGCTGAATTTTTAAAGCTTCAAGATTCATATTCTTCGCTTTCAAAACGTTTTGATGAGATTCAAACACATTGTATTTCGCATGAATGCAAGCAACAATTTATTCAAGAAATCTTTGAAACGTCATTCGAAGGTGTTAATATCGATGATGCAAACTTTGAAAAGATTTTTCGATTGAATTTACAATCAAAACAGCGTCAGCCAAGTGACAAAGTTGCTAAATCTTTGCCGATAGACATAGAGAAATCTAAGCTTAACTGTGTGAACGTACTTGAGGCCGCTGAGAATTTTAAAATTGATCTAGATAATCGAGTTTCCAAGATTTTGTCCAAAGTTGATAACTTAAAACAGAAAGATACACGACTCTTCGATTCAGTAAAGCCCGCATGTGCTAATACCACTGCACAAAATCAATCATTAATTGAACAATTGAATCGATAGTCGGTGGAAATATCTGATTTGAGGAAACAAATTTGTGATAAGAATCTAGTCTTGGCTGAGTTAAAGGAAACACTTCGTACTCTAAAAGGTAAGAATGTTGTGGATAACGTAGCCACTGTCTCAGCATCGTCCTCTAGTGCAATCAAAAGGAACCTTATAGCCATCACACCATTTAATAAGGGCCCTAGGACTAAACCATCTCAAACTTTGGTCACTAAAGATAAGGCGGAATCAAAACCAGCTTCTAATATTCTCGTGTTGCCTTCTACAGGAGTAAGCACCACTACTAAGGCTCAAAGATCTAAGCTTAAAAGAAATAAGAAGAATGATAGGATCTTGCCCCCATCTAGTAGTCAAGTGAAGAAGAAACTGGAAGCCCATCCTAGGAATGTTATTTCTGTTTTGAACAAAAAGAATCATGTAGCTAAACCTAAAGGCTCTACGGTTGTGCAGCGTTCTAAGCCTACTGTGAATTCTAATTTGAAATGTTGGAATTGCAATGAATGTATGTTTTCTAGTCGTCATGATTCTTGCCTTATTGACCATGTGAATGAGATGTATGCCCGGAAAAATGGATTAGAATGGAAACCGACTGGGAAAGTGTTAACCCAAGTTGGTTGGGTGTGGCATCCCACTGGTAGAACTTTCACTATAGTAGGAAATATGTGCCCTTTAACTAGGATCACTCCCACTACAGCGAAGAAAGCGTGCCCTTTAACTAGGAGTACCAAGGCTACCAAAACACAAGTGTGTCCTTTAACTAGGAACACCAACACTACCGTAAGAACCAAGTGCCCTTTAAATAGGTCTACTCCCACTGTAGTGCCCGCGAATAATCCAAAACCTAAGAAAGTTGGAACAGTAAAACCTGTTAGCGCTAAAACTCACATTAGAAAACGCAGGAAATCTAAGGGTCTCACAAATGTTAGCAATTCTGATAATCTTACATCTGTATCTGCTAACACTCCGGAACCAATAGTTTCCAATGCATTGTCTACTGTTGTTATTGAAAACAGGTGGTCCAAATTGTTCTCTAGTATTTGGACTCTGGTTGCTCCAAGCATATGACCGGAGATCGCTCTCAGCTCAAAAATTTCGTCGGCAAGTTTCTTGGTACGTTTCGATTTGGAAATGATCATATTGCAAAGATAATGGGTTATGGTGAATATCATATTGGGAATGTTATAATTTCAAGAGTGTATTATGTGGAAGGTCTCGGTCACAACTTATTTTCTGTGGGACAATTTTGTGATGCAAACCTAGAAGTTGCTTTTCGAGAGCATACCTGCTTCATTCGTAATTTGGAAGGGGTTGATTTATTGAAAGGTACTCGAGGGAATAATTTGTATACTTTGTCTCTACAAGACATGATGGCCGCTTCTCCAGTATGTCTTCTCTCCAAAGCATCGAAGACTAAGTCATGGTTATGACATCGACGGTTATCTCATCTTAACTTTGACGCTATTAATCATTTGGTGAAAAACAAACTTGTTCGTGGTCTTCCTAAACTTTCATTTCACAAGGATCATTTGTGTTCCGCGTGTACAATAGGGAACAACACCAAGAAATCATACAGACCCAAGATGGAAGACACCAACCAAGAGAAACTTTATCCGTTGCATATGGATCTTTGTGGGCCAATGCGTGTTGAGAGTCTTAGTGGCAAAAAGTACATCTTCGTAATTGTCGATGATTACTCTCGGTTTACATGGGTGAAATTTCTTACAACAAAAAATGAGGCACCTAAACTCATCATCGGATTTCTCAAGATGATTCAAGTGCGTCTCAACACAATTGTCCGACGCATTCGTACAAATAATGGAACCGAATTTGTGAATCAAATCTTGCGTGATTATTATGAAGAAGTTGGCATATCTCATGAAACATCCGGTGCACGCACTCCACAACAAAACGGTGTCGTTGAAATGCGAAATCGCACACTTATGGAAGTTGCTCGAACGATGTTAATTTACGCAAAGGCTCCATTGTTTTTATGGGCAGAAGCAGTATCTACAGCAGTGTACACCCAAAACCGGTGACTAATTCGTAAACGCCATGGTAAAACACCTTATGAGCTTCTCCATGGAAAAGTACCAGATTTATCATATCTTCATGTATTTGGTTCTCTTTGCTATCCAAATAATGATGGTGATAATTTGGGAAAACTTCAAACAAAGGCTGATATTGGTATTTTCATTGGTTACGCACCCGCAAAGAAGGCATACCGAATCTACAACCGTAACTCTCGCAAGATCCTCGAAATTATGAATGTTGATTTTGATGAGCTGACAGCAATGGCTTCTGAGCAAAGCATCTCTGAACCCGCACTTCATGAAATGGGACCCAGTAACATTAGTTCTGGTCTTGTCCCAAACAACCGTACTTCATCATTTATACCACCTACTAGGAATGACTGGGATACGCTGTTTCAACCGTTCTTTGATGAATTCTTTACTCCTCCAAGTATTGTTGCTTCAAAACCTGAGGTAATAGCTCCGGTAACCGAAGTTGTCGCTCCAGCAACCGAAGCACAATCAGATACGTCTGCACCTACAATTGGTCAAGATATACCTTCAACAAGTAATTCACAACCTACACTCGAATCAACTACCCATGTCATGCCTATTGATGATGAAGAGGATGATGATGATCACGATTTGGAATTCGCTCAAATGCGTGAACTTCCATTCTTTGGTGTACCAATTCCCGATCCTAATCAAGCCGGGTCGTCCACCTCAGAGGAAGATCCTACTACAGTTTACTCCAATCCACGGATTCGTGAACATGACAGCAAGTGGACAAAGGATCATCCTATAGATTCTATTATTGTTGACCCTAATCGTCCGGTATCCACACGAAGTCAGTTACAAGAAAATGCAATGTTTTGTCATTATGATGCTTTTCTCACTAAAGTTGAACCTAAGACATGGCAAGAAGCTTTTACTCAATCTTGTTAGATAGAAGCTATGCAAGAAGAACTTAATGAATTTATATGTCTTGAAGTATGGGAACTTGTCCCATGCCCGAATCAAGTGCAGTTACTCACTTTGAAATGGGTTTACAAGGTGAAACTCGATGAGTTAGGCGGAATATTGAAGAACAAAGCTCGACTAGTAGCTCGTGGATACAAGCAATTATTGGGCATCGACTTTATGGAATCCTTTGCACCTGTTGCCCGTTTAGAAGCTATTAGACTATTCCTCGCTTATACAGCCCACATGAATATGATCGTCTATTAGATGGATGTGAAGACGACATTTCTTAATGAGGAAATCAAGGAAGAGGTCTATGTTCAACAGCCGGATGGTTTTGTCAATCGTAATTATCCTAATCATGTGTACAAGCTTAAGAAGGCTCTCTATGGGTTGAAGCAAGCTCCACGCGCATGGTATGATCTATTGTCACAATTCCTCATTACGCAAGGCTTCGCTAAAGGCAAGGTGGATCCCACGCTGTTCATTCAGAAACGAGGTAAAGATATGATTATGGTACAAATATATGTTGATGATATTATATTTGCTGCCTCGACCCAAACCTTATTCGACGAATTTGGGAAACTCATGTCTTCCAAGTTTAAGATGTCAATGATGGGCAAGGTATCATTCTTCTTAGGTCTTCAGATATCTCAGAGTCCCAGAGGCATCTTTATCAATCAATCCAAGTATGCCCTTGAATCGCTTCAGAAATATAAGATGGAATCTTGTGATCTTGTGGATACTCCAATGGTGGAACGAACTAAGCTTGATGCAGATCCACATGGTATTGCCGTTGATCCGACACTGTATCTTGGAATGATCGGTACTCTTCTGTATATCACAGCTAGTCGACCTGATCTTCAGTTTTCTATATGTATGTGTGCTCGGTATCAAACTAGGCCTACTGAGTTACACTTAGCTACTGTTAAACGGATCTTTCGGTATCTTAAAGGAACCATTAATCGGGGACTTTGGTATTCGAAGGACTCTTCGATTGCACTTATGGCATATGCAGATGCGGATCACGCGGGTTGTCAAGATACAAGGCGTAGTACGAGTGGAACTTTGAAACTACTAGGAGATCAACTAATTAGTTGGGCATCGAAAAGGCAGAAAAGCGCTGCAATTTCATGTACGGAAGCAGAATACATAGCTACGTCCGGTTGCTGTGCTTAAATTCTTTGGATGAGATAGCAATTAACCGACTATGGTCTAGGTTTCAACAAAATTCCGATGTACTGTGACAACAAGAGTGCAATTGCCCTATGCTGCAACAATGTTCAATTCTCCCGATCGAATCATATTGACATTCGCTACCATTTCATCAAGGAGCAAGTGGAAAATGGAGTAATCGAGCTTTACTTTGTCCGATCTGAGTATCAATTGGCGGATATTTTCACGAAGGCTTTAGATCGCGCTCGAATTGAATTTTTGGCCGACAAGCTAGGAATGAGAACCTTCTCGCCCGAGACTCTAAAAGAACTGGCAGATGAAGCGAAAGAATAGTGGTGGTAAACTATTCTCCGTATCCTTGGTGATCATCTGTATATATTGTTTATATTTTTCTCCACAAAAGCAAAATACAAAAATATAAAACCATATAAAAACCATAAAAACTGAAAATTCATAAAATTCCAAAAATATTTTTACTTTATTCTTCAAAGGCATGTCTTTTGGTACGATAATATTTACGGCCTTAGAAACGTTGATTAATATCGACACGGCGCCATAAATAGAGTTCATACAAAAGTTGTAAATATTTCATAAAACATGCCTAAATGGCTTGTAGTTATTTCTGACTGCAACCCGGTTTTCATATTAAAGCCAAGTATTTTTTATGAAAGCTTTGGCTAACAACGGGAATTAATTTTCTCGGGCAAGGTTTACTTTAAAACCTTGTAAGGGATCAATTTTACTTTATAACTTGGTCTAACACAAATCTATGTACGTTTCAGTGCATTTATTTGTTAAAACAAGAGAAGTCTTGTTTTTATGAAGCTATCATCTCTACAACCATAGCTATCTACAATTGGTATCTACATACTCGACGATGCGACTACTCAAACGGAGACTACAACTCTTTCAATAGAACACGGGTCAACAATTGAGGGGGAGAAATTGTCAAGCATTCAGAATCTTCGATGCCGAAAGTGCCAAGCTCACAAGTTGGTGTCAAGACAACAATACCAATCGTACATGTGGTGTCAAGAGATGGCTTCAGACGTGACGAGGTGACCAACATTTGCAAACAGAACCATTTGATCCTATCATATGATGTTCTCATCAATCAGGTCCAACCTTGTCAATTTTTTCTAATATGGTGAATATGTGATCATGTTACAAACGGTATCATATCTCATACATTTGGTATCATGAAGATAAAACGGACTCGCATTTTTCTTCCCAAAACCTTTGTTAAAACTTCATTAAATCAATTGATATTAAAAACATCGATTAGGTTAATAATTTTTTAATATGGGGGAGAAAATGTGATTTAATATGGGAAATTATCAAAAATGGTTTGACTTAACGTGATGGCTTATCCCGACATATGAGAAATGTTTTTGAATATCGTGGCATATGTTAAGGGGGAGCAAAACGGATTTGCACTTCAAAATGGATTTTCATGGTGACATATACTTACCCAAAACCTATTTATTTCACGACGATGAAGATTGTGGTGACATAAGGATGGTAGGATAGGTTAAGTCCAATGATTCTTCTTAAACCGGAGGAATCTTCCCAAGGACATTCCATAGCTAGAAATAGTAGTCCTTAGGAAAGTTGGAGAAAAGATTGTGAATGTAGCTGAATGCCGACCAAGTACTTAAGTTAGTACTGGAACAATCACAACAAGGTGCTAGTTATGACGTATTGGTAAGCATTGAAGGGGTTGAATAATGAAAAAGAATTGTAAAGATAAAGGGTGTAAAGAAAGAAGCCCTCCTTACAACTTTAGGCAGAAACCGGGTTAACACATATGCTATTGAGATCATTTTAATGATGCTCGATATTGAAGATAGACATCATGGACCAAGTGATGCAATGCACAACCCATCCTAGCTAACTCAGATATCTCTCAAAAGGTATTTGTTTTAATCACATGGAGACAACACATTATCTATTGATTTATTCACTCCGAGTAAATTGGTATTGAAAAGGTGGCACTCCTCTCCAGCCTCCGATCACTAAAAACCAAAGTGCACGATCGAGTCTAGAGCCATTTGAGATCATCACATATCTCATTAGGACACACTTTCATATTTCCTTGCTTCTTCACACACTGTGAAAAGTAAGAAAGATCTTAAGAGTCCTACGCAAAATCTTCATGATCTTGCCTGAACATCCAAGTAATACAAAAGTATTTACAATGAAGATGGAAATCCTTCTTGAGCGAATATCAAAAAGCTCATGGTAGGTGACTTGTGCAATTCTATATGAATCAAGCTTGTGATAACTGGAAAGCAACAGTGGTTTAATTCTTAACTGAAATTAAACACGTTCCAGGCCTCTACGCAATATCTTAGTGATCTTGCCAGAACACTCAGAGTGACACCTTAATGTTCACAGTGATGAGTGGAAATCCTTCTAGTGTTAACCTCAAACAACACTTGGTAGGTAACTTGCAAGATTCTATACGAATCAAGCCCGTGACAACTGGAAAGCAACGATGGTGCGATTCTTAAATGAATCAAACTTGTTCCAGGAATCAGAATTGACGGCTTCAATCATGCGGATAATTTTATCCAAATGATTCACTCTTTACGTTCGCAGTCAGCTTTGGACGGTCGAGTAAAGAGAACGGGTTACCCACGAAATCTTGTCAAGGAGATTTTTAATTAAATCTACCTGCCACAAGTACGATATTTTATATCGTCCAACGGTCTTCACCGACCGCAGGTAAAATTCTACCGAATTAGAATGAAATGTTCAAAGCCATTTCATTCGTGTCTACTTATGTTGCGGCATTTGAAGACGGTGGCGTTGCGGAATCCGAGAAGAAGTCATCCCCGCATGCTTATACTTTATGTACTTAATACCTCATCTAATTCAAGAAAGCCTAAAAGTTAAGTCTTCCGCTGTATCGAACTCTGAAGCTTTCAAGAATTATGAAGGTATAAGTATGTGGGACATGGTGTCACGAAGAGGCGAAGATCACAAGTGATGGATGCACGAGATCAAGGCAAGAGATTAATTCTCAAGATTGATATCAAAGATCACATCAACATGTTCACCAGAAAAGGAAAAGAAAAAGAAAGACGAAGACTACGAGCTCAAGACAAGCATAATATGCTAGGTTTATCTCATTATTGTAACTTGGGTAATGCCCTTGTTTGGAGTGACCTCCCTTAAGGGGAGATTGTTGGAAATACGTTTTAGGTATTAAGAAGGATCAGTCACTCTAACAATAGTCCATGTAATAGCTCGTAGTTTAGTTACTTATCTTTATTTAACAAACAAATCCAAGCCTAGCCTACAACATGTGTAGGCCGGCCCAAATGTAAGCCCAAGCCCATGACAAGAGCTTGGGTATATAAACCCTCTCCATTGATGGAGAGGGTAGTGGTTTTCATATTTTACACATAGTTCTCATTAGTTTCCCTCTCTAGAATTGTGTGAAATCCACCATCTTTCTATCTCTTTCTCTCTCTAAAACATAAACAAGATTTACATATCCTACAAAAGAGTTGATTATGGTTAAAACTTAAAATTAATTATGGGTGATTCCATAAATTCTAAATTTTAACCCATTGACATTTTAAATCATCTTTGATTGGTTTGGATGTTTTTTTTCCTTTATTCCACCAATTGAACTATGATGTTGTCAATACACACTCTTTGGACATACTTAGCAAATGCTTGCTTCTAATTTGAGATTTCTTTTCCTTCTCCCTCTCAAGTTAGTTAGTAAGTAGTGCACATACATAGATTGGTGTTTCTTTTCTTTCTTCTAACCTTTGTGTAGCATGTCACCTTAGCTCATTTACTTGGTGCCCCAAGCAAGAGGAGTAAGCACCAAGGGGGAGCTACTAGCAAAAGTCCGGTTCTTTTCTTCTTCAAAGACTAGTGCTAACCTTTTTGCTTCGAAAAAGGGGGAGAAATGATAGTGATAAACTCGTTAATAATTCGAATAAACTTGTATTTTACGTAAATGGATTTATAGTTTGTCGTAATAAAAAAGGGGGACATTGTTAATGCAAAGCAATGCCTGAAAACATTGTTAGTATTAATTAATCTTTCTTAGTTTTGATCACGACAAATTACAAAGACATTTATTGTCAAACATAATAATAAAACGAATTATCTAACAAACACTATCATCAAGGTAATAATCATTACACTACATATCTTAATCAGGCTTAGTGATCATAAAAGTAATTAGCCTAAAACTCACTTTTGTCATATGGGACAAAAGATTTTTAATAAACTTTATTGTTAAGAAAATATTTTATTAAAATGAAAATGTAAATTTGAATATGGCATATTCCAAATGCCATAAGAATATCCTTTGAAGGTTTAAACAGCCTCAGATATTTCAAATTCACTAAAAGACAAAAGGGAGCAAACTCTACGCTGGCGGTACCTTAGCACCTACGGCGGTTCCTTATCGATAAGGAACCACGGGGTCCAATAAGGAACCGCGGGCAGATATAGCCGTTGGATGTTTATCTTATAAATAGTGGATCAAATCTGCATTCTCAAAAACCCTTTTTGGACATCTCTTTCAGCCTTCTTTCTCCTATCTAATCCTAGTCATTTGTAAATGATCACTTAATGTGTTAAGTATGTTTACTCATGATTATCCTCTTGATCTCCTTCTTTACCTTGTCCAAAGAGAATATCACTCACACACTTGTGATGTGATTAAAGATGTAGCATTGATGAAAATCACCTTCTCCTAAAGATCTAGTCATGTTCATCATTTGTTTATTTGTGTCCTGTGTAGATCCAATGTATTTGTGAATACTTGGACTAGTTGTGTTCATCCAAGATATTTGTGAATACTTGGATTAGAGTTGTGTAAATCCATTGCACATGTGTGTGCTTGGATTTGTGTTGTGTAGATCCAAGCTACATGTGTGTACTTGGATATGTTTAGTTGAGTTGTAATTACTTGTGTTAATTCTCACTAAACTATAAAGTGATGTGGTTGTGTCTTGTTAGTTCTCATTAAACTATAAAGTGATGTGGTTGTGTCTTGTGAGTTCTCACTAAGCTATAAAGTGATATGTAGTTGTGTTTTGTGAAGTTCTCACTTAGCTTCAAAGTGAAAAGTCGTGAAGATTGGTTCTAGCTTTGGATTAGAACTCGACATCTAGCCTTGTGTCGGAAAATGGTGAAGTAGGCAACGTTGTGAAGATTGGTTCTAGCTTTGGATTAGAACTCGACATCTAGCCTTGTGTCGTAAAATAGTGAAGTGGGCGACGTTGTGTAGATTGGTCCTAGCTAAGATTAGGTCTCGACATTTAGCTTAGTGTCAAAAAATAATGTAAGCGACGTTGTAAGGTTTTCTCCACCAAGAAGGGAGCTTGTGGATATAGTGGAAATCTCGAGTAAGGTGTACTCGAGGAGTGGAGTAGGAACGAGGATAGAGCCTCGTTGCCAAACCACTATAAATCTTGGTGTCTTCCTACTAGGTTGTTTCTTTCCTTACTCATTACTTACATTCATTATCATTATACTTACTACACATTGTTAATGCATTAGAATTGAACCTAATCATTATGCAACTAGCTTTCAAGTAAAAGATAGTTTTGTGCACGCACCTAATTGAAAGGAATTTTAATTAGGAGATAAACCGAGGAGAAACTATTCTACCCCCCCTTCTAGTTTCCACATGATCTATTACGGTTGTTAGTCTGACAGTGTCCCTTGTAGCTGTTCTGATGAGTGGCGGTTGGGATCGGTCTCCACCCTTCTGCCTGAAAGATACAATTGAATAGAACATGATATATCATTGAAAATACTGCTTTGAATGAGATGGTTACGCTTGATGACTAAAATATACCTCTTCTCAGGTCGAGCTGATTCCTCATAATCATCCCTCTCATGGAGCATCTCCAGACTGCGTGTTGCATTCGCAACTTGTGCCACATTAGTGAATGTAGCACACAACAGACAATCAGTAATAGAGGTGTGAAGAGCCCAGCGGAAATGCTTCGCTTGCTCTTCTGCTGTGCCAGTATCTGCACCCAGAAAACCAGCTAACCTGAGGAAACACTGCATGAATTCTATGTTGTTCTCACATGTCTTCTGACGGATAGCATGATAATCTCTCCTCAGTCGTTCTTGCTCAGCTCTAGGGAAGAACTGATTGTAGAACAACTCCTTGAACTGCACCCATGTCAAGGTAATAAGCCATGCCTCACCTCCATTAGTCTGCTTGTAAGCTCTCCACCATGTTAACGTATCACCCCCAAACTTGTAGCATGCCAACCTTGCCTTGTATATCCCATCATAACCCATGGCATCTGAGATGTTCTCCATATGCGAGACCCGATTCTCAACATCTGATGGGACCTCAGCCTTCTCGAATGATCGAGGCTTCTATTTGTAAAATCTCTCTAGCCACATGTGGAGTGTGACTGGTGGAGGAGGCGGAGGATTCGCAGGATGTGTTCCATTCTGAAATTCTGCCTGAATCTCGTTACAGATTTGGGGGAGCATGGTCTGCAAAGCTGCTCAGACAACTGCAACAAGTTCCTGATCATTACGTGTGTTAACCATCTGACAATTTCAAAAGAAGGTAAATGACTAATCTGTTAGAAACATAGAATAAACATAAGAGATGCATGGAAGAATTTATGAAGGCATAGCCAACGAAATCTGACATTAGCAAAGGTGGACAACTATGGTTCAGTCCACAAAACAAAATTCGAAGAAAAACCACATGCGACTAAGTATGGTCGATCCTGTATCAACCCTTAATTAGTCAAAACTTAAAGAAAGCAAAGATACATGAAATAAAAGCAACTGTCAGTTTAGGAAGATCCTGGTGACTACCCACTAGTCACATGTCAAGTTTTAGAGACTACAGGTCGAAACCTTGGGCTTTGATACCATAATTGTAACACCCTACTTTGACAAGTGGACCGTTACATGATAATTATGGCGTGTCATCAAAGCATGCAAGGTAAATGTCTTAAAACATAAATGACCATAAAGGAAACCGGAATCAAACATCACCCAAAACATAAGCTCACACATGCATAAGTAAAGAATGTAGTAAAATGACTAAACAATGTCCAAACAAAGCAGAAGTATATAAATGCATAAGAGAAATGAAGTCAATGGAATCCTCCGTCCTATGCACGTACTCTTGATTTGCCTAAGTCTATCCTTTAGTACCTATCGTATGGGAACATGAAAAGAAAATACGGTTGAGCAATACGCTCAGTGAACGGATATATGATATGATATGAATAACTGATACATAAGTAAAGTATGAAAATGCAGCGGAATAATGTAAGTCCTGGAAAACCTGGAACATGTTTTATAAACTGTTTTATATCTGAAAAGTCTTATGTTTATTCATGAAAATGTAATTTAAATGCTAAGAGCCCATATAGGTCATGAAAGGTATCAACGTGCATGAATACATAGAGGGGTGACCTCGTCATGCAATTAGAGGGGTTGCCTCTTTATATATTAGTCTTGGTGGAGGGATCAACTCCATGTGACGGATGTAAAGCACACACCACAATCACTGTGTAAATCTAAAAAACATGTACTAGGATGCACCCATTCGCCTCACATGATAATAATAAAATGGCCAATAACCGAAAGGGATGCCGCGAGAAATCACTCTCGTAGCGGAACAGTCACAACACCGTTGCCTCAAGAGTTATAGTTTTGGTACCTCCATAACTAGGTGAACATGGCATGCGTGTATATAGCTCAGACAACTTAAAATCATAGCATGGTAATTACTGAAAAGTTTAATGACATGTAAACTACTGGGAAAAACATATGGCAGCAAACGGGGAATCCTAATCATACATAGAAAAGGAAAGTCCTTACTGAAGGACAAAATATCTGTACCTTATGTCCAGTAACGAAGAAGATGAAATGCGGAAAGAAATCTACTCCGACTTCACGAGTGCTACATAATAAAGGACGTGAATGAGTTGTGTGTTTATGTATAACTGACTGCTTATTAGTTTACTTGTTGCTGACTTGTTTTACTTGTTCCTTGACTTGTTTTACATGTTCTTGACCTATTTTATATGTTCTTGACTTGTCCATACTGTTTCATGTGTTATCATGAATTTCTTAGTGTTTTCATGTGTTCTTTATTAATGTATTTCATGTTTCATGTGTTCTTATACTTGATGTTTCATAATGAGCAACTTTTTAAAAATAGAGGGTTTCTATATATAGTAACTTTCCAAAAATAGCAGGTTTAGCAAGTTTCCAAAAATAGCAAGTTTCCATAGATAGTAAGTTTCCATAAATAGTAAGTTTCCAAAATTTGAAGGTTTTCTTAATTAGTAAGTTCCCAAAGTATAAAGTTTCCATAAATAGTATGTTTTCATAAATAGCATGTTTCCATAATTAGCATATTTTCATAAATAGCATGTTTCCATAATTAGTATGTTTCCATAAATAGCATGTTTCGATAATTAGTATGTTTCCATAAATAGTAATAAGCTTGTTTAATAAGCATGTGAGATAAGCTAAAGCTTAATAATTATATTTATAAGTCATGATTAATTAAATGTCATAATATAGTAAAGTTTATTAATAAATAAATACTTTAGGTTAACATGATAATTATTAATTAATAATATAATACATGGTTTATAAATTATCATTAATTAATAATATAGCTTGATTTAATATTAATAATACTTTACCATAACTTGATATTGTATAACTGAATTAACGTAAGATATTAATTTAATTAAACCATGGTTAACATGTAATTAAATAATTATGATAAGTTCTTAATTAAATTAATTAAATATAACACGTAATTTATCATGAATAATTATATATAATAATTATTTTTAGTGTACCATTAATTTAATTAATGTACCATGTTAAATCTATATGACATAATTATTATAACTTAAAGTTAATTTAATTAAAAGGTCATGACATAATTAATAATTAAATAAACCTAAGTCTTGATTAATTTAGCAAATCATTTAACAAAACACACCCTTGTGTGTTATTCGTGTACCCGATCCCCAAACCGAGCCACACCGAGACACCCATGTCTCGGCATGCCTCGAACCACATGACACCACCACAGCCGTTGCGGCTGTGGTTGTCGTTGCATGCACACAACAGCCACCGGCCTAGCCGGTTGCCACTGTTGGCCCGAAAATCCCACCGAGAGCATCAATGCTCTCGGTTGCTACTGTTTAGCCAAACGCCCCACTGCTGGGGTCGTTTGATGTTACGTCTGACCACAAGAAACAGCCACCCCCTTTACGGGGTGCGACTGGCCTAAGCAAAACCCCACCGAGACCCTATGTGGTCTTGGTTTTCGTGACAACCAACCCACAAACCCAGTTTAAACTTGTTGAATACATGTTTTTATACATTGATTCATGTGTTCTTGTTATTAAATAAATCGATCCATGAATTAATAAAATATAATGAAAGATTTAAAGGTTTAGAGATACCGATCGTGCAACGATTCGAGATTAATGAACACAAACAAATACCCGAACAATTAAAGATCAAAACTTGTTTTTTCCTTCTTGTTTTCTTTGTTGTAGCCGACGGCAGCAAGAGAGAGAGAGAGAGAGAGAGAGAGAGTTAGGATTTTTATTTTTCTTGTTAAAACTTGTAAATGAAATCTCCTGGTATGTTTTGTTTACTAATTAAATTGTGAAACGGGCTGGGCCATGGGCCCTTTGTTTCCTTCTCTTTTGCCGTCCATACACCCCTTATACATATATTTGTTTGTTTTTCATTTTATTTAATCTCATGTATTATTATTCATGACGTGCGTTCGTGTTTTACGTTCATGTTTATTCTTTTCATGTATTATTTATTATATTTAAATACTTGTAAATAATAAATAATAATATACATAATACTTGCATTTAACATTAATTATTCTTGGAACGTGTCGTGTATTAATTAAATATAAAGTTTTAATTAATCCGTGTTTTCGTGCATTTAATGTCTCTTGTATTTTATGCGGGTTTTACATTCATCCTACTTGTCATCTCATGGTATCATGTGTAAGATCTATGTTCTTGACATCTCGTGTGCTTCTTAACCGAGATATATGATTTATCATCATAGATCTATATATATTAGGAGCGGAAAGGCCAAAGGCTAAGTACGTGTTGACTCTGTGTATAGATTCATATTTCTCTTTTATGAGATCTATGAACATGATGCTTCATGACTCAACTTGATAAGGATTACGAATATGTCAATACATGTTCTTCAAGATGCGATCCATGATCTAGACAAGATCATACGAAGAGTCATTTCTTTCTCTTTATCGTAAATTGTCATAAACTTCATGTGTGTCGTATCGATTCTTGTGTGACCCGGTACTTGGACTAGTACCTACAAATGGTGTAATGTTAGACGTTGTGTCGGTTCTACTTGTGTGTAAGAACCCGGGTGTTGGTCCTACCCATTTTGCAAGGATCTGGTATTTAGATTTGTACCAGATAAAGTGTAAGCGATGTCGAAGGGAGTTGTTGTACCTGTGTAAAAGAACTCGACATCTTAGCATAAGTGTCGGAATATATTGTATGCTTCATGTTAGGCTTCTGCCTATGAATGAGTGTTTGGTGTAGTGTTTACGAACTCTCGAGTAGGTGGCTCGGGGAGTGTAGGGCAAGGAAGGTGTCCTTGTAGCCGAACCACTATAAATCATCGCGTGGGTTTGCATTTATTTTTGCTTATCTCTTAACCTTTATACTTGCATCTAATTGTTGCTTACGTATGTTTTATGATCACTTAATATGCTACTCGATTCATAGTATAGTCTTTGGCCATAAACAACACTTTTCATATTATGTCACTCTTGGTCAGGAATTTGATACAAAAAGATTTGAGATTTTAATGAAAACGTATTCACCCCCCCCCCCTTACGTTTTTCACACAATCAATTTCTCGTAGTGTAACTGCTAACAATTTTAAAACCACCCATTTACTCTTGGTCCCTCCAATATTCATACAAAATTAAAAAGGCTAAGATTTAAGAAATTCTATAATGATTCCGTATCAGCCTACGCAATATCATTTTGTAACAGTTCCACATAAACCACAAAGAAAAAAACGCCTAAATCAAAAATATATTCTTAATTCATGAATTCAATGTATATTCTATAAATACCCATAAGCATACAAACAATCTCATGTCCATTTTCACACTAAAAACACGAATGTACCAAAATCATCCCCTTTCTCTCTCATTATTTGCCAATAAAATGCCACCTTTTGGCCGCCACAATATCTATTGACTGTCGTTGCAACCATTTACGCTGCCACAACTTTTTAGGTTCATTTTGGTTGTGTTTATGGTGCGGCTGTGAAAAGATAGGAAGTGAAACAAGTAGTGAAATTACATGAAATGAAACAAGTATCTTGTACGTATATTTGATTGATAAATCAAACATTAAAACTTTCATACGTATGAACCAAAAGAAAAGGAAATATGTTTTTCTTATAAGAAAATGATGGAACACCATACAGAGGCACTGTCAGGTCACTTGATCATTTATTTACATGGCAGATTTATTGTATAAAGCTAACAGGGCATTGGTGAAAGGAAGAATGATGTGATTAATGTTTTTGGTGTTTAATTATCATTTTTTGGACTGATAAAGAAGGTTGTGAGTAGTTTAGGGGGTGGCTGCATATTGTAAACTACAACTTAGGTTTTTGGTTAGGCTTTTATAACTGAGATTTTATGTTAAGGTTATTTGTTTTGGGCTATGTTTATGAGTTAAACAATTGGGCTGGTTGAACTTGTTGTAATTTATTAATTTGGATGGATAAATAGCGGGGTCGTATTTGTATTGTTGCCTGTTACTATATTTTTTATCACCAATTTTTTTTACTTTTAATTCTTTTTTCACTCGTATCTTTATAATCCAAACCAAATGTCTTCATATTTTGGCTAAACTGCAAAAAATGTCCCTGAACTTTCCCATTTTCACAAATTTACCGCTGAGAGCAAACTTCAAGAAATTTTGCCACTAAACTTCAATATCTCGTGCATTTTTGCCCCTGAGTTGACGATTTTTCAATTTTGACCGTTTTCCTCCGTTAATTCCCACACGTGCCTGACACGTGAAGGTATTCGACATTTCTCGTGGTTCCCAGCCTAAGTCCACCTTTCGTGCAAGCAAAAAATGTCCTCGAATACATTTCGATTATCGAGTGTTATATTATCCACCTTTCGGTTAAGCAAAAAACGTCCTCGAAACATTATTTTCTTATTTCACCCCGTCATTATTACACTGTCATATTTTGTTTCGAGAACGTTATTTGCACCACGGTAAACTTTCCATCTTCTTCATAACCACACTATATTTGATTGAAACGCACATACACACACAGTCACACAGAAAGGCGCACACACAAACACCAATCAGAACATGAATAAGGTGTGACAAGCTCAAAGTTGTAAAACAATGGCTAGGCGGGCGCCTAGGCGCTAGGCGGTCATACTCCGGCTAGGCGGCGCCTAGGAGCTAGCCGGTCAAAAAAGTCAAGAAAGACAACAAAAAGTCAATATTTTTTTACAAATAATTAAGGGTTTTCTTTTTAATATATAGCGCCCATATTTATTTTAACGTTACATCTTAAAATAAGAGATAAATGAATGATTATAAACATAAAGTAATGGATTTTTCGTATGAAATTGGAACCAACTGAATTATATGTTCACGTTTGAAGTTTTAAGCACTTAAATTGTTATGTTTTATTTGTCTATTTTGCAAGAACTTCGAATTATTTTAAATTAGAAGTATTTTTTATGTCATACATATTATTTATAACATTTATATGCATAAAATTCCAATCCGCCTAGGTGGCGCCTAGGTGAATTCCGCCTCACTACCGCCTAGCGATTTCTGCAACCTGGGACAAGCTGCAAACAAGTTTCACACTAGTCCAACTCCTAAGAACATGGTTTCGAGACCTAAAAATGTGCAGCCAGCAGAAAGCACTGAAAATGATGGAGTTGAGAAACAAGGTTATGTTAGTTTAGAAGAAGAGGTAAATGAACATTTTATTATGATGTTAAAGAAGTATGAAACTAAGAAAAAGCTAAAATATGATGAAACGAAACCGCTCTCTACTTAAGATCATCAAACAAACAGTAGAACATATGAGTTCAGAGATCTGCATGGAGATCTATATTACAAAGTATATAAGTTTGTTGGGCCAACAAAATAGAATCCTAATGTATATTGGGAACTCATCAAAGAAACTTATATCGAAAGGGAACTGTAAAACATGTTTGTTTAAATCAAATCGGTTGTAAAAGAATACGATGTTTGGTTCTAATCTTTTGTTATGGCTAAGTTGTAGAAGAATATGATGTTTGGTTCGAAACAATCTTTTGGTTATGTAATAGGAAGCATAACATTGGTAACTAATGAACAAGGAAGTTTCATTGATTTGGAAAAATATAGTCATTGTTGTGCAGTTTGGATATTTGACTTATATTTGCAGATTGTTTCAGTGTTGATAAAAATCCATATCAAAATAGCCTGATTGTCTGTGTGTATACAAAATCCAAGCAAACCTAAAACAGAATTAAGGTTGATCTATTTTATCCTAATGAATAATTTTTACCTAAACCAAACACTCCTTACATCCTTATAAGTTCTTGTACTATTTTTTTAGGGTTAATGAAAGTTAAAATTAGAAGTTCAAAATTTCCAGACCATATAACAATCAGAAGCAAGAATAACAAGTGATCATTTAGATCAAAACTAAAAAATGGGAGAATTTTATTGAAGTTTAACTTGAAAAAGTCAAAATGTAAATACAACCCAAACACAAACAAAAGATGCAAGACTACATTTTTAATTGTTTTAACATAGACTGTTTAGGATTTTCCAAAGTCATTCTTCACAATTTTGTCCCATGTCATCACAAACGCAAGCCCTAAGATGCAATTCCTTATTGCATGTGGCCTTTTCCCTATTGTTGAAGTTTCTTGTTGGACCTCAATTTGGCTTTATATTCATTAGTAGTTGAACATGGCCTAACTGTATCATTCACTTCTTGCCTTTTAGTGTCGAAGTCCGACTCAATGGTTATAACTTCTGTAATTATGATATGAGTCTAGGTTAAAAATCAAATGATAAATAAATTGGATGTTTGGAACAAAAACTTTTTTATCAAAAGCCCTGATGATTAATTAATTTTTTACCTTTATTCAATAGCAGTCGCTCCTTTGCTGCTTGAAATATCTTTTCTAATTTTTCTATCATGATTTCAAGTTCATCGAAGCCCCTTTCTAGATTCTCTCCAAAATCAGCCATTGATGCACAAAAATTAGTTTGTTTTTGTTATTCGTTAAAGATGTTGTTACTACCGGTTTTATTTATAAGGCCAACGCCCTAAATCCAACGGGCTGGACCCATATGCATAACTAATTGACTTTTGAGTTTTGTTGAAAGTTTAATAATGAAATAAGATAACAAAATATGTGAAGCACATCCAAACACCCTTTTAACAAGAACAAAAACCATAAAAACTTCAATATCCTTTCATTAGTGCAAAGTGTAGTACATTTGATAATGAAATAATATTACAAAACATGTGATAACAGCCAAACAAATTGTCGTGTCTAATCACTAGACGTGACAACATCTTAGTCATGAAGACAGTATTTGTTGTTGCAGCACGACAGACTGCAATTACCAGCTCTTTCAACTTCACAACCATGTCGTCGTTACGCTCACGAGTGTTCTTTAGTTCGACTGTCCCTTCTACCACATTTATACAACCAGTCAGAATGTTAAGCTCAACGATCAACAGATTACGATGGTTCATCCTCTCTTGAATCTCTTCAATCAGGACCTGAAGGTCCCTAAAATCTGCAAGATTCTATTGTCTTTCCCTGGTAAATTGGACAAACATCTGCCACTCCACGCGAGAGGAGTTAGCATCACGTGCCAACGTGTCTCACAAGACCAACCTCCTTAAACCCGCCTCTTGGTTTTCCATTGATTAAGTTTTGATTAATATAACTCTTTATGGTAAAAAGTAAAAGTGTGTGTGATAACGCTTCATTTATACATGTTTCTAAGGATGCATTTATCCTTGTTTTCTATGTAAATAAATTAAATATGCTTTGAATTGTTACTAATTTAATGTATCATTGTTGTAGGATAAGCATAAATCTAGGGAGAAGGAAATGGAAGAAAGAAGAAGAAAAAGGACTAAAGAAAAATTAAGCTGGAAAAGGACAGAAGTTCGACGCACAATCCAAAAGTGCGGCGCACATTTGTTGGAGTACGATTTTGGAGTACTAGCCAAAGTACGACGCACAATCCAAAAGTGCGACGCACTTTGGGGTGCAGTTATAATAATAAGTGGCAGTTATGCATGACATTCATTGTGAAACCTTTGATATACTTTGCCAATAACTTAGTATATTTTTAGGTTATAAAAAGAGCCATATATCCAGACCATCCATGTAATCCACCACCATTGTTACTAAGGTTCTAAGAAGAAAAAAAAAGTGGTCAAGGATTCCTTAATCCTTGATTATTGTTACTAGTTGTATTGGGTTCAAGGTGAACTATATCTAGTTCATGCTTATGATTGTTGTAGCGAGGAGAACTCTAAATCAAAGTTGATTGCTTGTAATAGTGGAGATCAAAACTTACACATTTGGAGTAATATATTGATCATACTCATTGGTGTAATTCTCATCTTAATGTTTGTTAGTATATTATGATTTCCAACCTATTAAGATGTTTATTATTACTGTTATTATGGAGTAGTGACTTGTGTATTTGATTGAGGCATTGATAAACTTATGATTGGATAGAAAATAGCTTCGCAGGGGCGAAGTGCGGCGTACAATTAATTTAGTGCATTACACTTTTTCCCTGGTTCGTGATTATTGACATGGTTGATTTGTTCTTGTACTCGATACTATTATATTTTATCATTGTTATGTGTTTGGTTCACTCATGATTATAATATGTTCAAAAGTGCTTTTATGATTGAATGAATTTCATGTCATCTAGTAAATGAATCTTGATATTTACCTTGTAGAAATTGGTGAATAAAATGCATACCAACTCTTATATGTTTTTGTTTAATGCTTTGGCACATGCTTGAGAAAGTTTGGCTCAGCGAGTACTTGAATTATTGAAACCAACATAAACTAATCTTAATGCATTTGATATAACGTGATCTATAGGTCGAAATGATTTCTTGTTATATTGAATAGACGTTGCGTGTGCGACTAGTCATCCACATGTTATCATACATTGTTTATGTGTTTATAATTCATCTTTGCTATCTATCTTTTCTATGTTTGTAGCCTTAACCAAACACACCTTTTTTAATCGTTTGATAAGTATAATTTCTAGAACTTGTGACACTCTAGAGATAATTGTTTTACATTTTAACACCAATCCCGTGGAATGATCTCGACTTACCTTAAGACTATACTATACACGAAATGGTATACTTTCCCGTGTTTGTGCTCTAATCAATTGTTAGGTAATCTTTAGTAATATAAATTTAAGACTTGCGAAACGAACATCAAGTTTTTGGCACCGCTGCCGGGGATTGTTTTGTTATTTGTTAAACTTTCTGAGATACTTGGTTAACATAAATTTCTAAACACGCCGTACAGATTTCTGGCAATCTAAAAATGTTTTTAAGTCGAAAAATCCAGAAGTACGCCGCACATTTGAAAAGTGCGCCGCACTTCCTGGAGAATTTGCAAAAATGTTTATTTAAACGATTCCAAAACACCACCAAAACCTTTTACTTTCAACACTCACTGCTGAAAACATGAGAATTTCTTTGTGTGTACTTATGATTTTTGAGCTTGTGTGTTTGTCCATATTAGACCTTAAGAAAAAACAAAAATATTTCTTTCAATTTTTTATTATCTAATTGGTTTGCTCTTTAGTAGTATAATTTGCTTTACTATGTCTTGTTTACTATTTGTTATGATTTGTAGTAATTTTTTTGAATTTTTAGATATAACAAAATTACAAAAAAATGAGAAAACAACTGAAAACAAAAAAATAGCCATATTTCAAAAAATGCTTGTGGAAAAATTGCCAAACTGAGTCATGATTTCTATGCTTGATTACTTATTGAGAAAATGTTATGTGAAATGTTTGACAACTTGGATTGATTGGTTTATAAGTCGTGTTATTATAAAAAATAATTCTAGTCGCAGAAAGTGCGCTGCACATCCCAGATGTGCGCCGGTTTTTCTGTGTCGCGCAAAAATGCGCCGCACTTTTCATATGTGCACCGCACAACTGAAAACCAGAAGGCTAAAACTGCCAATAACTTGGTCAAATTGAAACGTTTATTGAATTTTAAGCTTTGCCTGAGAACTTTAGGGTATGAAATATCATTTGTATTTTATTGCAATAACACATAATGTTTCTTTTGATGCGTTTTTGTTTAAAGATTTAAATTGCGACAACCCTGGTTTTGAGGTTCGTCACTTAGTTTTATTTTGTGCTAGTTACGTGTCTTTACGTGTTTATGTGCTAATTGGTGTGAATAGATTGTGGTTTGGATATCGTTTCCGGTACGGGGTACCTTGTGAGTGAAACGATGTGTGATGATTTCATGTTCATGAGTTCACATGGTGGTGACTATGAAGTGAGATGGTGTTATTTAGTGGTTTTACGTATACGTATATGTATAATAGGAAATCGTATTTTTACGATTTACGGTTTAGCATTTAGAGGTCTCGGATGAGGTAATTAGTCATATGAATATTTTTCGGGATGGTTTTAAGTCATTTAGGACTTAGTTATAAAGTTTATTTCAAAATTTGAGATTTTTATTAAAAGTGTATATTTTACGTCTTTTACGGTAAAACGCATAAATTTGACTAGTTTACGGTTTTGAGGTTTTGGAGGCTTTAGGAGCTGAAACAAATTAAGAAAAATTAAGGTAATATTATTAATACATATATTAATAATAAAAAGAAAAAAAAAACGAAAAATATAGGGTTATGGTTGGTTTGTAAACGCAGGAAGAAAAGAATAGGGGGAAAAAAGGGAAAAAGGGAACTGGGCTTTTGTACATGGGCCAAGGACTTGTTAAGAAAGTATATAGTCTTTTTATTAATCAAAACACTCATAAAATCCCTGGAGATCAAGGTTTGGTCGGCATAAATGGTGCTTTTAGGGTTCTTCATCAAAAATCTTGTTTTCCAAAAAAATCTAAGGTAAAATCTTCAAACCCTTTTCAATTAAATTGTTTTTATGATTTCTTTAATCATCTTATGATGGATTTAGGTTAGGGTTTAATTTAAAAACAGTAAATTAATGTTTTATTGATCGTAATATGATGATTACATAAATTAGGGCTTGTAATTAGAGAGATTATGGTTAATTAATGAGGTTGATTTTGTTAAACCCGTTTTTAAAAACCGGGCAGAATTTTAAGTCAATTGTTTTGGTCATATTGGGAGTTATACAAACTCTTATTTTGCGATCCACATATCCCTGGAAAGCTATTTGGAGTGGCTTTCCAATGCAAGAAACTAGAGTTAAATTAGAGGTCAGGAAGTGGGCCAAAACAGGTTACAACAGTCGGAGGTCAATACAGTTTTGAAGTCAGCCTGTTTTCTTTTTAAGTTTTGGGTTGTTTGGGGTACTTAGGGTTGCATTGGGATCTTCTCACGAACATGAAAGATGGTTTGTATATTGTAGTAAGGATCTGCACTTGGGCTAAGGTTGTGGTTTAGGTTAATACCCCCTAATTGTAACAAACTTTTCATACGTTTAAAATCAGTGAATTCTGGATAGGTAGTAATATATATACATATATCGGGGCCTTAACAGTAGCTTTAAGGTTAGGGCAAGTGGGAGGTTTTAGCTAACATATGTAAAAGTATGAATATTCCTTTTATAGAAACCATGGGTATGTTTAAGTGGACGTTTGACTTAAAGTTTTGAGACCTAAAAACTAGGACTGTTTTGTGTAAAATGTGAACGGGATAGTTATTAAACTTAACCAAGTTAAGGACTTGTTAAGGAAGGGTAATGGGGTGATTATAGCTTATCACTGAGGTATTTATATGGGAATAGGCTAGATGTCCATCATAGGTTGATGAGCCATCTTAGTGATTGGTTCATGTATTGATTTCGTGTTTTTGGCTTGTTAGCTTGTTGCTAGTGCGAGGACTTGTGAAGAAGCAATTAGGTGAGTTTCATAGTCCCATGTTTAATATTGATTTTGACTTCCAGATGGGATGGAAGAGACATTGTGTTGAGTTATTTATATATTGATGCTGTGAATGTTTTTAAGGTTTGAGATGGACTTGTGTGTACATTATGTGATTAACTGCTATGTGATTCTTGTTTGTGTATGGTTTGGAAATTATGGTTGTTGGTAAGGCGTGATGCCTTGGAAATTGTGATTGTTGGTAAGGCGTGATGCCTTGGAAATTATGGTTGTTGGTAAGGCGTGATGCCTTGGAATTTATGGTTGTTGGTAAGGCGTGATGCCTTGGAAATTGTGGTTGTTGGTAAGGCGTGATGCCTTGGAATTGTGATGATTGATTAATCTTGAATGCTAGTTGTTAATGCATACTTGTAGCACATTGTCCATATGTTATTGTGTTGATGGTTGTTATTCACAGCTTGTAACTGATTTAGCGTTGGAGTCTAAACCTATGACTCTCAGCAACTTTATGTTGACGTGTTTTAGTGTCTCTTTCAGGTGATAACGTTTAACACCCCCAAATTTACACGCAGCGGAATACATCTTTGGGTGCTAAACAATGATACTACAACACATAATTTATAAAGAACGACTCGAAAAGAGACGTTTCAAATTTATCGTTCCTAAAACATTTGTCAGAGTAGCGTAGTCCCAAGACATCGTAACCAAAGTACAACCAAAACAAAAGATTTAAATTGTTTTGAACAAAAGGAACGACAAATATTCAAAGAGTTTATATTGCAAAGTAGTGCACAACATTCATTCCAGTGGCTTCCAAGCTTCAGCCTTCTTGATTACCTGAAATACATGTGAGAAAATCATCAGCATAAATGCCGAGTGAATCTATAGGTTTATATAATCATTTTGAACACAAGCAAAAATTATAAGTTTGTGGCATGCTTAAAGGCAACAAGCATCAAATAATAATTCGCATCAACAATAATAATTGTATATAGCATAAATTGCAATAAGCTCATGGAACCGAGCCCTTAGACACTCCCATATCAGTCTAATAAGACGAGAGATTTATTAATTGTCGGTTACCTCCAGATTATTGGTACATGCCGTATACCTGACTTCTTAATACAATATGTTCAAACAGTGTGGAGGTCGGGCCTAAGCTTCTATGACAAGTCCACAAAAACTGAACCGGGGCGGCTTCCCCCATAGATCTATTAACTGTACTAGCGGTTAACCCATCATAGGTTAATTAACGGTCCATATTTGAGGCTTTAACTAAGGCAATCACTTAATGCAATTTAAAGACAACCACGGGTCCATTCATAGAGGGACAAGCATACCATAAAAATCTTGTGTTCTAATTTAAAAAAAAAACATGTATTCCCCCTCGCGGGTTTTAAAAATATTTGAATGAGCTCAAACGAGGCTATAGACTCACCTTAGTACTTATAGTAGTTGAAGACGATCGCCGGCGATAGTAGATGCCCGAAAAACACGACAACCGCAACCTAGCAAATAAGGTGCGTACATTAATAATAGACTCGAGAAATAAATGATACTTAATAAAATCAAGCTCAAGTAAAAAAATCACGACAACTCGAGAGAAAACGATGCAAGTGGTTCTATTTTACTCTCCTATATATTCATTTTATTATTATATGCCTTTAATAAAAATCTGCCGGAACATACCGAATGTCCAAGCCGTTTTCCCATACTTAAACATATCAAATTTTTATGATACTACTCAGAGAACTTACTTACTATATATAGAAAGTCCTCTCAAAAGCCCATTAAAAGATTTTACTTCTAAAGTTCCCTGCCCGACTCATCTTTGAATCACAAAATCCGGACAGTTTAGCGACCTTGACTTACGAAACCATTTTGACCATTCTAAACAACTCCATTTGTAAAACCGCCACTTGATTCTAAAAATAGACTCAAAATACTAAACTTGGAGCCTGAGATCAGCCATTGAATCATTTTGAAACTCATTTTATAGTCCCCGAGATTCGATCCAAATATCCACAACAATTTTCGAATTGTGTCGACACTCGTTTCCCAGTACAGAATCATTCAAAACATCATAACTTCGCGCTCGTTTTGAGCTAAAAGCTCTACCTTATATCAAATCGAAGCTAAGGAAATTATCTACAACTTAGGCTATAAGTTAAGTCATTTTCAAAATATAAAAATTCGGATTTTTCAGTTTACCTACTGCCCAAAATTGACTATTAAAATCTCCCACAAAATCATATTTTTGATCAATTCTAACAATTTTCCTCATCATCCTACACCCCTAATATCATCATAAACCATTCCTAACACTTGCATCATCATCAAAATCAAAAACCCAAAAATTAAAAATCAACTTTTTAACAAAAACATGGCATGAAAATCTTTTGATCATCATTACTAACACATGCATACAACAAATTTGGATCAAACATAACCAACTTTTCTTGAAAAATTTATATGGTTGCATGTATGAAAATTTTATACCAAATTGTAGCCCTTTGAAAATGGAGGATGGGACTTGTTTTAGTTTCTCTTGGATCAAGCTAGAAAATTTTTGGTTAAGGTGTTTGTGTTGTTAATGGTGGATGGCTAAACAAAGGGTGAAGAAGAAGTTGGTTGATTTTTTTTTGTTAAATGAATTTATTAAAAGAAAGTGCTAGTGGAAATGTTAGGTATAGTGTGGAGTTGGTGTAGTTTTTGCCAATTTGTGATAGTTTTGGTCTAAAATATAAATATTAGTTAAAAAGCGGGAAATGACTAAAAGTCAATTTTACAAATATTTACGGGACTCGGGTTTCGTAAAAATACTTAAAAGTTTAAACGCACACGAAAAATAATAATATAACGACTCGATACGTAATTAGAACGATATCGTCGAAAATATTAAATATCGAAACGATCGATAATAAAATATAAAATTTTAGGCATCCGTCAGTATCGCGATCACTAGTAGTCCTCGTTACTCGTCAAAATATTAAAATATAATATTTAATATCGGTTTCAACTTAAACCGTTAAACATAATAATATTTAACGTTATAAATACTTCAAAATAATTGAAAATAGAAATAAACTATGACCTTATTTTTACGGGTTTTACATCCTCACCACCTTAAGGGAGCGACGTCCCGGCGCTCAACTCACCTCACACACGAGTTGATCACTACCCGGAAGGATGACGACATTCCTTATAAAGAAGTCTTCGCGTTCCCACGTGAATCTCGATCCACGATCTCCACTGGTTCTTTTACAAAACGCAACTTGTCGTCAAGTTGTATCTCACCAAAAAAAAGAATAAATAAATCCTTATCCATCAGTCACCCGTCAAACTCGACACACGAAAATTTTATGAATCACACGAAGCTCATTCGACGACAAGAATAGATGACAGGATTTTCGGGTAAGTCCAGTACTCAAAAGATAATACAAAATAGATGACAGGATTTTCGGGTAAGTCCAGAATAGATGACACGAAGCTCATTCGACGACAAGAATAGATGACAGGATTTTCGACGACAAGAATAGATGACAGGATTTTCGGCCGGATAGCCATGGACACACATCAAAAGAACTAACAAGAAAACATTTTCGTCACCGAAGGGTGCTCACACGCGGGTCCCTACTCAAAAGATAATACAAATACATCATCTTACTTTCTCCAACGCGCATTAAAGTCTTAATAAACATCGTCGTTGAAAGTCAAAAAGATATTACATAATATGTGTTCTACATGATCGGACGTCATCGGATGATGCCGTCTCAAGTTCTCACAACTTACGATCATTTGACTAGATCACACACCACATAAGTACATAAAAATAAAAGGTCGAACAATAACATCAAGTATAGATTTCCATCGTTAATCATCGAGAAAACCTTGAACGAACCCTTGATAATAACCACTTGATCACAAGAGTCTTTCCACTTGCGGTGTCGGCTTCAACATGCTCCTCGAGGTTGTAACAAATTTATTAACTCCATTCATTAAGAGATTCGGTCCTCAATCATTCCACTAGTACACGCATAAATCCTGGTGACACTTATCGTTTCTTCTTATACACTGCTTCCCGAGATTCATTTTAAACTCAGAATAAAATAGTAATCTTCAATACGAGGAACAGAACGAGATAAAAATGAATTCAATAAACGCATAAACGGACAAGATGTGGTAAAATGATTTAAGGTTAACGATCGACGAGGGATCTCGAATCATGTAACCGTAAAACATAATAATTCACAATACTAGAAAAATGAGAGCGAAGAATAAATTAAATATTAACATTAAAATAACGTTTGTCACAATTATCCGTCCCGGATTTGGTATTACCTTAAAACTCAGTTGAGGTACTTTCTTGATAAAGATGATATATTAAAGATAGAAGTTAAATAGCTTCATAATTTATTTTGGTTGTCTTAATAAACTTTCAAAGAATGACATGAATTTATTAATTAAACTCGTATTGATGGTTACAATTAGAAAATATAATTTCCAAATTAAATCATTATTAGGAATATAAATTAAACTGGTAATTTCATTACATTAAAAGTAAAGTATGATAAGTCAATTAGTTCAAAAGGTAGAACATAATTTTGTTTTAAACATTAGTTTTAGTTATACAAAATATGGTGTATAAATTTGACCTTTTACTTGTGATGGTTATTTCGATAATTGAAAACATTGGAAAATGTATAAACATAAAAATTTTATAATATGTTGTAGAAATACTTAAAGGTGTTTTTATTTCAATATAAACATAGAATATATTTGGGTTTCGAAATGTGGCAAGATAACAAACGAATACGAATGAAAATAATAGTCAATAATTAATACGAAATCAATGGTACAAAAGAGAACGAAGCAAATGTCGTATGAATTCTTAAAGAGAATAATAAAATAAAGGCATTGATGGTATGACGATAAGAAATAATAGATTAAACAAGTTGTCAAATTTGGTTGGTCCGGTCGATGGTTCACCAATATCAGCTCGTTAACTTAGCGGTGGTCGTTACACGATCGGAAATAAGATCCATACAAAAATTTTAATAAAAGGAAATTCCTAATAATCACTTGTAAGTAAAACAAATCAAACGAACGATGTTAGTGTTTAAAGGGAGAAGTCAAAGCACGGTTCACAAGGGTGGATTTCGAGACAAACGAGAGTGACGGACGTCATCCTGGATATACGGAAATCACTCTAGTGATAATTCATTATTCACGTGCGGAGACATTCCAAAGATCTACCCAGTCGCATAAGGAAGATTGGACGAGACGGAAGGATAAAATATCGAGACTTTTAGGTCATTTATTAACAGTCCATAATTAGACGAACGGTCAAAAGAAATCAGTTATAAGAAATGAAGTAACAAGTGAAAAAGCGATCATCGAGTAAAAACGTATTCGTAAGCGCGTAATTCGTTTAAGAAAAGGTAAGAAAACGTATGCGGATGCATAGAAATTGCGCCACTTGCATAAAATATAAAGGTTTTCAAAACTTCTTTTCACTTTATTTCATTTTATTTATCTTTATCATAAATACAAGTAAAAAGTTCTTTATTATCAAGATTTTTAAGGTGACTACTATTCAGCCTAGCATGGCTCCTTCTAAATTAGACATAGGTGATCAGGCCATGTATAATTTAGAAATAGCAATGCAGTGCTCAGTTTCGTCGAAAAGTATTACGTTTCTTATGTTTATATATAAACCATGCCATTTGTAAAATGGAATTTAAAAATAGTTTATAAATTTATAGGATACAAGTAATTTGTGAGATACTTAATAAGCAACTTTTAATCTTACGAAAAGTATTTTATAAGACCAAAGTAAAAATAATTGGTGAAAATAATCGTAAAACAATATCAGATTTATTTATAATATGACATTATGACAACGTATAAAGTAGTCAAAGGTTTGCAAAAAGTGGCAAATAGTAGCTCATAAAACAACAAATGAAATGGTTACAAGTTGTTAAGGTTTCAAAAGGTTATAAGGTTTAGACGAAAACGCCATGAGATACGCGATAAGAATGTCAACGAAGAATGTGAAGGCAAAACTTCAAAACTCAACCCAAATCAGTTGAAGGTTAGAAGAAAACGAAAATAAAATAACATTGAATGACAAATGAGTCATATATATGAAAAGAATAAAACAAACCACATGTATATTCTTTGTAAGATACTCGACACAACATGCTTTTAAGAAAGTATGTTATTCGTTTTTAAATTACACCATTAATCCGGTAATTGCTAATCCTGTACTGTTTCTATTTTTAAACATTTTCACATGCAACTAGTATTCGTTAGTTGTAAAATAATATTTGTTAAAATTTTACGATCTCAAATGAAATCAAAACAGCTTAGAAACATTTAAAACTCATGTTCTGAATTTTCTATCAGATTTAACTTTTAAATATGAGCCGATTAATTGACCCGATAAACGACATCTCCAAGACTCAGAGTTTAAAGCATTTTGATGCAAAACGACGTTTCAGACGACTTTCTAGTTTTACCCGAGACCTGAAAACCAATGTAAAATGACCAAAATACCTCTGCAAGTTCTGTGCAGGTTTGACTTTTTAAAAAAAAAAAAAAAAAGCATGTTTTACTTTTAAGTTGTGACCTGTTTATACTGCCCCTGCAGTTTCTACATAAAATGTATTTTTCGACACTTTTTAACGGCTCAAAATAGATACACACATGTCTTGTGGATTTTACAACAATGAAAAATAAATCTCATAATGAGCATCAAATAAAAATATAGTATAATGAATGACATAAGATGCTTCAAGGTATTCAACACGAAATTTAGGAAGCAAAACGGTGAATGACGTTACCAAGATATAAGCAAACAATACACTTCGGAGTCGATACATATAAATGTCAACGAATTAAATCTTCACATGTCGTATAAAACGGTGATAAAAATCAACAAAATATTATGAAAACCATGATATTATTCAACACGATTATAGGAAATGTTTCAAAATGTGTGACTCACACGATAGCGGTTAGTCTATTCCAAGGACACATTGAGCTACACAATGGTCTAGACACTACGTTTCAAGACGTCCAAGCACAAACAGCCGAAAGACGATTTGGATATCTATATAGATATCACAAAGGGTTAAACAATGAAAGTAACGTGCGCAGATGAACGTATGTAAGGTATATAAAATTTGTAATAAAAGCAATTTAAATACTTCAAAAATAAATACAGAAAGATCTTGAAAATTCAATGTATTTATTTAAGTTAATCATTAATAAATGATAAACTTTTATCGAAAAGTTTAACGACATAAATATATATATCGATTAAAGGGATCCTAGATAAAAATATATATCCGTAAATGGATCATAGTATTTATTTATAAATACTTGGCAATAAGGTATACGTAATAACGTATACTAAAATTGTAATCTCAGAAGTAGCTTGAACCTGAAGTCACACGAAATCATGTGCACCGACTCTTTGAAAAAAAAAACCGACAGTTATAGTTTAGGTTTTTAGAAAAAGACCTAGTTCTCTATAACTCATGGCTCTGGTACCAATCTTTAACACCCCCAAATTTACACGCAGCGGAATACATCTTTGGGTGCTAAACAATGAGACTACAACACATAATTTATAAAGAACGACTCGAAAAGAGACGTTTCAAATTTATCGTTCCTAAAACATTTGTCAGAGTAGCGTAGTCCCAAGACATCGTAACCAAAGTACAACCAAAACAAAAGATTTAAATTGTTTTGAACAAAAGGAATGACAAATATTCAAAGAGTTTATATTGCAAAGTAGTGCACAACATTCATTCCCGTGGCTTCCAAGCTTCAGCCTTCTTGATTTCCTGAAATACATGTGAGAAAATCATCAGCAAAAATGCCGAGTGAATCTATAGGTTTATATAATCATTTTGAACACAAACAAAAATTATAAGTTTGTGGCATGCTTAAAGGCAACAAGCATCAAATAATAATTCGCATCAACAATAATAATTGTATATAGCATAAATTGCAATAAGCTCATGGAACCGAGCCCTTAGACACTCCCATATCAGTCTAATAAGACGAGAGATTTATTAATTGTCGGTTACCTCCAGATTATTGGTACATTGCCGTATACCTGACTTCTTAATACAATATGTTCAAACAGTGTGGAGGTCGGGCCTAAGCTTCTATGACAAGTCCACAAAAACTGAACCGGGGCGGCTTCCCCCATAGATCTATTAATTATACTAGCGGTTAACCCATCATAGGTTAATTAACGGTCCATAATTGAGGCTTTAACTAAGGCAATCACTTAATGCAATTTAAAGACAACCACGGGTCCATTCATAGAGGGACAAGCATACCATAAAAATCTTGTGTTCTAATTAAAAAAAAACATGTATTCCCCCTCGCGGGTTTTAAAAATATTTGAATGAGCTCAAACGAGGCTATAGACTCACCTTAGTACTTATAGTAGTTGAAGACGATCGCCGGCGATAGTAGATGCCCGAAAAACACGACAACCGCAACCTAGCAAATAAGGTGCGTACATTAATAATAGACTCGAGAAATAAATGATACTTAATAAAATCAAGCTCAAGTAAAAAAATCACGACAACTCGAGAGAAAACGATGCAAGTGGTTCTATTTTACTCTCCTATATATTCATTTTATTATTATATGCCTTTAATAAAAATCTGCCGGAACATACCGAATGTCCAAGCCGTTTTCCCATACTTAAACATATCAAATTTTTATGATACTACTCAGAGAACTTACTTACTATATATAGAAAGTCCTCTCAAAAGCCCATTAAAAGATTTTACTTTTAAAGTTCCCTGCCCGACTCATCTTTGAATCACAAAATCCGGACAGTTTAGCGACCTTAACTTACGAAACCATTTTGACCATTCTAAACAACTCCATTTGTAAAACCGCCACTTGATTCTAAAAATAGACTCAAAATACTAAACTTGGAGCCTGAGATCAGCCATTGAATCATTTTGAAACTAATTTTATAGTCCCCGAGATTCGATCCAAATATCGACAACAATTTTCGGATTGTGTCGACACTCGTTTCCCAGTACACAATCATTCAAAACATCATAACTTCGCGCTCGTTTTGAGCTAGAAGCTCTACCTTATATCAAATTGAAGCTAAGGAAATTATCTACAACCCTAGGCTATAAGTTAAGTCATTTTCAAAATATAAAAATTCGGATTTTTCAGTTTACCTACTGCCCAAAATTGACTATTAAAATCTCCCACAAAATCATGTTTTTGATCAATTCTAACAATTTTCCTCATCATCCTACACCCCTAATATCATCATAAACCATTCCTAACACTTGCATCATCATCAAAATCAAAAACCCAAAAATTAAAAATCAACTTTTTAACAAAAACATGGCATGAAAATCTTTTGATCATCATTACTAACACATGCATACAACAAATTTGGATCAAACATAACCAACTTTTCTTGAAAAATTTATATGGTTGCATGTATGAAAATTTTATACCAAATTGTAGCCCTTTGAAAATGTAGGATGGGACTTGTTTTAGTTTCTCTTGGATCAAGCTAGAAATTTTTTGGTTAAGGTGTTTGTGTTGTTAATGGTGGATGGCTAAACAAAGGGTGAAGAAGAAGTTGGTTGATTTTTTTTTGTTAAATGAATTTATTAAAAGAAAGTGCTAGTGGAAATGTTAGGTATAGTGTGGAGTTGGTGTAGTTTTTGCCAATTTGTGATAGTTTTGGTCCAAAATGTAAATATTAGTTAAAAAGCGGGAAATGACTAAAAGTCAATTTTACAAATATTTACGGGACTCGGGTTTCGTAAAAATACTTAAAAGTTTAAACGCACACGAAAAATAATAATATAACGACTCGATACGTAATTAGAACGATATCGTCGAAAATATTAAATATCGAAACGATCAATAATAAAATATAAAATTTTAGACATCCGTCAGTATCGCGATCACTAGTAGTCCTCGTTACTGGTCAAAATATTAAAATATAATATTTAATATCGGTTTCAACTTAAACCGTTAAACATAATAATATTTAACGTTATAAAATACTTCAAAATAATTGAAAATAGAAATAAATTATGACCTTATTTTTACGGGTTTTACATAACGTGGTTAAGCGTGAGAACTTATGTGGCTAGGATTGGAGTCGCGTAGGAATGCATTTAGAAGGAGATCCCCGTTCCTTCTTAGTTTATTTTCTTTCTGATTGTTTCGATAGTGATATTGTTGGCACCTATATGTGATTGTTAGTGTTATTTGTTTGTCTTGGGTAAGAGGTAGGACTGTTACCTACTTACCTAGACTCCTGCTTTGTTGAGATATTGTCATGACCTTTGTGTCGCCATTTATGACATTATATTTGCATTTTTGTTTTCTCTATAGAGACACCGTGTGTTGTGATGATATCCATACGTCGCGCCCCATATTCCGCCATGGTGGGGTGTGACAGAATGGTATTAGAGCCTGGTTATAGAGAATTAGGTTGCCTATTCGTGTAGCCTAGTATATAGCTTAAGGGTCCCTGCATATAGGCGTCATAGGAGTATGTGTGCATTTTATAATAATTGATGTGTTTGGATGTTATTTATTGCGATGTTTTGACTAGTATGAATTGAACCATAATATGTTCATACTTAGTCACATGTTATTTTCTTTTCGGGTTTGTGACTAGTGCGGGTTGAACCATAATCGTCCACGCTAGTCATTGTTGTATTTTGCTTAAATTGTACATTATAGTACATAATTTGGTACAAGGTAGTTTCTATCTTTTGTCGAGTTATTTTACATACCTGAGGTATGTTATTTTTCTTTTGATGTTTAAGTCATGTTCCCTAAGAATCGTGTGGTGGTTCGAGTTACTAGGAGTACATGGATAGGAAGGGTTTTAAGTTGTTTCCACTCTTACGGGCGACATGACTTATAACTTATTATGTTTTCGTTTTGGATTTAGTCTATGTTGTTTTAGCTAGACTATGGATTTCGGTATTCCAAGAGTTTTACTATGTTATTTTAATAGATGGGGTTTTGGACCTATTTGGTTATGTGGTTATGAGCTTATGTGAGTAGATGGATTTATGTGTTATATGTTGTATTGATTCTTATAAGTGTCATCATAGGAGGGAGTGCATTGGGGAAAGGGTAATTGTATAAGTATGGTGGCCAACATAGTTATACAAGTACCACAACTTCAATAGGTTCTCAAGTATGATTGCATGAAAGAGAGTTAGTACATGCTTGTTTATGATGAGATGTGGATTTTGGGTATATTTATAATATATGTGTTTATGTAATGGCTGCCTACGATATGGCTATTTTTATTAGTGTGTTATATGTTTTGGGTTATAGTCGTGTTGTGTGATTATGGGGTCACACGATATGGTTTGGTTTTGGAAGTGGGCTTTATGCCTTGTTGTGGCATGGTGAGATGGTGAGAAGGTGATTACTCGTATGGAAAAACGAGCGTATAAAGCGATTGATTGACTTACGTGTATGATAACGAGTATGTTTGGGAGATTCGATAGATATACATATGCGGATGTATATATACTAATAGATGTTATGTTATGATTTACGTTCGTTCAGTAGTTATTATAACTTGAACGTACCTTGTACACTCTTGTGTTTAAACAATTTATTAGAGCTCGAGTTTGGTGGAGTTCCAACGAAGTTTTGAATCTTTTGAAGTGTGTCTTGTAGCGTACTCTTTGAGTTTCGTATTTCACGTGTAAGTTTTAAAATGGTGTTTTTGGTTTCAAGCCTATTGAAATAACTTGGGATTTCTTTTGAGATAATGAAATCTTTTGTGTTGGGTCTTGCATTTCTTTTGGTCGGTATAGATTGAGTTAGGTGGTTGGTTGTATTCGGTAAAATAAGGGTAAGGTGTTGGAGTCGTGTTTGAAACAAGATGTAACATAGGATTTCTTTTAATCAACACTTATTTATTTCAAATTTTAAAAGACTTTCTTTAAAATAAAGCGAAGTAAAATTTCTTTCTACTTACATAGTTTATATAATTAGGTTTAACCGATTCACGTCATTTATAATTATTAATACAAGGTTAAATTGAGTTTATGAAGATTTCACATACAATTTTATCTTTCATTAATATAAAACTGTTTTGGTCATAACTTGTTCGTTTTTAAAGCTTTTTGGATGATTCAAAAGCCTAAAATTATGTACTTGGAACGTACCTTTCAAATATTCAGAGTGTATAGTCATGGGAGGTCAGTATCTTGGCCGAAATTATTGTACAAGTGTCGGGTTAAAGGTTGAGTTTGAATAGTAGTTTATTTTTATGATTTGGGATGCACGGGATACCTAGTTTTTGAGTTGAGTTTTGAGTTCGTCAAGAGGGTTGTTTGTAGATTGTTTGAGTCACATAGATGTGGGAGGTAATAATAAATAAATAAAAAGGAGATATATATTCTTTTAGAAAAGTCGATCTTTTGCACGGTTTAAATAATATGTCGCGGGGTGTAATATGTTTTGGTTGCCATTGGGTGTTTATTGGATTATTTTTCGTTGTCATGGGTCATTTTGAATTGATACATGTTCTGGGTTTGAGTTTTCTTTTGAGTCTCGTGGTTTTTGACTTGTTTTAATTGGTGCACGTGAAATGTCGTTAGTTATCCGTGGGTTTGATTCGTTGATCATATCTGATGGATTCAGGATGTAGTTTTGGTTTCGTATTGTTCGGGAGCGTTGAGGTAGTCATATGAAAGACTTGGTCGCACCTACACGATTAAGTAGGTGACCATGAGAGAACGGTCGGAATACCCTTAGTGGGGAGGAAAGAAGTTCGTAGACGAACTAATGTGGTCTGATGAGAGGAAGTGTTGGTCTGTTAAAATGCGTGTAGAATTTCGCAAGTAGAACGAGGTAGGAATTTATTTGTATTGCCGCTAATAGAGGATGCAAGGAGGATGTTAGCCTCAAAATATTGAGCCAAACAAGAATGCTCGGTCATATGTTTATTATGTATCGTATTTTAGAACGTTGTAATAGGTAGTATATTAGTCGTGTAATTACGGGCTTAACTTTAAGCTAAGGTTCATTAATAAGTAACCAAAGCCCAAAAGGAAAGCCCGGCCCATGATCATATAGCCCATTAAGCTACATGTAAGCAAAGGCTATATAAACCCTTCCTAGCATGTTAGGAAGGGTGGTTGGTCATTTCATTTTCTCTAATCTAATATTCCACAAGTTTCACCAACCATTTTCTCTCTACTTTCTCTCACTACTTTCTCTCTCTAGAATTCTTCTCATATCTTCCTTTCTTTCTTTAATTCGTGTATTAACATCACATATATTAGGGACAACAATTGGTATCAATCACCACGGGGTAGATTTGTGATTGATTGTTGTTATTATATTTGATTCGTTTGATTTAATCTATAAATCATCACGAATTCAAATTCTTTTTGTGTTTTTCGTGTTCTTCATCTTGCTACAAATCTTCTATATACTTGTTATAGAGATTTGGTTGTTTTGGTTTGGTAAAAATCACGAATTTGTTGCCTAAAAGTTGCTAAAATTGTTGCCTAAAAAGTTGGAAAAAGTACTATCATTGCGACAGCTTAAATTTCGGAAAGTACAAGTAAATGGGGCTCCCATCGCAATAACAATCACCATCGGAAAGTGATTGGTTCCACATTGCGATACTGAGGATTTTCATACTTATTCCGATCTGGCCATTCCGATCGTTCTTTGCGATCTGGGATTCCGACGGTTATAAGGAAGTTGTTAAGTCGTTACTCTGCCAAATTTGTTTCAGCCACATTTCGATCTGAACATTCCGATTTGGGATTCCGACAGGTACATTGCGATCAGGGATTACGACAGTACATTGCGATCTGGGTTTACGACAGTACATTGCGATCTGGGATTACGACTGTGCATTGCGATCTAAGCCATTTTCCGATCTAAGCCATATTCCGATCTGAACATATTCCGATCTAAGCCATATTCCGATCTGAACAGATTCCGATGGACATTCCGATGACATGTTTAGCTAAATTTTTGTTTGAGTATTTTTTAGACTTAGCCACCATCTAGACTAGTTTCGGAATATCGTTTACACGAAGATCAAAAAAAAAAAAAAAAAAAAAGAGTTTTTTGGCGGGAAAACCCAAGTAAAATTTATTTTTTCCTAGACCATTTTTAGCACATTTAAGCTTTGATTTCAAATTTTGGTGATGCGAAAAATTTTTCGACCAAAAATTCAAATTTTCGGACCAAAATTCAATTTTTCAGGCCATTTTTAGGTTTTATTTTTGTCAAAATTTTTCACTTTTCAAAATTTTTCTCTATTAGTTTTTGGCTATTTCGGACTTGATTTCAAAATTTGGTAAGACAAATTTTTCAGTTTACCGTTTTAGTCGGACTGAGGAATTTTTAGTCGGACTGAGAAAAAATTTCAAATTTTCGGAATTTCAACAACTCAATCACAACACATCTACTTAAGATCCATTTTCACTTCATCAACTGAGAAACCATCATCATGGAAACGAGCAATGCGTGTTCAGACAGAGAAGAACGAGAGATGCAACTACAAGAACAAGTCCTTAAACAGCGTTGTATGCAAGCTTTCAGTGATCTTAAAACGAATCTAAAACGTCTGGAAAGAGAGACCTTCTCGTACAATCCTTTGTATATGCGTGCTTTTCATTCCTTTTTCGGAAATGATCATCGCACGTTCACTTATGACTTAAGAGACCACTTGAAGAATCTTGAGAATGAATTACTCAACAAAAACCTCCATGAGACAAATTCCAAGAAAGCCTTCAAAACACTCAGAACACCGTTTCAACCATTCTTTGCTTCAAAGCTATTCAAGAATCCCAATTTTGAGTCCGAAGTTCGAGATGAAAATCAACACTTCAAAGACTACACTACAATGGAAGCAAAATCATTCGGAGACTTGATTTTTGGAAACATGGAATCAATTGAAAGGCTTTTGGATGAACGCCTACTTCATGCAAAAGACATGATCAAGAAGATAAATGACAAAAGGCTGAAAATGCAAGAGTGCGCGGTTGCAAAGATTCATGGAGTGGATACGAGTCCAGTCTCAACTATAAGTAACAAGACAATATCGAATAATGCAACTGACAGCTGCAGAACAGGGAAAACAACGCATGGTGAGCAGAATGAACATAACAGCTCAGGGAAAGACAACAACAGCTCTGACAAACAACACATCGACTCTGAGAATGTCATCAGCAATACACCTTCCTATGATAATGGTCCTGTTTACGATTCTGAGCCATTGGAAGAGGTACACAATGCTGAATTTAATGTGTTTGCCAATACGCATGAGCATAGTGATCAAACAACAAACCTTATTGACACATGTATGACGGAAAAGGTTGATAGCAATACCACACCCGATTCATCAGACATGTACAATAATGAGTTTGAGGATGATCAACATGCAAATGAGTATGATGATGAGGAGCGTGTCGCGCTTGCTAATTTAATTGCTAGTTTACAAAAAGATGTCAATGAAACTAGAAAGAGTCAAAAGCAATTAAAGAAGGCAAACGCAGCGCTCACTCAAAACTTTGAAGAATGCAAAGCCGCTCTAATTAAATCTAACGAGACCCTTGAAAGTAATAGGTCTGAGCTTCTTCAAAAGACCAAAGAGCTTGAGAGGTACAAGGGCAGTACGTTAAAAAGTCAAAAGGACGATTTTGAAAACAAATATAATACAACTCTTGAGTTATTAGCCAAAGAGAAGCGACAATATAATGTTTTCCTAATGGATGAACGTCAAAAAACGTACCTTGCCAATACCAAAGTTAATGAACTTGAACAAAAGCTCTCTATGACCACTACTGATTCTGCTAAAATTCTTGAGGATAAGAAACAAGAGGTAGATGCGTTAAAACAAGACTTCAAAAGTAGATATGATAAAGAAACTGAAAAGGTAACGAAATTAGAAGCACAAGTCGAATTTTTGAAGAACGTTGTTTATAAAACGCATGATTCTATTCAATCTGTAAGAATGCTAGCACCTCCATCGATGTTTAAGGGTCAAGCTAGCTTTGCAAGTCCTGAGTACCTTGCCAAAGCTCAAGCTGCGAACCCGTGTCTTTATCTTGATGAGACTGAAAGGACAGATCTTGATTGCATGCCTGTTAGTGCCAATATTGAAGAGACTGCCCTTTGGGATGATGATAGTCAACCACTTGTCAATAAGGAGTTTGTGAAACCATATAATTATGCTTATGAGAATAGTCTTTATGGTCTTTTCAACAAACAAACTCAGAAAACTCGTGAGGAAGTGTTTCTAGAATGCAAACAAAAGAGAATTCAATGGAAGAAAGCATTTGCCCCTAAAAAATCTAATGTTTACAAATACATAAACTACCTTCCTCTAGATGAATCTAAAAGCAAGAGTAGGAAAACATTAGGTATTCTTAAACACCACATAGATAATGTTAAATCTATTGTTGAAAGAGACTGGGCAAAACGTGAAAATGCTGAGTGGACACGTCCGATTCCTCAAGATATTACCTTGCTTGTGAAAGAACTCTTAATTCCAAACACCGCATTGATTAAAGAAACTGTCCTTCAACTTGAGGAGTTCATTCGGACTGAAATGTTTGATGACTTAAAATATGTTGAATCTCTTGAGAAACGCATTGATGATCTTCAAATGAAGAAGTCTGATTTCTCAGATGAATATGATTTACTCTTGCAAGAATGCGTTTCTAAAGATGTTATGTGTGCTTATTTTACATCTTGTGCTGATATTGATGAATATTCTGAAGTTGCATGCCAATATCTTGATAAGAGCAAAGAATGTGAACGTCTTGAAATTGAGCTTTCGAAACGTAAAGAAAATGTTGACAAAAAGGCTTTTGAGTTACTTCAACACAAAACTGATTTCCTTCAAAAACATTGTCATTCACTTGAACTTGCTCTGCAAAAAGAAGTTGGTAGTTTTCCACATGATAACAAATTGCAAGAAAAACTTTCCCAAACATTTCGAGAAATGAATGAACAGAATTTGGAAATTAAAGGGTTGAAATCTCAATTACAAGACAGGGACAGAGCAATAGCAGAGTTGTAGAAACTCGTTGCTAAAATGGGTGGGAAAATCGTGGAACCTAAAGTTGTGAAACCTGTTGTTCGACAACCCAATGCCTACAAGGATCCAAAGCCGTCTATCTTAGGAAAACCGACTCCGTTCTCCAATTCTTCTCATATGAAATCTAGGTTACCCCCTAAGACTGATATGCAACCAAGTGTTCCAAAACCATCCATATCACCCTATGTTCCTCCATTTAGAAAGCATACTGTTGCTAAACCCAACCATGTGAATGCACCTAGCACTTCTAGGACTCCTCCAAAACGTGTGACATTCACGTCCACAAAGGAATCTGTAGGTTCAAATGACCTCGTTCATACCCACAACCTAGAGGATGCGAAACAAAAAGGGAAGATTCAGAAAGACAAACCAGTGTATGAAAAACCTAGTTCACCAAATCCCGCTAGAGTTCCACACACTCCTAATGGTCGTCAACCAAAACCTAGGATCCCTCTTCAGCAATCTAGGAATTGGAAACCATCCATGAATAGTCGTGTTTCAAACACTACGCCTGAACGATTTGGAAAACAAAGGAATACAAGTACTTTCGTGAATCCCAAATTCCCTGTATGTCCCACTTACAAAAAGGGCATTCACAATGGAAATCATGACCATTGCATTTTGCAATACCTCTATGAAGTCAAATCTCGTTCCTTTGAACGGAGATCGAATACAGAATCCCATAAGACAACAAGGAGATACAAACCCGTCGTAAAGAAAAGCAACCACACCAAATCTGAAACGTGGATTCAAAAAGGACATAGTTTCTCTCCAAAGAAGTCTTCCGCTGTGCAAGAGAAAGCTACTCCTAAATCTAGTCTTCAGTGGAAACCAACGGGTCGAATCTTCACGGAAGTTGGTCTTAAGTGGATTCCAACAGAGAAGAGTGATGACACCTGCACCAGCACTAATGCTACTATTCTACACACTGAAAAGGAATTTGTTACCCCTAATTCTAGTTGTGCAAACTCTTCTTCTGTGATTGCAGGTACAACAGCGGATTCTGAACCCACTTCTCCATCTTCAAAGGGTTCCAATTCTGTACATTCTATATCACCTTCTTCTGCTGTACAAAAGTCTATTTTGGATTATTTTCGAAAAACTTGAGAAAACACAAAAATATAATAAAATGTAAATATCCATAGAAAAACAAAATAATAAACAAAAAAAAAATGGAAAAACTTTCAAAAAGACCAAAAATATTCTTTTCGACATGTCTTTCAGTATCGATAATATGGACATACCTAGAAATGTCGCTCAATAACGACACGGGTGTGTACATAAAGCTCGAATGAAAGTTGTAAATATTTTTCAAAACATGTCATTTCTTCTTTTAATAAAGGAAATTGTCTATTTTGGACAAATATTTCTAAACAACGGGTAGAGCAATCTATCATGGGTTGAGCTTGTCACAAAACATCCAACGTTTTGAGCTCAACACAATGGCTTGTAATTACTTTCAGATTGCAACCCGGAACTATATTCACGGGGGCGTGTACGATTTCGTGCTCTTACCCTTAGCAAAAGAAGTTAAATCTTCTTACACTTGAGTGGATTCGTCAAGACATTCAAAGTCTATGAACTCAAGTTTATGCTTTAGAAAAACCTTTCGACAAAAAGAATTGATTTTTTCAAAAAGCGTTGAACACGATTTTTTCAAGAATTTTTCAATGATATTCAAAATCTTTCAAAAATTGTGTGTTCAACAACTCCCATCCTCAAAAAGCGAAATGTGGATCATATCCTCACAATGACAATTCAATTGGATCAATTTTTGAGGGGGAGCATTCTAACTTCATGCAAAAGATTAACACATCTTTCTCCCAGAGATTTCAAGACTATTTTTTCAAAATATATTTTAATCAAATTTGGTATCTCTAATATCAAAAGATTTTATATATTAGAGATAGGGGGAGAAAATGTGATTAAAATGTGATCTAATATAAGACTCAAGCACTTTAACTCTTACCTACATGTGCGAAACACTTTCGATTATCGATGCACATGTGAAGGGGGAGCATTTCTGAAACGACAAAACTAGCAAGGTGTTAAATGTTTTTTCAAACACTTTGTTAGAATTTAAAGTGGTTTTCATGGTTACGATCAAATACCCACAACATCTTTAATTCACGACGTTATTGCTGTCAAAAGGGTGGTTAGGTTTAAGTCCTATGATCCAACCAGAACCGGAGGGATCTTCCCAGGGACAATCCAATAGATTATTAGAAGTCCTTAGGAAAGATGGAGTAGAATGTGAACGTAGCAGAATGCCGACTAAGTACTGATGCTAGCACTAGAACAATCACAACAAGGTGCTAGTAATGATGTCTTGGTAAGCATTGAAGGGGTTGAAGAATGAAAAAGAAATGTAAGGATAAAGGGTCTAAAGAAAGAAGCCCTCCATACAACTTAGGCAGGAACCGGGTCAACTCATCATGAAGACAAACTCATCATGGACCCAGTGATGTGAAGCACAACCCTTTCCTAGCTACTCAGGCTTCTCTCAAAAGAAGTTTGTTTTATTGTCACAGAGATCAACACGACTTCTATTGACTTTCTCACTCCGAGATAGTTGATATTGAATAGGTGGCATCTGCTCCAGCCTCCGACCACTAAAAGTGCACAAATCGAGTCTAGAGCCAAGAGATCAATCAAATCTCGTTAGGACACACGGATGAAGATCAAGAGAGTCCTACGCTATATCCTTGTGATATTGCTAGAACACTCAGAGTGATACTACTTAGTATTCACAATGATGAGTGGAAATCCTTCCAGTGTTAACATCAAACAGCACTGCGGTAGGTCATATGCAAGATTCTTTATGAATTGAACATGTGCAAAACAGAAAAGCAACAGTGGTTTGATTATTAATTGATTCAAACTCGTTTCAGGTTTCTACGCAATATCTTTATGGTCTTGCCAGAACATTCAGAGTGATATTTATTAATATTCACAGTGACGAATGGAAATCCATCTAGCGTCAACATCAAACAGCGCTACGGTAGGTAACTTGCGAGATTCTTATGAATCAAGCTTGTGTCAACTGGAAAGCAACAATGGTAAGATTCTTAATGAATCAAACTTGTTCCAGGAATTTGAATTGACGACTTTAATCAAGCGGATATTTATCCAATTGATTCACTCTTTATGTTCGCAGTCTTGCTTTGAGACGGTCGAGTAAAGAGAACGGCTGGTACAGCCGCGAAACCCTGTCAAGGAGATTCTTAATTGAATCTACCTGATCACAGGTACGATATTTAATATCGTATAACGGTCTTCACCGACCGGAGGTAAAACGCTACCGATTTAGGACGAATGTCAAAGCCATTCTGTCCGTGTCTATGTTTTGTCTCGAGAAGGTGGCGTCACGGTGTACTCATCAAAGTCAATGATTCAGAAACCACATACTCATGCCTAAAGACATATTCAACAATTAATAGTGTGAGCATGTGGATGAAGACACAATATCGCAAGATGACAAAGACAAGTCAAGGATGATTTGAAGATCTCAAGCTTAAAGACAAAGTCGAAAGACAACGACAAAGGCTCAAAGATCACAGCATGAAGAAACAAGGCTACGATTACACGTTCAAGACTCATTTATGGCGAGATTAGTAATCTCTACAAATTTCCTAAATGACCAAGGTTTATGACCTCTCATTGGGGGAGATTGTTAGCCTCAAAATATTGAGCCAAACAAGAATGCTCGGTCATATGTTTATTATGTATCGTATTTTAGAACGTTGTAATAGGTAGTATATTAGTCGTGTAATTACGGGCTTAACTTTAAGCTAAGGTTCATTAATAAGTAACCAAAGCCCAAAAGGAAAGCCCGGCCCATGATCATATAGCCCATTAAGCTACATGTAAGCAAAGGCTATATAAACCCTTCCTAGCATGTTAGGAAGGGTGGTTGGTCATTTCATTTTCTCTAATCTAATATTCCACAAGTTTCACCAACCATTTTCTCTCTACTTTCTCTCACTACTTTCTCTCTCTAGAATTCTTCTCATATCTTCCTTTCTTTCTTTAATTCGTGTATTAACATCACATATATTAGGGACAACAGAGGACATAGTTGAAACTGCTAAGGATTTTGTATGAACGCTTCGGGTTTACGGTTATGCATTTGGCTTCGCCAAAGCACTAGCGGTTTTCACGGTGTCAATGAACCAAGTGTGTATGAACGTGTATAAACGAGTTGTCATCGGGAGCATCGACGACGTCTTGATCTACTCAAATCTGAGAAGGAGAGTGAGGCGAATTATGTGTTGGTTTTGGAGTGGAGTTATACGCGAGATTTTCGAGTGTGAGTTTTAGTATTAAGTTTACCATGATGAGTAGTTAGAGATGATGGCATATCGTGGAACCAGCAAGGGGCGAAGTGAAGAAGGATGAGGAAGCATTTTGGAGACTGAAGAGGTGGATTGGATAATGAGCCGATCTTGGCATTATCGGAAGGACTGGATGAATTCGCGAAGCATGACGATACGTGGATCAAGGATTTGGATGTATACGAGAACGACAAAGAAAGGCGGTTGCTTATACGTTGCAGGAACTGAAAATTTGGAAGAACTGGATAGACTTAGTTAGTGGAGCTGGACTGTTATATCTGCCTAGAATGCTAGAGGCATTTGGTGTACGAGACGTAGATAATGATCCATACGGATCATGAACATCTCCAACACATATTTAATCATCTTGATTGAACATTTGGCAAAGGTGATGGGTGGAGTTAATTGATGAAAGAAAATTGCAAGGCCAAGTACCATCTGGGAAAGGCAAGCATGGTCGATGAGACATGGAATAAGAAGGATGAGGTGTAGCTGAGACGAACTTGAACTATAGGGATGACGTATTAGAGTGGTTTGGATGAAGGATGTGGGTTGCACGAGTTGAGTTGTCTAAAGCAGTGAACGCGTCAACATTTATGTTGCGTGGCTTGGACAACCGTAAGGAGGAAAGGGACGTAGACTATACTTCCTACATGGATAGGAGTAGTTTAGAAAGGGCGATGTAAGGACGAAGTTGGTGGAAGGGATACATAATGCGGTGGGGGATTAAGTACGATGAGAGTTGGGTGATAGTCGATAGACTGACTAATTCATCACCTATTTCAAGAGGAATGAGAAGTCACGTAGTTGGGAAGTTGGAAGAATTAATGGATATGTGAAAGACCGTCATAGGTCACTTTGTAAGGAAATTGGAATTTAAAGTAGTTTGGGATACGGGCTGAAGGGAGTTGATGAACATAATTGGACATGGGTGATTGATTTAGAGGTAGTTCGGAAACTCGTTAGCGATGGCTGAGTTTTCATATAATGATAGTTATCGTACTAGAAATCGATAAATGCCATTTGAGGCAGGATATGAAAGGATAGGGTGAGTTGTCCCCATTGTGGACTAGAATTGGTAAAAGAGGCTACTAATGTGGCAATGGTGTTTGTGGACAGAATGAGAGCAACAAGGGATGCTATGTAGAAAAGGAGGAAACCACTAGATTTAGTGACAAAGTTATGTATGGAGTTTCACCCATAGTAACGGGTGGTATGATTTGGAAAGATGGAAGTGTTGATGTAGAGTTTTGTAAGTCTATTTATGATCTTTGGGAAGATCAGACCATTAGCTTATGAGCATAGAATTACCCGGGGGAAATGAGTTGTATACATGATACATTTCATGTATTGAGACTGGTAAAGGTTGTTTGAGAATGCATTTTGCATGTACGGTTATTCGGGACTTGTGTTAATAAGAGTCCTTGTTTTATCAAAGAGCCATTGGTGAGATTTATTGACTGTGAGGTCAAGAGTTTGGCAATGAGTTTAATTATTTTTGGTTGTATATGTGGTATTTTGAAAACTTGAACTAAAGTTCACATGGATATGAGAGGAGTTCGTTTAGAACAAGTATCCTCATGTGATTTGTTGTTTGTGTGGTTGATCCTAAGGAGTAAATCTCGGGACGAGATTTCTATTAGGAGGGAGTGATGTGACAACCCTGGTTTTGAGGTTCGTCACTTAGTTTTATTTTGTGCTAGTTACGTGTCTTTACGTGTTTATGTGCTAATTGGTGTGAATAGATTGTGGTTTGGATATCGTTTACGGTACGGGGTACCTTGTGAGTGAAACGATGTGTGATGATTTCATGTTCATGAGTTCACATGGTGGTGACTATGAAGTGAGATGGTGTTATTTAGTGGTTTTACGTATACGTATATGTATAATAGAAAATCGTATTTTTACGATTTACGGTTTAGCATTTAGAGGTCTCGGATGAGGTAATTAGTCATATGAATATTTTTCGGGATGGTTTTAAGTCATTTAGGACTTAGTTATAAAGTTTATTTCAAAATTTTAGATTTTTATTAAAAGTGTATATTTTACGTCTTTTACGGTAAAACGCGTAAATTTGACTAGTTTTACGGTTTTGAGGTTTTGGAGGCTTTAGGAGCTGAAATAAATTAAGGAAAATTAAGGTAATATTATTAATACATATATTAATAATAAAAAGAAAAAAAAACGAAATATATAGGGTTATGGTTGGTTTGTAAACGCAGGAAGAAAAGAATAGGGGGAAAAAAGGGAAAAAGGGAACTGGGCTTTTGTACATGGGCCAAGGACTTGTTAAGAAAGTATATAAAGTCTTTTTATTAATCAAAACACTCATAAAATCCCTGGAGATCAAGGTTTGGTCGGCATAAATGGTGGTTTTAGGGTTCTTCATCAAAAATCTTGTTTTCCAAAAAAATCTAAGGTAAAATCTTCAAACCCTTTTCAATTAAATTGTTTTTATGATTTCTTTAATCATCTTATGATGGATTTAGGTTAGGGTTTGATTTAAAAACAGTAAATTAATGTTGTATTAATCATAATATGATGATTACATAAATTAGGGCTTGTAATTAGAGAGATTAGGGTTAATTAATGAGGTTGATTTTGTTAAACCCGTTTTTAAAAACTGGGCATAATTTTAAGTCAATTGTTTTGGTCATATTGGGAGTTCTACAAATTCTTGTTTTGCGATCCACATATCCCTGGAAAGCTATTTGAAGTGGCTTTCCAATGCAAGAAACTAGAGTTAAATTGGAGGTCGGGAAGTGGGTCAAAAACAGGTTACAACAGTCGGAGGTCAATACAGTTTGAAGTCAGCCTGTTTTCTTTTTAAGTTTTGGGTTGTTTGGGGTACTTAGGGTTGCATTGGGATCTTCTCACGAACATGAGATATGGTTTATATATTGTAGTAAGGATCTGCACTTGGGCTAAGGTTGTGGTTTAGGGTAATACCCCCTAATTGTAACAAACTTTTCATACGTTTAAAATCAGTGAATTCTGGATAGGTAGTAATATATATACATATATCGGGGCCTTAAAAGTAGCTTTAAGGTTAGGGCAAGTGGGAGGTTTTAGCTAACATATGTAAAAGTATGAATATTCCTTTTATAGAAACCATGGGTATGTTTAAGTGAACGTTTGACTTAAAGTTTTGAGACCTAAAAACTAGGACTGTTTTGTGTAAAATGTGAACGGGATAGTTATTAAACTTAACCAAGTTAAGGACTTGTTAAGGAAGGGTAATGGGGTGATTAGAGCTTATCACTGAGGTATTTATATGAGAATAGGCTAGATGTCCATCATAGGTTGATGAGCCATCTTAGTGATTGGTTCATGTATTGATTTCATGTTTTTGGCTTGTTAGCTTGTTGCTAGTGCGAGGACTTGTGAAGAAGCAATCAGGTGAGTTTCATAGTCCCATGTTTAATATTGATTTTGACTTCTAGATGGGATGGAAGAGACACTGTGTTGAGTTATTTATAAATTGATGCTATGAATTTTTTTAAGGTTTGAGATGGACTTGTATGTACATTATGTGATTAACTGCTATGTGATTCTTGTTTATGTATGGTTTGGAAATTATGGTTGTTGGTAAGGCGTGATGCCTTGGAAATTGTGATTGTTGGTAAGGCGTGATGCCTTGGAAATTATGGTTGTTGGTAAGGCGTGATGCCTTGGAAATTATGGTTGTTGGTAAGGCGTGATGCCTTGGAAATTGTGGTTGTTGGTAAGGCGTGATGCCTTGGAATTGTGATGATTGATTAATCTTGAATGCTAGTTGTTAATGCATACTTGTAGCACATTGTCCATATGTTATTGTGTTGATGGTTGTTATTCACAGCTTGTAACTAATTTAGCGTTGGAGTCTAAACCTATGACTCTCACCAACTTTATGTTGACGTGTTTTAGTGTCTCTTTCAGGTGATAACGTGGTTAAGCGTGAGAACTTATGTGGCTAGGATTGGAGTCGCGTAGGAATGCATTTAGAAGGAGATCCCCATTCCTTCTTAGTTTATTTTCTTTCTGATTGGTTCGATAGTGATATTGTTGGCACCTATATGTGATTGTTAGTGTTATTTGTTTGTCTTGGGTAAGAGGTAGGACTGTTACCTACTTACCTAGACTCCTGCTTTATTGAGATATTGTCATGACCTTTGTGTCGCCATTTATGACATTATATTTGCATTTTACTTTTCTTTATAGAGACACCGTGTGTTGTGATGATATCCATACGTCGCGCCCCATATTCGGCCATGGTGGGGTGTGACATAAATGGACCCGAATACTAGCGTGGGTAAAATATGCTTACGAGAGGATGAGCATGTTAGTTTCAATGATAAAGTGGAGTCGGAAGGAGATTGGACAAGTTCTGAGTATAAAGACTCAGTCGATAGTGGTATCCATAAGGTTATGACTTTCTTTCGTATGGAGGAGTTGATGCCTAGTGAGAAATATTTGATGCCTTGTCATGTTGAAGGGAAATTTGCTTATGATGGACAAGGAGATTTGGAGATGGAACGAAGTTTGATTAGTATTGAATTTGTAATTGAGCTTAGCTTAACTTACAAAACACACCGGAATGGAGACAAAGAAATAGACAAGAAACTCATTGTCATGCTTAAAGACGAATTGTATTTCGTTGACTTCTTTGTGAATCCGGAGGAAGACGATTGTGAGCCATGTGTAATCTTGGGAGATCATTCATAAAGCTTGCCAATGCACACTTTGATATTACTTGTGGCATACTAACTTTGTGGCCAAAGATTCATGAGAGCTCGAATTTTAGGGAGATTGATGCTTTGCTTGACCATATCAATTTTAATGATTTTCCACCCGTTGATCCCGAAGGAGTTGATGCTCCTCAATTTGTTTGTAGTATCGATAAAAATAAAAGAAACAAAGGAAAAAAACCCGCTCACGCTTACAAGTTGAACTACAATGGTGAAGGACCTTCACTCACTCTTAACAAACCACTGACTAGAGAAGAATTATCAATGGAAGAACTTAAAGAAGATATTCAAGAAAGAGTCGTGTTGCTTAACATGAACCATCCTATCATCGAAACTCTAAAATATAGTGACAAGTACAAAACAATTGTTGATGGATTTTTGCGTGATAAGTTGAAAGTTAAAGATGGCTTGACACCCGAATATGAAGATGTTAAGTGATGCTTGAAAAGGAGGATCTCAGATACTTTGTCTTACCAATAAGGTTGGAGGGTAAAGTCACTTACAATGCTCTAGTTGATACCGGATCCAATGTGAATGTTATGCCCAATTGAATTTTCAAACTCTTAGATGTTGGTCGTGTCAAACCAAGGTTTGATAGGATCAAGATGCTTGATCATTCATATGCAGAGGGATTTGGAAGATTGCTTGGCATTCTTTGCCAAATTGGTACAATAACTTTGCTAGCCGATTTTATGCTACTCGATATACCTATTGGTTGAGACATTCAACTAGTTGTTAGAAGAAAATTTTTGCACACCATTGGTGCAAATATCGATGTTGGAAAGGTTATCATGTCTATCTTTGACGAATTTTTCCATCAAAATTACAATGTCCTTAAAGCTAAGACACATGATGATAGTGATGATGAAGATAATAAATACTATACCGTGAAAAGAGATGAATATGGTATGCCCGTTTATGGACCAAATTTGCAACCATGGATCGAACCGAAAGCTATTTTGGATGACTTATTAAGCGAGAGGAGCTATCACAACCCATTCTTTGACATATGTGTGTATAAGAAGATTGTGGGAGTACTTAGAGCACTTCCTGTTTCACTAAAATACAAAGATTGGCAAGTGGAGAACAAGAGAGAATTTGAGAACATTGATAAGGAAGGAGATAGTGAATGACATGTTGCCATGGTAATAGTTGATCCATGTGGGAAGAGATACGAGAAAGTGTATGAGACTAAAGACACCAATAGAGAAGTCTCGGGACGTTTCAAAGAGAGTGGTATAATGTCACCTCTCAACTTTTGCTATAACTAAATCATGGAAGAGAAGAGGAGTGCACCATTGTCTCCTGGTTTACTTTTTGCATTTTTATTTTGTATGTAGATAATTAATAAAACGTATGCCAAAGTCTAGTGTCCTAGATGTTTTAGGATAGTCTTTGAAGAAGGGAATGTAACCCTTAGTTATCTTTTTCTTTTTATTATGAATCGAATGAATTGGAGGAAGTTTTTCTTTGAAATTATGTCATATGTACATAAAAATAGTGTACTGTTTTCTGATAGCATAGAATGTGTGTCACGTATTTCAAAAGTGCGCAACACTTCTGGACAGAGATTTTATATAACTTGTATTTTTCTCATTCCAAACAAAACTAAAACGCACAAAAACCACAAAAACAGACGGTTCTTTATTGAATCTTCACCAAAAATATTTTTGAGTCGATTTTCACTCCAATTCACATTCTGAATCATGCATAGAGTAAGTTTTTATCTATAATTAAGAATTCTTTTTCTTTATTAGTTGAAATCTTTGATTAATTTTTCAATTAGGAGTCTTAGTAATTTTATCAAATTGAATTAGATGTATAGATATAGAATAAGATAATTCTAAGATTAGGTTTTGATTATAGGATAAACCTTGAAAAAACATAAAAATAAAATGAGGGTTTTTGAAATTAAAACCTTTGATTAACCAATGTCGTGGGATAGAACGAATTGGGATTGATTTAGTGTTCGATTCTTACCATTTGTGTTAATTTAGAACTAATAATTCACGGATTTGGTTAAAATTTTAGTCACCCCGACACTAGCTTACTTGCCCATATTGTGCCCCGCACTTGTGCAAATTTTACCTAGAAAGTACGTCGCACATTCTAGATGTGCGCCACACTTTTTGTCTAAAAACAAACAGAAGGTTTGTAGACCATACTTGGGGAAGCCGTTGACCCCTGATGCTTATCTAACATTGATATATATATCTGTTTGTGTGATGAATTTTATAGAACACAGGTTCTGGAAACTACGAGACCGGCTCATCTAGCCGAAGTAATAAAAGGAAGCGTATTGAATCGGGGAGTGCCGCGCTTATGGGGGTTCCTAGTCACCCATTTTTGATTTAGCCTGGGTGCAACACTAATGATAAAGTTGTTTTCAACAATGCTCTAAGATTTTTGCTACCAAAACAAATTTTTGCACCTAGCATTGTTGACTCTGGAGTTTTGAATGATCTTGGTTGTGAAGCCCAAATTAGGGAGATACTTACGATACTTGTGATAGAAGGCGGAGGAGAGGAAGTGTTGTTTAGATAAGATGCTTGGGTTCGTGCTTTTACATGTAGGGAGAAAATATATGCGGAGCTTGTCTTGAGTTTTTCTCTACTTTCCAATTTTATGAGGATGTTGACAATGATGAGTTGGAAACCAAGAAAATTTTGACTTTTCTTCTATGTGGTAGAGGTCTTGCTTTAACCTTGAAAGAGTTTGCTAAATATTTGGAGTTGTATACTCGAGATGAGCTTAAAGAGGAAGGTTTTGAGGTATATTTTCAAGGAGGTTTACGTGATGATGGTTACTTTAATGCTAGAGAGTTTTGGGCAATTTGTCAGGATGAGGAACCATTGAGCTTGTCTAGGAGCTCCACCACTAGAATCTCTAGTCCACTTTTGAAGGCTCTTCAAAAGATGATTGCTTATGCGGTTTGCCAAAGAACCACGGGTTATGATAAGGTTCATAGGAACGATTTATGGTTGTTAAGCTTGTTTAGGGACAAGAACCGTGAGCAATATGCTAATGTGACATGGGTTATTGCTAAGTGGATGACGAGAAAAGGGCATGGAAGCCAAACAAGTAGCATGATTGTGTGTGGGCAATTTGTGACTCGATTAGCCAGAAGGATGAGACTTCTTACCGAAGATGTTGTGGGTAGTCTTAGTCCACCAATCATTTGTGACACCATTGATAAAATAAATTTGAGAGACTTGATTGGAGGTGATGGAAGGTTGATGCGAGAAGATGCACCGGGGAGAGCACCACGTGTAGCCATGCCGAGAGCTCCTCGTGCGACACTTCAAGACGTGTGTGATAGGATGGGACGGATGGAGATTAGGCAAGATCAACTTGGGTTTATGATGGAGCGATAATGTTATAGTATGGATAGGTATGCCTCTAGTTTTTGAGAGGATGGCGGAACAATACAATGTGTCGATGAGTGGACCGATGGGCCGCCCGAATATCATCACGAGCCCTTCTACTATACCCAACAAACTCCACCGTATCCACCCTATTTTTACCCATCACAAGCCCACCACCAAGATGAAACCGAAGAGAATATGTGATGCCTTACTTTGTGACTTTATGTTGGTCACATGTTTTAAAAGAATGTTGAACAATTATTAGGATATTTACATTTGGTTGTGTAATATGTGTTGGGTCAGTATTTACTAACACTAAAGCAACTCTAGGATTTGAATATAAAATCCCCTAAGTACTTCATGTTCAGCAGAAAGATGGTTCTGCTGAAGCATGACAAGAGGAACAAGGTTCCTACTGAAGAAAGGTTTTGTTGAAGGATGTTTAGCTTTCCTCTTCCAGAGAACTTAGAAGACAAATGAGTCTTTGCTTCTATAACTAGGCGGTCTAGTTGTTGAAGAACAAGTCCTGAAGAACAAGTCTTGAAGAAGAGCTTTTAGTTCAGTTTGGTTTGTCAATACAAAACTAAATGATGTCGAACTCCTCTAGGATACTGAAGACACTTCAGTATTCTGAAGGTTTACATTAGGCGAGAAAAGATTTAATTTAAGTCAAAGTAGGAAAAGGTTGCTTGTATGTTAGCTATAAGTACAACCTTTATCTTTTCTTAGATTAGTTTATTTGTACTATGTATTGTTTATCCAACATAGGCATCAACCACCCATTGGATAAACACATGCATTAAAACATGTGAAATGTAAACCCTAATATGCTTCTCCTATAAAAGGAAACATTATGGGAGAGAAACGGCTAACCTTTGGATTAGAAAGATAGAAATCTTCTAACAGCCATTTCTCTCCTAACATGAACCAAACCATATAGCTAAAGGCATATGAACGTTTTGGTTAAGACTTAAACTCTTGACTTTGGTTAGAAGTTTAAGTAGAGGAGATCACCCCACATTGTCATTCAACCACTTTGTTATTCCGCAAACAAAGTGGGTTATAGATTCTTTATTGAGTTTTAATAAAAGTCTATACGTTGAAAAGTATTTGGTATTGTTGTTTTATTTGTTCGTAGTTCTTATTAATTGATAAAAAAACACACTTGAATCTTATTAACGAGTTACTACTTAAGGTTGATAAGTAGTAACAAGTTAAACGGGACCAACAAGTGGTATCATAACAGTTTGATTTATAAAACCTCTTACTTCCATTAAACTGCTCATTTTAAGTTTTTAAAATCAAGATCCAACATGGTTCAAGTTATACCACAAACCCTAGAATATAGGGGTGACGCACTCAATGCTGCTCCTGTTCTAGAGGTGGCAAACTTCACAAATTGGAAGAAAAGGTTCCTTGTCCACATGGTTGGAATCGAATCCCAATTCCTTGGAATCATTAAAAATGGTCCTTTTGTTCCCATGGTTGGGGACAATATAAAACCTGAGGTACATTTGACTGCTGATGAGAGAAAAGCTGCTAACCTAGATCAACGACACAATAGTCTCATCATGTCCGTACTTCTAAATGATCAAATGAATTATGTTGTGAATTGTAAAACAACTAAATCTACATGGAAGGACCTTATTTTGTATCATGAGGGACCCTCTAATGTGAAAGAAACAAGAATAATGGATTTAAATCTTCAATACAACACCTTCAAAAACAAAGAAGGGGAAATCCTTACTCAAACTTTCACCAGATATAAAGATCTGATGAATGAACTAGTAATTGATGGTGTTGAACTTTCAAAACTAGAAATCCACACAGTTTTTGTTAATACGTTGCCAAAAAGTGGCTCAGTTTTTGCCAAAGCTTGAGAAATGCTAATCATATTAAAGATTGTGATCTCGCTTCTCTTTTTGGAAAACTAAAATATAAAGAAAACCTAGTTGATAGGATTTATGAAGGCCCCAGCAAGAGTAAAGCATTAACAATTGCTACACCCTTGTCAACTGCCTTCTTCAGTGAACTTGTCATTCAGGACTACCAAGATAGTCCTGATGATGATGAAGACACAAGAACTAGTGAGGAATATCTAAATGACCTTTAAGAGGAATTTCATGAAAGAGATTTTCTGGCCAAGTCTAGAAGGTTCTTTAAGAAGGTAGGGAAGTTCTCCAGCAGCATAAAAACCACAACTAACACTGTATGTTTTAAATGTGGTATGCCTGGTCACTTTGCCAAGTATTGTTATTCCAAAACATCCATTCCCTCTTATCCCTCACCAGCTTAGTCCCGACCATATTGTTCATCTTCATTTTAACAAAAACAAATTGCTTCATCCTCTTTTCAACAACAGAGGTCTGAACTTAGGCCAGCTAAAGATTCGAGGCAAAGTATAGAGCGGTCAAGGCAAGACTAGCTCTCATGAGCATTGAATGTCCATCCTCAAAGCCCACCAAGCAAGAAAAGAACAAGCGACTCATTGCTGAAGCTTATGAATGGGATGAAGGGGAAGTATCTTCAGATGATGATGAAATGGTGAATGTAAAAGTGTTGATGATGAAGGCTCAAATTCAAATGTTGTAGCTAAGGAAAGTGCTCATAATAGTGAATGGGTCAATATCACATCAAAAAAGGTACAAACTCTTCTTGAATTAGAAGATAAGGATGACATCAAGTTTGTCTTTGATTACCTTTGTATTGATCTAAAATTTGTTTAAGAACAAAGAAAAAATCTTCCTGAAAAATATCATAAAATTGTTCTTAAACTTGAAGATCATGAAAGTAAGTTAATGGTGCTAAAATAGGCTAAACTTGATTTACTTACTTTTCAACAGTTAAACACTGAAATCATTGATGAAAATAAATCTTTAAGAGTTGAACTAAAAGAAGCAAAAGATATTGTTAAATCATGGCTTAGAAACTCTGATAAGGTAAATAACTGCGTCAATGAACAAATTCCTGCTCAAAAAAGGAAAATGCTTGGTGCTGAAGGATCCTCCAGCACCAACTCTCATGATATTGTCTATGTCAAAGCCTCTAATGAGGAAGGTAGCTCGATCCCTGACATTGTAAGGTCAAGTGAAGAGAATTTACCAAACGATGACACTGGACGTATCCTTCTCCCTGAGTTTCATGCAAGTGTTGATTCGTTAGCACCTGTTGAGACTTCAATTACTGAAGATGACTCAGATGATGATATAGAGACTTTAGTAAGCACCCCACTTCCTCCTCTGTAGAAACTTGTTGGTGTTGAACCCTCTACTGGTCCAAAATTAATCCAGTCTATCATCAACTCTCACACAACATCAAAAGTAGTTATCCCAAGCATGTAAACATTGACACATCAAAGAACTCTGTTAATGCAAGTAATGCCTAAAAAACATTATTAGTGTTAACTAATCTTTCTTAGTTTTGATCACAACAAACTATACAACACATTTAGTGTAAAACATAAAAACGAATTATTTAACTAACACTATCATCAAGGTAATAATCATATCACTAACCTTTCTTAATCATACTTAGTGATCATCAAAATGATTATCCTTAAAACTCACTTTTGTTAATATGACAAAAGACTTTTTAATAAACTTTCTTTTTTAGAAAATGTTTTATTAAAATGGAAAATGAAAATTTGAAAATAGCATATTTAATATGCTATTAGAATATCCTTTGAAGGCTTCAAATACCTCAGATATTCCCACCCCACTAAAAGACAAAAAATGGAGCGTACTCTAGGGGCGGTACCTTAAGTGGCTAGGCGGTTCCCTAGCGATATGGAACCGCCGGGCTAGATAAGGTACCGCGCCCAGATAGCCGTTATACTTTGTCTCCTTTCAATAGTGGGTCAAATATCATTTTTCAACAAGCCTCTTGGACGTTTTTCTCAGCCTCCTTTCTATTTTCTATAGCATAATCATTAGTAAATGATCACTTAAAGTGTTAAGGATGTTTACATATGATTATCCTCTTGATCCCCTCCTTTACCTTGTCCAAAGAGAAGATCACTCACTCACTAGTGTTGTGATAAAGATGAATCTATGAGCTAGTCATATTCATCATGATACCCTTTTTGTTTTGTGTCAATCCATTGTATTTATGAATACTTGGACTAGTTGTGTTCATCCAAGTTATTTGTGAATACTTGGATATGTTGTGTACATCCATTGCATATGTGTTTGCTTGGATTTGTGTTGTGTAAATCCAAGCTACATGTGTGTACTTGGATAAGTCTACTTGAGTTGTAATAGATTTGATTAGTAGTTCTCACTAAACTATAAAGTGATGTGGTTGTGTCTTGTGAGTTCTCACTAAACTTGAAAGTGATTAGTAGTTGTGTTGTGTGAAGTTCTCACTTAGCTTCAAAGTGAAGAGTCGTGAAGATTGGTTCTAGCTTTGGATTAGAACTCGACATCTAGCCTTATGTCATAAAATGGTGAAGTAGGCAACGTCTTGAAGATTGGTTCTACCTTAAGATTAGAACTCGACATCTAGCCTTGTGTCGTTAAATTGTGAAGTAGGCAACGTTGTGTAGATTGGTCCTAGCTAAAGATTAGGTCTCGACATTTAGCTTAGTGTCGGAAAATAATGTAAGCGATGATGTAAGGTTTTCTCCTCCAAGAAGGGAGCTTGTAGATATAGTGGAAATCTCGAGTAGGTGTACTCGAGGAGTGGAGTAGAAACGAGGATAGAGCCTCGTTGTCGAACCACTATATATCTTGGTGTCTTCCCACTAGGTTGTCTCCTTCCTTACTCTTTACTTATTTCATTATCATTACACTCACCTATTATCTTTGCTAGTGCATTTTAATTGAACCTAATCATTGTGCAACTTAGCTTCAAGCAAAAGATAGTTCTGATACAAACTAAATTGAAAGTAATTTTAATTTGGTTGCCAATCGAAGAGAAACTATTCAACCCCCCCTTCTAGTTTCTACAATTGGTATCAGAGCGATGGCCACTCAAGATCTTTGAAGTATATTGTACTTTGAAACTTGGATCGATCCATTGTCTCCTCAAATTAGAAGGTCAAGTTGTACTAAAGTTTCTCTTTGGTCAAAACTATTTTTTCTATGAAAATAGGTCTTTTTAATTGGTAATATTACATCCCACTTAGATTAGTAGCATTTATACATTTTAGATCTACTCTTGAAATGTATCTACTAGATTGCATCTTGTCTTGTGTAGGTACTCATGAAGATCAATCATTGAATTGATTGCGGATTGAGCTATTTGCACTTATAGAAGACTCATCTTCATTGATCTTCAACATCTTTGAATGATGATACCAAGATGATTGGGAATGATACTAGTCCTTGAAGACTTAGTACTCATCATAGTCATTGTTGGGCATAACATTGATTCCTTGATGGATTGCTCCTTGTGGCTAAGGTACGCTTTCGTTCTTCCACACGCCCTTTGATCATTCTTTTGATCATTACTTGACTATGTGCTTGTTCTTGGCATCCTTGCCTTGAAATTTGTTTGTGGTTTGTGATTCTTTCCTTCTATCCTCTAAAACCTTCATTGCTTGGATACTTGACTCACTATGGTGATGTAGAGTGAGTTAGTTGTAGCTTAAAGTATCAAGCATGATTTCCATGGTTTGCACCCATACGGTTAGTAGGCCCTTTGTGGGAGAGAAAGTGAACTAATACCTTGCTCATATTTTAGTTTAGACTAAGACTATTATTGAAAGTGATCTTAGTCTATACATGAATAATTGCTTTGTGTTTATTCATTACCAAAGCCGTTTAATGTTTCGTCGGAAAAACACTTCTTAAACCACTATATATGACACAAGCTCTTCGTTTCCACTATTTGAAGATTATCATTAATCCCTTGAGCATTGGTCCTAGTCTTGATTCACTTCCCTTGACTTCTCTCCACTTTGCCGTTTTTCTACGAGTAGTCGTTTGTCCGTTTCGGTTCTTTTCGATCTTGATTCAACTCGTAATCCTTCATTAAAACATATTGCCTAGTGTTTTTGATGATCCAATGTTATTCTAAAAGGTTCATGATATATTTTTAAGTATCTTAGAAAAACTTGGTTTTTAAAATTTGGCATTTTTCATTGATAAAAACCTGCCTCTGTAGGCGGTTCTTTATCTAGGCGGCTCAAACCCGCGGTTCCTTATCGATAAGGTACCGCGGGCAGTAAAGTTTGTCAGAGCGCCAATTTTATTATTTTATTCTTTTTCAAACCACTATCTCTCTCTCCCAAAAACTCACAGCCGACGGTTTACCCTTTTTCCACCATTGTTGAAGCTTCCAAAACCTTCAATCACTCAAATTAATTGATTCAAAGTTGTGGGTTTCACTCATCCTTCATCTAACATCAATTAATTGTAAGTATTTTCTTTCAAATTCATCTATTTTGTTCTAGGGTTCATCCTTTCATAATTGGGGATTTTTAAAACTGAAATTGAATTAAAACCTTAATAGGAATGTGGGTTGAGATGGTTATTTTACTATGATTCCTTAGGTTCATATTCATTAAGATTTCACTAAAACCCACTTATAGAACAAATCCGAATTTTGATTAATTATTTTGATTAAAAGATGGATTTGAGATGAACCCATGAAAAAGTAGGTAATGACATTGTTAATGCTTACCTAAAAACCTTGTTTTGAAAAACCAATGTTCTAGTCCATTGTTGATCCAACATAGTTCATATGTTCTTGGTAAATAATGTGATAGCTACATTGTGAGCATGAGAATGATACGGATTCAATCCTTTGTTTGTCAAGAAATTGATATAACACATTCTCATATTTTTGATCTTTGATTTTATTTTTCATATGAGTGATTGGAGAAATATTTTCTTGTGTTTATTTAGGTACTAATCATGCCTTCACAATACCAAAAGGATCATCAACTCACCAAACAGTATATGCCAAACCTATCCGACTTTTGTCACTCAACTCACCTTGCCCATACCTTTTCCTCTCTTCAATCTCGTTGCTTTCATGAGGGTAGAGTTGTTCAAAAGGATATCAAGGATTATGTCTACATCAAGTCCATGTTTGAAAACATTGGATTTGATTGTTTGTTGAACATTAAGGAAGACATCTATCCTCGATTCCTATTGGAGTTCTTTAGCACATACTCCGTCATTGAAAACAACGATGGAATATTTGTTAGGTTCATCTTAAAAGATCAACTCATTCAATACTCTCTCGAATTTTTTGGTCAAATTCTTGATGTCTCATTTGTAGGCACTTGTCGCTTCACGGATAAATGGAAGCTTAGTGCTCTCCTTAAATCCTACAATTGTCCTCCAAATGATCATGAGGAAATTGATCTTGACTTCATTGTCGACATTGTCTCCAAAAAGCGTAATCTACCCGTTAAGAGAAGCCTTCATACTAAGGTACATTCGGTGAAACGTCATGAGGTTTTCTTAAGCGACCTTAATGATAATATGGTTCAATGGACCAATATCCTTAGAGAAAATGTGTTTTGTCTTGGTGGAAACCGGGATCATGTTCCGGCGTGTTTAGTGCATATGTTATATTGCATCTTTACCAACACCAATTACAATTTGGCATATTTTATCGCTCAACGGATTAATTATGCTATTCACAAGCCTAAAACAAACCTCCCTTACGCAATGCTTCTCACTCGCCTTTTTAAAAGGGTTGGCCGTGATTTTCCAAATCTTGATCTTTCTCAGTTTCAACCGGTCAAACGGGTCATGCTACCTATTCAAGAGGTATATAAGAGAAAGACAAGATGTGATCGTAAATCCGACCAACAAGAGTTCAATGATGAGGACATGGACATGCCAACAAGTGATGGTGATGGCATTGGCACAAGTGCTCCCATTGACTCTTCGAGTTCTTCTCACCACTCCACAAACTCATTCGTGGATGGTTTAGATGACATTGCTTCCCCTCCTCACCATTCCTCTAGTGAAGTTCCTAATAATCTCAATTTAGAGGAACTTTACCGTCCAAATCTTCGAACCCAAGGTGATTTGCATGAACACCGGATTGAGTCAAGAAAGGGAATCAAGTACTTGGGAAAAATGATCAAGGGATTAGGCAAGAAACGGAGGTGAAGACTTTGAATTATGTCAAAGTTTACTTGTCTTGTGATGCTTTAAACATTTGCTTATTATTACTTTGGTTTGGTTGTGTATTAACTTATGCTAAATGTTTGGATTGTTATTTTTTTTTAATTCTAAATGTTGCTTATGCCTTCATGTTTGTGATTTACATAGCTTTGTGCATGCCTTATGATAGTTAGCTTTTAGATTTTGGTCAGTAGTTAACTTTGGCTTGTGAATCCTTTGGTAAAAACCTGGGTTAACCAAAATTTGGGATGTGAAATTTTTGAAAGACCTCTGGTCGCGGTTCCATATCGACCAGCGGCTCCTTATCGATAAGGAACCGAGGGTCCTAGATAAGGAACCGCGGGTCCCAGATAAGGAACCGCCGACCACTGTGTCCGACAACATCTTTTGCTTTACACTATTTTTTCAATTATGTGTAAAACACTGCATGATTTTCTGTAATAAACTGCACATTTCCTAAACTAGCTTACCTAAATTCATTATTCACCTAAAATGATTTTAATCCATTACTAGTTTGGATCATCCCCTCACCCATTTAAACCCACCTTGTTAGTCATGTTCTTCCCACATCAAAACATCCTTCCCTAACCCTTAAACCATCCTTGTCAACCATGGTTTCTACAAAAACCTCAAACACCCCAAGGAAAACACTTAAGATTAGGATTAAGGTACCCAAGCCTAACTCATCACCCTTTCACACACCCAAAAATGAGATGGTTCCAATCCTCATTTCCTCATCACCTTCACCACCCCTTGCACCATGCAAGACAACATCCACCCATGGTACTAACCACTCCATTGGTTCTACCTCCTCTTCATTCAACTCAAGAATGAATGAGCTCTCTTCACCCTTCACTCCAAGTGCACCCTTGGATGTGACCACACAACCCCAACCTATTCAAAGCATTCCTTTTGTGAATGACTTTGATGACACCTTGGTGACTTCACCATTTACCCCTCCTAACTCACCCATTTCACCAACCTTGGATAACATACCTCCACACTCACCCATTTCCCCTTTAGGGAACATGCCTCCACTCTCACCCACATCACCCTTGGAGAACATGCCTCTTCCACCTCCACCCAACTCAAACATTCCAATTTTAGGTGTTCCACTTTCCCTCCTTTTGGGTGATCCATACTATGGGTTTCAAGAAACACATGGTCCTAATTGTCCATGTTGTCTTTACAACCACTACATCATCCATAACCTTAGGATGGAAATGTTTGGACTACATAGGAGGTTGCAAGAGTTCTTGCTTACCTTGTTCTCCATGCCTCCTCCTAGGAGATGAATGATGAGTTTTCTTAATAAGTTTTTTAAACAAAACTAAGCCAAAGAAGACTACTCATCTAGATCTAATGTTAAGCTAGCTTTGTATTAGTTAGTTTTTTCATTTGTCATTGTATTTGCTTCTTTCATGAGTGTTTCATGAAGATGTTCTATGGATTTAGCTTTATGTGTTTCTATTCTTATGTGCACATTAATCAACTTTAATTTGAAATTAAAATTGAACCTAAATCTATCATAACCTCTAAAAACTTGACTAAAATTGGTTCAAAATGATATCTAAATTATTTTGTCACCCTTTGTCAAGACATTCTTTGTGAATGTGTTGCTTTATGCAACCCTAGCATATAATAGAGGTAAAATTCCAAGATTTGCAACTTTTTGAAAAAGTCTTAGTTTTTCCCAAAACCCTAGAAAACATGGTTTCATGTCCACTGGATGCGGCTCACTAAAAGTCGCGCGGTTCATTATGTGATAAGGAACCGCCGATCCCTTTAAGGTACCGCGGACAGAAATTAATTTTTGACGATTTTTTGGTCAAAACTTTTAAAACCCTATACCCTGTCAAGATTCATTGTTTACTCAAATTGACTAAACATTCCTTGACACTTCACATTTTGTATTCAAATTCTTACCTTGATTACATTTTACTTATACCCCAACCTTGAGATTTCATTCTCATACCTTCCCAACCTTGAGAATTCTTTCTCACACAACCTTGAGATTTCATTCTCACACCTTCCCAACCTTGAGAATTCATTCTCACACAACCTTGAGATTTCATTCTCACACTCTCACAATGCCTAACTCCTCCATTCCTAACCTTGACATTTCTTTGTAACAACCCCACTCACCCAAAGCTTCCTCATCCAAGCTTTCAAAGAAACCGAAAATCTCGGTTCGACCTATTTGGATCAAGAAGAATGAACCATCTTATTCCAAACCACCCAAAAACCCTACCTTCTCTCCAATCAAGTATTGGAATGAGACTTATACCATTTACCCCATCACCAGAGCTAAAGAAAATGTTCCTCCACCACCACAATCCTTCAATACCCCTCAACTCAATGATCTTTCAACCTTCCCAAACCTCACAAGGCATTGTGAAAATATTTCCAAACCCATTACCCCTCCACCACCAAACCCTAGGTTTGATGCCATACCCCCATCAACCGATTATGTGTTGCATCATGGATCCTCGTGTGCTTGTTGTCGATTTCAACAAATTGAACTTGCTCATGTGTATGAGAAGTTAAATTTTCTTGAATTCCTCCTCACTCGACCTCCTATTCAAGTTTTTGTTCCGGTGGACAAAACTTCGAATGATGCATCGTCGTCTTATTTTTCCAACTAAAGGACTAACTACTCTTGGAGTCTTTATTACTTTAGTTGCTTTAGAGTCTTTTATTTTCTAGCAATCTTGGAAAATTATCACTATTAGAATATCTTATGCTTTGTGGTTTATTTTCCATATCTTTTGCTTTAGATACTCATATTGTGTGTATGACTATCTACTTTGTTGTGTCTTTTCTATTATGTAACCTTTGTGTGTTATCCCTTTAGTTCTATTTTGAGTTGATCATGGTTAATTTTTACAATTGCTTATGGGTGATTCCATCAATTCTAAACTTTAACCCATTGCAAGCTTATCATCTTCATTGGATTGAAGTTTGATTTTGTCAATTACCTTTTTGGACAAACTTAGCAAAATACTTGCTTCTAATTTGAGATTTCTTCTCTCTCTCCCTCTCAAGTTAGTTAGTAGGTAGTGATCATATATACATTGGTGTTTCTTTCCTTTCTACTAACCATTGTGTAGCATGTCACCTTAGCTCATATACTTGGTGCCCCAAGCAAGGGGGAGCAACCACCAAGGGGGAGCTACTAGCAAAGTTCGATGTTCTTCAAAGACTTATGCTAACCTTTTTGCTACGACAAAGGGGGAGAAATGATAGTGATAAACTCGTTAATAATTCGTTATTTTGTGTTTCTATGCAAATGAGTTTATAGTTTGTCGTAATCAAAAATGGGGAGATTGTTAATGCAAGTAATGCCTAAAAACATTATTAGTGTTAACTAATCTTTCTTAGTTTTGATCACAACAAACTATACAACACATTAGTGTAAAACATAAAAACGAATTATTTAACTAACACTATCATCAAGGTAATAATCATATCACTAACCTTTCTTAATCATACTTAGTGATCATCAAAATGATTATCCTTAAAACTCACTTTTGTTAATATGACAAAAGACTTTTTAATAAACTTTCTTTTTTAGAAAATGTTTTATTAAATGGAAAATGAAAATCTGAAAATAGCATATTCCATATGCTATTAGAATATCCTTTGAAGGCTTCAAATACCTCAGATATTCCCACCCCACTAAAAGACAAAAAACGGAGCGTACTCTAGGGGCGGTACCTTAAGTGGCTAGGCGGTTCCCTAGCGATATGGAACCGCCGGGCTAGATAAGGTACCGCGCCCAGATAGCCGTTATATATCCGTTATACTTTGTCTCCTTTAAATAGTGGGTCAAATCTCATTTTCCAACAAGCCTCTTGGACGTTTTGTTCAGCCCCCTTTCTATTTTCTATAGCATAATCATTAGTAAATGATCACTTAAAGTGTTAAGGATGTTTACATATGATTATCCTCTTGATCCCCTCCTTTACCTTTTCCAATGAGAAGATCACTCACTCACTAGTGTTGTGATAAAGATGAATCTATGAGCTAGTCATATTCATCATGATACCTTTTTTGTTTTGTGTCAATCCATTGTATTTATGAATACTTGGACTAGTTGTGTTCATCCAAGTTATTTGTGAATACTTGGATATGTTGTGTACATCCATTGCATATGTGTTTGCTTGGATTTGTGTTGTGTAAATCCAAGCTACATGTGTGTACTTGGATAAGTCTACTTGAGTTGTAATAGATTTGATTAGTAGTTCTCACTAAACTATAAAGTGATGTGGTTGTGTCTTGTGAGTTCTCACTAAACTTGAAAGTGATTAGTAGTTGTGTTGTGTGAAGTTCTCACTTAGCTTCAAAGTGAAGAGTCGTGAAGATTGGTTCTAGCTTTGGATTAGAACTCGACATCTAGCCTTATGTCGTAAAATGGTGAAGTAGGCAACGTCGTGAAGATTGGTTCTACCTTAAGATTAGAACTCGACATCTAGCCTTGTGTTGTTAAATTGTGAAGTAGGCAACGTTGTGTAGATTGGTCCTAGCTAAAGATTAGGTCTCGACATTTAGCTTAGTGTCGGAAAATAATGTAAGCGACGATGTAAGGTTTTCTCCGCCAAGAAAGGAGCTTGTGGATATAGTGGAAATCTCGAGTAGGTGTACTCGAGGAGTGGAGTAGAAACGAGGATAGAGCCTCGTTGTCGAACCACTATAAATCTTGGTGTCTTCCCACTAGGTTTTCTCCTTCCTTACTCTACTTATTTCATTATCATTACACTTACCTATTATCTTTGCTAGTGCAATTGAATTGAACCTAATCATTGTGCAACTTAGCTTCAAGCAAAAGATAGTTTTGATACAAACCAAATTGAAAGTAATTTTAATTTAGTTGCCAATCGAAGAGAAACTATTCAACCCCCCCTCCCCCCCCCCTTCTAGTTTCTACAAACTCTTCAACTCATGCTGAGAGTTCACATATGGGAACTACTTCGTTAGTCTCATCTAATCAACTGAAGAATGCTAGATCTGAGGAAGATGAGAGAATGTCTCTGGTCATGCAAGGTATCAGTGATCTTGAATTACAACTCAGAGAACAGCAATACCAACTCGATTCAGAGATGAACCCTTAAACTCCTCACAGTATAGATATAAAACACAATTTAAAAGGTATTGTGAGTTATGTGGTCTAAACAACCATCTCACTGAAACTTGCCTTAAAGTGATCTATTGTATCAAATGTGACAGAACTTACCATCGCACTTGTGAACATACTAAGTACATGATTGCTAAAACTAGTGATGATGCTCATAAGACTGGGGCATCTCATTCCAGGAGAAACATGCCTTTCCCACCATGTGTTCATTGTGGTATGAACAATCATCATTCAGATGACTATCACTATTACCCTACATGTAACATTTGTGGAAGTTGTAACCATGATACTCATGGACATAATCGAATAATCTCTCTCAGAAGAGGCATCAAATTAAGGAACCCAAACTCTATTACCAGATGTTGTGAAACATGTGGAAGCAATGTCCACACTACATCTAATCATAATCATATAGAGTGGTTTAGAAGAGGTGAAGCCCTTCAGGCTAAAAAGTGTGATCTTAGGAAGCCTATTTGGTACCTGGATAGTGGCTGCTCAAGGCATATGATTGGAACCAAAAGTCATCTGCACAAGTATAAGGAGGGACCAGGTCCTAAAGTAGTATTTGGTGATAACTCATCAGCTTCTACTGAAGGATTTGGTTTTCAGTGAAATGCAATGGTATAGTTTTCTCAAAGGTAGCATATGTCAATGGATTGAAGCATAACCTCATTAGCATCAGTCAACTTTGTGATGCAAAATACTTAGTCCTATTTGATGACAAAAAGGTACAATCTTCAATTCTAATCATGAAATTGTGATGATTACTTCCAGAGTCAAAGACGTTTATGTCATGAACATGGGCTCTACTCAGGAGACATGCTTCTTTTCTAGAGCTTCAGATATCACCAACTGGCTTTGGCATAAGAGGCTCTCACATCTTAATTTCAAAACAATTACTGAGCTGGCAAAACAAAATCTTGTTACTGGTCTCCATTCACTTGTCTATTTCAAGGACAAACCATGCTCAACATGTAAAAAAGGGAAGCATCATAGGGCCAGTTTCAAGACAAAATAAACTTTCTCAATCAAAGAAAATCTTCATCTACTCTACATGGACTTATTTGGCCTAGTCTCACCTAGGGCCATTTGTCATGAAAAATATACACTTGTCAATGTTGATGAGTACTCTAGGTACACCTGGGTATATCTTCTGACAAAGAAAAGCCATGCACCATATGTCATCGTGTCTTTCATCAAAAGAGTTGAAAATGAAAATGACACTCATGTCAACCAACTTAGAACTGACAATGGCACTGAATTCAGAAATCACACACTAATCAAGTTCTATGATGACAAAGGAATTTCACAAAATTTCTCATCCTCTTACATACCTGAACAAAATGGTATGGCTAAAAGAAGGAACATAACTTTGATTGAAGCAACAAGAACAATGCTTGTTGGATCTGCTCTCTTTAAACATTTTTGGACTGATGTTGTAGCCACAACTTGCTACACTAAAAATAGATCCATAATTGTGAAGAGACACATGAAGACTCCCTATGAAGTCTTTAGGGGGAGAATTCCAAACATCACATTCTTACATGTGTTTGGGTGTCTAGTATTCATTCACAATCATAAGGATCACCTTGGTAAGTTTGATGAAAAATCTGATGATGGTTACTTCCTTGGATACTCACTAGTACTAGAGCATATAGAGTCTTCAACACAAGAAGACAATGTGTTGTCCCATATAGTATTATGATTAAACAAGAAAGAAAGGTAGAAGATAGATGAATTTCTAGAGAGAGAAAGTTAAGAAAGAAGTGTGTGAAACTTAGTGAATATTAGATTAGAGAAGAATAAGAAAAATGAACCAACCAACCTCTCCTTACATGCAAGGAGAGGTATTTATAGTCCTTGCCTACATGTGGCATAATGGGCTATATGATAATGGGTCGGGCTTTACTTTTGGGCTTTAGATACTTATGAATGAACTTTAGCTTAAAGTTAAGCCCATAAAACACGACTAATCTACTACCTATTACAACGTTCTAAAATATGATACATAATAAACATATGACCGAGCTTCGTGTTTGACTCAATATTGTGAGGCTAATAATCTCCCCCATTGAGAGTTCATTACCCTTTATGAGAGGTCATTACCCTTTGTCATTTGGAGATTTGTAGAGATTACTAATCTCGCCATAAATGAGTCTTAAACGTGTAATAGTAGTCTTTTTCCTTCATGCTGTGATCTTTAAGCCGTTGTCGTTGTCTTTCGACTTTGTCTTTAATCTTGAGATCTTCAAATCATCCTTGCCTTGTCTTTGACATCTTGCAATCTTGTGTCTTCATCCACATGCTCACACTATTAATTGTTGAATATGTCTTTAGGCATGAGTATGTGGTTTTGAATCTTTGACTTTGCTGAGTACACCGTGACGCCACCTTCTTGAGACAAAACATAGACACGGACTGAATGGCTTTGACATTCGTCCTAAATCGGTAGCGACGTAGCATTTTACCTCCGGTCGGTGAAGACCGTTATACGATATTAAATACCGTACCTGTGATTAGGTAGATTCAATTAAGAATATCCTTGACAGGGTTTCGCGGCAGTACTAGCCGTTCTCTTTACTCGACCGTCTCAAAGCAAGACTGCGAACATAAAGAGTGAATCAATTAGATAAATATCCGCTAGATTAAAGTCATCAATTCAAATTCCTGGCCAAGGGTGATTCATAAAGAATCTTACCATTGTTGCTTTCTAGTTGACACAAGCTTGATTCATAAGAATCTCACAAGTCACCTATCGTAGCGCTGTTTGAGGTTGACGCTAGAAGGATTTTCATTCGTCACTGTGAATATTAATGAATATCACTCTGAATGTTCTGGCAAGACCATAAAGATATTGCATAGAAACCTGAAACGAGTTTGAATCAATTCAGAATCAAACCACTGTTGCTTTTTAGTTCTACATATGTTTAATTCATAAAGAATCTTACATATGACCTACCGGAGTGTTGTTTGATGTTAACACTGGAAGGATTTCCACTCATCATTGTGAATACTAAGTAGTATCACTCTGTGTGTTCTAGCAATATCGCAAGGATATAGCGCAGGACTCTCTTTATCGTCATTCTGTGTGTCCTAATGAGATTTGATTGATCTCTAGGCTCTAGACTTGATTTGTGCCCTTTTAGTGGTCGGAGGCTGGAGCAGATGCCACCATTTCAATATCAACTATCTCGGAGTAAGAAAGTCAATAGTAGTCATGTTGATCTCCGTGACAATAAAACAAACTTCTTTTGAGAGAAGCCTGAGTAGCTAGGGAGGGGTTGTGCATTACATCACTGGGTCCATGATGAGTTTGTCTTCATGATGTGTTGACCCGGTTTCTGCCTAAGTTGTATGGAGGGCTTCTTTCTTTACACCCTTTATCCTTACATTTCTTTTTCATTCTTCAACCCCTTCAATGCTTACCAAGACATCATTAATAGCACCTTGTTGTGATTGTTCCAGTGCTATCATCAGTACTTAATCGGCATTCAGCTATGTTCACATTCTACTCCATCTTTCCTAAGGGCTTCTAATAATCTATTGGATTGTCCCTGGGAAGATCCCTCCGGTTCTGGTTGGATCATAGGACTTAAACCTAACCACCCTTTTGACACCAATAACGTCGTGAATTAAAGATGTTGTGGGTATTTGATCGTAACCATAAAAACACTTTACATTCTAACAAAGTGTTTGAAAAACATGTAACACCTTGCTAGTTTTGTCGTTTCAGAATTGCCCCCCTTTCACATGTGCATCGATAATTAAAAGTGTTTCACACATGTAGGTAAGAGTTAAATTGCTTGAGTCTTATATAGATCACATTTTAATCACATTTTCTCTCCTATCTCTAATATATAGAATCTTTTGCTATTAGAGATACCAAATTTGATTAAAATATTGAAAAATAGTCTTGAAAATCTCTAGGAGAAAGATGTGTCAATCTTTGCATGAAGTTGAAATGCTCCCCCTCAAAAATTGATCCAGTTGAATTGTCATTGTGAGGATGTGATCCATATTTTGCTTTTTGAGGATGAGAGTTGTTGAACACACAATTTTTGAAAGATTTTAAATAATCATTGAAAAAATTCTTGAAAAAATTGTGTTCAACGCTTTTCGAAAAACTCTATTACTTTTTGGCGAAGAGGTTTTTCTAAAGCATAAACTTGGGTTCATAGACTTTGAATGTCTTGACGAATCCACTCAAGTGTAAGAATATTTCACTTCTTTTGCTGAGGGTAAGCGCACTAAATCGTACACTCCCCGTTGAATATAGATCCGGGTTGCAATCTGAAAGTGATTACAAGCCATTGTGTTGAGCTCAAAACGTTGAATGTTTTGTGACAAGCTCAACCCAAGATAGATTGCTCTACCCGTTGTTCGGAAAAATTGTCCAAAATAGACAAATTCCTTTATTGAAAGATAGAAATGACATGTTTTGAAAAACATTTACAACTTTCATTCGAGCTTTATGTACACACCCGTGTCGTTATTGAGCGACATTTCTAGGTACGTCCATATTATCGATACTGAAAGACATATCGAGAAGAATATTTTTGAATTTAACATATTTTTAAATTTGTGTTTTGTTTTTATATGTTTTATATTTTTTTATTTTGCTTTTCCAAAGATATTTACAAGTAGATGTTTGATAGATAGATCAAGCAGGCACCTTTGCCAGAATCTCCAGGTCTACTGGAGTCAAACATCTCATACCAATTTGCCTAACAAGGTACTCAAATCTATCTTTCGACAGAGCTTTCGTAAACAAGTCGGCTAATTGGTAATCTGTTGTTCCCAATCAATCCATAACACAAGATTTAGAAGAGATATTTAGAGAGAGAAAGAGAAGAAAGTAGAGAGAGAAACAAGAGAGAATTTGGAAGGTTAAATACTTTTAGAGAGAGAAATAAAATGGTAACCAACACCCTCTTCCACATGTGGAAGAGGGTTATATATGCCACGGCCTAAGGCCTTTGTGGGCTTCATCTTGGGCCGGGCTTGGCTTTGTTTTGGGCTTACGCCCCTAACTTATACAATATTAGCTTAAAGTCCAAGCCCGGTTTTCCCGACTAACCTATTACAATACAAGACCATTTAACGACTGAGATGACCTATTACATTCTTGTTCGACTATATAAAATATAGGGCTAACAATCTCCCCCAATGTATCGGTCATCTTAAAATGCTTAAAAAGCATAAGATGGTTGAGTGAATACATTCTTGTAGAGGAGATCTTCCTGCTTTGGTCTTGTATCTTGGTCTTGATCTTATTTGTAACAGCTTTGTTCCTTCATGCTTTCGTGATCTTTATCTTGAGCCTTTGTCATTTGACTTTGAGTGCTTGAGATCTTCATCTGTACTCCTTGTGACTAAGATGACCTATTATATTCTTACATTCTTAGGTATCTTGAGTATCGCCATCTTGTGCTCTTGTGACTTCTGAATCGACATCGGTATCACAGCTACGCCACCTTCTTGATATGCAACAACATATATAGACACGGATGAAATGGCTTTGAACATTTCATCCTAACTCGGTAGCGTTTTACCTCCGGTCGGTGAAGACCGTTAAACGGTATTAAATACCGTACCTGTGATCAGGTAGATTCGATTAAGAACCTCCTTGACATGGTTTCCCGGCGGTAGTAGCCAGTTCTCTTTACTCGACCGTCTCAAAGCAGAATGCGAACGTAAAGAGTAAATCATAAGGATAAATTATCCGTCTGATTAGAGTCGCCAATTCAGATTTCCCGGAACAAGTTTGATTCTAAAAGAATCGCACCATTGTTGCTTTCCAGTTTGTCACAAGCTTGATTCATAGAGAATCTTGCGAGTTACCTACCGCAGTGCTGTTTGATGTTTACACTGGAAGGATTTCCATTCGTCACTGTGAACACTAATGAGTGTCACTCTGAATGTTCTGGCAAGATCACATGGATTTTGCGAAGAAACCTGGAATCAAGTTTGAATCAATTAAGAATCGAAACTTAGTTGCTTTCCAGTTCTCACAAGTTTGATTCGTGTAGAATCGCACAAGTTACCTACCATGAGCTTGTTTAATGATGGCTCAAGCAGGATTTCCATCTTCATTGTGAATCGTATCACTCAGATGTTCTGGAAATATCACAAGGATAATGCGTAGGACTCGATTGTGTCCTAATGAGATGATAGAATGATCTCGTTTGGCTCTAGACTCAATAAGTGCATTCTGGTAATCGGAGGTTGGAGCAGACTGCCACCTTTTCAATATTAACTAACTCGGAGTGAGAATGTCAATAGATACGTGTTGATCTCCGTGACAATGAGACAAGTTTCTTTTGAGAGAAACTCGAATGGCTGGGGAAGGGTTGTGCATCGCATCACTGGGTCTATGACACTTGTCTTCAAAAGATGTGTTAACCCAGTTTCTGCCTAAGTTGCATAGAATATTCAACTCCTTCAATGCTTACCAATACGTCATCACTAGCACCTTGTTGTGATTGTTCCAGTGCTAACTTAAGTAATTGGTCCGCATTCAGCTTCATTCAACTCCATCTTTCCTAAGGACAACTATTTCTAGCTATGGAATGTCCTTGGGTAGATCCCTCCGGTTCTGGTTGGATCATAAGACTTAGTTTCCTATCCTAAACCACCTTTTGACTCCATCGTTCCGTCGTGGATAGGAGGTTGTTTTGGGTAAAGATCGTAACCATAAAACCATTGAAAACCATTCAAAGTGCTTGATAAAAATCAAAACTTTTAACACTTTGAAAGTTTTATCTTTTCGAAAAGCTCCCCCTACACACATGCATCGATATACGAAATAGTTTGGCATGTGAAGGAAAGAGTTGCACTTGAGTCTTTAAGATCACATGTTGCGATATATTACATTTTAATCACATTTTCTACCCCTATCTCTAATATAAAAACATCATATTAGAGATACTAATTGATTAAAATATGACATTTTCCGAAAAATCGACGGGAGAGAAACATGTGTGCACGCATGAATCATGGAACATTTTCAGTCGGGTCGCTCCCCCTCAACAATATATGTGTGTCTTGAGACAAAATTTGACAAAATTTTAGAAAAACGACACCACAAAATTTGTTGAGGTACGGAGTTGAGATGCCTTTACCGATAATATATGACAGATTTAATATCATTTTCGGAATGTGTTGGATACATAAAATATGACAATTTTAGAGATGTACCCAACAACATTAAAGGCTTGATTTTAAAACGCTCCCCCTCAAAAATAGATCAAAATAACATATGACATTTTTAGATATAAAAACCTATTATGAGGAAGGGAGTGTTGAACACACAATTTTGAAAGATTTAGAAAAACCTTTCGAGAAATTCTTGAAAAATTGTGTTCAACGGTTTTAAAATAATCAGGATAGAAGACTTCTCTTCTATTGCTTAGGGAAAGTGCATTGAAACGTACACTCCCCTTTCGGGTCCGTTTTTCATGAGCTCAAAACTTTGATTGTTTTGTGACTAGCTCATGACCGAGAAAAATAAATTTCCTGTTATGAAGGATAAGTTATCATCCGTGATAAACTTTCCTTAAGTTGAAGTTCGAGTTCTAAGCTGACATTTACTTAGAAATCGTTTTTCATGAACTTAAAAACTTTGAATGTTTTTATGAGAAGCTCATGACCGAGAAATATGAATTTCTCGTTGAGAAGGATAAGTTATCGTCCGAGATAAACTTTCCTTAGTTGAGGTCCGAGTTCTAAGCTGTGATGCGCCTAGAAGTCATCGTGAGAGTATATCAAGCAGCTTCATTTGCCAAAACCTCCAAGTCTTCTGGAGTCATATACTTCATACCAAGACGGCCAACGAGATACGCAAACCTATCTTTCGATAGAGCTTTTGTAAACAAGTCTGCCAGCTGGTACTCAGTTCTGACAAAGTATAATTCCACGATGCCACGTTCCACTTGTTCCTTGATGAAGTGATATCTGACATCGATGTGCTTGGTACGGGAATGTTGAACCGGATTGTAAGATATGGCTATGGCCGACTTTGAGTCACAATACATAGGTATTTTATCAAAGTGGAAGCCATAATCCGTGAGTTGAGTTCTCATCCAAAGGACTTGAGCACAGCACGCGGATAGAGCCACATATTCTGCTTCAGCTGATGAGAGCGAAGTGCAATCCTGCTTCTTTGATGACCAGCTGACAAGCTTGTCTTCCCCTAGAAATTGTATGCTACCAGAAGTGCTTTTACGACTATCAAGACAACCTGTGTGATCAGAATCTGAAAAAGCCGTTAGATGAAAACCGGTTTCCCTCGGATACCAGAGTCCCATGTGAATGGTATTCTTAAGGTACCGAAAGATCCGTTTAACCTCTTTGAGGTGATTTTGAGTAGGTCTGGCTTGATATCGTGCACAATAGCATGCGGCATGATGAATATCAGGCCTGCCGGCTGTAAGGTACATAAGTGACCCGATCATACTGCGATATCGCGTTTGATCTACGGGATATGAGTACAAGTCAGCGTCTAGGGATGTGGTCGATAATGGTGTACCAACGCGAGCACATGAGGTCATACCATGCTTTTTAAGTATCTCTTGAGCATACTTAGCTTGGTTAATGAAGATACCACGTGGGGATTGATGAATCTGGAGGCCTAAAAAGAATTTTAGCTCCCCCATCATTGACATTTCAAATCTGCTGTGCATTAATTTTTCAAAACGTTTTGAAAGTTTTGGGTTCGTAGAACCAAAAATAATGTCATCAACATAAACTTGCACCAGCATTATGTCATCCCCATATTTATTAGTAAAGAGAGTAGGATCAATAGAACCTTTGGAGAATCCTTTGGACACCAAGAAGTTTGAAAGTTCTTCGTACCATGCCCTTGGAGCTTGTTTAAGTCCATATACAGCCTTCTTGAGACGATAGACTTTGTCAGGATGATGAGGATCGATGAATCCTTCCGGCTGATTCACATACACTTCTTCCTTCAAATGACCGTTGAGAAAAGCAGTTTTAACGTCCATCTGAAAAACCGTGAAGCCTTTATGTGCAGCATAAGCAAGGAATATCCTGACTGCTTCCAAACGAGCGACTGGAGCGAATGATTCATCGTAGTCTATGCCTTCTTGTTGACGGTATCCCTTAACCACAAGAGGAGATTTGTTTTTGATGATGGTTTGTTCTTCATCCAGTTTGTTTTTCTAGATCCATTTGAAATCTAAAATTGACATTCCATAGGGTCGGTCAACAAGTTCCCAAACATTTAGGCGTTCAAACTGATGAATTTCGTCTTGCATTGATTCAATCCACGCATGATCAGTCATGGCTTGTTTGATGTTTGTAGGTACAGTTAAACTCACGATGAGTGCATACATACACACATCGCCATCGGTTTCGAGTTGTCTGCGTGTTCGAACCGGTTTTGAAGGATTTCCAATGACTTGCTCCAATGGATGATCACGTGTCCAATGGTGAGTGGATGGATATGGTTGGTAGAATGTATGCATGTTGGACGGATCAACATGTTGAGTAGAAGACTCTCCGACTTCGTGTACCGGTGTACCGAACGGATTGATAAATTCTTCATCGTCAGGTTGTGCATCGACTGCTTGATTGTTGTTACCTCCTTCAGCATTGACAGTTGGTGATGTTGGTTGTATGACTGTTTCTGGAGTTTGTTGAGTATCCAATGGAATATTCTCTTGAGCAACGGTTGCTGAAGTAGAGGCAGTTGTGTCTTTTTGACTTTGTTCGGGTGCATCAGTAGTGGTGACAGCGGAAGGCTTTGACACAACTTGATTGTTTCCATGGTAATATTCATCAAACATTGGATCATATAAATCAACCAACTCATTCATATGTGTCGTATCCGTCGAGTCTGCTGTAGGAGTACTTTGTTGACATTCTTGCACGGGGCGTACACTGTTTTGTGTAGGTGCCATTGCTGGACATTGAGGTGCGGGACTTGAGCTGTTGTGATCAAGTACCATTAGTGGTAATTCGTCAAAGTTCACATGAATTGTTTCGACAATGATCTTTGTTCTCTTGTTATAGACCCGATATCCTTTCGACAATGTAGCATACTCCACAAAAATACATGCATCACCTTTTTCTTTCATCTTGTCGAGATTCTCACCGTCTTTAAGGATGTAGCATAAACATCCAAATACGTGAAAGAATTTTACAGTAGGTTTCCTGCCATTGATGATGTGGTAAGGTGTCTTTTCATGTCTAGGGATAACGAGAGAACGATTCTGAGTATAACAGGCAGTTGCAATTGCTTCAGCCCAGAAGAATAGCGGTAATTTTGAAGCATAAAGCATTGTTCGAGCAGCCTCAACCAAGGTACGGTTCCGCCTTTCGACAACGCCGTTTTGTTCAGGAGTTCGAGCAATAGACGTTTGATGTTTGATGCCTTCTTCTTGAAAGTAAGATTGCAAGTTCTTGTTCAAAAATTCAGTACCCCTATCCATTCTTACGGTTAAGACTTGAGCTCGAAGATTGCGTTGTATCATCTTGAGAAAGTTTTTGAGAACCTCTGGTGTTTCATCTTTGGACCTTAAGAAGAAAGTCCATGTGTATCTAGAGTAATCATCAACAATCACTAGAATATACTTTTTCCCGTTAATACTCTCTACACGCATGGGACCACATAAATCCATGTGTAGAATTTCCAATCGTCCTTTTGAGCTTGGGGTAGTCTTTGATTTGAAAGACTTCCGTTTTGCTTTCCCCAACTCACAAGAAGAACAAAGATGGTCTTTGACGAATTTCAACTTAGGATGACCGGTCACAATATCATTCTTCGAAAGCAAGTTGATGGTGTCAAAGTTGAGATGTGACAATCGTTGATGCCATAACCATGCTTGAGATGATGAAGCTTTAGCCATTAAGCAAATCGGATTTGTTGAAGATGTGTCTTGAAGAGTTACTGTGTAGAGATCAGAACCACGAGAACCTGTAAGAAGGTCATTCCCATCGTAGTCTCTAACATAGCAAGTAGATTTCCGAAAAGCCACTTCCAAATCCGCATCACAAAATTGACCAACCGAGAATAAATTGTGATTCAGTCCCTCGACGTAATAAACCCATTTTATAGTGATATTCCCTTGAACCAAGTCTCCATATCCGAGTATCGGTGCAAATTGATCATTTCCAAATCGTACCGTACCCAGAAACTTCTCCACGAAGTTAATGAGAAGCTTGAGATTGCCCGTCATGTGCTTTGTGCACCCGGAGTCCATTATGAATAGGATGATTTCGATGAGCTGCAGAAGAATTAGAAGACAATGTAGCATTTGACAAATGGGAGCCCTTGATAGAAACGGGTTCCAAAATAGTAGTGGACCTAGATTCTAAAGGCAAGCTAACATTCATAGACCCAATTAGAATGGGGGTTGTCTTAGGTACCCATTTGTATCCGGGTGGTGTAAATCTTGAATACCCCCGTGTACATGTCCTAATCATGTTCTCATAAAGCTTCTTTAACCTGCTTTGTTTACGTAGAGTAGTGGATTCTAACGCACTTAGTTTCTTAAGTGGTTGCTCAGTGGATTGGTTCAAAGTTCTTGTGGGTTCACTAGTACTAGTGGGCATACGAATAGGCTTCCTAGTTCTAGTATTCACGCCATTATAATTAAGAGCACAAGCATCATGATTGAAAGTACGAACACATTTTCCACATTCAACACAAACAAATTCAACATTCGAGGTCTTAGCATTTAAACTGTCATTACAAGCAGTTACAGTCGTTTTATTCTTAGAAAACTTAAAATTCCTACAGTGATCTTCTACTGCATTCTTCTTCCCTTGACTATTGTTAGGCATGACTCTATCTTCAACTCTAGTGCTCTTAAGATGTGGTCCGCTAACACTAGTAGTGGGATTTACTCCTGTAGAAGAAGACGCACGTTGATTAGTTTTCCTAGTATTCTGAGGTAACTGCGTTGTTCCAGTTTGAGTGGACCTAGTGTTCATCTTATACATTCCAGGTGCTATCACATTAGTGCTCTTATCATTTCCTATCTTAGGCAAAGTCTGTGAGGATTGTCCCAAAATAGATGATTTAGGGCATTTAACCGCATTCGGTTGACGAACAGCGGATGGTTTACACAAAACAGACTTTCCTTTCATTTTCTCAATGAGTTTCTGTAACTCACTTATGGCAATGTCCCTTTCTTTTAGCTGAGCTTTCAAATCATTTATTTCGAAATCTTTTTCATTTAGTAGACGAAACGAAGAAGCTGACATTTCTTGACACTTTTTATGATTATGAGATTTTTCACCTTTTTGTAAAGCAAGTTCAAGAGAAATGGAGTGTTTCTCAAGTTGAGAAAAGCTTTTCGAAAGTTTGTTGTATGACTGAATTTGTTTTGAAAGCTCTACTTCAAGATTGCGACATTTCTCGTCTGATTCTGACGCTAGACATGCTACATGACAATATTGATCAAGATCGGTATACACACCAAGTATAGCATTCATATGGTCAGCATAAAAGTATTCCTTAGAAAGTCGATCAATTTCGTTAGAAAGTTGGTGTTCTTGTGTCTTTAATTTAGTTTGAAGAAAATCAACTTCATCTTCAAGAGATTTAACATAACTTAAATCAGTTAACATTTCCTCATTGAGAGCATTATAAAACATTTCCACATTTTTTGAAAGATCATCAATGGTTGGAACAATGCATTGTTGAATGACGACTTCTACTTGTGGGTTAGGTTTAATATTCCAAATGGTATCCCTAGAAACTTTTTCATAGTCGACGACACCTTTGTACAAATTTAAAACCCCTTGTTTTATAAACTCAAATTGCTGAACACTTTTACTTTTCTCATCCCATTTACGTTTTTCATCCAAAGTTCGCTTTTCTAACAAAATTGATTGCTTTTTGAAACTCCTTTTTAAAGAAACTTTCTTTTGTGGTTCATCACTTGGTGGTGGAACACTATTATACATCTTTTGTTCTTTTGAAAGTTCTTTTTGAGGGACAAACTTAATATGATTGTTAGAATCAGAAAGGTTTATTAAATCACTTAAGTTTGATCGACTTTCTTCTTGTTGACGAATGATTTCGTCGCAGTCAGGGGAAAGCATAAGAGCAAGATTATCAACATAACAACCGATATCATAAAGAGCAGGCTTGGTACTTTGAACTTTCTTGAGATATTCAGGCTTGACAAAACTCGTTTTCATATTTCTATTGAGCATATTCATAGTTTGAATAGACTGACCCGTTTTGTAAACAATGTTGTTTAACGTGTCGACTCTCTTTTCCAAAGCAAGAATTTTTTCAATATCCTTTTCTTCACGAGTTTTATAAAGCTCAGTTTGTTCTTTGTTAACAGACTCTAATTCAGTAATTTGGAGTTTATGTAGCAGCAGTTGTTCTTCAAGTTCCGATATCTTCTGTTTTGACATATGAATTTCGTGTGTTACTTCAGAACAATATTGTTCGTTGAGCACCTTACGTTCATATACCAAACCATTAGCTATTGCAACTCGTCGATCAGCTTCTTTTACATAATCACACTCTTTAAGCCTGTCTATCTCCTCGGCTAAGGATGTGTTTGCTTGCTTCAAACGTTTATTAGCATCTTTGTTTTCCTCAATTTCATGTTTTAAAGAATCAATTATAGACGCAAGCAAATCACGGTCCTCATCCGAGTCAATATCCTGAGCAGCATTACCTTCATCATTACACATATGCTGTGAATCCGTAGAGATATTGCTATCCTCCGTGTCCATTACATATGTGTCATTGATGCTTTCGGGTTGCTCAGGATGCCGTCGTTCATTAGCAAACACATTATAGTTATCATTTGTTGGTACCTTTTCAATTGGCTCAGTATCAAAGATAGGTCCAGAAGTATCAGCAGTCTCTGGAAGCACTTCTTGAATCTTTGCCATGTACACATAATGTACCTCTAGCTCTTGATCATCGGCTTCATCATCAGTGTCATCACGCCAGTCAACTTCATCTGCTGTTAGTGGAATTCCTGCTTCTTCTTTCTTACACAGCAGCATCTTTTCCTTGTGATACCCTGAGTCTTTAACCCGTTTTGGCTTCTTGCATTCCCTAGCCATGTGCCCAAATCCCTTACAGTTGAATCATTGAATCCCAGTCTTCTGCACAACCGGAGTGCCTACAGTATCTCTAGCCCCAACTTGATTCAGCATCCTCTGATTATCATACCTAGCATCACGATCATACCTAGGTGCATGATCAACTTCCTTATATCTAGCATTGGATGATGATCTGAGGTTGTTGTTGGTAGGTTTGTAGATCTTCTTGTAAGTTGTGGTGAGTAAAGACATGAGTTCTTCAATCTTCTTGTCCCTTGAAGTTTGTTCATCATCACTGTCTCCATCTGACTCGGTGTCATACTTTGGAGGTGGAGTGGGGACATTTGCTTTTGCTTTGTGTTTAGCAGCAACTAGAGGTTTGGTGGATGAGCTTGATGACTTTGAGGAATGAGTAGGTGGTTGTTGACGGGGAACGGGTTTTGTTGAAGTAGCATCCACAAAAGCAATAGAATTAGCAGACCGTTCTGCCTTTTCAGCCCTTAGTTCATTCACTTCATTCTGATGTTGTTTCAAGATATCATAAAGTTTGTGGTAAGATATAGTCTTGATATCCTCCCTTTGTTTGACCAAAGTCACAAACCTTTGCCATTCCGGTTTGAGTTGAAGTAGAAACTGAACATTGGCATGATGATTGGAGATGGTGCACTGATTTCTGACAAGCTCATTCATCATTTTGTAGAATCTCGAGTAATATGAGTCAATGTCACCATCTTCAGATGTGAATTTTCCAAACTCCCAAAGTAGATTAGCCTCGAGATCTTGAACATTGATTGACTCACCTTGCTTCAATCGATGAATTGCATTCCACATTTCCATAGCATTAGGACATGCATCAACTGTGGAATAGATATCGTTATCAATTCCAGTGAGTATGAAATTTACAGCATCAGCTTCAGCTTGGAGGAGTTTCTTTTTCTCAGCAGAACATGTGTCAAAATCCTCCATAGCTCGTATAGTTGATGAAGTACCATCCTCTGCCTGTGTTGTAATTGGTCTGAATTCAAAAACTGGAGGTGGATTCTCAAGGCAGTGACGAAGAGCAGTTCGGTTTTCTTTTCCATCGAGAAATCTGAGAAAACGAGATCTCCATTGAACGTAGCAACCGGCAGTGAGCACAGGTGGGTTACCGTTGCCACCTTGTTCCAAACGAATTTGATTAGCAGTTGCAATGTTGATGTTGTTGTTAGACATGGTGAATACTTGTGGATGAATTGCAGATCTTAGTGGATTTGTTGTGATGATGTGTGGTTAAAATTGAAATTCTGAAAATTCAAAAATTATTTTCTCAGCCCGACAATAAATTTCTCAGTCTGACAAAACGGTAAGCCGAAAAATTTTGTATCGCCAAATTTTGAATTTGAGTTAGAAATAGCCAAAAACTAGTAGGGAAAAAATTTGAATTTACTTGACCTAAAAATTTTAACTCAAACAATATGCTGTCGCAATGTTAAAAATTTTAATCTTCGTGTAAACTACGTTCCGAAACTAGTCTAGATAGTGGCTAAGTCTAAAAATTACTCAAACAAAATACCCATCGGAATGTCCATCGGAATACTTATCGGAATGGCAGATCGGAATGTCAAATCGGAATGCCCAGATCGGAATGTCAAATCGGAATGTTCTATCGCAAAGCACTGTCGCAATGTCCAGATCGGAATGTTCTGTCGGAATGTGGCTGTCGAAATGTTCAGATCGCAATATGCTGTCGCAATGTTAGATCGGAATGTGGCTGAGACAAATTGGACAGAGTAACGACTTAAAAAAACCCTTAAACCCGTCGGAATCCCAGATCGCAATGTACGATCGGTATATCCAGATCGGAATAAGGTATCGAAATCAGGGTGATCGCAAAGTGGAATCCTTGGATTATTGCGATCGAGCCTCACACTTTGTACTTTCCGATGGCAACACCTGCTTGAATTTCGGAATGAAGAAGAACAAGAAATTTCGCAACTTTTGATCCAAAAGATTTGTGTTTTAGCCAAAACCAAGATACCCAAATCACTACTACTAGTATGTAGATGATTTGTATCAAGAAAAGACCATAAAAACACAAAAAGAAAAATGGGACGTGAGATATGGATAAAAAAAGTCACAAAAAATCAAGAACACCACACACGAATCTTCAATCACCTATCCACTATAGGCTCTTGATACCAAATGTTATTCCAATTCAATCCATAACACAAGATTTAGAAGAGATATTTAGAGAGAGAAAGAGAAGAAAGTAGAGAGAGAAACAAGAGAGAATTTGGAAGGTTAAACACTTTTAGAGAGAGAAATAAAATGGTAACCAACACCCTCTTCCACATGTGGAAGAGGGTTATATATGCCACGGCCTAAGGCCTTTGTGGGCTTCATCTTGGGCCGGGCTTGGCTTTGTTTTGGGCTTACGCCCCTAACTTATACAATATTAGCTTAAAGTCCAAGCCCGGTTTTCCCGACTAACCTATTACAATACAAGACCATTTAACGACTGAGATGACCTATTACATTCTTGTTCGACTATATAAAATATAGGGCTAACATAATCCGTTCCAACAAAGTATAGTTCAACGATACCTCTTTCAACTTGTTCCTTTATGAAGTGGTATCTGACATCAATGTGCTTCATGCGAGAATGCTGTACCGGATTGCAGGAGATGGCTATGGCCGACTTTGAGTCACAGTACATAGGTACTTTATCAAAGTGGAAGCCATAATCCGTGAGTTGTGTTCTCATCCATAGAACTTGAGCACAACACGCAGATAGAGACACATACTTGCTTCGACTGATGAAAGTGATGTGCAATCCTGCTTTTTGGAAGACCATCCCACAAGCTTATCTTGACCTAGAAATTGTGCACCACCAGAAGTACTTTTTCGTGTATCAAGACACCCTGCATGATCAGAATCCGAATAGGCCGTTAGAAAGAAAGCGGTTTCCCTCAGATACCAGAGACCCAAATGAATGGTATTCTTGAGGTACCGAAAGATCCGTTTAACCTCCTTGAGGTGCTTTTCAGTAGGTTGTGCTTGATATCGTGCACAATAACATGTAGCATGTGAAATATCAGGTCTGCTTACTGTCAAGTACATGAGGGAAACGATCATGGAACGATATCTCGTTTGATCTATGACATTTCCCTCCAAGTCAGCATCTAGCGATGTGGTTGATAATGGTGTCCCAACGGGGTCACATGAAGTCATACCAAGCTTTTTAATTATCTATTGACAATACTTAGCTTGGTTTATAAAGATACCACTTGGCGATTGGTGAACTTGAATTCCTAGAAAGAATTTTAGTTCGCCCATCATTGACATTTCAAATTTGTTGTGCATGACTTTTTCAAACCATTTTGAAAGTTTTAGATTTGTAGACCCGCAAATAATGTCATCAACATAAATCTGCACAAGCAAAATGTCATCCCCATATTTATAAGTGAACAAATTTAGATCAATGGAACCTTTTGAGAAACCTTTGGATACCAAAAATTTCGAGAGCTCATTGTACCACGCCCTTGGATCTTGCTTGAGTCCATAAAGTGCTTTGTGGAGACGATACACCTTGTCGGGATAATGAGGATTAACGAATCCTTCCGGCTGCGTAACATAGAATTCTTCCTTCAAAGAACCGTTAAGAAATGTTGTCTTCACGTCCATTTGATAAACGGTAAATCCCTTATGTGCAACATAAGCAAGGAAAATCCTGAACGCTTCCATACGAGCAACTAGTGCAAATGATTCGTCAAAATCAGTTCCCTCTTTTTGGCCATACCCTTTATCCACTAGCCTAGCTTTGTTCTTGATGATCATGTTTTCTTCATCCATCTTGTTTTTCCAGATCCAACGAAGATTTAATGGAATCACATCGTATGGTCTGTCAACAAGTTCCCAGACTTTAAGTCTTTCAAATTGTTGAAGTTCATCCGTCATCGACTCAATCCAAGCATGATCAGCCATGGCTTCTTTGATGTTTTTCGGTTTAGCTGTACTTACAGCGATTGCGAACATACAAACATCGCCATCGATGGCTAGTTGTCGTCTTGTACGAACAGGCTGTAAAGGGCTTCCAATTACTTGAACTAAAGGATGTTCTCGGGTCCAATGATGTGTTGAAGGGTGTCGTTGGTAGAACGTATCCATATTTAACGGATCAACATGGCGAGAAGAAGACTCTCCAGTTTCGTGTACTGGTGTACCGAATGGGTTGTGAAAATCGTCATCGTCAGATAATGCATTGTCTGCTTTATTTGTGTTCTAGGGAGCAATGACAGTAGTTGTGGATGTTATAGGATCGATTGTTGAAGTGATATTTAAGGAAGTAAATCTGCAGCAACCCATGTTGAAGTAGATGAAGTTGTATCCTTTTGTTGACGATGATCGATATCATCATTCTTATCATGAGTGACAGCGGAAGACTTCGATACAACATGTTTTTCCCCCGTGAAATATTCATCAAACATTGGTCCATATAACATTTTCAACTCTTCAAGTGTCGTGTTTACTTTCATATCTGCTCTAGGAACATGTTCAGGAACCAGCTTTGAACTTGACGGTTCATTGTTGTGGTCTTGAGTTCCGAGTTTCGTGCGTTTGTGCACAGAAGTCTTTTGTCTTTGTGGATTGGGACTTAAACTGCTTTGTTCAAGTGCCATCTCTTGCAATTCATCGAATCTGATATGAATAGTTTCGACTATCAATTTTGTTCTCTTGTTGTACACTTTGTATCCCTTAGACTTAGTTGCATATCCTACAAGAATGCATGCATCACCTTTCTCTTTCATCTTGTCCAGATTTTCACCATCTCGAATAATGTAACACGTACATCCAAAAACACGAAGGTGTTTGAGTGAAGGTTTGCGATCATTAATTATGTGATATGGTGTCTTTTCGTGTCTTGGGATAATTAAGGAAAGGTTTTGTGTATAACATGCGGTTGACACGGCTTCGGCCCAAAAGAATAATGGTAGTTTTGAAGCAAATAATAATGTTCGAGCAGCCTCAACTAAAGTACGATTTCGTCTTTCAACAACGCCGTTTGTTCAGGTGTTATAGCAATAGATGTTTCGTATTCAATCCCTTCGGCTTGAAAATAGTTCTTTAGAGTTGAATTAAAGAATTTTGTTCCTCTGTTAGTACGTACTACTTTTACTTGAGCTTGAAGACCACATTGTATCAGCTTAAGGAAGTTAATGAGAACCTCAGGTGTTTCATCCTTAGACCTCAAGAAGTGAGTCCACGTGTACCTTGAGTAGTCATCGATAATTCCCCTAACATATTTCTTCCCATTGATGCTTTGAACACGCATGGGGCCACACAAATCTATATGAAGAAGATCTAACCGTCCTTTAGAGCTTTGCATAGTCTTTGTCTTGAAACTACTCCGTTTAGCTTTACAAAGCTCACAAGAAGAACAAAGATGATCTTTGATGAATTTCAAGTTAGGAAGGCCTCTCACAATATCTTTCTTGGAGAGCAAGTTGATGGTATCAAAGTTAAGATGAGATAATCGTTGATGCCATAACCAAGCTTGAGTCGTCGAAGCTTTAGCCATGAAACAGATTGGAGTTGAAGATGTGGAGTCTTGTAGTGAAATAGTGTAGAGATCAGTACCCCGTGAACCGGTAAGTAAGTCATTCCCATCATAATCACGAACAAAACATGTCTTATTTCTAAAAGCAACCTCCAAATCCGCATCACAGAATTAACCAACTGAGAAAAGATTGTGATTGAGCTCTTCGATGTAGTATACCCTTTTGATTGTTATATTCCCCTGAACCAAATCTCCATAGCCTAGGATCGATGCAAATTGATCATTTCCGAATCGGACCGTACCCAGGAACTTCTCTACGAAGTTAATTAGAAGCTTGAGATTCCCTGTCATGTGCTTCGTGCATCCGGAGTCCAGTATGAAGAGAATTATCTCGATCACCTGCGGAAGAATTAGAGCACGATGGAGCATTTGCTAAATTGGATTCCCTGTTAGTTGTGATATCCGAATCATTAGTTTCACTTAAAGGCACACTAACACTTGTTGTTATATTTTCTGTCATAACCTTAGGCATCCATTTATATCCTGGAGGACATTGATTAGCAAACCACCATTTCCAAGACTTTTTAGCAGACTCAAATAATTCCCTAATTCTGCTTCTAGGGTTCTTAGTGGTGGAGTCTGATGCAATACTTTTCTCAAGGGGGGTTGCACCAGAATGGTTCACTTTGCATTTGGGTTTTCTAGCACTAATAGGCATTGTAGTTTGCTTCTTAGTTCTAGTATCTACGCCTTTGACATTATTCGAAACACACATAACATGATTAACATTAGCACACTTTCCACATTTCACACAAAAAAACTTAACATTCAAAGCATTCAAAGTCGAATCATTCAAATCGTCATTACACGCGACTACAGACGTTTTATTCTTAGAAACATTGAAAATCCTAGGGTGGTCTTATACTTCCTTCATCTTCCCTTGAATTTTGTTTTGCCAAACCTTTTCATTCATTCGATTGCTCTTAAGCTTAGGCCGGATAAAACTAGTAGTGGGGACTACTCATGTAGTAAAAGACACACGTCTATTAGTGTTTCTAGAAGTCTGAGGTGATTGACTTTCTTTGTCGTGTGTGGGTTTAGTAGCCAATCTATACATCCCTGGTTTAATCACATTTGTGTTATTAATGCTTTGTGATCGAATATGTGTTTTGGGAGTATTCTGTGGTAACCTATCCTTCCCATCCGTTTTGGGGACAAACACAGGTTTTACAAATACAGAATTAGAGAAAACAGATGGTTTTCCTAAGACAGAGGGTCTAGTCACTTTGTGCGCATTGGGTTGTCTTACAACAGGTTTCTTAACACTAGGTTCCACAATTTTCCCACCCATCTTAGCAACGAGTTTCTTCAACTCTGCTATCGCTATTTCCCTGTCTTGTAACTAAGCTTTCAACTCTTTAATTTCCAAACTCTGTTCATTTATTTCTCGACACATTTGGGAAAGTTTTTCTTGCAATTTATTATCATGTGGAAAACTTCCTATGTCTTTTTGCAAAGCAAGTTCAAGAGAATGACAATGTTTTTGAAGGAAATTAGTTTTGTGTTGAAGTAACTCAAAAGCCTTTTTATCAACATTTTCTTTACGTTTCGAAAGCTCAAGTTCAAGACGCTCATATTCTTTGATCTCATCAAGATATTTGCATGCAACATCAGAATATTCATCGATATCAGCACAAGATTAAAGAGTAACACACAAAATATATTTGGAGAGACATTCTTCTAAGAGTAGATCATATTCGTTTGAAAAATCTGATTTTTCATTTTGAAGTTCATCAATTGCTTTTTCAAGAGACTCAACATATTTCAAATCGTCAAACATTTCAGACCGAATTAATTTTTCAAACTCAAGAACATGTTCTTTTATTATCTTCGTATTTGGTCTTAAAAGTTCTTTCACAAGTACAGTTATGTCGTGAGGAATCTCTGTTTTCCACTTATCCTTTTGACATTTTTCCCAATCGCTTTCAACAATTGATTGAACATTATCAATGTAATGTTTAAGAAAACCAAGTGTTTTTCTACTTTTGCTTTTAGAAGCATCAAGAGGCAAATAGTTAATATATTTAAAAACATTTGGTTTCTTAGTGGCAAACATTTTCTTCCATTGAATTCTTCGTTGTTTGCATTCAAGAAATAATTACTCACGAGACTTCTGTTTTTTGTGGAGTGAAAAGACCATAAAGACTGTTTTCATAAGCATAATTATATGGTGTCACAAAGTCTTTGTTGATCAGTGATCTACTCTCCTCATCCCAAAGGGACGTCTCTTCACTATCGAGGCTAGCTACTGGGAAATCATGATCGGTCCATTCGGACTCATCAAGATATAAGTGAGGGTTAGCAGCTTGAGCTTGTTCGAGGGACTTGGGGCTTGCAAAACTAGGTTGAACCTTGAAAAACGACTGAGGTTCTATCATTCTAACAGTTTGAATAGATTCATGTGTTTTATAAACAACTTTTTTCAAAAAATCGACTTGTTCTTCGAGATCCTTTACTTTTTCAGTATCTTTGCCTTGTCTAACTTTGAAATCTTGTTTTAATTTTTCAACCTCTTGTTTCTTTTTGTCAAGAATTTTAGCAGAATAGGTGTATTCGTAGAAAGCATCTGTTCAAGTTCATTAACTTTGGTTGTGGCAAGGTACGTTTTTTGACGTTCATCACTTAATAAAACATTAAATTGACGTTTTTCTTTAGTTAACAAAGCAAGAGCTTCGTTCTATTTATTTTCAAAATCGTCCTTTTTAACGTTAATGACACGACTTTTATACCCCTCAAGCTCTTTGGTCTTTTGTAGAAGCTCAGCCTTATAACTATCAATTGTCTCACTAGATTTTATAAGGGCGGCTTTGCTTTCTTCAAAGTTTTGAGTGAGCGTTGCGTTTGCCTTCTTTAATTGCTTTTGACTCTTTCTATTTCCATTGACATCTTTTTGTAAACTAGCAATTAAATTAGCAAGCGCGACACGCTCCTCGTCATCAAACTCATTTGCATGTTGATCATCCTCAAACTCATTATTGCACATGTCTGATGAATCGGGTGTGGTATTGCTATCAACAGTTTCCATCATACACGTGTCAGTAATTGTTGTTGGTAGATCACTATGCTCATGTGTATCACCAAACACATTATATTCATCATCATGTTGTACCTTATCAATTGGCTCAGTATCAAAGATAGGACCATTTTCATCTTTAGTGACGTTAAGGACCTCATGAATCTTTGCCATGTATGAATAATGTGCCTCGAGTTCTTGGTCGGAGAGTTCATCATCTGTGTCGTCAAGTATTTCTCCTTCGTCAGCTGATAACTTGATCCCAGCTTCCATCTTCTTGCACAACAACATCTTTTCCTTATGATAACCATAATCTTTAACCCTCTTTGGCTGTCTGCATTCCCTAGCCAAATGCCCATAACCTCGGTAGTTAAAACACTGAATCCCACTTTGTTGCACAACTTGAGTACCAACAGTTTCCCTATTTGCAAAAACAGTAGCAACCCTCTGATTATCATACTTCGTGGGTTGTCGATCATACTTTGGAGGACTCTCAGCACGCCTTTGTGTGTCATTCCTTGGAGGACTCTGAGCATAGTTATTCCTCGTGTTAGATGTTTTTCTAAGGTTGTTGTTGGTGGGTTTGTAGATTTTCCTGTATTGCTTCATAATGAAAGCCACTTGTGGCTTGAATTCCCTATCCTTTTGAGCTAGTTCTTCATCATTGTCTTCTTCGGATGATTGCTCAGGTGTGGGTGATGGTGCTCTTGCAACTTCTTTGCCTCGGGATCTTGTTGAAGCATGTGACTTAGACACAGTGGATGATCGTGGTGATTATGATTGAGTATAGTAGGTCTTTGGAGCATGAGTATGATAATCTGGGTAATGTTGAGTGGTAGACACCAAAGCAAGTGGATTTGAAACCTTTACAGCACGTTCAGCTTGAAGTTTATTTGCTTCATTTTGAAATTGTTTCAAAATGTCAAAGAGCGTGTGATATGAAACTTCATCTAACTTTTTTTGTTGTTTCACCAAGGTGACAAACCGTGTCCACTCTGGTTGAAGTTGTTGTAGAAATTGGACATTGATTTGCATGGTGGAAACTTGCAAGTTGTTTCGGGTCATGTCATTCATCATTTTGTAGAATCGGGAGTAATAAGAATCAATTGTTTCCCCATCCTTTGATGTAAACTTGCCAAAGTCCCAAAACATCTTAGTATTCATGTCTTGTTTGTTAAGTGATTCACCTTGCTGCAATCTTTCAATAGCCGTCCACATTTCTTTAGTAGTAGGACATGCATCAACCGTGGAATAAATATCATATCTAATGCCACTGAGAATTAAGTAGATTGCTTCCTTTTCTGCATCAAACCAAGCACGGTTCTCTGGTGTGAGGTCGTTTCACTTTTCTTCATGTTCATATGCGAGTTGTTCTTCAGTTGTGTCTGTGGCTGGTACTTCAGGAACTTGAATCCTTGAGATTTTATAGGGTCCATCAAAAATACATTGCCTTAAAGCATCACCGTTAGGTTTTGTGTCAAGATAACGTAGAAAACGGGATTTCCATTGATCATATCGACCCGACACAAGCATTGGTGGTTTCTCTTTGTTACCCGCCACCATTATGTTGTTGTTTGTCACACGATATTCTATAGTAGAATCCATCTCAAAATTCTCTGAAATGATGAAGTGAATATGGATCTTAAGTAGATGTTATAGTGGTTGTTGTTGAAGAGAAAAAGTGTTGAAATCCCTTAAAAATTGTTCTTCAAAAGCCAAAAAATTCTCCTAGACCAAAAAAACACACGATTAAAAATTTTCAAAAACACGTTTTTGAATAAATCTTTAATCCATCGGAATAGTCATCGGAATAGTCATCGGGATGTCATCAGAATAGTCATTGGAATAGTCATCGGAATAGTCATCGGAATGTGAGTGATCGCAATATGAGTGATCGCAATATGAGTGATCGCAATATGAGTGATCGCAATATGAGTGATCGCAATATGAGTGATCGTAATATTAGTGATCATAATATTAGTGATCGCAATATTAGTGATCGCAATATTTGTGATCGCAATATTAATGATCACAATCCGTGATCACAATGTAGAAACCCTAAGGTTTTTGTGATCGTAATACTGAAGCCCTTATCGCAATGTGTGAACACTTCTGAGACTTAAGGTAAAAACTTGAGATTTTTACAAGAAATCCCTGATAATAAGCAAACCACAACAACCAAATCCTTACCACACGTATGAAAGATTTAGAGATATATAGAAAGATTTAGAGCACGGAAAGCACAAGTAAAACTTGAATCCGAGATGATATTATGTGTAACTCATACGAACTAAGTAGTATATCAACAACGAATGACAAAACTACCCCATGGCGATTGATACCAATTGTTGTCCCATATAATATGATGATTAAACAAGAAAGAAAGGTAGAAGATAGATGAATTCTAGAGAGAGAAAAGAGAGATAAGTGTGTGAAACTTAGTGAATATTAGATTAGAGAAGAATAAGAAAAAATGAACCAACCAAACTCTCCTTACATGCAAGGAGAGGTATTTATAGTCCTTGCCTACATGTAGCATAATGGGCTATATGATAATGGTCCGGGATTCACTTTTGGGCTTTAGTTACTTATGAATGAACTTTAGCTTAATGTTAAGCCCGTAAAACACGACTAATCTACTACCTATTACAACGTTCTAAAATACGATACATAATAAACATATGACCGAGCATTCTTGTTTGACTCAATATTTTGAGGCTAACACAATTTATTGAAGAAACCTTTCACATCACCTTCAATGAAAGCTCTGAAGCTCTCAAAGTTTATAAATCCATCCATGGATGAACTTCATATTCATGAATCTCGCAACTGTCCATCTCATGAATTTCCACACTGTGAACCCTCTCAGAGATATCAAACAAATAATCTAGTTCCTCATATTGATCCATTTGAAGATATGACAAGTCCTACCAAAGGAAATCAGTCAGTATCTAATACCGATGGCTGTTAATCAAGGGATCAAAATGATCATTCTCAAAATGATCAAAATGATCAAAATGATCAGTCTCAAAATGACCAAAATGATTAGTCTCAAACAAATAACCAAAATGATCAACAAGCTCACACAAATGATCAAAATGATCAGCCAAATAAAGCTACTAATGAACAACCTGAGACTTGTGTCCAAAACTCTCCAGTTATCTCAAAAGAACTAGGTCTTGGGAGTTCTCTTTCTGAACAAGAAGATAGTCCTCCAATGATTGAACCTTTGTCTATAGAATATCCTTCAGTAGACACTAGAGACAGTCCAATTCGAATTTCATGTCATGGACTTCCTAGTTCTAGCTCTTATCATGATACCAGTGTTTATTCACCAGCTCCACAAAAATCTTGGACTAAAGTTAGCCACATTCAGCTGATAAACATAATAGGCAATCCTAGAGAAGGTAGAGTCACTAGATATATGGCAAAAAAGCTAAGTGCTGCTTCACCTAGAGAATGTCTCTATGCATATTTTCTCTCAGATTTTAAACCTACAAAGATTTCTGAAGCACTCTCTCACCCTAGATGGGTAGATGCCATAAAAGAGGAACTAAATCAATTTGAAAGAAATAAAGTCTGGAAATTGCTTTCTCTTCCATATAGCAAATCAACCACTGGTACCAAATGGGTTTACAAACTCAAAAGGGATGAAACCAATGTGGTAACCAAGAATAAGGCTAGGTTGGTGGCTCAAGGATTCAATCAAGAGCTTGGTGTTGACATTGATCAGACCTTTGTTCTAGTTGCACGTATGGAAGTCATACAAATTTTCCTTGCATATGCCACTTACATGAACTTCACCATCTACCAAATGGATGTCAAAAGTGCATTTCTCAATGATGACCTAAAAGAAGAAGCTTATGTTAAATAGCCTCTTGGCTTTGAGAGTAGTAAATACCCAAATCATGTCTACAAACTTTACAAAGCTTTGTATGGACTAAAGCAAGCCCCAAGGACATGGTATGAAACTCTCTCAACATTTCTCATTGAACATAAATTTGTCAGAGGAAAAATAGATAGCACCTTGTTTATCTATAAATCTAAAACTGACACCATTCTGGTGAAAATTTATGTGGATGACATCATCTTTGGTTCAACAAGGTTGAAACTATGCAAACAATTTGCCAAGCTTATGACCAGCAAATTTGAGATGAGTATGATGGGAGAACTCACATACTTCCTTGGTCTTCAAATTAAACAATCTGACCAAGGCATCTCCATCAATCAAGAAAAATATGTGAAGGATCTACCGAAGAAGTATGATATCAATTGTGCTTCAGTGAAGACTCCAGTGGTACCCCCTAACAACTTAGGACCTGATCTCAATGGACAATCAGTCAATGAGACTCAGTTTAGAGGTATGATTGATAACCTCATGTATTTAACAGCAAGCAGGCTTGACATTCAATTCTCTACCTGCCTTTGTACAAGGTACCAAGCAAATCCAAAGGAATCACACCTTATTGCTATAAAGAGAATCTTTAGATACCTAAAAGGTATACCAAGTCTAGGTCTTTGGTACCTCAAGTCTTCAGGATTTGATCTCAAAGGGTATTCAAACTCTGACTATGCTGGATGCAATTTGGACAAAAAAGCACTTCTAATGCTTGCCAATTGCTGGGTGAAAAACTTTTGTGTTGGAGTGCTAAAAAGCAACAATCAGTTTCTATGTCTTTAGTAGAAGCTAAATACGTGGCAGCTGCTGGATGTTGTGCCAATGTTTTATGGATGAAAAGCCAACTGGTTGACTATGACATAGAATATGAAAATGTACCAATTTTTTGTGATAACACTAGTGCTATTGCAATATCCAATAATCTAGTCCTTCACTCAAGAACAAAACACATTGATATCAAATATCACTTTATCAGAGATCACATTGTGAAAGGGGAAATTGAATTACATTTCATCCCCACTCAATACCAATTGGCTGATATTTTCACTAAACCACTGGATGAACCAACTTTCAAAAGATTGATAGTAGAGCTTGGTATGCTGAACATTGATGATCCAAAACCTAAACCTTCAGAATTCACTAAAGAGTCCTAAGGTTCAATATTTCATAACTGTTTTGATTTATGTAAAGTAGCAGTGTCTGAGTAAAGGAGTGTGCTATGTCATGCGTCTATTTCACAATATGTGATTGTGTACATGATGTTTTGTCCCCTTACCTGACACTCTGAAGCTGAACAACTAATCACAAAATCATTAGTGTTTCTTTAGAATTTTCAGAACAAAGTTGTTTTAATACAAACGAGTATGTCATATGTCTTGTTAACTAATGTGAACATGTATATGGGGTTTTGTCGCCTCATTTGACGCACTTAAGCTCTCAAGTATTACCATCAGGTTCAGCATATCTGACCAACAGCTTTTAAAACCAATCAATCATGTGTTTGAAAAGAATTAAATGGCATTGAATTTCTCTTGAATTAATACAAAAACATTCTTTGAAAAGTACTATTAATTTATTAAGGAAAATCAAACGTCAACATCTACAGTCAATAACCCTCTGACACGAGAGGCGTTTCATTGTTCAAAGTGTCAGAAACCACTCTTTTTCTACAAATCATTAATGAGAGAGTTTGTGCTAAATATCCAAAAGAAACCCTAAATTTTTTTGTAACTTCTCCAAACGGTTTTAAAACTTATAAAATTCTTTTAAGTTTTATATAAATCCTTGGATCTTTGGATTTCATATCACTTTTACAAAAGATTTTTCTCTCAAACACACACGAACTCTCTCACTTTCTTCATAAACAAAACACACAACAATGGCAGAATCATCTTCGCAACAAAACATTGAGATCACCCTTAACCCATCCACCCATGTTAATTATCCTATAGAGGATATTATCTTTAAACCAAATAATCTTGTTCTTCTTGAACCTAAAACCCTAACATCTGTTCTTGGGAAGGAGGTCTTGAATTTTGTATCAAAATGTGTGCTTAGGGAAGCGTTGTTTAAAGATCCAGGGATGATGTTTCAAAACTTTTTGAAGGAATTTTGGTTTACTGCTCAACCTTCAAAGAACAAAAAGTCGATTGAGTTTGATTCTACATCTGTAGACCTTCATGGTAAAATTGGTTTAAAATTGTTTAGAAGGGTTTTGGGTAAATTATTTGGATAATGCTAGTGACTATGAGGCTATACCTGATGATTTTATTATGGTTAAAACATTTTTCAAAGAAATTAGTGATAGGTGTGAAAACACCCATCCTTTTACCACTTATTTCTTGCTAAGAACAAGACCAAAACGCGTATTTAATGTCATTTGTTTGAAATTATGCGTGATTTGTGTGTTTGTTGTGTTTTCAGAGCCAACCGGATAAATATTGAAGAAAGCATGGGATTGCACGGGTTTTATCGAAGAAAAAGACGAAAAGACGAAGTCTATAATCCAAGAGATGCAAAAGATTTGAAGTCAATGGGCCTATTTGAAGATTTATCGAAGAGAAGGTGTTAAACATGGATTCACTAAGAACACGGGTAAAAGATCCGGAGGTCGGGGAGGGTGATAGAGGTGTTTAGCCATTTTAGAGAGAGAAACAAGTAAGAATAAAAGTGTGTTTTATTCTAGAGAGAGAAAGGTAAGACAAGAAATGAAAAGCCTCACCCCTCCATGGAAGTATGGACGGGTTTATATAGCACGGGACTTGGACTTTACATGTGACAATATTAGTCCCTGCAAGTCCCGGCTATGAAACTAATGTAATTCCGTTAGTCGCTCACATTTTAAGGCTAACAATCTTCCCCCAATGTGGAGACATACGGAATTACTTACAATGTTCCTAACAAATGCAAATACAACAAAAATATGATAGTATTAAGTTTGCTTCCAATGCTGAGGATGGCGTCGTTGTCTTCAAGTCTTCTAGAAAAACTTATACCCCAGTTTGAATCCTCTTTGTCTTTGCTTGTTGAGGAACCATTGTATTATGTATGAGTTGGATTAACTTCCCCCCAATTCATACCACATGTCTTGAAAAACTTTCTTCATATACTTCTTTTTGACGAAGCTTCTGAATCAGCTTCCCCTCAAACCAATATCCCTGTCTTGAGTAGAACCTGTAGCTTGAGCAATCTTCTATCTTTGACATTTAAAGTGCACAGTGGAATTTTGTTGAAGAAGAAGCAAACCACACCAAGTAACTGCTACCTTGACATTTTTGGTCTTCATGATTATGTGTTTGGGGGAACATGTAAGAAATCAGCAACAAATCTTCTCATGCTTGTAGAATACTTCCCCCTGGAAGTTGAACTAAGTACTCCAGAGTGGGAACTAAGACTCCAAAGTACACGTTCTTCCCCCATGATGGTGACGAACTCTCGTAAGCATCATCTGACGTGTACGGTCAAAATCACGAGATGTTCTTGTCGAAAGTATGATGGTGACGAACACTCAGAAGCATCATCTGACGTGTACGCTCAGAATCGCGAGATGTTCTTATCAGGAGTAAGAAGGTTAAGAACTCTCGGAAGCATCATCTGTCGTGTACGCACAGAATCGTGAGATGTTCTTGTCAAGAGTATGGTGGTTAAGAACACTCGGGAGCATCATCTGACAAGTACAATCAGAATCGCGAGATGTTCGTGTCTGAAGTAGAAATTTTTGTTGACATTTTGTGGCTCAAGTTGCTCGTGAGAATTGTTTGCTGATCACATCTCTACTCTTGTTCTCTCTGGCCAAACTTACCGACCTCGTATTCTTTCGGCTATCTGTAGTGACCACTGGTGAAGTAAACCTGATATTCCAAACTTGAAACTGAAGTACAATCTCCCAAATTTGTTACTTACGCTTAGCACTTGTGTTGATTGACGAACGGTGCAGAGAAACGTCTCTTAGTACCTTATACATGAAAGAAGAGAGAAGTATAAGATGTAAAACACCTCTTGAAATACCCACAACTACAGGTGAGTGTGACACTGAGCACTACAACGTAACTCCTTAAGTGATAGTTGTCCATGTCTTCAACCATCCACCCCTTGACATTGGAAACTAGATAAATCAAGTCTCAATCATAAATGCTGAAGCGAATCATCAATCGATAGAGGGGGCGAAAAGGCTCGATGATGAATTGAGTAGACGCCTTCGTGATATTCCACTTCACCTTCAAATAATGAATACCAAATCCACTTCGTAATCACTTGACATTACTTTGCCCGAATACTAGCCGTTTTGACAATTTTAGTGAATCTTAAAGGATCGTTTTGGTGTTTGTTTGTTTTTGTCTTCGTGTTTGTTGTGTGTGTTGAGTATGAGTGAGTGTCGTTAACTAGGGAAACAACAATGACTAGAGAAAGAGAGGTCGTCAACGTCGTCTAGTAAACTTAACGAGGGTTTTGTTTGATCCAAGTGAAAACATACTCACCATACTCGGCCAAAGTACAACAAATACCAAAATCCATCTAATAAAAGTATTCGAGTTAATCTTACTCGGCCCATGTAACTATGGCATATTCGGATATGATGGCCCAAAATAGAATTGTAACCAAATATCAGTCATCTACCGATTTTGATAAGAGGCCCAGTTAGTTTAGTGATGCGTCCAAATAACCATGGGTGTAGATATTTAAGAAGCATTTACCCTAATTCCACTCATACCCTAATCCTATTTTCAACAGCCGCTTATTTTTACTCCCCATCTCAAATAATCTCCCATCTTATCTTATACTCCCAAATCATCCAATAGTCTCATCATCCTTCAACTCCATTAATCTCTCAGATCATTAACCCTTTGAAACGACATAATTAATCCATCAATCATCTCTATGATTTCCACATCAATCAAAGCCATACAAACAGCCTTACCCAAAAAAAAACCTTTAACATCACTTCTTAATTAGACAGAGCACCACACACGGTTTGAACAACATGTGTCTAAATGTTTTGTCTTCAAGATCATATATTGGTTTGAGGTAGGTTTGTGGTTTGATTTATAGTTCCATTTTGTTTTAAAGCAACCGAATGAATGAAAGATTACAACTTAATAGTTAATAATCTTCATCAAGTTCGAAAATGAACAAAGGGTATAAACCCTACACGGATCTATGATGATGTGTTTTCGTGTATGATCTAAAAGATCTCGACATGCAAGTCAAAACACGAAGTAAATCTGAGATTTTAATGATTTGTTAATTATGTTTTTTCATTCGAGTCTAGATGTTATGGAGGTATGAGACGAAGGGAATAGGATAAATGAGTCGGGGTTTGATAGTTGATGATGTTGAGTCGGTTTGAAACAGCTTTAAGGTCTCGGTTTAATTCTAGTTGTGTCATGATCGCAAAGTTAAAACCAAGCCATCTTAATGAGTCAACCAACAGTCCCAAACACCCATCGCAGTATTATAAAACCATGCCATCGCAATGATAACAGTTTCACAACACCCATCGCAATCTATCAAAAGAACCCATCGCAATGGTTCAGATTGTCAAACTCCCATCGCAAAGTCAAACACTCCATCGCAATATATCAGAAACCCCATCGCAATATCATTGAAAATTTTTTGGCAGCATGACACCTTAAAATACCATTGCGATAGGTCAAACCACCCATCGCAATGAGGGACAGTCGGACCCATCAGAATGTTTAAAAAATCCCATCGCAATGTAGCTGTAGATTACCATCTGAATATGCATCGTAATGTGCCATCGAAATACTTCCATCGTAAAGAGGGTTTTACAGCTAAAAAAATGGATCTTGGAATCTTTTGTCATTTTCCCAAAAAATCAGATATCTTTTATGGGACAAAAGAAAGATGATGAACACAAATTGCTCAAAAGTAGTTAAAAAAAACTACTAAAATATTAATAAAAAGTGAAAGCTGTTTAAAAAAACAGTAAGAGTAGAATAAGAAGAGAAACAGATAATGAGGGGATGATTTGATGATGGGGCGGACAAAAATGGATAAGACAAAAACAATAAGAAGCTAGTTCTAAACCTTTCCAAGAAATGTATGAACTGAGACAGATTGATAAACCCAAACACACAAATCACGAATCGACTTTAAAGATGAACACAAACACGAATCAAAAACACGAAACACCCCCGGTTAGCTCTGATGCCAATTGTTAAACATGGATTCACTAAGAACACGGGTAAAAGATCCGGAGGTCGGGGAGGGTGATAGAGGTGTTTAGACATTTTAAAGAGAGAAACAAGTAAGAATAAAAGTGTGTTTTATTCTAGAGAGAGAAAGGTAAGACAAGAAATGAAAAGCCTCACCCCTCCATGGAAGTATGGAGGGGTTTATATAGCACGGGACTTGGACTTTACATGTGACAATATTAGTCCCTGCAAGTCCCGGCTATGAAACTAATGTAATTCCGTTAGTCGCTCACATTTTAAGGCTAACAGAAGGACCAAAGATGGAAGATTTACCTATGTCGAAGAAACTCAAGTCTATTAAATGAAGAAATTAAAAGACGAGTTGAATTTATTCGTCGACAAATCCTGAATCGAAATCGAAAACGTCAACTTTTCTGAAAAGACGAGAAGACAAAAAGAAAGGGAGAAAGCCCACTCACCAACCAAGGGAGAAGCCTATAAATACTCCTCCCATTCACAAATTTCCACTAGTCTTTTTCTGTTACATTTTCTCCTAGTTCATAGGAAGAACCATCTCCCTTAAGGAGTGGTTTTCATTTTCTTTGATTTCTGCTTGAATTTTGTAAGTTTAATCTTTTCATTTTGTTTGTTGAATCTTAAATCATTAATACAAGTTTACTTTTAATCTTTCTATAATCTTGTTCTTCATCTCTTTGTGATTCAAAGTTCTTCAAGTTTCATTTTATTGGTTTGATCATAAAAAGCAAGTGGGTTTTGTGTTTTTTGTTGATTTGGATTGATGTTACTTTGAGTAAATGATTAGTGGTTAAATTGGTTTAAGTTTTGATTAAAAACTTGGTGAATTTTGTGTTAAATTCGTGTTTCTGTCATCCCCTGTTCTTTGCTATTTTAACTGTTCTTGCCCAGATTCCGGATAAAGGTCTGTGATTTTGTTGTCTATTCGGAATATCCAATTATTTTGAGTAGAGCTGATATTCCGAGTAGAGCTCATTATTCCGCATAAGCCAATTATTCCGAGTAGAGCTCATATTCCGGATAGATCATTATTCCGCATAAGAACATTATTCTGGGTAGTGTTTTCTAGCAAACATTCCGAATCAACATGTCCATCTGGAATAATCAATATTCCGGATGAGCATTATTCCGAATAGAATTTTCTTTCTAAAACATTCCGAGTAGGGCTATTATTCCGCATAGCCATATTATTCCGCATAGGAGCAAGTATTCCGCATAGGGCATATATTCCGCATAGCCATATTATTCCGCATAAGCACAAATGTTCCGGATAGACTAATATTCCGAGTAAGAGCAAATGTTCCGGATAGACTATTATTCCGAATAGAGTTTTCCAGTTTTATTCCGCATGAGAAGAAATATTCCGGATCAAGCATTCATTCTGAGTAAGTTGTTTTCTCCAAGTTTAGGTATTTAGGTATTTACTGTTTGATTTAAATTCTAGTTTTATTCTCAGTAATAGCTTTTAGTCTAATTTTATTACTTCTAGCACTTATCATTTTAGTAGATTTAGACCAAAGCTCCCCCTTTTTATTCACCAATTACAACGATTCCACTTTTGACCGTGATCGATTCGAGAAGATACCGAGAACGAAACAACGACATATATCAATTGGGTACGAGCAACGCAAAGAAAGATCTTGCAAGCAAACCTTTTTATTAACCAACCAAAAGTCAGTTATTAAAATGGCGCCGCTGCCGGCTCTTTTCGTAAGGATCAACGGTTTCTTGTGAGAAAATTGGATTTTGGGATCCGTTCTTTCGGGAACGTTATTTTCAAACACAAAATTTTTTCAAAAAACCCATAAAAATATAAAATTTTCAAAAATACAAAAACATTAAAAAAACCTACAAAAACCAAAAATATTTTCTGTTGCATTTTCTTTTTAGTGTATGCGTACTCGATCAACGTCTTATTCAGAGCCCTTGAGACCTTAATGTCTGTTAATCTCAATCTGGATGACACCCCGTGGTTTGCCGATATTGCAAACTACTTAGCGGGTGATGTTCTCATCAAAGGGTTAACATCCCAACAAAAGAAGAAGTTCTTGAACGATGTTAAGACTTACTTTTGGGATGACCCTTTTCTATTCAAACAATGCGCTGACTTGATTATTCGCCGATGTGTTGACGGATCGGCAGCTTTTGACATTCTCCAGGCTTGCCACAAAGGACCCACCGGTGGTCACTTTGGTCCCAACTACACCGCTAAGAAAGTGTTTGACTCGGGATTCTATTGGCCCACTATTTATCGTGATGCTCACGAGATGGTTAAACATTGTGATGCTTGCAAAAAACATGGCAAGATCACACATAAAGATGAGATGCCTCAAAATTTCATACAAGAATGTGAAATCTTTGATGTATGGGGCATCGACTTTATGGGGCCATTCCCTTCTTCTAAAGGCAACAAATACATCCTTGTCGCCGTCGACTACGTTTCTAAATGGGTTGAAGCTAAGGCTCTCCCTACTAACGACGCGAGGGTGGTTTGTAATTTCTTGAAACAACTATTTGCTCGCTTCGGTGTTCCTCGTGCTATTATCAGTGACCGCGTGACTCATTTTTGCAACGATCAATTTGCAAGAGTCATGGCTAAGTATGGTGTCAATCACCGTCTTTCCACCGCTTACCATCCTCAAACCAACGGTCAAGCCGAGATATCCAACCGTGGATTGAAGAGAATTTTGGAACGTACTGTGGGAGAGCATCGTGCCTCGTGGGCCGATAAACTTGATGATGCTCTGTGGGCTTTCCGTACCGCGTATAAGACGCCGATTGGTTGTACACCTTATCGTCTTGTGTACGGGAAAGCCTGCCACCTCCCCATCGAGCTGGAACATAAGGCATACTGGGCCTTGAAGTGGGCTAACTTTGACATCAACAAAGCCGGTGATCTTCGCAAGACTCAACTCAACGAGCTGCATGAATTGAGGAATGAAGCCTACGAGAACTCATTGATCTACAAAGAGAAGACCAAGATTATCCACGATGCTAAAATCAAGAACCGAGAGTTCCACGTTGGTGATCAAGTATTACTTTTTAACTCTCGGTTGAAGATCTTCTCGGGCAAGTTGAAGAGCCGCTGGTCTGGTCCATTCACCATCGCCAATGTTTTTCCCTATGGCACCATTGAGCTTTCTCAGCCAAATGGGCCCAATTTTAAGGTGAATGGCCGGCGTCTGAAGTTATACTTTGGTGAGGACATCTCTCATGAGATGATTCCATCCCTCACCACGTTTCCCTTGAATTAGTTCGGGACCGAGTCAGGCTCGTAACTCGGTTAACAAAAACAAGCGCTCCTCGGGAGGCAACCCGAGTATCTATCCCCCTTTCCTGTTTTTCATTTTAAGTGTAGGGGGACCTATATAGGTTGCTTGTGTTTGTATGGTGATGTGATTACAGGGATAAGTGCACTCTTGGAGTCTTTGAAGAACCGTGCTCCCATGTTATCCACAAATCCGGTTCTATCTCTCAACTATCATGATTCAATCTTCTTCATACTCACATTTGAAATTGATCACTTTAGTTGTCTCCTCCTTAACTTGATTTAACCAACGTGCATAATGTCATAAGTGTAGGGGAGACTTTTCCCACATGCTTAAACATTGAGGACAATGTTTATCTTAAGTGTAAGGGAGACTTCTATCGAAGTTTTAAGTGGACTTTTCCATTAAAGTGCCTTCATTTAACCGGAAATTCGATTTTTCGACATTTTTCAAAATTTTTAATCTATTTTGGCCTAGTTGTATAGTTGCATGTTCCTTTGTTATTTTATTTTCTCTCCTTGCTAGAATAAAATTTCAATAAAGTGGTTTTTAATTTTTCAAAGTCGTGAATATTTTTACTCAACCCGAGTTTACTTATCTAAGTTTACTCTAGCTAGTATCCTTAACGTGTTTAAGTCAAGTTTTGCTAGGCTTTTATATAAGGAGCTTTAAAACGCGAAAGTCTTAACTCTCACGGGTTAAGAACAAGAACTTTTCGCAAGTTCCTATAATTGATCCTAGAGAGTCGTTTATCAAGGGAACTTTAAAACACAAATTCTAAACTCGAAAGAGTCCAAGAAGATGCAAGATCCTATAGGCGACTCGAAAACCCAAAACGTTGATTTAATTGGCTAAGCATCCACGAGTCTCATTCCTTGAGATTTTAAACTGTGTAGAACGAGAGATGATAGAGTCAATTATAAGTTTGGTATTCTTTCGTGAATTTATGTGAGTTGATTATAAGCCTATTCTCCCACCGTTTGCTAATAAATTTATCTGTAATAAATAAGGTTGTACGATTTGAAAAGTTACTTAGCTTCTAGCCCAAGATCGTTTAAAAGTTGCTTGGTATTAATTAGAGTTCATAGCCAAGGCATAACTTATTGAAGCGGGATGCAAAGATTGGCGAGTCCGAAAAGGTCCTAACAAGGCATGAGGGCTATATTTTGTTGCTAAAGATCCAAAAGTGATGTGAAGAATCATTTATCAAAAATCTATATGAAGGATCGAGACACACGACGAAAAGCAAAAACTCCCCAAAAGTCATGGAGAAGTCTATCCGAAAAGACCCTAGCAAGGTATGAGGATAAATAAAGCCAAGTCCAAAAAGGAGGCGGATCGTTGTAAATCAAAGTCCAAAATAAAGATTGGAGAAAAATGAAGAAGTCGTGGTCCAAATGTGAAGAATCTCTCAAAACTTCAAGTGAAGAAATTCCTATTATGAAGAGAAGACCATAATTTCGAGAACGTCTCTCAAAGATTTGAAGTATGAAGTCGCTGCCAAATATCGGTCCGAGAAAGGTCTCAAATCGCGAAGCGAGTTATGCCAAGATATGAACCTTATGAGGTCCCGAGAAGCAGTTTTAAAAGATTTTGTCCTTTAGCTAACTATTGATTAAATCGTCCCACTTTGTTTTCAGCCTAAATAACTATCGAAATAAGTCAAACAATGCATCCTCGAGATCATTCAAGACAAAAATAAAATATAAGAGATACACCTAGGAATAAGGGAGTCTAAGTGAATAATTGGGCCACATGAGTTCGTGATAGTTTGCTAACTCATAATAACAATGATCTCGTTTTTAAGCTTGGTATGGGGAACGTGAAACTTGAGAATGATGAACATTCATGACAATCTAAAACCCCAATGTAAGTCTTTAAATTTTTTACTTGTTTCTTTTGGTTTCCTTAGTGTTTAGAATTTAATAAAGGCCAAGATAGGTTATTTATGATGAGAAATGTAAACCATGCTTTAAAATTGTAGCATTGCATGAGGGCATGGCAATGGTTAAGTGTAGGGGATTTGATAGGTGTGAAAACACCCATCCTTTTACCACTTATTTCTTGCTAAAAACAAGACCAAAACGCGTATTTAATGTCATTTGTTTGGAATTATGCGTGGTTTGTGTGTTTGTTGTGTTTCCAGAGCCAACCGGATAAATATTGAAGAAAACATGGGATTGCACGGGTTTTATCGAAGAAAAAGACGAAAAGACGAAGTCTATAATCTAAGAGATGCAAAAGATTTGAAGTCAATGGGCCTATTTGAAGATTTATCGAAGAAAAGGACCAAAGATGGAAGATTTACCTATGTCGAAGAAACTCAAGTCTATTAAATGAAGAAATTAAAAGACGAGTTGAATTTATACGTCGACAAATCCCGAATCGAAATCGAAAACGTCAACTTTTCTGAAAAGACGAGAAGACAAAAAGAAAGGGAGAAAGCCCACTCACCAACCAAGGGAGAAGCCTATAAATACTCCTCCCATTCAAAAATTTCCCCTAGTCTTTTTCTGTTACATTTTCTCCTAGTTCGTAGGAAGAACCATCTCCCTTAAGGAGTGGTTTTCATTTTCTTTGATTTCTGCTTGAATTTTGTAAGTTTAATCTTTTCATTTTGTTTGTTGAATCTTAAATCATTAATACAAGTTTACTTTTAATCTTTCTATAATCTTGTTCTTCATCTCTTTGTGATTCAAAGTTCTTCAAGTTTCATTTTATTGGTTTGATCATAAAAAGTAAGTGGGTTTTGTGTTTTTTGTTGATTTGGATTGATGTTACTTTGAGTAAATGATTAGTGGTTAAATTGTTTTAAGTTTTGATTAAAAACTTGGTGAATTTTGTGTTAAATTCGTGTTTCTGTCATCCCCTGTTCTTCGCTATTTTAACTGTTCTTGCCCAGATTCCGGATAAAGGTCTGTGATTTTGTTGTCTATTCGGAATATCCAATTATTCCGAGTAGAGTTGATATTCCGAGTAGAGTTCATTATTCCGCATAAGCCAATTATTCCGAGTAGAGCTCATATTCCGGATAGATCATTATTCCGCATAAGAACATTATTCCGGGTAGTGTTTTCTAGCAAACATTCCGAATCAACATGTCCATCCGGAATAATCAATATTCCGGATGAGCATTATTCCGAATAGAGTTTTCTTTCTAAAACATTCCGAGTAGGGCTATTATTCCGCATAGCCATATTATTCCGCATAGGAGCAAGTATTCCGCATAGGGCATATATTCCGCATAGCCATATTATTCCGCATAAGCACAAATGTTCCGGATAGACTAATATTCCGAGTAAGAGCAAATGTTCCGGATAGACTATTATTCCGAATAGAGTTTTCCAGTTTTATTCCGCATGAGAAGAAATATTCCGGATCAAGCATTCATTCCGAGTAAGTTGTTTTCTCCAAGTTTAGGTATTTAGGTATTTACTGTTTGATTTAAATTCTAGTTTTATTCTCAGTAATAGCTTTTAGTCTAATTTTATTACTTCTAGCACTTATCATTTTAGTAGATTTAGACCAAAGCTCCCCCTTTTTATTCACCAATTACAACGATTCCACTTTTGACCGTGATCGATTCGAAAAGATACCGAGAACGAAACAACGACATATATCAATTGGGTACGAGCAACGCAAAGAAAGATCTTGCAAGCAAACCTTTTTATTAACCAACCAAAACTCAGTTATTAATTAGGTATACTGAGGAGATAACTGGAAAGGGTGGGCTGAAGAGAAGTTGCTTACCACCTAAGTGGAAGTTGTTGATGACTATTCTGATTGAGTGTTTGGGGGTAAAACTGGTGGACTTGATCAGATAAATAAAAAAGATGCAATCATTAACTTTTGAATATCTTCATGGTATACTAGAGAAAAATAACAGGGAGAAAAATGTGGTGTATACCATATTTTTGTCTCTAATTTTTGTTGACCATCTTGGAGAATCATATGTTCAGCTCCAGGGAGAAAAATTATTGTTTCAACCATTTAGGCTTAAGCACTGGAACATTCCAGTTAGCATCATCGATCCTCCCTCCACACCACCCATGTTGGCCATCTGTTCAGTAGAGGGGCCAGTAGTGTACAAAGTTCCCACAGACACTACTCCAACGGGAGAAGGGGATCTAAAAGGCAAAAAGCCTGGAGCTTCATCTGGACCACGTTAGAAGCACACTTCGATCAATACTAAGAACAGACGTGAGTCCAAGAAGAGGAATGCCCACACAAATACTTCATCAAAGGAGGTTTCTAATGTATCCCAAGGACATATTTTGAAGAAAGTTAAGTCCTTGGCTAAGGACCAGAACCCAAGCCAGACGCCATCTTTAGTACCTGATGGAGGTGGCATGCATAAAGAGGCCCTAAAGGCAACCCCTATCCTAACTTCTTTAGGGGATAAGAGTGAAGAAAGAGCTCACCCTCAGCTCAATAGAGTGGAGTCAGCATCGGTAAGCACTTTAAATTTGAATTTATTACCAATTTCCTTACTAGATCCTTTCATTTGTCACTCTGAGTCAGCATCAGGGCGTGTTGCGTCAGCAAATATAACAGCTAACGCTGACCCTGGCCAAAATGGTTCCTAATGATGTTGTCCCCCAACAATAGGGTCCTACTAAAGGGACCAAAAACATACTCATTGATCTAAACTCATTAGGAACTTTTTCTCAAGATCCATCAAGTCAAACCAAGCCTGGTGGTGAAGAAGCTAAACTGATCCTCACACTAGAGGTGATGATGCTGGAGCCAAGAAGACATTTGAGGAAGTACCTCCTACCACTGGCGCCAAGGTGGGACACTTGCACATTCATGTTCAATATATCTTCAATAGACCTGGAGAAGGATTTGGCTTTGATGAAAGGGCACTAGTCAATCTTGATGAGAGTAATCCAGAAGACAATGTTGTTGATCACACTCCAAAGCCACCCTCTCCTAGAGCTCAACAGGTAAAAGAACTGACCAATCAAGTGTTGGTTCTTTAGTCATAGGTTGTTAAGCTCCAAGCAGATAAGGCTTTTGTTGATGCTGAAATATACACACTCAAAGCAAGACCAACTCCTCCAACCGTTGATCAAATTAAGGATGTCTTGCTTGCCGCTCTAAAACCTATGGTGAAGGATGTGGACTACCACTTTTTTGAAGCAAGAAATTTCATCCCTTATGGACTCCATCAACAATGATTCTATGGAGTTTCCCCAGAGTTTGTGCATGTGCCTTGTAAAACCTCTGATTTATTTTATTGACTTTGTCAACTGTAGTACTATTTATATTTGGAATTTATATAATTTAACTTTTATATGACTTATTAATTATCATATACCTATTTTCATACTACCTTTCATATTTATTTTATATTTATATGAACCTTTAGTCATTTATTGACTACTTTGGCAACTGACTGGCCACTTGATTGAATAATGAAATTTATCACCTCAGTACATATTTTTTTAGATAAACTGTAACCTTACTTAATTTATTTATTAAGTACTTGGATTATTTTTATATGTACATATTTACATATATCACCTAAAAGGAATAAATACCTAAACACGTTAAAAACAATGTATATTATTTTACATTGTCACTTATTTACTTTATTTAAGTAAATTAATTCTAGTAATATATTTAATAATACACTTTCTCTAAGTTACCTAAAAGCTTCAACAAAAATACCTACAACACAACAAGTACCTATAATAATATACAAGGACTAATATTATCATACAACACTTGGCAAAATTTACCAAAACCCTCCCCATGCATAAATAAAAACGTGTGTATGTATGCATGCATACACTACTATCATTTGATTAACTAGCTACAAGTAACCTAGTGTAATCATGCCACTCCACTAACACCCTATACTAATGCATGCATAACCTTACTTTACTTACACATAAACCATGCTTTACTTACAAAGCCACTTACACACACAATGTCACATGCATATTCCTATTCAATGTCATGTTGGTCCCCTTTGACTCTTGCAAACACACGAATGGAAACCAAAAGAAGGAAATGAAGAGACTTGCTAGTTTTTGCCACATGTGGGAAATATCAAACATATCCAACTAGATATGATGTATCTTGGTGAGATACTAAGTACTAGGTACATAGATACACTTTGATTCACTCTCTCTCTTTGATATAGGCCGAGACAAACACACAACACACAACACAAAATATTTCCAATCTCACTTCACTCTTCTCTCTCAAACTCGTGGCTAAACACCATCAACCACCATTTTCAAACCTTCAAGATTTACTACTACTCCTATACTATATCTTCTACTACCTAAAGGTTAATCCTAAGCTCAACCTAGAAGAAACCTTGATCCTTGAAGCAAGAACAAGAACCCTAGAAGCTTGTGAAGCCCACGGCATGTTTATGATCTCCTAGACCTCCATTGTTGAAAGCTTGTCACTTGTTTCTACCCATTCTCATATCATTCCTAAACCTATATAAACAAGTAAGTCCAAGTTAAAACCTATCTTTTCTAATACATTACCTTTATATATATTAATGTGTACATGGTTATCCTTGGTAAAGTTAACTTTTAAACAAGTATTGAAACCCTAAAAACCTAAGTAAAACCCACGGCTTGATTTTATATATAACATAACTTAATGTAAAAACTTGTCAACCTTGAAGAACACATCAACATGATCTTGTTTAACTTGAAAAATCATGAAAACCTAACCATGCAAGTAATTTTGGACGTGAGCTATTAAGCTTATATTATTATTTTGGATAATCTTGTAATGTTTAGATATAACTAGAAACATTAGATTTATGTTTTTAGGTGCCTTAAAATGTTAAGATCACTATTAGGCCTCATAAGATTAGTTTAAGCTCACTATAATACTTTGCCTAGATAAATAATCATTTTCATTAAATAAATGTTTTTTATAAAACTTTTAGTGTCAAAAATATGATTATATAAAGTTTCATGTTGAAAATATAAATCTATAATTATTTTGGATTTAAATAATAGATCTAAGAAATATTGGACTAATATAGTAAATATATAAACATTCGGGTTAAAATGACATATATAATACTTTCGGGCTAAATTGTAATTTTATAAAGTAAAAGGGATCTAAATAAATAAGTGTGGAAACTTATATTTCAAAAACATAAACTTTTGGATCACTTTTAAATATTGTCGAGAGTATAAGGGTGTGTTTTGAACATATCCAAAACTTTATAGGGTTGAAAAGGACTAAAAAGAGATTAATAAGATGTTAGGGTAAGTTGTGTAAACTTTAGAAAACCTAGGGATTGTTTTGGACTCTAGTCGTGACTTAATATGAGCAATAGGGACCAAATGTGTCAATATACTAAACTTAATAAAACCCTAGGTAACCCTAGGGACTAAACTTGCCAATTGCCGAAACCTATACAAGCCCTAGGGGGCAATAATGTAACTTATAATAAACTTAATTATTAGCCGAAACTATAAGGACTAAAACTGCCAATAGGTGAGACTTTAATAAGCCCTAAAATAGGCCGCATACTATAAGGACCAAAATTGACACTTTATGAAACTTTAAGAAACCCTAGTTACACGTGTAACTAGGGAGGGACCAAAACTGTAATTATTAAAAGATTTAGAAACCCTGGGGGTATAAAAGTAATTTAACCGCGAGTATTTATTTAAAAGGACTAAAACGTATTTTTATACAAGTATTACGAACCTTAAAATCTTATGTATTTTAAACCGTTATTTAAACGTAAAACTTAAATAAACGTAACAATTGTTATTTGTCCAAACCTATAACTTAATAAATATAAATCTTACGTAAACACGGATTTTAAATAAATGTTATACATTTATAAACCTTATTTATATATTAAATATAAATTGAAAATGGTTAACTTATCAAATAAATATATTAATTATATTTATTTCTTATCACTTTAAATGTATATAAAACTATCCTATATAAATATTTAAAGTGTTTTATAAACAACGTAAGTACAAAATATTAATTAAATGAATTAATTAATTAAACCTTATTATTTATTTTATACCTAAAATAAATACTATTAGAACTGGTACTACGACGAACAAATTACAAGTATTGTAATTAAATACTTAAAACCAGTTTAAGCATGTACAGATTTATTCTGGAACTTTTATGCATTATGTTATGCATTTACTGAGACCTTATAATTATTTAGGTCGTTGACTGTATCGTGAGCATCCTTATCAGATTTATCTTCTGACTTATTGATGTACTACTGAGGTGAGTTCATGGCCCCACTTTATATATATTGACAAACTTTTAAACCTTTTAATGGGGCAGAAAACATGCAACATATTTGATTTTATGGACATAGATTGAACTGTGAAACTTTTGATTACCATGCCTATTGTAGATGAACCCGCATAACCCGTGCATCTGAAACTGTTAGAATTATTGAATTACCTGAATGTTATAAATAGATCTATTTGGGATTGACCGTCCCCATCTGGGTGAGTCATGCTCATTGTGCCTCGGCCGAGACAACAGATGTTTCACATGTCAGCACTTATTTTTGTTATGGGTGCCTTGATCAAGATAAGGCGAAGGGTCCTTATCTGTTAAGGACTTAACTGTCAAGTTTCAGTTTCGGGCAATATGGAAATGTAATTACTTTTAAGTATTGGTGCTTTGTGCATTACTACTTCTGGGAATATCTAATGTCCAAACTTATTTTAATTAAACCTGTGAATTCACCAACTTTATGTTGACTTTCTAAGCATGTTTTCTCAGGTAACTGAAGCAGGTAATGGTGTGCATGAAGTCAAGCATCATGATAGGTTGCATTTATAGAGTTCATCTGGGGTTTTATAAATTGGGAATAAAGTCAAACTTTCAAACAATGTTAAAGACTACTGTAATACTATTTGCACTTTCAATCATGTAATAAATGTAGGGATAATCTTTTATCGGTTGCTTTATATTCTGTCTGCTGTTGATCCACCTACGTGACACCCAAATATTATTTCCGCGGCGTTTGACTCAATTTGGGGGTGTCACATAAATGGTATCAGAGCGATAGTTATAGAGAATCAGAACAAAATTTAAAATAAATATAAAAATAAAATTTTTATATAATCTGAACTATAACTGCTTTAAAAATCTTTTGGGATTTTCGGGACTAGAATAGTTAAGCATATAGACCGTAGAGCATACATCGATTATGTGATTGCCTGTGCATTGATTATTAACATCCGGTTGATTAATCTTATAAGTATTAACGTAACCTTTAGCATGGCGAGTGTTAAATGGCATTATTATATAATTTTAAATTATATTTCTCAAAACTTTTAACTTGAGTAAGTTTATATCAATTAAAACTATACTACTTTCAGATTCATCATGACTTCACCTACCGATACACCTGCTGCCGTATCTCCAACGACCGTCTTATGTGGATGGTTATCTGCTAGTGACTCCGGCGATAGTCACGCTTCTGTCGACGCTGCATCCATTGAGGCGCTTATTTCTACTCCACCTGTTTCCCCCGCTGGGGAAGAGGTCTAGCCTCCTACTGCTATACCACCTGTACCACTTGTGACTGCACTACGGGAGCATGCACCCGAGTCTCTACCACCTCGTAAGAGGAGGTACGAGGCACCTCTCGATTCCACCTTTGAGATCGGTGAGGGCTCCTTGGCCAGACATGCTGACCCTGTCCAGGCCCAGATCACGGCACTGGTCGCACGCCAGGCCCAGGACGTAGCAGACATTCTTGCTCTGTTAGCGGCCGGACAGACTGAGCGCACTGTTCTACAGCAGCGCCAGGACCTTTTATCATGGACCGTGAGTTCGGAGGCACACGCTGCCCGAGGGGTGTGGTCGACTACTTACCATTCTCTCTAGTGGTTGCTGGATGAGAACGAGTTCCTACGAGAGCAGATCTACCTACTGTAGAGTCAGCAGACAGAGACTCACACCGCTCTCATGACCATGGAGCAGACTCTTGCCATATTCTTCGACCTCCAGGATATCCGCCATCAGGGGTCGACGTCAGAGACCGCTCATCTCCGGGGAGTTCAGTAGACTCTCAGAGACCAGTTCCTTGAGGCACTCCGACTGCTCAGGGAGACTAGGACTGCTATGACCGCGATGCAGGATGCCATGCAGGCACCGGTTGTCTCATCTCCGCCCGTGGCGCCAGCCGTATCCGAGAAGTCAGTTAGGCATCAGTAGATTAGATGTACTAGATCTTTTGTACATCATGATAAGCTATTAGGGTTGCACCTCGGCTATCATGATATAGGATCTCTTGTATTTGTACTTTTCTTTAGTCAGTTGTATTCATGTACTGTACTATTTAGATTTAGGGATTCATAGATGATGTACTTTAGATTTCATGTACCACCATCCCAGACAGGCGGGCTGTGCTCTGTCTTGGATTAGGTTGTGCATTTTGTATTGTATTCCTATTCTATACTTATGGCATGTACTCATTAGCTTTTGTTATATCCTGTACTGTATTATATTATGAACTTTAAACAGGTTATCCAATTTGTTGCAAAGTCTATGCATGAAATTCCTTTTCGTGTAATTATATAAAACTGTGCTAACACCTTGAACTAATGATTTCATTTTTGTGTATAATTATAGAAAAATGGTAATCACTAGAACGAACCCCAACAATGCCGAGACTACCCAAAACGTCACTGCTGCCCAATTAAGGGAAATGATTGACCAAGGCATCGCATCTGCGATGGCTGCCAGCAGGAACGTGGACGACAGACAAAATTCCAACAACCGCCGGAATAATCAGACCACCAGGGGTTGCTCTTACCCCCGACTTCTTGAAATGTAAACCTTCCTATTACAAGGGCAAAGAAGGAGTGGTGGAACTGATGCAGTGGTTTGAAAGGTTGGAAACGGTCTTTCGCATCAGCGACTGTGTAGAAGAGAACAAAGTGAAGTTTTCCGCCTGCACCCTACTTGAGAGTGCTCTTACTTGGTGGAACTCTGTTGTTGCTACTCTTGGACACGATGCTGCCTATGCTCTCAACTGGACTGAGTTGAAGGAGAGGATGACTGAGAAGTACTGCCCAAGGGGAGAAATGAAGAAGCTGGAGATCGAGTTATGGGATCTCAAATGCAGGAACAATGACATTACTGCGTACAACCAAAGGTTCTAAGAGTTGACCCTAATGTGCACCAGAATGTTCGTGGAAGAGGATGAAAAGATTGAGAAGTACGTGGGTGGACTCCCAGACGCCATTCACGACAGTCTGCTCGCATCTCGACCTACTACCGTCGAGAGTGCCATTGAGTTCGCTACTGAGTTGATAAACAAAAGAGTCCGTACCCTATCCGAGAGGCAGACTAACAACAAGCGAAAGGCAGACGAGTACTTCTGCAGTCAGCACCAGCAGCATCCTAAGAAGCAGAATGCTGGGCAAGTTTACAGTGCTACTTCTGCAGGAACTAACTCGTACGTAGGCACCAAACCTTTGTGCCCAAAGTGCAACTATCATCACACTTTTGATAGCCCATGCCAGACCTGCTACAGATGTGGACAAGTGGGTCACTTTGCTAAAACCTGTCGAGTTAATGCTGTCGCTCAGGCCCGACCCACTCAAAACACTGGGAACTACAACAACAGGGGTGGATACAATGCCCGTGGGAACGGGAACGGACAGCAGGGGAACCGCAACGCTAGTGGAGGAAACAACAATGGACACAAGAAGGGAGTTGTGTGCTACGAGTGTGGAGCACCAGGACACACGAGACCAAGTTTCCCTAAGCGGGCAAACCAGAACAAGAACAGTGGAGGAGCTTCATCCAGAGTGTACGTGGTCGGCAATGCAAAAGCCAACCCCGATTCAAATGTCGTTACTGGTACGTTTCTATTAAACAATCGTTATGCATCTGTTTTGTTTGATACTGGAGCAGACCGAAGTTTTATATCCACTGAATTTAGTCAAGTACTAGAAGTTATCCCTACAAGCTTAGATCACCGTTACTCCGTAGAATTAGCTGGCGGTAAAACTGTAGATGTTGACACTATCATTAGAGGTTGCACCTTAAATATTTCCAAACATCCGTTCAACATTGACCTTATCCCCGTAAATCTTGGTAGTTTTGATGTTATTATCGGCATGGACTGGTTAGCGAGATACCGCGCAGTCATTGTTTGTGACGAGAAGCTAGTTCGTATTCCGTGGGGAAACGAAACTCTAATCGTTCGAGGTGACGGTAACACCAACCTCGCTGACATTAGACTTAGTTTTATCTCTTGTACAAAAGCTCAGAAATATCTGTTGAGAGGATGTCCTGTCTTCTTAGCCCATATTTCTAAAACAGATGAAGAAGACAAACCCGAAAAGAAGCAAATCGAGGACGTACCCATTGTCCGAGATTTTCCAGAAGTCTTTCCTGATGAGTTGCCAGGCTTACCACCGACTCGACAAGTGGAATTTCAAATCGATTTGGTTCCCGGAGCAGCACCTGTAGCTAAAGCTCCATACCGGTTGGCACCATTAGAAATGAAAGAATTAGCTGAACAACTTCAAGAGCTATCTGACAAAGGATTCATACGACCCAGTTCCTCACCATGGGGAGCTCCTGTGTTATTTGTCAAGAAGAAAGATGGTTCTTTTCGAATGTGCATCGATTACATAGAGCTGAATAAGTTAACTGTGAAGAATCGTTATCCGCTTCCTCGCATTGACGACCTATTTGACCAACTGCAAGGGTCGAGTGTGTATTCCAAGATTGACTTGAGGTCTGGATACCATCAGCTACGAGTCAGGGAGGAAGATATTCCAAAAATAGCTTTTAGAACCCGTTACGGCCATTACGAATTCCAGGTTATGCCATTTGGTTTGACCAATGCACCAGCTATCTTCATGGACCTTATGAACCGTGTGTGCAGACCCTACCTGGATAAATTCGTGATAGGCTTCATCGACGACATACTCATTTATTCTAAGAACGAACAGGAACATGGAGAACACCTTGCACAAGTACTAAAGGTACTCAAGGAGGAGCAGCTCTATGCTAAGTTCTCTAAATGTGAATTTTGGATTCCTAGAGTGCAATTCCTAGGTCATGCCATCGATTGTGACGGTATTCATGTGGATCCAGCAAAGGTCGAATCTGTCAAGGATTGGGTATCTCCTAAATCACCGACGGAGATCCGCCAATTTCTAGGCCTTGCGGGATACTACCGTAGATTCATTGAAGATTTTTCCAAGATAGCCAAACCGATGACCAAACTCACACAGAAGGGAATAAAGTTCGAGTGGGGAGAGAAGGAAGAATCAGCTTTCCAACTAATCAAGCAGAAGTTATGCAGTGCACCTATATTAGCCTTGCCTGAAGGCAACGATGATTTCGTTGTATACTGTGATGCCTCACACAAAGGCTTAGGTGCCGTATTGATGCAGAGGATGAAAGTGATCGCCTACGCTTCAAGACAATTGAAGAAGCATGAGAAGAATTACACCACTCACGATCTAGAACTTGGATCCGTAGTTTTTGCTCTCAAAATCTGGAGACATTACCTATACGGAACAAAGTGCACAGTACATACTGACCACAAAAGTTTGCAACACATATTGGATCAGAAGGAGTTGAACATGAGACAACGCCGTTGGATTGAGTTACTGAGTGACTACGACTGCGAGATCAAATACCACCCGGGTAAAGCAAACGTGGTTGCTGATGCTTTAAGTCGTAAGGAAACGGACCCTCCTATGAGAGTTCGGGCATTGGTTATGACAGTCAGTTTGGATCTACCCAAACAGATTTTGGAAGCTCAGACTCAAGCCCAATTTCCTGAAAACCTCGTGAAGGAAGATGTCGGAGGAATGCTCAGAACTGATCTTAGCAAGGAAAAGTTAGAACCTAGAGCAGACGGAACCCTATGCCTTCACGGACGAAGTTGGTTACCTTGTTATGGAGATTTGAGGAACGTGATCATGCACGAATCTCATAAGTCTAAATATTCTATACATCCCGGATCTGAAAAGATGTATCAGGATATGAAGAAGTTATATTGGTGGCCGAATATGAAAGCCAACATTGCCACCTACGTTCAGAAATGTTTGACCTGTGCTCGTGTCAAAACTGAACACCAGAGACCATCGGGTTTACTTGTACAACCCAAGATACCGGAATGGAAGTGGGAAAACATAACTATGGACTTTGTTACCAAACTCCCAAAGTCGTCTCACGGTTACGATACTATCTGGGTAATCGTCGATCGACTCACCAAGTCCGCTCATTTCCTGCCAATTAGGGAGAACGATTCCCTTGCCAAACTAGCAAAGACGTACCTGAAGGAGATTGTGACCAAACATGGAATATCAGTGTCGATAATATGTGATCGAGATGGTAGGTTCACGTCAAACTTTTGGAGGGCTTTCCAACGAGCCTTAGGTACCAATTTGGATATGAGCACTGCTTATCATCCGCAGACTGATGGTCAAAGTGAACGAACCATCCAGACTCTAGAGGACATGCTACGAGCATGTGTGATTGATTTTGGAAATGGATGGGTTGACCATATTCCTTTAGTGGAATTCTCCTACAACAACAGTTATCATGCCAGTATTAAGGCTGCCCCTTTTGAAGCACTATACGGTCGCAAATGCCGTTCGCCTGTGTGCTGGGCAGAAGTAGGTGAATTTCAGCTCATTGGACCAGAGCTAATCCAGGAGACTACTGACAAGATCGTCCTCATCAGACAGAGAATTCAAGCTGCTCGCGATCGACAAAAGAGCTACGCGGACCTTAAACGCAAACCTATGCAATTTGAAGTAGGTGACCGTGTTATGCTCAAGGTATCACCTTGGAAGGGTGTAGTACGTTTTGGCAAACGTGGAAAACTGAATCCACGTTATGTCGGCCCTTTTAAAGTAATAGCCAGGATCGCGGAAGTAGCTTATCGTTTAGAGTTGCCCCAGCAACTAAGTCGGGTACACTCTACCTTTCATGTTTCTAACCTGAAGAAGTGCTATGCTGAAGAACCACTGGCTATGCCATTAGAAGGAGTTCAAATTAACGACAAACTCCAGTTTGTAGAAGAACCAGTGGAAATCATGGAGAGGATAGTTAAGAAGTTGAAACGCAGTCGCATCCCGTAGGTCAAAGTACGTTGGAACTCTAGGAGAGGCCCTGAGTTCACTTGGGAACGAGAAGACTCGTTCAAGACCAAGTATCCACACTTGTTCACCTGACCAATAGCTTCATCTTAAGCTTTGAGGACAAAGCTAAAATAACGAGATGGTGCTGTAAAACCTCTGATTTATTTTATTGACTTTGTCAACTGTAGTACTATTTATATTTGGAATTTATATAATTTCACTTTTATATGACTTATTAATTATCATATACCTATTGTCATACTACCTTTCATATTTATTTTATATTTATATGAACCTTTAGTCATTTATTGACTACTTTGGCAACTGACTGGCCACTTGATTGAATAATGAAATTTATCACCTCAGTACATATTTTTTTTAGATAAACTATAACCTTACTTAATTTATTTATTAAGTACTTGGATTATTTTTATATGTACATATTTACATATATCACCTAAAAGGAATAAATACCTAAACACGTTAAAAACAATGTATATTATTTTACATTGTCACTTATTTACGTTATTTAAGTAAATTAATTCTAGTAATATATTTAATAATACACTTTCTCTAAGTTACCTAAAAGCTTCAACAAAAATACCTACAACACAACAAGTACCTATAATAATATACAAGGACTAATATTATCATACAACACTTGGCAAAATTTACCAAAACCCTCCCCATGCATAAATAAAAACGTGTGTATGTATGCATGCATACACTACCATCATTTGATTAACTAGTTACAAGTAACCTAGTGTAATCATGCCACTCCACTAACACCTTATACTAATGCATGCATAACCTTACTTTACTTACACATAAACCATGCTTTACTTACAAAGCCACTTACACACACAATGTCACATGCATATTCCTATTCAATGTCATGTTGGTCCCCTTTGACTCTTGCAAACACATGAATGGAAACCAAAAGAAGGAAATGAAGAGACTTGCTAGTTTTTGCCACATGTGGGAAATATCAAACATATCCAACTAGATATGATGTATCTTGGTGAGATACTAAGTACTAGGTACATAGATACACTTTGATTCACTCTCTCTCTTTGATATAGGCCGAGACAAACACACAACACACAACACAAAATATTTCCAATCTTACTTCACTCTTCTCTCTTAAACTCACGGCTAAACAACATCAACCACCATTTTCAAACCTTCAAGATTTACTACTACTCCTATACTATGTCTTCTACTACCTAAAGGTTAATCCTAAGCTCAACCTACAAGAAACCTTGATCCTTAAAGCAAGAACAAGAACCCTAGAAGCTTGTGAAGCCCACGGCATGTTTATGATCTCCTAGACCTCCATTGTTGAAAGCTTGTCACTTGTTTCTACCCATTCTCATATCATTCCTAAACCTATCTAAACAAGTAAGTCCAAGTTAAAACCTATCTTTTCTAATACATTACCTTTATATATATTAATGTGTACATGGTTATCCTTGGTAAAGTTAACTTTTAAACAAGTATTGAAACCCTAAAAACCTAAGTAAAACCTACGACTTGATTTTATATATAACATAACTTAATGTAAAAACTTGTCAACCTTGAAGAACACATCAACATGATCTTGTTTAACTTGAAAAATCATGAAAACCTAACCATGCAAGTAATTTTGGACATGAGCTATTAAGCTCATATTATTATTTTGGATAATCTTGTAATGTTTAGATATAACTAGAAACATTAGATTTATGTTTTTAGGTGCCTTAAAATGTTAAGATCACTATTAGGCCTCATAAGATTAGTTTAAGCTCACTATAATACTTTGCCTAGATAAATAATCATTTTCATTAAATAAATGTTTTTATAAAACTTTTAGTGTCAAAAATATGATTATATAAAGTTTCATGTTGAAAATATAAATCTATAATTATTTTGGATTTAAATAATAGATCTAATAAGTCTTGGACTAATATAGTAAATATATAAACATTCGGGTTAAAAATGACATATATAATACTTTCGGGCTAAATTGTAATTTTATAAAGTAAAAGGGATCTAAATAAATAAGTGTGGAAACTTATATTTCAAAAACATAAACTTTTGGATCACTTTTAAATATTGCCGAGAGTATAAGGGTGTGTTTTGAACATATCCAAAACTTTATAGGGTTGAAAAGGACTAAAAAGAGATTAATAAGATGTTAGGGTAAGTTGTGTAAACTTTAGAAAACCTAGGGATTGTTTTGGACTCTAGCCGTGACTTAATATGAACTATAGGGACCAAATGTGTCAAGATACTAAACTTATTAAAACCCTAAGTAACCCTAGGGACTAAACTTGCCAATTACCGAAACCTATACAAGCCCTAGGGGGCAATAATGTAACTTATAATAAACTTAATTATTAGCCGAAACTATAAGGACTAAAACTGCCAATAGGTGAGACTTTAATAAGCCCTAAAATAGGCCGCATACTATAAGGACCAAAATTGACACTTTATGAAACTTTAAGAAACCCTAGTTACACGTGTAACTAGGGAGGGACCAAAACTGTAATTATTAAAAGATTTAGAAACCCTAGGGGTATAAAAGTAATTTAACCGCGAGTATTTATTTAAAAGGACTAAAACGTATTTTTATACAAGTATTACGAACCTTAAAATCTTATGTATTTTAAACCGTTATTTAAACGTAAAACTTAAATAAACGTAACAATTGTTATTTGTCCAAACCTATAACTTAATAAATATAAATCTTACGTAAACATGGATTTTAAATAAATGTTATACATTTATAAACCTTATTTATATATTAAATATAAATTGAAAATGGTTAACTTATCAAATAAATATATTAATTATATTTATTTCCTATCACTTTAAATGTATATAAAACTATCCTATATAAATATTTAAAGTGTTTTATAAACAACGTAAGTACAAAATATTAATTAAATGAATTAATTAATTAAACCTTATTATTTATTTTATACCTAAAATAAATACTATTAGAACTGGTACTACGACGAACAAATTACAAGTATTGTAATTAAATACTTAAAACCAGTTTAAGCATGTACAGATTTATTCTGGAACTTTTATGCATTATGTTATGCATTTACTGAGACCTTATAATTATTTAGGTCGTTGACTGTATCGTGAGCATCCTTATCAAATTTATCTTCTGACTTATTGATGTACTACTGAGGTGAGTTCATGGCCCCACTTTATATATATTGACAAACTTTTAAACCTTTTAATGGGGAAGAAAACATGCAACATATTTGATTTTATGGACATAGATTGAACTGTGAAACTTTTGATTACCATGCCTATTGTAGATGAACCCACATGACCCGTGCATCCGAAACTGTTAGAGTTATTGAATTACCTGAATGTTATAAATAGACCTATTTGGGATTGACCGTCCCCATCTGGGTGAGTCATGCTCACTGTGCCTCGGCCGGGACAACAGATTTTTCACATGTCAGCACTTATTTTTGTTATGGGTGCCTTGATCAAGATAAGGCGAAGGGTCCTTATCTGTTAAGGACTTAACTTTCAAGTTTCAGTTTCGGGCAATATGGAAATGTAATTACTTTTAAGTATTGGTGCTTTGTGCATTACTACTTCTGGGAATATCTAATGTCCAAACTTATTTTAATTAAACCTGTGAATTCACCAAATTTATGTTGACTTTCTAAGCATGTTTTCTCAAGTAACTGAAGCAGGTAATGGTGTGCATGAAGTCAAGCATCATGATAGGTTGCATTTATAGAGCTCATCTGGGGTTTTATAAATTGGGAATAAATTCAAACTTTCGAACAATGTTAAAGACTACTGTAATACTATTTGCACTTTCAATCATGTAATAAATGTAAGGATAATCTTTTATCTGTTGCTTTATATTCTGTCTGCTGTTGATCCACCTACGTGACACCCAAATATTTTTTCCGCTGCGTTTGACTCAATTTGGGGGTGTCACATGCCTGGTCAAGTGAACGAATTATGTGACTCTGTGTCAAAGATCAAGGATCGGGTGGCCATGCTGGAACGAAAAAAGTTGACTCTTTCTAAAGAGGTTCAACAGAAACTTGTGGCTGTTGATAATGTTCCAGCAATGCTGGCCAAGGTACAATATTCACTTTCCTCTATTGTTGCCTTTCTTCCTCATGGTGTGTCAACAGAAGTTGCTACACATTCTTTTGTTGAGGGGGAGAAAAGCAATACAATTCAGAATTTATTTCAAAGGCATGCAATGAAGAGGGCTTAGAAGCAACCAGTGACAAGCTTTGTGTCACCTTTTACTGAAGAAAGCGCAGCTAAGACTAAGGGGGAGTCTTTAGCTAAAGACAGTCACATTGATGGTCTTACCACCAGTGATGATATGACTGATGATGGATCACCTCCCATTCAGCCCAAACACAAAGGTGACTTCACCCTTCATGAAAGACTGATCAAGTCAGGTGTGGTCACCCAAGAAGAAATTGACAAAGTGTTCAGACTAAATGAAGTTGATAAGCTAAGAAACCTAAAGCAAAGTCTGTATCACGAAATTGGGAAATCTGTGGTGGAAGACATTTTCAAGAAGAAAATGTTATATGAAAAGTTCTGTATCACTATGCTGAACAAAAGAAATCCTTTAGAGATCACTAACATTGATATGCTTACCACCAGAGGCAACATTGATCTCAAAATATACAGGGCTGATGGCACTGATGAGATGACTTTCAAGCCAAGGACCTCTCTCTCACTGAATGATTGTAAATAGAACAAAAGCTAGCTAAAAAAACCAAAAGATGGGATGAAGTTGTAACACCCCCATTTTACCTTTACGTAACGGAACATTGATCTGGGGTATTACTTCATAGAACACAAGTCATAATGATATAAAACAACTCAAAAGAGTGATTAAATCAACTTTCTTTATATATAATTAAAAATCAGAGTTTTATAATATGAGGTTCTCAAAATCTAGGTTAATAATTTCAAGCTTATGCCTTTTCATGCCATCCTTGTGCTGCTCCATGTTATCAGTCACAATTCTCTGAAAATATATGCTTAAAGTCAACACAAAGGTTGAGTGAATTCATAAGGTTAAACATATTTTGAATACAAGTATATCATCCGGGTTACATTGTTATACACCCACATAAAATAGTTATCATACTGCACTATGCTCATGACCCTGCTGCTAGACAATATCATAATCAACAATCTTCCCTTATAAGAAGGTAGTCTGCCAACTAACCTTAGTTTAGTAAAATAAAGTGTATATGTTTAGCCAAGGTAGGAACCTTCAGCTGCTGGCAAGCGCGACTTGCCCAAATAGGGGATGTCAACCCCCAAATAGTACTATTCAAAATATTGGCGCTCATTTTCTAGAAATGATTAGCGGTTCGTAATTAAAAAGGCACTTAACGGCAGTAAGTAAACATAGTGTCAATAATCATACCATACAATCATTTAAAAGCACTTGTATTCTAGTTTTAACACATATCCCCCTCATGGGTTTTCAAATCATTTATAAAACATTTAAAAGTGAGGTTATGAACTCACCTTATGTTTATAGAATCCGAGTATAATCAGATATATTTCATTCATAGATAAACAGCTTGATCATATAAACCACAACTTGGTCTCATAAACAACAGCTTGATCTCACACAAACATTAATTAATACATTGTGTATAGTATCAAGTCTTTAATCTTTTATTCTATCTTTCTAAGTATTGGTTGTAAATCTAGCATCATTGTTCGGTCCATCATACTTGGAAGCCATTCTATAAACGTTTGAGGAGCGAGGTCACTTTAAATCGTAAACTCAACCACTCAGTCAGAACGTAATATCGAGATGAAACATCTTTGTACAAAGCTCCCTACTAACATGATCCTTTCATCACTTTCTCATATTTATAAATAATCTTCTTTAGTTTCAAAATTTGCAAAAATAGCCCTTTTAGTTATACTTTAGCTTAATTACATTTTTAACCCCTAAAGTATATAGTTTTATTATTTACAATTTAAACCCTCAATATTTAACCTTAGGGCCTAAAACTTCCCAATATTTGTTCTTATATATTTAACTTTTAAAAAATGACACTTTTGGCCCAAAATGTTAAATAGTTTTCAAAAATGGCAGTTTTAGTCCCTATACTTGTAAAAATCATATAACAACCTCAAAATGGACCAAATGATTTAGGATTTTAAAAAAAAGTTTCAAAAAATGTTTATAATCATAATAACAACATTTTACCTGAATTATAGCTTTTGAAAGGGGTTTTTGCTTATTATTTCATGTAAATTACAAAATTAGGTTTTTAAGACATCTTTAACTTATATCTTTCATTTAAAATGATCAAATGACTTAATTTATTTTAGATTATCTTTCTAACATTATTTTGGCATTATAAAAATTCTAATAATTCATTATAACAAGATCAAAGCATAGCTAACAAAGTGATTACCTAGGATGCTCCAAAATGGCTCATAATGGCTTCCTATGAGCACAACTTGCTATCAAAGCTTCATGAGCTTCAATGAATTCCTTCTAGACATGGTTTTTGGTCTTGTGGGATGTCCTAGGACGTTTATATAAGTGTAAATGAAGAATGGGTAGGAGGTTAAGAGAAAACAGGGTGTAAGTTTCTACTATGTGTAGTTCGCCCCTTTTATAGCCATTTCAACACTTAAGCTTCAAGTTTTTAGCTACGAACGTGTAATATAGATAGGTTAGGGACTAAAGAATGATAGGGAAGGTCTATGCAAGTTTTAGAAGTGACTATACAAGCTAGATTCAAACCAATCCATGGTTTATGGCTAGGAAAGGTCACGATAACATTATGGATGAGAATGGTGATGTGTAGCACACAAGTAGGCGCATAACCTACTTATAAATATCCCAAAATATCTTTTTGATCTGATCCTAAGCTTAAAAATTAGAGGGAAAGTGTTTAAATGCATTTTTGGAGGGAAAAACTGTTAGCCTCAAAATATTGAGTCAAACAAGAATGCTCGGTCATATGTTTATTACGTATCGTATTTTAGAACGTTCTAATAGGTAGTATATTAGTCGTGTTATAACGGGCTTAACTTTAATCTATGGTTCATTCATAAGTAACCAAAGCCCAAAAGTAAAGCCCGCCCATGATCACTAGGAGTACGATCAGAGTGCGATCAGACTACGATCTAGGAGTACGATCAGAGTGCCATCAGACTACGATCATAGAGTACGATCAGAGTGCGATCAGAGTGCGATCTAAGAGTGCGATGGGTCACATTGCGATGGACATCTAAATATTGTTCGAGTATTTTTTAGACTTAGCCACTATCTAGACTAGTCTCGGAACGTAGTTTACACGAAGATTAAAAAAAAGAGTTAAAATTTTTAGGTCAAGTAAAATCAAATTTTTTCCATACTAGTTTTAGGCTATTTCTAGCTCAATTTCAAAATTTGGTGATTACAATTTTTTAGGTCTAGCGTTTTGTCGGACTGAGGAATTAATTGTCGGACTGAAAAAAAAATCGCAATTTTCGGGATTTCAATAACCAAACAATCACAACACAACTACTTAAGATCCACATTCGATTCATCATTTCAGAGAATATTGAGATGGATTCTACTGTCGAATATCGTGTGACGAACAACAACATAATGGTGGCAGGTAACAAAGAAAGACCACCAATGCTTGTGTCGGGTCGATATGATCAATGGCAATCCCGTTTATACGTTACCTTGACACAAAACCTAACGGTGATGCTTTAAGGCAATGCATTTTGGATGGACCCTATAAACTCTCAAGGATTCAAGTTCCTGCAGTACCAGCCACAGACACAAGTGACACACAACCCGCATATGAACGTGATGATAAGAGGACCGACCTCACCCCAGAGAACCGTGCGTGGCTTGATGCAGATAAGGAAGCTATCTACTTAATTCTCAGTGGCATTGGAGATGAAATTTACTCTACGGTTGACGCATGCCCTACCGCTCAAGAAATGTCGACGGCTATTGAAAGATTGCAACAAGGTGAATCACTTAACAAACAAGATGTGAAAACTAAGATGTTTTGGAACTTTGGCAAGTTTACATCAAAGGATGGGGAATCAATTGATTCTTATTACTCCCGATTCTATAAGATGATGAATGATATGACCCGAAACAACTTGCAAGTTTCCACCATGCAAGTCAATGTCCAATTTCTACAGCAACTTCAACCAGAGTGGACACGGTTTGTCACCTTGGTGAAACAACAACAAAAGTTAGACGAAGTTTCATATCACAAGCTCTTTGACATTTTGAAACAATTTCAAAATGAGGCAAATGAACTTCGAGCTGAACGAGTTGCAAAGATTTCCAATCCACTTGCTTTGGTGTTTACCACTCAACATTACCCAGATTATCACTCTCGTAATTCAAAGACCTACTCTACTCAATCATCATCACCACGATCATCCATTGTCTCCAAGTCACATGCTCCAACACGATCCCGAGGCAAAGAAGTTGCAAGAGCACCATCACCCACACCTGAGCAATCATCCGAAGAAGACAGTGATGAAGAAGTAGCTCAAAAGGATAGGGAATTCAAGCAACAAATGGCTTTCATTATGAAGCAATATAAGAAAATCTACAAACCCACCAATAACAACCTTAGAACATCTTCAAACCCGAGAAACACCCATGCACAGAGTCCTCCAAGGTATGACACACGAAGACGTGCTGAGAGTCCTCCAAAGTATGATCGACAACCTAAGTATGATAATCAGAGGGTGGCTACTGTTGTTGGAAATAGGGAAACTGTTGGTACTCAAGTTGTGCAACAAAGTGGGATTCAGTGTTATAACGGCAGAGGTTTTGGGCATTTGGCTAGGGAATGCAGGCAGCCAAAGAGGGTTAAAGATTATGGTTATCATAAGGAAAAGATGCTGATGTGCAAGAAAATGGAAGCTGGAATCAAGTTATCAGCTGAGGAAGGAGAAATGCTTGACGACAAAGATGATGAACTCTCCGACCAAGAACTCGAGGCACATTATTCATACATGGCAAAGATTCATGAGGTCCTTAACGTCACTGAAGATGACAATGGTCCTATCTTTGATACCGAGCCAACTGATAAGGTACAACATGATGATGAATATAATGTGTTTGGTGATACACATGAGCATAGTGATCTTCTAAAAACAATTACTGACACGTGTATGATGGAAACGGTTGATAGCAATACCACACCCGATTCATCAGACATGTGCAATAATGAGTTTGAGGTTGATCAACATGTAAATGAGTATGATGACGAGGAGCGTGTCGCGCTTGCTAATTTAATTGCTAGTTTACAAAAAGATGTCAATGAATATAGAAAGAGTCAAAAGCAATCAAAGAAGGCAAACGCAGCGCTCACTCAAAACTTTGAAGAATGCAAAGCCGCTCTTATAAAATCTAGTGAGACTATTGATAGTTATAGGGCTGAGCTTCTTCAAAAGACCAACGAGCTTGAGGGGTACAAAAGTCGTGCCATCAACGTTAAAAAGGACGATTTTGAAAATAAATACAATGAAGCCCTTGCTTTGTTAACTAAAGAAAAACGTCAATTTAATGTTTTATTAAGTGATGAACGTCAAAAAACGTACCTTGCCACAACAAAAGTTAATGAACTTGAACAGAGGCTTTTTATGAACACCACCGATTCTACTAAAATTCTTGACGCAAAGAAACAAGAGGTTGAAACAATAAAACAAGATTTCAAAAATAGACAAAGCAAAGATACTGAAAAAGTAAAGGATCTCGAAGAACAAGTCGATTTTTTGAAAAAAGTTGTTTATAATACACATGACTCTATTCAAACCGTAAGAATGATAGCACCTCGTTCGTTTTTCAAGGGTCAACCTAGCTTTGCCACCCCCAAGTACCTCGAACAAGCTCAAGCTGCAAACCCCCATTTATATCTTGACGAGTCCGAATGGACCAATCATGATTGCCCTGTAGCTAACCTCGATAGTGAAGAGACGTCCCTTTAGGATGAGGAGAGTAGATCACCGGTCAATAAAGATTTTGTGAAACCATATAACTATGCTTATCTAAACTGTCTTTATGGTCTTTTCACTCCACAAAAACAGAACTCTCGTGAGGAATTCTTTTTAGAATGCAAACAAAGAAGAATCCAATGGAAAAGGCTTTTGACGCTAAGAGGAAAACTAATGTTTTTAAATATATTAACTATTTGCCTCTAGATGCTTCTAAAAGCAAAAGTAGAAAAACACTTGGTTTTCTTAAACACCACATTGATAATGTTCAATCAATTGTCGAAAGCGATTGGGAAAAACGTCAAAAGGATAAGTGGAAAACCGAGATTCCTCACGACATAACTGTGCTTGTGAAAGAACTTCTAATACCAAATACAAAGATAATAAAAGAACATGTTCTTGAGTTTGAAAACTTGATTCGGGCTGAAATGTTTGATGATTTGAAATATGTTGAGTCTCTTGAAAAAGAAATTGATGAACTCCAAAATGACAAATCAGATTTTTCAAACGAATATGATCTACTCTTTGAAGAATGTCTCTCCAAAGATATTTTATGTGTTACTCTTCAATCTTGTGCTGATATCGATGAATATTCTGATGTTGCATGCAAATATCTTGATAAAATCAAAGAATGTGAGCGTCTTGAACTTGAGCTTTCGAAACATAAAGAAAATGTTGATAAAAAGGCTTTTGAGTTACTTCAACACAAAACTGATTTCCTTCAAAAACATTGTCATTCTCTTGAACTTGCTTTGCAAAAAGACGTTGGTAGTTTTCCACATGATAATAAATTGCAAGAAAAACTTTCCCAAACGTTTCGAGAAATGAATGAACAGAATTTGGAAATTAAAGGGTTGAAAGCTCAGTTACAAGACAGGGACAGAGCGATAACAGAGTTGCAGAAACTCGTTGCTAAAATGGGTGGGAAGATTGTGGAACCTACTGTTAAGAAACCTGTTGTAAGACAACCTAATGCGCAAAAAGTGACTAGACCCTCTGTCTTGGGAAAACCATATGTTTTCTCTAATTCTACATTTGCAACCTGTGTTTGCCCCCAAGACAGATGGGAAGGATAGGTTACCACAAAACACTCCCAAAACACATATTCGATCACAAAGCATTAAGAATACAAATGTGGTTAAACCAGGGATGTATAGATTGGCCACTACAACTACACACAACAAAGAAAGTCAATCACCTCAGACTTCTAGAAACACTAATAGTCGTGTGTCTTTCACTACAGGAGTAGTCCCCACTGATAGAGTTATCCAGCCCCAGCTTAAGAGCACTCGCATGAATGAAAAGGTTTGGCAACACAAAAGTCAAGGGAAGATGAAGACTGTAGAAGACCACCCTAGGATTTTCAATGTTTCTAAGAATAAAACGTCTGTAATCGCGTGTAATGACGATTTGAATGATTCGACTTTGAATGCTTTGAATGTTAAGTTTGTTTGTGTGAAATGTGGAAAGTGTGCTAATGCTAATCATGCTATGTGTGTTTCGAATAATGTCACAGGCGTAGAAACTAGAACTAAGAAGCAAACTGTGATGCCTATTAGTGCTAGAAAACCCAAACGCAAAGTGAACCATTCTGGTGCAACCCCCCTAAGAAAAGTATTGCATCAGACTCCACCACTAAGAACCCTAGAAGCAGAATTAGGGAATTATATGAGTCTGCTAGCAAGCCTTGGAAATGGTGGTTTGCTAATCAATGTCCTCTAGGATATAAATGGATGCCCAAGGTTAGGACAGAAAATGTGACTACGTGCGTTAGTGTGACTCTAAGTGATGAAACTAGGGAAACTAATGAATCGGAAATCACAACTAACATGGAATCCAATTTAGCAAATGCTCCATCGTGTTCTAATTCTTCTGCAGGTGATCGAAATAATTCTCTTCATACTGGACTCCGGATGCACGAAGCACATGACGGGGAATCTCAAGCTTCTAATTAACTTCGTGGAGAAGTTCCTGGGTACGGTCCGATTCGGAAATGATCAATTTGCACCGATCCTAGGATATGGAGACTTGGTTCAGGGGAATATCACTATCAAAAGGGTTTACTACGTCGAAGGGCTAAATCACAATCTTTTCTCAGTTGGTCAATTCTGTTATGCGGATTTGGAGGTTGCTTTTAGAAAGAAGACATGTTTTGTTCGTGATTATGATGGGAATGACTTACTTACCGGAACACGGGGTACTGATCTCTACACTATTTCACTACAAGAATCCACATCTTCAACTCCAATCTGTTTCATGGCTAAAGCTTCAACGACTCAAGTTTGGTTATGGCATCAACGTTTATCTCATCTTAACTTTGATACCATCAACTTGCTTTCCAAGAAAGATATTGTGCGAGGCCTTCCTAACTTGAAATTCATCAAAGATCATCTTTGTTCTTCTTGTGAGATTTGTAAAGCTAAACGGAGTAGTTTCAAGACAAAGACTACACCAAGCTCTAAAGGACGGTTAGATCTTCTACATATAGATTTGTGTGGTCCCATGCGTGTTCATAGTATCAATGGGAAGAAATACGTTATGGTAATTGTCGATGACTACTCAAGGTACACATGGACTCACTTCTTGAGGTCCAAGGATGAAACACCCGATGTTCTCATCATCTTCCTTAAAGTGATAGAACGTGGTCTTCAAGTTCAGGTTAAAGTGGTTCGTACTGACAGAGGTACAGAATTTTTGAATTCAAAACTGAGAAACTATTTTGAAGCGGAAGGAATTGAACATGAAACATCTATTGCTCAAACACCCGAACAAAACGGCGTTGTTGAAAGACGAAACCGTACTTTAGTTGAGGCTGCTCGAACATTATTATCTGCTTCAAAACTTCCACTATACTTTTGGGCCGAAGCCGTGTCAACCGCATGCTACACACAAAACCGCTCCTTAATTATCCCAAGACACGAAAAGACACCATATCACATAATTAATGATCACAAACCTTCACTCAAACACCTTCATGTTTTTAGATGTACGTGTTACATTATTCGAGATGGTGAAAATCTGGACAAGATGAAAGAGAAAGGTGATGCATGCATTTTAGTGGGATATGCAACTCAGTCTAAGGGATACAGAGTATACACCAAGAAAACAAAATTGATAGTCGAGACTATTCATATCCGATTTGATGAATTACAAGAAATGGCACTTGAACAAAATAGTTTAAGTCCCGATCCACAACGACACACGACTTCCGTTCACAACCGCACGGGACTCGGAACTCAAGACCACAGCAATGAACTGTCAAGTTCAACGCTGGTTCCAGAAAATGTTCATAGAGCTGATATGACAGTCGACACGACAATTGAAGAGTTGGAAATGTTATATGGACCAATGTATGATGAATATTTCACGGGGGAGAAACAAGTTGTATCGAAGTCTTCCGATGTCACTCATGATAAGAATGATGATACCTATCATCATCAACAAAAGGATACAACTTCATCTACTTCAACACGGGTTGCTGCAGATTTACCTCCTCAGAATATCACTTCAAAAATCGACCCTACAACATCCACAACTATTGTCATTGCTCCAGAGAACACTAATCAAGCAGACGATGCATTATGTGACGATGAAGATTTTCACAACCCATTCGGTACACCGGTACACAAAACTGGAGAGTCTTCTACTCGCCATGTTGATCCGTCAAATATGCATACGTTTTATCAACGACATCCTTCAACACATCATTGGACCCGAGATCATCCTTTGGTTCACGTAATTGGAAACCCTTCACAGCCTGTTCGTACAAGACGACAACTAGCAACCGATGGTGATGTTTGTATGTTCGCACTCGTCGTGAGTACTGCTGAACCGAAAAACATCAAAGAAGCCATGGCTGATCATGCTTGGATTGAATCGATGACGGATGAACTTCAACAATTTGAAAGACTTAAAGTCTGGGAACTTGTTGACAGACCATACGATGTGATTCCTTTAAATCTTCGTTGGATCTGGAAAAACAAGATGGATGAAGAAAACACGATCATCAAGAACAAAGCTAGGCTAGTGGCTAAGGGGTATGGCTAGAAAGAGGGAATTGATTTTGATGAATCATTTGCACCAGTTGCTCGTATGGAAGCGGTCAGGATTTTCCTTGCTTATGCTGCACATAAGGGATTCACTGTCTATCAAATGGATGTAAAGACGGCATTCCTTAACGGTCCTTTGAAGGAAGAAGTCTATGTCACGCAGCCGGAAGGATTCGTCAATCCTCATTATCCTGACAAGGTGTATCGTCTCCACAAGGCACTATATGGACTCAAGCAAGCTCCAAGGGCGTGGTACGACGAGCTCTCAAAATTTCTGGTATCCAAAGGTTTCTCAAAAGGTTCCATTGATCTAACTTTGTTCACTTATAAATATGGGGATGACATTTTGCTCGTGCAGATTTATGTTGATGACATTATTTTTGGCTCTACAAACCCAAAACTGTCAAAATGGTTTGAAAAAGTAATGCACAGCAAATTTAAAATGTCAATGATGGGCGAACTAAAATTCTTTCTAGGAATTCAAGTTCACCAATCCCCAAGTGGTATCTTTATAAACCAAGCTAAGTATTGTCAAGAGATAATCAAAAAGCATGGCATGACCTCATGTGACCCCGTTGGGACAACATTATCAACCACATCGCTAGATGCTGACTTGGAGGGAAATGCCATCGATCAAATGAGATATCGTTCCATGATTGGTTCCCTCATGTACCTAACAGCAAGCAGACCTGATATTCATCATGCTACATGCTATTGTGCATGATATCAAGCACGACCCACTGAAAAGCACCTCAAGGAGGTTAAACGGATCTTTCGGTACCTTAAGAATACCATTTATTTGGGACTCTGGTATCCGAGGGAAACCGGTTTCTTTCTAATGGCCTATTCAGATTCTGATCATGCAGGGTGTCTTGATACACGAAAAAGTACTTCTAGTGGTGCACAATTTCTAGGTCAAGATAAGCTTGTGGGATGGTCTTCCAAGAAGCAGGATTGCACGTCACTTTCATCAGCCGAAGCGGAGTATGTGTCTCTATCTGCGTGTTGTGCTAAAGTTCTATGGATGAGAACACAACTCACGGATTATGGCTTTCACTTTGATAAAGTACCTATGTATTGTGACGCAAAGTCGGTCATAGCCATCTCCTGCAATCCGGTACAGCATTCCCGCACGAAGCACATTGATGTCCGATATCACTTCATAAAGGAACAAGTTGAAAAGGTATCGTTGGACTATACTTTGTTGGAACGGATTACCAATTAGCCGACTTGTTTACGAAAGCTCTGTCGAAAGATAGGTTTGAGTACCTTGTTAGGCAAATTGGTATGAGATGTTTGACTCCAGCAGACCTGGAGATTCTGGCAAAGGTGTCTGCTTGATTTATTTATCAAACATCAACTTGTAAATATCTTTGAAAAAGAAAAATACAAAAATATAAAACACATAAAAGCAAAAACACAAAATTAAAAAATCTTTCAAAATCCAAAAATATTCTTATCGACATGTCTTTCAGTATCGATAATATGGACGTGCCTAGAAATGTCGCTCAATAACGACACGGGTGTGTACATAAAGCTCGAATGAAAGTTGTAAATATTTTTCAAAACATGTCATTTCTTTTTTTTAATAAAGGAAATTGTCTATTTTGGACAATATTTCCAAACAACGGGTAGAGCAATCTATCACGGGTTGAGCTTGTCACAAAACATTCAATGTTTTGAGCTCAACATAATGGCTTGTAATCACTTTCAGATTGCAACCCGGATCTAAATTCACGGGGGAGTGTACGTTTTAGTACCCTTACCCTCAGCAAAAGAAGAGAAATATTTTTACACTTGAGTGGATTCGTCAAGACATTCAACGTCTATGAACTCAAGTTTATGCTTTAGAAAAACCTCTTCGCCAAAAAGAAATTGGATTTTTCAAAAAGCGTTGAACACAATTTTTTCAAGAATTTCTCAATGATTATTCAAAATCTTTCAAAAATTATGTGTTCAACAACTCCCATCCTCAAAAATAGAAATGTGGATCACATCCTCACAATGACAATTCAATTGGATCAATTTTTGAGGGGGAGCATTTTAACTTCATGCAAAAGCTTAACACATCTTTCTCCTATAGATTTTCAAGACTATTTTTCAATATATATTTTAATCAAATTTGGTATCTCTAATATCAAAAGATTTTATATATTAGAGATAGGGGAGAAAATGTGATTAAAATGTGATCTTATATAAGACTCAAGCACTTTAACTCTTACCTACATGTGCGAAACACTTTCGATTATCGATGCACATGTGAAGGGGGGGCATTTCTGAAACGACAAAACTAGCAAGGTGTTAAATGTTTTCAAACACTTTGTTAGAATTTAAAGTGGTTTTCATGGTTATGATCAAATACCCAAAACATCCTTAATTCACGACGTTATTGGTGTCAAAAGGGTGGTTAGGTTTAAGTCCTATGATCCAACCAGAACCGGAGGGATCTTCCCAGGGACAATCCAATAGATTATTAGAAGTCCTTAGGAAAGATGGAGTAGAATGTGAACGTAGCTGAATGCCGAATAAGTATTGATGCTAGCACTGGAATAATCACAACAAGGTGCTAGTAATGATGTCTTGGTAAGCATTGAAGGGGTTGAAGAATGAAAAAGAAATGTAAGGATAAATGGTGTAAAGAAAGAAGCCCTCCATACAACTTAGGCAGAAACCGGGTCAACTCATCATGAAGACAATCTCATCATGGACCCAGTGATGTATGCACAACCCTTTCCTAGCTACTCCGGCTTCTCTCAAAAGAAGTTTGTTTTATTGTCACGGAGAACAACATGACTTCTATTGACTTTCTCACTTCGAGATAGTTGATATTGAATAGGTGGCATCTGCTCCAGCCTCCGACCACTAAAAGTGCACAAAACGAGTCTAGAGCCAAGAGATCAATCAAATCTCGTTAGGACACACGGATGAAGATCAAGAGAGTCCTACGCTATATCCTTACGATATTGCTAGAACACTCAGAGTGATACTACTTAGTATTCACAATGACTAGTGGAAATCTTTCCAGTGTTAACATCAAACAGCACTACGGTAGGTCATATGCAAGATTCTTTATGAATTAAACATATGTAAAACTGAAAAGCAACAGTAGTTTGATTCTGAATTGATTCAAACTCGTTTCAGGTTTCTACGCAATATCTTTATGGTCTTGCTAGAACATTCAGAGTGATATTCATTAATATTCACAGTGACGAATGGAAATCCTTCTAGCGTCAACATCAAACAGCGCTACGGTGGGTGACTTGTGAGATTCTTATGAATCAAGCTTGTGTCAACTGGAAAGCAACAATGGTAAGATTATTTACGAATCACACTTGTTCCAGGAATTTTACCGACCGGAGGTAAAACGATACCGATTTAGGACGAATGTCAAAGCCATTCAGTCCGTGTCTATGTTTTGTCTCGAGAAGGTAGCGTCACGGTGTACACAGCAAAGTCAATGATTCAGAAACCACATACTCATGCCTAAAGACATATTCAACAATTAATAGTGTGAGCATGTGGATGAAGACACAAGATCGCAAGATGGCAAAGATAAGTCAAGGATGATTTGAAGATCTCAAGATTAAAGACAAAGTCGAAAGACAACTACAAAGGCTCAAAGATCACAGCATGAAGAAACAAGACTACTATTACACGTTCAAGGTTATTAGTAATCTCTACAAATTTCCTAAATGGCCAAGGTTAATGACCTCTCATTGGGGGAGATTGTTAGCCTCAAAATATTGAGTCAAACAAGAATGCTCGGTCATATGTTTATTATGTATCGTATTTTAGAACGTTGTAATAGGTAGTATATTAGTCATGTTATAAAGGGCTTAACTTTAAGCTAAGGTTCATTCATAAGTAACCAAAGCCCAAAAGGAAAGCCTGGCCCATGATCATATAGCCCATTATGCTACATGTAAGCAAAGGCTATATAAACCCTTCCTAGCATGTTAGGAAGGGTGTTGGTCATTTCATTTTCTCTCAATCTAATATCACCTAGTTTCTCCAACCATTTTTCTCTCTACATCCTCTCACTAATTTCTCTCTCTAGAATTCATCTCATATCTACCTTTCTTTCTTCATAAATTCGTATTATATCATCATATATTAGGGACAACAAAAACCTAGTCGGATCCATTTTCAATGGCTTATAACTTTATACTTTGTAATTTTGGTGATTAAGGGTTTAGGAATGTGATTAGTGATGGATTACAGTATATTTAGGGTTTAGACATTGTAATTAAGAAGTTTGGGTCTTTGGTTTGAAGTTTAACAAAGGTTTGAAGTGAAATTAGGAAGAAAACCTAGCGGGTTAGGGTTTCTAATGATTTATGGTTAAGTCTTAGTAAAAGTGATTATCCTTCAAATATCTACTGATGTAAACTCAATTTATACATCCTATGTTAATCTCACTTCAATCCATAACACAAGATTTAGAGTATATTTAGAGAGACAAAGAAAAGAAAGTTAGAGAGAGAAAGTAGAGAGATAAACTAGAATGGTGGAAGGTTTACTATGTGTAAAATAATGAACCAACACTCTCTTCCAAACATGGAAGAGGGTTTATATACCCTTGGCTTGTTGGGTCGTGGGTTTAAGTAACTTGGGCCGGGTTTGGCCTATCTTGGGCATAAAGCCCTTACCTTAGACAATATTAGCTTAAAGTCCAAGCCCAGTTTTCCCGACTAACCTATTACAATACAAGACCATTAACGACTAAGATGACCTATTACATTCTTGTTCGACTATATATAAGATATAGGGCTAACAATCTCCCCCAATGTATCGGTCATCTTTAAATGCATAAGATGATTGAGTGAATACATTCTTGTGGAGATGATCTTCCTTCTTTTGGTCTTGTATCTTGGTATTGATCTTGTTTGTAACGGCTTTGTTCCTTCATGCTTTTGTGATCTTTATCTTGAGCCTTTGTCATTTGACTTTGAGTGCTTGAGATCTTTTTCTTGTGCTCATTGTGACTAAGATGACCTATTACATTCTTAGGTATCTTGATTATTGCCATCTTGTGCTCTTGTGACTTCTAATTCGACATGTTCACATTTTGTTCATTTTGAAAGGCTAACAATCTCCCACATAAATATAGTTGAAGTTAGACCTTGAGGTATCCATTGATTATCAGAGTAGAGGAAGTCTTTAACTTGTAGTATGAACATGTGAAGACGACTTCGGTTAGTACACAGCTACACCACCATCTTGATATGCAGCAACATATATAGAGACGTATAAAATGGCTTTGAAAATTTCATCCTAACTCGGTAGCGTTTTACCTCTGGTCGGTGAAGAACGTTAGATGGTATTAGATATCGTACCTGTGATCGGGTAGATTCAATTAAGAACCTCCTTGACAGGGTTTCCCGGCGGTAGTAGCCAGTTCTCTTTACTCGACTGTCTCAAAGCAGACTGCGCACGTAAAGACTAAATCATAAGGATAAATTATCCGTTTGATTAGAGTAGTCAATTTAGAATTCCTGGAACAAGTTTGATTCTAAAAGAATCGCACCATTGTTGCTTTCTAGTTTGTCACAAGCTCGATTCATAAACAATCTTGCGAGTCACCTACCGTAGTGCTGTTTGAGGATGACATTGGAAGGATTTCCATTCGTCACTGTGATCACTAAATAGTGTCACTCTGAAGTTCTAGCAAGATCACATGGATTTTGCGAAGAAACCTAGAATCAAGTTTGAATCAATTAAGAGTCCAAACTTAGTTGCTTTCCAGTTCTCACAAGTTTGATTCGTGTAGAATCGCACAAGTTACCTACCATGAGCTTGTTTGATGCTGGCTCAAGCAGGATTTCCATCTTCATTGTGAATCGTATCACTCAGATGTTCTGGCAATATCACAAGGATAATGCGTAGGACTCGATTGTGTCCTAATGAGATGATAGATAGATCTCGTTTGGCTCTAGACTCCATAAGTGCGTATTGGTAATCAGAGGCTGGAGCAGACTGCCACCTTTTCAATATTAACTAACTCGAAGTGAGAAAGTCAATAGATATAAGTTGATCTCCGTGACAATGAGACAAGTTTCTTTTGAGAGAAACTCGAATGGCTGGGGAAGGCTTGTGCATTGCATCACTAGGTCCATAACGACTTGTATTCAATAGATGTATTGACCCGGTTTCTGCCTAGATTGCATAGAATATTCAACTCCTTCAATGCTTACCAACACGTCATCACTAGCACCTTGTTGTGATTGTTCCAGTGCTAACTTAAGTAATTGGTCCGCATTCAGCTTCATTCAACTCCATCTTTCTTAAGGACAACTATTTCTAGCTATGGAATGTCCTTGGGTAGATCCCTCCGGTTCTGGTTAGATCATAGGACTTAGTTTCATATCCTAAACCACCTTTTGACTCCAACATTCCATTGTGGATAGTAGGTTGTTTTGGGTATAGATCGTAACCATAAACCATTGAAAACCATTCAAAGTGCTTGATAAAAATAAAAACTTTTAACACTTTGAAAGTTTTACATTTTCGGAAAGCTCCCCCTACACACATGCATCGATATACAAAATAGTTTAGCATGTGAAGGAAAGAGTTGCACTTGAGTCTTTAAGATCACATGTTGCGATATATTACATTTTAATCACATTTTCTCCCCTATCTCTAATATAAAAATATAATATTAGAGATACCAATTGATTAAAATATGACAATTTTTGAAAACTGATTGGGAGAGAAACATGTGTGCACACATGAATCATGGAACTTTTGAAGTCAGGTACCTCCCCCTCAACAATATATGTGTGTCTTAAGACAAAATTTGACAAATATTTGGTAAAACGACACCACAAAATATGTTGAGGTATGGAGATGAGATGCCTTTTTCGATATAATATATTACATTTGACAATCTTATATCATTTTCGGAATGTGTTGGATACATAAAATGTGACAATATCGAAGATGTACCCAACAACATTAAAGGCTTGATTTTAAAACGCGCCCCCTCAAAAATTGATCAAAATAACATATGACATTTTGAGATATAAAAACCACATTATGAGGAAGGGAGTGTTGAACACACAATTTTGAAAGATTTAGAAAAATCTTTTGAGAAATTCTTGAAAAATTGTGTTCAAGGGTTTTAAAATAATCATGATAGAAGACTTCTCTTCTATTTCTTTAGGAAAAGCGCACTGAAACGTACACTTCCCTTTTGGGTCCGATTTTCATGAGCTCAAAACTTTGATTGTTTTGTGACTAGCTCATGACCGAGAAAAATTAATTTCCCGTTGTGAAGGATAAGTTATCATCCGTGATAAACTTTCCTGAAGTTGAAGTCCGAGTTCTAAGCTGACATTTACTTATAAGTCATTGTTCATGAACTTAAAAACTTTGAATGTTTTTATGAGAAGCTCATGACCGAGAAATTTAAATTTCTCGTTGAGAAGGATAAGTTATCGTCCGAGATAAACTTTCCTTAGTTTAGGTCCGAATCCTAAGTTGTGATGCGCTTAGAAGTCATATACACGAGCTTAAAACTTTCGAATAGTTTTATTGTAAGCTCGTGTCCGAGAAAATCAAATTTCTCGTTTTGAGGATAAGTCATACTCGGGATGAACTTTCCTATTTTTGAATTACGAATTACAGTCTGACATGTGACTGTAAGTCTTTGTGCATGAGCTTAAAAACTTTGAGTGTTTTTATGATAGCTCATGTCCGAGAAAATTAATTTCTCATTGTGAGGATAATTCATCATCGGGATGAAATTTCCTGTCTTGTGAGTCCGGGTTATAGTCTATAATTTGACTATAATCCATTTTAGAAGCTTAATTGTGAAGCCCTTGAGACACTTGTTTCTCTGATATCTGCTTCTTCAGCAACCAAACTCTGAGAGTGTCTTTTGTTGAACGGGTTACAAATATTGAACCTTTATGTTCCCGTTGAACTGTGACGTCGATACATGCACTGGCATCGGTAGTTTGCATGTTTGCATTTGGGTTAGTGATATCATTGTGAGAACCATGTGGGGGTTTACTGTGAACCTTTGTCGTGCTAGAGGGAAATATCTTTCCATTAGGAACCCACCTAAGACCGATTTTTTTGAAGGTTCTACCCGTTGGTATCCACCTAAGACAAGGTCTAGGAGACATAGGTTTCTGATGCACAGCGGGAGACTTAATATGAGAAAACCTATTTCCTTTAGGGTTCCGTCTTTGAGGTGCTCTAGCTTTTTGGTTCACCTTGTTCAGGACTTTAGTGATACAATCATCATGAATGGCATTAAACACGCATTTGTTACATTTCGTACAAACAAAGTGCTTAGCATCTGAGAAGGCTCTAGAGTTCTTAAGGTTGGCGGATTTGTGCACGTCATAGAAGGGTCCAGAATTCCTAGATGTGTGATTATCGCTCCTATGTTGTGGTTTGGTCTTATCTCTTGCTTGTGTCTTGTTCTTAGCATCCTCTAGATAGCTTTTGTGACCGGTGTCATTTGAACTACGCCTAGGCATGTTCTTGGAGCTATTGCTAGAGTTGCTTGATGCATTCATGTGATCGGGTTTTGCATGGGCATGATTTCTTAAGGAGGATCTAGATTGTGGAGTGACTGGTTTTGGCAAATTGCTATTCACGTCAACTTGGGATGCAAACCTCGGGTTCGACGTTTTGGGTCGTTCAGATTGAAACGCATTCGGTTGTCTAGCAACTGAGCGGTTTTTGAATGTTTGAGAAGGAGGTTTCCCCAAGACTGACTGTTTTGCTAACTTAGTATCCACACTATTTCCTTTTAGCTTCCTTGATTCATTTTTCACCGCTGTTAGTGCAAAAACCTTATCCTAAATCTGAGCCTTTAATTGCTCATTTTGTAGAAGTAATTGAGCGACACGTTGTTCTAACTTAATGTTCATATTATCGAATATGTCGTTATCAGCATTCGCGTCATTACTGTCTACAGTGTCGATAGGTTGCACAGATATTTCACTAGATGAAACAGGCGGAGGACTTGGATTATGAGAAGCCAACTTTGATTCTAACAAATTTATTTGTTTCACAAAATGTTCTTTTTCTGTGTTGGAATCTTGAATCTTACGATCCAATTTTTGTTCAAGAACAACATTTCCTTTTTCAAGTTTTTCAAAATAAGCCTCAAATTTGTTATTTTTCTTTGAAAAATCGAGTTTGGCATTGTTGGAAATACGTTTTTACGTATTTATGAAGGATCGGTCGCTCCAACGATATATTATTGTATTAGGCTCGTGATCCAGTTTGTAGTAAATATAGTCCATATAGCCCACATGTAGGGTGGGCTATATATACCCCTCCTAGCATGTTAGGAGGGGTGGTTCATTCATTTCACATTTTTCATTTAATGTAACACTTTCTCTCTCTACCTCTCCTTCTCCTCTCCTCTTTCTCTCTCTAGTTCATCTTCATTCATCCCCTTCTTCCATCTAATCAATAGATCAATCCATCAATTACCAAATCTTAAGATATCGTAGACCTTCAATTGGTATCAAGAGCCATGGTTAAATCTTAGGCTTTGAGTTTTTTTTATCTATTGATTTGATTAAAAATCCCTTCTTTCTAAATTTTTTTAGCCTTTTCGGATCAGTTTTTTAAATTGTTATTCGTCAAATCTTTTTATTTTTTTTGATTTTTTGATAAAAAAATTTCGTCTCATTTTTTTTTTATCTGTCCATTTAGTTTCTTAAAAATCAATTTTTTTTTTTTAATAAAAGATTCGATCTATTTAATCAGTCAAGTCAAGTCAAGTTAATCTATTTTTTTTTATCTGTCAAGTTAATCAGTCTTTTATATAATTTTTTATAATTTTTGATATAACTTTTTTTTAATAAAAGATTCGATGTTTATCAGTTTATCATTTCTAGCTTGATTGTCGTTTATCAGTTTATCAGTTTTATCATATCTGGGTTTTCTAAAAGTATCTTGGTTATCATCTTTTGTCCAAAACTGTCCAATCTGTCCAAACTGTCCAAACATATCCAAAGTTATCAGTTTTCGTATCAGATTTCCGTCTTTCCGCGTGGACTTTCCGCATAGGTTTTCCGCATAGGTTTTCCGCATAGGTTTTCCGCATAGGTTTTCCGCATAGGTTTTCCGCATAGGTTTTCCGCATAGGTTTTCCGCATAGGTTTTCCGCATAGGTTTTCCGCATAGGTTTTCCGCATAGGTTTTCCGAATAGGTTTTCCGAATAGGTTTTCCGAATAGGTTTTCCGAATAGGTTTTCCGAATAGGCTTTCCGAATAGGCTATTTGGAATAGCCTATTCCGTATAGACTCGACCCTCATTGACAACAAACAACACCTCACTTCCTCACGTTGACTCGATTGTTACAAAACACCCTCGAAACACACTCGGACTCCAACTAACACACCCCCTCACAATCCCTCGACACTTTAACACCACATACACGAAACCCACACTCAGTATTTTTTAATTGACTTAAACATAAAAACCAGACTCAAACAAAAACCTTTTTTTTTCAAGACTCAAATCCAACTCTTTTTCTCGACATACCCACCCTCGACTCCAAACATCACCTAAACCAAATCTGACTCGATCAAACCCACACAACACTAGACCTTCAACTCGAACACCTCACCTCTCTACCACAAGACTCACAAGACTCACCCTCTCGTAAACCCATCGACACAAACACCCCCACAACCTCACACCCTCTCTCGGACACCCTCGACCAACAAAACTCACATAAAAAATTGATTAATGATCTCAGTTATTTCCTTTTAATCGTGTAATCAGATCAATAATCAAAAGACAAATATCATCATGGATCTCTTTTGAAGCATTATTTACTTGCTTCGACTGGCCAAAAGATTTTAGAAAGCATCTCTTGCTTCGACTGACCAAAACTCTACCAAACCACCCACGACAACAAAAAACAAGTTACAAAAATACCTACCAAACTGACCCACACCAGAAAGACTCGACAGATGAAGAGAAAGGTTGTGATTTGACAATAACAGTAAACCTTACCCGAGATCTTATTTTTTTTAAAGATCTTGAAGAATTGAACAAACAAACGTGTCTCGTGCCTTCATTTGTTTGAACAGAGAATCGGTTTTCATTGTTTGTTGGAAGTAATCAAGAGAGAGAGGGGGCGGACAAAACAACGTAGTGAGATTAGGTTTTGGGAAAAAGAGTGTGGCTGTGAGTTGTGTGTAGAAGAAAGAAACACTTTTGGTGAGTTACTGTTTTTTTTTGTGTTGTTAAGAAGAGAGAGAAGGACGGAGGTACCTATAAAACATATACTGTGCGTGTTTTAATAAGGGAGGTGGGATTAAGTGTTTTTAGCCAAAGACACGTGGGCTCAATTTTGACGTGTAGATTTCAAACAAATACTGGTCACTTGACGAATTTTATTATTAAATGTGTAGATTTACGAATTTGACAAATTTTATGAATAAAGAAAGGATTTTATTATTAAACGTGTAGATTTACAGTTTGGAATTTGACGAATTTTATTATTAAATTTGTGTCACTTTATTATAATAAAAGATCTTAGTATAAACAAAGTTTTTTTTCAAGTTGTCGGGATTTATAACAGTGAGACACATAGACGAGACTAAGTGACAAAATCTGTTTTTGACGAGACCAAGAATTTTTATTTCATTTCTCATCGAACTTTCAATGGAATCATTGAGTTCCAAGTCTCAAAAGGGTGAATTGCAAGACGATACAAGAAGGAGTCATCAGGGAATAGAATCAGGAGGGACGCAGGAACCAGGTAGCATGTCAAGTACAGCTAATATTCTTCATATGATATCTGAAATGAATGCGCTAGTTAACAATCCTGCTAATTGTTTTACGACTGCTTCTTTAACCAAGCCTAAGTCTAAGATTAAAGAGCTCGAATCGATCGTAGCTCAACAATCAAGAGATCTTGAGGATGCCAAACTAGAATTTTCTAAGAAAACGGACAAATTTGAAACATATTTTGAAAAACTTGAAAAGTCAAACGTTGTTCTTGAAAGAAAATTGGCTCAAAAAGTTTTAGATTCTAAAGCTGAAAAGGATAATCTTTTGAAACAAATTCAGTTGCTAGAATCTAAGTTGGCTTCCCAAGATAAATTACTCAAAGAGAATGAGACGTTAAAGGCTCAAGTACAGGAAAAGGTTTTTGCTATAGCTGTATTGAAAAATGAGTTAAGGAAAAATAGAGGATCTAGTGTGGACACTAAGCTTGAAAAACCATCAATCTTGGGGAAACCGCCTACAAATCAGTTCGTCAGACAACCGATTGTCAGACAACCTACTGCATTTAGATCCGAGCGACCACAATCCTCGAGACCGTGGTTTGCCTCCCAAGTTGATTTGGTTCATCTTTCTAGACCAGTCACTCCAGCAACTAGGCCCTATGTGATCACTCCAGCTTTAGCAAGACCAAATCATATGATTGCCTCTAGTTTCCCTAAAAATACCAAGACCACGTCTAGAACTAGTTCAAATGACGTTTGCCATAAATCTGGTCAAAGGGAAGCTATTCAAAAGACACATGTAAGAGATAGCAATGTCCAACCTAGTCAGATACCTTCTAGATTACCCAACACTGCTAACCGTAGCATGTCATCTCCTAGGAGCATCGATCAATCATCTAGGAAATACTCGGACATTAAATATGCTACTTGTAAAACATGTAGAAAATGTGTCTTTACGGCAAATCATGATTCTTGTGTCAAGAAATTACTTGATGAGGTGAACTCTCGTGCTAGAATAAAGTCCCAGTGGATAGCTAAAATCAAACCCTTTGGTAGAGTTTGGCGCCCCACTGGTAGAACTTTCACTCTTGTAGGAAACGAGTGCCCTTTAACTAGGATAGTCTCTGATTCTACTAAGACTACTAGGAAGGAAATCGATAAAGATGATACGTCACTTAAGCCTAAACTTAAGGTTTTTTATAAAAGGAAACGTTTGCCAGCTAAGATAAGTGAATCATCTACTCAGGTCGCCTCTGACACAAGTAAAGCCAACTGTGAACCCCCACGTGCTTCTAAAATTGATATCGCTAACCCATGTCAAAACAAGCAAATTCCTAATGAGAATGCAGGTACCAAAGTTGATGTTCCAAAAGAACGAAGCGGTCCAATCATTGTATACCGTTCAACTAAGGACACTCTTAGAGTTTGGTTGCTGAAGAAGCAGATATCAGAGAAACAAATGTCTCAGGGGATTCATGGTTAAAGCTGCAATGCACAAGGACTTACAGTCACATAACAGACTGTAACTCGATCTCAAAAGACAGGAAAGTTCATCCCGATGATGACTTATCCTAAAAACGAGAAATTCATTTTTCTCGGGCATGAGCTTATGTTAAAAACATTCCACGTTTTTAAGCTTATGCACAATGGCTCCTCGTTAAATGACAGACGACGACCCGGACTTCAGAGACAGGGAAGTTTATCTACGCAACGATAACTTACCCTCTTAACAAGAAATTAAGTTTTCTTGGACACGAGCTTATCCTAAAACCATTCAAAGGTTTTAAGCTCGTGTATATGGCTTATCGTTAAATTTCAGACGATAACCCGTGCATCAAAGAAAGGAAAGTTTATCGCCGATGATAAACTTATCCTTACAACGAGAAATTAAGTTTTCTCGGGCATGAGCTAATATTAAAAACATTCGAAGTTTTTTAAGCTCATGCACAATGACTTACAGTTAAATGTCAGACTGTAACTCGAACTTAAAATAAAGGAAAGATTATCTTTTATGATAACTTATCCTCTTAACGAGAAATTCACCTTTCTCGGTCATGAGCTTGTATTAAAACATTCGAAGTTTTAAGCTCAGAAAGGAAAGTGTATCTTTTAAATAAGAGAACTTTTCCTCATAACGAGAAATTAACCTTTCTCGGTCATGAGCTTTCTGTTAAAACAGTCAAAGTTTTCAAGCTCATGAAAACGACTTCTAAGTAAATGTCAGCTTAGGACTCGTCCTTCAGATAAAAGGAAAGTTTATCGCCGATGGTAACTTATCCTTAACAACGGGAAGTTTACAACTTCTCGGACTTGAGCTCGCCTTTAAGATATTCAACATCTTAAGCTCAAGTAATTGGTTTTAAAAACTTTGAACACAATTTTTCAAGAATTTCTCAAAAGGTTTTTCTAAATCTTTCCAAATTGTGTGTTCAAAAACGTTTTGATAAAACGAGCATGTCTTCTGGAATCGATAATATTTACGAACCTAGAAATGTCATTCAATAATGACACGGGGTTGTAAATAAAGTTCGAGCAGAAGTTTAAAACATTTAAAACATGCTCCATATGGTTTGCTATTATTTCAGATAGCAACCCGCTTTTCATAATCAAGTCAAGCATTTCACCGGAAAGCTTTGACTCAACAACGGGAATTAATTTTCTTGGGGACGTGACGAGGTGACCAACATTCGTGAACAAGAACCATGTGCTTCTTTCATATGATGTTCTCCATTATTCATGTCCAACCTCGTAAATTGCTAATATTGTGAATACATTATCATATATGATCTTTGCACATGTTAAATACCTTACACTTGTGTTTAAAAGGTATTTAATTTACGTTTCAAGTAGACCCTCATTAATTTGAGGGGGAGCTTGTGTAACTCATGAAGATAATTGGATTTGCATTTTTCTTCCCAAATTTTCTTAAAATGCTATTAAATCAATTGATATTAAAAACATCGATTGGGTTAATATTTTTAATATGGGGGAGAAAATGTGATTTAATATGGGATATGATCAATCATAAATGGTTTGACTTAATGTGATAGCTCATCCCGACATGTGCAAAATGTTTTCGGATATCGTGGCATATGTTAAGGGGGAGCAAAATGGATTTGCACTTCAAAATGGATTTCATGGTGACATACACTTACCCAAAACATCTCTATTCATGACGGTGAAGATTGTGGTGACATAAGGATGGTAGGATAGGTTAAAGTCCAATGATTTCTCTAGAACCGGAGGAATCTTCCCAAGGACATTCCATAGCTAGAAATAGTAGTCCTTAGGAAAGATGGAGAAAGATTGTGAACGTAGCTGAATGCCGACCAAGTACTTAAGTTAGCACTGGAACAATCACAACAAGGTGCTAGTTATGACGTATTGGTAAGCATTGAAGGGGTTGAAGAATGAAAAAGAATTGTAAAGATAAAGGGTGTAAAGAAAGAAGCCCTCCTTACAACCTTAGGCAGAAACCGGGTCAATTCATATACTATTGAGATCATTTTTTAATGATTCTTGATATTGAAGAAAGAAATCATGGACCCAGTGATGCAATGCACAACCCTTCCCAGCTAACTCAAATATCTCTCAAAAGGTATTTGTTTTAATCACACGGAGATCAACACATTATCTATTGGTTTATTCACTCCGAATAAATTGGTATTGAAAAGGTGGCACTCCTCTCCAGCCTCCGATCACTAAAAATCCAAAATGCACGATCGAGTCTAGAGCCATTTGAGATCATCAAATATCTCATTAGGACACACTTTCATATTTCCTTGCTTCTTCACACACCGTGAAAAGTAAGAAAGATCTTAAGAGTCCTACGCAAAATCTTCATGATCTTGCCTGAACATCCGAGTAATACGAAAGTATTTACAATGAAGATGGAAATCCTTCTTGAGCGAATATCAAAAAGCTCATGGTAGGTGACTTGTGCGATTTTTTATGAATCAAACTTGTGATAACTGGAAAGCAACAGCTGTTTAATTCTTAAATGAATTTAAACACGTTCCAGGCCTCTACGCAATATCTTAGTGATCTTGCCAGAACATTTAGAGTAATACTATTAAGTATTTACAGTGACGAATGGAAATCCTTCTAGTGTTAACATCAAACATCACTTGGTAGGTAACTTGCAAGATTCTATACGAATCAAGCTCGTGACAACTGGAAAGCAACGATGGTGCGGTTCTTAATTGAACTTCACTTGTTCCAGGAACATGAATTGACGGCTTCAAATCATGCGGATAATATTATCCAAATGATTCACTCTTTACGTTCGCAGTCAGCTTTGGACGGTCGAGTAAAGAGAACGGGTTTACCCGCGAAATCTTGTCAAGGAGGTTCTTTATTGAAACTACCTGCCACAAGTACGATATTTAATATCGTCCAACGGTCTTCACCGACCGGAGGTAAAATGCTACCGAATTAGAATGAAATGTTCAAGGCCATTTCATCCGTGTATATGGTTTGTTGCTAACTGTTTTATGCAGCGTAACAAGAAGGTGGCATTGCGGTGTATAATCCAGAAGAAGTCGTCACCACATGCTTATACTACATACACTTAGTACTTCAACAAATTCAAGAAAGTCTGAAGGTCAAGTCTTCCACTGTACCAAACTCTGACGCTTTCAAGAATTTAAAGGTATAAGTATGTGGAACATGAAGTCACGAAGAGGCAAACTTCACAAGTGATGAATGCACAAGGTCAAGGCAAGGAAACATGCTCAAGACTAAAGTCAAAGATCACATCAAGCATATTCACAAGAACAAGATCGAAGACTCAAGCATAGATGCTAGGTTTAAGATTTTGTAAAATGGTGTGACCTCCCTTAGGGGGAGATTGTTGGAAATACGTTTTTCCAAAGAAAGTCTCGGTCACATCATTATTAGCATAGATCACGAGCTATAGAATATTTAGAACTTTGTAACTTGGAGCGACCTCCCTTAGGGGGAGATTGTTGGAAATACGTTTTTACGTATTTATGAAGGATCGGTCGCTCCAACGATATATTATTGTATTAGGCTCGTGATCCAGTTTGTAGTAAATATAGTCCATATAGCCCACATGTAGGGTGGGCTATATATACCCCTCCTAGCATGTTAGGAGGGGTGGTTCATTCATTTCACATTTTTCATTTAATATAACACTTTTTCTCTCTACCTCTCCTTCTCCTCTCCTCTTTCTCTCTCTAGTTCATCTTCATTCATCCCCTTCTTCCATCTAATCAATAGATCAATCCATCAATTACCAAATCTTAAGATATCGTAGACCTTCAGGCATCCTCAAAATCTTTTGTATTTTGAGCTAACAGAGTTTCAAGCTCATGAATCTTAGAATCAACATCCTGGGCACTCTATCCTCCATTAGTACTCGTATCTGATGAATCAGGTGTGGTATTGCTATCAACCTTTTCTACTAGATACGTGTCAAAAATGGGTTCAGATTGCTCAGTATGTTGAGGAACATCATATTCAGCATTTAAATGTATCGTAGCCATTGGCTCATCATCATAATTGAGTCTGATATCCGCATCATTGGCTGTTTGATCATTCCCTGAGTTGTTCCTGGTATGCTGCGTTTCTGATTCTGTCCCGCTGCATTCTCTATCAACCGAACAAGCATCCAATGCTTGACCCTTATCGACATTGTTATCTTTTGTCTGCATCAATCTTTGATTCACCCTTCGTTTAAATTGCCTCTAATGGCGTGTTCTTTCAGCAATTGACTTCTTTAGATTACTCAAACGTTAAAGAATTGTCTCTTTTAACGCTTGAGGATCTACGAGAGTATATTTGGTAAAGTATGTACTTGTGAACTCTCGATCGTTGTTGGATAAGCCACTTGAGTCAATGAATTGCTGGAACTGAATGTTGAGAGCTAAAAGGAGCTCTATGCATAGAGTCTCGTGAAAATCATCTCTGTCAACTTCGTGTTGAAGATGGTCCACATTATGTAGCATTGATCTGGTGAATGTCTCAACATCTTGACCAAATAGTAGAGTGAATACCCGTTTGAATCCAATTTCAAGATGAGTGCCTTTTAGGTCTTCTCTTGAAAGAACTTGAAGGTGTGAGTGAAGTGACTTTAAATGTTCCATGCATCGCTCTTTTGCTTTCTACATCTTGTATTTGATTGCATGAACATTTGTGGTTGTAGAATCCTTGTTAGTAGGCTTACTGATTAGAGTCTCAGTATATGTCTGAACCTCTGGATTCTGCATCTTCTCTTTAATCACCTCATTCATGGACGTTGTTGTTGTTGAGTTCGTTGTATTAAAAATGTCCATTGAGGGGATGTAGTAAGAGGATATGGTGTATATGGATTATGGATCTTAGTGGATGTGTTGTGATTTGGTTGTGGTTGAAAATCTGAAATATCCAATTTTTTCTCTCAGTCCGACAATAAGTTCCTCAATCCGATATAACGGTAGACCAAAAATTCTGGAATCGCCAAATTTTGAAATCGAGTTCGAAATAGCCAATAACTAGTAGGGAAAAAATTTTAAAAGTGAAAAATTTTGACAAAAAATAAAACCTAAAATGGCCTAAAAATTAGAATTTTGGTCCGAAAATTCGAATTTTTGGTCGAAATTTTTTTCGTATTGCCAAAATTTTAAATCGAAGCTTATATCGCCTAAAAATGGTCTAGGAAAAAATAAATTTTACTATGGTTTTCCCGCCAAAAAACTCTTTTTATTTTTGGTAAACTATGTTCCGGGACTAGTCTAGATAGTGGCTAAGTCTGAAAAGTACTCGAACAAAATTTAGCCAAACATATCGCAATGTCCATCGCAATATCCATCTCAATGTTGGATCAGAATGTGTATCGGAATGTGGATCAAAATGTGGATCGGAATGTGGATCGGAATGTTGGATCGGAATGTGGATCAGAATGTGGATCGGAATGTGGATCGGAATGTTGGATCGGAATGTGAATCGGAATGTGGATCAGAATGTTGGATCGGAATGTTGGATCGGAAAAATGAAACCCTTAAGCTAATCTGTCGCAATAGTATCACAGTGATCAAAATTTCCACTTTTCTCGGACAAAACCCAACCAATTCGAGATTTTAAGCCAAAAAATGATCAAACCACCCAAAAATTTTATGTTTTTAGCCAAAGTAAGTATACCAAATCTCTACCACAACTATGTAGAAGATTTGTATCAAGAAAAAACAATAAAAAAATACAAAAAAATTGGATCGAATGTCTTAGATCAAAATAGGCACGAAAATCAAGAACACAAACACGAATCTTCAATCATCTATCCACTATAGGCTCTTGATACCAAATGTTAATCCCACTTCAATCCATAACACAAGATTTAGAGTAGATTTAGAGAGAGAAAGAGAAGAAAGTTAGAGAGAGAAAGTAGAGAGATAAACTAGAATGGTGGAAGGTTTACTATGTGTAAAATAATGAACCAACACCCTCTTCCACACATGGAAGAGGGTTTATATACCCTTGGCTTGTTGGGCCGTAGGTTTAAGTAACTTGGGCCGGGATTGTCCTATCTTGGGCATAAAGCCCCTACCTTAGACAATATTAGCTTAAAGTCCAAGCCTGGTTTTCCCGACTAACCTATTACAATACAAGACCATTAACGACTAAGATGACCTATTACATTCTTGTTTGACTATAAATAAAATATAGGGCTAACATCCTACATTTTCCTTAATGTGTTCATGAAAGCCCTACATTGGTTTTACTAATTTATTCTAAGTAAACATGTCTAAAGGGTGAAAATACCCATTTTAACCTAATTTACAAGTCATGCATTGAAATGTTGTACCTTCTGCTTTAGGGTACTTTTACATTTTCTTAATATAATCTTATAACCTTAATTTAATGCTACAAGTGTTTGTAGACTTGTCCTAAAAGACTAGATAGTGATTCTATGTAGATTTCTTAATATAAGGGGTTTTAGGTCATTAAGCCTAATGACTTTCTATCTTGGGTAATTATGGTTTATATCATAATGTAGGCTTATTATAAGTCTTATATAGTATGTTTATGACTTCTAGGGATTCTACATTCTAAGTTTAAGGGTATGTATAGGTTGATTATATTCTAGGGATAATTATGGGAGCTTAAGATCCTATGCTTTGATAACTTGTACCTTATGCTTTATTGACTTGTAACTTGTATTGAAATAAATGTATAATCTTAATATGATATATAGTTGAGTTTTATAATTAGTGGCAAAATTAGACTCCAATTCATTATGAAATGGATTTTATATGCTAATCTTGGTTACTAGGTTTTAACTTGTAATTAGCTTTGGATTAGTGAATATTAGTATTTTGTAATCAATTAACTTTCCTTTTTATGATAGATTATAATTAGCATATTATTTTTTATACTTGTAAATAGATATTAGGTAGTTATATTGCTTGAAACATTGTTTACCAAGGGTTTCTAGGTGGCAATCTAGACTATTATGTACATTTATTTGTATTTAGCTTTGTATAGTTTGTTCTTACCATTATTAGGTATTTTTATGTCTTCAAAGTATAGTTTATAACTTGTTTATAATCCATAATGACTTATTCATATGTACTCTCCATTCATTGTTTACCATTGTTGAGTTTACAACTCATTTATAGAGATTCTAGGGATTCTAAGGGAATTTAGGGCATCATAGTTACATTTGAGATGTTCTCATTCATAGTATACTTGTTAATTCACTTTTAGAACTTAGACTTGATATATACATTGTGTTGAAAATATATAGGAATATGTTGTAATGGCAGTTCAGGTTGTGAGAAGCAGTTCATCTTACCAAGTAAGGTACAAAAAGCAAAAATTTCTAGCCACATTTTCATATTCAAACAGTCATAGCTTATAACACATATGTGAAACATTAATGTTGATATTTCACTAGAGGATCAAGACCCCATTTTGAAGCTGAACGAACTTGCTAACCAAGCTAGACTAGGTGTTGGTGACATATTTGTCACTACAAAGAAATACAAAGGCATTGTTCAGTTTCAGAATCATCTCCCTAGACATGTACTTATAGAACCAGAACTGGGGATGATTTTGTTTAATCATCATGAAAGGCAAGATTGGCATCAGCGATTTGGACGATATGAACAATGAACTTTTGTGGAATGTTCAGAAAACCTTCTACACTCACCATAGGGGTCCAGGATTGACTGAAGCTGCAAGAACTTTCAGCTTGTGCTTGCTAGGAGTTGTGGATGTTAGAAATATGAATCCACTGGTGCAAACTCCAGTTATTGAAGAACTTAGGCCAGAGAAGAAATAAGATAATCATTTTTAATTTTATTTTGTATCTTGTAATTTGTATGAATGAATAATTATCAGATGTTTATAAGTTACTTTATTATTCAGTGCACGTAAGAAGAAGTTGTTATGCTCACTTACTACTAATTTTGACTTAGGCTATTTGTATATCCAAATAGGGGAGATTGTTGGGTCAGTCTTTACTGACACCAAAGCAACTCTAGGATTTGAATATAAAATCCCCCTAAGTACTTCATGTTCAGCAGAAAGGTGGTTCTGCGGAAGCATGACCAGAGGAACAAGGTTCCTACTAAAGAAAGGTTTTGCTGAAGGATGTTCAGCTTTCCTCTTCCAGAGAACTTAGAAGACAAAAGAGTCTTAGCTTCAATAACTAGGCGGTATAGTTGTTGAAGAACAAGTCCTGAAGAAGAGCTTTCAGTTCAGTTTGGTTTGACAATACCAAACTGAATGATGTCGATCTCCTCTAGGATACTGACGACATTTCGGTATTCTGAAGGTTTACATTAGGCGGGAAAAGATTTACTTTAAGTCAAAGTAAGAAAAGGTTGCTTGTAATGTTAGCTATAAGTACAACCTTTATCTTTTCTTAGATTAGTTTATTTATACTATGTACTATTTATCCAGCATGGACATCAACCACCCACTGGATAAACACATGCATGAAAACATGTGAAATGTAAACCCTAATATGCTTCTCCTATAAAAGGAAAGCATATTGGAGAGAAACGACTAACCTTTGGATTAGAAAGATAGAAATCTTCTAACAACCATTTCTCTCTTAACAATTAACATCAACCAAACCATATAGCTAAAGGCATATGAACGTTTTGGTTGAGACTTAAACTCTTGATTTCGGTTAGAAGTTTAAGTAGAGGAGATCACCCCACATTTTCATCCAACCACTTTGTTATTCCGCAAAGAAAGTGGGTTATAGATTCTTTATTGAGTTTTAATAAAAGTCTATACGTTGAAAATTATTTGGTATTGTTGTTTTATTTGTTCGTAGTTCTTATTAATTGATAAAATAACACACCTGAATCTTATTAACGAGTTACTACTAAAGGTTGATAAGTAGTAACGAGTTAAACGGAACCAACAATATGCCTTTATTGGCATGTAGGATATTTTAAACTTTGTGTGTAGATTTTTATTTTTATTTTATGTGAAATATGAATGTGTATAATTGTTTGTATTAAATGCAGAATATAATCGAGTCGGTACCTAATAAAGACGAAGATGGAAGATTTCGACTTCGTTCACGACTTGGAATAAAAGGGGAGTATTACTCTTATTTTCCTCTATTTTACTTTTACCTTATGTTTAGCATTAAGGACAATGCTCATAATAAGTATGGGGGGGTGATAAGCGGAAAATAAGTGTGTTTTAAGTTAAATTTTTTTTTGAGTATTCTGTGACCAAAAGTGCGCCGCACATTTGGATTATGCGCTGCACTTTCTGGCAGATTTTTATAAATGAAAATGTTTGCTAAAAAAAGTTTTGTTAGAAAGATTGATAATTCCTGTAATTGAAATATCATTTGACTCGGAATTGATAACGTTACTTGCACAAAATTATAACCACAATTGTGAGGATTTCTAGCCTATATATATCATATACATTTTTATGCTTTAAATCAATTTGTGAGTATGCCGATGATTAGTCTAAATTCTAGAACTTGTGCTTGGTAATCTTTACGAGACCATAGTGGGATCATACTTGTATGATAAAAAGTATTTTAGATGATAAAGACGCAAAAATAAAAGAGAAAAGAGTGAGAGTTTTTGCCAATGTTCAAAGATTATGATATGTTGTTAGAAACCATGTTACGAGAGAGTATAGTAGATCATAAGTATGGGGGAAGCACGTTACCCAAACATTGGTATAAAAAAAGAAAAAAAAATAAAAGGGAATAAAGGAAAAAGGCCTCGAAGTATGAAGTTTGTGAAGTATGGAAACAACAACATGGCGGATAATATACTTGGTGCTTACGCCAAATTGGTTTAGTTTAGTTCCTTGTACAAGTGATATGAGTGATTTTACTCATATCAATTGTAGCCTAAAACAATGTATTAATGCAATAAATGTATCAAAAATGCCTTGTATATGTTTGTTTTGGTGTTTGATGTATGTAGGTACCAAGTTCACGAAAACCGGCGGAAACAACACGAGTTTGAAGAAAAAGATCAACAATGCTAGAAATGAGCTCGATTTTAGTGGACTTGATATTCATGGAGGATTTTTGACAAGTGGGTCCCACATTTGGGAGAATGGGCTCAAAAACCCATCAATGGCCCAAATTGCAACTTATGTAAACGGATGGTGAAGTAAATTTGGGCCAAAAGCCCAAATCCCTTAACAAGCAATAACGGATGAAGTTTGTTTTTATGGGCTTCAATTGGACGTGAAGTTGGGCCTTTGGGTTTGGAAAAGCTAAATAAACGATTTGTGAATGAGTTTATTTAACTCACTTTCAGTCAAACTCTCCACACATATCCCCACACCACCACACGTTTTTCTTTTACCCATTTATATTTCACTTTCTCACACACAATAAATAAATAAACTTTTTTGATACACTCTATGTCCTTCTTCCCAAAAAATCAAATAAACCTATAAAATCACTATTCCTTCAAACCCTAAATTAATAAATCATTCAAATAAATTGGGCCTTTTTGGCACACGAGTGATTCACACATGGGGGAATTAAATCCCCCATGTTTTCAAAACAAAGGAGTGGAAGACGATTGCTACGTGGCATCTTATGGTTTGTTGAGACACCTCATCATCACCAACCTACCAATCACTTGTGGACACCTCAGCATCCAAGAAGCACAACTAGCACAAGGGATTGCCACGTTGGCAATCCGTGTGCTAGTGTGTGAATATCCACCATCCGATCAAAACAGTAAAGAGAGAGAAAGAAGAATAGAAGATCGAAGGGCTCAAGATGATTTCTCCTCAACAATCCACCCCCTGGTTTAGCTATAAATACACTGTGTTTTTATCATTGTAATCATCCAATTTTTTACTTTAAAGTTATTATGTAGAAATAGTGTTAGGTTTAATACTGTATTTCTCTTTATCAAAATCTTGTAATCTTTCTTGATATTTAATAAAAGTTTGTTTACATCAATATAATTTGTGTCTTATTTTTTTGTTTAAATTGATATTACGAATTAATACCTATTGCTGTTTCATAATAATAATGTTTGTGATATTAAATCTAAGCTAATTAATAGCTTAAGTTTAATATTAGAAATAAATATTTAGATTAATGATTTATCCCCACTAGATAAATTAAAGGAACTGTTCTTGATTCATAAATGATTGACGATGTTCGATTGATGGTAAATAGTGGTTCGTATGGTGGTTCGTTTAGGTTTTAAGTAGGCTCAGCGCCTCACTTCGTCTCAAAGGAATACTACAAAAGGTTTGAATTCCTATTTATTTTTATGTTTATTTAGATTTTACTGTTCTTTAAGTTTATGTGATTAAATTGAAGTTTGTTTTAACATGTTTTAGGGTAATAAATCTGCCTGTTATTTTGTCTGTTGTTTAAATGATGTCGTAGTATGTTCGCATTCTATGTTTATGATTTGGATCCGCTTCTCTGTTTTCTTTACTGATAATGTAACACCCTAATTGGATAAGTGGACCGTTACTTGTATTTATGGTGTGTCATCAAAGCATAAGGTAAATGTCCTAGAACATTAACTAACCATAAAGAAAATACCGGAATCAAACATCGGCAGTCCAAACATAAGCCCAAAACATGAAAAGTAAAATACTGAAGGAAAGGACTAAACAATGTCCAAATAAGCAGAATAATGTAAGTACATAAAGTAAGAAGTCTGGATAGCTTCCATCCAAATGCACATGCTCTCATAATCCTAAGAGCGTCCTAGTGTACCTGCCGTTAGAACATGAAAGAGAACTACGGCTGAGCATAATGCTCAGTGAACGGATATAAAGCATGATAAAAATAACTGAAATGAAACAGATGATGAAATACTGGAGCTGTAAGACTGATAAGTAAAGTTGCAGCGGAAATCTGTGTATAATCTGTAAAGTCTGAATTATAAATAATAAAGCTGAACTGTTATTTGTTAAATCTAAAAACATGCATTTACTGTATTTTAATTGCCAGAGCTTATATAGGTCATGTGTTGTAACAACGGTGCATAAATAACTGGAGGGGTGACCTCGTCATGCAGTAGAGGGGTGACCTCTAAATAACTGTAGAGGGGTGACCTCTAAATACTGTGCTGGGTGGAGTAATCAACTCCAATGTGAAGGATGTAGAGCACACACCACATTCACCCTGATAACTTGTAAACTGATAAGCCTAGGATGCATCCATACGCCCCACTAAACATACCTATAAAAATGGCCAAACTGAACATGAGTGGGACGATGTAGCATATCACTCTCCTGCATGTTAGTCACGACACCGGTGCCTCTAGTGTCGTGGTTACGGTACCTCCGTAACTAGTACATAAACTGGTCATGCTTGTATATAATGCTCAGGCAATTTATTTAGTTATTAACATGATTACTGATAAGCTTAAACATATACTGGGGAAAATATTTGGCTGCAGACCGGAAATCCTAATCATGCATAGAAAGGAAGTCCTTACTGAAAGGACGAAAAATCCGTACCTCGTGTCTAGTAATGAAAAAAAAACTGAAAGCTGAAAGATCTATCCGACTTCATGGTTACTACAAAAATAACATACACGAAAATAAGTTGACTGATGTTATATATTTTACTGCTCTTAACTGTTTTCGTTGGATTTAATTTATACTTGTATTACTATTTGTATATAATCTACTAATTTCTGACTGTTCATAAATATTACTGATTTAATGTACTCTGTATTTCTGATTACTGTATAATGTATAATCTGGCATTACTATAAATAGTAACTCGTTATAATTAGAAAGTTTCCTAATTTAGAAATATTTCCAATTTAATATCTTTAAATTACATTATTTATAAGTCGTAAGTTTTTAATAGGATAAAAATGATAAAGCTAGAATTAGTTTAGTTTTATTAATTAGATTAATAAAATTGGACAATATAGTTAATTAATTAATAAAACTCATTTATAAATAATTTACCAATCTAAATAATCCGTGGTTCCCACTGCCTTTGTTTCTGGTTCCCACTGTTAGTATTGCTAAAGTTCCCATTGTTTTTATTATTAAAGTTCCCACTGCCTTTGTTTTGGTTCCCACTGTTAATGTTATATTCCCACTGTTTATATTAAATTTCCCACTGCTAATATTACGTTCCCACTGTTATTTCAGAGTTCCCACTGTTAGTGTTGTACTTCCAGTTTACAAACCCAAACGCCCCCTTATTGTCCTTTGCGGTTGTTTGGAAAGCCAAACACCCCTGTATATACTTGTTTCTCACTGCATACAAACCAAACACCCATCTGATGAGTTTTTAGGGCTGCGGATCCAAAACAAAGTTGAACCTGCACCATTCTTGGTCACGACTGATCTCAAAGATCAACACCAAGACCTACTGGTCTCGGTCTTCGCAAATCCAACCAACCCGACACCCCTTTTCTGTTAACCAAAACCCCTGTAGTCTTTTGGCTTGCTGCCGTCCAACACTAACCCCATCTGCCTAACGGCTGGCCAAAAGTTGAACACCGAGACACCTAGTGTGTCTCGGTTTGCGTGCACCACCAAAAAAACCCGACTAATAAATCCCTTAATTCACGTTTTGAAATTAAAATAGTTTGATTTGGATCAGCTTATAGGTTCGAGATTATAAATAAAGGAGGAACGAAAAAGAAGATTACCTTTATGATTTGGTAATCACACATGAATCAAATGAGCATAATCAAACCGTCTTTTTTTTTGTTCTTCTGCCGACACTCAACACCAACACAAAACCCTAAATTTATTTCTTATTTTTTTTCCTGCTTGTGTAGTATTAGTACCCCCGACCCTTCTTCTTTTTGTTAAAAACATATACTGGGCTCAAGGCCCAGTTTCCTTCTTTTTGGTTTAAGTTGCAGCCCAAGGAACACTAATACTCAAAATGTTTTAAATTTTTTTTTCGTTACGATTAACGTTTAACTTGCGTTTGCGATTATTTAAAACCTGCCATGAATTTATTTATATCCTGAAATAAATACACACATAATACTAAATGGCTATTAAATAATTTATTTACTAATAAATAATTTCTTCATGATCAAATTACATCTCGATATCGACTAAAACTTAAGATAACAGTCTCCTTCTCATGACACAACGCGTTTTGTGGTCTACTGCACGTGGGGTTCTTAGGAACTGGCAGTTAAGCGTGCTCATGTCAGAGTAGTACTAGGTTCGGTGACCAGCCGGGAAGTACTTACAAGAGGGCCACAAAGCAAAGCCGTGAGCCTACGGGCAAAGCGGACAATATTGTGGTATGAGAAGGTCGGATGTTACAAATGGTATCAGAGCCACTCCTGAGCCGTTCGGGATGGTGGGGCAAACCTCATCGAGGACGATGAGTCCTGAAGGGGGGGTGATTGTGACACCCTAGGCAAATCCTACATCGGCTGTGGCCAGGAGAGATCCATGGTTCAAAAGATAATAGTCTCCTTCTCATGACACAACGCGTTTTGTGTTCTACTACACGTGGGGTTCTTAGGAACTGGCAGTTAAGCGTGCTCATGTCAGAGTAGTAACATCTCGCCTACTCAGACCACAATATTGTCCGCTGTGCCCATAGGCTCACGGCTTTGCTTTGTGGCCTCGTGTAAGTACTTCCCGGCTGGTCACCCAGGCTAGTACTACTCTGACATGAGCACGCTTAACTGCCAGTTCCTAAGAACCCCACGTGCAGTAGACCACAAAACGCGTTGTGTCATGAGAAGGCAAATGTTTTCTTATGAGCCAAGATCTCTCCTGGCCACAGCCGATGTGGGATTTGCCTGGGGTGTCACAATCACCCCCCCTTCGGGACTCATCGTCCTCGATGAGGTTTGCCCCACCATCCTGAACGACTCAGGAGTGGCTCTGATACCACTTGTACTACTCTGACATAATTATCTTCTGATACCATAATTATCTTCTGATACCATAATTATCTCTGATACCACTATTGTAACACCCCACTTGGATAAGTGGACCGTTACTTTTATTTATGGCGTGTCATCAAAGCATAAGGTAAATGTCCTAGAACATTAACTGACCATAAAGGAAATACCGGAATCAAACATCGGCAGTCCAAACATAAGCCCAAAACATGAAAAGTAAAATACTAAAGGAAAGGACTAAACAATGTCCAAATAAGCAGAATAATGTAAGTACATAAAGTAAGAAGTCTGGATAGCTTCCACAAATGCACATGCTCTTAGAATCCTAAGAGCGTCCTAGTGTACCTGTCGTTAGAACATGAAAGGGAACTACGGCTGAGCATAATGCTCAGTGAACGGATATAAAGCATGATAAAAATAACTGAAATGAAACAGATGATGAAATACTGGAGCTGTAAGACTGATAAGTAAAGTTGCAGCGGAAATCTGTGTATAATCTGTAGAGTCTTAATTATAAATAATAAAGCTGAACTGTTATCTGTTAAATCTGAAAACATGCATTTACTGTATTTTAATTGCCAGAGCTTATATAGGTCATGTGTTGTAACAACGGTGCATAAATAACTGGAGGGGTGACCTCGTCATGCTGTAGAGGGGTGACCTCTAAATAACTGTAGAGGGGTGACCTCTAAATACTGTGCTGGGTGGAGGGATCAGCTCCAATGTGAAGGATGTAGAGCACACACCACATTCACCCTGATAACTTGTAAACTGATAAGCCTAGGATGCATCCATACGCCCCACTAAACATACCTATAAAAATGGCCAAACTGAACATGAGTGGGACGATGCAGGATATCACTCTCCTGCATGTGAGTCACGACACCGGTGCCTCTAGTGTCGTGGTTACGGTACCTTCGTAACTAGTACATAAACTGGTCATGCTTGTATATAATGCTCAGGCAATTTATTTAGTTATTAACATGATTACTGATAAGCTTAAACATATACTGGGGAAAACATTTGGCTGCAGACGGGAAATCCTAATCATGCATAGAAAGGAAGTCCTTACTGAAAGGACGAAAAATCCGTACCTCGTGTCTAGTAATGAAAAAAAATGAAAGTTGAAAGATCTATTCGACTTCATGGTTACTACAAAAATAACGTACGCGAAAATAAGTTGACTGATGTTATATATTTTAATGCTCTTAACTATTTTCGTTGGATTTAATTTATACTTGTATTACTATTTGTATATAATCTACTAATTTCTGACTGTTCATAAATATTACTGATTTAGTGTACTCTGTATTTCTGATTACTGTATAATGTATAATCTGGCATTACTATAAATAGTAACTCGTTATAATTAGGAAGTTTCCTGATTTAGAAATATTTCCAATTTAATATCTTTAAATTACATTATTTATAAGTCGTAAGTTTTTAATAGGATAAAAATTATAATGCTAGAATTAGTTTAATTTTATTAATTAGATTAATAAAATTGGACAATATAATTAATTTATTTATAAAACTCATTTATATATAATTTACCAATCTAAATAATTTGTGGTTCCCACTGCCTTTGTTTCTGGTTCCCACTGTTAGTATTGCTAAAGTTCCCATTGTTTTTATTATTAAAGTTCCCACTGCCTTTATTTTGGTTCCCACTGTTAATGTTATATTCCCACTGTTTATATTAAATTTCCCACTGCTAATATTACGTTCCCACTGTTATTTCAGAGTTCCCACTGTTAGTGTTGTACTTCCAGTTTACAAACCCAAACGCCCCCTTATTGTCCTTTGCGGTTGTTTGGAAAGCCAAACACCCCTGTCTATACTTGTTTCTCACTGCATACAAACCAAACACCCATCTGATGAGTTTTTAGGGTTGCAGATCCAAAACAAAGTTGAACCCGCACCATTCTTGGTCACGACTGATCTCAAAGATCAACACCAAGACCTACTGGTCTCGGTCTTCGCAAATCCAACCAACCCGACACCCCTTTTCTGTTAACCAAAACCCCTGTGGTCTTTTGGCTTGCTGCCGTCCAACACTAACCCCATCTGCCTAACGACTGGCCAAAAATTGAACACCGAGACACCTAGTGTGTCTCGGTTTGCGTGCACCACCAAAAAAACCCAACTAATAAATCCCTTAATTCACGTTTTGAAATTAAAATAGTTTGATTTGGATCAGCTTATAGGTTCGAGATTATAAATAAAGGAGGAACGAAAAAGAAGATTACCTTTGTGATTTGGTAATCACACATGAATCAAATGAGCATAATCAAACCGTCTTTTTTTTGTTCTTCTGCCGACACTCAACACCAACACAAAACCCTAAATTTATTTCTTATTTTTTTTTCCTGCTTGTGTAGTATTAGTACCCCCGACCCTTCTTCTTTTTGTTAAAAACATATACTGGGCTCAAGGCCCAGTTTCCTTCTTTTTGGTTTAAGCTGCGGCCCAAGGAACACTAATACTCAAAATGTTTTAATTTTTTTCGTTACGATTAACGTTTAACTTGCGTTTGCGATTATTTAAAACCCGCCATGAATTTATTTATATCCTAAAATAAATACACACATAATACTGAATGGCTATTAAATAATTTATTTACTAATAAATATTTTCTTCATGATCAAATTACGTCTCGATATCGACTAAAACTGAGACTGCGTGATTATTGTTAACGTTTAATTATTTTCTGAGTAGTAATTAATACATACGTAATATTTCCTAAGATTTAATAATTATTTATGAATAAATATTTTGTTGTAGAATTTAAATAGAACTGAGCTTGCGTATTTAATATTCTGGAATTTAAATACGGGTTTTACAGATAAACTGATATCATATTAAATAGTTTGTGAAATAACTTTTTTTCTTTGGATATTGATCTGATGGATTAACTTTTGTTTGATAAATCTGCCAAAGTTGTTTAAGTTGTTGAATTGATTTGGATAATCTTTTGCACTTGTTTTGTCTAGCTTATATTCGATTTTTGTAGTTTAATCATTTGCTGAGGAATTGCTTTCAGTTTTAAATATGGTTCGTAAGTTAGATTTTAAGTTGTTGTTGATTATATATGAGATGATTTGAGTTTTTAGTAGATTGCTATCTTTGCTTTTTGATTTAGTCTGCTTTGATATTTTGGTTACTGATATATTGCATAAGATTTATATTACTGAGTTTGTTTCTTAGTTTGGGAACCTTTTTTTTTAGCTGATTTTGAATTTGGATAGTAGTTTAGTCTGTGCTTGTTTTTATTGAGTTACTAATTTCATAATGTGTTCTTAATCTGATATGCTCTAAACTTCGTTGGATTGTTTGATTGTGTACTTGATTTAAGCTTTTTCTTGTAGCTTATTGAGCTTTATTGATCTTGTGTTTTAACTGCTTATACCTGTCAGACTAAATTGGTCAGATAGGTTCATGACTGATAAACTTATCAGCTATCCCAACAATTTTAAAGTCACCTCCTGTGACTCCATCACGTTTTTACTGTCAAAAAAAATATATTCACAAAATATGTCCCCATCAGGACTCGAACCCATGTCCTCTTGGTCATGGGCCTCACATGTTAACCATCTGAGCTACTGCTCTTTTTAGTTTTATTTCAGTTAATTTCATTAATATAGACAGTTACTTTTGAGCTATCAGATTTTTAATAAATACTTAATTTTAATTTTTATTCCATTTTAAAAAAGTTTATTTACTTTTATATAATTTCAGTTTTAAAAATAATTAAATAAAAAAATAATAATAATAATAAAAAGTTTTATTTTAGAAATTTAATTAGTTATTAAATAAGTAGATTTTAATAAAGTTAGTAATTTTAAAAAGATAGGTTTTCTTTAATAAAAATTAAAATAGTTTAAATTTTTAAGTAATTGTGTTTAGATTTATTTTGGGTTTACGATTCATGCACTTTAGGATAAAATTGAATAGATTTAAATTGGATAGAATTAATTTCTAGTTTAAAAACCGAAACCAATTCGAATCAATTGTCCAAATCGATACAAAACGTCTCAAATTCATAAGATCTTCGTGTACAACGAACTTGGTTCACCACGTGTTTAATTGAATTCGTCTTTGGTAATTTTAGACTATTACTTTTTCCTAAAGGTAATTTTCTAATTTACCCTATTACGTATCTTAATTATCACTATACTATCACGATCACATCAAAAAATTTGGCACCACTGCCGGGGATCTTGTGTACGATTCGTTCTCGTTGAGATTTGTTGATCGTTGATTTGAAGACCCTTTCCGTCCTCGGAAAGTTTTGTTATTTTTCTATTATATAGTATGTATCGTTTTTCTCATTTTTTGTGATTAATATATTGTATTACGTAGAACAATAAATTTACATACTTTTCAAATAAGGCCTTAGTTGGGATTTCATCACCTAGCTATTGTAGTCGAATCCAAAACAAAAATAAAAGGCAAAATAGATAAATACTAATAAGAAGTTTGAACTCGATTTATACAAACTATAAGGTGGGTATAAGGCGACGTGCTATAAAAGGCCGTCTAAGGAAAAAGGTTTTTAAGTGCTTTGTGCCACCTCGTTTCCCCGCTTGCTTGTGCGTATATTGAGAGGGACGACCTATTATTGGTTTGCCGACTCAAGTAGTAATAAATCTTATTTTTGTAGTTTACTTATTGAACCTCGAGACGTTTAGGTTTTCACCTATCGTTTCAAAGTCGACCGAGGGTAATTTACTTCCATAATAGTTATCCTTATTCCTTGTTTTTATTGATCATTTTTGATTGAGCAATACCAAAAATACCAAAAAATATCTTCTTCTTGTCTAATTTCTTTTCTTCAATCCTCTATATTCTCGTCTTTGTAGTGTATACAATTACGTTCTTCTAGACTTGTGATTGATTTTAATAGGCTTGAAAATATTCCTCGTGGAAATAGAAATCGTCAACAACGAATAGTGGAACCCGAGCTTCCACCTATTGTTGTAGAGATGGCCGATAACCAAAGAATGGAAGAATTGCTTCGTGCACCCACCAAAGGGTGTGGGGAAGCAATCGTTGTGCCGGCTATTTTTGTGGATCATTATGAGATTAAGACGGGTCTTTTATCACTCATTCGTGCCGACCAATTTCGTGGCAATGAGACCGATAACCCGCATTCTCACATTCGGAATTTTATTCGAATTACCTCGACTCTCAAGTTTAGAGATGTGCCGAATGACGCGATTAAGCTCATGCTTTTTCCGTACTCGCTCGAGGGTAATGCTAAGATTTGGTATGAGAAAGAACCACCGGGTTCGATTTTGACATGAGATGATTTAGTGTCTAAGTTTATGAATTATTTCTTTCCACCGTCCAAAACAACACACTTTAAGAACGAGATCACTAGATTTGAACAAAAAGTGCATGAATCGTTTGGGGTTGCTTGGGAAAGATTTAAAGATTAGTTGAGACAATGTCCAGACCACGGTTTCTCGGAATTGCATCAAATTAATACTTTCTATAATGGGCTAAATATGATTGAACAAGATTCGTTAAATGCCGCCCCGGGTGGTAATCTTTTAAGAAAAACTCCGAGAGACGCATGAGGTATAATTGAGAATAAATCTAGAGCACAATATTCACGAAACACACCGGGTGTTTCCAATGTGAATTCATTTAATCCCGAGATTGCTAGATTGGACTCTAAGATTGACACGATTTTGAATGAGCTTAGGAAGAATCCTCATCGATCGATTAATATGGTTGAGAATGTTTGTGTATCATGTGGTGGAGCACATCCTAATTATGCTTGTTCAACCACGGGGTTTGATCAAGCTAGTGCTTTTGCCGCGACGGGAACTTATGGCTCAAACGGTCAAGTTTCTCGTCAAAATAATGTTGCTCCACCGGGTTTTCCACTGGTTCAAAATAGGTACAACAATGGGAATAGTGGGAATACTTTTAACCGTGGTAACCAAGGGAATTATAATCAAGGAAATGGGTTTAATGCTAATCATCAAGGTTTTCAAAGCAATAACCAAAATGATTTGTCAAGCTACATTAAAACGAATGAGGCAAATTTGAAGACTTTTCAAAATAACATTCAAGGACAAATGGCAACTTTGAAAAATGAGTTTCAAAATACGATTAAAGGGCAAAATAACAAGATTGAGCTTAATCAACAAAGACTTGAACAAAACCAAAACCGTTTTGAGCAAAGATTAGAGCAAAGTCAAAATCGTATGCAACAAAGTTTGGAACAAGGTCAAAATAAATTGCTTTCGATGTTTGAATCGTTTATGACCAAACCTTCCTCTTCTTCGGGTGGCTTACCTAGCAACACCATTCCAAACCCGAAGGGTGAGATGAAAGCTATAACCATACGTAGTGGGAAAGCTTTAGACGGACCTTTGCTTCCACATGTGAGTACCTCTCCGGTGAGGGAAGTGGAGCAAGAACCCGAGGTGGTTAAAGAAAAGGAAATTCCTATTCCACCAAAGGTTGACCAATTGCCTATTCCGGAACCCGAGCTTCCGAAGACTAAACCCACACTACCCTACCCTTCGAGACTTAACCAAGAGAAGCTCCGCGAAAAGTCCAATGCTCAAATGACTACTTTTTTAGAGATGTTTAAGAATCTTTATATTAATGTTAGTTTCGCGGATGCATTGCTTTACATGCCTAAGTTTGCTTCGACTATTAAGAGATTGATGAATGATAAAGGGAAATTGGTTCAAGTGTCTACATCTTTAGATGCTAATTGTTCTGCGGTTCTTACACAAAAGCTTCCCAAAAAGCTTGGAGACCCGGGCAAGTTTGTGATACCATGTGATTTCCCTAATATGGAAGAATGCTTAGCTTTAGCCGATCTTGGTGCTAGCATTAATTTGATGCCTCTTTCCATGTGGAAAAGGTTATCACTTCCCGAGCTTACACCTACTAAGATGACTCTCGAGCTAGCGGATCGATCGATCGCCTTACCAAAAGGTATAGCCGAGGACGTGTTTGTCAAAGTAGGGAAACTCGTCTTTCCAACGGACTTTGTAGTTTGCGATTATCCCGAAGATTCTCGTGTACCACTTATTTTGGGAAGACCGTTTTTGATGACGGCTAGTGCTTTAGTTGACATGAAAGCGGGGAAATTAACTTTGAGAGTTGATGATGAAAATATCACGTTTGATATTTGTCATATCTCTAAATATTCTTCCAAGTATTACGAGGAATCAATTAATCAAATCGATGTGATTGATGTTACTTGTGAAGAATATTCTTAAGAAGTGCTTGGATTCTCGGCTTCTTCTAAAAGTGGCAATCCCACTTCGTCGAATCCTATTATCTCTTCGGCTAAACCTCCACTCACTCCATTTGAGGGAGGTGACTTCGTTCTTGAATAGCTTGAGAATAATGGTTATTCAAAAATCGATAAGGAAATTGATGATTACCTTAGCACACCATTTGATCCTAGTGAGTTTGATTGTGAGAATTTTGATCCCGAGGGAGATATTGCTTTAATTGAAAAATTGTTGAATATGGATCCTTTTGAATCACCACCTATGGAATTAAAAGTTGTGAGTGAAAATGAGACTAAAGTGAAAACATCTATTGAGGAAGCACCCGAATTAGAACTTAAGGAACTCCCCACTCATTTGGAGTATGCTTTTCTTGAGGAAACGAATAAATTACCGGTGATTATTGCTAAGGGATTAAAGGAAAATGAAAAGGATGAACTTATCATAGTGCTTAAGAAACATAAACGGGCCATTGCATGGAAAATCTCCGACATTAAGGGTATAGATCCAAAATTTTGTACTCATAAAATTCTAATGGAGGATGATTATAAACCCGCTATCCAAAATCAAAGAAGGGTCAATCCAAAGAATCATGAGGTGATAAAAAAGGAAGTCACTAAACTTCTAGACGTCGGAATGATCTACCCTATCTCGGATAGTCCATGGGTTAGCCCTGTGCATTGTGTTCCAAAGAAAGGAGGAATGACGGTTGTTACTAATGAGGATAATGAATTGATTCCTACTAGACTTGTGACCGGTTGGCGTGTTTGTATTGACTATAGGAAACTTAATGATGCCACTACGAAGGATCATTTTCCATTACCTTTTATGGATCAAATGTTAGAGAGACTAGCGGGGAATGAATTCTATTGCTTTTTGGATGGATTTTCTGGCTATTTCCAAATCCCCATTGACCCTCGTGATCAAGAAAAGACCACATTCACTTATCCTTATGGAACATTTGCGTATCGTCGCATGCCTTTTGGACTATGCAATGCTCCGGGGACGTTCCAAAGGTGCATGATGGCCATTTTCCATGATATGATCGAGAAAACCATGGAAGTCTTCATGGATGACTTTTCGGTTTTTGGGGAATCTTTCACTTCATGTCTCTCTAACCTTGAAAGAATGTTGCAACGTTGTGAGGAAACAAATCTTGTGCTTAATTATGAAAAATGTCACTTCATGTGCAAAGAGGGAATTCTGTTAGGACATAAGATCTCTAAGGCCGGTATTGAGGTTGATAGGGCTAAAATCAACGTGATTGCCAAATTACCTCCACCCACCACCGTTAAGGGAGTTAGGAGTTTTCTCGGCCATGCCGGCTTCTACAGACGTTTTATACAAGACTTCTCTAAGATAGCTCGGCCTATGACCCATCTTTTGGAAAAAGAGACTCCTTTCATCTTTTCGGATGAGTGTATTCAAGCCTTTGAGATGCTTAAAAAGAAATTAACCGAATCTCCAATCTTAGTTGCTCCGGATTGGGACCTACCTTTTGAAATTATGTGTGATGCTAGTGATTACGCGGTAGGTGCGGTTTTGGGGCAACGTAAATCAAAACACTTCTTGCCTATACACTATGCAAGTAAGACTATGACGGATGCTCAAACAAAGTACACTACAACGGAAAAGGAGTTACTTGCCGTTGTGTATGCTTTTGAAAAGTTTAGACCATATCTCGTCTTGTATCAAACCATAGTGTATACGGACCACTCGGCTATCAAATATATTCTTAATAAACAAGATGCTAAGCCGAGGTTGCTCCGGTGGATTCTCCTCCTTCAAGAATTTAATGTCAAAATTCTAGACAAAAAAGGAGCCGAGAATCTCGCGGCCGATCATTTATCTCGACTTGAGAATCCTCACCAAAGCGATCGAGAGAACAAGGAAATCAATGAAACATTTCCTCTCGAGACGCTTGGTATGATTGCTTTTCGTGGTGATGATAGTACCCTATGGTTTGCGGATATTGCAAATTACCATGCGGGGAAGTTTGTGATCAAGGGTATGTCGTCCCAACAAAAACGAAAGTTTTTCAAGGATATCTCCTATTACTTTTGGGACGACCCCTATTTGTTTCGTGTGTGCACGGATCAAGTGATTCGTAGGTGCGTATTTGGCAAAGAAGCTCAATATATCCTTAAATCTTGTCATGAGGGACCCACCGGGGGACATCATGGTGCCAACGCCACCGCGAAAAAAGTCTTTAATGCCGGCTTCTTTTGGCCTTCCATATATCGTGATGCCCAAGACTTGATCAAGACTTGTGATGCTTGTCAACGTCAAGGAAAGAACTCACAAAAGGATGAAATGCCTCAAAACATTATTCAAGTTTGTGAAATCTTTGACATGTGGGGGATCGATTTTATGGGGCCATTTCCATCTTCGAAAGGAAATAAATACATTCTCGTAGTTGTGGACTATTTGTCTAAATGGGTTGAAAAGCTAAGGCTTTGCCTATGAATGATGCTCGAGTTGTGGTGAACTTTTTGAAATAACTTTTTGCTAGGTTTGGAACTCCGCGGGCTATTATAAGTGATCGTGGGACCCATTTTTGTAATGAACAATTTGAAAAAGTTCTAAAGAAATATGGTGTCACTCATCGACTTTCTACGGCTTATCACCCTCAAACGAGTGGTCAAGTGGAGGTTTCAAACCGAGCTCTTAAAAGGATTTTGGAGCGTTCTATTAGAGAGAATCACGCTTCATGGTCGGATAAATTGGACGATGCATTGTGGGCTTTCCGTACGGCTTACAAGACGCCAATTGGTTGTACACCATTTAGGTTGGTCTACGGAAAAGCATGTCACTTGCCAATTGAACTCGAACATAAGGCGTATTGGGCTCTTAAGCATTGTAACTTTGATTTGAGGACCGCGGGTGATCATCGCAAGGTTCAATTGAATGAACTAAGTGAATTAAGGGACAAAGCTTATGAAAATTCTTTGATCTATAAAGAGAAGACTAAGAGGATTCATGACTCAAATATCAAAAATCGCATTTTCAATGTTGGTGATCAAGTCCTCTTATTCAACTCTAGACTTAAGATTTTCTCGGGCAAGCTTAAATCCCGTTGGTCCGGACCATTCACCGTTTCACAAGTCTTTCCTTATGGCACCATTGAGCTAGCTCAAAAAGACGGGACTAACTTTAAGGTGAATGGTCATCGTGTGAAACACTACTTTGGAGGGGACATACCTACGGAGGTTATCCCGGATCTTCAAACTTTCCCTAAGGACCAATGAATGCGGGGATCGAGTCGAGCTCATGACGCGGTTAACAAAAACGAGGTGCCTTGTGGGGGAGTCCCATACATTCTATCTTCTTTCTATTTTCTAACACTAATAAGGCTTGATCTTTCAAGCTCGTGCTCGTATTTTGTTGTGTTGTGAATCTTAGGTATGACCCTAATAATTGAAGACTCTCGTGTTCGGTTTTTGCCGGTCCACTTGATCTTCCATTCTTTGAATGCCAAAAAGGGGCACACTCTTTATCCCTTGATTTTTATCGACTAACGTTTTATCTTGAGGCATACTTAATAAACGGCTTATAAATTTGCGTGCTCTTACCATGCTAGAATTTTGCATTAGACTCTTCGTGTTTTAGCAAGGGGTGCTACTCTTGAGCTAAGAAACATTGAGGACAATGTTTGGTTTTAGCATGGGGGAGTCAATCGATATAATCGCTTGCTATTGCTTTTGTCGTGTCTAAACGTAATTGTTTTTCTCATTTTTCAATAAAATTTTAAATTTTTAGTGTTATTTTTAAGTTTTAATAAAGAAAATAAGTGCTTTTGACACGAATGTAGGCTTTCCGTTGGTGAAAATAAAAATAGTTTTTGACTCGACTCGGTTTTTACCTTAGCTTTTCCTTAACGTATTTGAATTAAGTTTTGCTAGGCTTTTGTATAGGGAGCTTTAAAACGCGAAAGTCTTAATTCATACGGGTTAAGAACAAGAACTTTTCGCAAGTTCCTATAATTGATCCTAGAAAGTCGTTTATCAAGGGAACTTTAAAATTCAAATTCTAAAACTTGAAAAAGTATAAGAAGATGCAAGATCCTATAGATGACTTGAAAACCCAAAACTTTGATTTAATAGGCTAATTATCCATTGATTTCACATTTTTGAAATTTTACAATATGGAGAACAAGAGATGATAGAGTTCAATCATAAGTTTACAAGGTTAACTCTTCTTTGTGCAAGTATTTTTGTGTTTGATTTAATCTCCTCGTATTTACTTTCCACACTTGAATAATAATTGCTTAATAAATGAAGTTTTTAGCGATTTAGGCTTGATATCTTAACTCGTAACTCCTTCTTTTTCTTCCCTTTAATTAAAGTGAGAACACATTAAGGGTGTCAGCGTCATGGACTTTTGATCATGGGATTGCGGAAATTTGGCTTACTATATATATCATTAATAAGAAGAATAAATAAAAACATGTTCTCTAGGAGCCTTCGGGTGGGAGTCATGTAGCACTAACCTTGTCATTAGAGCCTTAGGGTGTATGGCAAGGGGACGTGTTGAATAAAAATTGCTTCATCGTCATGAGCCATAAGGTGGGATGGTGATGTCAATTCCCTTATTTTTGTCCAAAGAGCCTTCGGGTGTGGATTTTAAATAAGGAGCACAATTGCATCTTAAAGAGCCACAAGGTGTTATGATGTAGTTGTTTCTAACTCCATTAATAAGGTCATAATTGACTCTGGAGGTTTTTATTTTTGCTTTTAAGTAGCCATATTAGCCAAATTTCGGGTCCGGGGATTTATCCCTCAAATCGTGTTAAGTTATCCTTGATGTGGGCTTTCTTTAGTGACAACGGTTTTTGAAGTCGAGGTTAGGTTTTGAGTGTTGAGTTTACACCGTTCTTACCTTCATTTTTGGACTAATAAATATCTAATAAAGTCAAATGAGCCTTTGGGTGAATGACAAATAAAATCGAGAGATACAATTAGGAATAATAGGAGATTGAGTTTAACACAAATTACTTGTATGAATTGTTTTAATTTTGGGGCTTATGATTGACAATGATCTTGTTTTTGCACTTGGCATGGAAAAGTGAAAAGTCGGGGACGATGAATCTATTTGAGTTTTATGATCCTAAAAGTTATTTTTCAAATAATGAAAGCATTACATTATGTCTTTGCAAAATAAAGTGTCTAAAGATGAATAAAAGTGTAGTTAATGTTTAATTTTATCATTGCGTGAGGACACAACAATTGCTTAGCAAGGGGGAGTTTTATATGAGTGATTTTACTCATATCAATTGTAGCCTAAAACAATGTATTAATGCAATAAATGTATCAAAAATGCCTTGTATATGTTTGTTTTGGTGTTTGATGTGTGTAGGTACCAAGTTCACGAAAACTGGCGGAAACAACACGAGTTTGAAGAAAAAGATCAACAATGCCAGAAATGAGCTCGATTTTAGTGGACTTGATATTCATGGAGGATTTTTGGCAAGTGGGTCCCACATTTGGGAGAATGGGCTCAAAAACCCATCAATGGCCCAAATTGCAACTTATGTAAACGGATGGTGAAGTAAATTTGGGCCAAAAGCCCAAATCCCTTAACAAGCAATAACGGATGAAGTTTGTTTTTATGGGCTTCAATTGGACGTGAAGTTGGGCCTTAGGGTATGGAAAAGCTAAATAAACGATTTGTGAATGAGTTTAACTCACTTTCAGTCAAACTCTCCACACATATCCCCACACCACCACACGTTTTTCTTTTACCCATTTATATTTCACTTTCTCACACACAATAAATAAAAAAACTTTTTCGATACACTCTATCTCCTTCTTCCCCAAAAATCAAATAAACCTGTAAAAGCACTATTCCTTCAAACCCTAAATTAATAAATCATTCAAATAAATTGGGCCTTTTTGGCACACGAGTGATTCACACGAGGGGGAAATAAATCCCCCATTATTTTCGGAAGTAGAAGATGGAGTGAGCATGAGACGTGGCAGCGTTTAATGGATAAGACAGCGCATCATTCTTTTTCTACCAATGAAAAATAGTCATCTCATCATCAAACTAACACAACTAGCACAAACGGATGCCACGTTGGCAATCCGTGTGCTAGTATGCGAATCTCAACCGTAGATGCTTAACTGACAAGAAAGAGAGAGAATATTGAAGATCCAAGGGCCACAAATTATTCTTCATCAACCACCCTCACCCTCACTTCAGCTATAAATACCCTGGTTCTCTTCATGTAATGTATCCCATTTTTACTTTAATGTTATCATGTCAAATTAGATGTAGGAAAGTGTAATTTTATTTTATCAGTATTGTAATAGTTTTTATATATTAATAAAAGTCATTTCGTGTTAAATCTTCTTGTGTGTTTAATTTTCGCATTAAAAGTAATTGCAAATTTCTTTTATAATCTTCTTTGATGTTATAATAATAAAATTATTTGATTAAGCTAAGCCAATAGCTTTGATTAAATAATTAAAGTGAATTTGGGGAAAAAGTTTTCCCTACTGGAAAGTCTTTTAAAATCAGTCCGAGTGTTTGATGATGTTCGATTGATGGTGGTGGTGATTCATATGGTGATGTCGATTCAGGTTCATAAGGTTGTTCAACACAACCTTCTTCCCAAAGGTTTTCTACATTAGGTGAGTTTTAGTTTAATTTTTATGTTTTATTTTAGATTATATCTGTTTAAGTGAATGATTTGTTTGCCTGCTTAGTTTAATAAATATGATATAGTTTGGTTGCGGGTGTACTGGTTGAAGAGTATTAATTTTATCTGTTCTGGTATGTTAGCTTAACTGCGAGTGAGAGTATGAATCTGATATATATCTAAGTTTTATAATCTGCTTCGTTCTAGGAGTTTGGTTTTATCCGAATCTGTATAGTTTCATTTATAAGCTAGATTTAGTTGATATAACCTGGTCTTTAGTGGATTGATAGACGTAATTTTCCTGGCTGTTATATTCTGATAGCAAATCTGTGCTGATTCGAGTCTTCTTATGGATTTATGTTATCTATGTAGCTTCTGCATTAATTTGTTTAACTTGAGCAGTCAGTTTGTAATAGTTGAGATTTGCTATAGATTCCTCTACTGATGTGAAGAATGAATTGATTTAATTGCTGATCTGGTTGTGATATTTTAGTTAACTGTTAGGATTGTTTTTATTTCCTTGTATTGAGCTTATTGCTGCTTGATTCATAGGTCTGTTTAATAACTATACGTTCAGCTTAAATGTTTCATAGTCTTGTTTTTTTTAAGTTTAGCTTTCTGTTTTAGTTAAATGTAGATGACTGCTGGATTTGTGGTTTAAACCTGCCTTAATTCATCAAGTTTAAAATTCTGTTATTAGCCTGCTGATTTTTGGTTCATAGTTTGTTGATAATTGAGTTTTAATCTATATGTTTAGCTGTTATTTGTAAGTGTGATTTTGCTGTTATAATTTGCTGTTAAGCTTTTGCTATCAGATCCAACTGATCTGATAGCTTATAGCTGTTCTCATAAACTGTTAAATATAGCAACGCCTAATAAGTCACCTCCTGTGACATTTTATAATTTTCTTCATCAAAAAAAATAATCACAAAAATGGGCCCTCGTTGAATTCGAACCTGCGACCTCGCAGTTATATACCAAACATCCTACCAGCTGCGCTAGCTAGCTGCTTTTGTTAAAAGTTAGTTTAAGTAATTAATAAACGTAGTGTAATTATTACTTTCCAGCTTTTATCACACGTTTCTAATTTTTGATTAATAGATAATACTATTCTCTTTTAAAAAATTAAATTTAATTATTTAGTTTAAAATAATTAGTATAAATAAATAAATAATTAAAAAAATAAAAAAAATAACGTTTTTATTAATTTTCAAAAAAAGTTTAATTAGTTTTTAAATATTTAAATTTTTATTATTTTAGATTTGAATTAAAATAGTTTTAAAAAAATAGATTTTGTTTAATAAAAAGTAAAGTAGAATTTAAACAAATTTTTAAATAGTGTAAAAGTATTTTAATTAGTTTATTTAAATAGAATTTTTAAATAGTTTAAATTTTTATGTTGTGTTAATTAATTGTTTTTTTAGATTAAAAAAGGATTTACGATTCATGCACTTTAGGATAAAATTAAATAGTTTAAAATTTGTAGACTTTAATTTTAGTTTAAAAACCTAAAACCAATTCGAATCAATTGTCCAAATCGAAGCAAAACGTCTCAAATTCACTCGATCTTCGTGTACAACGAACTTAGTTTCACCACATGTTTAATTGAATTCGTCTTTGGTAATTTTAGACTATTACTTTTTCCTAAAGGTAATTTTCTAATTTACCCTATAACGTATCTAATTATCAACAAGCTTATGGTAATTTTTATTTTCATGTTCGTGCTTTTGAGCGATAAATTTTTACCTTGCTATATGAGAGTGTGTGAACTCAAAATACCTACTTCGTGAGGTGTATTGTGGCGTTATCTCTACTTTTGATTATTGGCATTATCTATTCTTTCCGCATTTGTTAAAATTAAATTTTTTACATTGCTTGAGGGCAAGCAAGGTGTTAAGTATGGGGGAATTTGATAACGCTTCATTTATACATGTTTGTAATGATGTATTTGTCATTGTTTGCTATGTAAATAAATAAAATATGCTTTGAATGGTTACTAATTTAATGTATCCTTTTTGTAGGAGAAACATAAATCTATGGAGAAGGAAATGAATGAAAGAAGAAGAAAAAGGATTAAAGAATAAATAAAGTTGGAAAAGGATAGAAGTGCGGCGCATAATCCAAAATTGCAGTGCACATTTGTTGGAGTACGATTTTGGAGTACTAGCCAAAGTACGGCGCATAATCCAAAAGTGCGGCGTACTTAGGGGTGTAGTTATAATAATAAGTGGTAATTATGCAGGGCATTCATTAGGAAACCTTTGATATACTTTGCCAATAACTTACTATGTTTTTTGGGTTATAAAAAGAGCCATATATCCAGACCATCCATGTACTCCACCACCATTGTTACTAGGGTTCTAAGAAGAAGAAAAAGTGGTCAAGGATTCCTTAATCCTTGATTATTGTTACTAGTAGTAATGGGTTCAAGGTGAACTATATCTAGTTCATGCTTGTGATTGCTGTAGCGAGGAGAACTCTAAATCAAAGTTGATTGCTTGTAATAGTGGGATTAAAACTTACACTTTTGGAGTAATATTGGTATAATTCTCATCTTAATGTTTGTTATTAATTTTGATTTTCAACCTATTAAGATGTTTATTATTATTGTTATTATGGAGTAGTGACTTGTGTATTTGGTTGAGGCATTGATAAACTTATGATTGGATAGAAAATAGCTTCACAGGGGTGAAATGCGACGCACAATTAGTTTTGTGTGGTGCACTTTTTCCCTGGTTCGTGATTATTGACATAGTTGATTTGTTCTTGTACTCGATACTATTATATTTGATCATTGTTATGTGTTTGGTTCACTCATGATTATAAGATGTTCGAAAGTGCTGATATGATTGAATGACTTTCATGTCATCTAGTAAATGAATCTTGATATTTACCTTTTAGAAATTGGTGAATAAAATGCATACCAACTCTTATATGATTTTGTTTAATGCTTTATCACATGCTTGAGAAAGTTTGGCTCAACGAGTACTTGAATTATTGAAACCAAAATAAACTAATCTTAATGCATTTGATATAACATGATCTATAGGTCGAAAGGATTTCTTGTTCTATTGAATAGACGTTTCGTGTGCGACTAGTCATCCACATGTTATCATACATTGTTTATGTGTTTATAATTCATCTTTGCTATCTATCTTTTCTATGTTTGTAGCCTTAACCAAATGCACCTTTTTTAATTATTTGATAAGTATAATTTCTAGAACTTGTGACACTCTAGAGATAATTGTTTTACATTTTAACACCAATCCCGTGGAATGATCTTACCTTAAGACTATACTATACACGAAAGGGTATACTTGCCCGTGTTTGTGCTCTAGTCAATTGTTGGGTAATCTTTAGTAATATAAATTTAAGACTTGCGAAATGAACATCAATGTGTTTCAAATGGGTTAGAGGATCACATATTTATAGCCTGACATTGATTATTGTTGTTCATGAACAATATAAGGGAGTTTAATCCCTTGAAAGTGTGTTTGACAATGGATACCGAGAGTTTATCTTTTTGTGCAAACATTAAATTCAGGGATAATGTTTCGAGGACGTTTTTTGCTTGACCGAAAGGTGGATAATACAACACTCGATAATCAAAATATGTTTGAGGACATTTGTTGCTTGCACGAAATGTGGGTTTAGGCTGGGAACCACGGGAAATGCCGAATATACCCTCACGTACCTGGCATGTGTGGGAGTTAATGGAGAAAAACGCTCAAAATTGAAAAATCATCATCTTAGGGGCAAAAATGCACGAGATATTGAAGTTTAGTGGAAAAATTGCTTGAAGTTTGCTCTCAGTGGCAAATCTGCGAAAATGAGAAAGTTCAAGGACGTTTTTTTGCAGTTTACCCTCATACTTGTGAGCTCACATTAGGCCCACTACCATAAAAATGAACACTATTTGTCAAACCCTCACAAATGTGTTGGGTCTACTAGATGTAGATCTTGCAGCCTGTCAGGACCGGTGAATGACTTCTGTAATCACAAGTCAAATCACAAAGAGACTCTATACACAATATGAATGTAGAATATAAATATAATCAAGAAGAACAGAATAACTATAAAGACTTGATCCTTTCTAAGGATTTCTAATATTGATAATAACTAGGACTACGTTTTGAGAAAGTGTGTCTAACCCTTCTGCCTAAGGTTCCTTTTATACTGCAAGGAAACCCTAATACATCATTAAAGAAAACGTGTAAAACTGATATGCATATCCTTTCCTAACATATCTCATGCATATCCTAACAGAATATTAAGTAAATAATAAAGTTTGACTTCGACTAGGACCAGGAGCAGGACTTGCTCCTACTACGACTAGGACCAGGAGGAACTACATACCTCCTAGTCTACCTATTACATATAACTATTACAATGGTCCTAACAATCCTCCCCTAAACTTGAATTTGACCTGTTGAGTTCAAGTTTCCTAGAAAACGTGCAAAGAAAGCCCGAGGATTGGATCAGCAAAACAAATAGCAGCATCAACAAGATAAGAATCAGAAGAACAGCCGCAACATGAAACACTAGAAGCTTCTCCAAAGCTTGTAACAAATCAGCATCGTGTTGAATCTTTTCAGCAACATGAGCAGATTTGATGAGCCTTTACCAAGTAGCTGCTCGCTCTTGGGCTAGCTAGTCATTCTGGTGGAATAAGCATCACCCTGGGAGACTAGAACCCAGCCCAACTCTTAGAACGTGAATCAATGGTGAGTGGGAGTACCCTGATGATTTTAGGCAAACCATCACAGCCGTCAACGGATTTGATGCGTCTTTACCAGAAGCCGTACCCCTCTGGACTCGCCAACTCTTTGCAATGAAGCATCGGTGAGTTGAACACCCTATAGCTTTAAGCAAGCTATTACAGCTATCAACGGATTTGATAAGATCTTTACCAAGAGCCGTACCCCCTTGGATTAGCCACTTTTCAGTCCAAGACTATGGCAAGTGAAAACCATCCAGTTTTGGGTAACCTGGCAACCATCAACGGATTTGAGAATCGCACCAGGAGCCGTACCCTCAAGGTGAATCAACTTTTTCTTGTCGATTAGACATGGTAAGTTGAGAACCATTTGTTGTGTGGACCACGTCCAACACCAAGTGAAACCAAGGACCAGAACAAACTCAAACCAGGAACCACATTGTGAAACAGCCAAGGGATATTATGTACAAGCATAAAAGCTAAACTATGTTGAAAGTATAAGCAGATATTATATAAAAAGTATATTTTTCTCTTTTTTTTTTTTTGTTTTATAACTGTTTTTTTTTTTTTTTAAACTATAAAGAATGAAATTCACCAATTACTGTACATATTGGTGAAAAGAATAAAAATAAGAACAAAAATTCAAAGTATAAACACTTACAACCCAATCACCTTACATACTAGAAGCTGCCTTCTTATCCGCTAGCAACCGCGCCTGAATACCCTCTACCAAAGCCGTGGCCATACTCGACTCATTCCCAAAAGGAGCAGTAGAAATTTGCAAGTGACTTGCCAACATTGCCTCCATGGAAGAAATAGTCAAAGGATACTCCACATCCGTCAGCATAAACACCATATGACCAGATTCTAATTCCAACATATGAAATCCACATCCAGCATATAGCTTCCATCGCAGAATCTCCCATTGGAATTGATCCTTCCATATGCCCGAAACAGGAGCATTTGGAGGAGGATCCAACATCAGCTTGAGATCAGCCCAGATACGGAGACCAGGCCAGGAAGACACCGCCATGGGGTCAAACGGCATACTAGAATCAACAAGCCCAAACAACGCCATAAGATCCATACGGTCAGCCCACGATAACACACCCTAAAAATCCGTTGCCAATCGCACAGACCCATCACTCAAAGTAATCCGATGTGAGACGCCACCAAGAAGTGTTGTAGAACTCTCAACCGTATAACCCGTAATGCTCCCATTGCCCAAGGGTAAGTCAGAATCGCTATCAGAAGCTGCATCAATTAAATTCTCAGGATCACGCTTCTCAAAAGGAACTGTCTTACCACGGCGAACACGACGAGCAAGTTTCTGGCGAATGGAACGTCGAGGTGTGGGAGCCGAAGGAGTTGATTCAACCTTTACCTTAACTCCAGCAACAGCAGGGGAAGCAGTATAAGTAGACTCATGAACATGTCCACCCAATGGACCACTAGGAGCTGCATAAGAAGTAGGATTATGTTGTGTTGCAGGAACTTGTGGTGATGGAGATGGCACATCAGATGTAGTAGCAGTAGGTATGGTGGGATTAACAAAGGTGCTTGCAGGAACATGGGTGGTGGTAGTAGTAACAGGTGTGGTGGTGGAAGCATGAGTGGTGGTGGTAGTAACAAAGATGGTAGTAGCAGGACCAGCAGTAGAACCCATAGGAGCAACCAAGGGTGTAGTAGAAGGACCAACAGAAGTAGCAATAGAACCAGAAGGACTACCATCAGAACCAGGAGCGGGTACAGACGAAGGACCAGTAGAATCAGCAGGCATAGAAGCAGTCACACCACGAGGATGGTAAATAAATCTTTCCGGAATAGGTTGACTCTGACGCTTCACCATCTTTTCATAAAGGACCTTAAGCTCATCAAAAGTCAAAGCCCTCACCCGAGCCCAAGACCATGGAGCATTGAAATGAGTAGCAGATTGATATTTCACATAACGTTGCATCTGCTGGCGCTCCTCTGCCCGAGATAGAGGTCTGTTCCTTCTCTATTTCTTTAGTTCTTCAGCAAGAGCCAACTGGTGCTTACGCATCATCACCATAGCACGCGGAATACAATTGTGTTCATCAACATCATCACCCAACAGATCTTTAAACTGAGCATAATCCCTAGTGAGAACAGTCAACACTTGCATCCATTCAACATCAGTCCAATGCATGGCATCATGTTGAATTTGTGCACGCCTTCGCTCTCGAAGCTCTTCCTCAGCAGCCTTATCCGCCTCATCAATCTCAGCCTGAACTCGACGAGCAGCCTCTTCACCAAGCCTTTCTTCTTCAATCTGTCGACGAGTACGCTTGCGAGATGGAGATGGAGAATCAGTCATTGGGGCTTTTCCCTTCGGATCATGAGAGGGACCAGCATGAGAACCATCAGCAGGATCAGAATCACCACCCATAGAAGGAGGAATAGCACTAGGAGAAGGAACATTAGAGGACATTGGAGGAACCGGCAAATCATCATAAACTTTATCAGCAAAGGCAGCCTTTGCCAACAACGTCAAGCCATCCTCAACATTCTCCGCACCCTCATCCTCAGAATCTGAAAGAACCACATGCTTCTTGCGACGACGTTGTTGATTCTCCAACACCTTTATGCGATCAGCCAGAGGAAGAACAAACTCCCTTGTAAGCTTCCGATGTTGGTTTAAGTCTGCTTCCAAACAAATCATCCTCTCATGGTACCTGTGCATAAGATCGAGCAAAGATGTCAGTGTAGTAGGCTCCTCCGCCTGCCCACCAAGAGAACTTGGATCAGGGAAAGCATCACGGGAGCCCGAAGCAACATGTGGGTCAACCTGTGGAGAACTAGCATCAAACGGGATATCAGTCGAATGTGGGGCAGGACTAGGAGGTGGAGTCTCCACAAAAGGAGACCTTTGTGGAACTGAGGAAGGACCAGCCTTGGCAGGAGATGGTTTTTCAACCACCACTTCCTCAACTAGCTCCTCCTCTACCACAGAAGTGGCACCAACAGTAGGAGCCTCCTCCTCCATGGGGTCATCATCTATCACAACAAACTCAGGAGCCCCCTCCTCCTGACCCATAGGACCCTGAGCCAACCCTAACATGGCTTCAGTCAGGGGCCTCCAATCCCCAGTAAACCCATTCATCATATTGTAATACACTTTAGCTGTAAGTTTAGATGGCACATGCTCAGTCCTATCACGTGGAATGCAAACAAGGATTTGTTGAAGAAACCTAGGGTACATAAGAAATTTCTTCCTCGAACCAGCAGTAGACAAATTACTAGCCATCCCCTCAAATAGATAATGAGAAAAATTAAACACTCTACCCTGGGCTAAACAAATAAGACCAGTAGCCAAAGGAGTAGGGAAAGCATCCCAACTCCCAGACTTGGGACTCATACAATAGATTAAAAAGTGAACCAGAAGCTTCCATTTGGGGGAAAACCTATTCTTCTGGAAGTTAAAATTCCCCCCATGTTCATAACCTATGGCAGCCATACCCTCCAATACTTCCGAATTGGGGATTGATACAACACCCCCCTCATCCTGAAGATGAAGAGAAGAGCGAATAGACGCTTCAGTTACCACATATGCACGTCCATCTATGGTAGCATGGAGTGCACGTGGACGTCCAGCCACATTCACAAGCTGAGCAGACGCCCAAAATTGTCGTATCACACTATCATATATGGTAGGACAGACAGTAAATGCAAACCTTAAGTTAGAAGCTTCAATGAAATCCAAGATGTCAGCAAAATGTTCACGATTTGGACCATCACCCAGATAAGCAACACGATTGTGAGCAGGTTGGTAAGCAAGAGCAGCCATGGATCTTGATGAATTGATGGAAGAAGGATTGGGATTGGGATGTAGAGAGTAGAAGCGGTTTTTGTGTGTGTGTTAATTGTAATGAGTGAGTCAAGGATGTATGTTGACCATATATGAAGAAAGTAGTAACTGTTCATTGACCCCTATTAATGGGGGGTTGCCCTTTCAAATTAAACCATAATGGCATAATAACCACTTGCCCTTTTTAACATAATAACCAACCCCTAATTTACTTGCTTAATTCAAACTTGTAAATACAAGTATTGGGAGCGTTGACCAAAAGTCAAAGCACACAATGGTCAGACCAGGAGCAAAACGTGATTAACAAAGGACAAAAGGAATGAACAGTATGCCAGACCAGTACCAGTACCAATAGCCAAACACCACTAGACATGGAAGGATTTTAAACCACCAGAAGGCAACCAAGCATAACTAGAAGCTGACCAAAGAGGACCAGAAGCCAGTCATGTAAGGCCATATCCACCAGAAGAGAGCAAAAATCCTCCATCAGAAGCACCACACACCATCATAACCAAGAAATTATGTCGTTAAATACTATGAATACGTTAGACGGACCTAATATGTACACAAAGCCTCCCCTTAGGCTTTGCCTCCCCTCAATCCTAGACCTCAAGGATTGACCATCCCAATATGAACCACCAAGTGGTTAAACCGAGGACCATCAAAAGCTTTAGTCAGCAAATCAGCAACATTGTCATCCGTATGAACTTTAAGAACCTGTATCAGCTTCTTCTCATTGGCATCGCGTATAAAATGATGCCGAATCTCAATATGCTTCGTCCGTTGATGAAATACAGGATTCTTCACAACGCAGATAGTGCTTTGATTGTCAATAAAAATTTTGGTATTCATAAAATTGAAACCATAGTCTAACATCTGATTTTGGATCCATAAAACTTGTCCACAACAACTAGCAGCCGCAACGTATTCAGCTTCTGTTGAAGAAGTAGCTACGATTGTCTGTTTCTTACATTGCCATGAAATAAGCCGACGACCCAAAAATTGACAACCACCAGTAGTAGACTTCCTATCATTATTAGCACCAGCATAATCACTATCACTATAGGCTTCAAGAACAAAGGGAGATTCTCTAGGATACCATAGACCCAATTTAGGTTGAGCCTTGATATACTTGAAAATCTTCTTCACTGCATTTAAGTTCGAAACCGTTGGAGTCACCTGGTGTCTAGAACAAGCACTTACTGCAAATATAATGTCCGGACGTGATGCAGTCAAATACATGAGAGAGCCAATCATAGACCTGTACATGTGAACATTTACCGGGGGATCTGGCTCATTCTTAAGTTTGATTTTAGCAACTTCATAAGGAGTTGCTGCTGGTCTAAGAGAATCCATGTCAAACTTCTGAAGAATCTCATGGACATATTTATCTTAACTGATGAAAATCCCATCCGATTGTTGCTTGACCTGAAGACCAAGGAAAAATGACAGTTCTCCCATGGCACTCATCTGAAATTCGCCTTTCATTAAGTGTTCAAACTCATCACACCACTCCTTTCTTGTATAACCAAAGATAATGTCGTCCACATAAACCTGAACAAGGATAATATCCTTGGAATTCCGCCGAAGAAATAGTGTTTTGTCAATAGTACCTCTTCTATAGCCATTCTTTAACAAGAAAGTGGAGAGACGCTCATACCAAGCTCTAGGAGCCTGATGTAACCCATAAAGAGCCTTGACCACCTTGTAGACTTTCTTGGGATGAAGTGGATCTAGAAACCCCTTAGGTTGAGTAACATACACTTCCTCGTCAATTTTTCCATAGAGAAATGCACTCTTGACATCCATCTGGAACACCGTAAAGCCAACATATGAAGCAAAGGCCAAAAACAGACGAATGGCCTCGATCCTGGCAACAGGCGCAAAGACTTCAGTATAGTCAATGCCCTCAATTTGAGTGTGTCCTTGTGCGACAAGCCTAGCTTTATTCCTGACAACAATTCCCCGTGCATCCTTCTTGTTTTTGAGAATCCATTTGGTATTGATAGCTGTCTTCCCATCTGGTAAGTCAACCAGAACCCAAACATTCTGAAACAAGAATTGCTGCATTTCCTCCTGCATAGCCTCCACCCAACTTTGATCCTCAAGTGCATGAGAAACAGACCTAGGTTCCACCTGTGAAAGAAAACAAGCAAACAAGCAGTGTTGAAAGTCCGTATGATTATTACGCTTTTGATCCTCAATATAGCCAACAAGAGCATGATGATCAGACGAGGCCTTCTACTGCATTCTGCGTGTCTTGACGGTAGAACCAGGATCTCCAATAATTTGAGTGGTAGGATGATCTTTATGTGATTGCAAGACTGGATTGGAAGAAACCTCCACTTCTGGTGCCAAGTTATTGAGATCACCAACAAAATCAGCATCATATGAAGCATTTTGGAAAATCCCGTCTACCGGTTGTTTATGTATATCATCCAGCTTGGTAGAAGACTTCTTTTCATGGTTCCCCAAATCAGAAGGACTGGAGAAACGTGTATTGGAAGCAGACTCACTAGCCGGAGTACCAGTAGTTGAGAGGCTAGCACTAGGAGCAGAAGCTGGAGTACCAGGAGCAACTTTGTCAGTAGGGTCAACCAAGGGAAACTCAAAACTACCTTGAGCAGCTGCTTTAGTAGCTTCTTGTTGTTGCTTGAGAAGAGTGTCAAGAGCTGCTTGGGAATCCTGTACATCCAATGGAGTTGCATCACTAGGAGGAGTAGGAGAAACCGTGGTGGAATAGGATGGAACCACAAAAATGTCATCCTCATCATCTGAATCAGAAAGACTAGAAGGAACACCAGTACTAGAAGTTGCAAACACTTGTGGTCCTGGATCATGGTTAGTTTTGAAACAAAAATATCCTAACGAATCACTAAGATAATCAAGATCAAAATACCATTCTGGACCTTTTCCTTGTATGTTTGTCTTCTCCTCAAAATACCTGAGATTAATAGTTTCAATTATCCGTTTGGCTTGAAGATTGTAGACACGATACGCCCGAGAATGAGCTGAATATCCCACAATGTATCCTTCATCAAACTTCCCCAAATAGTCACTAGTATTCAGAATGGTGACTCGACACCCAAAAGGCTTCAAATGAGCAGTATTTGGAACTTTGCCCGTGAGCAGCTCATAAGGTGTTTTCTTGTGAGGATTGGTAATAGAAACCCTATTCAAAACATAACTTGCAGTATTAACAGCTTCTGTCCAGAACATGGTCGGAAGTTTGGAATCGGCAAGCATAGTTCTTGCTGCTTCTATTAGTGTCCGGTTTTTTCTTTCTGCCACACCATTCTGTTGAGGAGTCCGAGCAGCACTATAATCTCTTTTGATGCCCTTAGCATTACAAAGTGCGATGAGGTCTCTATTTTTAAACTCGGTTCCATTGTCGCAACGAATACCTTTAACTTTCTTGGACAACTGATTCTCTATCAAGGTAAGAAAATCTTGAAGAATTGAGTAGGTCTCACTTTTGGCAGCCATGAAGAACACCCACGTAAACCTGCTATATCCATCAGTTACCACCAAACAAAATTGCTTGTGGTCAATGCTCCTGATGGATGTAGGACCAAATAAGTCCATGTGTAGAAGCTGCAATGGTTCAGTAATAAGACTTAAAGCAGTAATGGCCTTGAAGGATGCTTTGTGTTGTTTGCCTTTGCTGCAGGCAATACAATTTATATCATTTCTAAACGTCTTGGGAGGTAAACCAGAGACCAGATTCAGATTGGCAAGTTTGTGAATGGTCTTGAAATTCACATGTCCCATCCTTCGATGCCATTTAGTGGCTTCATCTTCTGAGGCTTTTGCAACCAGACATGCTAGTTGACCAGTAGGGTTGACTTCATTCAACTTGATACTATATAGATTGTGTCTTCTAGGGATTCTGAGTAAAACTTGTGAGTCATCCGGAAGCTGAAAATCTTTGGAAAGCACAAGTGCATCAGTATCGATGAAGAGTACAAACTGCTTCTTGTCACAAATCTGAGAGACCGATATCAAGTTGAAGTGTTGAAGTGCTTCCACATAGTAGACCTGCTCAAAATTTAGATTTGGAGTCTTTATCGTTCCTTTGCCAGTGATTCTGCCTTCACCTCCACCAAAATAGACCTTGCCACCATGAAATGGTACAAAGTTAGAGAGAAGACTTTTATTGCCAGTCATGCTCCTGGAGCAACCACTGTCAACAATGCCTAGACTAGGATCCTGGTATGGAGTAACCTACAACAACAAGATAATAAAAATGCAAAAGTTAGTGTCTTAAGGGGACCCAAACCTTTTCAGGTTTGAGCCTGCCTTGTGGATCATTTGAAGAATGCCAAGAAGATTGATGAGATCCACCATTGTTCCTTGGTTGCCTATGCATCATATGGGAATTATTATTTGACCAAGAACAACCTGCTGAGGACTTAACAGCAGTTCCCAAATTTCCCAAACCAAAATATGTGTGGTCTAAATGATGCGGATTTATTGGATTAAAATTTTGAAAATAATTACTGGTTGCTTGGAATCCACTATCTCTCCAATAATCAGACGCGAAAGAAGAGGATACTCTAGAAGTATTAAACACTGGAGCACTAGGATTAAGTCTTCTAGATGCATATGAAGCAGCTCCTGGTGAACCAGGAGCAGGAAAAGCATGATTAACAGATGCATGTGTGTCATAATAATCACAATCTTTAATTAAATGAAAGGAACTGCCACAAACAAAACATGTTTTGAAAGACCTTTTATTAGAATGAAATTGTTTCATACTGCCTACTTTATTACACACATTTCTAGGAAAAACATTCTTCCTAGGACTCAATAAACAAGGACCAGACACACTTGACTTGACAGCAACTTTTGCTTCACTCTTCCTAGCACCAGTAGCAGCATGTTCATTCGACTTGGAACTTGTAGGTCTTGACTCTTCACTTGAATCATTAGATGCAGAGTCACCGGCTTTGTCACTGAAAGTACATGAGACAAAGTCATTAGTATTAGTAGAACGTGTTGGGGACTCAAGCATCTGTGATCCATCCGAGTCATTATGCCATGAGGTGGGCATAAAAGTTCCAGTAAGAGGAGGAGGGACAGCATGCATTTCTGCTGCTGGTTTAAACCTATTGTAACTAGGTTTGCCCTCATCCTCTTTGTCGGCATCAAAGACACTTGAGAAAGATAAATCAAATACATCTTCAGAATCAATATATTTTTCAAATCCTAAGCCTCTTTTAGTTCTGCCAGACATGCTACTATCAATTAATTTTGAAAGATTTTTAGGTGCCTTTTGCCATTTGTCAAATCTTAACATTGTAGCATCTAATTTAGCTTGCATCTCCTCTTTTTCTTTGATACTAGCATCTCTTTCAGTTTCTGTATATTTAAGCATATTTGTAGTGTTTTCTAAATCAATGCTTAGTATCCTGATTTTATCCTCATACGCACGTTGTGTATCTTGTAACCACCTCTTTTGTTGTTCCAATGTGTTTAATGAAGCCTTATAGGCTTGTACCTCTAAAAAATACTTATCATTTTGATCATTTACTTCATTAAATTGGGACAACAATTCTGTGTATTTATCATGACAACCAAGAGGACAATGTTGTACCTGAGGTGAGATGCCCATAAGAGCAAACTCGTCTGCTTCTTCTGCATCAGAGAGATTCCCAGCAATCATTGCTAACACGTCAGTCGAGAATTCAGCTGATTCCAGAGTAGAAGCCTGATGATCATTCCAGTTGACCATAGAGTCAACAGATACCAATGCCTTCCTGTCATCTTTAACCTCCTGAACCTTGAAAGCGGAGTACCTGCTCTTCTCCTAATCATTCTTGCTAGGGCACTCCCTTGCAAAGTGACCCTGTTGCTGGCAGTTATAGCATCGTACCTTGCTTCTATCGAATCTTGCTGGCTCCCGAGGGTTGTAATTAAATTTCCTTCCTGCTTTCTTCTCAAACTTGTGAACCCTAAGAGTAAGCATGACCATCTGCCATTTAAGATCCATCTCATCCAGGTCAAGTTTATCGACCTGTTTGAAGTCATCAAAAGCAAGTTGTTGTTCAGCATTAACATCAGCCACAAAAGAATGAAGAACAGCTTCTACCATACTACCAGACTTGGCAGTAGGATCAGGAGCAGAAGTATGCTGAATAGTATGCTGGGAGGAGACAGTATTGCTTGGGCTACTTGCATATGACATGGGACTAGATGCCATAGAACTCACAAAGGCTGAATTAGCAGGGGTGGGAAAAGAGTCACTAGGATATCCTCTTACATGGGGTTCGAATGTTCTGAGCCTATGAAACAGATCATCAAAGGTGAGATAGTCAAGCCCACCTTTGGCTTTGAGTGAGATCACCACCTGGTTCCATGAGTAGGGTAAGGCTTTAAGAAACCTTGCATTAATGTCACCATCATCAGGTTTTGACCGAAGTTGATTCAATTGGCTCAAGATCTTCTGGAACCTATCATACCCTTGATTTAGACCTTCAGTTTCTGAGATTTTGAATTCGGTAAATTCATCTCTCAGCATGGACCTTCGCATTTTCTTTGACTCCTCATTCCCGCCGAACCTTGCTTTTATGCCATTCCAGATCTCTCTGGCATCATCCAAATGGTAGAAGTCACCCATGTGATCTTCAGGAAGAGATTGAAGCAAAATTGTTTTTGCTTTTACCTCCTTCTGAATAGCTATGATTTCCTCATGAGATTTAGGTCAAGAAGAGTAATATTACCGTTCTTGTCTCGTCCAGTAAGCTTCCTGCTGTTTCCATTCAGAATGATCTTCCAAAGATCTTGATCAGTGTTGGTGATCCACCATTCCATCTTCATTGCCCAGTTATCATATTCACCCTTCTTCAGAATAGGGAATTTTCAATTCGTGTTGGAGACCGTAGCCAGGATCTGTTGAGGTTGCACAATTTTAGGAGTGCTTTCTTCTCCTGTTTGAGTAGAAGTTGAGGCAGACATGATAAACAGATTGTGAGTAATAAGAGAACTTGATTCTTCTTGTATAGAGACCCTTCCAGGCTCTGATACCACTTGTTGGGTCTACTAGATGTAGATCTTGCAGCCTGTCAGGACCGGTGAATGACTTCTGTAATCACAAGTCAAATCACAAAGAGACTCTATACACAATATGAATGTAGAATATAAATATAATCAAGAAGAACAGAATAACTATAAAGACTTGATCCTTTCTAAGGATTTCTAATATTGATAATAACTAGAACTACGTTTTGAGAAGGTGTGTCTAACCCTTCTGCCTAAGGTTCCTTTTATACTGCAAGGAAACCCTAATACATCATTAAAGAAAACGTGTAAAACTGATATGCATATCCTTTCCTAACATATCTCATGCATATCCTAACAGAATATTAAGTAAAGAATAAAGTTTGACTTCGACTAGGACCAGGAGCAGGACTTGCTCCTACTACGACTAGGACCAGGAGGAACTACATACCTCCTAGTCTACCTATTACATATAACTATTACAATGGTCCTAACAAAATGTATAAAATGTTTTCAAGTTTTTGGTATTTTATTTAAAGTAGATCTTTTGGTCAAAATCTATAGTTGTAAGAAGGTCAGTCTCATAATAAGAATACGACTGTGTTTTTAAAAAGTATTGTCAAATATTCTACCATGCCAACAGAAAAAAAACTTTTTGAGTCAGATTTTATAACCCTAGAAATACAGTGTTTCTAAAAGAAATTATTGACCGCTAAATATGTATAAATGAAAAACAGATGCTCGCCACAAAATTAGTCACCGAGTATCTGTCGCCGCATTGCACGGAGCTAGTATTACTAAGAGGTTAATGATTTGAAATTTCAAATATTTAAAACAATTTTTTATAAGAACCGAAAACCAAATCGTATAAATATGGATAAAAGGAAACCAAACTTTAAAATAATGAGAACTTATGCACGTCATTTAATCGTCCGGTTGGCATTAAGCGCTTAGCAACTTGAGTCAATTTTACTCATTTTCGTTCAAGGCATTAGTCTATTTACACGTTTTGATTTAATATAAAATCCAACCTAAAGCAAACTATTTATATATAAAATGGGCTAAAACTACAAGATTAAACATCTGTGCATAATTCTTGTAGTAGGAAAGCATATTTCAATTCAAAAGGTCAAAGTAAATTACAAAATTTAAACACCTAATAAATTAACCCCAAACACAACTTACAAAAGTACTCAAATTTTAAGGGGCTTGTATAACTACTAACATAATCTAAAACATAATGTGACATCAACAATTAATAAGATAGATTAAACAAATCAAAAAATAAACTTTACCTCATTAACACAAACTTCGGATTTGGTCGAAAAGCGACATAAAACTATATGGAATGTGTCTTTATTATTTCATCTCTCTTGTCCGTAACAATCAGAGAATAAGCACGAGAAATATATATAAACAACAATTGAAAGATGAAAACAATGTTTCATTATTTTGTTAGCTGTTGCATTAGTTGATATCCTATATAGGATTATTTGCTAGTTATTACTAGTGTACTAGGACCGTAGTAAGTATTAGTACCTAGTTATTTAATTTGTGAAATTTTGTCTAGGATTCGTTCTTTATGATTATATGGGTGTTTGGATTAATATGAGTTTAGGACTGATGGTTTAATTTAATAGAAATAGCTTGTTGATGTGGGTATACTATCATTTGCTTTTGATTTATTGTACTTGAAGTCTTGAATTGGGTCTAATTTGGTTTAGAATTTCTATCAATTGTAGGAGTTTTTTTGTGGGATCATTGTGTTAGCTGATTGTTTGTGTTTAACTTGGGGGAGTCAAAAACGTTTTCATAAAGTGTAAAACACTCACCTCAGTTTTAAGTTCAAAAATTTGAAAGGTTTTTCCTAAGCTAAGTTCATAAGAAAAATCTTCTTGTTCTAACAGTTCGGTTTAGGTGTAAAAGTTTTCTCAGCCGTTTTATGTTGTTACAACTTAGTTGCAAGCTAGGGACGAATATTATAAAGATCATCTTTCAAAAATAAATAAGTTCAAAAAGGGGTTTTACTAGGATTCGAACTCGAGTCTCATGTTTTTGTTCATTATTAAACAAGTTTGGTAAAATGACACTTTTGATCCTCCACTTTGATTCTTTGTGTATCAATCACAGTCCTTGACTGTTACGTAAGTTTCTTCGTTATTAGTTTTCGTTAAAACAATTGCAACTCCAGTCCTAACTATAGTTATTGGACTGGACCCCTCTCTAATTGGGATTGTTAGTGGGTCTTGGCCTGGGTCGGTTCCTTTTGGGTTAGTGTTGTTAAGAACTTAAAATTGTATTTGTTTAATAAGTTTTAGCCCGATTGTTATTTAGGCCCAAATTATAGTAACAATCACTTTTCAAATGTTTTATATAAGTTAGATTTTTTAAAAATTAATAAAAAATAGTTTTAATATATTAATAATATTTTAATATATTTAGATTAGTAATTTAATAATATTTTATTACTTTATATTTTTAGCAAAATAAACAAAAAAAGAAAAAGAAAAATAAGTTACATTATTTTAATGGTAATTTTTAGAATGTGTCTCCTTTTGCACTATTAGTGTAATTTGCGTTTTAATAAGTCATTTAATTTTTTACATAGATCCTAAAAACTACAGGACATAATATCCCTCTTTGTTATTTAATTCCGAAAGCGTTTTGATAATTCAAATTCTCCCCTCGCCTGTAGAATACGACTATTTCTACAACATCATATATGCATATAAGTCCAAGAATTTCAGAAGAAGTTCTTGATTAGTTTTGTACTTCTGGTATCAACGTTTTATGGGCTAGAGTATTTGAGAAAGCCTACATTGACTGCCGTTGAATTACTTTATCAGCATCACGAAGAAAATCACGGGTTTTCGGGGATGTTAGGAAGTCTTGACTACACATATTGGGAATAGTTTCATTGTCCGTACGACCATAAAGAGCAATATGTTAGACGTGATCATGGCCCAAATCCGTTCATTTTGTTAGAAGCTGTTGCGTCACAAGCCTCGTGGATATGACATGCTTTCTTAGGTGTTTCTGGATGAATTAACGACATCAATGTCTCATATCAACCCCCTTTGTTAAACGATTTAAAATCGGGACGAGCACCAGAGGTTTCTTTTGTGGCTAACGATGTTACTTACCCATTTGGATACTATCTTCTTGACGACATATATCCAGAATTAGTTTGACTCGTTAAGACGATTCTAGAACCCGCTAACGATGACCACCCACGAATATTATTTAAGAAAAAGCAGGAATCGACAAGGAAAGATGTGGAACGAGTGTTTGATGTTCTAAATAATAAATAGGCCATAATCGTCAATCTCGCACATGCGATGAAAAAGAAAATAATAATTAGTATGATGTACGCATGCATCATGATACATAATATGATTCGAAAACACAAAAGTTATGCAATATGCCCCAATTGGTACCCGAATGAGGCACATCAACCAACAATCTCGTTCGAACCCCGAAACAAGTGCTTGAAGTTATGAAGTACATCCGATCGACACAAGTGCATCAAAACCTTCGATCTCATTTGGTCCAACACTTGTCTTATAATGTTTAATTTTCACTTTACTTGTAATATTCTTAATATTTGAAGTTTATATAATATTTTTTTTAAAATTTAATAAGTCTTACGTGTTTATTATTCTCGTACGTTTATGTTTACATTTTAGTAGTTTTTTAGTTCTTAAGAATAATTAAATAAATAAAATGATAGCGGAAATGTGAAACCTAGGTGAGTTTTTTGTGAGTTGGTTAGATGAGAGAGAAAACTGAGGTCAAATTAAGATGACCGATGGATTTTTGGCTACCACTTCCACCAACCCAAGAATCAACACCAAATATAACCCATAACACCCGGAAACATACAACATTCGCATCCAAAACACGTCCACAAAACCATGAAAATATTACAAACAAAAACTTTTGGTCACAAATCAATAGCAAAAACACCTTGCAATGCTTTAACTATATCTCTCATATCCACCACCGTAACTAGTTGGAATTGTCACAACGAACAAACCCCTAAAATAATTACATGTTTAAAAGGCCAAATGAGCACCCGACAAACTAATTTTTAACATAATCAAATTAAAACGCATGACTTACATATAGGATACAATCACCTGTTTAACTTGACCGTCGCATGTCCAATAATCTGGGTGACAGTATGCGTGTCGCGATCGTTGATTGTGTGTGTGGTTGTTGATCTTTCTATCCTGGTGTGTACCTTTGTAAGCCTCATCAAAGTGATGGAAATATAAAAAACGGATGGAACAAGCCGTCTCTGGTGTGTACAAAAATGTATAAAAACAAACGCAAAGTGATGGAATAGTGATTTTATGTTCTATAGAGAATTTTGTCAGAAAATACTCATTTGAACGCAAGACGAAATCTTTATTTTTATTGTTTTCTACGAAATATTTTGTGAAAAAACAAAGGAATCTCCCACAATTAAATGCATCCTAATCGTCCAATCATATTTTTTCATAATCACAAAACTTTTATTTTATTGTTAACCTAAAAATAATTTCGATTTTAAAATAACTAAAATTACATCATTTATATATTATTAAAATGTAATTACCCAAACAAACCATAACATTTTGAGATTTTAGAGTTGGATCATGCCGGTGTGAGTGGGATGGCCAGATGATGTCTTGAACGACGTCGTATTCATTTAGCCGGTTTAGAAAGATCATCAAAGTGACGTCTTGAACAGGTCCTCTTTGGTGTGTACGAAAATATATAAAAACAGATGAAAAAGTTAAAAACGTAAAACGACCGAAAACGTAAGAAAGCGAACGGTCTAACACCGGATGAAAGTATATAAAAACAAAGAATAAGGGTATAGAGAATTAATATAAAAAAATAGTGTAACAAATAGTTTTGCAAAATAAAAAAACACAAATAAATATTTTTCTACTTAAAAGCCTTTTTTTTTTTAATTTTGAGATTTTGTCGAGATAATAACCGTTTGTCTTTTCAAGAACAGAAAAAAAGAAAAACAAAAGAGCAGAAATGAAAAAAAAAAGTTGTCCATTAAACGGAACGCAACAGGCCATATCCAGCCTGAATCCCTCCCTGCCCGGCAACACACCTCCATGAACCGCCACCCTCTGAATCTCCTAAACATTTGTTGCCACCACTCATATCATCGTTAACAAATTTCTTCCTTATTCATTCACTATATATATATATATATATTGCCTACTTTATGATATGATTCTTCACAAGGTATCTCTATAAATTCTTTAATCTAATTATTTTCCTCACACACCAACCATTTCTGTTACCAGATTAAGCTTTCATTTCTGTAAATTATAAGCTAATGCTACTTCATCTCTACTTCCAACAACATTCCTCCTCCTCTTGCCAAACATACCCTAAATAAACCCAAATTTGTCTATGAATTAGTCACACACGATACCAAGTGATTAGCAAACGCTAAACAAGTTGCATACATTTTTAACTTTTTATTTTTTCGCGTGTGATTGGTTTATAATCGAATCGTGTAGTCACTTTTAGATTAAAGTATTTCGACAGCTATATCCCTCGGGTTCATGAAATCCTTAATTGGATAAGACAGATTGCCAATTGAATTCTAAGGCACGAGAAATCAATCAGAAAACGTTAACCATTGTGTTGGTGGGAAAAGATGCAACTCTTGGGATTTCGGCCATTGGTCTCAGAGTAAAACGCAATTACATAAAATAGGTTGATAACACTAAAATTACCAAGAGGCTCTATATATATGTTATTCTTTAAATTATATAAAGGATATATTAAATACGTTTTATGTGAATTAGGAATTATATTTCTGTCATCCAAAATATTGGTTTCAAGTCATTTTATTATTACTTGTCAAATGAACAATCATTTTTGTCCTTTCAAATTGTCCAACACAGAAAGCCAACACTCGTTATGCATTCGTAGCTTATTGCCTATCCGTACATTCATCTATAGCAAAAGATAACATAATGAAGTAAACAGACTGTTAATGTGGTCATTTCTACCCCACTTTGCTATTCCGTATTATAAGGTAGCCACTGTGTGGAGGGAAACTGTTTTGATAAACTTAATGTAAATGTTTACTGTTTTGATAAGCTTGTATAGCATAAGCTTCCTTGAAGTCAATAAAACGCCGTGAGAAACATGAATCCGAAGTCGTTATCTGACATTATATCAAAGGGGATGCTTCGATGGAGCACAAAACAACTATCAAGGTTTATCTGAGAGAAAGGAGTTTATGGTTATTGGAATTATTCACAGATTGTACAGAGATTTCCACACAGAAGTGCAAAATCATGGAACAATCGCAAATGAGAGAATATCGTAAAGATTAATAAAGTTAAGCCCATATGATCATCAGGGACTTAGTCATTCTAAATTTGAAGAATTCTGGTGGTTAGTAAGATTCGCATTATTATTTTTTAGAAATCATGACTTATTAAGTTTCTGGTTTATAATAATTTGAGTTTACTCATCGTTACTCAACTTACTAGAGAGGACCTGAAAGCTTATCAGATATATGGACAAGAGTCTACATCTTTCTTCCATACTACAAGAAGCTTTGGAATGAACAACTTGTAGTGTAATCACGATGGGGCTTCTGCGTAGATTTATGATTGAAACATTGGTATTAGATGATTAAATATTCGTTCCACAAATTTGTTATTGGTGCTAATAGAGTTTAACAGAATATCTGCACTTAATTGCAGAGCGCTCTTAATTCAGTTTGGTAGAATATGGGCCTTAAAAACCCAATGTCGTAGGTTCAAATCCTACAGAGCGTGTTGGTGCAATAGTTATTTCTAGTAAAACCTGCATAATAGAAAATTGTTGGTAAATACCACCTCGGTGAATTTTATATTAGATAAAAAAAGACGTTTTTTGACAATCTCTTGTAAGATTTAACTCAGGTGGATTGGCTTAAATTTGTGAGCATTAGGAGTTCAGATCAACCAGTATTTCTACTGGTAGCTCCTCAGCAAGAAACTTTAATACTACTGCAAGATAAGGTATGCCCCAGATATATTTTTATATTTTGTTTCATCCAAGTTTGTTAATCATGTCATAGTGTCATACAGCCTTAAAATGATTTCGTCGATCGTTTTTTGTATCTTAAGTAACCTGGAATGTCGATACTTCGTTAAGATTGTAGCTTATATCAAACTCAAATCAATGTATATTTTTACAAGTAATTTCTGCTCCTCATATCTTTAAAGGCTGGAACATAAAGTGGTCAAACAGGCTCTTTAAAGGCTGGAACATAAAGTGGTCAAACAGGCCGTTTTTTACCTCGAAACTATAATTTTAATGGCTGGATGGTGTTTTATCTGGCTCTGTTTCCGTATTCTGTAGTAGTGCTTTGCGCTCCACCAAACCCCTTCCAGTTTGTTGACCGCCTTGTAGCATTGATTCTTGTCAGTGGAACTTAGACTCTCATACTTCTATTTGTTGGTATATATGTTGCCAGATTATAAAAAAATGTTAACATCATTATCAGATCAAAACGAATATAATGTACCATAATCCTAGAATTATAAATGCGTGCTCGATGATTAGATAGACATGTTATAGTTCTCTCTGATGGAACATTCTCTGTAATAAATATCCCATGATGTGTACTTGTACATAGAAACCCATAGTAAGTATGGCAACAATTGTAAATTTAATTAAGACAAACGCCTTTAAGAGCTGCTTTTTTTCAATGGCCACCAGAAAAGAGCCATTCGGGTTCTCTGTAACAGTGTGGCGGTATATTTAAAATTGTGTACATGGAGAAAGGCTATATTTTGTTTTGCTACATACATATACATTACTCTTATATGGGTATGCAGCAACCAGGTTTCCTCTTACGACTTCAACACTTTTATATCATGAGCATAGCTTCTTGCTAGTGGCTTTGTTTTCTAAAATTACGTTAAAAAAATAATATTCTTGCATCACCAGTGTAGTTTCAACGAAAATTTTCATACCGAGAAAGATTAAAAGTATATCATCAATATGGAATTGACTGAACAGCATCATACAAATTGCTTGTAGATATACATTAAGACCCCCGAACAATTGCCTATTGTCTAAGTAAATTTGTTCACAAATTATAGGCAGTCTATTGAGCAAGATAGAGTAGAATTAGTTGTGTCTTCGGAGCTTTTTCTATTAACTGATTAAATTGGTAATTTGCTAAACATTGTCAATTTACCATAATGCCCTCTTTGTAAGACGAGTAAATTTTATTCGGATATTTTCGTCTATAAAATGCATTTAAGAGGAGGGTTTGAAGGCCAGATCCCTAATTTTGTGAGATAGCCGCGGAGTCAAATAGCGAAAGGCACAGGTAAGTAGCGAATGCTCTCTTTTTGTATCTGTTGATCATTAACCTCTTGTTTTTAATTGATGAATGTACGCTTAAATCTTCCTTCAAGTTTGGCCAGCGATTTAGATGCAGATCGTTCAAATCCTTTTTAAATGTAGTAGATCTAATGATAATCAGTAGATGCCGGTAGGTTTTTCGTTGTCCCCTTTATGAATGGTGTGAGGGGCTGCCAGTTCTGATTTCTTGGTCTGTATGAATGCTGATCTATTTAGTAGTGACGAATTTAAAATCAGCCAGCGTAATTAAGGCGTATTAACCTTTTTTTGGTCTTCAAAATACATAGTTTCCTCTCTTGAATTTGTGATATATGGTATGTGCTATGAATGCTATCAGGTTATAGGGGTACCTGATTATTTGTGTGTATTTACTTTATTAAATCTACGTTTTATGACTTCCTTTGTATGACATTTTTTCAGTTCAAGTTATTCTCAGTTTCAGATTGTTGAATTGGTAATGTAGAAATCTCAATTAATTTGTTTTTGCTACACTGGAAACTTGATTAGTAGTTACATTTATGGAAAGCATAAATCATTTCCTCAATCATCAACTTGACTATTTATTGTTCATTTTCATTTCTTGTTACAACTACTGACATCCTGTTTTTGAAGATAAAGTGTACCAAAATCAGAAAAGAGAGCCATGAAAAACCCTGATGAGAGTGCCGTCAATGAGGGAACTTTTCCTGAAGGAAGGTCAATTAGATCAAGTCTGCCTACTCATGCAGTAGGCAACCTTTTACAGGTATGCATGCTCATTGACAGAATGAACAATGTTAACCATTATACCATAGACTTTATTAATGAATTTAGCATTTTTTTGTACCCAGGTGCATGAATTCTTCTGCCATTTCAAAGATGTTTTTGAATTGGAAGAGCCATTATCCATTGAAGATCTCGAAAAAGAGCTTGCCTGTACAGAGCCATATGGCGACGAACCAATCCTGGGTACAACTGAAATAAATTTGACTGGACTTATGAGCCAAAAGTGCGCTAGTGTGCTCATTGCTCGGCTTCCTCAGCTTGTTAGTAAGCTCTTGGTCAATATAGGATCAGCGGCTCAAGTAAAGCTAGATATGCTTCCAATTAATCTGCTGACTTGGCCTGAAGTGGTTAGAAGATATATAATGACTTATTTGCTAGTGGAAGAAAAAATGTATTCTCAACATAAGAAAAGACAAGATAAAATAAAGCCTATTCGCTGTGTGCTAGGTGATGGTGGTATTTTTTGTGAGACACCCTCCGGCATTGCTGGAGTTGAGTTAGATGCAAAGGTGAGATTAAATCAAATTTGGTTGCTGGGCAGATAAATTCAATTACCACAATGATAATTTGTTCTTCTATCGTTTTAATGTTTGATTTTGCTTATCTCAGTTACTAGGATATGCTGTACGTAACATATTTGGCAAACCAAATAAAGAAAGCAATGCTTCTTCTATGGATATAGAAGATGGACTTGTTCCCGAGTGGGTCACAGCTCTGAAACCCGCTCTTTCTCTTCCAACAAATGTTGGATCCCGCATTCGGTCTTGTGTCCACGAGGCTTTGAGAAAAGACCCACCTGAATGGGCAAAGAAGGAACTGGAAAATTCCATCTCTAAAGATGTCTACAAATGCAATGCTTCTGGACCGACTAAGGTGAAGTTTCAGTATACTGTTCTGCCTTCTTGCATATTTAGGCGAATAGAAATAGGAGTAGGTATCCTTGAATAATCTGTTTCTTTGCACTGCTTAAATTTACTTCCAAATATGTTATCCTTGTGTTTTGGTTCTCACATTCCAATACACGATATTCTTGACATATGGCTTGTGTACGGATTTGTTTTGTCAAGTTTTATTGCTGAAAGCTACATGATTGTTTATTCAATGTCTAAATGCCTATACTTTTGTTCTACTTTTTACCACATATTTTTAATCTGATAAACTTTTTCTTGTTTGAAACAGAATGCCGTGAGAGAAGTTATAAAAAGAGCAGAAAAAAATGCACCGATAGCACCTGATGTACCACAAAGGCTGTCACCACTACCTGTCTCCACCGCGAGAAGAAAATCTGAACTGATATCTGAAGTAATAATGAATAAATGCAATAGCATACTTTGTCATGTAGCTAATATTGATACAAAGAAGGTCTTGTCTGACCTGGTGGGAAGGATTTTCAATTCTGAAAATAAAAATCTAAGGGTAATTTTTAAATCTAAATCCACACGTCCTCTGGATTTACTGACCATCAAATCTAGATTTCTTCATGGCACATATGGTGATTCACTTGAAGCTTTTCTTGAGGATTTTAGGGAGGCTTTATATTCGCTTCGGGTAAGCTATTTTATACAAGTTTCCGTTCCATGGTTTTTTCATGTTTCAGCCTTTTGTTTATTAATTATAGTGTGGAAGTTCTCACATTTTCAGTGTTTCATATTGTAAACCACAGCTGTGGATTAACTTAGTGAAGGAGCAAAAAGACGAGTCTTCGCTTGAAAATTTGGCAGATAATATGCCCAAAAAGTTTAATTCGCAATATAATAAGGAGGTTTCTAAAATTTTTTCCAATCTGATTTGTTTCATCTTTTGTTTAGGTTGTGTAGTCCTATTGCCTAAATTATAACCGGAAAACAATTTATTCAAATAGGTAGCCCCTTTAGTCAGGAGTTTGCTTAGAGATAACAATAACATAGAAGACCTACTATCTTCACCCTTGGAAACGGGAATCTGCAAAGTTTGTTACATAGACATGGATGATGATATGGTGTTACTATGTGATGTGTGTGATGCAGAGTATCACACATACTGTTTGAAACCACCTCTTTCAGTAATTCCGGATGGGAACTGGCTTTGTCCTACTTGTTCACATTCTGAAGAACCAAAAGGTCGACAGCAGATGTCGACTTTTCAGTTTGCTGATAAAAAGTTGGAGGAAGCAAGTCCCTTTATGAACTACTTGATTGCTTCCGGGGCACAAGAGTATAGGGAGTTACTGGCAGATAAGGTTAGTTGTACTTGGTTTGTTTCTTCTCTTTCATTAATTTGGCTTTTCTTATGAATGTCTTGTCTGTTTTAAACAACCTTTATGATGATGTTTTGTTCATTGAAGATTGATATGCTTTTGATTTTTTCAAGTCTACGATATTTTTATTTGATACACATCTGGTGGTGAAAATTTATCTTGATGTAGAAAATTCTCTTGCTCAAGTTCTTATGTGATGAGTCCTTATGCACGGATGATGTTCGTGACCATCTCAATGAAGAGGCACTTATAAGTTTTCTGGGAAGTGACTCTGCTGGAAGACTGTACTGGGGATTTCCGCACACAAGTACACATTGTGGGATAGTCGTTTACCAAAATGCCGTATTGGAAAATGCTGGATTAACATCACATGGTCCTCCAAGGAAGGAAGATTATGGTTCTTGGTCCGTCTTTCAGTCACTTGAAAAAATCGACAACCTTGTTGTTCATCTATTAAAAAATGATCCAAAGAAGAAACACTTACGATATTCTATCTCGAAGTGGCGATCAACAATGTTGCACAATGGCAAACAGAATGGAGAGAATTTACTGGAGAGTCACACAGTGTGCCCTTCATATATTAAGAGCTCTCGTTTGCTCTATTGCCTTGATACAAAGGCAACAGAGTTGCTAAAGTCCAAGTACGAGTTGCAGCTGGAACGAGATGTGGGAACACCTTCCAAGAGGCAAAGGAAATGTTTGACAGGATGGCACAGGTGTCGATGTCTGGAACCTGTATATCATTCTAGATTCCATTGTAACAAGTGCCACAAAACTTTTTTCAGTAACAGTGAGCTTGTACGCCACAAGATTTTACCTTGTAACCGATTTAGATCCTCAGATAACGTGTCAAGTAGCGAGACTGCTAGCAGCTCTCTTGCTCCCAAGCCTTCACAAAAGCCACTTGCGGGTAAGGCTCTTCATGAGTTAAAGCAGTTAAAGATTAATTTGTTGGATATGGAAGCTGCTTTACCTGATGGAGCAAGAAGAACTTCTAGGGCAAGTGCTGAATGTAGATCAGCTTGGTGTGACTACGTTAAATCCGCTGATACTATATATAAGGTATGTATGGATCTGTATGGTTTGGTGACTTGTTCTTTCTATTGTTTTATGTATTGACATGCAAATGAGACCGTCGTTTTTGCATTGCAGATGGTTGAAGCCACCCTAGTACTCGAAACCATGATAAAAACCGAGTACATAAAAAACAGTTGGTGGTGGTACTGGTCGTCGGTTTCAGTAGCAGTGAAGATATCAACCATATCTGCCCTTGCGTTTCGTATCTACTCACTAGATGCAGCTATCGATTATGAAAAACAAGCTGCAACTCTAAACAAAAAGACCAAGGGAAAAAAACAGAAACGCCTCAAAAAGAGCAGGCCGGGTACAACACAAGTAATCAAATCAAAGGAGTCGCAAGAACCAATAGTTAAAATGGATATGGCATGATGTATTAGCTAGGTACTAACCAAGAGTTTATAAACTTGCTGGAATAGGTTTTTTTGTTTTGTGGATTTGAGTGTTGCATTTCTGATATATTTTCTTCTTTTATGTTTTGTTTGTTGTTCATACAAAGTTTCAAAACACACCCATCAACTATACAGCAGTGTACAAAACTCATTTGTTACAATTAGTGCTGTAAAGTGTAAACACGAACTGAACGTTCAACGAACATTTTATGAACCGTTCGGTAAAATGAACCATTCGGCAAAAAAATTGTTTACGTTATAAACGAAAGAATGTGAACAACATTTTACTTGTGTTTATACATTTTACTTGTGTTTTGTTAAATAAACGAACATGAACAACATTTCTCTTCCTATATATACAATAATAACCCGTCTGTACTTCAATCATCGGATTGTTTCCTCCAACATTAATAATACCATCGTTGTTCTAGTGGAAGGTTTGTTTAATTAGCGATTTTATATATTGATATTTTCTTTTGCAAGTAATCTTTAGGCTTAGTAATGTAATTGCTGTATTATTCTTTGCAATCTTTTATGTTTGTAAACTTGATTAGCGGTGTTTGACATTTTTTTATTGAAAATAGATTATGTATTTTGAAAATAAATAACCAGTTAATAAACACTTAAAAAATGTGATTTTGAGAAATAGTGTTTGGATTTGATTATATTGTTTGAAATCGTAATAATCAGATTATTATATTTATTAGTATTTGACAAATTAGATTATTTGTTTAGTTAAGAAGTAAAATAACTAAAATAGACTTATTTTAAAAAGTGTTTGGGATTGCTTATTAAAAATAGATTATGCTTTTTAAAAACGAATAATCAAATAATCAACAGTTAGAAATCATGGTTTTAAGAAATAATGATTGGATTTGATTATATTGTTTGAAATAACAGTAATCACATTATCAAAATTTTTAGTGTATGTCAAATCAAATTATTTGTTTAGTTGATAAGTAAAGTGACTATTAACTTCATTTTAAAATGGGTAAATGTAACACCCCCAAATGGTCAAATGCAGCGGAATAGTACGTGGGGTGTTACTTTGAATTTGGCGGATCGATAGCACACAGTATATAGAGCAATGATCATCAAATGTCATTAAAACATATCACATGATTTTTATTGTGCAAATTAAGTAACTTGTCTTGAAAACACATTTATTAATATTTGTACAAATATCCCAGCCCGATGGTAAACATGAATGCTCCCTATGATGTTGGAATCCATTGCAATGCACCTGCTTACTTTCCTGAGAAAACATAAAAGTAAAATGTGGGGGTCAACACGAGGTTGGTGAATTCACAGGTTTAATTATAAAGTAAAAGTACTGATATGCAAAACACCACGAAGATAGTAGTGCATAAAGCCACATACTATAGTAGTTCCTATTGCCCTATAATATATGCTAGACATGATTCTCAGGTGCCTATCTGGATCATCCTGATGTGAGATCCTCAGTCCGAAAATGAAATTGTTAGCCTCAAAATATTGAGTCAAACAAGAATGCTCGGTCATAGTTTATTATTGTAACATTTATAAGAACGTTGTAATAGTTAGTTAAATAGTCGTGGTTCACGGGCTTGGATTTAAGTTACTTAAAGCCCAAAAGACAAGCCCGGTCCAAACAATATAGCCCATTATGGTTACATGTAAGCCCAGTTATATAAGGCCCTTCCTAGCATGTTAGGAAGGGTGGATTATCATTTGTAACTCTCATTATTCTAATCTAATCTCACATAGTTCTCCATCTTCTCTCTACTTTCTCTCACTAATTTCTCTCTCTAGAATTCATCTACTTCATCTATTTTCTTTCTTTCTTCCTTGCTTAATCATCACAAATATAGGGACACCAATATCTTCGTGTGTCTTCTACTACAGGAATAGTCTCCACTACTAGTGTTAGCCAGCCTCAGCTTAAGCGCACTCAAGTGAATGATAAGGTCTGGAAACACAAGAGTCAAGAGAAGATAAAGGAAATAGAAGAACACCCTAGGAATTTGAATGTTTTTAAGAATAAAAACTCTGTAATCGCGTGTAATGACGATTTGAATGTTTTGAATGATTTGAATACTATGAATGTCAAATTCGTTTGTGTCAAATGTGGAAAAAGTGCTAATGCTAATCATTCAATGTGTGCTATGAAAACTGTGAAAGACGTAGATACTAGAACTAAGAAGCAAATTATGATGCCTATTAGTGCTAGTAAACCCAAACGCAAAGTGAACCATTCTGGTGCAACCCCCACTAAGAAAATTAATGCATCAGACTCTACCACTAAGAACCCTAGAAGCAGAACTAAGGAATTATATGAGTCTGCTAGCAAGTCTTGGAAATGGTGGTTTGTTAATCAATGTCCTCAAGGATATAAATGGATGCCTAAAGTTAGGACAGAAAATGTGACAACGAGTGTTAGTATGCCTTCAAATGTTGCTAAGGACACTAATGAATCTGAAATCACAACTAATGTGGTATCCAATTTAACAAATGCTCCATCGTGTTCTAACTCTTCTGCAGGTGATACAAATAATTCTCTTCATACTGGACTCCGGATACACGAAGCACATGACATGGAATCTCAAGCTTCTAATTAACTTCGTGGAGAAGTTCCTGGGTACGGTCCGATTCGGAAATGATCAATTTGCACCGATCCTAGGATATGGAGATTTGGTTCAGGGGAATATCACGATAAAAAGGGTATACTACGTCGAAGGGCTCAATCACAATCTTTTCTCGGTTGGTCAATTCTGTGATGCGGATTTGGAGGTTGCTTTCAGAAAGAAGACATGTTTTGTTCGTGATTATGATGGGAATGACTTACTTACCGGTACACGGGGTACTGATCTCTATACAATTTCACTACAAGACACAACTTCATCAACTCCAATTTGCTTCATGGCTAAAGCTTCGTCGACTCAGGCATGGTTATGGCATCAACGTTTATCTCATCTTAATTTTGATACCATCAACTTGCTTTCCAAGAAAGATATTGTGAGAGGCCTTCCAAGCTTGAAATTCATCAAAGATCATCTTTGTTCTTCTTGTGATCTTTGTAAAGCTAAACGCAGTAGCTTCAAAACAAAGACTACACCAAGCTCTAAAGGACGGTTAGATCTTCTTCATATAGATTTGTGTGGTCCCATGCGTGTTCATAGTATCAATGGGAAGAAATACGTTATGGTAATTGTCGGTGACTACTCAAGGTACACATGGACTCACTTCTTGAGGTCCAAGGATGAAACACCCGAAGTTCTCATCAGCTTTCTTAAACTGATACAACGTGGTCTTCAAGCTCAAGTTAAAGTGGTTCGTACTGACAGAGGTACAAAATTTTTGAATTCAAATCTGAGAAACTATTTTGAAGCCGAAGGAATTGAACATGAAACATCTATTGCTCGAACACCCGAACAAAAAGGCGTTGTTGAAAGACGAAACCGTACTTTAGTTGAGGCTGCTCGAACATTATTATCCGCTTCAAAACTTCCACTATACTTTTGGGCCGAAGCCGTGTCAACCGCATGCTACACATAAAACCGCTCCTTAACTATCCCAAGACATGAAAAGACACCATATCACATAATTCATGATCGAAAACCTTCACTCAAACACCTTCATGTTTTTGGATGTACTTACATAATACGAGATGGTGAAAATTTGGATAAGATGAAAGAGAAAGGTGATGCATGTATTCTTGTGGGATATGCAACTCTGTCTAAGGGATATAGAGTATACAACAAGAGAACAAAATTGATAATCGAGACTATTCACATCCGATTTGATGAATTACAAGAAACGGCATTTGAACAAAACAGTTTAAGTCCCGATCCACAACGACAAACGACTTCCGTTCACAACCGCACGGAACTCGGAACTCAAGACCACATCAATGAACCGTCAAGTTCAACGCTGGTTAAAGGAAATGTTCCAAGAGCGGATATGACAGTCAATACGACAATTGAAGAGTTGGAAATGTTATATGGACCAATGTATGATGAATATTTCACGGGGGAGAAACAAGTTGTATCGAAGTCTTCCACTGTCACTCATGATAAGAATGATGATACCGATCATCGTCAACAACCGGATACAACTTCATCTACTTCAACACGGGTTGCTGCAGATTTACCTCCTCAGAATATCACATCAACAATCGCTCCTACAACATCAACAACTATTGTCATTGCTCCAGAGAACACAAATCAAGCAGACAATGCATTATCTGACGAAGACGAATTTATCAACCCATTCGGTACACCGGTACATGAAACTGGAGAGTCTTCCACTCGCCATGTTGATCCGTCAAATATGCACACGTTCTACCAACGGCATCCGTCCACACATCATTGGACCCGAGATCACCCTTTGGTTCATGTCATTGGAAACCCTTCACAGCCCGTTCGTACAAGACGACAGCTTCACACCGATGGCGATGTTTGTATGTTCGCACTCGCCGTGAGTTCATCTGAACCGAAAAACATCAAAGAAGCCATGGTTGATCATGCTTGGATTGAATTGATGACGGATGAACTTCAACAATTTGAAAGACTTAAAGTCTGGGAACTTGTTGACATACCATATGATGTAATACCCTTAAATCTTCGATGGATCTGGAAAAACAAGATGGATGAAGAAAACACAATCATCAAGAATAAATCTAGGCTAGTGGCTAAAGGGTATGGACAGAAAGAGGGTATTGATTTTGAAGAATCATTTGCACCAGTTGCTCGAATGGAAGCGGTCAGGATTTTTCTTGCTTATGCTGCACATAAGGGATTCATCGTTTATCAAATGGACGTAAAGACGGCATTTCTTAACGGTCCTTTGAAGGAAGAAGTCTATGTCACGCAGCCGGAAGGATTCGTCAATCCTCATTATCCTGACAAGGTGTATCGTCTTCACAAAGCACTTTATGGACTCAAGCAAGCTCCAAGGGCGTGGTACGACGAGCTCTCGAAATTTCTGGTATCCAAAGGTTTCTCAAAAGGTTCCATTGATCTAACTTTGTTCACTTATAAATATGGGGATGACATTTTGCTTGTGTAGATTTATGTTGATGATATTATTTTTGGGTCTACAAACCCAAAACTTTCAAAATGGTTTGAAAAAGTAATGCACATCAAATTTGAAATGTCTATGATGGGGGCGAACTAAAATTCTTTCTAGGAATTCAAGTTCACCAATCCCCAAGTGGTATCTTTATCAACCAAGCTAAGTATTATCAAGAGATAATCAAAAAGCATGGTATGACCTCATGTGACCCAGTTAGGACACCATTATCTACAAAATCTCTAGATGCTGACTTGGAGGGATTACCCATAGATCAAACGAGATATCGTTCCATGATTGGGTCCCTCATGTACTTGACATCAAGCATACCTGATATTCATCATGCTACATGCTATTGTGCACGATATCAAGCACGACCCACTGAAAAGCACCTCAAGGAGGTTAAACGGATCTTTCGGTACCTTAAGAATACCATTCACATGGGACTCTGGTATCCGAGGGAAACCGGTTTCTTTCTAACGACCTATTCAGATTCTGATCATGCAAGGTGTCTTGATACACGAAAAAGTACTTCTGGTGGTGCACAATTTCTAGGTCAAGATAAGCTTGTGGGATGGTCTTCCAAGAAGCAGGATTGCACGTCTTTTATCAGCCGAAGCGGAGTATGTGTCTCTATCTGCGTGTTGTGCTCAAGTTCTTTGGATGAGAACACAACTCACGGATTATGGCTTCCACTTTGATAAAGTACCTATGTACTATGACTCAAAGTCGGCCATAGCCATCTCCTGCAATCCGGTACAGCATTCCCACACGAAGCACATTGACGTCAGATATCACTTCATAAAGGAACAAGTTGAACAAGGAATCGTTGAATTATACTTTGTCAGAACGGATTATCAGTTAGCCGACTTGTTCACGAAAGCTCTGTCGCAAGATAGGTTTGAGTACCTCGTTAGGCAAATTGGTATGAGATGTTTGACTCCAGCAGACCTGGAGATTCTGGCAAAGGTACCTGCTTGATTCATATTTCAAACATCTACTTGTATATATCTATGGAAAAACAAAATACAAAAATATAAAACATATAAAAGCAAAACACAAAATTAAAAATCTTTCAAAAATACCAAAAAGATTCTTCTCGACATGTCTTTCAGTATCGATAATATGGACGTACCTAGAAATGTCGCTCAAAAATGACACGGGTATGTACATAAAGCTCAAATGAAAGTTGTAAATATTTTTCAAAACATGTCATTTCTATCTTTTTAAAGGAAATTGTATCTTTTGGACAATATTTCCAACAACGGGTAGAGCATTATATCTCGGGTTGAGCTTGTCACAAAACATTCAACGTTTTGAGCTCAACACAATGGCTTGTAATCACTTTCAGATTACAACCCGGATATATATTCACGGGGGAGTGTACGATTTAGTGCCCTTACCCTCAGCAAAAGAAGTTAAATCTTCTTACACTTGAGTGGATTTGTCAAGACATTCAAAGTCTATGAACTCAAGTTTATGCTTTAGAAAAACCTTTTTGCCAAAAAGAATTGATTTTTCAAAAAGCGTTGAACACAATTTTTTCAAGAATTTCTCAATGATATTCAAAATCTCTCAAAACTTGTGTGTTCAACAACTCCTATCCTCAAAAGTTTAATGTGGATCATATCCTCGTAATGACAATTCCATTGGATCAATTTTTGAGGGTGAGCTTTTCAAATTTCATGCTAAGTTTGACACATTTTTCTCCCAAAGTTTTCAAGACTATTTTTAACAATATATTTTAATCAAATTTGGTATCTCTAATATCAATCGATTTTATATATTAGAGATAGGGGGAGAAAATGTGATTAAAATGTGATCTAAAGACTCAAGCACTCATGGTTATGATCAAATACCCACGACATCTTTAATTTACGACGTTATTGATGTCAAAAGGGTGGTTAGGTTTAAGTCCTATGATCCAACCAGAACCAGAAGGATCTTCCCAGGGACAATCCAATAGATTATTAGTAGTCCTTAGGAAAGATGGAGTAGAATGTGAACGAAGCTGAATGCCGACTAAGTACTGATGATGGCACTAGAACAAACACAACACGGTGCTATTAATGATGTCTTGGTAAGCATTGAAGGGGTTGAAGAATGAAAAAGAAATGTAAGGATAAAGGGTGTAAAGAAAGAAGCCCTCCATACAACTTAGGCAGAAACCGGGTCAACACATCATGAAGACAACTCATAATGGACCCAGTGATGTGAAGCACAACCCTTTCCTAGCTACTCAGGCTTCTCTCAAAAGAAGTTTGTTTTATTGTCACGGAGATCAACACGAATTCTATTGACTTTCTCACTCCGAGATAGTTGATATTGAATAGGTGACATCTGCTCCAGCCCTCGACCACTAAAAGTGCACAAATTGAGTCTAGAGCCAAGAGATCAATCAAATCTCGTTAGGACACACAAATGAAGATAAAGAGAGTCCTACGCTATATCCTTGCGATATTGCTAGAACACTCAGAGTGATACTACTTAGTATTCACAATGATGAGTGGAAATCCTTCTAGTGTTAACATCAAACAGCACTGCGGTAGGTCATATGCAAGATTATTTATGAATTGAACATGTGTAAAACCGAAAAGCAATAGTGGTTTGATTCTGAATTGATTCAAACTCGTTTCAGGTTTCTACGCAATATCTTTATGGTCTTGCCAGAACATTCAGAGTGATATTCATTAATATTTACAGTGACGAATGGAAATCCTTCTAGCGTCAACATCAAATAGCGCTACGATAGGTGACTTGTGAGATTCTTATGAATTAAACTTGTGTCAAATGGAAAGCAACAATGGTAAGATTCTTAATGAATCAAACTTGTTCCAAGAATTTGAATTGACGACTTTAATCAAGCAGATATTTATCCAATTAATTCACTCTTTATGTTCGCAGTCTTGCTTTGAGACGGTCGAGTAAAGAGAACGGCTAGTACAACCACGAAACCCTGTCAAGGAGATTCTTAATTGAATCTACCTAATCACAGGTACGGTATTTAATGTCGTATAACGGTCTTCACCGACCGGAGGTAAAACGCTACCGATCTAGGACGAATGTCAAAGCCATTCAGTCCGTGTCTATGTTTTGTCTCGAGAAGGTGGCGTCACGGTTTACTCAGCAAAGTCAAAGATTAAAAAAACCACATATTCATGCCTAAAGACTTATTCAACAATTAATAGTGTGAGCATGTGGATAAAGACACAAGATCGCAAGATGGCAAAGACAAGTCAAGAATGATTTGAAGATCTCAAGATAAAAGACTAAGTCGAAAGATAATTACAAAGGCTCAAAGATCACAACATGAAGGAACATGACTACTGTTACACGTTCAAGACTCATTTATGACGAGATTCGTAATCTCCACTGATCTCCAAATATCGAAGGGGAATGACCTCACATTAGGGAAGATTGTTAGCCTCAAAATATTGAGTCAAACAAGAATGCTCGGTCATAGTTTATTATTGTAACATTTATTAGAACGTTGTAATAGTTAGTTAAATAGTCGTGGTTCACGGGCTTGGATTTAAGTTACTTAAAGCCCAAAAGACAAGCCCGGTCCAAAAAATATAGCCCATTATGGTTACATGTAAGCCCGGTTATATAAGGCCCTTCCTAGCATGTTAGGAAAGGTGGATTATCATTTGTAACTCTCATTATTCTAATCTAATCTCACCTAGTTCTCCATCTTCTATCTACTTTCTCTCACTACTTTCTCTCTCTAGAATTCATCTACTTCATCTATTTTCTTTCCTTCATCCTTGCTTAATCATCACAAATATAGGGACAACAGAAATAAACCTGTTGCTTAGCCTAAGCATTTCGTGATAGCAAGTCACGTAGGCCGGGTGTTGTCAATACCTAAATAGATCTATTTATAACATTTCGCGCTACACTATTAACTATTTCAGTCCACGGGAATAAATGGGGCAAACAATAGGCAGTAATATGTTGTTGTATGTAAGCGTTTGCATATACAATAATTAAGTATGTTTTCTCCCCCAATTATAAAATAGTAAAAGATGGGGCCATGAACTCACCTCAATGATAATGCAGTAGTAGAATGTCACTGGGTATGCTGATATGGTAAGATCACGGAGCAGTAAAATTACCTAAGTAATTTATATGACTCAGTATATGCACAGTAAAAATGCACATATAAATGTAACTGATCAAAATGCATGATCACGAATTAATAAGTTGTTATTATTGTTTACGTTAAACTTATAGTAAGTTATCGATAATAATATATTTTTAGTTTCTAAAAATATATTTAAATTGTTCGTAAGATAAAAGCGTAGTAAATTAAATAATTAGATTTTTATTTAATTAAATGATTGTAAGAAAATAATATATTTCACTAAATTTTCGTAGGGTCTTTTAAATGTACCAATATAGTTCGTTTGTTACACAAATATCGTAAATAAACTCTAATAGTTTATTTAATTTAAATAATAAAAATAACTTAATTTAATTTATTAATAAAACAATTTTATTAATGTTTTTGATTAAATTAAATTACACATTAGTCCTTGTAAATATAATAATTTCCAAACTAACTCCTAGGGTTTCGTTCGTTAAATGTGTTACATCGTTAGTCCTTGTTCGTTATCTTAAGTTACAAAACAGCCCCCTAGGGCTTACAAATGTTTCAGAGTATGTCAAAAATAGCACCTAGGGTTTCCAACTTTCAGGTTATTGCAAACCGAGTCCCTAGGACTCGGTTAAGTTTGTAAAATGGCAAAACAAGTCCTCCTAGTCTCATATTAATTATAAAACATAATTATGGCTTGTTTTATGTAACACCCCATTTTGATAAATGGAATGTCACGCGTGATTATGGCGTGTCAGCTACAAGGATAAATGTCTTAAACATTACATGAACATAAAGGAAATACCGGAAACGAACATCGGTACCCCATAGTAAAAGCTCATCACACACAAACATAAGTACTGTAAAGAAAAAGGACTAAACAATGTCCATGAAAATAAGTAGCAAAATGTATGATGATAAGCATAAAGTAATGAAGGCTAGTAAGCTTCCAATCCATATGCACCTACGCTTAGAATCTACGAGCGCCCTTGAGTACCTGCCGTTTTGGGAGACATGAAAGGAAAACGGCTGAGCATAACGCTTAGTGCACAGATATACAAGCATAGAATGAATAACATAAGCATATACAACATATAGTAGCTGAACTTATTAAGTCCTGGAAAACCTGGTATAACTTAGTAAAACTGGTTTTATAGTCTGAAAAGCCTTATGTTTATCTTATGAAAACTGTTTAACATGTTAACCATTAGCCAGTATAGGTCATGAAATATCAACGTGCATGAATACTTGGAGGGGTGACCTCATCATGCAATTAGAGGGGTTGCCTTTAATTAATATAAGTTTGAATAGGAGGGATCAACTCCTTGTGAAGGATGCAAGGCACACACCACATTCACCAGAATAATCTGTTAAAAACATGTAACCTAGGATGCACCTATACGCCCTACATGATAACATAATAATATGGACAAAAACTGAAAGGGACGCCACGAGCTATCACTCCGCCATGGTGAAGTCATAACACTGGTGCCTCCAGTGTTATGGTTATGGTACATCCATAACTAGGTGGAACTGGTCATGCATGTATACGGCTTAGGCATTAAATTAAACACAAGCAAATCAAAACATATAAAACATATACTGGGAATACAGTTGGCTGCATACGGGGAAATCCTAATAAGGAAAGAATGTCCATACTGAAAGGACGGAGAATCTGTACCTTGTGTCCAGTGAACGAAGAAGACGAACGAAAGAGAGTCCTACTTCGATCTCACTAAAGCTACATAATTAGTATACGTGTATAAATGTCCTGATTACTGTGTACATAACTGGTTTTATATCATGTCTTAGCTTGTTTTATATGTTCATGTCTTGTTTTACTGATTTTAACGTTATGTTGTATTTATCATGTATTCTGAATATTCTGATTAATTATTACTTGTACTTCTTGTATTATTATACTTGTTGTGTAATAATAAGTGACTTCCTAAAAATAGCAGGTTTCCTAAAATAGAAAGTTTCCAAAAATAGAAAGTTTCCAAAAATAGATTAACTGCTTAAAATAGGTAAGTTTATAAAAATAGAAAGTTTCCATAAATAGATTAACTGCTTAAAATAGATATGTTTCTAAAAATAGAAATTTTTCATATTTAGAAATAAGCTGGATTATTAAACTAATAAAATAAGCTTAAGTTTTACTAATTAATATACTAAGTCATGTGGTTAATAGTATAATTTATTAATTATAACATGTTAATTGAATAAACTATATGTTATATGATCTAATTAAATGTAATCATGATTTAATTAAATTAAAGTGTATATAATACTTAGGTTAAAACATGTATTAATATTTAATATAACCTAAGTCATGAAAATTAATTAATTACATGTCATGTTTTAATAATTAATTTATAACTTTAGTCTAAATTTCATAATAAGAATACTTAGGTTATAATCATGTATTATTAATAAAATAATAAACCTAAGTCATGTTCTAATTAAATTAATTATATGACATGTTAAATTAATTTAATTAACTTGTAAATAAATAAACTTGTGAAATAAAATAATAAACCGAACCCATGTATTATTTCATTAAAAACATGTCGTGAACCGGACCCGTGAACCCATGAACCGGCCCGAACCAAAACCCCACCACCAACCACCATCCACAGCCGCGGATGCGGCGGCGACGGTTGGTGGCTGCGCTGCCAACAGCGGCGGCTGCTGCCGCTGCTGCGCCGTGGCTAGCCGCTGCCAGGCTTCGAGAGGACGCAAGTCGTGGTCTCCCCCTGCTGCCTCGCTGCTTTCCCTTGTCCGACCCAAACAGCCACCAGCGCAAAAAGCCGGTGATGCTTGCTGCTGCGCCGAGACCCACACCGAGCCCCTTAGGGGGTCTCGGTTGTGGTTTAAAACGGATACCGAGAGTCCTTTGACTCTCGGTTGGCTACCGAACCACAAACCAAGCCAAACAAACCCTTTTCCCCATGTTTATTTAATCCCATAACATGTTTTATTTAATTGTTTTTTAAAGATCTAACATAAAAACATAATTAAATAAAAAGATTAAAGATTAAGGTTTCATGTTTTACCTTGACGTGTGATTGAAAATAACATGAAAATACCAAAGATTCAAAAATCAAAATTGAATCCTCCTTGTGCTTGTGTGTGTGCCGCGGCTATGGGGTCCAAAGGAAGCTAGGGTTTTAACTTTTTCTGTAAAAATATATTATGAAAACTCTGTAGTTTTATTTCCTTTAATTAAAACCAAAAGTGGGCTTTTGGACCCCTTCCTCTTGTGTGTGCCACGGCTACTAGGGCCCACCAAGGGGAAACCCGTAGTTTTTCATGTTCTTAATTATTACGTGTTCTCGTGCTCGTATTTACGTGACTTTATTATTAGATGTTCGTGTTATCTTATATACTTATACGTAATCGTAATAATAATTACGTAATTACCTAATTATACGTTCGTGATTCTTACGTTCATAATTTCATGTTCGTGATTTAATTATTATCTATAATAATTATCGTGAACTAACACGTACTTAATATTTATCGTGTAATAACACGTACATAATTCTTGTAATTTATGTTCGTGACACATATTCATGTTATAAAAGGAAAGTTTTAATCATGTACGTACGATTATAAGGGTACTATTCATGGTAAAAGCATGTGGGTTTTACAACTCTTCCCCCTAAAAAGAATAATTTGTCCCCGAATTATGGATAACGTAAACTGTAAAAGAGGAACATAGCCGAATTCAAAACTTGAAATGAGGGTAAGAAGTCCGGATAGATTCCTCGGTCTCCCAAGTGGCTTCCCGCTCGGTATGATCCATCCAAAGGATTTTGACGAATGGAATCGTCTTCCTCCTCATGACTCGTTCTTGCTTGTCAAGAACTCGTGCGTGTTCCTCTATGAAGGTAAGATCTTCACAAATATGTTCTAGTGGATAATGAACCATGTGAAGGGGATGATACTTGTACCCTCTGAGTAAGGACACATGGAAAACATCATGAACGTGAGAAAGCCGCGGAGGTAACGCTAAACGATAAGATACTTCACCGACTCGCTCAATGACCTCAAACGGTCCAATGAATCGAGGACTGAGCTTCCCTTTGATTCCAAAACGCTTAACACCACGTGCCGGGGATACCTTAAGAAAGACGTGATCTCCTACATTAAAATGTAAGTCCCTACGATGCTTGCCGGTATAACTCTTCTGACGTGATCGTGCTTCTTGCAATTTATGCTTAGCTACAGCGACCTCCTCGTTGGTCAACTCTATCATTTCTGGTCCTTCAAGTGTTCGCTCACCAACCTGATCCCAACAGATTGGGGTGCGACACTTTCTGCCATACAACATCTCGAATGGAGCACACTTAATACTTGCGTTCCAACTGTTGTTGTATGCAAACTCTACCAGACAGATGTAATCGTCCCAATCTCCCATCCATTCCAACACACACGACCTCAACATGTCTTCTAATGTCTGAATCGTTCGCTCCGATTGCCCATCCGTTTGAGGATGAAAAGCCGTGCTAAGCTTATTTGTACCCTAATCTTTCTGCAGACTCCTCCAAAATCACGAAGTGAAACGAGGATCTCTGTCTGAGACGATGCTGGATGGAGCACCATGAAGTCTCATGATCTCCTTCTTGTAAGTATCGACGAGTTTACTGACCGAATCTTCCTTGTGGATCGGTAAGAAATGAGATGACTTAGTAAGTCGATCAACGATAACCCAAATCGCATCATGCCTCCTCTTTGTCTGCGGAAGACCGGTAACAAATCCATGGTGATCTTGTCCCACTTCCACTCTGGAATATCTAACGGTTGTAGAAGACCGCTAGATCGTTGATGCTCGATCTTAACCTGCTGGCAGGTAAGACATTTGGAGACGTAAGTCGCAACATCCTGTTTCATACCACTCCACCAAAAGTATTGCTTGATGTCGTGGTACATCTTGGTAGAACAAGGATGAATAGAGAATGGGGAGCTATGAGCCTCAGCTAACAATGCTTCCCGAAGTTCTTGATCATCAGGAACACAAAGTCTCGTGTCCTGTCATAAGATACCGTCTTCATCTACACGAAATTCTGTCTGCTTCTCCAAATTCTGAATTATCGCCCAGATTTCACCATCATCTTTCTGAGCTTCCTTGATCCTAGAGAGTAACTCAGGTTCCACTCTAAGATTAGCCCAGTAACCGTGCTGTCCACGTACTAGAATCTCAATGTCTAGTCGCTCTAAGTCTCTTATAATTTCCTCCTCAATTTTAATGCCGTTTATCATTCCGGACTTTCTGCTAAGTGCATCTGCCACTACATTTGCCTTGCCGGGATGATACTGCAGATTAATGTCATAATCCTTCAACAACTCTAACCATCTCCTTTGTCTCATGCTCAGTGTTGATACAAAAGTTGGATGATCCTTGCTAGACCCGAATTAGGCTTGATTCGGGTAGGCTGGGCTCTGGCTCTTGCATCAAGTGAATAACTTGCTGAGATCTTGTACACTAAAGCAACACGCGTTAGACTTACCGTGGGAATGTATCTCATGATTAGACTCTGGCGTGAGACTAAGTAATCGGTTAGGGTTATGAATCGGATGTGGGTTGAGAGTTTAGAGAATGTAATACCTTTGTGGAACCCTTTGGGGTTCCTTATATAGGCAGTGAAACTCTAATGGGCTCACTGTTACTTCGGCCCCAAGCATAAGATAATCACCATAATTAGCTTGATTGTTATCTTCTAATTATCGTGAGTGTATATCAGTCCTGATAAGATTGTGATTCTGTCTAACCCTGTTCCGGCCGTGCTGGGTCGTGGGCCGCATATATATTATGCGGCCACTATTCATTCAAGCCCATAAGCTTAAGTGACATTAATCCAACCCATTCGTGATGGGCCGGATGCGGGTAGTACTCGTGTGCTGGGTTCATGACCCTGTTGAGGACTATACGTCATCATGTCCCCCTAGTCTAGTTGTTAAAGCCGTAGGCGTAATATCTAGACTAACAAGATGCCCCTCGGATGTACCAAGAAAGAACATCTTGAAATGTTGAATTTGAAAACCATGTTTCAGCCGCACGCGACAACCTTGTTAGGAATTCATTCCTATGGCACCCCAGCCGTACGTGACGACCAAGACACATTAAATGAAACATTGAATATGGTCATATATATGACCGCATATCCCGACGCAATTGACTGTTCACCTGACATTTTGACTGACAAAGTGCAAACAGTCAGTACCTCGAGCGACCCAATCTTCTGAGTCAGAAGTGACCCATGGGTCCCGCCTGACTGTTCACTTGCCACTTACCTCCCTAACCCCACGATCTAGGTTAGTGGAAGACACGTGGCATGAATCCAATGAACCATCACCAACGAGGCAACCCTATAAATAGGTTGCCCACACGGCTGTGTGTTACACACAGTCTTTTGCTATTTTTCCGCCATTAACGCTTTCTTCCTTACGACCACCTTCTTTCGCACGGATCTTCCCCCACACAGGTTAGAATACCACGCCTTTCATCATTTCTTAATAATTATGGCTCATAGGAACAACCCTTCCATCGGATCCGTGCTGAATGTGATGGCGGAAGTAAAATTGGGAGAGTTTTGCTCCGATTTCTTCATTCCTAGCAACCTTCATCCCTCTCTCCCTGGTGCCGGGGATCTTATAACTGAAGCCCCCCAGGGAAAGATTGGCCTACACACTCGTCTTTTTGATGCGGCCAATTACCGCATCCCTTTTACTAGGTTCCTTGTAGATTTACTAGGGTACTATGATGTACATATCACCCAGTTACACTACATAGGTGCATGTAAGATTAGCCAATTCGAAATCCTATGCCGTGCACGAAGCATCCCCCCAACCGTAGAGTTATTTAGGCTGTTTTATATTCCCAACTTAGTGAATGGTTGGCTTTCTTTAAGAAACGATCCGCAGCCAGCCCTATGAGTCTCCATAAAGCCATGGACTCGCTGAAAAACTGGTACGACCACTACTTTTTTATTGACGCAGTAGTATGGCCGACTGAGTTTGTATATAAGCATAGGTTACGCTCTGACTTTCCTCCCCGGGCCAGTACATACAACGCCCAACACGCTCAAGAAATAGATAGAAATAGGACAGGGTTTCATAGGAGCCTACCCGAGTCATTCCTTTGCCTGCTAAGGATTAGTCGTAACTACTTTGGCCCGTCGAACAGATACCTGTATTTTGGAGAAGCCGAGGCGAAGGTAGGTATAGTATACGTACCCTCAAAGATATATAAATGCGTTGTCCGTATCTAACGTACTTCTTTGCTTTGCAAAAATGAATTTCTTTGGAGTCCTACGCCAGGAAGACCCTAAGGCTATTCCAGAGGGAATGCGCCCCAGACGAGAAAACGAGCTACCACTTCTTGAACAAACCAGAAATGTGACAGTCGCTCCGGCAGCTGTACCTGACCCCCAATCCGATGAGGAAGATACAATTTTGAATACCCCCATAGATTTCGATAACGAAGAAGGGGACGCCATGATGTTGGAGAATGATGTTGGGCCCTCCTCATCGCCGAAGACTACCACCCATGTTCATGAGGAGGAGCAGGGTGATAACATTGAGAGAACCACCTCTAGCCTCCGCCAAATGCTGGGTGACGATGATGAGGAAGTACAACAAGTAGATGAAGAGGGGGAGGAAGAAGCTCAACCCATCCCAAAGCGTACCCGCAGAAAGAATAAGAGGGTAAGGAAAACCACCGAGGCCGTGATAGGAGAACACAATGCCCCCGTCAAGAGACTGCGCGAAGACCACCCCCTCTATCAATCTGCGGAAAGCACAAATCAAGCTTCGGGAACGGCGCAGGATGTCCACATAGCTCAAAACGTGCCACCCCCAGTTGTTGAGCCGGTCACTCAGGTTCCTCCCACTACGTCAGAGCTGGAGAAAACCAATATGTAAGTCGTCCGCACATGCCTGTCATTATTTCTTTCTTCCAAGTAAAAGGTATGTGCTTTCGTAATAACACTTATGTGCATGACAATGTTTGTTTCAGGGATGACCAGGCTGGTGCCGCACCTGTCCAAGGGACGAGGAAAGGGAAGGAGCCTGTCCTTCACACCGTAGCGTCCAAACCTGGCCCGGCCTTCAAGGAAGGTACTCCCACGGCCTCATAGGAAATTCCTGTATCCGGCTCCCCCACACACTTTAACCCTGAGTGGAAGACAACCACCACTGCTAGGATGAGGGACGCGGAAGAATGCTGTGACTACCTTAACCACTGCATTCCTCCTGGCCTTGTAAAGGATATAAATTCACTAAGTCATCTAGACTTGGTAGATGAATACAATGGGGCCTTGGTGCATCAGATGGCTATGGGTACCTCCATGCGGGTGAGATTTGAGGCCGCCCTGGATCACATCAAATCTTTAAAGAGGAAGAACAGCCCCAGGTAGAAAATGATTGAAGAAAATGAATCCATGATTGCAACCCTCCAGTCCCAACTCGCCACTGCTGAGGCAACCATCAAAGAACAAGCCGCGCATGCCAATGCCTACGACCAACGTGTTGCCGAGCTTGAAGCCTAACTTGAGGCTTCAAAAGTTAAGGTACGTATCCGTACGGTATCATACACACATCCATATTATGCATGCTTTATTCTAACCTTAGTATATCACGCACAGACGGCCGCCGTAGAAGCTTTGGCGAAGACCTCCACTGAACAGGTATCTACCCTCTTGAAGGAGCTTGAAGATGTACAGACATTGGTCCAAGGCAAGGATATTTTGAAAGAAGAGCTGGCTAAGGAAAGGACCGTGCTGGAACATGTGATGGAGTCTTCTGCGCAAACGAACGTGGAGCTGGACGCCCTTACCACAGACCGTGATGAGGTGCTGTGCCCCCAACTACTAGCAGCCATTGCTGGCCGTAGGTGGATGGTGGGCCATGGGGCGCGTCTAGCTGTTATGAAAGTATTGGAGGCTCCTCAATTTGTGCAACAGTTTACAGATCTTCTATCGGATGACATCGACCATGGTCATCACGAAGGTATGGTCATGGCCACAGAGTTGATAAGAAAGAAGTATAATTTTACTAAGCATGCCTACTTCAATCCTGGGGCCGCAGAGAAGATGATTGCGTCCATGGCTGTGATGAGGGATTTGGAGTACCCTTTCTTGGCCGAGATTGAGTCTACAAAGGATGCGTCCAATAGGGAGATCATGGAAAAGCTAAGTCTAGGTGCATTCTTACAAGTTGAGGGAGACTCCCGGACTCATTTCACACCTTCCCCCAGCCAACTTACTCTTCCCATTTACGAGGATGTCACCAGGATTGTGGTTGGTGAGCAAACATTAAGTGAGGCATTGGAGGCGAACACAGCTCGGACTCTTGATAAGAAAGACCATGGTAAAGCATCATCTCAAATAGCTGAAGAGCAGAGAGAGATAGGTAAGTTTCTCCCCCCTATGTAGGGCGTTCCATCATTACTGCAATTTCTGAACAATTTTAATTTGTAACAAATATTCGTCCGTGGATGTCCACGACACTTTTTTGTAACACTATCTGAACACTTAGAATATTATGTGTATGGGTCCGTGGTAATCACGGAAATTCTGATTGTTGGAAACTTGTTTATATTCTTTAGATATTGTGTATCTCTGTTGCATGACATGTCACGGCTTATCAAGAATAAAACTATTTTTATATGTTACTAGACGTGCAGCATGTGTCTTTATCATGTCCGGCACTATGTAAGTACGGCATGCGGAAACTTATTACAACGTCTTGTAAATAAGGTGTCTAGAAAGGATACACGATCCGTGTCACTGGGGTTGCATCCCTCTTATGTGACAAGTTGAATTATTAGGTTCACTTAATCCTCTTACCCCGCCTGGGAGCGAATAGTACATGTACGGTTTGAATGAATGCATATGAATAAGAAATAGCACATTATGGAAATAATAAATAAATCTAAAAGACATAAAACAATAACTTGCACAAGAACAGACCGTGGAGCTAGCTAGGCACGACGACATTTTATTAGAACGTTTACGATTTTTTGACAGAATTAAAATCCTAAGACAAATAGAACCTACGAAGCATGAAAACAAAAGCGAAGTGTCCATGCGGAGGCCGTATCCCTTTCAGAGGTAGCATCTTTTAAGGTTGCAAATATTCCATGTACGATCCAGGTCACGGCCATCCATTATCACGCAACTTGTACGCGCCTAGTCCCAAAGCTTCCGTGACCTCATACGGCCCTTCCCACTTTGGACCCAGCTTCCCTGTGTTCTCCGCGCGACTTGCCTCGTTAGCACGATAAACAAAATCCCCCGGTCGGAAGGAAACACCCTTGACTTTGGACTCGTAATAAGCTTTCATACGTGCCTTAGACTTGGCCTCATTGATAGCTGCTATCTCTCGTTTCTCCTCTAACAAGTCGATTGACCCGGAGTTGCTCATCGTTCGTGACGACATTAACCTCCGCAGTGCGGATTGTTGGCATCCCAATTTTTGCTGGGATGACGGCCTCGGTTCCATAGGCCCACGCGAATGGAGTGTCCCCATTGGCTGTTTTGATCATTTTCCTATGCGCCCATAGGACATGCGGCAGTTCATCTACCCACTTAGCCCTTCGTTCATCCAGGCGTGCTTTGATACCTTCACCTAGGCTTCTGTTTGCCCGCTCCACGAGACCATTAGTCTGGGGATGCTTAACTGATGCGAAACGCCGTGTAATGTTCAACACCGCACACCAATCCTTGAATGGATTATCCGCAAACTGTTTTCCGTTATCCGAGATAATCTCGCCTGGCAAACCAAAACGACATACAATATTTTCCCAAACAAACCTTTTTACCTGCTTGCCCGTAATCTTTTTAACCGCCTTAGCTTCTATCCAGCGTGTAAAATAGTCCATTGCGACGATTAAGAACTTAACGCCTCCTGCAGAAATAGGAAAAGGCCCTGCGATATCGATCCTCTACTTATAGAATGACCATGGGGATGTGATGGGTGTTAGTTCTTGCTGCGGATGTCGCGGTACTGGTCTGTGCACTTGGCAATCACTGCATTTACGAATCATGTCTCGTGCATCCCGATTCATAATCGGCCAATAGTACCCTGTGCGTAAAGCTCGTGCTACTACGGATCTGGGGTCTGCGTGCATGCCGCATAACCCTTCATGTATTTCACTAATCACATAGCTAGACTGGCGCGGCCCGACGCATCGCAACCACGACTGTAGGAAGGAACGCTTGTACAGAATACCTTCTCGAAGTTTGAAATGATGTGACTTCCTTTTGATACGCCGTGCCGCCTTTTCATCCTCTGGAAGGGTTTCATCAGTTAAATAGCTGATGATCGGGGTCATCCATGTAGGTCCCTCTTCTTCAACTATAGTTGCGATTTCCCCTCCTATAATGGATTATTCCTTGAGTATTTCCACCAATACCTGTTTGGATAAATGGGCGAAGCTTGTAGACGCAATCTTGCTAAGAGCATCCGCATTCTTGTTTTTACCTCTTGGTACCTGTTTGATGGAAAACTTCCCAAAAGTGGCGATGAGTGACTTGAATTTCTCTAAGTATTGGATCATGTTATCCTCCTTGGCTATGTATCCTCCTAGGATGTGATTCGCGACAAGCCGTGAGTCCACGTAGGCCTCAAGGTTGCGGACTCCCATCCTAGCGGCGATTTTTAAACCCGCAATCAATGCTTCATATTCCGTCTCATTATTCGTGGCTGTGAACTCAAAACGCAAGGCGTAACTCCATTCCTTCTGGATTCGTGAGAATGAGGCCGGCTCCTGATCCGTCCGTGCACGAAGATCCGTCAGTAAACAAAACCCATGGTTCTGCTGGAATTTCCTCTTTTTGCACCACTGATTCGTCATCCTCAGGTTTCTCAATTAGGAAGTCTGCCAAATTTCGGCCTTTAGCAGCTGTCCTTGGTCTATAGGAGATGTTATGTTCTCCTATTAGGACGCTCCACTTCTGTAGTCTCCCGGCCACGTCTGGTCTAGAGATGACCTGTTTTATGGGTTGATCAGTGATGACCACAATTGGGTGCGCCTGGAAATACCGGCGCAGCCTTTTCGCGGCGTACACCAATGACAAAACCAACTTCTCCATTGATGAATAGTTCAGCTCCGGCCCTTGCAATGCTCTGCTTATAAAGTAAACCGGTGTCTGGACTGAGTCTTGATCAGTCATAAGGACTACGCTTATTGCTCCGTACGTGGCGGATAGGTACATGATGAGCTCCTCCTTAGGTCGGGGTGCAACTAACATAGGAAGAGCCGCGAGATGCTGTTTAAGCTGCCCAAAGGATTCCTCTACTTCTTTTGTCCAACGGAAATCTCCTTTCTTCAAGCACTTCTTGAGTGTTTTGAATAGAGGTAGTGACTTCTCCGCGGAATTCGACAAGAACCTATTGAGCCCGGCCAGCTTTCCATTGAGTGATTGTACCTCCTTGAGTGTCCGAGGGGATGGTAACTGTATCACGGCGTCTGTCTTCTCCGGACAAGGCTTAATGCCGTTCAGATTAATCATATACCCAAGGAACATCCCTTCGGTTGCCCCAAACGTGCACTTTTTTGGATTCAGTTTCATGTTGATTCTCCTCAACGTGTCGAACGTCTCCTGGATATCACGGAGAAGTGCCTCCTCCGTATGGATTTTGATGACCAGATCGTCAACATAGACCTCAAGGTTGAGGCCTATCTGGGAGTCGAAGGCTTTATCAACGAGTCACTGATATGTGGCTCCGGCGGTTTTTAGTCCGGACGGCATTTTCGTGTAACAATACACGCCTTGACTAGTATGAAACACCGTCTTCTCCTCGTCCTCCTCTGCCATCTGGATCTGATGGTATCCTTTGTATGCATCTAAAAAACATTTGAAAGGGTATCTGCATAAGGATTCCACCTTCCAATCAATTTCTGGTAAAGGATAGCAGTCTTGCGGACAAGCTTTGTTCAAGTCCATAAAGTCCACACACATGCGCCAACTCCCATCATGCTTCTTGACCATGACTGGGTTGGATAACCATTCATGTTAATATACCTCGCGCATAATTCCTGCGTCCACCAATTTCCGTACCTCATCCAGTATTACCTGGCTGCGTTCTGGTGCTTGACCACGTTTCTTTTGCTTAACCGGGGGATATCCCTGTCGGATTTGAAGTTTATGTTCTGCTATTGAACGCGGCACACCTGTCATATGCTTGGGCTCCCATGCGAATATATCAAGGTTTGCTTTTAGGAGAGAGCACATGGCCCTCTTCCCGTTATCCGATAGCGTTTCCCCTATGGCTACTGATAACTGGGGTTTTGTATGTATAAAAATTAAAGTTCGTGTTCTCGGTATCTTAACGAATTGATCTAGGTTCTATGTGTGACTCTATTGTTTTTGGTGAAACAAATATTTTTGATTGTTTTAAAAATAAAGGTGCAAAACTTTAAAGTAAAAGGCAGGTAATTTAAATCTAAATCTAATTTAAAGTAAAAGGCAAGTATTTAAAAGCGTGACGGAAGTTAAAAGGCACTAAACGTAAATAACGTAAACTTAAATCTAACTAAGGCAAACTTAAAACGCAACTAAACTTAACTAAGACAAGACTAAAATAAATCTAAGGCAAGTAATCTTAAAGTGCAATTAAGTAAAAAGGCGGGAAAAATAAAGCTTGAAATTAAAAAAATAGAAAATTAAAAACAGAAATTAAAAGAACCTGAAAATTAGCTCATCCGGAATAATTCCCTCATTCGGAATAAACACTCATCCGGAATGTCACCTTCGTCCGGAATGTTTTTCTTCACTCGGAATATTCACCAAAACCCTTGATCCGGAATAAATCCTTTATCCGGAATATGTCTCTTATCCGGAATAAAGTCTTGATTCGGAATAGTTGTCTTGATCCGGAATATTGCCTTCGTTCGGAATATCTCTTGATCCGGAATAATATTCCGAATAAACTCCTTGATCCGGAATAATAAATTATTCCGGATGAACTTGCTTGATCCGGAATATTTCCTTCGTTCGGAATGTTCTGTTGATCCGGAACTTTTCGTTGATCCGGAATGTTAGGTTGATCCGGAATAAAAGGTTGATCCGGAATATTTAATATTCCGGATGAACGACTTTGATTCGGAATGCAAGATTATTCCAGATGAAGGCCTTGATTCGGAATATAAAATATTCCGAATGAACACCCTTTATACGGAATAAACTGGCAGAAACCCTTCACTCGAAATATCTGGGCTTGATCCGGAATACCTGGAAGATCAGTAACAGAAACACGAAGAACACGGAGGAACCAAGATATACACACGAATCTAATCAAAACAAAGCTAAATCAACCATAAGATTAAATCAAACTAAACAAATAACATCTACTAATCATAAACAATCAATCCAAAACAATCAAACTAACAAAACTAATCAAAATAATCAAAACCCACTTAAATAAATCAACAAAAATAAGAACATGAACATAAACAATAAAGCATGGAGATTAAGATCAAATAAAGAAAGGCAGATAAGAGATTAACAAGAAAAAGTAAAGATTGACAAGAAAAGTAAATGGAAACTTACTTGAAATTAAAGGTAATTAAGGTGCAAGACAAGGTATTTAAATTTGACAGTAAAGTAAATGACAAGGTAATTAAATTGCAAGGTAATTAAAAGTGGAAGAAATAGTGTGTCAAACTATCCAACAAAGAAAAATGATTAAGATCCTAAACTATATATAGGGGAGGTTAAGGAGTGCTTAGGAAGCTTCCTCCCCTCCTTCCTTTCTTCTTAATTGCATAATTAGGTCCTTCTCTTCTTAATCTCTTGTTAATTGCACCATTAGTCCTTAAGCCTTTTAATCTTCTTAAATCTTGGACTTTAATGACTTTTGGCTCGGGATTTCTTTGGACTCGTCTTTTAATTATTCAATAAATTAGACTTGAGTTTTTCGGCTTCTGATAAACTTCCGTCTTTTGACTTTTTCTTCGATAAATCTTCAGAATTGGTCTTGGACTTCCGTTCTTTTTGCACTCTTGAATTCTTGACTTCGTCTTTTGTCTTTTTCTTCGATAAAAGCCCGTAAATTGCCGTGTTTTCTCCACTTTTCAATTTTTCGTCCTAAATCACAACAAAAACACAAACCACGCATAATTCCGACATAAAAGACATAAAATACATGTTTTGGCTCGGTTATTATTGTAGTTAAGTGGTAAAAAGGATGGGTGTTTACACACTGATGTGTCGTTGATAAGTATATGTGATAATTTGATATTACGTTATAGGGTAAATTAGAGAATTACCTTTATGAAAAAGTAATAGTCTAATATTACCAAAGACGAATTCAATTAAACACGTTGGTAAACCAAGTTCGTTGTACACGAAGATCGAGTGAATTTGAGACGTTTCGTTTTGATTTGGACAATCGATTTGAATTGGTTTTCGGTTTTTAAACTACAAATTAAATCTACAATTTTTAAACTAATTAGTTTTAGCCTAAAGTGCATGAATCGTAAACCCCGCTATTTTTAAATCTAAAACAATTACTTACTTAAAAATTAACACTATTTAAAATTTAATCTATTTAAAATTCTATAAAATAAATCTATTTAATTACTTTTAATCAACTCAAAAATATAATTAAACTTTTTAAAACTAATTTACTTTATTAAAAATTACTTAAAACAAATCTATTTAAAAACTATTTTTATTTAATTCTAATATTATAAAAAAAATCTATTTAATTAAAAATAAACTAATTAATCTATTTAAATTTAATAAAAACATTTTTTTATTTATAATATTATATTTATTATTTATTTTATTTAAAGCTAAGATTTAATTCAATAAGTACAAAAGAAAACGTCACCTTAACTACAAAAATAATAGTAATGCAAAAACTGCCAGACTAATTGTCACTATATTAATTAAATGTGAGAGAGATAAATTAAATAAGCATGTAGTCCAGATGGCTATCACGATGGACTGCTAACCAGAGGGACTCGAGTTCGAATCCCAAATGTGACACATTTTTGGAACATATTTTTTTTTGACAACTGAAATAATAGGAGTCTCAGGAAAGACTTTTTGGACAACTTATTAGCTTAAAGCTGCTAGGTAACAGCTTATTGAGCTTATCAGATCAATGGGATCTGATGAGCAGTTTGCATAAACAGTTAATCAGCTAGAAATAAATGAATACACAGATCAAAAAGCTCAGAGAAAATCAAGTACAAAAACAACTTAATCCAGCTAAGATCAGTTAAAACTTAACTAAAATTCACCATTATATTACACCAAAATCAGTTAAAGGCAATTTGAAACTAATATGAAAGTTTATAATAGCTATGAAGAGAAACAAACAGCAATTCAACAACGATTCAAAAACAGGTAAACACTCTAAATAACAGATTGGTAAAATTATTCTATGTAAAAGCTAAACACCAAATATATAATATAACTCCAACAATATCAACAATTTCTAGGTATTAAGCAAGAGATGAGGCAGATTAGAATTCGTCCCAACTTGTGACTAAGATCAGATAAATGTTTAAATCAATTATCAATCAAACCTCAAAGTTCTAGCAGAACAGATCAATAACAAACAGACTATAATCACAGGTTTAAAACCAAATCCCAGCTTAGACTTAGATAAACTTTAACTTGAATTCAAAAACTTATAATGCCAGATTTGAACAACCCTTTTTAAACAGAATCCTAAAAAAAAACTAGAAAACAAGCCAGTTTAAACCCTCACCCAACAATGCCTATTAATCAAACAAATATAATCAAACCTCAAAACTAGCATAACAAACCTCATCCGTGATTCATTTAACACTTAAACAGAATAATGTATAAACTAATAAACAGATTCATCAAACTTAAAATAACAAGTAGTTTATTCATAAACGTAAACATTAAGAAAAACAGAAATTAGAACCTTATGGAGTATCCTTTGAGAAGTAACGCAGCGCTGAGCTGGCTAATCAAACCGGATCAACACCACCATACGCCATCACCATCGAATTAAACATCAACATCACTTACCAATTCCAAAAATCTCGAACAGTAACTTTTATTTATCCAGTGGGGATAAATAGTTTATCCCAAATCTTACTTTAGTTATTTAATAAAAGCTATTAAATTAGCTTTATCAAACAACTTTCCAAATTATAATATATATAAGAAATAGACAGTAAGAATAATTGTGAGAAATTAAACAGTAATAAATTCAAGAACAATTTAAATCAAAGCAACCTTTTATTAATTCACTGAAAGATCATTACAAAACTGTAAAAAGTAATACAATTAACCTACATCTATTTTAACATTATAACAGTAAGTAAGAAAAGGGATGATAAAATACAAGTAAATTGGGGGTTTTCATAGCCACCCCCAAGGCTTGCTGAGGAGGATATTCGGATCTTCTTAGGAATATTCCTTCTGATTTCCAGCCCTTGATCTTTATCTTTCTCTCTCTTTGATTGATCGAATGGTTGAGATATCACAACTAGCACACGGATTGCCAACATGGCATCCGTGTGTGCTAGTTGTGTTTCTTTTGAGCCCTATGATTGTAGGATGGTGAAAATGAGGTGTAGCCGCCAGTAATAAACTTCCACGTACCATGCTCTTTCCAATCTTTCTCTTCCTTAAACCATGGGGGTTTTATTCCCCTTTGAGTGAATTACTTGTTTAAATAAAAAGCCCTAATTTATATTGTTGATTTATTAGGCTAGGGTTTTGAAACAGTAACTTAAAAGTTACTGGTTTTGTGAGGGTGATGAAGAAGAAAAGGGAAGATGACATAGAGTATATCGAAATAATATTTAATGAGTGTGTGTGGGTTAAAAAAACAAAGGGACGGTTTTATTTATTCAATGGAGTGAATGGGATTGGTGATATGGACGTGTGGTCAAATGATTTATGTAAACGTTTTAAGTAAACCCTAAAGCCAAATTCAATATTCGCCTCATTTCAATTTAGGCTTGGCCCAATGTACATTCTACCATCCGTCCCATATTCTTTATTCTTGGGCCTCATATGGGCTTTTGGTTATCAAAAGTGATCCATACTTCTTTAAATGGGCTATTAAGCCCATTTCCCAAATGTGGGTCCCACTTGGCCCGTTTTCTTGACAAATGATTAAATCCTATAAATTCGAGCTTGATTTTGGCTTCTTTGATCTTTTTCTTCAATCTCGTGTCGGTTTTGCCGATTTTTGCGATCTTGGTACCTACACACATGAAAACAAGAAGTACACATATACAAGGCATATTTGGTACAATTTGTGCATTATCTCTTTGTTTTAAGATACAAATGATATGAGTAATTACACTCATATCAAATTCCCCCATGCTAAACAATTGCCGTGTCCTCACGCAATGATAAAATAAAACTATAGCTACACCATTATTTTATTTTGCAAAGACATAATGTATTGCTTTCATTATTAGAAAAATAACTTTAAGGATCATAAAAGCTCAAATAGATTCATCGTCCTCGACTTTTCACTTTTCCATGCCAAGTGCAAAAACAAGATCATTGTTATTGTAAGTTAGCAAACTAACACGAACTCATGTGGGCTAATTAATCACTTAGACTCCCTTATTCCTAGGTGTATCTCTTATATTTTATTGTTTTCTTGAATGATCACGAGGATGCATTGTTGACTTATTTCGATAATTTATTAGGCCGAAAATAAAGTGAACGATTTAATCAATAGTTAGCTAAAGGACAAAATCTTTTAAAACTGCTTCTCGGGACTTCATAAAGTTCATATCTTGGCATAACTTGCTTCGCGATTTGAGACCTTTCTCGGACCGATATTTGGCAGCGACTTTATACTTCAAACCTTGAGAGACGTTCATGAAATAATGGTCTTCTCTTCATATAGGAATTTCTTCACTTGAAGTTTTGAGAGATTCATACTTGGACCACGACTTCTTCATTTTTCTCCAATCTTTATTTGGGATTTTGATATACAACGATCCGCCTCCTTTTTAGACTTGGCTTCATTTATCCTCATACCTTGTTATGGTCTTTTTGGATAGACTTCTCCATGACTTTTGGGGAGTATTTTGCTTTTCGTCGTGTGTCTCGATCCTTCATATTGATTTTCGATAAATGATTCTTCACATCACTTGAGATCTTTAGCAATAAAATATAGCCCTCATGTCTTGTTAGGACCTTTTTGGACTCGCCAATCTTCGCATCCCGCTTCAATAAGTTATGCCTTGGCTATGAACTCTAATCCATACCGAGCAACTTTTAAACGATCTTGGGCTAGAAGCTAAGTAACTTTTCAAATCGTTCAACCTTATTTATTGCAATTAAATTTATTTCAAGCGATGGGAGAATAGGCTTATAATTAACTCACATAAATTCCCGAAGAATACCAAACTTATAATTGACTCTATCATCTCTTGTTCTCCATATTGTAAAATTTCAAAAATGTGAAATCAATGGATACTTAGCCTATTAAATCAAAGTTTTGGGTTTTCAAGTCATCTATAGGATCTTGCATCTTCTTATACTTTTGCAAGTTTTAGAATTTGCGTTTTAAAGTTCCCTTGATAGACGACTTTCTAGGATCAATTATAGGAGCTTGCGAAAAGTTCTTGTTCTTAACTCGTATGAATTAAGACATTCGCGTTTTAAATCTCCCTACATAATAGCCTAGCAAAACTTAATTCAAATACGTTAAGGAAAAGCTAAGGTTAAAAACCGAGTCGAGTCAAAAAACTATTCTTATTTTCACCAACGGAAAGCCTACATTCGTGTCAAAAACACTTATTATTTCTTTTATTAAAACTTAAAAATAACACTAAAAATTTAAAATTTTATTGAAAAATGAGGAAAATAATACGTTTGGACACAACAAAGGCAATTACAAACGATTATATCGATTGACTCCCCCATGCTAAAACCAAACATTGTCCTCAATGTTTCTTAGCTCAAGAGTAACACCCCTTGCTAAAATACGAAGAGTCTAATGCAAAATCCTAGCATGGAAAGAGCACGCAAATCTATAAGCCGTTTATTAATTATGCCTCAAGATAAAACGTTAGTCGATAAAAATTAAGGGATAGAAAGTGTGCCCCTTTTTGGCATTCAAAGAATGGAAGATCAAGTGGACCGGCAAAAACCGAACACGAGAGTCTTCATAAATTAGGGTCATACCTAAGATCACAACACAACAAAACACGAGCACAAGCTTGAAAGATCAAGCCTTATTGGTTGTTAGAAAATAGAAAGAAGATAGAATGTATGGGACTCCCCCACAAGGCACCTCGTTTTTGTTAACCGAGTCATGAGCTCGACTCGATCCCCGCATTCATTGGTCCTTAGGGAAAATGGTGAAAACTGGCATATAAGGATAAAATCCAACATAAAGCGCGATGCCGGGGTCAAAGATTACATCCTCGTTGTCGGATGACAAACGAAAGGATAAGACTCCAACACGAATCTCTAAAAAGAGATGGTAGTCACAACTAATGGTATGGATGTAGCATCTCCCCGAGATAAACTCGCACCAAGATGATTAAAATGTCTTTCAATTATTGCATCGGTGAAAGGCCGAGATTTCCCTAAATCAACGATTCTGGGGTCGAATACCTCGTCCTCGGTGGTGAAAGGAATAGACAACAAGGTGTCGTCCCCCATGCTAATCCTAAATCATATGAAGCACATAGTAATGGTGGTACAAAAGTCTCAACCATAGTGGTTTCAACTTGCATGACTTTGTTGACCTTGTCACTCTTATGAATGTGAATAAAGGGGTCATGGTACTCAAAACGAGTCGCATGGAAAACCCGCACATTAAGATCAAAGCGAGTGGGAAGGATAATAGGAGCAAAAGTAATTTCTCCCTCCGGGTCAACATTATCATCATCATAAATCGGGTGATCAAACCAAGAGTCTTCATCACCTTCATTAGACTCTTCCTCAAATTCCGAAGGAATGTCTATATAAAGAAACTCATCAACCTCCTTCATAAGAAGATCATCATCACAAAGGTTGTGAGATGTAGGAGGTATGATGTTCTCAAAATCCTCTTGAAACAACGAATTATTGTTCAATGAAACTTTAAAGAGAGGATTTGAGTAAGTAAAAAAAGTGTCGTCATCCTTGTCATCACAAGAAATATCCGACAAAGTATCAAGTGTGTCGCACTCGGATACAAGATCATCATTCCCATTCGAAGGCAATTCATCGGCGAATTCCTCGAGAATGGTAGGTAAAACACAAGAATCACGCTCGATCTCGAGATCGGAAACGTCTTCACTTCCCCGTGGAAGTGGATCAATGATAGCAAAAAGTTCATCGATGAACTTATCACATGAATAGTCACTAACCTTACTCGGTGTGAAGTTAGGAATCAAAGGCTCTTCAATTGAAGATTGTGCCTTAGGAACATCAACATGATCCTTAGAAGAGAGTGAAAATGAGTCCATTTTCAAAGATTGTTCAATTAGAGCAATATCACGCTCGGGATCAAAATTCTCACTAACAAACTCACTAGCATCAAATGGCCACTTAAGTAATCATCAATTTGTTTTTCAATCTTAGCACTATCATCCTCGTGTGGAGTGAGTGTAGATGAGGAAAGGTTACAACATGTTTCAACAAAGCAAGCTTCTTCATTTGAATTTAACTTTCCTTTATCACAAATAGAAGTTTCCAAAATAGGAAAAACACCTTTATCAAAAAGAGCTTTCTTGTTACTTTCAATTGTCTCAACAAGTTTAACACTTTCAATTTTCTTAGGAGCAAATCTTGGAATCTTTTCCGGTTTAAAAACAATGCTTTTATCCCCATAAAACAATTTAATTTCCTCTTTCCTCATATCAACTTGAATTTGAGCCGTGCACAAAAATGGTCTTCCTAAGATAATTGGCACACGAGGATTGGTCTCATAATCGACTATAGCAAAATCGGCTAAGTACATGAAATTTCCCACTTTCATAATGACATTTTCCGCTATACCAACCGGTCGAGTGGTGGTTCCATTAGCAAGCTCAATGATCATACGAGTGGTACTAAGTGGTGCATAATCAATAGTCTTCCAAAGGGCTAGGGGCATTATGTTAATGCTAGCTCCTAGATCGGCTAGGCCTTTGCAAACCCCAAGCTCATTGAAAACACAAGGTATCAAGAATTGACCCGGATCTTTATACTTCTCGGGAAAGAATTCAAAGAAAACCGAGGTACTAATCACATTCAAAGTAGCCCTAGTAACTTCTAGAAAAGTTTCCTTAGGTGGAGGCTTAAACTCAATCACTTCAACTTCATCTAAATTATCACAATCATCATAAACGGTTATGACCTTAAGCTCTCCCTTCGGTTTTGGAATGGTATTACTAGGTAAGCAACCCAAAGAAGTAGATGGTTTAGACATGAATCCCTCAAACATCGAAAGCAATTTATTTTGACCTTGTTCTAAACTTTGTTGCATACGATTATGACTTTGCTCTAATCTTTGCTCAATACGGTTTTGGTTTTGTTCTAGCCTTTGTTGATTAAGCTCAATCTTATTATTTTGCCCTTTAATCGTATTTTGAAACTCGTTTTTCAAAGTTGCCATTTGTCCTTGAAGATTATTTTGAAAAGCTTTCAAATTTGCCTCATTCGTTTAATATAGCCTGACAAATCATTTTGATTATTCCCTTGAAAACCTTGATTGTTTTGATTAGCATTAAACCCATTTCCTTGATTATAATTCCCTTGGTTACCACGGTTAAAATTATTCCCATTGTTCCCATTGTTGTACCTATTTTGAACAGGTGGAAACCCGGTGGAGCAACATGATTTTGACGAGGAACTTGACCGTTGGAGCCATAAGTTCCCGTCGCGGAAAAAGCACTAGCTTGATCAAACCCCGTGTTTAAACAAGCATAATTAGGATGTGCTCCACCACATGATACACAAACATTCTCAACCATATTAATCGATCCATGAGGATTCTTCCTAAACTCATTCAAAAGCGTGTCAATCTTAGAGTCCAATCTAGCAATCTCGATATTAGATGAATTCATATTGGAAACAACCGGTGTGTTTCGTGAATATTGTGCTCTAGACTTATCCTCAATTATTCTCCACGCGTCTCTCGGAGTTTTTCTTAAAAGATTACCACCCGCGGCGGCATTTAAAGAATCTTGTTCAATCATATTTAGCCCATTATAAAAAGTATTAATTTGATGCAATTCCGAGAAACCGTGGTGTGGACATTGTCTCAACAAATATTTAAATCTTTCCCATGCAACCCCAAACGATTCATGCACTTTTTTTTCAAATCTAGTGATCTCATTCTTAAAGTGTGTTGTTTTGGACGGTGGAAAGAAATAATTCATGAACTTAGACACTAAATCATCCTATGTTAAGATCGAACCCGGTGGTTCTTTCTCATACCAAAGCTTAGCATTACCCTCGAGCGAGTACGGAAAAAGCATGAGCTTAATCACGTCATTCGGCACATCTCTAAACTTGAGAGTCGAGGTAATTCGATTAAAATTCCGAATGTGAGAATGCGGGCTATCGGTCTCATTGCCACGAAATCGGTCGGCACGAATGAGCGATAAAAGACACGTCTTAATCTCAAAATGATCCGCCAAAATAGCCGGTACAACGATTGCTTCCCCATACCCTTCGGTGGGTGCACGGAGCAATTCCTCCATTGTTCGGTTATCGGCCATCTCTACAATAATAGGTGGAAGCTCGGGTTCCACTATTCGTTGTTGACGATTTCTATTTCTACGAGGAATATATTCAAGCCTATTAAAATCAATCACAAGACGAGAAGAACGTAATTGCATACACTACAAAGACGAGAATTTAGAGGATTGAAGAAAAGAAATTAGACAAGAAGAAGATTATTTTTGGTATTTTATTTGGTATTGCCCAATCAATAATGATCGGTAAAAAACAAGGAATAAGGATAACTACTATGGAAATAAATTACCCTCGGTCGACTTTGAAACGATAGGTGAAAACCTAAGCATCTCGAGGTTCAATAAGTAAACAACAAAAATAAGATTTATTACTACATGAGTCGGCAAACCAATAATAGGTTTTCCCTCTCAATATACGCACAAGCAAGCGGGGAAACGAGGTGGCACAAAGCACATAAAAACCTTTTTCCTTAGACGGCCTTTTATAGCACGTCGTCTTATACCCACCTTATAGTTTGTATAAATCGAGTTCAAACTTCTTACTAGTATTTATCTATTTTGACTTTTATTTTTGTTTTGGATTCGAATACAATAGCTAGGTGATGAAATCCCAACTAAGGCTTATTTGAAAGATATGTAAATTTATTGTTCTACGTAATACAATATATTATTCACAAAAAACGAGAAAAACGATACATACTATATAATAGAAAAATAACAAAACTTTCCGAGGACGGAAAGGGTCTTCAAATCAACGATCGACAAATCTCCACAAAAGCGAATCGTACACAAGATCCCCGGCAGCGGCGCCAAAATTTCTGATGTGTCGTTGATAAGTATATGTGATAATTTGATATTACGTTATAGGGTAAATTAGAGAATTACCTTTAGGAAAAAGTAATAGTCTAATATTACCAAAGACGAATTCAATTAAACACGTTGGTGAACCAAGTTCGTTGTACACGAAGATCGAGTGAATTTGAGACGTTTCGTTTTGATTTGGACAATCGACTTGAATTGGTTTTCGGTTTTTAACCTACAAATTTAATCTACAAATTTTAAACTAATTAGTTTTAGCCTAAAGTGCATGAATCGTAAACCCCGCTATTTTTAAATCTAAAACAATTACTTACTTAAAAATTAACACTATTTAAAATTTAATCTATTTAAAATTCTATAAAATAAATCTATTTAATTACTTTTAATCTACTCAAAAATCTAATTAAACTTTTTAAAACTAATTTACTTTATTAAAAATTACTTAAAACAAATCTATTTAAAAACTATTTTTATTTAATTCTAATATTATAAAAAAAAATCTATTTAATTAAAAATAAACTAATTAATCTATTTAAATTTAATAAAAACATTTTTTTATTTATAATATTATATTTATTATTCATTTTATTTAAAGCTAAGATTTAATTCAATAAGTACAAAAGAAAACGTAACCTTAACTACAAAAATAATAGTAATGCAAAAACTGCCAGACTAATTGTCACTATATTAATTAAATGTGAGAGAGATAAATTAAATAAGCATGTAGTCCAGATGGCTATCACGCAGGACTGCTAACCAGAGGGACTCGAGTTCGAATCCCAAATGTGACACATTTTTGGAACATATTTATTTTTGACAGCTGAAATAATAGGAGTCTCAGGAAAGACTTTTTGGACAGCTTATTAGCTTAAAGCTGCTAGGTAACAGCTTATTGAGCTTATCAGATCAATGGGATCTGATGAGCAGTTTGCATAAACAGTTAATCAGCTAGAAATAAATGAATACACAGATAAAAAAGCTCAGAGAAAATCAAGTACAAAAACAACTTAATCCAGCTAAGATCAGTTAAAACTTAACATAAATTCACCATTATATTACACCAAAATCAGTTAAAGGCAATTTGAAACTCATATCAAAGTTTATAATAGCTATGAAGAGAAACAAACAGCAATCCAACAACGATTCAAAAACAGGTAAACACTCTAAATAACAGATTGGTAAAATTATTCTATGTAAAAGCTAAACACCAAATATATAAGATAACTCCAACAATATCAGCAATTTCCAGGTATTAAGCAAGAGATGAGGCAGATTAGAATTCGTCCCAACTTGTGACTAAGATCAGATAAATGTTTAAATCAATTATCAATCAAACCTCAAGGTTCTAGCAGAATAGATCAATAACAAACAGACTATAATCACAGGTTTAAAACCAAATCCCAGCTTAGACTTAGATAAACTTTAACTTGAATTCAAAAACTTATAATGCCAGATTTGAACAACCCTTTTTAAACAGATTCCTAAAAAAAACTAGAAAACAAGCCAGTTTAAACCCTCACCCAACAATGCCTATTAATCAAACAAATATAATCAAACCTCAAAACTAGCATAACAAACCTCATCCGTGATTCATTTAACACTTAAACAGAATAATGTATAAACTAATAAACAGATTCATCAAACTTAAAATAACAAGTAGTTTATTCATAAACGTAAACATTAAGAAAAACAGAAATTAGAACCTTATGGAGTATCCTTTGAGAAGTAACGCAACGCTGAGCTGGCTAATCAAACCGGATCAACACCACCATACGCCATCACCATCGAATTAAACATCAACATCACTTACCAATTCCAAAAATCTCGAACAGTAACTTTTATTATCCAGTGGCGATAAATAGTTTATCCCAAATCTTACTTTAGTTATTTAATAAAAGCTATTAAATTAGCTTTATCAAACAACTTTCCAAATTATAATATATATATAAGAAATAGACAGTAAGAATAATTGTGAGAAATTAAACAGTAATAAATTTAAGAACAATTTAAATCAAAGCAAACTTTTATTAATTCACTGAAAGATCATTACAAAACTGTAAAAAAGTAATACAATTAACCTACATCTATTTTAACATTATAACAGTAAGTAAGAAAAGGGATCATAAAATACAAGTAAATTGGGGGTTTTTATAGCCACCCCCAAGGCTTGCTGAGGAGGATATTCGGATCTTCTTAGGAATATTCCTTCTGATTTCCAGCCCTTGATCTTTATCTTTCTCTCTCTTTGATTGATCGAATGGTTAAGATATCACAACTAGCACACGGATTGCCAACGTGGCATCCGTGTGTGCTAGTTTTGTTTCTTTTGAGCCCTATGATTGGAGGATGGTGAAAATGAGGTGTAGCCGCCAGTAATAAACTTCCACGTAGCATGCTCTTTCCAATCTTTCTCTTCCTTAAACCATGGGGGTTTTATTCCCCTTTGAGTGAATTACTTGTTTAAATAAAAAGCACTAATTTATATTGTTGATTTATTAGGCTAGGATTTTGAAACAGTAACTTAAAAGTTACTGGTTTTGTGAGGGTGATGAAGAAGAAAATGGAAGATGACATAGAGTATATCAAAATAATATTTAATGAGTATGTGTGGGTTAAAAAAAACAAAGGGACGGTTTTATTTATTCAATGGAGTGAATGGGATTGGTGATATGGACGTGTGGTCAAATGATTTATGTAAACGTTTTAAGTAAACCCTAAAGCCAAATTCAATTTTCGTCTCATTTCAATTTGGGCTTGGCCCAATGTACAGTCTATCATCCGTCCCATATTCTTTATTCTTGGGCCTCATATGGGCTTTTGGTTATCAAAAGTGATCCATACTTCTTTAAATAGGCTATTAAGCCCATTTCCCAAATGTGGGTCCCACTTGGCCCGTTTTCGTGACAAATGATTAAATCCTCTAAAGTCGAGCTCGATTTTGGCTTCTTTGATCGTTTTCTTCAATCTCGTGTCGGTTTTGCCGATTTTTGCGATCTTGGTACCTACACACATGAAAACAAGAAATACACATATAAAAGGCATATTTGGTACAATTTGTGCATTATCTCATTGTTTTAAGATACAAATGATATGAGTAATTACACTCATATCACACACCTATCAAATCCCCTACACTTGACCATTGCAATGTCCTCATGCAATGCATTAGTTACAAAGCACGTTTACATTTTTCATCTTAATCAATCCACCTTGGCCTTTATTAAAGAGATAGAAAATTATGAACATTCAAAATAAAGAAATCAAAAGCATACCTTGGGTTTTGGAAATGTCATGAATAATCATCATCCTCAAGTTTTCACTTTCTCCAAACCAAGCTTAAAAACGAGATCATTGTTATTATAAGTTAGCAAACTAACACGAACTCATGTGGGCCAATTATTCACTTAGACTTCCTTATTCCTAGGGGTATCTCTTATATTTTATTATTGTCTTGAATGATCACGAGGATGCATTGTTGACTTATTTCGATAGTTATTTAGGCCGAAAATAAAGTGAACGATTTAATCAATAGTTAGCTAAAGGACAAAATCTTTTAAAACTGCTTCTCGGGACCTCATAAAGTTCATATCTTGGCATAACTCGCTTCGCGATTTGAGACCTTTCTCGGACCGATATTTGGCAGCGACTTCATACTTCAAATCTTGAGAGACGTTCATGAAATAATGGTCTTCTCTTCATATAGGAATTTCTTCACTTGAAGTATTTAGAGATTCTTCATATTTGGACCACGACTTCTTCATTTTTCTCCAATCATTATTTTGGACTTTGATATACAACGATCCGCCTCCTTTTTGGACTTGGATTTATTTATCCTCATACCTTGCTAGGGTCTTTTCGGATAGACTTCTCCATGACTTTTGGGGAGTAATTTCTTTTCGTCGTGTGTCTCGATCCTTAATATTGATTTTTGATAAATGATTCTTCACATCACTTGGGATCTTTAGCAACAAAATGTAGCCCTCATGTCTTGTTAGGACCTTTTTGGACTCGCCAATCTTCGCATCCCGCTTCAATAAGTTATGCCTTGGCTATGAACTCTAAGCCATACCGAGCAACTTTTAAACGATCTTGGGCTAGAAGCTAAGTAACTTTTCAAATTGTACAACCTTATTTATTGCAGATAAATTTATTAGCAGGCGATGGGAGAATAGGCTTATAATTAAATCACATAAATTCATGAAAGAATACCAAACTTATAATTTACTCTATCATCTCTCGTTCTCCACAGTTTAAAATCTCAAGGAATGAGACTCGTGGATGCTTAGCCTATTAAATCAAAGTTTTGGGTTTTCGAGTCGCCTATAGGATCTTGCAAATTCTTAGACTTTTTCAAGTTTAGAAATCTCATTTTAAAGTTACCTTGATAAACGACTCTCTAGGATCAATTATAGGAACATGCAAGAAGTTCTTGTTCTTAACCCGCGAGAGTTAAGACTTTCGCATTTTAAAGCTCCCTATATAAAAGCCTAGCAAAACTTGACTTAAACACGTTAAGGATACTAGCTAGAGTAAACTTAGATAAGTAAACTCGGGTTGAGTCAAAAGATTCACAACGTTTGAAAATTAAAACCACTTTATTAAAATTTATTCTAGTAAAGAAAGAAAATAACTTAAACAAAAGGAAAAACTAATAGGCCAAAATAGATCAAAAATTTTGAAAAATGTCGAAAATTGATTTTTCGGTTAAAATGAGGACAAATACAAGGAAAAGGCCACTTAACTTCGATAGAAGTCCCCCTACACTTGATATAAACATTGTCCTCAATGTTTAAGCATGTGGGAGTAAACTCCCCTACACTTAGGACATTGTGCATTTTGTTTAAATTTCGCTAAGGAAAAGTCAACTAAAGAGATTCCTATTTTAATATTGAGAAATATAAAATAGTGAATCGAAAAGAGTTTAGGATAGAACCGGGAAAATGGAACACGGAATCACGGGTCATCAAAAATCATCAAGAGTGTGTCTTTGAAGCTCGAATCCCTGAATAGAAGAAGAGAGGAGAGAGCAAACACTAACGGGTCTCCCCTACACTTAGGATAAAGAAAGCTAAAAGATAGATACATGGGTTGCCTCCCAAGAAGCGCTTGATTTTTGATTACCGAGTCGTGAGCCTGACTCGACCTTAATCATCATAGGAAGCAGCATGAAACATATCCACCAGGATCAAAGACATAGTTTTCGTCCATCAAATAGCATAAGCCTAAGGCGAACAAGGCAAGCCAAAGAAGACTAGGCAAGGTTCCCTTAAGCAAAGATGGAGCACGGTGGAAGCAAGTATGGTGAGGTGCAAGCATGTCTTCAATAGTTCCAAAGATATTTCCTTTTATTTCATCAGGTGGATACTGAGATGGCTGGAGAATATCGATACCGGGGTCGAACACCTTTTCCTTTAAGGGAAAATAGCACTCATGCTCAACAGAGTGTGAAGAAGATCCGCGAAGAAGATGCACAACCTCGTCCTCAGAAGGTGGACAAAGAGGTGTTAAATCATATGTGCTGCGAATGTTGATGTCGACCGGTTTCTTCTCCTTTGAAAAAAAATTCTTCAAATCCAAAGTAGGATCAAAACGATAATCATCAAAGTCTAAAGGAGGTGCATCACTCTCATGAGGGAAGTAAGTATTAAGAAAAGTAGAGAAGTCTTCCTCAAATGAGTAATCATCCAAAGTAGGATCGAGTGATGGCGGTGGAGGATCTTCATTATGTGAAGAATCGCTCGAAAGAGTATCGGCCTCATCAAAATCATCATATGTGGGCATGTCGGGATACTCGGAGGTAAAATCATCATACTCATCCGAATCTGAGCTAGAATCATCATCATAAGCATCGAAGATCGGTGGAGAATCATAAATGGGAGAAAGTTCCAAATTGGAGAGAGAATCATCCACGTCATCTTGAAAGAGTGGGTTATCATTACAAGACTCGAATAAAGGATTGTTGAAGACGACAAAATCATCGAGCACATTAATCATATTCACTGATTCTCGTCCAAAGGATTTGCTTGTAAGCTTCCCCATTTTAAAAACTTGTGAATCATTCCCGACTCTTAAGATTAACTCACCTTCGGCAACATCAACTAGAGCTCGTCCGGTTCTCAAGAATGGCCGACCAAGTATTAAAGGAATACGAGGGTCCATTTCATAATCAACAACGACAAAGTCGACCGGGAAAGTAAATGTGCCAATGAACACATCTTTAGCAATACCAACGGGGTAAGAGAGAGTGCGATTTGCAAGTTCAAGAGTCATCTTTGTTGGAGTAAGGTCAGGTAATAATAGTGTTTTCCAAACACTTAAAGGCATAAGATTTATACTGGCCCCGAGATCAGCAAGGGCAGTAAATTCTTCGGTTTTGTTAAAAAGGCAAGGCAACACAAAACGACCGGGATCTCCAAGTTTTTCCGGAAGTTCTTTAAGAATAATTGCAGAGCAATTTTCATTTAAGCGTGTGTTGGCGAGCTCAAGCAGCTTCTCCTTTTTGCTAAGCAATTCCTTGAATGCTTTTACAAATTTGAGCATGTGGACAAGTGCTTCAACAAGGCTAATGTTGATGTTCATTTGAGAGAGCATCTTCACATAGCTCGTCACTTGAGAGTCATTCTTGGTTAGCTCGTTGGTCTTGCCTAAGCGAGAAGGATAAGGGATATTGGGTTTATAGGTGGAAGGTGTAGGAGATGTTGAAGGGTCCTTCCTAGATACATCGTCATGACGAGGCGGAGACGGTAATGGTGCACTAATACTAGGTGAAGGAGGAGTAGGGATAAATAGTGGTGGAGGAAGTGGAGATGATGGGGGTGGGATAGGTGGTCCTACTATGGTAACTCCACTACGGGTAGTAATAGCACTCACATTCGCTCGCGGATTGGGGACAGTGTTTGAAGGTAGAGAACTTGAAGTAGAAGGTTGAGTGGAGGGCAAGAAACTAGCGAGCATATTCTTGAAATCATTCATTTGAGTGCTGAAAGAGGATTGAATACTATCTCAAAGCTCGGATCTTATCTGATTCCCTTTCTTGGTGATATCTCCTTTTAGATTGATAATTTGGCTCTGCAGATTCTTGATTTGCTCACCTTGAGTTCTCATTATGGCTTCAACATCTTGATTGATGGGTGGGGTTTGTTGAGCGGGTGGGTGATAAGGATTAGAAGCTCTTGGTGGGATTTTGTTGCTTCTATTGTAGTTGTTGGCGGGGTTTTGGTTTTGAGGAGAAAAACGAGGTGAAAGGTAGTTGTTGGATCGGTAACTCAGCAAATTTCTATCCCCTTGAGGTCGAGTTTGGTAATTTTCCGGTAAATAATTACCATAAGCTGCATACACATTTTCTGGATTTCCTTGAGTATAAGGACAATCGGTGTATGAGTGTGGACCGCCGCATGTCTCACAAGAAGGTGCAACCGCTTTAACTTGTTGTTGTTGGTTTGAAGCGAGAAGCAAAATACTTTTGCTCATTTCAGTCATCATGCGGGTGAGTTCGGTCATATCAGGGTTTGCTGAAGTAGAAGAAACATTGACTCTCGGGTTTTTTCTTGAAGAAGCGGAGGAATCCCAATTTTTGTGGTGAGTAGTCATGTTCTCAATTAGCTCTCTACACTCCTCGGCTCTCCTTTTCATAAATGTGCCACCGGCGGTTGCATTAATCGTATCACGATCTCGAAAAGTCAAACCGTTGTAGAAAGTATCAATTAAGGTCACAGGGAGCATGTTGTGGTTTGGACAACGATCGATCATAACATTATATCTTTCCCAAGCATCAAAAAGAGATTCATCGGGTTCTTGCATGAAACCGCTGATTTGATTGCGAAGGCTCGTGACCATGGATGGTGGAAAGTAGCGCGATAAAAAGCGTTGAGTCATGTCATCCCAAGTATGAATTGAATTCTTTGGAAGACGATCAAACCATTTCTCGGCGTGGTGTGATAAAGTATGTGGAAAGAGTTGAAGGCGTAGAACATCCATTGAGGCACCAATGCACTTCATGCTTTGGGTGATTGTAATGAATTTGTCGAGGTGTTTGTTGGCATCATCATCAGGAATTCCTCGAAAAGGATTTGTTTGCACTTGCTGAATCATGTGGTGCTTAAACGAAAACTCCGGAGCCGTGATTTGCATTGGTGCAATCGGTCCTCCTCATCCAAACATGGTAGGTTGACAAAGCTCATCCATTGTCCGAAGATCGGGCTGTGGATGAACATTGTTGTTACTATTGAGGTGCGGTGGATTGTTGTTGTTGTTAACACCTGCCATAGCTAAATCTTCAGGAGTCTCGGGCTCTTGATAATTATAAGATCTAGTACGCATACACCTGCAAAAGTAAAAGAAAAAGAAACCAAACACAAAGAGAATATATATACACTATAAAGATACAAATAAAATCTTTTTGGATTTTTGAAATTTTTAATTTTTATGGTTTTTTAACAATTTTTAATTTTTATGATTTTTTTGAAATTCTTATGCAAGAAAAATAACGCTCACAAGTGAACGGATCCCAAAAAGCAACGCGTCTCTCACAGAAAACCGTTAATCTTTACGAAAAGAGCCGACAACGGCGCCATTTGATAACTGGGGTTTTGTATGTATAAAAATTAAAGTTCGTGTTCTCGGTATCTTAACGAATTGATCTAGGTTCTATGTGTGACTCTATTGTTTTTGGTGAAACAAATATTTTTGATTGTTTTAAAAATAAAGGTTCAAAACTTTAAAGTAAAAGGCATGTAATTTAAATCTAAATCTAATTTAAAGTAAAAGGCAAGTATTTAAAAGCGTGATGGAAATTAAAAGGCACTAAACGTAAATAACGTAAACTTAAATCTAACTAAGGCAAACTTAAAACGCAACTAAACTTAAAACTAAGACAAGACTAAAATAAATCTAAGGCAAGTAATCTTAAAGTGCAATTAAGTAAAAAGGCGGGAAAAATAAAGCTTGAAATTAAAAAATAAAAAATTAAAAACAGAAATTAAAAGAACATGAAAATTAGCTCATCCGGAATAATTCCCTCATTCGGAATAAACACTCATCCGGAATGTCACCTTCGTTCGGAATGTTTTTCTTCACTCGGAATATTCACCAAAACCCTTGATCCGGAATAAATCCTTTATCCGGAATATGTCACTTATCCGGAATAAAGTCTTAATTCGGAATAATTGTCTTGATCCGGAATATTGCCTTCATTCGGAATATCGCTTGATCCGGAATAATATTCCGAATAAAATCATTGATCCGGAATAATAAATTATTCCAGATGAACTTGCTTGATCCGGAATATTTCCTTCGTTCGGAATGTTCTGTTGATCCGGAACTTTTCGTTGATCCGGAATGTTAGGTTGATCCGGAATAAAAGGTTGATCCGGAATATTTAATATTCCGGATGAACGACTTTGATTCGGAATGCAAGATTATTCCGGATGAAGGCCTTGATTCGGAATATAAAATATTCCGAATGAACACCCTTTATACGGAATAAACTGGCAAAAACCCTTCACTCGGAATATCTGGGCTTGATCCGGAATACCTGGAAGATCAGTAACAGAAACACGAAGAACACGGAGGAACCAAGATATACACACGAATCTAATCAAAACAAAGCTAAATCAACCATAAGATTAAATCAAACTAAACAAATAACATCTACTAATCATAAACAATCAATCCAAAACAATCAAACTAACAAAACTAATCAAAATAATCAAAACCCACTTAAATAAATCAACAAAAATAAGAACATGAACATAAACAATAAAGCATGAAGATTAAGATCAAATAAAGAAAGGTAGATAAGAGATTAACAAGAAAAAGTAAAGATTGACAAGCAAAGTAAATGGAAACTTACTTGAAATTAAAGGTAATTAAGGTGCAAGACAAGGTATTTAAATTTGACAATAAAGTAAATGACAAGGTAATTAATTTGCAAGGTTATTAAAAGTGGAAGAAATAGTGTGTCAAACTATCCAACAAAAAAAAATGATTAAGATCCTAAACTATATATAGGGGAGGTTAAGGAGTGCTTAGGAAGCTTCCTCCCCTCCTTCCTTTCTTCTTAATTGCATCATTAGGTCCTTCTCTTCTTAATCTTTTGTCAGTTGCACCATTAGTCCTTAAGCCTTTTAATCTTCTTAAATCTTGGACTTTAATGACTTTTGGCTCGGGATTTCTTTGGACTCGTCTTTTAATTCTTCAATAAATTAGACTTGAGTTTTTCGGCTTTTGATAAACTTCCGTCTTTTGACTTTTTCTTCGATAAATCTTCAGAATTTGTCTTAGACTTCCGTTCTTTTTGCACTCTTGACTTCTTGACTTCGTCTTTTGTCTTTTTCTTCGATAAAAGCCCGTAAATTGCCGTGTTTTCTCCACTTTTCACTTTTTCGTCCTAAATCACAACAAAAACCACGCATAATTCCGACATAAAAGACATAAAATACATGTTTTGGCTCGGTTATTATTGTAATTAAGTGGTAAAAAGGATGGGTGTTTACACACCTATCAGCCACCTCTTGCTCCGGGTAGTCGGGATGGACTACCACCTTCCAATTGGGGGGGGGGTGGTGATCCTTCCTTAATGGGAACAGGCTAGACTAGTGCTGTCACGGCATGGCATTCGGATGCCGGCACGATCGAACTGTAAATTGTAACAATTCCCCCTTCGATTGGGAATTTTATCATACCATGAGCCGTGGACGGGACAACCCGTATGGCTAGGATCCCTGGTCTTCTAATAATACCATTATATGGGGAGTGTGAACGTATCATCATAAAGTTCATCCATGCCGTAGTGGAATGCTCTTTGTCCCCAATGGTTACCAGTAGACGCAGCTGTCCTATTGGCCAGATAGTATCTCCACTAAAGCCAATGAGCGGCGACTTGGCCGGTACTAATTGGCTTTTTATCTCTGGTCGTAGCTGTACGAAGCAGTGTTCGTAGAGTACTTCCGCCGATGATCCTCCGTCCACATACATACGATGAACGTTGTGTGTTCCAATGCTTACCTCAATTGTGAGAGGTGCATCGGCCATTTTTGCTTGCCATAATGGGAGGGAATGAGATCTCTCTATCGCGTGAAATTTTTTGACTAACATTCTGCTTTGTGCGGCGCTGCCAAGATTGGATCATATATATGGTTGAAGGCTTGTCCTTTTGGGAGTCCTTCTTGTCGTACTTTTTGTTATCCTTCACATCCTTCCAATCCTTCCAATCCTTGACCAAATGTTTGAGTTTGCCTGATTTGATCAGTGACTCTATATGCTTCTTGAGCTGGATGCACTCCTCCGTGTCGTGGCCCTTGTCATTGTGGAATACGCAAAAGCGATTTCCTTGACGGCGGTCCACCAGAGTTGTCATTGGGGGAGGCCTTGGGAAGTTCGCCCCCTCCGTCAACAAGATATCTCGGTAAGTCATATTTAGGGGGGTGTATTTGTCATCCGACCGCCCTCCTTTATTCTGGCTCTTGTAATCCGAGTTCCTTCCGTTGCCTTGGGTGCTTTGACCACCTGATTGCCTCTTGGGTTGGTCGTTCGATCGATAGTTATGGTTTCCCTTTGTAGGATATGCCGCGGCTACCGCGGTTTCTCCTTCTACAAATTTTCTGACCCTTTCCATGAGGTCGTCATACCTCTCTAGTCGCTTGTCATTGAGGCGCCTAATTAATTCCTTGTCCGTTATGGCATGCATGTAATCAGAAATTTTTAGGAGCTCTGGCATCGTTTTTGTGCGCGTGCACTCGTCATTGAAACGTTCTGTGAAGTCCTCCGTAGACTCTCCGGGCCGCTGCTTGAAGGTTGCTAACGAGACCGGATCCCTATTATACTTCTTTCGCTGAGTATAATTTTTTTTGAACGCGATGCGCAGCTCGCCGAAGCTATCGATGCTTTGGGAAGGGAGCCTTTGTAACCAATCACGGGCATTGCCAATCAAGGTCGAGTTGAACATCTGACACCATATAGGCATCAACCATCGTTCAATTTTCGCCTGCGTATCAAATATCTTTAGGTGATCATCAGGATCACCAGACCCATCATAGGTTTTGACGCATGCCGACATACGACGCTTCTTATCCTCAGAGTAGTTCCGTATGCGGAGAGTGAAGGTGTAAAACCCCAAAATTTGGGTTTTTAACACGTCACTGGCTTCCTCATTATTATCATTCACCATATAATATTTTTACTGACCACCTTCACAATATATCATCACAAGACTTATTTCATAGAAAAATCATGATTTTGGTATATAAAAATAGTGAAGTATTTTAACTTAATTTTATATACACAATTTTACCTGAATGAATAATAGATTCATTACCTCAGTACATATTTTGAGACAAACTTTAACTTTATTTAATTAAATTATTAAGTACTTGGACTTATTTCTATATGTATATATTTACATATATTTTTATAATGAAAATAAACACCTAACACTTTAAAAACAATGTATATTATTTTAACATTGTTATTTATTTACTTTCTTCAAGTAAAATATTATAATGATATACTCATTATATACTTTCACTAAATTACCTAAAGCTTCAACAAAAATACCTATAACTCAACAAACACAATTGGGAAGAAAGTCTTTGCTATTTTTAGGCATGTGCATAATATCCAAACATATCTTCAACAAATCTTACTAATATCTCACAAATGTTCCCAAGATTCATGAGTACTACACTTGGAAAACTCTCTCAGTTCTCTCTCAAAAACACACGGCTCAAACTCAAAAAGGGGAAGGATGTGCATTTCTATTTTGAGCATGTAGGGAATAAGCTAGCATATCTCCCAACCAAACCCTACACAAAATCTAACATAATATCTAACATATCTATTATAATCTTTATAAAGATCCCCTCAATCTTCCTAAGATATCAAATCCCCCTATAAGTGGCACCTTTGGCCGTGTATCCTCTCACACACACATAAACACACACTCAATCTCTCCCAAAACTCTCTATACCTACGGCTTTATTTTTGGTTCATCATCAAAATCCTTCCAAGTTCACTTATTTCCTCATTTTTAACTCAAATCTATGTCTCATACAACATAAATGCTAATCATTTTCAACTTCTACAACTACTATGATCTTCAAGACAACAAGAACACCCTAAAAAGCTCAAGTGTAGGCCACGGCTTGATTTTGGTTACAAGGGTTTACCATTGTTGAACTTAGCTCTGATCACTACTCATTCTCTTGTTCATCCCTTGATCTACCTAAACGAGTAAGTAACTTAAAACCTATCTTTAAATATACTTATTTTTCATACACATGAACATACACATGATTATTACTCGTAAAACTTGATGTTGAAACAAAAACATAAAACCCTAGATCCTAAATGGGTTACGGCTAAAAATAACTTGTGGGTTAAGATGATGTAAAATCTTAATAACCATGATGAACATAACCCTATGAACAAGTTAAACTAGAAAATCTATGAAAAACATACCCATATATATTTTAGACGTGGGTTTTAACCCCATAATTCATTATGGGTTAAGCTTGTAATGTTTAGATGTGCCTAGAAACACTAGATCTATGATTATAGTTTGCCTTAAAATGATAAGCTCACTATTTTTGCCTTATAAGATTTAGTTTAAGCCCACTATAATAAGCTTGCCTAAATAAACTCCATTATTACTAGATAATGTTTTTATAAAACTTTTAGTGTCAAAATATAACTTCATAAAGTTTCATGCTGAAAATATAGATCTATAAGTGTTTTGGACTAAAATAATAAATCTAAGAAGTTTTGGATTAAAATAATAGATCTACTAAATTTTGGATTAAAAATAACAAATATAATACTTTCGGGTTGGATTTATAATTTTATAAAGTATAGGGATCTAAATAAACAAGTGTAGAAACTTATTTTCCAAAAATATAAACTTTTGGACCACTTTTGTATAATGCCGTGAGTTAAGGGTATGTTTTGAACATTATCCGAAACTTAAAGGTGATAAAAAGGACTTAAATGGAATTAATATAGTGTTAGGGTAATTTGTGTAAACTTAAGAAAACCTAGGGATTCCATTTGTCAATTGCCGAAACATAATATAAACCCTAGGGACCAATTATGCCAAGTTGACAAACTTATTCAAGCCCTAAGTAACCCTAGGGACTATTTCTGCCATTTGCCGAAACCTATACAAGCCCTAGAGGGCATTTGTGTAACTTATTATGAACTTATATATTTGTCGAATGTTGGAGGACTAAAACTGCCAATATGTGAAACCTTAATAAGCCCTAATTTAATCCGTATACTTTAGGGACCAATATTGTAATTACTTGAAAGATTTAGAAGCCCTAGGGGTATACAAGTAATTTAACCGCGGGTAATTATTTAAATAGAAGGACTAAAACGTAATTTATACAAAGTATAACGAACCCTAAAAATCTATATATTTATACCCGTTATTTAAAACGTAAAACTTAAATAAACGTAACAATTGTTATTTTTCCAAACTTATAATTTAATAATTATAAACACTACGTAAACGTGGAATTTAATTTAAAGGTTATACGTTTTATAAACCTCATTTATATATTAAATATAAAGTAAAAATGATTAACTTATAAAATAAATATATTAATTATATTTATTTTCCTATTACTTTAAATATATATAAAACTACCTTTTATAAATATTTAAAGCGTTTTATAAACAACACAAGTGCAAAATATTAATTAAATGGATTAATTTATTTAACCTTATTATTTATTTTATACTTAAAATAAATACTATTAGAACTTGTACAACGATGAACTAAAAATACAAGTATCGTAATAAAATGCTTAAAACCAGTATAAGCATGCACAGAGTTATTCTGAAACTTTTATACATTATGTTATGCATTTACTGAGACCCTATAATTATTTAGGTCGTTGACTGTATCGTGAGCATCCTTATCAGATTTATCTACTGACTTATTGATGTACTACTGAGGTGAGTTCATAGCCTCGCCTTTCACTAATATTTATGTTTTTACTAACCCGCGAGGGGGAGACATGCTATAACTTGTTTTGACTATATGATTTTTATATCATGTGATCGTATCCCCACACTTATACTTAATAAATTGTTGATCGAGGAGACGCAAACTGAACTGTTACACTTAATTACATTTGTCTATTGTAGATGAACCCGCATGACCCGTGCATCCGAAACTGTTAGAATTTTTTAATTGCCTGAATCTTATAAATAGATCTATTTGGGATTGACCATCCCCATCTGGGTGAGTCATGCTCACTGTGCCTAGGCCAGGACAACAGATGTTTCACATTTGAGAACTTATTTTTGTTATGGGTGCCTTGATAATGATAAGGCGAAGGGTCCTCATTTGACGAGGACTTAATTTTCAAGTCTCAGTTTTGGGAAATATGGGAATGTAATTAGCTTATAGTATTTGGCTTTGTGCGATGCTATGTTTGTGATGTTTGCGGTTCTAAACTTGACCTTTTATTATTTGGTACATTAATACATGGAACATACTGATATATCTGAACTTGATTTTTATCAAACCTGATGAAATACTATATGGGATATTTGAGATCCTACATTTGATTTTTATATCAAACTTTGTGCAACACTATGTAGGACAATATACAGTCCTGAACTATGATTTTACAAACCTCTATGAATTCACTAACTTTATGTTGACTGTTTTAAGCATGTTTTTCTCAGGAATTTAAGCTGGATTATTTGAGCATGGACTGAGCATCATATAGGAGCATCATAATAATTGGGGGATCTGTTTTCACTGGGATATTTGTAACAACTGATATTTAAAACTTCAACTGATTGTACTAAAACCATATTTGTATCAATTGTATTTCAAATCATGTAATTATGAGCAATGCTTTGTATGCCATTTGTTCTGTGATCCACCTACTGACACCCAATTACTTTTCCGCTGCAAACCTGATTTGGGGGTGTCACAGAATGGTATCAGAGAGAATGGTTATAGAGAATCATATCAAAAATAAAATCATTTTTCTATTTTATTAACTGAACTATAACCGGATTAAAATTTCAAAAACTTAGATTTCAAAAACTGGGTTTTTGACAGGGACATACTTAGAGAGCATTTAGCATAGAGAGCATGCATAACTATATGATTTAAATGCAAACCTTTATCCTATGCATTTATATTTATGGTAGTACTAGATGCTAACCATTTACGTACTTTACGTATTACGACTGTTTAATATCGTTATGAAGATATTAAGATATTAAAATACTTAATGTATTTAATAAAACTTACAAACATGCCATGTTAGTAGGGAGCTTTATACTAAAGATGTTCCATCTCGATATTACGTTTTGACTGGGTGGTTGGGTTTACGATTTAAAGTGCCCTCACTCCTCAAACGTTTATAGAATGGCTTCTGAAATATGATGGCCCGAACAAAGCATTATAACCACAAACAACATAATACATAACAAACTCCTGGAAATATGAAAATGGAAACCTTTGGAAGATATAAGTTAGATTTTATAAATCCTGGTAAATCTAAACAGATTTTCATATCTTGAAAAATCTAAAATAGATTTTAGAAAATCTTTGAAAAATCTTGGAAAATCTAAAATAGATTTTAGAATCTTAGAAAAATCTAAAATAGATTTTGGAAAATCTTGAAAAATCTAAAATATATTTTGGAAAATCTTGGAAAATCAAAAATTGATTTTTGAAAATCTTGGAAAATTTGGAATAGATTTTTATATATAACTTAGCAAAGAAACAAATAATAAACTAAAAGGATTTTGGAAATCTTTTCTTGAATAATTGTATTTTGGAAGAACTTAATTAAATTTTGGAAAAATTTAAATTAGATTCTTTTTATCTTAATGCATCTTTGAAAATCCTTACCACGTCTTTGGTAAACTTAACTAGAGTTTTATATATCTTGAGAAAAATCTAAAATTTGATTATTTTTGTTTGAGATCCTAATTAAATCTTGTTGAACTTATAACAAACTTGTAGAAACCTAGATCTTATGTATGGATTTTTACTTTTGAAGTAATAAACCTAGATTTCATAATGAACACACATGGAAAAGAAATATAGCTTGGGCTATCTGATTCATTTTTGAACCTATAATAAACTTGTGAACTTATAATAAACCATAAATCTTAATTTTTGGAACCTCGTAAATTAAATGTAAACATAAAACAAGATTAGACTTTATCTTGAATTATTGTAAAGCTTATAAACAATATACAAACTTGTAACCCACTTGGATTTATTTAAAACCCGGAAATAAAACATACCGTAGGTTTTTACTCTCTATTTGGAGATCTAGACTTAATCTTTATAAACCAGTAATAAGCTTGTAAGGTTTCATAAACTTCACACCTAGATAAATGGTTAAATATTATTAATTGACTAAAATATGTTTAGGTCCATTAGGAAGCCCATTAGGCCCATTTATTGTCCTATGGACCTATGTAGTAAAACTTATAATATTAATGGATCTGAAAATGTAATTAGGCCCCTTTAAGAAATCCTTAGCTCACAAAAATTGTTAATGGATCTTGTAAGCTCAATAAGGGTTTGGAAAGCCCGTTAGCTCTTTTGGCACATTTAATAAGCCCACTTAGTGATATTATACTTAAACAAAGTTTTCATACCAAAAATATATCTTATAAAAACTTTTGGACTAAAAATGTCAATTCATTAAACTCATGGATTAAAACCGTGACATTGAAACTTGTTTTGATAAAACAGTAATTACAAGGACTAATATTGTAAATGTCTAAGGAGTAATAAATGCCATTCGTGACTTATTAAACTCTAAGGACTAAAACTGTTAAGAACCATAAAGTGTACATCTAGTAAAACATGGAGGGACTGTTTTGCCAATAACTGAAACTTAAGCAAACCCTATACCTCTTATTTCATCTAATGTATTAAAACTTGAGCGAATCCTAAACTAAATGGACTAGAACCATCATTTTCTGAAACTTAGCAACAAAGGGTTGTTATTTAACTTGCGAAAACTTTAGGGACATTAAATTAAATGTAATAAAGTGTTATTACTTTTATAACTGTTCATATGAATTATGAAATTCAAGGCACGTAGATTATAAAACTAAAATACAATAATGGTAAGTAAAACACTTTTACTTAAATGATATTATTAATAACAAATTTAAATGGAAGTTATTAATACTTGTACAACGATGTATTTAACTAAAATACAGTAACATAAATGAATTGCCTAAAAACGAGTTGATATTATAATGAAATCCAATTAAATCCTGAAAATCTTATACTAAGATATTTAAAATCCTCCATGATTGATTTTGTATCAAGCTTAAGCTTATACGCTAATCATTTCATATGCGCTAATTATTTCTTATAAGTTATTGATAACTATAAACCGGTTAGTCTATTTTGATTACTTGGAAAACTGACTGGCCACATAATAGGAACGGATTTACAACAACCGTACATACTGGTATATTTAAAGACAGACTAGGGAGCATTATCCCGTGTACTACCTTTTATTAGATGCTTGAACTTGCTATTATGTGTATATAGGTATATATACCTTACCAGAAGGAACTATATGATACAATACCTATACTTTTGATTGTAATATATCATTATATTATATATATAGGTTCCTTGTTTGATACGTATTCTTGCGCACGTTATCGCGTGTCAACATTTATTTTTCTCTCGCTTATAACTTTGTACGTATATCTACGGAACACGACTTATTAACGACTTATACATGTTTGCTTTTAGTGTTTTCACGTGGTATTATTTGGATAAGTTTGCATCTTTAAATGATGCGGTGGAACTCAAAATCAAGGTACTTATGATCCTATATTTTACATATGGGACATGAGTCTCTTGATCCTAAGTTGATGATGATTTCCTCTCAAGACGTTATGGGACGTTTAAGAGTGAAATCTTAAGCCACCGGACCAGAAGTTTATTTATAATTTCGTATTAAGATGTTATGGGACGTCTGAAGACGAAGGTTATAAGCAAACGGACTGAAAAGTATCTTAATAATATCTATTATCTTAGATATTATATCTATTCTAAATAATAAGCCTTGCCGGAAATATTTAGGTAAGGTGGGCTATGAAATCCTTATTGAAACGAATTAGGGCGCTTTTTCGTTTGAATAAAGAAATCATAGGTCACCGAATGGAGTTATAAATTTTACCTTACCTGGATGAGGACGCTTATCGATGTAAATAGAAATTTATAATCACATGAGCTTAAATATATTCGACATGACTCATAATTGATGTTATTTTATTTATCCAGTTATAGAATGTAATACTTTTTGACTCGCGATATCTTATCATTAAGATAACTTATATTTGATGTCATTACATCCTCACCCAGAAATCTAGGAAGATTCATGTTCATCTCTTTTAGATCAAAGCATTGTGCTCTTGACCTTTGGCTTATCCTTAACCTAAATACCACTTCCACTGCATTCGACCTCATTTGGGGGTGTCCATTTCCGCTGGATTTTAAACCCTTTTTGGGGTGCCGACTTCCGTTTCATTTGACCCCTTTTGGGTGTCACAGAAAATGAAGTTGTTTCATCTGCCATGAGGAAATGAAACCTCGATCATTCGAGGCGACGGTAACACAGACCTTATCGACACTAGAATTAGTGTCACTTCTTGTATCGAAGCCCAGAAATACTGGGTAAGAGGATGCCTTATCTTCTAAGCTCGTATTTCTCAAATCGACGAGGAAAACAAACCCAAGCATAAAAGACATGCCCAACTCACAATGGGTGTATTTTGTAGGGTTATGTTTGTCACCCTCCAGAAAGAGATAGTTGATGTCCCATACTTTAGGACAATCTTCTTCCTCTTCGGATCCAATTAGTTCGACAATACCATTGTCTAACAAGCCTTGAAATGAATGACTTCCTCCTTTTAGAAGTCAAAATTTGTGCAAATTTTGAACCACCAACAGTAGATGCATGACCCTTTCAGCATCTCACCAGGGATACACACTTCTTTATTCTTGGTCTCTTCTTTGATTTCCATCATTTGAAGTACTTCTTCTCTACGCAACTTATGCCCCAGCTCAGCCACACATGAAGCAGATTCTTTGCAACTTCCTACCCAATCACTATCAACAACAGCCCTAGCCATTTCACTGAGTGAAGCTTTGGAGTCAAACTAATGTTTGCTTTCCACAGGCTAGAAGTATATCGGGAAGCCTACTTAACTAAAAACCAAGACTTAAAATGAACTTGTCCTATTCTATCCACTTTGTAAACTTATTAGAACTCGAATACGATTTAATGAACCTTTTACAAATTCTTAAGGGCTAAACGTAGACATTAAAAAACTTGAAAGAATCCCTGGTTGATTTAACATGGATTAAAAACCCTAGAGGTTGATTTTGCTACTTTTGAAACTTATTTTGAGCCCTAAATTATTTTCATTGGAAACTTTTCGTGCCCTAATGGCCACATTACAAAAATATAAGGATCAAATGTGTAAATTATCAAAACATAAAAGACAAGTTACCTTGTGCATTATAATGTACTCACTGAAAGCATACGATCAATAACTACATTCTAAATATCACCTAGGAGTCTAAACTTGAGCCCACAAGATTACGCGTTCAAGAAAAAGTGTCCTCACTTATTCCCTGGACGAGTAACTTCATCTTAAGCTTTGAGGACAAAGCTAAAATAACGGGTAGGTGCTGTAAAACCCTAAAGTTTGGGCTTTTAACACGTCACTGGCTTCCTCATTACTATCATTCACCATATAATATTTTTACTGACCACCTTCACAATATATCATCACAAGACTTATTTCATTCAAAAATCATGATTTTGGTATATAAAAATAGTGAAGTATTTTAACTTAATTTTATATACACAATTTTACCTGAATGAATAATAGATTCATCACCTCAGTACATATTTTGAGATAAACTGTAACTTTACTTAATTAAATTATTAAGTACTTGGACTTATTTCTATATGTATATATTTACATATATTTTTATAATGAAAATAAACACCTAACACTTTAAAAAAATGTACATTATTTTAACATTGTTATTTATTTACTTTCTTCAGGTAAAATATTATAATGATATACTCATTATATACTTTCACTAAATTACCTAAAGCTTCAACAATACCTATAACTCAACAAACACAATTGGGAAGAAAGTCTTTGCTATTTTTAGGCATGTGCATAATATCCAAACATATCTTCAACAAATCTTACTAATATCTCACAAATCTTCCCAAGATTCATGAGTACTACACTTGGACAACTCTTTCATTTCTCTCTAAAAAACACACGGTTCAAACTCAAAAAGGGGAAGGATGTGCATTGCTATTTTGAGCATGTGGGGAATAAGCTAGCATATCTCCCAACCAAACCCTACACAAAATCTAACATAATATCTAACATACCTATTATAATCTTTTTAAAGATCCCCTCAATCTTCCTAAGATATCAAATCCCCCTATAAGTGGCACCTTTGGTCGTGTATCCTCTCACACACACATAAACACACACTCAATCTCTCCCAAAACTCTCTATACCTACGGCTTTATTTTTGGTTCATCATCAAAATCCTTCCAAGTTCACTTATTTCCTCATTTTTAACTCAAATCTATGTCTCATACAACATAAATACTAATCATTGTCAACTTCTACAACTACTATGATCTTCAAGACAACGAGAACACCCTAAAAAGCTCAAGTGTAGGCCACGGCTTGATTTTGGTTACAAGGGTTTACCATTGTTGAACTTAGCTCTAATCACTACTCATTCTCTTGTTCATCCCTAGATCTACCTAAACGAGTAAGTAACTTAAAACCTATCTTTCAATATACTTATTTTTCATACACATGAACATACACATGATTATTACTCGTAAAACTTGATGTTGAAACAAAAACATAAAACCCTAGATCCTAAATGGGTCACGGCTAAAAATAACTTGTGGGTTAAGATGATGTAAAATCTTAATAACCATGATGAACATAAATCTATGAACAAGTTAAACTAGAAAATCTATGAAAAACATACCCATATATATTTTTGACGTGGGTTTTAACCCCATAATTCATTATGGGTTAAGCTTGTAATGTTTAGATGTGCCTAGAAACACTAGATCTATGATTATAGTTTGCCTTAAAATGATAAGCTCACTATTTTTGCCTTATAAGATTTAGTTTAAGCCCACTATAATAAGCTTGCCTAAATAAACTCCATTATTACTAGATAATGTTTTTATAAAACTTTTAGTGTCAAAATATAACTTTATAAAGTTTCATGCTGAAAATATAGATCTATAAGTGTTTTGGACTAAAATAATAAATCTAAGAAGTTTTGGATTAAAATAATAGATCTACTAAATTTTGGATTAAAAATAACAAATATAATACTTTCGGGTTGTATTTATAATTTTATAAAGTATAGGGATCTAAATAAACAAGTGTAGAAACTTATTTTCCAAAAATATAAACTTTTGGACCACTTTTGTATAATGCCGCGAGTTAAGGGTATGTTTTGAACATTATCCGAAACTTAAAGGTGATAAAAAGGACTTAAATGGAATTAATATAGTGTCACGGTAATTTGTGTAAACTTAAGAAAATCTAGGGATTCCATTTGTCAATTGCCGAAACATAATATAAACCCTAGGGACCAATTATGCCAAGTTGACAAACTTATTCAAGCCCTAAGTAACCCTAGGGACTATTTCTACCATTTGCCGAAACCTATACAAGCCCTAGGGGGCATTTGTGTAACTTATTATGAACTTATATATTAGCCGAATGTTGGAGGACTAAAACTGCCAATATGTGAAACTTTAATAAGCCCTAATTTAATCCGTATACTTTAGGGACCAATATTGTAATTACTTGAAAGATTTAGAAGCCCTAGGGGTATAAAAGTAATTTAACCGCGGGTAATTATTTAAATAGAAGGACTAAAACGTAATTTATACAAAGTATAACGAACCCTAAAAATCTATATATTTATACCCGTTATTTAAAACGTAAAACTTAAATAAACGTAACAATTGTTATTTTTCCAAACTTATAATTTAATAATTATAAACACTACGTAAACGTGGAATTTAATTTAAAGGTTATACGTTTTATAAACCTCATTTATATATTAAATATAAAGTAAAAATGATTAACTTATAAAATAAATATATTAATTATATTTATTTCCTATTACTTTAAATATATATAAAACTACCTTTTATAAATATTTAAAGCGTTTTATAAACAACACAAGTGCAAAATATTAATTAAATGGATTAATTAATTTAACCTTATTATTTATTTTATACTTAAAATAAATACTATTAGAACTTGTACAACGATGAACTAAAAATACAAGTATCGTAATAAAATGCTTAAAACCAGTATAAGCATGCACAGAGTTACTCTGAAACTTTTATGCATTATGTTATGCATTTACTGAGACCCTATAATTATTTAGGTCGTTGACTGTATCGTGAGCATCCTTATTAGATTTATCTACTAACTTATTGATGTACTACTGAGGTGAGTTCATAGCCTCGCCTTTCACTACTATTTATGTTTTTACTAACCCGCGAGGGGGAGACATGCTATAACTTGTTTTGACTATATGATTTTTATATCGTGAGATCGTATCCCCACACTTATACTTAATAAATTGTTGATCGAGGAGACGCAAACTGAACTGTTACACTTAATTACATTTGCCTATTGTAGATGAACCCGCATGACCCGTGCATCCGAAACTGTTAGAATTTTTGAATTGCCTGAATGTTATAAATAGATCTATTTGGGATTGACCGTCCCCATCTGGGTGAGTCATGCTCACTGTGCCTAGGCCAGGACAACAGATGTTTCACATTTGAGAACTTATTTTTGTTATGGGTGCCTTGATAATGATAAGGCGAAGGGTCCTCATTTGACGAGGACTTAACTGTCAAGTCTCAGTTTCGGGCAATATGGGAATGTAATTAGCTTATAGTATTTGGCTTTGTGCGATGCTATGTTTGTGATGTTTGCGGTTCTAAACTTGACCTTTTATTATTTGGTACATTAATACATGGAACATACTGATATATCTGAACTTGATTTTTATCAAACCTGATGAAATACTATATTGGATATTTGAGATCCTACATTTGATTTTTATATCAAACTTTGTGCAACACTATGTAGGATAATATACAGTCCTGAACTATGATTTTACAAACCTCTATGAATTCACCAACTTTATGTTGACTGTTTTAAGCATGTTTTTCTCAAGAATTTAAGCTGGATTATTTGAGCATGGACTGAGCATCATATAGGAGCATCATAATAATTGGGGGATCTGTTTTCACTGGGATATTTGTAACAACTGGTATTTAACACTTCAACTGATTGTACTAAAACCATATTTGTATCAATTGTATTTCAAATCATGTAATTATGATCAATGCTTTGTATGCCATTTGTTCTGTGATCCACCTACTGACACCCAATTACTTTTCCGCTGCAAAACTGATTTGGGGGTGTCAAAGAAGGCATCTTCTCTGTCGTCGCACCATGGACGGGAGAGATCCTCCTCCTCGTTCCGATAGTAGGCATCATCATAGTATCCCTCATCGTCCGATGGTGGCGGCGGGAGGGGGGGGGGTATACCTAGGTCAGCGACGCTTGGGAGGATGGTCATCCGAATCCGACCCCGAAGGACAGGGAGGAGGAAGCGGTGCCCCGCTTCTCGGCTGATGACCACTTCTGTGAGAAGAGCTAGGAGCTTTCTTCCCACCATTAACCCTATCCCACACGCTGGTGCGGCGGTTGTTCCCGGTCGTTTCCAACACCGGGCGTTCGGTAGAACCGTCAGACCTATCCCCTTCCTCACGGGATTGTAGTAATTCCTGCATAATGCGATCCCCTATGCGCTCGAACACATTTCGAGGTTGGGGATTTTCCTCAAGGGGAGTTCGTTCCTACGGGCGCGCCCTCTAATAAGTGTGAAAACACTTATCCTTTTACCACTTATTTCCAATAATAACAAGACCAAAACGTATATTTTATGTCGCTCGGAATTATGCGTCGTTTGTGTTTTTATTGTGTTTTAGGACCAAAAGATGAAAAAGGAAGAAAACATGGGCTTTCACGGGCTTTTATCGAAGAAAACGAGAAAAGAAGAAGTCAAAAGATCAAGAGTGCAAAAAGAACGGAAGTCCAAGGCCTATTCTGAAGATTTATCAAAGAAAAAGTCTAAAGACGAAAGTTTAATATAGTCGAAGAACTCAAGTCTTATAGAAGAAGAAAATTACTAGACAAGTTCAATGTACATCGACAAATCCCGAGACGACGTCGAGAAAGACAAAGAATTTAGATCGAGTCGAGAAGAAAAGAAAGAAAGAATGAAGCACACATGCATTCCCCACTCCCTATATATACCCTCCTAATGACACATTAGGAGGGTGTTAGTCATTAGCTAGTTTAATTTTCTTTGTTTTAGTTTTCATTTTAGAGAGAGAAAGTGTTTAACTTTCTCTCAGTAAAACTTCATCTTTTCTTTCAAGTTAAGCTTTATTTTAATCTTTGTATTTGGATTCCATTAATCAAAAAGTTCAATTTAAGCTTTTAATATTTTATCTTTTTCTTCCTTTCTTGATTTTGCTTTATACTTTGTTCCGAAATTTAAAGATTTGTGTTTGATTTTGATGTTTTAGTGATTAAAAAGTTAATCTTTTTATTCCTCACTAAGCTTTTATACGGTATAAGCTATAAGATTGTTGTGCTTATTGTCTTATTTCATATATATAGCTTATTGCTTTTTAGTTTTCTTATAAAGTTTCATCCTTTAAAAGTCAACCTTAGAAAGTTTGCTTATTTGGTGATTTGATAAGTTTTCCATTCGTAGCTTATTGAGTCTCTTTATTATTGGCCTTGTAGAGTTTTTGACAAGTGCTTATTGGCACTGCTTATTGAGTTTTCAGCTTATTTTCATTTTCGGATTGTTGTGTTCTATCGCAATATTGAGGTTTACGCATTTCGACGGCCACTTTCAGACAGCTTGTTTCGATCGCAATAACCTTAAGGTTCTACTTTGCGATCTAGAGTAACATCCCCCTTATTCCGATCTGGGATTGCGATCGCTCATTGCGATCGCATATTCCGACGGGACTTAAGGTCATTTTAAGTCAAACTCTGCCAAATTTTTGTTAGTGACATTCCGATAGAAAACCTGTATTCCGATCTGAAACATTCCGATACCTCGGACATTCCGATAGAAAACCTGTATTCCGATCTGAAACATTCCGATACCTTGGACATTCCGATAGATAGTGTATTCCGGTTGACCTACATTCCGATGGATTTTACTTTGTTACATTCCGATGATTATTCAGATGGCAATATTTCGATGGCTTTACTTTGATATTCCGATGGGTTTGATTGCATACATTCCGACAGATTTGGTCACTTATATTCCGATAGTTTAAGTTTTTAAGTTTTATAAAGTTTTAAGTTTCAAGATCATTACGTTTTAATTTCTAAAAATTGCACGCTTCCCGAATTCTCTATTTTTACCAAGTGTTTTTTTTCTAGTAATTTTTAGTAAATTTTTAAAAGCTTTAATTTTGCTCAACGACATTTATTTGCTTTTAGTTTAAAAATAGATAATCTCCCAACCCAAATTATTTTCCACCAAGAACGACTGAGTCGCACTAATTAACGGTAATCAATTCGAAAAGATCGGATTCAACGAACTTTCATAACTAAGTGAAAATCTAGTTATTAAATGCTTGCTAAGGAAGAGACAACTAAAGTGATTCCTACTTTAATATTGAATAAATATAAAATAGTAAATCAAAAGAGTTTATGTGAGTTGATTATAAGCTTATTCTCCCATCGCTTATTAATAAATTTAATTGCAATAAATAAGGTTGTACGATTTGAAAAGTTACTTAGCTTCTAGCACAAGATCGTTTAAAAGTTGCTCGGTATTAATTAGAGTTCATAGCCAAGGCATAACTTATTGAAGCGGGATGCGAAGATTGGCGAGTCCGAAAAGGCCCTAACAAGGCATGAGGGCTACATTTTGTTGCTAAAGATCCCAAGTGATGTGAAGAATCATTTATCAAAAATTAATATGAAGGATAGAGACACACGACGAAAAGCAAATACTCCCCTAAAGATCATGGAGAAGTCTATCCAAAAAGGCCCTAACAAGGTATGAGGATAAATAGATCCAAGTCCTAAAAGGAGGCGGATCGTTGTATATCAAATTCCAAAATAAAGATTAGAGAAAAATGAAGAAGTCGTGGTCCAAATATGAAGAATCTCTCAAAACTTCAAGTGAAGAAATTCCTATTATGAAGAAAAGACCATAATTTCAAGAACGTCTCTCAAGATTTGAAGTATGAAGTCGCTGCCAAATATCGATCCGAGAAAGGTCTCAAATCGTGAAGCAAGTTATGCTAAGATATGAACTTTATGAGGTCCCGAGAAGAAGTTTTAAAAGATTTTGTTCTTTAGCTAACTATTGATTAAATCGTCCTACTTTATTTTCAGCCTAAATAACTATCAAAATAAGTCAACAATGCATCCTCGTGATCATTCAAGACAATAATAAAATATAAGAGATACACCTAGGAATAAGGGAGTCTAAGTGAATAATTGGGCCACATGAATTTGTGTTAGTTTGCTAACTTATAATAACAATGATCTCGTTTTTAAGCTTGGTATGGGGAACGTGAAACTTGAGGGTGATAATCATTCATGACATTCCAAAACCCTAAGGTAAGTTTTTGATCTTTTTACTTGTTTTCTTCCTTTAAATATTTTGTCTCTTTAATAAAGGCCAATGTGGATTGATTGTGATGGAAAATATAACACTTGCTTTGTAATTAATGCATTACATGAGCGCATTGCAATGGTCAAGTGTAGGGGATTTGATAGGTGTGAAAACACCCATCCTTTTACCACTTAATTACAATAATAACCAAGGCAAAATGTGTATTTTATGTCGTAAATGTCGGAATTATGCGTGGTTTGTGTTTTTGTTGTGATTTAGGACCAAAATATGAAAAGGGAAGAAAACACGGGCTTTCACGGGCTTTTATCGAAGAAAAAGACAAAAGACGAAGTCAAGAGATCAAGAGTGCAAAAAGAATGGAAGTCCAAGACCTATTCTGAAGATTTATCGAAGAACAAGTCTGAAGACGGAAGTTTAATAAAGCCGAGGAACCCAAGTCTAATTAATGAAGAATTTTCAAGACGAGTTTAATCTATCCCGAGACAACGTCGAAAAAGTCGAAGAGTTTAGAAGACGAAAAGACGTGAAGAAAGAAAGAAAGAAGGAGCAACACATGCATCCTTCCCTTCTCCCTATATATAGCACCCATTTCACTTCATTTCTCTTTGTTAGCTAATTTTGACAAAATTAGTCTTTCCAGCATTTTCATTCCTTGCACCATTTATTTTTCATGTCATTTTGATTTCATGTCTTAAATTTCTTGCCTTTTAATTCCAAGTAAGTTCATTTTGTTGTTGAATCTTTATTTTTCCTTTAATCAAGCTTTCTATTATCCATCTTATTCTACTTTTCTTGTTTTGATTTGATTGTGGTTCGGATTAAGCGTTGATTTTGCTTAATCTTATTGCTTATTTGATTAAAAAGTTCATCTTTTTTATTTCCATCTAGGCTTGTATACGATTTAAGCTATAAGTTTGACAATCTTATTGGCTTATTTTGTATTTAGCTTATTTGATTTTAAAGTTTTCTAAAAAGTTTTATCTTTTTAAAGTTTGCTTATTTTGTTTGCTTATTTTGTGTTTTGATAAAGTCTTTAAATTTGTTGCCTTTTGTCTCGTCTCATTATCTTTTTAATCAAGTTTCGGTTATTACTTATTAGTCTTAGCTTATTGGTTTTGCTTATTTTGTATTACATTCCATCGGAATGGGATTTGGATTCCGACAGCTTGTAACGATCACAAAAACCACAAGGGTTGCTACATTGCGATCGGTATTGTGATACTCTGTTAGCCCTATATTTTATATAGTCGAACAAGAATGTAATAGGTCATCTCAGTCGTTAAATGGTCTGTATTGTAATAGGTTAGTCGGGAAAACCGGGCTTGGACTTTAAGCTAATATTGTATAAGTTAGGGGCGTAAGCCCAAAACAAAGCCAAGCCCGGCCCAAGATGAAGCCCACAAAGGCCTTAGGCCGTGGCATATATAACTCTCTTCCACATGTGGAAGAGGGTGTTGGTTACCATTTTATTTCTCTCTCTAAAAGTGTTTAACCTTCCAAATTCTCTCTTGTTTCTCTCTCTACTTTCTTCTCTTTCTCTCTCTAAATATCTTTTCTAAATCTTGTGTTATGGATTGAATGGGAACAACATTTGGTATCAAGAGCCTATAGTGGATAGGTGATTGAAGATTAGTGTGGTGTGTTCTTGATTTTTCGTGGTCATTTTGATCTATATATCACGTCCAAAAAATTTTTCTTGTGTTTTTTTATGGTTTTTTTTATACAAATCTTCTACATACTTGTGGTAGAGATTTGGTATTGTTACCTTGGCTAAAAACACAAAATTTTTGGGTGTTTTGATCATTTTTTGGCTTAAAATCACGAATTGGTTGAGTTTTGTCCGAGAAAAGTGGGAATTATTCCGATCAGGTCATCAGAAAAGGGCTTACAGTTATTCCGATTAGTGTAATCGGAATAGGGTTTATACATTCCGATTGGTCATTCCAATTTGGACATTCCGATTTGTCATTCCGATTTGACATTCCGATTTGAGTATTCCAATTTGGACATTCCGATTGGGTATTCCGATTTGACATTCCGATTGGGTATTCCGATTTGACATTCCGATTGGGTATTCCATTTGAAATTCCGATCAAGGTCATTCCGATTTGGCATTCCGACAAGGTCATTCCGATTAGGGTATTCCGATCAAGGTCATTCCGACAAGGTTATTCCGATGGACATTCTGATGGATATTTTGTTTGAGTAATTTTTAGACTTAGCCACTATCTAGACTAGTTTAGGAACATCGTTTACACGAAGATTTAAAAAAAAAAAGAGTTAAAATTTTTAGGTCAAGTAAAATCAAATTTTTTCCCTATTAATTTTTGGCTATTTCTAAATCAAATTCAAAATTTGGCGATACAAAATTTTCCGGCTTACCGTTTTGTCAGACTGAGGAATTTATTGTCGGACTGAGAAATTTTTTTTTTTTGGAATTTTCGGAATTTCAATTTTAACCACACCTCATCACAACAAATCCACTAAGATCTGCAATTCATTCACAAGTATTCACCATGTCTAACAACAACATCAACATTGCAACTGCTAATCAAATTCGTTTGGAACAAGGTGGCAACGGTAATCCACCTGTGCTCACTGCCGGTTGCTACGTTCAATGGAGATCTCGTTTTCTCAGATTTCTCGACGGAAAAGAAAACCGAACTGCTCTTCGTCACTGCCTTGAGAATCCACCTCCAGTTTTTGAATTCAGACCAATTACCACATAGGCAGAGGATGGTACTTCATCAACTATACGAGCTATGGAGGATTTTGACACATGTTCTGCTGAGAAAAAGAAACTCCTCCAAGCTGAAGCTGATGCTGTAAACTTCATACTCACTGGAATTGATAACGATATCTATTCCACAGTTGATGCATGTCCTAATGCTATTGAAATGTGGAATGCAATTCATCGATTGAAGCAAGGTGAGTCGATCAATGTTCAAGATCTCGAGACTAATCTACTTTGGGAGTTTGGAAAATTCACATCTGAAGATGGTGAATCCATTGACTCATATTACTCGAGATTCTACAAAATGATGAATGAGCTTGTCAGAAATCAGTGCACCATCTCCAATCATCATGCCAATGTTCAGTTCTTACTTCAACTCAAACCGGAATGGCAAAGGTTTGTGACTTTGGTCAAACAAAGGGAGGATATCAAGACTATATCTTACCACAAACTTTATGATATCTTGAAACAACATCAGAATGAAGTGAATGAACTAAGGGCTGAAAAGGCAGAACGGTCTGCTAATTCTATTGCTTTTGTGGCTGCTACTTCAACAAAACCCGTTCCCCGTCAACAACCACCTACTCATTCCTCAAAGTCATCAAGCTCATCCACCAAACCTCTAGTTGCTGCTAAACACAAAGCAAAAGCAATTGTCCCCACTCCACCTCCAAAGTATGACACCGAGTCAGATGGAGACAGTGATGATGAACAAACTTCAAGGGACAAGAAGATTGAAGAACTCATGTCTTTAGTCACCACAACTTATAAGAAGATCTACAAACCTACCAACAACAACCTCAGATCATCATCCAATGCTAGATATAAGGAAGTTGATCATGCACCTAGGTATGATCGTGATGCTAGGTATGATAATCAGAGGATGTTGAATCAAGTTGGGCTAGAGATACTATAGGCACTCCGGTTGTGCAGAAGACTGGGATTCAATGCTTCAACTGCAAGGGATTTGGGCACATGGCTAGGGAATGCAAGAAGCCAAAACGGGTTAAGGACTCAGGGTATCACAAGGAAAAGATGCTGCTGTGTAAGAAAGAAGACGCAAGAATTCCACTCACAGCAGATGAAGTTGACTGGCGTGATGACACTGATGATAAAGCCGATGATCAAGAGTTGGAGGCACATTATGTGTACATGGCAAAGATTCAAGAAGTGATCCCAGAGACTGATGATACTTCTGGACCCATCTATGATTCTGAGCCACTTGAAAAGCTCGTCGAACTCATCCTATTCATAATGGACTCCGGGTGCACAAAGCACATGACGGGCAATCTCAAGCTTCTCATTAACTTCGTGGAGAAGTTTCTGGGTACGGTACGGTTTGGAAATGATCAATTTGCACCGATACTCGGATATGGAGACTTGGTTCAAGGGAATATCACTATAAAACGGGTTTATTACGTCGAGGGAATGAATCACAATTTATTCTCGGTTGGTCAATTTTGTGATGCGGATTTGGAAGTGGCTTTTCGGAAATCTACTTGCTATGTTAGAGACTACGATGGGAATGACCTTCTTACGGGTTCTCGTGGTTCTGATCTCTACACAATAATTCTTCAAGACACATCTTCAAAAAATCCAATTTGCTTAATGGCTAAAGCTTCATCATCTCAAGCATGGTTATGGCATCAACGATTGTCACATCTCAACTTTGACACCATCAACTTGCTTTCGAAGAATGATATTGTGACCGGTCTTCCTAAGTTGAAATTCATCAAAGACCATCTTTGTTCTTCTTGTGAGTTGGGGAAAGTAAAACGAAAGTCTTTCAAAACAAAGACTACCCCAAGCTCAAAAGGACGATTGGAACTTCTACACATGGACTTATGTGGTCCCATGCGTGTAGAGAGTATTAACGGGAAAAAGTATATTCTCGTGATTGTTGATGATTACTCTAGATACACATGGACTTTCTTTTTAAGGTCCAAAGATGAAACACCAGAGGTTCTCAAAAACTTTCTCAAGATGATACAACGCAATCTTCAAGCTCAAGTCTTAACCGTAAGAACGAATAGGGGTACTGAATTTTTGAACAAGAACTTGCAATCTTGCTTTCAAGAAGAAGGCATCGAACATCAAACGTCTATTGCTCGAACTCCTGAACAAAACGGCGTTGTCGAAAGACGGAACCGTACTTTGGTTGAGGCTGCTCGAACAATGCTTTCTGCTTCAAAATTACCGCTATTCTTCTGGGCTGAAGCAATTGCAACTGCCTGTTATACTCAGAATCGTTCTCTCGTCATCCCTAGACATGAAAAGACACCTTACCACATCATCAATGGCAGGAAACCTACTGTCAAATTCTTTCACGTATTTGGATCTTTATGCTACATCCTTAAAGACGGTGAAAATCTCGACAAGATGAAAGAAAAAGGTGATGCATGTATTTTTGTAGGGTATGCTACATTGTCGAAAGGATATCGAGTCTATAACAAGAGAACAAAGATTATTGTCGAAACAATTCATGTGAACTTTGACGAATTGCCACAAATGGTACTTGATCACAACAGCTCAAGTCCCGCACCTCAATGTCCAGCAATGGCACCTACACAAAACAGTGTACGTCCCGTGCAAGAATGTCAACAAAGTACTCCTACAGCAGACTCGACGGATACAACACATATGAATGAGTTGGTTGATTTATATGATCCAATGTTTGATGAATATTACTATGGAAACAATCAAGTTGTGTCAAATCCTTCCGCTGTCACCACTACTGATGCACCCGAACAAAGTCAAAAAGACACAACTGCATCTACTTCAGCAACCGTTGCTCAAGAGACAATTCCATTGGCTACTAACAAACTCAAGAAACAATCATACAACCAACATCACCAACCGTCAATGTTGAAGGAGGAAACAACAATCAAGCAGTCGATGCACAACCTGACGATGAAGAATTTATCAATCCGTTCGGTACACCGGTACACGAAGTCGGAGAGTCTTCTACTCAACATGTTGATCCGTCCAACATGCATACATTCTACCAACCATATCCATCCACTCACCATTGGACACGTGATCATCCATTGGAGCAAGTCATTGGAAATCCTTCAAAACCGGTTCGAACACGCAGACAACTCAAAACCGATGGCGATGTGTGTATGTATGCACTCACCGTGAGTTCAACTGTACCTACAAACATCAAACAAGCCATGACTGATCATGCGTGGATTGAATCAATGCAAGACGAAATTCATCAGTTTGAACGCCTAAATGTTTGGGAACTTGTTGACCGACCCTATGGAATGTCAATTTTAGATTTCAAATGGATCTGGAAAAACAAACTGGATGAAGAACAAACCATCATCAAAAACAAATCTCGTCTTGTGGTTATGGGGTATCGTCAACAAGAAGGGATAGATTTCGATGAATCATTCGCTCCAGTCGCTCGTTTGGAAGCAGTCAGGATATTCCTTGCTTATGCTGCACATAAGGGCTTCACGTTTTTTCAGATGGACGTTAAAACTGCTTTTCTCAACGGTCATTTGAAGGAAGAAGTGTATGTGAATCAGCCGGAAGGATTCATCGATCCTCATCATCCTGACAAAGTCTATCGTCTCAAGAAGGCTGTATATGGACTTAAGCAAGCTCCACGGGCATGGTACGAAGAGCTTTCAAACTTCTTGGTGTCCAAAGGATTCTCCAAAGGTTCTATTGATCCTACTCTATTTACGAATAAATATGGGGATGACATAATGCTGGTGCAAGTTTATGTGGATGACATTATTTTTGGTTCTACGAACCCAAAACTTTCAAAACGTTTTGAAAAATTAATGCACAGCAGATTTGAAATGTCAATGATGGGGGAGCTAAAATTCTTTTTAGGCCTCCAGATTCATCAATCCCCACGTGGTATCTTCATAAACCAAGCTAAGTATGCTCAAGAGATACTTAAAAATTATGGTATGACCTCATGTGCTCGCGTTGGTACACCATTATCGACCACATCCCTAGACGCTGACTTGTACTCATATCCCGTAGATCAAACGCGATATCGCAGTATGATCGGGTCACTTATGTACCTTACAGCCAGCAGGCCTGATATTCATCATGCCACATGCTATTGTGCACGATATCAAGCCAGACCTACTCAAAAGCACCTCAAAGAGGTTAAACGGATCTTTCGGTACCTTAAGAATACCATTCACATGGGACTCTGGTATCCGAGGGAAACCGGTTTTCATCTAACGGCTTTTTCAGATTCTGATCACGCAGGTTGTCTTGATAGTCGTAAAAGCACTTATGGTAGCATACAATTTCTAGGGGAAGACAAACTTGTCAGTTAGTCGTCAAAGAAGCAGGATTGCACTTCGCTCTAATCAGCTGAAGCAGAATATGTGGCTCTATCCGCGTGTTGTGCTCAAGTCCTCTGGATGAGAACTCAACTCACGGATTATGGCTTCCACTTTGATAAAATACCTATGTATTGTGACTCAAAGTCGGCCATAGCCATATCTTGCAATCCGGTTCAGCACTCCCGCACCAAGCACATCGATGTCAGATATCACTTCATCAAGGAACAAGTGGAACGCGGCATCGTGGAATTATACTTTGTCAGAACTGAGTACCAGCTGGCAGACTTGTTTACAAAAGCTCTATCGAAAGATAGGTTTGCGTATCTCGTTGGCCGTCTTGGTATGAAGTATATGACTCCAGAAGACTTGGAGGTTTTGGCAAATGAAGCTGCTTGATATTCTCTCACAATGACTTCTAGGCGCATCACAGCTTAGAACTCGGACCTCAACTAAGGAGAGTTTATCTCGGACGATAACTTATCCTTCTCAACGAGAAATTCATATTTCTCGGTCATGAGCTTCTCATAAAAACATTCAAAGTTTTTAAGTTCATGAAAAACGATTTCTAAGTAAATGTCATCTTAGAACTCGAACTTCAACTTAAGTAAAGTTTATCACGGATGATAACTTATCCTTCACAACGGGAAATTTATTTTTCTCGGTCATGCGCTAGTCACAAAACAATCAAAGTTTTGAGCACATGAAAAATGGACCCGAAAGGGAAGTGTACGTTTCAGTGCGCTTTCCCTAATCAATAGAAGAGAAGTCTTCTATCCTGATTATTTTAAAACCGTTGAACACAATTTTCAAGAATTTCTCAAAAGATTTCTCTAAATCTTTCAAAATTGTGTGTTCAACACTCCCTTCCTCATAAGTGGTTTTTTATATCTCAAAATTGTCATATGTTATTTTGATCAATTTTTGAGGGGGAGCGTTTTAAAATCAAGCCTTTTAATGTTGTTGGGTACATGATACAAGGCTTTTGGCACCCCGTATAAAAAGTTAAAATTCAAGTTCGTGTTCTCGGTATCTTAACGAATTGATCTAGGCTTCCTAAGTGACTCAGTCGTTCTTTGGTAAAACAAATATGTGTCGTTGTAGTGTTTTAAAATAAAAGGTGCAAAACAATTAAGTAAAGGTGCTCTTAAAGTAAATCTAAGTCTAATTAAAATAATGGTGCAGGTATTTAAAAGCGTGACTAAAATTAAAGGGCACTAAAGTAAATGACGCAAACTTAAATCTAACTAAGGCAAATCTTAAAACGCAACTAAAACTTAAACTAAGGAAAGACTAAAATTTAACTAAGGCAAATAAACTTAAAGTGCAATTAAAATAAAGGCAGGAAAAATAAAGCTTGAAAATAAAAATCAAAGACAAAAACTAAAAAGAACCTGAATACAGCTCATTCGGAATAATCCTTCGTTTGGAACAATCACTCGTCCGGAATGTCACCTTCGGTTGGAATGATTCTTCTTTTCTCGGAATATTACCAAAATCCTTGATCCGGAACAAATTGATCTGAATATGTCACTTATCCAAAACAATCCTTCGTTCGGAACTTTGCTGATTCGGAACTTCTAAAATTTGCCTTGATTCGGAACTTTTGATTAACCCTTGATTCGAAAGATTCCGAATGAAGCCTCCTTGATTCGGAAGTTTAAAACTTCCGAATGAACACTCTCTGATCCGGAACTAGCCCCTTGATTCGGAAGTTTGTTCGGAACTTTTAAGTTCCGAATGAACAGCCCTTGGTTCAAAACTTTGGAAACTTCCGAATGAATGATCACTGATCCGGAACTTTTGGATTTCCGAATGAATTGCTTGATCCGGAACTTTTGAGTTCCGAATGAAGCTTTTCTTCGGGAGATGATCAAACCATTTCTCGGCATGATGCGATAAAGTATGTGGAAAGAGTTGTAGGCGGAGAACATCCATTGTGGCCCCAGGCAACTTCATGATTTGAGTGATTGTAATGAACTTGTCGAGGTGTTTGTTGGCATCATCATCAGGCAATCCTCTAAATGGGTTTGTTTGTACTTGCTGAATCATGTGGTGCTTCAACGAAAACTCAGGAGCGTTGATTTGCATCGGCGCAATCGGTCCTCCTCGTCCAAACATGGTTGGTTGACAAAGTTCCTCCATGGTCCGAAGATCGGGTTGTGGAAGAACATTGTTGTTATTGTTGAGGTGCGGTGGTTGATTATTGTTGTTAACACCTGCCATACTTAAATCTTCTTGAGTCTCGGGCTCTTGATAATTGGAAGATCTAGTACGCATATACCTGAAAATGCAAAATAAAAAGAAACCAAACACAAAGACAATATATATACACAATAAAGATAAAATCTTTTTGGATTTTTGAAATTTTTAATTTTTATGATTTTTTTGAATTTTTTAGGCAAGAAAAATAACGCTCACAAGTGAACGGATCCTAAAAAGCAACGTGTCTCTCACAGAAAACCGTCAATCTTAACGAAAAGAGCCGGCAGAGGCGCCATTTAATACACGGCTTTTGGCCTAGTAAGAAAATTATCGTTCTAGTGGTCCTATCTAATCGAATTGATTTAGGCTCTCTATGTGACTCTATTGTTTTTGGTGGAAACAAAGATGTGTCGTTGTAGTGTTTAAAATAAATGGTGCAGAACAATTAAAGTAAAGGTGCTCTTAAAGTAAATCTAAGTCTAATTAAAGTAAAAGTGCAATTATTTAAAAACGTGACTGAAATTAAAGGGCACTAAAGTAAATGACTTAAACTTAAATCTATCTAAGGCAAACTTAAAGCGCGACTAAAACTAAGGCAAGTCTAAAATAAAACTAAGGCAAATAAACTTAAAGTGCAATTAAAATAAAGGCGGGAAAAATAAAGCTTGAAAATAAAAATCAAAGACAAAAGCTAATAAGAACCTGAATACAACTCATTCGGAATTATCCTTCGTTTGGAACAATCACTCGTCCGGAATGTCACCTTCGGTTGGAATGATTCTTCTTCGCTCAGAATATTACCAAAATCCTTGATCCGAAAAAATTGATCTGAATATGTCACTTATCCAAAACAATCCTTCGTTCGGAACTTTACTGATTCGGAACTTCTAAAATTTGCCTTGATTCGGAACTTATGATTAACCCTTGATTCGGAAGATTCCGAATGAAGCCTCCTTGATTCGGAAGTTTAAAACTTCCGAATGAACACTCTCTGATCCGGAACTAGCCCCTTGATTCGGAAGTTTGTTCGGAACTTTTAAGTTCCGAATGAATAGCCCTTGGTTCGGAACTTTGGAAACTTCCGAATGAATGATCACTGATCCGGAACTTTTGGAGTTCTGAATGAATTGCTTGATCCGGAACTTTTGAGTTCCGAATGAAGCTTTTCTGGTTCGGAACTTTAGAGTTCCGAATGAATGACTCCTGAGTTGGAAGTTTTTCCTTCGTCCGGAACTTTGAATGTTCCGGATGAACAAAGCTTGACTCGGAAGTATTGCCGATCCTAAATCTTCCGGATGAAACCCTTGACTCGGAACTTTGAAGTTCCGAATGAAGCCTTCCCTCCTTCTTGGTTCGGAAGTTTTCCTGGAAAGATCAGAAACACAACAAACTCCCCCGAAGAACAAGGGATCAAAGAAACAGTAGATCTAAACACAAATTAACCAAAATCAATACAAATGATTTAATAAAACTATCTACGAATCAACAGTAACATAAACAAACAATTAAAAACAAGAAATCAAACAACTTTAACCACAATAATCAAAAACCACTTGGATCAAAATAAAAGCATGAACATGAACATAAACATAAACACATAAATCAAAGATTAAGAAAGGTAGATAAGAGATTGACAAGATAAAGTAAAGATTGACAATAATTAAATGAAAACTTACTTGAAATTAAATGAATTTAAGGTGCAAGACAGGGTATTTAAATTTGACAAGAAAAGTAAATGACAAGATAAGTAAATGGTGGAAGAGCTAATTGTCACACTTAGCCAACAAGGAAAAATAATGACTATCCTAATCTATATATAGGGGAGGATTAAGGAAGCTTCCTCCCCTCCTTCATTTCTTGTTAATTGCAAGATTAAGCCCTTAAGCATATAGTCTTCATTAATTGCACCATTAGTCCCTTTTCCTTTTAATCTTCTTTAAACTTGGACTATAATGACTTGTGGCTTGGGATTTCTTTTGAACTCGTCTTTAAATTCTTCAATAAAATAGACTTGAATTCTTCGGCTTTTGATAAACTTCCGTCTTTTGACTTTTTCTTCGATAAATCTTCAGAATTGGTCGTGGACTTCCGTTATTTTTGCACTCTTGACTTCTTGGTTCCGTCTTTCATCTTTTTCTTCAATAAAAGTCTGTAAATGCCCGTGAATTTCCGTGTTTTCTCCACTTTTCACCTTTTCGTCCTAAATCACAACAAAAAACACAAACCACGCATAATTCCGACATAAAAGACATAAAATACACGTTTTAGCTCGGTTATTATTGTAATTAAGAGGTAGAAAAGATGGGTGTTTACACACCTATCAGTACATCTCTAAAATTGTCATATTTTATGTATCCAACACATTCCGAAAATGATATGAAATTGTCAATTGTAATATATTATATCAGAAAAGGCATCTCAACTCCGTACCTCAACATATTTTGTGGTGTCGTTTTTCTAAAATTTTGTCAAATTTTGTCTCAAGACACACATATATTGTTGAGGGGGAGCGACCCGACTGAAAATGTTCCATGATTCATGCGTGCACACATGTTTCTCTCCCGTCGATTTTTCGGAAAATGTCATATTTTAATCAATTGTTATCTCTAATATTATATTTCTATATTAGAGATAGGGGAGAAAATGTGATTAAAATGTAATATATCGCAACATGTGATCTTAAAGACTCAAGTGCAACTCTTTCCTTCACATGCCAAACTATTTCGTATATCGATGCATGTGTGTAGGGGGAGCTTTTCGGAAATGTAAAACTTTCAAGTGTTAAAAGTTTTGATTTTTATCAAACACTTTGAATGGTTTTCAATGGTTTATGGTTACGATCTATACCCAAAACAACCTACTATCCACGACGGAACGATGGAGTCAAAAGGTGGTTTAGGATAGGAAACTAAGTCCTATGATCCAACCAGAACCGGAGGGATCTACCCAAGGACATTCCATAGCTAGAAATAGTTGTCCTTAGGAAAGATGGAGTGGAATGAAGCTGAATGCAGACCAAGTACTTAAGTTAGCACTGGAACAATCACAACAAGGTGCTAATGATGACGTATTGGTAAGCATTGAAGGAGTTGAATATTCTATGCAACTTAGGCAGAAACCGGGTCAATACATCTATTGAAGACAAGTCATCATGGACCCAGTGATGCAATGCACAACCCTTCCCAGCCATTCGAGTTTCTCTCAAAAGAAACTTGTCTCATTGTCACGGAGATCAACACGTATCTATTGACTTTCTCACTCTGAGTCAGTTAATATTGAAAAGGTGGCAGTCTGCTCCAGCCTCCGATTACCAAAATGCACTTATTGAGTCTAGAGCCAAACGAGATCAATCTATCATCTCATTAGGACACAATCGAGTCCTACGCATTATCCTTGTGATATTTCCAGAACATCTGAGTGATACGATTCACAATGAAGATGGAAATCCTGCTTGAGCCAGCATTAAACAAGCTCATGGTAGGTAACTTGTGCGATTCTACACAAATCAAACTTGTGAGAACTGGAAAGCAACTAAGTTTGGATTCTTAATTGATTCAAACTTGATTCCAGGTTTCTTCGCAAAATCCATGTGATCTTTCCAGAACATTCAGAGTGACACTCATTAGTGTTCACAGTGACGAATGGAAATCCTTCCAGTGTCAACATCAAACAGCACTGCGGTAGGTAACTCGCAAGATTCTCTATGAATCAAGCTTGTGACAAACTGGAAAGCAACAATGGTGCGATTCTTTTAGAATCAAACTTGTTCCAGGAAATCTGAATTGACGACTCTAATCAGACGGATAATTTATCCTTATGATTCACTCTTTACGTTCGCAGTCTGCTTTGAGACGGTTGAGTAAAGAGAACTGGCTACTACCGCCGGGAAACCCTGTCAAGGAGATTCTTAATCGAATCTACCCGATCACAGGTACGGTATCTAATACCGTCTAAACGGTCTTTACCGACCGGAGGTAAAACGCTACCGAGTTAGGGTGAAATGTTCAAAGCCATTTCATTCGTGTCTATATATGTTGCTGCATATCAAGAAGGTGGCGTAGCTGTGCAAATGATGTCGATTCAGAAGTCACAAGAGCACAAGATGGTGATAATCAAGATACCTAAGAATGTAAGAAAGTAATAGGTCATCTTAGTCACAAGGAGCACAAATGAAGATCTCAAGCACTCAAAGTCAAATGACAAAGGCTCAAGATAAAGATCACGAAAGCATGAAGGAACAAAGCTGTTACAAACAAGATCAAGACCAAGATACAAGACCAAAGCAGGAAGATCTCCTCTACAAGAATGTATACACTCAACCATCTTATGCTTTTTAAGCATTTTAAGATGACTGATACATTGGGGGAGATTGTTAGCCCTATATTTTATATAGTCGAACAAGAATGTAATAGGTCATCTCAGTCGTTAAATGGTCTTGTATTGTAATAGGTTAGTCGAGAAAACCGGGCTTGGACTTTAAGCTAATATTGTATAAGTTAGGGGCGTAAGCCCAAAACAAAGCCAAGCCCGACCCAAGATGAAGCCCACAAAGGCCTTAGGCCGTGGCATATATAACCCTCTTCCACATGTGGAAGAGGGTGTTGGTTACCATTTTATTTCTCTCTCTAAAAGTGTTTAACCTTCCAAATTCTCTCTTGTTTCTCTCTCTACTTTCTTCTCTTTCTCTCTCTAAATATCTCTTCTAAATCTTGTGTTATGGATTGAATGGGAACAACATACTCCCCCTTATTCGGATCTGGGATTCGGATCTGGGATTCGGATCTGGGATTCGGATCTGGGATTCGGATCTGGGATTCGGATCTGGCATTCGGATCTGGGATTCGGATCTGGGATTCGGATCTGGGATTCGGATCTGGGATTCCGATCTGGGATTCAGATCTGGGATTCGGATCTGGGATTCTGATCTGGGATTCGGATCTGGGATTCAAATTTGGGATTCGGATATGGGATTCGGATCTGGGATTCGGATCTGGGATTCCGATCTTGGATTCGGATCTGGGATTCATATCTGGGATTCCGATCTAGGATTCGGATCTGGGATTCGGATTTGGGATTCGGATCTGGGATTCCGATCTGGGATTCGGATCTAAGATTCAGATGGAGTCTTAGTTTTTATGTCTTGTCTTTATTTTCAAATCAATATTTTATATTTCCCGCTATTTTCTTAAACTTTATTTTAAATTGTTTTTATTTTAGTTTTATTTTAAGATTGCATTTTATTTAAGTGTTTTTCTAGTAATTTTCTAGTTTAATTTTTCACCTTGTTTTACTTTTATTATTTGTACCTGTCTTTAATTTGCTTTTAAATACTTTCCGCATTTACTTTTTAATTAGTTATAGATAATCAACTTTCTTTTTTGTTAACCAAAAACTACTGAGTCACACTTTAAACTGGTAATCAATTCGATTAGACACCGAGAAAACGAACTTTTTCAACTAGCAAAATCTTAATTTCACCCTCCTTCTCCTCTTTTGAGTTTGAGGAGAGGTGCCAGGCGCGGTACCGCCAAAGTTGAGCCTAGATTGGAGGTTCCTTCCTAGGTTCAGCCTTGACGCGATACCCGGGACGATCCTGTCAAAGTTCTGCGTGAGAACACACTCGAGGTCTTCGCCACCGAGTGATTCTACTTCTAATTCTGTCTCGATTAGTGGCCTATACGGCTCCTTGTTAGGGGCCTTTGGCGCACTCCCGGATCAGGATTATCCATGGTGATGGTTGGTGGTGAGGTATTGCCGGACGTGCCTGCCACACCAAAAGGCTGAAAAACGTTTTGGTTATTCAGTCCGCCTGTTTGGCTGCCAGGGGACTGGGTGGAGATGAGTATCCCATCCCCCGTGGACTTTTGGTTCGCAGGATTCGTGTTCCCGGGATTCCCTTGCGGATGTCCCTTCGTCATTAAAAGAGATCGTTGATTGAGATTCCAGCTTAGTGTGAGTGTCCCACGGATGGCGCCAACTTGTTGATACAAAAGTTGGATGATCCTTGCTAGACCCGAATTAGGCTTGATTCGGGTAGGCTGGGCTCCGGCTCTTGCATCAAGTGAATAACTTGCTAAGATCATGCACACTAAAGCAACATGCGTTAGACTTACCGTGGGAATGTATCCCACGATTAGACTCCGGCATGAGAGTAAGTAATCGGTTAGGGTTATGAATCAGATGTAGGTTGAGAGTTTAGAGAATGTAATACCTTTGTGGAACCCTTGGGGGTTCCTTATATAGGCAGTGAAACCCTAATGGGCTCACTGTTACTTCGGCCCCAAGCATAAGATAATCACCATAATTAGCTTGATTGTTATCTTCTAATTATGGTGAGTGTATATCCTATTCTTTGAGGCAAATCCCAACCCTGATAGGATTGTGATTCTGTCTAACCCTGTTCCGGCCGTGCCGGGTCGTGGGCCGCATACATCTTATGCGGCCACTATTCATTCAAGCCCATAAGCTTAAGTGACATTAATCCAACCCATTCGTGATAGGCCGGATGCCGGTAGTACCCGTGGGCCGGGTTCATGACCCGGTTGGGGACTATACGTCATCATTCAGTTCACGTTGAGTGAAGATGTACTTCAGGCTCTTGTGGTCTGTGAAGATGTCACATGATTCTCCATACAAGTAGTGCCTCCATATCTTCAATGAAAATACGACTGATGCGAGTTCCAAGTCATGCGTAGGTTAATTTTCCTCATAAGGCTTAAGCTGTCGTGAAGCGTACGCGATCACTTTCCCATGTTGCATGAGAACACAGCCAAGTCCCTTCCCTAAAGCATCACTGTAGATTTGAAATCCACCTGTACCAGATGAGAGAGTAAGAATCGGTGCATATACTAACTTCTGCTTTAGGTCTTCAAAGCTCTTATCTCTTTCTTCAGTCCAGACGAATTTCTCCCCTTTCCGCATCAGTTTTGTCAATGGTAGTGCTAAACAGGAAAAGTTCTCTACGAACCTACGGTAGTAACCAGCTAAGCCTAGGAAACTGCGAACCTCAGTCGCTGATGTCGGTCTTGGCCACTTATTAATAGCCTCAACCTTTGCTGGATCCATGGTGATTCCTTCTGCTGATACAATGTAACCTAAGAACGCCACCTTGTCTAACCAGAACTCACACTTGGAGAATTTAGCATACAACTGCTTCCGGCGAAAAATTTGTAAAACTGTACGAAGATGGTCTTCGTGTTCCTCCTTGGACTTAAAGAATATCAGGATATCGTCAATGAAGACAATGACGAATTTGTCCAGAAATTCATGGAATATTCTGTTCATCAAATCCATGAACACAACTGGAGCATTGGTAAGGCCGAATGGCATGACTACAAATCCGTAGTGCCCATAGCGTGTACGGAAAGCAGTCTTGGCGATATCCTGCTCTTTAACCCGTAGCTGATGATAGCCCGACCTCAGATCAATTTCGGAGAAATGTTTGGCCCCTTGGAGTTGGTCAAACAGATCGTCAATGTGTGGTAAAGGATACCTATTCCCGATGGTGATCTTGTTGAGCTCGCGATAATCTATGCAAAGACGCATACTGTCGTCCTTCTTCTTCACGAATAAGACCGGTGCGCCCCATGGAGATGCGCTCGGTCGAATGAAGCCTCGTTCCAGAAGTTCTTGCAATTGGTCCTTCAGCTCCTTCAACTCTATGGGAGCCATACGATAAGGAGCCTTGGAAATCGGCTCAGCTCCTGGGATGAGCTCGATATTAAACTCTACTTCAAGTACAGGTGGTATGCCCGGAAGTTCTTTTGGAAATATATCTGGAAATTTTGACACTATCGGCTGATTCTGAATTGATGGAGATTCAGCATCCATGTCATGAACAATAGCTGGATAGCCCTCGCAACCATGTGAAAGTAGTACACATGCTTGCAGGGCTGATAACGAATATTTACCTCTTCTCGGGTCTCTCTACTTCCCTGAACTCTTCCCTTTCCTATAGCATCTCCAGCTTACGTGCTGCATCGACAACTTATGCCACCATGTTGAAAGTAGCACATACCAAGTTGTTAGCGACCGATGTACGAAGAGCCCACCGAAAGTGGTATGCTTGCTCTTCGGCAGTACCTGCTGTTGCGCCAAGAAAACCGGCCAAACGAAGAAAGCGCTGCATGAACTCGTTGCTGTTCTCCCCAGCTCTCTGCCTGATTCCGTAGTACTCCCTCTTTAGCTTGTCTTGCTCAGCCTTGGGGAAGAACTGTCCCATCACTAACTCCTTGAACTGAGCCCAAGTCAAACCAGCCACCCAATCATCACCTCCCTCAGACTGCTTGAGTGCCTTCCACCACCCACATCACCTTCGAACTTGTAACAGGCCAACCTCGACTTGAAGACGGGATCACAGCCCATTGCATCGAAGATCTTCTCAATGTGAGCCAACCAGCTTTCAGCTTCACTGGGGCTATCAGTTTTCTTGAAGGATCGAGGCCGTTGCTTGTTGAATCTCTCCAGCCATGTGACCAATGTTGCTAGAGGAGGAGGAGGAGGTACTGGGTGTTGTTGCTGGTTGTTGGCATCCTGTACCTCAGCCCTGATTTCGTTCCTCAACTGAGGAAGCAAAGCTTGCATCGCAGCTTGGACTGCTGCATTGAGTTGTTCCTGCTCGCGTGTGAGAAATTTATACCAATAAATCATGAGAAAAATTTTATGCAGGAAAACAATGCAGTTTTATAAAAACTTTTATAAGCGTGAGAGTGAACGCCTATGGTCAGTTCACTCAAGACAAAAGACATGGCGAGGGGACGCCAATGGGTCGGTCCCAAAGTTAAAAGTTTCGATAAAAGCAGATGTGACTAAATAGGGCCAGTCCTGTACCAACCATTACTTAGTCATAAACCTGAGACTATGACATATATATGAATGCATGAAAACAATGAATGCATGAAAACCGACTGTCAGTTCTAGGAAGATCATAGTGACTACCCACTAATCTCAGGTCGTGTTTTGAGAGCCAACAGGTCGAAGCCTTGGCTCTGATACCATAATTGTAACACCCCATTTTGATAAATGGAATGTCACGCGTGATTATGGCGTGTCATCAAAGCATACAAAGATAAATGTCTTAAACATTACATGACCATAAAGGAAATACTAGAACCGAACATCGGTACCCCAAAGTAAAAGCTCATCACACACAAACATAAGTACTATAAAGGAAAAGGACTCAACAATGTCCATGGAAACAAGTAGCAAAATGTATGATGATAAGCATAAAGTAATGAAGGCTAGTAAGCTTCCAATCCATATGCACCTACGCTTAGAATCTACGAGCGCCCTTGAGTACCTGCCGTTTTGGGAGACATGAAAGGAAAACGGCTGAGCATAACGCTCAGTGCACGGATATACAAGCATAGAATGAATAACATAAGCATATACAACATATAGCAGCGGAATTTATTAAGTCCTGGAAAACCTGGTATAACTTAGTAAAACTGATTTTATAGTTTGAAAATCCTTATGTTTATCTTATGAAAAATATTTAACATGTTAACCATTAGCCAGTATAGGTTATGAAATATCAACGTGCATGAATACTTGTAGGGGTGACCTCATCATGCAATTAGAGGGGTTGACTCTAATTAATATAAGTTTGGGTAGGAGGGATCAACTCCTTGTGAAGGATACAAGGCACACACCACATTCACCTGAATAATCTGTTAAAAACATGTAACCTAGGATGCACCCATACGCCCCACATGATAACATAATAATATGGCCAAAAACTGAAAGGGATGCCACGAGTTATCACTCCGCCGTGGTGAAGTCATAAACTAGTGCCTCAAGTGTTATGGTTATGGTACCTCCATAACTAGGTGTAACTGTTCATGCATGTATACGGCTTCAGCATTAAATTAAACACAAGCAAATCAAAACATATAAAACATATACTGGGAATACAGTTGGCTGCATACGGGGAAATCCTAATAAGGAAAGAATGTCCATACTGAAAGGATGAAGAATCCATACCTTGTGTCCAGTGAACGAAGAAGACGAACGGAAGAGAGTCCTACTTCGATCTCACTAAAGCTACTTAAATAGTATACGTGTATAAGTGTCCTGATTAATGTGTACGTATCTGGTTTTATATCATGTCTTAGCTTGTTTTATATGTTCATGTCTTGTTTTACTGATTTTAACGTTATGCTGTATTTATCATGTATTCTGAATATTCTTATTAAGTATTACTTGTATTTCTTGTATTATTATACTTGTTGTGTAATAATAAGTGACTTCCTAAAAATAGCAGGTTTCCTAAAATAGAAAGTTTCCAAAAATAGAAAGTTTCTAAAAATAGATTAACTACTTAAAATAAATAAGTTTATAAAAATAGAAAGTTTCCATAAATAGATTAACTGCTTAAAATAGATAAGTTTCTAAAAATAGAAAGTTTCTATATTTAGAAATAAGCTGGATTATTAAGCTAATAAAATAAGCGTAAGTTTTACTGATTAATATACTAAGTCATGTGGTTAATAGTATAGCTTATTAATTATAACATTTTAATTAAATAAACTATATGTTATATGATTTAAATAAATGTAATCATGATTAAATTAAATTAAAGTGTATATAATACTTAGGTTAAAACATGTATTAATATTTAAATTAATATAACCTAAGTCATGAAAATTAATTAATTACATGTCATGTTTTAATAATTAATTTATTACTTTAGTCTAAATTTCATAATAAAAATACTTAGGTTATAATCATGTATTATTAATAAAATAGTAAACCTAAGTCATGTTCTAATTAAATTAATTATATGACATATTAAATTAATTTAATTAACTTGTAAATAAATAAACTTGTGAAATAAACTAATAAACCGAACCCATGTATTATTCTATTAAAAAAATGTCGTGAACCGGACCCGTGAACCCACAAACGGGCCCGGACCAAAACCCCACCACCAACCACCATCCACATCCGCGGCTGCGGCGGCGGCTGGTGGCTGCGCTGCCAACAGTGGCGGCTGCTGCTGCTGCTGCGCCGTGGCTAGCCGCTGCCAGGCTTCGAGATCCCACCGGCGCAAGCCGTGGTCTCCCCCTGCTGCCTCGCTGCATCCCCCCGTCTGACCCAAACAGCCACCAGCGCAAGCCGGTGGTGCTTGCTGTTGCGCCGAGACCTACACCGAGCCCCTTAGGGGGTCTCGGCTGTGGTTTAAAAGGGACACCGAGGGTCCTTTGACTCTCGGTTGGCTGCCGAACCACAAACCAAGCCAAACAAACCCTTTTCCCCATGTTTATTTAATCCCATAACATGTTTTATTTAATTGTTTTTTAAAGATCTAACATAAAAACATAATTAACTAAAAAGATTAAAGATTAAGGTTTTATGTTTTACCTTGACGTGTGATTGAAAATAACACGAACACGAACCAAATACCAAAGATTCAAAAATCAAAATCGAATCATCCTTGTGCTTGTGTGTGTGCCGCGACTATGGGGTCCAAAGGAAGCTAGGGTTTTAACTCTTTCTGTAAAAATATATTATGAAAACTTTGTAGTTTTATTTCCTTTAATTAAAACCAAAATTTGGCTTTTGGGCCCCCTTCCTCTAGTGTGTGCCGCGGCTACTAGGGCGCACCAAGGGGAAACCCGTAGTTTTTCGTGTTCTTATTTATTACGTGTTCTCGTGCTCGTATTTACGGGACTTTATTATTAGATGTTCGTGTTATCTTATATACTTATACGTAATCGTAATAATTACGTAATTACCTAATTATACCTTCGTGATTCTTACGTTCATAATTTCATGTCCGTGATTTAATTATTATTTATAATAATTATCGTGAACTAACACGTACTTAATATTTTCGTGTAATAACACGTACGTAATTCTTGTATTTTATGTTCGTGACACATATTCATGTTATAAAATGAAAGTTTTAATCATGTACGTACGATTATAAGGGTACTTCATGGTAAAGGCATGCGGGTTTTACATTTTAAGTTTGGAAGTTGACACATATGGTCCTTGTGGTTTGATTTGAGTCTCGGTATAAAACAACCGCCACCCTATACTTTCAAACTTGGCAATTTTAGTCCTTAAACATTCCAAAAGTCACAAATTCATTATACATGTTTTATAAAGTTACATTTTTGACCTATACTTTCACCTCATGTCATAAATGGAACAAAAAGTCTCCAAATAGTATGTTTTGAGTTAAATGGGCTCGGTTGGCCCATTAATGGGACGGTTTGGGCTTTTAGTCTAAATGGGCTCACACTATGGGCTTGTTAATACTAGTACATGTTATTAAGCATCCTAATAATCCATTTAAATACATGGGCCTTAGTGGGCTTATCCAATCATTCGGCTTATATTAATACGAGTGAAATGGGCTTATGGGCTTCTTTGGTTCGCGGCTTATTAGGCTTAGGAGCTTATTCATGTGAGCTTATCTAAGCTTATTTTTAGGAAGTCATCTAATCCTAATATCAACTTAGGCTAAGGCTTATCAAGCAAATTGTTTTGTACCCGGTTCTTAAATATAAGCCGAGACATATGAGCTTATTCATTAGGGTACATGTTTTGTTTATTAGGTTAGTTTATCTAGGGTTTTTAGCAAGGTTTCCAACTAGCTTCCATAGATCTAGGTTTTGAGATATGTTTATCCATGAAAGAAAATAAGCCGTGGGCTTCTAGGGTGTTTGTGGGTCGTGTTCTAGCAAATTTTATGTGAGCATGTAATACTAGTCGTGTTTTCATAGGTCCTACGCGTATGGCATGCTATGATGAGTAGAAAAGATGAATGAATTTAGTATATGAAGTGGTATACTTACTTGTTTGATGAAGGTGGTGATGAATGAACAAAACTAGCTAAATCCTTAGCTTCTACGCGTCTAGTATTCCTTAAACGTGACCTAGGATTGTCTTTTGCTTGCCTTGACCACCAAGATTCAAATGAGGACTTGCACTAAATGCTTTAGAGACCAAGATTTGGTGATAGTAAGGTGGAGTAATGTGTATCGTCTAGGTGGTATGTGAGATCCGAAAATGAGGGTGTTGTGAGTAAGACTGGAGTGTTTGATGTTAACTAAATATCTAAACTTGAAATGAGTGTGTGGTTCGGTTGTATACACGTCCAAGAGAGATAGAGCAAGATTTTTGGTGATCTAAGTTGTACTAGGAAGATCTTGTTGTAAGATTGGGAAGTACTAGGTTTAAATGTTGTGATGTACACTTGCCTCTTTTCTCCCCCTCTAGCTGTCGCATAGCATAGTCAAAGGGGACAAGGTGATGTTTTGCATAGTGTTTGTTTTAATGAGGGTGTTTTACAAGTTTTTATGTAAAGTATAATGTAAGTTGTAAGGTTTTTAAGTAAGTGTAAGGGTGATGTATATATAATTCGGCTAATATATAGTGTCTAGGGTAGTTTTAGGTTTAAGTCAAGTGATTTTGTGTAGTTACTAGGAGTTTAGGTAGTGTAGTGTGAGTGTAGGTTCGAGTCCAAGTCGATTTGGTTAGGTTTTAAGGTTTTTGGTGAAAGTATAGTCTTAGATAAATAAATGTATAGTCTTTTTTATTTAAAGTATGAGACACTTAAATAAATGTTATTAACTTTGTTAGATACAAAATTATATTGTGACAATAGCTTTTGTTGATTGTTGTAACACTTAAAGTGTATAGAAATTATATATATATATTGTAGTAATGTGATACTAAATAAGCACTATTAATTGTGATCATAGTTTTAGGTTTTCATAACCCAAAAAGGACGCATGAATATGCTCATGTGTTTACAGGTGACTTAAAAGTCCAAAAATGATATCTTGTGTTCTGTATGCTCATAAAATGTAGCCATACATAATGTTTGATGAAATGTAGTATGTTCGTATGCTCATAAAGATGCAGTCATACATATTGTTCCAGTGATCCCATGATTGAATATTCACAATCATAATGTGTAGTTCAAAGTTTGCTCAATGTTTCAACTGTTCCCAGATATGATAAATGCTCAAAGCTCTAGTGATCAAAATGATGTATGCTCATGAATGATGCATATGATTGTGCATAATTTTATGTAAAGGTGAAAAAAAAAATATATATCATGAGGTGACGTGTACAATGATGTCATAGTCAAAACCTGAAAACTGCAGGTTATATAGTAAAAGCCATAAAATAGACACGTACTCTTCATTTTGTGCCATTATAACAACGAACTATTTTTATGTAATAATCTGACCAACGAACTTGTTAGTTCCTCACAATATCACCAATATGGGTCACTTGTTACCTGCTATACCGTTTTTTTGTGTTCTTTCTATTTTTTCTTGAATTTATATTTACTTTTATTCAAAAAAACTCTTTGTATTCAAAAGGTCAGTGTCAAAGTGAATCTAAGCTTTCGAGGAAAGGATACTCGAACGGGTTTTGTCAGCCATTTATATGACGCCTTAACTCGTAAACACATCAGAACCTATAAAGATGACAAGTCACTTGAATTTGGAAATTTCAAGGTTTAGAGTAGTTTTAAAATTTTAAGGTTTAGATATCATAACCATGAAGACATCAAATCAACAAACTCACATCCAGATTAAACAAAATGAGTGGATATACAAGGTGAATCTGATTAAAAAAATCGATGAATAAGAAAAAGGTGGAGCTAATTAAAAAGATCAGTTGGTGATTCAAGATGAAGATCCGGTGGTGGTTGTGTTAAAATGGGTGGAGCTGAAATTGAAATTAATAGATATGATGGATAAATAAATGGAAATGAACGAGATAAGGGTAAATTAGTCATTTCATGTTATAAAAAATTGACATGGAAATAGATCCGGTCATATTGGTGATATTGTGACAAACTAACAAGTTCGTTGGTCAGATTAGTACATAAAATAGTTCATTTTTCATAATGGCACAAAATGAAGAGTATGTTTCTATTTTATGGTTTTTACCTTTTTAAAAACTCCTTTTTCATAAAACACAAAACTCACTTTTTAAAATAAAATAAGTAGCCCATCACTTACTTTTTCAAAATTCCATTTTGGAAGCTTCTAAACGCAAATATTTATTTTTTTTCTTTCTAAACTCTCATATTAGCTTAATTCTATTTTTTAAAATAAAATAAATAGATAATCTAGTTACAGACGCATTCTCAAACACCGCCTTACATTAATAAAAACGTTTGAGGGTATTGTCCACATGTACGCTTTGGTTGTTTAGGTTGATTTCCAACAAGTGATCGAATATGATACCCTCTTTGGGAAGAAGCAATCACATAACCTTGAGAGAACCATAACAAGGGAAACAAATAAACTCGTTGGCGTTATCATTGATGTATCGATATAAGGTGTTGAAGCTTTCATATATTTTAGGAGATTGAGGTGAAAGTTATTTTTTTCCAACGTGTCTTGAAGTGCAAGATTATTTTAGTATACTAAAGGTTACATGGAGATCAAGGTTTCGGTTACAAACATTAAGTTTGACAAAGGGTTTAATATAATTAAGGATTCAGAAGTTTTTGGTTCGAGTATCCAAAAGGCTAACGCACGGCTTTTCAGGCTTGTGAGTTGATTCTTTAGGGCCTCTATAGGGAAAAACAAGTTTTGAAGAAGAATAACTAGCATGAGAAAAATTGGTTAAATGCTTTTTCAGTTTGAGGTCATGCTACGAGTGGATGATCATGAAAAATTTGGTTATCAGGAAGGTAAGGAGTGTTGGTGATTTTGTATTACCAATAATGATTTAAGTGTAATGGATTGACTTAGTTGACCAATGTGTAATCGTGATAAACGTTCATCAAGTCGGGGTTGTGCAGAGTGCGCACTTGTATGACATTATTACGGTTATCATACGGGGGCGAAGCCCCCGTCCGACGGGGTCCGGGGTAGCACCCCTGGTAGGGTCCAAGGGGCAGCACCCCTGGCTGGGTCAGCTTGGAGAAATTTTATTTGGTATAAAGTGCTATGTTAAAAACGCACTAGAAAATAAATGTCCCAGGTATTCAGACGTATTTCTGCCCGTTGTGAAAAGTGTCGGTTTTTGAGATTATAACTGCTTTTGCCAGTTACAACATGATAGACGTTATTTGGTCATATAACCTTTTTGTTTTCTGGTTCTGTTCCATAACATCGAAAGCATAATTACAGTTCGATTATGAGTTTTATCCGATTACAGATTTCGATAGAACCATCGAAATACTTTGATCTGAAAGTGTTTGACACGAATCTCAGATATTGTGATCCACAAAAAATTCTAACAAGGATGAACAATCTTAAGGGCAGGCTCAACTTTTGAGGGACTATCAAGTTGAGGAAGGGGGATATCAAGTGCTAGAAAAGCAAGCAAGAAATGTTCAGACCTTCATAGTGAGGTAGGCGGACATGCTGGAAAACCGGTGGTGCATGTTTAGAAAAGAGGTCTAGGCAAAAGGTCAAGCACTTCTTGAAGATGCGTATTTAGACATTGGCTATATTTTACACATTTACTTTAATTTAGTTCAACTAGGAAAGGAATTGGATTGCTTGATACTTGATTAATATTACTTAAGATATAAGTTATAAGCCTATTGACAACACCTCTATTCTGACTTTATCAACAGCTTCTTGTCACAGAGGTAAGGATATCTTCGCAAAATTGATCGATATGAGTACAAGATCCATACAACCCTACGTTCAGATAAACGTTTTTTGGAAAAAAGTAAACTAAATTCAACCAGAACCATCACTACAAAATAAATGACATTTACTTACTAAAAGTTTTGCTTACTAATAAAATTTATAATTATTTAAGTCACTATAACTTTTTCTTACTAAAACACAATGCATATAAAGGTAAGCAAAAACATTTGCTTACTCTTTTCCCTACTCAAAAAAGAGTTATTAAAATTTTTGTACTTTTGCTTACTCAATATTGAGTAAGTGATGACCTTTAGTGCTCCCCTCTATTAATTACTTTTTTTCTTAAGAGTAGGAGTTGATAAAAATTAACTTTTGATAACTCTTTTTGAGTAGAAATTATAGAAAATACTTTTGCTTACTCAATATTGAGTAAGTATACACTTTTAGTGCTCCCCTCTATTACTTACTCTTTCACATTTAATTTAGTAAGCAAATGTCATAAATTTTGTAGTGCATCTTTTCGTGCGACCAATCTTTCGCATCCATTTGGGTAAAAATAAATTCGAATCAGAAAAATTTACATTTCAAGGGTTCAATTTTTCCGTTATCAAGATAACCGTTCACTAGAATTTGACAATCATTCCATTTCACCATTGGTAAACTGCAACGACTGTCAAGTCGTAGTAAACAGTTATCTTGAAAATTGAAGATTTGAACCCTTGAACAGTAATTTTTCCAAATTTGATTTGATTTTTTCTCGAAGAGATGTGAAATTTCAGGTTCTAAGAAGCGTCAAATTATTGTAGATTTTTTGTGTCCATTGCAAGAACCTTATGTTCTTGAAACCATAATCTTTCTAATCCGCTTCGGGAAACATAGAAATTAAATCAGGAAAAGCTACATTTTTCAAGGGTTTAATTTTTCCTTTATCAAGATAACCGTTCACTAGAATTTGACTATCATTCTCTTCACCAATAAGCTAAATTTCTCAATGGTAAACTGCAAGTTATCTTGAACATTGAAGTAAGAAGCATCAAATTCTTGTAATTTTTGTGTCCATTATTGCAAGAACCTTATGTTCTTGCAACCACAATCTTTCGCATCCGTTCTGGTAAATATAAAAATCAAATCAGAAAAAAATTACATTTCAGGGTTTAATTTTTCCGTTATCAAGATAACCGTTCACTAAAATTTGACAATCATTGCATTTCACCATTGGGTTGAAATCCTCAATTGTAAATTGCAACGACTATCAGGTTGTAGTAAACAGTTACCTTGAATATTGATGAATTGAACATTGAACAGTAAATTTTCCGAATTTGATCTTATTTTTAGTACAACAGATGTGAAAGTTCAGGTTGTAAGTAGCGTCAAGTTCTTGTAGATGTTTTGTGTTCATTATTTCTATTTTTATTTTAGGGATTGTCCTATGTACGTATCTTGTACTCCCTCTATATAAGTTTTGTGAAGACGTCCATAGAAAGCGGTTATAACCGCAATCCTTGCTCTTCCATGGGTCTTGTCCGACCTGGTAGGAAGGAATTTGAACTTGAAGTTAGGGATCAAAGGATTATTTTTGAATCTAAATTAATTGACTCGTCCTCTAGTTATAGGGACCATCAAATAGAGATTTTATCATGGCACATATGGTGATTCACATGAAGCTTTTCTTGAGGATGGTAGGGAGGTTGAAAATTCTCTTCTGGTAAGCTATTTTATGTACAAGTTTCAGTAAGGGTGGCTAAATGGGTGGACTGGACGGGTATGAACAGTGAGTTAAATGGACACTGGTCCATGGACGCGGAACAAATGGACAATTTTTAATATTTGGACTAAATGGACTTGAACCAAATGGACATTGGACAAAATGGACTTGGGTTAAATGAACAATATTAAAGGAGAAACAAATAGAATCAAGATTAATTCAACCAAATGCTTTTATGTTGTCCAAATAGTCCATAATACCCATTTATTTAACTCAATTCTTTTATGTTGTCAAAATAGTCCAACTAAAATAAAATTTAATACCCAGTTAATCTATTAGTTAAAAAAATGGTCCAAATAGCCCAAATTTAAGCATATGGACATGATTTGACACCTCTAAGTTTTAGTTCCATAGTTTCTTAATGTTTCAGTCTTTTTTTTTAATTTATTGTAGTGTGGAAGTTTTCACATTCTCAATGTTTCATATTGTAAATCAAAACGACGAATTAACTTAGTAAGGAACAAAATGATCGACGATCTTCGCTTGAAAAGTTGGCAGATGAAATGTTTCACAGAATGGCACATGTGTCAATGTTTGGAACCTGTATTTCATTCTAGATTCCATTGTAACAAGTGCCACAAAACTTTGTCAGTAACAATGAACTTGTACGCCACAAGATTTAACCTTGTAATCGATTTAGATCCCGATAATGTGTCTGTAGTGAGGTACAAGAAGCTTTCTTGCTCCCAAGGCTTCACAAAAGCCACTTGCGGGTAAGGCTTTTCATGCATTAAAGCAGTTAAAGATTAATTTGTTGAATATGGAAGCTGCTTTATCTGATGGAGCAAGAAGAACTTCTAGGGCAAGTGATGAATGTAGATCATCGTGGTGTGCGTATGTTAAATCCGCGGATATAGTATAGAAGGTATGTATGCATCTATATGGTCTGGTGACTTGTTCTTATTAGATGTACTTTGTTAGCTGTCATTCTTATCCATCAATAATTAGCTGTAATCTTTAAGTGCCTGAGCCCATATTAGTTGGCACTCCTTATAGTTATCAGGATGTGATTTGTATATAAGGAGGTCTTGTGGTTAATAAACAGGCATGGGGAATAATACCAATTCCAATATGGTATCAAAGCCTATTATGATCCAACCCAAAAAACCATAGCTTCATCTCAGAAAAATTCCACGCTCGCCACTATTTTTTCTTTGCTTTGTTTTCGATTGGCTTGCTGCCAATTTGTTACTTTCGTTTTTGCTTGCCTAATGCCCTTGTATCATCAATTTAATATTCATATTGCTATTTTGCCAACAAGAAAAAGAATAAAGTATTATTACCTAGGCGATCGTGCGCTAGTGATAATCTTTTATTTGTTGAGGCTTATGTTTTTTTGACTTCATCACAGAAACAATGTATGTACAATGCCAGCATGGCCACTTCGCAGCCCAATATGTCCATGTCAATAGCTCTTTTCCACAGCCTATGTCCCAGATTAACGGACCACAGGCCCAATTCGAAGAACCACACGCAGGTTCAGTTTATGTTCCCGGGAATTACACGAGCATGACGAACGCATTTCAGTCTCAAGCAATCATGTTTCCGCAAGCATTTTAGACTATGACTCCTCAAGATCCCTCTTGGCACATGGACACCGGAGCATCTTCTCACTTGACGGACAATACATGTATACTCACTTTTTTTAGTAATTCGAGCATTTATCCATCTGTATTTGTTGGCAAAGGTAACTCTATTCCTGTCACTCATACCGGACATAGCTCCTTGCACACATCTTATAAGCCTCTTCATCTTAATCATATACTTGTCACACCTCACATAATTAAGAATTTAATTTATGTCCGTAAATTTACCCGTGATAATGATGTTTCTGTTAAATTCGATGCTTATGGTTTTTCTGCAAAGGATTACCAAACCCAAAAGCTTCTTCTTCGTTGTGATAGTACGAGCGATCTTTACCCGGTTACTCAGCAACCTCTGGTTCAAACTCCTGTCATTTTGCTTTCATTTAGTTCTACTACTTGGCATAGACGGCTCGGTCATCCGGGCGACGATGTGCTTCGTCGCTTAGAGTCAAGTAATTTAATTTCGTGTAATAAATTAAAGTTGTCTGGTTTGTGTCATGCATGTCAATTAGGTAAACATGTTAAGCTTCCGTTTTATAGTTCTGAGTCTTCTGTCGACTCTGTCTTTGAAATCATTCACTCAGATTTATGGACATCCCCAGTTTTGAGTGAAAGTGGGATCAAATACTATGCTATTTTCTTAGATCACTTTTCGTACTTTGTTTGGGTCTATCCTTTGCATAAAAAATCTGATATGTTTGCCACTTTTGTTGCTTTTCGTGCTTTTGTCAATAAACAGTTTAATGTAGATATTAAGGCTTTGCAGTGTGACCATGGGGGTGCATATGACAACAGTCGTTTCCATGACCTTTTTCGCCAAAATGGCATACAATTTCGTTTTTCTTGCCCTCGCACTTCCCAGCAGAATGGCAAATCCGAACGTATGCTTCGCACCATAAATAATCTTTTCCGTACATTTCTTTTTCAAGCCCATATGCCTCCTTCTTATTGGGTGGAAGCTCTTAATATGGCCGCTCACCTTTTAAACATATTACCTTCTACAGCCATTAAAAATGAAATACCACTCACCAAACTGTACAACCAAACACCTGCGTATGAACATTTGCGTGTTTTTGGATGCCGTTGTTATCCTCACCTTGATGTTGAACACAAACGTCAACCCCGTTCTACACCATGCATATTCCTAGGTTACCCCGCCAATCATCGTGGTTATCGATGTCTCGACTTATCCTCCAATAAGATAATTATATCAAGACATGTAAGGTTTGATGAAGATATTTTCCCATTTGGGACTGTCACGTCCTGTACTAAACCTTCCTATGACTTTTTACTTCCTCCATTATTTTCACCCTCACATATCATGCCCAATCACACTACTACCCAACCAACCCAGCCAACTAATTCAACCCCACCGCCACCTGATACACCACTATCCCGCCATACCAATGATATTCTTCCACCCTCTCCTTCCACCGCGACCCAACAACAAACTACACCAACAACCTCAACCCACCAAACCAATTCTATCCCACCATCACATGTTTCACCCATGGCTCAACAAGAAACTACCCCCACCTTCAACCCCGTTGTTGTCCCTTCTGTAGTCCAACCATCACCTGAACCTATCCATAACGTTCATCCCATGGTTACACGTGCAAAGTCTGGTATTTCAAAACCTCTTGAACGCATGTCCCTTAATGTTACCACTACATCACCCGTTCCTCGCTCTCATGTTCAAGCTCTTCGGGACCCCAACTGGAAAGAAGCTATGTTAGATGAATATAATGTTTTAATTACTAACGGAACGTGGGTTCTTGTGCCCCGTCCAACTAACGTTAATGTTGTTCGTTCGATGTAGCTTTTCAAGCATAAGTTTCATGCATATGGCACATTAAGCAGGTATAAGGCACGTCTTGTTGCCAATGGACGAAGTCAACAGCAAGGTATTGATTGTGATGAGACATTTAGTCCGGTGGTTAAACCGGATACCATTCGTACTGTCCCGAGTCTTGAAGTGTCGCATGATTGGCCTATTCATCAGCTTGATGTGAAGAATGCTTTTCTTCATGGACACTTATCTGAGACAGTGTATATGCATCAACCACCGGGGTTTGTTGCTTCCAGTCACCCTGATTATGTTTGTCATTTGCAGCAATCACTATATGGGCTTAAGCAGGCCCCTCGTGCATGGTTTCAACGGTTTGCTAGCTTTTTCACCCGTGTTGGTTTTCAGCATAGCAAAACGGATATGTCCTTATTTGTTTTTCAGCGCGGTTCTGATGTTGCTTATCTCTTATTATATGTGGATGATATTATTCTCACTGCTTCGTCTACAGCTCTCTTACAGCGTATTATTGCATTACTTCACAGTGAGTTTCCTATGACAGATCTTGGGTCTCTCAATTACTTTCTTGGTGTTTCTGCGCAAAGATCGACTTCTGGACTGTTCTTATCTCAATCTAAATTTTCAGAGGAAATTCTTGAGCGAGCCAATATGCAGAATTGTAATTCATGTCAGACTCCTGTTGATACTGAGTCCAAGCTTGGTCCCGATGGTGACCGAGTCAGTGACCCTACTTTATACCGCAGTTTTGGTGGTGCTCTTCAGTATCTCACCTTTACTCGACCGGATTTATCTTATGTTGTGCAACACGTCTGTCTCTACATGCATGACCCTCGTGATCCACACTATACTGCTTTGAAGCGCATTTTACGCTATGTTCGTGGTACTATTGATCATGGTCTTCAGCTTCATGTGTCATCTACTGCTCAGCTTACTGCATATACCGACGATGAGTGGGCTGGTTGCCTACTCGTCGGTCCACTTCAGGTTATTGTGTATTTCTTGGTGATAATTTATTGTCATGGTCTGCCAAACGACAGGTTACTTTGTCCCGATCTAGTACTGAGGCAGAATATCGTGGGGTTGCAAATGTTGTTGCTGAGACTGCATGGTTACGAAATTTGTTACTTGAGTTGCATGCTCCTTTATCTAGTGCTACCATTGTTTATTGTGATAATGTCAGTGCTGTGTACTTGTCTACCAATCCGGTTCAACATCAACGTACGAAACATATTGAGATTGACATTCATTTTGTTCGTGACTTTGTTGCTTCGGGGTGTTCTTTCTATTGTTTTATGTATTGACATGCAAATGAGATCGTCATTTTTGCATTGCAGATGGTTGAAGCCACTTTAGTACTCGAAACCATGATAAAAAACGAGTACATAAAAAACAATGGTGGTATATATTGGTCTGTCATTTTCGGTAGCAGCGATATTGTCTGCTATTTTTTTTTTTTGGATTGGATTGGGTCAACATTATGCATTACTGGGGCTCTTCAGTGTCAAGAGTGCTGTTATGTGTCTAGTTCAATTCTATATGGTTTGCATTACGCATACACTAACTTATATATTTGGATCAGGGCTGTTAGCATTGCTGAAAATTCCCGCCACTATTATGCAGTTCATCAACGCACTTTTAAAATAGTCTTCTATTATGCATTTTTTATCTCTATCTCAAGCATTCTAGATAAGGTCACTCAAACGAGAGGTAAGGAATCTATGACATAACTAAATCACATAATAATTACTTTGCATCTCAGCAATACGCGATTGTTCTAGTTTTTGGCTATTTCTTTTTGCCGTAAGTTGGAATTTTGTACATGATGCATATGGTTCGATGTTATTATACATATGTTACAAGTTTCTGTTTACATTTAGAGGTGTAATCAAGTTAATCTTTTATCAAGTAACTCGAGCTCGAGTTTGGCTCGATCAAGTCAAGTTTTTATCAAGCTCAAGCAAAAAAAATAGCTCGAAACTATATCAAGCTCAAGCTCAAACTTTTGATAGCTCGGCTCGAGATCTTATCAAGCTTTTTCAAGCTCTATCAAAAATATGTTTTTATGATGAATTTATATAAGCAACTAATTGTTAATTTGAGTACTAACCTAATTTTAAGGGTTAATTTCATAAATAAATAATATATTTTAGAAAAAATTTTAACTCTGATTACATTTATATTTTAGTTCTTTGTATTTAAATGATTCTTTATTTTTGTAAATTTTATTTTTGTCGGTGCTTAGTGGAATATAATATGTGTATAAATATTTTATGTACTTTTTTTAATACTAAACGCAACGTGTCTAAATTATGCTCGGATTCACATCATGCAATGACCTTTGGGACATTAATCGTATTGGAGTGCAAAACACATTTTGAAACCAAGATTGTACGATTATTTTGTTATTGGTTTTATTAATGTTAAATAAATCAAATTTGTTTTAAGTAATGATTTTTATTTATTTTTTATTCAATACATATGTTTATTGATGAGTTTTATTATAAAAATTTTAACTGTATACACATTCAAGCTTTTCAAACCAAGCTCAAGCTTTTATCAAGCCTTATCAAGCCAAGCTCAAACCTGAATTGATAAAGCTTGACAAGCTATCAAGCCAAGCTCAAGCATACAATTTTAGTATCAAGCCAAGCTCAAACCTTACTAAGCTTGAGCTCGACTCGACTCAATTACACCCCTATTTACATTAGGGGCTGTATGGATTGGCATTATGCATACAATATTGTCTGTTATTATTTCTTTTTGCATTCGATTCGGGGCTAATTGGATTAGAATTATGCATCTATTATTTCCTTTTGCATTGGATTGTCCCTGTTTGGATTAGCATTATGCATAATAGGAGATGTTTAGTGTCCATGTCCACTTCATTTCTATATGTGTTGCATTGATTTTGTTAGCCCGCCCGAGCTTGTGTTTGACATTCTTGCTCTGCCCCCTCATAGTCATAGAGCATATATAAAACAATCTTGCCGCCTGCAGACTGATTCGATCTGCGTCTGTTTTCTGTTTCTCATGATTTACAGTCCCTTATATATATCAGCATCTCTTATATTGTTGGATCTGATTTTCTTGCTCCTTTATGCGATGTTTTTCTGGATAAATGCTGCATGTGCTATATTTGATCTACTTATCACTTCTTTTTAACATGCTAAAATAAACCATCATGTTGTATTTTATTCATGTTTTTCATTCGACAAATGATAAATTGTCTAGTACATCATGCAGCATATAAGTACACATTTACCTACAAATAATATCAGAACATCATCCTTATTATTTTACTTACTGGTCTCGTTTTCAACTTCCAAAGTAAAATTAACAACATTAAATAGAAGTACTTAATCAAATACTACAATCCATACCATTACACATATAATATATGCATGTATAGATAGTTGTCTAATTAAGACCAAACCCACCAGCCCAGAGCGTCGTTTTCCTCGTGATGTTGGTGATCCGCAGTTACAAACATATACGGGAAAGTGTTATGCCCGTCATCACTTCCGTCATCCTCTTCTGACTGATCCATAGGTGGTACATATTCATGAGGGTAGTCATCATCAGGGAAATACGAATCACCGCTGTCCACAAGCTGTGGACCATCAAGATCATCAACCACTGCACTCCCACCGCTACCTGTACTAAAGTGATCCTCGAATTTCACATTCTCTTGGGGAGCTAGGACATCTCCACCTTCATTGGCATCTGCGGCGGAATCTTGACCCGTCCCCGAATTTTCGTGCACTTTAGGCTGCAGCTTCTCAGTCAAGGAAAGCACCTGTAAATAGTATCGAATGATTAATTCAGATTGATTATATGTATATATATGTTAAACAACATGTGTATACAACATTACAATCTATATATAGTGATCATGCAAGTGGGGGTGAATGGGACATTATAACTTTTTGTAGGTAAGAAGGAATATGACTATACCAAGCCATGGACCCCTCCAAAGAACATCAGGCAAGAAGATCAGAATCAGATTCATTGTACATGCCAAGAACAAATTAACAGCTGTTTTATGTTCTTATTCTTCCTCATAAAAAGTTTGAGTTAATATGTATTCAGCTTTGGAAATAGATTTTATTTAATTTAATAATTATAATTTACAAAGTAGGAGAATGCAAACGTACTTTTTTTTAATAACAAAAGAAGTCAATTAAATATGAGATAATAAGTTACACATGTTATGGCATCTTCTTATATATATCTTGAGATGATGTTAAAGATTTACAGATAGTAATAAGATATTATGGTACATGTTTGTTTAATATCTGGACCAAGTTTTCTTTTTTTCTTTCTTGTCTTGTGGGATAATCAATAAAGCATACGACACATACTAAAGACTAATGGTGCAATTTTTCAATTACACATCAGAATCATATAGTGATAACATAAGTCGTTTTCTCGATGCTTTTTTTTTCCAAAACTTAAGTCGACTGCTAAATTGGCGTATCCTTACCGGTTTAAATTTGTTTGAAGTCTTGCTACCTTAAACTATCTTCTAGTTTTAATTACGAGTCTTTTTTTAATGAGAAACCTTGTCATGGTTAAATCCTAATCCAAAGACACCACAAGAACATGTTTCAGACTTGATTTTATATGTGACTTAATAATTGTACCAAAACACCCTCATAGCAATTCCTCTATTGTACGATAAAAAGTTTTAGCAATTCAAACTCACTAACAAGCTAGATATAGATGAGTTGTATTACCTCAGCTTTAAGCTTTTCGTTTTCCTTGACTATGGAGTCAAAATCGGATGTGAGGAGATCATAAGAAGACTTGAGACGATCGTAGTCTCTTTCAAGGGTCTTAGTCTTCCACCGAGCACGGCGATTTTGGAACCAAACAGCCACCTGCCTCGGCTGCAATCCTAGCTTCTTTGCTAGCTCCGTCTTCCTCTCCGGCTCCAGCTTGTTTTCTTCCTCAAAACTCCGCTCAAGCATGTGTACCTTAAGGATCCGAGTTTATTCAATCATACTATATATGACGCCTACTATCTAAGTGTTATTGCTTTTGAACGGGTGATTTTATTGAACTAGCTAGGAAGGAGCTAGGAGAGATTACAACAACTTGGTACAAGCTAAAAAAGGGTTCGAGATCCAATGAATCCACTATCTAAAGTATATATCTAAAACTTTTTTATATGGCTTTTGCTGTTAAAATATGGTCTAGCTAGTGATCCCTTCTTTTATTCCGTGTCAATATCATATATTCTGGAATCAAATGCTTAATAGTAAATTGTACCTGCTCGGTGCTTAGACGCCTTTTCTTTTCCGTCAATTGTTCGTCGTAGTATTCTTCTTCTAACATGTCGTCGAGTGAGCTCAAAAATGGCCTCTTCTTTGAAGATTCTTCCATATTGAACCCCAATCTAGTTCCTGCCCATTTGCATCCTCTTATAATTAGTATACATCAACAATGAGATAATCAACACATCAAATCATGATTGTTAATTAGAATATTAACATATTCCGGTTTCACTCAACTTTGTTGGTTATCATCATTTTGAGAGAACTTATTGAGTTCTAATACAACATGATAAAAGGAAAGATATACAATCTATATCGATACAGAAAAAACTGAAAAGCAAATGTTACCTCGAAAATGATTGTCTCCATTTCCTAGGAACATCATGTTGGTGTTGCTATTCTTGCAACCAAAAAAAAGGTGACCAGATTCCATATTCAAAATCCTTAGATATGTCTGCGACTTTTATATATAATTACAGATCTCCAAGGGTTACTATATATATATATCTATTTATATATATATACTAACTTCTAAAGAAACAACAACTGAGTTTGCTTAATACTATATATATGTATATCGCGATATATACTAGCTTAGAGCGTATATATATATAACCGATCAAGACGATTGTTTCTTAGAAAATCATGATCTTATGGCGAAAGAAGCTAGTGCTCCAGAGCAATCTAGCAGGAGACTCTAACGGACATATACAAAATCCCATCATTCGAACTCAAACCGGCCCTTCCCACTATGTTTAACACTCGAACTATTACGTGGTTAATCTAGAAACTTGAAATTTGTATATAGGGAAGGTTTTATGAGCTGAGATTTTTGGAAATTCACCGGAAATTATATTCCAGGGGCTTGTGATCACTGATTGAATATTTGTGCAACCAGAGTTGATAGACTAGAAAACCCTTCCATTTATACACATAGTTTGCATTATGCTCCATTGTTTTTAGGCGGCTTTGCAATAAAATTCCCTCATTTATGCTGAATAGCCTATAGTGTCCTTATTCTTTTTAGGGGAAAAACTAAATTTATGTAACATTTTTTTTCAAATTAACTAATATACGCAAGATACTTTTTTTATTCCATATCTATGCAATATACTTTCAAATACTTACTAATCTACGCAATATTGACCAAAATGTGACTTGTTTGACCGGTTACCAATTAGAAAAGTTACAGTCTGTTCCTTTGGTCCACGTGAACTTCCCCCGTTAGTCCTTTGACATTTTTTTCGTTAAAGCCTTAGTAATGATACTTTGACTTTAATAAACACATTTTTATACACAATTTTATACACACTTTTTTATACATGCAATTATATACACGTTTTTATATGTCAGAAAGTTTTAACTTTGACAGACGATTTTAGCGTCAAAACTGATCCCGTAGACTCCGAAAATCTCGCTCTAAGTCAAAGTATACGTTCTCTACAATTTTCATGTTTTATGTTTTTCATGAAAAATATATTTAGATGGTCGAAACCTCGATTTAAAACTGTGACAAGAATACTAGTATTTTCGGTAATTAAGTAAATCCGGATTTCGACGATCTCGTTTAGTGCTAAAAACTCACTTTTAAGTCTCTAAACCCATCAGTGACTAAATATAGACAATCTATATATAAAATATTATTAAATAAAGTTTAAAACTTATAACGATAGTAGTACGATAAAAAAATGGAAAATTAATAAGCGCATATCGATTCCATTACGTATCTGAAAAATATAACAATGAAAAGAAATTGCTCGAACTACTTCTCGTTTAAAGTTAAACTCAAACACATAACATGCGTCTAAAAATATGTATCGAAGTGTGTGTATACAAACGTGTATAAAAACGAGTGTATAAAAAAATATATAAAATTGTGTGTAAAAAAAGCGTAAAAAACATTTATATACACACGTTTTTTTCGCAATTATATAAATATTTTTTATGCAATTATATAAATATTTATTACGCTTTTTAATACACACAATTTTATACACACGTTTTTATACATGTTTGTATACACACACTTCGATACACATTTTTAAACACATGGTTTGTGTTTTAGTTTAATTTTAAACGAGAAGTTTTTCGAGCAATTTCTTTTCACAGGTTTTTTTAAATACGTAATGGAATCGATCTTGTGCACTTATTAAATTTTTCATTTTTATCATACTATTATTTTATAAGTTTTACACTTTGTTTTATAATATTTTACGTATATAATGTCTATATTTAGTCATTGATAGTTTAGAGACTTCAAAGTAAGTATTTAGCACTAACCGAGACCGTCGAAATTTGGATTTACTTAATTACCGAAAATACTAGTATTGCTGTCATAGTTTTAAATCGGGGTTTCGACCATCTAAATGTCTTTTTCATGAAAAACATAAAACATGAAAGTTGTAGAGAACGTATATATTTGACTTAATGTGAGTTTTTTGGAGTTTACCGGATAAGTTTTGACGTTGAAATCGTCTGTAAAAGTTCAGAGTTTCTCGCATATAAAACGTGTATATAATAACACGTATAAAAAGTGTGTGTAAAAACGTGTATAAAAACGTGTATAAAAACGTGTATAAAAATACGTGTATTAAAGTCAATGTATCATTACTAAGTTTCTAATGAAAAAAATGTCAAAGGACTAACGGTGAAAGTCCACGCAAACGAAATGACCAAATTATAACTTTTCTAAGTGGTAACCGGTCAAACAAGTAACATTTTGGTTAATATTGCGTAGATTAGTAAGTATTTAAAAGTATGTTGCGTAGATCCGGAATAAAAAAAAGTATCTTGGGTACATTAGTTAATTTGAACAAATATGTTACATAAATTCAGCATTTTATTCGATTTTAACAAAAAACAAGAATCAAGATGATTCAACCAACCTCCCCTTATTATTTTTTATTAACTGCGTTATTAGGCAATCACTTCAAATGTGATTCCTAGCTTTTTGATCAACATACAATACAAGAAGAAGGAAAGAAATACAACCAGATGTGTTACAAGGATCTTACAAAAAAGATCAATGAACACATAAACCGTCTGAACAAATCAACAAAGATCTAACCAACAATGGCGATGATAACAATGTGAGAGAGAGAAAAATAACAAAAACGAATAACCCTAATGCTACGAATGAGACGAATATATAGCCCCAAGAGTCAACCAGCTTCACATTTACCAAGTTTGGCACAAGCAGTCCCTACACTTTCATAAATAGCAAAAGTGGCACAAAGTAAAATATATAATGTAAAAAACTTACCTTTCTTACCCTTGATGATTCAATGCTTTGGCAAAACTTAGCTTATACTTTTAATACCCCCTCTTAAGTTGAGTTTTGGTATAAGTCAATAAGCTTCAGTTTCTCACAAAACCACTTATGATCTTTGATAGATAATCCCTTAGTGAATAAGTCAGCTATGTTATCTTCAGATTTGATCTTACAGGTTTTAACCAATCCTGCTGAAACTTTTTCTCTAAGGAAATATAAATCTATTTCAAAGTGTTTTGTTCTCTCATGGAACACAGGATTAGCTGCAATTTGAATTGCAGAACTACTATCACAGCTGATAGGTACAGGTAGAGTAATATCAACCTTAAGATCTTTCATGATCTTAAGGATCCACATAATTTCACAAGTAACACTGTTTATAGCCCTATATTCAGCCTCAGCTGAAGATTTAGCTATCACAGATTGTTTCTTGCTTTTCTATGAAACAAGATTTTCACCAAGGTAAACAGTATATCCAGTAACAGATTTTCTTGTTACCTTACACTTAGCCCAATCTGAATCAACAAAAGCATTGAGATTCAAACAATTATGCTTCTTAAAAGATATACCAGTTCCAGGTGAATTTTTAAGATACCTAAGCACATGAAAAGCAAGTTTGAGATGTGATTTATAAGGAGCATGCATAAACTGACTTAGACAATGTACTGCATAAGCAATATCAGGTCTAGTCAGAGTAAGATAAATCAACTTGCCAACAATTTTCTGGTAACAAGTTTTATTATCAAGCATAACATCCTCTTCACAATCAACAACAACTTTCTTTTTCTTAGAAGGATCAGGAATAGGAGATTTAGCTGGCTTACAAGCTAGCATACCATATTCAGAGAGCAATTCAAGACAATATTTCCTTTGATTAAGACATAGACCAGAGTCAGTATCAAGAACTTCAATGCCTAAAAAATATTTGAGTTTTCCAAGATCTTTTATTTTGAATTTAGAACTCAAATACTTTTTAAAGTCATTAATCATTTTATCATTATTTCCAGTTATAATGATATCATCCACATAGACTAACAAAGCTACAAAAGCATCATTCTCAGTCTTAGTAAACAATGACACATCACTTTTACTTTGACTAAATCCATTATCAGTTAAAACACTAGTGAGCTTTTCATTCCATTTTCTAGGTGCTTGTTTTAACCCATATAAAGATTTAGTCAGCTTACACACCTTATTAGTATCTGAACCATATCCTTCAGGAAGATTCATATAAATTTCTTCATCTAAATCTCTATAAAGAAATGCATTATTAACATCTAATTGATATACTGGCCAATTGTTATGCACAACCACAAAAAGAAGACATCTAACAGTCACAATTTTAACAACAGGAGAGAATGTCTCTTCATAATCTATGCTTTCTTTCTGACTAAATCCTTTAGCCACTACTCTGGCCTTAAACCTTTCAACATCTCCACTAGACTTGTATTTAACTTTCCACAACCATTTACAAGCTACAGGTTTTCTACCATGAGGTAAATCAACAATAACCCATGTATTATTTCTGTTAAGGGCTTCCATTTCTTCATTCATTGCCTCAACCCATCTAGGGTCTTTGGCAGCCTCATCATATGATTTAGGCTCATGAATTTTATTCAGATTATTAGAAAACACAAAGTTATGTATAGACAAATTAGTATAACTCACAACAGTATTAATATCATACTTAATCCTTTTATCAAGCACATAGTTATCAAATTTAGCAGGAACTTTGTGTGGTCTAGTTGACCTTCTTAACTCAGATCTCTCTGGACTGTTTTGAAAAAGTTGATTAAATTCAATAAATTCCTCACCCTCAGATTCATACTCATCATCACTTAGGGCAACATTTTGATCTATAGGACTAGCCTCACTACTGCCTAGATCACTCTGGCTTCCAACACTATGATTCTTATCTCTCATAGAGTCTGACTCCTGAGAGTGACTGGTAATAATGGAATTAGTGTCAGTACACTTTATCAGTAGACACTTATATGATGTAATTGATGTTTCTAAATTGAACATATCTGTTTCTCACCCTAATGGAACTGTTGAACATGTTAAACATATTGGAAATTATAAGCTTTCTGATAAAATTGTGTTGAAAAATGTGTTAGTTGTTCCAGGCTACAAGGTTAGTCGTATATCTGTTTATAAATTGGCCAAAGATGATAAATTTGTTGTGTCATTTACTGAAGAAAAATGTTTTGTTCAGGATTCTCTTCAAAGTCCCTTCTGGGGACTGGTAGTGAATGCAATGGACTATATTTGTTTGACTCAGGTAGGAAATTTGTTAATAGTTCTATAACTACCTGTTGTTTGTCTAAATGTATTTGGCATAATAGACTTGGTCATCCTTCTGACCAAGTTTTGACCATCTTAAAAGATAAAATCCAAATTCAGTCTACTAATGATGTTCAACCTTGTGATGTTTGCCATAAGGCTAAACAGACAAGGGATCTTTTTCCTTTAAGTGAACATAAAACCAAGTCCTTGGGTGATATTGTTCACTTAGATGTTTGGGGTCCTTATAAGATTAAAAGTAGAGATGGCTATAGGTATTTTCTTACTGTGGTTGATGACTATACTAGGGCTGTGTGGTTATACATGCTCAAAGGTAAAAATGAAGTGTTTAACAAAATTGTTGAGTTTTATAATCTCATGAAAACTCAGTTTGATATATCTGTTAAGATTTTCAGAAGTGATAATGGATCTGAATTTATAAATAATAATTTTGAAACTTTTGTTAAAAGTAAAGGTATAATACATCAAACTACTTGTGTGTATACTCCACAGCAGAATGGTATAGCAGAAAGGAAACATAGGCACTTGCTTAATGTTGCAAGAGCTCTTATGTTCCAGGGGGGATTACCTTTAAATATGTGGCCTGAATGTGTTCTTACTGCTGTTTATCTTATTAACAGGATTCCTAGCTCAGTTCTTTCTGGAAAAAGTCCTTATGAAATGATTTATAACCTTGAACCTAATATCTCTCACTTCAAAACTTTTGGATGTTTGTGTTTTAGTACTATACTTAATAATATGGATAAGTTTGCTGCTAGGAGTGAAAAGTGTGTTTTTATTGGTTACTCTTTTACAAAAAAAGGTTATAAACTTTTTAGTCTTGAGTCTAAAACTGTTTTGTTTTCTAAGGATGTAAAATTTTATGAAACTGTGTTCCCTTTCAAAAATGATGGTTGTAAAGATGGTTTAGTTTTTGAAGAACAAGGTATAAGTAGCTTAAATATTTTTGACCTAGTAGCAGACAAGTCTGATGATCCCTATGATGAAGTGAGAGATGTAAACCTAGGAAATAGAGGTAGCATTTCAAATAGATCTGACTTGTAGCCTGGAACAACTAACACATTTTTCAACACAATTTTATCAGAAAGCTTATAATTTCCAATATGTTTAACATGTTCAACAGTTCCATTAGGGTGAGAAACAGATATGTTCAATTTAGAAACATCAATTACATCATATAAGTGAGCTGTTGAAAAAGTCATGTGTTGAGATGCTCCAGAGTCAAAGATCCATCCAATATAAGTACTATAAGTACTTATATTAGAATTGTAGTTAAAAAATCTACAAGTAACAAAACTAATTATGTGATTAGACCCATAAACCATACCTGCAGCACAAGACTGCACATCACCAGTATCAGTTTTGGAGCCAATTAAAGCCATAAGTCTATTAATTTGATCAGCAGTAAAGGGAAGAGAATTCCCAGATCCCTGATCAACATTTTTACCAGAACTAGAAACATTATTAGCAATATTAGATCCTCCAGGATTTCTTTTCTTGAAACCTGGAGGATATCCATTAAGCTCAAAACATCTGTCAATGGTATGTCCATTCATATTGCAATGAGTGCAAACAAACTTATTATTGTTTCTATTAGAACCTCTGCTTTGATTATTTCTATTATTTGACCAATTATTTGGTTTAACTACAAAAGCAGTAGCAGTATTCTTATCATTACCATTATGCACATGACTATTCTTATGAGACTCAACCCTTGACAAAGTAGCAAAAGCAGATTTAACATCAGGCAAAGGGTCTGTAGTTAACAATTGACTCCTAACAACACTGAAAGTGTCATCAAGACCCATAAGAAACTGCATAAGTCTCATAAGAGCATTATGACTCTTCATTTGAGGAGCACCAACACAACTACAAGAAGGAAGATTGACAAGAGAGTCAAATTGCCTCCATAAACTATTGTAATTATGATAATACTCAGACAAAGAAGATCCAGACTGAGTGAGAGAGCAAATTTTAAAGTGCAAATTATAGATAACAGATCCATCTATTTTATCATATGTTTCTTTAAACTCATCCCACACATCTTTAGCATTTTTAGAGAAAATTTGTCCTTGATATAACTCAAAAGGGATACATCCAAGAAGCCAAGATAAGACCACATCATTACATCTATCCCATTGATCAGCCAAAACATTATCATCATTATTCTTTTCACAAGTACCATCAATAAAACCCAATTTATTCTTAGTATGCAATGCAAGTTTAAATGCAGCAGCCCATACTTTATAATTTTCAGGACCTGTGAGTTTAACACTCATGATAGGTGTGTAAACACCCATCCTTTTACCACTTAATTCTGGCTAAAACAAGACCAAAACACGTATTTAATATCATTTGTTTGGAATTATGCGTGGTTTTTGTGTTTATTATGTTTTCAGAGCTAACCGGATGAATATTAAAGAAAACATGGGATTGCACGGGTTTTATCAAGGAAAAAGACCAAAGACGAAGTCTATTGTCCAAGAGATGCAAAAGATTTGAAGTCAATGGGCCTATTTGAAGATTTATCGAAGAAAAGGACCAAATATGGAAGATTTACATATGTCGAAGAAACTCAAGTCTATTTAACGAAGGAATTAAAAGACGAGTTGAATTTAATCGACGACAAATCCCGAATCAGAATCGAAAACGTCAACTTTTCTGAAAATACGAGAAGACAAGAAGAAAGGGAGAAAGCCCACTCACCAACCAACCACTAGGACTATATATAGTTTCTTCCTTCACACAATTAGGGAGTTAGCTTTTCATTTTTCTTTTTCCAGTCTCTTAGGTTCGGTTCATCACCAACACCATTAGGGTGTTTGGTGATTTTTAATTTTTCCTTCAATCTTGTAAGTTTTAATCATTACTATTGTTAACTTTTACATTAATCTTTCAATCCAACCTTTCTATTCATCTTGTTCTTCATAATCTTTTTATTGCAAGTTCTTAAGTTTTTATTTGATTCAAGTTGGATCTTAAAAAGTTGTTGATTTAGTGTTTTTATTGGTGGGATTTGTTACTTATGGTATTTAAATGATTATTGGTTAGTTTGGTAAAACCTTTTTGCGTATTCTTCTTGATTTTGGATTTAAACCGTGTCCCCTGTTTTGCTGTTACTGCTACTGTTCTTCGCCCAGGATTATTCCGAATTGCACTTTTCTTGTTCCTTTATTCGGAATATTTTAGATATTCCGGATGGTTCAATTGTTTTACCCTTATTCGGAATTTCTCACACATTCCGAATAGATCTTATTTTTCCGCATAGAGCAATGTTTTCCGAATAGCCTTAATTTTCCGAATAGGACCTGGTTTCCGAATAGACCTATTTTTCCGCATAGGATAATTTTCCGCATAGACATGTTTTTCCGAATAGCCAGTTTTTCCGCATAGACTTATTTTCCGAATAGGGTCTGTTTTCCGAATTGGGCATTTTATTCCGCATAGGGAATTTATTCCGCGTAGGGTTGAATTATTCCGCATAAGTACAGTTATTCCGAATTGACCCTGCTTTCCGAATAGGACCATTTTTCCACATAGCCAAACATTCCGAATGGAGTATTTTCAGTAAGGATCTTTTATTAGTTTCATGATTTAACTGTTTAACTTTAATTTTTTGTTAATTCGTTTACTGTCTCTGTTCTAATCCTTGTTTATTCATTGCATTTATTTACATAGAAAACTAAACCTCCTTTTTGTCACCAAGAACAAATCATTCCACTTAAAACTGAGATCAATTCGAGAGGATTCCGAGAATTGTTTTGAACCCATTGCAAAAAGAATGTATCAAATGGCGCCGCTGCCGGCTCTTCTCGTTAAGATCAAAAGTTTTTTGTGAGAACTTGGATTTTGGGATCCGTTCCCCGTGAACGTTACTTTTTCACAAAAATTTTCAAAAAATCCTAAAAAATATAAAATTTTCAAAACTACAAAAAAAATTTAAAAACATAAAAACCAAAAATATTTTTGCCTTGTTTTTCTTTGTTCGTTCTTTTGCAGGTGTATGCGCACTCGATCCACGTCATATCAAGAGCCCGAGCCTCTCGATCACTTAGACATGGCCGGTGTACCACCTCCAAACAATAATAACAACAACAACCCACCTTTCAAAAACATGAACAATAACAACAATGAGCCCCTTCCGGATAATCGCCCGATGATTGAATTGCTGCAAGCTCATGTAGATGGCAACACGGATCCAATTGTCATACCTCCAATTGCCGCCAACAACTTTGAGCTCAAGTCAGGCTTTATCCAGATGGTCTCCGCTCAACCATTCTTGGGACGTACCATTGATGATCCACACGACCATATCAATAGATTCTTGCAACTCACCAACACGGTCAAATTCAATGGTGTTCCACAAGAGGTTATAAGGTTACAACTTTTTCCCTTTTCTTTAGAGGAACAAGCCCGGCATTGGCTTGCTAAGGAACCGCCACAGAGTATTCTCTCGTGGACAGATTTGGAAACAAAGTTTATCAATTACTTTTTCCCACCCTCTCGTACTACCGCTTTGCGGAATGAAATCATAAATTTTGAACAAAAGTACGATGAGTCGTTTAGTGAATCTTGGGATCGTTTTAAAGATCTTTTAAGAAAATGCCCACAACATGGTTTTACCAAAGTACATCAAATTAATACTTTTTACAATGGTTTAAGCATGAGTGACCAAGATTCACTGAACAGTGCCTCGGGGGGTAATCTATTGGCTAAGACTTCCAATGCTACTTGGGACATCATTGAGAATAAATCTCGTGTGCAAACCAAGAGTGTTCGGACCAATGTCGCTAGTGCTAGCACAAGTGACAGCGACAAGCGATTAGACAAAATCACTACGCTTCTTGAATCGCTTATCACCCACACCGTTAGCAACAACAACAGCAACAACGCTAAAAACGCCCAAGTTAACGCTGTCAGCCAACCTTGTGAGATATGCGGTGGTCCTCACTCTTACACAACTTGTACCGCCACCCAAGACTAGGGGTGGCAATCGAGTCGTGTTCGTGTCGACCTGTTCGGGTTCGCGGGTTGACGTGTTATTATAACCTAAACCCAAACACGACCCATTTATTAATCGTGTCAAGAAACTTAACCCTAACCCGCACCTGCATAACACGTGTTACCCGTTTTTGACCCGTTTAACCTGTTTAAGTAAATATGTCAAGCGGTAAATAAGGTTGATGTTTGTCAATCAGACTAATTTATATGAAAAAAGGATATAAATATGTAAAGAAAGATGATATGTGAATTATAATGCCAATTACTCTTATTAACTATATAATAAAATATATTTAATCAAAATCTAACATAAAACTAAAGTTATATATTTATTTTTAGAGGCTTATATATACTTAAACGGGTTCACGTGTCGACCTGTTTAATACTTACTCAACCCAAACACGACCCATTTATTAAACGGGTTATACGGGTTGACCTGTTTTTGACCCAAACCTGTTTATCCTTAACCCAAACCTATTTAACTTCGTGTCGGGTTCGTGTCATTAATCGTGTCGTGTCGATAATTGCCACCCCTACCCAAGACTACCCTGCTGAGAATGTGAATGCGGCATATGGCACCTATCCTCAACCTGCTTATCAAACTAGACCTCAAGGTGACCGTAACTTGCTTAGCTATCGATCCAACAACTATCTTTCCCCACTTGGCTTTCCTCCTACCAACCCAAACCAACAACAAAACCTTAATCGCCCTCCTCAACAACAACAACAACAGCCTCAACAACCATACATACCTCCTCACAAGCAGCAACAACCACCTCAACGTAACAACCAAGTTTACCAACAACCTGCTTATCAACCACCCGCATACAATGCTCCTCCCAACCAAACCACCACTGCATTACACCAAGAGGTTGCAACCTACATGAGGACCAATGATGTGATCGTGGAAAATCTCCAACAGGTAGTGCGAAACTTGAAAGCAGACTTGGTCAAGCAAGGAAATGATTTAAGAGCCGACATGAGAAACACGTTGGATACCCAAACTAATGATCTGAGGAACATGATGGCTAGTTTCTTCAATGGTAATCAACCCTCTTCTTCGGGTACTCTTCCGAGTAACACCGTTGCGAATCCAAGAGGGGAGATGAAAGCAATCACCACTCGAAGTGGCAAAGGTACCAAGGAACCCGAGCTTCCTATACCTCCACCGGTGGTTGTGACTAAGGAGAACGAGTCACCTGCTCCTATTCCTCATCCTTCTCCTTCCCCAATTTCTCCACCTCTTCCTTCTACCCCTCCTCCACCCGTGGTTGTGAGTGATCCTATTCCCCTTAAGCCTTCCTCTTCTTCCAATATACCTTATCCTTCAAGGTTGAGGAAAGAGAAGCAAAAGAGCAAGGATGATATTCAGGTTTCGAACTTCCTTAAAATGTTCAAACAACTAAATTTCAATATCTCCTTCGCTGAGGCTCTCGCTCACATTCCCAAATACGCGAAAATGTTTAAAGATCTTCTGAGCGACAAGGAAAAGCTCCTCCATATTGCCAACACCCAACTTAATGAGAATTGCTCTGTAGTACTCTTAAGGAAATTGCCAACCAAGCTTGGTGATCCGGGTCGTTTCTTAATTCCTTGCAATTTCCCGTGAGTAGAGAATTGCATGGCCCTAGCCGATCTAGGTGCCAGTATCAATCTAATGCCTCTAAGTGTTTGGAAGCAATTATCTCTCCCAGAGCTAGTCCCCACCAAAATGACTTTGGAATTGGCTAACCGTACGGTTTCTTATCCAGTGGGGATAGCCGAAGATGTCATTGTAGGAGTCGACAAATTCACCTTTCCTGCTGATTTTGTTGTCGTCGACTACGAGATGGACCCTCGTGTGCCACTAATTGTTGGTCGTCCATTCTTAAGGACCGGTCGCACTCTCATTGATGTTGAAGCCGGTGAGCTTATCATGAGAGTGGGTGACGATAAAGTAGTCTTCAACATGGGAAAGTTGTCTAAACAGCCTTATTCATATGAGAGTGTTAATTATATTGACGTTCTTGATGAGGCTTGTGAAGAACACTTTAATGATGCTTGCAAAAGTATTCCCACCTCTCTTCCCAATGTTGAGACCGTGTCCTCCATTGATTCATCGTTGTCTCTATTTGGAGATAGTGATTTATTTTGGAACAATCTTGAAGATACCATGGGAGATGCGAATTTAGCTACTAATGATTCTCCCACCGAGGGGGATGAAGACATGAATTTCTTTGACAATCTTCTCACTGAAGACAATCCTTCTCCTCCATCTCCCACGGTCATTGCTATCGATACTCCGACTTTGAAAACGCCTCCCGTCGAAAATCCTCCGGATTTAGAACTTAAGGAGTTGCCGCCCCATCTCGAGTATGTATTTCTTGAAGAAGAGAAGAAGTCGCCAGTCATCATTGCTAAGGACCTAAAGGAAGAAGAAAAAGCCCGACTTATCGCCGTGTTGAAAGATCACAAGAAGGCTATTGCTTGGAAGATTTCAGACATTCGTGGAATTGATCCTCACTTTTGCACACACAAAATTCTCATGGAAGACGACTTTAAGCCCACTATTCAAAGCCAACGAAGGGTGAATCCAAAAATACATGAAGTCATCAAAACAGAGGTTATCAAACTTCTTGATGCGGGTATGATTTACCCTATTTCGGATTCACCATGGGTTAGTCCAATCCATTGTGTGCCCAAGAAGGGCGGAATAACCGTTGTTCCCAATGAACACAACGAGTTGATTTCCACTCGTCTCGTTACTGGGTGGAGAGTTTGTATAGACTACCGCAAACTCAATGATGCCACGAGAAAGGATCATTTCCCTCTACCTTTTATGGACCAAATGCTTGAACGATTAGCGGGTAATGAATATTACTGCTTTCTTGATGGTTTCTCGGGTTATTTCCAAATACCCATCGATCCCCAAGATCAAGAAAAGACTACATTCACTTGTTCCTATGGCACATTTGCTTACAAAAGAATGCCTTTTGGCCTATGTAATGCGCCCGGGACTTTCCAAAGGTGTATGTTCGCTATCTTCCATGACATGGTTGAACAAACCATGGAAGTCTTCATGGATGATTTCTCTGTGTTCGGGGATTCATTCTCTTCTTGCCTTGCCAATTTGGAACGTATGCTCAAGCGGTGCGAAGACACTTGCCTAGTTCTGAATTGGGAAAAATGCCATTTTATGGTAAAAGAAGGCATCGTGCTTGGACATAAGATCTCGAAAGCCGGTCTTGAAGTCGACCGTGCTAAAGTCGATGTTATCGCAAAGTTGCCTCCACCTTCAACCGTGAAGGGTGTGCGAAGTTTTCTGGGTCATGCGGGCTTCTACCGTCGATTCATCAAAGATTTTTCTCAAATCGCTCGCCCGATGACCCACCTCTTGGAAAAAGATACTCCTTTTATCTTTTCCAACGAGTGTCTTGAAGCCTTTGACTCACTTAAGGATAAGCTTACTAAGGCACCTGTCTTGGTTACCCCTAATTGGGAGCTGCCTTTTGAGTTAATGTGCGATGCTAGTGATTTTGCTATTGGAGCGGTTCTTGGACAAAGAGTGAACAAACACTTCCAACCGATCCATTACGCTAGCAAGACAATGACAGGGGCACAATTGCATTATACGACAACCGAAAAAGAGCTTTTAGCTATTGTCTATGCCTTTGAAAAATTTCGCCCCTATCTTGTCCTTTCCACCACCATTGTGTATACCGATCATTCCGCGCTGAAGTACTTGTTGACAAAGCAAGATTCTAAACCAAGACTTCTTCGCTGGGTTTTGCTGCTCCAGGAATTTAAAATCGAAATTCGCGATAAAAAAGGAGCAGAAAACCTAGCCGCGGACCATCTTAGCAGACTTGAGGATCCTTACCAAGGGGATCATCCGACCAAAGAAATCAATGATCCTTTTCCCTTGGAGACCTTAATGTCTATAAACTCGAAGCCGAATGAAACCCCGTGGTTTGCGGACTTTGCAAACTACTTGGCGGGTGGAATTCTCAAGGAAGGGTTGACGTCCCAACAAAAGAAAAAGTTCTTTACCGACATCAAGACTTACGTTTGGGACGACCCTTACCTATTCAAACAATGTGCCGACCTGATTATTCGCCGATGTGTTGATGGACCGGCAGCGTCAGAAATCCTTGATGCTTGCCACAAAGGACCCACCGGTGGTCACTTTGGTCCCAACTACACCGCTAAAAAAGTGTTTGATTCGGGATTTTATTGGCCCTCCATATATCGTGACGCTCACGATATGGTTAAAAGATGTGATGTTTGCCAAAAACAAGGCAAGATCACACATAAAGACGAGATGCCTCAGAATTTCATTCAAGAATGTGAAATCTTTGATGTTTGGGGTATCGACTTTATGGGGCCATTCCCTTCCTCTAAAGGAAACAAATACATCCTTGTAGCCGTTGACTACGTTTCAAAGTGGGTTGAAGCCAAAGCTTTACCCACTAATGACGCAAGGGTGGTTTGTAACTTTTTGAAAGCTCTTTTTGCTAGATTCGGTGTGCCTCGTGCCATCATTAGTGATCGTGGGACTTATTTTTGCAATGACCAATTCGCAAGAGTCATGGCTAAGTACGGTGTAAATCATCGTCTTTCCACAGCCTACCACCCACAAACTAATGGCCAGGCTGAAATATCCAACCGAGGACTGAAGCGAATTCTTGAAAGAACCGTGGGAGAGCATCGTGCCTCATGGGCTGATAAACTTGATGATGCTTTGTGGGCTTTTCGTACTGCTTACAAGACCCCGATCTGTACGCCTTATCGTCTTGTGTACGGGAAAGCGTGCCACCTCCCCATTGAGTTGGAGCACAAGGCTTACTGGGCCTTGAAGTGGGCCAATTTTGATATAAACAAAGCCGGTGACCTACGCAAGATCCAACTCAATGAGCTCAATGAACTTCGGAATGAGGCTTATGAAAATTCTTTGATCTATAAGGAAAGAACTAAGCTCATTCACGACTCTAAGATTAAGAACCGAGAGTTCCATGTTGGAGACAAAGTCTTACTTTTTAACTCTCGGTTGAAAATCTTCTCGGGCAAACTCAAATCTCGTTGGTCCGGCCCATTCACCATTGCCCAAATTTTTCCATATGGTACTCTCGAGCTCGCTCAACCTAATGGACCGAATTTTAAGGTGAATGGCCAACGAGTGAAGTTGTACTTTGGTGAGGACACCTCTCAGGAGGTGATTCCATCCCTCACCACGTTCCCCATGAACTAATTTTGGGTCGAGTCAGGCTCGTGACTAGGTTATCAAAAACAAGCGCTCCTCGGGAGGCAGCCCGAGTATCTATCCCTTTAACCCCCTAAGTGTAGGGGAGGACCTATTTTGGTCGTTTGTGTTTGTGTGGTGATGTGATTACAGGGATAAGTGCACTCTTGGAATCTCTAAAGAACCGTGCTCCCGTGTTATCCGAAATCCGGTTCTATCTCTCAACTATCGTGATTCAATTTTCTTCATACTCACATTTGAAATTGATCACTTTAGTCGTCTCTTCCTTAACTTGAATTTAACCGACGTGCACAATGTCATAAGTATAGGGGAGACTTTTCCCACATGCTTAAACATTGAGGACAATGTTTATCTTAAGTGTAGGGGGGACTTCTATCGAAGTTTTAAGTGGACTTTTCCATGAAAATGCCTTCATTTAACCAGAAAATCCTATTTTTCAACATTTTTCAAATTTTTAATTAATTTTGGCCATTTAGTCGTAATTTTTAAAATTTTTATCGCTGCTTTCATATGTATATATCCCGCAATAAAGTCAAAAATTTTAATAAAGTGGTGTAGCTAGTTTAGAAGTCTTTGAGATATTAGGCCCGTTGCGTTTATTTTGACTCAACCCGAATAGACTTATCCAAGTTTATTCTAGCTAGTATCCTTAACCATGTAGACCTTAATTGGTTTATTAGGCTAAGTGTCCACGAGTCTCATTACTTGAGATTTTAAATTGTGGAGGACGAGAAATGATAGAGTCAATTATAAGTCGGTATTCTTTCACAAGCTCACTTAGTGTAATTATTTGCCTATTCTCCCATCACTTGCTAATAATTTATCTGCAATAAGTAAGGTCGTACGATTTGAAAGGTTACTTAGCTTCTAGCCCAAGATCGTTTAAAAGTTGCTCGGTAATGATAAGAGTTCATAGCCAAGGCATAACTTATGAAGCGGGGCGCGAAGATTGGCGAGTCCGAAAAGGCCCTAACAAGGCATGAGGATTCCATTTTATTGCTGAAGATCCAAAGTGATGTGAAAAGCATTATTCCTAAAATCAATATGAAGGATCAAGACTCGCGACGAAAAGCAATCAACTCCCATAAAGATCATGGAGAAGTCTATCCGAAAAGACCCTAACAAGGTATGAGGATAAATAGATCCAAGTCCGAAAAGGAGGCGGATCGTTGTATCTCAAAATCCCAATTAGAGATTGAAGAAATAATCATGAAGTCGTGGTCAACAAAGTTGGAGTACCCAAAGTCTCCAAGTGAAGAAACTCTATTATGATGAGAAGACCATTATCTCAAGAACGTCTCTCGAAGATATGAAGTATGAAGTACATGCCAAATATCGGCCCGAGAAAGGTCTCAAATCGTGAACCGAGTTATGCCAAGATATGAACTTTTTGATATCCCGAGAAGCAGTTTTAAGAGATTTTGTCCTTTAGCTAACTATTGATTAAATCGTCCTACTTTGCTTTTAGCCTAAATAAACTATCGAAATAAGTCCAAAAATGCATCTTCATGATCATTCTAAGACAAAAATAAAATATAAGAGATACACATAGGAATAAGGGAGTTTAAGCATTTAATTAAGCCATGTGTGTAAGTGTTTGATTTGCTAACTTATAATAACAATGATCTCGTTTTTAAGCTTAGTTTGGGGAACGTGAAACTTGAGGGTGATAAATCTTCGCAGCACCAAAGCCCTAATGTAAGTCCTTGATTTCTTTGCAAGTTATTTCCATCCTTTTGTTTACTTTAAAGATTTAATTTCTCTTAGTACTTTAATTTTTGTTTAGTAGTATTTGAATAAGGCCAAGGTTGATTAATTATGAGAAAAGTGTAAAATTGCTTTATCACTAAGCATTGCATGAGGGCATGGCAATGGTTATGTGTAGGGGATTTGATGGGTGTGTAAACACCCATTCTTTTACCACATAATTCTGGCTAAAACAAGACCAAAACACGTATTTAATATCATTTGTTTGGAATTATGCGTGGTTTTTGTGTTTATTATGTTTTCAGAGCTAACCGGATGAATATTAAAGAAAACATGGGATTGCACGGGTTTTATCAAGGAAAAAGACCAAAGACGAAGTCTATTGTCCAAGAGATGCAAAAGATTTGAAGTCAATGGGCCTATTTGAAGATTTATCGAAGAAAAGGACCAAAGATGGAAGATTTACATATGTCGAAGAAACTCAAGTCTATTTAACGAAGAAATTAAAAGACGAGTTGAATTTAATCGACGACAAATCCCGAATCAGAATCGAAAACGTCAACTTTTCTGAAAAGACGAGAAGACAAGAAGAAAGGGAGAAAGCCCACTCACCAACCAACCACTAGGACTATATATAGTTTCTTCCTTCACACAATTAGGGAGTTAGCTTTTCATTTTTCTTTTTCTAGTCTCTTAGGTTCGGTTCATCACCAACACCATTAGGGTGTTTGGTGATTTTTAATTTTTCCTTCAATCTTGTATGTTTGAATCATTACTATTGTTAACTTTTACATTAATCTTTCAATCCAACCTTTCTATTCATCTTGTTCTTCATAATCTTTTTATTGCAAGTTCTTAAGTTTTTATTTGATTCAAGTTGGATCTTAAAAAGTTGTTGATTTAGTGTTTTTATTGGTGGGATTTGTTACTTATGGTATTTAAATGATTATTGGTTAGTTTGGTAAAACCTTTTTGCGTATTCTTCTTGATTTTGGATTTAAACCGTGTCCCCTGTTTTGCTGTTACTACTACTGTTCTTCGCCCAGGATTATTCCGAATTGCACTTTTCTTGTTCCTTTATTCGGAATATTTTAGATATTCCGGATGGTTCAATTGTTTTACCCTTATTCGGAATTTCTCACACATTCCGAATAGATCTTATTTTTCCGCATAGAGCAATGTTTTCCGAATAGCCTTAATTTTCCGAATAGGACCTGGTTTCCGAATAGACCTATTTTTCCGCATAGGATAATTTTCCGCATAGACATGTTTTTCCGAATAGCCAGTTTTTCCGCATAGACTTATTTTCCGAATAGGGTCTGTTTTTCCGAATTGGGCATTTTATTCCGCATAGGGAATTTATTCCGCGTAGGGTTGAATTATTCCGCATAAGTACAGTTATTCCGAATTGACCCTGCTTTCCGAATAGGACCATTTTTCCACATAGCCAAACATTCCGAATGGAGTATTTTCAGTAAGGATCTTTTATTAGTTTCATGATTTAACTGTTTAACTTTAATTTTGTGTTAATTCGTTTACTGTCTCTGTTCTAATCCTTGTTTATTCATTGCATTTATTTACATAGAAAACTAAACCTCCTTTTTGTCACCAAGAACAAATCATTCCACTTAAAACTGAGATCAATTCGAGAGGATTCCGAGAATTGTTTTGAACGCATTGCAAAAAGAATGTATCAACTCACAATGGGCTGCCCATTTGTGTCAGTAGGGTGTAAAAACAAAGGGTCATTAGTATGAATGACAGTTTCACTTTCAGTTTCAGTATCACTAACAGGATCATCATCCTGGTCACCTTTCTTAGAAACAGACATAATGAAAACACACAAAGAACAAACAAAGCACAAATAACCCCTTGTATCTCCTCAACAACCAACAACCAACTATCACAAATGAAAACTGAATCAATCCTCCAAAGCTAACTAATCCCTTCTAAAACAACAAATAAAAAGAGAGAGAGCGAGAGAGGTTTTACAACATGCGCAGCTACAAGCAAAAACACCAAGAAGTAATAAGATCAAGAAAATCTCACCACAACCAACAAGCACAGCGGAAAAACAACCTGAAAAGGTTAGTTATAACAAATAACTAACACAAAATAACAAACCCCCAAAAATTGAACGAAACCCTAATTTCTGGATTTTAGGGTTTCTTCAATTAAACTTACCAGAAGTACAATTGAGCTTGATTAAGCACAAAAGAACCCAATTAAACACCACAGATCATCAAGAATCAGAAAACCCCCAAATTTTTAAAACCCTAAAAAATTAATTGATGAAAATCTTGTAATTAACCACAAATAGAACACGATTAACCACAAGATTAATCAAGATTGATAATAAAAACGGTTAAAAAAACTCAGATATCAAGAACCAGGCTCTGATACCATATTCGATTTTAACAAAAAACAAGAATCAAGATGATTCAACCAACCTCCCCTTATTATTTTTTATTAACTGCGTTAGGCAATCACTTCAAATGTGATTCCTAGCTTTTTGATCAACATACAATACAAGAAGAAGGAAAGAAATACAACCAGATGTGTTACAAGGATCTTACAAACAAGATCAATGAACACATAAACCGTCTGAACAAATCAACAAAGATCTAACCAACAATGGCGATGATAACAATGTGAGAGAGAGAAAAATAACAAAAACGAATAACCCTAATGCTACGAATGAGACGAATATATAGCCCCAAGAGTCAACCAACTTCGCATTTACCAAGTTTGGCACAAGCAGTCCCTGCACTTTCATAAATAGCAAAAGTGGCACAAAGTAAAATATATAATGTAACAAACTTACCTTTCTTACCCTTGATGATTCAATGCTTTGGCAAAACTTAGCTTATACTTTTAATACATTTCCTCTTCTTTTTATAGTGACAACATTAAGCATCAGTAGTTTCGATGGTTTGCACGAACATATATTTTTTTTTGAGTAGTGTCCTTATTCTTTTTATAGTGACAACATTAAACATCAGTAGTTTCGATGGTTTGCAATTGCCGAACATATATTTGATAGCCTAGCGGTGTGCAAAATTCGGGTTTCACCTACAGAAATCGAAAATCAACCGAGCAAAAAAATCCGAACTAAATTTGCTAGGATTGACCACAATCGGGTAAAATATTTAGTTTTTGGTTCTGATATGTTTTTGGCAAAATGAAAAAGGTTAATTTCATATATACCCAATTTAAACTTCTTTCTAACTGAATTCATATAAATACGTATATTTTCTATTTATTAATATAAAAAACACATTAAAACTCCTCTGTATTTTAAAAAAAAGAAGCCATTTTAAGGTTGAGAATTATTTTGGGTTAAAATCTCTATAATTAAATAAGTAACTAAAGTTATGTAATTAGTGTTATTCGATTTAATATGGTTTCCTTTTTTTATCAAAAAATTTCTAACGAAAAGATGTTAGCAATATACTTTCTATGAAGCCTGTTAATAAATTTTTTTATTTTGTTTAACGACGATTTTCATTAAACTAACAATTACACTAGGGAAAAAATATATGTATATTACATAACCACTCTTACCAACTAGAAGACACTTCCTATTCCTGCTCAAAATCTAAGTGAAGGCCGACATTTTGATGTCATTAAGTATGAGAACTTTTCAAAAACGTTTTTGAGAAAAAAATATCTTATTTCTGAAACTCCATAAGTACCAAATGGTAATGCCAACCACCACATCAAATAATTTTGATTCAAGAGGGACACGATCAGCTAAGGATAGGGCGTCTTCGAGGAAGTGATGGTGATACCCGAGATGTGCCACCAAAGAAGAACGTCCCTCCAAGTGGCTCCACTGCAAATGCAACACTTGGCGAAGATATGATCTTCCGATTCCAAGTCGTCATCACACTTAGGACAATGTATGTATCGAGGTAATAAAATACGATGTCTTTACAAAAAACACTTATAAGAAAAAACACTATGTACAAAAATACCGCAACAAAGCGCGTGTAGCCAAACCCCTCGCTTATGCTATGAAGGACTTTTAATGCTTTTTATATAAATATATAAAGAATATATATAGTTATGTGGATTTGTGTTTTTGGTTTAGTTCAGTTTTGTTAAAATCATATTCAAATCGAAAATCGAATATTTTATTGGCTCGGTAATTGAAAATTCTGATATGTAAGTAGATTTTTGTGTTTCTGTGATCTCGATTTTCAATTTTTATCGATTAAACCCCAATTCTACACACCTCTAACACTCATATGCCTAAAGATAGTCACTTTCATCATCGACATCGGCAAAGCTAACATCTTTCATAATGCGAATTAATTTTTGACAGAGAATGTTTTTTAGTAGAGAGAATTATGATCATTGTATGAAAAATAATTAAATCAACTTACGTTTTATAAAGGTGATATAATTAATCTTTTTTGAATTTGGACCATTTCATTTCATCCAACGACTATCTAAGTAAACCAGCACGACGCAGTTAACTCATGCACAAAATGGCATCAGGGAATCGCCAACACACCACGCCGTTTAGGCTGACACGTAGGAATGGGCCTTGGAAGCTTGTCGACACAAATGCTCTAACTAGTATCACAATTCACAAGTATCTTCTTGTGTAGCAAAACCTGTCATGCCACGAGGTTAGCCACTCGACTAGCTAGTTTCATCTAAACCAAATGATTAAGCAGCATTTCCACAATAAACTTGTTTTATATCACAATTGCAGTTTGATAAAAGTAAGGAGAAATACATGCATTTGGAAGCAAACTCAAGGGATTTGTTAACAAATAGGTGTCTCTATCCCGTTAAAATAATAATTTCTAGCATATTGTCATTTGGAGATTCCTTTCAGCTGATTTAAGTGTGGAACAAGACTAAAAATGGTTGGGCTGGCACTAACTTACGCCGAAGGCGACGTGTACGTTAGATTATTTATCGACCGTTGGATGAGAAGTGCAATACCCATATGAATATTGGAAGGAATCACTAAGTTAAAGCCAGATCATAAGAGAGAGAGAGATAAATGTGCGCCATTATTAATAGTTCCCATGCTCTATGGTCGGGGAGACAATTTCAATACACTTTTTAAAATGGTTAAACACTTAATTAAGGTTTTATATCACGATAAGATAGTTGATTGTAGGAGGTTTTGTAACAAGTATCTGGTTCAAGTTTTAGTAGTTTGTAGCATACAAAGGTTTCACAACAAGTATCGGCCGGTTCAAGTCTTAGTAGTTTGTTGGAGGTTTCGTAACAAGTATCGGGTTCAAGTGTTGCTACCTTGAAACTGGTATAAGGGTTGGAAGCTGAAACTCTATACTTAACTGTATCATGTACATATAAGTCAAAGACACATTCTGCATAACCTAAACGCGAAAAAACTTTGCTGTTTACCAAGATAAAAAAAAGGTCGCTATAATACGTGATTGGCATGCGGTCTAGATGAGTAAAACATTATTCTAAATTTCAATGATAATTTTGTACGATGTAATTTATTGTTTTGAGCTAACGCCTACAAACGCTTTGAAGCAACTAATGTTTAGCGTTTTTGTCCAAAATACTTGTTTGACGACAAGAAATGAGTGCTTGTAACTTTTTGAACACTCAAAACTGAGCGTTTACAACTAGTAGTATTTCCTAGTAACTGGTATTTGCTGTTAGTAATTACAGTTATACTATTATACTAACAAACATTTTGTGAATACAACAACCAACTGCTTATTGTTACCGCTTATCATTTGTGCAATTTTCGCTACACATAATAGAAAACAATATATTGAGATACTGACAAAGCTTGCCATTTTCTCACATATTTTTCTAGTTTTGATCAAATGGTTTCAGATTATCTAAATGTAGACATGAAAATTTTGATACATTCGAGTTCACTTAAAATATAAAAACAATTGTCAAAAAAGCAACTTATGAGAGATATAGGTATATTCAGAATTTTGTCAAATCATCGGTCTTCTTATTACACTATGTTTAAGGTTGCAAAAATCCTTAAACGTTAGCCGAGTAAATAAGTAACGTCTAGCAAATTAATCAGTTAGATAGAGATTAATCAGGGATTAATCGAATTGGATTTTTAAATATTAAATTTTAAAATGTTGATATTATATGTCCAATTTAACCGATTTAGTCTCTTGTTTTCTAATTGCAAATTCACTAAAATAAAACAAAACAAGTAATGGGCGACTTTTTTGAATCTCTCTTGTGCATCTTGTTTCAATTTTGTTAGAGCATATCAATGATTAACGATCATATATTATGAATCATCTTTGTTTCAATCTGATCTCGCTGCTATTAATTGTGAAAAGTATAGGCTGTGATTCTGTTGCTTCATAATGATCTAGTTAATTTACCAGAGGTTTGGATCTGATCTTCGATTGATATCTATATACATTATTTTTAATTGATTTGTATTGTTCTTCAGTTTGATTTTAGATTGCATTTTAGGGTTCTTATTTTTCCCACTTCTCACCTTTATTTTTTTCTCAGATCTCCCTTCAATCCAAATTAATTTTCAATTATGTAATCCTTTCCATTATGTATTCGGTTCGTACAAAAGAGGACCATGTCATTGGTATCTATAAATCGGTCTTCGTTACTAACTTTCCGGATTATTTTGGGTCTCATGTTTTGTGGAGTCTTTGGGAAGCGTACGGGAAAGTTGTTGATGCGTTTATTCCTAACCATAAATCCAAGGCAGGTAAGCGGTTTGCGTTTGTTAGGTTCATCAGGGTGGATGATTTGGATCGTCTCATAAATAATTTGTGCACGCTTTAGGTGGGCCGTCTTTACCTCCATGCTGATGGTGTGCGATATGAGCGTTCCCCAAAAACTTTCTCTTCGACTAGGCCTCCCAATGCGAAGGCTACATCTTCTGTGAAGGTTAATGCTATTCCTACGCCTAATCGTCATTTTCCTAGTTCGTTTGTAGATGTTGTGAATGATAAGCAATGTTTTATTGCTCTTAATTCGAATGATCCTCTTGTTTTGGTTCTCGATGACGATTGCGTTCTTGAGGAAGATTTGTCGAGGAGTGTTTTAGGTAAAGTTAAAGTTTTGAGTTCCATTGCTAATCTTTATATTATTTTTAATAAAGAGGGGTTTGTAGATGTACAAATTTCTTATCTTGGTGGGTTATGGGTGAGAATTGATCTTGCGAGGGATAAGTCTAAAAATAAGTCGTTACTTCATAAAGGTGTTCTGTCGTGGTTTGATGTTCTTAAGGCTGCGACTAATGATTTTGTTAGTAGTGAACGAATAGTATGGGTGGACATTGAAGGGTCCCCTTGTATCTCTGGTCAAATGTGACATTTTCCAAAATTAGTAAAAAATGGGGGGACGTGGTGGACATTGGAGAGTCTGTAGGTTCCTCGCTTGCTCGCAAAAGAATATGCGTTAAGACGAGTAGGGTCGATACCATCCTCGAAAATTTTAAAGTAGTGTTTAAAAGGAAAATATTCTTGGCTCGGGCTCAAGAACTTTTTACTTGGACTCCAAGTTTTTTGGAATTTAAGGAAGAGGACTATAATTCATAAGACGATTCAGATCTTGAAGATCATAATAATATGGCTGATACTTTGCATGGTCACGATGGTAAGGGAGGAGGACGGGAGATTGAGGACGAAGGGGTGTCGAAAACTATCTTTGGGGATAATATTAAGTCTTCACCATGCACTAATCAGAATGAAAGTCAATCAGATTTTGTTCAACAGTGTGATGACCCTTTTGGGTTAAATGATTTGTTGGATAAACCTCTAAATGCTCGTGTTAATGAATTAGACCCATCTTTATCCCATCCTCCGGGTTATACTCCAGATTCATCTCGACCGGAGCATCTTGAATCAAGTCCAATTCAGCATAATGTGAATCATGTTGAGTCTACTCACGAGGAGACTTCTTTTCTAACATTGAAAGCTAAGGTGAATTTTCAAGTTAATGAAACCCATTCGGTTGAATTTTCCAGTGAGGCTTCTACTCATGTTCATTCTCACACTATTGTGAAAGGTGTTTCTTTTCTTGATGTTCTAGATGACATGATTAAGGTTGGTCAATCTATGGGTTTCGTTATAGAAGGGTGATCGAAAGATATTGAACAAATTATCAGTCTGCAAGAAGCCGGGCATGGTGTTAAATGAAGATGCTTTCTCTCAATGTACAATGTCTTGGCAACAAGACCAAGAAGGAGTGGGTTAAGGAGCTTAATAACAAACACAGTATTAAATTTTTGGCTTTACAAGAGACGAAAATAGATTGCATTTCTCATTTAGATGTTAAATTCATGTGGGGAAATTCTAACTTTCAATTTGTTGCCAGCGATTCGGTCAGAAATTTAGGTAGTATTTTATGTGTTTGGGAGGAGACTATTTTTAAGAAGCATAATGTTTCTATGTCGGATAATTTCATTGCTATTTACGGCACGTGGCTTCCAACTAGTACTAAGATTCTTATTGTGGTTATTTATGCGCCATAATCTTTTGTTCTTAAACGTACTCTTTGGGAATACATTTTAGGTTTAGTTATTAGATGGAATGGGGAGACGGTCATTTTAGGAGATTTAACAAAGTACGATCTGAAGAGGAAAGATTCGGCTCCAATTTTAATCAGTCTTGTGCGAGAGATTTTTATTCTTTCATTTCGTCTTCTGGTTTGGTGGATGTAAAGATGGAGGGGTATTCTTTTACATGGGTTCATCCTTCGTCTAAGAAAATGAGTAAGTTAGATCGTTTTCTTGTTTCGGAAGGAATCATTTTGGGTTTCCCCGCTATTACGGCCGTCTGTCTTTATCGTCATTTGTCGGAATATTGTCCTATCTTTCTTAATGAGATTCATACGGATTTTGGACCTACACCGTTTCATACCTTTTATTATTGGTTCTCTCGTAAGGGTTTTGATACTATGGTGGAACAGACTTGGAGTTCCTTTACCCATAATTATTTTAATCGGCTGATTAGATTCAAAAGAAACTTTAAGATTTAAAGTCTGTAATTCGTAGTTGGGTCCGAGGTTCGAATGCTACTCTAGTTGGTAGTAAACATTATATTCGAAAAGATTTAGGTGACATTGATAAGGCTTTAGATAATGGTAGTGTTTCGGATGAGCTGTTGGTCAAACGTATGGAGATTTTAAATAAGTTTCATGAGCTCAAACAGCTTGATAGTAGGGATGCGGTTCAAAAAGCTAAGGTCAAGTGGGCTATAGAGGGGAACGAGAATATAAAATTCTTCCACGGAATCATTAACAAAAGAAGATCTCAACTGGCTATGCGCGGGGTTTTCGTTAATGGCGATTGGCATACAGAACCATCTTTAGTTAAGGATACATTTTTGCATCACTTCTCTAATCGGTTCAAACAACCTTCTAGCTCTCGGTTCAAGTTAATTTACCTTTTCCTTCTCGTTTATCTTCTGATCAGGTCTTGGATTTGGACAGAATTATTTCGTCGGACAAGATTTGTTTTGCGGTATGAGATTGTGGTGAGACAGGTCACCTGGCTCGGATGGCTACACTTTTGAATTTTTTAGGCGATATTGGAATGTTATAGGTCTGGATTTCTGCTCGACTGTCGCTTGTTTTTTTTAGAATGGAACGTTTCAAAGAGGTTGCAATGCTTCTATTGCTTTGATTCCTAAAGTAGTGGATGTCAAATTAGTTACTGATTTTCGCCCTATAAGTCTGATTGGAAGTGTGTACAAAGTGGTAACGAAGATTCTTGATAAAAGATTGGCCACAGTTATATCCGACCTTGTTTTCAACACTCAATCACATTTTGTGGTGAAACGTCAGATCTTAGATGGGCCTTTTATTTTGAATGAAGTCCTTTCCTGGGGTAAAAGGAAAAGGAAGCAAGCTTTAGTGTTTATAGTTGATTTTGCTAAGGCATATGATTATTTTTTGTGGGATTTCCTCCTCAATATTCTTCAAGCTTTTGGTTTTGGGTCGAGATGGTGCATGTGGATTCAAGGTATTTTTTTCTTCTAATATGGCTTCGATTTTGGTAAATGGGAGTCCTATAACTGAATTCCTGATGTATGGTGGGTTGAAACAAGGTGATCATTTAGCTCCTCTTCTTTTCATCCTTGTTATGGAAACTCTTCACAATTATATGTCCAGGGCTGTTAACGAAGGTATTTTTAGAGGTCTTCATATTAAGGGATTAGTTATTTTATCTCATTTTTTTATGCGGGTGATGTTGTTTTTATGGACGAATGGTCTGACTCCAATCTAGACAACATGATTCGGATTTTAAATTGTTTTTATTTAGCTTCAAGTCTGAGGATTAATGTGAGTAAACGCCAAGTGTTGGGAATCGGGGTTCCTTTGGATATTGCTCAACAAGGGGCTTCGCGTATTGGTTGTGATATTATGAAAACGCCATTTAAATATTTAGGAGTCATGGTTGGTGATAATATGTCTCGCTTATCAGCCTGGTCCAATTCGATTCGTAAAATTCGTGCTAAGTTATCTAAGTGGAAGGTGAAAACCCTTTCTATTGGTGGTAGGCTCACTTTGCTTAAATCATTCCTTGGCGCTACTCCTATATACAACATGTTAACAGCTCTCCATGAGATGGAAATGATTCAGAATAAAAAATTTAATGGAGGTGACAATCAGGGTTAAAAATTTACATGGATTGCTTGGGATAAAGTTTTGTCTTCTAAGAATAATGGATGTCTTGGTGTTTCTAGTTTCTATGCCTTGAATCTAGCTCTCCTTCTTAAGTGGGTGTGGCAATTTCTATCTTGTAGAAACTAGAAGGGGGGGGGGGGGGGGGGGGGATTGAATAGTTTCTCTTGGTTAAGGTCCTAATTAAAAAATCCTTTCAATTAGGTTTGTCCCAAAATTAACTTTTACTTGAAAACTAGTTTCATAGTTGTTAGGTTCAATTCTAATACATTAACAATATCTGGTGACAATGAAATGCAATATAAGAATGAAACAATAAGTAAACAGTAAGGAAAGAAACAACCTAAGGTACGACACCAAGACTTATAGTGGTTCGACAACGAAGCTCTCTCTTCGTTCCTACTCCACTCCTCGAGTACACCTTACTCGATATTTTCACTATATCTACAAGCTCCCTTCTTGGCAGAGAAATCCTTACAACGTTGCTTACATTATATTCTGACACTAAGCGAAATATCGAGACCTAATCATATCTAGGACCAATCTACACACGTCGCCTACTTCACCATTTTCCTACACAAGGCTAGATGTCGAGTTCTAATCGAAAGCTAGAACCAATCTTCATCGCCCATCTTCTTTTTCGTCATAACGCTAGATGTCGAGTCCTAATCCAAAGCTAGAACCAATCTTCACAACTCTTCACTTTCAAGTTTAATGGGAACTCACAAGTCACATACACACATCACTTTCTAGTTTAGTAAGCACTAACACACAACACTTATTACAACTCAACAACACATATCCAAGTATACACATGTAACTTGGATCTATACAAGACAAATCCAAGTATACACTATACAGTGGATTTACACAAGACTAATCCAAGTATTTACAAATACATTGGATTAACACAACACTAATCCAAGTATATAAAAATACATTGGATCTACACAAAACTCAATTTAAACAAAATGATGAACATGACTAGATCTAAGGAAGGATGATCTTCATCAAAGGCTTCATCTTTAAACACATCACAAATGTGTGAGCGATCTTCTCTTTGGACAAGTAAATAAGGGGATCAAAAGGATAATCATAAGTAAACATACTTAACAGATTAAGTGATCATTTACTAATGATTAGGATATAGAAAGAAGATAAGGGGCAGAAAGATTGTCCAAAAAGGTTCTTGAAAAATGAAGATTTGATCTGTAGGAGACAAAAAACAACGGCTCTCTAGGCGTGGTTGTTTATTTAGCCTACGGTTCAATATCAATTAAGAACCACATAGCTAATTAAGGAACCACCTAGAGTAGAATACGCTCTTTTTTGTCTTTTAGTGGGGAAATGTAATCTGAGGTAGATTTTACCTTCAAAGAATATTCCTATGGCATTTGGAACATTTTCTTTTTTTAATAAAATATTTTCTTAAAAGTAAAGTTTAGTAAAATCTTTTGTCACATTTGTCAAAATGTAAGTTTTAAGGTTAATCAATTTTTATGATCATTAAACATGATTAAGACATGTTTGTGTAAGACTTAAATGATTATTACCTTGATGATAGTGTTTTTTGAATAATTCGTTTTTTTGTTGTCTTTGACGACAAAAGTCTTTTTACTTTGTTGTGATCAGAACTAAGAAAGATTAGTTAACACTAATAATGTTTTTAGGCATTGCTTGCATTAACAATCTCCCTTTTTGATTACGACAAACTATAAACTCATTTAGGTAAAAACAAAAGTTTTCGTATTATTAACGAGTTTATCACTATCATATTTCCCCCTTTGTCGAAGCAAAAAGGTTAGCACAAGTCTTTGAAGGAGAGAAGAATAGACTTTTCTAGTAGCTCCCCGTTGGTGCTTACTCCCCTTAGCTTGGGGCACCAAGTGATAGAACTAAGGTGACAAGCTACATACAAAGGTTAGTAGAAAGAAAATAAACACCAATGTATATACTATAGTTACTACCTACTAACTAACGTGAGAGGAAGAAAGAAAAGAAATATCAAATTAGAAGTAAGTATTTGCTAAGTATGTCCAAAGAGAGTGTTTTAACAAGATCAATTCACAATTACTGGAATAAAGGTAGAAAAGAAACATCTAAACCAATTGTAATGATAATATGTCAAAAGGTTAAACATTTAGAATTGTTAGAATCACCCAAAGACAATTGTAAATTTTAAGCATAATCAACTCTTAACAATATGTGTGATAAAGAATTAGCAAAACAAGAAATAACACACGTAACAATCATATTACAAAAATATGAAAGAACATACAAGGAAAATATTCATACACAAAGTATGAATATTAAAACAACAAATATTAAAAATAAACAACATAAGCATACACTATTCTAGTAGATAGAGTATTCCAAAATTGTTTAGGTTTTTATTTGACTCAAACAATTAGAACACAAAGTGTGCTTTAATTGGTAAAATAAGACGACGAGGCATCATTCGAAGAATTGATCACGGGAACAAATAATTTTAGAGGAGGTCGAGTGAGAAGAAATTCAAGAAAAATTAACTTGTCATAAACATGAGCAAGTTCAATTTGTGGAAATCGACAACATGCACACGAGCTTCTATGATGCAAAACAAAGTCGTTTGATGAGGGAGGACCATCAAAATAAGAAAGTGGTGGAGGAGAAGGAGATGGAGGATAAGCGAGATTTTCACAATGCCTAGTGAGGTTGGGGAAAGAAGAAAGGTCATTGAGATGAGGTATGTTGCAAGGTTTAGGTGGTGGTGGAAGAGCTTCTCTTTCTCCGGTAATTAGATTATATGAGAAGGTCTCATTCAAATACTCAATAGGATTGAAAGAAGAAGTCTTGCAAGGTTCAGGAGAAGAGGAATCAGGATTATCCTTATTCTTCTTGATCCAAACGGGTCGAACCGAGATTTTTGGTTTCTTAGAAAGCTTAGATGAAGAAGCTTTGGGTTTAGAAGAAGAAGCTTGTGACAAAGATATGTCAAGGTTAAGATTAGAAGAAGAAGACATTGTGAGGGATGAGAAAGAGAACTCGCGAAATGAGAAGATCTAAAGAAAATAGACAAGGAAAAGAATAGAAAGAAAACTAAACGGTTTCAAGGAATGTTTAACCAAAATAGACAAACAAAGAATCTTGAAAAAGACTAAGGTCAAAGAAGAAATACAAAAAACGAGCGAAAGTATGACTTGTTGTTCGCGGTTCTTTAAAAGAATCCGTGGTTCATTATATATATTGAGTCGCACGGCATTTATTGAGCCGCCCCTAGTGGACACAAAAATCTGATTTTTAGAAAATTTTGAGAAAAGACTAGACTTTTTCAAAATTAAGCAAATCTTAGATTTTTACCTCTAATAGCATTTGATTAAGCTATGGTTGCAAAAGGGCAACATACTCACAAAGAGTATCTTGACAAAGGGTGACAAAATATTGAGATAACATTTTCATACAATTTTAGTTAAGTTTTAGAGGTTATAATAGATTAAGGTTCAATTTTAATTAAAATTGAAGTTGATTAATGTGAGAACACAAAGGTTATAACACATAAAAAAGATAATCTAATACAATCATCTTCATGAAAAACTCATGAAGGAAACCAAGTAGAAGAAATGAACAACAACTAAATACTACAATAGCTAGCTAATCTAAATTTTGATTAAGCAATCAATGGATTGTTTTCTTGAAAAGATATTTTTGAAAATATCATCATTCATCTCCTAGGAGGAGGAGGATTGATGAACAAGGTGAACAAGAAATCTTGTAACCTCATATGAAGTCCAAACATCTTCATTCTTAGGTTTTGAATGATGTAGTGATTGTAGAGGCAACATGGACAATTAGTTTCATGAGCTCTAAGAAAATCAAAGAAGTAAGGATCACCCATGAAGTGAGAAATGGGAACACCCAAAATTGGAGTGGTAGGATGAGGAGGAGGAGGTGGCACGGTGTCCAATGGTTATATTGGTGAATTTGGTGGAGTGAAAGGTGAGATTAGCAAAGGCTCAACAAAATCATTCTCAAAAGAAGTACTTTGAAGAGGTTGAGGGTTCACATCCAAGATAGGACTTTTGAGTGAAAGGTGAGGACAACTCATTCATTCTTGATTGGAATGAAGAATGGTAGAACCATGAGAGTGGTTAGTACCATGAGTTGAATTGGTTTTGCATGGAGAAAGAAGTGGTGAAGGTGGTGAAGAAATAAGAATAGGAGAAATCTCATTCTTGGGTGTAAGATAAGATGTAGCACTTTTTTTGGGTAGCTTAATCTTAATCTTAAGGTTTCTTTTAGTGTTTGAGTGTTAGGAACATTTTGAGGATCTTGTGGACACCATGATTATGTGTCAAGGTTTAGAACAAGGCTTAGAGGATGATGAAGAAGAAGAATAACCAAGGGTGGTTTAAGAAGGAAATGGGATGATCCAAACTAGTAATGTGTTAAAAATAATTTTGGTGAATAACACAATTTGCTAGGCTTAATTGGGAAAAAACTGGGTTTTAGCAAAAGTTTCATCCATGTTTACAAATATCTAGAGAAAACAGTATAAAGTAGAGATTCTTTCGAAGTTACAACCTGCGGTTCCCAAAATAAATGTGCGGTTCGATATCACTAAGGAACCGCCCATATTTAAAGAACCGCGGGCAGAACCCCTTGAAAGTGGGACTTCTAGCATTTTTCACAAGCCCAAATTTAAGACAACGTTTTAAGAAGCCTAAATAGATTACCAACCAAAATCTAGATAGCTAACTAACACATAATTTGCACAAAGTCATGCAAATCGAAAGTTTGATAGCATGAAGCACATTAGGATTAAAATAGTAATCAATCCAAACACAAAGTATTAGTTAATACAAACCAAAGTCTAAATAAAAAAATGAAACAAGTCTAAAGAAAGGGAAATATCCAACATTACACCAAAGTTAACAACTATGTCAACTAAATCAAGTCTTCACCAAATGCTTCAAGTGATCATCACCTCTTTTTCTTGCCAAGCTTCTTGAGCATGATCCCTATAGCCTTGAAGGCACCCCTTGACTCCGTACGAATGATAGTAACTCCTCTCGAGTTTGAAGGTTAGACCGATAGACATCCTCAAGACCAAAGTTTTGAGGAAGTTGACTTGATGAATTATAAGGAGGACGGTTAATTTGGTCTAACCCATCCATGAAAGTGTTCAATGATAGGGTGAAGTCACTCGTAGAACCGAAGTTGGTACTAGTTCCTGCATCATCACCATCACTTGATGATGAGGAATCTTCCTTATTTTTGGATTCTTGTGGATCACCTCTATGCTTCCCTCAGTCACTCCTAATCTTTCGTGGACGAATCCTTTGAATTGGATACATCACACGATTAACCGACACATAGTTAGAGAGACCGAGATTGGGATAGTCATGATCAACCCTTTTCATAAGGCGAGTGAGGAGCATGTCATAGGGAAGGTTAGCATTTAATTTCGAGAGGACGTAATTGATCCATCAATCGATGAAGTATGAAAGATTGTACTCGGTGGAGGTGAATATGCAACACATCATGTGAGCCATACAAGCCGGAACATGATCCCGGTTTCCAACATGACAAAATACATTCTCCCAAATGATGTCGGCCCAAGAGACCATACATTCATTAAGATCGCTAACGAGTATCTCATGGCGTTTCAAAGCACGTTTCTTAGTATGGATACTACATACAACGGCTTGATCACGTCCTTTGTTAATGACATCAAGGATGCGTTCTAAGTCCGGCATTGAGGAGCCATATGGAGGATTGTCGATACATAATTCCAAGGAATCAATTTTCCATGAATCCGTGAACCGACATTGACCTTCATATGGTACTTTAAGTGACCGAATTCCTCGAGAGAGTAAGTGATGAGTCGACAATTATAGGCGAACCTGATGTAGTTGGTTTTTAGTCACTTATTATAGGAAAAAGAACAAACCGCGGTAAGTATTAAGTATTACGTTAGGAAACGTAAATACTCGGTCGTTGAGTTCGATCTCGAGGAGGTATTTGTGTTTAAACCAAAGATTTATAAACGTTATTGGAGTTATTACGCTTTTGAAAAGTGAAAAGAAAAGAAAACGGGAGACGGATTACACTAAAAACGACCTACGACGCAAAACGCAAAAACGTAAAACGCCACGTAATTTTCGACAAAATAAAAAAATTTAAAAAATTACTAGTAAATCCTAAATGTTCTAACTAAAAAGGAAAAATAAACCAAATTTCGTGAAAACAATTTAATTAATTATTAATAAATTTTAAAGTTAATTAAAAACCCCAAAAATCAAAATAATTAAATAAAAGTCAAACCCACAATTTTTCTTTTTGTAAATCTAAAGTATATTAAACTAAGTCAAAAAATTATTTTTTCAAAATTTTAAACTACTAAAACTACTTTTTTAAATGACTTTATAAAAGTTGAAAATAAAATAAATATTAAAATAATCTAAAAGAGGGAAAACTCTAAAACCTATTTATAAAAATCCTAAACTATAACAGAAATAATGGAAAAATGACAATGACCAAAAAAGTGTAACCAATAAGCCAAATAAGTTGGCTTATGGTCACGATTTCTATTTTGGAAATTAAAACAATAAGGGGTTAAATACCCAGGGCTATGAACTTTTGACAAGAACAAAGCAACTAGATCACTGATAAGTCCTTCTAGTCCTGTGCAACAGGTCGAGGGTTTGAGCCCAGGCCAACCCTGTTTTTTTTGGAATTTTTATTTTTACTTGTTTGTATTGGATACAAACGGCACCCCCACAAGCTTGGGCTTGTGGGGAGTTACAAATAAGAACAAAACACAGTCCAATAAGCCAAGAACTAGTCACACAATAAGCAAACAGTGGTATCAGACAGTGACTCGCAGAAACATTTATTTGCTTATCTAAATTACTAAAGAAAATTTAAGAAAAAAATTACATTTTTTTTACTTTTATATTTTTTTATTATGAATTAAATACTATTTGAATGAAAATAAACGATTAAAAAAAATACTAAACTAATAAAATAAATCCTGAAATTTTTTGAGAAACTAAATTACGTTATTTTAAACTTAAAAACTTGAAAAGATATAAAATTAAGCTACATAAAAGCTGTGTAATAAACTAATTTAAAGCTGATAAACAGAAAAGGAAATGGGTTTAAATAAAACAAGTTGTAAAACTTAACCAAAAAAGTATGAAGAGCATATGGTTAGATTGTTGATTGCTGCGTCTGATATGTCTGTGTGGTCAAGGGTTCGAGACCCACAGAAGACAAATTGTTTGCAAACATTTTTTTTTACTTTGAAAGGTTCAACAACTTGTCCCTTTTTTACTCAATTACTAATAAAAAAATATTAGGGCTTAAGGCCCATATGTATGATGACCAGATATACAGATTTGATGAACAAAATTTTAAGAAACTCTAAACCATTAACATTTTGTTTTTTTTTTCGTGCACTAACAAATAACAACAATTCAATAACAAGATCAAGTATTATCAAACTTTTAAGAGGTACACACATTAAATATCAATAACAACAACTAAAAACTCAATACACACTATTACCAAAAGGAACATAGCAACATAAGATTAGACGCAAAATAAACATTCAGACAACATGCATCAATATTAATAACATTGTAAACATGTAAACAAATAACTAACAAAAATGTTACCAGGATGAGATGCAATATCAACAACAATGACGACCCTCACATCACTCCTTCCGAATCCAAAACCAAATTCGAAATTCAAATTAAACCGAACCATAACCATGTTTTCAAACAGTATCCAAAAACACAAGAACATATTTTTTTATATAACCTTCGAACAACATCAAACTACATCACCCTTTTCCTTTCTTTTCTTTCTTCGCTGTGGAACAGTGCAAACAACAAAGTAATATATGCCCCTTTTTTCGTGAACAGTACCACTCAATTTCTCTTTTTTTTTCTTGCTTTTGTTGAGCAGCAACCAAAACAAACTACAAATCCCTTTTTTTCTTTTGTCTGACCACAACAGCTAAAGAAGAAACAATAACTTTTTTATTCGTAACAATAGAAGAACAAACAACCTTTGAATTTAATAAACAGAGAACAACAACATCACCTTTTTTTCGAATTAAATTTTTTTATAACACTTAAAATTAAATCAACACAAACATAAAGATTTGGAACCAAGCTTATCTTTACCAACTTTTCAAAATTTATGAAAAAGGAATTACAATATGAAACTTTAATAAACTTACATACATGAACAATGGAACTCAGAATAATTTTTCACAAATACCAACTTTTCATTGAAAAATAAAAAAGGAATTACAATATGAAAAACAAAATCTCGAACAAAGCTAAAAATAAAAATCCTATCCCTTATATACTGGGTACAAGAAGATACTAGAAGAAAAAGTAAAAACCTTAATGTCATCATCTCAGCTTTGTCTTGATGCTGGAAGCTTCACGAATCTTGATCTTTAGCCATTAGATTGGATTGGTCCCAAAGGGTTTGATATACACCCTAGGATTGGTCTTCAACTTCCGAACCCATCACATGCTCTTGTCTTTGACTGATATTTTTCATGGGTGTGGGGTAGGAGGGTGTCACGAGGGAGAAAGTGACAGATTTAGGATTAGGTTGATTTGAGGTTAAGATTAGAGATGGTGGATGATTAGAAGTTATAAAAAACCCCTAAACATAAAACTCCTTTGGTTATGTTTTCTTTGTAACTTTGGATACTCCAAAAGCTGGTTTTCTACTTCTTTTGTGAGCTAAGACTTAAAAGACATGGGCTGTGTATAATAGTATTGGCAAGCTGGGCTTGATGATTGTTGTATCGGGCTTAGTGGTGATTTTAAGGGAAGCCCATAAATGTTTCATAGATAATCAAAGACTTGTTGTTATTTTCTTTTTAGGCCACGGTGTACTGTTGGTAGCCTATTCACGAATGATACCAAAAAAATGGTTGTAACGAAATGTAGTAAGCTAACAAAAATGGGTTCTAGTAATTGTTAGCATATTATTATTATTACGGGCTAACTTGGCCCGTTAAACGGGTGCGGGTTAATCCGCAAAATAATAATTTGGGTCTCGGGATCGATTTTTCATGCCCACTTCATTGTCGGGTTTCAGGTTTGACTTTGACTTGTAAACACTTTAAATATTGTCGAGTCGATCCGAAAATGCCCGTTTTGCTCCGTTAAGTACTATCTCGGCTTCGGTTTTGTGCACATATTCGTATCTCGTGTTCGTTTTGTTTTACTTTGTCACTTTCATGCGATTTCTCGATATCCATGCCTGCAAACACATAAATAAACAATACAAGGACATTTGGCACGTTTTTGATGATATTTTATCCGTTTTTAGTCCATTTTGAGTTATAAAAACATGTAGAATACGAGTATCATCACTCCCCCATACTAAACCATTTTCGCGCCCTCACTCAATGCTAGAATAAAGTATCGTAGCACTTCTAAAATTTATTTTTATCCGACATTTATTGACATGTAAACTTACTAAACTACTACTAGGTGTGTTTTAGACAGAATGTATGATTTTCATCGCAAAATGGGAGGTTTAGGTTCATAGAATAAGAACACGTGAATGCCTCATAGAGATAAGTTCGTCGTCCTGGATTTTCACCCAATTCCATGCCAAGCGTGTAACTAGATCATTGTCATTATAAGTTAGTAATGCTAACACTACTCATATGCTCTAATCACGTACTTAGACTCCCTTATTCCTAATTGATATCTCTTATATCTTTTTAATGATCACGAGGATACATTTTTTACTTATGCGTGAATAGAGATTAAGGTCAAAAAATAGAGACAAAACGGTGTAACCAAAATCATCGAATTAATAATCTTTCCTAATAGACAACGATGTCAAAAAATTAAGTCAACAAATAAGATTCAATAGACACGGTTTTATAACACTTTTGAATATTTGACTTACTACCAAGACTTTTATGCGCCCCCTAACGGATGGGCCTTATTATAACAGGTTTACCTCCGCTTTTTAGGGCTTTGGTCTTGCCTTGCCTTTTATTTAACCTCGCAATGAGGTGTTTATTATGGTCAAAGACGTATATCCTCAACGTGAAACGTAATTTTGGATCTTTAAAGCTTCAAGATTTAAGACATTCACTTTCAATTTTTGCATAGATTTTTCGGCCTTGTGAGCTTCGAATTTTTGCTTGATTTAGGTGAAGAGGTTCTTAAAAATTATTATTGGGTGAAGCTTTCGATTATTCGGGTTGGCAATACTTCAAAACTGTGACGCTGACGATTCTCAAATGTTTTCCCAATTTAATTACATGGAATCTATTAGAATCAATTAGAAACCAACAATAGAGACTAAACCGCTAAGTCAATATTTATTAACAATTTAAATATAGACAAGCGAGGGGAGAATAAGCAAACAATTAGGACACATGAGTTTTTGAAAGAACACGTGTATTCTACGTTTAGCATAGTAACTTATAATTAATGCTATCATTTCTCGTCCTCATTTAAGAGATTTATCATAAAAAGTTAAGGAATTGAAGCTAAGTGCTCAACACGCACGGTCGAGTCAAAAATTACTCTTATTCTCGCCATCGAAAAATCTACATTCGTGTCTTAAACACTTATGAAAAATTAGAAATTTTTTAAAATTTGGCCATTTTTAGCCTTATTAGCAACAAAAATTAAACAAAAAGATGAAATCTTGGAAAGCGTGAAGGTTTAGCAAGGTCGAGTATCTATTCACCCCCCTCTCATACTAAAGTTAAACATTGTCCTTAATGTTTAGAGTCTAAGGGTGGAACACCCCCATACTAGAGATGAAAAGTCGAATGCTTAAGATCTAGTATGGAAAGGGTTCAACAATTAATCTAGAGCCGTTTATGAAGTGTGTGTAAAGATAATTGTTAGAACACAAAAGGATATATTTGGATATCAGAAAATCTTCAAAGCAAACGATCGAAGCTCGAGTAAAACGAACACGAGATGCTTTAATCGTGACGATAATGACCCTAGATAAACACAAGTCACAAACAACCACGGAACAAAGGTTGGAAGGGCACAAATCCCCTCACATTAACTAATTAGAAAGCGATAATATTTACAAGGATAAGCATGAGAATTCCTCCACGAGGCACCTTGTTTTTGAAAACCGAGTCAAAAGATCGACTCGAATCCCCATAAATGTGATCATTTAGGGATTATCATGGTAATGGTCAAAGCGAGTCTTACATGAAAAACACAAAGCCCAAAGCAACCGATAATAAAGACATAGTCCTTATACCGGGATCAAAGATCGTGTCTTCGTTTTCTGATGATAAATGAAACAACACGACTTTGAACATTATCGTCCTAATGGGACACAAGAAAATAGAATGAGAAGAATTTCTAGTGACTACTTCGGTGAAAGACCGAGATTTACTCGAGGTAAACAAATCGAGTTACTCGAGGTAAACTCACACCGTAAGTGTAGAAAGAATTTCTAGTGACTACTTCGGTGAAAGACCGAGATTTACCCTTAAATGTGATATCGGGGTCAAAAATCTTGTCCTCGGTGGAGAAGTGTGAGGAAACAAATGGGGATTCCCCCACACTATATCCACACAAAACGTCGTCAAAAGGAGTAGACGCGTTTGTAGTAATCTCAATAAAACGAGGTGATGAAGGAGTTAAATTTGGGACATTTTTCAAATTAATTTTAAAATCATCCCTTTTTCATCTTTTAACTTTCCATTATGAAAACCCATTTTGATTAAATTGAAAATATTTGGTGTTTCCAAAACACTTTTACGCACACTAAAAACTTTTACATTTATCTTGAAGGCGGGAGGGAGATTGGAATTTTTAAAACGTGAGTCGATTAAAAAAAATATTCCCCTCCGGGCTAACGTAACGGTCATCGTCAAACTCGAAAATCGAAGGCGGATCATCAATAATATGCTTGATCTCAATAATATTATCGGGAGCAAAAATGTCTTCTCTTCCTCGTGGAAGAGGTCGAGAAATAAAATCTGATAGTCCCTTAATATGACAATTGTTGATAAACTATAACTCTTGTAACCACGAAACACAATAAAATACTTTTCAAAGGTGTAATGCTTTAATAAGTATTATAAAGAAAGTATTACAAAGTGCTATGAATACACTCGTTGAATGACAACAAGATATGAACCATAGAAACAAGTAAACTAGATTCGAGACTCAAGTTTACAAGGGAACCAATGAGACGCTGGTAGACAGCTGAGGGCTCAGCGGTTCCAAGAAGAGAATTAACTTAGATAAACTATCCAAGCACAAGGGTTGAGTTAATTCTTCCTTCTCACTCCTATTTATAGTGTACGAGGTTGCTTCCTTAGTGGGAGTAGTTGATACGTGTCACCTTCTGAATGGAAGAGTACAACGTATTAAATGCATGTCTAAATAGAGACATACCTTTAACCAAATTTAGGTGAACAGTTCTTCCAACTGTTCACCTTTTGTCCCACTAGGTCGTACTAGGCTTTAACTTGAATCTTTTGTTTTGTCCCGCTCAAAACACTTGGTAGATTCTCCCGCCTAAACTATAAAGGATTGGATAAGCTTTGCTTATCCTAGACTTCTAGGGTTCTTAAGTGATCTCTGAGTGTTGTCAACTTAGAGATCCTTGAACACCAGTACATTCCTTTAACATCCCTGCTATCCATAATCGCTGGTGAGTCTGACTTCAGATTGTCTTCGACTTCTCTGACGTTGTCTTTGACTTGAATGTTCCTGGTGTGCCAGCTGAGGCTTTGTCTTCCACTGGTCTAGTCTATGTCGCTGGTTCTCTCAGCGATCAACAAACACTTAGTCTAATTTAAACAAATCTAGACTGGGCCATAGTTAAAACTTTCATTGGCCCAACAATCTCCCCCTATTTGTTTATAAATTATACTAAGTCTAAAATTATTGTAAGTGAGTACACAGCTTCTTCTTACACATAATTTAACAAACATACCTCTGAGTTTTATTAAACATAAAGAACCTAGTCTATTACAAAAACACCCAGAGGTGTAAACATAAACAAAAAGTAAAAAGGTTCTTCAGCGATTGAGGCCTTGATCACAGATTCTCTGGGCTTCAACTTTGTCACTCCTAGAGTTGATGACAAGTTCAACTTCAAACTCAAAATCCCCAGCTGCTTTGCAATTCCTTAGGATGCCCTGTTTGAGTCTAATAAGCTGGATGGTTGATGCCAGATGTAGTTCATTCATCCGCTGAAAGAAATACTCACAATTACCATTCATAAAGACCATACCTGTCTCTGGTTCTGAGTATACTTGCCCCCTACTGGTTTGGTGATCTCTTTAGGCAGAACCAAGTTTCTGTGCATCCCATCAACCACAATGTTTTCAGTAACTAACTTCTCCACCAGAGGCCCCATTTGAGATTTCCTTTTCCTTTGTCCTTGTGAAGGTTGTTGTTGTGAAAGTTGAGGGGGCAGGGGTACCTTTAGCTTCTTTGCTGTGTCTCTTACCCAATTCAGCTTCGCTTGAATGTTCTTCATCATTTGGGTAGCACCAGGCCCAGTCTTCTTTTGGGCAAGAGCCAGCATTTCTAACCATTCAGAGAGGCCCAGATCTCTGAGTTTAAAGTCACTGGAGACTTTATAGTTGGTTAGTTGGTTCTCTCTGTAAAGGGTCATCACCACCTTTTTGTTCTTGTCAGTGTAACAAGCATACTTGGTGATTTGACCAGGTTCAGCTCTCTGGTTTACAAGTCTTTCATATTCCTTTAGAAGGTTGCTCCTTTTGACTTCCAATTCTTTGAGCTTCACCAACTGAGCTTCCTTTACAGCAGGAGAGAGTTTGTTTAGAGCTTCTTTGCTTTTGAGTTCAGCTGCTCTGATGTTTGCCAGCCTTTGGTGTTCCAAGATTTGAGCTTTTGCCTGCTCTGGTGTGAGTGGTGGTTCATCAGCACTATTGAATTTGTTTAGATCAGAGTCTTTGGAGAGCCTTGCTGTAGATCCACCTTCTTCTTGGAGGGAGTGAAGGGTTATTTCAGGCTGTTCAATACCAATTCCTTTACCCCTATCCTTTATTGCATCAGTGCTTGGGTTGAAGGATCTAAGAGGTTGTGGTGTAGGAATCACTATTGAGGGTTTTGGTTGTTTGAGTGACTGCTCCCCCTTAGGTGAGGCAGTGTCTTCTTCTTCTTCTTCAGAGGTGGAAGTTGTTGAATTCTCCCCCTTAGGCATAACGCCGGTAGTAGCTGTGCTTGAACCAGGCTTAAGGAACTTGATGAATTCTTGATGAACAAATAGGCAGATTTCCTTAAGTTCCTCTTGTAACAGCTCTTGAAGAAGTGTTCTTGAAGGCTCAGACGCCTTAGCAATAGCTGCAACATTTGCTTTGACAGCTTATGTGAGGACAGAGGGTATGTATTGCTGGAGGCTCTGGTTAATAACAGCTGGGAGGTGAGCTTGCAAGGCACTCCCCAGTAGTTGCGGTAGTAGGGCAATCATAGAGGACTCCACAAATGAAGTTAGTGAAGTCTCTAGTGTTGTGGTGAGCTCCTCAGCAGCATGGGTTAGGGTTTGTAATTCAAAGAGCATGACATCATTTGTGACTTTGGGCTTGGTGTTACTGATGCCACCCCTCTTAATCCAGAGAGCCTCAGCAGCGAGTTCCTGAACATCTTTCATTCGAGGAACATGGACAGGCTTGAGCATTCGTAAATGTTCTAATTGTTGCTTGGCCCCTAGTTCCATGACATTTGGCAATGTTGGGAAGGGAACTAGGGTTGGTGCACAGAGCCTCTGGTCCACTAGCCGCTTAGCAGCTAGTTCTTGCACATTGGGCAATGATGGGAAGGAGATGGGTTTCAATTCTGATGTAACTTGGTCATCATCAGCATCCATATCAGCATAATCTGAAATGGTTAAGTCCTCTTCGATAATGAAGACCTCATCCTTTGGTATGGAATCAATGTCTGACATGGCATCAAGATCTATGTGGGGGACTTCAGCATTTTCATCACCAGCGATAGAATAGGCATCATCATTCTGCTGTTCTTCATGAAGATTATGAGCCTGTTATGACATTTGTTAGTAACCAATTGTGAAAAAAATATGAAGTTATAGATCGCGATTCGCTGCCCCTAGGAAAGCTGGGTGTGATTATCCAGCCGCCCCTAAGGATTTCTCCTTGGTACTCTTTTAAGTGTGAATTAGTTATGTTGAAGGGTCGCCATTCGCTGCCCCTAGGATAGCTGAGTGTGATTATCCAGCTCCCCCATAAGGATTACTCCTTGGGACTCTTTTGAGTTGTGAAAATTATGTGGTGAATGGTCGCCGTTCGCTGCCCCTAGGATAGCTGGGTGTGATTATCCAGCTCCCCCCTGAAGGATTTCTCCTTGGGACTCTTTTAGTTGTGATTTCATGGAAGGTAAAGGTCACCATTTATCGCTGCCCCTAGGAAGACTGAGGGTGATTATTCAGTCCCCCCAAAAGAATAAATTCTTTGGGACTCTTTTAGTTGTGAATTGTTTGAAGGTAATGGTCTCCTTTTATCGTTGCCCCTAGGAAGACTGAGGGTGATTATTCAGTCCCCCCAAAAGAATGAATTCTTTGGGACTCTTTTCAATGAGGGGACCCAGAGACTGCGTGAAGTGCAGAGACTCTAGGTTGGGACCTATAGCATGCTCAAGTTGGTATGGTCAAGAGCACAGTCCAGAGGGTGAAGGATCATCGGGGTGCGTTATGAGCACAAATGAATCATATCCTTGTTTTAAGACAGAGTGTACAGATAGTTCTAAGGTTCTAGGTGCTGACACAGACACTCTATGGGTTGAGGAAAACCCTAAGTCTTCATCACTCTCTCCTACAAAATGTTGAGAGTGATTGTATGTGAGCCTCCAAAGGAATAAAATGGCAAACTAATACCTGAGAGATATCAGCGTTGAGAAGGTTCTTAGTCGTCTCTGCTGACTGGGAGACACTAGACTCTGGTTGTTTGTCAGCGGCAGGCTCTTTAACCACATCCACTAGAGAAGGGGATGGGTTCTTCTTGGTCTTCTTGGACTTGGAAGGATTAACAGAAGGGGTTTCAGAGGAAAGGGGGATGTCTTTCCTCTTTTTCTTCTTTTCCTTTAGCACTTTGGGCTGAGAAGAAGACTGCACATAGGTCTTTAACAAAGACTTTTCAGTTGCTCTTTCAGCATTCACCTCATTGTGAGGGATCAAGGGCTCTCCATCAGCAACCGGTAACCCAGCGACCTGCATCATGTACCTGCTGAGAGGCACTTCATCTTCCAGAGGGGTCTTTAGTGATGCAACAGTGATGTGATAAGGATAGAAAGAGAGAAGTTTATCATTTGTGTATCCTTCACCCAGCATGTCTTCTAAGAGAAGAGAGAGATATCTTGTGTAGCAGACGGTGGCCAGTCTGTTCTTCTTCCCTTTGTTTTCTAGCTTAGCAATGAGGTCAGAGTAAAGTATATGGGCGATCCCTATATCTTGTCCCCAAATTAAGCTGTAGGCAATAGCTTGCTGGGCTCCATTAAGTTGATCATGAGACCCCTGGTTTCCACCCAGACATTTCACAATATATAACATCAGCGTCCTCCAAATAGGTGAGAAGTAGTTCACCTTGATCAGGGATTTGGTCTGGAAACCTTGTGTGGTAAAGGGTTTATCATTTTCGTCATGAGGACGAAGGGTAGCAAGAGCCTTCTTCACAGTGGCGCTGGTAGGCACAACGGACATGCCTTCATTTACAGGAAGTCCAATTACTTTGGCAAATGTATGAAGATCAAAGGTGATAGGTTGGGGATGTGTGGAAAGGTTGAAGGTGATGTGAGAAGAGTTTGGATCAACTTCCGCGCTATACCAGAACTCCTTCAAATATTGGTGGTAGCAAGTGGAGGGTACTCTGGTTATAACTTCAAAAATGGTGGAGTTTTTGAGGAAGGAGAACAAAGGTTGGTAGAGTGAATTGGTGTGTTCCAAGAGAGCTACACAGTTGTTCAAGGCAATTTTGCCATCGTGTATCCCAAAATCAACGTTCGAGGCGGCCAGAACAGTGAAAGCGGTGTTAGATGATGAAGACGCTATTGTTGAAGTGTGGAAGAAATGAAGGTTTTGAGAAGATGAATAGTTGTGTGTGTGAAAGTTATGAGAATGTGAGTTTTGAAAAGTGAGTCAAGGGTTTTGATAAAAGGGTTTGCCGTTTTACAATTAAAGCATTTAATGCAAAAATTACCTTTTAGGAAAAGTGAGACCCCTTGACTCTTCATGTGATATTTCTGTCCCTTGGAAAGCGGGAAAGTTGTTCACAATAAAGGTTAATCATATGAATTAAATATGGGAATATATTAAGTCCCATTGGAATGTAACTACCTCGTTACATTCAATTCCCTTTAATGCCCAGAGAAAGAGGTCAGAGATCTTTTATGAGATTTGTTTACCAATATTGAGCATACCCAGCTCAGCAACCAACCTAGTAAAACTTGGCTCAGCCAGAGGTTTGGTGAAAATATCAGCGAGCTGGTATTCAGTGGGTATAAAATGGAGCTCAATATCACCTTTTAAAATATGGTCTCTGATAAAGTGATACCTGATGTCAATATGCTTAGTTCTGGAATGAAGTACCGGATTATTTGAGATGGCTATAGCACTTGTGTAAAACCCGTATTTAAATCGGGAATGTAAATACGCGGTTTATTTATTTAAACCATTTGCGTAGAATTTATCGACGGAAACAAACGCGAGAAAATTATATACAAGTAGTGTTATTATATACAAGTTTAAAAAAAAATATATAAAAGTAAATAAAATAAAAAGGAAAGGGCCGGTTTAAAAAAAAAGGGAAAGAAAGAAAATTTTGGGCCAAGCCCATTATAAGTAAAACATAAACGGGACTCTAACCCCTTTTCCCATTCAGTCGAAAAAAAAGGTTAGGATTAGGGTTTCGTTTGGTTGGCTGCCGAGAAAAAAAAAGGGAAGTGTCGAGTTCTTATCTTCAAACCAGGTATTATACTTCTTCATTACAGTAATATAAATCACGAATTTAGTTTTAATGAATCAAGGAGGGAACGTTTTGGATAATTAAATCAAGAACATAGCATAAAATAACAAATTAGGGTTTTCTTGAGGGGGTTTCGAAATCACCACGACCACCTGATTTTAGGGGCGTCGGGTTTGGGTTAGTGATCAAAACCGAGACCACAGCGGGTCTCGGTGTAAGCTGCTGTTGGACGACCGAGGGTCAAGAGACCCAAGTAGAGGGGCGTTTGTTTTGCTTAGGATGGCCGGGGGTTTATTGGTTCATGTGAACCGAGACCACCAGGTCTTGGTGACTCCCTTCTCTGCCCAGCCGTGACCCACACAGGGGCGGCTAGGGCCAGTTCGACATAAGGGGTGCGTTTGGGGGCTGCTAAAACATAAGGGTGCGTTTGGCTTATATAAACAGTGGGAAGATCATAGCATAACAGTGGGAACAATGGGTAACCAGTGGGAAAAGAATGGGACAGAAAAACTGTATAGTAAATAACATTAGCGACAGTTTTAGCGACAGTTTTTCTGTCGCAAAACTGTTAGATTATATGCAGTTTTTAAAGGGGCAGTTTTAGCGACAGTTTTTGGTGACACAGAAATTCTGTCAGTAATCCTTGGGGACAGATTTTGTGTATATGTTAAATTGTTAGTGCGACCGAGTTGGGATATATCGGTAAGCTCGGGACGTTATTATAAACCATAAAATAAATATGTTTATGTTATACCTTTTGTTTTAAATTTAATTGTTTGATAAATATTTAATATATATTTTAAGTGTATTAAATTAAATTAGTTCTTTAATATTTTAAAAGGGGTTTATTTTAGGAAATGAATTAAACTATTTGAGAACTTTCTAAATTAAGAAACTTTCTAATTTAGCGGGATACTTATCATAGAAATACTTTATCGTCAGAAATACGTTGTACCATAATTAATAGTAGAAAATAATACATTAAAATGAATTAATATAAGTTCAGATTTATCAGTTGGTATACGTACAGAATTTCAGAATCAAAATAAAATGAATAAATAAGAAACCAAATAAGATCAGTAAAATTCCATAAACGAATATCAGTCAACTTATTCGCGTCTGTATTCTTGTAGCTCGCGTGAAATCATAGTAGACTTTCGGTCAGTTGATCTCGGTCAGTTACTGGACACGAGGTACGGATTTCCCGTCCTTTCAGTAAGGACTTCCTTTTCTATGCATAATTAGGATTCCCCGTCTTCAGCCAAATGTTTTCCCCAGTATATGTTTAAGTTTTTTAGTAATCATATTATAACTAAATAAATTGCCTGAGCATTATATACAAGCACGACCAGTTTATGTACTAGTTACGGAGGTACCGTAACCACGGCACTAGAGGCACCGGTGTCGTGACTCACATGCAGGAGAGTGATATCCTGCATCGTCCCACTCAGCTCAGCTTGGCCATTTTATCAGTATTATTAGTGGGGCGTATGGATGCATCCTAGGCTACAGTTTACAGTTTAGCAGGTGAATGTGGTGTGTGCTCTACATCCTTCACATTGGAGCTGATCCCTCCATCCAGCACAGTTATTTAGAGGTCACCCCTCTACAACATGACGAGGACACCCCTCTATGTATTCATGCAGCAGTTGATTCAGTTCATGACCTATATAAGCTCTTGGCAAATTAAAATACAGAAAATACATGTTTTCAGAATTAATAAGTTATATTTCAGTTTTAGTATATATGAACAAGTTTATCAGATTTTATGCAGAGTTTTACCACATGTCATATCAATCTTATAGCTTCATTGTTGTCTTCTATTCCATTACTTTCAGTACCTTTTATTCATGCTATATCCGTCCACTGAGCGTTATGCTCAGCCGTAGTTTCCTTTCATGTTTCCAAACGGCAGGTTCACATGGACGATCTTAGCACTTCTAAGAGAGTACGTGCATTTGGATGGGAGCTATCCAGACTCCTTTATTTTTATGCACACATTACGTTACTTTACTTTGGTTGTTTAGACACTGTTTCGTCCTTTTTCTTTCAGTACTTAATCTTTATATTTTGGGCTTATGTTGGACTACCGATGTTTGATTCCGGTACTTTCATTTTGGTCAATTAATGTTTAATACATTGCCTTGCATGCTTTGATGACACGCCATAAATACACGTAACGGTCCATTTATCCAAGTGGGGTGTTACAATTATGGTATCAGAGCGCAAGGTTCGACCTGTAGGCTCTAAAATTTGACCTGTGACTAGTGGGTAGTCACCAAGAACTCCCTGTATTTTGGCGTCGTTATCTTCCATGCTACTCATGAATTTTATTAGTCGGATTTTCAAAATTTTGATTAAGTAAACGGTTGGTACAGGACTGGCCATACTTAATCGCATGTGTTTTTCAGCGAACATTTCGTTTTGGTGAACTGACCATAGGCGTTCACCCTCGCCCGTTTAAATTTTGTATGGATGAACTGACCATAGGCGTTCATCCTTACTCATGTCAGATTTATGTTTCAGTAATTGTCATTTTGTGAACTGACCCTAGGCGTTCACCAGTGTTCATGTCATATTTTATTGGCTATACCTTCATGAGTTACACTATGCATATTCAGATTTATTACCCTAGATTTTGGCAGTTTTATCAACTTATCCTCTTTTATTTCAGATGCCACCCAGACGCGAAACCGAGAATGACCCTAACGCAGCTGCCATTGGTGCTGCTGTTCAGGCTGCTATACAGGCCATGTTACCCCAAATTCGTGAGGAGATCCGAGCTGAATATCAAAATGGACCTCAGCAGAATAACAACCCTCCTGCTCCACCACCTGCCACTTTACCCGCTTGGATGGATCTGTTTAACAAGCAGAATCCCCGACTGTTTGAGCAGACTGTAGCTCCAACTGACGCAGAAGACTGGATCTACCATATAGAGAATTTTTTTGGAGCTATGGGTTGTGGTGATGTTTTCAAAGTTAGGCTTGCAGTTTACAAGCTAGAGGGTCCTGCTCTGCATTGGTGGAGGTCTCAGAAACTGTCCAATGGGGGAGATGCTTGGGAGCTTACATTGACCTGGGCACGTTTCAAGACGATGTTCTATGACCAGTTTTTCCCGCATGCGGAGCAAGCTAAGATGAAGAGGGACTTCCACGTTATTCGTCAGAATCATGGCGAGAACAGTATAGAGTTCATGCACCGATACCTCAGGATGGCTGGATTCTTAGGGGAGGCTGCGGGTACCGTAGAGGAGCAAGCGAAGCAATTTCGCTGGGCTCTTCACTCTAGGACTGCAGATAGACTGATGAGTGCCACATTCACTAATGTGTCACAAGTAGCTAATGCAGCTCGGGATGTCAAGATGCTTTTCGAGAGAGATGAGCTCGAGAATGTAGAGCGTCCGGAGAAGAGGTACATCTCACCCAACAGACTTAAACAATTTAGCCCCATTATTGCTTGTCAACTTATATGTATTGACTTATCCAATTATAATCTTACAGACACAGAGGAGGAGACTGATCCCAATCGGCTACTCCGCATCAGAACTACAGGAACCACGGTCAGTCATATGACCGTAATCGGTCAGATAAGAGGAACGGCGGTGATAATTACCGCGGCAGCTCCAACTCATCTGGCAGCTACAGGTGAGTCTTTAAGCTCCAGAAATACTAAACTATCGTGTAAAACAGATCTTAAATTTTTTGTAAATTCCAACAGAGATGCTAGACAGGGGCGTGACCAAAACAACAGGGGTCATCAGGTTGCCCGACCGGCAAATTCTGGTAATTCTAATTTCAGTCAGACAACCTTATTTCAGGTTAAGATATCAGAATCGTGACACGTGTTTTTCATCATAAATCAGGTTCTCAGCAAACCAGGGCTGCTTCTACCGTGTATACTTATCCCACTTGCATCACATGTGGAAAGAAACACACGGGACCGTGCCGTCGTGGTACAAGTGGTTGTTTCCAGTGTGGCCAGCCGGGCCATCTGAAGAGGGATTGCAAGAGCGGGAATGCTGCTGGTACCTCAGGCCAGACACCTCAGATGTTACCTCTGCCACCACCACTACCACCAACCACTGGTCGTGTCTACACTACTACCCATGAGCAAGCAAATAAGACCGCAGGTACCATTACTGGCATTTTGTTTATACACGGACATGCTGCTTGCGTACTTTTCGATACAGGCGCCACCCACTCAGTTATATCTACTTCTTATGCTGTTAAAATAAACATGACCCCTACGTCACTAGACAGTGCACTTAGTATATCTACCCCCATGCGAGACTCTGTACTCATTACCCAAGTGTATAAAGATCTCCCTCTTGAGTTTGATGATAAAATCCGTCCAGTCAGTGCTCTTCCTTTGGATATGTGTGAATTCGATATTATTCTGGGTATGGATTGGTTGTCGGTTCATCATGCCACCATAGATTGTCATGCTCACCAGGTCATCTTTGGTGATGTCCAGACACCAGAATATATTCACCGGGGCTTCCTACCAGGAAAACATGTTCAGATCATTTCAGCTTTACAGGCTCGTACCTTACTATATCATGGTTGCGAGGGCTTCCTAGCCACAGTTCATGACACGACTTCGGAGACACCTTCAATTCATGATCAGCCAGTTGTGTCAGACTTTCCAGATGTCTTTCCCGACGAACTTCCAGGTTTACCTCCTATGCGAGAGGTAGAATTTGGCATCGATCGCATTCCAGGTGCAGAACCAGTATCTAAAGCTCCTTACCGTATGGCTCCTGTAGAGCTTAAGGAACTGAAAGATCAACTTCAAGAACTTCTAGAAAGGGGTTTCATTCGTCCTAGCGTGTCACCTTGGGGCGCTCCCGTTTTGTTTGTCAAGAAGAAGGATGGTAGCATGCGATTGTGTATTGACTACCGTGAGTTGAATAAGCTCACTATTCGTAACCGTTATCCACTTCCTCGTATTGACGATTTATTCGATCAGCTTCAGGGCGCCAAGCACTTCTCAAAAATTGATCTACGATCAGGTTACCATCAGCTGCGTGTAAAAGAGCATGATATATCCAAAACTGCTTTTCGCACGAGGTACGGTCATTACGAGTTTGTTGTTATGCCATTCGGTCTCACGAATGCGCCTGCAGTATTTATAGACTTGACGAACAGAGTCTTCCACGAATTCTTAGACAAGTTTGTGATTGTATTCATCGATGATATCCTTATTTTCTCCAAATCTAAAGAGAAACATGAGGATCATCTCCGTACAGTGTTGCAGATTCTCAGACGAGAAAAGTTATATGCTAAATTTTCTAAGTGCGAGTTTTGGCTGAATACAGTGGCGTTTCTAGGCCATATTGTTTCCGCAGAAGGAATCACTATGGATCTTGCAAAGGTGGAGGCTATCACCAAATGGCCAAGACCGACATCTGTCACAGAGATACGTAGTTTTCTTGGGTTGGCGGGTTATTACCGCAGGTTTGTGGAAAACTTCTCACGTTTAGCGTTACCATTGACCCAACTTATGCGAAAAGGTGAGAAGTTTATATGGACCGAGGAGAGAGAAAAGAGTTTTGAGGAACTCAAGCATCGATTGATCTCAGCGCCGATACTTACTCTTCCGTCCGGTACAGGTGGTTATCAGATTTACAGTGACGCATCAGGAAAGGGCTTAGGCTGTGTACTTATGCAGCATGGGAAAGTCATTGCTTATGCTTCACGTCAACTGAAGCCGTATGAGAAGAATTACCCTACTCATGATCTAGAGCTCGCAGCAGTCGTCTTCGCCCTTAAAATCTGGAGGCATTATTTATACGGTGAGTCGTGTGATATTTTCACCGATCACAAAAGTCTCAAGTACATATTCACCCAACGAGAGTTGAACATGAGACAACGGCGATGGTTATAACTACTGAAAGGCTATGACACTAATATCCAGTATCACCCAGGTAAAGCAAATGTAGTGGCAGATGCCCTTAGCAGAAAGTCAGGTATGGTAAATGGCATCAAAGTTCAGGAAGAAATTATTCAGGACTTAGAGCGTTATGATATTGAGCTCTTAGTACGCGGACAAAGGGGATACTGGGCTAGTTTGAGGGTAGAACCATATTTGCTCTCTAGGATTAAAGCCGCACAAAAGGATGATGGTGAAATCTGGGCGATTGTCCAGAACATTGACCGGCAGAACGAATTTCGCATCGATGACGATGGTATTGTATGGCAGGGTACCAAACTCTGCGTTCCAGAAGACCCTGCTCTCAGAGAAGCCTTGATGACTGAGGCTCACAGCTCTCCGTTCTCTATCCATCCGGGTTCCACCAAAATGTACCACGATCTTAAGCAGCATTTCTGGTGGAGTGGCATGAAACAGGATGTCGCAACATTTGTGTCTAAATGCTTAACCTGTCAGCAGTTTAAGATAGAGCACCAGCGTTCCAGTGGTCTTCTCCAGCCATTAGATATTCCAATGTGGAAATGGGACAAGATATCTATGGATTTTGTCACCGGACTACCACAGACTCAGCGAAGACATGATGCAATCTGGGTAGTTGTCGATCGTTTGACCAAGTCAGCACATTTCATTCCTATTCGCAAAGATTTCGCAGTCAGTAAATTAGCGAAACTATTCACCGAGGAGATCGTACGATTACACGGTACACCTTCTGAAATTATATCAGATAGGGATCCCCGTTTCACTTCTCACTTCTGGGAAGGTTTGCATAAAGCTTGGGGAACTAGGCTCAAGCTCAGGACAGCTTTCCATCCACAGACGGACGGTCAGTCAGAGCGTACCATCCAGACCTTAGAGGACATGCTACCCGCCTGTGCATTAGAATGGACAGGACACTGGGATGACTATATTTGCTTGGTCGAGTTTGCCTACAACAACAGTTGGCATGCTAGTATCAAGCGTGCTTCATTCGAGATGTTATACGGCAGGAAATGCCGTGCTCCTATTTGTTGGGATCAGGTTGGAGAACGCTTGATTGAAGGACCAGAATTGATAGAAATGACCAATGAAAAGGTCGCCATCGCTAGGGCAAAACTTCAAGAAGCGCGTACTTGCCAGAAGAGTTACGCCAACAAGCATCGCAGAGATCTATCTTTTCAGACTGGGGATCGTGTGTTCCTCAAAGTATCACCCGCACGCGGTGTCAGACGTTTTGGCCTCAAAGGAAAGCTCAGCCCTCGTTACATCGGACCGTTCGAAATCCTTGAACGTATCGGTGAAGTGTCATACCGATTGGCGTTACCACCTCAGCTTTCACACGTCCATAACGTGTTTCATGTATCATTACTCAGGGGGTACAACTATCATGATCTTCACAAAGTAAATTATCCACTCGATCAGATTCGGGAGGATCTATCTTATATAGAGGAACCCGAAGCAGTTTTAGATCGCCATGATTGAGTCATGAGAAGGAAGACCATTCCTTTCGTCAAAATCCTGTGGAGGGACCATACCGAGCGGGAGGCCACTTGGGAAACAGAGGAGTCTATACGGACTTCTTATCCTCACTTTCAGTTTTGATTCGGGTATGTCTTTTCAGCTTTTATGTCTTCCAGCTTATAGCATTTTCGGCTTTTACCCCAGTCAGCTTAAATACCTTATAATTCGGGGACGGATTCTTCTTTTTAGAGGGGAAGAATTGTAAAACCCAGTACGATCGTATCCTTAATTCGGGGACGAATTATTCTTTTTAGAGGGGAAGAATTGTAAAACCCGTATTTAAATCGGGAATGTAAATACGCGGTTTATTTATTTAAACCATTTGCGTAGAATTTATCGTCGGAAACAAACGCGAGAAAATTATATACAAGTAGTGTTATTATATACAAGTTTCAAAAAAAAAAATATAAAAGTAAATAAAATAAAAAGGAAAGGGCCGGTTTAAAAAAAGGGAAAGAAAGAAAATTTTGGGCCAAGCCCATTATAAGAAAAACATAAACGGGACTCTAACCCCTTTTTCCATTCAGTCAAAAAAAAAGGTTAGGATTAGGGTTTCGTTTGGTTGGCTGCCGAGAAAAAAAAAGGGAAGTGTCGAGTTCTTATCTTCAAACCAGGTATTATACTTCTTCATTACAGTAATATAAATCACGAATTTAGTTTTAATGAATCAAGGAGGGAACGTTTTGGATAATTAAATCAAGAACATAGCATAAAATAACAAATTAGGGTTTTCTTGAGGGGGTTTCGAAATCACGACGACCACCTGATTTTAGGGGCGTCGGGTTTCGGTTAGTGATCAAAACCGAGACCACAGCGGGTCTCGGTGTAAGCTGCTGTTGGACGACCGAGGGTCAAGAGACCCAGGTAGAGGGGCGTTTGTTTTGCTTAGGATGGTCGGGGGTTTATTGGTTCATGTGAACCGAGACCACCAGGTCTCGGTGACTCCCTTCTCTGCCCAGCCGTGACCCACACAGGGGCGGCTAGGGCCAGTTCGACATAAGGGGTGCGTTTGGGGGCTGCTAAAACATAAGGGTGCGTTTGGCTTATATAAACAGTGGGAAGATCATAGCATAACAGTGGGAACAATGGGTAACCAGTGGGAAAAGAATGGGACAGAAAAACTGTATAGTAAATAACATTAGCGACAGTTTTAGCGACAGTTTTTCTGTCGCAAAACTGTTAGATTATATGCAGTTTTTAAAGGGGCAGTTTTAGCGACAGTTTTTGGTGACACAGAAATTCTGTCACTAATCCTTGGGGACAGATTTTGTGTATATGTTAAATTGTTAGTGCGACCGAGATGGGATATCTCGGTAAGCTCGGGACGTTATTATAAACCATAAAATAAATATGTTTATGTTATACCTTTTGTTTTAAATTTAATTGTTTGATAAATATTTAATATATATTTTAAGTGTATTAAATTAAATTAGTTCTTTAATATTTTAAAAGGGGTTTATTTTAGGAAATGAATTAAACTATTTGAGAACTTTCTAAATTAAGAAACTTTCTAATTTAGCGGGATACTTATCATAGAAATACTTTATCGTCAGAAATACGTTGTACCATAATTAATAGTAGAAAATAATACATTAAAATGAATTAATATAAGTTCAGATTTATCAGTTGGTATACGTACAGAATTTCAGAATCAAAATAAAATGAATAAATAAGAAACCAAATAAGATCAGTAAAATTCCATAAACGAATATCAGTCAACTTATTCGCGTCTGTATTCTTGTAGCTCGCGTGAAATCATAGTAGACTTTCGGTCAGTTGATCTCGGTCAGTTACTGGACACGAGGTACGGATTTCCCGTCCTTTCAGTAAGGACTTCCTTTTCTATGCATAATTAGGATTCCCCGTCTTCAGCCAAATGTTTTCCCCAGTATATGTTTAAGTTTTTTAGTAATCATATTATAACTAAATAAATTGCCTGAGCATTATATACAAGCACGACCAGTTTATGTACTAGTTATGGAGGTACCGTAACCACGACACTAGAGGCACCGGTGTCGTGACTCACATGCAGGAGAGTGATATCCTGCATCGTCCCACTCAGCTCAGCTTGGCCATTTTATCAGTATTATTAGTGGGGCGTATGGATGCATCCTAGGCTATAGTTTACAGTTTAGCAGGTGAATGTGGTGTGTGCTCTACATCCTTCACATTGGAGCTGATCCCTCCACCTAGCACAGTTATTTAGAGGTCACCCCTCTACAGCATGACGAGGACACCCCTCTATGTATTCATGCAGCAGTTGATTCAGTTCATGACCTATATAAGCTCTTGGCAAATTAAAATACAGAAAATACATGTTTTCAGAATTAATAAGTTATATTTCAGTTTCAGTATATATGAACAGGTTTATCAGATTTTATGCAGAGTTTTACCACATGTCATATCAATCTTATAGCTTCATTGTTTTCTTCTATTCCATTACTTTCAGTACCTTCTATTCATGCTATATCCGTCCACTGAGCGTTATGCTCAGCCGTAGTTTCCTTTCATGTTTCCAAACGGCAGGTTCACAGGGACGATCTTAGGACTTCTAAGAGAGTACGTGCATTTGGATGGGAGCTATCCAAACTCCTTTATTTTTATGCACACATTACGTTACTTTACTTTGGTTGTTTGGACACTGTTTCGTCCTTTTTCTTTCAGTACTTAATCTTTATATTTTGGGCTTATGTTGGACTACCGATGTTTGATTCCGGTACTTTCATTTTGGTCAATTGATGTTTAATACATTGCCTTGCATGCTTTGATGACACGCCATAAATACACGTAACGGTCCATTTATCCAAGTAGGGTGTTACAACTTGTGTTGTCACAGAATATGGGAACCTTTTCATAAATGATCCCATAATCAGCCAGATGACTTTTCATCCAAAGAACTTGAGCACAACAACCAGCGGCCGCAACATATTCAGCTTCAGCTGATGACATGGCCACAGAGTTTTATTTCTTGGCGCTCCAACATACTAACTTTCCACCAAGGATTTGACAACTCCCAGAGGTGCTCTTTCTATCAAGACAGCACCCAGCGTAGTCAGAGTCTGAGTAGGCTTTGAGGTCGAAGCCTGATCCTTTCGGATACCAGAGACCCAATGTGGGAGATCCTTTTAAGTACCTGAAAATTCTTTTGACAGCTACAAGGTGGGATTCCTTGGGGTTAACTTGGTACCTAGCACAGAGACATGTGGCAAATTGTTTATTTTGTCTGCTTGTTGTGAGGTACATCAGTGACCCAATCATGCCTCTATATAAGGTCTCATTAACAGAGACCCCTGAGTCATTAGCTCCTAAGTTGTTGGGGGGAAGCATGGGGTATTTCACTGATGCACAATCAGACAGATCATACTTCTTGAGCAAATCCTTAACATATTTTTCTTGACAAATGGAAATTCCTTTTGAATTCTATATTAATTTGAAAACCCAAGAAAAAATTTAATTCCCCCATCATGCTCATTTCATATTTTTTTTGTCATTAATTTGGCAAACTGTTTGCTCAATGTAATATTGGTTGAACCAAAAATTATATCATCCACATAAATCTGTACTAAAATGACATCACCCTTGGACCTATAAGTGAACAGGGTTTGATCAATGGTACCTCTAACAAATTTATTTTCAAGTAAGAATTTGGATAGGGTTTCATACCAGGCTCTAGGCGCTTGTTTCAGCCCATAGAGTGCTTTGTGAAGTCTGTAGACGTGATCAGGATACTCACTGCTTTCAAACCCTGGGGGTTGATAGACATATACTTCCTCTGCAAGCTTCCTATTTTAGAAAGCACTCTTCACATCCATCTGGTACACAGTAAACCCCATGTAAGCTGCAAAGGCTAGGAAGATTCTGATAGCTTCCAATCTGGCTACTGGTGCAAACGTTTCATCATAGTCAATCCCATCAGATTGATTATATCCCAGCACCACAAGCCTAGCCTTGTTTTTGACAATCATGCCAGCTTCATCCCTCTTGTTTCTGTAGACCCATTTAGTTCCAACCACTTGCTTCCCAGCTGGAGCTTTTACCAGAATCCACACCTTGTTCCTCTTGATCTGATTCAACTCATCTTGCATGGCAACAACCCACCCTTCATCTAGAAGCGCATCATCCACATTCTTAGGTTCATCCTTAGAGAGAAAATCAGCGAAAAGGCATTCATTCGCTAAGGCGGTTTCCAGAGATCTCAATTTGCCTCTGGTGGTGACTCCTTCAGAGGGTTCACCAAGAATATTCACTAGAAGAATATCTTGGTTCCTACTCCATTTGGATTGAGGAGCAGGAGTCTCTGTGGGTTCAAGAGTCACAGTAGGTTCAACGAATGCTGAGGGTTATTCACAAATTATTTCTTCATCCATAATCTCTTCATCAAGAGGAGAGATAGGTTCGATGAGATCAGCATTCACAATAGTGGGTGGAGTGCTTTGTTCAGCATTTTCAACTTCTGGAGTGATGTCAGAGATTGAATGAGGATCAAATGCATGAACATAAGGGAAGTCCTTGTGACCGCTCTTGGATGATTCCTTGGGATGTGAGAAATCATCCTCTGGATAAGATTTAACTTCATTGAAGTCAATGTCACATTCTTCTGAGTTGGTGTGGTTGATGACAGCATCTGCTTCATTGAAGGTGACATGGATGGATTCTTATAATTCTTGTCTACGGATGTTGAATACTCTGTAAGCTCTGGAGGTGAGAGAGTAACCAACGAAGAATCCATCATCAGACTTTTCATCAAATTTTCCCAGGTGATCTCTATAGTTGTGAATGAAAACAGGGCAACCAAAGACATGGAAGTAGCTTACATTAGGGGCTCTCTTCCTATATATTTCATAAGAGGTCTTGCCGTGTCTCTTCACAATAATGGATCTGTTTTGTATGTGACAAGCTGTGTTGACAGCTTCACCCAAAAATTGTTTAGGAAGTCTTGATTCGCTGAGCATTGTTCTAGCAGCCTCTATGAGGGTTCTGTTTCTTCTTTTAGCGACACCATTTTGCTCAGGGGTGCCTGGGTTGGAAAACTTCTGTGATATTCCTTTTTCATCACAAAAGGCTTCCATGGCATGATTCTTGAATTCAGTGCCATTGTCACTTCTGATAGCCTTAACTCTGTAGTCATTGAGATTCTCAATTTCTCTGATGAAGGACATTATTCTTTCAGCAGCATCACTCTTTCTTTTGAGAAAGAATACCCAAGTGTATCTGGAGAATTCATCTACAATGACTAGTGTATATTTGTTGTGATTTAGGGATTGAGGTTCTACTGGTCCAAATAAGTCCATGTGAAGGAGATGGAGGCACTTATTTATGGAGAATGATTGTTTAGTCTTGAATGAGGCTCTGTGGTGCTTCCCTTTCTCGCACGCTGAGCAGGGTCTGTCTTTGGTGAAGGTCAGAGAGGGAAGCCCAGCTACTAAATCATTCTTGGCCAGTTTGTTGATGTTTTTGAAGTTGAGATAGGAGAGTCTCTTATGCCATAGCCAATTTTCACTATCAGATGCTTTGGCATAGAGACAAGTGTTTGTCCCCTCTAGACAAGATGTCATGTTGATGACGTACACATCCCTTCTCCTGGGTGCAATAAGAAAAACATCATCATTTTGATTGAAGATTGTTCCTTGGGTCTTGGTGAATAGAACTTTGAAGCCAGCATCACAGAGTTGACTAATGCTGATTAGGTTGTGCTTTAGTCCATTAACATAAGCGACCCTTGTGAAGGTTATTCCATTACAATCCACTGAGCCATAACCCTCAGTAGCCCCTGAGGAATCATCTCCAAAGACTACTTTAGGACCAGACTCCTTTTTATATCAATGCAGATATTGTTTAACCCCTGTCATGTGTCGGAGCACCCGCTGTCCAGATACCAAACAGATTTCTTCAGATATTCCTGCATAGATATAACAAATCCAGATTAGTTTCTATGATGAACCCACTTTCCATTGGGTCCATGCTGTCGCTGACCAGCGACATTGGTCCTTCTCTGGTTACCTCCCCCTCTTTGGTTGCAAACCCTGGGTTCATGACGCATGCTTCCACAGATTTCACATCCAGGATAATGCTCGCACTCATCAGAGTGATGGTCGAAGAAACCACATTACTTGCAGGGGGGGTTAGGTCTGTAACCCTGAGAGTTATCTCTGGGTTTAGGCTCAGCCTTTCTTGAGGGTCGATGAGGAGTTTTAGATCTCATTTGAGTTCTGGTTCTTTGAACCGCTATGATTTCCTCATGCTCTCTGGATGTGTGTTCAGAGGACTCGCATGTGATACATTTAGGTTTCTTGGAGCAATCCTCGGATGAGTGATTCTTGAAACCGCAATGCTTGCAAGGTCTGAACAAAGCTCTCCCCTTGGAGCTACTAGACCCCTCACCAAGAGAGTTAACAGATGGACTATTAACTCTAGGGTTGATTTGATCTTTCAACCCTTTCACCTCTTCCATCAGGGTGAGGAGAAGTTGCTTGGTGGGAGAAAGCTCTTCAGGGGAGGAGAGGGTTTGTTGGAGTCCTTAGCCACAAAAACCTTTTTATTCGCTTTGTCAGCGACTTTGAGAATTGAATTCCCAGGGGTTTTAGTTTGAGGTTTTGGGCCAAGCATGGAATCAGATGGGTTGGCACCAGCGAGTCTTGGTGGAGCTGGTACCTCTGATTCTTTGTCAGAGTTCTTCTCATCCACAGAGGTGGAAGAAGGAGAGGAGACATCTGAAGGGACAAATTTGACATTGGGTACAGGGACATGTTTTTTTAATCTACCCTTTCCCCCAATAGCCTGAACCACATCACCAGGTATGGATCCAAGGACTATTTCTTCCACTATGGATTGAGCCAAATTCCATTTCTCAATGGTTTTTCTAAGTTCAGAATTTTCATTAGACAAAGACTCATTTTCAATGGATAATTTGCTCACTTCATTTTGAAGTTGATTAGTAAGATTCATAATAGGTTTAAGATTTGTTAATTCAGATTGGCAAAGATTGAACTCTGTTTTAAGACTGTGAAATTTGTTTAACAGGTTTTTTCTTTACTCTTCCACAAAGTGGAGGTCAACCAAGGTATAGTCACTGACATGGTATCTATTAGGACCTTTAGTTATAGATAACATTCTTTATACCTTTTTCATGGTGATATCCACCCATTGACCAGATCTTGCTTCACTTTTACCCACAGCGGGTTCTTCATCAAAGACAGCCATAAAGGCTTTGACGGTGGTGGTACCTTCATCCTCAGAAGTTAGAGGTTCATCATCCCAGTCGAATGAGGCAGCGATCAGACCTTTTTCAGTCTTCTTAACATCCTTTTTCTTTGCTGCATCATCGGCTTTCTGATTGAGTTTTAGCAACTCAGCTTTCAAGGCTTTGTATTTGACTTTGTAGTCCTTCTTCCCTTCTGAGTCAGAGAGAGAGGTTTGCTTGAAATGAGAGTTGGAAAACTTCTTCTTGCTGTTGTTGTTGCTGGATGAAGGGAAGATTGGAGAGGAGGTTTTGTTTGCCCAGCAATCTTTTTGATAGTGACCAGTCTTTCCACAAGTGTAGCATGACACCTTGGATTTATCAACCTTTGCAGCTCCAACTCTACCAGATCTCTTGTAGTACCTCTTTTGATCAGCTAAAAGAGCTCTGTCATGGAACTCAGCATGTAGTTCATCAAGAAATTCTTGACTACTTCTGGTGTCGTCTTTAATGTCAGAGTCGCTATCTTGAAAGGAATGGTTAGCAACAAGAGCTTTTGAACCAGTGATACTGGTGGTAAATCTGTCAGTCTTTGATTTATAAATGGAGTCAATTAGCCCTTCTTCATAGTTATATCTACCAAATAATTGGGCTAAAGTATCATTCTCTATAGCATTATTAGCTCTTAAGGTCTGATTCAGGCTGAGCCATTTTCTAGGTAAGCTATTGACAAAAGTGGCATTAACCTCAGCCTTAAGTAGAACAAGTCCATTGTTTCCTAAATCATTCAACAGAATCTTAAGCCTAGTATAAGTTTGTGCAACAGTTTCTGTTTCGAAAGCTTTAAAAGCATTAAACTTAAGCTTAAGGGCTTGGATTTTGGTTTCTTTTGTTTCCTCTGGACCTTCATACCCTAGAACTAATTCAGTCCACATCTCCTTAGCATAGTTGCATTTAATGATGGAGTTCATAATGTTCTTGGGTAGGCAAGAGACTATGATACTTTTGAGTCTCTTGTCCTGGTTAGCCAGACGTCTATCCGCTGGAGACCATTGCTTAGCAGGTTTCTTAATGGGTCTCACAGGGGTAGAGGAAACGGCCAGTGGTACATATGGACCATTTTCTAAGATTTCTATCTAGAAGGGTTCTAAGCCATCTAAATATATAAGAAATTCACTTTTCCAACTTGAGAAATCCTCTTTATCGAATGCTGGTACATTGGACACATGTGACCCCCCTCGAACATCAAGTAGTTGGGGAAGGTCATCATCATTATTACCAGTGCTTACAACTGGTGTAGGCATGGTAGTAGATATGGTGGCCGGTATGGTGGTCGAAGTGGTACCTAAACTGGTTTGACCAAAAGATGGAGGAGGTATAGTATCAGCCATATTAAGATCTTGATTTTAAAAACTAGAACGATTTATAAAAAGTTTTATAAATCAAACCGCTCTAATACCAATTGATAGTCCCTTAATATGACAATTGTTGATAAACTATAATTCTTGTAACCACGAAACACAAAGAAATACTTTTCAAACGCGTAATGCTTTATTAAGTATTATAAATAAAGTATTACAAAGTGCTATGAATACACTCATTGAATGACAACAAGATATGAACCCTAGAAACAAGTAAACTAGATTTGAGACTCAAGATTACAAGAGAACCAATGAGACGCTGGTAGACAGCTGAGGGCTCAGCGGTTCCAAGAAGAGAATTAACTTAGATAAATTATCCAAGCACAAGGGTTGAGTTAATTCTTCCTTCTCACTCCTATTTATAGTGTACGAGGTTGCTTCCTTTGTGGGAGTAGTTGATACGTGTCACCTTCTGAATGGAAGAGTACAACGTATTAAATGCATGTCTAAATCGAGACATACCTTTAACCAACTTTAGGTGAACAGTTCTGCCAACTGTTCACCTTTTGTCCCACTAGGTCGTACTAGGCTTTAACTTGAATCTTTTGTTTTGTCCCGCTCAAAACACTTGGTAGATTCTCCCGCCTAAACTATAAAGGATTGGATAAGCTTTGCTTATCCCAGACTTCTAGGGTTCTTAAGTGATCTCTGAGTGTTGTCAACTCAGAGATCCTTGAACACCAGTACATTCCTTTAACATCCCAGCTATCCATAATCACTGGTGAATCTGACTTCAGATTGTCTTCGACTTCTCTGACGTTGTCTTTGACTTGAATGTTCCTGGTGTGCCAGCTGAGGCTTTGCCTTCCACTGGTCTAGTCTCTGTCGCTGGTCCTCTCAGCGATCAGCAAACACTTAGTCTAATTTAAACAAATCTAGACTGGACCATAGTTAAAACTTTCATTGGCCCAACAAAATCATCGATAGTCGAGTTACTAGCTTCAACCGTCGTGAAACTAGGAATAAAAGGCTCTGCGATTGAAGATTTTGCCTTAGTCGTATGGACTTCGACATCAAAAAACGTATCAATGTGAGAAAGGCCATTGGCGGACTTCTCACACGATAAATCCAAAATCTCACACGGTGTGAGATTAGGAATAAAAGGCTTGTCACGAGACGGTATTGCCTTAACGGTGTCAACTTTGTCCTTCGGAGGGATCGACCGTTAATTCTCAAATAAGTTAGCAAAATTACCAACACATCCCTCCGGAATTAATTCTCGATCATCTTTTAAAAACGAGGGGTCAACGATTTTCCTTATAACCTTATCTTATTTTTCTTTTTCAATATCATTTAACGGAATTTCTTCATCCAAATTTGGTGTATATTGATTTATAAAATCCTCAATAATTTCATCTTCATTAGAAAAATTGGTTTTCAAAGGCTTTTCAATTATAGACATCGTTCCTACATATCCTACGAGTTTTTCTTGGTGTTTATTTTCAAAAACATTTTTTAAAACTTTGTTTGATGACATTTTCGTTTCCTCTACGTTCTTATTAGATGACGAAGGTAGCACAAATCTAACATTCGAGAGAGTGAGATCAATACGAGACGTTTGAGTCTTAGGGGTTGAAACAATTTGAACCTCTCCTTTGGGATTAGGATTCATATCATTTGACGAAGAATTCGACGATGTGAACTTTTTCACTAAGGTCTCAAAAATTAAAAGAATTTTTTCTTGCTCACTAGCGTGACCTTCCTTAATTTCATCTACATATTTTTCCCACATCTCTTGATTTTGTCCATACAAACGTTCTTGCTCTTTAAATATGGCATCATATTCGTTTTCCAAGTTTATGAAAGATTCCTTTTGGGTTGCAATTGTTCTTTGTAAAATTTATTTAGATCCGCCACTTATTCTTGAATCATTGTTACAATTTTGTTATTACATCGCATATAATTACCAAAGGAGTTATGACTCATTTCATCATTTTGATTTTCATCACAATTATAAGACTAATCATACGATGAATAAACGAAGACGAATGGTGCTCTTGGTCATATGATTGAAATTCGTCACCATGATCACGTGGAGGAGAGTTATAGATATAATTCTCCCTTCCTCTATAAACCTCACAATTAAAACAATTGGCACCATCGGACGGGCCTCCACAATATGGACACGAGTAATAATCATCATCATCTGACATGATGCAACGAAAACGTCGTTATGAGAATTAAACGACTTAGAGGGTTAAAGAAGAGAATTATGTAAATAGAGGGGAAAGTAGAAGATTCTTTTTGTTTATGATTTTTCAAATTTTTTTGGTATTTTTGTGTATTACGTAGATAATTAAATCTACAAAATCTATCCACTAATCAAAGTCTCGATTAATGAATCCAAAGGAATGAAAGTAATCACGCGAAGTGAAAACCTTCGTTCGACTTTGAAACGTTGGTGGAACACCAAAACGTTTCGAGGGTTCAATAATATAAGCAACAAAAATAGATTAATATTACTTGATGTGGAAAACCCTTAATTAATCGTCACTTTCAAAATATACACTAGCGAGTGGAGAAAACGAGGCAGCGCGAAGCACTTAAGATCCATTTTTGTTTAGGTCGTGAAATACAACCGTCTTATACCCACCTTATAGTTTGTATTTATCGAGATTCAACCAATTAAGAGTATTTATCTATTTTTCCTTTAACTTTTTCTTTGATCGATACACTAAATAATGACTGGAACGCCCACTCTTGAGGTGCGTTTTCACGCATATTTGGATCGTATTGTGTATTTATTGTGCTACGTATTACAATATAGTATTCACAAGAAAAACGAAAAAGCGATTTTGTGTTAATAGAGTTCTATTTAACAATCATTTATTTTTATGGATATATAATAGAAAAATAAAGGAGCATGTACGATATAAACACTTCTATAAAACGGAAGGTAAAAAACGTAAATACTCAAGCAAACACGAATAATAAATATGGATAATCACACTTTCCCGGTAGCGGCATCATTTGATGTAGTTGGTTTTTAGTCACTTATTTTAGGAAAAATAAGAAACCGCGGTAAGTATTAAGTATTACGTTAGGAAACGTGAATACTCGATCGTTGAGTTCGATCTCGAGGAGGTATTTGTGTTTAAAACAAGGATTTATAAACGTTATTGGAGTTATTACGCTTATGGAAAGTGAAAAGAAAAGAAAATGGAAGACCAATTACACTGAAAACGACCTACGACGCAAAACGCGAAAACGTAAAACGCGACGTAATTTTCGACAAAATTAAAACAATTCTAATAATTCTAAACAATTACTAATAAATCCTAAATATTATAACTAAAAAGGAAAAATAAACTAAATTTTGTGAATACAATTTAATTAATTATTAATATATTTTAAATTAATTAAAAACCCTAATAAATCAAAATAATTAAATAAAAGTCAAACTCAAAATTTTTCTTTTTGTAAACCTAAAGTATAATAAACTAAGTCTAAAAATTATTTTTCTAAAATTTTAAACTACTAAAATCTATTTTTTAAATGACTTCCTAAAAGTTGAAAATAAAATAAATATTAAAAATAATCTAAAAGAGGGAAAAAAACTAAAACCTATTTATAAAAATCCTAAACTATAACAGGAATAGGGGGAAAATATCAATGACCAAAAAAGTGTAACCAATAAGCCAAATAAGCTGGCTTATGGTCATGGCTTCTATTTTGGAAAGAAAAACAAGAAGGGGTTAAATACCCAGTGCTTTGAACTTATGACAAGAACAGAGCAACTGGAACACTGATAAGTCCTTCTAGTCCTGTACAGTAGGTCGAGGGTTCGAGCCCAGGCCAATCCTGCTTTTTTTGGAACTATGTTTTTTTATGTTTACTTGTTTGTTTTGGATACAAACGGCACCCCCACATGCTTGGGCTTGTGGGGAGTCACAAATAATAACAAAGCACAGTCCAATAAGCCAAGAACTAGTCACATAATAAGCAAACAGTGGGTATCAGACAATGACTCACAGAAACATTTATTTGCTGATCTAAATGACTAAAGAAAGTTTTAGAAATAAGAATTAAATTTTTTTTACTTTTATATTTTTTATTATGAATTAAAAACTATTTTAATGAAAATAAATGATTAAAATACTAAACTAATAAAATAAAGAAAAAAATTCATGTTTGGTCCCTATCGTTTAGACCAAACATCAAGTCTGGTCCCTATCTCAAATTAAGTCCACCGATAGTCCCTATCGTTTACATTTTGGATCAAAATTCGTCTCTATCTTGGATGGGTGTTAATTTTGTCTGTTAAGTGTAATAATTAGAAGGGTATTTGTGTTTATTCTATTTTATCCATAAAATCATTACTTTTTTTTCTTTCTTATCTCTCTCCCTCTCTCACTGTCTGTCTCTCTCTCTCTTTCTCTCCTGCAAATATCTCTCATATCTCACTTCTCTTTATCTTTCATCTCTCCTCCATTGATTAAATTGAAACAAGAAAAATCTAGATAACAAAAATATTCGATTCACAAGAAAACAAATCAAGATAACGAAAATCATACATCTCAAATCCATCAGTAAACTGATTAAAAAAAATTACCAAAAATCCATCATCTTCATAAATTTTAGCTTCTAGGTTGTTTGAGGGTGCTTCAAGATCTGCAGGTTTTTTTTTGGATCTGGGTTGTCAACCACGCCGCCACCAGAACAAGTTTTTAGTTTTTTACCCTGACTGAAAAAAGCATATATTGGATACACTTGGCCCTAAATGAATATCCTTTGGATACAAATTTCCAATCACAGATGAGATAAAGTAATAACAAAACTCCTACAATCCTACCTCTAAAGCTTTAGTATCATCCTCTGGGTGTTCATTGCTGCTACTATGTTCCGTGTGGTGAAGTGAAGAAAGCATGTCCCAAGAGAAGGAGCTTGACTCGATATTCAACATAGCAGCCTTACCAAGTCTTTCCCACAAACTGATCTCTGCAACTTGCTCAAATGGAGGATAGGTTTTGGATGCCAAGCTTAAATCCTCTGCACTGAATATCAATCACCATAATTACAGATTTAGAGAAACAAGATCACAATTACATGAAACAAAGAATCTCCACCCTTTGTTAGAGCAAACGCAAAATACATAACACTGTGTCTCTATTCCTTAACAGAAAACTTATACACACCGTATGGGATTTCTAATGAGAAGTTTCAGATTCCGGTTATATATTAAACTAATTACCAAAATTTACTTAAGACTTGAAAACAAGCCAAACTAACATGGAAAAAAGTACCAACCAGCCAATCAAACACAAGATACCGTAAACCACCAACTAACTAATCAAACTCACATAAATAGATACGCATCAAGACTCTAATTATTAAACTAACAGATATAGAGGCCAAAGTACCTATTCATATATAATATCAATTCCAAGCCGTAAAGTACCAAGCAACCAATGATTCAAACACACGAAAAATGAAAAATGACCTTCAAGATCTAAGGGTGGTGGTTTGGAGCTGTGTGGTGGGTGGTGGTGGATGTGTGTGTGTGAGATAAGAATAAGTAAAAGACCAAATTACCCCTCCCTTCATATCATTTAACGGACAAAATTAACACTCATCTAAGATAGGGACGAATTTTGATCCAAAATGTAAACGATAGGGACTATCGGTGGACTTAATTTGAGATAGGGACCAGACTTGATGTTTGGTGTAAACGATAGGGACCAAAAATGAAATTTTTTCTAAAATAAATCCTGAAATTTTTTGAGAAACTAAGATACGTTATTCTAAACTTAAAAACTTGAAAAGATATAAAATTACGCTACATAAAAGTTGTGTAATAAACTAATTTAAAGCTGATAAACAAAAAAGGAAATGGGTTTAAATAAAACAAGTTGTAAAACTTAACTAAAAAAGTATGAAGAACAGATGGTTAGATTGTTGATTGTTGCGTCTGTTATGTCTGTGTGGTCAAGGGTTCGAGAGCTACAGAAGACAAATTGTTTGCAAACATTTTTTTACTTTGAAAGGTTCAAAAACTTATCCTTTTTTTACTCAATTACTAATAAAAAACGTTAGGGCTTAAGGCCCATATGTATGATGACCAGAGATACGGATTTGATGAACAAAATTTTAAGAAACTCTAAACCACTAACCTTCTGCTTTTTTTTCGTGCACTAACAAATAACAACAATTCAATAACGAGATCAAGTATTATCAAACTTTTAAGAGGAACACACATTGAATATCAATAACAACAACTAGAAACTCAATAAACACTACTAGCAAAAGGAACGTAACAACATAAGATTAGACACAAAATTAACATTCAAACAACATACATCAATATAAATAACATTGTAAACATGTAAACAAATAACTAACAAAAACGTTACCAGGATGAGATGCAATATCAACAACAATCACGACCCTCGCATCACTCCTTCCTAATCCAAAACCAAACTGATAACTCATTAAAACCATCTTTGATTCGAAATTCAAATCGAACCGAACCATAACCATGTTTTCGAACAGTAACCAAAAACACAAGAACATATTTTTTTTATTTAACCTTCGAACAACATCAAACTATATCACCCTTTTACTTTCTTTTTCTTTCTTCGTTGTCGAACAGTGCAAACAACAAAGTAATATCTGCCCCTTTTTTCGAGAACAGTACCACTCAATCTCTTTTTTTTTTGCTTTCGTTGAGCAGTAAACAAAACAAACTACAAATCCCTTTTTTTCTTTCGTCTGACCACAGCAGCAAAAGAAGAAATAATAGCTTTTTTTATTCGTAACAGTAGAAGAACAAACAACCTTTGAATTTAATAAACTGAGAACAACAACATCACCTTTTTTCGAATTAATTTTTTATAACACTTAAAATTAAATCAACACAAACATAAAGATTTGAAACCAGGCTTAGCTTTACCAACTTTTCAAAAATTATGAAAAAGAAATTACAAGATGAATCCTCAATAAACTTACATACATGAACAATGGAACTCAGATTAATTTTTCATAAATACCAACATTTCATTGAAAAATAAAAAGGAATTACAATTTGAAAAACACAATCTAGAACAAAGCTAAAAATAAAAATCCTATCCCTTATATATTGGGTACAAGAATATACTAGAATAAAAAGTAAAAACCTTAATGTCATCATCTCAGCTTTGTCTTGATGCTGGAAGCTTCATGAATCTTGATTTTCAGCCATTGGATTGGATTGGTCCCAAAGGGTTTGATATACACCCTAGGGTTGGTCTTCAACTTCTGAACCCATCACATGCTCTTGTCTTTGACTGATCTTTCTCATGGGTGTAGGGTAAGAGGGTGTCACGAGGGAGAAAGTGACAGATTTAGGATTAGGTTGATTTGAGCTCAAGATTAGAGATGGTGGTTGATGAGACGTTACAAGAAACCCTAAAGATAAAACTCCTTCCGTTATATTTTCTATGTAACGTTAGATACTCCAAAATCTGGTTTTCTACTTATTTCGTGGGCTAAGACTTGAATGACATGGGTTGTGTACAAAAATATTGCCAAGCTAGGCTTGATGGTTGTTGTATCGGGCCTGGTAGTGGTTTTGAGGGAAGCCCATAAACGTTTCATAGAAAATCAAAGACTTGTTGTTCTTTTCTTTTTGGGCAACGGTGTATTGTTGGTAGCCCATTCATGAATGATAGCAAAAAATGGTTTAAACAAATTGTAGTAAGCTAACAAAAAAATAGGTTCTAGTAAATGTTTAGCATATTATTATTATTACGGGCTGACTTGGCCCGTTAAACAGGTGCGGGTTGGTCCGTAAAATAATAATTTGGGTCTTGGGATGAATTTTTTCATGCCCACTACATTGGCGGGTTTCGGGTTTGACTTTGACTTGTAAAAACTTCAAATGTTTTCGAGTCGATCCGATGCCCGCTTTGCTCTGTTAAGTACAATCTCGGCTTCGGTTTGTGCACATCTTCGTATCTCGTGTTTGTGTTGTCTTGAATTTGTCACTTTCATGCGCTTTTTCGATATCCGTGCCTCACATAAGTAAACAATACAAGTGTGTTTGACACGTTTTTGATGATATTTTATCCGTTTTTAGTCCATTTTGAGTTATGAAAACATGTATAATACGAATCTCATCAGAACCTAACAAACATTCCATCTTAATTATATAGAAGGGAATATGTGCTAAAGAACTCTAGAAGGAATTGGGGATAAATAAGCTCGTCGATGTCTAGCAATAAATCGAACTTAATTCCACTAAACATGTGTTTAGTATAATCATATCCCTCAATGTCCCTATAGACAACTCTACCCTCATGAAAGTAACGTTTTTGAAGTAAACCATTAGTATTACCAAGGGTTACGGATTGACACAAGTTGGAAAGATTAGGCATATAACTCTCAGTTTTGTGGTGGTCTTGTTGATAAACCAATGGCATGATTAAGCCCCTACATAGCATACAAAAATATGTCCAGGATCACTCTTATGTTATATAATGAATAAAAATCAAAATCATAATAATGTGTTCAATCAATTACTTAACTAACCAAAGGATTAATCCTTAACATTCTTATGTCTACAATGTACTAATTTCATCTTTGACAACTACATATGAATTATGTAAAATCAAACATGAACTTGAACATTGGTTTTTCAAAATTCATTTTTAGGTAAGCATTAACAATGCAATTACCAATGTGTTCAAGGGTTCATATCAATTCCATCATTCAACCAAAATAATTTAGTTGAAATTTGGATTTTTTCTATAAGTGGGTTTTAATAAAATCGCAAGGAATTCAAACCTAAGGAATCATGGCGTTACAACTATGTCAACCCACATTCCTAATTAGGTTCTAATTCGATTTTAATTTTAGAAATCCCCAATTATGATAATAAGAACCCTAGAACAAATTGATTGAAATTTAATGAAGATACTTACAATTAATTGATATTAGATAAAGGATGAGGGAAACCCTTGTCTTGAAACCAATTAATTTAAGTGACTGGAAGCTTTTAGAAACTTGTTAATGGTGGTTTTGTGAAGAACTTGTCGTCACCATGAAGAAGAAAGAGTGGGGGTTTTGAAAAAATGTTATTTTAATAAAAACCTGATTATTTTATCCTTAGTGGCCTGCGGTTCATTGTTGATATTGAACCGCAACTTTCAATGGTGACAAATAATGAAACGCCTGCAGAGGACCATTTTAAACCAAGAAAATGAAGAAATTTTCAAAACCAAGTTTTTCTAAAATACTTAAAATATATATTATGCCTTTTGTAAATCATTGGACCACTCTGAGACTAGGTTATAATGCCTTAATGAAGGATTATGAGTTAAATCGAGACCCAAAAAGACCAAATTTGACCGAAACGGAAAAACGACTACTCGTAAGAAAAGATCAAGAGGATAGAAAACAAAAGGAGTGAATCAAGACTAAGTTCAATGCTTAAGAGATGAGTAACAATCTTCAAGTTGTAGAAACGAAGAGCTTGTGTCATTTATAGTGGTTTAAGACGTGCATTTCCGATGTAAGTCTAAACGGCTTTGTTAATTAACTATACCAAGCAATTTTTTTATAAAGAGGAAGATCACCTTCAAGTAATTATCTTAAACTTTTACAAAATGTGAGCAAGAGTATAGATTCACTTTCTCTCCCACGTGATCGGGCAAATATCATTGCTTAGGACTACAATGACAATATCCTTGGAATATTTTAATTCCAAATGCGTAATATCCTAACTACAACTTATGATGTAGTTTGGTATCTTAAAGGATTAATCAATCATCTTAGAGATGAGCTAAATTGCACATATTACACATGATATAGGCCTACTAACCGTATAAGTTTCAATCCATAAAAATCATGCTTGATACTTTACGCTACTACTAACTGACACTCTAACACCAAGTGAGTCAAGTATCCAAGACCATGAAGGTTTGAGAGGGTGAATGAATAGAATCACATACCACAAACAAATGTTAAGGAAAGGATGCCAAGAACAAGTAAATACTCAAGTAATGATCAATAGGGCGTGTAGAAGGATGAAAACGTACCTTAACCGCAAAGTGCATCCCAAGTCTTCTATGGAATAATGCAACACCCAAACTTGACCAAAGTGCATACTAAGTCTTCAAGGACTAGTATCACTTACACCAATCTTGATACCATCATCCTATGATGTTGGAGACCAAAGGAGATGAGTATTCTACAAGTGAAAGTAGCTCAATCCACAATCAAGTTAATGATTAGTCTTCATGAGTACCTACACAAAGAAGGATACAAACTAGTAGATACATTTCAAGAGCAAATATAAAATGCATATAAACTATTAAACAATATAAGATGCAATATTACCAATTAAAAGGTCTATTTTTATTGAAAAAATAGTTTTGACCAAAGAGAAACTTTAGTACAACGAACCTTTCCTAATTTGAGGAGACAATGGATCGATCAAAGTTTAAAAGCACAATATACTTCAAAGATCTTGAGTAACCATCGCTCTGATACCAATTGTTGAAACTAGAAAGGGGGAGGGAGGCTGAATAGTTTCTCTTGGTTAAGGTCCTATATAAAAAATCCTTTCAATTAGGTTTGTCCCAAAACTACCTTTTACTTGAAAACTAGTTTCATAGTTGTTAGGTTCAATTCTAATGTATTAACAATATCTAGTGACAATGAAATGCAATAAAAGAATGAAAGCATAAGTAAAGAGTAAGGAAAGAAATAACCCAAGGTACGACACCAAGATTTATAGTGGTTTGACAACGAAGCTCTCTCTTCGTTCCTACTCCACTCCTCGAGTACACCTTACTCGAGATTTCCACTATATCCACAAGCTCCCTTCTTGGTGGAGAAAACCTTACAACGTTCTTACATTATTTTCTGACACGAAGCTAAATGTCAAGACCTAATCTTAGCTAGGACCAATCTATACATGTTGCCTACTTCACCATTTTCCGACACATGGCTAGATGTTGAGTTCTAATCGAAGCTAGAACCAATCTTTGTCGCCCATCTTCTTTTCTGACACAAGGCTAGATGTCGAGTCCTAATCGAAAGCTAGAACCAGTCTTGACAACTCTTCACTTTCAAGTTTAGTGAGAACTCACAAGACACATACACACATTACTTTGTAGTTTAGTGAGAACTAACACACAACACTTATTACAACTCAATAAGACATATTCAAGTATACACATGTAACTTGGATCCACACAAGACAAATCCAAGTATACATATATACAATAGATTTACACAAGACTAATCAAATTATTCAATAAAACATTGGATTAACACAACACTATTCCAAGTATACAAAAATACATTGGATTTGCACAAAACTCAAAAACAAAATGATAAACATGACTAGATCTAAGGAATGATGATATTAATCAAAGGCTTCATCTTTAATCACATCATAAATGTGTGAGTGATATTCTCTTTAGAAAATTAAAGAAAAGGATCAAGAGGATAATCATAAGTAAACATACTTAACACATTAAGTGAACATTTACTAATGATTAGGATATAGAAAGAACATAAGGGGCATAAAGATTGTCCAGAAAGGTTCTTGTAATATTAAGATTTGATCCACTATTTATAGGAGACAAAAACCAACGGCTCTCTGGGCGCGGTTCTTTAATTAGCCTACGGTTCAATATCAATAAAGAATCACATAGCTATTTAAGGAACCGCCCAGAGTATACTATGCTCCTTTTTTTCTTTTAGTGGGGAAATGTTATCTAAGGTAGATTTTACCTTCAAATGATATTCCTATGGCATTTGGAATATGCCATATTCAAATTTTCACTTTCCATTTTAATAAAACATCTCTACTACTTATAAAGAGAATTCCTCAATTGTTTGAATGTTGAAAAACCTTAAATAAGGAAATGTTGAAAAATTAATTACACCCATTCAAGCAACTATGCCCCTCATCTGGTTTATTTTGTTCTTTCTTTTCACCCTAAAACACACACACTCAATCTCATTTTTAAATCTCACGTAGCTCCTAACCCTACCACCGAACCCAACCACCATCAAGCCCCTTTACCAACGAGCGCCGCCATCACTTTAACCTTTCCACCACTGAACGCCGTAACACCAATCAAACCTCCAAACAAAAGTATGATTTTTTAATGTTTTAAGGTTTATTTTAATTTTTTTTACAAATATGTAGATCTTTATTGTGGATGAGAGTTTTTAGATTGTCATAATTTATTAAAGACATCGACTGCTGTCACATATCATCACTGTCGTAAACTGATGCTCAGGTCGCCATTGGAAACTATCGCCGCTAAGGTGGTTGTCAAAAACATCTGTCACCATCTCTAATGTTATAAGTTTTTTTGAAATTTATAGAGTGTTTGTTTTTCTAGATGCGAGTTTTTGTTTATATATAGATAGATCTGTGTAATTTTGCGTTTGCGGGTTTATTCATTAAGATCTAATTAGTTTCGATATGCTTCTTTGTGTCAAGATCCTAAAAAGATACTCCGATTGCCGCCCAATTTTGTTTGCGTCAATGATACCTTAACTGACCTTTATGATAGAAACATTGATTGTACTAATATCCTCCTTTCTTGTTTATTTTTTATTTTTGATGCTATGTGTAAAATCTGTTTCACCTTAATGTTTTATTGTTATTCCATTCTTTTCCAATATTATATTAGCCCATGGCAAAGTAAGACACCTCTAAACGGCCCCTAATCATCTGTGGCTTGTAAATGTAATACCAAACGCCTCCTAATTATGGTAATATTTTGTACAAGATTGATGGCAAGACCCTCAAGGTAATGTTCCTTAAGGTGCCAAGAAGGGTAAAACCAGTCTCGTCTATTGAGCGCTAAGGTCATTATGAGAAACACTTGGTAGCTTTCAGGGCTTTGGAATTGGCACTTATAGCTCTCTAGAAGATGTTGAGTCTGAGTTATTGTCGTGAATGGGATGGCAAAGTTCGAGCCTGGATTATTATTAAGTGGGTGAATTTGTTTTCTGTTTTAGCTCAAATGGGTAAAATTATACAGTTTCTATATAAATGGAGAAACTTAGAATAATTAATCATGCATGCTACAAGTCTCAGTAGTGAGAAACTCTACAAGCTTTAACAACACTCAGTGTAGGTGGTTTTTTGTGAATCTTGTTATTTGATACTTTTTTCACTTATAGCCATGCTTAGTTTCTTATGATGAATTTATTATTGGTATTATACATGAAGCGAAAGAATAACATGTCTAATTGGTTTTCTTATAACGAGAATCGAAGAACGGAAAGATGACTACCTTGCTTTGAGGAGCGCTGCCACAACAATCAGCACACTATTAATGGAGTTGATCGAGAGACCCCGACTTTGGCTTAATTATCAGCATCATAGTTTTTTATCAAGGTATGTGTGACTTCTGCTTGCAGGTCGTTTAGCTCTCATAATAGTGTGGCAAATGGAACTGATCCTCAGCTTGTATCTGACATGTATCTTCCATCGAACACATAGTATATTTTCCAAAACTTATTTCTAAACATCTATTTGTAAGATTAGATAATACTCTACCAGCAACTGTTTATTTTATTTATAAGTAATTTTAGTGTGTTAAATAGTTATTACGGGTGTGTTTGGCAAATGTAGCAGTAGGAGTAGCTGTGACATTAGCGGTAAGCATTAGCAGTGACATTTTCGGTAAGCATTAGCGGTTCGCAGGAGCTCTAAGCAGTGTTGTGTCTTTATATAAAAATGTACAATAACATAGGTTTAGTTAAATGATACTTCAGGGAGCGTTGGAAAATCAGCATACACGTAAAAAAAGATAAAGCTAAATCACAATGCTCAACCCTCACCGCTCTTGATTTCTCCAAACCAAAGTCTCGTACTCGAACTGCCAAGAACGACCCAACTTGCTGGCTGACTATTACCTGCTTACTTACTGGCTGACTTGACCTTGTTTTCAGCACATGAGTTAGCGTTATCGCGTATTTAGTGGAAGCAGCGGGCCGCAACGCAACAACAAGGACTCGTGTCAGAGGACTTTTGAGCGTGAGCTACCACTCATGCAACGACAAGGACCCGCAACTCTCGAAGGGGCCACCAACCACCCGAATGATCTTTGCCAAATACACCCTAAATATTCGAATAAAACTATGTAGAAATTTTCAGATGCATTGTCGATTTTTAATCATTTCTACTCTGCTCTACCTGAGACATATGAACAGTTTAAATAATAACCCCAATTGATCCAATTTAACCTTAGAATTGTTTGGTTACAGAATTTTTAGAGTAAGATGTCCCATTTTGCATTGTTGTAGATGGCGAAACAATTTATCCAGGACATCTCACTGAAGGATCCCGACAGGCCAATTCAATGCTGCATTTGAGTTCACTGTATCTTGGCAAAAAGATGATGCCAACACAAAAGCACTTTGATGAGACTGCTTTTATACATAGTCTCATCGTCCAAAAAGGGCTTTAAATGCTTAAAATATCATGAAAATGGCCAAATATATGCTTGTGTTTGTTGCTTGTGTATTTTAGGTACTGATATTGAGAAAATGACAAAAGATCACAAGAATCATACAAAAACAAACACGAGAAACGAAGCCACACAATGAACCAAGCCCTAATTAAGAATTTTCCAAAGAAAACCCTTGAAGATTTGAAGATTTATGAAGAAGGGTCCTCCAATATTGAAGAATTGATACTTTATACCCTTGTATCCTCATAATTATAAGATTGGTCCCTAAAGTTTGTCAATATTGCAAAAAGGGCCCTCCACTTTGAAGAATTGGCAATTTTAGTCCCTCAACAAAACTAAAATGTCAATATTAATCCTCCTCAAAGTCAAACATACCATGAAGGACTTCAAGTTATAAGAAATTATAAGTTTGGTCCTTTAAAATATGTCAAATTACCAAAAGGACCCTTGACTTTGAAGAAATGGCAAAAATGGTCCCTCATTAATCATGGATTGGCCATTTCAGTCCTCCAAGAAGTCAACAAGACAAGTCAAGACCATTACCTATGAAGAAAATGCCAAAACAACCCTTCAAGAATCATGAAATAGCAAGAAATATCCCTGAAAATACTTTGGAAAAGTATTTGGGGGCAAAAGTGTGAAAATGAAAACTTCATTACAAAGGGAATCCGGATTTGTTGTGTTTATTTACAAAGTGAAAGAAGTTTGAGAGATAAGTGGCTAAATCTGGCAGACAACCTAAGATACCTAGACCACTCCCCACTTGACACCTGTCCCACTACCACCTTTCCACCAATGGGAGCTCACCCTGCTGCCATGTCACACTCCACTCACCCTATTAATTAACTAATCTAACTGATTAGTTAAATTTGGCGCTTAACATGTTTTTCAAACACAAATCCGGATTAAACTTGCAACTATTCACTCCAAGAACACAATTTGGTTTTCTTAATCCTGTTGTAATTAAGCCCTGAAAACCTCCAGATTAATGATTAAGCATCCCCTAATCACATCCCAATCTTGAAAACACATGCTACATCAACAAGGAACCCCACATGATATTCCCCTGCTACACTCTTGTGCATACTGCCAAAATTTGGACAGTCATCCAACCATCCTCATGCCAGCTTACTTTTTAAGCTTGTTACAAGCCCTTGGATGCTATCACACCTTGCCAGCTACAACAAAACGCCAAGCAAAGTCACATGATTCTCAAAATTGTTCAAACCCTCAAGGGCATAACTGGAACTTCACAGCTTTAGGGTTAACGTTTTTTAGCTTTTTAGCAAGTAGTTTGTAGCCTATATAAGGCATAGGACCAATTTACATTTATCTTTGCTCTTGAATTTTCCTTTGTACAAAGTTCTGTAAATCTCATATTCTAAGTAATGAAATGTGTTTGAATCTTTGAAGAAAACTCAAGTGCAATTTTTGTTTACTACTTGTTATTGTTCTTTGTTTACTAATCTTGAATCCTAAAACCTGTTTTCAAAGGAGTGTGCAAAAGTTTGCACATTTTCCTTCAAGCTTGATATTTTGCTAAGTTTCTTGGTACACCTTGGAATTCGTGGGCTATAAAGCTGATCATAGCATCCTGATATTGTGATATCAAGGTGTTGTGAAGCTTATAACTTGGGGATAATCAAGTGTGGGGTACAAGAGTTGCATTAATAAAGGCTTTTTCACCTTTCTGTTTTTGATATTTTTCTTCTAACCTTGTTGAATCTTAGCAGGCTTTATTGTGGAAGCTTGTGCTTGTTCTTGCTAGCACATAAGCTCAAAATTCGTGGGTGTGGATGTACATCCATGAGGTACACACCATTCTACTCAAAATCTGTTAAAAATTTGGATTTTTGGTGAATTTGTGTGCTACTTGTGTTCTTGCTGATTTTGTGGCATAATCTTGCTTGAATCTGCGTATTATATCTGTTATTGTGTTGATTTGGGCTTGGGTAACCTTGGAATGCACTTTTGATTTGAAAATTTAAAGGGGTGTTTGAGATTACCTGTTTTGAATCATTGAGTGTTATTTTGTGGTTGGAAGTTTGTGTTTGCGATTTGTATCTGCTATATACTTGGTTGAGTGCTATTTGCTTTTAGTTATTGGTCTTAAACCTTTGAATCAAACATTGTGCTATATCTCATTGATTTTGACTATTTTTGACCTAAGATTTTGGTAATATCTAGAATATATGCATGCTTAGGGTTAAAAGTTGTTAAATCATTGATAATACAACATATGTGGTAGATATCAGTGTTTGAATCTGGCTTGTTGGTCAAGTGCATCAACAAAGTAAAAATCTGCTTGTGTTAGTGTTCATTAGTAACTTGTTTGTTCTTGAATCTTGATTTAGGCCTTGAACCATTGCATGAAACTTGTTTAAACTTGTTCATTTAAGTTTATTTTAGCTTGTGTATGCTTTTGGTGCAATTTGGTTGGCTGAAATTTGCTAAAACTGCTTATAAGTGCTTAACTGCTTATTGTTCAAAGTCTGGTGCATGTCTGATGCTTAATTGAATTAACTATACAAATTGGCTGATTATGATTGTGATTTCTTTGTTGTTATTGACTCCTTATGATCCACTGATCATTTGGGTGCCTTTGCGTAACTTGAATCTCCAAAAAGTCACTAAAGACAAAAAGTCAAGAAAGTCAAGCAGTGGGAAAAGTTCCCACTGCTTAGACATCCAAAACTAGCCCCTGCTAGTGATAATTTTCAGTTAGCTTATTAATAAGCCATATTGGCTTATTTAGACCTGCAACAACTTACTTTTTGTGATCAATCTTCCTCATTTGACCCATTTGTTTGAACTGGAGCTTATCAGACCTTGACTTTGACTTTTTGCTAGAAAATTCATAAAGTTGACTTTTAAAGAAGTGCTTATTTGCTTATTTCAGCTTATTAAGTGAACTTATTTGAAATTTTTTTGTTGATTAAGCTTAGTTAAGTCATTTAAAAGCTTTTGAAACTTGAATCGGCTCTTGGGGTGGCCTAAAACTCGAAAATGAGTATTTTGTCGCTTTGTGAAGATAGCTTATTGCTTTTTTTAGTCTAATTCCTTGTGCTTATTTCAAATTTCTTTTTACAGAAGTCTTAAGTAACTCAAAAGAAGCTTTTGTGCCTAATTTGAGCTTATGGCATCAGCTTATAGCTTAATGGGCCAAAAAGCCCATTAAGAATAAGCTGTTTGAAATAAGCCAACTTATATCACATTTTCAGCTTTTGGGCCTTTGAAAAACTGTGTTCACTATCAAGTTTTGAGTCAGATATGAGCTTTTGGGCCATTTTTATAAACATTTTTCTTATTGGGCTTATTTTGGCCCAATAAGGGTCTGTTTTGGGCTTTGGGCCATTTGAAGCCCATTTGGGGTATTTTTGGTATTTCAAGTTCATTTTCTGTTTAATTAGGTTAAAATAAACTAGTTTGCAAGTTTTTAGATTTTTTTTATAAATTTTGGATTTTTTATATTATTTTATTATTATTTTATTATTAAAAATTAAAATTTATATTTTTCAAGTTTTTATATTTTTCTTAGGTTAAATACATTAAGTTAGGAATTTTACAATTTTTATAATATTTTTATTGTCCTTAGATTAATTTTTATAATTATTTTAGGATTAAATAGTTTTTAATTGTTTTTAAATAGTTTTTATTAATTTTAAAATTTTCAAAAATAGTTTTAAATTAAGTTAGGTTATTTTAGAGGTTTACAAAGTGATAAATCTCATTTTGGGCTTTTTATTAATTATTTTGATTTTTGGGCTTTAATTAGTATTAAAAAATTATTAGTTAATTAATTAAAAGGTTTAAGTGAATTTTGATTTTTTGTAAACTCTTAATACATTATTTAGGATTTATTGCAATTTTCTAGGAATTTTTAGGGTAAATTTTTAATTTCGTCACTTTTTACGGTTTTACGTGTATGAGCTTTTCGTCTTAGTTTAATCCATCATCGTAACCGTCATTCTCTTCTTATCTTATTTCTATTTTTCATTTCTCATCATAAATATAATCACAAAGTTAATCATCTCTCTACACAACACACAAGCCTCCTTGGGAAACGAACTTGAACCATATTGGTCATTAGTGCTTGGTTTTCCTAAACCGACACTTAATACTTTCCCTATTTTGCTCTCTTTTCCTAAAGAGGTGTAAAAACACTACATCAATTTTGGCGCCGCTACCGGGGAGGCGTGTTGTGTTTTGATTTGGCAATTGTTGTTTTTATATATAGCCATAATATCTATTGTATTAGTAGCACTCTACTAATACGTAATATCGGTTTTTCATTTTTTGTGTGAATATTATTAATATATTGTATACGTAGAACAATAAATTCACAAGTACTCCAAAAGTGTGAAAACACAACCTTGATTGGGAGGTCATTACTCAATCATTGTATTCGAATCTCAAACAAGAAAGAAAAGGCAAAAATAGATAAATACTTTCGTGAAGCTCGATTTTGAAAAATACAAACTATAAAGTGGGTATAAGGCGGGTATTATAAAATATACCCTAAGGAAAAAGGCTCTTAAGTGCTTCGCGCCGCCTCGTTTCCCCGCTTGCTTGTGAGTATTTTAAGATTGAAAGCTAATCGAGGGTTTTGCCGCCCAAAGTATTATTAAGTATCATATATACTTTCTTGGTTTCATTTGATTAAACCCTCTTGAACGTTTTGGTGTTCCACCAACGTTCTAAAGTCATCGAAGGCGTTCACTTCACGTGATCGTTTTCATTCCTTGAGGCTTCTTTAATCAAGAGTTTTGATTAAGGAGGAGATTTGTAGATTTTGGTCTACTTAATACAATCACAAAAATCCAAAAAAAGTAAAAACAATCAAAAACCACAAAAAATTGGAAAAATACAAAACACCAAAAAGAGTCTTCTTTGCTCATCCCCTCGTTGTACGTGACGTTTATACAAACTCGCAACCAAGCAAGACGTGCACGTAAACGAAGGAACCGAAAGGAAACCACTCCTAATCTTTCTAGTGAGGAGTCTCCTATTGACGAACCTATCGTAAGAGAAGAACTGTTAGCCCTATATTTAGATAGTCGAACAAGAATGTAATAGGTCATCTTAGTCGTTAAAAGGTCTTGTATTGTAATAGGTTAGTCGGGAAAACCGGGCTTGGACTTTAAGCTAATATTGTATAAGTTAGGGGCGTAAGCCCAAAACAAAGCCAAGCCCGGCCCAAGATGAAGCCCACAAAGGCCTTAGAGCCGTGGGGTATATAACCCTCTTTCACATGTGAAAGAGGGTGTTGGTTCATTTCATTAAACACATAGTTTTAGTGTAAACCTTCCACTGCTCTCTCTACTTTCTCTTTCTACTTTTCTTCTCTTTCTCTCTCTAAGAATCTTGTGTTATGGATTGAATGGGAACAACATTTGGTATCAAGAGCCTATAGTGGATAGGTGATTGAAGATTCGTGTGTGGTGTTCTTGATTTTTCGTGGCTTCTTTGATCCATATCTCACGTCCCATCTTTCTTTTTGTGTTTTTATGGTCTTTTCTTGATACAAATCATATACATACTAGTAGTAGTGATTTGGGTATCTTGGTTTTGGCTAAAACACAAATTTTTTGGATCAAAAGTTGCGAAATTTCTTGTTTTTCTTCATTCCGAAATTCAAGCAAGTGTCACCATCGGAAAGTACAATTGTGGGGGATTTGATCGCAATAAGCTTAGGATTCCACTTTGCGATCACTGTATTGCGATACCTTATTCCGATCTGGATATTCCGATCGTGCATTGCGATCTGGGATTCCGACGGGTTTTAAGGGTTTTTGTTAAGTCGTTACTCTGTCCAATTTGTCTCAGCCACATTCCGATCTAACATTGCGACAGCATATTGCGATCTGAACATTCCGACAGCCACATCCCGACAGAGCATTCCGATCTGGACATTGCGACAGTGCTTTGCGATAGAGCATTCCGATCTGGACATTCCGATAAGTATTCCGATGGACATTTCGATGGATATTTTGTTTGAGTAATTTTTAGACTTAGCCACTATCTAGACTAGTTTCGGAACGTAGTTTACACGAAGATTAAAAAAAAAAAAAACCATCCGGTTGTTGAACATAGACCTCTTCCTTGCTTCAACCCATAGAGAGCCTTCTTAAGCTTGTACACATGATTAGGATAATTAGGATTCACAAAACCATCCGGTTGTTGAACATAGACCTCTTCCTTGAGTTCACCATTAAGAAATGCCGTCTTCACATCCATCTGATAGACAATCATATTCATATGGGCTGCATAAGCGAGGAATAGTCTAATAGCTTCCAAACGGGCAACAGGTGCAAAGGATTCCATAAAGTCGATGCCCAATAATTGCTTGTATCCACGAGCTAATAGTCGAGCTTTGTTCTTCAATATTCCGCCTAACTCATCGAGTTTCACCTTGTAAACCCATTTCAAAGTGAGTAACTGCACTTGATCCGGGCATGGGACAAGTTCCCAAACATCAAGACGTATGAATTCGTTAAGTTCTTCTTGCATAGCTTCTATCCAACAGGATTGAGTAAAAGCTTGTTGCCATGTCTTAGGTTCAACTTCAGTGAGAAAAGCATCAAAGTGACAAAACAGTGCACTTTCTTGTAACTGACTTCGTGTGGATACTGGACGATTAGGGTCACCAATAATAGAATCTATAGGATGATCCTTTGTCCACTTGCTGTCATGTTCACGAATCCGTGGATTGGAGTAAACTGTAGAAGGAGCTTCCTCTGAGGTGGAGGACCCGGCTTGATTAGGGGCGGGAATTGGTACACCAAAGAATGGAAGTTCACGCATTTGAGCGAATTCCAAATCGTGATCATCATCATCCTCTTCATCATCAATAGGCATGAGGTGGGTAGTTGTTACATGTGTTGGTTGAGAATTACTTGTGGATGGTATATCTTGACCAATTGTAGGTGCAGATGTATCTGATTGTGCTTCGGTTGCTGGAGCGACAACTTCGGTTACCGGAGCTATTACTTCAGGTTCTGGAGCAACAATACTTGGAGGAGTAAAGAATTCATCAAAGAACGGTTGAAACAACGTATCCCATTCCTTCCTAGTAGGTGGTGTAAATGATGATGAAGTAGGGTTGTTTGGGACAAGACCAGAACTAATATTACTGGGTCCCATTTCATGAAGTGCGGGTTCAGAGCTGCTTTGCTCAGAAGCCATTGCTGTCAGCTCATCAAAATCAACATTCATAGTTTCGAGGATCTTGCGAGAGTTACGGTTGTAGATTCGGTAAGCCTTCTTTGCGGGGACGTAACCAATGAAAATACCAATATCAGCCTTTGGTTGAAGTTTTCCCAAATTGTCACCATCATTATTTGGATAGCAAAGAGAACCAAATACATGAAGATATGATAAATCTGGTACTTTACCATGGAGAAGCTCATAAGGTGTTTTACCATGGCGTTTACGAATTAGTGACCGGTTTTGGGTGTACACTGCTGTAGATACTGCTTCTGCCCATAAGAACAATGGAGCCTTTGCGTAAATTAACATCGTTCGAGCAGCTTCCATAAGTGTGCGATTTCTCCTTTCAACGACACCGTTTTGTTGTGGAGTGCGTGCAACGGATGTTTCATGAGAAATGCCAACTTCTTCATAATAATCACGCAAAATTTGATTCACAAATTCGGTTCCATTATCTGTACGAATGCGTCGGACAGTAGTGTTGAGACGCACTTGAATCATCTTGAGAAATCCGATGATGAATTTAGGTGCCTCATTCTTTGCTTTAAGAAATTTCACCCATGTAAACCGAGAGTAATCATCGACAATGACGAGGATGTACTTTTTGCCACTAAGACTTTCAACACGCATTGGCCCACAAAGATCCATATGCAAAAGATAAAGTTTCTCTTGGTTGGTGTCTTCCGTCTTGGGTTTGTAAGATTTCTTAGTGCTTTTCCCCATTGTACACGCGGAACACAAATGATCCTTGTGAAATGAAAGTTTAGGAAGACCACGAACAAGTTCGTTTTTCGCCAAGTGATTAATAGCGTCAAAGTTAAGATGAGATAACCGTCGATGCCATAACCAAGACTTAGTCTTCGATGCTTTGGAAAGAAGACATACGGGAGAAGCGGCCATCATGTCTTGTAGAGACAAAGTATACAAATTATTCCCTCGAGTACCTTTCAGTAAATCAACCCCTTCCAAATTACGAATGAAGCAGGTATGCTCTCGAAAAGCAACTTCTAGGTTTGCATCACAAAATTGTCCCACAGAAAATAAGTTGTGACCAAGACCTTCCACGTAATACACTCTTGAAATTATAACATTCCCAATATGATATTCACCATAACCCATTATCTTTGCAATATGATCATTTCCAAATCTAACCGTACCAAGAAACTTGCTGACGAAATTTCTGAGCTGAGAGCGATCTCCGGTCATATGCTTGGAGCAACCAGAGTCCAAATACCAGAGAACAATTTGGACCACCTGTTTTCAATCACAACAGTAGACAATGCATTGGAAACTATTGGTTCCGAAGTGTTAGCAGATACAGATATAGAATTATCAGAATTGCTAACATTTTTGTTATCCTTAGATTTCCTGCATTTTCTAATGTGAGTTTTAGCATTTACAGGTTTTACTGTTCCAATTTTCTAAGGTTTAGGAGTATTAGCGGGCACTACAGTGGGAGTAGACCTATTTAAAGGGCACTTTGTTCCTACAGTAGTGTTGGTGTTCCTAGTTAAAGGACACACTTGTGTTTTGGTAGCCTTGGTACTCCTAGTTAAAGGGCACACTTTCTTCGCTTTAGTGGGAGTGATCCTAGTCAAAGGGCACATATTTCCTACTATAGTGAAAGTCCTACCAGTGGGACGCCACATCCAACCAACTTGGGTTAACACTTTCCCAGTCGGTTTCCATTCTAATCCATTTTTTCGGGCATGCATCTCATTCACATGGTCAATAAGGCAAGAATCATGACGACTAGAAAACATACATTCATTGCAATTCCAACATTTTAAATTAGAATTCACAGTAGGCTTAGAACGCTGCACAACCACAGAGCCTTTAGGTTTAGCTACATGATTCTTTTTATTCAAAACAGAAATAACATTCCTAGGATGGGCTTCTACTTTCTTCTTCACTTGACTACTAGATGGGGGCAAGATCCTATCATTCTTCTTGTTTCTCTTAAGCTTAGATCTTTGAGCCTTAGTAGTGGTGCTTACTCCTGTAGAAGGCAACACGGGAATATTAGAAGCTGGTTTTGATTCCGCCTTATCTTTAGTGACCAAAGTTTGAGATGATTTAATCTTAGGGCTCTTGTTAAGTGGTGTGACGGCTACTAGGTTCCTTTTGATTGCACTAGAGGACGATGCTGAGATAGTGGCTGCGTTATCCACAACATTCTTACCTTTTAGAGTTCGAAGTGTTTCCTTTAACTCAGCCAAGACCAGATTCTTATCACAAATTTGTTCCCTCAAATCAGATATTTCCACCGACTTTCGATTCAATTGTTCAATCAATGATTGATTCTGTGCAGTGGTATCAACACATGCGGGCTTTACTGAATCGAAGAGTCGTGTATTTTTCTGTTTTAAGTTATCAACTTTGGACAAAATCATGGAAACTCGATTATCTAGATCAAGTTTAAAATTCTCAGCGGCCTCAAGTACGTTCACACAGTGAATCTCCTTAGATTTCTCTATGTCTATCGGCAAAGATTGAGCAACCTTGTCACTTGGCTGACGCTGTTTTGATTGTAAATTCAATCGAAAATTCTTTTCAAAATTTGCATCATCGATATTAACACCTTCGAATGACGTTTCAAATATTTCTTGAATAAATTGTTGCTTGCATTCAAGCGAAATACAATGTGTTTGAATCTCATCAAAACGTTTTGAAAGCGAAGAATATGAATCTTGAAGCTTTAAAAATTCAGCGTCAGATTCGTGACAAGTACTATCTACCACATTATCCACAGTTTCAATATTATGCACAGTAGAATCATTATCAACACGTTTATTCACACAGAGGGAAACAATATCATGAGACATCACTTGATTCAAAAGCAGATCATTATGGCGTGAAACCCGTTCTATTTCAAGTAAACTGTTTTCATAAGCATCTTCCATTTCATTGAAAACACGTCTAACTTCTTCTATTTCCAAAAACAAATCTTGATCAATATTACGAAGACAAGCTTTAACATTCTTTACAAACGGAACAATTTCATCTCGAAACGCAGCTCTAGTGTGCTCAAAGTTCCATTCACCTTCCGTTATGGCCGTGGCCGTCGTACGTTCCAAAATGACCTTGTCAAAATCGGCTAAGTGTTGGTGAACCGTATTTAAGTTAACGGACGCCTTACTTACCGGTGGAATTAACTTCGTTAAATCTTTTTTGACGAGTGTAGGAGACGTACTAGGAAGGTTTTCATTTGACAAACTTTGGGGCACAAGAACTGTTAATTCTGCTAATTCCTTTTGTAAGCGAATGCGTGTCCTTTTCGAAAATTGATCTTTGTTATGTTGATCATAATCAATTGTATGGAATTTTGAAAGCATTTTAGAATGAGTTGCATCCCCAAGTGATTGTGTCTCCTCAGTACTACGAACAAAAGGTGCTTCTTTCGATTTGCCAATTATGGTCATGTCATAAAGGCCGGGAATATATTCTTGAGCTTGTTTTACATAACCGGGATTAGGTGGTAAATCTTGAAGACGCTTAAGTTCGAATTCTTTAAATGATTTAGTTAAAAGATGAACCTTTTCTGTGGAAGCGTATTGTTTTAAAAGCTGTTGTTCTTTGAATTTAAGAAGTTTGGTAGCATTAATTTCCGATTCAACCTTTTTAGACTCGAGAGTTTCGAAATCCATTTTAAGTTTCTGAAAATCATTGACAACCGACTCTTTTTCTTTTAATTCATTGGAAAGATTAGCTTTTAATGATTCTATTTCTTTCAAGTGTTCAATCTTTTCAAAGCGAAATTGGTCAAATTCAGAACATGTTATTTTCTCTTCTTGAGGGACCATTTCAAAAGTTTTGACCTTTTCTTTATGCAACGCAAGCTCAGCAGTTAGGGTGGAATTCGTATCTACGGATTGTCTGAGGGCCATATGCATTTGATCAATAATATGTTTAGGCACCATGACCAAATCATGTTGAGCATAAGATTCCATACCCGTCGTAGCATTTGGTTGAGGTTCACTCAAATGTGTAGGTTTGGGTACCACATCATTTGAATTACTAATTCCCGAATGCTGTTCGAGGTTGTCATTTTCATGCCCAACTTGATGTTGGTTATCATCAATATTATTAGATGTGGTGGGTACCTCACTGATGACATCAGAACCGTAGTGAGAGAGATTAGCAACGAGAGCAGCTTGGGCAGAGTGAATGTCATCACAATCCGAATCATATGCATCAAGATCGTCCGCTTGATAAGCTGCATTAGAAGTGGAAACAACTGCAATGCCTTCAGTATCTGCTGCCCCTGGGTCTGCAAGAAATGCTAACTCCTCTGAATCCAAAATCTTCCCCTTTGACTGAGCATCAACCAAATACATCTTCTCACGAAACCATGCATCATCCCTTCTCCTTTTCGGCTGAGTGCATTCCCTAGCCATATGACCTTGTCCTCGGCAATTGTAGCAAGTCACAACCTTCTTAGGACCAATAGGACTCCCATTTCCACTAGCTTGAGCATTCACAACTTGATTGTTCCCAGTCCTTGTAGGAGATCCATATGAATTTCTCCTTCCCTGAATAGGTTGCACCGTCACTTGACCATCTTGAACAGTGGCTTGTTGTCGAGGATTTGATGAGGTGCGGAGCTGATTGTTTGTTGGTGGAAATCCTCTAGTTGCAACAAGTTTTGACAAGTAGGCGGTGAGATGGTTTAGAACATCAGTTGGCGTATCATTTGGAGTAAAGACCGGTGCTTGGATTGGTGGAAGTTCATTAGAGTAGAAAGCTTGTGCTGGTTGTGCTTCTATTGGAAAATATCCTTGCTGAGGAGTATAGCCCAATGGAGAAGTGTTGGCTTGTGATGGTGATGTTTGATATGGTGGTTGCTGTTGAAAAGATTGTTGATGAACACTTTGTTGATATTCTTGCTGTGGCATCATTGATGGTTGATAAGATGGTTGTTGTGGTTGCTGATAGATGTGTGGTGGTGGCTGCTGCAAGTATGATGGTTGTTGATAAGTATAAGCCATGTTTTGTTGAGAAGCATACATTGCAAGTGGATCATGAACTTGAGGTGTGGACAACCGAGCCTCGATCACATGGCATTCGTGTTGTTGAAGAAAAGCTTGAAGTTGATCCACATTGGTGTTATGCAAGTCCTTAGCCAATTTAACATCCGTCACGTATTTTTTCCATTCTGGAGGAAGAGTGTTCAAATACTTGGTGTTCAATTGAAAGGTAGGGATTGCCATGCCATAGATATTAAGCTCATTCAACAGTAGGGTAAATCTCAGATAGTAATCATTGAGAGTCTCCCCTGGCACATAGGCAAACTTATCAAAAGTATCATAAAGCTTACACTCTCGTTCTTGTTTAGTTAACGAGGTGCCTTGCATTAGAACACGAATTCTATCCCATAACTCTTTGGCAACTTTATGTTTGCTGACGAGTTTGTAGACATCTGGAGGAAGAGCTTGGAGAATGATGTTTGTAGCATACTTATCACATTTATCTTGAATCTTCATATCTCCAGTCAACTCACCCGTTGTGCGAGGACGAGTGGTCGTACCTTCCGTCACGGTACCATAATCTAATGGTCCATTGAGCACCGATGCCCAAATTAGATGTCCATTCTCCTTGTTCAACATATAAAGTTCCATTCGGGAAGCCCATTCCTCATACATAGTCTTCACCAACATTGGTGGACGATTATCCGTACCCGAGAGGATGGACTTATCCGTAAGAGATGTATACTCCATTTCAATAAGTTAAGATTTACAAAGTTGATCGAACAATGAAATAAGGTTAAGTATTTTTGTGTTGTTGTGAGTTAAAACCGAGAAACAATGTTAAAATCCCCTAAAATATGTTCTCGATAAACCAAAAAATTCCAAGTCAAAATTACACACGGTTCGAAATTTTTTATGGAAAAATTTGTGATTATCGGAATGCCAGATCGAAATATCAGATCGTAATACCAGATTGGAATGGCAGATCGTAATACCAGATCGGAATGTCAGATCGTAATACCAGATCGGAATATAGCCCTGTCGAAATGTTGTTAGTATCGGAATGTTCAGATCGCAAAGCCCTATCGGAATGTTCAGATCGCAAAGTGGCTGACAAAATTCGAGCAGAGTAACGACTTAAAATACTTCCTTATACCCGTCGGAATCTCAGATCGCAATAGCTATCGGAATGATTCAGATCGGAATAAGTGATAAAAATCCAACGATCGCAATGTAGAAACCTAACCCTTTCCGATGGTTAAGTTATTGCGATGGAGGCCCAAGTACAGTTTGTACTTTCCGATGGATCTTTCTGCTAGAATTTCGGAATGAAGAACAAAGCCTTTTTCGCACTTTTGATCTAAGAAAACTGATGTTTTAATGAAAACCAAGATACCAAGAACACTCTTAAGCACGAATCCCTATGTTACACTACTTTAAACTTCGATCCAACACAAAAATTTTTGAAGATTTCGGCAAAAACAAACCTATACTCCACGAATTGTTTTGAAAACAAAACGCAACACAAAAACAAACCTATATTTCATCCCAAGCTCTTGATACCATTTGTAGATTTGTAAATCTATGCTTATGTTTTTAGAGAGAGAAAGAGATAGAGAAATGGTGGATTTCACACTTTAGAGAGAGAAACTAAGAAAGAACTATGTGTAAATTATGAAAAACCACACCCTCTCCATAAAAGGAGAGGGTTTATATACCCAAGCCCTTGTCATGGGCTTGGGCTTACATTTGGCCGCCGGCCCATACATTACATGGGCTCGGTTTTGGGCTTCGTTTAAGTAAATGCAAATGACTAAACTACGAGCTATTACACGAACTAATGTTGGAGTGACCGATCCTTCCTAATACGTAAAACGTATTTCCAACAGACTTTATGGGGCCGTTCCCATCATCTCGTGGTAATAAGTACATCATTGTCGCGGTTGACTACCTATCTAAGTGGGTGGAAGCTAAGGCTTTTCCCACCAACGATGCTCGTGTGGAAGTCAAGTTTTTGAAAAGCTTGTTTTCTCGGTTTGGAACCCCTCGTGCGATCATAAGCGATCATGGAACCCATTTTTGTAACGACCAATTCGAAAGGGTCCTAAGGAAATATGGGGTTACATATCGGCTATCTACGGCTTATCACCCAAAAACGAGTGGGTAAGTCGAGGTTTCAAACCGAGCGTTGAAGAGGATCTTGGAGAGATCCATAGGAGAAAACTGACAATCTTGGTCGGATAAGTTGGACGATGTTTTATGGGCCTTTAGGACCACTCATAAGACGCCCATTGAGGGCACTCCCTATAAGCTTGTATATGGGAAAAATTGTCACTTGTCAATTGAATTGGAACACAAGGCTTATTGGGCCCTAAAGCATTGTAATGATGACATGGAGACCACGGGAAAACACCGGAAAAATGCAATTAAATGAATTGGATGAATTAAGGGATATTGCTTATGAAAATTCGTTGATTTATAAAGAAAAGAATAAAAGTTGCATGATTCAAAAATTAAAAACCGGGTTTTTAACATTGGGGATCAAGTTTTGCTTTTTAATTCTCGTTTGAAAATCTTTTCCGGTAAGTTGAGATCCCGTTGGTCCGGTCCATTCACCGTGACTCAAGTTTTTCCATATGGGACCATCGAGATAGCTCAAAATGATGGCCCCAATTCCAAGGTGAATGGACATAGGTTGAAGCACTACTTTGGCGGGGAAGTTCCATCCTTGAACTACCTCGACCAAATCACCTTCCCCAATGATAAACAATGATGAGGGGATCGAGTCGAGCTCATGACTCGGTAATAAAAAACGAGGTGCCTCGTGGGGGAGTCCCATGCTTATCCTATGTACATATTATCGCTTTCTAATGTAGTAACGTGTGGGGATTTGTGCCCTTCCAACCATTGTTCCATGGTTTGTGAATTGTGGATTTTAGATGATCATTATCTTCACGATTGGAGCCTCTCGTGTTCGTTTCATGGGAGCACTCGATCGTTTGCTTTGAAGACTTTCTCAATATCTACATGATATATCCTTTGATGTTCTAACCTTAGGTTTATAGCACACTTCATAAACGACTTTAAATTTAACGGTTACACCCTTTCCATGCTAGATTAGGCATTTGACTACGTCTCTAGTATGGGGGTGTTTGCACCCCTAGACTCGAAACATTGAGGATAATGTTTAACTTTAGTATGGGGGGTGAATAGATACTTGCCTTGCCAGACCTTCACGCTTTCCAAAGTTTATCTTTTTGTTTATCATTTTGTTGCAAAATAAGGCTAAAAATGGCCAAATTTTAAAATTTTTCTCATGTTTTATAAGTGTTTTAAGACACGAATGTAGGTTTTCCGATGGCGAGAATAAGAGTAATTTTTGACTCGACCGTGCGTGTTGAGCACTTAGCTTCGATTCCTTAACTTTACATTAGGCTAAGTCTCTTAAATGAGGACGAGAAATGATAGAGTTAATTATAAGTTACTATTCTAAACGTAGAGTACTCGTATTCTTTCAAAAACTCATGTGTTCTCGTTGTTTGCTTATTCTGCCTTCGCTTATAAATATTTTTTTGCTTAATAAATATTGACTTAGCGGTTTAGTCTTGATTGTTGGGTTTCTAGTATTTTCTAGTAGCTTCCGTGTAATTATTGGGAAGACATTAAGGTATCGCCAGCGTCACGGTTTTGAAGTATTGGCAACCCGAATAATCGAAAGCTTCACCCAATAATAAGATTTCAAGTGCTCACCTAAATCAAGCAAACAATCTGAAGCTCACAATGCCGAAAAATCTATGCAAAATTGAAAGTGAATCAAGCCTTAATCTTTGAAGCTTTAAAGATCCAAAATTCGCCTTAGCGTGAGGATATACGTCTTTGGCTAATAAAACCACCGATGAGGAGGATAATAAAAGGCAAGGCAAGACCGAAGTCATAATAAAAGCTTCATGGCGAAGTTGAATAAAAGATGGAGGTAAACCTATGATAATAAGTCCCTTCCGTTAGGGGGCTTATAAAAGTCTTGGTAATAAGTCTCATGTTCAAAACCGTTATAAAACCGTGTTTATCGATCCTTCTTGTTGACTTAATTTTTTGACATCGTTGTCTATTAGGATGGGTTATTGATTTAATGGTCTTGGTTACACCGTTAGGACTCTATTTTTAGACCTAAATCTCTATCATCACATAAGTCAAACAATGTATCCTCGTGAAACATTCAAAACATAATAAAATATAAGAGATACAACTTAGGATATTGGGAGGATAAGTACGTGATTAGGGCATATGAGTAGTGTTAGCATTACTAACTTATAATGACAATGATCTCGTTGCACGCTTGGCATGGAACTGGGGTGAAAATCGAGGATGACGAAATTATTTCTAACGAAGCATTCACGTGTTCTTATTCTATGAACCTAAACGTCCCATTTTGTGATGAAAATCATACATTATGTCTAAAATGCAAGTAGTAGTAATAATAGTAGAATAGCTAGTTTATCATTCAATTAAGTGAATAAAAATGAATTTTGGAGATGCTACGATACTTTATTCTAGCATTGCGTGAGGGCACGGCAATGGTTTAGTATGGGGGAGTGATGAGACTGCTTTTATACATAGTCTCATCGTCCAAAAACGGCTTTAAATGCATAAAATATCATGAAAATGGCCAAATATATGCTTGTGTTTGTTGCTTGTGTATTTTAGGTACGGATATTGAGAAAATGACAAAAGATCACAAGAATCATACAAAAACGAACACGGGAAACGAAGCCGCACAATGAACCAAGCCCTAATGAAGAATTTTCCAAAGAAAACCCTTCAAGATTTGAAGATTTATGGAAGGGTCCTCCAATATTTAAGAATTGACACTTTATACCCTTGTATCCTCATAATTACAAGATTGGTCCCTAAAGTTTGTCAATATTGCAAAAAGGGCCCTCCACTTTGAAGAATTGGCAATTTTAGTCCCTCAACAAAACTAAAATGTCAATATTAATCCTCCTCAAAGTCAAACATACCATGAAGGACTTCAAGTTACAAGAAATTATAAGTTTGATCCTTTAAAATATGTCAAATTACCAAACGGACCATTGACTTTGAAGAAATGGTAAAAATGGTCCCTCATTAATCATGACTTGGCAATTTCAGTCCTCCAAGAAGTCAACAAGACAAGTCAATACCATTACCTATGAAGAAAATGCCAAAATAACCCTTCAAGAATCATGAAATGGCAAGAAATACCCCTGAAAATACTTTGGAAAAGTATTTGGGGCAAAAGTGTGAAAATGAAAACTTCATTACAAAGGGAATCCGGAGTTGTTGTGTTTATTTACAAAGTGAAAGAATTTTGAGAGATAAGGGGCTAAATCTGGCAGACAACCTAAGATACCTAGACCACTCCCCACTTGACACCGGTGCCACTACCACCTTTCCACCAATGGGAGCTCACCCTGCTGCCATGTCACACTCCACTCACCCTATTAATTAACTAATCTATACGATTAGTTAAATTTGGCGCTTAACATGTTTTTCAAACACAAATCCGGATTAAACTTACAACTATTCACTCCAAGAATACAATTGGGTTTTCTTAATCATGTTGTAATTAAGCCCTGAAAACCTCCAGATTAATGATTAGGCATCCCCTAATCACATCTCAATCTTGAAAACACATGCTACATCAACAAGGAACCCCACATGAGATTCCCCTGCTACACTCTTGTGCATACTGCCAAAATTTGGACAGTCATCCAACCATCCTCATTCCAGCTTACTTTTTAAGCTTGTTACAAGCCCTTGGATGCTATCACACCTTGCCAGCTACAACAAAACGCCAAGCAAAGTCACATGATTCTCAAAATTGTTCAAACCCTCAAGGGCATAACTGGAACTTTACAGCTTTAGGGTTTACGTTTTTGAGCTTCTTAGCAAGTAGTTTGTATCCTATATAAGGCATAGGACCATTTACATTTATCTTTGCTCTTGAATTTTCCTTTGTTCAAAGTTCTGTAAATCTCATATTCTAAGTAATGAAATGTGTTTGAATCTTTGAAGAAAACTCAAGTGCCATTGTTGGTTACTGCTTGTTATTGTTCTTTGTTTACTAATCTTGAATCCTAAAACCTGTTTTCAAAGGAGTGTGCAAAAGTTTGCACATTTTCCTTCAAGCTTGATATTTTGCTAAGTTTCTTGGTACACCTTGGAATTCTTGGGCTATAAAGCTGATCATAGCATCCTGATATTGTGATATCAAGGTGTTGTGAAGCTTATAACTTGGGGATAATCAAGTGTGGGGTATAAGAGTTGCATTAATAAAGGCTTTTTCACCTTTCTTTTTTTGATATTTTGCTTCTAACCTTGTTGAATCTTAACAGGCATTATTGTGGAAGCTTGTGCTTGTTCTTGCTAGCACATAAGCTCAAAATTCGAGGGTGTGGATGTACATCCATGAGGTACAAACCATTCTACTCAAAATCTGTTAAAAATTTGGATTTTTGGTGAATTTGTGTGCTACTTGTGTTCTTGCTGATTTTGTTGCTTAATCTTGCTAGAATCTGCATATTATATTTGTTATTGTGCTGATTTGGGCTTGGGTAACCTTGGAATGCACTTTTGATTTGAAATTTTGGATTTGAAAATTTAAAGGGGTGTTTGGGATTACCTTTTTGAATCATTGAGTGTTATTTTGTGGTTGGAAGTTTGTGTTTGTGCTTTATATCTGCTATATACTTGGCTAAGTGCTATTTGCTGCAAGTTATTGGTCTTAAACCTTTGAATCAAACATTGTGCTATATCTCATTGATTTTGACTGTTTTTGACCTAAGAATTTGGTAATATCTAGAATATATGCATGCTTAGGGTTAAAAGTTGTTAAATCATTGATAATACAACATATGTGATAGTCTGAGTGTTTGAATCTGGCTTGTTGGTCAAGTGCATCAGCAAAGTAAAAATCTGCTTGTGTTAGTGTTCATCAGTAACCTGTTTGTGCTTGAATCTTGATTTAGGCCTTGAACCATTGCATGAAACTTGTTTAAACTTGTTCATTTAAGTTTATTATTGCTTGTGTATGCTTTTGGTGCAATTTGGTTGGCTGAAATTTGCTAAAACAGCTTATAAGTGCTTAACTGCTTATTGTTCAAAGTCTGGTGCATGTCTGATGCTTAATTGAATTAACTGTACAAACTGGCTGATTGTGATTGTGATTTCTTTGTTGTTATTGACTTTATGATCCACTGATCATTTGGGTGCCTTTGTGTAACTTGAATCTCCAAAAAAGTCACTAAAGACAAAAAGTCAAGAAAGTCAAGCAGTGGGAAAAGTTCTCATTGCTTAGACATCCAAAACTAGCCCCTGCTAGTGTTAATTTTCAGTTAGCGTATTAATAAGCCATATTGGCTTATTTAGACCTGCAACAACTTACTCTTTGTGATCAATCTTCCTCATTTGACCCATTTGTTTGAACTGGAGCTTATCAGACCTTGACTTTGACTTTTTGCTAGAAAATTCATAAACTTGACTTTTTAAGAAGTGCTTATTTGCTTATTTCAGCTTATTAAGTGAACTTATTTGAAAACTTTTTGTTGATTAAGCTTAGTTAAGTCATTTAAAAGCTTTTAAAACTTGAATCAGCTCTTGGGGTGGCCTAGAACTCGAAAACGACTATTTTGTCGTTTTGTGAAGATAGCTTATTGCTTTTTTAGGCTTATTCCTTGTGCTTATTACAAATTTCTTTTTACAGAAGTCTAAAGTAACTCAAAAGAAGCTTGTGTGTCTAATTTGAGCTTATGGCATCAGCTTATAGCTTAATGGGCCAAAAAGCCCATTAAGAATAAGCTGTTTTAAATAAGCCAGCTTATATCACATTTTCAGCTTTTGGGCCTTTGAAAAATTATGTTCAGAATCAAATTTTGAGTCAGATAGGAGCTTTTGTGCCATGTTTATAAACATTTTTCTTATTGGGCTTATTTTGGCCCAATAAGGGTCTGTTTTGAACTTTGGCCCATTTGAAGGCCCATTAGGGGTATTTTTGGTATTTCAAGTTCATTTTCTGTTTAATTAGGTTAAAATAAACTAGTTTGCAAGTTTTTAGAATTTTTTATAAAATTAAGATTTTTTATATTATTTTATTATTATTTTATTATTAAAAATTAAAATTTATATTTTTCAAGTTTTATATTTTTCTTAGGTTAAATACATTAAGTTAGGAATTTTACAATTTTTATAACGTTTTTATTGTCCTTAGATTAATTTTTATAATTATTTTAGGATTAAATAGTTTTTAATTGTTTTTAAATAGTTTTTATTAATTTTAAAATTTTCAAAAATAGTTTTAAATTAAGTTAGATTATTTTAGAGGTTTACAATTTATTAATTATTTTGATTTTTTGGGCTTTAATTAGCATTAAAAAATTATTAATTAATTAATTTAAAGGTTTAAGTGAATTTTGATTTTTTGTAAACTCTTAATACATTATTTAGGATTTATTGCAATTTTCTAGGATTTTTAGGGTAAATTTTTGATTTCGTCACTTTTTACGGTTTTACGTGTATGACCTTTTCGTCTTAGTTTAATCTGTTATCGTAACCGTCATTCTCTTCTTATCTCATTTCTATTATTCATTTCTCATCATAAATATAATCACAAAGTTAATCATCTCTCTACAAAACACACAAGCCTCCTTGGGAAACGAACTTGAACCATATTGGTCATTAGTGCTTGGTTTTTCTAAACCGACACACTTTTCCTATTTTGCTCTCTTTTCCTAAAGAGGTGTAAAAACACTAAATCACACTTGCTTAAGATGGAGTTTATATAACCCTTTACAATATCACACTGAAAGTCCCAAATTGCATTACGTGATCATGTTAAAAGCTGCTATACATTTTAGAAATCTCATACTTCATTTTAGATTTCAATGATTAAAATTCCTTGTAATCATGCTATACATTTTAGAATTTTGAGACTTCATTTGGGCTATTTGTGTATTTTATAGGTTTATTGAAAAGTATGATACACATGTCATTGCTTGTGTCAAAATGCGAGGAAACGACATCGTATATATGAAGCAACAACATTCATAAACTCTACCATCCAATGACATGCAAAGAAAGCTCAAGGAAATAGCTGAAAACAGATTCATTGGACAACATATCGATAAGCAAAGCAAAACTGGTTGGAACATCATTTCCTATGCTTTTTAATACAAGTTTGTTTAGCGATTATATGAAACAATTTGCTTTCAGATTTCATCAAATATGTGAAAATGCACCAAGATTGCTCGATCTGTGATATTACTTTTACATTTATCATATGATAAATAGAAAATGTAATAGAAAAAAAACATGATTATATTTGTATAAAATTTGCCTTATATTTACTCTTTTGTTAGTTGAATTTTCTGAAAAGAATAACTACGGCTTGATAAACTTGAATCATGTAATTGAGGTAAGAACTAGTGCAATAACTACTTTCGTGATTTTGTATTTTCCCGCTGTTATGTGTTATGTATATTTAGTAGAAAATTTAGCTTATTCAAACACTCCATGGAGGAACGATGATACCTGTTTAGGTGGCTTCCTTATGCCAGTGTATGTGGATCATCTAATAGGGTATTTATATGACGAGATTTACCATATGTATTTCTTGCATATAAGGCAAATGCAACTCATATAGTAGTTGCTTTCTTAAAGTGTCATTCCTTAAACTATGTATATTATTATTTGCTATTATAAATTCAGTCATTTCTATCATACAAAAGCATCTTATATTTTCTTATGTGCGAGTATTCAACAACTAAGACACTACCTTGGTATACTTTGCCTAAGATTATTCATCTTACATAGGGATTTAACTGACATATTGAAGGGAGAAAGTTTGATTGATTTGAGTTTTGTTTTATCTTATACGCTTTATGAAAGCGAAAGTAGGGAACCAGTCAGATGTTTAAAGGGCACATACAATCTGTTTTCTAATCACACAACACCCCTTACGGCCTTACATCGTATTATTCTAAGGTCTAAAATTTAAAATTTAATGCGTTTGCAATACCAAAAAAAAGTTCGCACAAAACATTTTCTGGTCAATTGAGTTTGTAGCTCCGACTCCAGCTTTGGCCTGGCCTGTTTCTTTCAGTCTTATACAAATGACCCATTTGAAACGACCTATTTGGATAGATCATTTAGAATCAACAATTGGAAAGAAAGCAACTTGAATTATTAACCCTTTGTGTAGGTAATTTCACAACTTGAATTATCTTATGTTACGAGACTTTTCATTTCATTTTAGTCTTAACTCGAAATATCGCATCGTTAATTATCTGCCGCCGGACAATCCCGCAGCTATGCTCGGATAATCGTCTAGTTTTCTTAAAAATAAAGTTTATTAAAATCTTTTGTCATATTTGTCAAAATGTGAGTTTTAAGGTTAATCACTTTCTATGATCACTAAACATGATTAAGATATGTTTTTGTAAGACTTAAATGATTATTACCTTGATGATAGTGTTTGTTAAATAATTCGTCTTTCGGTTGTCTTTGACGATAAATGTCTTTTTCCTTTGTCGTGATCAAAACTAAGAAAGATTAGTTAAGACTAATAATGTTTTTAGGCATTGCTTGCATTAACATATCCCTTGATGGTTCGTTGTGGTCTTAAGTTATGCGTGCCATTCAGGGTTCTAGATTGGAGTCTCATTTATGTAAGTGCTCTTCTCCTTGGGGTTCTATTTTACGAGAGACCCATGTTCTTGATACAAAGGGGTTCGATTTTCTTTCTCATTGTAAGTTTCGCATTGGGAGATGCCTTTATGTGCTCGTTTTCCTCGCATTTTCGCGTTAGAAAACAACATTGAAGCTACTGTTTCTGTGAAACAAGGCGCGTCTTCGCTTGATGCCTCTTTTAGAATACCTGTCAGGGATCGAGTTGAAAGTCTTCAGTGGGAGGGCCTGGTGTCGTTGATGGGTGGTATATTTCTTTCCGGGTCTGCGGATAGATAGGTGTGTGATCTCACTGGTGATGGCGACTTCCGTGTTAAAGATATTCGCATCACTCTAGACAACCTTTTTCTTCTGTCCTCAGTTGTGGATACTAGATGGGTGAAGCACGTTCCGATCAAAGTCAATATCTTTGCTTGGCGTGCTAGACTTGATCGTCTCCCGGCTCGAGGTAATTTGATTTTAAGAGGAGTTGTTTTGGATTCTTCCAACTGTTAGAATTGTCATATGGCGACCGAAGACTCCCATCATCTTTTTCTTAGGTGCGATTTAGCTATAAGTATTGCCCAAAAGCTTTGTCGTGGGTGGAACATTCAGTGGGTTGACGTTCTAAATTTTGAAGATTGGTATAGCTGGTTTTCTTCCATTTGTTTGCTACTTAAGCTTAAAGCTATTTTGGAGGGTGTTTTATTCACGTCTTGGTGGCATTTATGGCTGTTTCGGATTTGTTTGATCTTTGATACTTCTCCGCCTAAACGTTCGGTGTTGTTTGAAGATTTTGTTTCGTCTTCTTTTTTATGGAGTGTTAATCGATGTAATTCCTCTTTTCATGAGATTCGTGGCTCAAAAACCCTTATTTGATTTCGTTGTAATGTTTTATCTAGCACCTCTATTTGTTTAATAAAGTTATCGTTAAAAAAAGTCGATTGTTTTCTAATTTGAATAAGTGATGCTTGATTTGGGCGAATTTTTATCCGTAATAGAGTTAGTCGAATAATCGATATTTGTCCGATACGGTTATGCTTGATTTGACTGACTTTTATCCGATAAATTGATATGTTAATTGATTTTTATGCGATAAATCACTATGTTGACCGAATTTTGACCAAAACGATTAATAAAGACGATTAATAAAAATCAAGGCAGTTAATAAGCATCTAGCTAGGAATTAATTGAACGCCTAAAACGATTTTGCAATATTGACAGACATAATTAGACTTGTATATTAATAGAGAAGTTGTTGTAAGAGGGAAAATTGATGTGATAATATTGTTGATCCTTTGATGATCACCATTGCATCTAGCCTAAGTTTCATGAGGCCTCAAACTTTTATATGTGTAATTGTTAATTTTGAAATACCATAATACGGAGTAAAAGTCTAATTATTCCAAAATTGAATATAATATAATTATGTAATCATTTAGATCACTAGATACACTACGGTGCTATAGGCTCTTGTTATTGCTAAAAGTGTCGTCATTTCAAATTTTCACTTTATAAAACCTATAACTCAACCTAAAATTTTCACTTTATAAAACCTATAACTCAACCTAAAAATAGGTTCCTCGTCATTCAAACTACTTATTCTTTTTTCATTTATTCAAATACTACGAGAATTATATTAAGTTATATATAACGCTACATTAGAAATATAAAATTGAAAAATACAATTTATTGATTAAGTTTTCATAGACTCTCTACAATATATTGTCAATGGTTATTGTGCACTTTTCTATCACGAAATTTTTTCGATGTATGTTTTGTCGTATGAGCTAAGTACGTTGCGAATTCGAAGCATGTCACCAGTAAGACCATTCTCGCGAGTCAATGTTTTTCTTCAAACCATGCATATATATGTTGGGTGTTAATAAAATATGATGTTCTAAATACTCATCTAAGTTTTGTAAACAACCACGTAACAATTTTCATCAATTTTAAAATAATCTTCAAATGCATCGGTGTTGTGCCATACTGAAACTACGTGTACAATTTGGTGGTTGTTTAAAAAAGGGAGTATTTAGAAAGAGGTTCAACATTGTACTAGAAATATCATCAACTATTTTTATTTTAAGGTTCTAAACTCATCGAGTGTGTGTATTACCTAAAATTCCTTCTCGGGCATTTAGTTAGACTATATTCGTCGCTATAATAATATCCCAAAAGTCATCGTTCTGCAACCTGTTGTTCACGTGGTATGGGTGTCCTTGTGTGAGGACCCGAACTCTCGGTTTCTTGATTATCCAAAGCTTTAACTTGTTTATAAGCTTGAAAATTCGGATATACTTACTCGGATCATCTTGAAAGTATACATTGTAATGATCATAGTTCGGATCAATAAATGAAAGTAAATAATGCGTGCTAAAATGGTAGAAATAAACTATATATATAGAATTTTCTTAGTTAAAACGAGAAAATATGTTGTTTTCTTAAACATGACGAATACATTTTGAGAATCCCGTTTCTTATAAGAGCGAGGGGAACAAGGGTGTCAACCTTGGCTGTTAAGCTTCTGGCATTAAGCTTTCATTGGCGCATCGTACCGGTTCTGACACGAACAGGTCTCGCGCCAACCCACTAGCCAGCGTCAAAGGTTTTTCAATTTTTTTTTTTGAATTAATAGCCGTTGAGAAGGGGTGTTTTTGCAAAATTTGAAAATGGCACCCCCAAAACTAGCCGCTTAAGGGGCTAAAATGCAAAAAAAAAAATAAAAAAAATTCCGTTTTAGTGCTAAAAATAAGACCCCTAAAATCGTTCTATTTTCTTTATAAATACCACATTTTCACACACAATTTTCACACACAACTCTCTGCTTTTTCACACACACTTCCAAAAAATAAAAAATAGAATGCTCTTTCCCACACAACGATGACGAGATTAAGGCTATGATTCAGAAACAAATAACTCAACAACAACGTCGTTACAATAAGCTTACGTGGTTAGCTGAAAATTTCGAAGCCGCGTCCGAAGAAAATTCGAAATTGCGCACAGCATGTGCCGAATGCACTGATATTTCCGCAGAGAAACGTCATTTAATCACACGTATCTAAGTACTCAATCTGATGTTGATTTCAGCATTCAAAGATCTTTGTTTAGAAAGTCGATAAAACTTGAAGCTAGAATTGAAAAAAATACTGAATGGCTGAATAAGTTGGGTTCTTCATCCTAAACTCATATTGGTTCTTCGTCACAACAACACCGAAGCCGAAATGTGTCTCCCGATCTACCCTTTCCGATTCCAAACGCCTCAGATGGCTTACTTACTGATAAAGAGGTGTATCAACTAGATCAAAAAGTATTGAGACAAACAGAGGAAGAACAAGAAAGGGAACGAAGGGAGCTGGAGGCTCAAATTATAGCCGAAGAAGATGAAGAAGAAACAAGGCGTTGGGATTTACCTGGTCAGTTATCGAATTCAGATCTGGAAACTAACTAATCGAATTTCAGTATTTTAATGTTTTAAGTATTGAATAAATGTTTTAATTGTAATGTTTTTTTTATTAATGAAGTTTTTATTTAAGTTATTTTGTGTTTAAAAAAAATTAATATTTTCGTTGGCACAAGAAAATCTGGTGCCAACGGTTACCCCTGAAATGTGGTGCCAACAAGAATCAGGTGTCAAAGGCCCAAAATCCTACGTGGCGCCTTTGGCACCACTTTCTAATTCCAACGGCTCTCAGCGCTCTAAAACTGCAATATCGTTGTTGTAATGCAATATCGTTGTTGTAATGCAGTGCAATTAAAATAGAGAAAAGAAAATTAACGATGAAATAAAACACGAATATACATCAAATATTTCGTATGATAAAAAATAGGATATTATTAGGAAAACTATAGATATAATAAAGTGGTAAGATAGTATGATATACATGCATGGTAGTCATTTATACTCTTATTATTGAGTAGTATAAACAACCCCGTCACATTATATTTTTCTCGCGCGTTTTCTAAACCTTTCTCTCACAAACAAAATCTATAAGATAATTTTTGTGTCTTGCATAGTCTTTCTCTTTGCGTCACTCTCCTTTATACCCGACATATGTTACACATGTTTTCCACTATTCTTATTTTTAGGTGGTAGGTATATAACGTATGTTGTAGTTGGATACGGGTATTTGTTGATCAGTTGGTTGTGGTTACAAAGGAAATTGTCTTATCTCTGATGATGCCGATCTCTCCATCGCCGCCCTCTGTGGTGTGTGGCGTTGTTGATCGTTTGACGATAGTCATTTATACTCTTTTTATTGAGTGGTATATATTAGTTTATTCTAATCTCTTCGTCGTCGCACTTTGTGGTGTGTAGCGTTGTTGATCGGTGGTCTATGGTTGTAGCATATGTGCATCGATTACAACGCTAATTGTTTGACTAAAACCCTAATTTGGTGAGCATCTCCTTTTTACTTAAGCATGTGTTCACCTATTTTCCAGTCTTTCTATTTTTAGGTGGTGGATATATAACATATAGTGTAGTCGGATCTGGGTATCATGTTTCTGGAAATTGTTAAACATCTTCTTCTTTCTCATTCTCTTGGTAACGTCGTTGTTTTCCCAATGTTGGTTTTTGTAGGTTTCTGCATGTTTAGTTTGTATACCCGTACGCTTATGATTATGTGTTTCGGGTAATGTAGTTAGTTTGGGATTCGATTTGATGAACACTTTTACAATGTCTTACGTGTTTCATGTGATTTATTGTAAACGCGGTTAGGTTTTTGTATACGTTGTTTGTAATTTGTGTAAAGCCATACCTTTATGATAATGTGATTCGTCTAATGTGGTTAGCTAGGGATTGTTAATGTTTATGTGATGTTGGCAATTCATATGATGTTTATGTGATGTGAATTTTAGAAACAACGATTCACGTTGGTTTGAGACTTTTTAGTGTTAGGTTGCTATCCGTTTTGTTGACGTAGGGATAAAAAAGTGTGCCTTTTTGGTTGTGCTATTTGTCTTTATAGATGAGTTAGAGTTTGGTGTTTTGTCTTCAATGAGAAGTGTGTGTTTTCTGCGTAGTTAATTGTGTTGGTATCTTGAGAATTGTATCTTGTGAAAAATGAATGCACGTGTATACCCTCAAACTGGTGTAGTTTTGTAATGTCTGCTTTATGGTTGTTTTACAACCATTTGGGTTTGTCACGTTAATTTTTTATGATCTTTATTCGTTGTGAGAAGCTATATTTTGTACTTCTAAAAGAAGATGTCGGCTTACATTTTCCTTGTCGTTTTATAGCTCCTAGAAAAATATAATTTGCTTTGCGAAATTTTGAAAAACCATTCTTGCAAACAAAACCTATAAATCATCTTTTTGCCTTACGCATTCTTTGTCTTTACCTCATTTGCCTTTTCACTCAGGCATGTGCTGCAACTTAACATATACTATAGTTTGATATGGGTATCGAAGCCGATATCTATAGGCCTACGTAATCCTTGGATTATCTAAACCTTGGAATGATTACAAGAGAGAGAGATAGATGAAGAATTAGAGAGAAAAAGTAGAGAGAGGTTGGAGAGAATAAAGAGAGAATGTAATATGAGAGTAGTGAAAGTGAGAACCAACCCCTCCTAACATGACAGGAGGGGATATATATAGCCCACCCTGCATGTGGGCTTTATGGGTTATATTGTAACTTACTAGATCACGAGCCCATACTAGATGTATCTCGTTAGAGTGACCGATCCTTCCTAAATACGTAAAAACGTATTTCCAAAAATATCTTTGTTGCTGCCCTCTATGGTGTGTGGCATTGTTGACCGGCTGGCTACGGTTAGGACCTTTTGGGTTTTGGTTTAGCCTTATGTAGTCTTTCTCTTTGTCTCATTCGCCTTTTTACCGAGGCATGTGCTACAACTTAACACATACTATAGCTTGATCTATGTATCGAATGTGATATCTTAGTTGCCTCCTTTTGTGGTGTGTGATATTGTTGATCGATTAGATACGGTTGGGACCTTTTAGGTTTTGGTTCCCGATCAGTTTGGATTTTACTATGATTGGTTATTTGATTGTGCTATTTTAGGACGTTTATGCATGCTTGAGGTAACATTGGGTGACATGCACCTTGGCAACGCAGTTTTATTATGTTTGCAGCCATGGTTGTCATATCATTTTTTCAATTTTTACCTATCCAGGCCTCATAGTTAGGCTAATATTACACATATCTTTGGTAGGGAAACCTGCGAGTTGCAGCTATGACGTGTGGAAAACATTTTTTTCTCACGCGCTTTCTAAACATCATTCAAGAAATCTTAGACTATTATGGTTGTGGTGACCTTCAATGGTTCGAGTTAAGGTTAGCAGGGAACCTACAGGTCGCATCCATGTCGTGTGTATCCTGCTTTTCCTAAAACTTACCCATTTTAGCCTTTTTTTTCCTTTATTGCTGTGAGGCATAAAAAAATGTTGTAATATCATGAAGGGAAATTACCATGGATAAAATGACGGATTATATTGATCTGACGGCGATGAAATTTCACTGGCCCAGTTACAAATAAGATTATATGTATCTTGGCTGGGTAACCAGTCAAGGTTGCAGCCATGACATCTGTATCCTATTTATGCCGAATGTTGGCCTATTTGAGTATGTCACAATAAACTATATAAATTAGACATTTATATACAGAGGTTGTCAACGGGGTGCACGTATCTTGGCATGGTAACATGTGGATTACAGCCATGGTGTGTGTAGCATGCTTTTCTTAAAAATTTCCTTTTCGAGCTTTTTTTCCATTGTTATTGTAATACCATGTTGTCCAGTTGTCATTGATATTTGTGCCAAAATGATGAGAACTATAGATTTGTTTGTGATGAATATTTCCGGGCATGATTAAAACTAAGATTATTTGTATGTTGTCAGGGCAACCAGTCAGAGTTACAGCCTTGTCGGGCATATCCTCTTTGTTTATATACCCACCTCCTAAAAAATAGGGAGTGTTATTTGGGCTCTAGGAATTAAAAAATATATACCACTCAATAATAAGAGTATAAATATGTGATATCAAACTGAATGCAAACAGATAGTTTTAGAATCTGAAATTATTCTATTTGTGGTGAATTTTAACGGGCTAGATTAAGGCTGATGTTATACGTATCTTAGCAGGGCAACTCGTAGGTTGCATCCATGGCGTGTGTATCCACCTTTTCCTAAAAGTTGCCCTATTTGAGGGCAAATGGGGGTTGTGGACATGGTCTGAAGTTCTTATGCCTATGATGACTTTGAATGGGTCGAGTTAGCTGAGATTACACATTTCTTGGCAGGGCAACCTACAGGTTGCAGCTATGGCGTATGTATCACGCTTTCCCTAAAAGTTTCCCATTCTAAGGAAAAATTAGGTCGTGGATATGGTCTAAAATTATTATGGCTATATTGAATTTGAATAGGGCAGGTTAATACTAAGATTACATGTATCTTGGTAGGGAAACCTATGGGTTTCAACCATCGCGTGTCCATCCTGATTTTCCTAAAAGTTACCTTATCTAATCCTTTTTCTTTGTTAGACCCTTTGGATTTTATTTTTTCCAGAGTGGAAAACAAATGTAACACGCGCGTGAGTAAAAAAGCAGTCAGGCAACGAGAATGACTTTGCAAGTCACAAAGATTATTTTTTTGGTTTTGATTGTGAGAGAAAGGTTTAAATAACGTGTAAGGGAAATATGTTATGCTTAGGTGTTTTGGCACTGGGAATATTATGTTGTCTTTTAACGGGCTAGGTTAAGGCTAAGATTACATGTATCTTGGCGGGGCAACATGTGGGTTGCAGCTATGGCGTGTCAATCCTGCTTTTCTTATAAGATACCCTATATGAGCATTATTTTTCGTGTAAGATCCTTTGGAATTAAGGCATATGTCATTGATATTTTGGCTAATAGGACGAAAACTATACATTTGGTTTTGTTAAGTTTCAATGGGTCCGGTTAGAGCTGAGATTTTTCGTATCTTGCCAGAACAACCAGTCGTAGTTACAGCCATGGCGGCTGTATCCTCATTATCCTAAATATTGCGCAATCTGAGCCTATGTCAGAAAATAATATTTTTTAGATACTGATATGTAGAAGTTGGGAAAAATCTGACGATGAACGAACCTTGACTTCAAATCAACGCATAGGAAAAAATATTGTAATATCATGAAGGGCAGTTGATATTCATGACATTTATGTTTGGGCTAAAATGAAGAAAACTATGGATTTTTTTGTGATTAATTCTTACGAGCCCTGTTACAACTAAGATTATCCATATCTTGGCAGGACAACCAGTCGAAGTTGCAGCCATGGGTGTAACCTCTTTTTTCAGAATGTTGCCCTATCCGAGTAAGTACTCGGAAACTGTATATTTTAGACACTTATATGCATAGGTTGTGAGCAGTTTACACGTATTAGCCATGACGTGTGTAGCCCGCTTTTCCTAAAATTTGCCTTATCTAAGTTTTTTTCCTTTTGTCGTTGTGATATCATGATGACCAATTGTCATATCTATTTGTGCAAAAATGACAGGAACTACAAAGAAGGTGGTTTACAGTTTAAAGAAACATAATACACAGATCCAACTACACCATATGTTATATACCCATCACCTAAAAATTAGGTCCTATTATAATTGAGATTATTTGTGTGTTGGCAGGGAAACTTGTTGGAGTTGCAGCCATCGCGGGCGTATCCTCTTTATTTATATACCCACCTCTTAAAACAGTTCCATTCTTTACTTTTTGAAAAATGGTTCCACTCTTTGTCTTTTATTCAAATTTCAGTCGAGTTGTATGCGATTGAAATGGTGGTAAAATCAGTCGTTTCAGGCTTTGGATGCACGACATTTTCAGGTTATGATGAGTTTTAATGGGCCCCATTAAAGTTGAGATCACTTATATCTTGGGGGGAGGCAACCTATAAGGGTTGGAGTCATGTCGAGTGTATCCTGTTTTTCCTGAGCGCTGCCCTATCTGAGCCTATACCATACAAACTTAGAATGTGTATGTATGTTGCAATCTACGGGCCGCAGTCATGGCGTGTGTATCCTGCTTTTCCTATTACAAGCGCCTAAATTCTCCTCTCACACATAATTTTTCTCACAAGGAATACGATGATTGTTGTAATATCATGATAGCCATTTGCCAATAATATTTGGCCTAAAAGAACATAAACTATACATTTGGCTGTGATGAGATTTAACGGGTCCGATTAGATTTGAGATTACCAGTATCTTGGCGAGACCACCAGTTGTGGTTGTAGTCATGGTGGGTGTATCCTCTTTATGCTGGATATTTCCCAATATGAGCCTATGTCAGAAAAAATTATGTTTTAGATAATGATATGCAGAAGTTATATAATATATGATGGCAAATGAACTTCAACTTTAAATCACCGTAGAAGATGCACATTGGACTCCTTTTGGATGCAGAATGACATTGTCACACATTTAAACCTTATGCAGGGTGTTTCTATTTTCTAAATGCTTTGCAATCCTATTACTATGCAAAGTACACTGGTTGTTAAGAATATTAAGATAACTTTTAACGTGTTAGGTTAAGGCACCCTATCTAAGCATTTTTTTCGTGTAAGGTCCTTTGGAATTTTTTTATAGCTATATAGTTTATGTAATTGTATTGGTATTGTGTTCGAATATCTTGATAGGAAATTGTCATTGATATCTGGGCTAAAAGGACGGAAACTATTTGTGTGTGATAAGTTTTAACAGGCTCGGTTAGAGCTGAGATTATCCGTATCTTGGCAAGAAACCAGTCATGGTTGTAACCATGGTGGGTGGTATTCTCTTGATGCTAAATATTTTCCCAATCTAAGGCGATGTCGGAAATTAATATGTTTAAAAGTTTTGTAAGATCTGTCAAGGAATGAATCAAGAAATGAGAATGTCTAGAAATCGAGCATTGAGGTTGCAACAGTTGTAGGACCAAATACTGTGTAAAACCCGCATCCTTTTACAATGAATAGTACCTTTAAGATAGTACGTACTAGATTAAAACTTTCCTTGTATAGCATGTTTACATTCACGTATAAGAATTTTAAGTATTACGTACGTGTTAGAACACGATAAGTATTTATTACGTATGAACACACAATAATTATTCAAATAATAATTATAATCACGACCATGCGATCATGAAATCATGAACGTAAATTAATCATGAGCTAATATTAATTACGTATATATATTTATTGCGAACACGAATAAATATATTAAGTCGCGATCGATAACTAATTAAAACACGTAAAACACGAACACGAGAACACACTATAATATTTAGACTCGAGAAATGTACGGGTTACCCTTAGGTGGGCCCCATGCCACGAAATTAGGAAGGAAAATGGGCTTAGCCCATCAATTTTTACTAAACAAGAAAAAGGAGAAAAACTTGTTTCATTTTAATAAAATGTAGAAAATAAGTAAAAACCCTAGCCTCCTTTTCTCTCCCTTTTTCCCTTTGGCCACCGGTTTGTATCATCACCACAAGGGTGATTGGGTTGATTTTGGTGTTGATTATTTACAAAGAACATTAGTGTGTACATCCTCCTTGATTCACGCATTTGGTAAACCTTAAAACCCTTTTCTTTTAATCTTTTATTTTATTTTTTTACACATGAACTTTTAAGGGTTTTGTTTTAATATGATTATCATGTTAATTAAATCAATGGGGGGTAAATGTTTTGATCTTTTAGGGTTGTTGGTTGTGGCCGACGCATGAACCGAGCCCATATGGGTCTCGGCTTGATTTAATCCACACCACCAAGACCACAAGGTCTCGGTATGGTGATGGTGGTCCCACGGCAGCAACCAAAACAAGGGAACCCCGACTTGGTTCGGGGTATGGTGTTGATTACGGGTCCGGTTCATGGTTTCTAGTCACGATCCGGTTCATGGGTTATGTTAAGGTTATGTTTTAATAATCATATGGTAAAAATTAAATTAATAAAATATGACATGATTAATTTAATAAAACATGACTTAGGTTATAATTTAATTATTAGATCATGGAATTTTAACCTAAGTATTTATTTTCTAGACTTTATAATTAATTAATTATTAAAAACCATGGCTATAATTAATTAATTAACATGACTTAGGTTATATTATTAATAATTAATAATACATGTTTTAACCTAAGTATTTAACTTTATTTAATTAAAAACATAATATATTTAATTAAATACTTTTAACCTATAGTTTATTTAAATTACAGGTAATTATTAATAAACTATACCTTATATAATTATGACTTAGAAAAATAATCAAAAAACACTTAAGCTTATATACTTAGCTTATTTAACCAGCTTATATCTAATTATGGAAGCTTTCTATTTTTAGAAACTTATGTAATTAAGGCAGCTAATCTATTTATGGAAACTTTCTATTTTTAGAAACTTATTTAATTAAGGCAGCTAATCTATTTATGGAAACTTTCTATTTTTAGAAACTTATTTAATTAAGGCAGCTAATCTATTTATGGAAACTTTCTATTTTTAGAAACTTATCTATTTTAAGCAGTAATTCTATTTTTGGAAACTTTCTATTTTTGGAAACTTTCTATTTTTGGAAACTTTCTATTTTTGTAAACTTTCTATTTTTGTAAACTTTCTATTTTTGGAAACTTTCTATTTTAGGAAACCTGCTATTTTTAGAAAGTTACTTATTATTACACAGTAAGTATAATAATACATGAAATACAAGAAGACATAAACAAAATAGACAGAATATAAGATGAACATAGTTTAAAGCTTAAAATAGTAAAACATGACATGAACGTATAAAATAAGTTAAGACATGACATAAAACCAGTTACGTATTCAGTAATCAGATACTTATACACGTATGTATTTATGTAGCATTAGTGATACCGAAGTAGGACTCTCTTCCGTTCGTCTTCTTCGTTCACTGGACATAAGGTACGGATTCCCGTCATTTCAGTATGGACATTCTTTCCTTATTAGGATTCCCCATATGCAGCCAAATGTTTTCCCGTAGTATAAGTTTATATGTTTGACTTGCTTATGTTTAATTTAGAATACCTATAGCCATATACATGCATGACCAGTTTCACCTAGTTATGGAGGTACCATAACCATAACATTAGAGGCACTGATGTTATGACTTCACCACGGCGGAGTGATTACTCGTGGTGTCCCTTCAGCTTTTGGCCATATTATTATATTTATCATGTGGGGCGTATGGGTGCATCCTAGTTACATGTTTTCAGCAGATTTCTCAGTGTGAATATGGTGTGTGCCTTGCATCCTTCACAAGGAGCTGATCCCTCCTACCCAAACCAGTATATTAAATTAGAGGCAGCCTCTCTAATTTGCATGATGAGGTCACCCCTCCAAGTATTCATGCTCGGTGGATTTTCATGACCTATATTGGCTAATGGTAAAATATGTTAAACAATTTTCACAAGATAAACATAAGGCTTTTCAAACTATAAAACCAGTTTTATGAACATGTTCCAGGTTTCCAGGACTTATACATTTTCGTTGCTATTAAGTCTTTATTATGTTTTAGTCATTTATACTATGTCGATATCCGTGCACTGAGCGTTTTGCTCAGCTGTTACTTTCCTTTCCATGTCCCAAAACGGCAGGTACTCTAGGACAGACTCGAGCATTTGGAGGATGTGCATAGGATGGAAGCTGCCATAGACTTCTTCTCCTTTTACCTTCATATATTTATGCTTGTTTAAGTCTTTCATTCATTTCATTTACTTTAATTGTGTTTTGGGCTTATGTTGGGAACAGATGTTTGATTCCGGTTATCCCTATGGTCATGTAATGTTTTAGACATTTATACTTGTATGCTTTGATGACACGCTATAATTACGCGTGACATTCCATTATCAAAATGGGGTGTTACAATTATGGTATCAGAGACCAAGGCTTCGACCTGTAGGCTCTAAAACTTGACTTGTGACTAGTGGGTAGTCACCAGGAGCTTCCGAAACCAACGTTTGTTTTTCTACGTATTGATGTTTTCAGCGCATTGTTGCTTTAACCATGATGTTTTCAGCACCTTGAGGTTTTAACCTTGATGTTTTCATCGATATTGTTTTACTAATATGGATGGACAACCGTCATTCATATTTAGTTATGTGTCATTGTTTCATGCATAATGTTCCTCGTGAACTGTGGCTATGTGGACTGAACCCCAGTAGTTCATAATTAGTTCAATAAAAAAATTTTCTGATAAGTTTTGACAGATGAGTTTCATTTATTTATGTTTCATGTATCATTGTTGCAGGGATTATGACTAAGTAATGGTTGGTACAGGACTGACCCTATTTAGTCGCATGTGCTTTTATCGAAAATTTTAACTTTGGGACCGACCCATAGGCGTCCCCTCGCCATGTCTTTTGTTTTGGGACCGACCCATAGGCGTCCCCTCGCACATATAAAGGTTTTTATAAACTACATTACGTATTCATGCACTGTTTTTCATGCATAAAATTTTTCTCATGATTTATTGGCATAAAATTTTTTTTTGTGTCCCCTCATAAGTTACTATGTTTTTATGTCAAGTATGTTTTCATACTATCATGGTTAAACTCACTTTCATGTTGATTATGTTATACACTCCTTCATGTTAAATCGTTTCATGTTTCTTCATGATAATTCCGTCTTCATATGGATTACGTCTTACGCCTCTTTTGTTATTATGCCTTCATGCAAGACATTGTTGGATTTCATTGAATTCTGCTTTCATGACAGTCATGGTTGGTTTTCATTGATCATGCTGTCAGGCAAATCATCGTTGAATTTTGTGTAACCACACTAACGTTTCTCGTTATAACCAAAATGATGTCTATGCTAATACTGCCAGATTATCATGATGGTTTTTCTAACCGTTTAACCGATATACTTTCCTTAAATCATGATAAATGATCGACTCCATAACGATCATTTCATGTGCATTCCATGTGTACTCCGTGTACCGTATTCCATGTGTATTACACGTACCTAAATCCAGGTGTATTTCACGTGCAATACTTCACGAGTATTCGCTAGTCGATTCTAAATCATCTCAGGCGTATGTTCACTTACTGATATTCTACAAGATTGATGATGCCGCTCATAACTTGGAGATGTTACTAACGGTTGATGATACTGATGTTCGGAGACGCTACGAGATGCGGATGCTGTTCACAACCTGGAGATCCTACAAGACGAAGACAAAGGCGTCAGAGCAAAGCAATTGGACGAGAAGATGCTTCACCATCAGAAAATTTTTGTCAATCATTGTCCCAAATTCGTAGTTACATGTCACACGTCATTAAATTGTCGTTTCAGTCATAGGAGCGGAGAACCGGTACCGGCCGGCCACTCAGCTGAATAGTTACATGAATCACAGTCATGAGAATGACCGTCATGGAACTGACAGACAAGTCGATAGTAACCACTACTATGACAACAACATCCTAGAAATCGCAACCGAGGCTCCGGCCGTGGACATGATCAGACATACAAAGGATCAGTAGTCCAACCGATCCGCCAATTCTGGCATAATAACCTAATATTGTAGTTCTATTGTTTTACGTCTCGAGACACATGTCAATACATCAGTCAAGACACATGTCTCACGTATACTTTCTGAAGACACATGTCAAGACACCAGTCAAGACATAGGTCATGCTTATAGTTCCAAGACACGAGTCAAGACACATGACTCACGTCCAACTATGGAACATTTCTAAGAAATTCAGGGTACCCTCCAAGGGTATATCCATTTTGTTGTGCCATGTATTAATCAGGCCACAAGAATTTCAATACCATTACCGGCGCATCAGTGAGAACTATCACGTTACGGATGTCACTTTCATTCCTTTCACCATATTTCATATATTCATGACCATGAAGGACGCCTTTCGTATTCCCACGTATACAAAGGTTTTCCTTCAGCTTAATGATGAGATCCAAGCTGCTAATGCATTTCCTCGGACAGACACGAGATGAATTTTATCCTAATTATGGACTATGAACAGCACACCATGCTACGATTCATAACTATGTACAGTAATGTTCAGGCTCCTAAATACATTCAGCTTGATTTTCCATCAGGAAAATCCGTACAAATTATCTATGCTTACAAGCATGTGCGTTGTTAGCCATGGTTGCTAAAAATTTCTAGCTGTCAGTAAGACACGACCACTTAAGTCTTTTACGCATAGCCAGTTGATTATTCCAAAATCTTCCTATACATTCTAGAAGAACCTACAAGGAGAAGGATGGTACCATGAGATTATGTGTCGACTACCGTCGATTTAAACAAATCACCATTCATGACCGTTATTCTCCTCCACGTATTGACAACATGTCCAATCGGCCTTTTAGTGTTAATCACTTCTCCAAGATTAAACTCATGATCATGCTGCCAACAGTGACGAGTGAAAGAGCAGGACATGTCCATGACTGCTATTCGTTCACGACTCGGTCATGCTAGATTTATGATTTTAATTTAGTCTCATCAAACGCTCCAGTGATATTATAATAATGAGTTTCCATGAACTCATGAGCAAATTCAGCAGTGTCTTCTTTAAGAATAACTTAATTTTCTCTAAGTCTAGGGAAGAACAGGAAGACCATATCTGCACTATGTTGCAAATTCTATGGCAAGAGTAATTTCACCCTGAAATTTTCCATTCTAAATTGTGGTTAATTACAATGACACGCTGAATCACATGGATTTGCATGGTTAATCTTACCATGACTTAGCATTGCGTAAAGGAGAGAACCCTACATTACATTAGGTGTTCTAGAAAATCCTACGCTAAGAGAAGTTTGGATTCATAGACTCAGAGTTTCGCAAACTCCTATGTATCAAGTTCGATGAAGCAAGATACAGTTACGTTCATATCTTCATACCTGTCATACAAACAGGCTAAGATAGAACACCAACAGACTAGTATGTTTTCATCATCTGAAATTGTGAATTGAAATGGGACAAGATCTCCACGGATTTTGGTTACCAGTTTAACGCAAATTCAGAAGAAGCATGATGCTATCTGGTTTATTGAAATAGTTTGATCAAGTCTGCAGAATCCTTACATCCGCAAGGATTTCAGAACCAACAGATTGATCGGACATGTTCCAGCCAAGGCTCATCCGATTACTTGGTAATTCCTCAGTTATCGAGTCAGACAAATATTCATAATTATGCTCCTTATTTACTCCACCTCCTTGTTCTAATTTCACGACTTGCTTTCGCTCTCGCGTTCATGACGCTATTCACGTTCATGATGGCATCCCGGCTTACGATCTTACGTTCATTTTTCTCATTCTGGGAAGTTTTGTAAGAACTTGAGAGACCAGACCCAAGTTTAGTATAACTCCCTATCCTCAGATAGACGTTTCTCGTCATATTCTATGTTTCACCTTGTAGCGTTTTGCCGTTACCGCCATTATATTCTATGTCACGATATGTTTCACATGTAATGTTCGTTCCACGTTCCTCATATCATGATCAAGATACGTTACACGTATCATGGATCACGATATGTTTACTCATACTACACTCAACAAATTTTCCACGTATCACGTTCAAAAAATTTCCACGTATCAAGTTCAAAGATTTTCCACGTATCACGTTCAAAATTTTTCACGTGTCACGTTCAAAAACTTTCACGTACTACGTTTCTATATGTCTCGCTCATCGTTGCTAGTTATCAGTTAAGTTGGATTGTTTTGCACCATAACGTTTCAGTTACTCTTACACGTTAATTCTTATTCCCTCGATCGAATTTAGGGGATCTACCTTACGTTGATAACCAAGAACTTCTTCGTATTCCAAGTCAAGGTCAGGAGGACCAAGACTTATCATTCGTGTCAAGATCTTATGAAGGAACCGTTCCAAGAGGGAAGCCACTTGGAAACGGACAAGTTCATCCGAACTTCTTATCCGTTTTTCTCTTATCAATTTGATATGTCCTTTCAGTCACGTCACGTTCCATGTCCTTTCAAGACATGTCACGTTCTGCGTTCTTTCTGCCAGGTCACCTGCACGTTCATTTATCTTACATACCCTCTCAGTTTGATTCGGGTATGTTTCTCTTTTAGTTACGTTATCTATAATTCAGGGACGAATTATTCTTTTTAGGGGGGAAGGATTTTAAAACCCGCATGCTTTTACCATGAATGGTACCTTTAAGATCGTACGTACTAGATTAAAACTTTCCTTTTATAGCATGTTTACGTTCACGTATAAGAATTTTAAGTATTACGTACGTGTTAGAACACGATAAGTATTTATTACGTATGAACACACAATAATTATTCAAATAATAATTATAATCACGAACATGCGATCATGAAATCATGAACGTAAATTAATCACGAGCTAATATTAATTACGTATATATATTTATTGCGAACACGAATAAATATATTAAGTCACGATCGATAACTAATTAAAACACGTAAAACACGAACACGAGAACACACGAGAACACACTATAATATTTAGACTCGAGAAATGTACGGGTTACCCTTAGGTGGGCCCCATGCCACGAAATTAGGAAGGAAAATGGGCTTAGCCCATCAATTTTTACTAAACAAGAAAACGGAGAAAAACTTGTTTCATTTTAACAAAATCTAGAAAATAAGTAAAAACCCTAGCCTCCTTTTCTCTCCCTTTTCCATTTGGCCGCCGGTTTGTATCATCACTGTTAGCCTCAAAATATTGAATCAAACAAGAATGCTCGGTCATATGTTTATTATGTATCGTATTTTAGAACGTTGTAGTAGGTAGTATATTAGTCGTGTTATACGGGCTTAACGTAAGGCTAAAGTTCATTAATAAGTAACTAAAGCCCAAAAGGAAAGCCCGGCACAAACCATATAGTCCATAAAGAAGCCCGCATGTGGGTGGACTATATACTACCCTCCTAGCATGTTAGGAGGGTTGGTTGTTCATTTTTCTCACTTCTAATCTAATATTCACTAAGTTAATCCTCTCCTTCTCTCTACTTTCTCTCACTACTTTCTCTCTCTAGAATTCATCTTCTTCATCCTATTTCTACCTTTCTTTCTTCATAAATTCGTATTATATCTTCATAAATAAAGGGACAACAATTGGTATCAGTGCAATCGGAAAAGGGATTAGTGATTCCGATCACTCGCATCGGAAAAGGGTTTAAACATTCCTATCAGTATTCCGATTAGACTTCCCGACAAGGGCTTATCTGATTACTTTCCGACAAGTGTGTATCCGATTACATTCCGATTAAGGGTTATACAACAACATTCCGACAGGAGTTTATATATATATTCCGACAAGGTGTCTTTCCATATTCCGACAGAGGGATTTCGATTGCATTCCGATTAGGGCATTCCGACATTATTCCGACGAAGGGATTCCGATTGTATTCCGATAAAGGGGGACATTCCGATTTGGGTATTCCGATAAGGACATTCCGATGATGTCTTTTTGCTAAATTTTGTTCGAGTATTTTTTTAGACTTAGCCACCATCTAGACTAGTTTCGAAATATCGTTTACACGAAGATTAAAAAAAAAGAGTTAAAATTTTTCCGGCAAGTAAATTCAAAATTTTTCCATACTAGTTTTAGGACATTTCTAGCTCGATTTCAAAATTTGGCAATTACAAAATTTTTTGGTCTACCGTTTTGTCGGACTGGTGAATTTATTGTCGGACTGGAGAAATATTGAAATTTTCGGAATTTTAACCACAACAACAATCACAACAAATCTACTTAAGATCCATATTCACTTCATCATTTCAGAGAATATTGAGATGGATTCTACTGCCGAATATCGTGTGACGAACAACAACATAATGGTGGCGGGTAACAAAGAGAGACCACCAATGCTTGTGTCGGGTCGATATGATCAATGACAATCCCGTTTTATACGTTACCTTGACACAAAACCTAACGGTGATGCTTTAAGGCAATGCATTTTTGATGGACCCTATAAACTCTCAAGGATTCAAGTTCCTGCAGTACCAGCCACAGACACAAGTGACGCACAACCCGCATATGAACGTGATGAAAAGAGGACCGACCTCACCCCAGAGAACCGTGCGTGGTTTGATGCAGAAAAGGAAGCAATCTACTTAATTCTCAGTGGCATTGGAGATGAAATTTACTCTACGGTTGACGCATGCCCTACTGCTCAAGAAATGTGGACGGCTATTGAAAGATTGCAACAAGGTGAATCACTTAACAAACAAGATGTGAAAACTAAGATGTTTTGGAACTTTGGCAAGTTTACATCAAAGGATGGGGAATCAATTGATTCTTATTACTCCCGATTCTACAAGATGATGAATGATATGACCCGAAACAACTTGCAAGTTTCCACCATGCAAGTCAATGTCCAATTTCTACAGCAACTTCAACCAGAGTGGACACGGTTTGTCACCTTGGTGAAACAACAACAAAAGTTAGACGAAGTTTCATATCACAAGCTCTTTGACATTTTGAAACAATTTCAAAATGAGGCAAATGAACTTCGAGCTGAACGAGTTGCAAAGATTTCCAATCCACTTGCTTTGGTGTCTACCACTCAACATTACCCAGATTATCACTCTCGTACTTAAAAGACCTACTCTACTCAATCATCATCACCATGATCATCCATTGTCTCCAAGTCACATGCTCCAACACGATCCCGAGGCAAAGAAGTTGCAAGAGCACCATCACCCACACCTGAGCAATCATCCGAAGAGGACAGTGATGAAGAAGTAGCTCAAAAGGATAGGGAATTCAAGCAACAAATGGCTTTCGTTATGAAGCAATATAAGAAAATCTACAAACCCACCAACAACAACCTTCTAACATCTTCAAACCCGAGGAACACCCATGCACAGAGTCCTACAAGGTATGACACACGAAGACGTGCTGAGAGTCCTCCAAAGTATGATCGACAACCTAAGTATGATAATCAGAGGGTGGCTACTGTTGTTGGAAATAGGGAAACTGTTGGTACTCAAATTGTGCAACAAAGTGGGATTCAGTGTTATAACTGCAGAGGTTTTGGTCATTTGGATAGGGAATGCAGGCAGCCAAAGAGGGTTAAAGATTATGGTTATCATAAGGAAAAGATGCTGTTGTGCAAGAAAATGGAAGCTGGAATCAAGTTATCAGCTGAGGCAGGAGAAATGCTTGACGACACAGATGATGAACTCTCCGACCAAGAACTCGAGGCACATTATTCATACATGGCAAAGATTCATGAGGTCCTTAACGTCACTGAAGATGACAATGGTCCTATCTTTGATACTGAGCCAATTGATAAGGTACAACATGATGATGAATATAATGTGTTTGGTGATACACATGAGCATAGTGAACTTCCAACAACAATTACTGACACATGTATGATGGAAACGGTTGATAGCAATACCACACCCGATTCATCAGACATGTGCAATAATGAGTTTGAGGATGATCATAGTGCAAATGAGTATGATGATGAGGAGCGTGTCACGCTTGCTAATTTAATTTCTAGTTTACAAAAAGATGTCAATGAAAATAGAAAGAATCAAAAGCAATTAAAGAAGGCAAACACAGCGCTCACTCAAAACTTTGAAGAATGCAAAGCCGCTCTTATAAAATCTAGTGAGACTATTGATAGTTATAGGGCTGAGCTTCTTCAAAAGACTAACGAGCTTGAGGGGTACAAAACTCGTGTCATCAACGTTAAAAAGGACGATTTTGAAAATAAATACAAAGAAGCTCTTGCTTTGTTAACTAAAGAAAAACGTCAATTTAATGTTTTATTAAGTGATGAACGTCAAAAAACGTACCTTGCCACAACAAAAGTTAATGAACTTGAAAAGAGGCTTTCGATGAATACCACCGATTCTGCTAAAATTCTTGAGGAGAAGAAACAAGAGGTTGAAACATTAAAACAAGATTTCAAAAATAGACAAAGCAAAGATACTGAAAAAGTAAAGGATCTCGAAGAAAAAGTCGATTTTTGAAAAAAGTTGTTTATAATACACATGACTCTATTCAAACCGTTAGAATGATAGCACCTCGGTCATTTTTCAAGGGTCAACCTAGCTTTGCCACCCCCAAGTACCTCGAACAAGCTCAAGCTGCGAACCCTCATTTATATCTTGACGAGTCCGAATGGACTGATTATGATTGCCCTGTAGCTAACCTCGATAGTGAAGAGACGTCCCTTTGGGATGAGGAGAGTAGATCACCGGGCAATAAAGATTTTGTGAAACCATATAACTATGCTTATCTAAACAGACTTTATGGTCTTTTCACTCCACAAAAACAGAAGTCTCGTGAGGAATTCTTTCTAGAATGCAAATAAAAAAGAATTCAATGGAAAAAGGCTTTTGCCGCTAAGAGGAAAACTAATGCTTTTAAATATATTAACTATTTGCCTCTAGATGCTTCTAAAAGCAAAAGTAGAAAAACACTTGGTTTTCTTAAACACCACGTTGATAATGTTCAATCAATTGTTGAAAGCGATTGGGAAAAACGTCAAAAGGATAAGTGGAAAACCGAGATTCCTCACGACATAACTGTGCTTGTGAAGGAACTTTTAATACCAAATACGAAGATAATAAAAGAACATGTTCTTGAGTTTGAAAATTTGATTCGGTCTGAAGTGTTTGTTGATTTGAAATATATTGAGTCTCTTGAAAAAGAAATTGATGAACTTCAAAATGATAAATCAGAATTTTCAAACGAATATGATCTACTCTTAGAAGAATGTCTCTCCAAAGATATTTTGTGTGTTACTCTTCAATCTTGTGCTGATATCGATGAATATTCTGATGTTGCATGCAAATATCTTGATAAAATCAAAGAATTTGAGCGTCTTGAACTTGAGCTTTCGAAACATAAACAAAATGTTGATAAAAAGGCTTTTGAGTTACTTCAACACAAAACTGATTTCCTTCAAAAACATTGTCATTCTCTTGAACTTGCTTTGCAAAAAGACGTTGGTAGTTTTCCACATGATAATAAATTGCAAGAAAAAATTTCCCAAATGTTTCGAGAAATGAATGAACAGAATTTGGAAATTAAAGGGTTGAAAGCTCAGCTACAAGACAGGGACAGAGTGATAGCAGAGTTGCAGAAACTAGTTGCTAAAATGGGTGGGAAAATTGTGGAACCTAGTGTTAAGAAACCCATTGTAAGACAACCCAATGCGCAAAAAGTGACTAGACCCTCTGTCTTAGGAAAACCATCTGTTTTCTCTAATTCTGCATTTGCAAAACCTGCGTTTGCCCCCAAGACGGATGGGAAGGATAGGTTACCACAAAACAATCCCAAAACACATATTCGATCACAAAGCATTAACAACACAAATGTGGTTAAACCAGGGATGTATAGATTGGTCACTACTGCTACACACAACAAAGAAAGTAAATCACCTCAGACTTCTAGAAACACTAATAGACGTGTGTCTTTTACTACAGGAGTAGTCCCCACTGATAGTGTTAGCCGGCCCCAGCTTAAGAGCACTCGCATGAATGAAAAGGTTTGGCAAAACCAAAGTCAAGGGAAGATGAAGACAGTAGAAGACCACCCTAGGATTTTCAATGTTTCTTAGAATAAAACGTATGTAATCGCATGTAATGACGATTTGAATGATTCGACTTTGAATGCTTTGAATGTTAAGTTTGTTTGTGTGAAATGTGGAAAGTGTGCTGATGCTAATCATGCTATGTGTGTTTCGAATAATGTCAAAGGCGTAGATACTAGAACTAAGAAGCAAACTGCGATGCCTATTAGTGCTAAAAAACCCAAACGCAAAGTGAACCATTCTGGTGCAACCCCCCCTAAGAAAAGTATTGCATCAGACTCCACCACTAAGAACCCTAGAAGCAGAATTGGGGAATTATATGAGTCTGCTAGCAAGCCTTGGAAATGGTGGTTTGCTAATCAGTGTCCTCCAGGATATAAATGGATGCCTAAGGTTAGGACAGAAAATGTGACTACGAGCGTTAGTGTGCCTCTAAGTGATGAAACTAGGGAAACTAATGAATCGGAAATCACAACCAACATGGAATCCAATTTAGAAAATGCTCCATCGTGTTCTAATTCTTCTGCAGGTAATCGAAATAATTATCTTCATACTGGACTCCGGATGCACGAAGCACATGACGGGCAATCTCAAGCTTCTAATTAACTTCGTGGAGAAGTTCCTGGGTACGGTCCGATTCGGAAATGATCAATTTGCACCGATCCTAGGATATGGAGACTTGGTTCAGGGGAATATCACTATCAAAAGGGTTTACTACGTCTAAGGGCTCAATCACAATCTTTTTTCGGTTGGTCAATTCTGTGATGCGGACTTGGAGGTTGCTTTTAGAAAGAAGACATGTTTTGTTCGTGATTATGATGGGAATGACTTACTTACCGGAACACGGGGTACTGATCTCTACACTATTTCACTACAAGACTCCACATCTTCAACTCCAGTGTGTTTCATGGCTAAAGCTTCAACGACTCAAGCTTGGTTATGGCATCAACATTTATCTCATCTTAACTTTGATACCATCAACTTGCTTTCCAAGAAAGATATTGTGCGAGGCCTTCCTAACTTGAAATTCATCAAAGATCATCTTTGTTCTTCTTGTGAGCTTTGTAAAGCTAAACGGAGTAGTTTCAAGACAAAGACTACACCAAGCTCTAAAGGACGGTTAGATCTTCTTCATATAGATTTGTGTGGTCCCATGTGTGTTCATAGTATCAATGGGAAGAAATACGTTATGGTAATTGTCGATGACTACTCAAGGTACACATGGACTCACTTCTTGAGGTCCAAGGATGAAACACCCGATGTTCTCATCAGCTTCCTTAAAATGATACAACGTGGTCTTCAAGCTCAAGTTAAAGTGGTTCGTACTGACAGAGGTACAGAATTTTCGAATTCAAAACTGAGAAACTATTTTGAAGCCGAAGGAATTGAACATGAAACATCTATTGCTCGAACACCCAAACAAAACGGCGTTGTTGAAAGACGAAACCGTACTTTAGTTGAGGCTGCTCGAACATTATTATCCGCTTCAAAACTTCCACTATACTTTTGGGTCGAAGCCGTGTCAACCGCATGCTATACACAAAACCGCTCCTTAATTATCCCAAGACACGAAAAGACACCATATCACATAATTAATGATCGCAAACCTTCACTCAAACACCTTCATGTTTTTGGATGTACGTGTTACATTATTCGAGATGGTGAAAATCTGGACAAGATGAAAGAGAAAGGTGATACATGCATTTTAGTGGGATATGCAACTCAGTCTAAGGGATACAGAGTGTATAACAAGAGAAAAAAATTGATCGTCGAGACTATTCATATCAGATTTGATGAATTGCAAGAAATGGCACTTGAACAAAGTAGTTTAAGTCCCGATCCACAACGACAAACGACTTCCGTTCACAACCGCACGGAACTCAGAACTCAAGACCACAGCAATGGACCGTCAAGTTCAAAGCTGGTTCCTGAACATGTTCCTAGAGCAGATATGACAGTGGACACGACACTTGAAGAGTTAGAAATATTATATGGACCAATGTATGATGAATATTTCACGGGGGAGAAACATGTTGTATCGAAGTCTTCCGCTGTCACTCATGATACGAATGTTGATACCGATCATCATCAACAAAAGGATACAACTTCATCTACTTCAACACGGGTTGCTGTAGATTTACCTCCTCAGAATATCACTTCAACAATCGATCCTATAACATCCACAACTACTGTCATTGCTCCAGAGAACACAAATCAAGCAGACGGTGCATTATCTGACGATGACGAATTTAGCAACCCATTCGGTACACCGGTACACGAAACTAGAGAGTCTTCTACTCGCCATGTTGATCCGTCAAATATGCATACGTTCTACCAAAGACATCCTTCAACACATCATTGGACCCGAGAACATCCTTTGGTTCACGTAATTGGAAACCCTTCACAGCCCGTTCGTACAAGACAACAACTAGCCACCGATGGTGATGTTTGTATGTTCGCACTCGTCGTGAGTACTGCTGAACCGAAAACATCAAAGAAGCCATGGCTGATCATGCTTGGATTGAATCGATGACGGATGAACTTCAACAATTTGAAAGACTTAAAGTCTGGGAACTTGTTGACAGACCTTACGATGTGATTCCTTTAAATCTTTGTTGGATCTGGAAAAACAAGATGGATGAAGAAAACACGATCATCAAGAACAAAGCTAGGCTAGTAGCTAAGGGGTATGGCCAGAAAGAGGGAATTGATTTTTACGAATCATTTGCACCAGTAGCTCGTATGAAAGCGGTCAGGATTTTCCTTGCTTATGCTGCACATAAGGGATTTACTGTGTAAAATGAACATAAATTTTCACACAGTCTCAGATTTAATTAATAATTACGCAATTCACTATCTCAATTATTTCAGAATAATAAATAATAATACTTTTCAAGTATCACGAAATAAATAATAAACGGACCTTGTGTTAGACATAAGCCTTAGAGCATCCACTATGATAAACTTACATATAGGTTTATAAGTGTGTTATAACATTAATTTCTAAACTTTTTTGTTTTATAAACCTATTTGTACTATGGATAAACCTCATCAAAATTTATAAACCTCTAACATAATCAAATGCATTAAATTATGAAGAGGTTCAACATTCTAGACCTCTTCATGCCACATCATTTTGAAATATATGTTCACTATGGTTTAAAACATTTTAGACCTCTTCAAAACTTTATAAACCTATGTATGAACCACCATAGTGGATGCCCTTACAAGTCTACTTATGGCCCAAGGCCCACCCCATTAATAATTTAACCAACAAAACTTTTAATTCAAGAAAATTGGACGTGTGAATGTGGAAAAGAAATGTTGAAACGGTTTCAATATTGAATGATACATTAATTGGGTTAATTAATTATGTCCCAAATTAACTCTACAAAATATGGGCCCATAATCACTTATATCATTTCTTATTATTCTTTACTCATCCAATAGTACTTATGAAACCTAAACTATATACGGCGCAAAATGGATCAAGCAGGAGAGCTAGAGTTGGGTTTATGACATAATTTAAATGTTTGGTTTTGGCCGTTCATTGCAACATGATGAGAATTTGATTCCGTCTTGATATCGATATCAAAGGTAACGCTTAGTTCTTAACCACATAAATTTTCGTTATTTTTATATATTTATAGATGTGAAGAGCGATAAGTCGACATTTTTTTGGATCTTAATAATAATGAGCGAGGATACGTATTAGTTGCAATAAAGAAAACATATTTCTTTTAATATATTTTATATCATGTCATGGATGTATCTACTATTTTGTAGGTGATATAAGCATTGTTAAACGGTTCATGCGTTTTGTTTAAATGGTAGTATCACATTGTTTTGATAATAAACAAGAGATGTACGTGACGAAGCTAGTAGTAATATATAGGTTACTAATTAAGCTAAATACCAAATAACATGTTTGCTAACTAATAATGATACAATTAACTAATTTGTGTAGATCAACAACGAAGAAATTAATTTGGCTTAATTATATTGGGCTTATTTAAATTAGATTAATTATTATATCGGGTAAGATTAAAATGCTCTTATTAAATACTAGCTTATTATTACATGATTTATTAAAATTGATTAGCAAGTTTAACTTAATTAATCACGACTAATTAAAAAGAGCTTATAAAGTTTAAGGCTTAATTGATAATCAATTTTAAATCATGACATATTATTAATTAATAATTAATTATAAATTCACGACATGTTAAAGTTATTTATTGAAATGGACCTTGTTAATATTTGACTTATAGAATATGTTCAATATGCCTCAGCTTATATTATAGGCTTATTAAATCAGCTTATTTTAGTTTTGGGAACTTTTTATTTTTAGAAACTTACAATTTATGGAAACCTGCTATTTTTAGGAAGTAACTTATTATGATGCTACAAGTATAATAATACAAGAATACATGAAATACATTATTCAGAAATACATGAAACAGTCAGAATTACAAGATTATACACGAAACAGTAAAACAAGACAAGAATGTGTAAACTAAGTTAAGAACAACAAGAATCAGTAAAAGTATATAGTAATCAGACAACTCATCCACATCCTTATTTATGTAGTAACCGTGAAGTCAGAGTAAATCCTTCAGCTTTCATTCACATTTCACTACTGGACACAAGGTACGGATTTTCTGTCCTTTCAGTAAGGACTTCCTTTCCTATGCATGATTAGGATTCCTTGTCTGCAACCAAATGTTTTCCCCAGTATGTGTTTAAGCTTATCAGTAATCATGTTAATAACTAAATAAATTGCCTGAGCATTATATACAAGCATGACCAGTTTATGTACTAGTTACGGAGGTACCGTAACTAATACTTCGCTTTTGGCTAGGTATACAATCTTATCGTCTGAATCTTTTCGAATTGAAAACTGGTCTTAAGTGCGACTCAATTGTCTTTTGGTGAATCAAGAGAATGGTTTGGTTTGTTTGTCTAATTTAAACTAATAGCAAGTAATTAAAGTGTCAATGAGTAAAGTTAAAGTGTTTAAGAATTATACTAAAAGCTTTGGCAAAATTAAACTTAAAGTTAATTTATGAAAATACTTAAAACTTAAAACTTTGAAAAACTTGAAAACTTAAAATCTTAATTAATTGGAATAAAGCAATTCATGTCCATCGGAATGCACCAAATGAAAACCATCGGAATATCACTAGAAAGAGCTATCGGAATATTCAATACAAGGTCCATCGGAATGTTAAACTTACTACCCATCGGAATATTTTCAGATTGCAAAGATTCAGATCGGAATGTTGTAAAAAAAACTACTATCGCAATGTGTATCTATCGCAATGTTGCTGTCGAGAAATGGGCAGCACTTCGTCTTAGCAAAGACCTTGATCCCGTCGGAATGTGCGATCGCAATGAGCGATCGCGACCCAGATCGGAATAAGGGGAAATAGCCACCCGATCGCAAAGTAGAACCCTAATGGGTTATTGCGATCAACACACTAAGGTCTATCGGAATGTATAGAAACTCGTCAGAATGTGCAAAAACCCGAAGATTTTGATGGAAGGAAACTTAATCTGAAATTCGTGGCAAGTGTAAAACTCAATAAGCAAGTGCAATAAGCTATCTAGTCCGAATGTTAACCAACTCAAAAAGCTTAGATTCGATCACTTCCAAAACATGAAAGATTAAAAACTTTATGGAATGAACTTTAAAATTACTAAAACCTTTGAAAAATCCGAAATTCAATAAGCTAAACTCGAAATAAGCCAATAAGCATTACGAGCTTATGACCTAAACATGTAAGAACTTATGTGTAAACCAAGAAGATCAATCCTTTACTCACGAAAACATAAAGACATAAGAATGAGATGTGAAATTCGGATCAAAGATAAAGTAACCAAGAAATGTAGAAGGAGATTAAAGAACACAAAACTTAACTTGAAATTGATTAATGGAATCCAAATACAAAGATTAAAGAAAGCTTAAATTTAAAAGTTGAAAACAAAGAAAAACTTAGTGAGAGAAAGTTGAGAACTTTCTCTCTCTAAAACTAGAAAGAAAAGTGAAAAAAATAAAAAACTAGCTAACTCCCCTCCTAATGTGATTAGGAGGGTATTTATAGGGAAGTGGGAGGCATGTGTGGTGCTTTCTTCTTTCTTTTTCTTCTCGACTCGACTTTAATTCTTTGTCTTTCTCGATGTTGTCTCGGGATTATTTAAACTCGTCTTAACATTTCTTCATTTATTTAGACTCGAGTTCTTCGACTTCATTAACTTCCGTCTTTAGACTTGTTCTTCGATAAATCTTTAGAATAGGTCTTGGACTTCCGTTCTTTTTGCACTCTTGATCTTTTGACTTCGTCTTTTCCCGTTTTCTTCGATAAAAGCCCGTGAAAGTCCGTGTTTTCTTCCTTTTTCATATTTTGATCCTAAAACACAATAAAAACACAAACCACGCATAATTCCGACTTTACGACATAAAATTCACGTTTTGGTCTTGTTATTATAGGAAATAAGTGGTAAAAGGATAAGTGTTTTCACACTTATTAAATCTCCTACACTTGACCATTGCAATGCCCTCATGCAGTGCATTAATCTAAAGCATGGTTTACATTTTCCATCATAAATGACCCATCTTGGCCTTTATTAAATACTAAACATAAAAAGATAGAAACAGGTAAAGAAATTAAAAACTTACATTGGGTTTTGGCTGCCACGAACGTTTATCATCCTCAAGTTTCACGTTCCCCATACCAAGCTTAAAAACGAGATCATTGTTATTATAAGTTAGCAAACCATCACGAACTCATGTGGGCCAATTATTCACTTAGACTCCCTTATTCCTTGGTGTATCTCTTATATTTTATTTTTGTCTTGAATGATCACGAGGATGCATTGTTTGACTTATTTCGATAGTTATTTAGGCCGAAAATAAAGTGCACGATTTAATCAATAGTTAGCTAAAGGACCAAATCTTTTAAAACTGCTTCTCGGGACCTCATAAAGTTCATATCTTGGCATAACTCGCTTCGCGATTTGAGACCTTTCTCGGACCGATATTTGGCAGCGACTTCATACTTCGAATCTTGAGAGACGTTCATGAAATAATGGCCTTCTCTTCATAATAGGAATTTCTTCACTTGGAGTTTTGAGAGATTCTTCATTTTTGGACCACGACTTCTTCATTTTTCTCCAATCTTTATTTTGGACTTTGATATACAACGATCCGCCTCCTTTTAGGACTTGGATTTATTTATCCTCATACCTTGTTAGGGTCTTTTTGGATAGACTTCTCCAATCTTTTGGGGAGTATCTGCTTTTTCGTCGTGTGTCTCGATCCTTCATATTGATTTTCGATAAATGATTCTTCACATCACTTTTGGATCTTTAGCAACAAAATGTAGCCCTCATGCCTTGTTAGTGCCTTTTCGGACTCGCCAATCTTCGCATCCCGCTTCAATAAGTTATGCCTTGGCTATGAACTCTAATCCGTACCGAGCAACTTTTAAACGATCTGGGGCTAGAAGCTAAGTAACCTTTTGAATCGTACAACCTTATTTATTGCAGATAAATTTATTAACAAGCGAAGGGAGAATAGGCTTATAATTAACTCACATAAATTCACGAAAGAATACCGAACTTATAATTGACTCTATCATCTCTCGTTCTCCACAGTTTAAAATCTCAAGGAATGAGACTCGTGGATGCGTAGCCTATTAAATCAAAGTTTTGGGTTTTCGAGTCGCCTATAGGATCTTGCAAACTCTTAGACTTTTTCAAGTTTAGAAATCGCATTTTAAAGTTCCCTTGATAAACGACTCTCTAGGATCAATTATAGGAACTTGCGAAAAGTTCTTGTTCTTAACCCGTGAGAGTTAAGACTTTCGCGTTTTATAGCTCCCCATATAAAAGCCTAGCAAAACTTGACTTAAACACGTTAAGGATACTAGCTAGAGTAAACTTAGATAAGTAGACTCGGGTTGAGTCAAAATGTTCACGACTAAGAAATATTTAAAACCACTTTATTGAAAATTTATTCTAGCAATAGAAAGAAAATAATCATAACAAAGGCAAATACAACTATACAACTAGGCCAAAATAGATTAAAAATTTTGAAAAATGTCGAAAAATTAAATTTTCCGGTTAAAATGAGGGCAAATTCATGGAAAAGACCACTTACTTCGATAGAAGTCCCCCTACACTTGAGATAAACATTGTCCTCAATGTTTAAGCATGTGGGAGTAAACTCCCCTACACTTAGGACATTGTGCACTTTGTTTAAATCATGCTAAGGAAAGGACAACTAAAGTGAATTCAATGTGAACATATAAAATATGAAATATTGAATCACAGGAGTTTAGGATAGAACCAGGAAGATGGGAAACACGGTATCATGGTTCGTCAAAAGTCATCAAGATGCTCTTTGAAGCTTTAATCCCTGCACAACACAAGAAACAAGATAACAAACTCATACGGGGCTCCCCCTACACTTATTATGAAAGCAGTAAAGGATAGAACACGGGTTGCCTCCCGAGAAGCGCTTGTTTTTGTTCACCGAGTCACGAGCCTGACTCGACCCAATTTAGTTCATGGGAACGTGGTGAGGGATGGAATCATCTCATGGGAGATGTCCTCACCAAAGTATAGCTTCAGACGCTGGCCATTCACCTTGAAATTGGGCTCATTCGGCTGAGAAAGCTCAAGGGTCCCATATGGAAAGACTTTGGCGACGGTGAATGGACCAGACCAGCGACTCTTCAACTTGCCAGAGAAGATCTTCAACCGAGAGTTAAAAAGTAAGACTTGATCACCAACGTGGAACTCTCGGTTCTTGATTTTTGCGTCAGGAATGATCTTCGTCTTCTCCTTGTAGATCAGCGAGTTCTCATAAGCTTCATTCCTTAGTTCATTTAGTTCGTTGAGTTGAATCTTGCGATGATCACCGGCTTTGTTGATGTCGAAGTTAGCCCACTTCAAGGACCAGTGCGCCTTATGTTCCAGCTCGATGGGAAGGTAGCATGCTTTTCCGTACACAAGACGATAAGGCGTACAGCCGATCGGGGTCTTATAAGCAGTACGGAAAGCCCACAGAGCATCATCTAACTTATAGGCCCACGCGGCGCGATGCTCTCCCACAGTACGCTCCAAAATTCGCTTCAATCCACGGTTTGAAATCTCGGCTTGCCCATTGGTTTGGGGATGATAGGCGGTGGAAAGACGATGATTAACACCATACTTAGCCATGACTCTTGCAAATTGATCGTTGCAAAAATGAGTCCCGCGGTCACTGATAATAGCACGAGGAACGCCGAATCGAGCGAAAAGCTGCTTCAAAAAGTTCACAACCACCCTCGCATCGTTTGTAGGAAGAGCCTTGGCTTCAACCCATTTAGAAACATAGTCAACTGCGACGAGGATGTACTTGTTCCCTTTGGAGGATGAAAATGGCCCCATAAAGTCGATGCCCCATACGTCAAAGATTTCACATTCCTGTATGAAATTTTGAGGCATCTCATCCTTATGTGTGATCTTGCCTTGGCGTTGGCAAGCATCACAATGCTTAACCATTTCGTGAGCATCACGATAAATGGTGGGCCAATAGAATCCAGAATCAAACACTTTCTTAGCGGTGTAGTTGGGACCAAAGTGACCACCGGTGGGTCCTTTGTGGCAAGCTTGGAGAATGTCAAAAGCTGCCGGTCCGTCAACACATCGACGAATGATAAGATCAGCACATTGTTTGAATAGATTAGGGTCATCCCAAAAGTACGTCTTAACATCATTCAAGAACTTCTTCTTATGTTGGGATGTTAACCCTTTGATGAGAATACCACCCGCTAAGTAGTTTGCAATGTCCGCAAACCACGGGGTATCATCAAGATTGAGATTTATAGACATTAAGGTCTCAAGGGGGAAAGAGTCATTGATCTCTTTGTTCGGATGATCCCCTTGATATGGATCCTCAAGTCTGCTCAGATGATCCGCGGCCAGGTTTTCGGCTCCCTTCTTGTCACGAATTTCAATGTTGAATTCTTGAAGGAGTAAAACCCAGCGAAGAAGTCTTGGCTTAGAATCATGCTTTGTCATCAAGTACTTCAACGCGGAATGGTCCGTGTATACGATGGTGAGAGATAAAACAAGATAGGGGCGAAATTTCTCAAAAGCATAGACAACAGCTAAAAGCTCTTTTTCGGTTGTCGTATAATGCAATTGAGCCCTCGTCATTGTTTTGCTAGCATAATGGATTGGTTGGAAGTGTTTATTCACTCTTTGGCCCAAAACCGCACCAATAGCAAAGTCGCTAGCATCGCACATCAATTCAAAGGGTAGCTCCCAATTCGGGGTAACCAAGACCGGTGCCTTAGTTAGCTTATCCTTAAGAAGATTGAAGGCTTCGAGACACTCTTTAGAAAAGATAAAAGGAGTATCTTTTTCCAAGAGGTGGGTCATCGGGCGAGCGATTTTAGAGAAATCCTGAATGAATCGACGATAAAAACCCGCATGACCCAGAAAACTTCTCACACCCTTCACGGTTGAAGGTGGAGGTAATTTGGCTATGACATCTACTTTAGCACGGTCGACTTCCAGACCGGCTTTAGAGATTTTGTGTCCTAGCACAATGCCTTCTTTTACCATAAAATGGCATTTTTCCCAATTCAGAACAAGGCGAGTGTCCTCGCACCGCGTAAGCATACGTTCCAAATTGGCAAGGCAAGAAGAGAAGGAATCCCCAAAGACCGAGAAATCATCCATGAAGACTTCCATGGTTTTCTCAACCATGTCATGGAAGATAGCCAACATGCACCTTTGGAATGTTCCGGGAGCATTGCATAAGCCAAAAGGCATCCTTTTGTAAGCAAATGTGCCATAGGGACAGGTGAATGTTGTCTTTTCTTGATCTTGGGGATCGATGGGTACTTGAAAATAACCCGAGAAACCATCAAGAAAGCAGTAATATTCATTACCCGCTAAACGTTCAAGCATTTGGTCCATAAAAGGTATAGGGAAATGATCCTTTCTCGTGGCATCATTGAGTTTGCGGTAGTCTATACAAACTCTCCACCCAGTAACGAGACGGGTAGGAATCAACTCGTTGTTTGCATTGGGCACAACGGTGATACCGCCTTTCTTAGGCACACAATGGACTGGACTAACCCATGGTGAATCCGAAATAGGGTAAATCATACCCGCATAAAGAAGTTTGATAACCTCTTTTTTGATGACTTCATGGATTTTAGGATTCACCCTTCGTTGGCTTTGAATTGTGGGCTTAAAGTCGTCCTCCATGAGAATTTTATGTGTGCAGAAGTGAGGATCAATTCCACGGATGTCGGAGATTTTCCAAGCGATAGCGCTTTTATGCTTCTTCAACACAACGACAAGTCGGGCTTTTTCTTCTTCTTTCAGGTCCTTTGCGATGATGACCGGTAACTTCTCGTTGTCTTCTAGGAAAACGTACTCAAGATGAGGAGGTAGGTCCTTAAGCTCAAGAGTAGGAGGATCCTCAATAGATGGTGAAACTAACGATGGATCATCATTAATCGCCTCTTTAGGAGAAGGAGGAGAGAACGGGTCTTCATTGAGAAGTCTCTCAATAGTACGAATGTATTCATCCCAATCGGTGGACAAATTATCATACTTAATATCAAGAGGACCCAAGCTAGCTTCGAAATCATCCAAGTCACTTTCTCCAAAAGGAGTCAATGCCGGAGCAATTGAGGCAACGGTCTCAACATTGGGTAGAGAAGAGAGATTACTTTTGCAAGCATCATGAAAATGTTCTTCACAAGCCTCATCGAGAACATCAATAGCATTAACACTCTCATATGAATAAGGTTGCTTAGAAATCTTACCCATGTTGAAGACAATTTTATCGTCACCAACTCTCATGATTATTTCGCCCGCGGCTACATCAATAAGAGTGCGACCGGTCCTCAGGAATGGACGTCCAACGATTAATGGAACACGAGGATCCATCTCGTAGTCAACGACGACAAAATCCGCCGGGAAGGTGAATTTGTCAACGCCAACAAAGACATCTTCGGCTATCCCAACTGGATAAGCAACCGTACGGTTGGCTAATTCCAAAGTCATTTTGGTGGGGACTAGCTCGGGGAGAGATAATTGCTTCCAAACACTTAAAGGCATTAAGTTTATACTGGCACCTAGATCGGCTAGGGCCATGCAATTCTTTACTCCCGGGAAATTGCAAGGAATCAAGAAGCGACCCGGATCACCAAGTTTGGTGGGTAATTTCCTTAAGAGCACTGCGGAGCAGTTCTCATTAAGTTGGGTCTAAGCAATGTCAAGAAGCTTTTCCTTATCACTTAGAAGATCTTTAAACATCTTAGCGTATTTGGGCATGTGAGCGAGAGCCTCGGCAAAGGAGATGTTAAAATTCAATTGTTTAAACATTTTTAGAAAGTTTGAAACCTGAATATCATCCTTGCTCTTTTGCTTTTCTTTCCTCAACCTTGAAGGATAAGGTATATTGGATGAAGAAGAAGGCTTTAGGGGAATAGGATCACTCACAACCACGGGTGGTGGGGAAATGGGGATAGAAGGTGAAGGAGGTGAGGAAAGTTGCTCTTTTTCCTTGTTCACAATCACGGGTGGAGGTGTAGGAAGCTCGGGTTCCATATAACCTTTTCCACTACGAGTGGTGATTGCTTTCATCTCCCCTCTTGGATTCGCAACGGTATTACTCGGAAGAGTACCCGAAGAAGAGGGTTGATTACCTTGGATGAGCGAACCAATCATATCACGAAGGTTAACCGCTTGAGTATTAAAAGAGTCTATCATGTTTGCATGAATTTCATTGCTGTGTTTTACCATGTCATTCCTTAGCTCGGCTCGAATATCGTTTACTTGTTTTGCCATTTCTCCCTTCAAGTTGCGGACTTGACTCTGAAGATTCGTCACCATCTCCCGATTAGTTTTCATGAATGTCTCGACGTCTGGACTCACTGCCATCGGTTGATTGAGAGGTGGAGGTTGGTAAGCTTGAGAATTTCCTTGAGGTGGGTATTGGTTTCGTTGGGATTGATATTGATTGTTAGCACGAGGTTGGGATTGGTTGTTATAGCTTTGTTGTTGGTTTTGGTTTACAGGAGGGAAACCGGGTGGAGCAAGATAGTTGTTCGAACGATAACTTAGCAAGCCACGGTCTCCTTGAGGGCGGGCTTGATAGCCTCCCGTGGGATAAGTGTCGTAAGCTGCGTTAACGTTTTCAGAAAAATTGCCTTGGGTAGAAGGACAATCATTATAAGAATGAGGACCACCACATGTGTCACAAGAAATAGCAACGGCTTTAGCTTGTTGAAAGTAGTTTGTGGCTATGGACATGAAATCCTTGTGCATACTCGCGATTTGTCGAGTAAGTTCGGATATCTCGGGATTGGAAGTAGTAGAAGAAACATTGACTCTCGAGTTAGATCTTGAGGATGCGGATGAATCCCAATTCTTGTGGTGAGTAGTCATGTTTTCAATCAACTCTCGACACTCCTCCGGTCTCCTTTTCATAAAAGTACCACCGGCGGCAGCATTGATCGTGTCACGATCACGAAAAGTGAGACCATTGTCGAAAGTATCAATGAGAGTGACGGGGAGCATATTGTGATTAGGACAGCGGTCGATCAAATCATTGTATCGTTCCCAAGAATCGAAAAGCGATTCATCATTTTCTTGCATGAATCCACTGATTTGGTTACGAAGGCTTGTGACCATGGATGGGGGAAAGTAGTGCGACAAAAAGCGTTGAGTCATGTCATTCCACGTATGAATAGAATTCTTAGGAAGACGGTCAAACCATTTTTCGGCATGGTGAGAAAGCGAGTGGGGAAACAGTTGGAGGCGAAGGTCATCCATAGAAACACCGGAGCACTTCATGCTTTGAGTAATGGTAATGAATTTGTCGAGGTGTTTGTTGGCATCATCATCCGGAATTCCACGAAATGGGTTAGTTTGCACTTGCTGGATCATGTGATGCTTCAACGAAAACTCCTGGGCCGTGGCGTGCATCGGCGCAATCGGGCCTCCGCGTCCGTTCATGGTGGGTTGACACAATTCCTCCATTGTGCGTAAATCAGGTAGGAGGACATTGTTGTTGTTGTTGTTATTATTCAAATTGGGTTGAGGTGGGTTGTTATTGTTGTTATTAACACCAGCCATATCTAAATCTTCACGAGTCTCGGGCTCAGTTAAGTTGGAAGATCTAGTACGCATACACCTGCAGAAGAAAAATATACACAGAGAATATCTATGTTGGAAATATGTTTTTCCCAATAAAGTCTCGGTCACATCTTAGTTAGCATAGATCACGAGATATAGACTATTTAGAACTTTGTCTCTTGGAGCGACCTCCCTTAGGGGGAGATTGTTGGAAATACGTTTTACGTATTTATGAAGGATCGGTCGCTCCAACGATAATTATGTAATGGGCTCGTGATCCATTTAGTTAATGTATAGTCCATATAGCCCACATGTAGGGTGGGCTATATATATCCCCTCCTAGCATGTTAGGAGGGGTGGTTCATTTTTCATTAATCATTATTCATCTTAACTTTCTCTCTCTACTTTTCTCCCTTCTCTCCTTTCTCTCTCTACTCCCTCATCTCCTTCCTTCATCTTTCTTATATTTATCCTTTTATCAACCATCTTTATACATCAAATCCATCTAATCAATCATATAGAATAGGCCAATGATCACGTAGACCTTCAATTGGTATCAAGAGCATGGTTTGATTGGTTTATTTTTGCTTTTATTTTTTTATTGATTTTGGTGGGTTTTGATTTAATCAAGCTTTTATATTAAAAAGTTTGTATTTTTTATATATAAAGTTTGTGTTTTTATGTTTTAAATCATAAAAAGTTTGTATTTTTCATATAAAGTTTGTGTTTTTATGTTTTAAATCATAATTAAATCGTTGATTTACTTATTTTATATAAAAATCACAAATTTTTTATTCAAAAATCAATTTTTTTATATAATCAGTTTCTATTTTAATTTGTTATTATTAGTTTTTCTTTTAAGTTTTTATAATCAGTTTTTTATAATCATTTTAAATTTTTTTTACCAGTTTTTATATATAATTTTTTTTATCCTGGGTTTCGAGTTCTGTCCAACTTATAGGTATTTTTCTTTATTTTTTATTCAATTGGGTCTCGAGTTTTGTCTAACATTTCTGTCCAGTTATCTTTCATCGAATCTCAGTCAGTCACATCAAGTTCCGGGTGAACCTCAGTCAGTCTCATCAAGTTCCGGGTGAACAACAGTTCCGGGTGAACGAAAGTTCCGGGTGAACGAAAGTTCCGGGCGAACGAAACTTCCGGACGAACGAAACTTCCGGACGAACGAAACTTCCGGACGAACGAAACTTCCGGACGAACGAAAGTTCCGAACGAACGAAAGTTCCGAACGAACGAAAGTTCCGAACGAAAGTTCTGAACGAACGAAAGTTCCGAACGAACGATAGTTCCGAACGAACGAAAGTTCCGAACGAACGAAAGTTCCGAACGAACGAAAGTTCCGAACGAACGAAAGTTCCGAACGAACGGAAGTTCCGAACGAACGGAAGTTCCGAACGAAGCATCTAAATTCAAACATAACGTAAAACACTTGGACTCACACCTCTCGACTCTTCTTTCCCTCACCCAACTCACAGACTCAACGACTCTACACAACCCAACCCACAAAAATCTCAACACAACACAACAATCTCAACACAAACTCAACACAACAATCTCAACACAACCCACAAAACTCTCGACTAGACTCAAAACAAAAGACCAAACCCACACCAAACTCAACTCCCTCATACCTCTCGTACTCTCACCTCTCGTCCAACAGATCTTTACACCAAAAACACTAAATCTTTTGACATCCCAAACCAAAAACTTTTAAACAACATATTTTTATACCAATTTGAACCTGACGACAATCAGGCCTCGAAAACGACTCTCTCAGACTTTCTTGACTCGAACCAATTGACCAAACCAAAAGCCACACACACCCTCATTAAACAACCGACACTCACACAACACTCACCCACAACCCAAACTCACGACACCCACAATCCAAACTCACGTTTTTTAATCCTGACTCAATCCATAAACTCAAGACTCAAGACTCGACTCACAACTCTCAACTCTCGCTCACACATACACTCGACAACAAACACTCTCGGACTCAAAACCCAACACCAAAACCTTAGATTTTTCAACAAAGATTTTGACTCTAACAATTGACAAGAAAGACTCGAACAGATGATAGAAGACAGACTCAACAACATGCAATCAAAATAAAAACCTACCCGAGACCAATTATTTGATCTTGAAGCCAACAATTTTTTCTTGTTCTTCGTGGGGTTTCATCGAATTCACACTGTTGTGTTGATTTTATTGTTTTGGGTGTATGTTTATGCGATCTGTGTGGATTTCATGGTGATTTTAACAGGGTTGTTTCACTTAGGTAAAAGGATTTTATAAACAGAGGTAATTGTTTTGGTTCCTGTTGAGATCGTATAAAGAAAAGGAGGCGGAGGTTTGAGAGCTTAGATTGAGAGAGAGAGATTAGGTTGTGAAGTTTTTGACAGAGGAGAGAGAGTGCAGATAAATATAGAGACGGAGATAACAAAGCTTTTGATTCAGATAATTTTTGGTGTCCTATTTTTGGTCAAAACGTGTCATTTGACGGAGATAACAAAGAGGGGATATCTTCTCCAATTTTAAAATATCCGATTTTTCAAAAACAAAAATATTAGATTTTCCTTTTAATTTGGGGATTTTTTAAACATATCAGAGTTTATATATTAGACGTTTTTAAAGATTTTGTTTAAGTTTTTTATAAAATCAGATTCTTTCTATTCTTGTTTTCTATTTTTCGTATAATACTTTTATCCTTGTTTTTCTTTTTTAGGTAATTTTTTTTAAAAATTTGTGTCAAAAGTTTCTTCTATTTTTTTTATTTTCAAATATTAGATTTTTTATTTTTAGTTTATTAGTTAATTTTTGTATTTTGTCACTTTTATATTTCTAGTTTAGTATATTTTTGTTTATGAATTTTTGGCAAAACGTGTTGAGGCGGGTATTTTTAAAAGTATTAACGTGAAAAAATATTTGACGGGTTAAAAGTTTTTGTGGCCGGATTTGACGACAAAGTGACGAGTCAACGTGACGGCATTTTTGATCGGGTTTAGTTCATAATCGTTTGAGCCGACAACATCTTTTGAGCCGAATCGAATTGTAAATCCTGAAAACTACAACATCCACATCATTTTTCCTTGATTTTCAATGGAATCGTTAAATTCGACACTTAAAGAGGGAGACTTGCATCGAATGCACGACAAAGCTAGAGAAAGTGGTATAAATTCTTTTCAAATGCTTCAATATCATCTAGTTACTCTTTCACGGCTTCAAGGAGGGAGCGAATTTGTGACCATCTTTGGACAAGATCGTCATATATTCATCGACTCAATATTCACCACTTTGACCCAACTCGCCGAGCAACTCGACAATGAAAACTTCAATCACTCTGCATCGGCACTTGCATATAAGACTCTTGTGACACAACTCACGCCTTTCCTCCAATACAATATCATCAAGTCTGAAAGTTCAGCGATTTGCCAATCTTTTCTTCGAGATACACATACCGAGCTTCGAGTTTTCCGTGATACAATATTGAAACTCATGACATCGGTCTCGTCTTCGATTTATCAAAGATCACAACTTCAGCAAGCGTATGATAATGGAGTGCAAGAATCAATGACGCATATGCGAGAAGAGAATGGTCATACGGTTGACAACTTGGAGCCTAACGATGGCAAGAGCACGGAATCAAGAGGACAACATGATACCAGTGGCACGTCAGGGAATGTTCACGAGATCTCTCTTGATGACACCTTACCCGTTTATGACGAAGAGCCGGCAAACATGGTACAATGTAATGTTGTTTATGATGTAAATGCTAATGACATGCCGCATATTGAGCATTCTGAACCTAATTATGACAAACATGGGATGGAAAAGAGTGATCGAAATACCACTTTTGATTCATCCGATGAGAGTCATAATGGGGGAGAAAGTGTTCAAAATGCTAAACATCATGATAATTGTCCTATAACTGCTTCATTGACTGCTTCTGATTCCAAGATTAGAGAGCTCGAAACGATTGTAGCTTCAAAAGATCTTGAGGATGCCAAAATTGAATTTTCAAAGAAAACGAACAAATTTGAAACATATTTTGAAAAACTTGAAAAATCAAATGTTGTTCTTGAAAGAAAATTGGATCAAAAAGTGTTAGATTCTAAAGCTGAAAAGGATAATCTTTTGAAACAAATTCAACTGCTTGAATCTAAGTTGGCATCCCAAGATAACTTGCTCAAAGAGAATGAGACTTTAAAGGCCCAAGTACAGGAAAAGGTTTTTGCTATAGCTGCGTTGAAAAACGAGTTAAGGAAAACTAGAGGATCTAGTGTGGACACTAAGCTTGAAAAACCATCAATCTTGGGGAAATCGCCTACAAATCAGTTCGTCAGACAACCGACTGTCAGACAACCTACTGCATTTAGATCCGAGCGACCACAATCCTCGAGACCGCGGTTTGCCTCCCAAGTTGATTTGGGACATATTTCTAGAACAGTCACTCCACCAACTAGGCCTAATGTGACTAAATCAGCTTTAGCAAGACCTCATCACATGATTGCCTCTAGTTTCTCTAGGAATAGTTCAATGAATACGTCTAGAACTAGTTTAACTGATGTGCGCCAGGATTTTGGTCAAAGAGAAGCTAAGCAAAAGACACAAGTAAGAGATAGGAATTTCAAACCTAGTCAGATGCCTTCTAGTTTACCCAACACTGCTAACCATAGCATGTCACATCCTAGGAGCATCAATCAATCATCTAGGAATTCTAGATCTTACTCGGACATTAAATATGCTACTTGTAAAACATGTAGAAAATGTGTCTTTACGGCAAATCATGATTCTTGTATCAAAAATTGCTTAATGAGGTGAACTCCCGTGCTAGACTTAAATCCCAGTGGGTCGCTAAAATCAAACCCATTGGTAAAATGTGGTGCCCCACTGGTAGAACTTTCACTCTTGTAGGAAACGAGTGCCCTTTAACTAGGATAGTCTCTGATTCTACGAAGACTACTAGGGAGGAAATTGCAAAGGATGATACATCACTTAAGCCTGAACTTAAGGTTTTCTATAAAAGGAAACGTTTGCCAACTAAGACAAGTGAATCATCCCCTCAGGCCACCTCTGACACAAGAAAAGAAAACCGTGTACCCCCACGTGCTTCTAAAATAGATATCTCTAACCCATGCAAAAGCATACAAACTCCTAATGAGAATGCAGGTACCAAAGTTGATGTTCCAAAAGAACGAAGCGGTCCAATCATTGTATACCGTTCAACTAAGGACACTCTTAGAGTTTGGTTGCTGAAGAAGCAGATATCGGAGAAACAAATGTCTCAGGGGATTTGATGTAGTAGTTTTTATAGATATATACAAGTCTTAGGAAAGACGAGTATAAATGCGGTAAGTATTAATCGACACGATTTAGGAAAACCGTGAAGACGAATAAATTCCAAGTTCGTTCTCGAAGGAGGTGTGTGTATTAATGTGCCAATATATATAAAAGCAAGTTTGGATTAGTGACGTTTTTGGTTTAGAAGAGAAAAATTAAAGACGAGCTACGATTACGATTACACTACGACGAATTAACGTAAAACGCGAACGTAAATACGTAAAACGTGACGAAATTAAAAATAAAACCTAAAAATTAATTAAATGATTAAACTAAGTCTAAAATAATATAAATAAGAATAAAAATCCAACAAATATATTTTAAAACCATTTATTAATTAAATATTCAATTTTTAATGCTAATTAAAGCCCAAAAATTAAATATAATTAACAAAATGCCCAAAATATTAATTTATTGAACTAATAACTAACTTATATTATTTAAAGACTAAATAGTATTTTTCCTAAATTTTCAAAACTATTTTTCTATTTTTTAAAACACTAAAAACTATTTTTAAACTAAAATAATCATAAAAATAATTAAATAATGCCAAAATTAATTTGACAATTTTAAAATTCTTAAATTACCCTAATGAACAGTAGAAAATTGAAAAAGTTTGAAAAATGTAAAAATTTGCACTAAAGGACAAAACTGATTAATAATTAAACCCTAATTAACTTAAATTAATTATAAAAAATAATTAAAAAGTGAACAGTGAAAAACTTTTAAACTAAAAATCATAAACTAATTTTCTAAATCTAAGAAAAATTTTAAAATAGAAAAATATGAATTTTTACCACTAAAAGACAAAAACAGTATAATTAAAAGTAAATAAAAATAGCAATTTAATCTAAAAATTATAAAATGAACAGTAACTTAAAAACTAAATAAACTGAAAAATCAAGAATTAAAAAAGAAAAATATTGCAAAAAGTTTGAACCCCTAATTCCTATTTAAGTCCACTAAAGACAAAAAATCAAGATTGTGATAGTGACCTTTGTGTTGTTTCTGTCTTTTAGTACAAGCAAGGGAAACACAAGTGCTAGCAGTGGGAACCTTGTTCCCACTGACAATGAAAAAAAACGGGTCTGGTGGTTTTTCAGCTTAGGAAAGCTGTTGCTGGTGGCTTTTTCTTGGATACAAGGGCACCCCCACACTCATGGAAGTGTGGGGAGTCAGTATAAACAATAAAAACACCAAGCACAGTACAAATTTCACACACAAATTACCCTATAAAGTGACTGATATAGCTTGCAAGTTACTGGTGAACAGTAACTGATCTTTTTGGCAAGAAAATGGATTTCAAAGTCACAAATCTAGCACAAATGACAACCAAACTGCTTACAACTACTAGCCAACCCTAGGTGGACTTATAATCTAACTGATTACAAGCTTTGGTGAGCAAATTCAACAGAAAACAGTCAATAAGGAGTGGTTACTGATTTTGACTTGTTTAACTAAAAATGAAGCATGGAAACTCACTTATATCCTACCAAACTTGAACTAAACTAACAAAGCAACCTATCACTACCTTACTGGGACATGTCTAAGCAGATTTTAAGCTAAGTAAGTAATATTTACTTGTTTAAAGATCTAATCCCAAACACCCCTTAGTTTCTGAAAACTGAAAATTAGCAACTAAATGCCATTCAAATCATCCTAAACTGATTGCAAACTACTTGAGCATGCATAATATCACTAATAACTAACATGTAAACATAAACAATTCCAAAAAGCATGAAAAACAGATAATCACAAAATCACATACACTTCATTCAAAAATCCAAAAAAAAATTCATAAAAAGGGTTCAAGCCAAACCTTGGGCTGAGGCCTTCTTTAAATGGATTTAATGGACTTATGAGGGCATGTGAGTAGTGTAGAGAGACCCTGCTGAGGTTCAACAACAGAACCAGGGTTACAATATCTTCAAGAAAGAAATGAAATGGGATGGTTATCCTTGTTACTACTTGAAACCTGCACACAAACAACCAACCAAAAGAAAAACTACAAGCTCATATATGGTAAGCTCATAAGCTGTTTATAAGGCAGCTTATGATCTTGGGCACATATGAACAGTGATGTTAACATTAACCAACAAAAGTCAAATTTTTTTGTAAAAGAAACAAAGTTTGAAAAATCCAAACTTGAAAATCAGATTCTAACCAGATACTAACACCAACAAGAGTCCAAGAGCAAAGTCCACTTTCACTTCATTTGCTTTTGGACTCAAATTTTGTTGAAGAAAATTTTTTAAAGAAAACAGAAACTTCTCCAATATCCTTTTAAACTGAATGTTTAATAAACCTTAAACTAAATTTTGCAAAGTAAAGAAGATGGTTAAACTAAGACAAGCAATAAAGGAACTCAGTGATTGCACAACTTCCATTTTTCATTTTCATTACTTTTGAAAAAATTGTACAAGGACTGGAACAAAGTGAAATAAAGGGTACATGCACCCTTTTATACATGATCATAGAACTATCTAGAATGCAAAATAATACTGAATCCCTAATACATAAAATTCCATTCATGCCCTTGGTCAAAATGGTTTGAAAATCGTCAAAATGGCATCTTGTGATGTTGTACTGGGAAAGTGATGTGCCAGCTAGCTTGTGATGATCTTGTGCGTTCATTTGGACCCTTTGGGACCAAGTTTGTGCCTTGAGTCGTTGGATTCCTGGAAGATACTCTTTTTGCTAAATAAGGTGAAGCAGGGGAGCACGTGGGGCCCTTTTTGGGTGAAGGTGGGGGTTTGTTCGTTGGTGGGGTGTGGTGAGGTGAGTGATAATTAACGTTCTGGAGGTTTTTAGAGAATAACCCTTTGATTCGTGGGGTGTAGGGATTAGGGTTCTTGAGGATTAGGGATGTTTAGAGGTGAAGTTTGATTAGGATTAGGGTGGATTAGGATTTAAAAAAGCTGTTTCCCCCACTTTCTTTATTTAAACAAAGTTTAATTAATTATCCAGGAAGTGGAACTGTGACGTGGGTGATGGGGCGATTTTGATTGGATGAAAAGAGAGTGGGGGTGAGGTGGCAGATTGTGAGTGGGTGAGGGGAGTTTGATGTCTGGCCAAGTATGGCCCCCCAAGTCTTTCTTTTTTTGTTGCTACTTCCCTTTAACAGCAAACAACTCTTTATTCCTTTGGTAAAACCTTTGCCCATCTTGTCATTTTTGGCACAAACACTTTTCAAACATGATTCAAGGACTTCTTTTGTAATTTTGATATTCTTCAAGGACCTTTAATGCAATATCTTGAAATATTAGGGACCCTAATGCAATAATGGAGTTTTGCAAGGGTATAATATGACAAGTCTTCAATTCTTGAGGGACCATTTTTGCCAAATCTTCAAACTTCAAGGACTTGATAGGAAAATCATGATTCGGGTCCGGTTCTTTGTGCGGCTTCGTTTCCCGTGTTCGTTTTTGCTTGATTCTTGTAATCTTTTGGTGAATTCACGATATCCGTACCTAAAATACACAATGAACAAACACAAGCATGTTTTTGGGTATTTTGACGATATTTTAAGCATTTTAAGCCCAATTTGAACGATGAGACTATGTATAAATACAGTCTCATCACTCCCCCATACTAAACCATTGCCGTGTCCCCACGCAATGCTATAATTAAGTATCGTAGCACTTCCAAAATTCATTTTTATGATGACTTTTATTCAAGACATAAATTTAAATAAACTACTACACGCGTTTTAGACATAATGTATTGCTTTCATCACGAGAACGTGACTTTTAGGATCATAGAACAAGAACACGTGAATGCTTCGTTAGAAATAATTTCGTCGTCCTCGATTTTCACCCAATTCCATGCTAAGCGTGTAACGAGATCATTGTTATTATAAGTTAGCAACACGATCACTTCTCATGAGTGTTAATTACGAACCTAAACTCCCTTATTCCTACTTGGTATCTCTTATATTTTATTTTGTCTTAATGATCACGAGGATACATCATTGACTTATGCGTGAATAGAGATTAAGTCTAAAAATAGAAACTTAACGGTGTACCCAAAATCATTAAATTAATAATTCATCCCAATAGACAACGATGTCAAAAAATTAAGTCAACAAGAAGGATCGATAAACACGGTTTTATAACGGTTTTGAACATGAGACTTATTACCAAGACTTTTATACGCCCCCTAATGGAAGGGCCTTATTATCTTTGGTTTACCTCAATCTTTTATTCAACTTCGCCATGAAGCTTTTATTATGACTTCGGTCTTGCCTTGCCTTTTATTATCCGCCTCATCGGTGGTTTTATTAGCCAAAGACGTATATCCTCACGCTAAAGCGAATTTTGGATCTTTAAAGCTTCGAAGATTAAGGCTTGATTCACTTTCAATTTGGGCATAGATTTTTTGGCCTTGTGAGCTTCAAATTTTTGCTTAATTTAGGTGAGCACTTGAAATCTTATTATTAGGTGAAGCTTTCGATTATTCGGGTGCCAATACTTCAAAACCGTGACGCTGGCGATACCTTAATGTTTTCCCAATTTAATTACATGGAAGCTACCAAAACAAATTAGAAACCAACAATAGTGACTAAACCGCCAAATCAATATTTATTAACAATTTACTATACAAAAGCGTTGGGAGAATAAGCTAATAATTACTACACATAAGATCGTGACGATTACGAGACTTATAAATAACTCTATCATTTCTCGTCCTCATTTAAGAGACTTAGCCTAAAAAGTTAAGTAATCGAAGCTAAGTGCTCAACACGCACGGTCGAGTAAAAAATTACTCTTATTCTCACCATCGGAAAACCTACATTCGTGTCTTAAACACTTATGAAAAACTAGAAAATTTTTAAAATTTGGCCATTTTTAGCCTTATTTGCAACAAAACGATAGCAAAAAGATGAATATTGGATTGCGTGGTGACGTAAGCAAGGTGAAGTATCTACTCACCCCCCCCCATACTAAAACTAAACATTGTCCTCAATGTTTCGAGTCTAGGGGTGAAAACACCCCCATACTAGAGACGAAGTCGAATGCTTAATCTCGAACATGGAAAGGGTAAAACGAATAACCTAAAAGCCGTTTATGAATTATGCTAATAAGATAAACGTTAGAACATAAAAGGATATCATCGGATATCGGAATCTCCAAAGGCAACGATCGAAGCTCGAGTGATCCGTAAAACGAACACGAGAGGCTTCAATGATGACGATGAACCTAATGAATCACAATCACAAACAACCACGAAACAAAGGTAGGAAGAGCACAAGTCCCCTCGTTACGTTAACTAAGAAAGTGATAATATTTACAAGGATAAGCATGAGAATCCCCCACGAGGCACCTTGTTTTTGATAACCGAGTCAAAAGCTCGACTCGAATCCCCATAAATGTGATCATTTAGGGATAATCTTGGTATGGTCATTTTTAGTGGGGCTTACATGATAAACAATGCCCAAAAGTACATGGGGTACTTTAAAAACCCGATATACGAATACCGGGGTCAAAGATAGCGTCCTCGTTTTCGGATGAAAGACGAAACAACGCCACTCCAACACAAACCCCAATGGGGTAGAAGAAAAGAGATAAGAATTAGAAAGGTGGGGCAATGGGTAAGTCAACAACATGAGCTACTCGAGGTAGACTCACACCAAGCAAATAGATATGATTTCCATTTATTGCATCGGTGGAAGACCGAGATTTCCCTTTACAAGCAATTCCGGGATCGTAAATCTCGTCCTCGGTGGTAAAATGTGAGGGAACATTTGGGGCTTCCCCCACACTAGATCCACTCCAACCGTCGTCAAAAGGAGTAGACGAGGTGGTAGCACTCATGAAACGCGGTGATGACGGAGTTAAACTTGTAGAAAATTCTTTTAAAACATTTTTAAAATCCTTTCCTTTTTCATTGTTTAAAAACTCTCTATGAAAACCCGATTGAATAATGTCGAAAATATTTGGCGTGTCAAATTGAAAATTAGTCGCGCTAAAAATCCTCACATTTAAGTCATTGGTGGGAGGGGGTGGCGGATTATATAAGTTCTCAAAACGTTTGTCAATAAAGAACACCGCCCCCTCGGGGTCAACATACTCGTCATCCTCATGAACGTCGATCTCATCGATTTCTTCATCAAAGATAGGCTTGTCAAACCATGGTTTGTCATTCCCCTCCTTGAGTATCTTAGAAACTCTCTCGAAAAGATCACGATCAAGCACGAAACCATCATTCTTTTGTGGAGATCGTTGATAAGTTAGATCCTCACGAATGTGGTAAACGTCATTCTCAAATGAGGAGTGTTGATTAGGTGACTCCTCGAGAATGGGATTTTTAGTGGTCACATGAGTTGGTTCGTCATGGAAAATAAGACGTTCCAACTCATTAAGTTCATCCTCGATTTGGGAAAGGTCGACCTCACTCGTAGGTGGAAGTGAAGGCATAAGAGCTAGCTCTCGTTCAATGATTTCCTCAATCTCGGGATCAAACTCATAATCATCGTACTTCACATGTTTCTTCTTAGGAGAATCAAAAATTGCATGTGGATGTCGAAGTACGTGATCAAGCTCGGCAAAATCGCCATCGTCATCGTCAAAGAAAGAGTCGATGTGAGCACTCACAACCATGGACTTACAAGTCGAATGACTATGCTTAGGTGACTTTTCTAAAACGAGAGGATCGATGTCGATAAACCCTTTAGCCTCAACGGGTGTTGGGCTAGGCAAAGGAGGCACTTCGATGGAGTTAGAAGTTGAAGCCTCAAAGACGTGGTCCTTCGAAGGTGGTGAAGACGAGCCCATATTGGTCTTTGTCGTGATGGCACTAACGTCGCCCTTCGGAATTGGTGTTTCACTTATTTCGCTAAAAACATCCCAAAGTGAGTTTTCATCCATAAATTTACACATACCCTTTTGAATTAGGTACACGTATTCTTTATCATTAAAATCATCATCTTTAAAACCGTTTTTCTTAATTCTTTCAAAACATGCATCAAGCTTCATTCTTTCCGCTAAAGTAAACATTTTGAAATCACTAGAATTTGAATCATTAGGTTTTCAAACCTCGGTTTTTTCATTCTCATTAAATCCTTGGGATTTTCTAGCGAAAAAGTCTATTTTCTCATCCCCATATCTCATAGTAAGTCTCCCCTCGTGAACGTCGATTACGGTTCGAGCCGTCGATAAGAATGGTCGGCCTAAAATAATGGGACATTTAGGGTCACACTAGTAATCGGATATAACGAAATCCGCGGGAAAAACAAACTTTCCAATCCTAACATAGACATCCTCGGCTATTCCAATTGGTATTAAAGGTGTACAATTTGCAAGCTCGATTGTCATGTTCGTGGGGGTAAGCGAAGGCAATCTCATCAATTTCCATAGAGAATGGCATAAGATTGATGCTAGCACCTAAATCGGCAAGGGCTAAACATCCCTCAATCTCGGAAAAATCACAAGGTAATAGAAATTGGCCCGGATCCTTTTCCTTTCTCGGCATACGCCTTTTAGGTTTTTTAAGAAGGATCGATGCACAAGTTTCTTCAAGGGTTACTTTGGTAAGGTCGACAAAGCTCTCTTTTTGAACCGTGGATGGAATTTGAGGTACACGAGGGTGTGCACTCTTTTCCTTGGTCGCCACGTTCACCCCATCGACTTTAGAACAAGAGGACGTCTTAGAAGTCGAGGGATGAGAGGGATAAACAACACGGAATCCTTCAAGGTTAGGGGTAATCACACGACCTTTCTTACGAGACGAGGCGGCTTTACATTGTTCCTTCAGATTGGCAACGGTGTCACTAGGTAACGAACTTGATGACGAACCCGAGGCTTTGTTCATAATGGCCGAAAACATATTTTTAATATCAATTTGCCCTTGCTCAATCTTCGTGTTTTGCAATTTCAATGTATTAGAAAATTCGTTTTTCAAAGTACCAATTTCTCCCTCTAATCGTCTCATATTAGCCTCATTCGTTTTCATGTAATTTTGAAAATCGTTTGACGAACTATTTTGATTTGAATTAAAGTTCCCTTGGTTTTGATTGTTTCTTTGAAAATTTCCTTGATTACCATTTGAAAAATTGTTGCCTTGATTGTTATCTCGATTTTGCCAAGTTATATTACGACCTTGATTATAACCTCCTTGATTTTGATTCGAAAAATTTCCTTGTTGATTATTTCCTTGAAAATTGTTTCGATTTTGAATATTGTTGCCTTGGTTATAATTGCCTTGTTGTGATGGACCCGCGTTATTTTGATTTGAAAAATTGTTGTTTCCATTTAACGCACTCACATTCGACGTTTGGCCATCCGTAGCCGCACACTCGTAATAATTATGAGGTCCACCACAAAACGTACATGAAACCTCAACCGCTTTCACCGTAGCGGGAGCGTCTTTATTTTGCATCTCAATGAGATAAGACGTGAACACATTCGTTAACTTGTCGACTTTCGCATCAACTCTCTCAGTGTCGCGATTAGAACTACTAACATTGGCGACATTGGCAACACTCGGTGCATTGCGGAGTTGGTAAACCTTGGATCGGTTTTCGATAATTATCAAAGCGTCTTTCGGAGTTTTACACAAAAAGTTGCCACCGGCGGCGGAATTCAACGAGTCTTGTTCGTGAAAATTAAGACCGTTGTAAAACGTATCGATTTGGTGCAACTCGGAAAAACCATGGTGAGGACATTGCCTAAGCAATTCCTTAAAACGATCCCACGCGTCTCTAAAAGATTCATGCGGTTTTTGCTCAAATTTCGTAATCTCATTTTTGAAAAACGTTGTCTTAGACGGTGGGAAAAAATAATTAACGAACTTGGAAACGAGATCCTTCCACGTAGTTATGGAATTAGGTGGCTCTTTCTCGTACCAATCCTTGGCGGCACCATCGAGCGAGTACGGAAAAAGCATAAGCTTGACGACATCGGTGTCGACGTTCTTAAACTTGCTCGTGGCCAAAAGACGATCAAAATTCCGTATATGGTCGTGAGGATTATCGTCTTCACGACCTCGAAACTTCGTAGCTTGGATTAACGAAAGCATTCCGCTCTTTATCTCAAAATTCTCCACTTCGATAGCGGGAATTACGATCGCGTCTCCATAACCCTCGGTGGGCGCTTGGAGCAATTCCATCATCGAACGATTGTCGGCCATCTCCTCTACGGTTTCTTCAACAACGATATTAGGAACGTCGGTTTCTAATTCTCGTCTACGTCGTCGATTCCTTCGATTACGATTGCGTCGATTCGAAGCTTCACTAGAATTGGAATAATCCTTCGATCGAGTGCGCATGCACTAAGCGTAGAATGGGTGGTAGCAAAGAAGATTCTTTTTGCGGCTTTTCGATTTTTCAAATTTTTTTTTTGGTTTTTGATTGTTTTTTAATTTTTTTGGATTTTTGAATGTATTACGTAGACACAAATCTACAAATCTCCCCTCGAATCGACTTTCTCGATTAAAGGAGCCTCAAAGAATGAAAACGATCACGTGGAGTGAACGTTCTCGATGACTTTAGAACGTTGGTGGAACACCAAAACGTTCAAAGGGGTTTAATCTTGAAAACACAAGCAAATATAATATACGTAGATAATACTTCGGCGGCAAACCCTCGATTAGCCCTCTTTCTCAAAACACGCACAAGCAAGCGGAGGAAACGAGGCGGCGCGAAGCACTTAAGAGCCTTTTTCCTTTAGGTCGTGAAATACAACCGCCTTATACCCACCTTATAGTTTGTGCTAATTGAAATTAAGCCTCATGAAAGTATTTATCTATTTTGCCTTTAAACTTTTGCTTTAGATTCGAATACAATGATCGAGTGATGAAATCCCGAATCAAGGTTGCGTTTTCACGCTTTTGAAGTACTTGTATATTTATTGTTCTTACGTAAATACAATATAGTAATAATATATTCACAATAAAAACGAAAAACCAATATATCTACAATATACTAAAAGATTGTTGTGTGTTTAACTTGGGAAAATTAAACACGATTTATTTGGATATTATACTATAATAGATAAAAATAACAAAAATGAGTATGTACGATATTCACGCTTTCCAAAAATTGAAAAGCAAAAACGCACTACTCACACAAACACGATACTAATAGTAATGGCACACTAAACACCTCCCCGGCAGCGGCACCAAAATGATGTAGTAGTTTTTATAGATATATACAAGTCTTAGGAAAGACGAGTATAAATGCGGTAAGTATTAATCGACACGATTTAGGAAAACCGTGAAGACGAATAAATTCCAAGTTCGTTCTCGAAGGAGGTGTGTGTATTAATGTGCCAATATATATAAAATCAAGTTTGGATTAGTGACGTTTTTGGTTTAGAAGAGAAAAATTAAAGACGAGCTACGATTACGATTACACTACGACGAATTAACGTAAAACGCGAACGTAAATACGTAAAACCTGACGAAATTAAAAATAAAAACTAAAAATTAATTAAATGATTAAACTAAGTCTAAAATAATATAAATAAGAATAAAAATCCAACAAATATATTTTAAAACCTTTTATTAATTAAATATTCAATTTTTAATTCTAATTAAAGCCCAAAAATTAAATATAATAAATAAAATGCCCAAAATATTAATTTATTGAACTAATAACTAACTTATATTATTTAAAGACTGAACATTATTTTTCCTAAATTTTCAAAACTATTTTTCTATTTTTTAAAACACTAAAAACTATTTTTAAACTAAAATAATCATAAAAAATAATTAAATAATGCCAAAATTAATTTGACAGTTTTAAAATTCTTAAATTACCCTAATGAACAGTAGAAAATTGAAAAAGTTTGAAAATGTAAAAATTTGCACTAAAGGACAAAACTGATTAATAATTAAACCCTAATTAACTTAAATTAATTATAAAAAATAATTAAAAAGTGAACAGTGAAAAACTTTTAAACTAAAAATCTTAAACTAATTTTCTAAATCTAAGAAAAATTTTAGAATAGAAAAATATGTATTTTTACCACTAAAACACAAAAACAGTATAATTAAAAGTAAATAAAAATAGCAATTTAATCTAAAAATTATAAAATGAACAGTAACTTAAAAACTAAATAAACTGAAAAGTCAAGAATTAAAAAAGAAAAATATTGCAAAAAGTTTGAACCCCTAATTCCTATTTAAGTCCACTAAAGACAAAAAATCAAGATTGTGATAGTGACCTTTGTGTTGTTTCTGTCTTTTAGTACAAGCAGGGGAAACACAAGTGCTAGCAGTGGGAACCTTGTTCCCACTGACAATGAAAAAAACGGGTCTGGTGGTTTTTCAGCTTAGGAAAGCTGTTGCTGGTGGCTTTTTCTTGGATACAAGGGCACCCCCACACTCATGGAAGTGTGGGGAGTCAGTATAAACAATAAAAACACCAAGCACAGTACAAATTTCACACACCAATTACCCTATAAAGTGACTGATATAGCTTGCAAGTTACTGGTGAACAGTAACTGATCTTTTTGGCAAGAAAATGGATTTCAAAGTCACAAATCTAGCACAAATGACAACCAAACTGCTTACAACTACTAGCCAACCCTAGGTGGACTTATAATCTAACTGATTACAAGCTTTGGTGAGCAAATTCAACAGAAAACAGTCAATAAGGAGTGGTTACTGATTTTGACTTGTTTAACTAAAAATGAAGCATGCAAACTCACTTATATCCTACCAAACTTGAACTAAACTAACAAAGCAACCTATCACTACCTTACTGGGACATGTCTAAGCAGATTTTAAGCTAAGTAAGTAATATTTACTTGTTTAAAGATCTAATCCCAAACACCCCTTAGTTTCTGAAAACTGAAAATTAGCAACTAAATGCCATTCAAATCATCCTAAACTGATTGCAAACTACTTGAGCATGCATAATATCACTAATAACTAACATGTAAACATAAACAATTCCAAAAAGCATGAAAAAACAGATAATCACAAAATCACATACACTTCATTCAAAAATCCAAAAAAAATTCATAAAAAGGGTTCAAGCCAAACCTTGGGCTGAGGCCTTCTTTAAATGGATTTAATGGACTTATGAGGGCATGTGAGTAGTGTAGAGAGACCCTGTTGAGGTTCAACAACAGAACCAGGGTTACAATATCTTCAAGAAAGAAATGAAATGGGATGGTTATCCTTGTTACTACTTGAAACCTGCACACAAACAACCAACCAAAAGAAAAACTACAAGCTCATATATGGTAAGCTCATAAGCTGTTTATAAGGCAGCTTATGATCTTGGGCACATATGAACAGTGATGTTAACATTAACCAACAAAAGTCAAATTTTTTTGTAAAAGAAACAAAGTTTGAAAAATCCAAACTTGAAAATCAGATTCTAACCAGATACTAACACCAACAAGAGTCCAAGAGCAAAGTCCACTTTCACTTCATTTGCTTTTAGACTCAAATTTTGTTGAAGAAAATTTTTTAAAGAAAACAGAAACTTCTCCAATATCCTTTTAAACTGAATGTTTAATAAACCTTAAACTAAATTTTGCAAAGTAAAGAAGATGGTTAAACTAAGACAAGCAATAAAGGAACTCAGTGATTGCACAACTTCCATTTTTCATTTTCATTACTTTTGAAAAAATTGTACAAGGACTGGAACAAAGTGAAATAAAGGGTACATGCACCCTTTTATACATGATCATAGAACTATCTAGAATGCAAAATAATACTGAAACCCTAATACATAAAATTCCATTCATGCCCTTGGTCAAAATGGTTTGAAAATCGTCAAAATGGCATCTTGTTATGTTGTACTGGGAAAGTGATGTGCCAGCTAGCTTGTGATGATCTTGTGCGTTCATTTGGACCCTTTGGGACCAAGTTTGTGCCTTGAGTCGTTGGATGCCTGGAAGATACTCTTTTTGCTAAATAAGGTGAAGCAGGGGAGCACGTGGGGCCCTTTTTGGGTGAAGGTGGGGGTTTGTTCGTTGGTGGGGTGTGGTGAGGTGAGTGATAATTAACGTTCTGGAGGTTTTTAGAGAATAACCCTTTGATTCGTGGGGTGTAGGGATTAGGGTTCTTGAGGATTAGGGATGTTTAGAGGTGAAGTTTGATTAGGATTAGGGTGGATTAGGATTTAAAAAAGCTGTTTCCCCCACTTTCTTTATTTAAACAAAGTTTAATTAATTATCCAGGAAGTGGAAGTGTGACGTGGGTGATGGGGCGATTTTGATTGGATGAAAAGAGAGTGGGGGTGAGGTGGCAGATTGTGAGTGGGTGAGGGGAGTTTGATGTCTGGCCAAGTATGGCCCCCCGAGTCTTTCCTTTTTGGTTGCTACTTCCCTTTAACATCAAACAAATCTTTATTCCTTTGGTAAAAACTTTGCCCATCTTGTCATTTTTGGCACAAACACTTTTCAAACATGATTCAAGGACTTCTTTTGTAATTTTGATATTCTTCAAGGACCTTTAATGCAATATCTTGAAATATTAGGGACCCTAATTCAATAATGGAGTTTTGCAAGGGTATAATATGACAAGTCTTCAATTCTTGAGGGACCATTTTTGCCAAATCTTCAAACTTCAAGGACTTGATAGGAAAATCATGATTCGGGTCCGGTTCTTTGTGCGGCTTCGTTTCCCGTGTTCGTTTTTGCTTGATTCTTGTAATCTTTTGGTGAATTCACGATATCCGTACCTGAAATACACAATGAACAAACACAAGCATGTTTTTGGGTATTTTGACGATATTTTAAGCATTTTAAGCCCAATTTGGACGATGAGACTATGTATAAATACAGTCTCATCAGGATTCATGGTTAAGCTGCACTCAGGACTTATAGTCACATCACAGACTATAACTCGATCTTCAAATAAAGGAAAGTTTATCGCTGATGGTAAACTTATCCTAACAACGAGAAATTAATTTTTCTCGGGCATGAGCTTATGTTAAAAACATTCGAAGTTTTTAAGCTCATGCACTATGGCTCCTCGTTAAATGACAGACGATGACCCGGACTTCCGAGACAGGGAAGTTTATCTACGCAACGATAACTTACCCTCTTAACAAGAAATTAAGTTTTCTTGGACACGAGCTTATCCTAAAACCATTCAAAGGTTTTAAGCTCGTGTATATGGTTTATCATTAAATATCAGATGGTAACCCGTGCTTCAAAGAAAGGAGAGTTTATCGCCGATGATAAACTGATCCTAACAACGAGAAATTAATTTTTCTCGGGCATGAGCTTATATCAAAAAACATTCGAAGTTTTTAAGCTCATGCACAATGACTTACAGTTAAATGTCAGACTGTAAATCGAATTTAAAATAAAGGAAATATTATCTTTTATGATAACTTATCCTCTTAACGAGAAATTCATCTTTCTCGGTCATGAGCTTGTATTAAAACATTCGAAGTTTTAAGCTCATAAAGGAAAGTGTATCTTTTAACTAAGAGAACTTTTCCTCGTAACGAGAAATTAACCTTTCTCGGTCATGAGCTTTCCGTTAAAACAGTCAAAGTTTTTAAGCTCATGAACACGACTTCTAAGTAAATGTCAGCTTAGGACTCGTCCTTCAGATAAAAGGAAAGTTTATCGCCGCTGGTAACTTATCCTTAACAACGGGAAGTTCACAACTTCTCGGACTTGAGCTCGCTTTTAAGATATTCAACATCTTAAGCTCAAGTAATTGTTTTTCAAAACTTTGAACACAATTTTTCAAGAATTTCTCAAAAGGTTTTTCTAAATCTTTCAAAATTGTGTGTTCAAAAATGTTTTGATAAAACGAGCATGTCTTCTGGAATCGATAATATTTACGAACCTAGAAATGTCATTCAATAATGACACGGGGGTGTAAATAAAGTTCGAGCAGAAGTTTAAAAGATTTAAAACATGCTCCATATGGTTTGCTATTATTTCCGATAGTAACCCGCTTTTCACATTGAAGTCAAGCATTTCACTGGAAAGCTTTGACTTCAAAATCCGAAGTTATCAACTCCACAGTCCGAAGTTCGTTGCAATTGATATCTACATACTCGACGATGCGACTACTTAAACGGTGACTACAGGTCTTTCAATAGAACACGGGTCAACAATTGAGGGGGAGCAATTGTCCAGCATTCAGAATCCTTGATGCCGAGAGTGCCAAGTTCACATATTGGTGTTAAGACAACGATATCAATCATACACATGGAGTCAAGAGATAACTTCAAAAGTTACGAGGAAGACCAACATTCGTGAACAAGAACCATGTGCTTCTTTCATATGATGTTCTCCATCATTCAGGTCCAACCTCGTAAATTGCTAATCTTGTGAATTCATTATCATATATGATCTTTGCACGTGATAAATACCTTACACTTGTGTTTAAAAGGTATTTAATTTACGTTTCAAGTACACCCTCATTAATTTGAGGGGGAGCTTGTGTAATTCATGAAGATAATTGGATTTGAATTTTTCTTCCCAAATTTTCTTAAAACGCTATTAAATCAATTGATATTAAAAACATTGATTGAGTTAATATTTTTAATATGGGGGAGAAAATGTGATTTAATATGGGAAATGATTAATCACAAATGGTTTGACTTAACGTGCTAGCTCATCCCGACATGTGCGAAATGTTTTCGGATATCGTGGCATATGTTAAGGGGGAGCAAAATGGATTTGCACTTCAAAATGGATTTCATGGTGACATACACTTACCCAAAACATCTCTATTCACGATGATGAAGATTGTGGTGACATAAGGATGGTAGGATAGGTTAAAGTCCAATGATTCCTCTTGAACCGGAGGAATCTTCCCAAGGACATTCCATAGCTAGAAATAGTAGTCCTTAGGAAAGATGGAGAAAGATTGTGAATGTAGCTGAATGCCGACCAAGTACTTAAGTTAGCACTGGAACAATCACAACAAGGTGCTAGTGATGACGTATTGGTAAGCATTGAAGGGGTTGAAGAATGAAAAAGAATTGTAAAGATAAAGGGTGTAAAGAAAGAAGCCCCCCTTACAACTTAGGCAGAAACCGGGTCATACATATGCTATTAAGATCATTGTTTAATGATTCTTAATATTGAAGACAGACATCATGGACCTAGTGATGCCATGCACAACCCATCCCAGCTAACTCAGATATCTCTCAAAAGATATTTGTTTTAATCACACGGAGACAACGCATTATCTATTGATTTATTCACTCCGAATAAATTGGTATTGAAAAGGTGGCACTCCTCTCCAGCCTCCGATCACTAAAAATCCAAAATGCACGATCGAGTCTAGAGCCATTTGAGATCATCAAATATCTCATTAGGACACACTTTCATATTTCCTTGCTTCTTCACACACTGTGAAAAGTAAGAAAGATCTTAAGAGTCCTACGCAAAATCTTCATGATCTTGCCTGAACATCCGAGTAATACGAAAGTATTTACAATGAAGATGGAAATCCTTCTTGAGCGAATATCAAAAAGCTCATGGTAGGTGACTTGTGCAATTCTTTATGAATCAAACTTGTGATAACTGGAAAGCAACAGTGGTTTAATTCTTAAATGAATTTAAACACGTTCCAGGCCTCTACGCAATATCTTAGTGATCTTGCCAGAACATTCAGAGTAATACTATTAAGTATTTACAATGACGAATGGAAATCCTTCTAGTGTTAACATCAAACAGCACTTGGTAGGTAACTTGCAAGATTCTATATGAATCAAGCTAGTGACAACTGGAAAGCAACGATGGTGCGGTTCTTAATTGAACTTCACTTGTTCTAGGAACATAAATTGACGGCTTCAAATCATGCGGATAAGATTATCCAAATGATTCACTCTTTACGTTCGCAGTCAGCTTTGGACGGTCGAGTAAAGAGAACGGGTTTACCCGCGAAATCTTGTCAAGGAGGTTCTTTATTGAAACTACCTGCCACAAGTACGATATTTAATATCGTCCAACGGTCTTCACCGACCTGAGGTAAAATGCTACCGAATTAGAATGAAATGTTCAAATCCATTTCATCCGTGTATATTGTTTGTTGCTAACTGTCTTATGCAGCGTAACAAGAAGGTGGCATTGCGGTGTACAATCCAGAAGAAGTCGTCACCACATGCTTATACTACATACAATTAGTACTTCAACAAATTCAAGAAAGCCTGAAGGTCAAGTCTTCCGCTGTATCAAACTCTGAAGCTTTCAAGAATTTAAAAGTATAAGTATGTGGAACATGAAGTCACGAAGAGGCAAATATCACAAGTGAAGAATGCACAAGGTCAAGGCAAGGAAACATGCTCAAGACTAAAGTCAAAGATCACATCAAGCATATTCACAAGAACAAGATCGAAGACTCAAGCATAGATGCTAGGTTTAAGATTTTGTAAAAAGATGTGACCTCCCTTAGGGGGAGATTGTTGGAAATACGTTTTTCCTAATAAAGTCTCAGTCACATCTTAGTTAGCATGGATCACGAGATATAGACTATTTAGAAGTTTGTCTCTTGGAGCGACCTCCCTTAGGGGGAGATTGTTGGAAATACGTTTTACGTATTTATGAAGGATCGGTCGCTCCAACGATGATTATGTAATGGGCTCGTGATCCATTTAGTTAATGTATAGTCCATATAGCCCACATGTAGGGTGGGCTATATATATCCCCTCCTAGCATGTTAGGAGGGGTGGTTCATTTTTCATTAATCATTATTCATCTTAACTTTCTCTCTCTACTTTTCTCCCTTCTCTCCTTTCTCTCTCTACTCCCTCATCTCCTTCCTTCATCTTTCTTATATTTATCCTTTTATCAACCATCTTTATACATCAAATCCATCTAATCAATCATATAGAATAGGCCAATGATCACGTAGACCTTCAATCTATATAATCTTTTTGGTGCAAAACCTTTTAAAAAGAATTGCTTTTAATGATTTTTTAATATTTTTTTATTTTTGAAGAGTTTTATATTTTATTTATTTATTTATTTTTTATTTTTTTTTAAGATTTTTGAAAATTTTTAAAGCAAGGAAAATAACGTTCAAAGAACGGATCCCAAAATTCAATGCGTCTCTCACTAAAAACCTTTAATCTTAACGAAAAGAGCCGGCAGCGGCGCCATTTAATACTTCGCTTTTGGCTAGGTATACAATCTTATCGTCCGAATCTTTTCGAATTAAAAACCGGTCTTAAGTGCGACTCAATTGTCTTTTGGTGAATCAAGAGAATGATTTGGTTTGTTTGTCTAATTTAAACTAATAGCAAGTAATTAAAGTGTCAATGAGTAAAGTTAAAGTGTTTAAGAATTATACTAAAAGCTTTGGCAAAATTAAACTTAAAGTTAATTTATGAAAATACTTAAAACTTAAAACTTTGAAAAACTTGAAAACTTAAAATCTTAATTAATTGGAATAAAGCAATTCATGTCCATCGGAATGCACCAAATGAAAACCATCGGAATATCACTAGAAAGAGCTATCGGAATATTCAATACAAGGTCCATCGGAATGTTAAACTTACTAACCATCGGAATATTTTCAGATTGCAAAGATTCAGATCGGAATGTTGTAAAAAAAACTACTATCGCAATGTGTATCTATCGCAATGTTGCTGTCGAGAAATGGGCAGCAGTTCGTCTTAGCAAAGACCTTGATCCCGTCGGAATGTGCGATCGTAATGAGCGATCGCAACCCAGATCGGAATAAGGGGAAATAGCCACCCGATCGCAAAGTAAAACCCTAATGGGTTATTGCGATCAAAACACTAAGGTCTATCGGAATGTATAGAAACTCGTCGGAATGTGCAATAACCCCAAGATTTCGATGGAAGGAAACTTAATCTGAAATTCGTGGCAAGTGTAAAACTCAATAAGCAAGTGCAATAAGCTATCTAGTCCGAATGTTAACCAACTCAAAAAGCTTAGATTCGATCACTTCCAAAACATGAAAGATTAAAAACTTTATGGAATGAACTTTAAAATTACTAAAACCTTTGAAAAATCCGAAATTCAATAAGCTAAACTCGAAATAAGCCAATAAGCATTACGAGCTTATGACCTAAACGTGTAAGAACTTATGTGTAAACCAAGAAGATCAATCCTTTACTCACGAAAACATAAAGACATAAGAATGAGATGTGAAATTCGGATCAAAGATAAAGTAACCAAGAAATGTAGAAGGAGATTAAAGAACACAAAACTTAACTTGAAATTGATTAATAGAATCCAAATACAAAGATTAAAGAAAGCTTAAATTTAAAAGTTGAAAACAAAGAAAAACTTAGTGAGAGAAAGTTGAGAACTTTCTCTCTCTAAAACTAGAAAGAAAAGTGAAAAAAATAAAAACTAGCTAACTGCCCTCCTAATGTGATTAGGAGGGTATTTATAGGGAAGTGGGAGGCATGTGTGGTGCTTTCTTCTTTCTTTTTCTTCTCGACTCGACTTTAATTCTTTGTCTTTCTCGATGTCATCTCGGGATTATTTAAACTCGTCTTAACATTTCTTCATTTATTTAGACTCGAGTTCTTCGACTTCATTAACTTCCGTCTTTAGACTTGTTCTTCGATAAATCTTTAGAATAGGTCTTGGACTTCCGTTCTTTTTGCACTCTTGATCTTTTGACTTCGTATTTTCCCGTTTTCTTCGATAAAAGCCCGTGAAAGCCCGTGTTTTCTTCCTTTTTCATATTTTGATCCTAAAACACAATAAAAACACAAACCACGCATAATTCCGACTTTTACGACATAAAATTCACGTTTTGGTCTTGTTATTATAGGAAATAAGTGATAAAAGGATAAGTGTTTTCACACTTATTAGTAACCATGGCACTAGAGGCACCGGTGTCGTGACTCACATGTAGGAGAGTGATATCCTGCATCGTCCCACTCATGTTCAGTTTGGCCATTTTATCAGTATGTTTAGTGGGGCGTATGGATGCATCCTAGGCTTATCAGTTTACAAGTTATCAGAGTGAATGTGGTGTGTGCTCTACATCCTTCACATTGGAGCTGATCCCTCCACCCAGCACAGTATTTAGAGGTCACCCCTCTACAGTTATTTAGAGGTCACCCCTCTACAGCATGACGAGGTCACCCCTCCAATTATTCATGCACCGTTGTTACAGCACATGACCTATATAAGCTCTGGCAATTAAAATACAGTAAATGCATGTTTTCAGATTTAATAGATAACAGTTCAGGTTTATTATTTATAAATCAGACTTTATAGATTATACACAGATTTCTGCTGCAACGTTACTTATCAGACTTATAGCTCCAGTATTTCATCATCTGTTTCATTTCAGTAATTCCTTATCATGCTTTATATCCGTTCACTGAGTGTTATGCTCAGCCGTAGTTCCCTTTCATGTTATAACGGTAGGTACACCAGGACGCTCATAGGATTCTGAGAGCATGTGCATGTGGATGGAATCTATCCAGACTTCTTACTTTATGTACTTACATTATTCTACTTATTTGGACATTGTTTAGTCATTTTCTTCAGTATTTTACTTTTCATGTTTTGGGCTTATGTTTGGATTGCCGATGTTTGATTCCGGTATTTCCTTTATGGTCAGTTAACGTTTTAGGACATTTACCTTATGCTTTGATGACACGCCATAAATACACGTAACGGTCCACTTATCCAAGTGGGGTGTTACAATTATGGTCTCAGAGATATAGGTTCGACCTGTAGGCTCTAAAACTTGACCTGTGACTAGTGGGTAGTCACCAGGAACTTCCCTGATTTTGGCGTTGTTATCTTTCATGTTTCTCATGCATTTATCAGTCAGTTTTCTTCATTAATCAGTCAGTTTTCTTAAATTTTTGACTAAGTAAAAGGTTGGTACACGACTGATCATATTTAGTCGAATGTGCTTTTCTGCGAATTTTGTTTTGGTGAACCGACCCATAGGCGTTCACCCTTGCCCGTTCAGATTTTATATTGGTGAACCGACCCAATGGCATTCATCCTTACTCATGACTGATTCATGTTTCAGTCAAGTATTACTTGGTGAACCAGCCATAAACGTTCACCATTGTTGAGGTCAAATTTCATGCTTTTCAGTCGAAGGTTGTTTTGTGAACCGATTCATAGTTGTTCACCTTTGCTCATATCATGACATTTTATAAAGTTTTGACAAGTATGGATTGGACTACGGCCATTCATATTTAGTCCCAGATTGTAAATTCTATACATGACAGTTCTCATGAAATTTTTACATGTATGGATCGAACCAGAATCGCCCCTACTTAGTCACATGCTTCCTACTATGAATACTGTGAATTAAACCATAACTATCCACATCAGTTGATGTTAAACCTCAGTTGATTATTATTCTCTGTTCTTTGTATCAGTCAAGTTTGTACTCTCAAGTGGATGTCGTTTTCATGCTGATTAAGTTCATGTCTCCTTATGAGGATTACGTTTTTAGCAAGGTGATGATGTTTTCATGCTAAGATACAGAAGAATTACAGTAAAATCCTACTTCATGATAAATCATGTTCTGGTCTTTATCAATCATGTCTTCATACTGAACATTGATGAAACTCCGTTTAATCATACTTTTCAGCCTCTATACAACCAGCGTTAAGTCTACGCAGAAATTTTCAGCCTGTCATGTTAACCGTTTTGGTTCAGTTGCTAACCAGTTAAATCAAATTATTTTCCGTTGACCGTGTCAGACGGTTTACACTAGTATCGATCATATTAGCAAACCTTCAGCGGTACCACATGAACAGTATTCATCGTGTACTTCACGTACAGTATTTCAGGTGTACCCCATGTACCTTACTTCATATGTACCATTAATTGATCCTTAATCACCTCAAGCATTTCCGCTTGTCAATATTCTACCAGATGCTGATACTGCTCGTGAGTTCAAGATTTTACCAGATGATGATGCTGCTAACACCTTGAAGACCTCACAAAAACTGATGCTGCTGATACCTTGGAGATTCCATAAGATGCTGATGCTGTTTATATTATGAAGACTTTTCAGAGCAAGGACGAAAACTATAAATTTGAAATTTCTGACAAGAATAAGCTTCAATCATCAGACACTACCGTTCTATTCCATGCTTTTACTTTCTCAGTTAGGTGTCACAATTCACTCAGCTAAACTTTCAGTCAAAAGAGTGAGAACCGGTAACCAGCCGGCCACTAAGCAGAAATAGTTACATGAATCACGGTCATGATAACGACCGCCAGGAAAGTGACAGACAAGGTGGTAATGACAACCACCGTACTTATAATTTATCAGTCAGTAACCATCAAAACTCCGGAACGGACGTGACCAGAAATATAGAGGTCAGCAGCCTAACCGGTCCGCCAACCCTAACAGTTACCAGGAATTCTTATCATTACTTAGACTCACCCATTAAAATACATGTTCAAACAACAGTCAAGACAAAGGTCCCAAGTATCATTTTGGAATACACTTGTCAGGACACTAGTTATGATACAAGTCATATGAATATCTTCTCAAAGTACGAGCCAGAACTCATGACTCTGTATGTTTTCTAAACCAGTCCCTCGGAAATTCAGGGTACCCTCCAAGGGGGTATACCCATTCTATTATGCCATGCATGAATCAGATAAAAAATTCAGTCACCACCACTAGAGTATTGAAGGTCTACGAAATTATTGGCCTATTCTACATGATGGATTTTGTTGATAAAGATGGTTGATTAATTGATAAACATAAGAAAGATGAAGGAGGGAGATGAGGGAGTAGAGAGAGAAAGGAGAGAAAGGAGAAAAGTAGAGAGAGAAAGTAAATATGAATGATGAAATGTGAAAATCAACAACCCCTCCTAACATGCTAGGAGGGGATATATATAGCCCACCCTACATGTGGGCTATATGGACTATACATTTACTAAATGGATCACGAGCCCACTACATAATTATCGTTGGAGCGACCGATCCTTCATAAATACGTAAAACGTATTTCCAACAATCTCCCCGTAAGGGAGGTCGCTCCAAGAGACAAAGTTCTAAATAGTCTATATCTCGTGATCTATGCTAACTAAGATGTGGCCGAGACTTTATTGGGAAAAACGTATTTCCAACAATCTCCCCCTAAGGGAGGTCACATCTTTTTACAAAATCTTAAACCTAGCATCTATGCTTGAGTCTTCGTGGAAGTCCCTTATCAATGCAAGAAACCCTAATCTTAGCTTAATCAACACAAGGTATTACTTTTCAAACGTAATCTTATTATTGTATAATAAAGAATTACAAGTGTTATGGATAACACCGTTTGATGACAATGTGTTGTGCACACTTTGAACAACAATAAACCTTAACTTATGAATACAGTCGTAGCTGTTTGATTCACTAAGTTATACGCACTAATGTTCTTAATATCTCAAAGTGTTAAACATTAATGCAAGGATACACATCCTATTTATAGTGTTACAAGTTTGACTTGAACAGTACTTGATGTCGACTACACAAGCTTTTACAAGTTCCCACATCAGTCACATGATGTCCTTCTATTCTTGGTAGTCTTCCATTATGCTTTAAGGAACAGTTGTCCAAAACAGTTTCCTTATTCTTCATATTCTCGAACACACAAATGGCATGTCCAAAGTGTGCTGAGAGTTATCAGGGTATTGCCACCCCTGTTAACTCTCAACCCCTCAGAGTCCCTAATACATCTTGGCTGTTATCCATCACAGCCAAGGAGTATGTCTTCAGGTAATCTTCGACTTCCCTGACAATGTCTCTGACATGGACTCCTCTGAGGTTGCTCACAGAGACTCGGATCTCTGTGAGTCTTGCGAAACTTTCCTGCCTCCTAGGCACAGGCAAGGGACTATCTATCAGCCTAATTATGTTTAAATCAATAAACAGGGAATCTAACAAGTTTAGATTCCCAACAATCTCCCCCTATTTAAACATAAATAATGCTAGATCTAACTAAGTTAAGGTAAGTGAGTTTAACAGCTTCTTCTTACACATAACAGATCTAAACAAACATACCTCATGATTTTATTAAGACTTAAAGAAAAAATTACAAGTTCAATACATAAGTTAAATAAAAGATGAAGGTAAAAAGGGCTGATACTATCTTCAATAGTCATCATTTTTGATTCTTTCTTCAGCTTCGGCCACATCTAATCTGTTATCAATTTCATCCTGCAAAGTCTTTGCAAACTTCTTGGAATACTCTGAGTTGATCTTGAGACACTTCTTGTGACAGAGTAGCTGAATAGTTGAAGCCAGGCAAAGCTCATCTTCCCTCTGAAAAGCATATTGGCAGGCTTTGTTCATAAACGCCATTCCTCTTTCAGGCACTAAGTATGTCTGACCATCAACAGGTCCAACTATACCATTAGGAAGGATCAGATCCCTGTGCATTCCATCCACACGAACATCTTCAGTAACAAAAGTTTCATCAATGATTTGGGAAATTCTTCTTCTTTTGTTGCCTGTCTTTGGGGGTCCTTGTTCGAAAAGCTGTGGTGGAGGATCAATCTTGAGTTTGGCAGCTGTTTCCTTGATCCAGTTAAACTTAGCCTTAAGAGTTTTAAGCAGAAGGAAATTTGCCTGTCCAGACTTTTTGGCAGCTAAGGCTTCGAGTTCAAACCATTCTGATAACCCAAGTGTTTTTAACCTGAAGTTGTCAAACACATCCATATTCCTCTGTTGATTTTCCCTCCATAAGATCATCTGTGGGGTGTTTGTGGATTTGTGAATGGTGTATCTAAACTTGGTTATCTTGCCAGCAGCATACCTGTTGTTCACGCAGGCATCATAGTCAGCTTTGACTTTCTTTAGGGCCTCAGCGCGTTTGAGTTCCATTTCCCTCAACCTTTGTTTTTGTTTTTCCCTTTCAGGTGGTGTCATCTTCCTCAGAGTAGCTTCATTTAATTCTTTGGCTGCCTTGAGCTCATTTAGTCTTTTGAATTCTTCAGCCTGTTGCTCTATTTCTTCAGGCGTTAAAGGACTCTCATCGGAAGGTGTAAAGGTTGAAAAGTGGGAAAGGTCTGTTGTGGATCCTCCTGTCTCTAGCATCGCAGCTATCTTCTTAAGTTTGGTGTCAGTATCAACCAAAACTATCTCTTTACCTTTCTTTGAGACAGAGGACTCCACACTTATGTTTTTCAAATCATCAGCTCTTTTGAGGAACGCTGTCTGAGCCTGATTTTGAATGGATTTTGGTAGGGAGCTCACAGTGAATTTAAGTTTCTTGGCTGCTGGTTCATCATCATCCTCAGGCTTGCTGATGTTAACTAAGATCATGGATTTAGATGAGTCAGCTCCATCTAGTGTTTGTTGCTCCCCCTGAGTCTGATCCTCATCATCAGGTACTATAACTGGTGTGATGACTTGAAGAGGAACCGGTGTTGTTGAGGGATTGGCTGAAGATGAGCCTTGTTCAGCAGATGCAAGGCTGAGTGTATTAGTCTTCTCCCCCTCACGTTCATCCTTACTTCTCTTATGCTTGGATGAACGTGCCTGAAATCTTCTTGCAATCTGCTCCACAGAGGCAGCCATGGCACGCTGTCTTTTTCTTGATGCCCTGGCAATCTTCAGCAAGAGGTTGGCATTGGCATTGGTATTTGCCTGAACACGCCTGACAATAAAACCAGCATGGTTGTATTGCCTGTTGCGAACTGCATTGAAGTGCCTGTTCATGTTGTTCTCTTGTTCATGGAACATGGCTGGGACAACAGAGTCAATTGCATCCTTGATCCGTGTCGAGAGATGAACTAGTCCCTGAGACACACCTTTTCTGGTACCTTCCTGAATAGGTTCAGTGACAGCCTCAGTCACAGCCTTCTTTATAATGCCTGGAAAAGTGACAGTAAAATTTTGCATCTCTGACTTGATCACGTCCAGCTTTCTTGATAAGCGCTCAATATCAGACTGATGGTGTACAGGCTGAAGATTCTTGATATTGAGGCTTTGTTGAGCAAAATCATCCTCCCTTGGAATCATGTCAAAGTTAGTCTGGGTAGGATGATCAAACAAGAGGAATTCAGCTGTTGGATCATAAATTGGTCTTTGGAAGACTGTTGTTGCAGATGTAGCAGAGTTTTGTGTGTCAATAGCTTCCTTAAGAGGAGAAGTCTTGTCATCTTCTTTAGGAGGAGAGGCTGACAGCTGGTCATCCTCATCTTCTTCCTCCTCTTCATCAAACATTCCCTCAGGGAATTCATCCTCAGGCATGGGTTCAAACTCAGCGACATAATCTTCTACAGAAAGCATTTCTTCATCAGTATTGAGCTCAAGTTCTTCTTCATGTGGAATGTCCTGAGTTATTGTTTCAGCCTCCTTTTCATGTACCTGAGGTTCTTTGACTGGCTGTACAATTTCAGCCTGCAAGTTTGTTGAAATTAGTAACAGGGAAAATATAAAGTGAATGGTCGCCATTTCGCTGTCCCAGAGAGGCTGAGGGTGATTACTCAGCCACTCCAAAGGATAAATCCTTGGGATTCTTTTAAGTGTGAATGAAGTGTGGTTAATGGTCGCCATTCGCTACCCCTAGGAAAGCTGAGTGTGATTATTCAGCCCCCCCAAAAGGTAAAAACCTTTGGGACTCTTTTGATTGTGAAACATATGTTGTTTAATGATCGCCTGTTACGCTGCCCCTAGGAAAGCTGAGGGTGATGATTCAGCTCCCCCTGAAAGGATAAATCCTTTGGGACTCTGTTAATAAGGGAACCAAGAGGCTGTGTGAAGTACAGCCTTCAAGGTTGAGACATTAATGTATTCAGGTTGTTGTTAGCCTGAATACTGTCTAGAGGGTTCAGGGTCATCGGGGTGCTTTATAAACACAAATGAATCATTCCCTGGTGCAAAGACAGAGTGTACAGAAGTCTTAAAGTATTCTAAGTGAAATGACAGACTTCTATGGGTCGAGGATTACCCTAACTTCACCACTCTCTCCTACAGACAAATGAGAGTGGTTGATTGTGAACCTCTAAAAATGTACACTGATTACCTGTGAGATATCAGCTAGGTTTGGCTGGTTTCCTGTAGTCTCTGCTGACCTAGAGACACTAGACGCCTGTTGTTTGTCAGCCAAGGATTCTGTATCCACAAGAGTATCTGGACCAGAGGCGGTGTCAATCTTCTTTTCCTTGGCCTTACTAACAGCTTTAGGATGGGAAGAAGAGGGGATTTTCTTCTTCTTTGGCTGTTGGCCAGATGAAGCCTTGGACTTAGTAGTGTGCTGCCCAGAGGTCAAAGACGTAGACTTGCCAGCGACACCAGAAGTATTCACCTTCTCAGAGGAAGGGAGCAAGGGCTTCTCAGCGTTGGGTACCTGGTTGGCCACGTTCAGCATGTGTGCAGTGACAGGGATATCCTCAGCTCTTATCTCCTTGTAGATGGCGCCTGTGATGCGATATGGCTTCAGAGCTGTCAAGGCTTTGTTATGGTAATTCTCTCCCAGCAAACTCTCAAAGATCAGGGACAGGTAGCGCACATAACAGATGTTCTTTTCCCTGACCTGATTCCTTCCCTTCAGTTGTTCTACCAGGTTAGAGAAAAGGATGCTTCCAACGTCAACATCAGCTCCCCATATTAATCCATACGCAATAGTCTGATGTTTGAACGACATTTGATCTTGTGATCCCTGCATGCCTCCCAGGGACTTCACAATGTGGGTGAAGAGGACACGCCACATAGGAGAAAAATACTTAATCTTCAGAGGGGCTTTAGCAAGGATTTCAGCTGGTGTGAGGGCAGGGTTAATGTCATGACAAGGGTTGAGTGTGGCCAATGCTTCTTTGACAGCCTTTTTGTCAACTGTCTTCAGGCATTCATCTCCATGTTTAAGTCCGGCCACACTGGCAAAATCAGTAAGGGAAAAAGCAAAAGGATGTTCATTGCAAGAAAGGCTAAAAGTAATGGTGTCTTCTTCAACTTCAGCAGAATACCAGAATTCCCTAAGGTATTCTTGGTAAAAGGTGGATGGAGTTTTGGTGAAGGCTTCATTTAGGTCACGATTCTGCATGAAATTTACCAGATCTGAGTAGGTGATGTTTGGTGCCTTGATCCATCCAATGGCGTTGTTGGAGGCGATGATGCTCTCGTTGATCTCGAAGTTCACATTGGAGGCTTTTGGTACGGGAAACGCCATTGATTTAAGGTTGAAGGAGAATGAAAATGGCGGATGGTTGAGAGAGATAAGAGTATTAGAGAGAGAAGATGATTTTTAGAATGGTGGTGGGTGTGAAGAGAAAGAAGACAATATATATATTCAAACTAGAGTGAACAGTTATTCAACCGTATTAAATGCAAAAGCGAAAATGACTGCTCAAGTGGGTCCCCTTGACCTTTCAAAAAGTTTGTCTCCTCGTTATCCGAAACTTAAATGATTAAAAAATGTGAGAATGTTTTTCGCATTTACTTGGAACGCAACTACCTAGTTTCATGTGAAAAACATTTAATAAAACATTTAATATAGAATCAATCATTTAATGAACACATTTAATATCAAGCCATAGGCTTTGAGATATTGAGCATCCCTAGCTCAGCAACTAGCCTGTTGAACGAAGGTTCAGCCAAAGGCTTTGTAAAGATATCAGCTAGTTGCAACTCTGTGGGAACAAAATGCAGCTCAATATCTCCCTTCATAATATGATCCCTGATAAAATGATACCTGATATCAATGTGTTTGGTACGAGAGTGAAGCACAGGGTTGTTGGATATGGCAATGGCGCTGGTGTTGTCACAAAAGATTGGAACTTTGTCATACAAGATTTCATAGTCAGCCAATTGACTTTTCATCCAGAGCACCTGAGCACAACAGCTGGCTGCAGCGACATATTCAGCTTCAGCTGAAGACATAGCCACAGAGTTTTGCTTCTTAGCACTCCATCCAACCAATTTTCCTCCTAGGATTTGACAGCTGCCTGAAGTACTTTTCCTGTCAATACAGCATCCAGCATAATCTGAATCTGAATAGGCCTTGAGATCAAAGCCTGATTCCTTTGGATACCATAGTCCTAGGGATGGTGTTCCTTTGAGATACCTGAAAATTCTCTTAACAGCCACTAGATGGGATTCTTTTGGATTAGCTTGGTACCTTGCACAGAGACATGTGGAGAATTGGATATCTGGACGACTGGCTGTTAGATACATCAGTGACCCAATCATGCCTCTATATAAAGTCTCATTGACAGAGACCCCTGACTCATCAGGGCCCAAGTCGTTGGGTGGAAGCATGGGGCATTTCACTGAAGCACAATCAGCCAAGTCATATTTTTTAAGTAAATCCTTAACATACTTTTCTTGACAAATAGAAATTCCCTTAGGACATTGTTTAATTTGAAAACCCCAAAAGTAAGTTAATTCACCCATCATACTCATCTCATATTTCTTGGTCATTAATTTAGCAAAACGTTTACTAAGATTGACATTTGTTGACCCAAAGATGATATCATCCACATAAATCTGCACAATGATGAAATCACTCTTGTCCTTGAAGGTAAAGAGTGTTTTATCAATAGAACCCCTGATAAATTTGTTTTCAGATAGGAAATTTGAAAGAGTTTCATACCATGCTCTTGGAGCTTGTTTCAGACCATACATTGCCTTATGAAGTCTGTACACATGGTTGGGAAACTCGCTGTTCTCAAATCCTTCAGGTTGAGCAACATAGACTTCCTCAGCCAAATCACCATTGAGGAAGGCACTCTTTACATCCATCTGATAGACAGTGATGTTCATATAGGCAGCATAAGCAAGAAAGATTCTGATGGCTTCAAGTCTAGCAACAGGTGCAAAAGTTTCATCATAATCAATTCCTTCAGTCTGAGAGTATCCCTGTGCTACCAATCTTGCCTTGTTCCTGATGATGTTCCCATTTTCATCCATCTTGTTTCTATAGATCCATCTAGTGCCTGTGATATTCTTTCCAGGTGGAGCAGGCACTAGTGTCCATACTTTGTTCCTTTTGAACTGATTGATTTCTTCTTGCATAGCAGCTACCCATCCATCTTCTACCAGAGCCTCAGCAACTCTTTTAGGTTCAATTTGAGAAAGAAATTCAGCAAATAGACATTCATTGGCTGAGGCTGACTCAGAGTCTTGGATTCGCTGTCTGGTTGTGACCCCTGCATTTGGTTCCCCAATAATGTTGACAAGAAGAATGTGTTGATCTCTTGACCACTTATTTTGAGGAGCTGGAGTTTCAAGAACAGGGGTACTTGAGGGCACAGCTGGAACAATTTGAGTCTCATCCTGCTGACTAGGAGGGCTTTCTTCAAAGACTACTTCAGTGTCTGAGTCTTCTTCAGCCACATCAAGGGAAGCAATTTCATTATCAGCAGGAGCAACTTCAGAGGTTTGAAGAATTGGTGAGTCATTAATATCATGAGAAGGACCATCAGAGATTTGAGGTTCTTCTTCATCAAGTCCCTGAGAGGTAGGAACTTCTATGTTGTGAGTAGACAGAGGATCAAAAGCAGGAACATAAGGAGTGAGAGTGTTGGAGTGGTGATGACTGGTAGGTCTGGGTTCTGTGAACTCATCACTTGGGAAAGAAATATTTTCATTAAAATCTACTTCATCACCCTCTGTTCCTGTTCTCTGTATGACTTCATCATCTTCATTAAATCTGACATGGAAAGTTTCTTCTACTTCTTGTCTTCTGATGTTGAATACTCTGAAGGCTTTGGCTGTTGGAGAGTATCCCAAAAAGAATCCATCATCAGCCTTTTCATCAAACTTTCCAAGTTTATCCCTGTAGTTATAAATAAACACAGGGCATCCAAACACATGAAAATAGCTGACGTTTGGAGATCTTTTTCTGAAAACTTCATAGGAGGTTTTGCCATGTCTTTTGACAATGATTGATCTGTTTTGAGTATAGCAGGCAGTGTGTACAGCTTCTCCCCAAAATTGCTTTGGTAAGGCTGCACCATTTAACATAGTTCTTGCTGCTTCAATCAGAGTCCTGTTTCTTCTCTCAGCCAAACCATTTTGTTCAGGAGTGCCAGCTGAAGAGAAGTTCTGTGAAATCCCTTTTTCATCACAAAATGATTCAAGTTGATGATTCTTGAATTCTGTACCATTATCACTTCTTAGAGCTTTTACTCTAACATCATTCATATTTTCTACCTGTCTGATGAAGGACATGATGGTATCAGCTGCATCACTTTTCCTTCTGAGGAAAAACACCCATGTATATCTTGAAAATTCATCAACTATGACCAAGGTGTATTTGTTGTGATTAATGGTTTGAGGTTTGACAGGCCCAAACAAGTCCATGTGAAGGAGATGTAAGCACTTGTCAATAGAGAATGATTGCCTAGTCTTGAATGAAGACCTGTGATGTTTTCCTTTGACACAGGCAGAACAAGTTTTGTCTTTGGAAAACATCACTGAAGGTAGACCAGCAACCAAGTTTTGAGTGGCTATCTTATTGATGTTCTTGAAGTTGAGATGAGACAGTCTCTTGTGCCACAGCCAGTTGACACTTTCAGAGGCTTTGGCAAGAAAACAATTTGAGCTGTCTTCAGAGCACACAGCCATGTTGATGACATAAACATCTCTCCTTCTAGGTGCAACCAGCACAACATCATTATTTTTGTTGAATATGGTTCCCTGAGTCTTAGTAAACAAAACCTTATAATCAGCATCACATAACTGGCTGATGCTAATAAGATTGTGCTTAAGACCATTCACATATGCAACCCTGGTAAATGTGATCCCATTGCAATTCACTGAGCCATATCCTTCTGTGTCACCTGAAGAGTTATCTCCAAACACCACTTTGGGACCTGGCTCCTTTGAGTATCTGTGCAGGTATTGTTGAATCCCTGTCATGTGTCTAGAACAGCCACTATCTAGATACCATACCGATTCCTTGAGATATTTCTGCACAGATACATAGAAACAGATTAGTTCCTATGGTGAACCCACTTTCCAGTGGGTTCCCTGAATTGCTTGTTAGCAACTCTTGTGTTCCTGAAAAACTTTTGGCGTTGGGATGGACAGTTCATTGTTTCATGGTTATAACTCCCACAGATATCACACCCAGGGAAGTCACCACACTCGTCTGAGTGATGGTCTGTGAACCCACAGAATTTACAGGGAGGATAAGAATTGTAATTTCCCTGTTGTCTTTTAGAACTCTGTGGTCTGTCCCTAGAGGGTGTCTGAGCTCTTTTAGCTGCCATGTGTCTGTCATGATCTAAGGTTGAGTGGTGAGAATTCTTACAAACATTGCAATAAGGTTTGATTAACCTTTCCCCTTTGGGTTCACCTAGGACTGACTTAGGTTCATGAGAAGTAGAGCATTCAGCGGAAGGCTTAATGTGTTGTTTCAAGAGTTCTACTTCTTTCATAAGAGACAACAGGCGATCTTCAGTGGTGGGGTCAACCTTATTCACAGCTTTAGTAGAAACTGGCTTAAAAGCTACTTGTTTACCAGTTGGTTTAGCAGGCACACGAAAAACTTTGGCTGGAGGATTCTCAATATCTATCTTAAGTTCATCCTTAGCAGATCTAGAAGAACTGCTAGGTTCAACTCCAGAGAGTTTGGGCAAGGGTGGAAGCTCAGCCACATCTTCAGAGACAGGGTCATTAGTCAAAGAGGTATCTGACATATGAATAGTCTCTGTAGATTTAAAGACAATGTCTTTGGGTTTGGTGATAATCCTCAGCTTTTTATGCTTAGCAGTTATATCCCTGTTTAAGTCAGCAGGCACTTCATCCCTAAGCAATTCATCAATAGTAAACCTAGCACACAGCCATTTTTCAACAACTTTGTTTAATTCAGTGACTTGATCATTTAAAGCTATGTTTTTCAAGGTTAATCTAGCTACTTCATTTTGCAGGGATATTTTTTCTAAGTTAACCCGCCTGAGAGTTTCACATTCAGCCTTAGTATTTATCATTTCAGTTTTAACAGAGTGAAACTTATCAAGTAGGTTCTTCCTTTGTTCCTCAACAAAGTGCAAATCAACAATGGTGTAATCAAGGACATGCTTACGTTCATCACTATCAGACATAGAAAGAAGCTTGTGTACCTTTTTCATTGTGATGTCGACCCATTGTCCTGATCTTGCATCACCTTTTCCAACAGCTGGTTCATCCTCAGCTATTGCCATAAAAGCCCTGACTCTTGTGGTGTCTTCTTCATCTGAAGTCAATGGTTCATCATTCCAATCATAGGTTTCAGCAACCAACCCTTTCTCAGCCTTTTTCTCACCACCTTTCTTTTTGGACATAGCTTCAATCTTCAAGTTCATCTGTTCTAACTCAGCTTTAAGTGCCTTGTACTTATTTTTGTAATCTTTCTTCTCAGTGTCTGAAGAATTGGATTGAGATGAGTTGTTATGTTGTTTGAACTTGTAGGGTTTGGATGAAGATGATGGATAAGAGGGTGAGGATGTTTTGGTGGAAGGACATTCTTTTTGAAAATGTCCAAGCTTTCCACAGGCAAAACATGTTTCTTTTGACCTGTCAGTTGGTTTGCTAGCTGATCCTACTCTTCCAGATCTTTTGTAGTATCTTCTTTGGTTGGCTAGCAGTGCTCTTTCATGAAATTCTGCATTGAGGTCTGACAGGAACTCTTGGCTGCTACGGGTATCTTCTTCAATATCAGAATCGCTGTCAAGAGGATGTGTTGCAGAGATCAAAGCTTTGGAAGATGCTCCTTGGACTACAAATCTTTCAGTCTCTGATTTGTAGATAGTATCGATCAGCCCTTCTTCATAATTGTACTTTCCATAGAGCTGAGCAAGGGTATCATTTTTGATTGAGTTGTTAGCTCTCTGAGTCTGATTCATGCTCAGCCACTTTCTTGGAAGGCTGTTGACAAAAGTGGCATTGATCTCAGCTTGACCAATAGTAACATCATTCATAGCGAGGTCATTTAGAAGAATCTTCAGCCTAGTATAGGTTTGCTGAACTTTTTCACCTTCAAGAGACTTAAAGGCATTAAACTGAAGTCTGAGTGCCTGAATCTTTGTCTCTCTTGTTTCAGAGGGTCCTTCATGGCCAAGAATGAGGTCTGTCCACATTTGTTTAGCTGTGGGACACTGAATGACAGACTTCATGATATGCTTTGGAAGACAGGAATTATGATGCTTTTGAGACGTTTATCTTGGTTTGCTAATTTCCTATCAGCTGCGGTCCATTGTTTAACAGGCTTGGGAAGAGGGTTTTCTTCAGTAGAAGTAAGTGCCATGGGAATATATGGACCATTTTCTAAAATTTCTAAGAGAAAAGGTTCAAGTCCATCAAGGTATACAAGAAATTGACTCTTCCAACTGGCAAAGTCTTCTTCATCAAAGACTGGTACACTGGTTACGTGTGATCCACCTCTTGAGTCAAGAAGTTGGGGTAGATCATCGTCATTTGCTGGGGGGTAAGTCTTGGTGAAGATGGGTTTCTGGAAGGTGAGTGTGGGCTAGAGGTTTCCGGCATGGTGGATCTTGATTATAAAACGGAGAACGATGTTTCTTGAAGGTTTTAATATCAAACACCGCTCTGATACCAATTGAAAGTCCCTTATCAATGCAAGAAACCCTAATCTTAGCTTAATCAACACAAGGTATTACTTTTCAAACGTAATCTTATTATTGTATAATAAAGAATTACAAGTGTTATGGATAACACCGTTTGATGACAATGTGTTGTGCACACTTTGAACAACAATAAACCTTAACTTATGAATACAGTCGTAGCTGTTTGATTCACTAAGTTATACGCACTAATGTTCTTAATATCTCAAAGTGTTAAACATTAATGCAAGGATACACATCCTATTTATAGTGTTACGAGTTTGACTTGAACAGTACTTGATGTCGACTACACAAGCTTTTACAAGTTCCCACATCAGTCACATGATGTCCTTCTATTCTTGGTAGTCTTCCATTATGCTTTAAGGAACAGTTGTCCAAAACAGTTTCCTTATTCTTCATATTCTCGAACACACAAATGGCATGTCCAAAGTGTGCTGAGAGTTATCAGGGTATTGCCACCCCTGTTAACTCTCAACCCCTCAGAGTCCCTAATACATCTTGGCTGTTATCCATCACAGCCAAGGAGTATGTCTTCAGGTAATCTTCGACTTCCCTGACAATGTCTCTGACATGGACTCCTCTGAGGTTGCTCACAGAGACTCGGATCTCTGTGAGTCTTGCGAAACTTGCCTGCCTCCTAGGCACAGGCAAGGGACTATCTATCAGCCTAATTATGTTTAAATCAATGAACAGGGAATCTAACAAGTTTAGATTCCCAACACTTCGATCTTGTTCTTGTGAATATGCTTGATGTGATCTTTGACTTTAGTCTTGAGCATGTTTCCTTGCCTTGACCTTGTGCATTCTTCACTTGTGATATTTGCCTCTTCGTGACTTCATGTTCCACATACTTATACTTTTAAATTCTTGAAAGCTTCAGAGTTTGATACAGCGGAAGACTTGACCTTCAGGCTTTCTTGAATTTGTTGAAGTACTAGTTGTATGTAGTATAAGCATGTGGTGACGACTTCTTCTGGATTGTACACCGCAATGCCACCTTCTTGTTACGCTGCATAAGACAGTTAGCAACAAACAATATACACGGATGAAATGGCCTTGAACATTTCATTCTAATTCGGTAGCATTTTACCTCCGGTCGGTGAAGACCGTTGGACGATATTAAATATCGTACTTGTGGCACGTAGTTTCAATAAAGAACCTCCTTGACAAGATTTCGCGGGTAAACCCGTTCTCTTTACTCGACCATCCAAAGCTGACTGCGAACGTAAAGAGTGAATCATTTGGATAATCTTATCCGCATGATTTGAAGCCGTGAATTCATGTTCCTGGAACAAGTGAAGTTCAATTAAGAACAGCACCATCGTTGCTTTCCAGTTGTCACTAGCTTGATTCATATAGAATCTTGCAAGTTACCTACCAAGTGCTGTTTGATGTTAACACTAGAAGGATTTCCATTCGTCACTGTAACTACTTAATAGTATTACTCTGAATGTTTTGGCAAGATCACTAAGATATTGCGTAGAGGCCTGGAACGTGTTTAAATTCATTTAAGAATTAAACCACTGTTGCTTTCCAGTTATCACAAGTTTGATTCATAAAGAATCGCACAAGTCACCTACCATGAGCTTTTTTATATTCGCTCAAGAAGGATTTCCTTCTTCATTGTAAATACTTTCGTATTACTCGGATGTTCAGGCAAGATCATGAAGATTTTGCGTAGGACTCTTAAGATCTTTCTTACTTTTCACAGTGTGTGAAGAAGCAAGGAAATATGAAAGTGTGTCCTAAAGAGATATTTGATGATCTCAAATGGCTCTAGACTCGATCGTGCATTTTGGATTTTTAGTGATCGGAGGCTGGAGAGGAGTGCCACCTTTTCAATACTAATTTATTCGGAGTGAATAAATCAATAGATAATGCGTTGTCTCCGTGTGATTAAAACAAATATCTTTTGAGAGATATCTGAGTTAGCTGGGATGGGTTGTGCATTGCATCACTGGGTCCATGATGTCTGTCTTCAATATTAAGAATCATTAAACAATGATCTTAATAGCATATGTATTGACCCGGTTTCTGCGTAAGTTGTAAGGAGGGCTTCTTTCTTTACACCCTTTATCTTTACAATTCTTTTTCATTCTTCAACCCCTTCAATGCTTACCAATACGTCATCACTAGCACCTTGTTGTGATTGTTCCAGTGCTAACTTAAGTACTTGGTCGGCATTCAGCTACATTCACAATCTTTTTCCATCTTTCCTAAGGACTACTATTTCTAGCTATGGAATGTCCTTGGGAAGATTCCTCCGGTTCAAGAGGAATCATTGCTCCCCCTTAACATATGCCACGATATCCGAAAACATTTCGCACATGTCGGGATGATCTAGCACATTAAGTCAAACCATTTGTGATTAATCATTTCCCATATTAAATCACATTTTCTCCCCGATATTAAAAATATTAACTCAGTCAATGTTCTTAATATCAATTGATTTAATAGCGTTTTAAGAAAATTTGGGAAGAACATTGCAAATCCAATTATCTTATTGAATTACACAAGCTCCCCCTCAAATTAATGAGGGTGTACTTGAAACGTAAATTAAATACCTTTTAAACACAAGTGTAAGGTATTTAACACGTGCAAAGATCATATATGATAATGAATTCACAATATTAGCAATTTACGAGGTTGGACCTGAATGATGGAGAACATCATATGAAAGAAGCACATGGTTCTTGTTCACGAATGTTGGTCTTCCTCGTAACTTCTGAAGTTATCTCTTGACTCCATGTGTATGATTGATATCGTTGTCTTAACACCAATATGTGAACTTGGCACTCTCGGCATCAAGGATTCTGAATGCTGGACAATTGCTCCCCCTCAATTGTTGACCCGTGTTCTATTGAAAGACTTGTAGTCACCGTTTGAGTAGTCGCATCGTCGAGTATGTAGATATCAATTGCAACGAACTTCGGATTGTGGAGTTGATAACTTCGGATTTTGAAGTCAAAGCTTTCCGGTGAAATGCTTGACTTCAATGTGAAAAACGGGTTACTATCGGAAATAATAGCAAACCATTTTGAGCATGTTTTAAAAGTTTGAACTTCTGCTCGAACTTTATTTACAACCCCGTGTCATTATTGAAAGACATTTCTAGTATCGTAAATATTATCGATTCCAGAAGACATGCTCTTTTTATCAAAACATTTTTGAACACACAATTTTGAAAGATTTAGAAAAACCTTTTGAGAAATTCTCGAAAAATTGCGTTCAAAGTTTTGAAAACCAATTACTTAAGCTTAAGATGTTGAATATCTTACACAACGAGCTCAAGTCCGAGAAGTTGTAAACTTCCCGTTGTTAAGGATAAGTTTATCATCGACGATAAACTTTCCTTTTATCTGAAGAACGAGTCCTAAGCTTACATTTACTTAGAAGTCGTGTTCATGAGCGTGAAAACTTTGACTGTTTTAACGGAAAGCTCATGACCGAGAAAGGTTAATTTCTCGTTACGAGGAAAAGTTCTCTTATTTAAAAGATACACTTTCCTTTCTGAGCTTAAAACTTCGAATGTTTTAATACAAGCTCATGACCGAGAAATGTTAATTTCTCGTTATGAGGATAAGTTATCATAAAAGATAATCTTTCCTTTATTTGAAGTTCGAGTTACAGTCTGACATTTAACTGTAAGTCATTGTGCATGAGCTTAAAAACCTCGAATGTTTTTAATTTTAGCTCATGCCCGAGAAAACTTAATTTCTCGTTGTTAGGATAAGTTTATCATCGGCGATAAACTTTCCTTTCTTTGATGCACGGGTTACCATCTGATATTTAATGATAAACCATATACACGAGCTTAAAACCTTTGAATGGTTTTAGGATAAGCTCGTGTCCAAGAAAACTTAATTTCTTGTTAAGAGGGTAAGTTATCGTTGCGTGGATAAACTTCCCTGTCTCTGAAGTCCGGGTCGTCGTCTGTCATTTAACGAGGAGCCATAGTGCATGAGCTTAAAAACTTGGAATGTTTTTGATATAAGCTCATGCCCGAGAAAAATTAATTTCTCGTTATAAGGATAAGTTTATCATCGGCGATAAACTTTCCTTTCTTTGAAGATCGAGTTATAGTCTGTGATGTGACTATAAGTCCTTGTATTGTAGCTTAACCATGAATCCCCTGAGACATTTGTTTCTCTGATATCTGCTTCTTCAGCAACCAAACTCTAAGAGTGTCCTTAGTTGAACGGTATACAATGATTGGACCGCTTCGTTCTTTTGGAACATCCTCTGTGGTACCTGCATTCTCATTTGGAATTTGCATGCTTTGATATGGGTTAGCGATATCTATCTTAGAAGCAAGTGGGGGTTCACAGTTTTCATTTCTTGTGCTAGAGGTGACCTGAGGAGATGATTCACTTGTCTTAGCTGGTAAACGTTTCCTTTTATAGAAAACCTTAAGTTCAGGCTTAAGTGATGTATCCTCCTTTTCAATTTCCTCCCTAGTAGTCTTAGTAGAATTAGAGACTATCCTAGTTAAAGGGCACTCGTTTCCTACAAGAGTGAAAGTTCTACCAGTGGGGTGCCATATTTTACCAATGGGTTTGATTTTGGCAACCCACTGGGATTTAAGTCTAGCACGGGAGTTCACCTCATTAAGTAGTTTCTTGATACAGGAATCATGATTTGCCGTAAAGACACATTTTCTACATGTTTTACAAGTAGCATATTTAATGTCCGAGTATTTCCTAGATGATTGATCGATGCTCCTAGGAGATGACATGCTACGGTTAGCAGTGTTGGGTAATCTAGAAGGCATCTGACTAGGTTGGACATTACTATCTCTTACATGTGTCTTTTGAATAGCTTCCCTTTGACCAAAATCATGGCGCACATCAGTTGAACTAGTTCTAGACGTGTTCATTGAACTATTCTTAGAGAAACTAGGGGCAATCATGTGATGAGGTCTTGCTAAAACTGATTTAGTCACATTAGGCCTAGTTGGTGGAGTGACTGTTCTAGAAATATGTCCCAAATCAACTTGGGAGGCAAACCGCGGTCTCGAGGATTGTGGTCGCTCGGATCTAAATGCAGTAGGTTGTCTGATAATCGGTTGTCTGACGAACTAATTTATAGGCGGTTTCCCCAAGATTGATGGTTTTTCAAGCTTAGTGTCCACACTAGTCCCTTTAGTTTTCCTTAATTCGTTTTTCAACGCAGCTATAGCAAAGACCTTTTCCTGAACTTGAGCCTTTAACGTTTCATTTTCTTTGAGCAATCTATCTTGGGATGCCAATTTAGATTCTAGTAGTTGAATTTGTTTCAAAAGATTATCCTTTTCAGCTTTAGAATCTAAAACTTTTTGATCCAATTTTCTTTCAAGAACAACGTTTGACTTTTCAAGTTTTTCAAAGTATGTTTCAAATTTGACCGTTTTCTTAGAAAATTCAAGTTTGGCATCCTCAAGATCCTTTGATTGTTGAGCTACAAGCGTTTCCAGCTCTCTAATCTTGAAATCAGAAGTATTCAATGAAGCAGTTATAGGACAATTATCATGATGTTTAGCATTTGAACACTTTCTCCCCCATTATGACTCACATCGGATGAATCAGAAGTGGTATTGCTATCACTCTTCTCCATCCCATGTTTGTCATAATTAAGTTCGGAATGCTCAATATGCGGCATGTCATCAACATATACATCATAAACAACATTACATTGTACCATGTTCGCAGGCTCTTCGTCATAAACGGGTAAGGTGTCATCAAAAGAGATCTCGTGAACATTCCCTGACGTGCCACTGGTATCATGTTGTCCTCCTGATTCCGTGCTCTTGCCATCGTTAGGCTCCAAGTTGTCAACCGTATGACCATTCTCTTCTTGCATCTGCGTCATTGATTCTTGCACTCCATTATCATACGCTTGCTGAAGTTGTGATCTTTGATAAATCGAAGACGAGACCGATGTCATGAGTTTCAATATTGTATCACGGAAAACTCGAAGCTCGGTATGTGTATCTCAAAGAAAAGATTGGCAAATCACTGAACTTTCAGACTTGATGATATTGTATTGGAGGAAAGGTGTGAGTTGTGTCACAAGAGTCTTATATGCAAGTGCCGATGCAGAGTGATTGAAGTTTTCATTGTCGAGTTGCTCGGTGAGTTGGGTCAAAGTGGTGAATATTGAGTCGATGAATATATGACGATCTTGTCCAAAGATGGTCACAAATTCGCTCCCTCCTTGAAGCCGTGAAAGAGTAACTAGATGATATTGAAGCATTTGAAATGAATTTATACCACTTTCTATAGCTTTGTCGTGCATTCGATGCAAGTCTCCCTCTTTAAGTGTCGAATTTAACGATTCTATTGAAAATCGAGGAAAAATGATGTAGATGTTGTAGTTTTCAGGATTTTACAATTTGATTCGGCTCAAAAGATGTTGTCGGCTCAAACGATTATGAATTAGACCCGATCAAAAATGCCGTCACGTTGACTCGTCACTTTGTCGTCAAATCCGGCCACAAAAACTTTTAACCCGTTAAATATTTTTCCACGTTAATACTTTTAAAAATACCCGCCTCAACACGTTTTGCCAAAAATTAATAAACAAAAATACTAAACTAAAAAATATAAAAGTGACAAAAATTTACTTAACTAAAATAGAATAAAAATAAAATAGAAATAAAGTAAAAATAAAACAAAAATCTGATATTTGAAAATAAAAATCTTCCTTAAATAAAACGTGTTGCCTGGTGACGATTGTATATAAAAAATTTGTGGCTAATTCAAAGAAAATGTGGGCTGATATTGCGTATTAATACACAAACTTAGTAAACTCCGTCTCTTTAATAGATTATTCAAAGAGAGATATTGCGTATTAATACACAAACATAGTATACTATGTCAACCCTAAACACAAACTTAGTATACTCCGCCCCTATCTCCCTGTTTTCTCTCAAAAACTAAACGATTATCTCTCTCCTCCTCAAAACCAGTGATCCTCCTCCTCTATTCTCAAAAGTTCCGCCCCTTTAATCTATTTATCACAAACTGATAAACACAACCTGCGTCCCTTCAATCAGATCTTTTCAATCCGAATAATTAATCCAGTAAGAACAAAAGACTTGGCTTCAAGATCTTTTTATAAAGGTCTCGGGTAGGTATTGTTTTTCTATTAATCATAGTCTTTCTCTCATCTGTAGTGTCTTTCTTGTCAGTCTTGGGTTGAGTTTGTAGATCGATGAAGTGTAAGTTTTGAAAGATATCGGGGATGTTAGGGTTCGAGTCTAGAGTTGTTGTGAGAGTTTAGGTGGTGAGGAAGTAGGTTGTTTGTTTGGACTTCTGGGAGAGTCGAGAGAGAGATAGTGAATATCGTGGGTTTTACTGTGACGAGGGAGGGTCGAGAGGTGAGGGTGAGGGTGTCACGAGAGGTGTCAGGGTGTGAGGGTCGAGAGGGTGTGAGGGTCGAGAGGGTTTTGAGTGTTGAGTTTTGTTTGTTTGCGGTTTCGTGTCAGTTTATGTGTCGAGTCTTAAAAAAAATAATTTTGTGTGGAGTCCTGATGAGAGACGAGTGTTTTTGTTCGAGTGTTTTGGGAGTGTGGCTTCAAGTTGAGTCAAGTCGAGGGTCAGAGGTGTGTTGGAGTCGTAAGTTCGAGGGATGTCAGTTTGGTTGTGTCGAGAGTCGTGTAAAGATTTGTGTGGGTTTGTGTTTGGTGTAGTGAGGGTGTGTGAGTCCAAGTGTTTTACGTTATGTTTGAAATTAGATGCTTCGTTCGGAACTTCCGTTCGTTCGGAACTTCCGTTCGTTCGGACTTCCGTTCGTTCGGAACTTCCGTTCGTTCGGAACTTCCGTTCGTTCGGAACTTCCGTTCGTTCGGAACTTCCGTTCGTTCGGAACTTCCGTTCGTTCGGAACTTCCGTTCGTTCGGAACTTCCGTTCGTTCGGAACTTCCGTTCGTTCGGAACTTTCGTTCGTTCGGAACTTTCGTTCGTCCGGAACTTTCGTTCGTCCGGAAGTTTCGTTCGTCCGGAAGTTTCGTTCGTCCAGAAGTTTCGTTCACCCGGAAGTTTCGTTCACCCGGAACTTTTCTTTCACCCAGAACTTTTCTTTCACCCAGAACTTTTCTTTCACCCGGAACTTTTCTTTCACCCGGAATTTGATGAGACTGACTGAGGTTCACCCGGAACTTGATGAGACTGACAGAGATTCGATGAAAGATAATTGGACAAAAATTGACAGAAACCCAGATCAAGAGAAGCTTAGAAAACTGATAAAAATGATACTAAAAATAAAAATAAAATAATAAAAAAATATAAAGAAAGACAGTTGGACAAAAAAAATTGACAGAAACCCAGATCAAGAGAAATTTATAAAATTGATAAAAATAAAAATAAATAAAAAAATACAAACTTTAAAATAAAAAAATTTGATAAAATTGATAAAAATTTAGAAATTGATAAAATTGATAGATTAAAAACAATAAAATAAAAATATACAAACTTTTTATAGAAATTGATGATTAACAAAAAATTTGTGATTTTTATATATAAAATAAGTAAATCAAACTTTTTATAGAAATTTGTGATTAAATTTTTGATTAAAAACAATAAAAAAATACAAACTTTTTATAAAAATTGATGATTAACAAAAAATTTGTGATTTTTATATATAAAATAAGTAAATCAAACTTTTTATAGAAATTTGTGATTAAATTTGTGATTAAAAACAATAAAAAAATACAAACTTTTTATAAAAACACAATCTTTTTAAGATTTGATAATGAAATTTTTGATTTTTGTATAAAAATTTGTGATTTTTAACTAAAAAGTAAGTAAATCTAAAGATTTGACATGATTTAAAGCATAAAAATACAAACTTTTTAAGATAAAATCTTGATTAAATCAAAACCCACCAAAATCAATAAAAGAAAAATAAGAATAAACCAATCTAACCATGCTCTTGATACCAATTGAAGGTCTACGAAATTATTGGCCTATTCTACATGATGGATTTTGTTGATAAAGATGGTTGATTAATTGATAAACATAAGAAAGATGAAGGAGGGAGATGAGGGAGTAGAGAGAGAAAGGAGAGAAAGGAGAAAAGTAGAGAGAGAAAGTAAATATGAATGATGAAATGTGAAAATCAACAACCCCCTCCTAACATGCTAGGAGGGGATATATATAGCCCACCCTACATGTGGGCTATATGGACTATACATTTATTAAATGGATCACGAGCCCACTACATAATTATCGTTGGAGCGACCGATCCTTCATAAATACGTAAAACGTATTTCCAACAAGTATTATTCAGGTTAAACACGCAGTATTCACTCTGTGAGGTTACAAACGAACACATTTAGTGAAAAGTCGCCATGTTCACTTCACGTATTCCTATGTCAGCTTTATCTTAAATTAGAAAAATCAGTACAAATTGTTTCTGCCTTACAAGCGCGTGACTTATCAGTCCACAACTACGAAGACCTTCTAACCACCGGTTATGATCCACTTCTGAAGTTCTTAAAATTTATGATCAGCAGATTTTCTTTCTTCAGCATTTCCAGGTGAAATCCCAGAAGGTTTCCAGAAATTCCTTCCTAACCACGAGACATAATTTAACATCAAGCTTGTCTCAAGAACCGAACCTGTTTTCAAAAATCTTTATTCCAGGGCTTCAGCTAAGTTAAAAGAGTTGCAGCGATTGCTACAAGAGTTACCGGAATGAGATTTTGTTCGCTCTAGCTCGCCACCAAAGGGAGCACCATTCCTGCCTATCAGACAAAAGGTTGGTAACATGAGATCATGGATCGACCACCAAAAGTTTGACAAGATCACCATCCCATACCTGAGCTGTTATAAAGTCTTAAACGTCTTTTTAGAATAATTCACGATCATACTACCATCAGTGGCGAGTGAAGGAACATGATGTTTCCAAGACTGATTTTGCACACGTTATAGTCTCTCCAAAGTTTGATTTCTACTTCTGAGCTCCCTAATGCTCCAGTTATATTATAAAATTTATGAATAAAGTCTTTCCCATGAATTCTCAGACACAATCGTCAGTATATTCATTGATCACATTTTGATCTCCTAAATTCTAGAGAAGAACTTGAGAAGCATCTTTCCACGACCCCGCAGATTCTCCGATAGGAGGAAATTATATACGTAGCTTTCCAGATGTGAGTTTCAGATGAACAAGGTGGCATTTCTGAGCCACCCTGTTTCAGCAGGAAAAATTTCAGACAGTCCTGCGAAGGTGAAGGCCATCACCAAATGGTCAAGACCGACGTCAGTGACAAACATACAAAATTTCTAGAACTCAGAAAACTACTACTGCAGAAATCCCCGACAGTTTCACGATCAGCCTTCCATGACTAAGCTTACGCATAAAGAAGGGGACCTACACTAAAATTTTGTATCACATAAGATCCTACTCTATGGGAGATCTATTTTACCCATACTCAAAATCCTTTCATGACTATTCACCCAGATTCCACCAGAATGTACCATAATCCCAGGCAGAATTTTGGTAGAAGCAGTATAACATAATTGATGCAGCAATGTTCATATCTGGATGCTTGACATACCTCAGGTTCAAGATTGGACACCGACATGTTAATGAGTCATTACAACCATTAGAAATTTCTGAACATAAATGAGATAAGATTCCATGGAGGTTATTGTCAATTATCACAGACTCAGACGAAGCATGATGCTATCTAAGTCGTGGTTAACCAGTTAACCCAGCCTACACATCTTCTTTTATCCGAAATGATTACACAGTAACAAATCTGCAGGAAATTCAGCAATAGATCGTATGATTCCATGGTATTCCATCAACAATCTTGTCAGATGGAATTTAGCGTCCGTGAATCACGCTCACGTTCATGTTCACGATCACGTGTACGTTCACATTCACGTTCACATTTATTTTCATTTTCACGTTTACGTCTCATTCGTAGTATGATGTTGTTTCAGTTCATGTTTTGTGCTATCTCATGATTTAAGCTCACGTTAGCGTTCAGATTCGTGTTCCATCTCACGATACACGTTTCCCAGCTTGTTAATGAGTATGGTCACAGAAAACTTAAGAAACCAGATTCAAGTTTAGCACAACTTTTTAATAACCAGGCAGATGTTTCACACCTTAGACCGTATCGCTTGGCATTCCTTCCTCAGTCGACATACATTCATGATATGTCTCACGTTCACAGTATGTTTCTGTATCCTCGATCGCAGTATATTCCATGCCCAGCGTTCCTCATATAATCGTGAACCACGTTCACAATTGCTCACGTAGCATGTTCACGATTATTCGCGTAGTTCGTTCAAATATGTTTTCAGCAATTTTTCTCAGAGATATAAATGTTATCTTTTCAGGATATTCATACGTACCGTTTCACGTATCCTACATGTCATATCTTATTCATTCAATCAGATTCAGGAAATCCATCTCAGGTATGGAACCAGAAACTCTTCAGCATCGTTAGGACATGGTCATTAAGACCAAGATTTTCATTGTGTTTAGACCCTTGAAGGAGTCGTTTCGAGCGGGAAGCCACTCAGAACGAAGTAGTCTATTCGGACGTCTCATCCTTTTTCCTCCAATAACTCAGTTATTTCAGTCATGTCGCGTTCCATGTTCACTTCAGTCGTGTCACGTTTATACCCTTCAACAACATTATGCTCTATCCGAGGCCGAATTATCCTTTCAGCTTACATGTCTCTTCAGCTTTTGTGTCCTTTCAGCCTTCATAACCCAGTAGCTTTCTTAATTGTAAAACCCCAGCATTATCGTATTCTTAATTCAAGGACGAATTTTCCATTTAGAGAGGGAGAATTGTAAAACCGCAGAATTATCCCATCCTTAATTCGAGGACGAATTATTTTTTTAGAGAGGAAGAATTGTAAAACCCGAAACTTAAAATCAATGAACATAAATTTTCACGCAGTCTCAGATTTAATTAATAATTACGCAATTCACTATCTCAATTATTTTAGAATAATAAATAATAATACTTTTCAAGTATCACGAAATAAATAATAAACGGACCTTGTGCTAGACATAAGCCTTACAAGTCTACTTATGGCCCAAGGCCCACCCCATTAATAATTTAACCAACAAAACTTTTAATTCAAGAAAATTGGACGTGTGAATGTGGAAAAGAAATGTTGAAACGGTTTCAATATTGAATGATACATTAATTGGGTTAATTAATTATGTTCCAAATTAACTCTACAAAATATGGGCACATAATCACTTATATCATTTCTTATTATTCTTTACTCATCTAATAATACTTATGAAACCTAAACTATATACGGCGCAAAATGGATCAAGCAGGAGAGCTAGAGTTGGGTTTATGACATAATTTAAATGTTTGGTTTTGGCCGTTCATTGCAACATGATGAGAATTTGATTCCGTCTTGATATCGATATCAAAGGTAACGCTTAGTTCTTAACCACATAAATTTTCGTTATTTTTATATATTTATAGATGTGAAGATCGATAAGTCGACATTTTTTTGGATCTTAATAATAATGAGCGAGGATACGTATTAGTTGCAATAAAGAAAACATATTTTTTTAATATATTTTATATCATGTCATGGATGTACCTACTATTTTGTAGGTGATATAAGCATTGTTAAACGGTTCATGCGTTTCGTTTAAATGGTAGTATCACATTGTTTTGATAATGAACAAGAGATGTACGTGACGAAGCTAGTAGTAATATATAAGTTACTAATTAAGCTAAATACCAAATAACATGTTTGCTAACTAATAATGATACAATTAACTAATTTATGTAGATCAACAACGAAGAAATTAATTTGGCTTAATTATATTGGGCTTATTTAAATTAGATTAATTATTATATCGGGTAAGATTAAAATGCTCTTATTAAATACTAGCTTATTATTACATGATTTATTAAAATTGATTAGCAAGTTTAACTTAATTAATCACGACTAATTAAAAAGAGCTTATAAAGTTTAAGGCTTAATTGATAATCAATTTTAAATCATGACATATTATTAATTAATAACTAATTATAAATTCACGACATGTTAAAGTTATTTATTGAAATGGACCTTGTTAATATTTGACTTATAGAATATGTTCAATAAGCCTCGGCTTATATTATAGGCTTATTAAATCAGCTTATTTTAGTTTTGGGAACTTTTTATTTTTAGAAACTTACAATTTATGGAAACCTGCTATTTTTAGGAAGTAACTTATTATGATGCTACAAGTATAATAATACAAGAATACATGAAATACATTATTCAGAAATACATGAAATAGTCAGAATTACAAGATTATACACGAAACAGTAAAACAAGACAAGAATGTGTAAACTAAGTTAAGAACAACAAGAATCAGTAAAAGTATATAGTAATCAGACAACTCATCCACATCCTTATTTATGTAGTAACCGTGAAGTCGGAGTAAATCCTTCAGCTTTCATTCACATTTCATTACTGGACACAAGGTACGGATTTTCTGTCCTTTCAGTAAGGACTTATTTTCCTATGCATGATTAGGATTCCTTGTCTGCAGCCAAATGTTTTCCCCAGTATGTGTTTAAGCTTATCAGTAATCATGTTAATAACTAAATAAATTGCCTGAGCATTATATACAAGCATGACCAGTTTATGTACCAGTTACGGAGGTACCGTAATCATGGCACTAGAGGCACCGGTGTCGTGACTCACATGCAGGAGAGTGATATCCTGCATCGTCCCACTCATGTTCAGTTTGGCCATTTTATCAGTATGTTTAGTGGGGCGTATGGATGCATCCTAGGCTTATCAGTTTACAAGTTATCAGGGTGAATGTGGTGTGTGCTCTACATCCTTCACATTGGAGCTGATCCCTCCACCCAGCACAGTATTTAGAGGTCACCCCTCTACAGTTATTTAGAGGTCACCCCTCTACAGCATGACGAGGTCACCCCTCCAGTTATTCATGCACCGTTGTTACAGCACATGACCTATATAAGCTCTGGCAATTAAAATACAGTAAATGCATGTTTTCAGATTTAATAGATAACAGTTCAGGTTTATTATTTATAAATCAGACTTTATAGATTATACACAGATTTCTGCTGCAACGTTACTTATCAGACTTATAGCTCCAGTATTTCATCATCTGTTTCATTTCAGTAATTCCTTATCATGCTTTATATCCGTTCACTGAGTGTTATGCTCAGCCGTAGTTCCCTTTCATGTTCTAACGGTAGGTACACCAGGACGCTCATAGGATTCTGAGAGCATGTGCATGTTGATGGAATCTATCCAGACTTCTTACTTTATGTACTTACATGATTCTACTTATTTGGACATTGTTTAGTCCTTTTCTTCAGTATTTTACTTTTCATGTTTTGGGCTTATGTTTGGATTGCTGATGTTTGATTCCGGTATTTCCTTTATGGTCAGTTAACGTTTTAGGACATTTACCTTATGCTTTGATGACACGCCATAAATACACGTAACGGTCCACTTATCCAAGAGGGGTGTTACACACTGTCTATCAAATGGACGTAAAGACAGCATTTCTTAACGGTCCTTTGAAGGAAGAAGTCTATGTCACGCAGCCGGAAGGATTCGTCAATCCACATTATCCTGACAAGGTGTATCGTCTCCACAAGGCACTATATGGACTCAAGCAAGCTCCAAGGGCGTGGTACGACGAGCTCTCGAAATTTCTGGTATCCAAAGGTTTCTCAAAAGGTTCCATTGATCTAACTTTGTTCACTTATAAATATGGGGATGACATTTTGCTTGTGCAGATTTATGTTGATGACATTATTTTCGGGTCTACAAACCCAAAACTTTCAAAATGGTTTGAAAAACTAATGCACAACAAATTTGAAATGTCAATGATGGGCGAACTAAAATTCTTTCTTGGAATTCAAGTTCACCAATCCCCAAATGGTATCTTTATAAACCAAGCTAAGTATTGTCAAGAGATAATCAAAAAGCATGGTATGACTTCATGTGACCCCATTGGGACACCATTATCAACCACATCCCTAGATGCTGACTTGGAGGGATTACCCATAGATCAAACGAGATATCTTTCCATGATCGGGTCCCTCATGTACTTGACAGCAAGCAGACCTGATATTCATTATGCTACATGCTATTGTGCATGATATCAAGCACGACCCACTGAAAAGCACCTCAAGGAGGTTAAACGAATCTTTCGGTACCTCAAGAATACCATTCATTTGGGACTCTGGTATCCGAGGGAAACCGGTTTCTTTCTAACGGCCTATTCAGATTCTGATCATGCAGGGTGTCTTGATACACGAAAAAGTATTTTTGGTGGTGCACAATTTCTAGGTCAAGATAAGCTTGTGGGATGGTCTTCCAAGAAGCAGGATTGCACGTCACTTTCATCAGCCGAAGCGGAGTATGTGTCTCTATCTGCGTGTTGTGCTCAAGTTCTATGGATGAGAACACAACTCACGGATTATGGATTCCACTTTGATAAAGTACCTATGTACTGTGACTCAAAGTCGGCCATAGCCATCTCCTGCAATCCGGTACAGCATTCCCGCACGAAGCACATTGATGTCCGATATCACTTCATTAAGGAACAAGTTGAAAGAGGTATCGCTGAACTATACTTTGTTGGAACGGATTACCAATTAGCCGACTTGTTTACGAAAGCTCTGTCGAAAGATAGGTTTGAGTACCTCGTTAGGCAAATTGGTATGAGATGTTTGACTCCAACAGACCTGGAGATTCTGGCAAAGGTGCCTGCTTGATTTATCAATCAAACATCAACCTGTAAATATCTTTGAAAAAGCAAAATACAAAAATATAAAACATATAAAAACAAAACACAAAATTAAAAATCTTTCAAAATGCAAAAATATTCTTCTCGACATGTCTTTCAGTATCGATAATATGGACGTGCCTAGAAATGTCGCTCAATAACGACACGGGTGTGTACATAAAGCTCGAATGAAAGTTGTAAATATTTTTCAAAACATGTCATTTCTTATTTTAATAAAAGAAATTGTCTATTTTGGACAATATTTCCAACAACGGGTAGAGCAATCTATCTTGGGTTGAGCTTGTCACAAAACATTCAACATTTTGAGCTCAACAAAATGGCTTGTAATCACTTTCAGATTGCAACCCGGATCCATATTCACGGGGGAGTGTACGATTTAGTGCGCTTACCCTCAGCAAAAGAAGAAATTGTCTATTTTAGACAATATTTCCAACAACGGGTAGAGCAATCTATCTTGGGTTGAGCTTCTCACAAAACATTCAACGTTTTGAGCTCAACAAAATGGCTTGTAATCACTTTCAGATTGCAACCCGGATCCATATTCACGGGGGAGTGTACGATTTAGTGCGCTTACCCTCAGCAAAAGAAGATAAATCTTCTTACACTTGAGTGGATTCGTCAAGACATTCAAAGTCTATGAACTCAAGTTTATGCTTTAGAAAAACCTCTTCGACAAAAAGAAATAGGATTTTTCAAAAAGCGTTGAACACAATTTTTTCAAGAATTTCTCAATGATTATTCAAAATCTTTCAAAAATTGTGTGTTCAACAAACTCCCATCCTCAAAAAGCGAAATGTGGATCACATCCTCATAATGACAATTCAATTGGATCAATTTTTGAGGGGGAGCATTTTAACTTCATGCAAAAGATTAACACATCTTTCTCCTGGAGATTTTCAAGACTATTTATCAAAATATATTTTAATCAAATTTGATATCTCTAATATCAAAAGATTTTATATATTAGAGATATGGGAGAAAATGTGATTAAAATGTTATCTAATATAAGACTCAAGCACTTTCACTCTTACCTACATGTGCGAAACACTTTCGATTATTGATGCACATGCGAATGGGGGGCATTTCTGAAACGACAAAACTAGCAAGGTGTTAAATGTTTTTCAAACACTTTGTTAGAATTTAAAGTGGTTTTCATGGTTACGATCAAATACCCACAACATCTTTAATTCACGACGTTATTGGTGTCAAAAGGGTGGTTAGGTTTAAGTCCTATGATCCAACCAGAACCGGAGGGATCTTCCCAGGGACAATCCAATAGATTATTAGAAGTCCTTAGGAAAGATGGAGTAGAATGTGAACGTAGCTGAATGCTGACTAGGTACTGATGCTAGCACTGGAACAATCACAACAAGGTGCTAGTAATGATGTCTTGGTAAGCATTAAAGGGGTTGAAGAATGAAAAAGAAATGTAAGGATAAAGGGTCTAAAGAAAGAAGCCCTCCATAAAACTTAGGCCGAAATCGGGTCAACTCATCATGAAGACAAACTCATCATGGACCCAGTGATGTATGCACAACCCTTTCCTAGCTACTCAGGCTTCTCTCAAAAGAAGTTTGTTTTATTGTCATGGAGAACAACATGACTTCTATTAGCTTTCTCATTTCGAGATAGTTGATATTGAATAGGTGGCATCTGCTCCAGCCTCCGACCACTAAAAGTGCACAAATCGAGTCTAGAGCCTTTAGATAAATTAAATCTCGTTAGAACACACGGATGATGAACAAGAGAGTCCTACGCCATATCCTTGCGATATTGCTAGAACACTCAGAGTGATACTACTTAGTATTCACAATGACGAGTGGAAATCCTTCCAGTGTTAACATCAAACAGCACTGCGGTAGGTCATATGTAAGATTCTTCATGAATTGAACATATGTAAAACTGAAAAGCAACAGTGGTTTGATTCTGAATTGATTCAAACTCGTTTCAGGTTTCTACGCAATATCTTTATGGTCTTGCCAGAATATTCAGAGTGATATTTATTAATATTCACAGTGACGAATGGAAATCCTTCTAGCGTCAACATCAAACAGCGCTACGGTAGGTGACTTGCGAGATTCTTTATGGATCAAGCTTGTGACAACTGGAAAGCAACAATGGTAAGATTCTTTAAGAATCAAACTTGTTCCAAGAATTTGAATTGACGACTCTAATCAAGCGGATATTTATCCAATTGATTCACTCTTTATGTTCGCAGTCTTGCTTTGAGACGGTCGAGTAAAGAGAACGGCTAGTACAGCCGTGAAACCCTGTCAAGGAGATTCTTAACTGAATCTACCTATCACAGGTACGGTATTTAATATCGTATAACGGTCTTCACCGACCGGAGGTAAAACGCTACCGATTTAGGACGAATGTCAAAGCCATTCAGTCCGTGTCTAGGTTTTGTCTCGAGAAGGTGGCGTCACGGTGTACTCAGCAAAGTCAAAGATTCAAAGCCACATACTCATGCCTGAAGATATATTCAACAATTAATAGTGTGAGCATGTGGATGAAGACACAAGATCGCAAGATGGAAAAGACAAGTCAAGGATGATTTGAAGATCTCAAGATCAAAAAGACAAAGTCGAAAGACAACGACAAAGGCTCAAAGATCACAGCATGAAGGAACAAGACTACGATTACACGTTCAAGACTCATTTATAGCGAGATTCACAATCTCTACAAATTTCCTAAATGACCAAGGTTTATGACCTCTCATTGGGGGAGATTGTTAGCCTCAAAATATTGAGTCAAACAAGAATGCTCGGTCATATGTTTATTATGTATCGTATTTTAGAACGTTGTAATAGGTAGTATATTAGTCGTGTTATACGGGTTTAACTTTAGGCTAAAGTTCATTAATAAGTAACTAAAGCCCAAAAGGAAAGCCCGGCCCAAACCATATAGTCCATAAAGAAGCCCGCATGTGGGTGGACTATATATACTACCCTCCTAGCATGTTAGGAGGGTTGGTTGTTCATTTTTCTCACTTCTAATCTAATATTCACTAAGTTAATCCTCTCCTTCTCTCTACTTTTTCTCACTACTTTCTCTCTCTAGAATTCATCTTCTTCATCTTATTTCTACCTTTCTTTCTTCATAAATTCGTATTATATCTTCATAAATAAAGGGACCACAATCACCACAAGGGTGATTGGGTTGATTTTGGTGTTGATTATTTACAAAGAACATTAGTGTGTTCATCCTCCTTGATTCACGCATTTGGTAAACCTTAAAACCCTTTTCTTTAATCTTTTATTTTATTTTTTTACACATGAACTTTTAAGGGTTTTGTTTTAATATGATTATCATGTTAATTAAATCAATGGGGGGTAAATGTTTTGATGTTTTAGGGTTGTTGGTTGTGGCCGACGCATGAACCGAGCCCATATGGGTCTCGGCTTGATTTAATCCACACCACCGAGACCACAAGGTCTCGGTATGGTGATGGTGGTCCCACGGCAGCAGCCAAAACAAGGGAACCCCGACTTGGTTCGGGGTATGGTGTTGATTACGGTCTGGTTCATGGTTTCTAGTCACGATCCGGTTCATGGGTTATGTTAAGGTTATGTTTTAATAATCATATGGTAAAAATTAAATTAATAAAATATGACATGATTAATTTAATAAAACATGACTTAGGTTATAATTTAATTATTAGATCATGGAATTTTAACCTAAGTATTTATTTTCTAGACTTTATAATTAATTAACTATTAAAAACCATGGCTATAATTAATTAATTAACATGACTTAGGTTATATTATTAATAATTAATAATACATGTTTTAACCTAAGTATTTAACTTTATTTAATTAAAAACATGATATATTTAATTAAATACTTTTAACCTATAGTTTATTTAAATTACAGGTAATAATAATAAACTATACCTTATATCATTATGACTTAGAAAAATAATCAGAAAACACTTAATTTTATATACTTAGCTTATTTAACCAGCTTATATCTAATTATGGAAACTTTCTATTTTTAGAAACTTATGTAATTAAGGTAGCTAATCTATTTATGGAAACTTTCTATTTTTAGAAAATTATTTAATTAAGGCAGCTAATCTATTTATGGAAACTTTCTATTTTTAGAAACTTTTTTAATTAAGGCAGCTAATCTATTTATGGAAACTTTCTATTTTTAGAAACTTATTTAATCGAGGCAGCTAATCTATTTATGGAAACTTTCTATTTTTAGAAACTTATCTATTTTAAGCAGTAACTCTATTTTTGGAAACTTTCTATTTTTGGAAACTTTCTATTTTTAGAAACTTTCTATTTTTGGAAACTTTCTATTTTTGGAAACTTTCTATTTTTAGTAACTTTCTATTTTTGGAAACTTTCTATTTTAGGAAACCTGCTATTTTTAGAAAGTTACTTATTATTACACAGTAAGTATAATAATACATGAAATACAAGAAGACATAAACAGAATAGACATAATATAAGATAAACATAGTTTAAAGCTTAAAATAGTAAAACATGACATGAACGTATAAAATAAGTTAAGACATGACATAAAACCAGTTACGTATTCAGTAATCAGATACTTATACATGTATGTATTTATGTAGCATTAGTGATACCAAAGTAGGACTCTCTTCCGTTCGTCTTCTTCGTTCACTGGACATAAGGTACGGATTCCCGTGCTTTCAGTATGGACATTCTTTCCTTATTAGGATTCCCCGTATGCAGCCAAATGTTTTCCCGTAGTATAAGTTTATATGTTTGACTTGCTTATGTTTAATTTAGAATACCTATAGCCATATACATGCATGACCAGTTTTACCTAGTTATGGAGGTACCATAACCATAACATTAGAGGCATTGATGTTATGACTTCACCACGGCGGAGTGATTGCTCGTGGCGTCCTTTCAACTTTTGGCCATATTATTATATTTATCATGTGGGGCGTATGGGTGCATCCTATTTACATGTTTTTAGCAGATTTCTCAGTGTGAATGTGGTGTGTGCCTTGCATCCTTCACAAGGAGCTGATCCCTCCTACCCAAACCAGTATATTAAATTAGAGGCAGCCCCTCTAATTTGCATGATGAGGTCACCCCTCCAAGTATTCATGCACGGTGGATTTTCATGACCTATATTGGCTAATGGTAAAAATGTTAAACAGTTTTCACAAGATAAACATAAGGCTTTTCAAACTAAAAAACCAGTTTTATGAACATGTTCCAGGTTTTCTAGGACTTATACATTTCCGCTGCTATTAAGTCTTTATTATGTTTTAGTCATTTATACTATGTCTATATCCGTGCACTGAGCGTTTTGCTCAGCCGTTACTTTCCTTTCCATGTCCCAAAACGGCAGGTACTCTAGGACAGACTCGAGCATTTGGAGGACGTGCATAGGATGGAAGTTGCCATAGACTTCTTCTCCTTTTTTCTTCATATATTTATGCTTGTTTAAGTCTTTCATTCATTTCATTTACTTTAATTGTGTTTTGGGCTTATGTTGGGAACCGATGTTTGATTCTGGTTATCCCTATGGTCATGTAATGTTTTAGACATTTATACTTGTATGCTTTGATGACACGCCATAATTACGCGTGACATTCCATTATCAAAATGGGGTGTTACATACTGCCTACGAAGGATGCACATGAGTGATTACATAGTTGTTCCAAGATTGTTACTAATCATTCTTTTTAAACTCTAAATTTTGTTAAAACATCAAACATCCCACGGCAAAACGCGGGCTTAAATCCTTGTTTAATTTACCTATCAAATAACAATCGTAATATATATATATATATATATATATATATATATATATATATATATATATATATATATATATATATATATATATATATATATATATATATATATATATATATATATATATATATATATATATATATAACTACGCAACAACTTCACATGTTAATCTAACCTGGAATCTATGAAGAAAATAAAACGAAACAAGAACATAAATAACACTTACCCGTCATTACAATATTGTGATTCTGTCGCGAAATCAGGGGCAAACCCAAGACTTTTAGTTAAGGGGGGATTGACCATACATAAGGAAAAAAGTCATAGTGATGAGAGGGTTTAATGTAGAAAATAGTAAAAAAAATGACTTGTAATATACATAAATAATAGGTGTAGGTTGATTAGGATGACTCAACATCTACTAGTCTCCTTACTAACTTTGCCTGTGCGCGTGATGTTTAATTATGAAATGTTAAAGTGAAGAGATAGTGTAAAAGAAGAAACAGAGAAAAAGGACACTAAAGTTTAATACAAATTATTAAATAATCAAGGATGTGATTTTACTTGAAAAGATGAAAACTGTAAGAAAAATGATTTCCTAACGCATGGTGCTTGGTCACGTCTTGTAGTTTATTCCCAAGATTCATATTTTTTTGGGTAAATGGTTTCCACGGTAAATTTTATTACTCCAAAAAACGGTTAAGTGAAAAAGATGTAGGTAAATCATACATCTTCATCCGTTACATATGCAAACAACTTCCTAACATAAAGAAAAACACATAAAATTACTACTGAGTTACATAGAACATAAAGAAAACTAAAATTTCTTGCTTCTACGGACTCTGACTCTAAGATTATCAGAAATAGTCTGGTCGCTGCCCGGAATATCTTGACCATCATATATATCATCATCGTCATATGGATCATTGTCCTCAACAACATTCTGGTAAGAATCATTTCATTATTCCCACAAACTATTAGTCCCATATGCCATATTCGACGTTTTAGAAGTTAGAAAATTTGCGATATCATTGTCCACCGGTTCAACTGCATCCTACTCATTTAACTCACCTAAAATATCACCCGTTTTTCTAGAAACCAGGTTCCCTTGATCATCCACAAGAGTAACTTTCCTTTCAACAATCTTCTTTTCAATCTTGTCAATTTTCTCAATAATCAAGGTCCTACTAGCATCCAGACGAGGAGTACCACCCTCAGGCATAAATCCCCTAAAGAATTAGAGGTCTCACTATTTGTACCCAAATCATGATCATTCTCAATAGAAATAGTTACAGTAAAAGAATTTGAGTTACTAACCTATTTACTTAAAGTAACATCTATAAGTGCTATTAATCTAGCTAACCATTCGATATTCTTGAGTGACCTTAGGACCAGCCAGTCTAAAGTTCACCCTAGGATTAATCGGTACACCCGTATATACATGCTTCAGCTTGCCCACATTCACTGGTACAATGGATCTCATAGCCTTAGGACAGTCTTTAAGTACATGACCAAGAATCTTACAGCTCGAGCATATGGGGGTTCTCCATTCATATTCAACACGAACAATGCTTAAATAATAACCATCGCCTTTTAGTTTAGGAATAGCGACCACAATAGTATCCTTAAACTCTACGTCCGCTCTTAGCTCAATCATTGCTCTAGCATAACTCGATCTACCCCATGATTACAGACACATTTCATTCGTATATAAATTCAAGTTTTGTAGCAATTGCACTAAGACCATCTTCACTAAATGTCGTCATAGGAACACCATGAAGTTTCACCCAGATCGCAATCTTTCCAACATATTCTTTCAACATATTCATATATGGATCCCATTTATTAAGTATAATAGGATAACTGGACCACTTTCAAGCATAGCTTCCATACCACCCATAGAGTTAAACTGGAATTAAAAAAACCAGTTGATAAGTTAAGCATTGATTTAACTAATCCAAATTTACTCCAAGTATTCTTAACATAATTCCCTACAACATGGTATGCTACGCGTTTTCATAAGAAAAAACCATATACTAAATTAACAAACCTTTCACTGGTTGTACGAATAGAATCCAGCGAGACCGTCACCTCACCCCCATTAATCGCATGTGTTACCAGAGTACGAAAGTTAAGACCTTACCTATTTTATTCCCCAATAAACATATTAGCAAACGGCTTACAAACCTTCGGATCCATAGAAGAACTCGGTATCTGCTTCATAGTGTCCTTCATGACAGTATTAATAGTGTTGGTCGAACGAGTAACAACCTTCAAGCCCTTGATAGCCCCCTCATCAGTAGGTATACAATCCGATGGCACCTCCACAAACTTACTCATGTTAGAACTCTTCTTTCCCCCCCCCACTTGGATCCAAAAAAACACGCCTTTATCCTTAATACATGCACATCTAAACAGCAACCACAAGGTACGTCTTGTATGGAATAGATCCACACACCCTACGTTTACGTAGATCACACGTGAACCAAAAGATCAGTGGTTGCGAACCAAAGATCAGACACGACGTGTTAAGCACAATTGAGACACCACGGACCAAAGAATAGAGATTACACCACGAGCAATAATTAGCAACGATCAAATGATAGGAGCAAAATGCTTGCCGCGGCAACACAAACCTCGTAACCCTAAGAACGATATCAAGAAAAAAAACCCTAAAAAAATAAATCCTGGCAATCCAATGATCATACAATAAAACAATTAACAAGAATGTTAATGATTTAGATTCGTGAGATTAAAGGATTGATAGAGAATAAACGATTTAGGGATTGAAAAAACGATTTAGTGATATGCTTAGGTTAAGGTATCGGGGTAGTGAAATCCTACAATGGTCCTAAGATTCACATCTAGAGAGAGAAATAAGAGAAATTGACAGAAAGTATGACGTCAAGAGGGTAATATCTTTTTTTTACATCGAGTTATATATAAAGCTAGCAAGGATCGAGAACAAAGTTACAAAAGAGGAGGAGAAAGCGCATTACATGGATTATTGTACCACTAAATCAAATTAAAAAATAGTTCTTTACATTTACTCAATATCCAGGTTTATAAGAGCATCTTCATCTTATTGAAGAGTAAGAGTTTGTCCGGCCGTTTTTGAGAAAAGGTCATGTTGTTTCTAAATCTCCAAACGGACCATATGGTTGCCTGAACAACCACGTTGAAGAAATTACCGTGTTTAGGCTCAAGAGGCACTCGATCTGCCAAATTGATAACATCACCAAAGTTGTTGATGGCAACGTTTCATCCCTCACCAATTCAAGATATTCTTCCAAATCTCTACCACAATCCCGCAAGAGATAAATAGGTGGTCTTCTTATTCTAAATCCCCATCACATATCGGACATCTGACATAGTCTATGTCTATGCCTCTTTCATAACATCAATTTTAGCCAAGGACGAAACTAAGGTGAGTCCTGACTTCAGGAACATCCCGAGATACTTATGATTTTTTGTTGCATAGTGTTAAATTTATTAAAAATATTTATTTTTGTTAGATTTTTATTAAATACATCAACTTTTTAAAAATTATGTGTTTTGATAACGTTCTTAGCGTTAGCAATATAACATGGCGTTAGAAATAAATATAAACGTCATTGACAGTTTTGCAAATTTCCCAACTAATATTATCAACGGATAAAGTATCATCAACATTATCTTATTATCCACTACCTGGATCACTTCATTTTATAGTGTGTGTTTATGTCTAGCTTTAAAAGCAAGTAAAGAACTAGCACTTTCTTATATTTAAATTTAAATCTTTAAATGCAACATGGCCATGTCACTAATGTTAATCGGGGTAGAAGGTGTTTCGTAGGTTTCCGTGACAGTTATGAAATTTTTCAATATAATACTAATTTTCAAGAAAAACATCGATTTTCTCCAAATGCATATTAAATGAACACGTTCTAATTTCTAATCTTATTTAGTTAATTTCTATTCTTATTTATTTAGTATACTTACAAACATAAAACAAACTGTAACTTTTATAAATTATGTTAAGAAATTTTTGTGCATTCATACGGAACACTTTTCACAAAAAGTATAATTCATTCAATCTCAACTATTAATTCAAGAGTTAACTGTATTTTTTGGTCATCGTGGTTTGGTCTCGTTTTCAGTATTGGTCCATAAACTCAAATAGTTTCGGTTTTGACCTAAAATGTAAAGTTTTCTTCACTTTTGGTCCATTTCCGTCAACCTCGTCACATTGACTGTAAATTTTGAGGGTATTTTTGTCTTTTCATTATATTATATTAATCCTTTTCTCAATTCTTTTTCTTTTTTCTTCCATCTATCTTCTTCACTTTTTCTAAATTCTTTCTCCAGCTATATTCACATTTATTTTATTTCTTCCTATCTCTTCTCAGATCCATAAGCAACATTATTTAGAGACATTATTTTCCTTCATCTTCTTAAAACACTAAACTCGCAATTATAATAATCACAAATAATAAATCATCGCCACCATCAACCGCCTCCCAACCAATCACCACCTCGCCATCAGATCCAGCCACTCATTATGCAACAGATCCAGCCACCCGTTGAAGATACGGATGCAGTTTTGGTGTTCAATATTCGAACCACCCTAACACCCAGATCTGGATTTTTGTGCTAGATCCGACGAGCTCACCGCCGGTCAGAACTTAGATTGGCGAAAAGGATTATGATGAGATCATCAATGGTGGCTAGATCTTAAGGAATAATGTTTAGGCTGTTTGTGGTTTTAAATTTAATTAGTTTTTTGAATGTGATTTTCATAAAGGGTTGTAAATATATCAGTGATAAAAGGGTTTGGATTGATGTAAATTTTTTTATGTTCGAATTAGAAATGATTATATAGATTTTAGATATATGGATGATTTGTGTCAGAGATTTGATATGAAAAATAGTCCTTAGATCTATACTGATATATGGATGTTTGTTCGTGACAATTTTTTTTAAGCAGTCTTCAAATGGTGATGAACTGGGATTATATGTTTCTTCCAAAATTATTTTAAAATGTTTGTAAAATTTAATTTATAATAATAATAATAATAATAATAATAATAATAAAAATAAAAATAAGTGATGGTTAAATAAAAAAATATAATAAAATAATAATAATAATAATAAATGAGAGGACAGCTTAGTAATTTCACGGTATGAGAATGAGGGTATTTTAGTCATTTTATATGGTCAAACAGGTCAAATTGACAGAGTTAACGAACTTGGACCAAAAGTGAAGAAACGTTTACGTTTTAGGTCAAAATCAAAACTATTTGAGTTTTTGGACCAAAAGTGAAAACGAGACCAAACCACGAGGACAAAAATGCAGTTAACTCTTAATTCAAATATCATCTAATGGTGAATATCAATTGTTTTAATTTAATTAGAAAAATCACTTCTATATTAAAAAATTGTTAATCGTTACGCAAAAGTAATTATATCATCGCGGCGAGAATTAAATTATCTTTCTATAAATAAGCATTTCTATATACTTTCAGAGAACTTTTATTTTTAAATTTTCGCACAGAAAAATTACACGTGAATCTCGAAAAATCACATGTAATTTATTACTTTAAAAATCACACTTGAATTTATAAAATCACATGTGATATGGGGGATTTATAAAATCACATGTGATTTGTTAACTTTCAATATCGCATGTGAATTTATGAAATCACATGCGATTCATAAAATCATGCATGAATTTTAAAACAAAAAATTAAAGGTGATTTCAGTCACGTATAATTATTTGAAGAAAATTTCAACATTGTAAATCGTCAAAAGTATATAGGAAAATGATAGTCTACTAAACGTCAAAAATATTCTCGTCATTACTTTAAAATCACATGCGATTTTGTGAAATCACATGTGATTTTTGTAGTCGAAAATTATACAATCGCGAAAAGAAATTCGTCGAAAGTATATAGAAGTATATATCTATAAAGGATAATTTAATTCTTTTCGCGATGGTATAATTTTCATATTTATATGTGATTCAAAAAAATCACTTGTGATCGGAAAAATATTCTCGTTATTATTTTAAAAATCACATGTGATTTTATTGAATTACATGTGATTTTGTGAAGTGACATGTGATTTTTGTAATAAAAAATTATACAATCGCGAAGAGAATTAAATTATCTTTTTATAAATATGTACTTCTATATATTTTAGATAATTTTTTTTTCAATTTTCGCACAATGAGTCACATGCGATTCGGAAAAATCACATGGGATTTATTACTTTAAAAATCACAGTGAATTTGTAAAATCATGTGCGATTTATGAATTTCTAAAATCACACATGATTTGTTACTTTAATATCACATGTAAATTTTTGAAATCACATGCGATATATGGAATCGCACATGCATTTTAGAAAAACAAATCACAAGTGATTTTACAAATCATGTGTAATTTTTTAGACGAAAATTTTAATAAAAAAGTTATCGAAACTACATGAAAATGATCGTATATTAATTGAATTTTTTTTTGTTATTACATTAAAATCACATGTGACTCTGTGAAATCACATGTGATTTGGTGAAATCATATGTGATATTGTAAAATCACATGTGATTTTATAAAATTAAACATGATTGATTTTGAATTTCGCATTTGAAACTTTTATTTCCTTTATCTCAAATGATAGTGCTATCCGATGGTTGCCAATGAGGTATGCACAGTAGTGTTATGACAATAGATATGCAAAAATAATTTTCAAAGAAATTGTTTTTTTTAATTAGAAAAAAAAGGCTATTAGCGTAACTTGTTACTTGTTTGCTTTGGGCTATGTAAATAAGAACTCTAATAAATATTGATAAAAATTATTTATTTATTATAAAAAAATGAAAATTTTATCATATGTGATTTTTTCGAATCAGATGTGATTTTTATAATCGAAAATTGCGATAATAAAAAATCTTCAAAAATATATTAAAGTGACCGTTTACTGCAAGGTACGAATTTTTTCGTCGCAATGATGTATTTCTTGTAATCTGACGATTTATCGTTTGAAAAATATGATTTTTTAAGAAAAAGGTAAAATATAAGTTTTTATTTTTTGATAGAAAAAATGAATAGTTAATATTAATTCTTTTTTTTTAATTAAACTATTTTTATGTAAAACTCATCGCTCATTTACATATGATCCTGACTTCGTTTCTCGTGTTAACCATGTTTCTTTATATCAGTTGACATGAGGATGATGCCACCATTTACTATCATGCATTTGCTCATCGAATAATATATTATACATTTCATGATCTGATTTAGATGCAAAATCGGCATCTTACTGTACTAAAAACCATGTGTGTTATAGAAAATATACTGTTATTGTTTTAAGATAACATCCGACTATTTTCCCATCTTTATCAATGTTAAAAAAAAAAAGAAAAAAAAATTCCCATCTTTATCAGAAGTCATAAGACTGACCCAACTCGTCTTCATGTGGGGAGGTCAGAGGTTCACTCCTGTCATTCTCCATGTAAGGGATTTTTCTAGAATTGGCAGTCGGGTTTGAATCCCATTGCAACGTCTTGAAGCCTCTTAATAGAAAACTGAATTGCTAGCATAGGGGTTGATATTCTCTTCATGAGATGATTCAAACTCGGATCGAGAGACTTGGTGCATTGGTGGCACGCAAGATACTCCGTTATACCAAACTGCCGTTCAAAAAATAAAACTGACCCAAACACATAATAAAAGTGTTACAAACAGAACCAAACTACAATATCAATACATGCAAATATATATCAGTTGTATGGAACTCGAATACTCATCTCTAACTAGACCGAACCAACTCGTCTGCTGAAAATCTACTTCGAATCCACGACCCAATTAACTTCCCGATCGAGTAATAAAACATTTGAGTCATCAATTCTAAGTTACATTTTAACACATCCATTAACGTTAATATCTCGAGGGCATATGATCTCCCAATACATATTTTATTATAATCTTTTATATCTGATATTACTAAATATTGATCGGTAAAGCATAGTTAAGCAAAAATAAAAACATTTTTTTTCCACGGCTTTTTAAATAGAAAGTGTAGACGTGAACAGTTGGACATACTTTTGTATAATGAATTCCTTCTTTGCTAAGGTAAAGTAAATGGAGGAGATAAAGGGGGAAGCACCTGAGATGGAAAGAAGAAGAATGCCTTTTTAAAGATATGTTTTTGCCATACTATATACCCTACATACGACCCTTTCCTTTTGTTAGTGTGTGGATTGAAAAAGATGATTCATTTAAAAGATGGAAAGCATAAGCTAGTGGTGGTGTATGCCTTTAGAAGTGGAACTTGGATTGTGACGCCTTTTTTGGACCATGCATGGTGCACCATATTCAACCTTTCACTAGTATATATGCAAATATGTTATTCTTCTGTACAAATTTATAACAACGCCACACAAAGGTTTTGATCTTAATTAATCAAAATGTATAAGCAAAAAGGCCTCTTATAAAGAGTTGATACATAAATGACGCCAGTTAGAAATCTAGCCTATGGGTATACAAATTCATTACAATTGGAAATGGTTAAACTTTTTTTTTTAACAGCGATTAGATTAAAAACTAGCAAGGAGCTAGACAGAGTTACAAGGAGGGAATAAAGCGTGACAAGGATTATTAAACCACTCTATCCAACTAAGAGAAGATTGATTACATCTACTAAAATCCCAGTTAAATGAGGAGAGTTTAATCTCGTTGAGAAGCAGATCTTTACTTGGCCTTTTTAGCGAGAAAACCATGTTATTCCTATATCTCCAAATGGACCAAATTCTTGTTTGCACCACCATATCAAAGAAGTGTATGTGCTTTCCTTCGACGGGAGCACGATCAGCTAGATTGATGACTTCATGCAGATTTTGCATCGACACATTATTAAGTCTCCACCACTTTAAAACTTGTTTCCAAGTGTCTACAGCTATACTATTGGGCATGATACAAACACATGCTCTTCCGTTTCTATGTCATTATCACACATTGGACATCTCACTGAATGTAAATCGATGCCCCTAAGATCAAGGTTTGATCTAGTTGGCAGCCTGCTGTTATAAACTCGCCAAGTGTTAATGTTGATCTTTATTGGCAGCCCTTTATTCCATCTTGTGGGCTGTCCAACAATTTGGTTTGAGAGAGATGTGATGTGAGAACGCATACCTTGGACAGTAAAGCTTCTTGAACCGTTAAGTGTACATTCCCATGAATCAGGTTGGTCGGATAGGTGTGCCTGGGCGAGTAAGTTGGTTATATTACTCAACTCTTCCAACTCATGGCCTGTTCGGATATCCCTCCTCCAAGACCAACGAAAGATAAGACCAGGAGGACACGATAGGCCCATCACTGAGTTCATACCAGGGGGACAAGAAGGAGAATTAGCAGTAGGAATTCTTTCACTTACAAGACATCTAGGATTAACATCTAACTAGCTAATATAGTGTCTGGATCTTGCCTAACGGACTATCATCTGGGCCACACTTAACGGGCAAGAGTTTGGACCACACCTACTGGACTGACCAGGGTTTAGAACACACTAAACATTGTTTGTATTTTGGAAGTTCAACATACTCTCACATGTACCTATGATAACGTTTAACTTTAGTAAATCAATATATTTGTGTTACCTTTTCCTACTGATATAACGTATGCTTATATGTATTTCATATCGATGTAGCATTTGAATCAATATTCTTGTGCTACTTTCTCCAGCCGGTGTAGCTATTCATCAAAGTGCAATTATTACATGGTTACTCGACCTGACCACCAATGGCGCGGGTTTCACCATTGGGAACAAATTAGTCGGAGACTCGGAGTCATCCTATTCGTACAGAGGTAGCGAGCCATATGTAGTTCGGTAATCATACTACGATAGATAAATTTAAACATAAACTTAACATTAAATATGGATAAATTTTTTGTTCCATTCATAGCATGCAGGAAGAAGCGATACATCAATGATATCTAAGGTCACCATTGGATACATACACAACTAGAGAAACAGGTTTTTCCCACGGCAGTATCCGTGGGAAATTCTGTGAAAAAGGACTCTTTTCTACGGAATTATCCCGTTTGTAAAAACATCGTGGGTAAATATTTTCCCACGGAATTTCTCATAGAGCGTTGACCATTTTTCCACGGATTTTTCACGGTTTTTATCACATTTTTAACATCCAAAGAGTGGTTTTTTTTTCTCACGAATTTCCTACGAAATTTTTTTCCACAGACATTTTCCCACATATTTCCCACGAGTTTTTTCCCACAAGTTTTAGCAACTTTTTTCACATAATTTCAATAATTTTATTATTTTATTTAATATTTTTGTACTGATTAAAAGTAGAAATTTATATATTTAGCATTTATAATAAATACACAAATCAACAAATGCGATTTAACCACAAAAATATAACATTCCAAAGCAAATCCAGTAAAAAATCTATTAAATACCAAATTACTATATAAGAACATAATCAACTAAAAAACTAAATTTATATAAAATCTAAGTCTATACAAAAACTAAATCCATATCAATTTATACAATAATTACAAACTCTACATAAAGAACTACATCTTGTTTTCAATCTTTTTCAACAACATGTCACTAATTCCCAGAACTAGTTCGATATCTGTTTTTTCTCTTCCGCAAAGATCTACTACGACGGGCACAAGTTTATAATAAAAGATAGAAGAATAATTAAAAAAATGAAAAATAACATAAGAAAGAAAAACCATTTTTCTATAATATTGCCCAATCTACAATAAAAAATACCAGATCTACGAAAAAAAATATCCCCGCTCTACAATAAATTTGTTCGAGTGACTCAAGTTATCATCTTATCTACAATCCTTTTCCGGATTTATCGGATCTACAATAGAAATGAAGATTGATAATAAAAAACATTAAAATAAAATTTATATAACGAAAACTTGATAGATCTACCGTGTAAGATTCAGATTAGTTTTTTATTAGAGTTTGTTGTCCGTTGATAGTGAATGAGCATAATCAGATGGAGAATCATCATTAGGATTAGCCCAACAAACAAAAGGGTGAATGAGGAGGTAGGGAATGAGAAGAATCTACACTTGATAAAATATTTTTCTCATTAGATTCATAGATTTACCGTGTAAGATTTCATATATAAAAAAAAGTGTTTGTGTTTTAGTTTGGAGAGAGAGAGAGAGAGAGAGAGAGAGAGAGAGAGAGAGAGAGAGAGAGAGAGAGAGAGAGAGGGGGAGGGAGACGGTGGAATATGTGTATAACCCTAAACTTATTGAAGCTTTTCAAATAAAGCTCAACTATACAATTAAAATAGTTTATTTGTACCCACGAGTTTTCCACCGACTTATCATATCCGAGGGAAATCTGTTTCTCACGGATATATTTTGTGGGTAATCTGTGGGTAATTACCCACAAATTTCCCACGGATTTATCATGCCCGTGGGAAATATGTGGGAAATTACCCACGACTTTCCCACGGACATGATCATTTTTCTTTACTTTTATTGATATAGTTAAACATTCACACATTACACATCCGCATGTCGACATAAAATACATCAATAGACATAATAAATGTTCAAAGGAATAGTCGATAGGGTATCCGTGTACACGAGATGTTCAAAAGAATAATCGATAGGTTATCGTTGTAAACGAGATGTTCAAAGGAATAGTTGATAGGGTACCGTTTTACACGAGATGTTCAAAGGAGTAATCGATAGGGTATCGTTTTACACGAGATGTTCAAAGGAGGAGTCAATAGGGTATTGTTGTACACGAGATGTTTAAAGGAGTAGTCGATAGGGTATTGTTGTATACGAAATGTTCAAAGGAGTAGTCGATAGGGTATTGTTGTATACGAGATGTTCAAAGGAGTAGTCGATAGGGTATCGTTGTATACGAGATGTTCAAATGAGTAGTCGATAGGATATCGTTGTATACGAGATGTTCAAAGGAGTAGTCGATAGGGTATCGTTGTATACGAGATGTTCAAAGGAGTAGTCGATAGGGTATTGTTGTATATGAGATGTTCAAAGGAGTAGTGGATAGGTATCGTTGTATGCGAGATGTTCAAATGAGTAGTTGATAGGTTATCGTTTTATACGAGATGTTCAAAGGAGTAGTCGATAGGGTATCGTTGTATACGAAATGCTCAAAGGAGTAGTCGATAAGGTATCGTTGTACACGAGTAGTTCAAAAGAGTAATCGATATGGTATCATTGTATACGAGATGTTCAAAGGAGTAGTCGATAGGGTATTGTTGTACACGAGTTGTTTAAAAGAGTAGTCGATATGGTATCGTTGTATATGAGATGTTCAAACGAGTAGTCGATAGGTTATCGTTGTATACGAGATGTTCAAAGGAGTAGTCGATAGGGTATCGTTGTATAGGAGATGTTCAAAGGAGTAGTCGATAGGGTATCGTTGTACACGAGTAGTTCAAAAGAGTAGTCGATAAGGTATCGTTGTAAACGAGATGTTCAAATGAGTAGTCGATAGGGTATCGTTGTACACGAGATGTTAAAAGGAGTAGTCGATAGGGTATCGTTATATAAGATATGTTCAAAGGAGTAGTCGATATGGTAATGTTGTATACGAGATGTTCAAAGGAGTAGTCGAAAGGGTATCGTCGTATACGAGTAGTTCAAAGGAGTAGTGATAAGGTGTCGTTGTATACGAGATGTTCAAATGAGTAGTCGATAGGGTATCGTTGTATACGAGATGTTAAAAGGATTAGTCGTTATAGGATCGTTGTATACAAGATTTTCAAAGGAGTAGTCGATACGAGATGTTCAAAGGGTTTTGTTATATACAAGATGTTCAAAGGAGTAGTCGATAGGGTATCGTTGTATACGAGATGTTCAAAGGAGTAATCACGAGATGTTCAAAGGAGTAGTCAAGGGTATCGTTGTATACGAGATGTTCAAAGGAGTAGTCGATAGGGTATCGTTGTATACGAGATGTTCAAAGGAGTTATCGATAGGGTATCGTTGTATACGAGATGTTCAAAGGAGTAGTCGATACGAGATGTTCAAAGGGTATCGTTGTATATGAAATGTTCAAAGGAGTAGTCGATAGGGTATCGTTGTATACGAGATGTTGAAAGGAGTAGTCGATAGGGTATCGTTGTATACGAGATGTTCAAAGGATTAGTTGATACGGGATGTTCAAATGGTATCGTTGTATACGAGATGTTCAAAGGATCCCGCCAAAATATCCAGCCAAAAGATCCCGCCAAAACTTCCCGCCAAAAGATCCCGCCAAGATTTCCCCCCAAAAGCACTTTTTTTTACCATAAAAGCATCTTCATAGCCAAGAACTAAACAAATCACACACACTCCATCTCAACGACCAACATACACATTGTAATTATGAAGATGGTGGCATATGAAGCTTTTGCGTGTCGTTGTGGAGCCGGAGATGTATTTCTAAGAGAATCGTATAGACGCGAAACCCGTGGTAAACTATACTATGTGTAAAACCCGCGTAAATATGCCATTAAATTAAAACTTTTAGTAATAAATGAAGCACGACAAGTGAATACGTATATTTAATATGGTATGACAAGATACGACACGGAATTAAAAATCATAAATACATGACAAGTAATTATGCATATTGTAATTATGACACGAGAAGTATTTAAGTTAATGCACGATAAGTATTTACGTATATTAAATTATTCACGACAAGACTTAACATGATAAAACACGAACTTACGTCACGAATATTAATACCAGAGGAAAATTAAATAAACACGAAACATGTGCGTAAGAGGTGTTGGGTCCGGTTTTAAAAGAGAAAACAAAAAGGGCCAAGCCCGACCCATTTAACATAACTAGCTAAAACAATTAAACCTTTTATCATTTTTACAAGTTATCAAAAACAAACAAAAACCCTACATGGGGTTGTAGCCGCCGGTTATAGCAAAGAAAAAAGGGAGAAAGGTTTTCGATCTTGATTGTTTGTGAGGTAGTTCGTGTTCATCATCCTCGATTCTAACACATGTTTGGTATAACAAATCTAATCCTTTTCATTTATTTCATTCTATTTAATTATCTTTTTATTATTAAATCAAATAAGAATCATGATCATGAATATTAAAATGATGTTTAAAACTAGGTTAATTTGATGTTGATGTTTTGGGGTATTACCCGATGCCGAGAGCCTCATGGCTCGGCTCGGTTTGGTTTGTTATTCAGACTAGCGACAGATTCTGTGACAGAAATTCTGTCGCAGATTCCCATGGACAGATTCACGACAAACATGTATTAGGTTAGCGACAGAACAACGACAGATAATTCGGTCGCTAAACATTCTGGTGGTGATGTTTGTTTTGGCTTTGTCACTTCGTACAACCGAGTCACTAGGACTTGGTGGGCTATTGTTTAGGCTCGGTTAACCAAGGCAAAAGGGTGTGTTTGGTTTAGAGTTTTTCTAAAACAATTTCAAGAGTTATGTTAATTTAATTATTAAATAGATCATGACCATTTAATTAAATTAACTTTAGGTTACAATAATTATGTTATATCATTTAACATGGTTATTAATTAAATTAATGGTACACTTATAATAATTATTTTATATAATTATTCATGACACATAACATGACACATTTTAATTAAATAAAGACTTAGCATAATTATTTAATTACATGTTAACTATGGTTTAATTAAATTAATATCTTACTTTAATTTAATTATACAATATCAAGTTATGGTAAAGTATTATTAATATAAATCAAGTAATGTTATTAATTAATAATTATTTATAAACTTGTATTATATTATTAATTAATAATTATCATGTTAACCTAAAGTATTATTTATTAATTAACTTTAATATATTATGACATTTAATTAATCATGACTTATAAATATAATTATTAAGCTTTAACTTATATCACATGTTCATTAAAACATGTTTATTACTATTTATGGAAACATACTAATTATGGAAACATGCTATTTATGGAAACATACTAATTATAGAAACATGCTATTTATGGAAACATACTATTTATGGAAATTTGCTATTTTTGAAAACTTACTAATTACGAAAACCTTCTATTTTTGGAAATCTACTATTTATGGAAAGTTTCTATTTTTAGAAAGTTTCTATATATGAAAACCTACTATGTTTAGAAAGTTACTATATATAGAAACCTGCTATTTTTAGAAAGTTACTTATTATGAAACATCAAGTATAATAACACATGAAACATGAAATAGACTAATCAAGAACACATGAAACACTAAGAAATACATGATAACACATGAAACAGTAAAACAAGGCAAGAACATGTAAAACAAGTCAAGAACATGTAAAGCAAGTCAAGGACATGTAAAATATGTCAAGAACATGTAAAACAAGCCAAGAACAAGTAAAGTAAACTAATATTTGGCCAATATACATGAACGCACAACTCATTCACGTCCTTTATTATGTAACACTCGTGAAGTGGGAGTAGATTACTTTTCGCCTTTCATCTTCTTCGTTACTAAATATAAGGTACGGATATTCCGTTCTTCAGTAAGGACATTCCTTTTCTATGTATGATTAGGATTCCCCGATTTTTTCCATATGTTTTCCCTAGTAGTTTACATGTCATTAAACTTTTAGTAATTACCATGCTATGATTTTAAATTGCCTGAGCTATATACACGCATGCCATGTTCACCTAGTTATGGAGGTACCATAACCATAACTCTTCCGTGACGAGAGTGATTTCTCACGATGCGCCTTTCATTTATTAGCCATTATTATTATTATTATCATGTGGGGCGAATGGCTGCATCCCTAGTATATGTTTTTCAGATTTACACGGTGATTGTGGTGTGTGCTCTACATCCGTCACATGGAGCTAATCCCTCCACCCAGACTAATATAATTAAAGGCAACCCCTCTAGTTGCATGAAGAGGTCACCCCTCTATGTATTCATGCACGTTGATACCTTTCATGACCTATATGGGCTCTTGGCATTTAAATTACCTTTTCAAGTTTAAGCATAAGACTTTTCAGATATAAACTAGTTTATAAAACATGTTCCAAGTTTTACAAGACTTACACATTTTCCGATGCATTTAATACTTTATTTGTGTTTCAGTTATTCATATTATGTCATTATATCCGTTCACTGAGCGTATTGCTCAGCCGTATTTTCCTTTCCATGTCCCATACGGCAGGTACCCAAGGACAGACATAAGCTATTGAGAGTACGTGCATAGGATGGGAGCTACTTTAGACTTCTCTTCCTTTTGCACTTCATATATTTATGCTTGTTTGGACACTCATTTTAGTCCTTCTACTTCATTTACTTTATGGATGTTTTGAGCTTATGTTTTGGGAGCCGATTTTTGATTTCGGTCTTCCTTTTTGGTCATGTATGTTTTAGGACATATTATCTTGCATGCTCTGATGACACGCCATAATTATCATGTAACGGTCCACTTATAAAAGTGAGGTGTTACAATTATGGTATATGAGCCCAAGGTTTCGAGCTGTAGGCTCTAAAACTTGACTTGTGACTAGTGGGTAGTCACCAGGCTTTTCCTAAAACGACGTTTTTTACATTCCACGTAATGATATTTATATTTTGAGTATTGTTGATCCATACTCACAACGTTTTCGTTGAAGTTTTGACTAGTATGGATTGGACCACAGCCATCCATATTTAGTCCTATTTCTATCCATGATGTTTTTCCCTTGAAATTTGACAAGTATGGATTGAACCATAACCATACATACTTAGCCACATGTCTTTTCTTCAAATGTTGTGGATTGAACCATAGCCGTCCACACTAGTCAATGTTAAATCTCTGTTGATTATACTTTTATGTTCTTTATGACAACTATGTTTTTATACTCCCATGTTGATTTCATTTTCATGTTGATTATGTTTCATGCCTCCTTGTGATGATTATGTTTTCACCATGTCGATTATGCTTTCATGCCAGACATTGATGGATTTCAATTAACCCTGTTTTCATGATAGTCATGATTGGTTTTCATTAATCATGCTTTCATGCTGATCATTGTTGAATTTCGTTTAATTATACTTTTGTGTCCCTTTATGCAACCAAAATTAAGTCTACACAGGAATTGCTAGGCTATCATGTTGCTCGCTTAAGTTCGGTTTTCTAACCGTTTAATCAATTATTTCCTTTAAAATCACGTTAGATGGTTGACACCCGTATCGATCATCTCATGTGCATTCCATGTGTACTCCATGTATTGTATTCCATGTGTACCCCATATAATGTATTCCATGCGTACTCCATGTACCATATTCCAGGGGTATCCCATTTACCGTACTCTCTGTGTATTGCTAATCATTTGGAGATTCTACAAGCTGCTGATGCTGCTCATAATTTGGAGATTTCACAAGATGCTGATGCTGCTCATAATTTGGAGATTTCACAAGATGCTGATGCTGCTCATAAGATTCTACCAAGTGAAGACGAAGGCATTTGATCGAAACGACCAGACGAGAAATATACTTCACCCACCAAATGCTACAATCTCATTCCATGTCCTCACCTTCTCAGTTAAATGTCACACGTCACTCAGCTGTTATTTCAGGCATAAGAGTGGGAACCGGTACCCAGCCGGCCACTTAGCAAAATAATTACATGAATCACGGTCACGATAATGACCGTCATGAAACTGATAGACAAGACAATAGTGACCGCTACCACGACAACAAATATTATGGCAATAACAACAGAAACTCCGGGACGGACGTGACCAAATGTACAAAGGTCAGCAGTCCAACCGATCCGCCAATTCTGGTATTATGACCAAAATTTTCAACTTTAATCATTTTCACGTCTGTAGAGACATGTCAAGACATCCGCCAAGGCACATGCATCACGTATACTGTGAAGACACATGTAAAGACATCAGTCAAGGCAAATGTCTCATGTATATTTTTCTCAAGACACATGTCAAGACACCAGCAAGACACATGTCACACGTATATTCTCAAAACATGAGTCAATACACATGACTCACACATAACTTCTGAACTAGGCCACAGTAATTCAGGTTACCCTCCAAGGGGTATACCTATCCTGTTGGTCCATGTACGAATCAGGCCACTAAAATATCAATACATCTCTGGCGTATTGTTCATGTTCGAACACGCAATGTTTGTTCTGTGTGAGACGGGTGAAACACATTCAGTGAGATCTGCCACGTTTCTTTCATGTATTGACATGGCACCTTCGATTCTCGATCACATATTGCATATATCCATGTCCATAAAAGACGCCGTTGTATCACCATGTAATAAAGGATTTCATTCAGTTTGACGACAAGATCCTTCCTTCTAACGTATTTTCCTTGGACCAATGCGAGTTCAATATGATTTCAGGCACGGACAGGTTAGCAGCACACCGCGCTACGATTGATCGCCATTTATATCATATCCTATTCAGTGATGTTTAGGCTCCTGAATACTTTCATCATGGTTTTCTACCAGGAAAATCTTTATAAATTATTTTTGCTTTACAAGCACGTGCTTTATTATCCCATGGCTACGAGAATTCTCTAACTATCATTTATGACGCGATTTCTGAAATTTATTAAATCCAAGATCAGCTTGTTTTTTAGTTTAAGATGTATTTCCAAGAAGATCTTCTTGGTATACTTCCTATTCGCAAAGTGGAATCTAACATCGAGTATGTTTCGGGAGCAGAACCAGTCTCCAAGGCTCCTTATCGCATGGTTTCCTTCAGCTAAGAGAGTTGAAGGATTTGCTGCAAGAATTTCTGAGACGAGATTTATTTGCCGAGTGTATCACCATGGGGTGAATCGGTTCTGCTTACCAAAGAAGAAGGACGGTAGCATGAGATTATGCATCGAATGGTAGTAAATTGAACAGGATCACCATTCGTCATCGTTATCCCCTTTCACGTCTTGATAACATATTTAATCAACTACAGGGTGCTAAGCACTTTTTCAAGATCGAGTTATGATCAGGCTATCATCAGTTGCGAGTGAAGGAGCAGACGTTTTCAAGACTGCTTTTTGCACATGTTATGGTCAGTATGAATTCATGGCCATGCATTTTGGTCTCACGAATGCCCCAACTATAATTATGGACTTGATAAATCGAATTTTCATGAATTCTTGGACAAGTTCGTCATTATGTTCATTGCTAACATTATGATCTTCTCTAAGTCTAGAGAAGAGCACGAAGATCATCTTCGCACTATGTTACAAATTCTACGACAGAATAAACAGTACAGTGAATTCGTTTCAAGTACGAATTTTGGTTGATTACAGTGACACGCTGAATCATAGTGTTTCTCATGGTTAAGTTTTACCATGACTAAGCTTACGCGTAAAGGAGAGAATCCTACACTAAATTATGTGTTCTAGAGGATCCTACGCTAAGAGAGGTCTAACTGATCGAGACTCATAGTTTTCCAACTTCTATGTGTCCAGGTTCTACAAGATGCATCATGATCTCAAACCACTTTGCGGTAGAGCGGTGAAACAAGATGCAGTTATGTTCATATCTAAATGCTTGACATACCAACAGTTTAAGATAGAACGCCAACATGCTAGTATTTATTTCAATCATTAGAATTTTCCGAGTGGAAGTGGACAAGATCTCCATGGATTTTATTACCATACTACCATAGACTTAGAGGAGGCCTGATACTATCAGAGTTGCTGCCGATTGTTGACAAGCCTGCACATTTCCTCCTTATCCGTAAATATTATGCAGTCAACCAGTTGACAAAGATCTTTCAACATGAGATCGTACGATTTCACGGTATTTCATCAACAATCATATCAAATAGAAATTTACTTTCACGTTACGTTGACGCTCGCAATTACGTCTCACGTTCGCGATCATGACCTTGTAATTGTTCACGTCCTTGCCCATTTCACGATTTGCTTTTCGCATTCACGTTCATGACACTATTCACGTTCATGATCGTATTCTATCTTACGATTTACGTTTCACATTTCGTTATGGAAAGGTTTGTGGAAGACTTGGGAGACCAGACTCAAGTTTAGCACAACTTTCCATACTCAGACAGATGTTTCATGTCAGATTTCACGTCCCATCTCGTATCATTAGGAGTTACCTGCTCCGTTACCACACGTTCATTATCGTTCCTTATATGTTCACGTATCACGTTCACGATATGTTTCATGTATCACGATCATGATATGTTTCACGTATTGCGTTCACGATATGTTCCACGTATCACGTTCACCCTACGTTTCGCATACCATGTTCACCATATGTTTCACATATTAAATTCACCATATGTCCACGTATCACGTTCACAATTGTTCACGTATCATGTTCGCAGTTGTTCACGTACTATGTACACAATGTGTCTCTCGTGTCATTGCTCGGAGATTACTAATATCATCCTTTCATGTTATTTCGTAGTGTATCATTTCATGTATGTTCTTCACGTTATTTCTTATCCACTCAGTTAGATTCGTGAGGATCTATCTTAAGCTGAGAGACCAGAAACTTTTTTGTATCGTCAAGATAAGTCATGAAGACCAAGATTTTTCCTTTCGTCAAGATCCTTTGGAAGAACCATCCCGATCGGAAAGCCACTTGGGAAATGGAGGAATCCATCTGGATTTCTTATCCTCATCCCTTTCGACGATCCAAGTATGTTCTTTCAGCCACATCACGTTCCATATTCTCTTCAGCCACGTCACGATCATGTTCGTTTCAGCCATATCACGTTTCTAATTCGAGGACGAATTAACTTCTTTTTAGAGGGGAAGACTTGTAAACCCACGTAAATATGCCATTAAATTAAAACTTTTAGTAATAAACGAAGCACGACAAGTGAATATGTATATTTAATACGGTATGACAAGATATGACCCGGAATTAAAAATCATAAATACATGATAAGTAATTCTGTATATTGTAATTACGACACGAGAAGTATTTAAGTTAATGGACGATAAGTATTTACGTATATTAAATAATTCACGACAAGACTTAACACGATAAAACACGAACTTACATCACGAATATTAATACCCAGGGAAAATTAAATAAACACGAAACATGTGCGTAAGAGGTGTTTGGGGGAGGTTTTAAAAGAAAGAACAAAAAGGGCCAAGCCCGACCCATTTAGCATAACTAGCTAAAACAATTAAACCTTTTATATTTTTACAAGGTATCAAAAACAAACAAAACCCTACATGGGGTTGTAGCCGCCAGTTATAGCAAAGAAAAAGGGGAGAAAGGTTTTTGATCTTTGATTGTTTGTGTGGTGGTTCGTGTTCATCATCCTCGATTCTAACACATGTTTGGTATATCAAATCTAATCCTTTTCATTTATTTCATTCTATTTAATTATCTTTTTATTATTAAATCAAATGAGAATTATGATCATGAAATTTAAAATGATGTTTAAAACCACGTTAATTTGATGTTGATGTTTTAGGGTGTTGCCCGACGCCGAGAGCCTCATGGCTCGGCTCGGTTTGGTTTGTTACTCAGACTAGCGACAGATTCTGTGACATAAATTCTGTCGCAGATTCCCATGGACGGATTCGCGACAAACCTGTGTTAGATTATCGACAGTTCATTCGGTCGCTAAACATTCTGGTGGTGATGTTTGTTTTGGCTTTGTCACTTCGTGCAACCGAGTCACTAGGACTCGGCGGGCTATTTCTTAGGCTCGGTTAACCAAGGCAAAAGGGTGTGTTTGGTTTAGAGTTTTGCTAAAACAATTTTAAGACTTATGTTAATTTAATTATTAAATAGATCATGACCATTTAATTAAATTAACTTTAGATTATAATAATTATGTTATATAATTTAACATGGTACACTAATTAAATTAATAGTACACTTATAATAATCATTTTATATAATTATTAATGACACATAACATGACACATTTTAATTAGATAAAGACTTAGCATTATTATTTAATTACATGTTAACCATGGTTTAATTAAATTAATATCTTACTTTAATTTAATTATACAATATCAAGTTATGATAAAGTATTATTAATATAAATCAAGTTATATTATTAATTAATAATTATTTATAAACTATGTATTATATTATTAAATAATAATTATCATGTAGATCTAAAGTACTATTTATTAATAAACTTTACTATATTATGACATTTAATTAATCATGACTTATAATATAATTATTAATCTTTAGCTTATATAACATGTTTATGAAAACAAGTTTATTACTATTTACGGAAACATACTAATTATGGAAACATGCTATTTATGGAAACATACTAATTATGGAAACATGCTATTTATGGAAACATACTATTTATGGAAATTTTCTATTTTTAGAAACATACTAATTATGGAAAACTTCTATTTTTGGAACTATTTATGAAAACTTGCTATTCTTGGAAAGTTGCTATATATGGAAACCTGCTATTTTTTGGAAAGTTACTATATATAGAAACCTTCTATTTTTAGAAAGTTACTTATTATGAAACATCAAGTATAATAAACATGAAACATGAAATACACTAATCAAGAACACAAGAAACACTAAGAAATATATGATAACACATGAAACATTAAAACAAGTCAAGAACATGTAAAACAAGTCAAGAACATGTAAAACAAGTCAAGAACATGTAAAACAAGCCAAGAACAAGTAAAGTAAACTAATATTCGGCCAATATACATGAACGCACAACTCATTCACGTCCTTTATTATGTAGCACTTGTGAAGTCGGAGTAGATTACTTTCCGCCTTTCATCTTCTTCGTTACTAGACATAAGGTACGGATATTCCGTTCTTTAGTAAGGACGTTACTTTTTCTATGTATGATTAGGATTCCCCGTTTGCTGCCATATGTTTTCCCCAGTAGTTTACATGTCATTAAACTTTTAGTAATTACCATGCTATGATTTTAAATTTCCTGAGCTATATACACGCATGCCATGTTCACCTAGTTATGGAGGTACCATAACCATAACACTTGAGGCACCGGTGTTATGACTCTTCTGCGATGAGAGTGATTTCTCGTGGCGTCCCTTTCATTTATTGGCCATTATTATTATTATCATGTGGGGCGAATGGGTGCATCCTAGTATATGTTTTTCAGATTTACACGGTGACTGTGGTGTCTGCTCTACATCTATCACATGGAGCTGATCCCTCTACCCAGACTAATATAATTAGAGGCAACCCCTCTAATTGCATGACAAGGTCACCCATCTATGTATTCATGCACGTTGATACCTTTCATGCCCTATATGGGCTCTTGGCATTTAAATTACCTTTTCAAGTTTAAGCATAAGACTTTTCAGATATAAACCAGTTTATAAAACATGTTCTAGGTATTCCAGGACTTACACATTTTCTGCTGCATTTCATACTTTATTTATGTTTCAGTTATTCATATCATGTCATTATATCCGTTCACTGAGCATATTGCTCAGCCGTATTTTCCTTTCCATGTCCCATACGATAGGTACCCAAGGACAGACATAAGCTATTGAGAGTACGCGCATAGGATGGGAGCTACCTTAGACTTCTCTTCCTTTTGCACTTCATATATATTTATGCTTGCTTTGACACTCATTTTAGTCCTTCTACTATGCTTGTCCACTATCAAAGGTGATCAATCACATGTGTTTTTGTTTGTGTAGTTTGAAAATAATTTTATTAGGTATGTTTAACATAAATTTTCCTTACTCTTTAATAAACAGCCTCCGGAAGGTACTTTTAGATGTGAATTTTTTTTATGGAAAGAGGATCAAGTTCGTCTACTACTTGGTTGTCCTGGAGCTTCAATGACTTCAACTTATTGACCAAGACCTTCAATGACTTCAGTTTCCTCTCCAGGCTCTTCAACACCTCCAATCTATTCTTCGAGACCTTCGAGGTATGCAGAGTGTGCACACTACAAGCTCTTGACTACAAAGCTAAATATACTTGAGGCAACAATGGAAACACAAATGCATCCCGAGCACCACACAATGAATTCCAATGCACTACTACATGAGCTTTACAATAACGTGGGGAACATTAGTTTGCAGTAGTTTGTCATTTAGTCAATTTAGCATCTTGACTTCTTAATGTAATTCATATGTTTTATCTACTTTGTAATGTAATTCATATGCTTTATCGACTTTGTAATTTAATTCGTATGTTTTATCAACTTTTTAATGTAATTCATATGTTTTATCGACTTTGTAATATAGTTCATATGTTTTGTTAATTCGTATGTTTTATTGTTTAACTTTTTATCGACTTTATAATATAATCGTATTTTTTATTGGTTAAACTTTTATCAACTTTCTCACGGATGTATAAATCACAAAATATTGGTAGTCCGTGGGAAATATGTGGGAAATCCGTGGGAAAGTGGTGGTAAATTTCCCACGAATTTCCCACGGTATACACATTATCACTATTATTATTTATCCATCCATGGGAAATCCGTGAGTAATTTACCCACGAACAACATATTATTTTATTATTTATCCATCCGTGGGAAATCCGTGGGTAAATTACTCACAGATTCTCCACGGATGGATAAATAATAAAATAATATGTTGTCCGTCGAAAATCCGTGGGTAACTTACCCACGAATTTCCTACGATGGATAAATAATAAAATAATATGTTGTTCATGGGAAATCTGTGGGTAAGTTACCCACAGATTTCCCATGGATGGATAAATAATAATAATAATACTGTGTATACCGTGGGAAGTTTTCCACCACTTTCCTACAGATGTCTAAATAACCAAAAATAAATTTGTACTCCGTGGGAAATTTGCAATCTGTGGGAAGTCCGTGGGTAAGTTGTCACGACTTTCCCACGGAAAGCTTGGTCAATGCTTCTGTGGAAAATCTGTGAGAAATTTCTCCCGGATTTTTTTTCTCATTTCTATGGGAAATCCGTGAGAATACCGTGTTAAATTTCTCACGGTTTTTGCTCTGTGGGAAAAATTTCGTGGGTAAAAGCTGTTTGTGTAGTAGTGATAGTAGTAGTAATAGTACGTTGGTGCTTTACATACAACACTTTCAGATGTTATAAGCATGCCAAGCCCTGAGTATCTCCCCCTTCCATGTTACTTATTTTAAAGGATTCAATTTGGAATGATAGATGAATTTGTAGTTTCCTTCTCAAGTAGGTTCAAGCTTGCCTGTGTTTGTGAGGCTTCATTTTTTCTAAGTACAAATTCTCTTACTCTTACTTTGAATTGCACATGTCGTACTTATTTGTCGTAGTAGTTATCAACTTCGATACGACTCTTTCGGGTTGTATCGAGACAAAGCATCACTTTTAGTGGGTGTTTGCTCCTTAAGAACTAGAGAAGAGAAGACTTAGAGACATTTATTGATTAACTTGATTGATTTATTCATAATAATGATCTGGTATATATTACCGATTACATAACTTGTAGAAAAATTGAAAAAGACTTTGCTAATAAGACATAAAAGATACCCTAAATAAACATTAAGATAAAGATAGATAGCATCGGCCCGTTCGGCATGACTCACACAAAGTCCGGGGCGTATCATTCCCCACTCCTTTAAAACCACCTTGCCCTCAAGGTGACGTACTGAAAAGAACTCTTGATTAGAATATCCCATATCCTGATCATAGCAACATCCCGTCTTCCACTCCCATAATTATCCACCAAATAGTTCTCTAGCCCAATTGTTCTCCACCAAGAAAGTTCAACACATAATACTCCAACAAAAATAGTTCTCTAACATAGTTTGTTTTCCAACCGAGTTTGTTCTCTAGCCATCTGCTACTGGTGACCAACACCCTTTTTCCTTTTCCTCCTTCCATTCCCTTAGACATAACACAACATCCTTTTTCCACGTTTAGATGCCCATGCCGTTACACTCCCAACTCTTTCAAAAATCGCCCCGCCCTTATGGTGATACGAATAATATGCAGATTGGGAGTCTGACATCCATTCCCACACATTTGGTTGAACAAATTTATGGATTTCCCAGTTATCCATGAGCCAAAGAACATTACGAACATTATAAACCTCGTTAAAATTTAATTCAGTCGTTGGCTTATCAATGGATATAGCGTCCAACAAATTAGATTCCTCTATATTTTTAGCCACAATAAGCCTTTCGTCTTATTATCACCGTCATCATTCTCGGTAGGGTTTTCCATATCTTCTAATGCAACTTCTAGTGCAACGTCTGGTGCCACTTCAGCTGTAACTTTTGGTGTAACTTTTGGTGCTGTATAAGAATCAGCCTCATTCTTTTCAATGGTCTGCTTTTCCTCTATAATTTCCTCAAGACGAGTCTCTATTATACGAGCTAAGTAAAAGAATTCTCCTAATGCTCTAGGTTTCGAGTAAGACCCTCAAAAATTATAGTTGTAGCTTCGGTTGAAGTCAAGATATATAAAACGAGGCAAGTAGACTTTCAAATATACCGGTTACTCGAATTATAAGATCCTTAAGCTCACTCTAATATTCGACCATCGTACCCATTTGTAGGAGCTTAGATAATGCATTTTTCTCATTCTTACCCCTGCTGTGCGATGCAATAAATAATCCAAAAAATAAATAAAAGTATTTTTTTTACTAATGGAGAGTACTGATGAACAATACATGTGAATAGTGCCGATGAACCGTACCCTTGTGAACAGTGCTGATGAAATAGTACCCAAGAACACTATTGATGAACAGTACACCCCATCAATGAACAATAATTTGATTTGGATTGGAACTGTAGATCGAAATCCTTCAACGAGGACTCTCAATGAAAGAACCAATTCATACGACCCTCTCGGTTTATATCAAGACAAGGCACCATTTTGAGCGGGTGATTGCTCCTTAAAAACTAGAGGAAAGAAGACTTAGAGACATTTGTTGATTAACTTGATTGACTTATTTATAATAATGACCCGGTACATATAATTGATTACATAACTTGTAGAAAAAGACCTTCCAAATATGCCTTAAAAGATATCCAAAATAAACATAAAGATAAAGATAGATATCATCTGCCTGTTCGACCTGATCTACACAAAGCCCTAGGCGTATCAAACTTTTTGCTTGTATCTATCTTCCATTTTGGCTGCTATCTCCCTTCGCTATGCCATTAGGTCTAAATTTAATCGGTTCTCCAGATCATTACTTTCTTCATTAAAATAGGAATCTATCATGTTGGCATGCTAATCTCCGTAAGAATGTCTGCTTATGTACCATAAGTTAAGTTGAAAGATGTTTAACCGTTACTCGTCTTTTGTTCATTATGGCCACAACACATTCGAAACCTCTTCAATCCAAGTTGATCCTCCATTCTCATCCTTGTTAAGAGACTTCTGTTTTCCCTTTACGCTAATCCATTTCCTTGGCTTGATATGCTGAAGTTGATATTAGGTTGATCTTGAGCTTCTCAGCCCACCGCCTAAAAAGAATCGTTCACGAACTATGTTCCATTGTCTATGATGATTGTAGCTGAGTATCAACCTTTAGACAATATTATCCCATGCGGAATTCACCACCTGCTTACTAGTGATAATAGCTACTGGCTTTGCTTCCATCCACTTTGTGAAGTGGTCAATTGTCACAATCAAGAACTTCATCCTTCTTGGTTCACCGGGAGAGTACCTACTATATAAATGCCCTATTTCACGAATGGCGATGCAGATGTTGCCGATATTATGTTTTCCTTAGGGAGTTTTGGTACAAATACATGCGTTCAACAATCATCCATCCTCTAGTCAACTCTTTAGCATCTATGCATAGACGACCAATGGCATCCTAGATTCATGGCTTTAGCCACGTCTTTCTTAGGTCCATTGTGCATTTCGGATGAGCCCATGTGCACTTCTTAAATTATGTAATTGGTCCGTAAAGGTCCTATGCACCTCGTCGAAGGTACTAAGTAGGACTTCCTGTACAGAGTGTAGTTTGTTTTAGTTTTTTTCTACTTTTGGCAATAAGTATAAGCATGTTGCTAGTATTTTCTCAAATTCCTATACTTTGTGGCACCACCAGGTCATTTATATAATTCTAATCTTAAAAATGTACCTTTTGATTCCTTGCCAAAGTTTAATCCAGAGTAAAATGTATGTTTGTCTTTTCCCATGCCTAAATTCAATAAGCTTTACTATGCGTATAATAAGTCTCATGTCACTAAACCTTTCTATTTGATACACATTGATACTTGAGGACCCTACAAGATACCTACAAATGATAAGTTTAGATACTTATTAACCATAGTAGATGAATTTATCAGATCTACATGGACTTATTTGTTGGTTAAAAAGTCAGATTCATTTTTATATGCATTTTGCAAGTTTATGGATACATGGTTTGGTAAGAAAGTGAAAGTCATTAGGTCTAATAAGGCCTTAGAGTTCTTAAAGATGTCTCTAGTTCCTTATTTTTAGTACAAGGAATAGAGCATCATAATGCATGTGTTGATAGACCACAACAAAATGGGAGAGTAAAGATAAAACACAAACACGTTAATAGAGCCTTGAGATTTCATGCTCGTATTTCTTTGGAATTATGGGGAGATTATGTGTTAACTACAACATTCTTGATTAATAGAACTGCTTCGTTAGTGCTAAATCATTTTATGAAGTGTTGTTACAAAAAGAGCTCGATTACCAGTTTTTGAGGGTGTTTGGAAATGACTAGTAATCTTGAAAGAACAGTTGACAAGTTTCTCCTATAGCAAGTTCCATGTTTGGTTCTTGGATATCTTCAACATCAAAAGGGTTATAAGCTGCTTAATTTGCTAACCGAGACTTGGTTTGTGTTAAGGGATCTTTTGTTTCATGAAGAGATTTTTCCTTACTCACTACCTCATATGCTAAAATTACTTCATCCTCTACCTTCACATACCTCACAAGCTAGTTATTGGTATGATGAGTATTGTCACACCCTGCCTAGGCAAAAACATGATGTGTAACTTCACGGGATCATCACTACACAATAGTGTCTCAGTATAGAATACACTAAATGAAATGAAATGACAATGACAACAAAGTGTCAGGACAATACCTCAACACTAGCAAAGGTGTCTTGCATTGAAATGAAAAGTCAATCAATCCAAAAACCTAATACAATTCATGAAACCAAAATATCCAAACAACATTCAAATTTTCATGTAACATGTTCGTAATTAAAAAGTAAGGATGAGGTAAACTCCAAATGCAGTCCTAAAGGCTTTCTAGCCACTCCTAACTTCAAGACATTTACGAGGATCACCTGAAAATGATGCTTAAAACGTCAGCATAAAGTTGGTGAGATTAATAGGTTTAAGATACTATAAAAGCATTTCAGCAGCTGTGATGTTTATATCAATTTAACTTAACTCACTATGGATAAAATGTACTACTACATCATCACGTAAACATTTCATATCACATACAACCAATAACATATCATATCATATATTGAGACGAAACACGCTCACAATCCACCTATCACAGTTAAAACTAGGGGTGTTAGTATGGTCGGGTTGATCTGACCTGAACCCGAACCCGACAAGCCTAATCGGTTCGGATTACATCGGGTTGAAAAATATTGTTGAAAGTTTATGGACTTTAAAATCGATAGTCGTGTGATAGGATCGAACTCGAGATCACGGGATTGCACACATTACGTGAAGAGTTAATTTATTTATTAAATATATTTATTATATTTATTAAATCAAACTGCAGCTAACGACCGTTAAGTAATTAAAGGTTAAGTTTTAAACGATCGTTATAGAATATTAAAGAAGCTAAAAGAAGGTGTCAGAAAGTTCTGGAAACCCCCTTTTAGCACATAATATATCCGGCCTAAATAGAGGAGACAAGAGAGAAGGGAAAAGATTTTCTTGCTTTATCTTGTTTAACCTTGGAAGAGAAGTTTTCCAAGGTGTATATAAACAACCTAAAGCTTCATAATTTTTCATCCCATTCTCTCTTTTCTTTGTCCTAACCGCCGGCCAAACACACCCTTATTAGGGTTCTTCTTTGATTTTCTATAAGCTATTTTAGATCTAGTCCTAGCCCCTCTCTAGGGTTGTTGGGTAGATCTTCCATAGACTTGGAAGGCTCGGTTCTGTTCGTGCTAGACTCACGATTAGCTCATCGTATCACGTGTGTACAAGATCGTGGTGTGATCTTATTTTAGATTACATCCTGGTGGTGTTCTTGATCTACTTTTACCGGTGATCGTACTGCTAAGGAAAAGGTATGTAACCCTAGCCTTGATTAATTATAATTGTGTTATTTAAAGATCTTGTTAATCTGCTTCCGCTGTATGCTCTTTGATCTTGTTAGGGTTTTTATAATTGTTATGATAATCATAAACCATCAGTGGCATCGAGAGCCGTTTTAACATGATTATAATTATCAAGATCTAAAGTTTTTTTTAACTAATATTGATTTGTGTTAAAATTACATGTTGTTTTTAGGTTTTATAAAAATTAGGGGTTTTGTTTTTATTGTTTAAAAATGGCTTTGCCGTTTTTTATATAAAAAAAAAATAAAATTTTGTAAACCCTAAAATTACATGGTAATTAACTTTAGATTTATGCATGAATTAATTGTTATGTCATGTGTGGTTACGATCCGTAGTAGTTTTTTAATTGTTAAGAGAATATGGAAGATCCGTAATAAACATGCATGTTTTTACGGATCATATAATTTTGATTGCTATTTGCTTTATTTGATTCAAAGTTTTAAAATTAGGGAAGACTTTTTATGTTCATAAAAACCCTAGATTTGATGTTCTTTGAATAAATTGTTATGCATGTGGCTATTTGATTTAGTTTTTTTTTTGTACTACTTGTTTTCATACGTTTTTTAACATTGTATGTTGTAAACAAGGGTAATTTTTTTTTAAGAAAAATAATATGGACTAAATCCTATCGAAATTAATGAATTGTTTTGAGATCTAAATTACATATGATTTGTGTTGATTAGAATTGCAATAGCAACTTAACGGCCTACTCAATTTTGACAAACTATAAAGTGGGTATAACGCACCGCTGGTCAAGTACCCGGTTAAGGAAGGAGGTGCTATGCTTTTACGCTGACCAAATTCCCGGCTCGCCTGTGCGTCAAAATTGGAATTACCTACGGTTGTTATTGGTATAATTCTTTAAGGTTGTTTGGTTTAACCAATACCTCAACTTGCAAATATATGATGAACTTTTAGTCTCACCAAAAAGTTTACTAAACGTTTTATTAAACTTATGCTATGGAGATGTATGCATGCTTCTCCATACATGATTTTGACACCAAAATCTATACCCTAAAAATTTAAGTCATATGCCCTCTAATTGACGAACACTTGAAGTTACAATTGTCGTCATATAAGATATCGGACGATGTTGTAATGGAGAGAAAACTTCATGACTGAATAAGATTGCACATGAAGGTTTTACGTTCTTTAGATTAGTCGACTTAATTGAGTTACTCAGTGAGAACTGGAAACTTAAGGCATAAAGAAGGGATAAAACATGTTTACAATGCAAAAGGTTTTGGCAATGTAAATCCCTGACATATCTAGAAATTGCAATATGATTTGGCAATTATTGTTCGACAAGTTACTATGTTGAATACATTTGTCACTAGCAGATCAACTGATGTGATAAATCTATGTCAATATGGATTCTAGTTTTTCAAGGAAATACTATGGTTTTATTACCGGGGTAATTTTATTTTCTTGAATTTTATTATCGAAAATACTAATGTTTGAACTTATTTCTGTAGAAATGGCTCAACCCGAAAACAATCTGACAATAAGCTCGGCGTTCAAAGCATTTTTTGAACGGCCTGAACTTACTGGCCCTAATTTCAATGATTGGTACCGCTCACTAAGAATTGTTCTGAGAGCAGCGGGTACCATCAATATCTTGGAAACTCCTTTTCTGGAGGATCTTGCTGAAGGAGCAACTGATGCGGAAAGGCTTCAACACGCTGCTAACGTTAAGAAGCACCATGAGGTGGCTGCTGTAATGTTAGGGAGAATGGCTCCATCACTTCAAAGGAAGTATGAGCTATTTCATCCTAAGCAGATGCTTGATGAACTCAAGGCAGTGTATGAAACGCCACAAGCTGTAGAGATCTATGATCTGGTTGATGCTCTACATAGTTGCAAGCAAGCTCCTGGAAAGTCCGTAAGTGCACATTACATGGATATGAGGGGTTATATGGAACAACTCATCGCACTAGGACAACCCTTCGATCATAATATGGCTATTAACTTGATCAATAGGTCCCTTAATAAGGACTTCGGTGATTTCGTTCGTAACTATAATATGCATTGCACGGGGAAGACAGTGAATGATTTGCATGCAATGCTCATTGACTTCGAAAAGGGTTTGAAAGATAAGGCACCCACTGCTACTCCTCAAGTACTTTATGTACAAAAGGGTAGAGTGTCGAAACCAAAACCGCAAGGGAATAAGAAGCAGAAAGGCAAAGGCAAGGTTGATAAGAGCAAGCAAGTTGCGACTACATCAAAACCTAAGCAAAACTTTGCTAAGAAATCTCTGAAAGATGAGACTTGTCACCACTGCAAGATGACTGGACACTGGAAGAGGAATTGCTCTCTCTATCTCCATGAAATGGCAGAACACAAGAAGAAGGCTGAGCAAGCTGCTGCAGCACCATCTTCTGGTAACTTATTTATGATAGAGTTATTTAATCTTTCATACAAATCAAACTCCTGGGTATATGATACGGGATGTGGTATTAATATTTGTAATACCCTGCAGGAATTTGAGTTGAAGAGGAGACTTACCTATGGGGAACAATTTCTGCAAGTGGGCAATGGCGCACAAGCAGCAGTTGAAGCTATAGGAATATTTAAATTAGTTTTACCTTCGGGTTTAGTACTATCTTTAAATAATTGTCATTATGCACCTACAATTGTTAGGGGTGTTATTTCCTTTTCTAGTATGTTGGATCTTGGATTTACTCACACGATTGATAATAATAGAATTTCTGTTTTCAAAGATGGTTTATTCTATTTTGATGCAATTTCTGTGAATGGTGTTTTTGAAATTAACATGCATGATATAAATCCCAAGAGGAAAAATAATTCTGTTTTTAGCATGAATAAGAAGAGTAAGTTAGACAAGAACTCTTCTTATCTTTGGCATTGTAGACTTGCCCACATTGGGAAGACTCGCATACAAAAGCTTCAACTTGATGGGCTTTTGGAAAATATCAATGATGAATCATTTGATAAATGTGAATCTTGTATCTCTGGGAAGATGACCAAGAAACCTTTTAATAGCAATATTGAAAGGGCTACTGAACTACTTGGTTTGATACATACTGATGTGTGTGGACCACTTAGACATGTGTCAAGGAAAGGTGCTAGCTACTTCTTGACGTTTACGGATGATTATAGCCGTTATGGTTATGTTTATTTACTTAAGCATAAACATGAGGTATTTGAAACATTCAAAACGTTTAAAGCCGAAGTAGAGTTACAACTGGGAAAGAAGATTAAAGCTCTTCGTTCTGACCGTGGTGGTGAATATTTAAGTCAAGAGTTTAAAGATTATTTAAGTGAGAATGGAATTGTTCAGAAACTTACTTCTCCGTATACTCCACAACAAAATGGTGTATCTGAAAGGAGAAATCGTACATTATTGGATATGGTACGATCTATGTTTAATCTTACAACTTTACCATTATCTTTTTGGGATTATGCTCTTGAAACTGCTGTTCGTATTCTGAATATGGTTCCCACAAAGAAGGTTGATAAGACACCATATGAACTATGGCATGGCAAGAAGCCATATTTGTCTTATTTGAAAGTCTGGGGTTGTGAGGCGTATGTGAAACGTGACTCTGGAGATAAACTCCAACAACGCTCAGTAAAATGTATCTTTGTAGGTTACCCTAAGGAAACTATGGGTTACTAGTTTTATTATCCGGCTGAGAACAAGATAGTTGTGGCTCGGTATGGAGACTTCCTTGAAAATGATCTTGTAAATCAAGAATTCAGTGGGAGAAATTATGATCTTGAAGAAATTCAAGAAGATACATTGCCTTCTGAAAATACTAGCGATGAAATTCCAGTAGAACCAGAAAGTCTGAGTGTTCCACTGGAATTAATTCCTCCACGTAGGTCTCAAAGGACTATACGTGCGCCGGACAAACTATGTCTTTACATAGAGGATGATGAGGAGGAAGTAGGGGATCTTGGTAAACCTGCTAACTATCGATCCGCAATGTCTGATCCAGAAAAGTCAAAGTGGATAGTTGCGATGAATGAGGAAATGAAATCCATGGAAATCAATGATGTTTGGATTCTTGTGGACGCACCTAAAAATGCTAAAGTAGTGAAAAATAGGTGGATCTATAAGAAGAAAACTGACATGGATGGCGATGTACAATCCTACAAAGCACGTTTAGTGGCTAAAGGTTTTACTCAAACTTTTGGCATAGACTACGAGGAGACGTTTTCTCCTGTAGCAGACTTACGAGCTATTAGGATTCTCATAGCTATAGCAGCATACTATGACTATGAGATATGGCAAATGGATGTTAAAACTGCCTTCTTGAACGGTCGCTTAGATGAAGACATCTATATGCAACAACCGGAAGGGTATGTTGATCCTAAATTTCCAAAACGCGTGTGCAAACTTCAAAGGTCTATTTATGGTTTGAAGCAAGCATCACGTCAATGGAATAAGCGATTTGATGAAGAAATCAAAAAGTTTGGATTTATTCAAAATCGTGATGAGCCATGTGTATACCGCAAAGCTAGTGGGAGTAATGTAGTGTTCCTAATTCTATATGTCGATGACATATTGATCATGTGAAGTAACATTCCAAGACTTAAGGAAGTTAAGGATTATCTTGGTAAATGCTTCTCTATGAAAGATTTGGGAGATGCTGCATATATTCTGGGAATTAAGATCTATCGAGATAGGAGTAGACGGTTAATTGGTCTTAGCCAAGATGCTTATATTGATAAGATATTGAAGAAATATAACATGCATAACTCTAAGAAAGGTTTCTTACCGATGGAGGTTAAGCATGAGTTAAGTCATGAGAAAGATGCATCATCACCTGAAGAGGTGGCTTACATGAAGAAGGTGCCTTATGCTTCGACTGTAGGATCTATTATGTATGCTGTAAGATGCACAAGGCCCGATGTGGCGTTTGCTCAGAACTTGGTCAGTAGATACCAACAGAATCCAGGGAAGTCCCACTGGACTGCTGTTAAGCATATTCTGAAGTATTTGAGAAGTACGAAAGATATGTTTTTGGTATTCGGGGGTAAACCAGACACAGAACTGAATGTAACAGGATTCTGTGATGCGTCCTGGCAATGTGATAAAGACGATACGAAGTCTCAGACGGGTTACGTGTTTGTCATCAATGGAGGAGCAGTTGACTGGAAGAGCAGTAAGCAGAAAACCATTGCTATGCATGCGACTCAATCTGAGTACATGGCCGCTTCAGAAGCTGCAATGGAAGCTGTTTGGATTAGGAAGTTTATTGGAGATCTTGGAGTGATGCCTTCAATTAAAGAACCTATTGATATATATTGCGACAATTCTGCGGCAATAATATTCGCCAATGACCCTGGAGTCATGAAGGGCGCCAGACACTTTAAACGTAGATATCACTACGTTCGAGAACAAGTGGAAGCTCGAGAAATAAAATTAATAAAAGTTCACACAGATGATAACGTAGCTGATCCTTTTACTAAGGCTTTGTCTAGGCCAAAGGTAGTTAAGCATGCCAAGGCAATTGGGCTGCAACTAGCTAGCGAATTCATGCAATAAATCTGTTGATTAGTATTTGGATAAAGGATGTAAGACATTATTAAATTGATGAAATAAAGATTGGGTTTCGTTTATTTTCTGTTATTTAATTTTGTATCCTATTTTACATGTTTTAATCCGTGAGCATTTTGATGTTTCTAAATGTCCGTTGTCGATTAATAATATGGGAATATTATAAAACTAAGACAATTCAAAATGGTGACAGAGTATACTTGAAAGTATATTGGTCAATTTTGGATGATATTTGATGGATCAAATATTGGACTTATCCCAACTATGTGATTTTACTTTATGGATCTTTGTCATTAAGTAAATCATAAAATAGTTATCCTTAGACCTGAGATGCCAGAAAACTGCATTGAATGTAGTGCATTTCTGTAAGGTAACCTAACGCTAAACGTAACTGGTAGTCATAAGGGTTATTTTCAGAAGTGTTGCGAAGTTCATGTGTTTTGCTTGTAGTCGAAATGGGATTCGTTTCCTTCAAAATTTATTTTGAAGTATAAATACAACTGGGCCCCTCGGGGGAATAGTAAGATGTTTGTGTGGCCACACCCAAATGTGTTTTGGTAATCTTGCTATATCCGTAAACGAGAAACAGAATAGTTAATGAAGGAATGACTAAGATCCATATCCTTATTAACAATGTATTTGAAATGAGAGGATAATAATAATGATTATATATCATTAAAAGGTTTTGTCCAGGAAGCCTTACTCGAGTTGTACTAGTGACATTGTTAGTGTAACTAGACGCTAATCAATGTGATCACGACATTCGAATTTTGTCCAAGTGGGAGCTGAAAGTTTATGGACTTTAAAATCGATAGTCGTGTGATATGATCGAACTCGAGATCACGGGATTGCACACATTACGTGAAGAGTTAATTTATTTATTAAATATATTTATTATATTTATTAAATCAAACTGCAGCTAACGACCGTTAAGTAATTAAAGGTTAAGTTTTAAACGATCGTTATAGAATATTAAAGAAGCTAAAAGAAGGTGTCAGAAAGTTCTGGAAACCCCCTTTTAGCACATAATATATCCGGCCTAAATAGAGGAGACAAGAGAGAAGGGAAAAGATTTTCTTGCTTTATCTTGTTTAACCTTGGAAGAGAAGTTTTCCAAGGTGTATATAAACAACCTAAAGCTTCATAATTTTTCATCCCATTCTCTCTTTTCTTTGTCCTAACCGCCGGCCAAACACACCCTTATTAGGGTTCTTCTTTGATTTTCTATAAGCTATTTTAGATCTAGTCCTAGCCCCTCTCTAGGGTTGTTGGGTAGATCTTCCATAGACTTGGAAGGCTCGGTTCTGTTCGTGCTAGACTCACGATTAGCTCATCGTATCACGTGTGTACAAGATCGTGGTGTGATTTTATTTTAGATTACATCCTGGTGGTGTTCTTGATCTACTTTTACCGGTGATCGTACTGCTAAGGAAAAGGTATGTAACCCTAGCCTTGATTAATTATAATTGTGTTATTTAAAGATCTTGTTAATCTGCTTCCGCTGTATGCTCTTTGATCTTGTTAGGGTTTTTATAATTGTTATGATAATCATAAACCATCAATTGTCAGGTTAGTTTGACCCGAACTCGATAACCCGACATTATTATCGGGTCGGGTTCGGGTTAAATACTTTTTGTTATCGGTCAACCCAAAAAGACTTGAAAATGTTTTATATAATTGTGCAGCCTATGCTATGCTCACGAATCTATTAAACGCTACATGGTTTATACAAGGTTTGATGCCATGCACATTTCGTTATTAGTACAACAGTAGTAGTGGCATGTTGTAACGCAACAAAACTATTACTCTAGTAAAAAAATAAGTTATAAAAGCTTTTTACCATGAATTGAAGCAATTGTCTAATTGGTCATTTTTTCCTTCAAAACCACTGACATCAGATGGGGAGATTTATGTGCTATATTTGATATATCTACATATTTTGATTTTTATAAACATACAACATGAAGAAAAGAAACATTCACCATAAAAAAGGAGTGTTCAAGAAATGTAAGTTTTATAGCTACACGTTAATTCACATTTATTTGGATTTAACATATAACACGACAACTCAAATCACGCGACCCGATAACAACCCGAACCCGATAATCTGATTTTTTATCGGGTCGGGTTAGGGGTCATATTTTCAAAACTGAAACTCGACTCAACCCGACCCGATAAACCCGACAACCCGACCTGATAACACCCCTAGTTGAAATAGATCGCGCTTGTCAATCCAATAACAAACATTTGAGTCGAAACATGCTCCTCGATCCATTATCATAAGTGAGACGAAACGTGCCTTTTGGTCTAAATCACATGGCAAGCAATACACATAATAACACGAGAGTTGTCCATGCATATTTAAACACATATCATAACAAGTTATCAAATCATTTAGCGTCAGTTTCATCCCAAGTGGAAGACAACAAGAATAGAGATACGAGACTATGAAACTCACTTGATTGCACAACTACTCGTAAATTCTCGAAATCAACTATCATAAACAAATACACACATGTTACTATCGATTAGGCCCCGGTAACAAACATATGATGAATTTTTTTAACTTAAGTATACTCTTGTATAACTCCCCAACATCCTTTAAAGCCAAAAATAAACTCAATACACTTTTAAACTTCTATTTCTAAATTTTTGAAAACTGCAAAAATTTGTAGTCATTAAATGATCACAAATAAAATACTTCGACAACTAATTAGCCCTAATACTTAAATCCCCTTGTTCTCCTACGGATTGTTAACTACTGTGATTTTTTTGAAAGGTTTAGGTTTATTGAAACTATTTTAGAAAAAATCAGCTTTACAAGTCGTTTAGAAAATGACATGTTCTGAGCATACAAAATGTTTGATACCAAATAACCTACCTAAACACTTTGAAAAAAAAAAAAAAATTCATTTTGAGAATCATATACATCATATATTAACTCCAACTGTAAGGGGAAAAATTACAAAAATCATTTGATAAGGTTTTTGACAAAAAAAACGAACCTAAATTCGTTTAGAAATTCACTATTTTGAATTACGAAGCTTGTAAAATTGTTTTAACTACCTTAACCACCTCTAATTAACATAAGGCTTGATGATATGAAATATAGACTCTCTTTATACAATTTTAGGCTCAAGAATTATTCTAAAAGCTATTTTTATGACCAAGTCATGATCCTTACAAATGATCAAAATTTCTGGTCATATCCTAGCTACAAATTTTAACACAATAAAACTTTAATTTTCTTCATTAATTATCACTGATCATCACCATAATCATATTAATTTATATAAAACTAAATAGATATAGAATATTTTTAAAATCTTAAGCCTAGATCTATCAATTATTTTAATTAAAGAATGATTAAAGGATTAATACATTAAAAACATAAAAGTTTAATCCAGATCATACCTCAAGATCTTTTGGAAGATACAATTTTATGAAAACATTCGGTAAGGTTGTAGTCGCACAAAAAAATTACAAAGAAAATATGATTCTTTTTGCTTCTTTAATTAGTATTTATAGTTTATATAAAACCTTTTTTTTTTAATTTAACTCAAATGGGCTTTTTAAATATCTTTTCTTCTTTCTTTATATAGACTAGAAAATACAAGAAAAGAATATCTTGGAGGTCCCTAAAACAGAGTGCGAACTAGCCCTTTGAAGAGCTCTCATCACTTCAACATTCTATTTTCAGAGGATTCCTAAAGAGAAGAAGGAGTGCTTACTGATACGCTAACTTCACTCATTTTACATTTAAAGTAGTTGCGGACTCACTAAGGTTCACACACCTTTCTTTATGAAATTACACAGCAAGCTGGAAGCTTGGTAATAATATCCTCTAGAGTATAGAGGGGCTATGGCCGGAGAGGTGCGCAACTGTACTTCCTCGCTTCGCCAAGAAAATTCTTCGTGGTTGAAGGGCCTGCCACAGGCCTACGCTTGTCCCTGCACGATAATTTTTAGCAGCTCTATCTTGCTCCTTTCTTTCGCCTCAGTAGTGAGTGTTGCTAGATCTAACTCAGGTGTCAAATGTGATGTTGTACCTGGTCGTTAAATTAAATCTCTATTTTCTTACAACAAGAAGTAGTTTACTATGGTCAGTGTAGGGAGATTTATGGAACTAATCATGCCTTTATGCGTGCGCCCGGAAAGATAGGCCGACTGCCGAGCCTACTCTGGCTCAGCCGCACCACCTGAGGTGCGAGTCACCCGAGAAGCAAGCTATTACAGCGAGTGGCTGGAGCAGTATGGAGCCGAGGAGCAAGGCAGTAGATAAGATAGAAGAAGGGGCCAGGCTCCCGGTAGAGCAGAGGATATTGTTTGATTTGGCCTAAATGAAATTTTATTTTATTTTACTTTTTATTTAAAGTAAAAGTATTAGTTAAATTCTCTTTATGTATTAAAACTCTTTAATTAATTATTAAAGCCTTAGTTTGTAAAACTAGTAATTAAATTACTAAAACTAAAATACCTAACTTTCATTTCTAAAAGATATCCTAAAATAGAAATATTAATACTACTCACTTAAACACTAATATATCATACCTACATATATTCTTACTACTTATATGTATACTATAAACACACATTTATATATATTATTACGTAAAACGAATTACGTGACCACACACGATTTTTACAAATTCATTTCCACCGTCACCAAGTGAACAAATCAATAATTATAAAAAATACTTTACAATTCATATGATATCAAACATGATACCTTATTCATCAGCAAAGATCATTCTTTAACACATAAAATCACATAAAATGACACTTCAAAATATGCATAAAATATAACCTTTTAAAAGAGAGTTGTCACAAGTATGTAACTACCACTTCTCCTAGTGTTACTGCATCAACCCAACTAGTAACAACAAAACCAACAAATGAGCCAAAAGCTCTCTTAGTGAATGAAATTCCCATTGCACCAACTACTACACAACCTCCACAACCTACACCATCTATTCAAGCTCCTATAAAGACTACTAGAACTACTACTAAATCTTTTAAGGAACAAGATTTAGTCATTCCGACAACACCAAGATCTAACCAAGTATTAGTCACTCATGTTCATTTACATTTTCAACTTTTCATGGCAACACTTCTCTCTTAGTCAACTCCAACTTCATTCAAGCAAGTTGTTCGAGACAAATGTTGGCTATGAGTGATGAACTAAGAGTTTAGAGATCAATGTTAAATGAGAGATTATTAAATTACCGTACTTAAAAAATCTCATTGATTGTCATTGGATTTATAAAACTAACATGAAAGGCTAGATTGGTTATTAATGACAATAAACAAAGGAAGGTGTAGACTATGAGGAGACTTTTTCTCCAATAACAAAAATGGTGATTGTGAGCTATTTACTATGTAACACCTCACTTGGATAAGTGTACCGTTACTTAGTAATTATGGTGTGTCATCAAAGCATGCAAGGTAAATGTCTAAACATTAAACGACCATAAAGGAAACCGGAAACAAACATCAGTTCCAAACATAAGCTCCACATACAATGCATAAGTAAAGAATGTATAAAAGGACTAAACAATGTCCAGCAAAGCAAAAGTATGTAAATGCATTAAAAGAAGTGAAGATAAGGGAGCCTCCATCCAAATGCACGTACTCTTGATTCCTATCTTTTCCCTTTAGTAACTGCCGTATTGGGACATAGAAAGAAAAATACGGTTGAGAAATACGCTCAGTGTGTAGATATATGACAATAAAATGTAAAGCATAAAAATAAGCAAAGAATGAAATGAAGTACATCGGGATAAGTGTAAGTCCTGGAAAACCTGGTGTAAGTTTATAAACTGGTTTATATTCTGAAAAGACATATGTTTATTTTATACTAAAAACTGTATTTTAAATATGCCAAGAGCCCATATAGGTCATGAAGTATCAACGTGCATGAATACTTAGAAGGGTGACCTCATCATGCAATTATAGGGGTTTCCTCTAATGATAATAGTCTGGGTTGGAGGGATCAACTCCATGTAACGGATGCAAGGCCCACACCACCGTTACCATGTAATCTTGCTAAACTTGTCCTATGATGCACCCATTCGCCTCACATGATAATAATAAAATAGGCCAAATAACTGAAAGGGACGCCGCGAGCAATCACTCTCACCGCGGAAGAGTCATAACACTGGTGCCTCCAGTGTTATGGTTATGGTACCTCCATAACTAGGTGGAACTGGCATGCATGTATATAGGTCAGGCAATCTAAAATATCAATTATATAATTAATGTTTAGTTTAAGTAAACTACTGGGGAAAACAGATGGCTGCAAACGGGGAATCCTAAGTATAGGAAGAGAGTGCCCTTATCGAAGGACAGAATATCCGTACCTTATGTCCAGTAATGAGGATGAAAATGAAAGTGTATGATCACTCCGACTTCACGATAGCTACATAATAAAAGGGACATGAATGTGTTATCTGTTTTACTTACATTTACTGATTATTAGTTTACTTGGCGTGCTCTTAACTTCTTATACTTGTTTTATCATGTGATTCTTAGTGTTTCATGTGTTATTGATTAGTGTATTTCATGTTTTATGTGTTATATCACTTGCTATAACATAATGAGTAACTTTCCAAAAATAGCAAGTTTCTATATATAGTAACTTTCTAAAAATAGCAGGTTTCCATATATAGTAACTTCCCAAACATAACAAGTTTCCTTAAATAGTAAGTTTCCAAATATAGAAAGTTTCCATAATTAGTAAGTTTCCAAAAATAGAAAGTTTCCATATTTAGTATGTTTCCATAAGTAGCATGTTTCCATATTTAGTATGTTTCCATAAATAGCATGTTTCCATATTTAGTGTATTTCCATAATTAATAATAAGCTTATTAAATAAGTAAAATGATATAAGCTATAGTTTTAATAAGCATATTATATGTCATGATTAATATATAGTAAAGTTTAATAATATTAAATACTTAGTCTTAACATATGATTATTAATTAATAATAATAATACATGATATCATAAGTAATTATTAATTAATAATTTTACATGATTATAATAATTAAACTTTACTTTAAATGATTAATATATACTTAAATTAAAGTATAATTATTAATTTAATTATACCTTGATTAAAATGTAATTAATTTATTAAGCTAAGTCTTAATTAAATTAGATGTATGACATGATTCATATCTGATCATAGAAAAGATTCTCTTCAAGTTTATATGTACTTATAACATGAATAATATTTTTAATAATTATTATAACATAAAGTTTATTTAAATGGCTATGTCAATTATAACCTAAGTCTTGTTTATTAATCAATTAAATTAACCATGTATTAATTTAATAAATTAATTAATAAAAAATAAAATAACATGCTTTAGCAAAATTTAGCCAAACACACCCCTTGGTGTGTTTGATTCTACCCGAGCCCTTACGAGACCCCACCAAGACTATGGAGGTCTCGGCTTTGCCTCGAAAACACCACAACACACTACATTCGTATGGCTATGGTTGCTGCCGACCACCAGCAGCAGCCACCGGCTATGTGCCGGTGCCACTTCTGGCTAAAGGTACCCCCAGGCTACAACCGGGGTCCCCTTGCTGGCGCACCCTGTTCCCACCGGCTTAAGCCGATACCCACTGTTAACCACAAAGACCCACCGAGAGTCTTAGGACTCTCAGTTAGCCATTGCTAAGCCACGCACCCCACTGCTGGGCAGTTGGGGTTGCGGTTGGCAAACCAAAACACACGCCGACCCCATGTGAGGTGCGACTGCGTGATCCGAACCACCACCGAGACCATCTTTGGTCTCGGTTTGTGTAAACCCGACACAAACCAAACCTAAAACTGTTAATTCCAACGTTTTAATCTTTGTTTAACATGTTTTAATGATTTCTTACTAATGGATCTTAAATAATGAACATAAACAAATAAAAAGATTAAAAGATTGGAGATACCGAATGCGTGATTGGTTAAGGATTTAGAACACGAACACAATACCGTATTTATTCAAAGATCAAAAAGCCAAATTTCCTCCTTGTGTGGGTTTGTGTGCCGCGGCCAAAGGAAGAAGGAGAGAAGATTTTTTTAGAGTTTTGTTTATTTTCATGTAAAGTATATTATGGATAGATTTCCTGGTTGTTTTGGTTAATGACTAGAATTGCTTAATGGGACGGGCCAAAAGGCCCCTTTGTTCTCTCTTCTTTCCGTCCAAACACACACACACTTACATACTTTCATATTGTTTTCCGTGCTTAATTATTTATCACGTGTGTTCGTATTTTAGGGTCGTGTTTTATTTCTTGTAATGTTTTAAGTATTATACGTAAATACTTATCATGTATTAATTATAATATGAATATAAGTAATACTTGTAGTAATTAATTGTTAGCCTCAAAATATTGAGTCAAACAAGAATGTTCGGTCATAGGTTTCTATTGTAATATTTATTAGAATGTTGTAATAGATAGTTAAATAGTCGTGGTTCACGGGCTTGGATTTAAGCTACTTAAAGCCCAAAAGACACGCCCGGTCTAAACAATATAGCCCATTATGGTTACATGTAAGCCCGGCTATATAAGGCCCTTACTAGCATGTTAGGAAGGGTGGATGATCATTTGTAACTCTAATTCTTCTAATATGATATTCACCAAGTTAATCATCTCTCTCTCTCTTTACTTTCTCTCACTACTTTCTCTCTCTAAAATTCATATCTTTTCCATCTCATTTCTTTAATCTATCATCATATTATTAGGGACAATAATTGGTCACCACGTCGACGTGTGTCATACCTTGGAGGACTCTCAACATATTGGTTCTTTGTGTTAGATGATGTTCGAATATTGTTGTTGGTGGGTTTGTAGATTTTCTTGTAAGTCTTCATTATGAAAGCAATTTGTTGTTTCATCTCTCGATTCTTTTGAGCTTGGTCTTCATCACTGTCTTCTTCAGATGATGACTCAGATGGTGGTGATGGTGCTCTTGGCACTTTGCCTCATGATCTTGTGGATGATGAAGACTTAGATGATGTGGAATATCGTGGTGAGGATGATGTAGTAGAGTATTATGAGAACTCGTATTTTTCCTAGTAATTAAAAACCATTTATTTATTCGTAATTTTTATTTGTATCTTATTTTACATGCTATTCACGTATTACATACCTTGCTTACGTAAATCCCAGAAATTTCGAGAAATTTTAATTTATTTTATATTAATTATTTCTCTAATGAAATATAATTTATGGGAATTTTAGAAATTTTTATTTCTTTTCCAAGTTTCACTTAAATCGAATTTTTTTTGATTTAAATACATTCTCGTGTATTTTATAAAGTTGCTCGAACCGACGGAATGAGAATCGGTAATTTTTATACCTCAACTTGAAGAAGGCAAAAAAATATTATTTTCAATAAATATTTCGTTTTTAGAGTTTAACTTGCACCGAGTCATAGTTTTTTTTACGTGTTTTAAGTAGAATCGGGCTAGGATTTAGAACCGGGCCTAGGTAAATTGGACTATTGGGCCAAGATAAAAAAAAAATATAACCCATAACCCTCTTTTTTTTTCCTTCCTGTAGATACAACAACAAAAAAACACGTATTTTTTTTCTTTCCTTCCTAACCAAAATCAAACCACACTGTGATCTCAAAACCATCACAATCTTCATTATCTATTGTATTTTCAATTATCTAAGTATGTAAAAGTGATCCTTGGTAAGAATCATAACCTATGCTAGTTCAATTTTCTCCATGCATTGCTATTGTTTTAGAACAAGAATGATCAATTTAGAGTTTATAAGTGATTAGGTTATTGTATTGATTAGTCATGGATTTGGGGAAATATGAATTAAGTGATTTCACTAGCCCTAAATTTTAGTACACCTTGGATTAAACCATACTTATAGTAGTGTGAATAGGGTGTGAATTCAGGTCATGCTTGTTAGGGTGCTAAAAGATGTTGTTAGAATAGCCTTTAGTTGTCATGGTGGGCGAATTTTATGTCTATCCCGGACAGCAGTTTAATTAGGTTAAAATCCGTGGCTTTTGTCACATTAGCCACTGTTATATTGACTTATTTAGGTGTTATATCCATCCTACTTGATTGTGGCGAGTCGAATGGTCAACCAACTCATCCGAATGAAGAAGTTATGGCCGAAATAAGATTTTAGCTCAAATCTGAAAGTGCAGACTTGTTTAGTGTACTACAACACCTTAGGTCCCCTAAACTTGAAATTTCAGGTTATGAGGACTTAGTAGGACTTATAACTTAAGTTTGGCCGCTGACCTTGCGTTAATAGCCATCATCAATTGAGTTTTATGACTAAAACGGTGATCGCCAATTTTATAACCGATTTTCCAAAATTTTAACATTTCTCTAAGATGGATTTTTTTTTTCATTTAGAAAACTGAGATAAATTCATATGTCTAGGAACGTCGGGTACGAAAATACCTTTCTGACGGTATAAGTTTCATCGTCTATCTCTTCATAACGAAGAAATGGCGGGCATTTTTAGAAACTAGTCTAATAAGTAGCAACCGACCTAAACTAGCGTTTGGTTTAGCGCGTTTGATATAGGTATCGAGCGTTTAGCCATGATTTCTCCCTTGAAGCATTTGAGAAACTTATAATGATGATTTTTAATGCAAAGGTTTAGTGTCCGTTAGTTACATCTAAGTTTTTGACACATAAGTGGGTATAGTTGACTAATTAGAAAATTTATAAAGTTTTGCTGATATAGCTGTTGTCCTAGGTTTAAGTGTGTCGAAAAGGTGTTTTCAGCCTTCGGATAAAACTACAAAGTTGTCCGGAATGATTTTTTAGTCACCATCGCGGGAACGGAAGCTTTAAAGTGGGCATTTGACCCTCAAAAATGCAAAATACAGACTGTGATGTTTGACTTTTCGTGCATAATGCATTTTGGTTTTTATTTTTAAAAAGGCATCTAGACTTCAAAACTTTTCTTGAAATTCACAAGATATTAAATTCATGATGTATATGACTTCTCTGAATTATTTTGATTTTTTTCCAACAGTCTAAATAGGATTTTTAGGCTTCGCGAAAAGGAGATTTCTGCATTTTTTTTACTAAGCAGGTAGATGACTAGTTCATTACCCGAACGCCCTTAAGCAAACCTAAACCTTATGGAATGGATTTGAAATGATCAATACTGATACTTAGGATGTATAAAATCATAATTGGTGTGAAATTGAGGTTTAATGATTTGTTATCCGCCCCAAGTCGGAAAAGGCCAAAAGTTGACTATTTTCTATACGTTTAGTCAAAACTTATAAAAACGAGTTCTAAGCTATATAACTTGATGAAACAAGTTTGTATGACCATATTTTGTTGTATTCCAGTAACTTACATATATTATTACAACTTTTCATTATTGAGTAATACTCGGGTCGTACTTTGACTTTTGTTGACTTTTTACGTATTAGGTCGCGGTTAACGTATAATTGGCGTTTTTATGTTCCAAATTGTTTGAGAATCTTAGTCTAAGACATTTAGCTTTCTTTTTAAGTATTTCCTACAGATTGTGAGCTTTATAGGTCATGTTTACTCTTAGACTCGGTTACTTGTGCAAGTTACTTATGTATCTCAATTTTTACGAAATATTTTGATTCAAACGTTTTATTCTTTTATAAAACAAATATCTAAGGTCGTGATTACACTTGTAGGTCGCGGATAATTCTCAAATTATTACTATTGCCTTTCTTCAGCCGGATCTCTATCTCGTCTCATTTTTCCTTTTAAGGTGAGTTCATAGCCCATTTTCTTATACTTTGTTATAAATTGCGGGGTGAGAATAACATGGGTGGAATACAATCATTTAAAACTTTTGTTATGCTATTCAAGAACTGTATGCTTTCCCCAAATTATACATTTACTTATTGCATTAGTACCTTAGTCAAAAAGCCCCTACATCATGAACCGTTAATTCACATTTTGCAAACGCGAATGTTGTAGATGGATCCATCGGGATTGACAATCCCCGTCCTGATTACCTTGACGCACTTACATTTGATTACTTAAGTATTTTGACTAGATACTTACTAGGGGTAAAACAGTTATGTTAAAGCTTCGGTGTCGTGAGCTATTGCAATAAATAAATAGAAATGATTTTGTACGACGGTACTAAATCATATCCTGTTGCTATTCTTATAAAATTAATGTTTGTATTTCACATCACTACTTATTAAACCTATGAATTTCACTCAACTTTATGTTGACCTTTTTACATGTTATTTCTCAGGTAATGCTAATACTTAGTTTTGCTTGGATGGGAGCCCGCAAGATATTTTCGCAGCTTGGAGATTTCTGTGTATATTTAAACTTCGGTTTTGGTAAAAACTGTCAGAAGTTTATCATATATTCTTGGTAACTATATGTTACAAAACGATAATTAAATAATATATTTTTCCGCTTATAAAACTCTGGGACCCTTTGTTTAAAACTCTGATCTTTTATGATGTAATCTAAATGTCTTTTATTACGTCATTTTCAAGTCATTTTATAATTTATTGTTACTTATATCATGACGTGTTACCCCCTTGCTGCCTAGTTGTTCCCTTGCCTGATTTTGGGGGTCTCACAGATTGGTATCAGAGCGATGGTTATAGGGAACTGAGTCGTTTTCAAAACTTAGTCTATAACCTAAAGTTCAAATATTTCATGTTTTAAGTGTCAAACACAGAATCTGCCATTGTTGTTCAATATCCGCGCGGGTAACTCTCTAATCCTTATTATTTACTTTTAAATATCGTTGTAGTATTTCATCTCTTGATTTCATTTTGAAATATTACGTTACTCTAATGACGATAATTACTATCTCTTTTCAAAGCCTTTGTGCTTCATGATTTATCACTGGATATTACTTGATTACATATGCTCTTAATGCATTTCTTAAATTCTTGTTCTTGTGAATTGATCTTGTTACCATGATTTTAATTTGTTATGACATTACATACTTGTATTCAGAGTGCATATGATGCCGACTTTGCATACTCACTTTTATGATTACTATTGCTATTTTATTTATGTGTGATACGACTGACCTCACATACTCGTTCGTTTTGAACCGTCTGTTTTCTCGACTCATTCTTTTACATGTTGTGCATACTCTCGTGATACCATTGTTTGGGATGATTAAGTGTTGCCTTCAATGAAACTTCTGATTTTCATTTTACTACCCTGTGCGGTACTTCTATTGTTAAACCTCTTTAAGATATCTATTTAGATATCCAATTTACTTTTTGACCATTTGTGATAGGATGTCTTGGAAAATAGTCTATAAACCATTGTGTAGCTCAATGTGCCTCCGAAAAAGACTAAAGGACATCATGAGAGTCACACATCTCGAAGCATTCCTTGAATCCGTGTAGAATAATATCGTGGGTGTTCGTAACATTGATTGACCTTTACGTCATCGTTTTACGTGACACTTGTATATTGATTAAATATTACTTCATTGACCATTCTACGTTTCGACTTCGAATTTCAACGTTTGTTTGTACCTTGGAAGTACCGTCGTCATCTTGTAATTCATTCTCTATTATGTGGCGACTGTTTAGAATACGATTCTACTTCTATAAACTTGTATCCTCCCTTTTCATTAAACATCCTCGCTCCGGGAGTGCAACTCGTTAATGTTCCATTTCTTTCTCGCTATATTTTATGTTTTTGAAAAATCACGCCGCCAAGAGACCTTCCTACCTTGCATCTTGAAATTTAAGCCATGGATGTCATGCGCCTTTTTTTTATTTCTTAGATTCTCGTTGGTATTCTTAAACCATTTTGATACTATGTTTTCTTTATATGCTTAATTATACAATCTAATTTCGTCTTTATGGAACCTACAAATCATGTGTGTACATAAATTCCGGGTCATTATGAAGTTTGATAAATTTCAAGGAGTCAAAAAATATACTTTCTGTAGAAAAGTTACATGTAATTTAACGATGTCGAGAAAATATTTTTATAAACTTTAGACATAAAAATATATTTCTACTTGTTGAGACGTTCGTTTAGGACATAAAATATGACCCGTAAATCTTTAAAAAAAAAGAGCAAGTTACGCTCATTTGAAATTGTAAAACTTAAGAACTTATTTTCTACATATTTCTAAAATATCATTTTGTTGACAGATTAGATGCGAGGGCAATTTCTTTTTTTTTCGTTTCAAGTCTCGAGTAAAACTAGAAAGTTATCCAAAACATCGTTTTTCACTAAATTGCTTTAGTCTTCGAGTCTTAAAAATGTCATTTAGAAAGTCAATTGGTCTGGTCAGACCCCAAAAGTCAAACTTAAAAGTCAAAGCTGATAGAATTTAAAAATATGGTTTGAAGTTCTTGTTTTCACATCTTACATCGTTTGTTATCATCTTGACACGTGTCTCATGACGATTCCGGCTAAACCTTTTGAAATCTTATCACCTTGTAACCATTTTGCAGATTTTTTTTATCAGTTACTCTTTATTACTCTCATGTTAACCCACCGCTATTTTATAAGATATCATTATGTCACCATATATATAAAATTATTATTGTTTTACAAATAATTTTACCAATTTGTACTACCGGGCTTTATAAAATACTTGAAAAATACCTAATAGATAATTGACATTATTTTATGATGTATTTTCACAAATTGTTTTACTTTTATCTTATAAAAGAATTTGTGTAACATTAAAGTTGTTGATTTAAATAGCTAGCGAATTATTTACTCTCTAGAACGTTTCATAAATTAATTCGATACCTATTTAGAAATGACATTTTATATATATTTTAAATATATGACACGTAATACTAGTTTGACGAAACTGAGCATCGCATTGCTAGTCCTAAATTATGCATAGCCCGATCACCTATGCGTAATTTAGAAGGAGCCATGCGAGGCTGAATAGTAGTCACCTCAAATATTTTTACAAGAACCAACTTTTTACATGTATTTCTGAAAAAAGCTAGATAAAACGAAATTTTAAAAACTTTTACATATTATGTGAGTAGCACCTGTTCGTAACATATGCACATGTTTCCTTACCTTTTTCTTGAACAAATTACGTTCCTGCAAGTACATGTTTCTTTACTCAACGATATCTGTTGTACTTATTACCACTCATCTAATTACCGACCATTGATACCAGACTTGAAAGTTTCAATGTTGTTATGCTTCTACACCGACTAATTTTCAGTGAGTAAATTTTGGTATACCTTCGAAATTTCTTCGGACGCGAATAACAATTTATGACTGTACATGAATAGTGATATCGTATATTCGTCATAGTGTATGTCAGACTCTATCATCTCGAAATTCATTCATGTGAACCATGCGTGACTTCGCTCTCTAATCACTAAATTTGTTCATTTTAATTATTTTATTTACAAGTGACTTTTTAAGAATTTTCTTCGAATTGAAAAATTTATTAGTGTGGCTTTTCTTTTTTTGATCGTGTATGAATCGCCGCGAACTTAATGAGCTGATGTTGGTGAACCACCGACTGCACTCAAGAATTTAACGACTTGCTAAATCCTTTGTTTCCTAATGTCTTATTGACACTTCTATTTCGTCCTCTCCTTTTAAAGAGTTCTTACCACACTTGCTTCGTTCCCTTATACCACTGCTAGCATATTAATTGTTGACTATTATTTCTTTTATATTCATTGCTATCTTGTCACATTTTGCACCCGTACATGTCCTATGTTTACCTTTGGTTCATTAAACACTTTTATGGATTTCTATAACTTATTATAAAATTTTATGAAACTTTTATATACTTTCCCAAGGATTTTCAATTACCGAAATAACCATTACAAGTAAGAGGTCGAATATATACATCATCTTCTGTATAATTATAACTAGTGTTTAAAATAAATCATGCCTTATCGTTTGAACTATTTGATTTTATCATACTTTACTTTCAATTTAATGAAACTACCGAATTAATTTATATTTCTATTAATGATTTCAAATGATTTGGAGCATAGATTTTCTCTAATCATAACCATAAACCCGAGTTTAAACAATAATTTCATGCAATCATCCAAAAGTTCTTAAGACGATCAAAAATATTTTTGAACTTATTTTACTTCTATTTTGAACGCCATCTTTAAAAAAAAGACTTAACGATTGTTTACCCACTAATTATTCAATTTTTTCCTTAATCTCTATATAACATAGTTATAATTCTCCTCACTAGTAAATTTGATTTTAAATCACCAAACACCTTGACAAGCCACGATAACTATATTGTCACCATTTTGAAGGCGTCGTAAAATTTTAACACAATTTGAACAAACCTTGTATTTTTATAATCAAGAAAGTACCTAAGCCGAGTTTTAGTGTAATACCAAATTCGGTACGAATAATTGTGACAACACATATTTTAAATGTCTATATGTAATTCAGATTTCTCCTTTATTTGTCTAGTAAATTAGATTGTCGTGTTTTACAGTTTGCACGATTTGCGATTCCTTGTCGAATATCCATTTTACTCTATTTAGCGCAACTTGTCCGTTTAAGCGTTTATCGTTATTTTCCACCTCTAAATATCCACTCGTATTTAAAGACCAGTTCAAAACAAAGTATCCTTATTTGTTCCGGTCCATTTCCGTTTCCAGTTGAACTCTGGGGACCAGAGTTCCTTTAGGGGGGTCGACTGTGAGAACTCGTATTTTTCCTAGTAATTAAAAACCATTTATTTATTCGTAATTTTTATTTGTATCTTATTTTACATGCTATTCACGTATTACATACCTTGCTTACGTAAATCCCAAAATTTTCGAGAAATTTTAATTTATTTTATATTAATTATTTCTCTAATGATTTAATATAATTTATGGGAATTTTAGAAATTTTTATTTCTTTTCCAAGTTTCACTTAAATCGAAATTTTTTTGATTTAAATACATTCTCGTGTATTTTATAAAGTTGCTCGAACCGACAGAATGAGAATCGGTAATTTTTATACCTCATCTTGAAGAAGGCAAAAAAATATTATTTTCAATAAATATTTCGTTTTTAGAGTTTAATTTGCACCGAGTCATAGTTTTTTTTACGTGTTTTAAGTAGAATCGGGCTAGGATTTAGAACCGGGCCTAGGTAAACTGGACTATTGGGCCAAGATAAAAAAAATATAACCCATAACCCTCTTTTTTTTTCCTTTCTGTAGATACAACAACAAAAAAAAACACGTATTTTTTTTCTTTCCTTCCTAACCAAAATCAAACCACACTGTGATCTCAAAACCATCACAATCTTCATTATCTATTGTATTTTCAATTATCTAAGTATGTAAAAATGATCCTTGGTAAGAATCATAACCTATGCTAGTTCAATTTTCCCCATGCATTGCTATTTTTTTTAGAACAAGAATGATCAATTTAGAGTTTATAAGTGATTAGGTTATTGTATTGATTAGTCATGGATTTGGGGAAATATGAATTAAGTGATTTCACTAGCCCTAAATTTTAGTACACCCTGGATTAAACCATACTTATAGTAGTGTGAATAGGGTGTGAATTCAGGTTATGCTTGTTAGGGTGCTAAGAGATGTTGTTAGAATAGCCTTTAGTTGTCATGGTGGGCGAATTTTATGTCTATCCCGGACAGCAGTTTAATTAGGTTAAAATCCGTGGCTTTTGTCACATTAGCCACTGTTATATTGGCTTATTTAGGTGTTATATCCATCCTACTTGATTGTGGCGAGTCGAATGGTCAACCAACTCATCCGAATGAAGAAGTTATGGCCGAAATAAGATTTTAGCTCAAATCTGAAAGTGCAGACTTGTTTAGTGTACTACAATACCTTAGGTCCCCTAAACTTGAAATTTCAGGTTATGAGGACTTAGTAGGACTTATAACTTAAGTTTGGCCGCTGACCTTGCGTTAATAGCCATCATCAATTGAGTTTTATGACTAAAACGGTGATCGCTAATTTTATAACTGATTTTTCAAAATTTTAACCTTTCTCCAAGATGGATTTTTTTTTTCATTTAGAAAACTGAGATAAATTCATATGTCTAGGAACTTCGGGTACGAAAATACCTTTCCGACGGTATAAGGTTCATCGTCTATCTCTTCATAACGAAGAAATGGCGGGCATTTTTAGAAACTAGTCTAATAAGTAGCAACCGACCTAAACTAGCGTTTGGTTTAGCGCGTTTGATATAGGTATCAAGCGTTTAGCCATGATTTCTCCCTTGAAGCATTTGAGAAACTTATAATGATGACTTTTGATGCAAAGGTTTAGTGTCCGTTAGTTACATCTAAGTTTTTGACACATAAGTGGGTATAGTTGACTAATTAGAAAATTTATAAAGTTTTGCTGATATAGCTGTTGTCCTAGGTTTAAGTGTGTCGAAAAGGTGTTTTCAGCCTTCGGATAAAACTACAAAGTTGTCCAGAATGATGTTTAGTCACCATCGCGGGAACGGAAGCTTTAAAGTGGGCATTTGACCCTCAAAAATGCAAAATACAGACTGTGATGTTTGACTTTTCGTGCAGAATGCATTTTGGTTTTTATTTTTAAAAAGGCATCTAGACGTCAAAAATTTTCTTGAAATTCACAAGATATTAAATTCATGATGTATATGACTTCTCTGAATTTTTTTGATTTTTTTCCAAGAGTCTAAATAGGATTTTTAGGCTTCGCGAAAAGGAGATTTCTGCATTTTTTTTACTAAGCGGGTAGATGACTAGTTCATTACCCGAACGCCCTTAAGCAAGCCTAAACCTTATGAAATGGATTTGAAATGATCAATACTGATACTTAGGATGTATAAAATCATAATTGATGTGAAATTGAGGTTTAATGATTTGTTATCCGCCCCAAGTCGGAAAACGCCAAAAGTTGACTATTTTCTATACGTTTAGTCAAAACTTATAAAAACGAGTTCTAAGCTATATAACTTGATGAAACAAGTTTGTATGACCATATTTTGTTGTATTCCAGTAACTTACATATATTATTACAACTTTTCATTATTGAGTCATACTCGGGTCGTACTTTGACTTTTGTTGACTTTTTACGTATTAGGTCGCGGTTAACGTATAATTGGCGTTTTTAGGTTCCAAATTGTTTGAGAATCTTAGTCTAAGACATTTAGCTTTCTTTTTAAGTATTTCCTACAGATTGTGAGCTTTATAGGTCATGTTTACTCTTAGACTCGGTTACTTGTGCAAGTTACTTATGTATCTCAATTTTTACGAAATATTTTGATTCAAACGTTTTATACTTTTATAAAACAAATATCTAAGGTCGTGATCACACTTGTAGGTCGCGGATAATTCTCAAATTATTACTATTGCCTTTCTTCAGCCGGATCTCTATCTCGTCTCATTTTTCCTTTTAAGGTGAGTTCATAGCCCATTTTCTTATACTTTGTTACAAATTGCGGGGTGAGAATAACATGGGTGGAATACAATCATTTAAAACTTTTGTTATGCTATTCAAGAACTGTATGCTTTCCCCAAATTATACATTTACTTATTGCATTAGTACCTTAGTCAAAAAGCCCCTACATCATGAACCGTTAATTCACATTTTGCAAGCGCGAATGTTGTGGATGGATCCATCGGGATTGAAAATCCCCGTCCCGATTACCTTGACGCACTTACATTTGATTAATTAAGTATTTTGACTATATACTTACTAGGGGTAAAACAGTTATGTTAAAGCTTCGCTGTCGTGAGCTATTGCAATAAATAAATAGAAATGATTTTGTACGACGGTACTAAATCATATCATGTTGCTATTCTTATAAAATTAATGTTTGTATTTCACATCACTACTTATTAAACCTATGAATTTCACTCAACTTTATGTTGACCTTTTTACATGTTATTTCTCAGGTAATGCTAATACTTAGTTTTGCTTGGATGGGAGCCCGCAAGATATTTTCGCAGCTTAGAGATTTCTGTGTATATTTAAACTTCGGTTTTGGTAAAAACTGTCAGAAGTTTATCATATATTCTTGGTAACTATATGTTACAAAACGATAATTAAATAATATATTTTTCCGCTTATAAAACTCTGGGACCCTTTGTTTAAAACTCTGATCTTTTATGATGTAATCTAAATGTCTTTTATTACGTCATTTTCAAGTCATTTTATAATTTATTGTTACTTATACCATGACGTGTTACCCCCTTGCTGCCTAGTTGTTCCCTTGCCTGATTTTGGGGGTCTCACAAGTATGGCATAGGAGCACGTGAGCGATGATCTTGAACATGTTGAGTTGTAGTCACTAAAGCAAGTGGGTTAGCCGTCTTGGCAATACGTTCAGCTCGAATCTCATTTGCTTCATTCTGAAATTGCTTCAAGATATCAAAGAGTCGATGATATGAGACCTCGTCTAACTTTTCTTGTTGTTTCACTAAAGTGACGAATCGTGTCCACTCGGGTTGAAGTTGTTGAAGAAAGTTGTTTATAAAACGCATGATTCTATTCAAACCGTAAGAATGATAGCACCTCCGTCGATGTTTAAGGGTCAAGCTAGCTTTGCAAGTCCTGAGTACCTTGCCAAAGCTCAAGCTGCGAACCCGCGTCTTTATCTTGATGAGTCTGAAAGGACCGATCTTGATTGCATGCCTGTAAGTGCCGATAGTAAAGAGACTGCCCTTTGGAATGATGATAGTCGACCACTTGTCAATAATGAGTTTGTGAAACCATTTAATTATGCTTATGAGAATAGTCTTTATGGTCTTTTCAACAAACAAACTCAGAAAACTCGTGAGGAAGTATTTTTAGAATGCAAACAAAAGAGAATTTAATGGAAGAAATCATTTGCCCCTAAGAAATCTAATGTTTACAAATATATGAACTACCTTCCTCTAGATGAGTCCAAAAGCAAGAGTAGGAAAACATTAGGTATTCTTAAACACCACATAGATAATGTTAAATCTATTGTTGAAAGAGATTGGGAAAAACGTGAAAATGCTGAGTGGCAACGTCCGATTCCTCAAGATATTACCTTGCTTGTGAAAGAACTCTTAATTCCAAATCCGGCGTTGATTAAAGAAACTGTTCTTCAATTTGAGGAGTACATTCAGACTGAAATGTTTGATGACTTAAAATATGTTGAGTCTATTGAGAAAAACATTGATGATCTTCAAATGGAGAAGTCTGATTTTTCAGATGAATATGATTTACTCTTGCAAGAATGCGTTTCTAAAGATGTTATGTGTGCTTATTTTACATCTTGTGCTGATATTAATGAATATTCTGATGTTGCATGCAAATATCTTGATAAGATCAAAGAATGTGAGCGTCTTGAAATTGAGCTTTCGAAACGTAAAGAAAATGTTGATAAAAAGGCTTTTGAGTTACTTCAACACAAAACTGATTTCCTTCAAAAACATTGTCATTCTCTTGAACTTTCTTTGCAAAAAGACGTTGGTAGTTTTCCACATGATAATAATTTGCAAGAAAAACTTTCCAAAACGTTTCAAGAAATGAATGAATAGAATTTTCAAATTAAAGGGTTGAAAGCTCAGTTAAAAGACAGGGAAAGAGCGATAGCAGAGTTGCAGAAAATCGTTGCTAAAATGGGTGGGAAAGTTGTGGAACCTAGCATTAAGAAACCTGTTGTTAGACAACCCAATGCCTATAAAGTGAATAGATCCTCTATCTTGGGAAAACCATCTGCTTTATCAAATTCCTCGTTTGCAAAACCTGTGTTTGCCCCCAAGATGGATGGAAAGGAAAGGTTACCACAGAATCAACCCATAAGGAATACTATAGCACCAAGCGTAAGAACAATAATGTGATTAAACCAGGGATGTATAGAATGCCCACTAAGCCCACAAACAAAATTACTCACTCGCCTCAGATTTCTAGAAACACTAATATTCGTGTGTCTTCTACTACAGGAATAGTCACCACTACTAGTGTTAGCCGGCCTCAGCTTAAGCGCACTCAAGTTAATGATAAGGTCTGGAAACACAAGAGTCAAGAGAAGATGAAGGAAGTAGAAGAACACCCTAGGAATTTGAATGTTTTTAAGAATAAAAAGTTTATAATAGCGTGTAATGACGATTTAAATGTTTTTAATGATTTGAATACTATGAATGTCAAATTCGTTTGTGTTAAATGTGGAAAATGTGCTAATGCTAATCCTTCTATGTGTGCCATGAACACTGTAAAAGGCGTAGATACTAGAACTAAGACGCAAGTTGTGATGCCTATTAGTGCTAGTAAACCCAAACGCAAATTGAACCATTCTGGTGCAACCCCCACTAAGAAAATTAATGCATCAGACTCCACCACTAAGAACCCTAGAAGCAGAATTAAGGAACTATATGAGTCTGCTAGCAAGTATTGGAAATGGAGGTTTTCTAATCAATGCCCTCCAGGATATAAATGGATGCCTAAAGCTAGGACAGAAAATGTGAAAACGAGTGTTAGTATGCCTTTAAATGTTGATAAGGACACTAATGATTCTACTATCACAACTATTGTGGTATCCAATTTAGAAAATGCTCCATCGTGTTCTAACTCTTCTGCAGGTGATACAAATAATTCTCTTCATACTGGACTCCGGATGCACGAAGCACATGACGGGGAATATCAAGCTTCTAATTAACTTCGTGGAGAAGTTCCTGGGTACGGTCCGATTCAGAAATGATCAATTTGCACCGATCCTAGGATATGGAGATTTGGTTCAGGGGAATATTACGATCAAAAGGGTATACTACGTCGAAGGGCTCAATCACAATCTTTTCTCGGTTGGTCAATTCTGTGATGCAGATTTGGAGGTTGCTTTCAGAAAGAAGACATGTTTTGTTCGTGATTATGGTGGGAATGACTTACTTACCGGTACACGGGGTACTGATCTTTACACAATTTCACTACAAGACACAACTTCATCAACTCCAATTTGCTTCATGGCTAAAGCTTCAACGACTCAGGCATGGTTATGACATCAACTTCTTTCTCATCTCAACTTTGATACCATCAACTTGCTTTCCAAGAAAGATATTGTGAGAGGCCTTCCAATTTTGAAATTCATCAAAGATCATCTTTGTTCTTCTTGTGAACTTTGTAAAGCTAAACAAAGTAGCTTCAAAACAAAGACCACACCAAGCTCTAAAGGACGGTTAGATCTTCTCCATATGGATCTGTGTGGTCCCATGCGTGTTCATAGTATCAATGGAAAGAAATATATTCTGGTAATTGTCGATGATTACTCAAGGTACACATGGACTCACTTCTTGAGGTCCAAGGATGAAACACCCGAAGTTCTCATCAGCTTTTCTAAACTGATACAACGTGGTCTTTGAAGGTCTACGTTTTCTAAGGATTTGGTAAATGATGGATTGGATCTATTGATTAATGGTGGAAATGGGGAAGGGGGAAGATGAAGTGTAGAGAGAGAAAGGAGAGGGAAGAAAAGTAGAGAGAGAAAGTGATTAGATTAATGAAATGTTGAAAATGAATGAACTAACCAACCCCCTCCTAACATGCTAGGAGGGGTATATATATAGCCCACCCTACATGTGGGCTATATGGACTATACATTTCTAAGTGGACCACGAGCCCATTACATAATTATCGTTGGAGCGACCGATCCTTCATAAATACGTAAAAACGTATTTCCAACAATCTCCCCCTAAGGGAGGTCGCTCCAAGTTACAAAGTTCTAAATATTCTATGGCTCGTGATCTATGCTAATAATGATGTGACCGAGACTTTCTTTGGGAAAACACATTTCCAACAATCTCCCCCTAAGGGAGGTCACACCATTTTACAAAATCTTAAACCTAGCATCTATGCTTGAGTCTTCGATCTTGTTCTTGTAAATATGCTTGAAGTGATCTTTGACTTTAGTTCTTGAGCATGTTTCCTTGCCTTGACCTTGTGCATTCATCACTTGTGAAATTTGCCTCTTTGTGACTTCATGTTCCACATACTTATACCTTTAAATTCTTGAAAGCTTCAGAGTTTGATACAGCGGAAGACTTGACCTTCAGACTTTCTTGAATTTGTTGAAGTACTAAGTGTATGTAGTATAAGCATGTGGTGACGACTTCTTCTGGATTGTACACCGCAATGCCACCTTCTTGTTACGCTGCATAAGACAGTTAGCAACAAACAATATACACGGATGAAATGGCCTTGAACATTTCATTCTAATTCGGTAGCATTTTACCTCCGGTCGGTGAAGACCGTTGGACGATATTAAATATCGTACTTGTGGCAGGTAGTTTCAATTAAGAACCTCCTTGACAAGATTTCGCGGGTAAACCCGTTCTCTTTACTCGACCGTCCAAAGCTGACTGCGAACGTAAAGAGTGAATCATTTGGATAATATTATCCGTATGATTTGAAGCCGTCAATTCATGTTCCTGGAACAAGTGAAGTTCAATTAAGAACCGCACCATCGTTGCTTTCCAGTTGTCACGAGCTTGATTCATAAAGAATCTTGCAAGTTACCTACCAAGTGCTGTTTGATGTTAACACTAGAAGGATTTCCACTCGTCACTGTGATCAATAAAGAGTCACTCTGAGTGTTCTGGCAAGATCATATGATAATGCGTAGAGGCCTGGAACGTGTTTAAATTCATTTAAGAATTAAACCACTGTTGCTTTCCAGTTATCACAAGTTTGATTCATAAAGAATCGCACAAGTCACCTACCATGAGCTTTTTGATATTCGCTCAAGAAGGATTTCCATCTTCATTGTAAATACTTTCGTATTACTCGGATGTTCAGGCAAGATCATGAAGATTTTGCGTATGACTCTTAATATCTTTCTTACTTTTCACATTGTGTGAACAAGCAAGGAATAATGAAAGTGTGTCCTAATGAGATATTTGATGATCTCAAATGGCTCTAGACTCGATCGTGCATTTTGGATTTTTAGTGATCGGAGGCTGGAGAGGAGTGCCACCTTTTCAATACCAATTTATTCGGAGTGAATAAATCAATAGATAATGTGTTGTCTCCGTGTGATTAAAACAAATATCTTTTAAGAGATATCTGAGTTAGCTGGGATGGGTTGTGCTTTGCATCACTGGGTCCATGATGTCTGTCTTCAATATCAAGAATCATTAAAATGATCTTAATAGCATATGAATTGACCCGGTTTCTGCCTAAGTTGTAAGGAGGGCTTCTTTCTTTACACCCTTTATCTTTACAATTCTTTTTCATTCTTCAACCCCTTCAATGCTTACCAATACGTCATAACTAGCACCTTGTTGTGATTGTTCCAGTGCTAACTTAAGTACTTGGTCGGCATTCAGCTACGTTCACAATCTTTCTCCATCTTTCCTAAGGACTACTATTTCTAGCTATGGAATGTCCTTGGGAAGATTCCTCCGGTTCTAGAGAAATCATTGGACTTTAACCTATCCTACCATCCTTATGTCACCACAATCTTCATCGTCGTGAAATAATTGGGTTGCGGGTAAGTATAAATCACCATGAAATCTATTTTGAAGTGCAAATCCATTTTGCTCCCCCTTAACATATGCTACGATATTCGAAAATATTTCGCACATGTCGGGATGAGCTAACACGTTAAGTCAAACCATTTGTGATTAATCATTTCCCATATTAAATCATATTTTCTCCCCCATATTAAAAATATTAACTCAATCAATGTTTTTAATATCAATTGATTTAATAGCGTTTTAAGAAAATTTGGGAAGAAAAATGCAAATCTAATTATCTTCATGAGTTACACAAGCTCCCCCTCAAATTAATGAGGGTGTGCTGAAACGTAAATTAAATACCTTTTAAACACAAGTGTAAGGTATTTATCACGTGCAAAGATCATATATGATAAAGAATTCACAATATTAGCAATTTACGAGGTTGGACCTGAATGATAGAGAACATCATATGAAAGAAGCACATGGTTCTTGTTCACGAATGTTGGTCTTCCTCGTAACTTCTGAAGTTATCTCTTGACTCCATGTGTATGATTGATATCGTTGTCTTAACACCAATATGTGAACTTGGCACTCTCGACATCAAGGATTCTGAATGCTGGACAATTGCTCCCCCTCAATTGTTGACCCGTGTTCTATTGAAAGAGCTGTAGTCACCGTTTGAGTAGTCGCATCGTCGAGTATGTAGATATCAATTGCAAGGAACTTTAGATTGTGGAGTTGATAACTTCGGATTCTGAAGTCAAAGCTTTCCGGTGAAATGCTTGACTTGATTATGAAAAGCGGGTTGTTATCTGAAATAATAGCAAACCATATGGAGCATGTTTTAAAAGTTTGAACTTCTGCTCGAACTTTATTTACAACCCCGTGTCATTATTGAATGACATTTCTAGGTTCGTAAATATTATCGATTCCAGAAGACATGCTCTTTTTATCAAAACAATTTTGAACACACAATTTTGAAAGATTTAGAAAAAACCTTTTGAGAAATTCTCGAAAAATTGTGTTCAAAGTTTTGAAAACCAATTACTTGAGCTTAAGATGTTGAATATCTTATAAAACGAGCTCAAGTCCGAGAAGTTGTAAACTTCTCGTTGTTAAGGATAAGTTTATCATCGGCGATAAACTTTCCTTTTATCTGAAGAACGAGTCCTAAGCTGACATTTACTTAGAAGTCGTTTTCATGAGCTTGAAAACTTTGACTGTTTTAACGGAAAGCTCATGACCGAGAAAGGTGAATTTCTCGTTACGAGGAAAAGTTCTCTTATTTAAAAGATACACTTTCCTTTCTGAGCTTAAAACTTCGAATGTTTTAATACAAGCTCATGACCGAGAAAGGTGAATTTCTCGTTAAGAGGATAAGTTATCATAAAAGATAATCTTTCCTTTATTTTAAGTTCGAGTTACAGTTTGACATTTAACTGTAAGTCATTGTGCATGAGCTTAAAAACTTCGAATGTTTTTAATATTAGCTCATGCCCGAGAAAAATTAATTTCTCGTTGTAAGGATAAGTTTATCATCGGCGATAAACTTTCCTGCCTTTGAAGAACGGGTTACAGACTGTCATTTATCTATAAGCCTTGATGCATGAGCTTAAAAACTTGGAATGTTTTTGATATAAGCTCATGCCCGAGAAAAATGAATTTCTCGTTTTTAGGATAAGTTTATCATCGGCGATAAACTTTCCTTTCTTTGATGATCGAGTTATAGTCTGTGATGTGACTATAAGTCCTTGTGCATGAGCTTAAAAACGTGGAATGTTTTTAACATAAGCTCATGCCCGAGAAAAATGAATTTCTCGTTTTTAGGATAAGGTTATCATCGGCGATAAACTTTCCTTTCTTTGATGAGCGAGTTATAGTCTGTGATGTGACTATAAGTCCTTGTGGCAGCTTAACCATGAATCCCCTGAGACATTTGTTTCTCTGATATCTGCTTCTTCAGCAACCAAACTCTAAGAGTGTCCTTAGTTGAACGGTATACAATGATTGGACCGCTTCGTTCTTTTGGAACATCAACTTTGGTACCTGCAATCTCATTAGGAATTTGCATGCTTTGACGTGGGTTAGAGATATCAATTATAGAAGCACATGGGGGTTCACAGTTGGCTTTACTTGTTTCAGAGGCGACCTGAGTAGATGATTCACTAGTCTTGGCTGGCAAACGTTTCCTTTTATAGAAAACCTTAAGTTTAGGCGTAAGTGAAGTATCATCTTTATCAGTTTCCTCCCTAGTAGACTTAGTAGAATCGGAGACTATCCTAGTTAAAGGGCACTCGTTTCCTACAAGAGTGAAAGTTCTACCAGTGGGGTGCCACATTTTGCCAACAGGTTTGATTTTAGCAACCCACTGGGATTTAAGTCTAGCACGGGAGTTCACCTCATTAAGCAATTTCTTGATACAGGAATCATGATTTGCCGTAAAGACACATTTTCTACATGTTTTACAAGTAGCATATTTAATGTCCGAGTAAGATCTAGAATCCCTAGATGATTGATTGATGCTCCTAGGATTGGACATGCTACGGTTAGCAGTGTTGGGTAAACTAGAAGGCATCTGACTAGGTTTGAAATTCCTATCTCTTACATGTGTCTTTTGCTTAGCTTCCCTAAGATCAGATTCATGGCAAACGTCATTTGAACTAGTTCTAGACGTGGTCTTGGTATTTTTAGGGAAACTAGAGGCAATCATATGATTTGGTCTTGCTAAAGCTGGAGTGATCACATTGGGCCTAGTTGCTGGAGTGACTGGTCTAAAAAGATGGACCAAATCAACTTGGGAGGCAAACCGCGGTCTCGAGGATTGTGGTCGCTCGGATCTAAATGCAGTAGGTTGTCTGACAATCGGTTGTCTGACGAACTGATTTGTAGGCGGTTTCCCCAAGATTGATGGTTTTTCAAGCTTAGTGTCCACACTAGGTCCTCTATTTTTCCTTAACTCGTTTTTCAACGCAGCAATAGCAAAAACCTTTTCCTGTACTTGGGCCTTTAAAGTCTCATTCTCTTTGAGCAAGTTATCTTGGGATGCCAACTTAGATTCAAGCAGTTGAATTTGTTTCAAAAGATTATCCTTTTCAGCTTTAGAATCTAGAACAGTTTGATCCAATTTTCTTTCAAGAACAACGTTTGACTTTTCAAGTTTTTCAAAGTATGTTTCAAATTTGTCCGTTTTCTTAGAAAATTCAAGTTTGGCATCCTCAAGATCTTTTAATTGTTGAGCTACAATCATTTCGAGCTCTCTAATCTTGGAATCAGAAGCAATCAATGAAGCAGTTATGGGACAATTATCATGATGTTTAGCATTTTGAATACTTTCTCCCCCATTATGACTCACATCGGATGAATCAGAAGTGGTATTTCTATCACTCTTTTCCATCCCATGTTTGTCATAATTAGGTTTCGAATGCTCAATATGCGGTATGTCATCAGCATATACATCATAATTAACATCACATTGTACCATGTTTGCAGGCTCTTCGTCATAAACGGGTAAGGTGTCATCAAGAGTGATCTCGTGAACAATCCCTGACGTACCACTGGTATCATGTTGTGCTCCTGATTCGGTGCTCTTGTCATCTTTAGGCTCCAAGTTGTCAACCGTATGACCAGTTTCCTCTTGCATCGAAGAGTCTTGCACTCCATTATCATACCCTTGCTGAAGTCGAGATCTTTCATAAATCGAAGACGAGACCGATGACATGAGTTTCAATATTGTATCACGAAAAACTCGAAGCTCGGTATGTGTATCTCGAAGAAATGATTGGCAAAGCATCGAACTTTCAGACTTGATGATATTGAATTGAAGGAAAGGCGTGAGTTGTGTCACAAGAGCCTTATAAGCAAGTGCCGATGCAGAGTGATTAAAAATTTCAGTGTTGAGTTGCTCTGCGAGTTGGGTCAAGATGGTGAACATTGATTCCATGAATATATGACGATCTTGACCAAAGATTGTCACAAATTCTCTCCCTCCTTGAATCCCCGAAAGAGTGACAAGATGATATTGAAGCATTTGAAATGAATTGATGCCACTTTTCCTAACTTTGTTTGACATTGAATGCGATTCTCCCTTGTGAAATCTCGAATGCAACGAATCCATTGTAGATTTGATGAAAATTGAAGGAAAAATTCTTGATCTCGTCAAATAAATCTTGTCACATCTTTTTGTCTCACCACTTTTATCACTATGTCACGTTTAGATCTCGACAACACGACCGATGACACGTATCGTTTAAGAGAAATCTTATTCAAAATATAGCCTAAATTTCAACCAAACTTAAACTAGTCTAAATTTCAACCGAGTCCAACAACATAGCCGGCCCAAACTTGTCTAAATCTAATTATCAAGATTATCAAATTTAATATCTAAAATAACAATTAATATCTCAACTTGAAAACTGTCTAAAATATAAAAAAAAATAAAAATAGAAAAACTGATTTGTTTAAAAATACTAATATTAAAAAAAAAACTGATATTTTTGATTTGAAAAATAGTCAATATTGTGTCCCAAAAAAAAACAAAGTTACCAAAAAAAAAACGTTTTCTTGAAAAAAAAATAAAGTAAGATTGAAAATAAATAAAAAAAAATCTGATACAAACCCTTGTTTTCTCCGTCCAATCAACACGTGGCCAAAAAAAAAAATAAAAAAAATATCACCGCCCCACTCACTTAGTTATTTCCGCCCTTTGACATCTTCGTTTGACTATTGCCTAAAAACTCTCACTTCCTTACACAGAAAACAAAAACTTGCGTCTGTCAATCTCTCTCAATCTCTTCTAGTTCTCTCAAATAATACACCCACAAACACACAAATCTGCGTCTCCCTATCTCTCTCAATCTCAAATTAGACTCCCTTTAATCAGTTAATCACCGTGCCTAATCCCAGTACGAATCTTCAAGATCAATAAATTGGTCTCAGGTAGGATTAATTTTTTAATTGCATGTTGTTTTTTGAGTCCTTCTCTCATCTGTTCGAGTCTTTCTGTCTAGATTGAGTCTTTGGTGATTGTGGTGATTGCGTTTTGGATCTATGAAAGTTTCTTTTTTTTTTTTTTTTTTTTTGAAACTGAGATCTTTTTTTTGAGTCGAAGGGTGTATGTTATTGGAGTAATTTTTGGAGTCCGAGTGATATGTGTGTACGAGTCTAGGATGTGAGTCTAGTGTGTCGAGAGTGGAGTGATTATGAGATGAGTCTTGAGTCGTGAGATTATTTGAGTTCGAGAGTTGTTTGGGTGAAAAATGGGTAAAGTTGTTTTTCTTCGAGTCTATGTGGGAGTCGATTTGGGTAGTCTGTAGGGCGAGGGTGGGTGGTTTGATGCGAGAGGATGTTTGTTTTAGACAATAGGTGAGGGAGTTCGAGGTGAGGGAGTCGAGTGTTTTGTGGTTGTTGCTGAGTCAAATTTTTAAAACGAGGGGCTGTTAGGATTCGAAGTCGAGAGTGAAAGAGAGAGGCAGTCGAGGTGGGGGTCTGGTGAAAGGTTGTGTTTGATGGTGAGGATCGGGCGAGTGTAGGGGGGTTTTTTTTGTGTCGGTTTGTTGGAGTCGAAGGTTGGTTTTTGTGTCTGTCGTGAGGGTGAGAGAGTCCGGATGTTGTTTTTTGTCTGTGAGTCGATTTAGAGTGAGTCACTGTTTGGGTCGAGTCGAGAGGTGTGGTGTCAGTCGAGTGGTGTGGTGTCAGTCGAGTGGTGTTTATTCCGAATAGACTTCTATTCGGAAAGTGTCTATTTTTAAAAAAATCTATTCGGAATGTTTTTCTATTCGGAATGTTTTTCTATTCGGAATGTTTTTCTATTCGGAATGCTTTTCTATTCGGAATGCTTTTCTATTCGGAATGTTTTTCTATTCGGAATGTTTTTCTATTCGGAATGTTTTTCTATTCGGAATGTTTTTCTATTCGGAATGTTTTTCTATTCGGAAAATCGTGTCTATGCGGAAAGATGGAAAATCTGATACGAAAAACTGATAACTTTGGATCAAAAAGGATTGAAGGACTGATGACACTTTTTATGGACTGATAACGGGATAGATCTGGACAGTATTGGACAAAAATAACAGATGACAAACTGATAAAAAAAAACTGATTAATATAAAATTAATAAAAAAAAAACTAATAAAACTGAAACTGCTTATCCAGACATCAATTTGATAAAAAGGATTATAAAAAAAATGAGAAGAAAAATAATGATAAAAACTGATTAAAAAATTTGATAAAAAATAAAAAACTGATTGGATAGATTTTCAAGAAAGAAAAAAAAACAAGACGATTATATAGAAAAAATAAAACGAAAAGATTATTTAAAAAAAAATTTCAATCAAATCAATAGATAAAAAAATACAAATCCTAAGATTCAACCATGGCTCTTGATACCAATTGAAGGTCTACGTTTTCTAAGGATTTGGTAAATGATGGATTGGATCTATTGATTAATGGTGGAAATGGGGAAGGAGGAAGATGAAGTGTAGAGAGAGAAAGGAGAGGGAAGAAAAGTAGAGAGAGAAAGTGATTAGATTAATGAAATGTTGAAAATGAATGAACTAACCAGCCCCCTCCTAACATGCTAGGAGGGGTATATATATAGCCCACCCTACATGTGGGCTATATGGACTATACATTTCTAAGTGGACCACGAGCCCATTACATAATTATCGTTGGAGCGACCGATCCTTCATAAATACGTAAAAACGTATTTCCAACAGTCTTTAAGTTCAAGTTAAAGTGGTTCGTACTGACAGAGGTACAAAATTTTTGAATTCAAATCTGAGAAACTATTTTGAAGCCGAAGGAATTGAACATGAAACATCTATTGCTCGAACACCCGAACAAAACGGCGTTGTTGAAAGACGAAACCGTACTTTAGTTGAGGCTGCTCGAACATTATTATCCGCTTCAAAACTTCCACTATACTTTTGGGCCGAAGCCGTGTCCACTGCATGCTACACACAAAACCGATCCTTAATTATCCCAAGACACGAAAAGACATCATATCACATAATTCATGATCGAAAACCTTCACTCAAACACCTTCATGTTTTTGGATGTACTTGTTACATTATACGAGATGGTGAAAATTCGGATAAGATGAAAGAGAAAGGTGATGCATGTATTCTTGTGGGATATGCAACTCAGTCTAAGGGATATAGAGTATACAACAAGAGAACAAAAGTGATTGTCGAGACCATTCACATTCGGTTTGATGAATTACAAGAAATGGCACCTGAACCAAATAGTTTAAGTCCCGATCCAAAACGACAAACGACTTCCGTTCACAGCCGCACGGAACTCGGAACTCAAGACCACAACAATGAACCGTCAAGTTCAACGCTGGTTCAAGAAAATGTTCCAAGAGCTGATATGACCGTCAACACGGCAATTGAAGAGTTGGAAATGTTATATGGACCAATGTATGATGAATATTTCACGGGGGAGAAACAAGTTGTATCGAAGTCTTCCGCTGTCACTCATGATAAGAATGATGATTCCGATCATCGTCAACAAAACGATACAACTTCATCTACTTCAACACCGGTTGCTACAGAGTTACTTCCTCAGAATATCACTTCAACAATTGATCCTACAACATCCACAACTACTGTTATTGCTCCAGAGAACACAAATCAAGCAGACAATGCATTATCTGACGAAGACGAATTTATCAACCCATTCGGTACACCGGTACACGAAATTGGAGAGTCTTCTACTCGCCATGTTGATCCGTCAAATATTCATACGTTCTATCAACGACATCCTTCAACACATCATTGGACCCGAGATCATCCTTTGGTTCAAGTAATTGGAAACCCTTCACAGCCTGTTCGCACAAGACGACAGCTTAACACCGTTGGTGATGTTTGTATGTTCGCACTCGCCATGAGTTCAGCTGAACCGAAAAACATCAAAGAAGCCATGGCTGATCATGCTTGGATTGAATCGATGCCGGATGAACTTCAACAATTTCAAAGACTTAAAGTCTGGGAACTTGTTGACAGACCATACGATGTAATACCATTAAATCTTTGATGGATCTGGAAAAGCAAAATGGATGAAGAGAACACGATCATCAAGAATAAATCTAGGCTAGTGGCTAAAGGGTATGGACGGAAAGAGGGTATTGATTTTGAAGAATCATTTGCACCAGTAGCTCGAATGGAAGCGGTCAGGATTTTTCTTGCTTATGCTGCACATAAGGGATTCATCGTTTATCAAATGGACGTAAAGACGACGTTTCTTAATGGTCCTTTGAAGGAAGAAGTATATGTCACACAGCTAGAAAGATTCGTCAATCCTCATTATCCTGACAAGGTGTATCGTCTCCACAAAGCACTTTATGGACTCAAGCAAGCTCCAAGGGCGTGGTACGACGAGCTCTTGAAATTTCTGGTCTCCAAAGGTTTCTCAAAAGGTTCCATTGATCTAACTTTGTTCACTTATAAATATGGGGATGACATTTTGCTTGTGTAGATTTATGTTGATGACATTATTTTCGGGTCTACAAACCCAAAACTTTCAAAATGGTTTGAAAAAGTAACGCACAGCAAATTTGAAATGTCTATGATGGGCGAACTAAAATTCTTTCTAGGAATTCAAGTTCACCAATCCCCAAGTGGTATCTTTATTAACCAAGCTAAGTATTGTCAATAGATAATCAAAAAGTATGGTATGACCTCATGTGACCTAGTTAGGACACCATTATCCACAAAATTCCTAGATGCTGACTTGGAGGGATTACCCATATATCAAACGAGATATCATTCCATGATCGGGTCCCTCATGTACTTGACAGCAAGCAGACATGATATTCATTATGCTACATGCTATTGTGCACGATATCAAGCACGACCCACTGAAAATCACCTCAAGGAGGTTAAACGGATCTTTCGATACCTTAAGAATACCATTCACATGGGACTCTAGTATCCGAGGGAAAACGGTTTCTTTCTAATGGCCTATTCAGATTCTGATCATGCAGGGTGTCTTGATACACGAAAAAGTACTTCTGGTGGTGCACAATTTCTAGGTCAAGATAAGCTTGTGGGATGGTCTTCCAAGAAGCAGGATTGCACGTCACTTTCACCGGCCGAAGCGGAGTATGTGTCTCTATCTGCGTGTTGTGCTCAAGTTCTTTGGATGAGAATACAACTCACAGATTATGTCTTCCACTTTGATAAAGTACCTATGTACTGTGACTCAAAGTCGGCCATAGCCATCTCCTGCAATCCGGTACCGCATTCCCGTACGAAGCACATTGACGTCAGATTTCACTTCATAAAGGAACAAGTTGAACGCGGAATCGTTGAATTATACTTTGTCAGAACGGATTATCAGTTAGCCGACTTGCTCACGAAAGCTCTGTCACAAGATAGGTTTGAGTACCTCGTTAGGCAAATTGGTATGAGATGTTTGACTCTAGCAGACCTGGAGATTCTGGCAAAGGTACCTGCTTGATTCATATTTCAAACATCTACTTGTATATATCTATGGAAAAACAAAATACAAAAATATAAAACATATAAAAGCAAAACGCAAAATTAAAAATCTTTTAAAAATACCAAAAAGATTCTTCTCGACATGTCTTTCAGTATCGATAATATGGACGTACCTAGAAATGTCGCTCAATAACGACACGGGTATGTACATAAAGCTCGAATGAAAGTTGTAAATATTTTTCAAAACATGTCATTTCTATCTTTTTAAAGGAAATTGTCTCTTTTGGACAATATTTTCAACAACGGGTAGAGCAATCTATCTCGGGTTGAGCTTGTCACAAAACATTCAACGTTTTAAGCTCAACACAATGGCTTGTAATCACTTTCAGATTGCAACCCGAAACTATATTCACGGGGGAGTGTACGATTTCGTGCTCTTACCCTTAGCAAAAGAAGTTAAATCTTCTTACACTTGAGTGGATTCGTCAAGACATTCAAAGTCTATGAACTCAAGTTTATGCTTTAGAAAAACCTTTTCGCAAAAAAGAATTGATTTTTCAAAAAGCGTTGAACACAATTTTTTCAAGAATTTCTCAATGATATTCAAAATCTTTCAAAAATTGTGTGTTCAACAACTCCTATCCTCAAAAGTTTAATGTGGATCATATCCTCGTACTGACAATTCCATTGGATCAATTTTTGAGGGCGAGCTTTCCAAATTTCATGCTAAGTTTGACACATTTTTCTCCCGAAAAGTTTCAAGACTATTTTTTACCATATATTTTAATCAAATTTGGTATCTCTAATATCAAACAATTTTATATATTAGAGATAGGGGAGAAAATGTGATTAAAATGTGATCTAAAGACTCAAGCACTCATGGTTTCGATCAAAAACCCACAACATCTTTAATTCACGACGTTATTGGTTTCAAAAGGGTGGTTAGGTTTAAGTCCTATGATCCAACCAGAATCGGAGGGATCTTCCAAGGGACAATCCAATATATTATCAGAAGTCCTTAGGAAAGATGGAGTAGAATGTGAACGTAGCTGAATGCTGACTAAGTACTGATGCTAGCACTGGAATAATCACAACAAGGTGCTAGTAATGATGGCTTGGTAAGCATTGAAGGGGTTGAAGAATGAAAAAGAAATGTAAGGATAAAGGGTGTAAACAAAGGAGCCCTCCATACAACTTAGGCAGAAACTGGGTTAACACATCATGAAGACAACTCATCATGGACCCAGTGATGTAATGCACAACCGTTTCCCAACTAACTCAAGCTTCTCTCAAAAGAAGTTTGTTTTATTGTCACGGAGATCAACATGACTTCTATTGACTTTCTCACTCCGAGATAGTTGATATTGAATAGGTGGCATCTGCTCCAGCCTCCGATCACTAAAAGTGCACAAATCAAGTCTAGAGCCAAGAGATGAATCAAATCTCGTTAGGACACACATATGAAGATCAAGAGAGTCCTACGCTATATCCTTGTGATATTGCTAGAACACTCAGAGTGATACTACTTAGTATTGGCAATGATGAGTGGAAATCCTTCCAGTGTTAACAACAAACAGCACTGCGGTAGGTCATGTGTAAGATTCTTATGAATTGAACATATGTAAAACTGAAAAGCAACAACGGTTTGATTCTGAATTGATTCAAACTCGTTTCAGGTTTCTACGCAATATCTTTATGGTCTTGCCAGAACATTCAGAGTGAGTTTATTAATATTCACAGTGACGAATGGAAATCCTTCTAGCGTCAACATCAAACGGCGCTACGGTAGGTGACTTGTGAGATTCTTATGAATCAAGCTTGTGTCAACTGGAAAGCAACAATGGTAAGATTCTTAATGAATCAAACTTGTTCCAGGAATTTGAATTGACGACTTTAATCAAGCGGATATTTATCCAATTGATTCACTCTTTATGTTCGCAGTCTTGCTTTGAGCGGTCGAGTAAAGAGAACGGCTAGTACAGCCGCGAAACCCTGTCAAGGAGATTCTTAATTGAATCTACCTAATCACAGGTACGGTATTTAATATCGTATAACGGTCTTCACCGACCGAAGGTAAAACGCTACTGATTTAGGACGAATGTCAAAGCCATTCAGTCTGTGTCTATGTTTTGTCTCGAGAAGGTGGCATCACGGTGTACTCAGCAAATTCAAAGATTCAAAACCACATATTCATGCCTAAAGACTTATTCAACAATTAATAGTGTGAGCATGTGGATAAAGACACAAGATCGCAAGATGGGAAAGACAAGTCAAGAACGATTTGAAGATCTCAAGATAAAAGACTAAGTCGAAAGACAATGACAAAGGATCAAAGATCACAGCATGAAGGAACAAGAATACTGTTACACGTTCAAGACTCATTTATGACGAAATTCGTAATCTCCATTGATCTCCAAATATCGAAGAGGAATGTCCTCACATTAGGGGAGATTGTTAGCCTCAAAATATTGAGTCAACAAGAATGTTCGGTCATAGGTTTCTATTGTAATATTTATTAGAACGTTATAATAGATAGTTAAGTAGTCGTGGTTCACGGGCTTGGATTTAAGATACTTAAAGCCCAAAAGACAAGCCCGGTCCAAACTATATAGCCCATTATGGTTACATGTAAGCCCGGCTATATAAGGCCCTTCCTAGCATGTTAGGAAGGGTGGATGATCATTTGTAACTCTAATTCTTCTAATCTAATATTCACCAAGTTAATCATCTCTCTCTCTACTTTATCTCACTACTTTCTCTCTCTAAAATTCATATCTTTTTCATCTCATTTCTTTAATCTATCATCATATTATTAGGGACAACATTAATACGTAATATTTATCTTAAATGTTCATTATTCATGTCGTATATTAATTAACTGTAAAGTTTTAATTTAACCGTATTTTCATACATTTATTCTAAGGTATGTTAAAGTGGGTTTTACAACTCTTCCCCTCTAATAGAATAATTTGTACTCGAATTAGAGATATGATAAGCTGAAAATGACATACCCGAATCATAGCTGAAAATGAGGGCAAGAAGTCCGGATAGACTCCTTCGTTTCCCAAGTGGCTTCCCACTCGAAATGGTCCCTCCAACAGATTTGATGAATGGGATCGTCTTTATCCGCATGACTCGATCCTGACGATCAAGAACTGCTTCGGGTTCTTCAATATAGGATAGATCCTCACAAATCTGCTCGAAAGGATGCGAAACCATGTGTAATGGATGGTAATTGTACCTATGAGTAAGGATACATGGAACACATTATGAACATGAGATAGCTGAGGAGGTAACGCTAGACGATATGATACTTCACCGACACGTTCAAGGATTTCAAACGGTCCGATGAAACGAGGACTGAGCTTGCCCTTAATTCCAAAACGCTTGACGCCACGTGTTGGTGATACCTTAAGGAAAACATGTTCACCAGGCTGAAATTCTAAAGCTCTAAGATGTTTATCAACATAGCTCTTCTAACGAGCACGAGCTTCCTGCAGCTTCGCCTTGGCGATGGCAACCTTCTCATTGGTCACCTCTATCATTTCTGGTCCTTCAAGATTCGTTCTCCAACTTGATCCTAGCATATTGGAGCACGACACTTCCTGCCATAAAGCATCTCGAATGGTGCACACTTGATACTCGCGTGCCAACTATTGTTGTAGGCAAACTCAACCAAGAAAATGTAGTCATCCCAACTACCTGTCCATTCTAGTGCACAAGCTCGCAGCATGTCTTCTAAGGTCTGAATAGTACGCTCTGATTGACCATCGGTCTGAGGATGAAAGGTCGTGCTAAGCTTAAGTCTGGTTCCACAAGCTTTCTGCAAACCTCTTCAGAATTTAGACGTGAATCGAGGATCTCTGTCAGATATGATATCTGATGGATTACCATGCAGTAGCATGATCTCCTTAAAGAATATATCTGCCAATCTGCTAACTGAGAAACCTTTGCGAATTGGAAGAAAATAAGCTGACTTGGTTAAACGATCGGCTATGACCCATATAACACCATGCTTCCTTTGAGTCAGCGGAAGTCCGGTGAGAAAATCCATGGAGATTTTGTCCCACTTGCATTCGGTAATATCTAACGGTTGTAGTAAACAACTTGCCCGCTGATGTTCTATCTTAACCTGCTAACAGGTTAGACATTTGGAAACGAAAGTAGCAACATCCTGGTTTATGCCACTCCACCAAAAATGCTGTTTGAGATCATGGTACATTTTGGTGGATCCTGGATGAATAGAGAATGGAGAGCTGTGAACTTCAGTCAGTGAGCTTCTCTGAGTGTCTGATCATCTGGAACACCTAGCTTGGTTCCTTGCCATACGATGCCATCTTCGTCTACACGAAATTCTGTCTGCCGATCAAGATTCTAAATAATAGCCCAAGACTCACCATCATCCTTCTGAGCTGCCTTGATCCGAGATATTAAGTCTGGCTCAATTCTCAAATTAGCCTAGTACGCATGTTTTCCACGTACTAAGAATTCAATGTCAAACCGCTCTAGATCACGTATGATCTCTTCTTTTATCTTGATACCAACAATCATGCCTGACTTCCTACTGAGAGCATCTGCCACTACATTCACCTTACCCGGATGGTACTGAAGATTGATGTCATAATCCTTAAGTAGTTCCAACCATCTCCTCCGCCTCATGTTTAGCTCCCGCTGAGTGAATATGTACTTGAGACTCTTGTGATCAGTGAAGATGTCACATGATTCACCATATAGATAATGTCTCCAGATTTTAACTGCAAAGACAACTACTGCTAATTCCAGATCATGGGTAGGATAATTCTACTCATAAGGCTTAAGCTGACGTGATGCATATGCAATCACTTTCCCATGTTGCATGAGTACACAGCCAAGTCCTTTACCTAAAGCATCGCTATAAATCTAAAATCCACCTGTGCGAGATAGGAGAGTAAGAATAGGTGCAGATACTAACCGCTACTTAAGTTCTTCAAAGCTCTTCTCCCGCTCATCATTCTAAACGAATTTCTCTCCCTTATGCATCAGCTTGGTCAAAGGCAAGGCTAGCCTTGAAAAGTTCTCCACAAATATGCGATAATAACCAGCTAAGCCCAAACAACTACCAACCTTAGTTGCAGATGTTGGTCTTGGCCTTTTAGTGATAGCTTCAACCTTCGTAGGATCCATGGTGATCCCTTCTGCGGAGACAATGTGGCCCAGAAATGCCACCTTGTTTAACCAGAATTCACTTGGAAAATTTGGCATACAATTGCTTTTGGCGAAGAATCTATAGCACAATGCGAAGATGTTCCTCGTGTTCTTCCTTAAATTTAGAGAAGATGAGAATGTCGTCAATGAACACGATGACAAATTTGTCTATAAACTCATGGAAGACGCAGTTCATTAAGTCCATGAATAGCGCTGGAGCATTAGTGAGTCCGAAAGGCATGACTACGAACTCATAGTGGCCATATCTTGTGCGAAAAGCAGTCTTAAGAATATCCTGTTCCTTCACTCGCAGCTGATGATAACTGGATCGTAGATCAATCTTGGAGAACTGATTGGCACCTTGCAGTTGGTCGAAAAGATCAATGATACGCAGTAATGGATAACGGTTCCTAATCGTGATCTTGTTCAGCTCACGATAGTCAATGCATAAACGCATGTTGCCGTCCTTCTTTTTCTCGAAAAGTACCGGTGCACCCCATGATGATGCACTTGGATGGATGAAACCTCGCTCCAATAAATCCTGCAGCTGGTATTTTAACTCCTTGAGCTTATGGGAGCCATGCGATAAGGAGCCTTGGAGATTGGTTCAACTCCTGGGATGAGCTCAATGCCAAACTCTATTTCGCGGATAGGTGGTATACCCGAAAGTTCTTCTGGAAATACATTGGGGAATTCAGAAACAGCTGGTTGATCTTGGATCAATGGAGCTTCAGTAGTAATATCCTGAGTCGTAGCTAAGAAGCCCTCACAGCCATGAGCTAGTAAAGCAGGGCTTGTAAGGCGAAAATGATTTGCACAGACTTGCCTGATATGAAACCATTATGAATGTGCTCTGGATCTTGAACATCACCGAAGATCAATTGGTACGTATGGAAATCGATAGTGGCATGATGTTTAGCTAACCAGTCCATGCCTAAGATTAGATCAAATTCGCACATATCCAAAGGAAGTGCGTCTACTGGGCGAACCTTATCATCAACTTCTAGGGGAAGATCTCTGTACACATGGGTAATGTGCACAGAGTCTCTCATTGGTGTAGATATACTTAATATGTTCTCTAGTGGTGTAGATGTCTTATTAATATGGGAAGCATAACTAGTGGATATAACTGAGTGAGTAGCACCCGTATTAAATAAAACATAGACAGCATGTCCATACATAAAGAGGATATCAGTAATGGTACATGTTGACTTATTTGCCTGATCCCTGGTGGTAGTGTAGACACGACCGAATGCTAGTGGTTTAGGAAGAGCAGTATCAGACGTACCAGTAGTCTCTCCCTTCTTGAAGTCCTTCAACATATGACCTAGTTGTCCATAGTTAAAGCAAACGCCGGCAGCCCGACGTCATGGTCCAGGATGTCTACGACCACAAGCAGTGAAGATAGGATGTGTATACCCTCCAGGGGGTACCCTCGCTACCTGAGAGCCTGTTTAAGAAGATATGCGTGAGACATGATTATTTGGGCATAAACATGACTACACTGAAAGTTTAAGTTAAATTACCATACGAAGACGAGTTATTAGGCTGCTGACCCTTAGCATTCTGGTCAAGCCCACTCGCATAGTTCCTGTTAGGATGCTAAGATGTTAGTATGTATGACATACAACAACTTAACATAGAAGAGTTTATGAATTTAGGGACCTGTTGTTGTTGGAATAGCTGACATTGTTACGGTAATTGTCATTACCGTTACGCTTGTCTGATCCGTATCGGTCATTAGTTTGACCGTGTCCCTTGTTGTTCGTCTGATGAGTGGCCGGTTGGGACTGGTCTCCACCCTTCTGCCTGAAAGATACAATTGAATAGGACAAGATATAAAAATGAACATATTGATCTGAATAAGGTGGTAATGCTTGATGACTGAAATTTATACCTCTTCTCTAGACGACCTGGCTCCTCATAGTCGTCACTCTCATGGAGCATCTCCAAGCTACGTGCTACGTCTGCCACTTGTGACACATTAGTGAAAGTGGCACTAAGTAGCCGATCAACAGTTGAGGAATAAAGAGCCCAGCGAAAGTGCTTCGCTTGCTCTTCAGCTGTACCTGCAACAACGCCCAGAAATCCAACTAACCTAAGGAATCTCTACATGAACGCCTAGCTGTTCTCACCAGTTCTCTACTTAGCTATTCCTGCTCAGCCCTTGGGAAGAACTAATTATAGAACAGTTCCTTGAATTTCACCCAAGTCAAATGTAGAAGTATGGTAATCTATGATTTATCAAAAGGGTTGTTGTTTCTAGAGAGAGAAAGTAGAGAGAGAGAGAGATGAGAGAAAATGTAAATGTATTATGTGTGAAATGAAAACAACCAACACCCCTTTCCATGGTGGAAAGGGGTTTATATACCCAAGTCCCTTAGTGGACTTGGGCCTCCGGCCCATGAACATGCTCATGGGTCGGCCTAATATAAACTTTAATTAACCTATACTACGAGCCCTTAACTATATTGTTGGAGTGACCGAGACTTTCTAAATACAAAAAACGTATTTCCAACAATCTTCCCCAAAGGGAGGTCACTCCAAATTACAAAGTCCTAATCTAGCATGTTAGATCTTTGTTCTCGTGCTCGTAGTCCACTTTCTCTTTTACTTCTTTTTCTTTACTTCATTCTTGTGAATATGTGTTAATTACCATAAGGCTTTGGCTTAAAACATGTTCTTTTTGTCCTTTCACGCGCAGTCTTTGCCTTCTTGTAATGTTCGCCTCTTCGTGACTTCATGTCCCACATACCTATCCTTTGTTGAATTCTTGAAAGTTTTAGAGTTGATACAGCGGAAGACTTTTAGACTTTCTTGAATTTGCTGAAATATTTGATGCAGAAGAATAAGTATCTGAGGACGACTTCAGTTGGTACACCGCAACGACACCATCTTCAAATGTAGCAATATAATAAGACACGAATAAAATGGCTTTGACATTTTATTCTGATTCGGTAGCATTTTACCTCCGGTCGGTGAAGACCGTTGGACGATAATAATATCTTACTTGTGACAGGTAGCTCTAATTAAAGATCTCCTTGACAAGATTTCGCGGGTAAACCCATTCTCTTTATTCGACCGTCCAAAGCTGACTACGAACATAAAGAGTGAATCATTTGGATTATAAAATCCGCATGAATGAAGCCGTCAATTCATGAACCTGGAACAAGTGAATTTCAATTATGATTTTCACCATCGTTGCTTTCCAGTTGTCACGAGCTAGATTCTGATAGAATCTTGCTAGTCACCTGCCGCAGTGCTGTTTAATGTTGACACTGGAAGGATTTCCACTCGTCACTGTGGACACTAAAGAGTGCCACTCTGAGAGTTCTGGCAAGATCACTTGGATAATGCGTATAGGCCCTGGAACAAGTTTAATCTCAATTAAGAGTTAAACCATCGTTTCTTTCCAGTTATTACAAGATTAGTTCTTAAAGAACTGCACGTGTCACCTACCATGAGCTTGTTTGATGTTGGCTCAAGCAGGATTTCCATCTTTATTGTAATACTTTCGTATCACTCGGATGTTCTAGCAATATTGCAAGAATACTGCGTAGGACTCATAAAATTCTTTCTTGTTTCAAAATTGTGTCATAATGAGACTTTTGATGATCTCGTGGCTCTAGACTCAATAGTGCATTTTGTTTTGGTGATCGGAGGCTGGAGAGGATTGCCACCTTTTCAATATCAATTTATTCGGAGTGAATAAACTAATAGATAACGTGTTGAGCTCCGTGACATTAAAACATCTTTTGAGAGATATTTGAGTTGGCTGGGAAGGGTTATGCATCGCATCACTGGGTCCATGATACTTTCGTCTTTAAAATGAGTTGACCCGGTTTCTGCCTAAGTTATAAGGAGGGCTTCTTTCTTTACACCCTTTATCTTTACATTTCTTTTTCATTCTTTAACCCCTTCAATGCTTACCAATACATCATCACTAGCACCTTGTTGTGATTGGTCCAGTGCTAGCATCAGTACTTGGTCGGCATTCAGCTTCGTTCACAATCCATTCCCTATCTTTCCTAAGGAATTCTATTTTCAAACTATGGAATTGTCCTTCGGAAGATTCCTCCGGTTCTGGAAGAATCATTGGACTAGTACCTAATCCTAACACCCTTTTGTCACCACATTCGTCGTGAGTTAAGTGTGTTTTGGGTAAGTATTCGTCTTCATGAAAAATTCCTTAAAATCACTGAGGTACTTGTGATATAAATATTAAGAGTTTTTATACCTTCATCGTTTTTTTACAACAAAATGCTCCCCCTTAACATATGCGTAGCACATATCAAGTTGTATTTTCTATTCAGCCCTTTTTCATTTTTAGCCACATATGTTTTACAAGTCTCCTTAATCCTATTTTCTCCCCTTATCCAAAATGTTAACCATTAATATTTTGGATATTAATGGATTAACTGGTCTTTGGGTTAAAAATGAAATCGTATGCTGGCTATAGAACATATTAATGCGCCCCCTCAAATCAGTGAGGGTTAGTTGTAGTGCTTAAGTATGATATGTTTGAAAGATTTGGAATCTCGTGAGAAATTTTTGAAAAAAATTCATATTCTTGCACTACACTATGCCACAAAAGCCTATTATAAATATATTAACATATTCATAATAAAATACATATGGATTTGACCTGAAAGAAGACGATCCATATTAAATAGATCGTTCCGTTTGCATGTGGTGAGCTCTATATGGTCTTCCACCTACGAATCGTTCCAAACTTCTTATCAACCGGCGCTTCCATAACGTTTCCTCGATCTTCTTAATCGCGTACTTAGCACTTGTCTTGCATTGGGTGGTCCATGTGTACGCTACTGCTGGAAGCCGTTGTCTTGCATTGAGAACAAGCAGATCATGTGTTTGAGTGTGTCGTCACTGAATTTATGTAGTTCGGAAAATCTCATGAATTGCATGACTCCTGTTTCGTTCTAATAGAATATTCCTGCTTCCGGTTGCTTAGTCCCCATGTAAGGAAATTTGTTTCTGTGATATTGACTGAGCGGAGTTGTGTGAGGACGTTGCAAGTTTAGCTTCTGTTGGTAACTCTCCACACCAAGTTGGAAGACTTCAACTCGACTTTTGATGACGACCTTTCGAGTAAATTGACGGATGTTTGAACTTAATGTAATGACGATTTCAGCAAGTAAATGAGCGACCTTTTCTTGAGCCAATAACAGTAGAAGATCTTCAATGTACTCAAGACTAAGGTACTGGAGGTCACTTTCATCGATTATGTATTCTTTTTCGTCGGTGCGTTTGATCAGGATTAAATTCAAGTAATCATAACCGAATACCGTCATAGTGGTGGCTCCTTGTATGCTTATAATATGACGATCGGAGACAATAAGAGAACCAGATTTCTTGTGATTAAAGTGGCTGTAAGCTAATCTCTTCTTTGGATTCCAATGAGAAATTCCAAGCTCTGCGAAGAGGTCGTAAAATTTGAGCAACTTTCTTTGCCATAAAGCATCATGTACTTTGTCTTCAATCCAAGGTACATTCTCCAAGTTTATTGCCTTTACCATGGTGAGTGATGTAACATATTTTTCGCGCCATTTTCTAAATACACGAGATCATGAAAAGCAAAATATTCCATTGTAATAGTTGTAGAACCGGCAATGACTGTAGGTGTGAGAGGCTGTAACACTAGAGTCTGAATTCTAGAAGTCGTTGCTTTCATGGCCTTCACAAGCTCATTGATGTGATATTCAACCTCATTGTTGCTGATCTTCATGGTGTCAAAGTAATCCACAACTGCGACTGTCATTGTGAGAAGATCTGGAGTCATAGTGGGTTTCCCGTGAGTATACATAAGGAAAGACGAAAGTCGATTGGATTGTTGAGGAATTGAGTAAGCTCAATATTTGTTGCCGTAGAGAAAGGATGTTGTGGTGCTGCATTGGTAATCCATTGTTGCTCCTGTACAGTTCATCTATGACAAGAGATTTAGCAAAATTCGGTTCTGGTATCTTTAGGTCTTCGACTTCCATGTCGGAGTAATGCTGATCCGTTGTAGGAGGTGGAGATTGAGGTATAGTAGAATTATCTTCATGCATAGACACTGTGGGTTCGTCTTCATGCATAGACACTGGAGGTTCGTCTTCATGCATAGGTTCTACATGTTCTATAAGAGAAACAGTAGTAGTAACCGATTTAGTGGACATACCTGTGTCTTTAGTTTGAGATTCTCTGGAGATGAAGTTACAATGGAGGTTCTTTTGACGATTTTCTCTATTGCCATCGTCACTGGTTAGTGATATGCATGGTGAATCCTCCTTGTTGCTGTCAGTGGTTTCATCATCTCTTTCGTCTTCTTCTTGTTCACTATCCGTTGGTTCCGCATCCACATCCTTTGCTTTAGTAACACTTTCTTCTTCTTCCTCATCACCTTTCTCAGATTCCTTATCATCTTCACCCTGCTTTGACCCTTCGCCAGTTTTACCCGTATACTCGCTCTTATCACCCTTTCCAATACGATTCCCATCACTATTATCATCATCGTCATCCTCATCCCCATCGTCCTCATTTTTATCCTCACTATCATCTTTTTTAACATCATCTCCATCTTTATCCTCATTACCGTTACCCTCATCGTCTACGTTCTCGACATCGTCTTCATCTTCATTCTCAGACTCTTCATCATCTTCAGGTGTATCTTCAATGATTTCCTTTTTGAGATAATGCAGAAGTTTGCGTTTTGTCTTCGTTGTCTCAGAACCCATATTGATCAATCGGGTTTCCAACAATTTCATTAATTGAAGAATCAGATAAACATGTGGTGAATAGAGTTGGTAGCTCTTGATTGACATATGACTTCACTTCACGTTGAATGATGTTGGTCATGTGTTCATCAATGGAATTGATAAAAGCAACATTTTCTTTGTCACGTGCATCCTTTTCTTTATGAAACTTTTTATGCTATCTTTTAAGTTTTGAGACGGTGTCGGATATCTCCTTGAGTTTAGACTCATCACTTTACTGTTCTCTGAGGGCTTGTGTATCAGGATTAGTTATTTTTCCATTCGTCATTTCAATCTATTTTGCCTGATCCTCCAATTTTTTTGGGAGGTGCTGAATCAGTGGATAATTGACCGAAAGAAATGGATAGGTGGTGGATGGTACTTGTTGTACTGTAGTTGATGGAGGAAGTGTAACCACAAGTGTTAGAGGGTTTGTGGATGATACAAGTTGTTCGAGGATTGGTGGCGGTGTTGGTATAGTCACTTGGGCGGTGGTTGGTACTTGTTGTGGGATGATCGGTGGCGGTGTAGGAACAGTCATTTGGGAGGTAGTTGGTACTGATTGTTCAACGAGTTCAGGTGTGGGAGTTGGTGTGATGACATTGGTGATTACCGGGGGGGGGGGGGGGGGTAAATGGTGGAATGGTAGTTGTTGTAATTACGGTTATAGGAACGTCCACTATATTCTCATTCGTCGAGGGATCAGTATTCGTGACTTCAACGCCTTCCCCTTCAAGATTAAGATATTTCATTACATCATCAGAGCCAGAAGTAGACTTAATTTGGATTTGAGTTGTTGGAATGAGAGTCGTATGAGCATCTTCTGAAATCAGAGTGCAAGTTGCTTCCGGTAACGATGTGTTGATATTAACATCATAGTATAGTGCTTCTATTTCTGTGTTGTCACTGCCACCACCCTCCTCACTATGCTCAAGACTTTCAAAGTTTAATGTACCCACTTCTTCATCATTAGGTTCTTCATAAAGGTTAGTGTCTTCGCCAAATTCATCTAAGTCATTATCTGGTGTGGAGACTGAACCCTTGGATTTTGCTAAAGCCTCCTCTCTGCTCTGCCTAAGGGTGAGACGCAGCTGTTTGTCTTGAGAGATGGTTTCTTGAACTGGTTCATCTTCATCAACACGTTTTTCTTTACCTTTGTTTTCCTTTGGCTTCTTTGCCTTTTGTCTAGGCTCTTGCTCTTCGTCATCAGTTCTGATCATCTCATCTTCTTCTTCGTCATCTTTATCATAAAGTTTCTCTTTCCCTTTGCTTTTAACTTTAAATGAAGAAGTCTTTTGACGCTTGGCTATCCGTTTCTTCCGTTTATCGGTTTGCTGATCAGAAGGAATGGTGTTTGCTCTTTTCATTTGTGCTTCAATGTCCCTGAGCATCCTTTTGTATGGTTCACTGTCCTTAATCCCTTCATTGATCAGTACATCTGGCACGAGAGCTGGACGTGGTGAGTACTTTGTAGAATGATTATCAGCAGTCATATGGTCCATCACATAGTCTCTATCTTGGGTATGGTAGAAAAAATTCCCATGAGTATCAATTTCTGGGTCACTCTTCATGAAATGATTGATTATGAGCTTTGTGAATCGTGGAAATGGAAGATGCGAAGACTTCTTCTTGGTGCCTGTGAATTGATAGCAGAATTCTTCCCAAAGTAATAGTGCGTAATCCACTTTAGCTCCAGTGAAAAGTCCCCAAAATACATGAGCCTGAGGGGGTCTCATTGCGTCTGAGCCACGAGCCTTTGAAGTGAGGCTCTTGACGATGATAGTGACAATTTCTTTCCACGGTTGCCCGATGTGTGAAGTGTTAAACTGAGATAAATTAAGAATTTAACCCTCATAGTTCAGAGCTTTAATTACTCTAAGCAATTCATCTGTCTATGGGTTAGGCACATACTTTTCTTCTTTTGCTAACCTAGGAAACTTGAATAATTGGCAAAAGTGACTCAAATCAAGCATCATTTTCTTGTTGTTTAGCATAAAGGTGATATTCTTCTTTGATAGTTGTATGCCCTGTGAGATTGACGCTGTTGCCCAAAACTCGTGCATATAAACTTCAGGAACTGATGCGGTAGCTCGTAAGGCATCCTTTATCCGTGACATGTCCAGGATATCCATTGCGACTTTGAAGGCTGCAAGAGATGGATCAAAGTCATCTTTTAGACGAGAATTGTTCTCTGTAGGTGGCAGCCGGACACTGAGTGGAACAAGTGTAAGATCAAGTTGTAGTTGTTGTTCTTCGGTGATCGACATATTCCTGCTTAGATAGCACAGACATAATTGATATATACACACACATATATATCATAATCCATGTAAATAACACAACAAATGTCACCACGTATTATTAAATGTGACACAATATTACAGACATAGTTCATAGGAAATACAATCAGACATTCAGATTATCACCTAAATACATGACAGTATACCACAGACATTTTATTCTAATGACATAACGACCTAGCTTTAGTTCCTTGAGGATTTGGGTTTCCTTGTAGTCATTACCACTAATTCTGTGGGAGAACTAGTGGAAAAATGACGATGAAATTCAACCACCACCTCAGTAGGCTTGGGTATAACTTCTACCTCAGTAGGTGTTGGTGTAACCAAAACCTTAGTAGGTGTAGGCAAAACCTCAACCTCAGTAGGTGTTGAGATAACCAAAACCTCAGTGGGTTTGAACTTAGGGTCAGACAAAGATGATGCAGTGTCTTCCATGGCCTAAATGAAAAACACAAGACATGGAATAAGTAAGTTTATCTCTTTTGATTACAGAAATATGAACTTATAAAATAAGATGAATTTTTGTAATAAGAAACCGTTCAAGTATTCTTATGAGAAAAAATTAATTATATCCAATAAAGCTTCGTTTTGTTTTAATGACCCTAATTTTCTTAATGCCTAAAAACCCTGATTGTTATCTAAGTCAAATGCATTAGTGCTGTATTTGTTATCGTAACACAATGAGAAGAAACTAAACTTAGCATTTTTTATGTTTCACAACTCTTAATCTAGCAATGTTCATTTTAGTTCCACAAGTCGCAATGTGTTTAAGTCTATGTATCGCAATGTTGCCAAATAGTTCCATCGCAATATCAAAGTTTCCATCGCAATCCTATCAGCCATCAGAATATATTAATGCCATCGGAATGTCATCTCAATGTGCCATCGCAGTAACCTATCGCAAATGAGTCATCGCAATAACTTATCGCAATGAGTCATCGCAATAACTCATCGCAATGAAGTCATCGGAATAACTCATCGCAATGAAGTCATCGGAATAACTCATCGCAATGAAGTCATCGGAGTAACTCATCGCAATGAAGTCATCGGAATAACTCATCGCAATGAAGTCATCAGAATAACTCATCGCAATGAAGTCATCGCAATATTTGAGCGGGATATTCATCACAATCTGGGACGTATATTTCGATGCAATTTTTGATCATTCGATTTCGGGACTTAGGTGATGTTTGAAGCAAAACGATTCAAGACCAATGTTTATACATGCTAAACAATCAATTCCCCTCTATCAATTTCACATTTTAAGCACAAATCATATCACGACCCTAATCTGATAATCGAGACCTATGATGCGTTTGAAATGATAAGTACTCGATAAACATATAAGCAACAAATATGTGATTAATACCTAGGATGATATGGTAGCAGATTAGCACAATAAACGAAAGTTGAGAGCTTCAACAATGGTGGCAAAGGAGTAATATGTGTTTGTGTTTGAGACGAAGTGAATTAAACAAGAGGGGGGTGTGTTTGACTTACGTCAATATTACTTTGCATAATTTGCACTTTTGGACCCCCTTGGTTGCAAGAGTTTGCAATTTGGCCCCCCAATGTGTAAGTTTGTTCATTAAAACTTGTATAAACAAGATAACGTACAAACGCACAATCCCGTAAACTCTTATCTTTTAAGTTAACACGATCACATACAACTATCGCACTTAAGGCATGTAATACCTAAGGCCAAGTCAAATACACATGCATAGGGCTCACATTCCACATAAGGCACACACAAGGCAATTATTGTGAAAATTCATTTGAAGACCAATTTGAAATCCAAAATGATTTTATATTTGCTCCCCCTTAAACACTGACCCATTTTCTATTTAAAGGACTGTAGTCATTTTTTAAAGAGACAAATATCCATGAAGACGTTTTTCGTTTAGTGAGCGTATGAAACGATTCTGGCGGCAATAAGATTTCTCTTATTTTAACAAAATAAGTGCACTGAAGCGTACACTGATTTGTGTTAGACCAAGTTATAAAGTAAACTTGATCCTGTTAGCCTCAAAATATTGAGTCAAACAAGAATGCTCGGTCATATGTTAATTATGTATCGTATATTAGAACGTTGTAATAGGTAGTAGATTAGTCGTGTTATGCAGGCTTAACTTTAGGCTAAAGTTCATTCATAAGTAACTAAAGCCCAAACGGAAAGCCCGACCCATTAGAATATAGTCCATAAGCAATCCCACATGTGGGTGGACTATATATACCCTTCCTAGCATGTTAGGAAGGGTGTTGGTCATTTTCATTTTCATTCTCTAATCTAATCCTCCAAAAGTTCCAACAATTTTCTCTCTACTTTCTGTCACTACTTTCTCTCTCTAGAAATCTTCCATGTTTTATTTACCTTTCTTGTTTAATCATCTAAATAATATGGGACAACAATTGGTATCAATCGCCATGTGGTAGTTTTGTGATTGATTGTTGTTATATCATTTGATTCGTATGATTTAATCCATACATCATCTCGAATTCAAATCTTTTTGTGTTTTTAGTGCTCTACATCTTGATGTACATCTCCTACATAGTTGTGGTAGGGATTTGATTTTTTTTGGTTGGTTAAAATCACAGATTCTTGTAAAAAATCTCACTTTTTTACCAAAAGTTTCGGAAAAGTACAAGCATTCCGACAGTATTCCATCGGAAAAGGGTTTGATATTCCGACGGCTATTCCGATAGAATTCCATCAGAAAAGGGTTTTAATATTCCGACCATTATTCCGATTGTGTATTCCGATAGGTTATTCCGACAGGTCATATTCCGACACCATTCCGATACAATATTCCTATAGGTTTTTCCGACAGGTCATTCTGACAGCATTCCGATACAATATTCCGACAGCCTACATTCCGACAACATTCCGATGGACATTCCGATAGCACATTCCGATGGACATTCCGATAGCACATTCTGATGGACATTCTGACGCCATGTTTAGCTAAATTTTGTTGGAGTATTTTTAGACTTAGCCACCATCTAGACTAGTTTCGGAATATCGTTTACACGAAGATTAAAAAAAAGAGTTAAAATTTTCCCGTCAAGTAAATTCAATTTTTTTCCATACTAGTTTTAGGACATTTCTAGCTCAATTTCAAAATTTGGCAATACAAAATTTTTTGGTCTACCATTTTGTCAGACTGAGGAATTTATTGTCGGACTGAGAAAAATAGCAATTATTGGAATTTCAACAACAAATCAATCACATCATATCTACTTAAGATCCATATTCACTTCATCATTTCAGAGTATATTGAGATGGATTCTACTGCAGAATATCGTGTGACGAACAACAACATAATAGTGGCGGGTAACAAAGAGACCACCAATGCTTGTGGCCGGTAGATATGCTCAATGGAAATCACGTTTTCTTCGCTATCTTGATACAAGACCTAATGGTGATGCGTTGAGGCAATGTATTAACAATGGACCATATGTTTTCTCTGATATCATTGTTCCTCATACACTAGCCACAGACACTACTACAGAAATACCCGCAACCACAAGAAAAGAAACTTTATCTGATCTTACACCAGAGAAGCGTGCTTGGTATGATGCAGAAAAAGAAGAGATTTATATGATTCTAAGTGGAATTGGAGATGATATTTATTCCACGGTTGATGCATGTCCTACGGCACAAGAAATGTGGACGGCTATTGAACGCTTGCAACAAGGAGAATCACTCAACAAGCAAGATGTTAAAACAAACTTGTTTTGGAATTTTGGTAAGTTTACTGCATTGGATGGAGAATCAATTGAGTCTTATTATTCACGATTCTACAAGATGATGAACGATATGACAAGAAACAACTTGGAGGTCTCCACCATGCAAGTCAATGTGCAATTTCTTCAGCAACTTCAACCAGAATGGACACGTTTTGTTACTTTGGTGAAACAACAGAAGCAGTTAGACAAATTAAACTATCACATTTTCTTTGATATCTTGAAACAATTTCAACATGAGGCAAATGAAATTCGAGCTGAACGAGTTACAAAGACGGCTAATCCACTTGCTCTAGTGTCTACCACTCAAGATCATCGATCTCGTACTCCAAAGTCATACTCCATTCAATCATCCTCACCACGATATACCACATCATCCAAGTCTTCATCATCCACAAGATCAGGCGGCAAAGAACCAAGAGCACCATCACCACCATCCGAGTCATCATCTGAAGAGGAGAGTGATGAAGATCAAGCTCAGAAGAATCGGGAGATGAAACAACAAATTGCTTTCATTATGAAGACCTACCAGAAAATCTTCAAACCCACCAACAACAATCTTCGAACATCATCTAACACAAAGAACCAATATGTTGAGAGTCCTCCAAGGTATGACACACGTCGACATGGTGAAAGTCCTTCTAGGTACGACCGACGTTATCCAACACATGTTGAGGGTTCTACAAGGTATGATCGACAAACTGCTAAGTATGATACTCAGAGGATTGCTGCTGCTACTGGGAATAGGGAATATGTTGGAACGCAAAAGGTTCAACAAAGTGGAATTCAGTGTTATAACTTCCAAGTTTATGGGCATATGGCAAAGGAATGTAGAAAGCCGAAACGAGTTAGGGACTCTAGCTATCATAAAGAGAAGATGTTGTTATGCAAGAAGATGGAAGCAGGGGTCAAATTGTCGGCTGAGGAAGAAGCAATGCTTGATGACACTGATGATGAAGCCTCTGACCAAGAATTAGAAGCACATTACTCGTACATGGCAAAGGTTGAAGAAGTTCTCAAAGTCACTGAAAATGACAATGGCCCTATCTTTGACACTAAGCCACTCGATAAGGTACACACCACTGATGAATATAATGTTTTTGGTGATATTCATGAGCATAGTGAGCTACCAAATGCCATTAATGTCACATGTATGATGGAAACGGTTGATAGTAATACCACACCTGATTCATCAGACATGTGCAATAATGAGTTTGAGGATGATTAACATGAAAATGAGTATGATGATGAGGAGTGTGTCGCGCTTGCTAATTTAATTACTAGTTTGCAAAAAGATGTCAATGAAACTAGAAAGAGTCAAAAGCAATCAAAGAAGGCAAACGCAACGCTCACTCAAAACTTTGAAGAATACAAAGCCGCTCTAATTAAATCTAATGAGACCCTTGAAAGTTATAGTGCTGAGCTTCTTCAAAAGACTAAAGAGGTTGAGGGTTACAAGGGTAGTGCGTTAAAAAGTCAAAAGGACGATCTTGAAAAGAAATACAACGAAAATCTTGAGTTATTAACCAAAGAGAAACGTCAATTTAATGTTTTATTGATGGATGAACGTCAAAAAACGTACCTTGCTACCACCAAAGTTAACGAACTTGAACAACGGTTTTTAATGAATAACACCGACTCTGCTAAAATTCTTGAGGTTAAGAAACAAGAGGTTGAAATGACTTTCGTTCCAATCCACAACGACAAATGACTTTCGTTCACAACCGCACGAAACTCGGAACTCAAGACCACATCAATGAACCGTCAAATTCAACGCTGGTTCAAGGAAATGTTCCAAGAGCAGATATGACAGTCAAAACGACACTTGAAGAGTTGGAAATATTATATGGACCAATGTATGATGAATATTTCACGGGGGAGAAACATGTTGTATCAAATTCTTCCGCTGTTACTCATGATAAGACTGATGATACCGATCATCGTCAACAAACGGATACAACTTTATCTACTTCAACACGGGTTGTTGTAGATTTACCTCCTCAGAATATCACATCAACAACCGCTCCTACAACATCCACAACTACTGTCATTTCTCCAGAGAACACAAATCAAGCAGACTATGCATTAAATGACAAAGACGACTTTATCAACCCATTCGGTACACCGGTACACGAAACTGGAGAGTCTTCTACTCGCCATGTTGATCCGTCAAATATGCATACGTTCTATCAACGACATCCTTCAACACATCATTAGACCCGAGATCATCCTTTGGTTCAAGTAATTGGAAACCCTTCACAGCCCGTTCATACAAGACGACAGATTGAAACCGATGGCGATGTTTGTATGTTCGCACTCGCCGTGAGTACAGCTGAACCTACAAATATCAAAGAAGCCATGGCTGATCACGCTTGGATTGAATCGATGACGGATGAACTTCAACAATTTGAAAGACTTAAAGTCTGGGAACTTGTTGACAGACCATACGATGTAATACCATTAAATCTTCGATGGATCTGGAAAAACAAGATGGATGAAGAGAACACGATCATCAAGAATAAATCTAGGCTACTGGCTAAAGGGTATGGACAGAAAGAGGGTATTGATTTTGAAGAATCATTTGCACCAGTAGCTCGTTTGGAAGCGGTCAGGATTTTCCTTGCTTATGCTGCACATAACGGATTCATTGTCTATCAAATGGACGTAAAGACGGCGTTTCTTAACGGTCCTTTGAAGGAAGAAGTCTATGTCACACAACCGGAAGGATTCGTCAATCCTCATTATCCTTACAAGGTGTATCATCTCCACAAATCACTTTATGGACTCAAGTAAGCTCTAAGGGCGTGGTACGACGAGCTCTCGAAATTTCTGGTCTCCAAAGGTTTCTCAAAAGGTTCCATTGATCTAACTTTGTTCACTTATAAATATGGGGATGACATTTTGCTTGTGCGGATTTATGTTGATGACATTATTTTTGGGTCTACAAACTCAAAACTTTCAAAATGGTTTCAAAAAGTAATGCACAACAAGTTTGAAATGTCAATGATGGACGAACTAAAATTCTTTCTAGGAATTCAAGTTCACCAATCCCCAAGTGGTATCTTTATTAACCTAGCTAAGTATTGTCAAGAGATAATCAAAACGCATGGTATGACATCATGTGACCCTGTTGGGACACCATTATCAACCACATCCCTAGATGCTGATTTGGAGGGAGATGCCATAGATCAAACGAGATATCGTTCCATGATCGGCTCCTTCATGTACTTAATAGCAAGCCGACCAGATATATCACATGCTACGTGTTATTGTGCACGATATCAAGAATGACCCACTGAAAAGCACCTCAAGGAGGTTAAACGGATCTTTCGGTACCTTAAGAATACCATTCACTTGGGACTCTGGTATCCAAGGGAAACCGGTTTCTTTCTAACGACCTATTCAGATTCTGATCATGTAGGGTGTCTTGATACACGAAAAAGTACTTCTGGTGGTGCACAATTTCTAGGTCAAGATAAGCTTGTGGGATGGTCTTCCAAGAAGCAGGATTGTACGTCACTTTCATCAGTCGAAGCGGAGTATGTGTCTGTATCTGCGTGTTGTGCTCAAGTTCTATGGATGAGAACACAACTCACGGATTATGGCTTCCACTTTGATAAAGTACCTATGTACTGTGACTCAAAGTCGGCCATAGCCATCTCCTGCGATCCAATACAGCATTCCCGCACGAAGCACATTGATGTCCGATATCACTTCATAAAGGAACAAGTTGAAAGACGTATCGTTGAACTATACTTTGTTGGAACGGATTACCAATTAGCCGACTTGTTTACGAAAGCTCTGTCGAAAGATAGGTTTGAGTACCTCGTTAGGCAAATTGGTATGAGATGTGTGACTCCAGCAGACCTGGAGATTCTAGCTAAGGTGCCTGCTTGATTTATCTATCAAACATCTACTTGTAAATACCTTTGAAAAAGCAAAATACAAAAATATAAAACATATAAAAACAAAACACAAAATTAAAAATCTTTCAAAATCCCAAAATATCCTTCTCGACATGTCTTTCAGTATCGATAATATGGACGTGCTTAGAAATGTCGCTAAATAACAACACGGGTGTGTACATAAAGCTCAAATGAAAGTTGTAAATATTTTTCAAAACATGTCATTTCTTTTTTTAATAAAGGAAAATGTCTATTTTGGACAATTTTTGCAACAACGGGTAGATCAATCTATCTTGGGTTGAGCTTGTCACAACACATTCAACGTTTTTATCTCAACACAATGGCTTGTAATCACTTTCAGATTGCAACCCGGTTCTATATTCACGGGGGAGTGTACGCTTTAGTGCCCTTACCCTCAACAAAAGAAGATAAATCTTCTTACACTTGAGTGGATTCGTCAAGACATTCAAAGTCTCTGAACTCAAGTTTATGCTTTAGAGAAACCTCTTCACCAAAAAGAAATAGGATTTTTCAAAAAGCGTTGAACACAATTTTTTCAAGAATTTTTCAATGATTATTCAAAATCTTTCAAAAATTGTGTGTTCAACAAACTCCCATCCTCAAAAAGCGAAATGTGGATCACATCCTCATAATGACAATTCAATTTGATAAATTTTGGAGGGGGAGCATTTCAACTTCATGCAAACATTGACACATCTTTCTCCCGAAGATTTTCAAGACTATTTTTCAAAATATATTTTAATCAAATTTGGTATATCAAAAGATTTTATATATTAGAGATAGGGGGAGAAAATATGATTAAAATATGATCTTATATAAGACTCAAGCACTTTAACTCTTACCTACATGTGTGAAACACTTTCGATTATCGATGCACATGTGAAGGGGGAGCATTTCTGAAACGACAAAACTAGCAAGGTGTTAAAAGTTTTTCAAACACTTTGTTAGTTTTTTTAAAAAAGGTGGTTTTATGGTTACGATAAAATACCCACAACATCTTTAATCCACGACGTTATTGGTGTCAAAAGGGTGGTTAGGTTTAAGTCCTATGATCCAACCAGAACCGGATGGATCTTCCCAGGGACAATCCAATAGATTATTAGAAGTCCTTAAGAAAGATGGAGTAGAATGTGAACGTAGCAGAATGCCGACTAAGTACTGATGCTAGCACTGGAACAATCACAACAAGGTGCTAGTAATGATGTCTTGGTAAGCATTGAAGGGGTTGAACAATGAAAAAGAAATGTAAGGATAAAGGGTGTAAAGAAAGAAGCCCTCCATACAACTTAGGCAGAAACCGGGTCAACACATCATGAAGACAACTCATCATGGACCCAGTGATGTAAAGCATAACCCTTTCCTAGCTACTCAGGCTTCTCTCAAAAGAAGTTTGTTTTATTGTCACGGAGAACAACATGACTTCTATTAGCTTTCTCATTTCGAGATAGTTGATATTGAATAGGTGGCATCTGCTCCAGCCTCCGACCACTAAAAGTGCACAAATCGAGTCTAGAGCCTAGAGATCAATCAAATCTCATTAGGACACACGAAATGATGATAATGAGTGTCCTACGCCATATCCTTGTGATATTGCTAGAACACTCAGAGTGATACTACTTAGTATTCACAATGATGAGTGGAAATCCTTCCAGTGTTAACATCAAACAGCACTGCGGTAGGTCATATGCAAGATTCTTTATGAACTGAACATGTGTAAAACTGAAAAGCAACAGTGGTTTGATTCTGAATTGATTCAAACTCATTTCAGGTTTCTACGCAAAATCTTTATGGTCTTGCCAGAACATTCAGAGTGATATTCATTAATATTCACAGTGACGAATGGAAATCCTTCTAGCGTCAGTATCAAACAGCGCTACGGTAGGTGACTTGTGAGATTCTCATGAATCAAGCTTGTGTCAACTGGAAAGCAACAATGGTAAGATTCTTTATGAATCACACTTGTTCGAGAAATTTGAATTGACGACTTTAATCACGCGGATATTTATCCAATTGATCCACTCTTTATGTTCGCAGTCTTGCTTTGAGACGGTCGAGTAAAGAGAACAGCCAGTACAGCCGTGAAACCCTGTCAAGGAGATTCTTAATTGAATCTATCTAATCACAGGTACGATATTTACTATCGTATAACGGTCTTCACCGACCGGAGGTAAAACGCTGTCGATTTAGGACGAATGTCAAAGCCATTCAGTCCGTGTCTATGTTTTGTCTCGAGAAGGTGGCGTCACGGTGTACTCAGCAAAGTCAAAGATTCAAAACCACAATCATCATGCCTAAATACATATTCAACAATTAATAGCGTGAGCATATGGATGTTGACACAAGATCGCAAGATGGCTAAGACAAGTCAAGGATGATTTGAAGATCTCAAGATCAAAAAGACAAAGTCGAAAGACAACGACAAAGGCTCAAAGATCACAACATGAAGAAACAAGACTACTATTACACGTTCAAGACTCATTTATGGCGAGATTAGTAATCTCTACAATTCTCCAAATGACAAAGGGTAATGACCTCTCATAAAGGGTACCTCTCATTGGGGGAGATTGTTAGCCTCAAAATATTGAGTCAAACAAGAATGCTCGGTCATATGTTAATTATGTATCGTATATTAGAACGTTGTAATAGGTAGTAGATTAGTCGTATTATACGGGCTTAACTTTGGGCTAAAGTTCATTCATAAGTAACTAAAGCCCAAAAGGAAAGCCCGGTCCATTAGAATATAGTCCATAAGCAAGCCCGCATGTGGGTGGACTATATATACCCTTCCTAGCATGTTAGGAAGGGTGTTGGTCATTTTAATTTTCATTCTCTAATCTAATCCTCCAGAAGTTCCAACCATTTTCTCTCTACTTTCTCTCTCCAGAAATCTTCCATCTTTTATCTACCTTTCTTGTTTAATCATCTAAATAATATGGGACAACAGATCCCTTACAAGGTTTTAAAGTAAACCTTTCCCGAGAAAATTAATTCCCGTTGTGAGCCAACGTTTTCAAAAGAAATACGTGAGTTTAATGCGAAAAGCGGGTTGCAGTCAGAAATAACTACAAGCCATGTGGTCATGTTTTAAAATATATACAACTTTTATACGGACTATATTTATGGCGCCGTGTCAATTTTAATCGACATTTCTAAGGCCGTAAATATTACCGTACTAAAAGACATGCCCGATTTAAAATGAAAAATACTTTTGGATTTTCTTGATTTTATATTTTTTTATGGTTTTTTGTATGTTTTATATTTTTGTATTTTTTTTCTTTTTATGGTTTATATATATACGATAATATAAACGATCACGATAAAAAGCATACTCTAGAATAGTTTACCAACACTATTCTGCAGATTCTTCTGCCAACTCCTTAAGAGTCGCCGGTGAGAATGATTTCATGCCCAGCTTTTCGATAAAAAAACTCGATACGTCCTCGATCTAAGGCCTTTGTGAATATATCCGCCAGCTGATACTCGGTGTTGACAAAATACAGCTCGATTACTCCACTTTCTACTTGCTCTTTGATAAGGTGGTAGCGTATGTCAATGTGCTTCGCCCGGGAGTGTTGAACGTAGTTGCAGCAAAGGGCAATGACGCTTTTGTTGTCAGAGTACATCGGAATTTTGTTGAATCCCAGACCGTAGTTAGTTAATTGTGATCTCATCCAAAGAACTTGAGCACAACAACTGGACATAGCAATGTATTCAACCTCTGTACTTGATATCGCAGCGCTTTTCTGCCTTTTGGATGCCCAACTAATCAGTCTATCTCCAAGAAGTTGCACACTGCCAGAAGTGCTACGTATAGTTGTGGAAACCTTGGTTTCCGGATCTTTTAAGCTACTAGGAATGATCATTTTTCATACGATTAAACAATCAAAGCGGAATTAGAACAACAACCATTAACAAGGTGTTTAGGCACAAGAACATGAATTAAAACACAATTGGATTGCTAACTATATTAATAATTAACAATCACTAGACGTGTATACATTGAATCCCACGTCTAGTCGACACACACTTTAGGTTTACATTGTGAATGAATTGAATGAGTAAAAACCTAAGACTCTTGTTTCTTTTATAGTGGAAGAAACAGAATCTACAAGAGATAATATCAAATAAACAACTAAATATTCTATTTCTATAGATATATACTGAATATATTATTTAGAATATATCCAATATATTCTGTAAATAGAATTCTCCATCAAATCCATCAGCGTTGACTTTTGTTGACTGCGTTTGACTTTTGTTGACTTCTGTCAACGCCTACATTGCTCTTGTCAACTCTTGTATTACTCTTGTCAATGCTTGAGTAAATGTTCTTCGATTTTGAGTTTCTGCCACATCAACTTTTTGACCCAACAATCTTCCCCTAGTTGATGGTGGCAAAACTCTATGTGTATCTCTTGTAAGTTGTACATGATCTTCAAGTTGCTTCCCCTCAAGTGTAGCATGTATTTCTTCCCCTTTTTGTCACATCAACAGGAAAGTAAAAAATGTATGCAATCTTTGAAGATTCTCCAAATGTAGGCTCTGTGTAATGATCTTGAAGAACAATTAATATAATATTTTTGATGTAGAAGTAGAATAACCCAAACCTATGTTCCATGTCTTGTACTATCCATGTAACTAAGAACTTATACTCATGGAGCTAAGTATAAGTAGACCTTGATCTCTTGTCAATATTCTCATCCTTTGTGAGACACTGAGCACGATAATGTAACTCCTTCAAGTGTTATGACAAGTCTTCGTCACCAACAATATAAGCACGAACAAGTTATCTTTAAAGTCAATGGCTGGAAGTGCATGACTTTAAGATATGATAGAACACAAACTTCGCGAAAATCTTCTTCAATCATCAAACTTACCATAAGAATTCTTCCCCTTAAGCTAACACCTCTTCATGATGAATTTAATGGAATAACATCTTCATACCATATGTAAAAGCATCAAGACGGATAACTCTTTTACAAGGCTATCCCGATTACATAGTTTAAAATATCCATCAAATTCCCATAAAAGTTGCTAACTCGCTTTAAGATCATTAATCCCTTTCAAAAATATCCGAGCCATAAATATCAACATGATATTCTAAATTAAACGGAGATTCCATGTACCTTCGTGTGTATTTTCCTCCTTTTTGTGTGCTTAAAACGTCCAATTTTCTCAACAGCAGCAAACCTTGTGTTGTCCAATATCCTTTTTCATCCAAGATCTAAGTCAGATGTATTGTCCAATATCGGACAATACCTATCAGCGTTGAAGTTCATATATCGGACGACACTGTCAACTTGTCAGCGTTGACTTATTCTGTCAGCGTCAAAATTAAGCGTGTCAGCGCCTAAATAACAAACGTCAGCGTCAACTTTAAACCTTGTCAGCGTCTTGTCCCAAACGCTGACATCATCAGCGTCTCATCCACATCTATCAGCGTCTAAATAACTCCCATCAGCGGCTAATTGATCTAGGGTTTTATAAACCCTAAATCATTATTTCATGTGAAAATCCATAAACTGCAGTAAACTTCGACAGCGAATAACTTCTTCATAAATGCTCAGATCGAAGATCCCTTCGGTGAGATCCTAGATATAAGTGTCAAGAACCTACAGATCGAATTTCACGACGATCCAACGGTTAACGAAGGAGAAATCGCGTTTTTACTATTGCTGTTCACAGAAAACAGCATATGACCCCTGCTGACTTCGACGCTTAATAACTTTTTCTTGGGGATAGATCTTGACAATCCCTCCGCTGGATATCTAGATATATGTATGTAGAACACACATATAAAATTTCGTGGCGATGCAACAGTTCAATAAAAAGTTATGCCCTTCTGAATGCTGCTGCGCACACAAAAACGTCTAGAAAAACCCTAGACGGATTTTTCTTTTCTTCTCGAAACACGAACACCTTGTTGGTCCTAGCATCACGAGCCACGAGGCTCTGATACCAATTGTGGAAACCTTAGTTTCCGGATCTTTTAAGCTACTAGGAATGATCATTGTTCATATGATTAAACAATCAAAGCGGAATTAGAACAACAACCATTAACAAGGTGTTTAGGCACAAGAACATGAATTAAAACACAATTGGATTGCTAACTATATTAATAATTAACAATCACTAGACGTGTATACATTGAATCCCACGTCTAGTCGACACACACTTTAGGTTTACATTGTGAATGAATTGAATGAGTAAAAACCTAAGACTCTTGTTTCTTTTATAGTAGAAGAAACAGAATCTACAAGAGATAATATCAAATAAACAACTAAATATTCTATTTCTATAGATATATACTGAATATATTATTTAGAATATATCCAATATATTCTGTAAATAGAATTCTCCATCAAATCCATCAGCGTTGACTTTTGTTGACTGCGTTTGACTTTTGTTGACTTCTATCAACGCCTACATTGCTCTTGTCAACTCTTGTATTACTCTTGTCAATGCTTGAGTAAATGTTCTTCGATTTTGAGTTTCTGCCACATCAACTTTTTGACCCAACAATCTTCCCCTAGTTGATGGTGGCAAAACTCTATGTGTATCTCTTGTAAGTTGTACATGATCTTCAAGTTGCTTCCCCTCAAGTGTAGCATGTATTTCTTCCCCTTTTTGTCACATCAACAGGAAAGTAAAAAATGTATGCAATCTTTGAAGATTCTCCAAATGTGGGCTCTGTGTAATGATCTTGAAGAACAATTAATATAATATTTTTGATGTAGAAGTAGAATAACCCAAACCTATGTTCCATGTCTTGTAATATCCATGTAACTAAGAACTTATACTCATGGAGCTAAGTATAAGTAGACCTTGATCTCTTGATGTGACAACCCTAGATTTTGGATTTTTCACTTTTGACTATTTGATGTTGATCATGTGCTTGGTGTGCGTTTATGTGTTATGTGCTCATATTTGAGACTTTATCATGATGTTAGACATTGTTTATGTAGTACATGGTACGTTATATGATGATGTGATGGGGTTGGTTCGTGCTCATGAGTTCATATGAATGTATAAATCATGGTATAAGTTGGAAATGAAACTAAATGAAATGAAATGAAATGAAATGAAATGAGTTCATAAATGAACTGTAGAAAAGTTCGGGTATCGTTTTGATAAGGTTTCGTGTACGTATCGTATGTTGTATGTATGTATTAAGTATATATAATATGGTTAGGATAAGTTTTATAGTTACTTTCTATATTTAGAAACTTTTAGAAATGAAGGTTAGTTCAAAAATCGTGTAAAAAGTCGAAAAATTAGCAAAAGGGTACCCGGTTTGGTCCCGAAAGTGTATAGGAGTATAAGTAAACATAAAATAGAAGGGGGAGAGTGTAAATATGATAAAACACAGAGAGGAGTCGAATTTGTGGGTCCCATAGCCTTAATTTTAATAATTAAATTAATAAAAATAGGATAATTACCATTTAAAAGTCCTAATTGGGCCTAAACTTGTCCAGAAGGTTACCAAGGCCTATATAAACACCCCTAGACCCCTAAAAACGACTAATAACCCTAAATAAACCTAAAATCAGTCTAAATCTTCCATGGATATCAAGAGAAGTCGAAATTATGATTAGGGTTCATTAATTTTTCTTGTTTCAAGGTAAGTGATCAATTAAACCTTAATATAATTTATGTTTTTATTAATTAAGCTTAATTGTATTGTTAATTAACCATCATTGAGATGATTAGGGTTTTATTAATTTTATGGAAAAATATATTAATCAAGTTGCATTAATGATTTTAGGGTTTGTGTTATAAATTTAGGGATAATTAATGATGTTTAGAGGGTTAGTGCATAAAGGCGTAAAATAGTCTGATTTTTAAGGCTGTCTTGTGTCGACTTTTCCGGGCAGTAGGTAGCGCCTTTGGTCAAGTTTCTTTTTTTTAAAATTAAGTTCAGGGAGTCTACTTTTCAAAAATGTAAGGTTGGTCGAAAATGGAGTTCGGTAAGGTCGTCAAATAATTTTTACAAAAACAGTGCGCTGTTCAGGAATAAATTTTGATTTCGGGGATTTGAGTCAAAACCTAACCAAAAGGATGAGATAGCCAAATATTTTTGATTTGGGAACTCTTTATAATGTATATAAAAGGACTGGAGGTTTTCAATAAAATTCATGGTGTTTAGGTCGGGGTTTTGGTGTCAAACATTTAGCATGTACGGAAAATCAGTTTTGGTGAAAACGACTTTTGGCGTAGAGACTAAACGAAAGGGTTAAACGTGTAATTAGAAAGTAAAGTTGGTTTTTGAAGTTCTTAGATCATATAAAAACATAACTCCAGTAGGGTAGGAGTCAAGTGTGGTGTTAAGTTCACTTCATGTGATCGTTTAGTGACTAGTAAACCGTACCGGGGAAAAACTGGAATTTTACGTATAGAATAGCTTGTAGTGGGAGAACTAGATAGTGGGGATTGGGGATTAGATTCATCTCCTTGATTGTTATTTAACTTGGGTGTTAAGACCTGAGCTAAGGGTGTCGTGTATGATTTTATAGGTTTGCAGGAGTGCTAGCTTGATGTGCTATCAGGTGAGTTCATAGTCCCATTTTTACTAAGTTTTTAAATGTTTTCTTCTAGTATGGGATGGAGATGACACTTGTTGGTGTTCTTAAAATGTTGTGGTACTATATTTTTATAAATCTTTGGACATACATGTGATATTGTGTGACTTGCGTGCTTATGTGTTCTCATATGTGCTTTGATATGTGTTATGATATGTGAATCTTGATTGGGTTATGATTGGGATTGGTACGTAGATGTATGGGCGTCTATGGGACCAGTTGTGATGTGTGTGGAGCGTGGGGCACGATCCGTCCTGAGTTCTTGGTTCTGAGTTCTTGGTTCGTGGGACACGATCCGTCCTGAGTTCTTGGTTCGGGGGGCACGATCCGTCCTGAGTACTTGTGCATCGTCTCTTCGGAGGCAAGATATCTCGACGGGGATATAGTTCATCTTCCACAGGTGGTGTGGGAAAGATCCGGATAGTGTGGTGTGTGTTCTTGCGTGTGTGACGGGATACTTCTTGACTATTATAGTGTGCTTTGTGAATTGTAGATGTGATTGGTACTTGGATTGAGTTTTGTTGTGGATGCATGTAGCATGATTATCACATTATGGTCCATTACTATAAATTGTTTTTCTTCAACTATTTACAGCGGTTGTTAAGGGTTCTTAAGATGTTTTGATAATTTAAACCTATGTTCTCACCAACTTTATGTTGACAGATTTTAGTGTCATTTTCAGGTGAGGTAGTTGAGGAGGATGATGTTAGAAGTGGCTAGAGTGTAGAGGCTGCTAGGATTGCATTAGGAGGATTCCCTTTCCTCTTAGATTTTATTTTGTGTCTTGATTAAGTGAACTTTATGGTACCTATATGTTTGATGTTTGTTCATTTGTATGTCTTTGGTAAGATAGGCCTGTTACCTACTTACCTAGACGCCTGCATTGTTGAGATATTGTTACGACATTTGTGTCGCCATTTATGATATTTCAATTTCATTTAGTTCTCTCTATAGACACGCTGTTGTTGTGATGATATCTATACGTCGCATCCCATATTCCGCCATGGTGGGGTGTGACAGAATGGTATCAGAGACAATGGTTATAGAGAATTAGGTTGCTTAATCGCGTAGCCTAATCTATAGCTTAAGGGTCCCTGCATATAGGCGTCATAGGGGTATGTGTGCATTTTATAAATGTTGATGTTTTTGGATGTTATTTTTGCAATATTTGTTAAGTTATGAATTAGTATTGTGCATACTTAACTACATGTTATTTTCTTTACGAGTTTTGACTAGTGCGGGTTGAACCATGGTCGTATACGTTAGTCATTGTTGTATTTCGCTTAATTATGTTTTCATGTTCTTTATACATTTTGAATTTTTTCTACGCTGGTTCAGCTGGAATACGAGTTTATTTGTTTCATGCATTGGCTACGTTATTTTAATACATGGATTTTGGATCTTATTTTATATTGTGGTTATGTGCTTATATGAGTTGTAGGATCTATGCGCTTATTTGAGTTGGTAGACTGATGTGTTATGTGTAGTATTAATTCTTATAAGTGCCATCATAGGAGGGAGTGCATTAGTGAAAGGGGACTGGTATAAGTATGGTGGCCAACATAGTTATACAAGTACCACGACATCAGTGGATTCCTAAGTATGGTTGCATGAAAGAGGGTTAATACATGCTTGTAATGTATATGTTGTATGGACTTGAGTGTATGTACGTGTATGCCTATATATATGTATATATCCCTTCTACTTATCGGTTGTATTCTTAGGATGGTTTTATAGCTCTTCATTCTTTGGGATGTTCAACTTCTGTAGTAGCGCATTTATCGAGTCCTCATTTCACGTATTTGTTTATACGGTACTTTTGGTGTAGAGGATATTGAGAGGGTGGAGAATTCTTTTTGGGATCACGGTATCTTTAAGTTTGAATTTTACGTTGTAAAAGAAATGGAATTTGTAAATAGTTAAAATAGTGGTTTGTAGTCAGTGAAATAAGGGTTAAGTGTCGTAAGCGTGTTTAAAATAAGATGGGATACATATTTTTTTAACATATAAGTATGGCTTGTTTATTTTAAAAAAAAAAACTAAAATTGGTTTTGATCACCTAAAGCTAATGATCTTTAGTTAAATTCTTGTTCTTATTTAATTAAATATGTTAAAATCATGTAATTACTCATATGATGGGTAAGGGTTTCTAATTTTCTGGAATTAAAATAAATTAGGTCTTGAATTTGTAATTGATGAGGGGTTTTAGGGTTTCAAATCGTTTTTTTTTTTGTTATAAATCGGAGTAGGCAGAAACTGTCGCTAAATTTTCAGTATTCATCGCTAAACTGTCAGAAACTGTCGCTAATGTCTGGGCAGATTCTAGGTAAAAATCGTTTTGGTTATAACTTATTCATTTTTTAAAGATTTTTGGGTGATTCAAAATCCTAAAGTTATGTACTCGGAGCGTAATTTTCAAATATTTAGAACGTATTGTCAATGGAAGTCAGTAGCTTGGTCGAATTAATTGTACAACTGTCGAGTTCAAGATTAATTTTCGGACAACATGGTTTAAACTCGTGTTTTGGGTATTTTGGGATAATGGACACTTAGAAGGCTAACATAGGGCTGCTTTGGGATAGGATTTTAGATGTATCCATCATAGAGATTGTTACATTAATGAAGAATGTGGGTTCCGGAGTCAATGTTGACGCGTGATATTGTGTTATGTGCTTTAGACAATTGATCGTTCGTGAAGAGACTATAGATTTTTTTTCGTCAAATGATTACATAAATTACTAATGTGATACCATGGTTTTAGAACAACTAATATACATTAAGGTACAAAATCCATTCTGGGGTAAAATTTGGTTTTGCACAAGGTTTTAATAGTATGTCACCGGTCGTAATACGTTTCGGTTGTTGCTGGGTGCTTCTTGTGTCATTGGTCCGTTTTCATGGTTCGTTGGGAGTCGATACATGTTTTATGTTGAGTATCTTTTGGAGTCTCAGGTTTTGGTTCATATTTTTAAATTCTTTCACGTAAACGTCCGTTAGTTGTCCATGGGCTTGATCGTTTATCCGAAGTTGTGGGTCCTAAAATTTGTCTTGAGCTTTTATTCATTTAGGGCGTTGTTGTAGTCATACGGATGATCCGGTTACGTTCTTATGAGAGAGATAGCGAGTTGGTTGTGAAATGAAGTTTTTTGAGCTTATGGAGTAAATCTCGGGACGAGATTTCTATTAGTAGGGAGTGATGTGACAACCCTAGATTTTGGATTTTTCACTTTTGACTATTTGATGTTGATCATGTGCTTGGTGTGCGTTTATGTGTTATGTGCTCATATTTGAGACTTTATCATGATGTTAGACATTGTTTATGTAGTACATGGTACGTTATATGATGATGTGATGGGGTTGGTTCGTGCTCATGAGTTCATATGAATGTATAAATCATGGTATAAGTTGGAAATGAAACGAAATGAAATGAAATGAAATGAAATGAAATGAGTTCAGAAATGAACTGTAGAAAAGTTCGGGTATCGTTTTGATAAGGTTTCGTGTACGTATCGTATGTTGTATGTATGTATTAAGTATATATAATATGGTTAGGATAAGTTTTATAGTTACTTTCTATATTTAGAAACTTTTAGAAATGAAGGCTAGTTCAAAAATCGTGTAAAAAGTCGAAAAATTAGCAAAAGGGTACCCGGTTTGGTCCCGAAAGTGTATAGGAGTATAAGTAAACATAAAATAGAAGGGGGAGAGTGTAAATATGATAAAACACAGAGAGGAGTCGAATTTGTGGGTCCCATAGCCTTAATTTTAATAATTAAATTAATAAAAATAGGATAATTACCATTTAAAAGTCCTAATTGGGCCTAAACTTGTCCAGAAGGTTACCAAGGCCTATATAAACACCCCTAGACCCCTAAAAACGACTAATAACCCTAAATAAACCTAAAATCAGTCTAAATCTTCCATGGATATCAAGAGAAGTCGAAATTATGATTAGGGTTCATTAATTTTTCTTGTTTCAAGGTAAGTGATCAATTAAACCTTAATATAATTTATGTTTTTATTAATTAAGCTTAATTGTATTGTTAATTAACCATCATTGAGATGATTAGGGTTTTATTAAATTTATGGAAAAATATATTAATTAAGTTCCATTAATGATTTTAGGGTTTGTGTTATAAATTTAGGGATAATTAATGATGTTTAGAGGGTTAGTGCATAAAGGCGTAAAACAGTCTGATTTTTAAGGCTGTCTTGTGTCGACTTTTCCGGGCAGTAGGTAGCGCCTTTGGTCAAGTTTCGTTTTTTTTAAATTAAGTTCAGGGAGTCTACTTTTCAAAAATGTAAGGTTGGTCGAAAATGGAGTTCGGTAAGGTCGTCAAATAATTTTTACAAAAACAGTGCGCTGTTCAGGAATAAATTTTGATTTCGGGGATTTGAGTCAAAACCTAACCAAAAGGATGAGATAGCCAAATATTTTTGATTTGGGAACTCTTTATAATGTATATAAAAGGACTGGAGGTTTTCAATAAAATTTATGGTGTTTAGGTCGGGGTTTTGGTGTCAAACATTTAGCATGTACGGAAAATCAGTTTTGGTGAAAACGACTTTTGGCGTAGAGACTAAACGAAAGGGTTAAACGTGTAATTAGAAAGTAAAGTTGGTTTTTGAAGTTCTTAGATCATATGAAAACATAAATCCAGTAGGGTAGGAGTCAAGTGTGGTGTTAAGTTCACTTCATGTGATCGTTTAGTGACTAGTAAACCGTACCGGGGAAAAACTGGAATTTTACGTATAGAATAGCTTGTAGTGGGAGAACTAGATAGTGAGGATTGGGGGATTAGATTCATCTCCTTGATTGTTATTTAACTTGGGTGTTAAGACCTGAGCTAAGGGTGTCGTGTATGATTTTATAGGTTTGCAGGAGTGCTAGCTTGATGTGCTATCAGGTGAGTTCATAGTCCCATTTTTACTAAGTTTTTAAATGTTTTCTTCTAGTATGGGATGGAGATGACACTTGTTGGTGTTCTTAAAATGTTTTGGTACTATATTTTTATAAATCTTTGGACATACATGTGATATTGTGTGACTTGCGTGCTTATGTGTTCTCATATGTGCTTTGATATGTGTTATGATATGTGAATCTTGATTGGGTTATGATTGGGATTGGTACGTAGATGTATGGGCGTCTATGGGACCAGTTGTGATGTGTGTGGAGCGTGGGGCACGATCCGTCCTGAGTTCTTGGTTCTGAGTTCTTGGTTCGTGGGACACGATCCGTCCTGAGTTCTTGGTTCGGGGGGCACGATCCGTCCTGAGTACTTGTGCATCGTCTCTTCGGAGACAAGATATCTCGACGGGGATATAGTTCATCTTCCACAGGTGGTGTGGGAAAGATCCGGATAGTGTGGTGTGTGTTCTTGCGTGTGTGACGGGATACTTCTTGACTATTATAGTGTGCTTTGTGAATTGTAGATGTGATTGGTACTTGGATTGAGTTTTGTTGTGGATGCATGTAGCATGATTATCACATTATGGTCCATTACTATAAATTGTTTTTCTTCAACTATTTACAGCGGTTGTTAAGGGTTCTTAAGATGTTTTGATAATTTAAACCTATGTTCTCACCAACTTTATGTTGACAGATTTTAGTGTCATTTTCAGGTGAGGTAGTTGAGGAGGATGATGTTAGAAGTGGCTAGAGTGTAGAGGCTGCTAGGATTGCATTAGGAGGATTCCCTTTCCTCTTAGATTTTATTTTGTGTCTTGATTAAGTGAACTTTATGGTACCTATATGTTTGATGTTTGTTCATTTGTATGTCTTTGGTAAGATAGGCCTGTTACCTACTTACCTAGACGCCTGCATTGTTGAGATATTGTTACGACATTTGTGTCGCCATTTATGATATTTCAATTTCATTTAGTTCTCTCTATAGACACGCTGTTGTTGTGATGATATCTATACGTCGCGCCCCATATTCCGCCATGGTGGGGTGTGACACTTGTCAATATTCTCATCCTTTGTGAGACACTGAGCACGATAATGTAACTCCTTCAAGTGTTATGACAAGTCTTCGTCACCAACAATATAAGCACGAACAAGTTATCTTTAAAGTCAATGGCTGGAAGTGCATGACTTTAAGATATGATAGAACACAAACTTCGCGAAAATCTTCTTCAATCATCAAACTTACCATAAGAATTCTTCCCCTTAAGCTAACACCTCTTCATGATGAATTTAATGGAATAACATCTTCATACCATATGTAAAAGCATCAAGACGGATAACTCTTTTACAAGGCTATCCCGATTACATAGTTTAAAATATCCATCAAATTCCCATAAAAGTTGCTAACTCGCTTTAAGATCATTAATCCCTTTCAAAAATATCCGAGCCATAAATATCAACATGATATTCTAAATTAAACGGAGATTCCATGTACCTTCGTGTGTATTTTCCTCCTTTTTGTGTGCTTAAAACGTCCAATTTTCTCAACAGCAGCAAACCTTGTGTTGTCCAATATCCTTTTTCATCCAAGATCTAAGTCAGATGTATTGTCCAATATCGGACAATACCTATCAGCGTTGAAGTTCATATATCGGACGACACTGTCAACTTGTCAGCGTTGACTTATTCTGTCAGCGTCAAAATTAAGCCTGTCAGCGCCTAAATAACAAACGTCAACGTCAACTTTAAACCTTGTCAGCGTCTTGTCCCAAACGCTGACATCATCAGCGTCTCATCCACATCTATCGGCGTCTAAATAACTCCCATCAGCGGCTAATTGATCTAGGGTTTTATAAACCCTAAATCATTATTTCATGTGAAAATCCATAAACTGCAGTGAACTTCGACAGCGAATAACTTCTTCATAAATGCTCAGATCGAAGATCCCTTCGGTGAGATCCTAGATATAAGTGTCAAGAACCTACAGATCGAATTTCACGACGATCCAACGGTTAACGAAGGAGAAATCGCGTTTTTACTATTACTGTTCACAGAAAACAGCATATGACCCCTGCTGACTTCGATGCTTAATAACTTTTTCTTGGGGATAGATCTTGACGATCCCTCCGGTGTATATCTAGATATATGTATGTAGAACACACATATAAAATTTTGTGGCGATCCAACGGTTCAATAAAAAGTTATGCCCTTCTGAATGCTGTTGCGCACACAAAAACGTCCAGAAAAACCCTAGACGGATTTTTCTTTTCTTCTCGAAACACGAACACCTTGTTGGTCCTAGCATCACGAGCCACGAGGCTCTGATACCAATTGTGGAAACCTTGGTTTCCGGATCTTTTAAGCTACTAGGAATGATCATTGCTCATATGATTAAACAAAAAAAGCGGAATTAGAACAACAACCATTAACAAGGTGTTTAGGCACAAGAACATGAATTAAAACACAATTGGATTGCTAACTATATTAATAATTAACAATCACTAGACGTGTATACATTGAATCCCACGTCTAGTCGACACACACTTTAGGTTTACATTATGAATGAATTGAATGAGTAAAAACCTAAGACTCTTGTTTCTTTTATAGTGGAAGAAACAGAATCTACAAGAGATAATATCAAATAAACAACTAAATATTCTATTTCTATAGATATATACTGAATATATTATTTAGAATATATCCAATATATTCTGTAAATAGAATTCTCCATCAAATCCATCAGCGTTGACTTTTGTTGACTGCGTTTGACTTTTGTTGACTTCTGTCAACGCCTACATTGCTCTTGTCAACTCTTGTATTACTCTTGTCAATGCTTGAGTAAATGTTCTTCGATTTTGAGTTTCTACCACATCAACTTTTTGACCCAACAATCTTCCCCTAGTTGATGGTGGCAAAACTCTATGTGTATCTCTTGTAAGTTGTACATGATCTTCAAGTTGCTTCCCCTCAAGTGTAGCATGTATTTCTTCCCCTTTTTGTCACATCAACAGGAAAGTAAAAAATGTATGCAATCTTTGAAGATTCTCCAAATGTAGGCTCTGTGTAATGATCTTGAAGAACAATTAATATAATATTTTTGATGTAGAAGTAGAATAACCCAAACCTATGTTCCATGTCTTGTATTATCCATGTAACTAAGAACTTATACTCATGGAGCTAAGTATAAGTAGACCTTGATCTCTTGTCAATATTCTCATCCTTTGTGAGACACTGAGCACGATAATGTAACTCCTTCAAGTGTTATGACAAGTCTTCGTCACCAACAATATAAGCACGAACAAGTTATCTTTAAAGTCAATGGCTGGAAGTGCATGACTTTAAGATATGATAGAACACAAACTTCGCGAAAATCTTCTTCAATCATCAAACTTACCATAAGAATTCTTCCCCTTAAGCTAACACCTCTTCATGATGAATTTAATGGAATAACATCTTCATACCATATGTAAAAGCATCAAGACGGATAACTCTTTTACAAGGCTATCCCGATTACATAGTTTAAAATATCCATCAAATTCCCATAAAAGTTGCTAACTCGCTTTACGATCATTAATCCCTTTCAAAAATATCCGAGCCATAAATATCAACATGATATTCTAAATTAAACGGAGATTCCATGTACCTTCGTGTGTATTTTCCTCCTTTTTGTGTGCTTAAAACGTCCAATTTTCTCAACAGCAGCAAACCTTGTGTTGTCCAATATCCTTTTTCATCCAAGATCTAAGTCAGATGTATTGTCCAATATCGGACAATACCTATCAGCGTTGAAGTTTATATATCGGACGACACTGTCAACTTGTCAGCGTTGACTTATTCTGTCAGCGTCAAAATTAAGCCTGTCAGCGCCTAAATAACAAACGTCAACGTCAACTTTAAACCTTGTCAGCGTCTTGTCCCAAACGCTGACATCATCAGCGTCTCATCCACATCTATCAGCGTCTAAATAACTCCCATCAGCGGCTAATTGATCTAGGGTTTTATAAACCCTAAATCATTATTTCATGTGAAAATCCATAAACTGCAGTGAACTTCGACAGCGAATAGCTTCTTCATAAATGCTCAGATCGAAGATCCCTTCGGTGAGATCCTAGATATAAGTGTCAAGAACCTACAGATCGAATTTCACGACGATCCAACGGTTAACGAAGGAGAAATCGCGTTTTGACTATTACTGTTCACAGAAAACAGCATATGACCCCTGCTGACTTCGACGCTTAATAACTTTTTCTTGGGGATAGATCTTGACAATCCCTCCGGTGGATATCTAGATATATATATGTAGAACACACATATAAAATTTCGTGGCGATCCAACGGTTCAATAAGAAGTTATGCCCTTCTGAATGCTGCTGCGCACACAAAAACGTCCAGAAAAACCCTAGACGGATTTTTCTTTTCTTCTCGAAACACGAACACCTTGTTGGTCCTAGCATCACGAGCCACGAGGCTCTGATACCAATTGTGGAAACCTTGGTTTCCGGATCTTTTAAGCTACTAGGAATGATCATTGTTCATATGATTAAACAATCAAAGCGGAATTAGAACAACAACCATTAACAAGGTGTTTAGGCACAAGAACATCAATTAAAACACAATTGGATTGCTAACTATATTAATAATTAACAATCACTAGACGTGTATACATTGAATCCCACGTCTAGTCGACACACACTTTAAGTTTACATTGTGAATGAATTGAATGAGTAAAAACCTAAGACTCTTGTTTCTTTTATAGTGGAAGAAACAGAATCTACAAGAGATAATATCAAATAAACAACTAAATATTCTATTTCTATAGATATATACTGAATATATTATTTAGAATATATCCAATATATTCTGTAAATAGAATTCTCCATCAAATCCATCAGCGTTGACTTTTGTTGACTGCGTTTGACTTTTGTTGACTTCTGTCAACGCCTACATTGCTCTTGTCAACTCTTGTATTAGTCTTGTCAATGCTTGAGTAAATGTTCTTCGATTTTGAGTTTCTGCCACATCAACTTTTTGACCCAACAATAGTATCTTGTCACCCAGCATAATCCGCATCTGCATATGATATTAGTGCAATAGAAGAATCCTTCGGATAGCACAGACCACGATGAAGTGTTCCTTTAAGATACAGAAAGATCCTTTTCACTACATGTAAGTGCTTTTCGGTAGGTCGAGCCTGATACCGGGCACACATGCATATAGAAAATTGCAAATCAGGCTTGCTAGCAGTCAGATAGAGAAGGGTGCCGATCATTCCATGCTAAAGTTTAGGATCGACAACAATTCCATCTCTATCCTCATATAAGTTGGATCTCTCCACCATTGGATTATCCACGGGGTCACAATTTTCAAAATGATACTTTTTCAACGATTCAAGAGCATATTTGGATTGATTCATGAAGATACCTCTGGGATTTTGAGAAATTTTCAGCCCTAAGAAAAATGAAAATTTTCCCATCATCGACATCTTAAAGCGTGTGGACATGATTTTCTCAAAATGGTCAGACAGTCTTTGAGTAGTGGCAGCAAATATTATATCGTCAACATAAATTTGTACCAATATCATGTCGTTGTCCTCCTTGAGAATGAACAATGTTGGGTCCACTTTGCCTTTGAAGAAGCCTTCCGAGATAAGATAAGACGACAGGAGATCGTACCACGTGCGTGGAGCTTGTATCAACCCATAAAGAGCCTTCTTGAGCTTGTACACGTAATTAGGATACTCCGAGTTGACGAATCCATTCGACTGGCTTACGTAGACATCTTCCCTTAATTCACCATTGAGAAATGCCGTCTTAACATCCATTTGGTAGACGATCATATTCATGTGAGCAACATAAGCAAGGAATAATCTAATCGCCTCCAATCGTGCAACAGGAGCAAATGATTCTTCAAAGTCAATACCCAAAGCTTGTTTGTAACATCGAGCAACCAGTCTAGCTTTGTTCTTTAACACTCCACCTAACTCATCGAGTTTAACCTTATATACCCACAGCAATGTAAGGATGTCAACGTTGTCGGGTAGAGGAACTAATTCCCATACTTCAAGGCGTTGAAATTCATTAAGTTCCTCTTCTATGGCTTCAATCCAAGATGATTGTTTCATGACTTGTTACCAAGATGTAGGTTCCTTCTCGCAGAGAAACACATCAAAAAAGAAATATAATGTGTGCTCTTGTAGTTGATGACGTGTCAAGACTGGTCGATCGATGTCACCAATAATATTGCGGATTGGGTGATCCTTTGTCCATTTGGTATTGTAATTTTCAATCCGTGGTGGTCTGGAGTAAACGATTGCAGGAGCTTCCTCTGAGGTAGACGCACCGTTAGGGTTTTCGGGTATTTGTGAACCAAAGAATGGAAGCTCTTGTAGGTGAGAAATTTCTAAATAGTGATCATAGTAATCCTCTTCAACATCATTAGGAACGGGCGGGGGTGATGATTCGGGTGTAGTTTGAGAATTGTTGGGGGATGGTGCATCTGGTTCAATAGTGACAGTAGATGCATCGGACTGATTTCCATTATCTTGAGCAACAACTTCGGGAATCAGAGCTACTGCTGCAGGTGCTGGAGAATCATCACTTAGAGGATCAAAGAATTCATCAAACATAGGTTGAAATAACTCATCCCGCTCGGTCCTTATAGGTGGTGTAAATGATGGAGTAGTAGGATTGTTGGGAGTTAATCCCGAACTAATCGTACCGGTTTCCATCTCATGAAGTACGGGTTCAGATCTGGGTTGCTCAGAAGCCATCGCTGTCAGCTCATCAAAATCGGCATCCAAAGTTTCTACTATCTTGCCAAGACGACGGTTATAAATTCGGTAAGCTTTCTTTGCGAGTGAGAAACCAATGAAAATTCCAATATCAGCCTTCGATTGAAGTTTGCCCAAATTCTCACTATTAGTATTTGGATAACACAGTGCACCAAACATATGAAGAAATGAAATATCGGGTTTATGTCCATGAAGAAGCTCATATGGAGTTTTTCCATGACGCTTACGAATGATGGAGTGGTTTTGGGTATAACATGCGGTTGCCACTGCTTCAGCCCATAAGAATAAAGGAGCATTCGCATAAATCAACATGGTTCTAGCAGCTTCCATAAGTGTACGGTTACGTCTTCCAACGACACCATTTTGTTGTGGAGTGCGAGCAACTGAAGTTTCATGTGAAAATCCTACCTCTTCATAATAGTCTCGTAGAGTCTGATTAACGAACTCAGTTCCATTATCTGTTCGAATGCGGCGAACAGTAGCATTAAGACGCACCTGGATCATCTTAAGAAAAGTAATAATATATGTTGGTGCTTGATCCTTGGTTGCTAAGAACTTAACCCATGTAAATCGTGAAAAATCATCCACCATGACGAGGATGTATTTTCGACCACTCACACTAGCCGTATGAATTGGCCCGCAAAGATCCATGTGCAAAAGATACAGTGGTTCTTGGTTGGTGTCTTCAGCTTTAGGTTTGTATGATTTCTTGGTGATTTTCCTCAAAGAACACGCGAAACATAAATGATCCTTGTCGAACTTAAGTTTTGGAAGACCACGAACAAGCTTGTTTTTAGCCAAATGGTTAATAACATCAAAGTTAAGATGAGATAACCGGCGATGCCACAACCATGACTTGGTCTTAGATGCTTTGGAGAGAAGGCATACAGGAGAGGCGGCCATCATGTTTTGAATGGACAATGTATAGAGATTATCCCCTCGAGAACCTTTTAACAAATCATTTCCTGCAAGATCACGAATGAAGCAAGTATGTTGTCGAAAATCAACCTCCAGGTTTGAATCGCAAAATTGTCCCACTGAGAATAAGTTGTGACCAAGTCCCTCCACGTAATACACCCTTGAAACCGTAACATTCCCAATTTGATATTCACCATAACCCATGATCTTCGCAATATGGTCGTTGCCAAATTTAACCGTTCCTAGAAACTTGTTGACTAAATTTCTTAGCATCGAGCGGTCTCCGGTCATATGCTTTGAGCATCCAGAGTCCAAGTACCAGAGGATGATTTGGACCACCTGAAAATGTCATCAGACGAAGACAATGTATCAGAATCTAATTGTTCCTCTGTGTTAGCAGGTATAGATATATTTATCTTAGATTTGTTATCAGAAGAATTCTTAGGCTTCCAAATTTTCTTCCTAGATGATGGCTTAGATTCTAGTTGTCTAATAACCTGAGGTACTTCTTCACTGGTAGTCACAATAGTGGAAGCAGACCTAGTTAAAGGGCGCTTTTTCTATCTCTTAGTGTTGGAGTTCCTAATTAAAGGACGCTGAGACCTAACTTCAGTGGATGTGATCCTAGTTAAAGGGCACTTAGTTCCATTTGCAGTAAAGGTCCTACTAGTGGGTTTCCATTGACAACCAACTTGGGTGAAATTCTTCCCCGTTGGAGTCCATTCAAGATTGTTCCTAATGGCATACATTTCATTCACATGGTCAACAAGGCATAAATCATGATGCTGAGAAAACATGCATTCATTACAATTCCAACATCTCAAATTAGAATTCATATTTTGCTTAGGCTTCTGTATAGAGGAAGAACCTTTTGTCTTAGCTACATGATTCTTTTTATTTATAACTAAAATAACATTCCTAGGGTGAACTTCTACTTTCTTATTCGCAGTCCTTGATAACGACCTAATTATAGATATTCAACCTATCATTATAATGCCACTTTGTAGTATAAATAAGAGCTTCCGATACTTAATATGTTGTGTTTTATATGCAGATTTAAAGTATGAAGGAGTAAAGTGAAGATATACAAAGAAGGGGCCTCAATATGCAATAAAGCCAAAGTTATTAAAAGAAGATTCTGAATTCGTCCAGAAGTGTGGCGCACAAAGTTGTAAGTGCGGCGCACATTCGCATCTCCAAAGTGCGGCGCACATTTGACCCCAGACAACACTATAAATAGAGGCCATTTCCATCCATTTCACACACACCTCTCTCTCAATACTCCATAGCTCGAGTATTTTAGTCATTTTAGTAAATTCTCAGTATTATCCACTTTTGGGAGATACTTGTAACGACAGTATTCCAGTCTTTGATTCTTGGAGGAACGATACAATCGTGACACTTGTGTACTCGTTTATTCAATCCAATCTAAGTATGATGTTCTCTTACTCTTTTCCAATTGTTACTTTGATTACTATGTTAGGCTAAGGTATTTGTGACTATATGGGTATGTGACTATAATTAGTGATGATGCTATGATATGATCCTTTATAAATGATTTCAAGATAATGTTGAAGAACCATTTTACCTCCTAGTTCTACAAACCATATTTTATCTAAGTTGATTTGTTACGATAGTTTGGCGTTGAGAAACGCAAATTGTTATAATAAGTTTTCTAGAACTTGTCTATGGTCATGAATCTTTGGTTGGAGAAATCCGCTTAGAAACTTGATAAAATATTGAACTTGTTGGCAACTTGTTTTGAGCTTAGTCGCTTAAATAAACATAAGTCTTGAATCAATCCAAGTAAAGTGTGTAAACGCCGTTTTGACGAAAAAGGATTATCACACTTTACCTACATAAACATATCTCGATCATTATTATCATCATCACGAACTTATACGAACTATCCCATATTAGTTATATTTGTTATTATTGATATTACTTCAACTATTTATTTCTTCAGTTGTTATCTTGATTACCAAAACGAAACTAAGTCTCAGGAACGATCCTGGCTTACCACTACAAAGCTATATTACGAATGAAAGGGAATACTTGCCCGTGTTTGTCTTCTAGTCCCTTATTTTTTCTAAACCTTGTAATATAAATTTAAGACTTGAAAACGAACATCAAGTTTTTGGCGCCGCTGCCGGGGACTTATAATCTTCTTTTGTAACCAAATTAGTATAATCCTTGAAGAAATTGAACAATTGCTACTCATTTTAACCAAAGAAAATTCTGCAGTACAGAAAGTACGCCGCACAAACCAAAAAGTACGCCGCACTTCCTGTAGCGAACCCAATTGCGCCGCACTAACCAAAAATTGCACCGCACATTTCTACTATAAACACCAAAAACCTTATTGTATGCACACCCGTTCATCCGGAACACCACCAACATCACCGTTACCTGAACCTGAACGTACTCTTAACTGAAGGCTACGTAGACTCCATCGCCGTGTACCTTTATCTAGGAGACACGAACAAACTCAACCTCGCATAATTAACCAACCTTTTGACAATCTTTCACAAATCATATTTCTCACCAAACTTATCAACCGTTACGATCCAATGTAGGACATTGATGATGAACCTATGTGGTCAGCCGATAGAGTTGTCGCACCAACTCCTGGCTCTGCAATCGTTTTACCTGAAATTGCAAATGATTTTGCAATCAAAGGGAACCATTTAACCCTTGTAAAAAATAACCAATTTGATGGTCGAATCAAAACCGATCCTCACAAACACATCCACGAATTCAGTGGAATTTGTAAAATGTTCAACTATGGAGAAGGACAAGCCGAAGCCATCCAACACATGATGTTTCCATCATTCCTGACTGGAGAAGCCAAGTCATGGCTCGATGAACTCAACGAAGGAACCATTCGAACATGGGAAGGTATTAGAACTGCTTTCATTAGTCGATTCTTTCCTCCTGCCTTATTTAAAAAACTCCTTGGAGAAATCCAAAGCATTTCTCAACAAGAACGAGAAACTCTCACTAACGCATGGTTAAGAATGAAAGAACTACTCAGAAATTGCCATGGTCATGATCTTAAGAAAGAAGGAATAATAAAAAATTTCTATCATGGTCTTGACGATGTTACCCAAGATGCATTGAACGCCGCAGCGGTCGGAATTTTCCTTTACAAAACCTCTAACCAAGCTTACCAATTATTTGATGACAAAGTCCTACTTAAGCTTGATTGGTCCAAAAATCACAAAAACAAAAACTCGCAAAAAACTGTAGCTTTTGCCGAAGGAAGCAACAACCCAACCAACACCGAGAAAATTATGGCTCGAATGGATGCAATGTCTCTTAAGATTGAAGAGATTAAACACAAAACTTGCAAACACTATGGAGGAAACCATCCTTCTAGTAAATGTGATGACGATGACACGCCCATGACGAAGGAAGAAGAAGCCAACTTTATGAATACCTTTCGTCGAACTCGATTTTTAACGATTATCGTAATCGCGACCGCGATAATTGATCAAATGATAAACCAAGTTATAATCGAGAAGACAAGAAACCCACTCAAACCGAAGACAAAAACAACGTCGAAAGCAAAATCGACAACTTTACAGAATCTCAAAGAAAAACCAACATTTTTGTTCGAGAAACATTCACTAACTTCAAAACCAAGTTCAAAACCACAACCAAAAACCACCAAGCTTCCATTCAAAACCTTGAAGCTAAATTTGATCGTTTGGCTGATAAATAATCCAATCGCGCTTCTGGTTCTTTACCAAGAAATACCAACCCAAATCCCAAGAACAACAACAAATATCAACTCCCACAAGCTCGTAACGAGCAAGTGAAGGCCGTATTCACGCGAAGTGGTTTATCTTATGAATCACCTACCAAACCTATTCAAGATACACCAATCGAGATTCCATTCGATAGGGATAATGAGGATGAAGCCCAACTAACCCATACCAAACCAACTGAAAACCCAACACCCAAACCGTATAAACCAAAAGTACCATATCCACAACGCTTACGCAAGCAAAAGATGCAAGCTAAGTATGGTAAATTCCTTGACATAATACAAGAAGTTCGAATTACATGCCTTTAGTCGATGTTCTGGCTGGAATGCCAAATTATGGCAAATTTATCAAAGAACTTATCAAGAGCAAGCATAAGTTTGAAGAAGTCTCTTCAACTTTTCTAAACGATTAATGTTCTGCCATTATCCAAAACAAAGTACCACCAAAACTGGGAGATCCTGGAAGTTTCCTAATCCCATGTACTTTTCCTCACTCATACTCTTGCAACGCCTTGGCCGATATTGGCGCAAGTATCAACCTCATGCCATACTCTTTGTATGCTAAACTCTCTAAAAACGTTTTAAAACCCACAAAAATGAGCATTCGACTCGCGGACCGTTCTTTCCAGTACGCAATAGGGATATCTGAGAACATGCTCATAGAAGTCGGTAAATTTGTTTTTCCTGTTGACTTTGTAATCTTAGAAATGGAAGAAGATAGCAAGGTACCCCTTATCCTTGGTAGACTTTTCCTACACACAGCTGATGCTATAATTAAAGTAAAGCAAAAACAACTCAACCTTGGAGTTGGAGAAGATATAATTTCTTTCTCTATCGACGAAGCTATGAAACACTCATACTCTAATGACGATACTTGTTTTAGTATCGATGTCGTTGAAGAAATCATTGAAGCCGATTTCGACGCTCTTCTTGACGAAGGATGCGAAATTTTGCATTGTCTCGAAGGAACTATAATCGAAGAAGATCTTTTTGCTGATTTTGATGCCTTCATAGCCGACCATACCGAGAACCAGTCATAAAAATCGAAGAAGAAATCGAAACCCCATTTGAAACCATAACTTTCGAAACCGATTTCAAGTTAAGAAATCTGTTGAAGAACCTCCTACAGATTTAGAACTTAAACCTCTTCCTGAACATCAAGAATATGCGTTTCTTCACGAAGAAAAATTACTCCCTGTAATTATCTCATCCCAACTTTCAGAGGAACACAAAGACGATCTAATTGACATTCTCAAGAAGCACAAATAAGCCTTTGCTTGGAAAACTTCTGATATTCCTGGCATATGTCCATCGTTCTGTAAACACAAAATCCAACTTTTGGATAACAAGAAACCAATTGTTAAAAAACAACGAAGATTGAATCCTAACATTAAGGATGTTGTTAAAAAAGAAATCCTTAAACTCCTAGACTCTGGTATAATCTACTAAATTGCCGATAGCCCATGGGTTAGTCCTATTCATTGTGTACCTAAAAAGGGAGATATCACTATAGTAACTAACGAAAACAACAAATTAGTACCAACACGAACCATCACCCGATGGCGAGTTTGTATTGATTATAGAAAACTAAATGATGCAACCGCGAAAGATCATTTCCCTTTACCCTTTATGGATCAAATGTTAGAAAGAATCGCAGGAAATGAATACTTTTGTTTCCTCGATGGTTTTTCTGGATATTTTCAAATCCCAATCGACCCTATGGATCAAGAGAAAACTACGTTTACTTGTCCATTTGGAACTTATGCTTATAGGCGCATGCCTTTTGGCCTATGCAATGCACCTGCTACTTTTCAGAGGTGTATGATTGTAATCTTTCACGATATGATTGAAGAATCAGTCGAAGTCTTCATGGACGATTTCTCCGTCTTTGGAAATTCTTTCGTCACATGTCTAAACAATCTCGATAGAATGTTAGCACAATGCGAAGAAGCAAATCTTGTGCTAAACTAGAAAAAATGTCACTTTATGGTTAAAGAAGGAATTGTGCTTGGACACAAAGTGTCTGGAGTCGGCCTTGAAGTTGACAAAGCAAAAATAGACGTGATCGCAAAACTCCCACCACCTACTAATGTTAGAGGAATTAGAAGTTTCTTAGGTCATGCCGGTTTTTACCGACGATTTATCAAAGACTTTGCGAAAATCGTAAGACCTTTAACTCAACTTCTAGAAAAAGAAAGAACGTTCAATTTTACCGACGAATGTTATTCAGCATTCAAAATACTTAAAGAAAAACTTACATGCGCACCAATTATTACAAGCCCCAATTGGAACCTTCCATTTGTGCTTATGTGCGATGCTAGTGAACATGCCCTTGGAGCCGTCCTTGGACAAAAATATGGTAAACAATTTCATCCCGTATATTTTTCAAGTAGAACTCTTAACGCAACCCAACAAAATTATACATTTACGAAAAAGAACTCATGGCTGTAGTTTACGCGTTTGACAAATTTCGGTCCTACCTCGTGTTGTCAAAAACGATAGTTTACACCGATCATTCAGCTTTGAAATACCTGTTCAAAAATCAAGACGCCAAATCTCGTCTAATACGATGGATATTGCTTTTACAAGAATTTGATTTGGAAATTAAAGATAAAAAGGAGCTGAAAATGTTGTTGCCGATCATTTATCTCGCATAGTGAATGATAATTCTAGCGTTGATGAAATCGACGATTTTCCCGATGAGCATATAATGCAAGTAAGTACTAACAAAACACCATGGTTCGCAGACTTTGCAAACTATTTGGCTGTAGGTATTTTACGAAAGGGAATGACGCACCAACAAAAGAAAAGAGTTTTGAATCTGTCCTGATGGAATAATCCGACGTTGTATTTCCGGATTTGAATCTAGAAAAATCTCGATGAATGTCACTACGGACCGACCGGAGGACATTACGCCGCGAACACCACCGCTAAAAAAGTGTTCGACGCTGGTTTTTATTGGCCAACTATTATGCGTGAAGCTCACACCTTAGTACGACTATGCGAAGCATGGCACAGGACTGGAAATATTTCTAAAAGAGATGAAATGCCTCTAAACAACATCCAAGTTTGCGAAATCTTTGACGTGTGTGGTATCGAGTTCATGGGACCATTTCCTAAATCTTACAAATGTGAATACACTTTAGTCGCCGTCGACTATGTATCGAAATGGGCCGAAGCTCAAGCTTTACAAACAAACGATGCCAGAGTTGTTATCACATTCTTAAAGAAATTATTCTGTCATTTTGGAATGCCAAAAGCACTAATAAGCGATAGAGGAACTCATTTCTGTAACAAACTCATGGAAAATGTTATGAAAAGATATGGAGTGAACCACCGATTTTCCACATCTTACCACCCTCAAACGAGTGGCCAAGTTGAAAACACTAATAGAGCTCTCAAACGTATACTTGAAATGACCGTTCAAAACAACCCTGCTTGTTGGTCTAAAAAATTAGAAGATGCTCTATGGGCCTTTCGTACTGCATTCAAAACACCAACTGGAACCACACCGTACAAACTGTTGTATGGAAATACATGCCATCTACCTATAGAAATTGAACACCGTGCATATTGGGCACTTAAAAACTACAACCCAGTTCTTATTGCATCCGGTGAAAAACGTAACTTTCAACTTCACGAGTTAGATGAATTTCGACATCACGCTTATGAAAGTTCACGATTATATAAAGAACGAACCAAAGTTTGGCATGATCGTAAATTACGACAAAGAAAATAATTCAAAAAAGGAGACAAAATACTTCTCTTTATCTCGAAATATAAATTCAAGCAATCTAATCTTACTTCGAGATGGACTGGACCTTATCTAGTAAAACAACAATATCCATCCGGATATGTTGAATTACACGGTCTAAACAATAGCACCTTTATAGTCAATGGGCATAGACTTAAGCTCTATCATGAAGAAGAACACTGTAATGAAATCGAAGGAGAAGAAATTCCTTTCTTCTTAAAAGAGATCCAAGTAGCCGAGTCTGGCTAAAGACTCTAAACTTAGCGCTATTCGGAAGGCAATCCGTATTTTATCCCCACCTTTCAACTTAAGTGTGGAGGAGGACCTGTAAATAAATAAAATGGTCCTTGTATATATTGTATGTGTTTTGTTTTGTTTTGTAGCATGCAGGAAAATAGCAAATTAGAGGTCTAGCCAGATTCATCTCTCGAAATCCCGCAATTTTCTACTAAGCCCCGGGAAGTTCTCGTTTCCCTTTGCATTTTTCCTATGTTTAATATTTTATCAGTTATTACCTCGAGGACGATGTTCAACTTAAGTGTGGAGGAGGTGACAAATAGAAAAAATGAAATAATAATAAAAATATAATAAAATTTCTCCACATTAAACTCTTTTTGAAAAATAATAAAATATATATGTTTTGTAAATAAATAAGTTTTTAGGAAAGCAAAAATCTCATTGATTGACATTATAATTTAGCACAAAACCCATTTCCCAAATATGTGAGAAAAACTTAGCCTTATATTTCTCTATTTTGTGTGAAAGCCGATAATCTAGTATGCTTCAGAATTTGTGCTTGATCATCATTTACTAAACCGCAGTGAGGTTAATTTATAGATATTTTCCAAAGGAAGCAAAATAAAATCACCCTTATATCATTTTAGTTAAGCTACACTGGCTTACTAAAATATGTGGCACTCATACGCATATGTTATATTATCCATTGTGCCAATATCCTTATATGTTATGCCTAACCAATTGTCAAGTTATAAAGTTTATGATATTCTTTTAAAAAAAGAAGAAATGTATGAAAAAGAAAGAAAAAAAATATAGTCAAGTATTCTAGTATAGTTTGATCTATAACTTTGACAAAGGCATATACTTTTTGATCCTACACCCACATCATTTATCACGTTTTGCTTCTTTGAAAATTTATCTGGTGCTCACGCCGCAACGATTATGTTTGTGTCTTATACAAACCTATGGTAGCTATCTATTTTATGACGAGCTAATTGAGTGTTGCCTTACATTTACCCTTTTGTGAGTGACATTTGTGTGAACTTAAGATCCAAAAACTATCCATGTGAGGTGCTAAAGTTATTTTGTCATTTGCTTTTGCGATTCATAAAAATTAAATCATTTTCCTATCATACTTCACAACACTTAAAAGCATTTTTAAAATTGAAATTGTTTTCTCACTTTGATTGCTTGAGGGCAAGCACTAGCTAAGTGTTGAGGAATTTGATAACGACCTAATTATACATATTCAAACTATCATTATAATGCCACTTTGTAGTATAAATAAGAGCTTCCGATACTTAATATGTTGTGTTTTATATGCAGATGTAAAGTATGAAGGAGCAAAGTGAAGATATACAAAGAAGGGGCCTCAATATGCAATAAAGCCAAAGTTATTAAAAGAAGATTCTGAATTCGCCCAGAAGTGCGGCGCATAAAGTTGTAAGTGTGGCGCACATTCGCATCTCTAAAGTGTGGCGCACTTGAGGAGAAGTGCAGCGCACATTTGACCCCAGGCAGCACTATATATAGAGGCCATTTCCATCCATTTTACACACACCTCTCTCTCCCAATACTCCATAGCTCGAGTATTTTAGTCCTTTTAGTAAATTTTCAGTATTATCCACTTTTAGGAGATACTTTTAACGAGAGTATTCCACTCTTCGATTCTTGGAGGAACGATACAGTCGTGACACTTGTGTACTCGTTTATTCAATCCAATCTAAGTATGATGTTCTCTTACTCTTTTCCAATTGTTACTTTGATTACTATGTTAGGCTAAGCTATTTGTGACTATATGGGTATGTGACTATAATTAGTGTTGATGCTATGATATGATCCTTTATAAATGATTTCAAGCTAATGTTGTAGAACCATTTTTCCTCCTAGTGCTACAAACCATATTTTATCTAAGTTGATTTGTTACGATAGTTTGGCGTTGAGGAACGCAAATTGTTATAATAAGTTTTCTAGAACTTGTCTATGGTCATGAATCTTTGGTTGGAGAAATCTGCTTAGAAATTTGATAAAATATTAAACTTGTTGGCAACTTGTTTTCAGCTTAGTCGCTTAAATAAACATAAGTCTTGAATCTACCCAAGTAAATTGTGTAAACGCCGTTTTGACGAAAAAGGATTATCACACTTTACCTACATAAACTTATCTCAGTCATTATTATCGTCATCACGAACTTATACGAACTATCCCATATTAGTCATATTTGTTATTATTGATATTACTTCAACCATTTATTTCTTCAATTGTTATCTTGATTACCAAAAGGAAACTAAGTCTCAGCGAACGATCCTGGCTTACCACTACAAAGCTATATTACGAACGATAGGGTATACTTGCCCGTGTTTGTCTTCTAGTCCCTTGTTTTTTCTAAACCTTGTAATATAAATTTAAGACTTGAAAAAGAACATCAGTCCTACTAGTGGAAGGCTTGATCCTATCTTTCTTGTCTTGAGATCCTTTAGCCTTAGTAGACACAATTACTCTTGTAGAAGCCAAGGGAATATTAGTGACAAATTTTGATTTAGTATTGATAGGTGTGTTTAAAATAGGCTTAGCTTCTGGGGTCTTATTGAATGGAGTTATGTCAATGGTGGGGGTTTGTTGTTTAAGTAGTGCAGATATCGGTTGACCGATATATGCTAAGTTTGCTAAGCAATCTTGAATGCGATCCACATATAGGAAAAGCTCATATAGAAGATGACTTGTGGGTCTAGTTTACGCATATCATCAATGGTATCTCTAGCTAGATCTGCATGATCTAAGCCATTTTTCATGTATGTTGCAAACTTAGTTGGACTATGCTTAAATTTTGGGTCCCGATAAAGTACACGTGGGTTGGGTGTGGGAGCACTAGAGGACGGTGCAGAGATGGTAGCTGAGTTATCAACAACTTTTCGTCCTTTGAGTTGAAGTGTCTCCTTTAAGTCAGCTATAACCATGTTTTTATCTATGAGCTGAATATTTAGGTCAGAGATTTCCTCACATTTCTTGTTCAGTTGGTCAACAAGTGACTTTTGCTCTACCGCATTAAAAGCGAAGCGTTCTTCTATTGAACCAGAAACTTGTGAGACTCCCTGCCTTACTCTTTCCAACTCCCCTAGCATAGAAGTAATTCTATTTTCTAGGCATGATTTTTAATCTCTGAAACCTCTAGTACCACTTTCTCTGCTAATGATTCTCTCTTAAGTCTCATGATTTTCTCCTCTAATCCCTGAACCACCTGAATCATCTTGTCACTTGTCTCAATGTTGTTTTCACAATCATTTGTTTTTGAAAGAGTTTCATTTTTAGATTGGTTTTCAATTTCAAGAGATATACAATGTTGTTGAATCTCATCAAAACGTTTTGAAAGTGAGTTATAAGAATCTTGAAGCTTTAAAAATTCAGCGTTAGATTCGTGACAAGAATGATTATCTACATTATTTACAGGCTCAACAATATTCACAGAGAGATCATGCACATCATCACATTTATGCACAACAGATGTAATCTCAAAAGCACATTCAATAATTACAACTTGCATCACATCGATAGACACCACTTGTTCCAGGAATCGGTCATATTCGGACAAAATCTTTTCTTTCTTAATTAAATGTTGCTCATAAACATCATCCATTTCATGGAAAACTTTTTGAACCTCAGCCATTTCGAAATTAAGATTGTCCCCGAGATCTAGAAAACCCTCTTTAATATTGTGTACAAACGGAATGATCTCTTTCTCAAACACCGATTTCATGTGTTCAAAAGCCCATTCTCCAGCGGTTTGAGCCATTGGAGACGTAAGTTCCTTAATGACCTTGTAAAATCCAGTAAGGTGTCGCCTAATCTCTTTCAAGCTTAGCAATACTGTACTTACCGGTGGAAGACCCTTTGGAATTTCCTTAGGTTCATTCGGATTGACAAGTGTAGGAAATATACTAGGGTTTTCTCAAGTAGACATGGAAGTTGGTGTATGGATAAATTACCTTTGTATATTAAAGCGAGTTCTAAAATCCGTTTTTGCATACTCTTGATTAAGTTGATCATAATCATACTAAGGATATTCCAAAAGCAGTTTTGATCGATTCTCGTCAAATGATGATATATACTCAGATTCATTCGAATTACCAATTGGGTCTAAGACCAAACCTAGCTTTGTTTCATCATAAAGTCGTGGGTTGTGGTTAATACCTTGCTTTGCATAACCCGGGTTAGGTGGCAGGTCTGTTAGACGGGATAGAGTAAATTCCTTAAAAGATGAATGAAACAAGTGTACTAGATGTGAAGCGGAGTATTGTTTTAAAAGCAAAACTTCAGTCTTTAATTTTCTCAGACGCCTTAATTTCCGTTTCAACCCTTTTAGACTCAATAATTTCGAAATCCGTTTGCAGTTTTTGAAAATTATTAACGACTGAGTCTTTTTCTTTAAGTTCTTTTGAAAGATTTGCTCTTAAACTTTCAATTTCTAACAAGTTATCCATTTGGACTTTCCTAAACCTATCAAATTCTGAACTGGTTAAGGTATTGGTCAACGGAGTTAATTCTAAGGTTTTAACCTTTTTCTTATACAAAGCAAGCTCGACATATAATGTCTGATTAACACCGAGGGTTTCAAGGACCGCATTATTCACTTGGCCAAGTATAGATGTCGATACCATAACCAAATCTTGTTGAGCAGACGAATTTGTAGACATAATAGCTCCCGGTTGTGTTTCTCTCAAAAGTATGGGGACTTGCATTGATATTGCTATCATTGTTTGTCTCCTCGTTTGAATTACTAACCACTAGAGGCTGTTCCAGATACCCAGACACACTCTCAACTTGATAAGGTACACTACTAGTATCAGTGGTAGTATTTGGTACCTCAGAGATTGTATCAGCCCCATAAAGTGAAAGATTTGCCATGAGAGCTGCCTTGGCGGTATTGAGGTCATCACAGTCTGAATCGTATGCATCAAGATCATCGCATTGATATGCTGCATTGTTGGTAGAAGTTGTTGTGAGTACTTCAATATCCGCAACTCCTGTATCTGCTAGAAATGCTAACTCCTCTTCATCGAGCTCTCGACCTTGTGCTTGAGCATTAACCAAGTAAATATTTTCCTGAAACCATGTACCATCCCTCTTCCTCTTTGGTTGCTTACACTCACGAGCCATGTATCCTTCCCCTTTGTAGTTATAGCAGATGACCATTTTCACTTTGCTAGTGTTGTTTCCCCTTGGAGCAGTGTTAAATGGGCGTGCACCAGTATTGGATGAACTTGGTCTCCCCTAAAGTTGTTGCACAGTAACTCTGCCATTTTGGATTGTATCTTGTTGATGAGAGTTAGAAGAATTTCTCAACTGATTGTTTGTTGGAGATGGTCCTCTGTAACCTCTTTTGTTCAACTTTTGAGTGATGTAAGCAGACATTTGTGCAAGTATATCAGTAGGATTATCCCCTTGTCTGAACTCAGGAACTGGAACCTCATCATCGCAGTAGAAAGATGGTACTGGCTGAGCTACATACACACTTGAAGGAGTACTGACATGTTGTGAGTAATGGGGTTGAGGAACTTCATGGTTCTAGTAAGTGATGGCAGGATTTGTTGGAGGTTGATAAAGAGAGTATGGTTGTGATGATAATGCTGGTTGCTGATATTGTTACTGATATGATGTAGGTGGTTGTGGTAAGATCGAATACCATGAAAAGCTTGGAGTCTGAAACATGGGCTTGTGATAAGATTGTTGTCCCATAGCATACGGAGTGTTGTTATATGACAGTGTTGGATGATTTACCATTAATGCCAATGGTTCGGAATAAGATCCTTGAGACATGCGTTTCTAGAGCACATGCTTCTCGTGTTGTTGCAAGAAAGCATAAAGTTGATCTAAATTTTATTTGTGCAAATCCCGAATCAATTTAACATCAGTGACATATTGGCTCCACTCTGGGGGTAACGTGTTCAAGAACTTGGTGTTGAGTTGAAACTGAGCAATCGTGAGATTATACACATTCAAATCATTCATCAATGTAGTAAAGCGCCAGTAGTAGTCATGAAGTATTTCCCCTGGAATGTATGAGAACCTATCGAACAAGTCATAGAGTTGACACTCTCGTTCCTGCTTGGAAAGTGAAGTCCCTTGTAACAAAACTGTTAAGCGATCCCAAAGTTCCTTTGCTACCTTGTGTTTGCTTACCATACGATAAATATCGGGTGGAAGAGCTTGCTTGATGGTCTGAACGGCCTTGTCATCCGCATCGGCAATGATTTGATTGGCAGTCGTTAGTTCATGAAATAGCCTTGGCCTAGTCACATTGTCTACAGTAACTTCACCCCAATCGAGTGGTCCTTGCTCAATGGATTGAACCATGAGTCTCCCATTAGTTCTACCCATAATATAAGACATCATGCGACCTTGCCATGCTTCAAAAAGCTCTTTGATAAGCAACAGTGGACGGGTATCGGTACCCGAGATAATAGAAAGGTCAGTAAGCGATGTCATTGTTGGCATGTATGAATGTGAATTCATTTTTGATCCCTTGAACAAAGATTACCAAAATGATCGAGCAATGAAATAAGGTTATGTGTTTTAATGTTGTTTAAACAAAGATGTTGTTATCTTTAGGTTGTGTGTTTTTGTGAAAGTTGCAATGTCGAAAAATCCTCTAAGTTGTGCAAATTCTATCTCAATACCCAAATTAATTCTATCTCAATGTAAAATCTCAAAGTTGTCGTAACGCTCAAACTTAGTCCGTCTCAATGCCAAAAACTTAATCCCGTCGGAATGTGATCGGAATGTCCTATCGGAAAGTGATCGGAATATCCTATCGGAAAGTGATCGGAATGTCCTATCGGAATGTGATCGGATTACAGATCGCAATATGTGATCGCAATATGTGATCGTAATATGTGATTGCAATATGTGATCACAATATGTGATCGCAATATGTGATCACAATATGTGATCGCAATATGTGATCGCAATATGTGATCACAATATGTGATCGCAATATAGATTGCAATATGTGATCGCAATGTAGAAACCCTTAGGTTTTTGCGATCGGAATGCTGGATCATAATACGGATATAGTCCGAGACTTAAAAACAACAAAAAGTTGAGATTTTTACCTTGTAATCTGTGTTTCTAACCAAACCAAAGTACCCAAATCGCTACTACAACTATGTAGAAGATATATAGATCAAGTGGAACAACAAAAACACGAAAAATTTTGAAACTTGGGTAAAATCAATCAAAAACACATGAACACACTTAAATAAGCATGAACAACACAAAACCTACCTTTATTTCATCCCATGGCTCTTGATACCAATTGTAGAAGTATAGCAATCTATGATTTATCAAGAGGGTTGTTGTTTCTAGAGAGAGAAAGTAGAGAGAGAGATGAAAGAAAATGTAAATGTATTATGTGTGAAATGAAAACAACCAACACCCCTTTCCATGATGGAAAGGGTTTATATACCTAAGTCCCTTAGTGGACTTGGGCCTCCGGCCCATAAACATGCTCATGGGTCGGGCTAATATAAACTTTAATACTACGAGCCCTTAACTATATTATTGGAGTGACCGAGACTTTCTAAATACGAAAAACGTATTTCCAACATCAAAGTAGCCAACCATACATCACCTCCATTTGTCAGCTTGTATGCTCTCCACCAAGCTAGTGCATCGCCTTCGAACTTGTAGCACGCCAGACGTGCCTTGTACACCCCATCACATCCCATGGCATTCAAAATTTCCTTTGTTGTCCCATACTATATGATGATTATACACGAATTATAGAAGAAAAATAGATGAAAGTAGATGAATTCTAGAGAGAAAGTAGAGAGAGAAAAGAGAGGGAATGGTTGGAAACTTGAGGAATATTAGATTGAGAGAGAAAATGAAATGGTAACCAACACCCTCCTAACATGCTAGGAGGGTAGTATTTATAGCCAAGCTTGCATGTGGCTTATGGGCTATGTGATAATGGGTCGGGCTTGAATTCATTAACTAAATAACCTTAAACATGGACTATTAGCTATTTTATCAAGCCCGTAATTCCCGACTATTCTACTATCTATTACAACGTTCTAAGAATAATACATAATAAACATATGACCGAACATTCTTGTTTGACTCAATATTTTGATGCTAACAACCTCCCCCAATGAGAGGTCATTCCTCTACGACATTTGGAGATTTATAGAGATTAATAATCTCTCCATAAATGATTCGGAACGTGTAATAGTAGTCTTGTTCCTTCATGCTGTGATCTTTGAGCCTTTGTCGTTGTCTTTCGACTTTGTCTTTAATCTTGAGATCTTCAAATCTGTGACCGAATCGTTCTTGATGATACAATATTTTGAGACTAACATCTCACTCACTGAGAGGTCATTCCTCTACGACATGCGAGTATTTATAGAGATAACTAATCTTTCGTATTGCGATCTTCAAAATGACTGCTTCAATCTTGCTAGTCACCATCCTTGGCTTGTCATTTCCATCTTGCGATCTTGTGTCTTTAATCTTCGACTTTGTTGAGTAGAACATAACGCCGCCTTCTCGAGACAAAACATAGACATGAACTGAATGGCTTTAAAATTCGTCCTAAATCGGTAGCGTTTTACCTCCGGTCGGTGACGACCGTTATATGTTATTAAATACCGTACCTGTGACTGGGTAGATTCAATTAAGAACCTCCTTGACAGGGTTTCGCAGCTGTACTAGCCGTTTTCTTTACTCGACCGTCTCAAAGCAAGACTATGAACATAAAGAGTGAATCAATTGGATAAATATTCGCTTGATGAAAGTTGTCAATTCAAATTCCTGGAACAAGTTTGGTTCATAAAGAATCTTACCGTTGTAGCTTTCCAGTTGACACATGCTTGATTCATAAGAATCTCGCAAGTCACCTACCATAGCGCTGTTTGAGGATGAGGCTAGAAGGATTTCCATTCGTCACTGTGAATATTAATGAATATCACTCTGAATGTTCTGGAAAGACCATAAAGATATTGCATAGAAACCTGAAACGATTTTGAATCAATTCAGAATCAAACCATTGTTGCTTTTCAGTTTACACATGTTTAAATCATAAAGAATCTTACACATGACCTACCACAGTGCTATTTGATGTTAACACTGGAAGGATTTCCACTCATCATTGTGAATACTAGGTAGTATCACTCTGAGTGTTCTAGCAATATCGCAAGGATATAGCGTAGGACTCTCTTCTTCGTCATTCCGAGTGTCCTAACGATATTTGATTGATCTCTAGGCTCTAGACTCGATTAGTGAACTTTTAGTGGTCGGAGGCTGGAGCAGATGCCACCTATTCAATATCAACTATCTCGGAGTGAGAAAGTCAATAAAAGTCGTGTTGATCTCTGTGACAATAAAACAAACTTCTTTTGAGAGAAGCCTGAGTCAGTTGGGGAAGGGTTGTGCATTACATCACTGGGTCCATGATGTGTTGACCCGGTCTCTGCCTAAGTTGTATGGAGGGCTTCTTTCTTTTCACCCTTTATCCTTACATTTATTTTTCATTCTTCAACCCCTTCAATGCTTACCAATACATCATTACTAGCACCTTGTTGTGATTGTTCTAGTGCTAGCTTCAGTACTTAGTCTGCATTCAACTACGTTCACATTCTACTCCATCTTTCCTAAGGACTTCTAATAATCTATTAGATTGTCCCTGGGAAGATCCCTCCGGTTCTGGTTGGATCATAGGACGTATGCCTTACCATCCTTTTGACACCAATAACGTCGTGAATTAAAGATGTTGTAGGTATGAGATCGTAACCATAAAACCGTAAACTTTCAAGTGGTTTCAAGAAATGCCCCCCCCCCCTTCACATGTGCATCGATAATCGAAAGTGTTTCGCATATGTGGGTAAGAGTTAAAAGTGCTTAAGTCTTGCAAAATAGATCACATTTTCTCCCCTATCTCTAATATATAAAATCTTTTGATATTAGAGATACCAAATTTGATTAAAACATATTGTGAAAAATAGTCTTGAAAATATTTGGGAGAAAAATGTGTATTTCTTAGCATGAAATAACTTGGAACGCTCCCCCTCAAAAATTGAACCAATTGAATTGTCATTATGAGGATGTGATCCACATTTCTATTTTTGAGGGTAGAAGTTGTTGAACACACAATTTTTGAAAGATTTTGAATAATCATTGAAAAACCCTTGAACAAATTGTGTTCAACGCTTTTTGAAAACCATTTCTTGTTGGCGACATGGTATTTCTAAAGCATAAACTTAAGTTCATAGATTTTGAATGTCTTGACGAATCCACTGAAGCGTAAAAAGATTTCTCTTCTTTTTCTTAGAGTAAGCGTACTAAATCGTACACTCCCCCGTGAATATCAACCCAGGTTGCAATCTAAAAGTGATTACAAGCCATTGTGTTGAGCTCAAAATGTGGAATGTTTTGTGACAAGCTCAACCCATGATAGATTGCTCTACCCGTTGTTAGGATAAGTTATCTTTAAAGATACACTTTCCTTTATTGAAAGCTCAAGTTACAGTCCGACATTTAATTGTGAGTCGTTTACATGACCAATAAAATTTTATATTCTCGTTCTTTAGGAGAAGTTATCATCCGTGATCAACTTTCCTTTCTTTGAGGCACGAGTCACAATCTGAAGTAATTGTAAATCATCGAAGTGACATGTTTTGAAAAATATTTACAACTTTCATTCGAGCTTTATGTACACACCAGTGTCGTTATTGAGCGACATTTCTAGGTGCAGCCATATTATCAAGACTGGAAGACATGTCGAGAAGAATACTTTTGGTATTTTGAAAGGTTTTTCCATTTTTTTATTTTGTTTTTCTGTTGATATTTACATTCTATTTTGTTTTTGTGTTTTCTCAAGTTTTTCGAAAATAATCCAAAATAGTCTTTTGTACAATAGAAGAAGGTGATAGCGAATGTACAGAATTTGAACCCTTCGAGGAAGAAGTGGGTTCAAAATCCGTTGAAGTACCTGCAATCACAGAAAAAGAGTTTGCACAAATACTAGTATTAGGAGTAACAAATTCCTTTTCAACGTGTAGAACAGTAGCATTAGTGCTGGCGCAGGTTTCATCACTCGTCTCTATTGGAATACACTTAAGACCAACGTCCTTGAAGATCCTACTCGTTGGTTTCCACTGAAGACTAAATTTAGGAGTAGTTTTCTCTTGCACAATGGAAGACTTCTTTGGAGAGAAACTATGTCCTTTTTTAATCCACGTTTCAGATTTGTTGTTATTGCTTTTCTTTGTGACAGGTTTGTATCTCCTTGTTATCTTATGGGATTCTGCATTCTTTCGTTGTACAAAGGCATGAGATTTGACCTCACAAAGGTATTGCAGAATGCAATGGTCATGATTTTCATTGTGAATGCCCTTTTTGCACGTTGGGCATGTAGGGAATTTAGAATTCACGAAAGGCCATGTGTACCTATGCTTTGTTGATCGTTCAGTCGTAGTGTTCGGTACACGAGTACTCATGGATGGTTGCCATTTCCTAGGTTTCTGGGAAGGGATCCTAGGTTTTGGTTGACTACCATTAGGAGTGTGTTGAACTCTAGCAGTTATTGGTGCACTAGGTGTTGAATACACGGTGTTTTCTTTCTGAATCTTCCCTTTTTGCTTAGCATCCTCTAGGTTGTTGGTATGAACTAAGTCATTTGAACCTACATATTCCTTTGTGGACACAAATGTCACACGCTTGGGGGTATTCCTAGAAGTGCTAGGTGCATTCACATGGTTGGGTTTAGCAAAAGTGTGCTTTCTAAATGGAGGAACATAGGGTGATATGGAACACCTGGTTGCACATCAGTCTTAGGGTGTAACCTAGATTTTACACGAGAAGAATTGGAGAAAGGAGTTAGTTTTCCTAAGATAGATGGATTTGGATCCTTGGAAGCATTGGTTTGTCGAACAACATGTTTCATAACTTTAGGTGCCACAATTTTCCCACCCATTTTGGCAACGAGTTTCTTCAACTCTTCTATCGCTATGTCCTTTTCTTGCAACTGAGCTTTCAAGTCTGTAATTTCCATACTCTTTTCGTTCATTTCTCGACACAAGGCGGAAAGTTTTACTTGTAAGTTATTATCATTTGGAACTTTTCTGACTTTGTCTTGCAAAGCTAGTTCAAGAGTATGACAATATTTTTGAAGGAAATCAGTTTTGTGTTGAAGTAACTCAAAAGCCTTTTTATCAACATTTTCTTTGTGTTTCTATAGCTCAGTTTCAAGACGTTCACACTCTTTGGTCTTAGCAAGATATTTACACGCAACATCAGAATATTCATCTATAACAGCACAAGATGTAACAACAACACATAAAATATCTTTGGAGATACATTCCTCTAAGAGTAGTTCATATTCGTTTGAAAACTCTGATTTGTCAGTTTAAAGTTCATCAATTTCTTTTTCAAGAGACTCAACGTATTTTAAATCATCAAACATATCTGACCGAATTAATCTTTCAAATTCAAGAGCATTTTCTTTTATTATCTACGTATTCGGTATTTAAAGTTCTTTCACAATCACAGTTATATCGTGAGGGATCTCTTTTTTCCATTTGTCATTTTCACGTTTTTGCGAATCTCTTTCAACTATTGATTGAATACTATCAATGGTATGTTTAAGAATACCAAGTGTCTTCCTACTCTTGCTTTTAGAAGCATCAAGAGGCAGATAGTTAATAAATTTAGAAACGTTAGTTTTCTTAGTGGCAAAAATTTTCTTCCATTGAATTCTTCTTTGTTTGCTTTCAAGAAACAATTCTTCACGAGACTTCTGTTTTTGTGGAGTGAAAAGACCATAAAGACTATTTTCATAAGCATAATTATATGGTTTCACAAAGTCTTTATTAACCGGCGATCTACTCTCCTCTTCCCAAAGGGATGTCTCTTCATTATCAGGCCTAACAAGAGGACAATCAGGATCGGTCCATTCGGACTCATCCAGATAAAGGCGCGGGTTCGCAGCTTGAGCTTGGTCGAGGTACTTGGGACTTTCAAAACTAGCTTTACCCTTAAAAAATGACCGAGGTGCTATCATTCTTATGGTTTCAATAGAGTCATGCGTTTTATAAACAATTTTCTTCAAAAATTCGACTTGTTATTCTAGTTCCATTACTTTTTTAGTATCTTTGCCTTGTCTATATTTGAAATCTTGTTTTAACTTTTCAACCTCTTGTTTCTTTTCATCAAGAATTTTAGCAGAATCAGTGTTATTCATGGAAAGCCTTTGTTCAAGTTCGTTAACTTTAGTTGTTGCAAGGTACGTTTTTGACGTTCATCCATTAAGAAAACATTATATTGACGTTTCTCTTTGGCTAATAACTCAAGAGTTGTGTTATATTTATTTTCAAAATCGTCCTTTTGAATTATAAAAGCACTACCCTTGTACCCCTCAAGCTCTTTGGTCTTTTGAAGAAGCTCAACTCTATAACTATCAATGGTCTCACTAGATTTAATTAGAGCAGTTTTGCATTCTTTAAAATGTTGAGTGAGCGTTGTGTTTGCCTTCTATAATTGCTTTTAACTCTTTCTAGTTTCATTGACATCTTTTTGTAAACTAGCAATTAAATTAGCAAGCGTGACACGCTCCTCATCATCATACACATTTGCATGTTGATCATCCTCAAACGCAGTATTGCACATGTCTGATGAATCGGGTGTGGTATTGCTATCAACCTTTTCCGTCATACATGTGTCAATAAGGTTTGTTGTTTGATCAGTATGCTCATGCGTATTGGCATTGGCAAACACATTAAATTCAGCATGGTGTACCTCTTCCAATGGATTAGAGTCAAAGACAGGGCCATTATCGTAGGAAGGTGTATTGCTAATGACATTCTCAAAGTCTGTGCCTTGTTTGCCAGAGATGCTGCTTTCTTTCCCAGAGCTGTTGTCATCATTCCCTGAACTATGCGTTGGAGTCTCATATCTGCAGCTTGTGTTCTCAATATATGATGCTATTCTACAACTGGCATTGAGTCTTTCATCAATCGTTTGTTGTGTCTGTATTGTGTGGTTCACATAGGTTACAATGAAGTCTATGTTGCGAGTTATCATATCTTTGTATGATAAAGCTTCCCTTCCATTATTTCTCTTGAAGCAGTCCTTTGTACGCGGAGACTTTATGAATTAAGAAGTAAATGTCTTTTCAAGTGTCGTCTTGAGATCAGTGAAAGTGGTCTTGCATTCACTGGCAATGATTCTTTCGTTGACAAGTTGTGCTTCAAGTTTATCCACGGCATTGGTGAATGTTTTTCTGAATGTGCCAGTGGATTCACCTAACTTGAGCAAGACTTTTGAAAGGTACTTAAAAGACTGATGAAGTACTCTAAAACCGTCCATGGAGTTTTTTCTCAAGATACATATCCACTGTTGTAGCCGTTCCATCTCTACGTCTGTTACGTCTAAACACTCATTGCTCTTTTTCATGATGATGGTGTCTCAGTTGATGAAGTAACTTCGGATCTTAAGTAAATATTGTGTGATTAGGTTGTGGTTTAAATTCCGAAAATTCCAATTTTTTCTCAGTCCGACAATAAATTCTCAGTCCGATATAACGGTAGATCGAAAAATTTTGTAATTGCCAAATTTTGAAATCCAGTTAGAAATAACCTAAAACTAATAAGGAAACTTTTTGAAAAATGAAAATTTTAACGAAAAGTAAAACCGAAAAAATTTAAAATTTGGCCTAAAAATTTGAATTTTGGTCCAAAAATTTGCATTTTTGGTCGAAATTTTCTTCGTATCGCCAACATTTGAAATTGAAGCTAAAATGGCCTAAAAATGGTCTAGGAAAAAATTAATTTTACTTCATTTTTCTCGCGAAAAAAACTCTTTTAATCTCGCAATAAAAAAATTTCTACAATCTCGCAATAAAAATTTTCAATGATCTCGCAATAACTTGAATCAAATATCTCGCAATAACTTTAGTCAAAGACTCGCAATAACTCAAATATTAAAGATCTCGCAATAATCCTAACCAAAAGATCTCGCAATAATCTGGATACGAAGATTCCACAATAACCAATAAAAGACAGATCTCACAATAATCTTGATACGAAGATTCCGCAATAACAAAGAAAAGACAGATCTCACAATAATCTGGATACGAAGATCTCGCAATATTCAAAATGCAAGATCTCGCAATACCATGAAACTTTCCGCAATAACCTGTTTTTTTAACCCTAATTATTGCGAGAATTATCAAGGAAGATTCCGCAATAACTAGATGTATTTCACAATACTCTCAGAAAAAACGTACTTTTTCGCTTCAATTGAGCCAAACGCCCCAAAATTTCGTGTTTTTGGACGATCCAAAGATCCGAAATCACTACTACAACTATGTAGATGATATTGGGAAAGATCAAACCATAAAAAACCCGAAACATTTTTGGATTCGAGTTGTTGATCTTCAAAAATCACACGAACACACTATAAAACAACAAACCAATCACTAATCTACCCCGTGGCGCTTGATACCAATTGTTGTCCCATATTATATGATGATTATACACGAATTATAAAAGAAAAATAGATGAAAGTAGATGAATTCTAGAGAGAAAAGTAGAGAGGGAAAAGAGAGAGAATGGTTGAAAACTTGGGGAATATTAGATTGAGAGAGAAAATGAAATGGTAACCAACACCCTCCTAACATGCTAGGAGGGTAGTATTTATAGCCAAGCCTACATGTGGCTTATGGGTTATGTGATAATGGGTCGGGCTTGAATCCATTAACTAAATAACATTAAACATGGACTATTAGCTATTTTATCAAGCCCTTGATTCACTACTATTCTACTACCTATTACAACGTTCTAAGAATAATACATAATAAACCTATGACCGAACATTCTTGTTTGACTCAATATTTTGATGCTAACATCCTCCATGTGTGAGACCCAGTTTTCAGCGTCCGATGGACCTCAGCCTTCTCAAATGCTCGAGGCTTCTTCTTGTTGAATCTCTCCAACCAGGTGTGTAGGGTGACAGGTGGAGGTGAAGGAGAATTGTTCTGATTCGGGATGTTCTGCTATTCAGCCCGGATCTAATTCCTGATCTAAGGGAGCATAGCTTGCAATGTTGCTTGGACAACTGCAGCAAGTTCCTCGTTGGTGAGTGTGTTAACCATCTGACAGTTTAAAAGAGGAACAAGCAAAATGAATAATCTGTTAGAAACATAGGATAAGCATAAAAGATGCATGGAATAGTTTATGAAGCCATAGCCAACAAAAATTGACATGAGTAAGGGTGAACGCCTATGGGTCGGTTCACAAAACAAAATTTAAATGAAAAGCACATGCGATTAAATATGGCCAGTCCTGTACCAACCATTACTTAGTCTAAACTTAACAGAAAACAATGATGCATGAAGCGAAATGAATAAAATTTACTGTCAGTTTAGGAAGACTCTGGTGACTACCACAGGTCAATTTTACGAGCCTACAAGTCGAAACTCTGGCTCTGATACCATAATTGTAACACCCCACTTGGATAAGTGGACCGTTACTTAGTAATTATGGCGTGTCATCAAAGCATGCAAGGTAAATGTCTAAACATTAAACGACCATAAAGGAAACCCGAAACAAACATCGGTTCCAAACATAAGCTCCACACACAATGCATAAGAAAAGAATGTATGAAAGGACTAAACAATGTCCAGCAAAGTAAAAGTATGTAAATGCATTAAAAGAAGTGAAGACAAGGGAGCCTCCATCCAAATGCACGTACTCTTGATTCCTAGATTTGCCCTTTAGTACTTGTCGTATTAGGACATGGAAAGAAAAATATGGCTGAGCAATACGCTCAGTGTGCAGATATATGACAATGAAATGTAAAGCATAAACATAAGCAAAGAATGGAATGAAGTACAACGGAATAAGTGTAAGTCCTGGAAAACATGGTGTAAGTTTATAAACTGGTTTATATTCTGAAAAGACGTATGTTTATTTTATACTGAAAACTGTATTTTAAATATGCCCGGAGTCCATATAGGTCATGAAATATCAACGTGCATGAATACTTAGAGAGGTGACCTCATCATGCAATTAGAGGGGTTGCCTCTAATTATAATAGTTTAGGTTGGAGGGATCAGCTCCATGTAACGGATGCAAGGCACACACCACAGTTACCATGTAATCTTGCTAAACTTGTCCTAGGATGCACCCATTCGTCCCACATGATAATAATAAAACAGGCCAAATAAATGAAAGGGGCGCCGTGAGCAATCACTCTCACCGCGGAAGAGTCATAACACCGGTGCCTCTAGTGTTATGGTTATGGTACCTCCATAACTAGGTGGAACTTGCATGCATGTATATAGCTCAGGCAATCTAAAATATCAATCATATAATTACTGTTTAATTTAAGTAAACTACTAGGGAAAACAGATGGCTGCAAACTGGGAATCCTAAGCATAGGAAGAGAGTGTCCTTACTGAAGGACGAAATATCCGTACCTTACGTCCAGTAATGAGGATGAAAACAAAATTGATCACTCCTACTTCACGATAGCTACATAATAAAAGGAACATGAAAGAGTTATCTGTTTTACTTACATATACTGATTATTAGTTTACTTGGCGTGTTCTTAACTTGTTATACTTGTTCTTGTTTCATCATGTGATTCTTAGCGTTTCATGTGTTATTGATTAGTGTATTTCATGTTTTATGTGTTATAGCACTTGTTTATCATAATGAGTAACTCTCCAAAAATAGCAGGTTTCTATATATAGTAACTTTCCAAAAATAGCAGGTTTCTATGTATAGTAACTTCCCAAAAATAGCAAGTTTCCTTAAATAGTAAGTCTCCAAAAATATAAAGTTTCCATAATTAGTTAGTTTCGAAAAATAGAAAGTTTCTATATTTAGTATGTTTCCATAAATAGCATGTTCCATATTTAGTATGTTTCCATAAATAGCATGTTTCCATATTTAGTGTATTTTCATAATTAATAATAAGCTTATTAAATAAGTAAACTGATATAAGCTATTGTTTTAATAAGCATATTATATTTTTGGAGAGTTACTCATTATGATATAAGCTATAGTAAAGTTTAATAATATTAAATACTTAGTCTTAATATATGATTATTAATTAATAATAATAATACATGATATCATATGTAATTATTAATTAATAAATTTACATGATTATAATAATTAGACTTTATCTTAAATGATTAATGTATAATTAAAATAAATTATAATTATTAATTTAATTAAACCTTGGTTAAAATATAATTAATTTATTAAGCTTAGTCTTAATTAAATTAATTAAATGTACATGTACTTCTAACATGAATAATTATTTTTAATAATTATTATAACATAAAGTTTATTTAAATGGCTATGTCAATTATAACCTAAATCTTGTTTATTCATCAATTAAATTAACCATATATTAATTTAATAAATTAATTAATAAAATAAAATAAAATAATATGCTTTAGCAAAATTAAGCCAAACACACCCCTTGGTGTGTTTGGTTCTACCCGAGCCCTTACGAGACCTCACTAAGACCATGGAGGTCTCGGCTTTGCCTCGAAAACACCACAACACACCACAGTCATACGGTTGTGGTTGTTGCCGACCACCACCAGCAGCCACCGGCTGTGTGTCAATGCCACTGTTGGCTAAAGGCTGTGGTTGCTTCAGACCACCACCAGCAGCCACCGGCTGTGTGCCGGTGCCACTGCTGGCCAAAGGTACCCCCGGCGATAGCAGGGGTCCCCCTGCTGTGCACCCTGTTCCCACCGGCTTAAGCCGGTACCCACTGTTACCATAAAGAGCCACCGAGAGTCTTAGGACTCTTGGTTATCCACCGCTAAGCCACGCACCCCATTGTTGGACAGTTAGGGTTGCGGCTGGCAAACCAAAACACACGCCGACCCCTTGTGGGGTGCGGCTGTGTGATCCGAACCACCACCGAGACCATCTTTGGTCTCGGTTTTGCGTGAACCCGACACAAACCAAACCCAACACCCTTAATTCCAATGTTTTAATCTTTGTTTAACATGTCTCTAATGATTTCTTATTAATGGATCTTGAACAATGAACATAAACAAATAAAAAGATTAAATGATTGGAGATACCGAATGCGTGATTGGTTAAGGATTTAGAACACGAACACAATACCGTATTTACTCAAAGATAAAAAAAGCCATAATTCCTCCTTATGTGGGTTTGTGTGCCGCAACCAAAGGAAGAAGGAGAGAAGATTTTTTTAGGGTTTTGTTTATTTTCCTGTAAAGTATATTATAGATAGATTCCCTGGTTGTTTTGGTTAATGACTAGAATTACTTAATGGACCGGGCCAAAAGGCCCATTTGTTCTCTGTTCTTGCCGTCCAAACACACACACACATACATACTTTCGTATTGATTTCTGTGCTTAATTATTTATTATGTGTGTTCGTATTTTAGGGTCGTGTTTTATATCTTGTAATGTTTTAAGTATTATACGTAAATACTTATCATGTATTAATAATAATATTTATATACGTAATACTTGTAGTAATTAATTAATATACGTAATATTTGTATTAAATGTTCATGATTCGTGTCGTATATTAATTAACTGTAAAGTTTTAATTTAACCGTATTTTTATGCTTTAAATGTTCTAAAGTATTTTAAAACGGTTTTACATACTAGCTATAACAGCTATGCGTAATTGGGGGAGTGTGTCAAATGGATGTCTCAAATGCATTTTTGCATGGTGATCTACTAGAAGCTGTGTATATGAAGTTGCCTTTTAGGTATACAAGTGAATGGGAGCCTGTCACTAATGTTCCAACATCAAACAAGGTGCGAAAACTGAAGAAATCCTTGTATGGACTCAAGAGACACCAAGACAGTGGTTTGTTAAGCGTTCCTCGACTTTGTAGTCTTTTAGTTATGTCCAATTCAAAGCTGACTACTCACTTTTCACAAAGAAAAAAAATAATTCTTTCACTGCTATACATGTGTATGTAGATGATTTGATGATTACTAACACTCATGCTATAGATATTTAAGAATTGAAGTCTCACTTATGCAACCATTTTCACATGAAAGACTTAGGCAGTTTGAGTTATTTTTGGTTGGAAGTTTCAAAGACTTAATAAGGCATCTTTATTTCTCAAAAGAAGTATACTATGGGTTTATTGCAAGAAAATGGTGTTCTTCATTCTAAACCTTATAAGTTGACAATGGATCAACATGTAAAGCTCCAAGATAATCAAGGGACACCTTTGATTAATCCAGAACCCTATCGAAGACTTATTGGTAGACGTATCTATCTAACCATTACTAGACATGACATTTACTTCACTGTTCAAAAGTAAAAATTAATTTATGCAACAGTCTACTTTGGTTCATATGTAAGAAGCAAAACATCCTCTTTGATATCTACTTAATGATTAATGTCAGGGCCGGATTTAGGGGTGTGCGGTAGGGGCAACCGCACAGGGCCTCCGTTTTTTAGGGGCCTCCGTTTTCTAATCTTCAGTTTTGGTATAAACTTGTTTATGGAGGATTTGATCATGTTACCAGTGATAAAGATGGAGAATATAGGGTTTTTATAGCATACATAAGAAAACTTTTCGTGTTCTCTAATGGAAGAAAATGAATGGTGCGAAAGATGACTCCCAACACTGTTGGCTGTTTAGTATAATGTTTTGTTTTTTTAATTTTCTATTTAGGTCTAGTTAGTTTAAAACTTTTCAATATAACCCTTTTTTAAGTGGAAATTTTGAGATTTAAAATTGAAAAAGTAAAATTCTGTGTTTTCATCAAAAGAACTACAAAGTGTTACTGGAACTATTATTTCACACATGTCATTGTGAAAAATCTCTTTTAGCTCCCATATATTTTACCCAAAGAATTTATGTTTAGTTCAGTCATATATAATTCACGAAAACTGGTAACACTTGAGACTCCACATGTTTATCGTAACATGTTTTATAAATTCAATCATCACGTCTAGGAAACAAAATGTAGATCACAATATGAAAAGATGTTGTTTTGATCAATGTTTTTAAACCAGCTTTTAATTGATCTGGTCGAGCCACCGGGTCACGGTCCAGCCGGTGTAACCGACGGTTCAACCGGGGTTTCAGTTAAAATCGGCATCCAGTCACTCTACCGGGTAACGGTTCAACCGGTTTAACTGGCCGGGTCAACCTGGGTTTTAAACACTGGTTTTGATTGATATCGCAAACCCGATATATAAATAAGTACTCAAAGGAAAGGGCCTATTTTAAAATTGTGGCACAGGGCCTCAAAATATCATGAGACGGCCCTGATTAATGTCAAGGGATTTTGCTTGCTAATAACTATTTTGTGCAATTGACTAGTTATTATGATTTAGACTGAGCTAGTTTTCCTATGACCAGAAGATACACAACATGCTAATGTATTTTACTTGGGGATTCCCACAACACTTAGAGGTCTAAAAAGCAAGGTGTCATGTCAAGGTCTTGTGCTGAAGAAAGTATAGAGAAACGACCTTAACCTGTCGTGAAGTGACATGGTTAGTAAGTTTACTCAAAGATTTAGGCTTCAAAGATCTTGGTCGAGTAGATTTGAAGTGTGACAATCAAGTTGTTGTTTATATAGCTGCTCATCTTGTATTTCATGGTAGGACTAAGCACATAAACGTGAACTGCTATTATGTAAGAGATCAAGTAAAATCTGGAACTACTTATGTCCCATAAAAGGCTCAAGTAACAGATGTTTTTACAAAGTCTCACCAGTTGATCAACATTAACGATTATTGTCATTATTATCCAATCAGAGAGTTTCAAGGTCTTTTCACTCTCATCTTAGATGGGAGTATAGAAGTAAAGGTGCTTAAAAAAATTAGAGGGGTCTTTTTGTAATGTTCAATAATATGAGGACTTTTGTTGTAATAGTTATGGTTTATTTCATATCGTCGAGAAAGTCTGTTTTCCTTCCTCTAGATAATTGTATTTTATTGATTTCAACCTAATCAGTTCTAAAAAACATTTTCAAACAAATCTCTTTATTTACTGTGTGTGTTCTTAATGTTTTCAGTGTTGGTATCTTGTTATAACAATTCACACTTTAAGATCTACAGATAGAAAACAATAATTCTTTAATCAAAGTTCTAAGTTAAAAATATAAATGTTTAATTTTCTCCAACATAATTCAAACTTCCCATTTATATTTTCAAACTTTCCATATTCATCTTCCCAACTTTCTATCTCCATCTTCCCAAAATTGGTATTTTCTTATATCTTTTAAGCATAATACTTATAATCTCTCCTATGTATAAAAATCAAGCATATAATGGTAAGAGAATAGAAGCACATAAACGACATCATATTAAATCATGTGACAACACGGTAACTTAAGAAGATAACACATACACAAAATCGAATAACTAGATGGCAACTGATATTCACACGGATCAAATTGATCCGTACACATGAAAATAAGATGTATTGACTATTTTACCCTCCATGTGTTTACTCGTTATCTCTTTGATCTACAAAACTTAACAATACAACTATAAATCATCACTTCACCTTTTAGTTAACAACTTTCACCGAAACGTCAAAATCCGGCTAATCATCTGCATGGCTTGGTTTCTATTTTCAGTCTATCGTTGGCACATCACTTTCCGGCACCGCCTAAACGAACACATGTACATCTAGTTGTCAACTGTTTTTTACTCCTATAGTCATATCTATTTCCGTTTCCCATAACAACATGTGTTTAGTTTTTTTCACGACTTCATGAGTTGGAGTATATGTTTAAGTACTCGTGTCTGTTGGTGTCTTTTTTAGAAAATTTTTCATTGTATATACGTTCTTTTGGGAGAACCAAAAAAGCAGCAACAACTATTGCGAGTCTTCTTTTCTTTACTAATGAGTTGATTTACATTTTACTTCTTAGTAATCACAATATGAAAAGAAAATACAGTGAAGCCAAGTTGATGAACCGTTTCATTTTGTAATTTGTTTTGTTTAATAGGCATGCTAACTGATCCATGTGCCGAAAATGTATGCAACTGAATGGCACCGTGTTTTTCATCATTGACATGAATAAGTCCTTCAATAATTAATAGTATGGATCCAACCTCCTCCTTTCACGATTAACTGAGAAATAGAAGAATTCCCGCGTATCAGTCTTTGCTTGATTTATTCGAATATACCTCTTGATATTGATATTGGAGACTAGTTTAAAAAAGCCGAGTTCAATTTTAACTCGTTTACGTAAGACTTGATTTCGAAAAAAGGAGTTGGGGTTTAGAGTAACGCTGTTTTGACTTGCAAGGGGTATGGAGGGAGGGTAGGGTTGTAACTTTACAAAAAAAATCTGTGCACTAATAAAAACCCTCCGTGTAAGTATCATTTCCCTATGTAAAACTTCTAAACGGATACCACTATACACAGTTACTCGTCTGTTTTAAATAAAACTAATCCAAACAAAACAATTTAACAATCTCAAAAAGAAATTATGGCCCAGGATAAAACTAAAGAGATGGGTGGAGCTCTTGTGCTTGAGTCAAATGACTCAAGTATAATTCCAATCCTTGGCATTTGTTTCAAATAGGTACCCGTCTTCGCAAAACCTATGGGCACACTGGAGAGACTTTGTGAAATAAGATATCGAGGGTCGAGTCTCGACTCGTCTCACTTCAGGTGTTGCTCCTCTGGGCCAAGAGAGTTGCCGGAGCTATTCCTTGTGGGATGGACAATGGCTAGTGCCAAAAGATACTCGGGGTTAAGGTGTTCCGGTCAATCTTTACATTTTTGTGGAAAACTAGAGAGATGGGATGTCCAGTGAGAATTGATACACTACATCAAATGTATGTAACTGAAGCTTTTCGATAGCCCAATTTCTAGTCATCTAAAAAACCCATGTCTGTATTTTGAGTAATGGCCTTCTTAACATTTTGACCCAACACACATCTGAACCGAAATACTAAAAAGGCAATGTGCATCTACATAATAACAAGACTTAGAAGTTGGACAATTGTGGGAACCGTGATTTACTAATTCGGAATTCCTAAATGTTTTGAACTTCTCAAATTAACGCTTTTAGGAATTAGGACCAAACAATATCGAACTATTGGCACATTTGTAATTTGTTATGCGTAGTTTTCAGAAGTATAAACATTATATTATCCTAGGGAATAAATTTATCAAGTTAGCATGATTTTTTACTTGATTTGGTACGTTTTCAACTGATATTGGATTGATAACTTCCGCAAATTATATAATTATATGAGATTTTAGTTATAAAATAGCAAAGAATTTTTCAAATATACAGATTTTAAAATACTCGTTACATGTCTTCAACACTAGTTTTTGCTGGTAAAACAAGTTTTTGCATGCATATTAGAACAAAACATGAACGAGTAACGTATAAAATTGTTACTTTTAAAAAATATGGGCATAAACCCACCGCACACCATAAAATCGCAAAAATCGCACCGCCACCATGGCAAAAACCGATGGATTGGTTTAAAGAAAAACAAAATAGCAAAATGCGGTTGCGGTTTTTCTTGTAAAATCACACCACAAATTCACACCGCACATTATTATATAAAATCGAAAAATAACATATCGATTTTTTAATGTGTGTTATAAGGGTTCTAGTGCATATTATCCTTAATAACGTAAGTAATTTATGTGTTTAAACTAAATATATGCATTGTTGTAATCGAAAAATACTAACTTTGTGGACCAAATCATACAAACATTCACATTAATCATATAAACTAATAATAAGTTATGTTGCGGTACGATTAAAATCCGTAAAACCCGAAAAACCGAAAAAAAAAACATGCAAAACCGAAACTGAAAAACGCAATTGCAGATATAATGTGGTTTTTGCTAAAATTCGCATGTGACTAAGACCTTATTTAATTCTTAAACAGTCAGATAAACCATAAATAAATAGTATGTTTACTTTTATTAAATTTAACACGATATTAAGGTAAGTTTATGTTTTAAAATACTAATTTCTTTTCAAACTTGAGTAAATTATTGTTGATAATAGGATTTGAATTTTATTTTATCTTATTTATCTGTTTTTTATGTTTGAATTTTATTTTCTATTTATTTTAAGAAACGTGGGAAAAAGTTTTAAATACACATTATGTATCCAGATGATATCCTCCTAATTTTGAAAATGTTAGTGATGCATTTATTTCTCCGAAACTAAGATATTTCGATATCTAGTTAACTTACCGAAAACTCATTTTTAAAAAAGATAACAAACAAATTCTATCTGAAATTTAAACGGATTGGATAATATTTAAACATTTAAAATCGTACTATTATTAGGGAATTTGAATTTTATTTTATCTTATTTATCTGTTTTTTATGTTTGAATTTTATTTTCTATTTATTTTAAGAAACGTGGGAAAAAGTTTTAAATACACATTATGTATCCAGATGATATCCTCCTAATTTTGAAAATGTTAGTGATGCATTTATTTCTCCGAAACTAAGATATTTCGATATCTAGTTAACTTACCGAAAACTCATTTTTAAAAAAGATAACAAACAAATTCTATCTGAAATTTAAACGGATTGGATAATATTTAAACATTTAAAATCGTACTATTATTAGGGAATTGAAGTTACCTACTTAGATAGACTCAAACATTTGTATATAAATAGACACACAATCCATTTCATACGTATACATCTTTCATAAAATCCATTTTTGATTTCTTTCTTCATTCCTGTTTCAAAGATGACAATGGATAACATGCAGATTCGTACCATTGTTGGCATCATAGGTATGTTTTCTTGTTATGTAATTATAAGTGCTGGGTTATATATATCATGATATGGCGATTTAATTACTTACGTATATATTTTAATTTTAACCTAGATGCATGATTGTGATTCATGTGTTAGATATACAAGTGACAATACTGTTATGAAATAATGTTCATGCATTAGTCATGTTGTGTGAGATAATCGTGATTTAATGACTGTTGCGTTTTGATTTAGTTTTCATGAACTTTTAGGTTTAGTTTATTAATTTTTTGCGTGTTGCACTGATTTTATGTTAATGTGAAAATTGGGTTATAGTAAACGTGTGTGACTATCAACTTTTCATATGAATGATTACTTGATTATAGTTGTTAGTTATATGCTTCTATATATCTTTTCGACTTCTAATATGATATGTTGAACTTGCTTGCGATGTTTATAGAGTTATAGAACTGAATCATTGATTGTTACGTGTTAACTTCTATAAAATTTGTTTTATTTGTTAAGTAAAATAGTTATATGATACTTTTCAAAGGGTGGATTCAATGACAATTTCCAAGGTAATTAGTCTGGCATGTAATAATCATTCTGTTTTTCTAGTTACTGAATAGTAGTATGAATTCGTTTCGGCTAATTCCTTGATTTTGTGTAAATTCAGTTTCGTATTTTAAGATTCGTTTTAACAATGGTGTTTCTATTGCAGGGAATGTCATCTCTTTCTTCCTGTTCATATCACCAGCGTAACTTGTTTATCTATTTTGTTCGATATATTTTTAATTCTTAGTTAATTTGTCTATTACTAAGAATGTGAATATTATGTTATTTAGGCCGACATTTTGGAGAATTTTTAAGAAGAAATCAGTTGAAGAGTTCAAACCAGACCCTTATCTAGCGTGCATCATGAATTGTTGTTTATGGATCTTCTATGGTCTGCCGATTAATCATCCCAAAAGTACGCTTGTTATCACTATTAATGGCATCGGTCTAATACTAGAGGTCATTTATATCGGTTTCTTCATCCGTTACGGTACAAAGAAACATTGGGTATGTATAGTTTTACTTAATGATTGTTTATAATATCCATTGTTAGTATTATTATATACATAATCTAATTTTGTTTATCTAACTACAGAGATTTATTGCTTTGTGGTTACTTGTCGAGGCTGTTGGCTTTGGCCTTATTGCAACTCTTGATTTGACCTTATTCCATACTCATAAGGCTAGATCTACTTTTGTCGGGATTTTTTGTGTGGTATTCGGTGTTATCATGTATGGTTCTCCTTTAACCATCATGGTAAGTCTTTTTTTTTACATCCAAACTTTTAAATTTATATTTTGTGAATGAATAGCTAATCCCATGCTTTTCATTTTGTTTATTCAATGGAATTATACAGTGGAAAGTGATGAAAACTAAGAGTGTCGAGTTTATGCCATTCACACTTTCATTAGCTGCTTTCTTGAATGGTGTCTGTTGGACAACTTATGCTCTCTTGAAATTTGATATTAACATTCTGGTAAAACATTTTTAAAATCGTATCATCAATTAGTGTAATTTATTTGTGTTTAAAATATTAAATGTAATTGCTATATTGATGCAGATTGCCAATGGATTGGGGGCGGTTCTTGGCTGCTTACAACTTGTTTTATATGGATGTTACTTTGGAAGTACCCCGAAGAAGGGCAAATCGGCACCTGCTGAAGTTCAGCTTCAAAACACATAGAGATTTACATTTGCTCACTTTTGATATAATGTAAATTCAGATTTGGAGTATGTTTAGAGTTTTTTTTAGGCTAGGAGTGCTTTTTGTTTTGTTTTAGGGTTTTTGAGATTCTCTCAAATCGGATTTTCTGTTTGGTTTTGAACGTGGAACTTGAATTGTTTTTAGGTTATTTGATTTTAAAATTCCTTTTATCATTTGCGTTTTTATGCTTTTGTTACACATAAGTTATCATTTTATGTTTTTCTTATTGCTGCTTAATCAACTTGTGCTAAACTTATGCTTCATCTTGAATTCTAATAAAAAACACCTCTAACGATTGTGGTGCGAAACATATGTTTTAGGGTTTAAAGACTTTGTTGGTGCGATTCCTGTTTGGGCCGAGAGCTTGAGTTATTATTTATGTATATGTTTCTTGAATCAGTAAATGTTAGTTCTAATAAAAGGTCTTAAGTTTGGAATTCATTTAGCTGGCAGTACCTTAAAAATGTATCTAGTTTATTCTTGCTTACTTAAAAACTAAATTAAATATTTGTTATAAATCAAATTAATTTGCCTCACACACATGCAAGGTTGCAGAAATCGCTAGGCGTTAGTGAGGCGGTTGGTCACCTTCGAGGCGGAATTCGTCTAGGCGGCGCCTAGGCGCCGCCTAGGCGGATTGGAATTTTATGCATAAAAATTTATTAATAATACGTATAACATGACAAAATACTTCTAATTTCTAATAATTCAAAGTTCACATAGCTTGAATTTACAAAATAGACAAATAAACATAACAATTTAAGGACTTAAAACTTCAAACGTGACATACAGTTCAGTTGGTTCCAATTCTCACGAAAAATCTATTACTTTATGTTAACAATCATAGGTTTATCTTTGATTTTAAGATGTTATGTTAAAATAAATATGGAAATTATATATTAAAAAGAAAATTCTTAATTTTTTGTAAAAAAAGTTGACTTTTTGTTGACTTTCTTGACTTTTTGACCGCCTAGGCCGCCTAGCTCCGCCTAGGCGCCGCCTAGCACCGCCTAGGCGGATTTTTGACCGCCTTTTGACTTTTCCGCCTAGCATGACCGCCTAGCCATAAATCGAGGCGGAGTATGACCGCCTAGCGCCTAGGCGCCGCCTAGGCGGCCGCCTAGCCCGCTTTTTACAACACTGCACACATGTATCGGGAACAAAACCTATAAGGATTTATATTCACGATTTCAACGCATGTTTGTTACTATCATAAGATGTGATGCTAGAGGTATGTTGAAAAACATTTTAAGTTTTAACGATACCAAGCATTTGTTCATCGTGCAAAATCATTTCCAACTTTAAAGGAGTTGTGTAGTGCAACTCCTCCTTAGCTATTGTGTATCACGGATTTAAGTATATATTTTAGATTATGCACATTAAGAAGTATGCATATCTAATAATTGCACTATAGAAACACTGAAAGAACTTCAAATCCTTTTTAAAGAAAGAGAAACTTAATTAATTAAGGGCCTCTAGTCCGGTTGAAGCAGAAACATCCCTGATGTTCCTGATCTCCTGGTCCACCCTTTGAAGTGTCAGTGGCCTCCAGCATTGCCACCGCCTCATCCATCTCCGGCCTCTTGTCGGGATTTGCATCCCAACATCTCTTCATGACAGTTGCAAGTGAGTTTGGGCAGCAACGTGGTATCTCTGGCCTCAAATTCTGTCATGACGTAGCAACGTTTATACTTTACACATGTGATAGATATATATGCTCCATTGGTTCCAAATTATATTAAGTATCATATTGACCATTTAGGTTAAACAGTGCATTAATAATTGCTTTCATGTATAAGTTCAAATGCTACTAACTACAACTTTAAACATTTTTGAGGCTATGATTCACGTATAAAAAGTGTGGCAGTTCATACTTAATCATTTAACAGTTTGAAATGATCTGAGTTTCTTAGATTCTTATATGGAAATTTTGACACATTTGCAGACCCAATTAGGAAGTATACCTGGCGGACAACAGCTGACGTCACTTCAGAAAAACTAAGATCTGGATAAGGCATGTCGCAGCAGTATATCTCCCATAGACAAATCCCAAAACTATATACATCGCATTTTCTATTATATGCGCTGCCATTTAGAACCTGTATCCAATTTGGTTAAAGAGTTTATATAAACAGACGATTAAACTAATCTATATCATTGAGCAGGCGTCAGTTATATACCTCTGGTGCCATGTAACCCAGGGTTCTGGTCTCACCAGTCATGTCATTCGGGTTTGATGCCTCTATACGAGCAACCCCAAAGTCTGCAATCTTTAAAGTTCTTGACTTGTCCAAAAGCATATTTTCAGTCTTCACATCTCTATGGACAATCTTCTTTGTATGAAGATAATTCAACCTGCAAAGTATTGAAAAACACACATTGCTCTAAAGCTGTCAAAATAGATGTGTCGTGGCAGTCGTACAAGGATTTATAAAGGCCAAACTTGGTACGAGTCAAATTGGATAATATTGTCTTGGGTTGGGTCACGTCAACCAACAAATAAACACTTGTTGTATTAAGTAGTATTACTAAAGGTGTATGGTTAACAAACTAATAGTATGATTTTTTAATGCGCCGATTCACAAGGTTGTAAGCCTAATGATTACACTTTTGGCTATCTTCGACATATTGATCCCATTCGACCAACTTAATCCACTTATGTCATTTGACCCGTAAAACACATAAGTAAAATTAACGATTCAAAGTGACTGAGTTATAAATTTTTATTAATGTTGATTAAAGAGGGATGGTCATTGAATGTAATGTACCCTCTGGCAAGATCAAGTGCTAGTTGCATGACAACTTTAAAAGCCAACTTCCTCCTTCTGTTCTTTATGAGGAAAGATTTGAGAGCACCACCAGGAAGGTATTCCACAACAATGCAACAAGAGTTACGTGGCACACCAAAGTTTCCATGATCAGCCTGTATGTTTAGTTCCGATGTACCCATGGTAGCCCCTATAAACTGTGAAAGACACAACAGAAAACAAAGCATAACCAGAAGTTACATTAAACACGCATGAGAGGATAAGGTATCTGATAGTTTAGTAACAGAAAACATGCTGGGAACATCTAAGCTTCAAATGTGGATAAATAATGAGCCGAGTTATAGGGTAAATCATACAAAAAGGTCTTGATCGATCACACACATAGTCAAGTTATGACGCCATTTTTTCATATTTTATAGTAGTATATGGAATGGATTTCAAATTTCCCAAATATATAGATAAGATAATAATTATTTTGAATTGGATGTTATTGGGAATCAGATTATCAGTGATTTCGGTCCATCATGTGCAAACAAGTTTCGGTATTACAGACAAGACTTTTAATTCTGATTCATAGCTGAACTGCTAAAAATAGCAATAGACATTATAATATATTCTTGATGGGGAAATATTAGCTACAATTTCAATATAAGTTAATTGGCTACAATTTACACTATAAAATGTGGGTCCCGAAGTGATTTTTGTAGGTCCCTTAATTTTTGTATGGGTCCCTAACTCATTTCATATGCATATTTTGTGAAGGATTGTATCTATGTTGGCTACAAAAATTGTAGCCATGTTATCCCTATTCTTGATATGCTTATATGTGTATACATAGACAACATCATTTTTTACACTCAACGCCTCCCTGTCGTTTCTTCTGGTGCTAGAACTTGACTTAGCAATGTGATGACATGGGTTATTATCTAGTCTATATGTGGGTTACTACAATCTTAATTGTGCTTTGTCTCATTTTCTTGTGGCACAAAATAAATTTGTTTAAATGCTCTAAACAAAATGCTATTACATGTATGATTTCGTACGAAATAAGATAAAGGCTGTCCACTTTTTACTGTTATTACCACAGTAGGATTTGCTCTTAAGACCAGATCGAGAATCATGATATGAGAAGAAAAGGTTACCTTAGTTACATTAGGATGATCGAGTTTGTACCAAACAACAACTTCTTGTGTAAAAGCAGCTCTAAGTGAAGCTATTTCAGCATCTGTCATGTGCCCTTCTTCACCCCAATCAAGTAGTTTAACTAAATCAACATACACAACTAATTAGCATTAAGCGCAACCCATTTAACGTCTAGTGGTATATCCAAGGCCACTAATTACAACATAAGTCTCCGTAAATCAGTAGCAAAATTTTCAAATTAATCATAACTTTTTGTTTAACTAGCTTTTGCCAGACGAACAATTCTTTAATATAGGATATGATGTTTATAGTATAATTAGTCTATATATGTTTGAGTTAACTGTTAACACCATCTCACACATGTTTCAGACTTTGACATGAACGCGCAATATTTTAGCGTTTGGGTCACTCACAAACTGTTAGGCTAACGGTCGTTTACATTAATCTTTTAACTTACGAGTCACTCACAAACTACTAGGGATAAAGGTCGTTATCATCTTTTAGTTTAGTTTTAATGTTGTTGCATACTTTAAACGTGATATCTAAAAACTATGGTAGCATAACACAGATATTGTTGGAAAGAAAAAAAAGCATACACCTTTAATTCTGATTCACATAAATTTCACATGTCAAACTCAAATGAGTGGATGATGATAAAATAAAAAAGGTTAGCTTTATTAAATACAAACAACATCAAGTTAAAAGGTCTAACTGTAGATCAACTTCTTCTCGTGACTTGGACTTTTGCTACTAAAGTCTCTTACTCATTAGTACTACTTTAAATAATTAAAACTAATTCTTACGGGGTGTATGATCTTGTGATAACTTTTCGTTTCATTAGATTTGACATTCTTTTTTCTCTAAAATATCATGTAACTCCTGTCTATCTAAAACAAATGTTCACTTACATATTACAATCAACTAAAATAGCTAATCACGCGGTAACGTACTGTAGAATGTTTAAACTTTCCTAAATATGTGTTACAACAGAGTACTTAAAAAGTAACCATAGTATAACTTTAGCAAATTGCCCTTGTGTACATTCACGTGAGGAACGAAATGCCATTTTGAAAGTTCTGAATTGCCGCTTTCTGTATTTCCCTTTTTGCCTTACCAGGGCTAGACTTGTCGAATTAGTATCCGTGTAGACTCGCAACAAATCTTATACAGTAACAATTTCACCTTGCCAGGGCTAGACTTGCCGAATTTCCTTACATTCTAATCATCATGCATTAGAGTTCACAAACTCAAATCCGTAACTACTATTGGACTATCGGTTTACTTTTAATGGTAACTGGGATACGACGCTGGATTAAATACCAACTTGAAACACACATAAACTTTTATAATTTACATAATTTCAGTGATATTGCACATCATGCGAAATTAAAGGTTAGGGTCAAGTTACGTAGCGATTCAAAACAAGTTATGATCGAGTATCATCATCAAACAGAGAGGAAAAACATGCATATAAAGTTATCAACAAAATTTCAATGATGATCACTAATGAATTAGTTTAGTTAGCATAAATCATCAAAATATGATTCAAGGTCTGGATAAAATGTCACAAAAACTGAACACAAATATGATGTTGAGAGACTTGATGATACATACCTGCGACATCGAGACCATCATAAATACCCCGATGAATGGTGCCAAATGAGCCACGTGCTATAACAGATTTGATCACGAGCTTTGAAGGATCGATCTCCCATTCTTGCCTCTGTCTAGTAATATTAGTATCAATCCTCAACTTAGGCAAGGTGTTACCATCTGGATTTCCTACTCCATGTTAAGTTTGTTGTCCATGATCATGATGTGGTTTTTGTTGAATATATGAAGAACCACTGAAGTTCATGCCACTAATGCTGAGGTTAATGTTGGAACTAGAGTTCTTATCGAAACTTCTTGCTCGTCTGTTAGATGTAGCGGAAGATGAGGTGGTGTTGAGATGCCTTTGCAACTGTTCGTCTAAGCTCTTGAGATCGATCTGATCCGCTCTTAGAAACCCATTTTTGATATGGTCGTTTCCTTCCATTGGTATGTGGAAGGAACACTGATTTTTTTGAAAATGATAAATATATCGAACTGTATGAAGACTAATGGTGTGAAGTGTGACCAAAGTGCTTACTTAGTTCTAGTGTGTAGCCATATATATGCATGCACATTAATAGGATAAAGAGATCAGAGTTGGTCCTGTATAATTAATTCGCGTGACTATAGGCTCATAACAATACATTACTACGTAGACGACTATTCGTGCAAAACGACCGTAAAGCATACTATTATAAGGGTGGTTATTGGTACCCCTCTTATTTGGATTCTAATACCCTCTTAGATTTTGTTTTTATAAAATTGTAAAATAGAAAGTGCAGAATAAAAAATAAATAACAAAAAATAAAAAACTATAAACTATCAAAAAATACGAAAAAAAACTGAAAAAAAATTGTTTCATACAATAATCAGAAGGACAAAAGGAGGTATTTCAAATACTTTTTTGGTGAAATAAGGTATTAATAACATAACCCTATTATTATACTTGTTAAATCGTGATTCTCGTTCAACCATTAATGCAAGCGTGCATTTTTTGAACTAGGAAGAATTGCACATATATTCTTTCAAAGACAAAAGATTATGTATATTTAACAATTACATATATCATCTAAAAACCTAAATTTATCATATATATATATGCCTAAATTATAAATCTATAACAAATACGTAATAATTATATTTTACATAAAAAAAAAGTTATACCGTTGTTGTCATTTTTATTTTGGCAAAAGATTAAATATACAGATTAAAAAAAAACTTCACCAACATTAAAGAGTTGTACAATGATGTGTCATTTGAGATCCTAAGCCTAGCCACATGAAAAATCAATCTGCCTTGATTGAGAAATACTCTAAACACAAATTTAAAATAAAAGAGATATGTAACTAGGATGATCTTAAACTTTGAAGACAAAATTTCAATGGCTCAAATTTTGAGACTTAAACTCGCAAGTGAACTAGTATTTTAAGAAAGGAATTGGAGAAAAAGTTAAAAGCTAAAGGTCTTTAACTTGAGTTGCCACTTATAAAAAGAAAAAAATAATGTAGAGACCATTTGAATTCAACTTGACCACACGAAAACAACTAACAAAGAGAATCAAGCATTTATTGATGTTTTACTCAAATCAGCTAAATCTTTTAAGAAATCTTTTTACGTCACGTTGTTTGTAGTTACAATTTAACCCTAATACGTGCCTAAATGTGCCTTAAAGACACCCTAATCTTTTCTTTTTTGTGTTTTGAGAAGTTTCGAAGCACTTGGAGCATTTTGAGATGAATTAAAAATTTATTTGAAGCATTTCTAAACATTTGGAAAAAGTATGGAACAATTTGGGGCAAGGATACACGAAGTTCTCAACAACCACAAAGTTTTGAAAACAGTAGCTATTGACGTCGTTGAGATTAATACCCGGCGCCATTTGAAGAAGACCAGTGACGCCGTCAAAAGTACACCTTGACGTCGTCTCCCTTATGACGCATGAAATACCCTAAGAAGATTCGACGTCCAGACGTCGTCGCGACCAACACCCGACACCGTTGTTGCCCATACTATACACATACAAATCTTTGTAAATGTACAATCCATGTAGAATTCATAGAAGACTTTGGTGTTGCATTTCTTAGTCGTTGGGGTCCAAAATCCATAAAAGCACCATTATAACCCATAACAATTAAAGATCAAGGTTTAATCATTTTATCATTTAATATGTCTATATGTTATTTGATTCTATCTTGTACATGTTCTTCATTTGCTATGTCCGGCTAAATCAATTAGCGTTTGTCTATAACTGCATGAAACTCATAATGTGACTCTTGATTGTTTGTTGCTTCTTGTTTGGACGTGTGCATGTTAGCCTCTAGAAAACAGAAATAAATCTTCAAATTTCAACTGTTGATATGTATAGGGAAACGTGCGTGTATATATGATGCCTCGACCATGGGATTTGTGATGTCTGACCATGTTTTAGCCCTTTTTGAATACTTTTGGCCCAAAAATAATTCTTCAATTATAAAATTCAAAATCCAACCCAAAACATCGTTAAACCTGTCCCATTGTCTTACTAAAACCTCATTAGTATTAGTTCTTTTAGAAGTGTCATCAATAAAGCCAGTTTTTTTTACCTCAAGAGTTAAATTCATAACACATAACCAAACTTGATAATTCTCCACACCTTTAAGTTTAACAGATACAACAATTAAAGCAACAAAATTATTAGGGTGTAAATATAAAACGTCACTAACATCCAACTTATTAATCAAAGTAACTGGATGAACTACATGAAGGCCATTAAACATCATAACAATTATATAAAACCCTAAACGAGATCAAAGCACATATAGCATAAACGATTTAACAAAATCATAATAATAACACAATTATAATTAATCGAATTAGGGTAACATACCTTTACACTAAAGCAAATCCACAAGACAAAAAACGAATCACCAATTCAGGTTTATACTGTATATCACCAAGATATAGTCTAAAGTAAGACTATATTATGATCTTGTATACACGTAATACAACGAGCTAACCGTGATTCTAGCACGTGTAAACCGAGATATAACGCTTGCAGAAAATCTACCCAACAACCCTAGAGAGGGACTAGGACTAGATTATAAGTAAATTGATCAAACAAGAAAACCAACCAAAACCCTTGTGTGGGTTTGTCTTGCGATCGCAAAGAGAGAGGAGGAGGGAGATATTTTTGTGTGTACTGAATTATGAGGTGAGGGATTGCTTATATAGGCTTAATTCTTGTAACCCAAAACAAATAAAAGAAAAGTTTTTCTTCCCGTTCCCTTGCCTCCATAACCGACGGCTAACACCCCATTATGGGGTGTTCCGGAATCTTCCATCTTTCTATTAATCTTACTTACTATAGATTTATTTAACGCTCGTTAATACTTAACTCTTAATTATTTAACGGTAGTTAAAGTTATATCTCGGTTTAATTTAATAAATACATAAATATATATATTTATTAAGTAAATTAATAAATACAATAAATATATTTATTAAATATATTAACTCTTTACGTGTTGAGTACGATCTCGTAATCTCGAGTTCGATCCTATCAGACGACTATTAAATATAAGTCCATAATCTTTCAGCTCCCACTTGGACATATTTCGAATATCGTGATTACATTGACTAGCGTTTAGTTACACTAACAACGTCACTAGTACAACTCGAGTAAGGTCTCCTGGATAAAACCTTTTAATGATTCATCATTATTATTATCCTTTTATTTCTAATACAACGTTAACAAGGATATGGATCTCAGTCATTCCTTTAATTAACCATTCTGTTTCTCGTTCACAGATTCAGCAACATTACCAAAACAAATTTAGGTGTGGCCACACAAACATCTTACTAATCCCACGAAGGGCCCATTTATATTAAACTTCAAAACGAAATTGGATGAAATAAATTCCATATTGACTACAAGCAAAACCTATGAATTTTGCATCACTTCTGAAAATAATCCTTATAACTATCAGTTATGTTTAGCGTTAGATTATTCCACAAAGATGCACTAGACTCATAACCGTTTCCTGGTATCTCAAGTCTAAGGATAACTATTTATGATTTACTTGATGACAAAGATCCACAAAATAAAATCATATACTTGGGATAAGTCCAATATTCGATTCATCGAATATCATCCAAAATCGATCAATATACTTTCAAGGATACTCTATCGCTTATTTTGATTTGTCTTAATTTAATAATATTCCCATATTATTAAACGACAAAGGACATTTAGCATAACTTTTATTCATGGATTAAAACATGTAAATAGGATACAAAATTAAATAATAAGAATAAACAAAACTCAATCTTTATTTTATTTAATAATAATATCTTAGCATCCTTTATTCAAATACTAATCATAGATTCATTGCATGAGTTCGCTATCTAGTTGCAGCCCAATAGCCTTAGCCTGCTTAACTACCTTTGGTCTAGGCAAAGCCTTAGTAAAAGGATCAGCTACATTATCATCTGTGTGAACTTTTATTACTTTGATTTCACGAGCTTCAACTTTTTCTCGGACGTAGTGATGTCTACGCTTAAAGTGTCTAGCGCCTTTCATGACTCCAGAATCATTGGCGAATATAATTGTAGCAGAATTGTCGCAATATATATAAATAGGTTCTTTTATTGAGGGCATCACTCCAAGATCTCTAATAAACTTCCTAATCTAAACAGCTTCCATTGCAGCTTCTGAAGCAGCCATGTACTCAGATTGAGTAGCATGCATTGCAATCGTTGTTTGCTTCTTGCTCTTCTAGTCAACTACTCCTCCATTAATAACAAAAATATAACCCGTCTGAGACTTCGTATCGTCTTTATCACATTGCCAGGATGCATCACAGAAACCTGTCACATTCAGTTATGTGTCTGGTTTCCCTTCAAATACCAATAACATATCTTCCGTACTCCTCAAATACTTTAGAATATGTTTAACAGCAGTCCAGTGGATCTTCCCTGGATTCTGTTGGTATCTACTGACCAAGTTCTGAGAAAACGCCACATCAGGCCTTGTGCATCTAACAGAATACATTATAGATCCTACAGCCGAAGCGTAAGGCACCTTCTGCATGTATGCATCCTCTTCAGGAGTTGATGCATCCATCTCATGACTCAGATTATGCTTAACTTCCATAGGTTGAAAACCTTTCTTGGAATTATGCATAGTATACTTCTTCAATATCTTATCTATATAAGCATCTTGACTTAGACCAATTAGCCGTCTTTTCCTATCCCAATAGATCTTAATTCTCATAATGTATGCAGCTTCTCCTAAATCCTTCATAAAAAAACGTTTACCAAGATAATCCTTAACAACTTTAAGTATTGGAATCTTACTTCTCATGATTAATATGTCATTGATATGAGCTTAAATACTCATATCATTTGTAGCAAATAACAATGAAATTATGCATGATATATATCAAATTTGCCTTGTATATGCTTGTTTTTGTTGTTTCGTGTGTGTAGGTACCAAGTTCACGAAAACCGGCAATATCGACACGAGATTGAAGAAAAAGATCAAAGAAGCCAAAATCAAGATCGACTTTAGCGGATTTTATCATTTGTCAAGTTATTTGGTCAAGTGGGTCCCACAATGGGGTAAATAGGCTCAAAAGCCCATTTATGATTCAAGATTAAAGTTACTTGTTGGTTGAAAGTCCATTAGGCCCAAAATGTATTCTATATACACGGATTGGAAGCTTGGGCTGAAAGCCCAATTCAATTTTGAATGAAATGAGAAACGGATGAGTATGGGCTTAGGGTTTTATTGATTAAACAAACGAATGATATAAATATCACTCATATATCACGTTCCATTTAAGCTCAATAAGCTGATTACTATTAGTTTAAACATAATAAGCTCCAAAAGTCTCTCTTGAGACTAAACATTCACAAACTGTCAAAAAGTAATAAATAAAAAAAAAGTTGTCATTTGGGGGTCTCGAACTCGAGACCTCCACTTTAGTTGTCTAGCGTGTTACCATCTGTGCTAGGCACCCTTTTGATTTTACTTCCCTTAATTTCATTAATATAGTGTTTTTTCAAACTGGCAGTATTTGTTTTAATTTGTTTAATTAAGTCACGTTTTATTTTATATGAAACTTTTAATTTTAATTAAAGTAATTCTAAATAATAAGTAGTTTAAATATATAAAAAAATGTTTTTATTAAAGTATTTTATTTTAGTTAAATAAAAATAAATCAAAACAAATAAATATAAAAAAAATGTTTTTATTTAAATAGATTAATTAGTCTATTAATTAGATTTTTATAAAAGTGGATTTAAAATACTTTTTAATTAGATTTGTTTTAAAAGGAATTTGTAATTAAGTAAATTAGATTTGAAAAGCTTAATTAGATTTTTAAATAGATTAATAGTTATTAAATAGATTTATTTTATAGATTTCTAAATAGATTAAATTTTAAAGATTTTTAATTAGTTTAATTTTTAAATAGATTTAATTTTTAAGTAATTGATTGTTTTTAGATTTAAAAAATAGCGGGGTTTACGATTCATGCACTTTAGGATAGATTTAAATAGTTTAAAATTGGTAGACTTTAAATTTAGTTTAAAACCGAAAACCAATTCAAATCAATTGTCCAAATCAAAGCAAAACGTCTCAAATTCATAAGATCTTCGTGTACAACGAACTCGACTCACTCACGTGTTTAATTGAATTCGTCATTGGTATTATTAGTCTATTACTTTTTCCTAAAGGTAATTTTCTAATTTACCCTATAACGTAATCTCAAATTATCACATAAACTATCCTCGACACATCAAAAATTTTGGCGCCGCTACCGGGGATCTTGTGTACGATTCGCTTTTGTGGAGATTTGTTGATCGTTGATTTGAAGACCCTTTCCGTCCTCGGAAAGTTTGTTATTTTTCTATTATATAGTATGTATCGTTTTTCTCGTTTTTTGTGAATAATATATTGTATTACGTAGAACAATAAATTTACATATCTTTTCAAATAAGCCTTAGTTGGGATTTCATCACCTAGCTATTGTAGTCGAATCCAAAACAAAAAAATAAAGGGAAAATAGATAAATACTAATAAGAAGTTTGAACTTGATTTATACAAACTATAAGGTGGGTATAAGGCGACGTGCTATAAAAGGCCGTCTAAGGAAAAAGGTTTTTAAGTGCTTTGTGCCACCTCGTTTCCCCGCTTGCTTGTGCGTATATTGAGAGGGACAACCTATTATTGGTTTGCCGACTCAAGTAGTAATAAATCTTATTTTTGTTGTTTACTTATTGAACCTCGAGACGTTTAGGTTTTCACCTATCGTTTCAAAGTCGACCGAGGGTAATTTACTTCCATAGTAGTTATCCTTATTCCTTGTTTTTTTATCGATCATTAGTGATTGAGCAATACCAAATAAAATACCAAAAATAATCTTCTTCTTATCTAATTTCTTTTCTTCAATCCTCTAAATTCTCGTCTTTGTAGTGTATGCAATTATGTTCTTCTCGTCTTGTGATTGATTTTAATAGGCTTGAAAATATTCCTCGTAGAAATAGAAATCGTCAACAACGAATAGTGGAACCCGAGCTTCCACCTGTTGTTGTAGAGATGGCCGATAACCGAACAATGGAAGAATTGCTCCGTGCACCCACCGAAGGGTATGGGGAAGCAATCGTTGTGCCGGCTATTTTGGCGGATCATTTTGAGATTAAGACGGGTCTTTTATCGCTCATTCGTGCCGACCAATTTCGTGGCAATGAGACCGATAGCCCGCATTCTCACATACGGAATTTTAATCGAATTACCTCGACTCTCAAGTTTAGAGATGTGCCGAATGATGTGATTAAGCTCATGCTTTTTCCGTACTCGCTCGAGGGTAATGCTAAGCTTTGGTATGAGAAAGAAACACCGGGTTCGATCTTAACTTGGGATGATTTAGTGTCTAAATTCATGAATTATTTCTTTCCACCATCTAAGACAACACACTTTAAGAATGAGATCACTAGATTTGAACAAAAAGTGCATGAATCGTTTGGGGTTGCATGGGAAAGATTTAAGGATTTGTTAAGACAATGTCCACACCACGGTTTCTCGGAATTGCATCAAATAAATACTTTCTATAATGGGCTTAATATGATTGAACAAGATTCTTTAAATGCCGCCGCGGGTGGTAATCTTTTAAGAAAAACTCCGAGAGACGCGTGGAGAATAATTGAGGATAAGTCTAGAGCACAATATTCACGAAACACACCGGTTGTTTCCAATGTGAATCCCGAGATTGCTAGATTGGACTCTAAGATTGACACACTTTTGAATGAGTTTAGGAAGAATCCTCATGGATCGATTAATATGGTTGGGAATGTTTGTGTATCATGTGGTGGAGCACATCCTAATTATGCTTGTTTAAACACGGGTTTTGATCAAGCTAATGCTTATGCCGCGACGGGAACTTATGGCTCCAACGGCCAAGTTCCTCGTCAAAATCATGTTGCTCCACCGGGTTTTCCACCGGTTCAAAATAGGTACAACAATGGGAACAATGGGAATAATTTTAACCGTGGTAACCAAGGGAATTTCAATCAAGGAAATGGTTTTAATGTTAGTCAAAACAATCAAGGTTTTCAAGGAAATAATCAAATTGATTTGTCAAGCTACATTAAAACGAATGAGGCAAATTTGAAAGCTTTTCAAAATAATCTTCAAGGACAAATTGCAACTTTGAAAAATGAATTTCAAAATACGATTAAAGGGCAAAATAATAAGATTGAGCTTAATCAACAAAGGCTAGAACAAAACCAAAACCGTTTTGAGCAAAGATTAGAGCAAAATCATAATCGTATGCAACAAAGTTTGGAACAAGGTCAAAATAAATTGCTTTCTATGTTTGAGGGATTCATGTCTAAACCGTCATCTTCTTCGGGTTGCTTACCTAGTAACACCATTCCAAACCCGAAGGGAGAGCTTAAGGCCATAACCGTTTATGATGATTGTGAGAATTTAGATGAAGTTGAAGTGATTGAGTTTAAGCCTCCACCTAAGGAAACTTTTCTAGAAGTCACCAGGGCTACTTTGAATGTGATTAGTACCTCGGTTTTCTTTGATTTCTTTCCCGAGAAATATAAAGATCCGGGTCAATTCTTGATACCTTGTGTTTTCAATGAGCTTGGGGTTTGCAAAGGCCTAGCCGATCTAGGAGCTAGCATTAACATAATGCCCCTAGCCCTTTGGAAGACTATTGACTATGCACCACTTAGTACCACTCGTATTTGAGCTTGCTAATTATCACTCGACCGGTTGGTATAGCGGAAAATGTCATAATGAAAGTGGGGAATTTCTTGTACTTAGCCGATTTTGCTATAGTCGATTATGAGACCAATCCTCGTGTGCCAATTATTTTAGGACGACCATTTTTGTGCACGGCTCAAATTCAAGTTGATATGAGGAAAGAGGAAATTAAATTGTTTTATGGAGATAAAAGCATTGTTTTTAAACCGGAAAAGATTCCAAGATTTGCTCCTAAGAAAATTGAAAGTGTTAAACTTGTTGAAACAATTGAAAATAATAAGAAAGCTCTTTTCGATAAAGGTGTTTTTCCAATTTTGGAAACTTCAATTTGTGATAAAGGAAAGTTAAAATCAAATGAAGAAGCTTGCTTTGTTGAAACATGTTGTAACCTTTCCTCATCTACACTCACTTCACACGAGGATGATAGTGCTAAGATTGAAAAACAAATAGATGATTACTTGAGTGAGCCATTTGATGCTAGTGAGTTTGTTAATGAGAATTTTGATCCCGAGAGTGATATTGCTTTAATTGAACAATATTTAAAAATGGACTCATTTTCACTCTCTTCTATGGATCATGTTGATGTTCCTAAGGCACAATCTTCAATTGAAGAGCCTTTGATTCCTAACTTCACACCGAGTGAGGTTAGTGACTATTCATGTGATAAGTTCATCGATGAACTTTTTGCTATCATTGATCCACTTCCACGAGGAAGTGAAGACGTTTCCGATCTCGAGATCGAACGTGATTCTTGTGTTTTACCTACCATTCTCGAGGAATTCACCGATGAATTGCCTTTTAATGAGAATGATGATCTTGTATCCGAGTGTGATAAACTCGATACTTTGTCGGAAAATTCTTGTGATGACGAGAATGACGACACTTTTGTGACTTACTCAAATCCTCTCTTTGAAGCTTCCATGAACAATAATCCATTGTTTCAAGAGGATTTTGAGAACATCATACCTCCTCCATCTCACACCTTTTGTGATGATGAGTATGTCGACCCGGATGGAGAAACTTTCTTTATTCCCAATCTCCCTCCCACTCGCGTTGATCTTAATGTGCAGGTGTTTCATGTGACTCATATTGAGTACCATGACCCCTATGTTCACATTCCTAAGAGCGAAAAGGTCGACAAAGTCATGCAAGTTGAAACCACTATGGTTGAGACTTTTGTACCACCATTACCATGTGCTTTATATGATTTAGGATTAGCATGGGGGGACGACACCTTGTTGTCTATTCCTTTCTCCACCGAGGACGAGGTATTCGACCCCGGAATCGTTAATTTAGGGAAATCTCGGCCTTTCACCGATGCAATAATTGAAAGACTTTTTAATCATCTTGGCGCGAGTTTATCTCGGGGAGCATGCTACATCCATACCATTGTTTGTGACTACCATCTCTTGTTAGAGATTTGTGTTGGAGTTTTATCCTTTCGTTTGTCATCCGACAACGAGGATGAGATCTTTGACCCCAACATCGTGCTTTATGTTGGATTTTATTCCTATTATGCCGGTTTGCACCACTTTCCCTAAGGACCAATGAATGCGGGGATCGAGTCAAGCTCATGACTCGGTGAACAAAAACGAGGTGCCTTGTGGGGGAGTCCCATACATTCTATCTTCTTTCTATTTTCTAACAACTAATAAGGGTTGATCTTTCAAGCTCGTGCTCGTGATTTGTTGTGTTGTGATCTTAGGTATGACCCTAATATTTGAAGACTCTCGTGTTCGGTTTTTGCCGGTCCACTTGATCTTCCATTCTTTGAATGCCAAAAAGGGCCACACTTTCTTACCCTTGATTTCTATCGACTAACGTTTTATCTTGAGGCATAATTAATAAACGGCTTATAGATGTGCGTGCTCTTTCCATGCTAGGATTTTGCATTAGACTCTTCGTGTTTTAGCAAGGGGGTGTTACTCTTGAGCTAAGAAACATTGAGGACAATGTTTGGTTTTAGCATGGGGGTGTCAATTGATATAATCGCTTGTTATTGCTTTTGTCGTGTCCAAACGTGTTGTTTTTCTCATTTTTCAATAAAATTTTAAATTTTTTAGTGTTATTTTTAAGTTTTTATAAATAAAATAAGTGCTTTTGACACAAATGTAGGCTTTCTGTTGGTGAAAATAAGGATAGTTTTTGACTCGACTCGGTTTTTAACCTTAGCTTTTCCTTAACGTATTTGAATTAAGTCTTGCTAGGCTATTATGTAGGGAGCTTTAAAACGCGAAAGTCTTAATTCATACGAGTTAAGAACAAGAACTTTTCGCAAGCTCCTATAATTGATCCTAGAAAGTCTTCTATCAAGGGAACTTTAAAACGCAAATTCTAAAACTTGCAAAAGTATAAGAAGATGCAAGATCCTATAGATGACTTGAAAACCCAAAACTTTGATTTAATAGGCTAAGTATCCATTGATTTCACATTTTTGAAATTTTACAATATGGAGAACAAGAGATGATAGAGCCAATTATAAGTTTGGTATTCTTTCGGGAATTTATGTGAGTTAATTATAAGCTTATTCTCCCATCGCTTGTTAATAAATTTATTTGCAATAAATAAGGTTGAACGATTTGAAAAGTTACTTAGCTTCTAGCCCAAAATCGTTTAAAAGTTGCTCGGTATGGATTAGAGTTCATAGCCAAGGCATAACTTATTGAAGCGGGATGCGAAGATTGGCGAGTCCAAAAAGGTCCTAACAAGACATGAGGGCTATGTTTTATTGCTAAAGATCTCAAGTGATGTGAAGATTCATTTATCAAAAATCAATATGAAGGATCGAGACACACGACGAAAAGCAAAATACTCCCAAAAAGTCATGGAGAAGTCTATCCAAAAAGACCATAATAAGGTATGAGGATAAATGAAGCCAAGTCCAAAAAGGAGGCGGATCGTTGTATATCAAAATCCCAAATAAAGATTGGAGAAAAATGAAGAAGTCGTGGTCCAAGTATGAATATCTCAAAACTTCAAGTGAAGAAATTCCTATATGAAGAGAAGACCATTATTTCATGAACGTTTCTCAAGGTTTGAAGTATAAAGTCGCTGCCAAATATCGGTCCGAGAAAGGTCTCAAATCGCGAAGCAAGTTATGCCAAGATATGAACTTTATGAAGTCCCGAGAAGCAGTTTTAAAAGATTTTGTCCTTTAGCTAACTATTGATTAAATCGTTCACTTTATTTTCGGCCTAATAAATTATCGAAATAATTCAACAATGCATCCTCGTGATCATTCAAGAAAACAATAAAATATAAGAGATACACCTAGGAATAAGGGAGTCTAAGTGAATAATTGGCCCACATGAGTTCGTGTTAGTCAACCAACTTATAATAACAATGATCTTGTTTTTGCACTTGGCATGGAAAAGTGAAAAGTCGAGGACGATGAATCTATTTGAGTTTTATGATATTTAAAGTTATTTTTCAATAATGAAAGCAATACATTATGTCTTTGCAAAATAATGGTGTAGTTAGTGTTTTATTTTATCATTGCGTGAGGACACGGCAATTGCTTAGCATGGGGGAATGTAATATGAGCTTAAATACTCATATCATTTGTAGCAAATAACAATGAAATTATGCATGATATATATCAAATTTGCCTTGTATATGCTTGTTTTTGTTGTTTCGTGTGTGTAGGTACCAAGTTCACGAAAATCGGCAATATCGACACGAGATTGAAGAAAAAGATCAAAGAAGCCAAAATCAAGATCGACTTTAGCGGATTTTATCATTTGTCAAGTTTTTTGGTCAAGTGGGTCCCACAATGGGGTAAATGGGCTCAAAAGCCCATTTATGATTCAAGATTAAAGATACTTGTTGGTTGAAAGTCCATTAGGCCCAAAATGTATTCTATATACACGGATTGGAAGCTTGGGCTGAAAGCCCAATTCAATTTTGAATGAAATGAGAAACGGATGAGTATGGGCTTAGGGTTTTATTGATTAAACAAACGAATGATATAAATATCACTCATATATCACGTTCCATTTACTTTTCACACAATAAATATACAACCGTTCCATTTACTTTAAATAAATCCTACCTTACCCACCCATTCTACACCACACACGTGTCCCACAAAGAATAAATAAAACTGATTCTTCTATCCACTCACAATTTAACCATTCGTTTTCTTTTTCCATCTCACACACACTAAATAATAAAATCGATACTACCTATGAAACCTTTCTTCCACCTCAAAATTACCTGCAACCTTTTTACTGTTTAAAAAAACCCTAGCCAGTAATTACCCAAAATAACATGGGGCTTTTTATTTATTCTTTTAATTCACTTAAAAAGGAATAAAACCCCCATGGTTATAGGAAGAGAAAGGAGGGTATAAAGAAGCTACGTTGCTGTTTTCTAGTGGAGGATACACATCATTCCTCCAATCCCTCCAATCACAGGGCTTCAAAGAAGCACAACTAGCACACACGGATGCCACGTTGGCAATCCATGTGCTAGTTATGATATCTCAACCATCAGATTAATCAAAGAAAGAGAGAGAGAAGATCCAAGGGCCATGAAGAAAAAAAATATTCCTCAAAATATTTGGATATACCTCTCATCAGCAGCCCTGGGAAGGCTATAAATACCCCCAATTTATCTTGTAATTTCATCCTTTCTTTACTTAAAAGTTATTCTGTTAAAATAGTTGTAGGATTAATTTTGTATTTCTTTTAATTAAATCTTGTAATCTTTTTGAAGTTTAATAAAAGATCAGTTATTTCACTATTGGTGTCTCGTTTTTTATTTCTTGCTTAAAGTTATATATGAATTAATCTTAATTACTGTTTAATAAGAATAATGTTTGATATGTTAAATTTAAGCTAGTTAATAGCCTAGATTTAATATAAAAAGTAAAAATTGGATACAATATTTTCCCTACTGGAAAATATTCAAAAGCTTACTGGAGGTTAGACGTGGTTCGAGATGATGGTTACCTACGGTGGTTCGTATAGAGGATAATGGTGGTTTCTAGTTTTGGTTCATAGGTTGCTCAGCGCAAACCTACGGCACAACGGATTCATCAAAAGGTTCTCATTCCTTTTAACTTTCATGCTATTTACAAGTTTTTATTTAATATTCTGTTTTGACTTTTAGGTTTAATAAATCTGTTTAGAATTTGTTTTATGATGAAATGTTCGTCTGATTTTTTAAAACTGCTGTTAAGTTGAATGTATGGATTAGGGTTTAACGATTGTGTTATAAGATTTATTGAGACTATTTAATTTTTATGTTGATTTACTGTTAGGATATTGGTGTAGGATTTATATAAGAAGTGTAGTTTGAAAGTTTTTTTTTATCTGATTAAAAGAAGACGTGTAGTCAATCTGTGTTTAATTGGGGATTGGATAAATCTGTTGTGTCTGCTTCACATAAAAAAAACTTGCTAGTTAATATTAACTGGTAAGATAGTTGGATTAAGTTTACTTAATTAGGCTGTTAGACTTGTTATAGCATCCAAATGACTTGCTTTCTGAAAGTGTAGGAGTGTTGTTGATTTTTATTTCTTTTGACTGATCTGTTAAATCAAATGGGTGTTCCTTTGCCTGCAATTTTGTCAAGTGCTTAATTCAAGGTTATTTGGATTACTGAATAATGTTACGTTAGCTTTAGTTGAATGATGCATAAAAAGTGTATGAGTTTTGCTGATTTTTATTATGGCTGATTTTACATGATTATATGTTTGAGTATTTGTGCTTGGTTATTGTCTTAGTTTTTAGCTTATAAGATTTACTGATCTTTTAAGCTCAATAAGCTGATTACTATCAGTTTAAACATAATAAGCTCCAAAAGTCTCTCCTGAGACTAAACTTTCACAAACTGTCAAAAAGTAATAAATCAAAAAAAAGTTGTCATTTGGGGGTCTCGAACTCGAGACCTCCCCTTTAGTTGTCTAGCGTGTTACCATCTGTGCTAGGCACCCTTTTGATTTTACTTCCCTTAATTTCATTAATATAGTGTTTTTTCAAACTGGCAGTATTTGTTTTAGTTTGTTTAATTAAGTCACGTTTTATTTTATATGAAACTTTTAATTTTAATTAAAGTAATTCTAAATAATAAGTAGTTTAAATATATAAAAATAAAAATAAAAAAAATGTTTTTATTAAAGTATTTTATTTTAGTTAAATAAAAATAAATCAAAACAAATAAATATAAAAAAAATAAAAAAAATGTTTTTATTTAAATAGATTAATTAGATTTTTATAAAAGTGGATTTAAAATAGTTTTTAATTAGATTTGTTTTAAAAGTAATTTGTAATTAAGTAAATTAGATTTGAAAAGCTTAATTAGATTTTTAAATAGATTAATAGTTATTAAATAGATTTATTTTATAGATTTCTAAATAGATTAAATTTTAATGATTTTTAATTAGTTTAATTTTTAAATAGATTTAATTTTTAAGTAATTGATTGTTTTTAGATTTACAAAATAGCGGGGTTTACGATTCATGCACTCTAGGATAGATTTAAATAGTTTAAAATTGGTAGACTTTAATTTTAGTTTAAAAACCGAAAACCAATTCAAATCAATTGTCCAAATCAAAGCAAAACGTCTCAAATTCATAAGATCTTCGTGTACAACGAACTCAACTCACTCACGTGTTTAATTGAATTCGTCATTGGTATTATTAGTCTGTTACTTTTTCCTAAAGGTAATTTTCTAATTTACCCTATAACGTAATCTCAAATTATCACATAAACTATCCTCGACACATCAGTCATCAACATATAGGACTAGAAATACTACATCACTCCCACTAGCTTTGTGATATACACATGGATCATCACGATTTTGAATAAATCTAAACTTTTTTATTTCTTCATCAGATCGTTTATTCCATTGACGTGATGCTTGCTTCAGACCATAAATAGATCTTTGAAGTTTACACACGTGTTTTGGATTCTTAGGATCAACATACCCTTCCGGTTGTTGCATATAGATGTCTTCATCTAAGAGACCGTTCAAGAAGGCGGTTTTAACATCCATTTGCCATATCTCATAGTCATAGTATACTGCTATAGCTATGATAATCCTAATCGCTCTTAAGTCTGTTACAGGAGAAAAGGTCTCCTCGTAGTCTACGCCAAAAGTTTGAGTAAAACCTTTAGCTACTAAACGAGCTTTATAGGATTGTACTTTTCCGTCCATGTCGGTTTTCTTCTTGTATATCCACTTATGTATCACTACTTTAGCATTTGATGGTGGATCTACAAGAATCCAAACATCATTTACTTTCATGAATTTTATTTCCTCATCCATAGCAACCATCCACTTATCCCTTTCAGGATCAAGTATGGCGGATTTATAATTAGCAGGTTCTCCAAGATCCTCTACTTCATCATCATCCTCTATGTTAAGAAATATATTTCTATTTGTGTTTTTAATCCTTGCGGATCTACGCAGAGGAACTAATTCCGGTAGAACCGCCAGACTTTCTGGTTCTACAAGAACTATATCGCTAGTGTTTTCAGAAGGAAATGTATCTATATGACTCTTTTCAAGATCATAATTTCTCCCAATGAATTCTTGATTAACAAGATCACTTTCAAGGAAGTCTCCATACCTAGCAACAATCACTTTGTTCTCAAGTGGATAATAAAATTAGTAACCCATAATTTCCTTAGGGTATCCTACACAGATACATTTTACAGTTCGTTGTTGGAGTTTATCGCCCGAGTCACGTTTCACATACGGCTCGCAACCCCAGACCTTTAAATAAGACAAATATGGCTTCTTGCCATGCCATAATTCATATGGTGTCTTATCAACCTTCTTCGTGGGAACCATATTTAAAATGCGAACAACAGACTCTAAAGCATAATCCCAAAAGGATAAAGGTAAAGTTGTAAGATTAAACAAAGATCACACCATATCGAATAATGTACGATTTCTCCTTTCGGATACACCATTTTGTTGCGGAGTATATGGAGAAGTAAGATGCTGAAAAATTCCATTCTCACTTAGATAATCTATAAACTCTTGACATAAATATTCACCACCTCTATCAGAACGAAGAGCTTTAATCTTCTTTCCTAGTTGCAGTTCTACTTCTTCTTTAAACACTTTGAATGTTTCAAATACCTCATGTTTATGCTTAAGTAAATAAACTTAATCATAATGGCTATAATCATCCGTAAATGTTAAGAAGTAGCTATCACCTTTCATTGACAAATGTCTAAGTGGCCTGCACACATCAGTATGTATTAAACCAAGTAGATCAGTAAATCTTTCCATATTGCTATTAAAAGGTTTCTTGGTCATCTTTCCGGAGATACAAGACTCACATTTATCAAATGATTCATAATTGATATTTTCCAAAATACCTTGACGTTGAAGCTTTTGTATACGAGTCTTTCTGATATGGGCAAATCTACAATGTCAAAGATAAGAAGAGTTCTTGTTAAACTTTCTCTTCTTATTCATGCTAAAAACACATTTATTATTATTCTTAGATTCATTATCATGCATGTCTATTTCAAACACACCATTCATAGAAATTGCATTAAAATAGAAAATACCATCTTTCCAAACAGAAATTTCATTATAATCAATAGTGTGAACAAATCCATTATTCAACAAACAAGAAAAAGAAATAACACCCTAACAATTGTAGGTGCATAATGACAATCATTTAAAATCAGTACTAAACCCGAAGGTAAAACTAAATTAAATGTTTCTGTAGCTTCAACCGCTGCTTGTGCGCCATTGCCCACTTGCAGATATTGTTCCCCATAGGAAAGCTTCCTTTCCAGATTAAATCCCTGAAGCGTATTACAAATATTAATACCGCATCCTGTATCATATACCCAGAAATTTAATTTGTATGTTAAATTGAACAATTCAATCATAAATAAAGTACATGAAGCTGCAGCGCTCTTGTAACACCCCATTTTGATAAATGAAGTGTCACGCGTGATTATGGCGTGTCATCAAAGCATACAAGGGTAAATATATAAAACATCACATGACCATAAAGGAAATACCAGAATCAAACATCGGTACCCCAAAAGTAGAACTCATCACACATAAACATAAGTACTGTAAATGAAAAGGACTAAACAATGTCCATGGAAATGAGTATCAAAGTATAAAGAGATGCATAAAGTAAAGAAGGCTAAGAAGCTTCCAATCCATATGCATGTACGCTTAAAGTCTACGAGCGTCCCTGAGTACCTGCCGTTTTGGGAACATGAAAAAGAAAACGGCTGAGCATAACGCTCAGTGCACGGATATTCAAGTAAAGCATGAATAACATAAGCATATAAGCATAAGGCAGCGAAAAAGACTAAGTCTTGGATAACCTGGTATATCTTAATAAAACTGGTTTTGTAGTTTGAAAAGCCTTATGTTTATCTTATAAAAACTGTTTACCATTAGCCAATATAGGTCATGAATTATCAACGTGCATGAATACTTAGAGGGGTGACCTCGTCATGCAAATTAGAGGGGCTGCCTCTAATTTAATATACTGGTTTGGGTAGGAGGGATCAGCTCCTTGTGAAGGATGCAAGGCACACACCACATTTACCTGAATAATCTACTGAAAACATGTAACTAGGATCCCCACCTGATAATAATAATATGGCCAAAAACTGAAGGGACGCCAGGAGCTATCACTCCGTCGTGGTGGAGTCATAACACTGGTGCCTCCAGTGTTATGGTTATGGTACCCCCATAACTAGGTGAAACTGGTCATGCATGTATATGGATTTAGGTATTCTAATTAAACATAAGCAATTCAAAAACATATAAAACATATACTGGGGAAAACAGTTGGCTACATAAGGGGAATCCTAATAAGGAAGAATGTCCATACTGAAAGGACGGAGAATCCGTACCTTGTGTCCAGTGAACGAAGAAGACGAACGGAAGAGAGTCCTACTTCGGTATCACTAATGCTACATAAATACATATGTGTATAAGTATCTTATTACTGAGTACGTAACTGGTTTTATATCATGTCTTAACTTGTTTTATATGTTCATGTCATGTTTTACTGATTAAAGATTTATACTGTGTTTATCATGTATTCTGTCTATTCTGATTAAGCATTACTTATATTTCTTGTATTATTATACTTATTGTGTAATAATAAGTAACTTTCTAAAAATAGCACGTTTCCTAAAATAGAAAGTTTCCAAAAATAGAAAGTTTCCAAAAATAGAAAGTTTCCAAAAATACCAAGTTTCCAAAAATAGAAAGTGTTAGTGCAAACATTACGATGCTTTGTCGATATAATCTCTTTATGCTTTGTTGATGACAAACGTATAATTCTCAATACATTATGTAAAATGTTAAGGTACTCGTAATCACTCAAGAATACATTTGTATACTTCTCTCGACACCTCCAAGATCGCATTCGGCATGAATCACTCAAGGTATGTACAAACATGTCATTAACCTAACTAAGTGATCAAGGATTAATATTTTCTTAAAAATCACTTTTATACAAAGTGACAAAGTAATTTTTAATTAACTTTATTTTTAAAAAAATGTTTTATTAAAAACAAAAATGGAAATTTGAATTTGGAATATTCCAAAGAATATTCCCTAAGGTATATTCCAAAGAATATTCTTTAATTTGAATTTGGCATATTCCATATGCCAAAGGAATATCCTTTGAGGGTATTAACTACCCCAGATGGCATATCCCCACTAAAGGACAAATTTGCACGGACTGCAACGCGGAGGTTCCTTAAAGGAACCCGCGGTTCCTTATTGATAAGGAACCGCAGGTAGAGATAACTAACCGCGGGTGTTTTTGACCATTGCAATGTTGCCCTATAAATAGTGGATCATTTCCAGATTTTCTTTCAACCCTTTTTGCATAGTTTCTTCAAAAACATCTTTAAACCCTTGATTAGTTAGTTTAGATTAATCTTGTTTAAGATGTGATTCTCTCCTTCAATCTCCTCATCCTCTTAAGTACAAAGAGAAGATCACTCACACATTTGTGATGTGATTAAAGATGAAGTCTTGATGAAGATCATCATGTTCATCATTTTTATTTTTGTCTTGTGTAGATCCAATGTATATGTGTATACTTGGATAAATCTTGTGTAGATCCAATGTATATGGGTATACTTGGATAAATATCGTGTAGATCAAATGTATTTATGAATACTTGGATTAGTTGTGTTAATCCATTGTATTTGTGAATACTTGGATTAAGTCTTGTGTAAATCCATTGTATATGTGTATACTTGGATTTATGTTGTGTAGATCCAAGTTACATGTGTACACTTGGATATGTGTTTTATTGAGTTGGAATAGGTAAGAGTTGTGAGTTCTCACTAAACTATAAAGTTATGTGGTTGTGTCTTGTGAGTTCTCACTAAACTATAAAGTGATGTAGTTGTGTCTAGTGAAGTTCTCACTTAGCTTCTAAGTGAAGAGTCGTAAAGATTGGTTCTACCTTTCGATTAGAACTCGACATCTAGCCTTGTGTCGTTAAATGGTGAAGTGGGCAACGTTGTGTAGATTGGTCCTACCTAAGATTAGGACTCGACATCTAGCTTAGTGTCGGAAATTGTGTAAGCGACGTGTATGGTTTTCTCCGCCTTGAAAGGAGTTTTGTTGACTAGTGAAGTAACTCTCGAGTAAGGTGTACTCGAGGAGTGGAGTAGGACGAAGAGGAGCTTCGTGACCGAACCACTATAAATCATCGCGTCGGTACTTTCATTTACTTTTATGTCTTTACCTCTTTAGATGTATTTATAGTTGCATGATTGTTGTTGTGTGTTGTGTGCATCTCATAATCTAAACATCTAAGTTGCGGAAAAGCTAAGGCCTAGTACGTGTGTGCTTCATGTTTAGATTATGGTCAAGTGTACATTACTTAGTCTAAACATCCTAGTTGCGAAAAAGCTTATGCTTAGTACGTGTGTGCTTAATGTTTAGACTATTGCTTGATGTATTCTTGATATGATGTGTTTGTGTGTTTACTTACTTGTAGTATTTATCTTTCAATCAAACACATCTCATATCTAGTCAAGCTTGATCGAGAATTTGATACAAAGGATTGTCAAGGTTTACAACGTATCAATATTTGGCATCCACTGTAGGTGGTTCTTTTTTGAGCCCGCGGTTCTTTATTGATAAGGAACCGCAGTGATATTTAAGGAACCGCGGCCAGTGGAACAAACGAAATGTTTTGCAAATTGAACTAGAAACTATTCAACCCCCCCTTCTAGTTTCTAGGATTGGTATCAGAGAGAGGTTACTTAAGATCTTTGAAGTATATTGTACTTTAAAGCTTGGATCGACCTTTGCTATCTTTTTCAAAACAAATGGTTTTTAAAAATGAAAACGGTTTTTAAAAAATAGAGACGATCTTTGTTCAAATTTTTCATGAAGAGTGATTACTTATGAAATGTGTTTTGTTGTTTCATTCGTACAAGTTTTGGTGTTAAATAAACTTTGTATAATAGTTTGAATTAAATCTTTCCATGTTTGGAAGTATAAAAATCTTTTGTGTCATTATTAACTCTAAAATACGAGTTTTATGTGTCTAAAATGATTTTTAGAGTCCTAAGTCCTTACAAAAAGTCACCAAGTGATTTTGGCCAAAAACCCCTTTTTTGTCCTCTAGACGCGGTTCTTTATCTATTCCCCACGGTTCCTTATCAATAAGGAACCGCGGTTAGTCCGACACAGATTTTTGAAAACTTTGAAAAATCATATAAAATCAACCGTAAGTCCGTAGAAGTCGTGCCACCCGTCATTTCGAACGTAATCGAATTTTCTTTAAATTAAAAATGCTTCCAAACCTTTATTCAAATTTAAAATTTGGATGGTTTCTAAGTTCCATACTTTGTCCAAAGTATTGAGCGTCGGTTTGTCGTAAAATTTGTGTTTTACTCTTTTCTATTAAGTTGGACATCTCTTGGTGATATATATTTGAAAACTGATATATTTACAAAGTGTTAAACTTAATTAAATTTTAAATGGGTCAAAGACTATTTTCAAATAAAATCAAGCTATGAATACTTTGTTGTATCTAACACTCAAAACATGGAAGAATGCTTTTATGTGTTAAGCTAATTGTTTGTGTGTGTTTCCTTGTGTGTTATTATTATATGTAGACATTATTAAGTGTTCCTTGCTATTTGTAGTAGTATTGCTTATATGTCTAGTCTCTTGTGCCTTGCTTGGTATTTGTTAGTATCTAGTTTTTCCTAATTAGGATGTATGTTAGATTTCTTGCATTTTAGTTGCAACATTATGTGTGCATTGCATATAGGATTAACATCTCTTGGTTTACAAATGTTACATAAACATCTTGTTCACCTCGGCATGTTCTTTAACACTTTTAGGTTTGAAAGCTTTGGGAGCTTGTCAAATCTATTGATTTAGGTCGTCTTACTCGATCATTGTGTTATTAGTTCAAGTAGATAAATGTCTCACTATAAAACATGAAACACCCTTTGAAAATCTTAGTTATTTTCTCTTAAAGGGGTGTTTGTGGGAATCAAGAAAGATTTCGATTAAATATCAGTTCATTATTCAAACTATGATTGATATCATTATCGAATCTAATTGACATGTTTTTTAGTGTAGACATGAATGTGGTTTATTAATAATATACATCGGATCATAACTCACACTTGTGTTGATGGTGTTATATTGAATCTACTTGTTCAAATTGTTAGACATATTTTGTTTAATAATTACTTATAATGCACAATAGAGTCGTTTGATAACTTGGATGTTTCATCCGAAATACTCAAGTAATTTACATTGCTATGCAATTTATAAATGTATCATTTCCGAAAGACCAATCAAGAGTGTTCCTTTAGTTTGTGTAAACTTTGTTTATACACTTAAAAGTTATTGGCCTCAAGTTCTATTAAGGTAAATAACCTTAACTAGACTTGTTTGACAAGATATGCAATGGTGAATTCTTAACCCTCATTAGGTCATGCATTGTGTCGCCATGCAAGTTTCATCCTTGCTAAACTTTATTTGGTAAATCTTGGAATTACATTTTGTCTAACTTGAGAATGACTACTAGAGAATTTATGCACTAGGATCTTAATTTGACCTAACGGTTGAATTACTTTCATGTGGGAAGTTGAGTTGGTGTATAACTCGTAAAATTGGTCGTGTGTAGCCTTAATTGAGCACCTCTAGTGATAGTCTCATACTCATTCTCTAAATTGGCTAAATGGCTCTTCCTATATATGACTAATGGTAGTTTACTTTGATGAACGTTGTATGTCATTAGGAGTCTTTTTCTTTTGTAGCCATTAGGTTTTTCTTAACTTTGTTCCTACGTGCTAATTGAACCTATGTGTTTTTTCCTTTGTGTGTGTTCTAGTTTTTATTGCTCTTAAGCATGACTTTATGATAAGTTAGACTAGAACACTAGGATTTTCTGAATTGGAAAATCCTCCATTCACCACCTAAACCAAGCCTCTGTAGGCGGTTCTTTAAATAGACCGCGACACCATATCAATATGGAACCGCCGGTGGAGATAAAGAACCGCAGGCAGTAGCTCTCAAATTCGGGTTTTCTGAAACTTCCCAATTGTTCCAACACCCTTTGGAATCTTTGTTTCAAACCTTTGATCACTCCCAAAATATCTTGGGCTTTCCCTTTTTAACCCTTTACTAGTTTGGATCATCCCCTCACCCTTTTAAACCCTCCTTGTTAGCCATGTTCTTCACACCTCAAACCATTCATCCTTACCCCTTAAACCACCCATTACTACCATGGTTTCTACAAGAACCTCCAATTCATCCAAAACCTCCTCTTCAAAGAGGCACCTCAAAATTAAGATTAAGTTACCCAAACTTAACTCTTCACCCTTTCACGCACCTAAGAATGAGATTGTGCCCATTCTCATCTCTTCATCACCCTCACCACCTCTTGCTCCATGCAAGACTACCTCAACACATGGCACCAACCATTCACATGGTCCTACCTCCTCTTTATTCCAATCTAGAATAAATGAGCTAACCTCACCCTTCACTCTTAGTACTCATGTGACTACCCAACCTCAACCTATCCAAAGCGTTCCCATTGAGAATGACTTTGTTGAACCCTTGGTGACTTCACCTTTTACCCCACCAGATTCACCCACATCACCCATTTCACCTTTGGAGAACATAACTCCCCCTAAACCTTTCACCACCACCTAAACGTCATAAGGCATTGTGAAAACATCTCTTACCCACACTCTCATTCTCCACCAAATTCCGCCATCATATTGTCTTCTAATGAAGCATGTGTATTGCTTATTAATAAGACACTCAATCTAAGCAAATCTTAGGATTCTAGTGTAACTAAGATTAAAATTATGCTTAAGTTTTAGGCTTGTTTTTTCATACATCTTTGTATGATCTTTATTCTCTTGTATTTCCTTTCATGTTATTCAACATGATTTTTCTTTGAGTCTTAGATCTCGTTTTTCTCGTGATCTTTCTTTTCTTATTTATTTTCTCACTCGGTTGTCAAGGAAGGTTAGATTTATATCTAATTCCTCTCCTAGTAAGATTGACAACTTAAATATTTCTTTTGAAATATTCAAGTAATTTTAACTTGCAATTGCAATTGTTAAAATTCATATCTGAAGCATTGACTTTCAATCCATTTAGCATCTTATGTTAAATTGTTTGACCAAGTGATTTTCCTTTGAGTCGATAATCGGTTTTGGACACCCAATGTCCACGGTTCCTCAAATAACCTTGGGTCTCATTATTGATAATGAACCACGGACCTATTTAACGAACCTCGACCATTGAGTCCCTTGTTCATTTTGGTCTTTTTCTCTTTTGACGAGTTTTCTTGAAGATTCCCTCTTTTCTTCTCTTTTGAGTTTATTCTCTCATTTCGTGAAGTTATCCTTAACTTCTTTGTTGAGTCTCTCTCAATTCATTTTAATCATGCTCTTCTAAGTCAAGTCACTTTCTTTTATTCTTTCTAAACTAAGTTGAGTCGAGCCTCACCCTTTCCTCATCATGTTATTGTTCTTTAAACATTCATAATGATTGAGAAGAGCTACGAAACTTTGAGCATGTAGTTTATCGTATGATAAACACCATTTGGTGTTGACATTCATAAGCATCCTTTCCTATAATATCTAACATCCATAATATTTTTTTAAAGTGTCGATTTATCCGCTTTTGGTTTTCTTTTTTTTTTGGTCAAAAATGTCTCTAGGTTGAGATATTTTTGTTCTTCTTTGTTGAGAGTTGATTGCGGTTAAAATTTACAATTGGTATGGGTAATTCCATCAATTCTAAGTTTTTAACCCCTTGAGATGATATCTTCAAATTCTTGGATGTTTCTTTTCTACCTCTACTCCAACAATTTTGAATTGATTTCCTCAAAATCCTCTCCTTGTTTTTTTTAAGAGTTGATGGTTAAATCTTGAATTTTCTTGGGTGATTCCAAAAATTTTAAGCTTTTTACCCTTTGACATATTATCATTACAGTTGGTATGTATGTTTCTTTTTTATCTCTATTCCAACAATTGTGAATTGTATCTTGTCAAGATCCTCTCCTTTGATTTGTTTTTGGATTGATAGCATCGCATGCACACTTCTTTGCTTGTCATTATTTGTGCAAACGACTTGTTTATCATCCCCGTTTGGGTGACATCTCTTTTTATATATGCTCTTGTCTACTAACCTTGTTTTGTAGGACACTTCTAACCCATTTTTGTAGCTCGTCACTATTCTTGCTTTGTTGGTACCTCAAGCAAGGGGGAGCTCATATCAAGGGGGAGCATTGGCAAGAGTTCAAGTCATTACATTTGCGATCGTTAACTCACTCAAATTGCATTCATCGAACATCTTGCAAGTAATGCATTTTGGACACTCGTAGATAAGCATATTATTATGCTTGGAGTTGGTTAACCTATGGTGATTGAAGACTTCACTAGGATGACGCAAGCTCAATATTTTTGTATGATGGGTTTATGGTTTGGATTCTCGCCTCTCAAACGACAACCACAATGGATGATTAGATTTTTTGATGCATGTTCTCTCGAAGTCGATCCTACTCTTCTACAAATGAAGACTACCTTTCGGATGCAAGCTCGTGTGACGTCAATTCTTTTCTTCTTCAAATGACGTGCTTTTGATGACTACCTTTTTGATTCGACAAAAGGGGGAGAAGTAAGTGTAAACGAGTAACTTATGCATTTTAATATGAGTTGCGGTTTACTTGTTTGTCATCATCAAAAAGGTGGAGATTGTTAGTGCAAACATTACGATGCTTTGTCGATATAATCTCTTTATGTTTTGTTGATGACAAACGTATAATTCGCAATACATTATGTAAAATATTAAGGTACTCGTAATCACTCAAGAATACATTTGTATACTTCTCTCGACACCTCCAAGATCGCATTCGGCATGAATCACTCAAGGTATGTACAAACATGTCATTAACCTAACTAAAAGTGATCAAGGATTAATATTTTCTTAAAACTCACTTTTATACAAAGTGACAAAGTAATTTTTAATTAACTTTATTTTTTAAAAAATGTTTTATTAAAAAGAAAAATGGAAATTTGAATTTGGAATATTCCAAAGAATATTCCCTAAGGTATATTCCAAAGAATATTCTTTAATTTGAATTTGGCATATTCCATATGCCAAAGAATATCCTTTGAGGGTATTAACTACCCCAGATGGCATATCCCCGCTAAAGGACAAATTTGCACGGACTCCAACGCGGAGGTTCCTTAAAGGAACCCGCGGTTCCTTATTGATAAGGAACCGCGGGTAGAGATAAGGAACCACGGGTGTTTTTGACCGTTGCAATGTTGCCCTATAAATAGTGGATCATTTCAAGATTTTCTTTCAACCCTTTTTGCACAGTTTCTTCAAAAACATCTTTAAACCCTTGATTAGTTAGTTTAGATTAATCTTGTTTAAGATGTGATTCTCTCCTTCAATCTCCTCATCCTTTTAAGTGCAAAGAGAAGATCACTCACACATTTGTGATGTGATTAAAGATGAAGTCTTAATGAAGATCATCATGTTCATCATTTTTATTTGTGTCTTGTGTAGATCTAATGTATATGTGTATACTTGGATAAATCTTGTGTAGATCCAATGTATATGGGTATACTTGGATCAATATTGTGTAGATCCAATGTATTTGTGAATACTTGGATTAGTTGTGTTAATCCATTGTATTTGTGAATACTTGGATTAAGTCTTGTGTAAATCCATTGTATATGTGTATACTTGGATTTATGTTGTGTAGATCCAAGTTACATGCGTACACTTGGATATGTGTTTTATTGAGTTGTAATAGGTAAGAGTTGTGAGTTCTCACTAAACTATAAAGTGATGTGGTTGTGTCTTGTGAGTTCTCACTAAACTATAAAGTGATGTAGTTGTGTCTAGTGAAGTTCTCAGTTAGCTTCAAAGTGAAGACTCGTGAAGATTGGTTCTACCTTTCGATTAGAACTCGACATCTAGCCTTGTGTCGTTAAATGGTAAAGTGGGCAACGTTGTGTCGATTGATCCTACCTAAGATTAGGACTCGACATCTAGCTTAGTGTCAGAAATTGTGTAAGCGACGTGTATGGTTTTCTCCGCCTTGAAAGGAGTTTTGTTGACTCGTGAAGTAACTCTCGAGTAAGGTGTACTTGTTGGGAATAAATTAAGGCCAGATCACTTGAGCGCTGACAAGAACAAATCAAGCGTTGACAAGAACAAAACAAGCGCTGACAGCTCAAGCGTTGACAAGATAAAGTCAAGCGTTGACACATTGAAGACAAGCACTGATGGAAGATATACTCTACGTGTTTATTGTATTCTAGATTACTTCTAGTAAAGATAGGAACAACAATGCATTTTCTATATTTATCTTTACCTAGAATAGTTGATACGTAGATTATTGTACAAGGCTTCTTATGTCTATAAAAGAAGGCCTTTAGGTAAATGTTTAATATAAGTTTTCATTCGTAAACTACTTTCATTGTAAGCAAGTTTGATATTGATAATCAAAGTGAAAGTTTGTTTATATCATTGTGTGTTCTTGTTTAAGTGTTAAATTCCGCATAACACTTAGATTCATAAGCATATACAAAGGTTTCTCTAAGTGTATTACTTGATCTAATCTCGTATACATAAAGCTAAATCGATCTAAGTTTGGGATCAACAAGTGGTATCAGAGCTTGTTGAGAAACTTTTGATCTTAAAGAACACAAGAACCCTAGAAATCACCAAAACCCTAATTTTCTCAAAAAACCCTAACAACATCATGTCAACTCCAGAAATCACCAAATCAAACTCCTCACCCTTACCAAACATCAAGATTCCTATGCTTGATCCAACCAACTTTGATTTGTGGAAATTTAACTTTGAGCAATATCTAGGGATCTATGACTACACACTCTGGGAGAATATTGAATATGGAAACACATTCAATAAGGCTCAAAAGATTGCTAATGTTATTGCTGCAAGAACAGCTGTTGCTGGATGTTCAGAAGCTGACAAGAAGGAAAAACCTGATGATGGTAGAGCTGTGTCTGCTGAAGACATAACAAAGAGAAGGGTTGACATGAAAACCCTAAATATTCTGAAGCTCTCTTTGGGAAAAGAGAATCAGCATAAATATAGAGGCTATGAATCTGCTAGGGATCTTTGGGCAGCACTTGAAGTTGCACATGGTGGCAATGCAGACACTAGGGAAGAAAAGAAAAAGCAACTCATGCATGATTATGCTGTCTTCAAAGCTCAACCCAATGAGAAACTGAGTAGCGTGAGAAGCAGATTGCTTGACATTACAAGCAAGTTGTCCTTTATGGGGACACAAGTTGGTGATGTTGACATTAATGCTACCTTTCTTAAAAGTCTTGGTGAGGCATGGAAGATTGAGGCAAGATCTATTCTTGCCAACAATACTTACAAGAGCTCCTCGTTTGATGACATCTACAACAAACTAAGGCTGTTGGAAGATGAAACTCTTTTAGAGCATGGAAGCAAATCTACCACCAGTAACATGGCCTTCTTTTCTCATAGTGAAGGTCAATTCAATCAGAAGGACTCTTACATACATCCAGTTACTGGATCATCATATGTCAGCGCTGGAACAAGTCCTGTCAACGTCTCCTATTCAGACGCTGACACATACAAGAATGACTCCCCAAGAGTTAAACTTGCTGGTTTGGATTTGGATACTGTTTGTGCTTATATTTCTTCTTTGCCCAATGGTTCAGTGATTACATATGAGGACCTTGAGCAGATAAGTGATGAGCACTTGGAAGAGATGGACATCAAGTGGAACATGGCTCTTGCTAGTATAAGAGCAAATAGGTGGAACAGAAGGTTTAAAAAGAAGATGACCTTCAATGCTAAAGACACAGCTGGATTTCATAAATCCAAAGTTGAATGCTACAACTGTCATCATATGGGGCACTTCATGAGGGAATGCAGATCTCCTAGAAGATCTGATGCTGGTAAACCCTCAAGTCAGGTTGTTAAAGCTCAGGATTCCAAATCCATGGTTGCAGTTCAAGGAATTGATGGTATGGGATGGGATTGGAGCTATCTGGCTAAGAATGTTGAAGAGGATAAAGCTTTGGTTGCTGAAATTGAAGAAGAAGAGCATGTTGAATATGCTCTCATGGCACACTCCTCCTCTTCATCTGATAATGAGGTATATGATGACGCTTTTTGTAGCAAAGGTTGTAGGTTAAATACTGAAAGACTTAACAAATAGGTGTTAAGATTATTAGATGATATGAGTACTAAAAGATGTAAGTTGTCTAATTACCAACTAGCTCTCACTGAAACTGAGAAAACTGTTTCTGAATACAAGAAAATGGAATTTGACTTAAAAGATAAAATTAATATCTTAAAACATGAGTTAGATGCTAGTATGGATATTAGAAACATCATGGAAAGGGTTAATGGTGAGTTACAGGCTAAGTTAGATGAGGCCATTAAGAATAAATATAATGTTGGCCTTAAAATTCAAAGATTTGATAGAGCCACCCAAACCCTAGGAGACTGTGTAGCTAAACAAAGGGATCCTAAGGACATGACTGGGATTGGGATGAATGATTACTCTTTGGTTCCACCACCAGCTGGTGACTTCTATGGTGTCCAACAAAAGGACCTATCTTGGACTGGTTTACCAGAGCTCCAAGAGGAGGAATTCATTCCTCCACCAAGAGTTGTCACTCCAGTTGAAGAGTATCAACAAAAGTTGACTGACCTGAATGAGTGGAAGAAAGCTAACCCTACTTTATTTGTTAAGGGTGGCTTGCTATGTGAAAGTCCAAATGAGTCAACACCCATTAAGGTCACTAATCCAATCACTGGTAAAGCTGTTGACCTAGGCTCAAACACTGTTAGAAGACCTACCATTAAATATGCAGAGATATATAGGAATACTAGGTCTCCCAAGAGCCAAGTTAGCAATCATGGAACAAGCTTCTTCTCTTCTAGACCTAAGGTTGTGTCTAGAAAAGCTTGTTACACTTGTGGTAGCTTTTCACACTTGGCATACAAGTGTGTCAACGCTCCCAAAGCCAGCGCTGACAGGAACAATTTCAGCGCTGACAGGAACAAAGTCAACGTTGTTAGGAAGTCAAACGTTGTCAGACCCAAACCTTGTGTGCAGCAAAGTCCACAAGTGATTAGACTTGCCCCATTCTTTACTAGAGGGTCTAACACTCATGGACAAAGACCATTTCAAAAGACAAACACCTGGTCAAATAGGCAATGGGTTTCTATAGCAAACCCTAGGTTCAACGCTAACAAGGGTAATTTCAGCGTTGACAAGACAAATTCTAACGCTGACAGAAACGTGACCAGACCTAAATATTTGCAACCACAAGGTAAGGGGTCTAAAGCTTCTTCAAGCTTAACATGGAGACCCAAGAAAGATCAAAACCCTAATGATAATGGGATTTCAACGACTTGTAATAGATTTAATTACATTTCAAAGGTCATTACAAAACCTATTGGGGTTAACTGGGTATTTCATCCTAAGAAGGATGAGAATGGGGTTTTTGTGAGAACTAAGTCTGTTCTTATTGAAAAACCAGATGAATCCAAGTCTTTTAAGACTTGGGTTCCCAAAGAAAACTAATTTGTTTTCTTTATGTGCAGGGCATTGAACGACAGGTCAATGATTATGGATATTGGGATAGTGGATGCTCAAGGCACATGACAAGGAAGGAAGACTACTTGACGAACTTCACTCCCATTAAGGATGGTGATAGGTATACTTTGGAAGCGGATATGGTACTATCACAGGCAAAGGAACCCTTCTCACCAAGAATCTGCATTTTGAGAATGTCTTCCTGATTGAGAAGAGGTCTGGCAATGAGGTTGAGGACACCAGGCTTTTTGAAGGAGGAGTTCTCACTTCCACAATGAAGAATCACCCCCTTCCCAGATCATTGGTGATGTTATGACTCCAGTTCAGACTAGAAGATCTCATCAGGGTCTTGGTGGGTTTATTGCCAATATACACAAGAAGGTTGATACCCCTCTTGTGCAAGCATGTTTGTTTGCCTGTTTTCTGTCACAAGAGGAACCTAAGAAAATATTTGATGCTCTCAAAGAACCAAGTTGGGTGGAAGCAATGCAGGATGAGCTTCACCAATTTGCAATTCAGGATGTTTGGGAGCTGGTTGATTGTCCTAGATATGTCAGACCTATAGGGACAAGATGGGTTCTCAGGAACAAAAGAGATGAAAGAGGCATTGTGGTCAGAAACAAGGCAAGGTTAGTGGCTCAAGGTTATACACAAGAGGAGGGGATAGACTATGAGGAGGTCTTTGAACCAGTTGCAAGGATTGAAGCTATTAGGATTTTTCTAGCCTATGCATCCTGTATGGGCTTCACAGTCTATCAAATGGATGTCAAGAGTGCCTTCCTATATGGAACTATTGTTGAGGAAGTATATGTGATGCAGCCTCCAGGTTTTGAGGATCCAGAGAATCCAGATAAAGTGTATAGAGTCAAAAAGGCTATGTATGGTCTTCATCAAGCCCCCAGAGCATGGTATGGTACTTTGTCTACCTATTTGGTGGACAATAGATTCAAGAGGGGCACCATAGATCAGACACTATTTACAAAGAAGAAAGGCAAGGATGTGTTGCTTGTCCAGGTCTATGTTGATGATATCATTTTTAGGTCTACTGATCCAAAGATGAGTGAGGATTTCTCCAAGCTTATGACAGACAAATTCAAGATGAGTGCTATGGGGGAGATGAACTTCTTTCTTGGTTTACAAGTTCAGCAGAAAGAAGATGGTATCTTCATCTCCCAGGACAAATATGTGGCTGAAATCTTAAAGAAGTTTGGTTTTTCTCCACATGAAAAGAGGGCTACTACTTCTATGGATAGAGAACACCCTTGGGGAAAGATTGGAGATGGAAAAGATGTTGATGTCAAGCACTATAGATCCATGATTGGATCCTTGATGTATCTTACTGCCTCCAGACCTGACATCATGTTTGCTGTGTGTGCTTGTGCACGCCATCAAGTGACTCCCAAAGAATGTCACCTTTATGCTGTGAAGAGGATCTTTAGGTACCTAAGATGCTATCCTGGTCTTGGTTTGTGGTACCCAAAGGATTAACCATTGGAGCTGATTGCATATTCAGATAGTGATTATGGAGGTGATAAATCTGATAGGAAATCCACAACTGGTGGATGTCAGTTTCTTGGGAGCAGGTTGATATCTTGGCAATGCAAGAAACAAACAGTGGTGGCTAATTCTACAACTGAAGCTGAGTATGTGGCTGCAGCTGCTTGTTGTGGCCAAGTGTTGTGGATTCAGAACCAGCTGTTGGACTATGGGTACAATTTCATGCATACTAAGATATTTGTTGACAATAATAGTACTTTATGCATCATTAAGAATCCTGTACATCATTCTAAAACTAAACACATAGAAATTAGACACCATTTTATAAGAGATTGCTTTGAACAAGGTTTAATACAACCAGATAGGGTTGACACTGAGGAAAATGTGTCAGATTTATTAACTAAACCTTTTGATGCTGGGAGATTTCAATACTTGGTAACAAGTATTGGAATGGTCAATCTCACATAATATGTGTTTTGGAGTCTTTTTGTAAAAGTATGTACAGGATGATGCATTATTATTGGTCTTATTGATGATTTAGGTTTTCCACTATATTTTTCTAACACTGACAAAGGTTGCTTGAACGCTGATAAGTGTTTTTTGTAACGTTGTCAGCAATATAATTGTCTAACGCTGACAAAGCTTCCCTCAACGCTGTCATGTGTTATCGAGGCGTTGTCAGCAACAATGTTAGTTTTGTGGTTTTCAATCTAAATGTGCAGATGGTGTTAGCAGTATACCATTGGATACAGAGTTGCTTATGGATCAATGGAGAAGCATTTGGACAAGTTTTTATTTATGGATGATGGTTGGAATGTTTCATTCCTATCTTGACATAAAAAAATTTTATGTTCATGCATGATTTTAGCAAACTTTTGTATCATAGTTTAAGGGGAGGTTTTAGGATGTTTGGGTATCCATATGATACTCTTATCACAATTCTAGATTGTGTCCACAGGTGAGTATGAGTTAGTTTTTACTAAATCATGAGGCACTGTAGCATGCAAAGTTGATATACTATGCATGCTGCCAAGACATTTTTGGCCTAGAATTAGTTGTGGTCTGTGGGAGACTTGGGAATAATTTTGTTATGGGATTTACCTGGGAGTAACAAGGAATTTTATAAGGTAACTTGGTTGTTAAGAGTTTTGGTTAGCAAGGGACACTAGAGGACTGTTATGTCTATCTTGCTTAAGCAAGTGTGCATAACTGGACAGTGCTTGCCGCCCTATTATAATTATCAGCTTTTGGTTATCTTCTCTAGGATAAATTACTTGTTAAGGTCATTTTTCATTTTTAAAACATTTTTATTTTTGGACGCTGACAAGAATTTTCCAAGCGTTGTTGTGACCAAATTGGACGCTGACATGGTTATAGGCAAACGTTGACAAGATTATAGTTGTTGGGCGTTGATAGGTTATTTTTGACCGTTGACACTCAATGGGACCTACCCAGTTGTTACTTTTTGACATATCTTTAGGCCGTAATTTTGGGAGTTGTTACTTTACATTTAATGCATGAGATAAACTTATAACTTTTCAATATTTTCATGACTGATTTTTGAAAATACTTGCCTATTTTTGGGCCTATCACATGCATTTTCTTCTCCTATAAATTTGGCTCCTATTTTAAACATGGTATCTATAATTCTTGTCTAACGCATATTTCTCTTATCAACTTCATCTTCTTCACTTAAATTTAACAGCTTTCATCAATGGCACCAAAGTTTAAACCATCCGAATTGGAATTGGGGTTCAGATCTCAACACAACATGATTGCGTATCTTGAAGCTGATGATGCTCTGTTTCCCCAATACACACAAATGGTGGCGTATTTGAACGCATCCCCATTAAGGTATGCTCTTTCTCATGCACCACTCATTCCAGTCACACATATTAAACAGTTTTGGAACACTGTCAGTTCCTCAATAGTTAATAGAGTGACCACATTGACTTCTATTGTTCATGGGAGACCTTGGGTGGTTACTGAGGCTTTGGTACGCCAAGCCTTGCATCTTGATGATGCTGATGGTATAGCCACCCTTCTCATAAATGAAATAGAACAAGGGCTTAGGGCTTTGGGATATCCTTTTCCTGATGAAGGTACTCTAAACAAGTATCATAAGCAGGAATTTCCCCCAGCCTGGAAGTACCTCATACATGTCCTCCTTCAATGTTTGAGTCCCAAATGCACTGCACATAATGAGATCAATAGATTTATTGCAAGTGCTATTGTATGCATTGCAACAGGGCAAAAATTTAATTATTCAAAAATGATTTTTGAGGGCATGTGTAAAAACAAGGGGAACAAAATGACTTTAGCTTATCCCCGTTTTCTGCAAATGGTTTTTGATGTTCAAGGTTACTGCTCAAGGGATCACAATGATTTTTATAAGATCCCTGAGCAAAAGAAAGCTATCTTTATAAAGATGAATTCACCACCCCATTGTGACCTACCTTTAACCCAAGCTATGCTTGCTGTCATTACAGTAGCACAACCCCAACTAGACCCCCAACCACAAATTGACCCTCAACCACAACTTGAACCAATTCCTGAACCTTTAACTTCACCTGAACACATGCAAATTGACTCAGAATCCTTCAACGCTGACACACTCAATGTTGGCGTTGATGTGCCTATTTCCAACGCTGACACACAACCTTCACAATCCCAAACACCCCTTAACCAACCCACATCCACCCATTCTTCCACACCATCTTACACACCCCCTGAATATAGGTTGATGAAACGCCAAAGGACTACTGGAGTGTTCTCCTCTGGTGGTCCTAGCCATGTAGCAGAGAGAACCACCACCACAAGTGTGGCTGGTGACCTGGATGAGGCTGGGACTATTGGTTATGGCTTAGATGCTGGCCAAGGCAGTCCCACCATCATTAAGTCCTCATCCATGCCCAATGAATCTAACTTGGGAGGTCAAATCCCCATTCTAGAAGAGGGCAGACTGGAACCAATGACTCTTATGGAATTGATGGCAGTCTGCATAAGCTTGCAAAAGCAAAATGCAGACTTAGTACAAGTTGTCAGCTCACAAGGCCTTGAACTCAAGCAATTGAGGGAGAGGATTGTTGTTTTGGAAAGTGATCGTGCTAGGAGGGGTATGGAGGAATCTTCCAAAGGGGAGGAAGATCCAATAAATCTAAGTGATAAGGGCAGTCATGATGGTCAATCAATGGATGTTGCTGAGGCCCTTACAACTTTGAAGAAACAAACAGGTTTTGATACGTTCTTAGTCTCTCCTACCAACTTAAATTTATCATTTACAGCTATGTTGAGAGAGGTTACAAAAGGCGCTGAGGGAGGATATTTGGGGGTTGACAAGGAGAATTTGGACGCTGACAGAAATATTTTGGGCGCTGATAGGACAAATTTGGGCGTTGACAGACCTGCACATGAAGGTGATGTATCCCAGTCATCATCTATCATCAAGGAGGTTTCTACACAGGTATCACCATCTACCTTACCAACCATTGCACCATCAGATAAGGGTAAGGGTATTTTGGTAGAAGAGATTGTTCCAAAGGATGCAGCTCAAGTTGAATTTGATAGAAGATTGGCTGCACAAATCATGGAACAAGATAAAAAGGAGGAGTCACCATTTGTTGTGCCTTCAGAAGAAGGAAGTGATGGAGCTAGCTCAGACTCAAGTGTGATGATTATAGAACCAGAAAGACTTGAGTATGGTGATGAGTTGGCTGAGGAGGAATTGAGAGAATTGAAATTGCAGGTTAACTTTGACATGCCAGAGGTGGTTCAAATGTACAATGCTTGGGAAGAAAGATGTATGGAGAATCCAGACTTGACCATTACAGATCAAATATGGGGTTTGGAGATTCTTCTTAGAGTTCAGAAGGATTGCCAGGTAATTTTGAAACACAAGGCAAGTAACATTCTCTCAGAGTTGAAAAGGGATAGAAGGGAGCTATACTTTATGTTGCTCAGATGTCATGGAGTTGGATGGACTTATCAGAAGTTGAGGGCTTTGACATTTGATGAATTGGAAAGCAGGGCTTATCCCATTTGGGTGAGAGTGCAGAAAGCAAACACTCTCAGACTTCTTTATGATGAAAGAAAGGAAGAACTTGCAGAAGAAATGGAACTCAAGAAAGCTATGATTGTTCCCAGGCCAGTGAAGAAGGGAATTTCATTTGAGTTTCCCAAAGATATGGATCCACTATATCCAAGTGAAGCTGTTATAAGAAAGAGTCTTAAGCTCTCACCTTTAGAAGCTTCAGATATGGTGCAAGTGTTACCATTAGATTTCAGGAACCCAATTGTGAGCTATGAAGAAGATGAATGTGGGTTCTGGAAGATTGGCAGATATGGCAAAGAGGTACACACTTTTACCACTCTCATATCTTTGTTTGCAAGTTGTGATAGAGAAGACTTGGTGGACTTTTGGAGGTTGCTGGAGACCAAGTATGAGGCTGAAGCACCAACTTCAGCTAATGGAATAAAACTTTGGACCACATTTAAAAGAATGTGTGGACCAAAAGATGAGGATCCTGCAATTTGGAAGGATCTTGAAGATGACCTCAGTGGTCTTCGATGGAGGTTATATTCAGCTGCTGGTGTCTACCATTTGAGTTCTACAAAGTTTGATGAGTATCTACTTGTGGATGGTCAGTATTTCATATCCAAGGCTATTTTGGAGAAGATGAAGGACACTCAGCTGGAGATAGATTATTCAAGTGACGTGGCAAAAGATTTGATTAGATTTACTCATTACCAATATGAGAAGGTTTGTAAGATTCCTCCTAGTCCTTAATTCTTATTCAGAAACTTGATCATAAGAGTGGATATCAAGTTTAGGGGAGGATTAATAAGTGTGAAAACACTTATCCTTTTACCACTTATTCCCAATAATAACAAGACCAAAACGTGTGATTTATGTCGTAAAAGTCGGAATTATGCGTGGTTTGTGTTTTTATTGTGTTTTAGGACCTAAATATGAAAAAGGAAGAAAACACGGGCTTTCACGGGCTTTTACTGAAGGAAACGGGAAAAAGACGAAGTCAAAAGATCAAGAGTGCAAAAAGAACGGAAGTCCAAGGCCTATTCTGAAGATTTATCGAAGAAAAAGTCAAAAGACGGAAGTTTAACAAAGTCGAAGAACTTAAGTCTAATAGAAGAAGAAAATTAAAAGACAAGTTCAAATCCCGAGACGACAAAGACGAAGAATTAAAGTCGAGTCGAGAAAACGTGAAGAAAGCAAGAAAGAAGATGCAACACATGCACTCCTTCCACCTTCCCTATAAATACCCTCCTAATAGTCATTAGGAGGGTGGTTAGAGTTTTAGTTAATTTTTCACTTTTTAGTTTTCTTTAGTTTTTAGAGAGAGAAAGTCTTAAACTTTCTCTCACTAGTTCATCTTTTTATTTTAATCTTTCAAGATTAACTCTTTGTATTGCTTATTTCATTAATCAAAGTTCTATTTTAAGCTTTTATTTCTTAATCTCATTCTACTTTTCTTTGATTTAAGATTGATTTTGGTGTGATTATCATGTGATCCGTGTTGTTCTAATTGATTTCATGCTAAAAAGTTAATCTTTTGATCATTTTATAAGTTTTCATTTGATTAAGCTTTAAGACTTTTGTGCTTATTGGCTTACTTTTATGTTTATCTTATTTTTCTTATTAAAAAGTTTTATTAAAAAGTTTATGTTTTTATTGTTTGATCTAAAAAGTTGCTTGATTTCACGTTAGATAAGTTGAATAAAGTGCTTATTTGATTCGGTTAAGTGTGGATTGATAAGTTTTGGTACTAGCTTATTACTTTAGCTTTTTGCCTTGCTTTTCCCCATTTCCATAGATTTCGGAAAGGGTTTAAAAGCCCTTTTCCGATTGGCTTTCCGACCGGTACACCCCCATAACCAATTTCCTTGATTCTAGGAAAGGTTGTTATTCCCCTTTCCGATTGCCCCTTATTCCGACGGCACCCCTACTCCACATTCCGATTGATCAATCGGATTAGGGTTTAACCTTTCCGATTGGTCCCTTGCTTTGTATTCCGATTGATCTTCATTTTCCGACGGCAAGGAATAAGTCCAATATTCCGATTGGGAGTATTTATATGTATTCCGATTGATCCTTGTCCCTATATTCCGATTACTTCACCTTTGCAATATTCCGATCTACCGATCGGAAAACATTCCGATCGGGCCCCCTTTTTGGCTTATTTTGGTTTCTTTCGATATGACTTTCTTATAGTACTTGTTATTTTTCTGAAAATTTTCCAAGTGTTCGATTTATTTAGTGAGTTAGTATTTTTCCATTATCATCTTTACATTTATATGCATTTGTTTTTATTCGTTATTCAAAGTAATCTTTTAACTTCCATTTTACTCAACGACACTTTAATTATTGGCAATTAGTTTAAAACAAATCAAACAAACCTTTGATTCACCAAAAGACGATTGAGTCGCACTTAAGACCGGTTTTCAATTCGAAAAGATTCGGAACTATAACGAACTTTGATACTAGGTGTGAAAAACCGAGTATTAAATGGCGCCGCTGCCGGCTCTTTTCGTTAAGATAAACGGTTTCTAGTGAGAGACGTATTGAATTTTGGGATCCGTTCTTTGAACGTTATTTTCATTGCTATAAAATTTCCAAAAATCCAAAAAAAAAAAAAATATATAAAACTCTTCAAAAATACAAAAACATTAAAAAAACCTATAAAAACCAAAAATATTATATAGATATTTTCTTTGTGTATATTTTTCTTCTGCAGGTGCATGCGTACTAGATCTTCCAACTATTCTGAGCCCGAGACTCTTGAAGATTTAGATATGGCTGGTGTTAACAACAACAATAATCACCCACCTCAAAATAATTTGAATAACAACCACAACAATAACAACAACAACAATGTCCTTCTACCTGATTTACGAACCATGGAGGAATTGTGCCAACCCACCATGAATGGACGCGGAGGCCCGATTGCGCCAATGCACGTCACGGCTCAGGAGTTTTCGTTGAAGCATCATATGATACAACAAGTGCAAACGAACCCGTTTCGTGGAATTCCGGACGATGATGCCAACAAACACCTCGACAAATTCATTACCATTACCCAAAGCATGAAGTGCCCCGGTGTTTCTATGGATGACCTTCGCCTTCAACTTTTTCCACACTCGCTTTCTCACCATGCCGAAAAATGGTTTGACCGTCTTCCTAAGAATTCTATTCATACGTGGAACGACATGACTCAACGCTTTTTATCGCGCTACTTTCCCCCATCCATGGTCACTAGCCTTCGTAACCAAATCAGTGGATTTATGCAAGAGAATGATGAATCGCTTTTCGATGCTTGGGAACGTTACAATGATTTGATCGACCGCTGTCCTAATCACAATATGCTCCCCGTCACTCTCATTGACACCTTCTACAATGGTCTCACCTTTCGTGATCGTGACACGATCAATGCCGCCGCCGGTGGTACTTTTATGAAAAGGAGACCGGAGGAGTGTCGAGAGTTGATCGAAAACATGACTACTCACCACGAGAATTGGGATTCATCCGCATCCTCAAGATCTAACTCGAGAGTCAATGTTTCTTCTTCTTCCTCCAATCCTGAAATGTCTGAAATTTCTCGACAACTCGCTGAAATGAACAAGAATTTCATGGCCATGGCCACAAACCACTTTCAACAAGCTAAAGCCGTTGCTATTTCTTGTGACACATGTGGTGGCCCTCACTCTTATAATGATTGTCCTTCTACCCAAGGCAATTATTCTGAAAACGTTAACGCAGCTTACGGCACTTATCCCACGGGAGGCTATCAAGCTCGCCCGCAAGGAGACCGTGGCTTGCTAAGTTATCGTTCCAACAATTATCTTGCTCCTCCCGGCTTCCCTCCTGCAAACCAAAACCAACAACAAAGCTACAATCAATCCCAACCTCGTGCAAACAATCAGTATCAATCCCAAAGAAACCCATACCCAACTCAAGGAAATTCTCAAGCTTACCAGGCTCCACCTCTCAATCAACCGATGGCAGTGAATCCAGAAGTCGAGACATTCATGAAGACTAATCGGGAGTTGGTGACGAATCTTCAGAGTCAAGTTCGCAACTTGAAGGGAGAGATGGGAAAACAAGGGAACGATATTCGAGCCGAGCTAAGGAATGATATGGCCAAACACAATGATACAATGAATGCAAACATGCAAAACTCTTTTAACAATCAAGCCCTTCACCTTCGTGATATGATTGGTTCGCTCATCCAAAGTAATCAACCCTCTTCTTCGGGTACTCTTCCGAGTAATACCGTTGCGAATCCAAGAGGGGAGATGAAAGCAATCACCACTCGTAGTGGAAAAGGTTATATGGAACCCGAGCTTCCTACACCTCCACCGGTGATTGTGAACAAGGAAAAAGAGCAACTTTCTCCACCTCCTTCACCTTCTATCCCCATTTCCCCACCACCCGTGGTTGTGAGTGATCCTATTCCTTTAAAGCCTTCTTCTTCATCCAATATACCTTATCCTTCAAGGTTGAGGAAAGAGAAGCAAAAGAGCAAGGATGATATTCAAGTTTCAAACTTTCTTAAAATGTTTAAACAACTGAATTTTAACATCTCCTTTGCCGAGGCTCTCGCTCACATGCCCAAATACGCTAAGATGTTTAAAGATCTTTTAAGTGATAAAGAAAAGCTTCTTGACATTGCTCAGACCCACCTTAATGAGAATTGCTCCGCAGTGCTCTTAAGACAATTGCCCACCAAACTTTGTGATCCGGGTCGCTTCTTGATTCCTTGCAACTTCCCGGGAGTAGAGAATTGCATGGCCCTAGCCGATCTAGGTGCCAGTATAAACTTAATGCCTTTAAGTGTTTGCAAGCAATTATCTCTCCCCGAGCTAGTCCCCACACGAATGACTTTGGAATTAGCCAACCGTACGGTTGCTTATCCAGTGGGGATTGCCGAAGATGTCTTTGTTGGCGTCGACAAATTCACCTTCCCGGCGGATTTTGTTGTCGTTGACTACGAGATGGATCCCCGTGTTCCATTAATCGTTGGACGTCCATTTCTGAGGACCGGTCGCACTCTCATTGATGTAGCCGCAGGTGAAATAATCATGAGAGTTGGTGACGATAAAATTGTCTTCAACATGGGTAAGATTTCTAAACAACCTTATTCGTATGAGAGCGTTAATGCTATTGATGTTCTCGATGAGGCTTGTGAAGAACATTTTCATGATGCTTGCAAAATTACTCTTTCTTCTCTACCCAATGTTGAGACCGTTGCCTCAATTGCCCCAGCATTGACTCCTTTTGGAGAAAGTGATTTGGATGACTTCGAAGCTAGTTTGGGTCCTCTCGATATTAAGTATGATAATTTGTCCACAAATTGGGATGAAGACATTAGTACTATTGAGAGACTTCTCAATGAGGACCCACTCTCTCCTCCTGCTCCTAAAGAGGTGACTAATGATGATCCATCGTTAGTTTCACCATCTATTGAGGATCCTCCTACTCTTGAGCTTAAGGACCTACCTCCTCATCTTGAGTACGTTTTCCTGGAAGACGACGAGAAGCTACCGGTCATCATCGCAAAGGATCTGAAAGACGACGAAAAAGCCCGACTTGTCGCTGTGTTGAAGAAGCATAAACGCGCTATCGCTTGGACAATCTCCGACATCCGCGGAATTGATCCTCACTTTTGCACACATAAAATTCTCATGGAGGACGACTTTAAGCCCACAATTCAAAGTCAACGAAGGGTGAATCCTAAAATCCATGAAGTCATCAAAAAAGAGGTTATCAAACTTCTTGATGCGGGTATGATTTACCCTATTTCGGATTCACCATGGGTTAGTCCAGTCCATTGTGTGCCTAAGAAAGGTGGTATCACCGTTGTGCCCAATGCAAACAACGAGTTGATTCCTACCCGTCTCGTTACTGGGTGGAGAGTTTGTATAGACTACCGCAAACTCAATGATGCCACGAGAAAGGATCATTTCCCTCTACCTTTTATGGACCAAATGCTTGAACGTCTAGCTGGTAATGAATATTACTGCTTTCTGGATGGTTTCTCGGGTTATTTTCAAATACCCATCGATCCCCAAGATCAAGAGAAGACAACATTCACTTGTCCCTACGGCACCTTTGCTTATAAACGAATGCCTTTTGGCTTATGCAATGCCCCCGGGACTTTCCAAAGGTGCATGTTAGCTATCTTCCATGATATGGTTGAACAAACCATGGAAGTCTTCATGGATGATTTCTCAGTCTTCGGGGATTCCTTCTCTGCTTGCCTTGCCAATTTGGAACGTATGCTTAAGCGGTGCGAAGACACTCGCCTTGTTCTGAATTGGGAAAAATGCCATTTTATGGTAAAAGAAGGCATTGTGCTAGGACACAAAATCTCTAAAGCCGGTCTTGAAGTCGACCGTGCTAAAGTTGATGTCATAGCCAAATTACCTCCACCTTCAACCGTGAAGGGTGTGAGAAGCTTTCTGGGTCATGCGGGCTTCTATCGTAGATTCATTCAGGATTTCTCCAAAATCGCTCGCCCGATGACCCACCTCTTGGAAAAAGATACTCCTTTTATCTTTTCTAAAGAGTGTCTCGAAGCCTTCAATCTTCTCAAGGATAAGCTAACTAAGGCACCGGTCTTGGTTACCCCTAATTGGGAGCTGCCTTTTGAATTGATGTGCGATGCTAGCGATTTTGCTATTGGTGCGGTTTTGGGCCAAAGAGTGAATAAACACTTCCAACCAATCCACTATGCTAGCAAAACAATGACGGGGGCTCAATTGCATTATACGACAACCGAAAAAGAGCTTTTAGCTGTTGTCTATGCTTTTGAGAAATTTCGCCCCTATCTTGTTTTATCCACCACCATCGTTTACACGGACCATTCCGCGTTGAAGCACTTGATGACAAAGAACGATTCTAAACCAAGACTTCTTCGCTGGGTTTTGCTCCTTCAAGAATTCAACATTGAAATTCGTGACAAGAAGGGAGCCGAAAACCTGGCCGCGGATCATCTGAGTCGACTTGAGGATCCATATCAGGGGGATCATCCGAACAAAGAGATCAATGACTCTTTCCCCCTGGAGACTCTAATGTCTATAAATCTCAACCTTGATGGCACCCCGTGGTTTGCAGACATTGCAAACTACTTAGCGGGTGGTATTCTCATCCAAGGGTTAACATCCCAACAAAAGAAGAAGTTCTTGAACGATGTTAAGACTTACTTTTGGGATGACCCTTATCTATTCAAACAGTGTGCTGATCTGATTATTCGTCGATGTGTTGACGGACCGGCAGCTTTTGACATCCTCCAAGCTTGCCACAAAGGACCCACCGGTGGTCACTTTGGTCCCAACTACACCGCTAAGAAAGTGTTTGATTCCGGATTCTACTGGCCCACCATTTATCGTGACGCTCACGAAATGGTTAAGCATTGTGATGCTTGCCAACGTCAAGGCAAGATCACACATAAAGATGAGATGCCTCAAAATTTCATACAGGAATGTGAAATCTTTGATGTATGGGGCATCGACTTTATGGGGCCATTTCCATCATCCAAAGGGAACAAGTACATCCTCGTCGCCGTCGACTACGTCTCTAAATGGGTTGAAGCTAAGGCTCTTCCTACGAATGATGCGAGGGTGGTTGTGAACTTTTTGAAGCAGCTTTTCGCTCGATTTGGCGTTCCTCGTGCTATCATCAGTGACCGCGGGACTCATTTTTGCAACGATCAATTTGCAAGAGTCATGGCAAAGTATGGTGTCAATCACCGTCTTTCCACCGCCTATCATCCCCAAACCAATGGGCAAGCCGAAATTTCCAATCATGGCTTGAAGAGAATTTTGGAGCGTACTGTGGGAGAGCATCGTGCCGCGTGGGCCGATAAGTTAGATGATGCTCTGTGGGCTTTCCGTACTGCTTACAAGACCCCGATCGGTTGTACACCCTATCGTCTTGTGTACGGGAAAGCTTGCCACCTACCCATCGAGCTGGAACATAAGGCGCACTGGGCCTTGAAGTGGGCGAACTTCGACATCATCAAAGCCGGTGATCATCGCAAGGTTCAACTCAACGAGCTAAATGAACTGAGGAATGAAGCTTATGAGAACTCGCTGATCTACAAGGAGAAGACGAAAATGATCCACGATGCTAAAATCAAGAACCGAGAGTTCCACGTTGGTGATCAAGTCTTACTCTTTAACTCTCGGTTGAAGATCTTCTCTGGCAAGTTGAAGAGCCGCTGGACTGGTCCATTCACCGTTGCAAAAGTCTTTCCGTATGGGACCATTGAGCTTTCTCAGCCGAATGGACCCAATTTCAAGGTGAATGGCCAGCGTCTGAAGCTGTACTTTGGTGAGGACATCTCCCATGAGATGATTCCATCCCTCACCACGTTCCCCATGAACTAAACTTGGGTCGAGTCAGGCTCATGACTCGGTGAACAAAAACAAGCGCTTCTCGGGAGGCAACCCGTGTTCTATCCTTTACTGCTTTCATAATAAGTGTAGGGGGAGCCCCGCATATGTTTGTTGTCTTGTTTCTTGTGCTATGCAGGGATTTAAGTTTCAGAGAGCATCTTGATGACTTTTGACGAACCGTGATACCGTGTAACCATCTTCCCGGTTCTATCCTAAACTCTTGTGATTCAATATTTCATATTCTATATGTTCACGTTGAATTCACTTTAGTTGTCCTTTCCTTAGCAAGCTTTAAACAAAGTGCACAATGTCCTAAGTGTAGGGGAGTTTACTCCCACATACTTAAACATTGAGGACAATGTTTATCTCAAGTGTAGGGGGGACTTCTGTCGAAGTAAGTGGTCTTTTCCATGAATTTGCCCTCATTTTAACCGGAAAATTTGATTTTTCGACATTTTTCAAAATTTTTTAATCTATTTTGGCCTAGTTGTATAGTTGTATTTGCCTTTGTTATGTTTCCCTTGCTAGAATAAATTTTTAATAAAATGGTTTTAGATTTTTCTTAGTCGTGAACATTTTGACTCAACCCGAGTTTACTTGCCTAAGTTTACTCTAGCTAGTATCCTTAACGTGTTTAAGTCAAGATTTGCTAGGCTTTTATTTAGGGAGCTATAAAACGCGAAAGTCTTAACTCTCACGGGTTAAGAACAAGAACTTTTCGCAAGTTCCTATAATTGATCCTAGAGAGTCGTTTATCAAGGGAACTTTAAAACGCGATTTCTAAACTTGAAAGAGTCTAAGAATTTGCAAGATCCTATAGGCGACTCGAAAACCCAAAACTTTGATTTAATTGGCTAAGCATCCACGAGTCTCATTCCTTGAGATTTTAAACTGTGGAGAACGAGAGATGATAGAGTCAATTATAAGTTCGGTATTCTTTCGTGAATTTATGTGAGTTAATTATGAGCCTATTCTCCCTCCGCTTGTTAATAAATTAATCTGCTAATAAATAAGGTTGTACGATTTAAAAGGTTACTTAGCTTCTAGCCCCAGATCGTTTAAAAGTTGCTCGGTAATGACGAGAGTTCATAGCCAAGGCATAACTTATGAAGCGGGGCGCGAAGATTGGCGAGTCCGAAAAGGCCCTAACAAGGCATGAGGGCTACATTTTGTTGCTAAAGATCCAAAAGTGATGTGAAGAATCATTTATCGAAAATCAATATGAAGGATCGAGACACACGACGAAAAGCAAGAACTCCCCAAAAGTCATGGAGAAGTCTATCCGAAAAGACCCTAACAAGGTATGAGGATAAATAGATCCAAGTCCTAAAAGGAGGCGGATCGTTGTATATCAAAGTCCAAAATAAAGATTGGAGAAAAATGAAGAAGTCGTGGTCCAAAGATGAAGAATCTCTCAAAAACTTCAAGTGAAGAAATTCCTATTATGAAGAGAAGACCATAATTTCAAGAACGTCTCTCGAAGATTCGAAGTATGAAGTCGCTGCCAAATATCGGCCCGAGAAAGGTCTCAAATCGCGAACCAAGTTATGCCAAGATATGAACTTTCTGATATCCCGAGAAGCAGTTTTAAAAGATTTGGTCCTTTAGCTAACTATTGATTAAATCGTTCACCTTATTATCGGACTAAATAACTATCGAAATAAGTCAAACAATGCATCCTCGTGATCATTCAAGACAAAAATTAAATATAAGAGATACACCTAGGAATAAGGGAGTCTAAGTGAATAATTGGCCCACATGAGTTCGTGATAGTTTGCTAACTTATAATAACAATGATCTCGTTTCTAAGCTTGGTATGGGGAACGTGAAACTTGAGGATGATAAATGTTCATGGCCGCCAAAACCCAATGTAAGTTTTTAATTTCTTTACTTATTTCTATCTTTTATGTTTAGTATTTAATAAAGGCCAAGGTGGGTTATTTATGATGGAGAATGTAAACCGTGCTTTAAAAATTAATGCATTGCATGAGGGCATTGCAATGGTCAAGTGTAGGGGATTTAATAAGTGTGAAAACACTTATCCTTTTACCACTTATTCCCAATAATAACAAGACCAAAACGTGTGATTTATGTCGTAAAAGTCGGAATTATGCGTGGTTTGTGTTTTTATTGTGTTTTAGGACCTAAATATGAAAAAGGAAGAAAACACGGGCTTTCACGGGCTTTTACTGAAGGAAACGGGAAAAAGACGAAGTCAAAAGATCAAGAGTGCAAAAAGAACGGAAGTCCAAGGCCTATTCTGAAGATTTATCGAAGAAAAAGTCAAAAGACGGAAGTTTAACAAAGTCGAAGAACTTAAGTCTAATAGAAGAAGAAAATTAAAAGACAAGTTCAAATCCCGAGACGACAAAGACGAAGAATTAAAGTCGAGTCGAGAAAACGTGAAGAAAGCAAGAAAAAAGATGCAACACATGCACTCCTTCCACCTTCCCTATAAATACCCTCCTAATAGTCATTAGGAGGGTGGTTAGAGTTTTAGTTAATTTTTCACTTTTTAGTTTTCTTTAGTTTTTAGAGAGAGAAAGTCCTAAACTTTCTCTCACTAGTTCATCTTTTTCTTTTAATCTTTCAAGATTAACTCTTTGTATTGCTTATTTCATTAATCAAAGTTCTATTTTAAGCTTTTATTTCTTAATCTCATTCTACTTTTCTTTGATTTAAGATTGATTTTGGTGTGATTATCATGTGATCCGTGTTGTTCTAATTGATTTCATGCTAAAAAGTTAATCTTTTGATCATTTTATAAGTTTTCATTTGATTAAGCTTTAAGACTTTTGTGCTTATTGGCTTACTTTTATGTTTATCTTATTTTTCTTATTAAAAAGTTTTATTAAAAAGTTTATGTTTTTATTGTTTGATCTAAAAAGTTGCTTGATTTCGAGTTAGATAAGTTGAATAAAGTGCTTATTTGATTCGGTTAAGTGTGGATTGATAAGTTTTGGTACTAGCTTATTACTTTAGCTTTTTGCCTTGCTTTTCCCCATTTCCATAGATTTCGGAAAGGGTTTAAAAGCCCTTTTCCGATTGGCTTTCCGACCGGTACACCCCCATAACCAATTTCCTTGATTCTAGGAAAGGTTGTTATTCCCCTTTCCGATTGCCCCTTATTCCGACGGCACCCCTACTCCACATTCCGATTGATCAATCGGATTAGGGTTTAACCTTTCCGATTGGTCCCTTGCTTTGTATTCCGATTGATCTTCATTTTCCGACGGCAAGGAATAAGTCCAATATTCCGATTGGGAGTATTTATATGTATTCCGATTGATCCTTGTCCCTATATTCCGATTACTTCACCTTTGCAATATTCCGATCTACCGATCGGAAAACATTCCGATCGGGCCCCCTTTTTGGCTTATTTTGGTTTCTTTCGATATGACTTTCTTATAGTACTTGTTATTTTTCTGAAAATTTTCCAAGTGTTCGATTTATTTAGTGAGTTAGTATTTTTCCATTATCATCTTTACATTTATATGCATTTGTTTTTATTCGTTATTCAAAGTAATCTTTTAACTTCCATTTTACTCAACGACACTTTAATTATTGGCAATTAGTTTAAAACAAATCAAACAAACCTTTGATTCACCAAAAGACGATTGAGTCGCACTTAAGACCGGTTTTCAATTCGAAAAGATTCGGAACTATAACGAACTTTGATACTAGGTGTCAAAAGCATAGTATTAAGGATTGTTGGGAATAAATTAAGGCCAGATCACTTGAGCGCTGACAAGAACAAATCAAGCGTTGACAAGAACAAAACAAGCGCTGACAGCTCAAGCGTTGACAAGATAAAGTCAAGCGTTGACACATTGAAGACAAGCACTGATGGAAGATATACTCTACGCGTTTATTGTATTCTAGATTACTTCTAGTAAAGATAGGAACAACAATGTATTTTCTATATTTATCTTTACCTAGAATAGTTGATACGTAGATTATTGTACAAGGCTTCTTATGTCTATAAAAGAAGGCCTTTAGGTTAATGTTTAATATAAGTTTTCATTCGTAAACTACTTTCATTGTAAGCAAGTTTGATATTGATAATCAAAGTGAAAGTTTGTTTATATCATTGTATGTTCTTGTTTAAGTGTTAAATTCCGCATAACACTTAGATTCATAAGCATATACAAAGGTTTCTCTAAGTGTATTACTTGATCTAAACTCGTATACATAAAGCAAAATCGATCTAAGTTTGGGTTCAACAGTACTCGAGGAGTGGAGTAGGGCGAAGAGGAGCTTCGTGACCGAACCACTATAAATCATCACGTCGGTACTTTCATTTACATGTATGTCTTTACCTCTTTAGATGTATTTATAGTTGCATGATTGTTGTTGTGTGTTGTGTGCATCTCATAATCTAAACATCTAAGTTGCGGAAAAGCTAAGGCCTAGTACGTGTGTGCTTCATGTTTAGATTATGGTCAAGCGTACATCACTTAGTCTAAACATCCTAGTTGCGAAAAAGCTTATGCTTAGTACGTGTGTGCTTAATGTTTAGACTATTGCTTGATGTACTCTTGATTTGATGTGTTTGTTTGTTTACATACTTGTAGTATTTATCTTTCAATCAAACACATCTCATATCTAGTCAAGCTTGATCGAGAATTTGATACAAAGGATTGTCAAGGTTTACAACGTATCAATATTTGGCATCCACTATAGGTGGTTCTTTATTGAGCCCGCGGTTCTTTATTGATAAGGAACCGCGGTGATATTTAAGGAACCGCGGCCAGTGGAACAAACGAAATGTTTTGCAAATTGAACTAGAAACTATTCAACCCCCTCTAGTTTCTACAGAAAGTTTCCAAAAATAGATTTACTGCTTAAAATAGATAAGTTTCTAAAAATAGAAGTTTCCATAAATAGATTAGCTGCCTTAATTAAATAAGTTTCTAAAAATAGAAAGTTTCCATGAATAGAAATAAGCTGGATTATTAAGCTAATTATATAAGCTTAAATGTTTACTGATTAATATTCTAAGTCATGTAATTAAATAGTATAGTTTATTAATTATTTCATGTAAATTAAATAAACTATTGGTTAAAGTATTTAATTAAATATAACATGATTTAATTAAATAAAGGTAAAAATACTTAGGTTAAAACATGTATTATTATCTATTAATAATATAACCTAAGTCATGCAAATTAATTAATTATAAGTCATGATTTCAATAATTAATTAATTATATAGTCTAATTAAAATGATAATTACTTAGGTTAAAATTCATGTATTAATAATAATATTAATAACCTAAGTCATGTATAAATTAAATTAATCATGTACATGTTTTAATTAATTTAATTTAATCTTGCTAAAATAAACTTGTAAAAATGATTAACCTTGTAAAATAATTAACTTGCAAAAGTGGCCCATGAACCGAACCCGTGTTTTAATCTAAACATGTTATGAACCGGACCAGTTTAACCCAAGAACTGGCCAACCCAAATGCACCCTTTGTCTTGTCTAGCCGCCGGCTAGCAAAAGTTCCCACCGGCTAGCCGGTGGTTCCCCTTGCTGCCGCGGCATGGGGGTTCCCCTGCTTTCCTTATTTAGCCACCGGCATAAGCCGGTGGTGGTTCTTGTTCTAGCCGAGACCCACCCGAGCAACAAACATACCCCTTAACCATGATTAATTTTACCCTCTTGATTTTATTAACATGTAATTACTTGTTTTAAAACATTCATGATTCATGTGTTCTTGATTAACTAAAAACATAAAGGAAAAGAGGTTTAAGGATATACCGATTACGTTAATCAAAGGAGAACGAACACACTAACACCCTTGCATTAAATCAATCACCAAAATCAACAAACACACCCTTGGTGTGTGTTTATACCCGGCGGTTAAAGAACAAGAGAAGAGAAAGGTTTTTAGGGTTTTGATCTTTTCTAATATTTTGTTATTATAAAAATAATCTTTTCTCAGATTCTTGTTTTAGTAAAATTGCATGGGCTTGGCCCTTTTTCTTGTCTTGTCCGCGGGTAAGGGGGCTCACATGGGGTAACCCGAATGTTTTCTCGTGTCTAATAATAAGTGTGTTCTCATGTTCGTGTTTTACGTGATTTATATAGTTATCTTTCGTGTCTTATTATATATTTATTCATGATCGTAATCAATATACATAATAGTAATACTAAGCTCGTGATTATTTACGTCCATGATTTCATGTTCGTATGTTCGTGATTATAATTATTATTGAAATAATTATCATGTCTTAATACGTATTAAATACTTATCGTGTTGTCACACGTACGTAATACTTGTAAATCTTGTTCGTGAAACGTAGACGTGCTATAAAAGAAAAGTTCTAATCATGTACGTACGGTCATAAGGGTACTATTCATGGTAAAAGCATGCGGGTTTTACAACTCTTCCCCCCTAAAAAGAATAATTCATCCCCGAATTATAGATAAAGTAAACTAGAAAAGAAGAACATACCCGAATTCAAAATATGAAATGAGGGTAAGAAGCCCAGATAGACTCCTCTGTTTCCCAAGTGGCTTCCCGCTCGGTATGATCCCTCCAAAGGATTTTGACGAATGGAATCGTCTTCCTTCTCTTGACTCGTTCTTGTCTGTCAAGAACTCGTTCGGGTTCTTCTATGAAAGTGAGATCTTCACGAATCTGTTCCAGTGGATACTGAACCATGTGAAGGGGATGATACTTGTACCCTCTGAGTAAGGACACATTGAAAACATCGTGAACATGAGAAAGTTGTGGAGGTAACGCTAAACGGTAAGATACTTCACCGATCGTTCAATGACATCAAACGATCCGATGAATCGAGGACTGAGCTTCTCTTTGATTCCAAAACGTCTAACACCACGTGCCGGCGAAACCTTAAGGAAAACGTAATCTCCTACGTTAAAATGTAAGTCCCTACGATGCTTGTCTGCGTAACTCTTCTGACGTGACCGTGCTTCTTGCAGTTTCTGCTTAGCTACTGCGACCTTCTTATTAGTCAGCTCTATCATTTCTGGTCCTTCAAGTGTTCGCTCACCAACCTGATCCCAGCAGATTGGGGCACGACACTTTCTGCCATACAACATCTCGAAAGGTGCACACTTGATACTTGCGTGCCAACTGTTGTTGTATGCAAACTCCACCAAACAGATATAATCTTCCCAATCACCCGTCCATTCCAATGCACATGACCTCAACATGTCTTCCAATGTCTGAATCGTTCGCTCTGACTGTCCGTCTATTTGAGGATGAAAAGCCGTGCTAAGCTTAAGTTGTGTACCCCAAGCTTTCCGTAGACTTCTCCAGAATCGTGAAGTGAACCGAGGATCTCTGTCTAAGACGATACTGGATGGAGCACCGTGAAGTCTCATGATCTCCTTCCTATAAGTATCGACGATTTTACTGACCGAATCTTCCTTGTGGATCGGTAAGAAATGAGTTGATTTGGTAAGTCGATCAACGATAACCAAAAAATTGCATCGTGCTTCTTCTTTGTCGGCGGAAGACCAGTAACAAAATCCATGGTGATTTTGTCCCACTTCCACTCTGGAATATCTAAAGGTTGTAGGAGACCGCCAGATCGCTGATGTTCAATCTTAACCTGCTGGCAGGTAAGACATTTGGAGACGTAAGTAGCAACATCATGTTTCATACCACTCCACCAAAAGTACTGCTTGATGTCATGGTACATCTTGGTCGAACCAGGATGGATAGAGAATGGGGAGCTATGAGCCTCAGCTAACAATGCTTCCCGGAGTTCTTGATCATCAGGAACACGAAGTCTCGTGCCCTGCCATAAGATACCATCTGCGTCTACTCGGAATTCTGTCTGCTTCTCCATATTCTGAATTATCGCCCATATTTCACCATCATCCTTCTGAGCTTCCTTGATCTTAGAGAGTAACTCGGGTTCCACTCTAAGATTAGCCCAGTAACCGTGTTGTCCACGTACCATGATCTCTATGTCTAGTCGCTCCAAGTCTCTTATAATTTCCTCCTCATTTTTAATGTCGTTTATCATTCCGGACTTTCTGCTAAGTGCATCGGCCACTACATTCTCCTTGTCGGGATGATACTACAGATTACTGTCATAATCCTTCAACAGCTCTAACCATCTCCTCTGTCTCATGTTCAATTCACGCTGAGTGAAGATATACTTCAAGCTCTTGTGGTCCGTGAAAATGTCACATGATTCTCCATACAAGTAGTGCCTCCATATCTTCAATGCAAACACGACTGCTGCAAGTTCCAAGTCATGCGTAGGGTAATTTTCCTCATAAGGCTTAAGCTGCCGTGAAGCATACGCAATCACTTTCCCATGTTGCATGAGAGCACAGCCAAGTCCCTTCCCCGATGCATCACTGTAGATCTGAAATCCACCTGTACCAGAAGGGAGAGTAAGAATAGGTGCAGATACTAACTTCTGCTTTAGGTCTTCAAAGCTCTTCTCTCATTCTTCAGTCCAGATGAATTTCTCCCCTTTTTGCATTAGTTTGGTCAATGGTAGTGCTAAACGGGAAAAGTTCTCCACGAACCTACGGTAATAACCAGCTAAGCCGAGGAAACTGCGGACTTTAGTCGCTGATGTCGGCCTTGGCCACTTGGTAATAGCCTCGACCTTTGCTGGATCCATCGTGATTCCTTCTGCTGATACAACGTGACCTAAGAATGCCACCTTGTCTAACCAGAACTCACACTTGGAGAATTTAACATACAGCTGCTTCTGGCGAAGAATATGTAGTACTGTACGAAGATGGTCTTCGTGTTCCTCCTTGGACTTAGAGAAAATCAGGATGTCGTCAACGAAGACAATGACGAACTTGTCCAGAAATTCATGGAAGATTCTGTTCATCAAATCCATGAACACTACTGGAGCATTGGTGAGGCCAAATGGCATGACTACAAATTCGTAGTGGCCATAGCGTGTATGGAAAGCAGTCTTGGCGATGTCCTGCTCCTTAACCCGTAGCTGATGATAGACCGACCTAAGATTAATCTTGGAGAAATGTTTGGCCCCTTGGAGTTGGTCAAACAGATCGTCAATCCGTAGTAGTGGATACCTATTCCTGATGGTAATCTTGTTGAGCTCGCGATAGTCTATGCAAAGACGCATACTGCCGTCCTTCTTCTTGACGAATAAGACCGGGGCACCCCATGGAGATGCGCTCGGTCGAATAAAGCCTCGTTCCAGAAGTTCTTGAAATTGATCCTTCAGCTCCTTCAATTCTATTGGAGCCATGCGATAAGGAGCCTTGGAAATCGGCTCAGCTCCTGGGATGAGCTCGATGTTAAATTCTACTTAACGTGTAGGTGGTATGCCCGGAAGTTCTTCTGGAAATACATCTGGAAATTCTGACACTATCGGCTGATTCTGAATTGATGGGGATTTAGCATCCATGTCATGAACAGTAGCTAGATAACACTCACAGCCATGTGAAAGTAAAGCATGTGCTTGTAGAGTTGATATGATTTGTACAGACCTTCCAGGTACGAACCCGTTGTGAATGTACTCTGGTGCATTAACATCACCGAAGATGACTCGATATGAATGGCAGTCTACAGGTAGCATGATGCTTGGATAGCCAATCCATGCCTAAAATCATGTCAAAATCATTCATGTCCAGCGGAAGTGCGTCAACAAGACGAATCTTGTCGTCGAACTCTAAGGAAAGGCTCTTGTACACACGGGTTATGCATACAGAGTCTCTCAAAGGCGTGGAAATACTCAGTATATTCTCTAGTGGCATGGGGAGTATCCTAACATTCTTGGCATAAGCAGTAGAAATGACCGAGTGAGTAGCACCCGTATCAAACAGAACACATGCAGCTTGACCATACATATACAAGATTCCAGTGATGGTACCTGTATACTTCTTGGCCTGATCGCGAGATGTCGTGTAAACGCGTCCACTAGTAGGAGGCGGCTTGGTATCAGCATGTCCCGATGTACCCTCCATCTCGCCCTTGTGGCAATCCTTCATGCAATGGCCAGGAAGACCACACTTGTAGCATGCGTCGCTGTCACGGTGACATGGCCCTGGGTGCCTACGGTGGCAAGTAGAGCAAAGAGGATGAGTATATCCTCCAGCAGGTGTCCTGACTGGCTGTGAGCCTGATAGGAACAATATACATGAGACATGATAATAGGTAAAAAGGACGATGCGAATAATCGTAAGATTGAATACCAATGATAGCTGGACGGTTAGGCTGTGAACCTCTCTGGTTCTGGTCCCTCCCGTTACCATGATTCCTGGTAGAAGATTTGCTAATGTGTCAGAATTGAGAATTAAAACATGTAATCATAAGAAAATGAGTAAGTATAAGGACCTGCTGTTGTTGGAGTGTCCAACGTTGTTACGATAATTATCATTACCGTCACGCCTGTCCGTAGCAGAACGGTCGTGAGTCTGACCGTTTCCCTTGGCCTGATTAGGCTGTTGTTGAGTAGCCGACTGAGACCGGTCCCCAGTCTTCTGCCTAGAAGATACAGTTTAAAGAGATGAAATATTGACATATACTGAAAGAATACGGGTTGGTCACCGTTGAATACGAATGTTTACCTCTTATCGGGTCTCTCTTCTTCCCCGAACTCATCTCTTTCCTGCAGCATCTCCAGCTTACGTGCTGCATCGGCCACTTGTGCTACCGTGTTGAACGTAGCACACACCAAGTTGTTTGCGACCGATGTACGAAGAGCCCACCTGAAGTGGTGTGCTTGCTCTTCAGGAGTACCTGCTGCTGAATCAAGGAAACCAGCCAAGCGAAGAAAGCGCTGCATGAACACGTTGCTATTCTCCCCAGCTCTTTGTCGGATTCCATGGTATTCTCTCTTCAGCTTGTCTTGCTCAGCCTTGGGAAAGAACTGTCCCATCACCAAATTCCTGAACTGAGCCCAAGTCAAACCAACCACCCAATTATCACCTCCCTCAGACTGCTTCAGTGCCATCCACCATGATAGTACATTACCTTCGAATCTGTAGCAAGCCAACCTCGACTTGAAGACGGGGTCACAACCCATAACATCGAAGATCTTCTTAATGTGAGCCAACTAGCTTTCAGCTTCACTGGGGCTATCTGTTCTCTCAAAAGCTCGAGGGCGGAGCTTATTGAATCTCTCCAGCCATGTGACCAATGTTGTTGGAGGAGGAGGAGGAGGAGGTACTGGGTGTTGCCGCTGGTTGTTGGCAGCCTGAACCTCAGCCCTGATTTCGTTCCTCAGCTGAGGAAGCATAGCTTGCATTGCAGCTTGGATTGCTGCATTGAGTTGTTCCTGCTCGCGTGTGAGAACCATCTGACAGTATAACATAAAATACATAATTAAAATGATTAAAACATAAACTATATTCATGAAAAAAATTTATACCAATAAATCATGAGAAAAATTTAAGCAGGAAAAACTAGTACATGAATGCATGATGTAGTTTTATGAAAACTTTTGTATGCGCGAGAGTGAACGCCTATGGTCAGTTCACCCAAAACAAAAGACATGGCGAGGGGACGCCAATGGGTCGGTCCTAAATTTAAAAGTTTCGATAAAACACATGCGACTAAATAGGGCCAGTCTTGTACCAACCATTACTTAGTCATAAACCTGTGAACATATATATGTATGCATGAAAATGATGAATGCATGAAAACCGATTATCAGTTCTAGGAAGACCATAGTGACTACCCACTAACCACAGGTCGTGTTTTGAGAGCCTACAGGTCGAAGCCTTGGCTCTGATACCATAATTGTAACACCCCATTTTGATAAATGGAGTGTCACGCGTGATTATGGCGTGTCATCAAAGCATACAAGGATAAATGTATAAAACATCACATGACCATAAAGGAAATACCGGAATCAAACATCGGTACCCCAAAAGTAGAACTCATCACACACAAACATAAGTACTGTAAATGAAAAGGACTAAACAATGTCCATGGAAATGAGTATCAAAGTATAAAGAGATGCATAAAGTAAAGAAGGCTAAGAAGCTTCCAATCCATATGCACGTACGCTTAATGTAACACCCCCACAAATGCTATGCGCAGCGGAACTACAACATTGGGTGCCACACAGTATTCATTGCACACAAGATATATCAAACGACGCTAAAAAGACGTCAACTTAAAACTTGAAATTTAAAAATTGTTAGATGATACATGTCCACGGTTTTTCCAACCCCACTTGGTACAACAGAGTTTAGCGTTTTCGGTCCCCATGAATCTCAACCCAAGAATTTCAGTTTACAACAACATAACACTAAGATTAAAAATGTTTAAGTAGAAAAGGGAGGAAAAACAAGCGGACTCCAAGCCATACACACAACATCCATCCCATGCATGCTCCATTCTACACTTCAGCGGTTACCTGAAACACATGCCAAAATTTTGGTCAACGAAAACGTTGAGTGGAATTCATAGGTTTTACAATCCATTTGAACGTATATAAAATAAAAACCATTCGTGATCATTTATAGACTTGTCGATCAAACAATCTATATTCAGGATACTGACAATTGTGTTTAAGCTCATGACACTAATCCGTTAACTCAATCACCCGCGTAATAAATACCGGCGTGATTCAGATGAAACCAGTGCCCCTTCTAAAGGCATCAGTTGCAATTATACCTTATCTCTCATACAAGATAATCTACCGCAGAACTTACTCAACGTACAGCTTCTCGGCTAGCATTGGGTCGTTAGCCCCGTAGTACTACAAATTGTATAAGCGGCTATTTCCCCCTACTCGAGGGCAGGACAATAGTTAATAGTTCATGAATTTAGGGTCTTTTGCAACTTGGTACTCAACACAATTTCTAAGGCAACATTCGGGTCTAACAATCATTCATGATATACGTTCCTTTTAAAAACTAGCATGCATTTCCCTCGCGGGTAAAACAGTTTGAAATAAATATAAGCGAGGCTATAAATTCACACCTTATATATTAAGTAGTCGGTAGTTCGAGAGATGATCACTGACGATGTTACGGATGCCCGGGTAAATCAACACCTATCAACAAATAACGCGTAATGAGTAATCTCATTTTAAATACCTTACGGTACTGTATAAAATACATATGTACTAGTCACTTAGGACAATTATAACTCACGCCAAAAACAAAACAACAAGCATTACTCATTTTATACCATTCGTTCTTATTACTTACGTTATCCATTTTTATCCACTTTCGCCGGTACTCACCGAAAGTACGGGCTGTTTTACTACACTTAACCATTCTTATAAAATTTGACAAAATTCTCAAAAATCCTATAAGACCTGTAGATAACATATTTTTAATCCCAATAAAAGTTTTTACTTTTACGACTCGTTACTCAACGCTTTTCAAAAACTACATTTTACGGGCTGAAATTGTACTTCGACCAACTTGGACTTCTTTGACCTATATGAAATGCACCTTTGACTTCTTTGACTCCCAAGTCAACTTATAGACTCATTTACACAGGTTTGTGACCAAAATTTGACCCTTGACCATTTACCAATTCATACTTGTGGTCCTCGGGATTTGACTAAAACTATACATAAATTCGGATTATGAAAGTCCTCGTCTCCCGATACTCGATCTTTAAAACCTCATAACTTTTAGCTCGTTTTGAGTCACGGGCTCTACCTTATACCAAATTAAAGATAAGAAGACCCTCTATAACTACATTTAGTTTTCAAGACCTGTAGGAAAAATAATTTTTATGAAATAGCCTCAAAGTTTCTGCCTAAATTTGGCTATACCAAAACCATGCTTAAACTCGATTCCAAACCTATCCATCACTACTAGGCATCATCCTAAGCTTCCTTAATCACAACCAAACACAAATTTTCAGTCCTACCCCTATTGATCAACCAACCTCATAATCTAATATCAAAGAAAACAAACATGCAACCACTTAAACCTATTTAAAACATCACTAAACACAATGCCAAACACAAGATAATGCTCAAAATTCATCAACCACCATGACTCCCCAAACACCCCCTTGTGCCGTGGGGTTTGGGTGACCAAATCACCACAACCAAATTGATTTTGGTGGGTTTTATTGGTGATTATACTCACACTAGGCATGAATTTAACATGCATCATCACAATTAGCCTCAAAAACGAATTTGATTGTTCTTGAAAAATTTTGGAAAATTTTTGTTAATGCATGTGTAATTAAACCATGGATTAACACTCACCAATGAATTCTAAGAGGTGGTCTTAAGTTAGATTTTGTAAAAACTCAAGAAAAATGGTGGATTATGGTGGTTTTGGGGGGGTAGCCGTCGGCTAGAGGACAAGAGAGAGAGAGTGTTTGATTTGTTTTTGGTGAAATGTTCTATGGGTTTGTGTTTGTGCATTTTTGTGTGATTGGGAGGGACCAAATTGCAAATAAAGGTTTCTTTTGGCCTTAAGTTAAAAACGTCCTCAAAACTTTGCGGGTTTGACTCACTAGTCAATTTAGAAAATTTTACGGGAGTCGGAAATCATCCCGAACACTCCAAAATATTTTTGGGATACTTTAAATGTACTCGGAAGGCTATAAAACTCACCCGACTCAACTTAGCACGAACCGTAAATAAAATTCTCGAAAAATTACATTATCGATAAATCGTCAATAATTATATAAAATTGGGCATCCCTCGGGATCGTAATCGTCATCGTCCTTCTTGAATCGTCAAACGTAAAAATTATAACCTCAAACATCGGCTTTAACCAAAATACTTATAAATATAGAAATTAAAATTTATTAAAAATTTCAAAAATTAGCGTAATTTAGGGTAACGTTAATGACCTCGGTTCTAGGGTGTCACATCCACCCCTCCTTAAAGAGAGCGACGTCCCGGCGCTCGCCTCTTCTTGTACTCACATTTCGTTCTACTGGAACAGATGAGGATACCTTTCCTTGAAAAAGTCCTCACGTTCCCAAGTGTATTCCGGTCCACGCTTAGAATTCCATCGGACTTTCACAATAGGAATTCTACTACGCTTCAGTCTCTTGACCTCTCGGTCCATAATTTCCACAGGTTCTTCCACAAAATGCATTTTGTCGTCCAGTCGAATCTCGTCCAAAGGAATCACCAATTCCTTGTCCGCCAAACTCTTCTTCAGGTTCGATACGTGAAACGTGTCGTGAATAGCACTAAGCTCGCTCGGCAATTCTAATTTGTACGCTACTGGTCCAATTCGTTCGACGATCTTAAATGGTCCAATATACCTCGGACTCAACTTCCCTTTCTTCCCAAAACGAATTACACCCTTCCACGGCGATACCTTGAGCATAACCATATCTCCAACTTCAAACTCCAACGGTTTCCTTCTGTTATCGGCATAACTCTTCTGTCGGCTTCTCGCAGCAAGCAGTCGGTTCTTGATTTGCACAATCTTCTCTGTCGTTTCTAAAACCATTTCGGGTCCAGTCAATTGACTTTCTCCTACTTCACTCCAACACACAGGCGATCTACACTTCCTTCCATACAATGCTTCGAACGGTGCTGCCTTGATACTCGCATGATAACTATTATTATACGAAAATTCCACTAGAGGCAAGTGGCGTTCCCAACTTCCTCCAAAATCAATCACGCATGCTCGGAGCATGTCCTCCATCGTCTGAATAGTTCGTTCACTCTGGCCGTCAGTTTCCGGGTGATAAGCCGTGCTTAAACTCAATTCAGTGCCCATCGCACGTTGAAGCGATTTCTAAAATTCCGAAGTAAATCTACTGTCGCGATCCGAAATGATCGATAACGGCACTCCATGTCTACAGACGATCTCTTTCACGTACACACTGGCTAGCTTTTCCATGCTATCCGTCTTCTTCATAGGTAAGAAATGAGCAGATTTCGTTAACCTATCCACTATTACCCATATCATATCACATCCACTAGGAGTTCTAGGTAAACCCGTCACGAAATCCATAGCGATTTTCTCCCATTTCCATTCTGGGATCTCTGGTTGTACCAACAATCCAGATGGTTTCTTATGTTCTGCTTGAACCTTCGCGCAAGTTAAACACTTACTAACGTAACGAGCAATATCCGCCTTCATATTCGGCCACCAATAAACTTTCTTCAGGTCGTGATACATTTTATCCGATCCAGGATGTATCAAATACTTCGACTTATGCGACTCGTTCATAACCAATTCTCGAACTCCAGGCTTTCCTTCCTCAGATGAACACAATGGTAACCAAATCCGATTCTCAAAATATCTCAATCCGTCTGACCTAATCACGAAAAAAGGTTTCAACATTCGTCCCAAGTTCTCAGCTTCAACATTCCCTTTCATTAGTCCTCTCTCTTGAGCCTTCAATATAGTTTCGGTTAAGTCAACGCTCTCAGTCATCACTAAAGCTCTGACCCTCAAAGGTTTCTCCCGTTCCTTCCTACTCAGTGCATCCGCTACAACATTCGCCTTGCCAGGGTGGTAGCGAATTTCGCAGTCGTAATCGCTTAGTAGTTCAACCCATCGTCTATGTCGCATATTTAACTCCTTTTGATCTAAAATGTGTTGCAAACTCTTGTGGTCAGTGAATACAACACACTTCGTCCCATACAAATAGTGTCTCCACAACTTTAACGCAAAAACTACAGCTCCTAATTCCAAATCGTGCGTCGTGTAGTTCTCCTCATTCTTCCTCAGTTGCCTCGACGCGTAAGCTATCACCTTTTCACGTTGCATCAATACCGCTCCATAACCCTTACGAGACGCATCACAATACACTACGAAGTCTTCGGTTCCTTCAGGCAATGACAATATCGGTGCGGAACATAACTTGTCCTTGAGCGTTTTGAAAGCAAGTTCTTCCTCATTTCCCCATTCATACACCTTATTCTTTTCGGTAAGCCTTGTCAATGGTTTTGCAATCAACGAAAATCCTTCGATGAACCTCCGATAATACCCAGCTAAACCAAGGAATTGTCGAACTTCAGTCGGCGTCGTCGGTGCCGACCATTCCCTGATCGCTTCGACCTTGGCAGGATCCACACGAACTCCCTTACTATCAATCACGTGACCTAAGAACTGCACTGATTCTAACCAAAACTCACACTTCGAGAACTTCGCATACAGCTTCTCCTTCCTTAACAACTCCAAAATCTTCCTCAGGTGCTTCTCGTGCTCCTCCTTACTTTTAGAGTAAATAAGTATATCATCGATGAAAACAATAACAAACTTATCTAGATACGGCTTGCACACGCGATTCATGAGGTCCATGAATACAGCAGGCGCGTTCGTCAACCCAAACGGCATCACTCGAAATTCAAAGTGTCCATACCGCGTACGAAAGGCAGTTACAGGAGTATCCTCCTCTCTTACACGCAGTTGATGATACCCTGATCTTAAATCGATCTTTGAGTATACACTGGAACCTTGCAATTGATCAAACAAATCGTCAATCCTCGGCAATGGGTACCGATTCTTAACCGTCAGCTTATTGAGTTCCCTATAGTCAATACACATCCGGAATGAACCATCTTTCTTCTTTACGAACAACACTGGCGCTCCCCAAGGTGATGAGCTCGGCCTAATAAATCCTTTGTCCATCAATTCCTTCAATTGATCCGATAACTCCTTTAACTCAGATGGTGCTAAGCGATAAGGTGCACGCGCAACCGGCGCAGCTCCTGGCACCAAATCAATTCGAAACTCGACCTCACGGGCAGGCGGTAAACCCGGCAACTCGTCTGGAAAAACTTCCGGATAATCGCAGATGACAGGTACCTCTTCAATCCTCGCCTCTAAATCACCATCACTCGAAACTTGTGCCAAAAACACATCGCATCCGCTCTCTACATACTTCATCATTTTCAAACAGGAAATCACTTTCAAACGAGAAGTGCATTCGTCTCCCTTTACCGTCAAAACTTTATTCCCCAACGGAATCTGAACTAATCTCTCGCCACAGACGATCATAGCACTGTGCGCCATTAGCCAATCCATTCCCACAATCACGTCAAACGATCCTAGCTCTATAGGCATCAAGTCGATTTTAAAAGCGTAATTTCCTAACTTCAAGGTACACCCTTTCAGTATAGAATTCGTACTAACAATTTTTCCCTCGGCTAACTCAACGTTATAACTAGTCGCTAACAACACCGGTTTTCTATCAATATGACGACTAAATTTAACATCTACAAAACTCTTGTCGGAGCCAGAATCAAACAAAATACTAGCATAACAAGCGTCTAGCAAAAACGTACCGGTAACCACATTAGGACCCTGTGGTTTATCAGCTGTTCCCACTTGATACACAGCAGCCGCATTATTACCTCCCCGCTTGTTTCCTGCCTTCGGGCAATTCACTTGCACATGACCTCTCTCTCCACAACCATAACATCCCCTCATTCTGATAGCATTCGCCCCAGTGGCTACTCCTCCTGTTCGGCAACCAGACGTCCTATGACCAGCTTTCCCACATTTGCCGCATGCAGGCGGGCAATTCCCGACATGATACAAATTGTACCTACCACAATGGGGATTCACTTTTACTCCTCTAGGGTTCGTCACTGCCCTCATCCCTTCATTCCTTCTTTGGTTAAACTGCTGATTGCGGTTCGGCCCATGGTTGTTTCGATTTCCACCTCGGTTCTGGCCTTGGGATTGATTACTTTGTGCCGCTTCCCATTTCCTCTTGTTGCCTTCAGCAATGGAGTTCTGCTTGTCCTGGAGCTTGACGTCCATCAATGCGTGAGCCATCTGGACCGCTTCATCAAACGATCCAGGTTTTGACGAAGTTGTTTCACCTTTGATATTGCTGGATAAACCCTTAATGTACTGTTTCATTTTCTTGGCATCATTGGCAAATATGTCTGGACACAAAAGGCTTAACTCATTAAACCTCCTAGTGTAGGCAGCGATATCATTGTTCTTCAAGGTCAAGTGCCTCAACTCATCCTCCAATTGCCCCAATTCCTCTTCCGGGCAAAACTTCTTAGTCAACAGAGCTTTTGTCGCATTCCACGTCCTTGCATTCGCTACAGCCAATCCAACCGTAGCTACCTGGGTATTCCACCAACTTAACGCATCATCAAGAAACGTAGCAGCCGCAAACTTCACTTTGTCCGCTTCTGCACAACCGCTGATTTCGAACGTACTTTCAACCTTTTCCAACCATCGTCTAAGTTCTAAAGCTCCACCCGTTCCACGAAACTGCGTGGGACCGCATTTCATAAAGCTAGAATAGGTACACACTCTCGGGGCTTGCTGTCTCCCCGCGTTCCTTCCCTGGTCCTGATTTCTCCCGGCTCGGTCCGCTTCCAACGCATTTGCTATAGCTTCATGAATCATTGTGTTTACACGATCGGCGGTCAACTTTGGAGGCATGGTGTTATCGAATATCTCTTTCTGCAAGACAGGGAAAATAGAAAAACAATGTAAGTATACATATCAAGTTTCCCAAACATAATATACATACAACGACACATCACTACAGAGTTACTAATATTCATCAATTCACATCACAAAAGATCAAATTTAAGACATATCACAGATCATGAAAGGTAACATGGATTGTATTGATAATTAACCAAAATCGTGACAAGTATTGCCACTACAATCGTTCACCACAAAACTTAAGTCCTCAAGTTTCTCGTCATAATGCCATCATACAAAAGTCTAAAACAGTTCTATTACAATGATCAAAGAAAAATACAAAACAAGTAACTAGGCATGTGGTGATCCACACGGCCTCTTGGATGGCGGTTCGTCATCGTCTTCCTCGGGTTCCTCATCACTATCGTCCTCATCCACATCATCCATTTTTCTCTTTCCTTTATCATCCGGCCCACATTCCGTCTCCTTTTTCGTCCCTGATGTAGACCCACACTCAATCGCTACCTGACTTCCCACCGTAATACAAGCACCTCTAGTAGGCGGCTGAATCATGAAGTCATTTGCCTCCATCTCCAAATCGTCCACGAATCTCCAATCCGGGGGCAATGATGCTCTCACACGATGCTCCCAACTCTGCATCCTCGACAACCTCACTTGATCTTCCTTAACACGGTCAAGACTAGCGCTTAAATTTGCAACCATCAATCTTAAACTGTTGATATCACTTTTGTTCACATTTCCATCATACTCAATTCTTGCAGTCCTTTCCAACAGTCTTTGGTGTTCCCTTTCATTCTTATCAAACCTCTTAATTACCCTGGTCTCAACTACAAACCGCTCATACATCAACCTCTCCATCCTCCTCAAACGACCTGCGGGATCCCAGTAGTGTCTTGGTCTCGGAAAGTAGACCCTTGCAATATTCTCATGAATCGATGGCGACTTGGATGATTTGCTGGACTCTCCACCGCTCCCATTACTTGCTCTAACAAATCCTGGCACTGTTCTCAAATAGTCCTTACAATTGTCCATCGGGCGATTAAAGGGTTGCTGCTCATATCGACCGGTTGGTGGTACTTCATAACCCTTCGGCGAATTCGGAGATTGAAACAAATCAGGTTCGGTCTGGCCTACAGCATTCTCGGGAATGCCATCGTCCATTAGTTCCTCGGGCTCTTCCTCAGAATCCTCACTCTCGTCACTACTGATGCTAAAATTGTCCACCTCACTTTCGTCATTGTCATTTTCCGGTCCTATTTCCTCTTCTGGAGCGATCCATCCATTATCATTGTCCGGCGGGTTCGGAGGAAACGGTCCCCCTTCGCGACCTACGACGTAATCGTTTCCATTATCATTAGGCGGTACCTCGGCCATTCCTGCAATAACAGCGAATTTCGGAGGGTACATAAGTAATTATACAATAGTTATAAATACATGCATGCAAATGCAATGCAAAGGTGGTACATATGCCCGAAATGTAATAATATGATGCTCATGCATGATTAATACAAAAATTACGATGTCGGATATTCCACGTAAAATTCAACGTCTACATATAGTAATTCCATACTTACGTAATAATTACCCACATATATACTTCACTCAAAAGTATACGTCAAATGCCACAATTTACAAAAATAAATCTTACCGGAGCCATGCAGGATAGTTGTGTGTGCTTGGACCACTTCTTACGACACCAAAAGTTATAGTTTAGGATTTTCAAAAACGACCTAGTTCTCTATAACTCATGGCTCTGATTACCAATCTGTAACACCCCCACAAATGCTATGCGCAGCGGAACTACAACATTGGGTGCCACACAGTATTCATTGCACACAAGATATATCAAACGACGCTAAAAAGACGTCAACTTAAAACTTGAAATTTAAAAATTGTTAGATGATACATGTCCACGGTTTTTCCAACCCCACTTGGTACAACAGAGTTTAGCGTTTTCGGTCCCCATGAATCTCAACCCAAGAATTTCAGTTTACAACAACATAACACTAAGATTAAAAATGTTTAAGTAGAAAAGGGAGGAAAAACAAGCGGACTCCAAGCCATACACACAACATCCATCCCATGCATGCTCCATTCTACACTTCAGCGGTTACCTGAAACACATGCCAAAATTTTGGTCAACGAAAACGTTGAGTGGAATTCATAGGTTTTACAATCCATTTGAACGTATATAAAATAAAAACCATTTGTGATCATTTATAGACTTGTCGATCAAACAATCTATATTCAGGATACTGACAATTGTGTTTAAGCTCATGACACTAATCCGTTAACTCAATCACCCGCGTAATAAATACCGGCGTGATTCAGATGAAACCAGTGCCCCTTCTAAAGGCATCAGTTGCAATTATACCTTATCTCTCATACAAGATAATCTACCGCAGAACTTACTCAACGTACAGCTTCTCGGCTAGCATTGGGTCGTTAGCCCCGTAGTACTACAAATTGTATAAGCGGCTATTTCCCCCTACTCGAGGGCAGGACAATAGTTAATAGTTCATGAATTTAGGGTCTTTTGCAACTTGGTACTCAACACAATTTCTAAGGCAACATTCGGGTCTAACAATCATTCATGATATACGTTCCTTTTAAAAACTAGCATGCATTTCCCTCGCGGGTAAAACAGTTTGAAATAAATATAAGCGAGGCTATAAATTCACACCTTATATATTAAGTAGTCGGTAGTTCGAGAGATGATCACTGACGATGTTACGGATGCCCGGGTAAATCAACACCTATCAACAAATAACGCGTAATGAGTAATCTCATTTTAAATACCTTACGGTACTGTATAAAATACATATGTACTAGTCACTTAGGACAATTATAACTCACGCCAAAAACAAAACAACAAGCATTACTCATTTTATACCATTCGTTCTTATTACTTACGTTATCCATTTTTATCCACTTTCGCCGGTACTCACCGAAAGTACGGGCTGTTTTACTACACTTAACCATTCTTATAAAATTTGACAAAATTCTCAAAAATCCTATAAGACCTGTAGATAACATATTTTTAATCCTAATAAAAGTTTTTACTTTTACGACTCGTTACTCAACGCTTTTCAAAAACTACATTTTACGGGCTGAAATTGTACTTCGACCAACTTGGACTTCTTTGACATATATGAAATGCACCTTTGACTTCTTTGACTCCCAAGTCAACTTATAGACTCATTTACACAGGTTTGTGACCAAAATTTGACCCTTGACCATTTACCAATTCATACTTGTGGTCCTCGGGATTTGACTAAAACTATACATAAATTCGGATTATGAAAGTCCTCGTCTCCCGGTACTCGATCTTTAAAACCTCATAACTTTTAGCTCGTTTTGAGTCACGGGCTCTACCTTATACCAAATTAAAGATAAGAAGACCCTCTATAACTACATTTAGTTTTCAAGACCTGTAGGAAAAATAATTTTTATGAAATAGCCTCAAAGTTTCTGCCTAAATTTGGCTATACCAAAATCATGCTTAAACTCGATTCCAAACCTATCCATCACTACTAGGCATCATCCTAAGCTTCCTTAATCACAACCAAACACAAATTTTCAGTCCTACCCCTATTGATCAACCAACCTCATAATCTAATATCAAAGAAAACAAACATGCAACCACTTAAACCTATTTAAAACATCACTAAACACAATGCCAAACACAAGATAATGCTCAAAATTCATCAACCACCATGGCTCCCCAAACACCCCCTTGTGCCGTGGGGTTTGGGTGACCAAATCACCACAACCAAATTGATTTTGGTGGGTTTTATTGGTGATTATACTCACACTAGGCATGAATTTAACATGCATCATCACAATTAGCCTCAAAAACGAATTTGATTGTTCTTGAAAAATTTTGGAAAATTTTTGTTAATGCATGTGTAATTAAACCATGGATTAACACTCACCAATGAATTCTAAGAGGTGGTCTTAAGTTAGATTTTGTAAAAACTCAAGAAAAATGGTGGATTATGGTGGTTTTGGGGGGGTAGCCGTCGGCTAGAGGACAAGAGAGAGAGAGTGTTTGATTTGTTTTTGGTGAAATGGTCTATGGGTTTGTGTTTGTGCATTTTTGTGTGATTGGGAGGGACCAAATTGCAAATAAAGGTTTCTTTTGGCCTTAAGTTAAAAACGTCCTCAAAACTTTGCGGGTTTGACTCACTAGTCAATTTAGAAAATTTTACGGGAGTCGGAAATCATCCCGAACACTCCAAAATATTTTTGGGATACTTTAAATGTACTCGGAAGGCTATAAAACTCACCCGACTCAACTTAACACGAACCGTAAATAAAATTCTCGAAAAATTACATTATCGATAAATCGTCAATAATTATATAAAATTGGGCATCCCTCGGGATCGTAATCGTCATCGTCCTTCTTGAATCGTCAAACGTAAAAATTATAACATCGAACATCGGCTTTAACCAAAATACTTATAAATATAGAAATTAAAATTTATTAAAAATTTCAAAAATTAGCGTAATTTAGGGTAACGTTAATGACCTCGGTTCTAGGGTGTCACACTTAAAGTCTACGAGCGTCCCTGAGTACCTGTCGTTTTGGGAACATGAAAAGGAAAACGGCTGAGCATAACGCTCAGTGCACGGATATACAAGTAAAGCATGAATAACATAAGCATATAAGCATAAGGCAGCGGAAAATACTAAGTCCTGGATAACCTGGTATATCTTAATAAAACTGGTTTTATAGTTTGAAATGCCTTATGTTTATCTTATAAAAGCTGTTTAACATATTTACCATTAGCCAATATAGGTCATGAATTATCAACGTGCATGAATACGTGGATGGGTGATCTCGTCATGCAAATTAGAGGGGCTGCCTCTAATTTAATATACTGGTTTGGGTAGGAGGGATCAGCTCCTTGTGAAGGATGCAAGTCACACACCACATTCACCTGAATAATCTGCTAAAAACATGTAACTAGGATGCACCCATACACCCCACCTAATAATAATAATATGGCCAAAAGCTGAAGGGACGCCACGAGCTATCACTCCGTCGTGGTGGAGTCATAACACTGGTGCCTCTAGTGTTATGGTTATGGTACCTCCATAACTAGGTGAAACTGGTCATGCATGTATATGGCTTTAGGTATTCTAATTAAACATAAGCAGTTCAAAAACATATAAACATATACTGGGGAAAACAGTTGGCTGCATACAGGGAATCCTAATAAGGAAGAATGTCCATACTGAAAGGACGGAGAATCCATACCTTGTGTCCAGTGAACGAAGAAGACGAACGGAAGAGAATCCTACTTCGGTATCACTAATGCTACATAAATACATACGTGTATAAGTATCTGATTACTGAGTATGTAACTGGTTTTATATCATGTCTTAACTTGTTTTATATGTTCATGTCATGTTTTACTGATTAAAGCTTTATACTGTGTTTATCATGTATTCTGTCTATTTTGATTAAGCATTACTTGTATTTCTTGTATTATTATACTTGTTGTGTAATAATAAGTAACTTTCTAAAAATAGCAGGTTTCCTAAAATAGAAAGTTTCCAAAAATATAAAGTTTCCAAAAATAGAAAGTTTCCAAAAATAGAAAGTTTCCAAAAATAGACTTACTGCTTAAAATATATAAGTTTCTAAAAATAGAAAGTTTCCATAAATAGATTAGCTGGCTTAATTAAATAAGTTTCTAAAAATAGAAAGTTTCCATAAATAGAAATAAGCTGGATTATTAAGCTAATTATATAAGCTTAAGTGTTTACTGATTAATATTCTAAGTCATGTAATTAAATAGTATAGTTTATTAATTATTTCATGTAAATTAAATAAACTATAGGTTAAAGTATTTAATTAAATATAACATGATTTAATTAAATAAAGGTAAAAATACTTAGGTTAAAACATGTATTATTATCTATTAATAATATAACCTAAGTCATGCAAATTAATTAATTATAAGTCATGATTTCAATAATTAACTAATTATATAGTCTAATTAAAATGATAATTACTTAGGCTAAAAATCATGTATTAATAATAATATTAATAACCTAAGTCATGCATAAATTAAATTAATCATGTACATGTTTTAATTAATTTAATTTAATCTTGCTAAAATAAACTTGTAAAAATGATTAACCTTGTAAAATAATTAACTTGCAAAAATGACCCATGAACCGAACCCGTGTTTTAATCTAAACATGTTGTGAACCGGACCGGTTTAACCCAAGAACCGGCCAACCCAAATGCACCCTTTGTCTTGTGTAGCCGCCGGCTAGCAAAAGTTCCCACCGGCTAGCCGGTGGTTCCCCTTGCGGCCGTGGCATGGGGGTTCCCCCTGCTTTCCTTATTTAGTCACGACATAAGCCGGTGGTGGTTCTTGTTCTAGCCGAGACCCACCCGAGCAACAAACATACCCCTTAACCATGATTAATTTTACCCTCTTGATTTTATTAACATGTAATTACTTGTTTTAAAACTTTCATGATTCATGTGTTCTTGATTAACTAAAAACATAAAGGAAAAGAGGTTTAAGGATATACCGATTACGTGAATCAAAGGAGAACGAACACACTAACACCCTTGCAATAAATCAATCACCAAAATCAACAAACACACCCTTGGTGTATGTTTATACCCAGCAGCCAAAGCACAAGAGAAGAGAAAGGTTTTTAGGGTTTTGATCTTTTCTAATATTTTGTTATTATGAAAATAATCTTTTCCCAAATTCTTGTTTTAGTAAAATTGCATGGGCTTGGCCCTTTTTCTTGTCTTGTCCGCGGGTAAGGGGGCCCACATGGGGTAACCCGAATGTTTTCTCGTGTCTAATAATAAGTGTGTTCTCATGTTCGTGTTTTACGTGATTTATATAGTTATCTTTCGTGTCTTATTATATATTTATTCATGATCGTAATCAATATACATAATACGTAATACTAAGCTCGTGATTATTTACGTTCATGATTTCATGTTCGTATGTTCGTGATTATAATTATTATTGAAATAATTATCATGTCTTAATACGTATTAAATACTTATCGTGTTATCACACGTACGTAATACTTGTAAATCTTGTTCGTAAAACGTAGACGTGCTATAAAAGGAAAGTTCTAATCATGTACGTATGATCATAAGGGTTCTATTCATGGTAAAAGCATGCGGGTTTTACAGCTCTGCTCAGATGTAACACCCTCATTTTACCTTATAGCAGCGGAAGCTTATTTTTGAGGTATTACTATCAAAGTATCATAGTCCTAATAATAGAAAATGCTTAAAAACATTTTTATAAATATTAACGTCGTCATTCATTTATTTAGAGTTAATAAAAACAACTGTACAGTAATGTACAACACATGTTTTTCCCAAAGATCTAGTTTTATTTTCTAGAATGACAACTTTATTCAAGACACCACTATCCGTAGCCCGCCAGTCCTTATTCACCAGAAATATATGCCTTAAAGTCAACACAATGGTTGAGCGAATTCATAGGTTTTTAAACAATATTTGAATACAAGTACGACTCTTTAGGGCTACATTATTATAGATCCAACTTTTTAAATCTCATCAATTCATATTGCACTAGCTCATGACCCCGCAACTAGACATTATCAGGAAAACCCAACAAACTTTCCCTTAAGTAGGAAGCTTGTCGGACTATCCTAAATGAAAAATAAAGCATATTTGTTTAGCCTAGGTAGGAACCATTAGCTGCTAGCAAGTGCGACTTGCGCAGATAGGAGATGTCAGTCTCTAATTATACTATTCACAATATTAGTGCTCATTAAATGATTAGCGGTCCACGATTAAAAAGGGGCTTAACGGCAACTAGTAAACGTAGTGTCGATATTATGATAGGTAGCATACAAAAACACTTGTATTCCAGTTGTAGCATATATCCCCCTCATCGGTTTTCACATCATTTATAAAACATTTAAAAGTGGGGCTATGAACTCACCTTAGCCTAGAGAGTCTTGATTAAATCAGCTATACTAAATCACAACCTTCTCACAATATTTGAGTTAACACACAATATATAGATATATCAAGTCATATTCTCTGAGTTCATTCTTTAATTATTTCTTGTATTTGTTCTCTGATTCTTTGTATTTTATTATTATAGTATCATTGTTCGGGTCATTATACTTAGAAGCCATTCTATAAACATTTGAGGAGCGATGCCACTTTAAATCGTAAACCCAACCACTCAGTCAGAACGTAATATCGAGATGGAACATCTTTGTACGAAGCTCCCTACTAACATGATACATTTATGTTATTACATTTTATGTTCTTTAGTTTCAATATTGGCAAAAATAATCCTTATAGTTATATTTTAGCATAATGACACTTTTAACCCTTTAAGTATATAGTTTTATTATATTGCAATTTAATCCTTCAATATTTAACCTTAGGGTCTCAAACTTTCCAAATTCTATTATTATAGATCTAACTTTCATAAAATGACACTTTTGGCCCAAAATGTCAAATAGTTTCAAAAATGATAGTTTTGGTCCCTATTCTTGTAAAAATCATATGACTTCTTCAAAAATGTACCAAATGATCTAGGATTTTAAAACAAAGCTTCAAAGCATAGTTATAATCACAATAAATTTTTTTATCAGAATTATAGCTCTTGAAATAGATTTTAAGTCATTATTTTATGTAAAATACAAAAATAGGGTTTTAAGACATCTTTAGCTTATAACTTCCATTTAAATTAATGGAATGATTTAGTTCTATTTGGATTGTCTTTATAACATAATTTTGGCATTATAACAAGTCTTATAATTCAAAATAACAAGATCAAAGCCTGTTTAGTATAGAAATTATCTAGGTAGCTCCAAAATGGCTCCTCATGGCTTCCTATGAACACTACTTGCTATCAAAGCTTCAAGGGCTTCAATGGAAACCTTCTAGACCTGGTTTATGGTCTTGGGGGATGTCTTAAGACGTTTATATAAGTGTAAATGGAGAATTGGTAGGGGATACAAAGAAAACGGGGTGCAAGTCTTCATGTTGTGGTATACGGCTCTATTTATAGTACTAGCAACACTTAGGCTCTAAGTTTGGCATCTAAACACGTAAGATAGATAGGTGGATGACTAATGAAGGCTAGTGAAGCTCTACACAAGTTCTTAGACTCTAGCTTAGTCCTATGGCTCACTTGTGGCTAGAAATGGATCACGGAAACATGTAGATGAGAATGGTGATGTGTAGCAAGCAAGTAGGCGATACACCTACTTTTCACACTCCTAAAATATCTTATAAGTCCTAAGTATCTGATTTTTGAACTTTAAATGGAGGGAAATGGTTTGAAAATGAGTTTTGGAGCCAAAATACAAAACCGGATTCACATTCTAGGGCTTGTAACTTATGGTTGGTGTTTTTGGTGATTAGGGACTTAGGAAAGTGATTAGTGAAATATTAAGGCTTAATTAGGGTTTATACATTCTATTTAAGAGATTTGGGTCCTTGGTTTGAAGTTTAACAAAGGTTTGATGTGCAAATGGGAAGTATACTTTTGTAGATTAGGGTTTTCTAATGATCTCGGGTTTAATCTTAGTAAATGTGATTATCCTCCTCTTAGCTACTGATTTAAACTTAATTTAGGTCATAGACATTGTGTCTTAAGTTTCCAAAGAGTTCTTACAATTGGTTTAAGGGTTTAGTTTAGGTAAACATGTCTAAAGAGTGAAAATACCTATTTTGACCTAATTTACAAGTCATGCATTGAAATCTTGTACCTTGTGCATTAGGGTACTTGTAAATTGTCTTAATATAATCTTATAACCTTAATGAAGTCCTATGAGTGTTTGTAGACTTGTCTTAAAAGACTAGGTTATGATTCCAGTAGATTTCTTAATATAAGGGTTTCTATATCATTAAGCCTAATGACTTTCTATTTTGGGTAATTAGGGTTTATATCTTATTGAACACTTATTCTAAGTCTTATTTACTATGTTTATGACTTTTATGGGTTCTACATTCTTAGTTTAAGTGTTTATATAGGTTGATCATATTCTAGGGTTATTTAAGTAAGCTTAAGGTTCTATGCTTTGAAAACTTATACTTTATGCTTTAATAATTTGTAACTTAGTTTAAGATAATTGTATAATTATTATGCGTAAATATTATGATACTTAGTTGAGTTTTATAATTTTTTGCAAAAGATTAGAGTCTAATTCATTATAGATTGTATTTTATATGTTAATCTTGGTTTTAGGTCATTTTCTTGTAATTAGCTTGTGATTAGTGAATATTTGTGTTTTTCGATTATTTATCTTTTACTGGTAGATTAGAATTAGTATAAAGTGTTTAATAATAGTACATAGTTATTTTGTAGTTATACTGCTTGAAATATTAGTTTATAAGGGATTTCTAGGGTTTCTATGGTTATTTAGGGTATCTTTATTATATTTGAGTTGTTCTTATTCATTATTTGTACATATAGTTATCTTTAGAACTCAGACTTGATATATATATATATATATATATATATATATATATATATATATATATATATATATAGTGTATGTAACATATAGGCATATGTGGATGTGATAATTGAGATAGTGAGTATTCATACATTCAACAATTTAGTTACACATCATAACAAAAAGCAAAAATTTCTTAGTAAAATCACCCTTTATTTATAAACATTTATATTACATTAGTCAAAACTACTGGATGTTATAGTCTCTTTCCCTTATTTTAAATCTTGTCCCGAAATTTAGCTAGAACTAGGGGTAACAGAAGAAAATAGATGCGGATATTTAGCTCGAATTTGATCTTCACGTTCCCAAGTATACTCAGGTCCTCTCTTTGAGTTCCATCGTACCTTAACTATTGGGATACGGCTCTGCTTCAAACGTTTCACTTCTCTATCGATAATATCTACAGGCTCTTCTACAAAATTTAACTTATTATCGAGTTGAAGTTCTTTCATCGGTATGATGAGAGATTCAACAGATAAGCATTTCTTTAGCTTCGAAACATGAGAAGTATTGTGAACATTACTAAGCTCTTCAGGTAGCTCTAGTTTATATGCCATAGGGCCAATTCGTTTGGTTATTTTGAATGATCCTATATACCTTGGATTCAGTTTCTTCTTCTTTTCGAATCGAATAATTTCTTGATGAGGCGAAACATTCAACATAACATGATCTCCTACTGCAAATTCAAAAGGTTTACATCTAGTATTAGCGTAACTCCTTTGTCTATCTTGTGCAGCTTGTAATTGTTGTCGAATTTGAACAATCTTTTCAGTAGTTTCATGTATTATTTCTGGTCCAGTTGGTTGAATATCTCCAACTTTGGCCCAGCAAACAGGCGATCGGCACTTTATTCCATAAAGTACTTTGAAAGGCGTTGCTTTAATACTAGCATTATAACTATTGTTATAAGAGAATTCTACTAAATGTAGATGTTTCTCCCATCCTTTTCCAAAATCTATTACACGAGATCTAAGCATATCTTCGAGAGTTTGAATAGTCCTTTCACTTTATCCATCTGTTTGTGGATGATATGTCGTACTCATGTCCAATTGAGTACCTAAAGCATTTTGCATCGATCCCCAAAATACAGATGTAAAACGACTATCACGATCTGAGATAATAGATACAGGAACTCCGTGTTAATAGATTATTTCCTTAATGTATAATCTCGTAAGAGTTTCCATACTATCAGTCTCTTTAATAGGAAGAAATCGCGCAGATTTTGTAAGACGATCAACAATAACCCAGATGGTGTCATGTCTATTTGATGTCTTAGGTAATTTAGTCACCAAATCCATCGTAATTCTTTCCCACTTCCATATTGGAATCTTTGGTTGTATCAATAGACCGGATAGTTTTTGCTACTCTACTTTAACTCTTGCACACGTTAAATACTTACTAACGTATTCTGCTATGATTGCCTTCACGTTAGGCCACCAATAGAGTTTCTTCAGATCTTGATACATCTTGTCGGACCTAGGATGTATAGGATACTTCGATTTATGACACTCGTGCATAATCAAATCTGGTAAATTAGCATGGGAAGGTAGCCAACTACGATTTTTAATACAACGAATTCCATCTTGACGAACTTCAAATTCTTTATCCATTCCTCTTAACTTTTCAGCTCCTACATTTTCTACCTTAAGTGCTTCTTCTTGCGCTTCGAGAATTTGGGTAGGTAACTTTGGTAAAAGAGTTATCATTAATGATCTAACTCTTAACAGCTTAACACGCTCTTTTCGACTTAAAGCATCAGGTATTACATTGGCTTTACCTGGGTGATAACGAATTTCGCAATCGTAATCAGCAAGTAATTCTAACCAACGTCTCTGTCTCATATTCAATTCTTTCTGATGAAGAATATATTGAAGACTTTTATGATCAATAAATACTACACACTTCGTACCATAGAGGTAATGTCTCCAGATTTTACGAGCAAATATCACCGCTCCTAATTCTAGATCATGAGTAGTTTAATTCTTATCATTAGGTTTAAGTTGCCTTGATGCATAAGAAATAACTTTATTCCTTTGCATAAGCACTGCTCCCATTCCTTGAATAGATGCATCACAGTAAATGATAAAGTCATCGTTACCTTCTGGTAATGCTAGGATAGGTGCTTCACACAACTTTCGCTTCAATAATTGAAAAGTTGTCTCTTGACTATCTCCCCAGTCAAACAGTTTGTTTTTCTGAGTCAATTCAGTCAAAGCTTTAGCAATTTTTGAAAAACCTTCGATAATTCTTCGGTAATACCCAGCAAGTCCTAAAAATTGTCTTATTTCTGTAGGCGCCTAGGAATTGAACAACATCGATCCAAAATTCGAATTTCGAGAACTTAGCATACAACTTCTCCTTCTTAAGTAATTCGAGAATTATACCAAGATGCTTGGCATGTTCTTCTCTATTACGAGAGTTGATAAGAATATCATAGATAAACACGACTAAGAATTTATCCAAGTAAGGCTTACACACTCTGTTCATGGTGTCCATGAAAACACCTGGTGCATTGGTTAAACCAAAAGGTATTACTTGAAATTCATAATGTTCATACCGCGTCCTGAAAGCAGTTTTAGGAATATCCTCTTCCTTAACTCTCAGTTGATGATAAGCTGACCGTAAATTAATTTTCGAATATACGCTTGATCCTTGGAGTTGATCAATTAAATCATCGATTATGGGTAATGGGTAACGATTCTTTATAGTAAGTTTGTTTAACTCATGATAATCGATACACGTCCTAAAAGATCCATCTTTCTTTTTCACAAGTAAGACTGGAGCTCCCCATGGCGATATACTTGGTCTAATAAATCCTCGATCAGTTAGTTCTTGGATTTGACTTAACAATTCTTGCATTTCCAAAGGTGCTAATCGATAAGGCGATTTAGCAACTGGTATTGCTCCTAGTATCAAATCGATTTGGAATTCAACTTGACGCTCAGGCGGCAAACCTGGTAATTCTTCGGCAAATTGTCTAACTATCTGAATATCTCCTAATTGCTTCTCTTCTTTCTCCTTTTCCGCTACTTGAACTAAGAAAACTTGACCACCTCGGTATACGTACTTATTTATCTTAAGGCACGATATGAGATTTAGTCGAGTCTTACTTCGCTCACCATGGACAATCAAAACTTCACCGTTATTAGGAATATGAACGGCTTTCTCGTCACATAGAATTTTGTCATGGTATTTAGATAACCGGTCCATTCCAATGACTACGTCAACACTACCGAGCTTAATGGGTATAAGATCGATTTCAAAGGATTGACGTAATAAAGTAATGATACATCCTCGAATAAGGTATTAGTGCTAACTGTTTTTCCGTCGGTCATTTCTATATCATACTTAGTATTCAAAGAAACAATAGGAATATCTAACTTAGCAGCAATTTTAACAGATATAAAACTTCTATCAGCTCCTGGGTCAAATGTTACTTTAACCAGATGTTGATTTAGATGAAACATACCCGTAACCGTATTCTGATCTTGTTGAGTATCATTTAGAATATAAGCTTTTCCTCGGCTATTGCTTTCTTTACGGCACTCATTCATCAGATTCCCTTTTTCTCCGCAATTTTAACAAACTTTAGTTACAGGAATTTGATTACTTCCAGTAGCTAATCCTTTACTTCTGCAGAATCTTGTGTGATGTCCTATTTTTCCATAGTTCTGACACTTGATAGTGCAAAATCCTGTGTGATGTAGAGAACACTTCTGACAAAGGGTTTGTCTTCCACTATAACCATTGCTCGAATTTACAGCATAAACTTTAGAAACATCATTTATTTTGTTCTGTTGTTGACGATTATTGCCTTGATTATAGTTACGAAAACTATTCTTCTGGAAATTACGATTAACAAGAAAACTCCTCCTATCATCAAACTTCCTCTTATTATTAACTGTCACTTGTACAGGAGTATACCTTATCACTTGATCCATTAATATTTGAGTAATGATGATAACTTCCTCTAAAGTTTGGGGTTTAGAGGGAGTAACATTCCCTTCTATACTTCTAGGGAATCCTCCAATAAAAGCTTCCATCAATTTTTCAGTATTAGGCACCATATTAGGACATAATAATGCCAATTCCTGAAATCTTTGGATGTAAACTTTGAGATTATTTTCCTTTACTACTAGATTATAGAATTCTTCCTCCATTTTCCTAATCTCATTGAGAGGACAATACTTCTTAACTAGCAGATTCTTAAATTCATTCCAGGGAGTCTGATAAGCTTGTTCTATCCCAATGGGTTGTGCATAAGCATTCCACTAAGACAAAGCTTCTTCTATCAGCATACCCGTAGCAAATTTCACTTTACAATCTTCTGAACAGTCACTGCGAAAAAATACTGATTCAGTTCTCTCGAACCAGCGAATAAGTCCAACAGCTCCTTTAGATCCTTTATAGTTAAAAGGTTGACAGTTCATGAAATCTTTGTAAGAACATATTTTCTCTATCGGAACTTCTCTCCTAACAGAATTTCCATGACTTGTGCTAGCTACATTGGCGGCTTGTGCTTGCAAAGATGCAGTCACACTCTCAGCAACCAATTGCCTTATTTCTTCAGGTGTCATACTTACTGTCGCAGATGTCAATGCTCTCGTATGAGCCATCCTACTAACATAATAATACTCGATAAGAATGATTTTTATTTAAAATTTTCATACGTGGAGTATGGAATTAATTTATTCATCATAAAGTATTCTTAATTCTTTCGATCATTTCATATGTGAGGATTCATAATATGAATGATGATAAAATTTTCTAATTCATTTATAAGGATCCATAATATGAATGACGATAAAGATTTAAATAAGATAACAAGAAGTTTTTGAGAACAACGCACACTTCTTTAATTTATGAACAACTTGTCGTTTATATGTACACGATAAGCATCTCTGTTACATAAAGAAAAACTGTACATATCTTACAAACTAAAACTAGATTTCTAAGCTTAATTTCCCATTTTGATCTCCTCAATTCTGTCCAAAATATATCCGAAGTCATGTTGTTGAGTTGTTTTAAGATCATCGATGAGTAATTCTAAATTAAGCCCAGTCCTCGTAAGTCCTTCTTTCAGTTCAGTATTCTCTTTCTCTAGTCTTGTCATATTCATCTCATGAGCATGCATCCTTCTACTCAGTCTAATATTATGACGTCGAGTAACGTCCACTTTATATTCCAACTGACTAATATGCTTTTCAATCTCCTTCCTTCCTCTTATCAGATTCCTAATATTCATTTCCACTATTATAAAAGATTCAAGGAATATTTCATCACGATGACTAGCAATGACGGACAATTACTTGTCGTGCTTTTCCACAATCCTTGCTCTAGAGTCTTCCTTAGTTTCATAAGGCTCTTCACGACTTCGATTGGGAGACGAATAAAGATCTTCAGGTAATAGAAATTGAAACGTAGGTGCAGGTGCACTATTTATCACTTCAGTTTGATGTGAGAAATATTCTTGTACTTCAATATTATCGTAAAAAGACAAATTCGGAACACGCACATCTGTGGGAGATGGAGTGAACATCGGAATTTCTCTTTCATCATCGTCGGAGATGAGAATATAGGTGGAAGTAGACATCCTTTTAGTTTATATAATATAATAACATAAGATATTTTATTTAAAAGAAATAAAAATCTTACACTGTCGTTGATGATGGCTAATGGTCTTGAATTTAAAATATTAGTTATAGTATAAGAAAAACGTATTCTCTATAACCATGAGCTCTGGATACCAATCTGTAACACCCTCATTTCACCTCATAGCAGCGGAAGCTAATTTTTGGGGTATTACTATCAAAGTATCATAGTCATAATAATAGAAAATGCTTTAAAAACATTTTTATAAATATTAACGTCATCATTCATTTATTCAGAGTTAATAAAAACAACTGTCCAGTAATGTACAACACATGTTTTCCCAAAGATCTAGTTTTATTCTCTAGAATGACAACTTTATTCAGGACACCACCATCCGTAGCCTACCAGTCCTCATTCACCTGAAATATATGCCTTAAAGTCAACACAATGGTTGAGCGAATTCATAGGTTTTTAAACAATATTTGAATACAAGTACGACTCTAGGGCTACATTATTATAGACCCAACTTTTTAAATTTCATCAGTTCATATTGCATGGTGTTGGAGTTTTTAGTTGTTTACTATCTTTTAAGAAAAAGAAAGCAAAAACCAAAGTCGTAGTAAGTATTAGTAATTACGTTTTAGGAAAAACGCAAATACCGACAATCGAGTTCGTTCTCGAGGAGGTGTAGTTGTTTAGCCAAGAATTATAGACGTATTTAAATGAGTGATTACGCTTTTGGAAAGAAGTAAAGAAAAGAAAATGGAGACGAATTACGTTAAAAACGGTCGAAAACTCTTAAACGTACGAACGTAAAAACGCGACTGTTGGAGCATAGTTTGGCTAGGCCGGTTTAACGACTCTCCTGGGCCGCTCGTCGTGCTTCCCGGTCCTGAGTGATGCTGCAAACAATAGAGAACCGGTTAGACGTGGACCCGAGGCCGGAGCCCTGGGGTCCACCTCCGACGGTCAAGTTAGTATCGTGATGATATGTTGTAAAGAGGTGTGTTTATAGGAGATAACCTGATGTAGAATGAGCCCCCCACCCTTATATTTATAGGAGTATGGTTTCTTGAAAGATAAGTACGGTGTATGGGCTACGGGCCTGTTGGGTCGCGGACCTCCTGGGTCGCGCGCATGTTAGGTCGAGCTTATACCGACTATACGTCGACATGTCCCTCAGTCTAATATGATATGGTTCCTGACCATGTTATGCTAGACTCATTCATACGCTTACCAAATAAACGCTTATGGCTTGCTGTTAGGACATCCTCGTGGTGGGCTACCTTTAGCAAAAAGATGATTGGAAAACTATGCGAATAGTGAGCGCAGCCACTATACGTCATCATGTCCCCCCAGTCTAGTATGTGAGGTTTTCACCAAGGTTACTAGACTCTACACCATATCTGCTACCTTCTAAGCGTATCCACGTCAAAAGAAATGGGGAACCCGTATACGTAAGATGGGTGGTTTGTGCTAGAATGCTCGGTGTCCTGTGATTAGACGGTAATGACCCCGTAAGAAGAAAACATGTTCTATAGCTGGGGTAACACTAGAACTAGCAAGGTTTTATTCTTATTCATCGCTAACGTGAGGATGACAAGAAGGTTTTGTGAAGGTGGAGGTGGAACCCGTATGTTGCATCGTGAATACTTTGAAGGAGAACTTCTTATACCCAATGATGATGCAACATAGTGTGAATATTGCATTCGGCCTAAGGCCAACAGAAGACACACTTCATATGGCATAGCGCAAGGCTTTACGGTAATCAACTTAACACAGGGCTCGCGATACCTCTTACGTGATAAGTGTGAATACGATATCCGACTTTAGCACACAATAGGTTAGTAAGACCTCTTGCATGCTAAGTGAGAATACGGAGTTTAGCTTATAATGTAACACCATTTATACCATATGTGGTGTCGTTTTCACATGTACCTGACATGCGTGCTCCAGAGAGTCTTGTGGTGGCGGTTGACCGCACTAGATACATGATCTTGTATTGACATAGTAGTTACGGTGCGCCTGCAGTGCGCCTTAATGCTCGCGCGGAGGCTTAGATACTCGTATCATTGATAACGTTGGGGTTGCAACCCTCTTACACGGGAGGCAGGTTCATGTCCTGCATGAACCTACGGCGGATACCTAATCCGTCATTTTGCGAACGCGCGATTCGGCTTAGTACCGGGCTTGCAATGCCTTTTACATACTTAGTTGTGGATACCTGATCCACAACAGCAGGTTCCTGACCTGACGGATACCTGACCCGCGTAATAATATTTACTCTGCATAAAGTAGTATTCTACATGCTTCAAAATATAAATGCTAATTTACAATCAAATAAGATCATGTCAATGGTATTATGATACCCATATAGCCCCCCAAGTTTAATGGTGCTATTTTTACTAGTAGTATTAAACTTGTAAGCAAAGTATTCGAAAAATTGTGAACAATTTTTAACGCTTACCCCTATGGGACACGGCCCTCGTGGCTTAGGCATACTAGAAAGGTGGTGGATCCCACCTTAATATAGTGAAGATTTATAAAATAAAACACAAGGTGTGTGTTTATTATAAGATTAAACTTCGCACTTTAATATGGCGAATATGTATTAAATTCGGTTTAAACAATAATAGGCATAAGATGTTGTCAACAAATGTAGAAATGCGTAAGTCATAATCATGACCGAGGTATGGTTATGTATGGAAAATGTTCAGACGGGCAGTCCAAAATAATTAGTTTGAATGCGCAGATCACTACGACGAAATTTAAACAAAGTAATACGCTTGATCGCGCGGATTGCAACGACCAAACTAAATAATACGTCCGACGGGCGGATCGCTGCGACCGAACTAAATAAAATAATATGTTTGGCGCGCGGCTCGCATCGACCAAACTAAATAAAATAATACGTTTGGCGCGCGGCTCGCGGCTCGCAACAACCAAACTAAATAAAATAATACGTTTGGCGCGCGGCTCGCAGCGACCAAACTAAATAAAATAATACGTTTGGCGCGCGGCTCGCAGCGACCAAACTAAATAAAATAATATGTTTGGTGCGCGGCTCGCAGCGAACAAACTAAATAAAATAATACGTTTGGCGCGCGGCTCGCAGCGACCAAAGTAAATAATACGTCCGGACGGGCGGATAACTGCGACCGAACTAAAGAAAACAATATGTTTGGTCGCGCAGATTGCAACGACCAAAATAAAATATTATTTTTATTAGGGCGGACTAACGTGAAAGGACGCAACTCATAACTACAGATTTTTATAAAATAAAATATTCAAAAAACGTGCGGATGAGTGCGGCTGGGCGTACCATGACCACGGATAAAGATGTCGGGTCGCGACATATGCGAAAAAGTAAATTAAAAGATATATATAATATCTTCTTGTCAATTTTAAAAGATATGTAACATCTTGTACTGATAAACAAAAAATATTGATAGTATATTTTTTCGGAATATACCTTTTACCCAATTTAGGAGGTGTTTGGGATTGCTTATTGAAAATAGATTATATGTTTTGAAAATGTATAATCAGATAATCAGCTGTAACAAAATGTGGTTGTAGAATATAGTGTTTGGATTTAATAATGTTGTGCAAAATGTGATTTTCTAACGACCTAAATATAAAATGACCTAAATAGACATTCAATTTAATTACGTACTTCCACATTTGTACAAGGAATAAAAGAAAGAGGGCATTATGGTAATTATGCTAGAAAACAAAATCACGTTTTCACAAAAGTGGGTGAAGAGGTGCTTTTGGAAAACTACGTTTTGAAGCTCATTAAACGTAGATAAGTGATTTTGAGTATCACTTTGCCAAACACTCAAAGTACATTATCTCCATTTTAAAAACTTAATAATCAGATAATTTGCTACAAAACGCAGCCCCAAACACCCCCTTAAAAGATAACAAATATCTTGTAATAGTTTAAAAGATATGTTCAGACGTGCGAACTATCGCGGGAGACGGACCAAAACCGCGGTTAACAGAAAATATGTTTGATTGTATCAGGAATAAATACGCAAAATATCAAAGTTGTTCTATTACAAAACAATATGTACCTCTTTTAACAATTGTTTTTTATAGGATGCAACCGTAGCTATTGATATAAAAATCATATGATTTCTAATGTCATAGTAAGTCATCATACGCAATAATCATATTTAATAAAATATTATGATTTTAATGCATACAATTAATTAAGAGTGACATCCACTTTTGAATTAGATTAATAGATCGTCAGATCATGTACGAATGACCAAATATTCCATCCTCATTAACTAACGTGTATCGCAAGACCATTATGTCAAAAATATTAATAAGTTTTTTAGAGTACATTAATGCGTACATGATGTATCTATTCTTCGATTGTATTGAATCAGTGTTTCGTCTTGCGCATATAGCAGAATGTTTGACAACGTAAGTAAAAAAACAAAGGTTTTAGAGTTACCGAATTTTGAATTTGATTTTGTTTTTCGGTAGTATGAGACCACAAACATAGTTTAGTCAGGGTCCCATGGATGGCGCCAACTTGTTGGAGCATAGTTTGGCTAGGCCGGTTTAACGACTCTCCTGGGCCGCTCGTCGTGCTTCCGGGTCCTGAGTGATGCTACAAACAATAGAGGACCGGTTAGACGTGGAACCGAGGCCAGAGCCCCGGGGTCCACCTCCGACGGTCAAGTTAGTATCGTGATGATATGTTGTAAAAGAGGTGTGTTTAGAGGAGATAACCTGATGTAGAATGAGCCCCCTGCCCATGTATTTATAGGAGTAGGGTTTCTTCAAAGATATGTAAGGTGTATGGGCTACGAGCCTGTTGGGTCGCGGGCCTCCTGGGTCGCGCGCATGTTAGGTCGGACTTATACCGACTATACGTCGACCGCGACCAATCGAAAAATTTCACCTAAAAATTAATTAAAAATCACTAAAAAAGTCTAACTAAGAAAATTATGAAAACCAAAATTATTGAAAACTATTTAATTAATTTATATGTATTTTTGAAATTAATTAAAAATCCTATAAAAATAAAATAACTAAGAAAAGGACAAAATTCAAATTTTTTCTATTTTTAAACCTAAATTACTTTATTTAAAACCTAAAAAAAATTGAAATTTTTTATAAATCTTTTTCTATATTTTTATGGATTTTCTAAAATTAAAAAGTAAAATAATGATAAAAAATAACTTACAAATGGGAAAAATAGAATTTCAAAACAGAAAAATCCTAGATGTTATAAAGTTCAAGGGAAAAATAAGAAACACAAAAAAATCGTAAGCCAATAAGCCAAAATATGGCTTATCAGTCACGATTTAATTTTATAAGCAAAAAAAAGTAGTACAAAAGGTTAAGGTGTTGGCGGTTTAACAATAACAAGAGCATAACACACCGGATAGCATGGTCAGTCCCCCAACGAGGGGTCCCAGGCTCGAAACCAGGCTATGCTCTTTTTGAGTATTATTTTTTTCTTTTCCTTGGATTATAACTTGGTGCACATACCTCAAACACAATCCACAACCACAAAACACAGTCACAACTCTTACTATTAAGCCACGAATTGGGATTGGCAAGCACAGTTATACCACAAGATCTCAACAGCAGGCCTATATGTTTCTTTTTTATGGTTACTTGTTTTGCTTGTTTGCACATAATCACAAGGCATATAAACACCAAACACAATCCAACACTTCCAACAATTGACAAAACACGCTGCAATTGGAGCTCATGTGAACTCAGTTAAGCACATACCAATCAAGCAGGCAGTCTCATTTTAGTTTTCTTTTTTTTTCTTTTTAAGTTTTGGTGGATGCACAGTCAATAAAACCAAACCAAAAACACAAAAACACAATCAATAAACACGAATCACTACAGTAAATGGGGTAGTTTATTCACAGTGGTTAAAAAAACAACAAGCAGATCACTTATTTTGGTTACTTGTTTTGGTAGGCATATGCACCCTACAAGGATTTGTGCTTGTGGGAGTCACGTCAAACACACAATCCAAAACGCTTAACTACACATGCACAAATCAACACTAAGAAAGGGCAGATACCACAAAATCAAGCAGTCGCCACAAAAGAAAAGTAAGCAGACAAAACAACCCGTTTTACACTATATCTAGCTTAAGCAGTTTACTAGGGTCCACTTGAGCAGTTAAACACTTAACCACCCATCTGCTAATCTAAAAGTCACAAACCAACAAACCTAAACTTATAACTAAACTACCAGCATTGATTTAGGCAAGTGATACTTTTTTTTGGTGTGTAGAAACATATAAACCCAGAAAGAGCAGTAACAAGTCCCAGACTTAGAACAATTAAGCACAACTAACAAGCACTCTTATCTGCTACCCATTCACAGTTCTCACAAGCAATAAACAGGGACGAAAAGTGACTGGACAGAAAGCTTTAAGTAGCTTTTTGGGAGAACTTGATCTTACAAAAGGAGATTAAGAAACTGATAAAGTCCAAGATACATAATGAAACTTAAAACCAATACCACCTAGACCTAAATAACCTCACAGCCTAACAAACTGACATAAGAAGAGACCTGAAAAACTACCTACTGCTTATAGACATAGGTGTATGAAACTAGAGGGCTATTTTGGTGTTTAAGACTATGTAAAGTGGTTAATACCTTTGCATGTTTTTAGACCTCCTCAAATCAACACTACTAGAATCAATACAACTATCGTCCATAAACACTAAACAACCAAGAAAAACCCAATTATAATCACTTCATGGCAGATTTTAAAGAAGAAATGCAAAACCAAATATTTAGACTACAACACCAGATTTTTATCGAACTTGAAATAAAAGATTTCCTAAACTAGAACCTCAAATCTTAGTAAAAACCTAATCTTCTAAACCTATTATATGTGTGTAGAGCTAGGCAAGCTTTGTAGGTTAAGCATCACCCACAAATCGCGCCGTCCCAAACACCCCTTAATAAAGCAGAATATGCCTTTTTAACAAAGGTCTAGGCTTTAATCCAACAAACAACAAGCTTTACCAACAATAGTGATCATAGAACACTTAAAAACAACTTTCCACCAAGTTTATACAAGTTTAACCACAATATCAAAAATCACATAAGCAAGTTCACATGAGCATTTTTTTTAGAAAAAATGAAAGAGTAGACTTACTACAAGGATGTACTTCCACACCCTCGGGAGTATGAGCTTATGTGCACGCCCGTGCACAAGCTTCCCACTACTAAGATGAGCAAACGTGAACAGTAACAAGATATTAATGATTGACCAGACTGGTTTTCTACCTTTCTTTTTCTTGAAAACTTTACTCACACAAACCTTTAACAAAAACTTTCTTGATAAACTTTGAAAACTTCTAAAATCCTTCTCAAACAGAAAGATTTTTACTCAAACACAAACCTTTTTTGGTTAAATACACAAGATACCAACTTTTCAAAACTTTTGCAAAGAAAATTTAAATGGTAACCAACAGTAAATTAACACAAACACACACAAATCATGTACTTGGTTGTAAATTAAGTTATAGAATTTGATCAAGTGTTGTGGATCTTCAAGCTAAAATTCAGTCAAGATTTTTAATTTGAAAAAAACATAAAATGTAAATTTTGAAAATAATATAAACGACTGAAATTTAAATGCTGGAAAATTAAATGTAATTAAAAGACAAATAGAACTCAAACTTCTTTCATTTAAATCGTATCAAAATTATAATAAAATTCAAGAAAATTTGGAACAAGATAAAAAGTAAAGACCTTAATGCCTTATATACCCGGCTATAGAAGCATCTAGAAAACAAGAAATTGCAAACCCTTATGGAAGCTTTTACAAATCTGCCCTTGTCTTAAAAATTCAAAAAGTGGTCAACTAGAACTCATGTGATTGCCAGGCTGTTGTAGAAGTGATCATGGCCGTTTGATGAACAATAGGGACCAAGGAATCTCTGTGGTTCGTTAGATTTCTGTCAATGTTTTGTATTCTTGCCCAAAACATGAGCAGGGGTCATGTGGGTGGGGCTCTACTATGAAAATGAGAGGTTTTTGGGAATGGGAATGAGCCGAAGGAACCCTTAATTACTATTCTGGAGAATGAGGCTAAAAACCCCCCTTGATTTGATTTTGATTTGAGTCTAGGGTTTATGAGTGGGAGATGGTGTTTTTGATTTGGATTTGGGGAAAAACTTTGTTAACCGCTTTCGTTTTACAACATACGTTTTAAAAAAATGATTAAACAAGGTAAAACATGGGTTAGTGGTTTTGGTGAGGTGGCGGACTTGTATTGGTGGGTGTGGGTTTCTAGTTATGGCATAAATGGTCCCCAAAGTTTCAACAAACCTTTAAAACATGCTAGGCAGCTTTCTTAGCTAATTCTCTTTGTTATATCTTTCAACCATTTGTCATTTTTGGCACACACACCTTTGCAACTTATATTGCAATTATTTTAATATTCAAGGACTAAATATGACATCTCTTGAAACTTAATGGACCCAAATGTAATAACTAAAATTTACAAGGGTATTAAGTGACAAGTCTTTAATTCTTGAGGAACTACAGTTTCCAAATCTTCATTCTTCAAGGACGTTTTTGGAAATTCAACACTCGGGTCCGGTTCATTGTGCGGCTTCGTTTCCCGTGTTCGTTTTTTATTGATTCTTGTGATCTTTTTGTTATTTTCTCGATATCCGTACCTAAAATACACATTGAACAAACACAAGCATATATTTGGTACTTTTATGATATTTTCATCGTTTTAAGCCCGTTTTGGACGATGAGACCATGTAGAAAAGCATTCTCATCACTCTCCCATACTAAACCATTTTCGTGCCCTCACGCAATGCTAGAATAAACTATCTTAGCATCTCCAAAATTCATTTTTTTCGACTTTTATTGAAACGTAAACTTACTACACTACTACTACTTGTGTTTTAGACATAATGTAGGATTTTTATCGCAAAATGGGACGTTTGGTTCATAGAACAAGAACACGTGAATGCTTCGTTAGAAATAATTTCGTCGTCCTCGATTTTCACCCAATTCCATGCTAAGCGTGTAACGAGATCATTGTCATTATAAGTTAGTAATGCTAACACTACTCATATTCTCTAACCACGTACTTAAATTCCCTTATTCCTAAGGTGTATCTCTTATATTTTATTTTTGTCTTAATGATCACGAGGATACATCATTGACTTATGCGTGAATAGAGATTAGGTCCAAACATAGAGCCTTAACAGTGGAACCAAAATCATCGAATTAATAATTCATCCTAATAGACAACGATGTCAAAAATTTAAGGCAACAAAAAGGATCGATAGACATGGTTTAATAACGGTTTTGAACATGAGATTTATTACCAATTTGAAATTGGTTTACCGCCACCTTTTATTTAACTTCGCCATGAAGTGTTCATTATGGTTTTGGTCTTGCCATTGTATTTTATTTAACCTCGCCATGAGGTGTTTATTATGACTTGACGTATATCCTCACGCTAAGGCGAATTTTGGATCTTTAAGGCTTCGAGATTTAAGACATTCACTTTCAATTTTGCATAGATTTTTCGGCCTTGTGAGCTTGAAATTTTTGCTTGATTTAGGTGAAGAGGAACTTAAAAATTATTTTGGGGAAGCCTTTGATTATTCAGGTTGCCAATACTTCAAAACCATGACGCTGACGATATCTTAATTTTTTCCAATTTAATTACATGGAAGCTACTAGAAAAAACTAGAAACCAACAATCAAGACTAAACCGCTAATTCAATATTTATTAGCACAATTATTATTTAAGCGAAGGAGAATAAGCAAACAATTAGAACACGTGAGTTTTTGAAAGAATCACGAATTCTACGTTTATCATAGTAACTTATAATTAACTCTATCATTTCTCGTCCTCATTTAAGAGACTTAGCCTAATAAAAGTTAAGGAATCGTAGCTAAGTGCTCAACACGCACGGTCGAGTCAAAAATTACTCTTATTCTCGCCATCGGAAAATCTGCATTCGTATCTTAAACACTTATGAAAATATGAGAAAATTTTAAATTTTGGCCATTTTTAGCCTTATTTGCAATAAAACGATAAACAAAAAGATAAATTTTGGAAAGCGTGAAGGCTTAGCAAGGCAAGTATCTATTCACCCCCCCCCCCCCCCACCCCCCATACTAAAGTTAAACATTATCCTCAATGTTTCGAGTCTAAGGGTAAGATACCCCTATACTGGAGACGAAGTCGAATGCTTAATCTAGAATGGAAAAGGTAAGTAACAGTTAAATCTTAAGCCGTTTATGAAGTGTGCTAAAAGACCTAATGTTAGAACAATAAAGGATATATATCATCGGATATCGGAAAATCTTCAAAGCAACGATTGAAGCTCGAGTAAAATGAACACGAGAGGCTTCATTGTGATGATAATGACCTAGATTACACAATCACAAACAACCACGAGACAACAAGTTGGAAGGGCACAAATCCCCTCATTAGGTTAACTAAAAAGCAATAATATTTACAAGGATAAGCATGAGAATTCCCCCACGAGGCACCTTGTTTTTGATAACCGAGTCAAAAGCTCGACTCGAATCCTCATAAATGCGATCATTTAGGGATAATCATGGTTCGGTAATTTTGGTTGGGGCTTACATGTAATCAAGGCCCAAAAGAAACCGATAATAAAGGAAAAACTTTTATACCGGTATTGAACATCATCGTCCGAAAGGGACACAAGAAAATAGAATGAAAAGAGAAGGGTGGGACATTGGGTAGGCAAAACAATTGAATTACTCGAGGTAAACTCGTACCGTAAGTGTAGAAGGATCTTCTAGTGACTACTTCGGTAAAAGACCGAGATTTTATCTTAAACGTGATACCGGGATCAAAAATCTCGTCCTCGCTGGAGAAGTGTGAGGAAAAAATGGGGCTTCCCCCACACAAGATCTACACAAAACGTCGTCAAAAGAAGTAGACGCGTTTGTAGCAAGTTCAATTAAACGAGGTAATGACGGAGTTAACTTTGGAAAATCTTTAAAATTATTTTTAAAATTGTTTCCTTTTTCATTTTTTAACTCTTTGTTACGAAAACCCAAGTGATTAAATTGAAAATATTTGGTGTTTCTAAAACCATTCTAGGCACACTTAAAATTTTCACATGTATCTTGAAGGTAGGAGGAGGATTTGAATTTTTAAAACGTGAGTCGATTAATAAAATATCCCCCTCCGGGCTAACGTGACGGTCCTCATCAAACTCGAAAATTGAAGGCGGATTGTCAAGAATACGTTTGATCTCAGAAAAATCGCCATCGGGATCAAAAACGTCTTCTCTTCCTCGTGGAAGAGGAATCAAATCATCGATCGTAGAATCACTAGCTTCAACCGGCGTGAAACTAGGAATGGAAGGCTCTTCGTTAGAAGATTTTGTCTTAGTCGTTTTGACATCGACATCAAAAAACGTATCAATGTGAGCAAGGCCACTGGTGGGCTTCTCACATGATAAATCCATAATCTCACTCGGTGTCCTTCTAAGGGATCGAATGTGGGTTCTCAAACATTTTAGCAAAATTACTAACACGTCCCTTCGGAATTAATTTTCGTTCATCTTTTAAAAACGAGGGTTCAACGATTTCCTTTAAAACATTTTCACATTTTTCTTTTTAAAAATCATTTAATGGAGTTTCTTCGTCAAAATTAAGTGTATATTGATTTAGAAAATCCTCAATAATTTCATCTTCATTAGAAAAATTAGATTCAAAAGGTATAACATTCAACTTTCCTAAGTATCCTACGAGTTTTTAATTTTTTTTGTTTTCAAGAACATTTTTCAAAACTTCGTTAGATGACGTTTTCGTTTCCTCTACGTTCTTATTAGATGACGACGATTGCACGACTTCAACATTCGAACGAGCGGGATCAATACGTGATGTATGAGTCTTAGAAGTCGATCTGGTTTGAACTTCTCCTTCGGGGTTAGGATTGTTGACATTCGATGAAGACTCGACTCGTATGACGCTAATCTTTCCACCAATGTCTCAATTTTTAAAAGATGTTTATCTCGTTCATTAGCGTAATCTTTCTTAATATCATCTACGTATTTTATCCACATCTCTTGACTTTTGTCATACAAACGTTGTTGCTCTTCACAAAGGGTGTTATAATCATTTTCCAATTTTATGAAAGATTCCCTTTGGGTTGCCATTTGTTCCTTACAAGTTTCCTTATAGCTTGCATTAGTTCTTCAACCATCGTTAATTTCTCATTATTACGTCTCACATAGTCATTAAAGGCATTATGACTCGTCTCATCATTTTGATTTTCATCGCAATTAAAAGACGGATCATACGACGAATAAAACGAAGATGATGGGTGACCTTGGTCGTAAGATTGAAATCGTCACCATGATCACGTGGAGCGGAGTTATAGATATAACCCTCTCGACCTCCAATAACCTCATAATTAAAACAATTGGCACCATCGGGCGGGCCTCCACAATATGGACATGAATAATATCCACCATCATTCGACATGATGCAACGAGAAAGTCGATTTGAGAATTAAACGTTATAGAGGGTGAAAGAAGAGAATTATGAAAATAGAGGGAAAAATTGAAGATTCTTTTTGTGTTTTTGGTTTTTGGTTTTTCAATTTTTTTGGAATTTTTGTGTATTACGTAGAAATTAATCTACAAACTATCCACTAATCAAAGGTCTCGATTAATGAATTCAAGAGGAGTGAAGGCAATTACGTGAAGTAAAAACCTTCATCGACTTTCAAACGTTGGCGGAACGCCAAAACGTTTAGAGGGTTCAATAATTAAAAATCACAAAATAGATTAATAATACTTGAGTTGGCAAACCCCTAATTAGTCGTCACTTTCAAAATACGCACAAGCGAGCGGAGAAAACGAGGCGGCGCGAAGCATTTAAGAGCCTTTTTTCTTTAGGTCGTGAAATACAACCGCCTTATACCCACCTTATAGTTTGTATTTGTCGAGATTAAACAATTAAGAGTATTTGTCTATTTTGCCTTTGATTTCGTTTGAATTCGATACACTTAATAATGACCGGAACGCCCACTATTGAGGTGCGATTTCTCGCGTATTTAGATAATTATTGTGTGTTAATTGTTCTATGTAAATACAATATATTATGCATAAGAAAACGAGAAAACTATTTTGTGTTACTTGAGTTCAATTTAACACGATTTATTTATATGGCTAATAGTATAGCAAAATAAAAAGCAGTATTTACGATAAAAACGTTAACACTTAAACAAACACGATAAATAAATATGGCTAAACACACCTCCCGGCAGCGGCGCCATTTTGGTGTTGGAGTTTTTAGTTGTTTACTATCTTTTAGGAAAAAGAAAGCAAAAACCAAAGTCGTAGTATGTATTAGTAATTACGTTTTAGGAAAAACATAAATACCGACAATCGAGTTCGTTCTCGAGGAGGTGTAGTTGTTTAGCCAAGAATTATAGACGTATTTAAATGAGTGACTACGCTTTTGGAAAGAAGGAAAGAAAAGAAAATGGAGATGAATTACGTTAAAAATGGTCGAAAACGCTTAAACGTACGAACGTTAAAACGCGACCAAACGAAAAATTTAACCTAAATATTAATTAAAAATCAATAAAAAACTATAAAAAGTCTAGCTAAGAAAATTACGAAAACCAAAAATTTTGAAAACTATTTAATTAATTCATATGTATTTTTGAAACTAATTAAAAAACCTAGAAAAAATAAAATAACTAAGGAAAGGACAAAATTCAATTTATTCTATTTGTAAACCTAAATTACTTTATTTAAAACCTAAAAAATATTTTTTGAAAATTTTTATAAATGTTTTTCTATTTCTTTATGGATTTTCTAAAATTAAAAAGTAAATAAAGATTACAAATAAATTACAAATGGGAAAAATATAATTTCAAAACAGAAAAATCCTAGATGTTATAAAGTTCAAAGGAAAAATAAGAAACACAAAAAAATCATAAGCCAATAAGCCAAAATATGGCTTATCAGTCACGATTTAATTTTATAAGCAAAAAAAAGTAGTACAAAAGGTTGAGATGTTGGTTGTTTAACATAACAAGAGCATAGCATAATGGATAGCATGGTCAGTCCAACGAGGGGTCCCATGCTCGAAACCAGGCTATGCTCTTTTTTGAGTATTATTTTTTTTCTTTTCCTTGGCTTATAACTTGGTGCACATACCTCAAACACAATCCACAACCACAAAACACACTCACAACTCTTACTATTAAGCCACGAATTGGGCTTGGCATGCACAGTTATACCACAAGATCTCAACAGCAGGCCTATATGTTTCTTTTTTATGGTTACTTGTTTTGCTTGTTTGCACAGAATCACAAGGCACATAAACACCAAACACAATCCAACACTTCCAACAATTGACATAACACGCTAAACTTGGAGCTCATGTGAACCCAATTAAGCACATACCAATCAAGCAGGCAGTCTCATTTTAGTTATCTTTTTTTCTTTTTAATTTCTGGTGGATGCATAGTCAATAAAACCAAGCCACAAACACAAAAACACAATCAATAAACACGAATCACGACACTAATTGGGCTAGTTTGTTCACAGTGGTAAACAACAAGCAGATCACTTGTTTTGGTAGGCATATGCACCCCACAAGGATTTATGCTTGTGGGAGTCACGTCAAACACACAATCCAAAACGCTTAACTACACAGGCACAAATCAACACTAAGAAAGGGCATATACCACAAAATCAAGCAGTCGCCACAAAAGAAAAGTAAGCAGACAAAACAACCCGTTTTACACTATATCTAGCTTAAGCGGTTTACTAGGGTCCACTTGAGCAGTTAAACACTTAACCACCCATCTGCTAATCTAAAAGTCACAAACCAACAAACCTAAACTTATAACTAAACTACCAGCATTGATTTACGCAAGTGATACTTGTTTTGGTGTGTAAAAACATATAAGCCCAGAAAGAGTAGTAACAAGTCCCAGAATTTGAACAATTAAGCACAACCTACAAGAACTCTTATCTGCTACCCATTCACAGTTCTCACAAGCAATAAACAGGGACAAATAGTGACTGGACAGAAAGCTTTAAGTAGCTTTTTGGGAGAACTTGATCTTATAAAAGGAGATTAAGAAACTGATAAAGTCCAAGATACACAATGAAACTTAAGACCAATACCACCTAGACCTAAATAACCTCAAACCCTAACAAACTGACACAAGAAGAGACCTAAAAAACTACCTACTGCTTATAGACATGAGTGTATGAAACTAGAGGGTTGTTTTGGTGTTCAAGACTATGTAAAGTGGTTAATACCTTTGCATGTTTTGAGACCACCTCAAATCAACACTACTAGAATCCATACAACTATCGTCCATAAACACTAACCAACCAAGCAAAGCCCAATTATAATCACTCCATGGCAGATTTTAAAGAAGAAATGCAAAACCAAATATTTAGACTACAACACCAGATTTTTATCAAACTTGAAATAAAAGATTTCCTAAACTAGAACCTCAAATCTTTGTAAAAACCTAATCTCTAAACCTATTATATGTGTGCAGAGCTAGGCAAGCTTTGTAGGTTAAGCATCACCCATAAATCGCGTCGTCCAAACACCCCTTAATAAGGCAGAATATGACTTTTTAACAAAGGTCTTAGGTTTTAATCCAACAAACAATAAGCTTTACCAACAATAGTGATCAAAGAACACTTAAAAATAACTTTCCACCAAGGTTATACAGGTTTAACCACAATATCAAAAATCACATAAGCAAGTTCACATGAGCATTTTTTTTAGAAAAAATGAAAGAGTAGACGTACTACAAGGATGTACTTCCACACCCTCGAGAATATGAGCTTATGTGCACGCCCGTGCACAAGCTTCCCACTACTAGGATGAGCAAACGTGAACAGTAACAAGATATCAATGATTTAACAGACTGGTTTTGTACCTTTCTTTTTCTTGAAAACTTTACTCACATAAACCTTTAACAAAAACTTTCTTGATAAACTTTGAAAACATCTAAATCTTTCTCAAACAGAAAGATTTTTACTCAAACACAAACCTTTTTTAATCAAATACACAAGATACCAACTTTTCAAAACTTTTGCAAAGAAAATATAAATGGTAACCAATAGTAAATTAACACAAACACACACCAATCATGTACTTAGTTGTCAATTAAGTTACAGAATTTGATCAAGTGTTGTGGATCTTCAAGCTAAAATTTAGTCAAGATTCTTAATTTGAATAAAACATAAAATATAAATTTTGAAAATAATGTAAACGACTAAAAATTAAATGCTGGAAAAGTAAACGTAATTAAAAGACAAATGGAACTCAAACTTCTTTCATTTAAATGGTATCAAAATTACAATAAAATTCAAGAAAATTTAGAACAAGATAAGAAGTAAGACCTTAATGCCTTATATACCCGGCTACAGAAGCATCTAGAAAACAAGAAATTGCAAACCCTAATGGAAGCTTTTACAAATCTGCCCTTGTCTTCAAATTTCAAAAAGTGGTCAACTAGAACCCATGTGATTTCCAAGATGTTGTAGAAGTGATCATGGTCGTTTGAGGAACAATAGGGACCAAGGAATCTCTTTGGTTCGTTAGATTTCTGTCAATGCTTTTTATTCTTGCCCAAAACGTGAGCAGGGGTCATGTGGGTGGGGCTCCACGGTGAAAATGAGAGGTTTTTTGGAATGGGAATGAGGCTAAAAACCCCCTTGATTTGATTTTGATTTTAGTCTAGGGTTTATGAGTGGGAGATGGTGTTTTTGATTTGGATTTTGTTGAAAATATGTTTTACGTATTAGAAAGGATCGGTCACTCCAACAATAGTCTAAGTAGTAACTCATAGTTTAGTTAACTTAATATTAAGCAAACAAGGTCAAGCCAAGCCTATAACATGTGTAGGCCGACAACCCATTGTAAGCCCAAGCCCATCTCATGGGCTTGGGTATATAAACCCTCTCCTTAGTTGGAGAGGGTGTTGGTTCACATATTTTCACATAGTAAGAAAGTGTTTTCTTCTACTTTCTCTCTCTAAAGTGTGTGTGTTCTTACCATATTTCTATCTCTTTCTTTCTCTAAACATAAGCAAGATTTACAATATCCTACAAATGGTATCAAGAGCCATGGGATGATTGTATTGTTTATGTGTTTGTGTTCTTGATTTTTTGTGCCTATTTTGATCTATTTCATACGAACCAATTTTTTTTGTGTTTTTTATGATTTTTTTCTTGATACAAATCTTCTACATAGTTGTGATAGAGATTTGGTATATTTACTTTGGCTAAAAACACAAAAAATTTGGGTGTTTTTGATCATTTTTTGGCTTAAAATCTCGAATTGGTTGAGTTTTGTCCGAGAAAAGTGGGTATTATTCCGACAGAATCCATCGGAAAAGGGTTTAGATATTCGATATCTTCCATCGGAAAAGGATTTACATATTCCGATCATTTTTCTGATAGTGATTCCGATAGTGATATTCCGACAGGTCATTCCGACAGGTCATTCTGACAGGTCATTCCAATTGGTTATTCCGATAGATTATTCCGACATAGTGTTCCGACAGTTTATTTCGACAGGGGTATTCCGACAGATTATTCTGACAGTTTATTTCGACAGGGTATTCCGATAGATTATTCCGATAGGGTATTCCGATCAGATATTCCGGTCAATATTTCGACGATCCCAAAATTATTCCTTAAAAAATTTCGAATCGTGAGTTTTTGTTCATCTTGGAATTTTTTGGTCATCGAGAACATATTTTAGGGGATTTCAACATTATTTCTCGACTTCTACACACAACAACAAACACATTTACTTTCTCTCATTGTTCGATTAACGTTTGTAAATCTTAACTTATCAAAATGGAGTACACATCTCTTACGGATAATCCATCCACTCGGGTACGGATAATCGTCCACCAATGTTGGTAAAGACCTTGTATGAGGATTGGGCTTCCCGAATGGAACTTTATATGTTGAACAAAGAGAATGGACATCTCATTTGGGCATCGGTGCTCAATGGACCATTGGTATATGGTACCGTGATGGAAGGTAATATTACTCGTACTCGCACAATGGGTGATTTAACTGGAGATGATAAGATTCAAGATAAGTGTGATAAACAAGCTACAAACATCATTCTCCAAGCCCTTCTTCCAGATGTCTACAAACTCGTCAGTAAACATAAAGTTGCCAAAGAGTTATGGGATAGAATTTGTGTTCTAATGCAAGGCACCTTGTTAACTAAACAAGAACGAGAGTGTAAGCTATATGATACGTTTGATAAGTTTGTCTATGTTCCCGCGGAGACTCTCAATGATTACTACTTGAGATTCACTTTATTGTTGAATGAGCTCAATATTTATGGCACGGCAATTCCGACATTTTAGCTAAACACCAAGTATTTGAATACTCTTCCATCTGAATGGAGCAAGTACGTGACGGCTGTCAAATTGGCTAAGGATTTGCATCAAACCAACGTAGATAAACTTCAAGCTTTTCTTCAACAACACGAAGGCCACGTGATTGAGGCTCGGTTGTAAACCCCACAAGTTCATGATCCACTTGCCATGTATGCTTCTCAACAAATGACCCCCCAACAAAACATGGCTTACACTTATCAACAACCATCATACTTGCAGCAACAACCACAACACACCTATCAGCAACCATAACAACCATCTTATCAAGCACTAATGATGCCACAACTAGCATTTCAACAAATTGTTCTTCAACAGCATTATTCACCGCAACCAACACATCAGGCATCACCATCACAAGCCATCACTTCCCCAATGGGCTATATTCCTCAGCAAGGATATTTCCCAATTGAAGCACCACAAGCACAAGCCTTCTACTCCAATGAACTTCCACCAATTCAAGCACCGGTCTTTACTCCAAATGATACGCCTACTGATGTCTTAAACCACCTCACTTCCTACTTGTCAAAACTTGTTGCAACTAGAGGATTTCCAGCAACGAACAATCAGCTCCGCACCTCTTCAAATCCTCAACAACAAGCCACTATTCAAGGTGGTCAAGTGATGGTCCAATCCATTCAGGGAAGGCAAAATTTATATGGACCCACTACAAGGACCATGAACGCTCAAGCTGTGAATACTCAAGCTAGTGGAAATGGAAGCACTCTTGGTACTCAAAAGGTTGTAACTTGCTACAATTGTAGAGGACAATGTCATATGGCTAGGCAATGCACTTAGTCGAAAAGGAGAACGGATGAAGCGTGGTTTCGTGAGAAGATGTATTTGGTCGATGCTCAGTCTAAGGGAAAGATTTTGGACACAGATGAATTAGCATTTCTTGCGGACCCAGGGGCAGTAGATCATGAAGGCATTGCAGTCGTTTCTACTTCTAATGCAGCATATCAAGCGGACGATCTTGATGCATATGATTTGGATTGTGATGACATTCACTCAGCCTCAGCTGCTCTCGTTGCTAATCTCTCTCACTACTGTTCTGATGTCGTCGGTGAGGTACCAACTACAACCAATCTTGGTAATGATGATATCCCACATCAAGTTGAGCATGAAAATTACAACCTCGAACAGCATTCGGGAACTAGTAACTCAAATGATGTGGTAACCAATCATACACATTTGAGTGAATCTCAACCAAATGCTACTACGGGTATGGAATCTTATGCTCAACATGATTTGGTCATGGTGCATAAACATATTATTGATCAAATGCATATGGCTCTCAGACAATCCGTAGATACGAATACCACCCTAGCAGCTGAGCTTGCGTTGCATAAAGAAAAGGTCAAAGCTTTTGAAATGGTCCCTCAAGCAGAGAAAATAACTTATTCTGAATTTGACCAATTTCGTTTTGAAAATATTGAACACTTAAAAAGAAATAGAATCATTAAGAGCTAATCTTTCCAATGAATCAAAAGAAAGGGAGTCGGTAGTAAATGATTTTCAGAAACTTAAAATGAATTTCGAAACTCTCGAGTCTAAAAAGTTTGAATCATAAATTAATGCTACCAAACTTCTTAAATTCAAGGAACAACAGCTTTTAAAACAATACGCTTCCACAGAAAAGGTTCATCTTCTAACTAAATTGTTTAAATAACTCGAACTTAAGCGTCTTCAAGATTTACCACCTAATCCCGGTTATGCAAAACAAGCTCAGTAATATATTCCTTGTCTTTATGATGTGACCCTAATTGGGAAATCGAAAAAAGCACCTTATGTTCGTAGTATTGAGGAGACACAGTCACTTGCGGAAGAAACTCATTCTAAAACGCTTTCAAAATTCCATAAGCTTGATTATGTTCAGCATAATAAAGATCAATTTAATAAAAAGACACGTATTCGATTACAAACGGAATTAGCTCAATTATCAGTTATTGTGCACCAAAGTTTGTCAAACAAAAACCTTCCTAGTACGTCTCCTACACTTGTCAAAAAGGATTTAACTAAGTTAATTCCACCAAGACGTAAGGTGTCAGACAGCTTAAATGCGTTGCACCAACACTTTGCCGATTTTGACAAGGTCATTCAGGAACGTACGACGGCTTCGGCCATAACGGAAGGTGAATGGAATTTTGAGCACACTAGAGCTGCGTTTCGAGACGAGATTGTTCCGTTTGTAAACAATATTAAAGCTTGTTTTAGCAATATTGATCAAGATTTAGTTTTGGAAATAGATGAAGTTAAATGTGTTTTCAATGAAATGGATGATGCTTATGAAAACGGTTTAATTGAACTTGAACGAATTTCACGTCTAAATGATCAGCTTCTGAAGCAAGTGATGTCGCATGATATTGTTTCCGTCTGTGTGAATAAAAGTGTTAATAATGATTCTATTGTACATAATGTTGACTTTGTGGATAATGTGGTAGATAGTAATTGTCAGAAATCTGACGTTGAATTTTTAAAGCTTCAAGATTCTTATAAATCGCTTTCTAATCAATTTGATGCTATTCAAACACATTGTATTTCGCTTGAGTGTGAAAAACAATTTATTCAATATATTTTTGAAAAATCACACGAAAGTGTTCATATAGATATTCAAATTGCTAAAAAGGGTTTTCAATTAAATAAACAAACAAAACAGCGTCAGAAGCGTGACAAAGCTGCTAAATCATTGTCGATAGGAAATGAGACTGTGGAAAGGACACTAGAGGCTGCAAACACTCAATCCTTGATTGAGACCCTTAATCATAAGTCGGTGGAAATCTCAGATTTACATGCGATAATTCGTGATAAGGATATGGCTTTGGCTGAATTAAAAGAATTACCTCATGTTAAGAAAACAGCCGCCATTTTAGCCCCGCCCTCTAGTGTTCCTAAAGTGAGATCAACAAAGAACCAACTCCTTGCCGCCACACCAATAAACAAGGGCCCTAGGACTAAACCATCTCAAACATTGGTCACCAAAGATAAGGCAAAATCAAAACCAGCTTCTAATATTCCTGTGTTGCCTTCTACAGGAGTAAACACCACTACTAAGGATCAAAGATCTAAGCATAAAGGAAACATGAAGAATGATAGGATCTTTCCCCCTTCTAGTAGTCATGTGAAGAAGAAAGTAGAAGCCCACCCTAGGAATGTTATTTCTGTTTTGAATAAAAAGAATCATGTAGCTAAACCTAAAGGCTCTGCGGTTGTGCAGCGTTCTAAGCCTACTGTGAATTCTATTTGAGATGTTGGAATTTTAATGAATGTATGTTTTCTAGTCGTCATGATTCTTGCCTTATTGACCATGTGAATGAGATGAATGCCCGAAAGCATAATTTAGAATGGAAAGCGAATGGGAAAGTGTTAACCCAAGTTAGATGGATGTGGCGTCCTACTGGTAGAACTTTCACTATAATAGGAAATGTGTGCCCTTTAACTAGGATCACTCCCACTACAGCGAAGAAAGCGTGCCCTTTAACTAGGAGTACTAAGGCTACCAAAACACAAGTGTGTCCTTTAACTAGGAACACCAACACTAGTGTAGGAACAAAGTGCCCTTTAAATAGGTCTACTCCCATTGTAGTGCATGTCACTAATCCAAAACCTCAGGAAAATAGACCCATCAAACTGGAAATTAAACAAATATATGTTAGAAAACGCAGGAAATCTACTAATAATAATAATGTTAGCACTTCTGACATTGTTTTTGTATCTGATAACACTACATAACCAATAGTTTCCAATGCATTGTCTACTTTTGTTGTTTCAAACAGGTGGTCCAAATCTTCCTGTGGTATTTGGACTCCGGTTTCTCCAAGCATATGACCGAAGATCGCTCTCAGCTCAGAAATTTCGTTAGCAAGTTTCTTAGTACGGTTCGATTTGGAAATGATCATATTGCAAAGATAATGAGTTATGGTGAATATCATATTGGGAATGTTATAATTTCAAGAGTGTATTATGTAGAAGGTCTCGGTCACAACTTATTTTCTGTGGGACAAATTTATGATGAAAACCTAGAAGTTGCTTTTCGAGAGCATACCTGCTTCATTCGTAATTTGGAAGGGGTTGATTTATTGAAAGGTACTCGAGGGAATAATTTTTACACTTTGTCTCTACAAGATATGATGGCCGCTTCTCCCGTATGTCTTCTCTCCAAAGCATCAAAGACTAAGTCATGGTTATGGCATCGACAGTGATCTCATCTTAACTTTGACGCTATTAATCATTTGGCGAAAAACGAACTTGTTCGTGGTCTTCCTAAACTTACACTTCACAAGGACCATTTGTGTTCCGCGTGTACAATGGGGAAAAGCAATAAGAAATCATACAAACCCAAGACTGAAGACACCAACCAAGAGAAACTCTATTTGTTGCATATGGATCTTTGTGGGTCAATGCGTGTTGAAAGTCTTAGTGACAAAAAGTACATCCTCGTAATTGTCAATGATTACTCTCGGTTTACATGGGTGAAATTTCTTACAACAAAAATGAGGCACCTAAATTCATCATCGGATTTCTCAAGATGATTCAAGTGCGTCTCAACACTACTGTCCGACGCATTCGTACAGATAATGGAACCGAATTTGTGAATCAAATCTTACGTGATTATTATGAAGAAGTTGGCATATCTCATGAAACATCCGTTGCTTGCACTCCACAACAAAACGGTGTCGTTGAAAGGCGAAATCGCACACTTATGGAAGCTGCTCGATCGATGTTAATTTACGCAAAGGCTCCATTGTTTTTATGGGCAGAAGCAGTATCTACAGCAGTTTACACTCAAAACCGGTCACTAATTCGAAAACGCCATGGTAAAACACCTTATGAGCTTCTCCATGGAAAAGTACCAGATCTATCATATCTTCATGTATTTGGTTCTCTTTGCTATCCAAATAATGATGGTGACAATTTCGAAAAACTTCAACCAAAAGCTGATATTGGTATTTTCATTGGTTATGCACCCACAAAGAAGGCATACCGAATCTACAATCGTAATTCTCGTAAGATCCTCGAAACTATGAATGTTGATTTTGATGAGCTGATAGCAATGGCTTCTGAGCAAAGCAGCTCTGAACCTGCACTTCTTGAAATAGGACCCAGTAACATTAGCTCTGGTCTTGTCCCAAACAACCCTTCTCCATCATCATTTACACCACCTTCTATGAATGAAAGGATACGTTGTTTCAACCGTTCTTTGATGAATTTTTTACTCCTCCAAGTATTGTTGCTCCAGAACCTGAGGTAATAGCTCCGGCTACCGAAGTTGTAGCTCCAGCGACTGAAGCACAATCAGATACATTTGCACCTACAATTGGTCAAGATACATCTTCAACAAGTAATTCTCAACCAACACATGTTTCAACTACCCATGTCACGCCTATTGATGATGTAAAACCTGCAATTAAAATCCTATGAATAGTAACTATGAACAGTAAACACATGAAAACACGATAAAAATAAAACTTTCCATTTATAATACTAATACACGTGTCACGATAATTAATAACACGTAATCACGAATATTATAAATGTGGCATAACCACGACAATTAAATTCAAAACATTAAACACGAACATGCACGGAAATTATTTGCAACTTAGAAAAAACTTTGAAATAGCCTTGTTAGGCTATAGTGGCCGCGACTAGTAGCAAGGAAAGGATGGAATGGGCCTTTTGGCCCATGACCCATTACTAAACCATAACAAGTAAAACTACAGGGAAACTTTATCATAATTTTAGGTTAATCAAAAATTAAGAAACCCTACACCTAGGGCATGGCAGCCGCGGCAACACCAAGAGGAAAAAAGAAGAAGTTTTTTGGGTTGATCTTTGAAAGGCTTCTGTTTGTGTTCGTGACCATAAACTCTAAACAACTATGATTTTGGTATAATCATAAATCCTTTCTTTTATTTCTTTTTATGATTTCATGCATAACACTTAAGAACAATCATATAAAACATGTTAATGGGTTAGATTAAACAAGAATAAAGGTGGGTTTGGTTTTGTTTTGGCTCGGCTACCCTCAAACCAAGAGTCGTATGACACTCGGTGGCACACAAGAACCACCAGCCGCAACCTTTAAGGTGTGGTGGTGTTTGGTTTGTTCAGCCGCCGGCCAAGGACCCCCAAACAAGGGGATTGGATTTATTTTCAGTGGCAACCGAGACCGGTTAGGGTCTCGGTGGGTCTTAGATTAAAACAGCGGGAACCGGTCGAGTGCCGGTGGGTGTTTGTTTTGGTCAGCAGCTAGACGCAGCCAAGCAGGGGGAAACCACCGGCCACAACCGGTGGTGTTTGAAGGACATGGGCAACCGGCTAGGCCGGGTTAGCCACTGTCGGGCTGGTTGGTTCGGCTTATGTGTTTTGGCTTGTATTAAAACACGGGATCGGGTTCGGGTTAAACTTGAAAAATCAGGTTATAGGTTATTTAATTAAATTAATACATGTCTATTTAATTTAATCAAACTATGATTTAGTCTATTTAATTATATCAATTAAATCATGTTAACCTAAGTATTTATTTTTATAGACTAATTTAATTAAATCATGTTGTATTTAATTAAATTATATAACCTATAGTTATTAATTAACTACGTCATTTATGTAATAAGCTATAATATTTAATCGATTTTGACCAATAAGCTTTAACTTATATTCTTTTAGCTCAATAACCCAGCTTATTTCTAACTACAGAAACTTACTATTTGTGGAAACCTGCTATTTTCTAAAAGATAATTAGTATTACAATACAAGTATTATAATACGCTAATACATGAATAATACTCAATAGAACATCATAATAACTACAGTTAAACAAAGTAACAGTAAAACATGACAGAATACACATAACAAGCTAATAACACACGGAACTAGTAAAATACATGAAATCCAGACAACTCATACACGTCCATATTTCTTATGTAGTGTTATCCGTCGAGGCGGATTAGTCTTCATCGTTTTCATTGCCTTCTACAGGACATAAGGTACGGATTTCCCGTCCTTCAGTAAGGACAATCTCTTCCTTCATTAGGATTTCCCGTATGCAGCCAACTGTTTTTCCCAGTAGTTACAGATTAAATCCTTATGTTTATTAGTTACCTTAGCCATATACATGCATGACCAGTTTCACCTAGTTATGGAGGTACCATAACTATAACACTAGAGGAACTAGTGTTATGACTTCACCACGGTGGAGTGATAGCTCGTGGCGTCCCTTTTCAGTTATTTGTCCATTATATTATTATATTATCATGTGGGGTGTATGGGTGCATCCTAGTTACATGTTTCAGTCAGGATTTTCATGGTGAATGTGGTGTGTGCCTTGCATCCTTCACAAGGAGCTGATCCCTCCTACCCATTTACTAGTTAATTAGAGGCAATTCCTCTAATTGCATGATGAGGTCTCCCCTCCAAGTATTCATGCACGTTGTTGACCTCATGATCTATATTGGCTATTTTGGTACATTAACTAATACAGATTTTCATAAGTAACATAAGCTATGTTTTCAGAACTAAAACCAGTTAACATGACAAACAACTAGGTTTTCCAGGACTTATTCATTTCCGCTTCTATTCATGTTTTACATTTCTTCCTATATTATTCCATTCATGCTATGTTACCTTAGATTTCTTCTCCTCATGCCTTTACATATTTATGCTTGTTTAGTCTTCCTTTAGTTCATTTGTTTATTTATGTTTTAGGCTTATGTTTTGGAACCGATGTTTGATTCAGGTTATCCCTTTGGTCATGTATGTTTATGACATATTACCTTGCATGCTTTGATGACACGCCATAATTATCCTGTGATGTTCCATTTATCAAAATGGGGTGTTACAATTATGGTATCAGAGCCCAAGGTTTCGACCTGTAGGCTCTAAAACATGACATGTGACTAATGGGTAGTCACTAGGTTCTTCCCAATGCGACGCCTGATACTCCACGTATTAATATTTTCAGCACTAAGCCGACGTCTGATTTCCATGTAATGATATTTTCAGAACTTCGTTGTTTGAACCATGATGATTTCTTTGGAGTTGTTTTACTAATATGGATTGAACAACGGCCATCCATACTTTGTTACATGTCATTGTTTTTATGCACGATGTTTCTTGTGAATGTTGACTAATATGGACTGAACCATAGTAGTTCATACTTAGTCACACGTTTTCTGTTTAGTTTTAGACAGTTGGTTTTCATTCATTCTTTTCACATATTCATTTCATGCATTCATATCATTGTCACAGGAATTATGACTAAGTAACGGTTGGTACAGGACTGGCCCTATTTAGTCGCATGTGCTTTTATCGAAACTTTTACTTTGGACCGACCCAATTGCGTCCACTTTGTTATGTCTTTGTTTTGGTGAACCGACCCACAGGCGTTCACCCTCGCTCATATAAAAAGTTTTATAAACTGCATCATGAATTTTAAACTGTTTCATTGCTTTATATATTGTTCATGCATTTTATGTTCATCTCATATTACTCTAGACTTATTATTTATGTTGCATTGTGAAACGATTCATAGTCGTCCACACTATTAACTTTCAAAATTTATTTCATTACAGTCATAATTTTTTTTTCACGTCCCCTCATTTATTGTTACGATTTATGTCATCATACGATCATGGTTAACCTTGTTTTCATGATGATGATGTTTTATACTCATTAATGTAATTTTGTTCCATGTTTCTTCATGATTAATTTTGTTTCATGTTAGACACGGATGGATTGTATTTAATCATGTCTTCATGATAGCCATGGTTGAGTTTCATTAATCATGTTTCATGCTGGCAATCATTCCATTCCATTTAATCGTATTGTGTGCCTCTTATACAACCAGAATTATGTCTATGCTAAATTAGCTAGGCTATTACGTGTTCCTTGGTCATGTCATATGGTTGATAATGTATCGATCATCTCATGAGAATCCCATGTGTACCCATGTACCATGTTTCATGTTTACTTCATGTACCACTTCCAGACATATTTCAGTTATCGCACTCCAAGTAGGGTACTAATCCATTTTCAATTTTCTCAGACGTTTTCCTTCTCACCAATGTTGCTTAAAAGATGATACGGCTCTCAGCTTGGATATTTTCAAAACAAGGACGAAGGAGATAGATCGAAGCAACCTGACTAGAATTATATTTAAATCACCAGATGTATCGTTTCATTCCATATTCTTACCTTTTCAGATTGTACGTCACATGATTATTCTATGGTCTTTTCCAGCATATGAGTGGGAACCAGTACCAGCAGGCCACTCAGCTAGAAAGTTACATGAATCCCAGTCATGACAATGACCGTCGTTTAACTGACAGTCAAAGAAGCAGTGACAACTACCGTGACAGCAAGTACTCTGACAATAACGATATAACCTCTGGTTACGGACATGATCAGAAATACAAAGGGTTAACAGCCCAACCAATCCGCCAAATTCTGGAATGATGACCTAAGATTTTAAATTTCATTGTTTCACATCTCGAGACTCATGTCAAGACATCCGTCAAGACATGTCCCACGAATATGTTGAAGATACATGTCAAGACACTAGTCAAGACACATATCATGCGCAGATCCCCTCAAGACACGAGTCAGGACACATGACTCGTGTTTATCATCTGAAATCGCCCTGAGTAATTCAGGATGCCCTCCAAGGGGTATAACCATTCTGATGTGTCATGAATAAATCAGACCATAAGAATTTCAGCATCATCATCAGGGTATTGTTCACATTTGAACACGCAGTGTTCGTTCTGCAAGAGGCAGGCGAAGCACGTTTTGTAAAATATATTGCGTTTTACTCCATGTATTAGCATGACACTTTCATTACTTGATTTCATACTTCATATATATCCATGACCATAAGGACGCGATTCGTATCATCCATGTATACGAACCCAGTCATTCAGTATGACGGTAGGATCCAATCTGCTATGTAGTTTCCTCCGACAGATGGGAGTTAAATATGACTTTGTCTATAGACTATGAACAACAACCTATGTTGCACTAAGCCATTATCCATATCAAATTATGTACATCGATGTTCAGGCTCCTGAATACATTCAGCATGGTTTTCCATCAGGAAAATCTGTGCAAGTCATTTATGTTTTACAAACATATGATCGTCATTCTAGGGCTGCGATGATTTTCTAGCTATCTTTTATGACACGACTTCTAAAACTCCTTTTACCCAGAATCAGCGGGATATTTCTAAATTTCTAGATGTATTTCCAGAAAAACCTCTGAAATTACTTCCTATATGCAAGGTGAAACATAACACCAAGCCGGTTAGAGAGCAAAACCAGTTTCCAAGACTCTTCATAGCATAGCTTCCTAGAGCTAACGAGTTAAAGGTTCAGCTACAGGGATGTCTGAGCAAGGTTCATCTGTCAGGTGCATCACCCTGGTGTACATCGGTTCGGTATCGAGAGGAAGGGTGGTAACATGAGATTAAGTATCAACCACTGTCGATGTAAACAAATCACCATTCATGACCGTCATCTCCCTCCACGCATTTTCGACGTATAGATCAATTGCAAGGTGCTAAGCACTTTTTAAAATCAATTTACAATCATGTTGTCAACAGTGACGAGTGAAAGAGCATGACATTTCCATGACTACTATTAGCACATGAGTTGATCATGTTGAATCCACGATTTTGTTTTAGTCTCAAAAATGCTTCAGCAGCATATGGACTTGGTAAATTGAGTTTCCATGAACTCATAAACAAGTTCGTTAGTACTTTCATCGAGGACAACCTGATCTTCTCGAAGTCTAGAGAAGAACGTGAAGAACATATTCGCCTATGCTACAAATTATAAGACATCAGAAATTTCACCTGAAATTTTGCCTATGAGAATTCCGGGTGATTACAGTGACACGCTAAAATCACATTGACTCTTATGGTTAATCTTACCATGACGCGAACTACATGTAAAGGATAGAACCTTACACTAAAATGTGTGTTCTAGAGAATCCTACGCTAACAGAAGTCCAATTTCAGAGACTCATAGTTTGGCAAATTTCTATGTATCCAGTTGCTATGAAGCAAGATATAGTTAAGTTCATATCTAAGCATCTGCCATACCAGCAGGTTAAGATAGAACACCAGTAGGTCAGGAGTTATTTCCACCCTTGTAAATTGTTAAACGAAGAAGGGACAAGACCTCCATGGAATTGTTACCAGACTATTCGTAAGCTCAGAAGAAGCATGATGCTATTTGGATTGCTTCAACCGTTTGACCAAGTCTGCAAAATCCTTTCATCCGTAAGAATTTCATCAGACATGTTCCAGTCAAAGATCGTACGATCACTGAACACTCTACCAGCTATCAGCTCAGAGGAAGACTCGCGTACGCATTCAGTCATCATTACGTTCATGTCTTGGTTAAATTTTACGTTTTGCCTTCGCATTTACGTTCACGACACTACTCCTGTTCATGATCATATTCTAGCTTACATATTAAGTTCGCTTTTGTTCTGGGAAGTTTACAGCAAGCTTGAGAGACCAGACTCGAGTTTAATAAACTTTTCTTCTTCAGGCTGACGTTCCACGTCACATTCCGCGTCTTACCTCTTACTGGTTGACGTTACCGCCTCAGTTGTTCCATGTTCACGATATGTTTTACATGTCATGTTCATTCCATGTTGCTCATATCACATTCATGGTATGTTGCACGTATCACGTCCAGCATACATTTCTCATGTTACATTTACCATACCTCCACGTATGACGTTCACAATTGCTCACGTATCATGTTTACAATTGTTCACGTATTATGTTTCAGTACATCTCGTACATCGCTACTAAGACGCTTCTGATATCATTTGTTCCAGATTATTTCGCATCATAACGTTTGGGTTATCTTTATACATTATTTATTAGCCACTCGATCAAATTCATGAGGACCAATCTCACGATGGTGAACCAGAAACTTTATGTATCTTAATGACAGAGTCATAAAGATCAAGATTATTACTTCTCGTCAAGACCAGTTAGAAAATCGTTCCGAGAGGGAAGCCACTTGGAAACAAAGGAATCCATCTGTATCCTTATCATATTTTCTATCCATGAGTGAGATATATTCTTCTCAATGATATCGCGTTTCATGTCCTCTTTAGTCATGTCACGCTCCATGTCTTTTCCAGTCTTGCCATGTCCTTTACAGCTTCTATATCTCTAATTAGAGGACGAACGGTCCTTTTAGAGGGGAAGAATGGTAAAATCCACAACATTTTCACGACTCTAATTCGAGGACGAATTATTCTTTTAGAGGGGAAGAGTCGTAAGGCCCGCAATTAAAATCCTAAGAATAGTAACTATGAACAGTAAACACATGAAAACACGATAAAAATAAAACTTTCCATTTATAATACTAATACACGTGTTACGAAAATTAATAACACGTAATCACGAATATTATAAATGTGGCATAACCACGACAATTAAATTCAAGACATTAAACACGAACATGCACGGAAAATATTTACAACTTAGAAAAAAAGGATGGAATGGGCCTTTTGGCCCATGACCTATTACTAAACCATAACAAGTAAAACTCCATGGAAACTTTATCATAATTTTAGGTTAATCAAAAATTAAGAAACCCTACCCGTAGGGAATGGCAGCCACGGCAACACCAAGAGGAAAAAAGAAGAAGCTTTTTGGGTTGACCTTTGAAAGGCTCGTGTTTGTGTTCGTGACCATAAACTCTAAACAACTACGACTTTGGTATAATCATAAATCCTTTCTTTTATTTCTTTTTATGATTTCATGCATAACACTTAAGAACAATCATATAAAACATGTTAATGGGTTAGATTAAACAAGAATAAAGGTGGGTTTGGTTTTGTTTTGGCTCTACTACCCTCAAACCGAGAGTCGTATGACTCTCGGTGGCACACAAGAACCACCACCCGCAACCTTTAAGGTGCGGTGTTGTTTGGTTTGTTCAGCCGCCGACCAAGGACCCCCAAACAGGGGGATTGGATTTGTTTTCAGTGGCAACCGAGACCGGGTAGGGTCTCGGTGGGTCTTAGATTAAAACAGTGGGAACCGGCCGAGTGTTGGTGGGTGTTTGTTTTGGACAGCAGCTAGACGCAGCCAAGCAGGGGGAAACCACCGGCCACAGCCGGTGGTGTTTTTTGAAGGATAGTGGCAACCGGCTAGGCCGGGTTAGCCACTGTCGGGCTGGTTGGTTCGGCTTATGTGTTTTGGCTTATATTAAAACACGGGATCGGGTTCGGGTTAAACTTGAAAAATTAGGTTATAGGTTATTTAATTAAATTAATACATGTCTATTTAATTTATTTAAACTATGATTTAGGCTATTTAATTAAATCAATTAAATCATGTTAACCTAAGTATTTATTTTATTTAGACTAATTTAATTAAATCATGTTTTTAATTAAATAACATAACCTATAGTTATTAATTAACCATGTCATTTATGTAATAAGCTATACTATTTAATTCATGACCTATAGTATTTTACCAGTAAGCTTTAACTTATATTCTTTTAGCTTAATAACCCAGCTTATTTCTAACTACGGAAACTTACTATTTGTGGAAACCTGATATTTTTAGAAAGATACTTAGTATTACAATACAAGTATTATAATACACTAATACATGAATAATACTCAATAGAACATCATGATAACTACAGTTAAACAAAGTAAACAGTAAAACATGACAGAATACCTATAACAAGCTAATAACACATGGAACCAGTAAAATACATGAAATTCAGACAACTCATACACGTCCATATTTCTTATGTAGTGTTATCCGTCGAGGCAGATTAGTCTTCATCGTTTTCATTGGCTTCTACTGGACATAAGGTACGGATTTCTCGTCCTTCAGTAAGGATAATCTCTTCCTTCATTAGGATTTCCCGTATGGAGCCAACTGTTTTCCCCAGTAGTTACAAATTAAATGCTTATGCTTACTAGTTACCTTATCCATATACATGCATGACCAGTTTCACCTAGCTATGGAGGTACCATAACCATAACACTAGAGGCACTAGTGTTATGACTTCACCACGGCAGAGTGATAGCTCGTGGCGTCCCTTTTCAGTTATTTGGCAATTATATTATTATATTACCATGTGGGGCGTATGGGTGCATCTTAGTTACATGTTTCAGTCAGGATTTTCATGGTGAATGTGGTGTGTTCCTTACATCCTTCACAAGGAGTTGATCCCTCCTACCCATTTACCAGTTAATTAGAGGCAACCCCTCTAATTGCATGATGAGGTCTCCCCTCCAAGTATTCATGCACATTGTTGACCTCATGACCTATATTGGCTATTTTGGTACATTAACTAATACATATTTTCATAAGTAACATAAGCTATGTTTTCAGAACTAAAACCAGTTAACATGACAGACAACTAGGTTTTCCAGGACTTATTCATTTCCGCTGCTATTCATGTTTTACATTTCTTCCTATATTATTCCATTCATGCTATGTTATATATATTTGTGCACTGAGCGCATTGCTCAGCCGTTACTTTCTTTCCATGTCCCAAAACGGCAGGTGCCTAAGGTTAGACTGGAGCATTTGGAGGACACGCATAGGATGGGAGCTACCTTAGACTTCTTCTCCTCATGCCTTCACATATTTATGCTTGTTTAGTCTTCCTTTAGTTCATTTATTTTTTATGTTTTGGGCTTATGTTTAGGAACCGATGTTTGATTCCGATTATCCCTTTGGTCATGTATGTCTATGACATATTACCTTGCATGCTTTGATGGCACGCCCTAATTATCCTGTGATGTTCCATTTATCAAAATGGGGTGTTACTGATGATGAAGAGGATGATGATAATCACGATTTGGAATTCAGTCAAATGCGTAAACTTCCATTCTTTGGTGTACCTATTCCCGACTCTAATCATGACGGGTCGTCCACTTTAGAGGAAGTTGCTACTACGGTCTACTCCAATCCACGGATTCGTGAACATGACAGCAAGTGGACAAAGGATCATCCTATAGATTCTATTATTGGTGACCCTGATCGTCCGGTATCCATACGAAGTCAGTTACAAGAAAGTGCAATGTTTTGTCATTTTGATGCTTTTCTCAGTGAGGTTGAACCTAAGACGTGGCAACAAGATTTTACCCAATCCTGTTGGATAGAATCTATGCAAGAAGAACTTAATGAATTTATACGTCTTGATGTATGGGAACTTGTCCCATGCCTAGATCAAGTGCAGTTACTCACTTTGAAATGGGTTTACAAGGTGAAACTTGACGAGTTAGGTGGAATATTGAACAACAAAGCTCGACTAGTGGCTCGTGGATACAAGCAATTATTGGGCATCGACTTTATGGAATCCTTTGCACCTGTTGCCCGTTTGGAAGTTATTAGACTATTTCTTGCTTATGCAGCCCACATGAATATGATCGTCTATCGGATGGATGTAAAGACGGCATTTCTTAATGGTGAAATCAAGGAAGAGGTCTATGTTCAACAGCCGGATGGTTTTGTGAATTCTAAATATCCTAATCACGTGTACAAGCTTAAGAAGGCTCTTTATGGGTTGAAGCAAGATCCACGCGCGTGGTATGATCTATTATCACAATTCCTCGTTACTCAAGGCTTCGTTAAAGGCAAGGTGGATCCTACGTTGTTCATTCAGAAACAAGGTAAAGATATGATTATGGTACAAATATATGTTGATGATATTATATTTGCTGCCTCGGCCCAAACCTTATCCGATGAGTTTGGGACACTCATGTCTTCCAAGTTTAAGATGTCAATGATGGGCAAGGTATCATTCTTCTTAGGAATTCAGATATCTTAGAGTCCCATAGGTATCTTTATCAATCAATCCAAGTATGCCCTTGAATCTCTTATGAAATATGAGATGGAATCTTGCGACCCCATGGATACTCCAATGATGCGAACTAAGCTTGATGCAGATCCACATGGAGTTGCCGTTGATCCGACACTTTATCATGGAATGATTGGCACCCTTCTGTATATCACAGCCAGTCGACCTGATCTTCAGTTTGCTATATGTATGTGTGCTCGGTATCAAACTAGGCCTACTGAGTTACACTTAGCTACTGTTAAACGGATCTTTCGGTATCTTAAAGGAACTATTAATCGGGGACTTTGGTATTCGAAGGACTCTTCGATTGCACTTATGGCATATGCAGATGAGGATCACGAGGGTTGTCAAGATACAAGGCGTAGCACGAGTGGAACTTTGCAACTACAAGGAGATCGACTAATCAGTTGGGCATCGAAAAGGCAGAAAAGCGTTGCAATTTCAAGTACGGAAGCAGAATACATTGCTATGTCCGGTTGTTGTGCTCAAATTATTTGGATGAGATCGCAATTAACCGAATATGGTCTAGGTTTCAACAAAATTCCGATTTACTGTGACAACAAAAGTGCAATTGCCTTATGCTATAACAACGTTCAATTCACCCGGTCGAAGCATATTGACATTCGCTACCACTTCATCAAGGAGCAAGTGGAAAATGGAGTGATCGAGCTTTACTTTGTCCGATTTGAGTATCAATTGGCGGATATCTTCACGAAGGCTTTAGATCATGCTCGAATGGAATTTTTGGCCGACAAGCTAGGTCTGAAAACTTTCTCGCCTGAGACTCTTAAGGAACTGGCAGATGAAGCGAAAGAATAGTGGTGGTAAACTATTCTCCGTATCCTTGGTGATCATCTGTATATATTGTTTATATTTTTATCCACAAAAGCAAAATACAAAAATATAAAACCATATAAAAACCATAAAAATTGAAAAATTTAGAAAAATCAAAAAATATTTTTACTTTATTTTTCAAAGGCATGTCTTTTGGTACGATAATATTTACCGCCTTAGAAATGTCGATTAATATTGACACGGCGCCATAAATAGAGTTCGTACAAAAGTTGTAAATATTTCATAAACATGCCTAAATGGCTTGTAGTTATTTTAGACTGCAACCCGTTTTTCACATTAAAGTCAAGTATTTCTTATGAAAGCTTTGGCTCTCAACGGGAATAGGTTTACATTAAAACCTTGTAAGGGATGAAGTTTACTTTATAACTTGGTCCAACACAAATCTATGTACGCATAAGTACATTTATTTGTTACAACAAGAGAAATCTTGTTTTTATGAAGCTATCATCTCTACAATCATAGCAATTTACAATTGGTATCTACACACTCGACGATGCGACTACTCAAACGATGACTACAGCTCTTTCAATAGAACACGGATCAACAATTGAGGGGGAGCAATTGTCAAGCATTCCGAATCTTTGATATCGAATATGCCAAGTTCACAAATTGGTGTCAAGACAACAATACCAATCGTACATGTGGTGTCAAGAGATGACTTCAGCCGTGACGAGGCGACCAACAATTGCCGACAAGAACCATTTGATCTTATCATATGATGCTCTCATCAATCAGGTCCAACCTTGTCAATTTATTCTTATATGGTGAATCTGTGATCATTTTACTAATTGGTATCATCTCTCTCAACATTTGGTATCATGAAAATAAAACGGACTTGCATTTTTCTTCCCAAAAACTTTCTTAAACTATTATTAAATCAATTGATATTAAAAACATCGATTGGGTTAATATTTTTAATATGGGGGAGAGAATGTGATTTAACATGGGAAATGAGTAATCAAAAAATGGTTTGACTCGACATGTGCGAAATATTTTCGAATATCGTGGCATATGTTAAGGGGGAGCAAAATGGATTTGCTATACCAAAATGGATTTCATGGTGACATATACTTACCCAAAACCCATTTATTTCACAACGATGAAGATTTTGGTGACATAAGGATGGTAGGATAGGTTAAGTCCAATGATTCTTCCAAAACCGGAGGAACCTTCCCAAGGACATTCCATAGCTAGAAATAGATAGTCCTTAGGAAATATGGGGAAAGATTGTGAACGTAGTTGAATGCCGACCAAGTACTTAAGTTAGCACTGGAACAATCACAACAAGGTGCTAGTTATGACGTATTGGTAAGAATTGAAGGGGTTGAAGAATTGTAAAGATAAAGGGTGTAAAGAAAGAAGCCCTCCTTACAATCATAGGCAGAAACTGGGTCAACACATATGCTATTCAGATCATTTTAATGATGCTCGATATTGAAGATAGACATCATGGAGCCAGTGATGCGATGCACAACCCATCCCAGCAAACTCAGATATCTCTCAAAAGGTATTTGTTTTAATCACACGGAGACAACACATTATCTATCGATTTATTCACTCCGACTAAATTGGTATTGAAATGGTGGCACTCCTCTCCAGCCTCCGATCACTAAAAATCCAAAATGCACGATCGAGTCTAGAGCCATTTGAGATCATCAATAATATCATTAGGACACACTTTCATAATTCCTTGCTTCTTCACACACTGTGAAAAGTAAGAAAGATCTTAAGAGTCCTACGCAAAATCATCATGATCTTGCCAGAACATCTGAGTAATACGAAAGTACTTACAATGAAGATGGAAATCCTTCTTGAGCAAATATCAAAAAGCTCATGGTAGGTGACTTGTGTGATTCTTTATGAATCAAGCTTGTGATAACTGGAAAGCAACAGTGGTTTAATTCTTAACTGAACTTAAACACGTTCCAGGCCTCTACGCAATATCTTAGTGATCTTGCCAGAACACTCAGAGTGATACCTTAGTGTTCACAGTGATGAGTGAAAATCCTTCTAGTGTTAACCTCAAACAGCACTTGGTAGGTAACTTGCAAGATTCTATACGAATCAAGCTCGTGACAACTGGAAAGAAACAATGGTGCGATTCTTTAATGAAACAAACTTGTTCCAGGAATCGGAATTGACGGCTTCAATCATGCGGATAATTTTATCCAAATGATTCCCTCTTTACGTTCGCAGTCAGCTTTGGACGGTTGAGAAAAGAGAACGGGTTTACCCGCGAAATCTTGTCAAGGAGATTTTTAATTAAATCTACCTGCCACAAGTACGATATTTAATATCGTCCAACGGTCTTCACCGACCGGAGGTAAAATGCTACCCACTTAGAATGAAATGATCAAATCCATTTCGTTTGTGTCTACTTATGTTTCGGCGTTTGAAGACGGTGGCGTTGCGTAATCCGAGAAGAAGTCATCCCTGCATGCTTATACTTTATGCACTTAATACTTCATCTAATTCTAGAAAGCCTAAAAGTCAAGTCTTCCGCTGTATCAAACTCAGAAGCTTTCAAGAATTATGAAAGTATAAGTATGTGGGACATGATGTCACGAAGAGGCAAAGATCATAAGTGAAGGATGCACAAGATCAAGGCAAGAGATTAATGATAAAGATTGATATCAAAGATCACATCAGCATGTTCACCAGAAAAGAAAAAAGAAAAGAAAGACGAAGAATACGAGCTCAAGACAAGCATAGTATTCTAGGTTTATTTTATTTTTGTAACTTGGGTAACGCCCTTGTTTGGAGTGACTTCCCTTAGGGGGAGATTGTTGGAAATACGTTTTACGTATTAGAAGCAAATAGAATCACCATCAGGATGAACAGAAGCAGGAAGAGTAGGTGATACGTTTAGTGGTTATTCTGTTGGAAGCCGAAGGATTAAAAGAAGCCGTTTAGCTTTTAGTTTGATGTTGTAACTCAGTGGGTGTTTTGATTCTGATTGCAGTTCAATAACAGTCCTCTTTCGCCTTCAACGGAGGCCAGGAAGATCAGGTCATCTTTATTTACTTTCCGCAAACTTGTACGTAGCATTTGATTGGTGTTTTAGCTGCTATAGCCTTACTTGCAAACTGATAAAATCTGTTTTTGGTTTAATTTCCTTTACAAGACATTCTTGATAATTTGTTAGAGTTCATGTTATTTGTAGAATACGATAGAGTAAACAAGTTTAATTCAGTTTTTTTAGTTACTTGAAATCCTGTTTTCAATTCTAGATCAGTAGGTGTACCATAGCTTATAAACTTTCTTTTGTTTCCTTATTAAGTAGTGTTTGTTACTGTGGTCGATTGATGATTTTTGTAAGATTGAACTGAGCTTGATAGTTGATAAGATTTGTCAATCGTAAGATAGTTTTGGCTTAATAACAGCAAGCTTGTTCATTTGAATAGAAGTTTATACATAATATATAGAAGAGTTTTCTTAATGGCCATTTGTGAGTTGACTTTCTATCATTGTTTTGCTTAGAATATAAGTTTGCTAGGAATGTTTGAATTCATTCAGTAGACTCCTAGTAAGAACCAAGTTTCATATTCGGGTAATAGTAGTATAAGGCTTGCAAATATTTGTCATTTTGTTTGTTTTATAATATTTTGTTTTTTAGTTTAGTTGTCTTCTCAGCTCGATTCGAATTGATTTAACGTTTTCTCATTAAGACTTGATTGTTTTTGGTTAACAAAAGATTATTTGGTATCTATAACTACTTGGCACAAAAAGCATGTAAAAAAAATGTAAAAAATATTCTATAATACCTACGTATACGTACTACGCTAAAAAAAACATTGCACATTCAACAATTAAAGCACTAAGTATAAGAGATTAATAAGATGTACCAAACTATTTAATAGACTTTACAAACTACCAAATATAACAAGAAAATAATAAAATATACAAAATCTATAAAGGTACACACTAACTGTTACTGTTCAATATCACTTTAAAATGATCCAATTTAGCAAACTGTGGCCCATCAAATTGATGTTTCAGTCAAACGAATAAGGATACCAAAAATGACCAGCCCGACATTAAAGTGACCCAAATAGAAACTAAAAACTGAATTTGTATTTCATTTAATATTTTGTAAGCAGAAAGTGACAAAAAGTAACAGCAAACTCATACTCTATTAATACTGGCAGCTTTTCGACTTCAAATCTAGCAAAAGTAATATACAGCTGAATACTAGAACTTCAAACAGAAAAACATAAGCCTCTACGGAATGAGTATTTAACAAATTTAACTTCTAAATTTCACTATATCTAAGTCTAATCATTCACTATAGTCTGCGCTCAAAACAACTCAATTTCTGCCTTAAACGGAATGCTCTAACGTATTACTCAGTCAATGACTAATTCCTATCACTCTTGACCCTACTTAACCCTACGACCTAATACCTATGATCCCAAAATTCAGTCTAAACAAAATCAACAACTCAAGTGCTGAACCGAATACTGGTTAAAAGAGAATGCAGGAACTAATGAATTAAAGTAAACTACTACTAGAAAATCTAAGATAGAACAAGCAAGTAAAAACAGCTAGTGCAAGGAAATTAAAACATGTTGTAGTCAAAAGTACACTACAATTTTAACAAACAGATTACTCTAATTAGCAGAAAATAGTAATACTGAGCTTAACCTGTTTACATCCAGGCCAGTCCTTTGATGACGAAGCGGAGCGCTGAGCTCGCTTTGCTATCTGCTACTGATTACCGAACTGAAATCACCATCGATTTACCAGCTGTTCTACTCAATCCATTAGTACCTGCAAATCAGTATACCTGCAAAACTGATAACAAAAACGAGAAACCAAGCACTGATCTGTATCGAGCGATTTTTCCAAACTTTTTAACCAAAACTCTATCTGAACAATCTGAATTCAATGTAAACTACACTGTTACACTAGGAAGCTTTGAAATCTAATTCTCACTATTTAAAAGTAATAATTCCGAAAACTTGAATTACCAAAAGCTTTTCATAAGATTTTGGAGCTTGTGAGCTTATCAGTTCTACAAACTTATTTAAACAATCTTATGATAAAAAGTTCATTTAAACTGATTAAGCTGAAAAGCTTTTAAACCTATAAAACTCAACCAAACTGTGAACACTGATTATTCAATATAGCATTAACTGATACCAAACAACCCCTTCGCGTCTTAGTCAATATCAAACTAACTAAAATCAACATCAAAGGAGCACCATTCATCATATTCTGAAATCATATCTAATAAGCTAGAAAAAAACTAACTCTTTAACTAAAAGTAACAAGACGTGAGAAAGATTTGAACAGTAACGAGAAAGCTTAAATCTTCATTAATGGTGAAAGAAAAGAAACGGTTACAACTGATTAAACTGAAAAGAAACAGATTTGAAAGAAAAACTAACAAGTTTAACTAACTAACTACCCTAATCTAACTAACTATGTGTAAAAACACCTAAGCTAACCATCACAAATGAAGCCTTCGTCTTCAATTTATAGGCGTCGAGGAAGTGGAATGACGTGTTCGCTCCAATCAGGTTTCGACACGTGGAGGTTTAATCGATCTCGTTCTTCATTCTTGAAATTGGGGGTTTCTTCGTCTTTAACTTTTGCTCTAATTGAGTTATATCTTCATGTAGAGGGAAGGAAGATGAGTGTTTTTGTAGTTATAATCATTGGCTGATTCTTTCTTGATTATTCATGATATGGGTTTGCAGGTTTGTGGTGGAGGTTGAGATGAAACCGTCTATCACTTTCTCTCTCTTTGGGGAAGATGAAGACGTGTTTTATGTGTTAATGTGTTTTGACCGGTCTTGGTCAATTGACCAAGATAAGTAAATAATACTTTACTTTCCTTCTATTTTCTCTTTGGTCCTTCATTTTCTTATTTCTTTTCAAATGGTTATAAAGACTTTTAAACAAGTTCTTTTTCATCCTTTTCTTTGTAGAAACTTGCAAGTTCAGCCCTTGATCTTTGATAATATTGGCAAATAAAGTCCTTAGAAGCTCTTTCGTCTCTTTCTTCGTCTTTTTATCAAATAAATCCATGAAAACGCATCTTTGCTTCAAAATCGTATCTTGTTACCTGAAAACACATGAAACACAAATACACGCGTAATTCTGATATTTTAAAGCTAAATATTATGTATTTGACTGTGTTTTGAGTGGTAACTGGATCATTATTGATGAGTGTTTTCACACTTATCAACTCCCCTCCACTTGACCATTGCCATGTCCTCATGTAATGCAGCATTTTAAAGCTCTAAATTACACTTTTCTCATAATTAACCAACCTTAGCCATTTTATGATTTAATAAACTAAACTATACTACATGATGAATGGTTTTGAATATTTACAATGCAATGCAAAAGAATCAATTCTATTTATATTTTTTGGATTTTTCATAAATGGTTTTGATGGAAATAACTCATAAAGATATCAATGACTTAGATTAGGGCTTTGGTACCATGGACATTTATCACCCTCAAGTTTCACTTTCCCCATACCAAGCTTAAAAATGAGATCATTGTATTCACAAGTAAAAAGTGCATCAACTTATTCATGACAATTAAATGTGGAACTGGTTATTATTTGAGCAAATTGCTTGTGGGCAAATTTGTCATTTATTCAAGTGTGAAGTATAAGAAGTGTAAAATCCAAAAATAAGGAAGCACGGTTTTAATCCTAAGTAATCCTCTCATCCATTACTTGAAAAACCGCTCACAATTAATACAAGTCCGTTTTAAGAGTAATAAGTCATTCGCCTTATGTGTAAAATCCTCATGTCATGCTTTCATAAGTAGCTACACACTCGCTAAGGAAAGAAAAATAAAACTCACGCAATAATTTACATCCGCCATCTTTTTGAGACTTTGGATCTTCAACCCAGCAACCCGTCAAGGTAATATTGGATTGGAGCAATCTATTGAATCCCCGCAACCCGTCAAGGTAATATTGGAACCCAATAGTCACTATAATTAACACCACACTGCCCCTCTTGGGAGTCTTGCATTATTTTTTTTTTCTTTTTCTTTTTTTTTCTAGCCACTCATTTTTTTTCATAAGCCGCTCTTATTTTTCTTTATTCCTCACAAAGAAATTTGCAAAGAAGAAAAGGAAAAACACCCGCTAAGTATGGAGCATGACATAAGACTAGTACACATAAAACGTGCTAACTTAGAATCTTAAGACGTACTCATATCAACCATAAATGATTAGCCAAAATGCATAAGAGATTACAAACCAATTAAAACCGTACTTGATTATTTATTAACAATTATATACATGCGAAGAAATAGAGATAAAGAAGAGAAGGGTTTAGCCACAAGTAATTATCATGAAGTTTATCTAGCCCTTTTACACTTACTTCAACTCTATCATTTCCCATTCTCCACAAATTTAAAATCTCAAATAATGAAATTGGTGGATGCTTAGCCTAATAGACCAATGAAGGACTACATGGTTAAGGATACTAGCTAGAGAATGCTAAGATAAGCAAACTCGGGTTGAGTCAAAATATCCATGGCGGGCCTAATATGTCAAAGAAATCTAAACTTGTTAAAACCATGTTTTATTTATATATTTTTTTCCTTTTTATATATTTTTGATGAAAAACAAAAGAAAAAAAATATATACAATGCAAATGTGTTATGCAAAATGATTGATGCAAAAATTATGAATGCATATTTTTGGTGGCCAAAGTAGATCAAAAATTTGAAAAATGTTTGAAATTTTAATTTTCCCAATTATCATGAAGTTAAGGCAATGGTCTAGGTAAGGTCACTTCGATAGAAGTCTCCCCTACACTTAAGATAAACATTGTCCTCAATGTTTAAGAGCATTGGAGTGAACTCCCCTACACTTATTACATCGATAACTTTGCTTAACCCAAGTTAAGGAAGAGACAACTAAAGGGTATTCATTTTAAGCACAAGTGTTTAATATCACGATAGCAAAAACTAATCGAAGTGAACCAGATACACGGGCCTCCTCCATAAGCTCCAAGCATGAAATGAGAGAGAGCAACCCTTGAAACAAACACCAAAAGACACGAAGAAAGGCACCTCTCCACTTCAGCTCTACTATAACATCCTTTTAATTAAACCTAACCTATTGAAAATCTACTCTACGTTTTCTAACCTAGTTATTCAATGCTTGAGTTTTTTTAACCCTAAGTCGCTAGCTCGACTCGGCCCCGAATTAGGTTGTCCTTGGGGAAACCATCATGGAGAATAAAGAATATCCACTTTGAAGCACGTCTCACATGATACACTCAAACTTAGCACGTTGCCATTTACTATAAGATCTACAATATCCGCCTTGATAAATGGAACGGTCCAACGTGTCTCAAGTTTGTCCAACATACGAAATCTCTCAAATAGGAAGCACGCCGGGATCAAATACAAAGTTTCCATCTCGACAAGTGAACAACTCCAAAGTAGGTAACATCACCAAGTAAGCTCATACAAGAAGCCCATATCAATAGAAATCACACTCTTAAGTGGAGTAGATGAAAACCAATTTTTCCCAAACATACGTATCCCAGGATCAAAAACCTTTCCCTTCATGGGAAAATAAGAAGATGAGCTCATATCAACCATATAAGATTCCCCCTTAGTGATCAAAGCATCATGAGAATATGAAGGTGTAGGTATCAAAACATTCATAACTATTATGTCCATATTGGGCTCATCATCATCATCAAAAGGTGGGTAATCTTCCATAGAAGGCATAATGAAAAGAGGATCAAGATTAATAGTGTCTTGTGAAGGAGGTGTAGGCTCTATGTTCCCAAAAAGCAATGTAGTAATAAGACGAACCTCCTCTTCCAAATTAGAAACACTATCGTTGACCCCTATATCAAATTGTGCAAGAGTATCCTCTATGGTGGCATCAATCTCCATAAAAGAGTCCATATCAAAGGTTTTGAGTTCTAAAGGTGCCTTAGGTGAAAAAGTATCAATCTCTAAGAGGAAAGGATCTTCATCAATAACCAACTTCAAGGGTGGGAGGGTGGGAACATAAGGCTCAAAAGGAGGTGTATTAATGAGAGAATCACTCAAAGGGATGATATGATCATGAAAATCAATAGGTGTATCCTCAAAAACCAGTGAAGGAATATCAATCAAGGGTTCTTCTTCTATAGACTCATTATTAGGTTCTTCACACTCCTCAAAAAGTGGGTTATCAAAACATGTCTCAAAAAGAGGATTTGAATGTATCACAAAATCACTTAGAGGAATAGGTGAAGGAGTCATAGAAGAAATGGAGTTATCATCATCAGAAGTAAAAGACTCATCACTATCATAAGCATCATCAAAGGTTTCATCACAAGAATCATAAGATGGTAGAGGAGAAAGATCCACTTTTCCTATATGAGCAAACTCTTCATCCAAAATAAGAATGGTATCTTGACAAGACAAGTCATCGGATGATATAGCATAAGATGCGTCACTAGAATCACAATTTTCATCCTCCATTTGTGTCAAGTCTTTCAAAAACTCTTCCTCAATCTCATTATCCCTTTCTTTAAACAATTCATCAAGATCAAAATCACCAAAATCACTAGTAGTAGCATGAAGGTCAATATGTGATAAAATCTCAATGTGATCATGAGGAGAAGAGGTATCAACACAAAGCTCATCACATGGTTCATTGGAAACCCTCTCAAGCTCTCTTTGGATTGGGATAAGGTTCTCAACACTAGAAAAGGTTAATTCATCCGAATCGGTGTTTGTATTAGTGCTAAGAGGCTCGTCCCCCATGGTTAAAGAGTCGGTGGGTTCCACGTGAGGTAAAGGTGATGAAGGTGTGTCATCATTTAGTGTCATATAAATCGAAGGTTCCTCATCATCTTCATCTAATAAGCATTGTTTAAGCAACCGAGCACGATTAGCAATAAATTGTTCTTCTTTTTCCTTTGTAGCAATCTTAAAGAGGAATTTATCTAAATTTTCCTTGAGGAACCGAGAGGAATCGTTCATCGATTCACTATACATATCACCAAATTTCTTATTATTAAACCGCTTGTTCCTTACATCATCCTCAAGAGACTTAATTTCCTCCCTTAACCACCGAGTTTCTTCTTTCATTTCCTCGATACTCATGTCTCTCATAAGATTAAGAGCCTTTAAAATATATCTATTGTCTCTTCCACTTTGCCCGAGTAGAAAAGAAAGCTCATAGAGATCACTAAGAGCATAAGAAGGCGGATCCCTTGGTCGACAATCATAACCATAATGGGGTTCTTTTCCACAAAACTCACATGAATAAGTCAAAGAATAGGGTGGAGGTGGATTTCCATAATTAGGTGAATTATAGGTTTGAAAAGAGTCTTGATTATGAAAGTTATCATGATTGTAACCTTGAAAATTTCCTTCATTTTGAAAACCCTCATAATGTGAAAATCCTTGATTTTGAAAAGTATCTTGATTATGGCATGGAAAATTTTCATCATTTTGAAAGCCTTCATTGTTTGAAAATCCTTGATTATGAAAGGTTTATTGATTATAGCCTTGAAAAGTATCATTATTTTGAAAACCTTCATAATTGGAAAATCCTTGGTTTTGGTATGGCTCATTAAAGGTTTGATCATGAAATGATGGTGGAGGTTGTGATGAAAAACCAGAATATCCCATATAGTCATTACAAGTGTAGTCCATTTGAGTGTTAGGTTGAAAATTAGGGTTCTCAGTTCCATTGTAAGCATATCCCTCCCCATAATAACCATTATTTTGATCACATAAATAAGTATCGTGTGGACCACCACAAGGCGAATAATTAGCGTTGGCGGATCGTTGTTGCAAAATCTCCAACATGGAACGAGTATCCATGTTTAACAAGGTGACCGAATGTATATACAAGTAAAATGACGTTTAAAAGCTTCCTCGGGGAAGGAAGTAATACACCAAAGGTGGTATGTTTACACGTGTGTGAGTACACGTGTAAGTAAACACGAGGAATGAGGGAGTAGCCCTCGGTCGACTTTTAAAGGAGAAGAGATTATCTCCCTCGAGGTTCGATATGAAATATCCACAAGAAAGTATATATATAATTACTACTTGGGTGCAAGACCCCCAATAAAGCCTTCCTTCTTAGAATACGCACTAGTGAACGGGGGGTTAGGTGGCGCGAAGCACTTAAGTACCTATTAACCCTTAGACGGCATTTTATAGCACATCGCCTTTCTATTTACTTTGTAGTTTGTATTCTTCGAATTATTGCCAATTGGAAGTATTTATCTATTCTTGCTTAATTAAATTGGATCGATACGCGTGTCAAGGACCGGAACGCCCCTCAACACGGTGTATTGCCTCGGCAATACTTATGGAGAATATGTATGTTGGTTGTTCTTATACGTATACTTATTTACATATAATAATATATCAAAAATATTTTTGTATTTATTTGATTTTTTTAAGAAAAATACTATATCTACGTAAAAGCGATGAAAACGATATAATATATATTTTTTTTGTTGTAATCTTTTAGGAAAAAGATTACTTTTTGGATTTTTTATTTTTTGGTTCAGTTCTTTAGGAAAAGAATTGACTTTGTGGTTTTTTATTTTTTTGTATTTTTATCTTTTTGATTTTTTTTATCTTTTTGATTTATAATACGTAAAAATAACGTTCACAAAGTGAACGGATCCCAAAATCCAATCGTCTCACTCGAAATCGTTAATCTTCATGAAAAGAACCGGCAACGGCGCCATTTAATATTTCGTTTTTTAGTTTAGTTGTCTTCTCAGCTCGATTCGAATTGATTTAACGTTTTCTCATTAAGACTTGATTGTTTTTGGTTAACAAAAGATTATTTGGTATCTATAACTACTTGGCACAAAAAGCATGTAAAAAAAATGTAAAAAATATTCTATAATACCTACGTATACGTACTACGCTAAAAAAAACATTGCACATTCAACAATTAAAGCACTAAGTATAAGAGATTAATAAGATGTACCAAACTATTTAATAGACTTTACAAACTACCAAATATAACAAGAAAATAATAAAATATACAAAATCTATAAAGGTACACACTAACTGTTACTGTTCAATATCACTTTAAAATGATCCAATTTAGCAAACTGTGGCCCATCAAATTGATGTTTCAGTCAAACGAATAAGGATACCAAAAATGACCAGCCCGACATTAAAGTGACCCAAATAGAAACTAAAAACTGAATTTGTATTTCATTTAATATTTTGTAAGCAGAAAGTGACAAAAAGTAACAGCAAACTCATACTCTATTAATACTGGCAGCTTTTCGACTTCAAATCTAGCAAAAGTAATATACAGCTGAATACTAGAACTTCAAACAGAAAAACATAAGCCTCTACGGAATGAGTATTTAACAAATTTAACTTCTAAATTTCACTATATCTAAGTCTGATCATTCACTATAGTCTGCGCTCAAAACAACTCAATTTCTGCCTTAAACGGAATGCTCTAACGTATTACTCAGTCAATGACTAATTCCTATCACTCTTGACCCTACTTAACCCTACGACCTAATACCTATGATCCCAAAATTCAGTCTAAACAAAATCAACAACTCAAGTGCTCAACCGAATACTGGTTAAAAGAGAATGCAGGAACTAATGAATTAAAGTAAACTACTACTAGAAAATCTAAGATTGTTCAAGCAAGTAAAAACAGCTAGTGCAAGGAAATTAAAACATGTTGCAGTCAAAAGTACACTACAATATTAACAAACAGATTACTCTAATTAGCAGAAAATAGTAATACTGAGCTTAACCTGTTTACATCCAGGCCAGTCCTTTGATGACGAAGCGGAGCGCTGAGCTCGCTTTGCTATCTGCTACTGATTACCGAACTGAAATCACCATCGATTTACCAGCTGTTCTACTCAATCCATTAGTACCTGCAAATCAGTATACCTGCAAAACTGATAACAAAAACGAGAAACCAAGCACTGATCTGTATCGAGCGATTTTTCCAAACTTTTTAACCAAAACTCTATCTGAACAATCTGAATTCAATGTAAACTACACTGTTACACTAGGAAGCTTTGAAATCTAATTCTCACTATTTAAAAGTAATAATTCCGAAAACTTGAATTACCAAAAGCTTTTCATAAGATTTTGGAGCTTGTGAGCTTATCAGTTCTACAAACTTATTTAAACAATCTTATGATGAAAAGTTCATTTAAACTGATTAAGTTGAAAAGCTTTTAAACCTATAAAACTCAACCAAACTGTGAACACTGATTATTCAATATAGCATTAACTGATACCAAACAACCCCTTCGCGTCTTAATCAATATCAAACTAACTAAAATCAACATCAAAGGAGCACCATTCATCATATTCTGAAATCATATCTAATAAGCTAGAAAAAAACTAACTCTTTAACTAAAAGTAACAAGACGTGAGAAAGATTTGAACAGTAACGAGAAAGCTTAAATCTTCATTAATGGTGAAAGAAAAGAAACGGTTACAACTGATTAAACTGAAAAGAAACAAATTTGAAAGAAAAACTAACAAGTTTAACTAACTAACTACCCTAATCTAACTAACTATGTGTAAAAACGCCTAAGCTAACCATCACAAATGAAGCCTTCGTCTTCAATTTATAGGCGTCGAGGAAGTGGAATGACGTGTTCGCTCCAATCAGGTTTCGACACGTGGAGGTTTAATCGATCTCGTTCTTCATTCTTGAAATTGGGGGTTTCTTCGTCTTTAACTTTTGCTCTAATTGAGTTATATCTTCATGTAGAGGGAAGGAAGATGAGTGTTTTTGTAGTTATAATCATTGGCTGATTCTTTCTTGATTATTCATGATATGGGTTTGCAGGTTTGTGGTGGAGGTTGAGATGAAACCGTCTATCACTTTCTCTCTCTTTGGGGAAGATGAAGACGTGTTTTATGTGTTAATGTGTTTTGACCGGTCTTGGTCAATTGACCAAGATAAGTAAATAATACTTTACTTTCCTTCTATTTTCTCTTTGGTCCTTCATTTTCTTATTTCTTTTCAAATGGTTATAAAGACTTTTAAACAAGTTCTTTTTCATCCTTTTCTTTGTAGAAACTTGCAAGTTCAGCCCTTGATCTTTGATAATATTGGCAAATAAAGTCCTTAGAAGCTCTTTCGTCTCTTTCTTCGTCTTTTTATCAAATAAATCCATGAAAACGCATCTTTGCTTCAAAATCGTATCTTGTTACCTGAAAACACATGAAACACAAATACACGCGTAATTCTGATATTTTAAAGCTAAATATTATGTATTTGACTGTGTTTTGAGTGGTAATTGGATCATTATTGATGAGTGTTTTCACACTTATCATTTTAGAAGGTAAGTTTGGATGATTAGAGTAAGAAAGTTTTAGTTTGTTCAAGTAAAAATGTTTTTTTACTACTGTTTAATCTTTGAGAATTATCAGAGTTTGATTCATAAAATTCAGTTAGGATTGGTTTATAAGTCAGCTGGAACGAGTTAGCTAAAGAATGTACATCTGCTTGTATTTTTATCACCTATCATTGCAAATCTTCAAGTTTTAATTCAGTGAGTTATAGGTATTAAAATGATTTGTCAATTGTTCACTAGTTGGTTAGTTCAAAAATTTTTAGGAGCATTACACCCATAGATTACTATTTTAGCTTAAAGATAAGCCTCAAAATAAGTTGTCTTTTAAAAAATAGAAGTAATAATACAGCTCTTGAGAATCAATTGTTTACTTATTTCAATATGTTTAAGCTTGGAAGATATGCATTTTTTTACTCTAGATTGTGTCTAGTCGTGTTTCAGTTATAGTCCAATTAAATGATTCAGTTAATCTTTTAGACCTTAGTAGTAAAATTCGTTGCAAAATCCTAGTTGGTTAATTAGTCGTCCTTTGTAGTCATTAGACGAGTAAGATAGTGAGGCCCATTAGTTGATTAGTAGTTAAAGTTTGTTGGTTAGTAAGTGGGCTCTAGAAATCTATTTGGGGAGCGTCCTTTTTGGCCAATTAAGGTTTAGAATCAATTTTGCAATGTGTACTTTTGATAAAAATTAGATGTTACTTTTATAAAAATTAGATTTTACTGAATTTGTTAAATTTGTTTAAAAGTTTGTAGTAATTTTCTAGTTGTTATTATCCTTTTAAAAATTTGTCAATTACTTATTAGTTTTATTAACTTTGAATTTTGAATTTTGAATTTTGCAATTGTAGTTTAAATTTGCATTTTCCATTTTTAACTTTTGTGCATTTAATTGTAGTACTTGCAAATTGTTTTAGATTAGTACATATACGTAGATAATATTTTTACTTTTTACATAATTTATGCCAAGTAGACATAGATACCAAATTCACTATTATTCACCAAAAACAATAAAGTCTTTGCTAGTAAACTTGAAATCAATTCGTTAAGACCGAGAGAAAAACGAACATAAAAAAGACTTATTAGTGATACACTCGGTCGGATGAAACCTCGCTCCAGTAATTCCTGTAGCTGATCTTTTAACTCCTTTAGTTCTATGGGAGCCATGCGATTAGGAGCCTTAGAGATTGGTTGAGCTCCTAGGATAAGCTCGATGTTAAACTCAACCTCACAAGTAGGTGGTATACCCGGAAGTTCTTCTGTGAATACATTGGGAAATTCTGAAAAAACTAGTTGATCTTGGATCGATGGAACTTTGGCAGAGATATCCTGAATTGAAGCTAAGAAGTCCTCGCAACCATGAGATAGTAATAAACGAGATTATAACGTAGAGATTATTTGTACGTACTTTCCTAATATGAAACCATTGTGAACGTACTCTAGTGCTTGAACATCGCCGAAGATGACCCGATAAGTATGACAATCGATAGTACCATGATGCTTGGATAACCAATCCATGTGTGACAACCTAGGCAAATCCCACATCGGTTGTGGCTAGGAGAGATCCATGGTTCATAAAACAACAGTCGCCTTCTCATGACACAACGCGTTTTGTGGTCTAGTGCACGTGGGGTTCTTAGGAACTCGCACTTAAGCGTGCTCATTTCAGAGTAGTACTAGCTTGGGTGACCTGGCGAGAAGTACTCACACGAGGGCCACAAAGCAAAGCCGTGAGCCGACGGGCAAAGCGGACAATATTATGGTCTGAGTAGACGGGATGTTACAAGTGGTATCAGAACCACTGTTGAGCCGTTCGGGGTGGTGGGGAAAACCTCATCGAGGACGATGAGTCCCGAAGGGGGCTGATTGTGACACCATAGGAAAATCCCACATCGGTTGTGGCCAGGAGAGGTCCATGGTTCGTAAGACAACAGTCGCCTTCTCATGACACAACGCGTTTTGTGATCTAGTGCACGTGGGGTTCTTAGGAACTGGCAGTTAAGCGTGCTCATGTCAGAGTAGTACTAGCTTGGGTGACCTGGTGGGAAGTACTCACACGAGGGCCACAAAGCAAAGTCGTGAGCCTGCGGGCAAAGCGGACAATATGGTGGTCTGAGTAGGCGGGATGTTACACCATTCCTAAGATGAGATCAAACTCGCACATATCCAAAGGAAGTGCGTCTACTGGGCGAACCCTATCATCGAGTTTTAATGGAAGATCTCTGTACACTTGGGTAATTCGCATAGAGTCTCGCATAGGCGTAGGTATACATAAAACATTATCTAATGGCGTAGGGATTTTATTAATACTAGTGCCATACGTAGAGGATATAACTGAATGAGTAGCACCAGTATCGAATAAAACACGCGCAACATGACCCTTCATAAAGAGGATGCCAGTGATAGTACCCAAGGACTTATTAGCTTGGCCGATCCCGTGTGGTAGTGTAGACACGTCCCGAAGCTGGTGGCTTAGGAAGAGCAGCACTAGAAGTACCAGCAGTGTCTCCCTTCTTGCAGTCTTTCAACATGTGTCCTGGTAGTCCACACTTGAATCAGACGTCGGCTGACTTACGGCATGTACCGAGATGTCTACGACTACAAGTCGTGCAAACGGGGTAGATGTAACCTCCTGGAGGTACCCTTGCTACTTGAGAGCCTGATAAGAAATATACTTGAGAATGATTACTTGGCATAAACATGACTGCACTGAAGTTTTAATGATAGTTTACCAGATGAAGATGAGTTGTTGGACTGCTGAACCTTAGCATTTTAGTCACGTCCACTAGCAGAGTTCCTGTTTATGATGCTGATATGTTAGTATGTGAAAACATACAACAATTTGAACATAGAAAATCTTAAGAATTTAGGGACCTGTTGTTGTTGGACTGGCTGTTGTTATTACGATAATTGTCATTACCGTTTCTCTTATCAGATCCATAACGGTCGTTAGATTGACCGTTGCCCTTGTTGGCATTCTGCTGAGTGGCCGGTTGGGACCGGTCTCCACCCTTCTGCCTGAAGATACAATTGGATAGGAAAAGGTATAAATGAACATAAAGATTGAAATGAAATGATAACGCTTGATGACTGAAATTATATCTCTTCTCAGAAAGAGTTTGTTCCTCGTAGTCATCACGCTCATGTAGCATTTCTAAGCTACGTGCTGCATCATTAACTTGTGCCACATTAGCATAAGTAGCACTAAGTAAACGATCCGTTTTAGAGGCGTGCAGAGCCCAACGGAAGTGATTGGCTTGTTCCTCCGCAGTACCTGCAGCCGCACCTAAGAATCCATCCAACCTAAGAAACCTCTGCATGAACTCAGTGCTAGTCTCTCCATTTCTCTGACGAATGGAGTGATAGTCCCTCTTGAGTCCTTCATGCTTAGAAGTCGGAAAGAATTGCGCATAAAACAAAGTCTTGAACTGATCCCAAGTCAATGCATGTAACACCCCATTTGTTAAGATGGAATGATATATTAAATTATGGTGTGTCATAAAAGCATGCAAGGGAATATGTCATAAACATACATGACCAAAGGGATAACCGGAATCAAACATGGGTTCCCAAACATAAGCCCAAAACATAAATAAAATAAATGAATAAAGGAAGACTAAACAAGCATAAATATATGAAGGCACGAGGAGAAGAAGTCTAAGGTAGCTCCCATCCTATGCATGTCCTCCAAATGCTCCAGTCTAACCTTGGGTACCTGCCGTTTTGGGACATGGAAAGGAAGTAACGGCTGAGAAATACGCTCAGTGAACGGATATATGACATAGCATGAATGACATAATATAGGAAAGAAAATTTAAAGCATGAAAAGAAGCACAAATGAGTAAGTCCTGGAAAACCTGGAACATGTTTATAATCTGGTTTTATATTCTGAAAATATATCTTATGTTTACTTATGAAAATCTGTATTAGTTTAATATACCAAAAGCCAATATAGGTCATGAGGTCAACAATGATGCATGAATACTTGGAGGGGTGACCTCGTCATGCAATTAGAGGGGATGCCTCTAATTAATATGGTCTAGGTAGGAAGGATCAGCTCCTTGTGAATGATGCAAGGCACACACCACATTCACCATGTAAATCCTGACTAAAAGTGAACCTAGGATGCACCCATACGCCCCACATGATAATATAATAATAATAATGGCCAAATAACTGAAAAGGACACAACGAGCGATCACTCCGCCGTGGTGAAGTCATAACACTAGTGCCTCTAGTGTTATGGTTATGGTACCTCCATAACTAGGTGAAACTGGCATGCATGTATATGGCTAAGGTAATTAATAAAACATAAGCATTTAATCTGTAACTACTGGGAAAAATAGTTGGCTGCATACAGGAAATCCTAATAAAGGAAGAGGATGTCCTTACTGAAGGACGAGAAATCCGTACCTCTAGTCCAGCAAGAGCTAACGGAAACGAATGAATAAGCTACTCCGCCTTGATGGATAATACTACATAGAATAGGGAAATGAATGAGTTGTCTAAGATACATGTGTTTTACTGGTCTTGTGAGTTATTAACTTGTTATACTTATTCTGTCATGTTTTACTGTTTACTGTATTATCTGTAGTTATTCTGATGTTCTGTTGTGTATTATTCATGTATTAGAGTATTATAATACTTGTATTGTAATACAACATAAATTTCTAAAAATAGCAGGTTTCCTAAAATAGGAAGTTTCTAAAAATGGTAAGTTTCTATATTTAGAATAAGCTGGATTATTAAGCTAAAGTATAAGTTAAAGCTTATTTAGAAAAATACAAGTCATGGTTAAGGTTATAGCTTATTAATTAAGTAACTTGGTTAATTAATTAAACTATACGTTATAAGAATTTAATTAAAATACATGTTTAATTAAATTAATTACTTGGGTTTAAAACATGAATTATTTAAATAAATAGTTATAATCTAAGTCTTGTAAATAAATGATATAAACTGATTTTATAAAGTTCCCGAACCCGAACCCATGTTTACATATAAGCCGAAACATATAAGTCAAAACCACACAGCCCTAACAGTCCAGTCACCACAGCCCTTTTGCTGTGTTCCTATTTGCCACCGGTTGTGGCCTGTAGCTACTGTCCATGTGGTTTACCACCCACCGGCTGTAGCCGGTTCCTGCTGCCAGCAGTGGCTAGCCACTGACAGTCCAGACTTCCCACTGAGACCAAGGGTGGTCTCGGTTGCCACTGCTTATGAACCAACACCCCTGTTGGGGTTCTGCTGTTGCGGCCGATAGAAAGTCCCAGCCACCGAGACCCTCCAGTGGCTCGGTTGGCCGTTTAAAACACCCACCGACAGCTTTATGCTCTCGGTTTTCTGTGACAAACAATACCACAAACCAAACTCGAATCATAAACCCCTTAATTCCATGTTTTTAAATTACTTAGATCATATGTTTCATAATTTACTTTACCTGATTAATTCATGATTCTAGAAAATAAGAATAAAGTAAAGATGAAGGCTTACCAAATCTAGGTGATCTAAGCACAACCGACATGAACACGTAATCCAAATAACCAAGATGAAAATGTTTCTCCTTCCTCCTTTCTTTTGCAAACCGACGGCCAAGGATTAATAGGGAGGCTAGGGTTTTTTGTAATTTTTATTAAACTTGTTAAATGAATCTACTGGAGGAATTTTGACTAGTAAAAAGGTTAACGGTCCGGGCTTAAAGCCCTTTTCTCTTGTTTCCTTTGTTTCACACGCAACCCACACACCATATAGTTTTCGTTTCCGTTATTGATTCGCGTGTTAACGTAAACCGTACGTGTTCGTGTTTTAATTGTCATGTTTTTAATTCTTGTCGTAATTACTTTCATGTATTAATAATATACGTGAAGTTTGTATTTAATATTTATAACACGTGTCGTATGTTATTAACTTGCAAAGTTTTTAATTTACTCGGTTTTCGTGCATTTAATATTCTTGGTATTTTATTACAGGTTTTACAATGCAGCTAGCCAATCATCACCTCCATTATCTAACTTGCAAGCTCTCCACCAATGTAGTGCATCAACCTCAAACTTATAGCAAGCCAACCTTGCCTTGTAGACACCACCGCATCCTATAGCACCAAATATCTTCTCCATATGCGAAATCCAGTCTTCCGCATCAGATGAGGTCTTAGCCTTGTTGAAAGATCTTGGCTTCTGCTTGTTAAACCTCTCAAGCCAAGTGTGCAAAGTAATAGGAGGAGGAGAAGGAGGATTGTTGTTCTTATTCGGGGCAGCTTGGTATTCAGCCCGAATTTGGTTCCTGGTTTGGGGAAGCATGGCTTGCAACACTACTTGGACAGTTGCTGCTAGCTCTTGTTCGCGTGTCATGACCATCTGACAATTTAAAATGAAAATGAAATGATTAATCTGATTAGAACATATGATAAACATAATGAATGATGCATGAAAACAGTTTGTGAAGGCATAGCCAAATGAAAATGACATGAAAACACAATGATATAGCGAAGATGAATGCCTATGGGTCAGTTCATCAAAACGAAAAGTCATGAGCTAATGTGAACGCCTATGGGTCGGTTCACCAAGCAAAATGATTTTGATTAAAAGCACATGCAACTAAATATAGCCAGTCCTATACCAATCATTACTTAGTTAAAATTTCTACAACAATGATACATGAAATGAATGCATGAAAACAAACTGTCAGTTCTAGGGAGACGCTGATGACTACCCACTAGTCACAGGTCAATTTTAAGAGCCTACAGGTCGAAGTCTTGTCTCTGATACCATAATTGTAACACCCCATTTTGATAAATGAAATATCACAGGATAATTATGGCATATCATCAAAGCATACAAGGTAATGTCTAAAACATTAAATGACCATAAAAGAATCCAGAAACAAACATTGGATCCACATAAGCTCCACACACGAAATGCATAAGTATCTAATGTAAAGGAAAGGACTAAACAATGTCCAGCAAAGTAAAAGTATGTAAATGCATTAAAGAATGAAAGAAAGCTGGCGCCTCATTCCATGCACGTACTCTTGGATTCCTAGCTTTGTCCTTTAGTACTTGTCGTATTGGGACATGGAAAGAGAAATACGGCTGAGCAATACACTCAGTGTGCGGATATATAATATACAATGTAAAGCATAAACATAAGCAAGTAAAGGTATGAAATGAATAACATAGCAGCGGAATAAATGTATGTCCTGGAAAACCTAGTTTAAGTTCATAATACAGGTTTATATTTCTAAAAAAGACTTACGTTTAGTTTATCTTGAAAATCTATATTTTAAATATGCGAAGAGCCCATATAGGTCATGTTATATACACGTGCATGAATACTTGGAGGGGCGACCTCGTCATACAATTGGAAGGGCTGCCTCTAATTAATATATAAAATGAGTGGAGGGATCAGCTCTTGTAACGGATGCAAGGCACACACCACAGTTACCATGAAATCATGCTACTTGTCCTAGGATACACCCATTCTCCCCACATGATAATAATAATACTGGCCAAAACTGTAAAGGGACACTCGAGCGATCACTCTCACCGCAGAAGAGTCATAACACCGGTGCCTCCAGTGCTATGGTTATGGAACCCCTATAACTAGGTGAAACTGGCATGCATGTATATAGCTCAGGCAATCTAAAATAATCATACATATATATTGGTGTGTTTAAGACACTTAAACTACTGGAGAGAATAGATGGCTGCAAACGGGGAATCCTAATATAGGAATAAAGATGTCCTTACTGAAGGACGGAATATCTGTACCCTATGTCCAGTAATATGAAGACGGAAACAGACGTAGACGATCAGTCCGACTTCACAATAGCTACATAATGAAGGACATGAATAAGAGTCGATCTTACTTTTACATACTTGTTAATTGGTTTACTTGACGTGTTCATACTTATTATACTTGTTCTTGTCTTGTCTTATTGTTTCATGTTTTAATCATGTGTTTCTTATAGTTTCATGTGTTTTATATTCATGTGTTTCATGTTTTAAGTGTTGTTATACTTGTTATAACATAATGAGTAACTTTCTAAAAATAGCAGGTTTCTATATATAGTAACTTTCTAAAAATAGCAGGCTTCCATATATTGTAACTTTCCAAAAATAGTAAGTTTCCTTAAATAGTAAGTTTCTAAAAATAGAAAGTTTTCATAGTTAGTAAGTTTCCACAAAAAGAAAGTTTCCATATTTAGCATGTTTCTATAAATAATATGTTACCATAATTAACGTATTACCATAAATAGCATGTTACCGTATTTAGTATATTACCATAAATATAATATTACTATATTTAGTATATTACCATAAATATAATATTATCATATTTATCGTGTTGCCATAAATAATATACTTCTATAATTAATATATTTCTATAATTAATTATGTGTTTATTTTATGTCATGTATTATTATAATATAAAGTTTAATAATTAATTAATACTTAGCTTATTATTAATTTATAATATCATGTCATGTTTATTATAATTTTATTATTAATTAATAATATTACATAATACATGTTATTAACCTTTACCATAAAATATATTATTAATTTAACCTAATTTTAATTAATTAAATTCATGTTCATAAATAATTAAATCAATTAATTATTATAGCCTAAGTTTATTTAATTAAATGTGCATAGATGTTTAATCATAGTTTTAATTAAATAAACATAACATAAGTTTTAGTTTTAATTAAACCAAAATTAATTAATTAACCAAATTAATTAAACATACATACTTAATTTCATAATTGGTTTAATATACGTGTTTCTGAAAAAATGTCAAGTACCCGAGACCCGACAACCGAGCACCACAGCCCGAAGGTTGCATCCTCTTGCTGTTGTGACCCATTCGATCCAAACAACACCACGTCAAGAGTTAGATCTCTTGGCTTGACACTGCTTCCCGAACAAACCAACCCCCGGCTTAGTCGGGGTTCCCCCTGCCTGCGACACCTTGCCACCGAGACCTCCCATGTTCTCGGTTCCCACTAATGGGCCAAGATCCCCACCGTAGGGTCTTGGTTGCTTGCTGTCCGAGAGCCACACAACACCGAACCCAATTGGGTGTCGGCGGGTGGTTTGGTTTACCCATCGAGAGCTTCAAGCTCTCGATTTGCGTGCGTCAGCCCAAAACAAACACCACCCAAACCTTTTCTTGTTTTATGTTTTAAGATCACTTGTGTAACACCCCACTTTGATAAGTGGATCGTTACGCGTATTTATGGCGTGTCATCAAAGCATGCAAGGTAATATGTACTAAAACATACATGACCCAAAAGGGAAGACTGGAATCAAACATCGGTTCCCACACATAAGCCCAAAACATAAATAAAGTAAATGAAATGAGAAGGACGAAACATGTGTCTAAACAAGCATAAGTATAAGAAGGCAAAAGGAGAAGAAGTCTAAGGAAACTTCCATCCTATGCACGTCCTACAAATGCTCAAGTCTGTCCTTGGGTACCTGCCGTTTTGGGACATGGAAAAAAAGTAACGGCTGAGCAATACGCTCAGTGAACGGATATATGACATAGTATGAATGGCTGAAACATAAATAAGACTGAAAAGCAGCGGAAATGTAAAAGTCCTGGAAACCTGGAACATGTTTATAAAACTGGTTTTATAGTTTGAAAAGACTTACTTTTTATATGAATATTGTATTAATTAGCCAATAGCCTATATAGGTCATAAGGTTCCACCATGCATGAATACTTGGAGGGGAGACCTCATCAAGCAATTAGAGGGGTTGCCTTTAATTAATTAGTCTGGGTAGGAGGGATCAACTCCTTGTGAAGGATACAAGGCACACATCGCATTCACCATGAAAATCCGGTAAAACATGTAACTAGGATGCACCCATACGCCCACATGATAATATAAATATATATGGCCAAAACTAAAAAGGGACACCACAAGCAATCACTCCGCCGTAGGGAAGTCATAACACTGGTGCCTCCAGTGTTATGGTTATGGTACCTCTATAACTAGGTGACACTCGTCATGCATGTATATGGATTAGGCATTTAAAACTAAACATAAGTAATCAAAACATATAAAACATATACTTGCGAAAACAGTTGGCTGCAAACGGGGAATCCTAATAAGGAAAGAATGTCCATATTGAAGGCCAGAAAATCCGTACCTTATATCCAGTGAACGATGAAAGATGAAAAGATGGAAAGTCCTACTCCGACTTCACCAGTACTACATAAAAAGGGAACATGAATGAGTTGTCTGATTACTGAGAGTGTTACTGGTTCTTGTATGTTCTTAATGTATTTTATATGTCCTGGTCATGTTTTACTACTTTACGTTATACTGTATTATCCATGGTTCAAGTGTAGTCTGATTATGTAATTCATGTATTTCTAGTGTTATTATACTTGTAGTGTAATATTAAGTAACTTCCTAAAAATAGCAGGTTTCCAAAATAGAAAGTTTCTAAAAGTAGAAAATAAGCTTAATTAATAAGTCTAAAATGTTTACTAATGCTTATTAGTCTGAATTATAAGCCATGACAGTTTATCCGTAAAGTTTATTAAATTTAATACATAGGCTAATCTGATTATTAATTATTAATAAAATACATGGTTTAATAATTAATAATATGTCATGAAAATTTAATAAACTATACCTCATAAAGTTTTAAGTAAATTAAACATGGTTTTTAATTCAATTACATCCAATTAAATACTTAGATCATACATGATTTATTTAAGAAAAATAAATAGCCCAAGTCATGTTTTAATTAATTAATTAATATACTTGTCCTTTTTAATTAATTACTGAAATGATAAATTAATAAGATAACTTATAATATATCCCGAGCCCTCAAATCCCGAGATAAAATAATGCGAACCAAACACACCCTAACCGGCGGCTAGGGCTGTGGCCATCCGTCGGCTGCCACTGTCTATGCAGGGCTTCCCCCTACTGTGATGTTTTTCCCATCGGCTTAGACCGGTTCTCACTATCGGCTGTCGGTTCCCCATGTTTTCTAATCAAGTCCTATCGAGACCTTGTATAGTCTCGGTTGCCACTTCTTGCACCAAGGTTCCCTCCCCCCCCCCCCCCCCCCCCCCGTGGGGTTCCATGGTTGCGACTGCCCGAAACAAAACCACACCGAGCCCTCTAAGGGTCTCGGCTGGTGGAAGAAAAGTGACACCGAGAGCTTTATGCTCTCGGTTGGTGTGTTTCTCGAACCCAACACGTAAAACAAACACCCCGTCCTTTGTTTAAATCTTAATCATAACATGTTTTTATTTATGTTCTAGATAGATTCATGCACATGTGACTATAATTAATTAGGAAAATGAATAGATTAAAGAGGTTAGATAATACCGAATGCGTGGATCAAAGAGGGATAGACACACGAACACAAACACGTAGTTTTCAAGGATCAAGATCAAAACTCTCTCCCTTTGGGATGGTTTAAATTCGGCGGCCACTTTTGTGGTGTGCTAGGGTTTTTGTTATTTTCATGAAAGTGGAAAAATGAATTTCCTGGAGTATTTTGTTTACTAGTTAAATTGCTTAATGGGTCGGGCCATAAGGCCCTCTTTTATTTTCTTTCTTGTCGCGGCCAACACAAACCCACAAACATAATTCGTTTTCATTTTCGGGTTCTAATCAGTTATCATGTATGTTCGTGTTTTTTTTAATTCTCATGTTTATAGTCTTGTCATGATTTAAGTATTATACGTATGATACTTATCGTGTGTTATAGTAATAATAATACATATGTAATACTTGTAGTAATTAACTAATATACGTAGTACTTGGATTTAAATGTTCGTGACACGTGTCGTACATTATAAATGGAAAGTTCTAAAATTTATTCGTATTTCGTGTATTTACTGTTCACGGTATTTTAATGCGGGTTTTATAACTCTTCCCCTCTAAAAGAATAATTCGTCCTCGAATAAGAGTCGTGATAGTGTTGCTGATTTTACAATTCTTCCCCTCTAAAAAGGATCATTCGTCCTCGAATTAAGGGTAAGATAAGCTGATGGAGTTACTAAAATCTGAACGGACACAAGAGCTGGAAGGACATGAGTGAGACATGTTTGAAAGGAACATGGAACGTAACATGGCTAATCAGGGCATGGAACGTGACATAATTGAAAAGAATGTATTTAACTCATGGACCGAAAAGAGGGTAAGAATCCAGATGGACTCCTCCTTTTCCGAGTGGCTTCCCTCTCGGAACAATCTTCTAACTGGTCTTGACGAGAAGTAATAATCTCGATCTTCATGACTCTGTCTCGATGATAAAGAAATTTTTTAGTTCACCAGCGTGAGATGGGTTCTCATGAATTTTATCGAATGGCTAAGAGTTAATGTGTAATGGGTGAACGAAAAGTTAAAGCATCTTAGCAATGATGCGCGAGACATACTGAAACGTAGTACGTAAACAATTGTGAACGTGACACGTGAAAAATTGTGAACGTGGTACGTGGAGACATGGTGAGTGTAATAAGAACATATGATGGATGATGGTAAGTGCAACTTATCGTAAACGTGATATGAGGAACGTGGAATGAACATGACATGTTAAACATATCGTGAACATGAGATAACTGAGGAGGTAAAATATGACATGGAATGTCTGTCTGAGAATGGAAAGTTTATTAAACCTGAGTCTGGTCTCCCAAGCTTCTACAAAACTTTCCAGAACGGAGTATGAACGTAAATCGTAAGCCAGGATATGATCATGAACGTGAACAGTGTCATGAACGTGAGTGCGAAAGAAAGTCGTAAAATTGGGCAAGGACATGAACGTAACAATGAATACGAACGCGCACCTCTTTCCGGTCTCATAGCTGGAGAAATATTAAGTGATCAGATGATCCTTGGTTGGAAAATGTCTGGTTATCTGCTGACTGTGAAATCCTTACAGATGAAAGGATTTTGCAGACTTAGTGAAACTGTTGATAACACCCAGATAGCATAATGCTTCCTCTAAGTCGGCGGTAGCTTGGTATCAAAATCCATGGGGATCTTGTCCCTTCTCCGTTCAATTTTTTTCCAATGGTGGAAATAACTCCTAGCCTGTTGGTGTTCTATCTTAACCTGTTTGTATGAAAAGTACTTAGATATGAACGTAACTGTATCTTGCTTTATAGAAACAGGATACATAGAAGTTTGGAAGATTACGAGTCTCTGAAATTAGACTTCTCTTAGCGTAGGATCCTCTGGAACACATAATTTCGTGTAGGATTCCCTCCTTTACACGTAAGGTGAGTCATGCTAGGATTAATTGTAAGAATCAATGTGATTCAGTGTGTCACTAAAATCAACCAGAATTCGTACTGGAAAAATTCTGGGGTGAGATTTCTTTTGTCGTAGTTTTTGCAACATGGTACGAATATGGTCTTCGTGTCCTTCTCTTGACTTAGAGAAGATCAGGTTGTCATCTATGCAAGTACTAACGAATTTGTTTATGAGTTCCTGGGAACTCAATTTATTAAGTCTAAAATGCTGCTGGAGCATTTATAACACTAAGGCAAAATCGTGAATTTAGCATGACCAAATCGTGAACGAATGGCAGTCATGGAAATGTCCTGCTCTTTTATTCGTCACTGTTGGCAGCATGATCATAAATCTATCTTGGATAGTGTTTAGCACCATGTAGTCGGTCGTATACGTCGTCAGTACGTGGAGGAGGATGACAGTTATGGGTCGTGATTTGTTTAGATCGATGGTAGTCGACACATAATCTCATGTTACCGTCCTTCTCCTTGAAGGTTCTTCTGGGATTTATATGGGAAGATCTTGGAATGATCGGCTGGTTATGAATAAAATAACTTTAGTAGTCGTGTCATAAAGGATAGCTTGAAAATTAACGCACCCATGGCCTAAAAAAACACGTGCTTGTAAAGCATAATTAATTTGTACAGATTTTCTTGACGGAAAAACATGTTGGATGTATTCAGGGGCCTGAACATCACTGTACCTAATCTAATATGAATGGCAACCAATCGTAGCATGGTGTGCTATTCATAGTCCATAACCAGAATCATATTTAACTCACATCCGTCCGAGGTAAGTGCGTATCAGATTGGATCTGATCATTAGACTAAAGGAATAACCTTCTTATACATGGGTAATACGAATGGCGTCCTTAATGGTCATGGATATATGAAATATGAAATCAAGAAATGAAAGTGTCATGAAGCAAACGTGACAGATCTCACTAAGTGTGTTTTACCTGCCTCACGCAGAACGAATCCTTCATATCCAAACACGAATAATACGCCGGTGTTGGTACTGAAATTCTTGTGGCCTGATTAATATGTGGCACAACAAAATGGATATACCCCTTGGAGGGCACCCTGAATTTCTTAGGGCAGTTTCAGAAATAGGCGTGAGTCATGTGTCTTGACTCGTGTCTTGATAAATATACGTAGGACATGTGTCTTGACTTATGTCCTAACATGTGTCTCCAGGAAGCATACGTGAGACATGTGTCTTGACTGATGTCTTGACATGTGTCTCGAGGTGTGAAACGAAAAAAATCGAAACTCTTTGGTTATCATGCCAAAACTGGTGAATCGTTTGGACTGCTGACCCTTTGTATTTCTGATCACGTCCGTGACCGGTGTTCGGTTGTGATTGCTAGAATAGTTGCTGTCACAGTGGTTACTATCGTCTTGTCTGTCAGTTCCATGATGGTCATTCTCATGATGGTGATTCATGTAACTATTCAGCTGAATGGCTGGCTAGTACTGGTTCCCACTCATATGACTGAAAAGGCAACTGAATGACATGTGACATATAACTAAAAGGTAGGGACATAGATTGTGATGGAAATCGTCTGGTGGTGAAGTATCTTCTCGTCCGGTCGCTTTGATCTAACGCCTTTGTCTTCGTATTGTAGAATCTCCAGGTTTTGAACAACATCAGCATCTCGTAGCGTCTCCAAACAATTAGCAGCATCAACATTTAGTAACATCTCCAAGTTATGAGCGGCATCAACATCTGGTAGTATATCATCAAGTGGAGTACACCTGAGATGATTGCGACTCGACTAGCGAATACTCGTGGAGTATTGTAAGTTAATACACATGGATTTACAGTACATGTAATACACATGGGATACGGTACATAGAGTACACGTGGGATACGGTACATGGAGTGCACATGGAATGCATAAGAAATGATCGGTATGGGGTCGATCATCTGACATGATTTTAAATGAAACTAATTGGTTAAACGGTTAGAAAACCGAACTGGAATGAGCATCATGATAGCCTGGCGATTCCAGCATAGACATCATTCTGGTTGCATAGAGAAAACGCTAAAAGTGTGGTTAACGAAATTCAACAATGATTTGCATGGAAGCATGATTAATGAAAGCCGACCATGATTATCATGAAAGCGGGATTAAATGAAATCCATCAATGTCTTGCATGAAAGCATAATCAACATAAGAGACGTATGACATAATTAGCATAAAGACGAAATTATCATGGAGAAGCATGGAACAAAATTTACATGGAGGAGTATAAAACATAATCAACATGAAAACGAAGTTAACCATGATAAACATACTTGACATAAAGAACACAACAATTACTAAGGGGACATGGAAAAAAATTATGAATGTAATGAAATGAAATCTGAAAAAAATCGTCGGTGTGGACGACCCTGGGTTGGTTCACAAAACAAAATTTACATGAGTAAGGATGAACGCCTATGGTTCGGTTCATCAAAACAAAATTGAGATGGCAATGGTGAACGCCTATGGGTCGGTTCACTAAAAAAAATTCGAATGAAAAGCACATGCGACTAAATATGGCAGTCCTGTACCAACCATTATTTAGTCAAAATACCTGCAACAATAATACATGAAAATAAATAAGTGAAAATCAACTGTCAAAACTTAACAAAAAAAAAATTATGTGACCAATTATAAACTACCAGGGTTCAGTCCACATTAGCCACATTCCTCAAGGAACATCATGAATAAAACAATGACATGCAACTAAATATGGATGACGGTTGTCAATCCATATTAGTAAAAATAATTTCAAGGAAAACATCATGGTTAAAACATCAAGGTGCTGAAAATATCAATACGTAGAATAACAATCGACGGCTTAGGAAGCTCCTTGTGACTACCCACTAGTCACAGGTCGAGTTTTAGAGCCTACAAGTCAAAACCTTGGTCTATGATACCATAATTGTAACACCCCACTTTGATAAGTGGACCGTTACGCGTATTTATGGAGTGTCATCAAAGCATGCAAGGTAATATGTACTAAAACATACATGACCCAAGAGGGAAGACCGGAATCAAACATCGGTTCCCAAACATAAGCCCAAAACATAAATAAAGTAAATGAAATGAGAAGGACAAAACATGAGTCCAAACAAGCATAAGTATAAGAAGGAAAAAGGAGAAGAAGTCTAAGGCAGCTTCCATCCTATGCACGTCCTTCAAATACTCAAGTTTGTCCTTGGGTACCTGCCATTTTGGGACATGGAAAAAAAGTAACGGTTAAGCAATACGCTCAGTGAACGGACATATGACATAGTATGAATGGCTGAAACATAAATAATATTGAAAAGCAGCAGAAATGTAAAAGTCCTAGAAACCTGGAACATGTTTATAAAACTGGTTTTATAGTTTGAAAAGACTTACGTTTTTATATGAAAACTGTATTAATTAGCCAACAGCCTATATAGGTCATGAGGTTCTACCTTGCATGAATACTTGGACGAGAGACCTCATCATGCAATTAGAGGGGTTGCCTCTAATTAATTAGTCTGGGTAGGAGTGATCAACTCCTTTGTGAAGGATGTATGGCACACATCGCATTCACCATGAAAATCCTGTAAAACATTAGGATGTACCCATACGCCCCACATGATAATATAAATATATATGGACAAAACTGAAAAGGGACGCCACGAGCAATCACTTCGCCGTGGGGAAGTCATAACACTGGTGCCTCTAGTGTTATGGTTATGGTACCTCCATAACTAGGTGACACTCGTCATGCATGTATATGGCTTAGGCATTTAAAACTAAACATAAGTAATCAAAACATATAAAACATATACTTGGAAAAACAGTTGGCTGCAAACGGGAAATCCTAATAAGGAAAGAATGTCAATACTGAAGGACGGAAAATATGTATCTTATTTTCAGTGAACGATGAAAGATGAAAGATGGAAAGTCCTACTCCGACTTCACCAGTACTACATAAATAGGGAGCATGAATGAGTTATCTGATTACTAAGAGTGTTACCGGTTCTTGTATGTTCTTAATGTATTTTATATGTCCTGGTCATGTTTTACTATTTTACGTTATACTGTATTATCCATGGTTTAAGTGTAGCCTGATTATGTGATTCATGTATTTCTTGTGTTATTATACTTGTAGTGTAATATTAAGTAACTTCCTAAAAATAGCAGGTTTCCAAAATAGAAAGTTTCTAAAAGTAGAAACTAATCTTAATTAATAAGTCTAAAATGTTTACTAGTGCTTATTAGTCTGAATTATAAGCCATGATAGTTTATCCGTAAATTCTATTAAATTTAATACATAGGCTAATCTGATTATTAATTATTAATAAAATACATGGTTTAATAATTAATAATATGTCATGAAAATTTAATAAACTACCTTATACAATTTTAATTAAATTAAACATGGTTTTTAATTCAATTACATCCAATTAAATACTTAGGTCCTACATGATTTATTTAACAAAAATAAATAACCCAAGTCATGTTTTAATAAATTAGTTAATATACTTGTCCTTTTTAATTAATTACTGAAATGATAAATTAATATGCTAATTTATAATTTATCCCGAGACCTTAAATTCCGAGATAAAATAATCCGAACTAAACACACCCTGACCGGCGGCTAGGGTTGTGGCCAGCCGTCGGCTGCCACTGTCTATGCAGGGCTTCCCCCTGCTGTGATGTTTGTTCCCACCGGCTTAGACCGGTTCTCACTGCCGGCTGTCGGTTCCACCTATTTTCTAATCAAGACCCACCGAGACCTTGTATGGTCTCGGTTGCCGTTCCTTGGTTGCTACTGCCCGAAGCAAAATCACACCAAGCCCTCTAAGGGTCTCGGCTGGTGGAAGAAAAGTGACACCGAGAGCTTTATGCTCTCGGTTGGTGTGTTTCCCGAACCTAACACGTAAAACAAACACCCCTTCCTTTGTTTAAATCTTTATCATAACATGTTTTTATTTATGTTCTAGATAGATTCATGCACATGTGACTATAATTAATTAGGAAAATGAAAAGATTAAGGATGTTAAATAATACCTAGTGCGTGGATCAAACAGGGGTAGACACACGAACACAAACACGTAGCTTTCAAGGATCAAGATCAAAACTCTCCCCCTTTGTGATGGTTTAAAGTCGGCGGCCACTTTTGTAGTGTGCTGGGGTTTTGTTGTTTTCATGGAAGTGGAAAAATGAATTCCCTAGAGTATTTTGTTTACTAGTTAAATTGCTTAATGGGCCGTGCCATAAGGCCCTCTTTTGTTTTCTTTCTTGTCGCAGCCAACACACACCCACAAACATAATTCGTTTTCATTTTTGGGTTCTAATCAGTTATCATGTATGTTCGTATTTTTTTTAATTCTCGTGATTAGAGGCTTGTCGTGATTTAAGTATTATACGTATGATACTTATCGTGTGTTATAATAATAATAATACATATGTAATACTTGTAGTTATTAACTAATATACGTAGTACTCAGATTTAAATGTTCGTGACACGTGTCGTACATTATAAAAAGGAAAGTTCTAAATTTTATTCGTATTTCGTGTATTTACTGTTCATGATACTGTTCACGGTATTTTAATGCGGGTTTTACAACTTGTTTTTTTTATGATTCTAAGATTTATAAACATGAACATAAATAAAATCAAAAGAGTAATAATAATAGGTAAAGGTTTTGGTGATACAACCCGCGTGAATGAATTGGTGATAGAACACGAAAACGTGCGCGTAAGAATTATAGATCAACCACAACAAACACCCCCTATGTCTTGTTCGCCGGCGGCCAAAGAAAAAAGAAGAAGGAGGAGTAGGGTTTTTTTTATTGAAAAATAACAATGAATAAAATCCTCTGATGTTTTATTTGTTATGTAATTATAATTACTAATGTGCCAAAGCCCGGTCTCCCCTCTTTCTTTCTAACCGACGCAAACAAACACCCCTTGTACTTTGGTGTTTGTTTTTCTTGCTTAATTATTTATTAAGTACATACGTATTTAATTGTTATATTTCTTGTATGTCTTCCTAATACCGTACGTACATACATATCGTATATTAATACTCGTGTTTACGTACATATTACTTATTATAATTAATTAATATACATATTGTTCGTATTAAATGTTCGTGATACATGCGTATATTAATTAAATTAAAATTTAAAATTTAACGGTAACTTCGTGCATTTAATGATCGTAGGCTTTTTAGAGCGGGTTTTACATATAATTTAGCATAATTACACTTTTAACACTTTAAGTATATAGTTTTATTATATTGCAATTTAATCCTTCAATATTTAACCTTAGGGTCTCAAACTTTCCAAATTTTATTATTATAGCTTTAACTTTCATAAAATGACACTTTTGGCCCAAAATGTCAAATAGTTTCAAAAATGACAGTTTTGGTCCCTATACTTGTAAAAATCATATAACTTCTTCAAAAATGTACCAAATGATCTAGGATTTTAAAAAAAAGTTTCAAAACATATTTATAATCATAATAACAACATTTTATACTAATTATATCTCTTGAAATGGATTTTAAGTCATTATTTTATGTAAAATACAAAACTAGGGTTTTAAGACATCTTTAGCTTATAACTTTCATTTAAATTAATGAAATGACTTAGTTCTTATTGGATTGTCTTTATAACATAATTTTGGCATTATAACAAGTCTTATAATTCATTATAACAAGATCAAAGTTGTTAGCCCTATATTTTATATAGTCGAACAACAATGTAATAGATCATCTTAGCCATTAATGGTCTTGTATAGTAATAGGCTAGTCGAGTTAACCGGGCTTGGACTTAAGCTAATATTGTATAAGTTAGGGGCTCTAAGCCCAAGTCAAGCCAAGCCCGGCCCAAGAAATAAGCCCATGAGCCCATAAAGCTCATGAGTATATAAACCCTCTTCCATGTGTGAAAGAGGGTGTTTGTTCATTTCTTTTCACATAGTAAAAGTATAAACCTTCCACCATCTCTCTACTTTCTCTCACTACTTTCTCTCTCTAACTTCTCTCTATTTTTATAATATATCTTGTGTTATGGATTGATATGGAATTAACATTTGGTATCAAGAGCCTATAGTGGATAGGTGATTGAAGATTTGTTGTTATTGTTCTTATTGATTTCGTGAGGTATTTGATCCAAAATCATTGACCCAATTATTTTTGTGTTTTTTGTGGTTTAATCTTTATAAAAATCATCTACATAGTTGAGGTAGTGATTTTGTATCTTTGTTTTGGTTAAAAACACAAAATGTTTTGGCGTTTGGATCGATTTTTGGTAAAAAAAATCACGAATTTCATCTTTGATATTCGAGATATAACGTTATTCCAACTTGTGGAAGCTTTAAGATTTCGGAATATAAGATTTAGAACTCCGACTTCTTGATACAGCACTATTCCGACATCTACTCCACACAAGAAATTCTGACATCTACTCAGCCATCTTATATTCCGACTTTGTTTGTTCAAAACAATATTCCGAATTTGTTTGTTCAAAACAATATTCCGAATTTAAAACAAAATCCATATATTCAGACATCTACAACACAAAGGTGTCAAATTCCGAATTTCAGTTGGGTGTTATATTCCGAATTTCAGGTTCCACATTTCGAATTGTATATGTTTATACATTCCGAATTTTGGTAAAGCAGATCTACATTCCGACATTCGTACAGCAGACTAGTATTCCGACATTACATATATTGTGGGACTCTGACATTACATGTCCACATTCCGACATTTTTTCTGAAGATCATAATCCGACATTATTGAAGAAATTTGTATTCCGACATTTGTGAAGATTGTATTCCGACATTTGGTTCTAAAGAATTGTATTCCGACATTTTGAAGATTGCACTCCGACATTTGTTCTGAAGATTATATTCCGACATTTGTTTTGAAGATTGCATTCCGACATTTGTTTTGAAGATTGTATTCCGACATTTGTTTTTGAAGACTTGTTATTCCGAGATTAATTTGGGAGTAACATATTCTGACATTCATAAAGAATTACACATTCCGACTTCAGTTCAGACTTTGGTTATTCCGACTTTAGTTCATTGACGAGGTATTCTGACTTTTGTTCATTGAAGAGGTATTCCGAAATTATCACTTTTCAAGATTTCTGTTTGAAGCATTTTTAGACTTAGCCAATATCTAGACTTGTCCCGGATCATAGTTTACCAAAAAAAAGAGTTAAAGATTTTAGGTCAAGTAAAATCAAATTTTTTTCCATACTAATTTTTGGCTATTTCGAACTCAATTTCAAAATTTGGCGATACAAAAATTTTCGGCTTACCGTTTTGTCGGACTGAAGATTCTCAGAACACTACGAAATTTTAACCACACCTCATCACAACAAATCTACTAAGATCTGTAATCCATTCACAAGCATTTACCATGTCAAACAACAACAACAATGCGACTGCTAATCAAATTCGTTTGGAATAAGGTGGCAACGGTAATCCACCTGTGCTGACAGCCGGTTGCTACGTTCAATGGAGATCTTGTTTTCTCTGATTTCTCGGAACAAAGGAGAACCGAACTGCTCTTCGTCACTGCCTTGAGAATCTACCTCCAGTTTTTGAATTCAGACACGTTACCACACAAGCAGAGGATGGTACTTCATCAACTACACGAGCTATGGAGAATTTCGATACATGTCCTGCTGAGAAAAAGAAACTCCTCCAAGCTGAAGCTGATGCTGTTAACTACATACTCACTGGGATTAATAACGATATATATTCCACGGTTGATGCATGTCCTAATGCTATGGAAATGTGGAATGCAATTCATCGATTGAATCAAGGTGAGTCGATCAATGTTCAAGATCTCGAGACTAATCTACTTTCGGAGTTTAGAAAATTCACATCCAAAGATAGTGAATCCATTGACTCGTATTACTCGAGATTCTACAAAATGATGAATGAGCTTGTCAGAAATTAGTGCACCATCTCCAATCATCATGCCAATGTTCAATTTCTACTTCAACTCAAACCCAAATGGCAAAGGTTTGTGACTTTGGTTAAACAAGGGGAAGATATCAAGACTATCTCTTATCACAAACTTTATGATATCTTGAAATAACATCACAATGAAGTGAACGAACTAAGGACTAAAAAGGCATAATGGTCTGCTAACTCTATTGCTTTTGTGGCTGCTACATCAACAAAACTCGTTCACCGTCAACAAACACCTTCTCATTCCTCAAGGCCATCAAGCTCATCCACCAAACCTCTAGCTACTGCTAGAAACAAAGCAAAAGCAATTGTCCCCACTCCACCTCCAAATTATGACACCGAGTTAGATGGAGACAGTGACGATGAACAAACTTTAAGGGACAAGAAGATTGAGGAACTCATGTCTTTACTCACCACAACATATAAGAAGATCTACAAACCTACCAACAACAACCTCAGATCATCCTCCAATGCTCGATATAAGGAAGTCGACAATACTCCAAGGTATGATCGTGATACTGATGGCACTCCGGTTGTGCAGAAGACTGGGATTCAATGCTTGAATTGCAAGGGATTTGGGCACATGGCTAGGGAATGTAAGAAGCCAAAACGGGTTAAGGATTCTGGATATCACAAGGAAAAGATGTTGTTGTGTAAGAAAGAAGAAGCATGGATTCCACTCACAACAGATAAAGTTGATTGTCGTGACGACACTGATGATGAAGCCAATGATCAAGAGTTGGAGGCACATTATGTGTACATGGCAAAGATTCAAGAAGTGATTCTAGAGACTGCTGACAATTCTGGACCTATCTTTGATACTGAGCCAATTGAAAAGGTACCATCATATAATAACTATAATGTGTTTGCTAATGAACGACGGCATCCTGAGCAACCCAAAAGCATCAATGACACATATATAATGGACATGGAGGATAGCCATATCTCTACGGATTCACAACATATGTGTAATGATGACGGTAATGCTGCTCAGGATACTGACTCAGATGAGGACCGTGATTTGCTTGCGTCTATTATTATTCTTTAAAACATGAAATTGAGGAAAACAAAGAGGCTAATAAACGTTTGAAGCAAGCAAACACATCCTTAGACGAGGAGATAGACAGGCTTAAATAGTGTGATTATGTGAAAGACGATGATCGACGAGTTGCAATAGCTAATGGTTTGGTATATGAACGTAAGGTGCTCAACAAACAATATTGTTCTAAAGTAACACATGAAATTTATATGTCAAAACAAAAGAAGTCGAAACTTGAAGAACAATTGCTGCTACATAAACTCCAGATTACTGAATTAGAGTCGGTTAACAAAGAACAAACTCAGCTTTATAAAACTCGTGAAGAAAATGATATTGAAAAAATTCTTGCTTTAGAAAAGAGAGTCAAAACGTTAAACAACATTGTTTACAAAACGGGTCAGTCTATTCAAACTATGAATATGCTTAATAGAAATATGAAAACGAGTTTTGTTAAGCCTGACTATCTCAAGAAAGTTCAAAGTATCAAGCCTGCTCTTTATGATATCGGTTGTTATAATGATAATCTTGCCCTTATGCTTTCCCCTGAATGCGACAAAATCATTCGTCATCATGAAGAAAGTCGATCGAACTTAAGTGAATTGATAAACCTTTCTGATTCTAATTATCATATTAAGTTTGTTCCTCAAAAAAACTTTCAAAAGAACAAAAGATGTTTACAAATGTTCCACCACCGAGTCATGAAACGGAAAAGAAAGTTTCTTTAAAAAGGGGTTTCAAAAAGCAATCAATTTAGTTAGAAAAACAAATTTCGGATGAAAAATGTAAATGGCATGAGAAAAGTAAAAGTGTTCAGCAATTTGAGTTTATAAAACAAGGGGTTTTAAATCTATACAAAGGTGTCGTCGATTATGAAAATGTTTCTAGAGATACCGTTTAGAATATTAAACCTAACCCACAAGTAGAAGTCGTCATTCAACAATGTATTGTTCCAACCATCGATGATCTTTCAAATAATGTGGAAATGTTTTATAAAGCTCTCACTGAGGAAATGATAACTGATTTAAGATATGTTAAATCTCTTGAAGACGAAGTTGATTTTCTTCAAACTAAATTAAAGACACAAGAACACCAACTTTCTAACGAAATTGATCAACTTTCGAAGGAATATTTTTATGCTGACCATATGAATGCTATACTAGGTGTGTATACCGGTCTTGATCAATATTGTCATGTAGCATGTCTAGTGTCAGAAGCGAACGAGAAATGTCAAAATCTTGAAGTTGAGATTTCGAAACAAATTCAGTCATATAACAAACTTTCGAAAAGTGTTTCCCAACTTGAGAAACACTCCATTTCTCTTGAACTTGCTTTACAAAAAGGTGATAAATCTCATAATCATAAAAAGTGTCAAGAACTGACAGCTTCTTTGGTTCGTCAATTGAATGAAAAAGGTGTCAAAATAAATGATTTGAAAGCTCAACTACAAGAACGGGACATAGCCATCAGTGAGTTACAAAAACTCATTGAGAAAAATGAAAGGAAAGTCTGATATGGGTAAACCATCTGCCGTTCGTCAACCGAATGCGATTATATGCCCTAAATCATTTATTTTGGGAAAACCCCCACAGACTTTGCCTAAGCTAAGAACTGATAAGAGGTCAAATGTGATTAGGGGTGTCAAAATTTCCGACCCGACCCGAACCCGACCCGACCCGAACCCAACCCGAGCATACTCGGGTCGGGTTACTCGGGTTGAATTTTGAATTCGGGTTAGTCGGGTCAACCCGACTAACCCGAATTCGAAAACGAGTCGGACATCGGGTAAAATATTTATGCCTAATTCGGGTTCGGGTCAACCCAATTGACCCGAATAAGAAATTTTTTTATTTTTTTTATTTTTAAAATTTAAATTAAATATAACTTCTATTAAAAATATTAAAAAAAAAGTTTTTTTTTAATATTTTACCCGTAGTCGGGTTGACCCGAACCCGAATAGACCCGACCCGAGTAGACCCGACCCGAATAGACCCGAACCCGACTAACCCGAGTTCAACTCGGGTCGGGTTCGGGTAAAATAATTTTACCCTCAACCCGAATTCAACCCGACCCGAATAACCCGAACCCGACCAACCCGACCCGATTCCCACCCCTAAATGTGATAGCACCTGGAATGTATAAAATGAACACTAGGTCCACTCACACGGGAACATCAAGGTTACCTCAGAATACTAGGGAAACTAATCAACGCGTGTCTTCTTCTACAGGAGTAACTCCCACTACTAGCGTTAGCGGACCACAGCTTAAAAGCACTAAAATTCAAGATAGATTCATTCCTAACAATAGTCAAGGGAAGAAGATGGAAGTAAAAGACCACCGTAGGAATTTTAAGTTTTCTAAGAATAAAACGTTTGTATCTACATGTAATGACAGTCTAAATGTTAAGACTTCGAACGTTAAATTTGTTTGTGTTAAATGTGGAAAATGTGTTCGTACTTTTAATCATGATGCGTGTGCTTTTAATCAAAATGGTGTGAATGCTAGAACTAGGAAGCCTATTCTTGTGCCCACTAGTCCTAGAAAACCTACAAGAACTTTGAACCAATCCACTACTCAACCCCTTAAGAAACTAAGAGCGTTAGAATCCACTACTCTGCATAAACAAAACATGTTAAAGAAGCTTTATGAGAACATGAGTAGGACATGTAAACGGGGGTACTCACGATTTACACCACCTAGATACAAATGGGTACCTAAGACTACCACTATTGTAGTTAGGTCTATGAATGTTAGCTTGCCTTCAGGATTTGCATCTAGGCCTACTAATATTTTGGAACCCACTTCTATCAAGGGCTTCCATTTGTCAAACTCTGCATTGTCTTCTAATTCTTATGCAGCTCGTCAAAATCATTCTATTCATAATGGACTCCGGGTGCACAAAGCACATGACGGGTAATCTCAAGCTTCACAATAACTTCGTGGAGAAGTTTTTGGGTACTATACGGTTTGGAAATGATCAGTTTGCACTAATACTCGGATATGGAGATTTGGATTAAGGGAATATCACTATCAAACGGGTTGTTAATGCAATGATGCCTAAAATCATTACTTGCATTTTTCAATCTTGCTTTGTTTTGATTACGACAATATGTAAAAACAAGCATTTACGAAAACAACGAAAACGAATTCTTGAGTTCAAGTATTTTTCATTTCAACCATTATCACTTAAGGTATGAACAAACAAGTACTCATCCTTGTTAAGTGATCAATGATTTAATCTTTTCTTAAAACTCACTTTTTATTAAGTGTGACAAGTTTTTTTTATTAAACTTTCTTTTTAAGAAAATGTTTTATTAAATTAATTATTTGAAATTTTTAAATTTGATAATAGCATATTCTTTCTTGGTTTGGAATATCCTTTACGGATATTTTAATCCCCAGATTCGAACCAATCCACTAAAAGACAAAAGGGAGCGGAGTCTATGCAGTCGGTTCCTTAGCTCCTATAGCGACTCCTTATCGATAAGGAACTGCGGGCTCCAATAAGGAACCGCGGGCAGATATAGCCGTTGGATGTTTGTCTTATAAATAGTCGACCATTCTCAGACTTTCAATTCACCTCTTTTGCACATACATTTCCAGATTCTTTCATACTTCTTAAATCACTCAAATCCTTGATCATTTGTTTGATTACTACTTGTTTAGAAGTGAATCTTTCTCCTCTCATCTTTTCCTCTCAAAGTGCAAAGAGAAGAACACTATCATCCTTGAAGTGTTGTGTCTACCTCAAAGATCCATTGAAGATCCAAAATTATTTATTCATTGTTGTGTCATTGTTGTGAAGATCCAAGTAGTTGTGTCTATTTGGAAGTTGTGTATGTACTAAGGTTAATACTTGATCCTTAAAGTATATTGGTACTGATTGGTTCTAGCTAAGATTAGGGCTCGACTTTTAGCTTAGAGTCGGAAATTGGTTTAGTAACGTTGTGTACGATTTCTCCACCTTAAGGAGCTTGTTGATTAGTGAACTCTCGAGTAAGGAGTACTCGAGGAGTGGAGTAGGAACGAGGAGTGAGCTTCGTTGTCGAACCACAATAAATCCTTAGTGTTTGGTTTGATCTTTCCTTTCCTTATCTCTTTACATTCATTATTCTTTATACTTGTGATTATTAGTTTAGTTGCACTATACCTTGTTCATATTGTGTATAGGAAGGTTTCACATAAATACTCAAGTCTAAGTTTTTGAAAAGGATTTTTAAAAACCAATCTTTAACAAGTAAACTTAAGAAACTATTCAACCACCCCCCCCCCCCCCCCTTCTAGTTTCTACAATTGGTATCAGAGCGTGGTTGATCAAGCCTTTTTAAAATATATTGTATGTTAAAACTTGAATCGATCTATGGATTCCAACAAGTATCTAGAAGGGAAATCTATGCAAAGACCACCTCTTTTTGAAACTGATAGTTTTATTTATTGGAAAAATAGATTTGAGACTTATGTGAAATCAAAAGATTTAGATCTTTGGCATGTTATTATCAATGGTGATTTTTTGCCTTATCAATATGATGAAGTTTCTAAAAGCAAAGAGATAGTCACTTTTGACAAAGATAATGATGATACTAAAAGGAAACTTGCTAAAAATAATGAGGCTAAAATGGTGATTTATAATGTTTTAGCAAAGAAAGAGTACGAAAGGATTTTTATGTGTGAAACCGTTAAAGATATTTGGAACACTCTTTTAGTAACCCACCAAGGTGATAGCCAAGTCAAAGAAAGTAAAATCGATCTTCTTGTTCAACAATATGAACAATTTGTCATCTTAGAAGATGAAACTATTGATAGTGCATTTGCTAGATTTAACACTATTATTACTAGTTTAAAAGCACTTGATGAAGGTTTTTCTAGCAAGAACAATGTTAGGAAGTTTCTTAGGGCGTTACATCCAAAGTGGAGAGCTAAAGTCACGGCAATTGAAGAATCAAAGGATCTCGCCAAATTATCACTCGATGAACTCATTGGTAACTTGAAGGTTCACGAGATGATAATTTTAAAGGACTCGGAAATGGTGAAAACTAAGAGTAAAAGAAAGTCTCTTGCACTCAAGGCCAAGAAGGCACAAAGTGACGGTGAAAGCTCCTCGGATAGTGATGATGAGGAATATGCCATGGCGGTTAGAGACTTTAAGAAGTTCTTTAAAAGATGAGGTCAATACGTGAGGCAACCAAACAACGACAAGAAACCCTTCTCCAAAAACCGATTTGCCAAAGATGATAAAGGTGATAGGAAATACTTTAGATGTGGTGATCCAAATCATTTCATCGGTTATTGTCCTAAGCCTTCACGCGACAAGAACCACACGGAGTTTGTTGGAGGTTCATGGAGCGATAGCGGTGAAGATGTTGATGACAACCCCAAAGATGAGAAATGTCTCATGGCTCACACTTCTAAAGAGTTACATTCCGAAACCGAGTATTATAGCAATAATATTTCTTCTCAAGATGATAGTGAATTAGAAGGTCAATACAATAACTTGCATAAGCTTAGTCTTAAATTCATTGAAAAGAACAACCTGCTAAAATCAACTAGAACTAAGCTTGAAAATGAGATTAGTGAGCTAAAAGAGAAATTAGCTAAGCTTGAGAAAAACAAAGAAGTAGATCTAGGATGCTTAAAATGTGAAAACCTTAGACAAAATGAAAACCTTAAGAGCACCTCCATTAGACTTGAAAAGTTCATGAGAGGTACTAATGCTCTTAATGATATGTTAAACAAACAAATTCATTCTAAGGAAAGACTTGGGTTAGGATATAACACTAATGAAGCATCAACTAGTGAACCAAAACAAGTTAGGTTTTCAGAAAAACACTCCCCTGTACGCGGTTCTCCAAAATATGGGGCGGCTCCTTATTGCTATGGAACCGCGGATGGAGCTAAAGAACCGTGGCCAGAAGAAGATTTATGTGAAAATCCTATACTTTCTAAAAAGTCTATTTTAGGTGAAGGACCAAAACATATTCTTATTAACAAGGTCAAAGTACCTATAATTGAAAAGCCTACTCTAGATAAATTCTACAAGCCCTTGAGTAAACCTCTAATGGGAACTAGAAACTTATCTAGACAAACATCTACTCCTCCAAGAGTACGAAATGAATCTAAACCTAGAAATAGAAAACCTACGCCAAAAAGAGATGATCAAGCTAAATCACGACCTAGAAGTAAAACTCCAACACCTATGAGAAATAACAATAATTCTAGATCAATATCAAAAACACCTAGGAGAAACTATGGACAACAAAATAGCCATATGAATTGGAATAATTTTCAACAACAATACTTTTCCCATGGGGAATGTCTCCTTCATTCATGCATCCCAACCAAATGCAAGGGATGTCTGGAACTAACAATTTTGGACCCATGAGATATTGGGGACCAAATGTTTGATCTTGTGTGTTGTTACCTAGATATGCTTGGGAATCGATTTAAAGCCCGACGAGTGGATTAAGGATAGTGGTTGTTCTAAGCACATGACGGGTAATCGAAGTTTAATCTCACACTTACAAAGCATATGATGGAGGTAATGTTACATTCGCAAGTAATCGACGTGGTAATATCATTGGCAAAGGTATGGTCTCTCTTGAATCTATGACTATAGAAAACGTAGAGCACGTAGATAACTTAGGTTTTAACCTTCTAAGTATAGGTCAAATTTGTGACAATAAGTGTAAGGTCATCTTTTCGGAATATAACCGTGAAATCGTAAAAGACGGAAAAGTCATTGGAAAAGGTGTTAGAAAGCATGGGCTTTATATCATGAAGGTTAATAGGAAGTCAAAGGACAACTTATGTCTAGAGACTTTAGATAATAGTTCTACTCTTTGGCATAGGAGATTAGGTCACGCTAATATGCGTTTAATTCAATCTTTAGTCTCTAAGGAGTTGGTAAGACATTTCCCCAAGATGAAGTTTGATAGTCACTTTTGTGATGCTTGCAAAATTGGGAAGCAAGTTCACTCAAGTCACAAAGCCAAGAATTTGGTTTCGACCTCTTGGTGCTTAGAGCTTCTACATATGGATCTCTTTGGACCTTCCGCCATACGGAGTTATGGAGGTAACCTTTATACCCTTGTTATTGTTGACGACTACTCTATATTCACATGGACTAGATTTTTGGCGTCTAAGAATGAAGATTTTGGTCACTTCGAAACCTTTAGTCGAAGAATTAAAAATCAACTAGGATGTTCATTTGTCTCTATTAGGACGGACCATGGTAGGGAATTTGATAATGAAGTGCAATTCGGTGCCTTTTGTGAAGCTCATGGTATTACCCATAACTTCTCGGCTCCTCGCACTCCACAATCAAATGGGGTAGTTGAAAGGAAGAATAGGACCATCCAAGAGATGAGTAGGACGATGTTAAATGAGCAATCCTTGCCTCAAAATTTTTGGTGCAATGTCGTGGACACATCGACCTACATTCTCAACCGAATTCTTATTTGACCTTTTCTAGGAATGACCCCCTATGAGATTTTTAAAGGTAAGAAGCCCTCATTGGAATACTTTAGGATGTTTGGAAGCAAGTGCTTCATTATTAACACCAAAGATTACCTTACTAAGTTTGACCCAAAGTCTTACGAAGGTGTCTTTTTAGGTTATTCTCAAACTAGCAAAGCCTACATAGTCCTCAATAGAACATCGGGTGTAATTAAAGAATCACTTAACGTGACATTTTATGAACCCCTCCTTCATCTAAGACACCACCTTTGGTAGATGATGACTTGGATGAAATAGACATAGTTAATGCCAAAGATGTTAGAAACATAAGAGTTGAAGACCTTAGTGTTGAAAAGGGAGTAAACATTAAGGAGTCAAAGGATCATGCTCTCGATAACGTCATAGGCGAATTAAATCAAAGGACCCTAAGATCTCAAGTCCAAAATCAAAGTAACTTCTTTTGTTTCGTCTCCTTGATTGAACCAAAGATTGTTAAAGAAGCTTTGATGGATGAGAGTTGGGTCATTGATATGCAAGAACAATTGAATCAATTCATTGCTAATGACGTTTGGAAACTTGTTCCTCCACCTAGAAGTTCGACCATCATAGGAACCAAATGGGTATATAGTAATAAGTTAGATGAGAATGGTGTTGTGTCTCGTAACAAGGCTAGACTTGTAGCTTAAGGCTATAATCAACAAGAAGTTATTGATTATGACGAGACATACGCACCCATAGCAAGATTAGAATCCTTAGAATCCTTTTAGCTTACGCTTGTGCCTTAGACTTTAAGCTTCAACAAATGGATGTAAAGAGTGCATTTCTTAACGGTTAGATCAATGAGGAGGTATATGTGGCACAACCTCCCGGCTTCATTGATTTTGAGAAACCGGATCATGTTTACAAGCTTAAGAAAGCTCTTTATGGTCTCAAACAAGCACCCAAAGCTTGGTATGATAGACTTAAAGCGTTTCTTGTAAAACATGATTATACCATGGGGATGGTAGACAATACACTCTTTACAAAGAAGAAAGGTTCTCACCTCATTATCGTACAAATATATGTTGATTACATTATATTTGGTTCAACTTGTCAATCATTGTGTGATGACTTTGCCAAAATCATGCATGACGAGTTTGAAATGAGTATGATGGGAGAACTTAACTTCTTTTTAGGACTCCAAATTAAACAAATGGACGATGGTATTTTCTTTAATCAATCCAAGTATGTTAAAGAAATGCTAAAGAAATTTGGATTAGAAGACTCTCGACCATTGAAGACCCCTATGGCCTCGGATACTAAACTCACTGTAGATGATGATTGTGAGTCGGTAGACAACACCAAATATAGAGGTATGATTGGTAGTTTGTTGTACCTAACGGAAAGTAGATCGGATATCATGTTTAGTGTTTGCCTTTGTGCTCGCTTCAAAGAGGCTCCCAAAACCTCTCACCTTGAAGCGGTTAAGCGTATCTTCCGATACATTAAGGGCACTATACATTTAGGATTATGGAATCCTAAAGGGACCGGCGTATAAACCATTGTCTACGTGGACTCGGATCATGCGGCAGACTATGTGGACCGGAAAAGCACTAGTGGTGTTTGTACCTTCATGGGTTGTTGTTTAACTTCTTGGTTCTCCATGAAACAAACCGCTCTTGCTATATCCACCATGGAAGCTGAGTATGTGAGTGCCGCTAAAGCTTGTCAACAAGCTCTATGGATGAAGCAAGCGCTTGTTGATTACGGGATTTCTCTTGATGTTCCCATCATGTGCGACAACAAGGGTGCAATAGACCTTAGCAAGAATCCTGTGCAACATTCGCGAACTAAGAACATAGAGCTTCGCCACCATTTTCTTAGGGATAATTTTCAAAAGGGGAACATTTCGATCGAAAAGGTACCCTCGGTAGAAAACATAGCCGACAACTTCAATAAGCCACTTTAGAGGGAACCTTTTAATTACTTGCCTCTAGGTCTAGGTTTAATAGAACACATTCCTTAATTATGCATTTTAATTAATCGAGTCTTTTTCTCTTTTGAGTGTATTCTTTCTTTGAGCATTAGAGTATCGTAAACTCTTTTTGAAAATTTCTCTTCCATTTTTCAAAATTCTCAGAGTTCTTTCAAAAATGGTCGAGAAATGTTTTTGCATTGTTAATTCAATCTAAAAACATTTTTCATAGCTTCTTGCTATTCATAATGAGCTTACATAAATCATATGTATGGGTCTCTTAAATATAGCAAGAACAAAAGAGAACTATGGAGGATCATTGTGTCATGACTATGTGTCTAGTTCTACACACCTCCTACATCGATTTTCTTTAAAATCCATGTATTTTGGTCAAAACCTTGTTTGGTGATTTCTTGTGTGTTTTCTTTGTCTATCTTTGCTTCTAAGCATATCTCCATGATTAGTTAGACTAGAAAAATAGGATTTGCTGAATTGGAAAATCCTCCCTCATCACCAAATTTAACACACTGTGGGCGGTTCTCTATTGAGACCGCGGTTCCCTAGTGATAAGGAACCACCTGTGGAGATAAGGAACCGCGCCCAGTAACCTCCTTTTCGGGTATTCCTGAAACTCCAAATTTGTTCCAACACTTTTTGGAATCTTTGTTTCAACCCTTTGACCACCCTTAAAGTATCTTGGGCTTTCTCTATTTAACCTTAAGCATTTTGCATCCTTCCTCAAATCAAAATGTCTTATTCCCCAAATGAAAGCTTTGATTCTCCTCCATTTTTTCCAATTGCTTTTAATCCCAATTCACCTAAGAACACTCAAAATCACATCTCTTCTTCTTCTAAGAATGTTGATTGTGGAACTTCTTATCTTCCACCACTAGCCTTTAGTGTTCGCCCTCCTTCACATGATAATGTCATGCATCATGGAACATATTGTCATTGTTGTCAATATCAACATCTTGCTATGGCCCATATCTATGAAGAGTTGAATTACATCCAAGGTTGCAGAAATCGCTAGGCGTTAGTGAGGCGGTTGGTCACCTTCGAGGCGGAATTCGTCTAGGCGGCGCCTAGGCGCCGCCTAGGCGGATTGGAATTTTATGCATAAAAATTTATTAATAATACGTATAACATGACAAAATACTTCTAATTTCTAATAATTCAAAGTTCACATAGCTTGAATTTGCAAAATAGACAAATAAACATAACAATTTAAGGACTTAAAACTTCAAACGTGACATACAGTTCAGTTGGTTCCAATTCTCACGAAAAATCTATTACTTTATGTTAACAATCATAGGTTTATCTTTGATTTTAAGATGTTATGTTAAAATAAATATGGAAATTATATTTAAAAAGAAAATTCTTAATTTTTTGTAAAAAAAGTTGACTTTTTGTTGACTTTCTTGACTTTTTGACCGCCTAGGCCGCCTAGCTCCGCCTAGGCGCCGCCTAGCACCGCCTAGGCGGATTTTTGACCGCTTTTTGACTTTTCCGCCTAGCATGACCGCCTAGCCATAAATCGAGGCGGAGTATGACCGCCTAGCGCCTAGGCGCCGCCTAGGCGGCCGCCTAGCCCGCTTTTTACAACACTGATTACATCAAGAGTCTCTTAATCAACCCTCCTCTTCACTATGACTGTGAGATCTCTACCAAGCCACCACCACCTACTTCCGCCACTACCTTGTCTTTTATCTAAGCATTGGTTGCTTATTCTCAAGACATCTAGTTCAAGCAAATCTTAGAGTTCTAATTTAACAAGGATTAGATTTATGCTTTTCTTTTGGCTTGTGTTTGTGTCTCATACATCTTTGTATGATTTATTTCCTTGTATCTTTTATCATGTTTCCTTTTAACGTGACTTATCTTGGATCTTTTGTCTCTTCTCTTAATTTTTTTTGACCTTTGCTATATCTTGTTGGGTGTCTCTTCTCTTCTACTAATCCTTCTATGTAGCTTGTCACCATATATCGATTCCTTGGTGCCCCAAGCAAGGGGGAGTAAGCACCAAGGGGGAGCATTTGCAAAGTCCGGTTCTTTTCTTCTTCAAAGACTTTTGCAACCTTTTTGCTCCGACAAAGGGGGAGAAATGATATAAACTCGTCTTTGAAAATCTTGTTTTATTAGGTGATTGAGTTTATGTATTGTCGAAATCAAAAGGGGTAGATTGTTAATGCAATGATGCCTAAAAACATTACTTGCATTTTTCGGTCTCGCTTTGTTTTGATTACGAAATATGTAAAAACAAGCATTTACGAAAACAACGAAAAACGAATTCTTGAGTTCAAGTATTTTTCATTTCAACTATTATCACTTAAGGTATGAACAAACAAGTACTCATCCTAATTAAGTGATCAATTTCTTAAAACTCACTTTTTATTAAGTGTGACAAGGTTTTTTATTAAACTTTATTTTTAAGAAAATGTTTTATTAAATTAATTATTTGAAAATTTGAAATTTGAAAATAGCATATTCTATCTTGGTTTGGAATATCCTTTTAGGATATTTTAATCCCCAGATTCGAACCAATCAACTAAAAGATAAAAGGGAGCAGAGTCTATGTAGGCGGTTCCTTAGCTTCTATAGAGGCTCCTTATCGATAAGGAACCGCGGGCTCCAATAAGGAACCGCGGGCAGATATAGCCGTTGGATATTTGTCTTATAAATAGTGGACCATTCTCAGACTTTCAATTCACCTCTTTTGCACATACATTTCCAGATTCTTCCATACTTCTTAAATCACTCAAATCCTTGATCATTTGTATGATTACTACTTGTTTAGAAGTGAATATTTCTCCTCTCATCTTTTCCTCTCAAAGTGCAAAGAGAAGAACACTATCATCCTTGAAGTGTTGTGTCTACCTCAAAGATCCATTGAAGATCCAAACTTATTTATTTATTGTTGTGTCATTGTTGTGAAGATCTAAGTAGTTGTGTCTATTTGGAAGTTGTGTATGTACTAAGGTTAATACTTGATCCTTAAAGTATATTGGTGTAGATTGGTCCTACTAAGATTAAGGCTCGACTTTTAGCTTAGAGTCTGAAATTGGTTAAGCGACGTTGTGTACGGTTTCTCCACCATAAGGAGCTTGTTGATTAGTGAACTCTCGAGTAAGGAGTACTCGTGGAGTGGAGTAGGAACGAGGAGTGAGCTTCGTTGCCGAACCACTATAAATCCTTGGTGTTTGGTTTGATCTTTCCTTCCCTTATCTCTTTACATTCATTATTCTTTATACTTGTGATTATTAGTTTAGTTGCACTATACCTTGTTCATATTGTGTATAAGAAGGTTTCACATAAATACTCAAGTCTAAGTTTTTGAAAAGGATTTTTAAAAACCAATCTTTAACAAGTAAACTTAAGAAACTATTCAACCCCTCCTTCTAGTTTCTACACGGGTTTATTACGTCGAAGGACTGAATCACAATTTATTCTCTATAGGTCAATTTTGTGATGCGGATTTGGAAGTGGCTTTCGGAAAACTACTTGCTATATTAGAGACTACGATGGGAATGACCTTCTCACAGGTTCTCGTGGTTCTGATCTCTACACAGTAACTCTACAAGACACATCTTCAACAAATCCAATTTGCTTAATGGCTAAAGCTTCTTCATCTCAAGCATGGTTATGGCATCAACGATTGTCACATCTCAACTTTGACACCATCAACTTGCTTTCGAAGAATGATATTGTGACCGGTCTTCCTAAGTTAAAATTCGTCAAAGATCATCTTTGTTCTTCTTGTGAGTTGGGAAAAGCAAAACGAAACTCTTTCAAAACAAAGACTACCCCAAGCTCAAAAGGACGATTGGAACTTCTACGCATGGATTTATGTGGCCCCATACGTGTAGAGAGTATTAACGGGAAAAAGTATATTCTCGTGATTGTTGATGATTAATATAGATACACATGGACTTTCTTCTTAAGGTCCAAAGATGAAACACTAGAGGTTCTCAAAAACTTTCTCAAGATGATACAACGCAATCTTCAAGCTCAAGTCTTAATCGTAAGAATGGATAGGGGTACCGAATTTTAGAACAAGACTTTGCAATCTTACTTTCAAGAAGAAGGCATCGAACATCAAACGTCTATTGCTCGAACTCCTGAACAAAACGACGTTGTCGAAAGATGAAACCATACTTTGGTTGAGGCATCTCGAACAATGCTTTCTGCATCCAAGTTACCACTATTCTTCTGGGCTGAAGCAATTGCAACTGCCTGTTATACTCAGAATCGTTCTCTCGTAATCCCTAGACATGAAAAGACACCTTACCACATCATCAATGGCAGGAAACCTCCTGTCAAATTCTTTCACGTATTTGGATCTTTATGATACATTCTTAAAGACTGTGAGAATCTCAACAAATTGAAAGAAAAAGGTGATGCATGTATTTTGTTGGGGTATGCTACATTATCGAAAGGATATCAAGTTTACAACAAGAGAACAAGAATCATTTTTGAAACAATTCATGTGAACTTTGACGAATTGCCACAAATGGTACTTGAACACAGCAGCTTAAGTCCCACTCCTCAATGTCCAGCAATGTCACCTACACAAAACAGTGTACGTCACGTACAAGAACGTCAAGAAAGTACTCCTACAAGAGACTCGACAGATACGACACAAATGAATGAGTTGGTTGATTTATATGATCCAATGTTTGATAAATATTACTATGGAAACAATCAAGTTGTGTCAAAGCCTTCCGCTGTCAATACTACTGATGCACCCGAACAAAGTCTACAAGACACAACTACATCTACTTCAACAACCGTTGCTAAATAGACAATTCCATTGGATACTCACCAAACTCAAGAAACCGTCATACAACCAACCTCACCAACCGTCAATGTTGTAGGAGGAGACAACAATCAAGCAGTCGATGCACAGTTTGAAGAAGAAGAATTTATCAACCCATTCGATACACCGGTACGTGAAGTCGGAGAGTCTTCTACTCAACATGTAGATCGGTCCAACATGCATACATTCTACCAAAGATAACCATCCACTCACCATTGGACACGTGATCATCCATTGGAGCAAGTTATTGGAAATCCTTCACAACCGGTTCGAACACGCAGACAACTCGAAACCGATGGTGATGTATGTATGTATGCACTCACCGTGAGTTTAACTGTACCTACAAACATCAAGCAAGCCATGACCGATCATGCGTGGATTGAATCAATGCAAGAAGAAATTCATAACTTTGAACGCCTCAATGTTTGGGAACTTGTTGACAGACCCTATGGAAAATCGATGATAGATTTCAAATGGATCTGGAAAACAAAACTGGATGAAGAACAAACCATCATAAAAAACAAATCTCGCCTTGTGGTTAAGGGATATCGTCAACAAGAAGGGATAGATTTCGATGAATCATTTGCTCCAGTTGCTCGTTTGGAAGCTGTTAGGATATTCCTTGCTTATGCAGCACATAAAGGCTTCACGATTTATCAGATGGACGTTAAAACTGCTTTTCTTAACGGTCATTTGAAGGAAGAAGTATATGTGAATCAGCCGTAAGGGTTCGTTGATCCTCATCATCCTGACAAAGTCTACCGTCTTAAGAAGGCAGTATATGGACTCAAACAAGCTCCAAGGGCGTGGTACGATGAACTATCAAAGTTCTGGGTATCCAAAGGATTCTCCAAAGGTTCCATTGATCCTACTCTCTTTATTAATAAATATGGGGATGACATATTGCTTGTGCAAGTTTATGTTGATGACATCATTTTTAGTTCTACGAACCCAAAAATTTCAAAACGTTTTGAAAAATTAATGCACAACAAATTTGAAATGTCAATGATGGGGGATCTAAAATTCTTTTTAGGCCTCTAGATTCATCAATCCCCACGTGGTATATTTATTAACCAAGTTAAGTATGCTCAAGAGATACTTAAAAAGCATGGCATGACATCATGTGCTCGCGTTGGTACACCATTGTTGACTACATCCCTAGACGCTGACTTGTACTCATATCCCGTAGATCAAACGCGATATCGCAGTATGATCGGGTCTCTCATGTACCTTACAGCCAGCATGCCTGATATTCATCATGCCACATGCTATTGTGCACGCTATCAAGCCAGACCTACTCAAAAGTATCTCAAAGAGGTTAAACGGATATTTTGGTACCTTAAGAATACCATTCACATGGGACTCTTGTATCCGAGGGAATCCGGTTTTCATCTAACAAATTTTTCAGATTCTGATCACGCACGTTGACTTGATAGTCGAAAAAGCACTTTTGGTGGCATACAATTTCTAGGGGAAGACAAGCTTGTGAGCTGGTCGTCAAAGAAGCAAGATTGTACTTCACTCTCATCAGCTGAAGCAGAATATGTGGCTCTATCCGCGTGTTGTGCTCAAGTCCTTTGGATGAGAACTCAACTCACGGATTATGGCTTCCACTTTGATAAACTACCTATGTATTGTGACTCAAAGTCGGCCATTTCCATCTTGTGTAATCTGGTTCAGCACTCCCGTACCAAGCACATCGTAGTCAGATATCACTTCATCAAGGAACAAGTGGAACGTGGTATCGTGGAATTATACTTTGTCAGAACTAAGTACCAGATAGCAGACTTGTTTACAAAAGCTCTATCCCAAAATAGGTTTCAGTATCTTGTTGGCCGTCTTGGTATGAAGTATATGACTTCAGAAGACTTGGAGGTTTTGGCAAATGAAGCTACTTGATATTCTCTCATAATGACTTCTAAGCGCATAACAGCTTAGGACTCGGATCTCTCATAAGGAAAGTTTATCACGGACGATAACTTATCCTTCTCAACGAGAAATTAATATTTCTCGATCATGAGCTTCCTATAAAAACATTCCAAGTTTTTAAGTTCATGAAAACCAATTTCTAAGTAAATGTTAGCTTAAAACTCGAACTTTACATTAAGGAAAGTTTATCACGGATGATAACTTATCCTTCACAACAGGAAATTAATTTTTCTCGGTCATGAGCTTGTCACAAAACAATCAAAGTTTTGAGCTCATGAAAAACGGACCCGAAAGGGAAGTGTACGTTTCAGTGCGCTTTCCCTAAGCAATAGAAGAGAAGTCTTCTATCATGATTATTTTAAAACCGTTGAACACAATTTTTCAAGAGTTTCTTAAAAGATTTTTCTAAATCTTTCAAAATTGTGTGTTCAATACTCCCTACTCATAATGTGGTTTTAAATCTCAAAAATGTCATATGTTATTTGGATCAATTTTTGAGGGGGAGCGTTTTAAAATCAAGCCTTTAATGTTGTTGGGTACATCTCAGATATTGTCATATTTTATATATCTAACACATTCCGAAAAAGATATCAAATCTGTCATATGTTATATATTATATCAGAAAAGGCATCTCAACTCCGTACCTCAACATATTTTGTGGTGTCATTTTTCTAAAATATTGTCAAATTTTGTTTTAAGATACACATATATTGTTAAGGGGGAGCAACCAGAATAAAAGTTCCATGATTCATGCGTGCACACATGTTTCTCTCCCAATCGGTTTTCAGAAATTGTCATATTTTAATCAATTGCTATCTCTAATATTAAGTTTTTTTATATTAGATATAGGGGAGAAAATGTGACTAAAATATAATCTATCGCAACATGTGATCTTAAAGACTCAAGTGCAACTCTTTCCTTCACATGCTAAACTATTTCGAATATCGATGCATGTGTGTAGGGGGAGCTTTTCGAGAATGTAAAACTTTCAAAGTGTTAAAAAGTTTTGATTTTTATCAAGAACTTTGAATGGTTTTATGGTTACGATCTATAGCCAAAACAACCTACTATCCACGACGGTACGTTGGAGTAAAAAGGTGGTTTAGGATAGGAAATTAAGTCCTATGATCCAACAAGAACCGGAGGGATCTACCCAAGGACATTCAATAGCTAGAAATAGTTGTCCTTAGGAAAGATGGAGTGGAACGAAGCTGAATGCGGACCAATTACTTAAGTTAGCACTGGAACAATCACAACAAGGTGCTGGTGATGACGTATTGGTAAGCATTGAAGGAGTCGAATATTCTATGCAACTTAGGTAGAAACCGGGTTAACACGTATTTTGAAGACAAGTGTCATGGACCCAGTGATGCGATGCACAACCTTTCCCCAGCCATTCGAGTTTCTCTCAAAATAAACTTGTCTCATTGTCACGGAGATCAACGCATATCTATTGACTTTCTCACTTCGAGTTAGTTAATATTGAAAAGGTGACAGTCTGCTCCAGCCTCCGATTACCAAAATGAACTTATTGAGTCTAGAGCCAAAAAGAGATCAATCTATCATCTCATTAGGACACAATCGAGTCCTACGCATTATCCTTGTGATATTACCAGAACATCTGAGTGATATGATTCACAATAAAGATGGAAATCCTACTTGATTCAGCATCAAACAAGCTCATGTTAGGTAACTGGGGAGATTCTACACGAATCAAACTTGTGAGAACTGGAAAGCAACTAAGTTTGGATTCTTAATTTATTCAAACTTGATTCCAGGTTTCTTCGCAAAATCCGTGTGATCTTGCCAGAACATTCAGAGTGACACTCTTTAGTGTTCACAGTGCGAATGGAAATCCTTCCAGTGTCAACATCAAACAGCACTGCGGTAGGTAACTCGCAAGATTCTTTATGAATCGAGCTTGTGACAAACTGTAAAGCAACAATGGTGCGATTCTTTTAGAATCAAACTTGTTCTAGGAATTCTGAATTGACGACTCTAATCAGACAGATAATTTATCCTTATGATTCACTCTTTACGTTCGTAGTCTGCTTTGAGACGGTCGAGTAAAGAGAACTGGTTACTACCGCCGGGAAACCCTGTCAAGGAGGTTATTAATCAAATCTACCCGATCACAGGTACGGTATCTAATACCGTCTAACGGTCTTCACTGACCAGAGGTAAAACGCTACCGAGTTAGGGTGAAATTTTCAAAGCCATTTCGTCTGTGTCTATATATGTTGCTGCATAGCAAGAAGGTGACGTAGCTGTGTACTAACCGATGTCGATTCAGAAGTCACAAGAGCACAAGATGTCAATAATCAAGATACTTAGGAATGTAATAGGTCATCTTCTCACAATAGCACAAGATGAACACTATCAAGGATATATTGAAGATCTCAAGCACTCAAAGTCAAATGACAAAGGCTCAAGATAAAGATCACAAAGGCATGAAGAAACAAAGCCGTTACAAACAAGATCAAGACCAAGATATAAGACCCAAGAAGGAAGATCGCCTCCACAAGAATATATTCACTCAATCATCTTATGCATTTTAAAAGATGACTGATACATTGGGGGAGATTGTTAGCCCTATATTTTATATAGTCGAACAAGAATGTAATAGATCATCTTTGTCATTAATGGTCTTGTATAGTAATATGCTAGTCGGGTTAACCGGGCTTGGACTTAAGCTAATATTGTATAAGTTAGGGGCTCTAAGCCCAAGTCAAGCTAAGCCCGGTGATGTAGAGGTTTTACCACTCTTTAGGAAAAGAGAGCAAAATAGGGAAAGTATTAAGTGTCGGTTTCGGAAAACCAAGCACTAATGACCAATGAAGTTCAAGTTCGTTTCCCAAGGAGGCAAGTGCGTTGTGTTAATAATTGATTAACTTTTGTGCTTATATTGTGAGAAATGAAAAGAAGAGATATTAGAAGAGAATGACGGTTACGATTGTGAATTAAACTAAGACGATTAGTCGTACACGTAAAACCGTAAAAGTAACAAAATTAAATATTTACCCTAAAAATTCCTAGAAAATTACAATAAATCCTAAATAATGTAATTAGATTTTACAAAAAATCAAAAATCACTCAAACCTTTTATGTAATTAAATAAAAAAATTTTAATGCTAATTAAAGCCCAAAAGATTAATTTAATTAGCAAAAAGCCCAAAATAAGATTTTTTTAGTTGTAACCTCTAAAATGACTTAACTAAATTTATAATTATTTTTGAAAATTTTAAAATTAATAAAAACTATTTAAAAACAATTAAAAACTATTTAAACTTAAAATAATTCTAAAAAGTAATCTAATGACAATAAAAATATTCTAAAAATTGTAAAATTCCTAACTTAATGTATTTAATCTAAGAAAAATGAAAAAACTTAAAAAATATAAATTTTAATTTTTAATAATAAAATAATAATAAAATATTAATAAAAATCCAAAATTTATAAAAAATTCTAAAAAGTTGCAAACTAGCTTATTTTAACCTAAACAATATAGAAATGAAGTTGAAATTATAAAATACCCCTATTGGGCCTAGAAATGGGTCAAAAGTCCAAACAGACCCCTTAATGGGCTCAAATAGGCCCAATAAGAAAAATGTTGTCCAATTAAGCCCACAAGCTCCTATCTGACTCAAAATTTGATTTTAAGAACAAAACTCTGTAGGCCCAAAAGCTGAAAATGTGTTTAAGCTAGCTTATTTCAAAGCAGCTTATTCTTAATGGGCTTTTTGGCCCATTAAGCTATAAGCTGATGCCATAAGCTAAAACTTGACACACAAGTTTCTTTTGAGTTACTTAAGAGATCTATAAAAAGAAAATTGGAAAAAGCACAAGGAATAAGCCTGAATAAGCTAAAAGCTATCTTCACAAGACGACAAAATAGTCGTTTTCGAGTTCTAGGCCACCCCGAGAGCTGATTCAACTTTCAAAAGCTTTTAAATGACTTAACTAAGCTTAATAAACAATAAGTTTTTCAATAAGCACACTCAATAAGCTGGAATAAACAGATAAGCACTTAATTTAAAGTCAAACTTATGAGTTTTCTAGCAAAAAGTCAAAGCCAAGGTCTGATAAGCTCCAGATCAAATAAATGGGTCAAATGAGGAAGATCTATCACAAAAAATAAGTTGTTTCAAGTCTGGATAAGCCAATTTGGCTTATAAATAAGTTGGATGAAAATTAACACTAGCAGGGGCTAGTTTTGGGTGTTGAGCAGTGGGAACTTTTCCCATTGCTTGACTTTCTTGACTTTTTGTCTTTAGTGACTTTTTGTTAGAATCAAGTTACAAACAAGGCACCCTTGTGATCAGTGAATCACAAGGAGTTAGAAACAACAAAGAAATCACACTTCCAATCAGCCAATTAGTGCAGTTAATTCAATTAAGCACCAGATCATACACACACATGAACAATAAGCAATTTTGGTTCAATAAGCACTTTTAGCAAAAATCAGCCAGCCAAACTTCACCAAATGCATACACAAGCTATGATAAATTCAAATTAACAAATCTAAACAGGTTTCATGCACTGATTCAAAGCCTAGATCAAAATTCAAGCATATAAAAGTTACCACTCTTTAGGAAAATAGAGCAAAATAGGGAAAGTATTAAGTGTCAGTTTAGGAAAACCAAGCACTAATGACCAATGAAGTTCAAGTTCGTTTCCCAAGGAGGCAAGTGCGTTGTGTTAAGAATTGATTAACTTGTATGATTCTATTGTGAGAAATGAAAAGAAGAGAGATTAGAAGAGAATGACGGTTACGATTGTGAATTAAACTAAGACGATTAGTCGTACACGTAAAACCGTAAAAAGTGACAAAATTAAAAAATTTACCCTAAAAATTCCTAGAAAATTACAATGAATCCTAAATAATGTAATCAGAGTTCAAAAAAAATCAAAAATCACTCCAACCTTTTATTTAATTAAATACTAATTTTTAATGCTAATTAAAGCCCAAAATATCAATTTAATTAAGAAAAAGCCCAAAATGAGATATTTTCAATTGTAAACCTCTAAAATGACTTAACTAAATTTATAACTATTTTTGAAAATTTTAAAATTAATAAAAACTATTTAAAAAAAATTAAAAACTATTTAAACTTAAAATAATTCTAAAAATTAATCTAATGACAATAAAAATATTCTAAAAATTGTAAAATTCCTAACTTAATGTATTTAATCTAAGAAAAATTAAAAAAATTAAAAAATCTAAATTTTAATTTTTAATAATAAAATAATAATAAAATATTAATAAAAATCCAAAATTTATAAAAAATTCTAAAAAGTTGCAAACTAGCTTATTTTAACCTAAATGATACAGAAATGAAGTTGAAATTACAAAATACCCCTATTGGGCCTAGAAATGGGTCAAAAGTCCAAACAGACCCCTTAATGGGCTCAAATAGGCCGAATAAGAAAAATGTTGTCCAATTAAGCCCACAAGCTCCTATCTGACTTAAAATTTGATTTTAAGAACAAAACTCTGAAGGCCCAAAAGCTGAAAATGTGTTTAAGTTAGCTTATTTCAAAGCAGCTTATTCTTAATGGGCTTTTTGGCCCATTAAGCTATAAGCTGATGCCATAAGCTAAAATTTGACACACAAGCTTCTTTTGAGTTACTTAAGAGATCTATATAAATAAAATTGGAAAAATCACAAGGAATAAGCCTGAATAAGCTAAAAGCTATCTTCACAAAACGACAAAATAGTCGTTTTCGAGTTCTAGGCCACCCCAAGAGCTGATTCAACTTTCAAAAGCTTTTAAATGAATTAACTAAGCTTAATAAACAATAAGTTTTTCAATAAGCACACTCAATAAGCTGGAATAAGCAGATAAGCACTTAATTTAAAGTCAAACTTATGAGTTTTCTAGCAAAAAGTCAAAGCCAAGGTCTGATAAGCTCCAGATCAAATAAATGCATCAAATGAGGAAGATCTATCACAAAAAAAAATAAGTTGTTGCAAGTCTGGATAAGCCAATTTGGCTTATAAATAAGTTGGATGAAAATTAACACTAGCAGAGGCTAGTTTTGGGTGTTGAGCAGTGGGAACTTTTCCCACTGCTTGACTTTCTTGACTTTTTGTCTTTAGTGACTTTTTTTTGGAATCAAGTTACAAACAAGGCACCCTTGTGATCAGTGAATCACAAGGAGTCAAAAACAACAAAGAAATCACACTTCCAATCAGCCAATTAGTGCAGTTAATTCAATTACGCACCAGATCATACACAGACATGAACAATAAGCAGTTTTGGTTCAATAAGCACTTTTAGCAAAAATCAGCCAGCCAAACTTCACCAAATGCATACACAAGCTATGATAAATTCAAATTAACAAATCTAAACAGGTTTCATGCACTGATTCAAAGCCTAGATCAAGATTCAAGCATATAAAAGTTATTGATGAACACTAACAAGCAGTTATGAACACTTTGCTGATATACTTGACCACCAAGCCAATTTCAAACACTCAAATCTTTAAATCAGGTTACAAAAACTTTGATTTAACACCTTTTATCCCTAAACATGCATATAATCTAAGTATTTCCAAAATTTTAGGTCAAAATCAGTCAAAACAAGTAAGATATAGCACAATCTTTGATTTCAGGTTACAAGACTGAAAACTTGCAGGTTTTAGCACACAACCAAGTAAATAGCTGATACCAACAATAAACAACTCTTTCCAACAACACAATAACAATCTATGATCTTAAATAGATAATCCCAAACACCCCTTATCTTTTTGAAATCAAATTTAAACAAGTATAAGTGTATTCCAAGGTTACCCAAGCCCATTCAAACACATTAACAGTTATAATATGCAGTATTAAGCAAGATTAAGCCACAAATTTCACAAGAACACAAGCAATGCAACAAATCACCAAAAATCAAGATTTTAAGCAGATTTTAGGTAGGAAGGTTCAAACCTCATGGATGTACATCCACACCCACGAATTTTAAGCTTATGTTCTAGCAAGAACAAGCACAAGCTTCCACAAACAACCCTGCTAAGATTCAACAAAGTTAGAAGCAAAATTATAAAAACAGAAAGGTGACAAATCCTTGATTAATGCAACTCTTGTACCCCACACTTGATTATCCCCAAGTTATAAGCCTCACAACACCTTGATATCACAATATCAGGGTGCTATGATCCACTTATAGCCCAAAAATTCCAAGGTGTACCAAGAACTTAGCAAAATATCAAGATTTAAGACTTTGAGCAATTTCTTACAAAAAGCTTATGAAAACGTTTTGAGATTCAGGTTTAGCAACCATGTAACATTAACAAGCAAATAGAAAGATTGGCACTTGACTTTTCTTCACAATTTCAAACACATTTCATTAACTTGAAAATGAGATTTATAGAAAAGTGAACAAGGAAAAATTCAAGAGCAACTGAAAATGTAAAGGGTCCTATGCCTTACATAGGCTACAATGAACTACTAGAAAGCATAAAAACGAAACCCTAAGCTTGATGAAGTTCCCAAAATGCCCTTTGAGGTTTGAATATCTTGAAGATCATGTGATGTTTTCTTGGTTGTATATGTGAGTTGGCAAAGGTGAATTGTATCCAAAGGCTTACAATGAGCTTAGAAAGTAAGCAAGAATCATGCACGTTGGATGGCTGGCAAGTTTTGGCCTTTTCTTCAACCTTTGTAGTAGGGCATGTCCTATGTGACATGTGTGGTGAGGTTGCAAGTGATTTGTGAGTTGGGTTATGATTAAGATATCATCAATCACTAATCTGGAGATTATGGGAGGTTAATTATTGCTTAAACAAGAATGACCAAAATTGTTCTTGAGTGAATAGTGGGTGAGTTTAATCCAGATTAGGGTGGGATTAAGTTTAAATATGTGTTAAGGCGCCAAGTTTATTAAATAATAAACCGGTGTAAGTGGAAGGGTGAGGTGGATGAAAGGTGAGTGGTGATTGGTGGAGAAGTGGTAGTGGGGCACGTGTCACCCCACTACTGGTCTAGGTAAGGTTGGATGTTTGACATGATTAACCCCTCAACTCTTTAACTCCTTTCACTTGTAAATAAATCAGGCCAAATTTGTTTTCCTTTGTTAATAAAGTTTCCAACTTCACACTTTTGCCCCAAATACTTTTCCAAAGTACTTTCAGGGGTATTTCTTGCCAATTCTTGATACTTGAAGAGCTGATTTGGCATTTTCTTCATAGATAATGGTCTTGACTTGTATGGTTGACTTCTTGGAGGACTGAAATTGACAAGTCATGATTTATGAGGGACCATTTTTGCCATTTCTTCAAAGTTAAGGGTCCTTTTTGCAATTTGACATATTTCAAGGACCAAACTTGTAATTTCTTGTAACTTGAAGGCCTTCATGGTATGTTTGACTTTGAAGAGGACTAATATTGACAATTTAGTTTTGTTGAGGGACTAAATTTGCCAATTCTTCAAAGTGGAGGGCCCGTTTTGTAAATTTGACAAACTTTAAAGACCAATCTTGTAATTATGAAGATACAAGGGTTTAAAGTGTCAATTCTTCAATATTGGAGGACCCTTCTTGCATAATCTTCAAATATTCAAAGGTTTCTCTTGGAAAATCTTCATTAGGGCTTGGTTCATTGTGCGGCTTTGTTTCCCATGTTTGTTTTTGCATGATTCTTGTGATCTTTTGTTATTTTCTCAATATCCGTACCTAAAATACACAAGTAACAAACACAAGCATATATTTGGCACTTTTATGATATTTTAGGCATTTAAAGCCCTTTTTGGACGATGAGACTATGTATAAAAGCAGTCTCATCACCCGGCCCAAGAAACAAGTCCATGAGCCCATCAAGCTCATGGGTATATATACCCTCTTCCATGCTTGGAAGAGGGTGTTGGTTCATTTCTTTTCACATAGTAAAAGTGTAAACCTTCCACCATCTCTCTACTTTCTCTCACTACTTTCTCTCTCTAACTTCTCTCTATTTCTATAATATATCTTGTGTTATGGATTGATTTAGGATTAACAAAAGCTTGTTTAGTATAGAAATTATCTAGGTAAATCCAAAAGGGCTCCTTATGGCTTCCTATGAACACTACTTGCTATCAAAGCTTCAAGGGATTCAATGGAAACCTTCTAGACCTGGTTTCTGGTCTTGGGGGATGTCCTAAGACGTTTATAGAAGTGGAAATGGATAATGGGTAGGGATACAAAGGAAACGGGGTGCAAGTCTTCATGTTGTGGTATACGGCTCTATTTATAGTACTAGCAACACTTAGGCTCCAAGTTTGGCATCTAAACACGTAAGATAGATAGGTGGATGACTAATGAAGGCTAGTGAAGCTCTACACAAGTTCTTAGACTCTAGCTTAGTCCTAATCCTCACTTGTGGCTAGAAATGGATCACGGCAACATGTAGATGAGAATGGTGATGTGTAGCAAGCAAGGAGGTTATGCACCTACTTGTCACACTCCTAAAATATCTTAAAAGTCCTAAGTATCTTATTTTTGAACTTGAAATAGAGGGAAATGTTTTGAAAATGAGTTTTGGAGCCAAAATACAAAACCAGATACAAATTATAGGGCTTGTAACTTATGATATGTGTTTTTGGTGATTAGTGACTTAGGAAAGTGATTAGTGAATAATTAAGGATTAATTAGGGTTTAGACTTTCTGTTTAAGAGATTTGGGTCCTTGGTTTGAAGTTTAACATAGGTTTGATGTGAAAATAGGAAGTATACTTTTGTAGATTAGGGTTTTCTAATGATCTAGGGTTTAATCTTAGTAAATGTGATTATCCTCCTCGTAGCTACTGATGTAAACTTAATTTAGGTCATATACATTTTGTCTTAAGTGTCTAAAGAGTTCTTACACTTGGTTTAAGGGTTTAGTTTAGGTAAACATGTCTAAAGAGTGAAAATACCTATTTTGACCTAATTTACAAGTCATGCATTGAAATCTTGTACCTTGTGCATTAGGGTACTTGTACATTGTCCCAATATAATCTTATAACCTTAATGAAGTCCTATGAGTGTTTGTAGACTTGTCCTAAAAGACTAGATTATGATTCCATGTAGATTTCTTAATATAAGGGTTTCTATATCATTAAGCCTAATGACTTTCTATTTTAGGTAATTAGGGTTTATATCTTAATGAGCACTTATTCTCAGTCTTATATAGTATTTTTATGACTTCTATGGGTTCTACATTCTTAGTAAGATTTTATATAGGTTGATCATATCCTAGGGTTATTTAAGTAAGCTTAAGGTTCTATGCTTTAAAAACTTGCACCTTATGCTTTAATAATTTGTAACTTAGTTTAAGATAAATGTATGATTATATTATGATACTTAGTTGAGTTTTATAATTTGTTGCAAATGATTAGAGTCTAATTTATTATAGATTGGATTTTATATGCTAATCTTGGTTTTAGGTCATTTTCTTGTAATTAGCTTGTGATTAGTGAATATTAATGTTTTGTGATTATTTATCTTTTCTTTATATGGTAGATTAGAATTAGTATAAAGTGTTTAATAATAGTACATAGTTATTTTGTAGTTATGTTGCTTGAAATATTAGTTTATAAGGGATTTATAGGGTTTCTATGGCTATTTAGGGTATTTTTATTATATTTGAGTTGTTCTTATTCATTATTTGTACATATAGTTATCTTTATAACTCAGACTTGATATATATATATATATATATATATATATATATATATATATATATATATATATATATATATATATATATATATATATATATATATATATATATATATATATATATATATATATATATATATATATATATACATATATATATATATATATATATATATATATATATATATATACATACATACATATATATATATATATATATATATATATATATATATATATATATATATATTATGTATATATATATGTATATATATATGTATATATATATATATATATATATATATATATATATATATATATATATATGTATATATATATATATATACATATATATATATATATATATATATATATATATATATATATATATATATATATATATATATATATATATATATATATATATATATATATATATATATATATATATATATATATATATATATATATATATATATATATATATATATATATATATATATATATATATATATATATATATATATATATATATATATATATATATATATATATATATATATATATATATATATATATATATATATATATATATATATATATATATATATATATATATATATATATATATATATATATATACTAGCCTTTAGACCCGTCCGATGGACAGGCTAGCTTTAAGTATATATTTTTAATGAAAATTGAAGTTATGTGTGGTTGTATTAGAAGTTTAGTATATGTAGTGTTAGTTATGAAATTAATATTTTAATAATGTAGCATAGAATAGACAAAAATAACGTATTTTAAGATATTTTATTTATTTAAGAATATTATGAGTTAATTGGATTTGAATACGAAACGTTGTAAATAAGTTTGTTACATTAATTTTCTTTTAGAATTTTAATAATATTGTATAAATATTTTATGTATTTTTGAATTTTATGAGGTAATAGATTTTGTATATGTTAATATATGAATAATTTTTTTATATTATTTTTTTTAAATTAATATATTATTGTTAAGTTTTTTTTGTTAGCAAAAACATTATTGTTAAATATTTTTTAGAAATGATTTTGTTTTGTAAGTTTTATGGTAAAGTGTATTCTAGCAAAAATAAGCCTAAAAAGCTCATTCCTATTATTATTTTTTGTCACGTGTATAATACAGTAACAGTATATAGCCCAGTCCAAAACTTGACAGTCCGAGTACATAAAAATATTTTTATTTTAGTAAGTTAAACTATTGTGAATCATTTGTAATTCCTATTTTCTTATAGAAACCCTTTAATGAATTACATGTGTCATTTTTATAGAATTTTATATTTAAGGCATCATTTGTAATTCCTATTTTCTTTTTGAAGTATTTTATGTAAAACCTTTAATGAATTACATGTGTCATTTTTATATATTTTTTATTTAAGGCATTGTTTCACCATCCTTCCTTATATATTTTTATAGAATTTTGTATTTAAAGCATCATTTGTAATTCCTATTTTCGTTTTGAAGCATTTTATAGAAACCCTTTAATAAATTACATGTGCCATTTTTAGAATGTTATATTTAAGGCATTATTTGTAATTCCTATTTTCTTTTTGAAACATTTTATAGAAACCCTTTAATGAATTACATGTGTCATTTTTATAGAATTTTTTATTTAAGGCATTGTTTCACCATCATTCCTTATATATTTTTATAGAATTTTGTATTTAAGGCATCATTTGTAATTCCTATTTTCTTTTTGAAGAATTTTATGGAAACCCTTTAATGAATTACATGTGTCATTTTTATAGAATTTTGTATTTAATGCATTGTTTCACCATCCTTCCTATATAAGGGTTTTTGATTTGATTTGATTTGATATATATATATATATATATATATATATATATATATATATATATATATATATATATATATATATATATATATATATATATATATATATATATATATATATATATATATATATATATATATATATATATAGTGTATGTACATATAGGCATATGTGGATGTGATCATTGAGATAGTGAGTATTCATACATTCAACAATTTAGTTACATATCATAATAAAAAGCAAAAGTTTCTTAGTAAAATCACCTCTTTATTTATAAACATTGATATCACATTAGTCAAAACTACTGGATGTTATATCAAAGTTCTTCTTTATTTCTCGCAACTCTTCGAGGTAAAGAGGGCAATTCCTCTTCTAGTGACCACTTGCCTTGCAATGGTGACAAGTCTCATCCTTCTGAGATTGATTCTTCTTGACAAAGTTCTGCTTAGGTTTCGAATAAGTCGCAACTTGTTTGCCCTTATCACCCTTGCCTTTGCCTTTCTTCTTGTTCGCTTGCGGTTTTGGCTTATTCACTCTACCCTTTTGTATGGTTAGTACAGGAGGCGTAGAAATAGATGCCTTGTCTTTTAACCCCTTTTCGTAATCAATGAGCATTGCATGCAAATCATTAACTGTCTTCCCCGTGCAATACATATTATAGTTTCGAACAAAATCATTGAAGTCATTGATAAGGGACCTATTGATCAAGTTGATAGCCATATTATGATAATAGGGTTGTCCTAGTGCAATGAGTTGTTCCATATAACCCCTCATCTCCATGTATAGGCACTAACAGACTTTCCAGGAGCTTGCTTGCAGCTATGCAAAGCATCTAGTAAGTCGTAGATCTCCACAGCTTGCGGTTTTACGAACATAGCCTTGAGCTCATCAAGCATTCGCTTAGGCGAAAATGGCTCATACTTCTTCTGAAGTGGAGGAGCCATTTTTCCTAACATTAAGCAAGCCACCTCCTAGTGCTTCTTAACATTTACAGCGTGTTCAAGCCTTTGCGCTTCAGAAGCTCCTTCAGGAAGATCCTCCGGATAAGGGGTAGTCAAGATATCAATAGTACCCGCTACTCTCAAGACAATTCTTAGTGAGCGGTACCAATCATTGAAGTATGGGCCCGTAAGTTCAGGTCGATCAAAAAACGTTTTAAACGCAGAACTTATAGTGTTATTGTCGGGTTGAGCCATTTCTACAGAAATAAGTTCAAATATTAGTATTATCGATAATAAAATACTTTCAAGAAAATAAAATTACCCCGGTATAAAACCATAGTATTTTCCTTGAATTCTAGAACTATATTTACATAGACTCATTACATCAGTTGATCTGCTAGTAATGAATGTACTCAACATAGCCACTTGTCGAACAATTCAATTGACAAACAGTTTTCAATTTCTAGTTGATTTAAGGGATTTACATTGCCAAAAAACGTTTTGCATTGTAAACATGTTTCATCCCTTCTGAATGCCTTAAGTTTCCAGATCTCACCGAGTAACTTAATTAAGTCGTCTAATCTGAGTAACGTAAAACCACCATATGAATTCTCATTCTATGAAAGTTTTCTCTCCATCACAACAACATCCAGAAATCTCATTTGATGACGTAGCAATTTCAAGTGTTCGCCAATTAGGAGCATTCGACTTAAATTTTAAGGGTATAAATTTTGATGTCAAAATTAATGTATGGAGAAGCATGCATATAACATAATTTTAATAAAACATTTAGTAAACTTCTTCACGAGACTAAATTTCTACATAAATTATGTTGAGGTATTGGTTCAACCAATTAAATAATTTACCCATAACTATTCACAATGTACTTATGGCTAAAGCACAAAGCAATAACCTTATTCATTGTGAATTCGGATGTGAATTTGCGGTAAACTAACCTTAAGGTACAATTCAAATAATAATCGTAGGTAATTTCAATTTGTCGCACAAGCGAGCCGGGAATTTGGTCAGCGACTATAGCTTAACACCTCCTTCCTTAACCGGGTACATGACCAGTGGTGCGTTAAACCCACTTTATAGTTTGTCAAAAGGAGTAGGCCGTTAGATTATTATTGCAATTCACCAATCAACGTAATCTTATGTAATTTAGATCTCAAACAAATCTTAATTTTAATATGATTTAGTCCATATTATTTCTTTAAAAAAACCCTTGTTTACAATAATTCTAACAATTTTAACATAAACAAGTAAAAAACTAAATCATAAACACATAATAACAATTTATATGTGCAACAAATAAATCAAATAGCCACATTCATACGATTTATTCAATAATCATTATTCATATAAAAGTCTCCCCTAATTCAAGATTCATTGAATCAAATAATCACGTAGCACATAAAATCATATAAACATATAATTTTATGATCCATGAAAACATTCACGTTATTCATGGATCCTCCCACAACTTTTAACAAATTAAATATCTTCGGATCGTAATCATACATGACATAACAATTAATCATGCAATTTAATCTAAAATTATCCCACATGTAATTTAGGGTTTCAAAACAATTCTTTTTTTTTATATAAAAATTCGACAAAAACCCTAATTTTTAAAAAACAAAACCCTAATTTTAAGAAAACCTAAAAAACATGTAGTTTTAACTCAAAAAAATTATTATTAAAAAACTTTAGACTTTCGATAATTATAACATGTTAAAACGGCTCTCGATGCCACTGAAGGTTTTTAAACATCATAACAATTGTATAAAACCCTAAACGAGATCAAAGCACATATAGCGGAAGCGATTTAACAAGATCATAATAATAACACAATTATAATTAATCGAATTAGGGTAACATACCTTTACACTAAAGCAAATCCACAAGACGAAGAACGAATCACCAATTCGGGTTTATACTGTATATCACCATGATATAGTCTAAAGTAAGACTATATTACGATCTTGTACATACTTAATACAACGAGCTAACCGTGATTCTAGCACGTGTAAACCGAGCTATAACGCTTGTAGAAAATCTACCCAACAACCCTAGAGAGGGGCTAGGACTAGATTATAAGTAAAATTGATCAAAGAAGAAAACCAACCAAAACCCTTGTGTGGGTTTGTCTTGCGATCGCAAAGAGAGAGGAGGAGGGAGAGATTTGTGTGTGTGTTTAATTATGAGGTGAGGGATGATTGTAGTGTTTTTGCTACCCTTTAGGAAAAGAGCAATAAAATAGGGCAAGCGAGCATGACGATTTAGGAAAACCGTGTGTGAATGACCCTAAAAGTGAGTTCGTTCTCGAGGAGGCTAGTGTGTTGTGTAATGAGTTGATTGATTGATTGATGATTTTATTAAGAAGAAAAGAGAAAAGAAAATAGAAATGGGAAAGAAAAGACGGTTACGAAGTCGGATTAAACTAAGACGAAAAAGGCGATAACGTAAAACCGTGAATAGTGCCAAAATTAAAATTTTAACCTAAAAATTCCTAAAAATTACTAAAAATCCACAATAAAATTCTAAGAGTTTACAAAAAATCCAAACTTGCTAAAACCTTTTAATTAATTAGATAATGACTTTTTAATGCTAATTAAAGCCCTAAAAATCACAATTAATTATTAAAAAGCCCTAAACAAGATTTTATAGTTTGTAAACCTCAAAAATAACCTAATTAAGCTAAAAAGTATTTTTTTTAAATTTTAAAACCAAATAAAACTATTTTTAAACACTTAAAAACTATTAAAATCAATTAAATCTTAAATTAATTCTAGAAAATACTTGAAAAGTCCAAAAAATATTTGGAAAGTGACAAAACTCCTAATTAAGTGTCCTTAACCTAGGAAAAATGTAAAAACTAAAAAAAATCAAACTTCAATTTTTAATAATAAAATAGTATTAAAATATTCAAAAAAATTCAAAGTTCATAAAAAATTTCTAAAAAATTACCAAAAATCTAGAATAATGTAACTAAGATAAAAATGCAATTAAAATTTGTTGAAACCTATTAAATAATTTTATATTGAATTTTAAAGTTAGTTAAAAACCCTAAAATCCTATAAAATCAGAAATAAGTTAAATTGAAAACTTAAATAGCTGAAAACCTCAAAAATATAATTCAAATCCTAAAAACTATTTTTTTAGATTTTTAAATTACCTTTTTCTATTTTTAAATTACTTTTTAAAATGAAAACTTAAAATATTCCTAGAAAATTAATTAACTAATGGAAAAATAAACTTTTTGCACTGAAAAGTCTTAAAACCTAATAAAAACAAAAGAAAAATGATAACTGGTCAAAACCTAAAGAAAATAAGCTGAAAATAGCTTAATTATAAGCTGCTGATTAAATAAGCTATAAAATAAATACACCTTAAGTAGATATTGAAATGAAACCTAGCAGTCAAAGACCCTAGGGCACGCTGGTAAGTTGTGAGTGTTGTGAGGAGGATGGCGCAGGTTCGAGTCCTGGCCAGTCCTTTTTGATCTTTTTAATTTTTTTTTTCTTTTTTTAACTTTTTAAAACTCAAACTTGATACTCTTAACTCACAAAAACACAAACACAATTCAAAAATAACAAAGATTAAACCTTATTCAGTGAAAAACGTGCCCAGTTACTCTTTTTTGATGAACACAAGGAAAATGATATCTTCACTGATGAAGATGAGATCAAGAGTAATTGATCTTGGGTTGTGTGGATGTTTGATTGAACACAAGGGGCACCCCTACACTCAGTTGAGTGTAGGGAGTCAACACAAACACAAACACAAACACAAAAACATAAGTCTTAGCACACAAAATCACACACAAAAGACCAATTAAAGTTGCTGTGATAGCAAAGGGGGTCTGTGGGGATTTTTGACCAATTAGTTGCACAAAATCGAATTTTAAACTTCAAAATCTTGCATACAATCCAAGTAAATGGCATACAAGCAATATCAAACCCTATAAATCACTTAACTCTAGCATATGACCAAGATTGGTGGGAAAATTTCACAAGAACATGCACAAATAGGCAGTGACTGATTTTTTTACCACTTTTTCATATTTTAAGCATGCATTTTGATTTAAAACTCCTCCAAACTGACACTCAATACTAACATACAACCTAACAACTCCTAATGAGTTAGTTTAACCAAGTTATACCACAAAATTATACCCTTTTACCCTGATTTAACCCCTTATCCAAACACTCCTTTAAACACAGAATATGAAATTTTTCAAAACAAAACAACTCAAAACCTTGCCAAATTGCTTCTACTCATCTATAACATGCATACAAACCTTAACTAAGTAATATCAAACCACATAAACAACACTTCATGCAGATTTCACATAACTCATACAAATCACACACTTTTTGAAACTGAAAACAGGATTAAGATTTCTACCTAGAGGGACCCACATCCAGGTCCCTCAGTGGCTGCTAGCCACCTCCAATAGGCTGGGGCCTATGCTGAACCTTTGACAAATCAAGCAATGAAACAATTTCCTGCTAAGAGAAAATGAAGAAACAAACAATATAATCTAATTTTACTTGAAACTTTTGAAAACCTTTCAAAAATTTCCCAAATACTTTTCCTTTCAAAAACACCTTAAACCTACAACTTACAATCCTGGAAACCAAACCTTGAAACAAGGTTTTACCAAAAATCACAAATTTCAGAAACCTTGAAATTACTTTTGAAAAACTCAAAAACACTTCACAAATACTTTTTGGAACTCAGTATCAGCTTTCATCACACACACAACTTTTAATAAACATAAAAAGGAATTAAATTGTTTAACAAATACCAAACTTTTATTTCATTAAAAAGGAATTACAATGTGAAAGCCAAAAACTGGAACAAGGATAAATGAAAAGCTAAGGTGCCTTATATAGGCGTACAAAGAACTATCTAGAATAAATAAAACCCTAGCAACTAAAATGCCCTAAATGCCCTTGGAGTTTTGACTGAAAATGGTCAAAATTCGTCTTCATGTGATCTCTTTGGTGCCATGTGATATCCAGCTGTTGAAACTTCATCTTGGACGTTGGAATGTCCTTGGGGACCAAGTAGAGCTTGTGGTTCGTTGGATGTGTCAGGTTTAGGGTTTTGAGGGAAAGGGACGGGGCAGGGGAGGGTCCCACAAGACACATGGGTGTGTCTTGTGTTGGTTTGAGATGTGGGTTTAGGTGAGGTAGAGGGTAATCAAGGATCTGGAGTTAATTGATAAATACCCCTTTGATTTTAGTTTAATTGAGCCTGGAAATTGTTAGGGTTTAAGAGGGTGATTAGGGGTGTTTTAATCCAAAAAGGGGAAAAGTTTATTTAAAATGGGTGTTTGGAGGGAAATTTAAGTGGGGTGTTTGACTAAGTTGACCAGGTTTAATAAATAAACCTGGTGGGTTATGGGTTACGGGTTGGGTTATGGGTAGGGTAATTGGGTAAATGGGTGGGTTATGTGACGTGTCAGGTTGTGAGTGGGTGTGTAAGTATGGTTGTCTGGCCAGTTTGGCCCCCAAGGTTTCTTCTTTCTTTCATTTTGTATAAACAGCAAACAAACTTTATCCCCTTTGTATTTAACTTTGGAAAGTTTACATTTTTGGCACAAAATGTTTTCAAGCTTGTAAACAAGGACTTCAATTGAAATTCCTTCATTCTTCAAGGGCCATTCTTGTAATGTATTCAAACTTTAGGGACCTTATTCATAATTATGAATATTTGAGGGGTATAAAGTGTTAATCTTCAAAAGTTGAGGGACCAATCTTGCCAATCTTCAATTCTTCAAGGTCCATTTTGGAAATTCCAGATTTGGGTCCGGTTCATTGTGCGGCTTCGTTTCCCGTGTTCGTTTTTGAATGATTCTTGTGGTCTTTTGCCTTTTCCTCAATATCCGTACCTAAAAATACACAAGTAACAAACACGAGCATATATTTGGCAGTTTTATTGATATTTATTGCATTTTAAGCCTGATTTGGACGATGAGACTATGTATAAAAGCAGTCTCATCAAGGGATTTTTTGTATAGGCTTAATTCTTGTCACCCAAAACAAATAAAAGGAAAGTTTTTCTTCCCCTTCCCTTGCCTCCATAACCAACGGCTAACACCCCCTTATGGGGTGTTTCAGAATCTTGCATCCTTCTTTCTATTAATCTTACTTACTATAAATTTATTTAACACTCGTTAATACTTAACTCTTAATTATTTAACGATCATTAAAGTTATATCTCGGTTTAATTTAATAAATACATAAATTTATATATTTATTAAATAAATTAATAAATACAATAAATATATTTATTAAATATATTACTCCCTCCGTACCTAAATAAATGTTGACATTGACTTTTTTGGTCTTTCTTGTTTAACTTTGACTTTAAATATTCACGTTTGTCTTATATAATACTTGATGAAAAATATATGGATGGATTGGGGTTTAAATGAATTTTTCATTGATATAATTTTCATGAAGTATTATATAATACAACCATGTAAGACTCATTACTGGATATGATAGCATAAGCATATCTTGTAGGATATGTAAATCTTGTTTATGTTTTAGAGAGAGAAAGAGATAGAGAGATGGTGGATTACACACAATTCTAGAGAGAGAAACAAATGTGTACTATGTGAAAAAATGAATAACCACACTACCCTCTCCATCTAAGGAGAGGGTTTATATACCCAAGCCCTTGTCATGGGCTTGGGCTTACATTTGGTCCGGCCTACACATGTTGTAGGCTAGGCTTGGTGTTGTTTGTTAAATAAAGATAAGTAACTAAACTACGAGCTATTACATGGACTATTGTTGGAGTGACCGATCCTTCTTAATACGTAAAACGTATTTCCAAAAATCTCCCCCTAAGGGAGGTCACTCCAAACAAGGGCATTACCCAAGTTACAATAATGAGATAAACCTAGCATACTATGCTTGTCTTAAGCTCGTAGTCTTCGTCTTTCTTTTTCTTTTTCTTTTCTGGTGAACATGCTGATGTGATCTTTGATATCAGTCTTGAGCATTAGTCTCTTGCCTTGATCTCGTGCATCCTTCACTTGTGATCTTCGCCTCTTCGTGACGCCATGTCCCACATACTTATACCTTCGTAATTCTTGAAAGCTTCAGAGTTCGATACAGCGGAAGACTTAACTTTTAGGCTTTCTTGAATTAGATGAGGTATTAAGTACATAAAGTATAAGCATGCGGGGACGACTTCTTCTCGGATTCCGCAACGCCACCGTCTTCAAATGCCGTAACATAAGTAGACACGAACGAAATGGCTTTGAACATTTCATTCTAATTCGGTAGCATTTTACCTCCGGTCGGTGAAGACCGTTGGACGATATAAAATATCGTACTTGTGGCAGGTAGACTTAATTAAAAATCTCCTTGACAGGATTTCGTGGGTAAACCCGTTCTCTTTACTCAACCGTCCAAAGCTGACTGCGAACATAAAGAGTGAATCATTTGGATAAAATTATCCGCATGATTGAAGCCGTCAATTCAGATTCCTGGAACAAGTTTGATTCATTAAAGAATCGCACCATCGTTGCTTTCCAGTTGTCACAAGCTTGATTCGTATAGAATCTTGCAAGTTACCTACCAAGTGCTGCTTGAGGTTAACACTAGAAGGATTTCCACTCATCACTGTAAACACTAAGGTATCACTCTGAGTGTTCTGGCAAGATCACTGAGATTTTGCGTAGAGGCCTGGAACGTGTTTAAGTTCAGTTAAGAATTAAACCACTGTTGCTTTCCAGTTATCACAAGTTTGATTCATAAAGAATCGCACAAGTCACCTACCATGAGCTTTTTGATATTCGCTCAAGAAGGATTTCCATCTTCATTGTAAATACTTTCGTATTACTCGGATGTTCAGGCAAGATCATGAAGATTTTACGTAGGACTCTTAAGATCTTTCTTACTTTTCACAGTGTGTGAAGAAGCAAGGAAATATGAAAGTGTTTCCTAATGTGATATTTGATGATCTCAAATGGCTCTAGACTCAATCGTGCATTTTGGATTTTTAGTGATCGGAGGCTGGAGAGGAGTGCCACCATTTCAGTACCAATTTATTCGGAGTGAATAAATCAATAGATAATGTGTTGTCTCCGTGTGATTAAAACAAATATCTTTTAAGAGATATCTGAGTTAGCTGGGATGGGTTGTGCCTTGCATCACTGGGTCCATGATGCCTGTCTTCAATATCAAGAATCATTAAACAATGATCTTAATAGCATATGTATTGACCCGGTTTCTGCCTAAGTTGTAAGGAGGGCTTCTTTCTTTACACCCTTTATCTTTACAATTCTTTTTCATTCTTCAACCCCTTCAATACTGACCAATTCGTCATAACTAGCACCTTGTTGTGATTGTTCCAGTGCTAACTTAAGTACTTGGTCGGCATTCAGCTACGTTCACAATCTTTCTCCATCTTTCCTAAGGACTACTATTTCTAGCTATGGAATGTCCTTGGGAAGATTCCTCCGGTTCTGGAAGAATCATAGGACTTAACCTATCCTACCATCCTTATGTCACCACAATCTTCATCGTCGTGAAATAAATAGGTTTTGGGTAAGTATATGTCACCATGAAAATCCATTTTGATAAGCAAATCTGTTTTGCTCCCCCTTAACATATGCCACGATATCTGAAAACATTTCGCACATGTCGGGATAAGCTAGCACATTAAGTCAAACCATTTGTGATAATTTCCCATATTAAATCACATTTTCTCCCCCATATTAAAAATATTAACCCAATCGATGTTTTTAATATCAATTGATTTAATGAAGTTTTAACAAAGGATTTGGGAAGAAAAATGCAAGTCTGTTTTATCTTCATGATACCAAATGTATGAGATATGATATCGATTTTAACATGATCAAATATTCACCATATTAGAAAAAATTGATAAGGGTGGACCTGATTGATGAGAACATCATATGATAAGATCAAATGGTTCTTGTCAGCATATGTTGGTCGCCTCGTCACGTCTGAAGTCATCTCTTGACACCACATGTACGATTGGTATGGTTGTCTTGACACCAGTTTGTGAGCTTGGCACGTTCGGCATCAAAGATTCTGAACGCTTGACAATTGCTCCCCCTCAATTGTTGATCCGTGTTCTATTGAAAGAGCTATAGTCGCCGTTTGAGTAGTCGCATCGTCGAGTATGTAGATACCAATTGTAGATAGTTATGGTTGTAGAGATGATAGCTTCATAAAAACAAGACTTCTCTTGTTTTAACAAATAAATGTACTGAAGCGTACATAGATTTGTGTTAGACCAAGTTATAAAGTAAACCTGATCCCTTACAAGGTTTTAAAGTAAACCTTGCCCGAGAAAATTAATTCCCGTTGTGAGCCAAAGCTTTCATAAGAAATACTTGACTTTAATGTGAAAACCAGGTTGCAGTCTGAAATAACTACAAGCCATTTAGGCATGTTTTATGAAATATTTACAACTTTTGTACGAAATCTATTTATGGCGCCGTGTCAATATTAATCGACATTTCTAAGGCCGTAAATATTATCGTACCAAAATACATGCCTTCGAAAAATAAAGTAAAAATATTTTTGGAGTTTTTTGAATTTTTGAATTTTTATGGTTTTTATATGGCTTTATATTTTTGTATTTTGCTTTAGTGGATGAAAATATAAATAATATATACAGATGATCACCAAGGATACGGAGAATAGTTTTACCACCACTATTCTTTCGCTTCATCTGCCAGTTCCTTTAGAGTCTCAGGCGAGAAAGTTCTCATTCCTAGCTTGTCGGCCAAAAATTCAATTCGGGTACGATCTAAAGCCTTTGTGAAAATATCCGCCAGTTGGTACTCAGATCGGACTAAGTAAAGCTCGATTACTCCATTTTCCACTTGCTCCTTGAGGAAGTGGTAGCGAATGTCAATGTGCTTCGACCGGGAGAATTGAACGTTGTTGCAGCATAAGGCAATTGCACTCTTGTTGTCACAGTACATCGGAATTTTGTTGAAACCTAGACCATAGTCGGTTAATTGCGATCTCATCCAAAGAATTTCAGCACAGCAACCGGACATAGCTATGTATTCTGCTTCCGTACTTGAAATTGCAGCGCTTTTCTGCCTTTTCGATGCCCAACTGATTAGTCGATCTCCTAGTAGTTGCAAAGTTCCACTCGTGCTACGCCTTGTATCTTGACAACCCGCGTGATCTGCATCTGCATATGCCATAAGTGCAATCGAAGAGTCCTTCGAATACCAAAGTCCCCGATTAATGGTTCCTTTAAGATATCGAAAGATCCGTTTCACAGTAGCTAAGTGTAACTCAGTAGGCCGAGTTTTATACCGAGCACACATACAAATAGAAAACTGAAGATCAGGTCGACTAGCTGTGATATACAGAAGGGTACCTATCATTCCACGATACAGTGTCGGATCAACAACAACTCCATGTGGATCTGCATCAAGTTTAGTTCGTTCTACCATTGGAGTATCCACGGGGTCGTAAGATTCCATCTTGTACTTCTTTAGCGATTCAAGGGCATACTTGGATTGATTGATAAAGATGCCTCTGGGACTCTGAGATATCTGAAGACCTAAGAAGAATGATACCTTGCCCGTCATTGACATCTTAAACTTGGAAGACATGAGTGTCCCAAACTCATCCGATAAGGTTTGGGTCGAGGCTGCAAATATAATATCATCAACATATATTTGTACCATAATCATATCTTTACCTCGTTTCTGAATAAACAGCGTGGGATCCACCTTGCCTTTAGCGAAGCCTTGTGTAATGAGGAATTGGGACAATAGATCATACCATGCGCGAGGAGCTTGCTTCAACCCATAGAGAGCCTTCTTAAGCTTGTACACATGATTAGGATAAGTAGGATTCATAAAACCATCCGGCTGTTGAACATAGACCTCTTCCTTGATTTCAGCATTAAGAAATGCCGTCTTCACATCCATCTGATAGACGATCATGTTCATGTGGGTTGCATAAGCGAGGAATAGTCTAATAGCTTCCAAACGGGCAACAGGTGCAAAGGATTCCATAAATTCGATGCCCAATAATTGCTTGTATCCACGAGCTACAAGTCGAGCTTTGTTCTTCAATATTCCGCCTAACTCGTCGAGTTTCACCTTGTAAACCCATTTCAAAGTGAGTAACTGCACTTGATCCGGGCATGGGACAAGTTCCCATACTTCAAGACGTATAAATTCATTAAGTTCTTCTTGTATAGCTTCTATCCAACAGGATTGAGTAAAAGCTTGTTGCCATGTCTTAGGTTCAACTTCAGTGAGAAAAGCATCAAAATGACAAAACATTGCATTTTCTTGTAACTGACTTCGTGTGGATACCGGTCGATTAGGGTCACCAATAATAGAATCTATAGGATGATCCTTTGTCCACTTGCTGTCATGTTCATGAATCCGTGGATTGGAGTAAACTGTAGTAGGAGCTTCCTCTGAGGTGGACGACCCGGCTTGATTAGGGTCGGGAATAGGTACACCATGGAATGGAAGTTCACGCATTTGAGCGAATTCCAAATCGTGATCATCATCATCTTCTTCATCATCAATAGGCATGACATGGGTAGTTGATTCGGGTGTTGGTTGAGAATTACTAGTTGATGGTATATCTTGACCAATTGTAGGTGCAGACGTATCAGATTGTGCTTCGGTTGCTGGAGCGACAACTTCGGTTACCGGAGCTATTACCTTAGGTTCTGGAGCAACAATACTTGGAGGAGTAAAGAATTCATCAAAGAATGGTTGAAACAACGTATCCCATTCAGTCCTAGAAGGTGGTATAAATGATGATGAAGTAGGGTTATTTGGGACAAGACCAGAACTAATGTTACTGGGTCCCATTTCATGAAGTGCGGGTTCAGAGCTGCTTTGCTCAGAAGCCATTGCTGTCAGCTCATCAAAATCAACATTCATAGTTTCAAGGATCTTACGAGACTTACGATTGTAGATTCGGTATGCCTTCTTTGCGGGTGCATAACCAATGAAAATACCAATATCAGCCTTTGGTTGAAGTTTTCCCAAATTGTCACCATCATTATTTGGATAGCAAAGAGAACCAAAGACATGAAGATATGATAAATCTGGTACTTTTCCATGGAGAAGCTCATAAGGTGTTTTACCATGGCGTTTACGAATTAGTGACCGGTTTTGGGTGTACACTGCTGTAGATACTGCTTCTGCCCATAAAAATAATGGAGCCTTTGCGTAAATTAACATCGTTCGAGCAGCTTCCATAAGTGTGCAATTTCGCCTTTCAACGACACCATTTTGTTGTGGAGTGCGTGCAACGGATGTTTCATGAGATATGCCAACTTCTTCATAATAATCACGCAAGATTTGATTCACAAATTCGGTTCCATTATCTGTACGAATGCGTCGGACAGTAGTGTTGAGACGCACTTGAATCATCTTGAGAAATCCGATGATGAATTTAGGTGCCTCATTTTTTGTTGTAAGAAATTTCACCCATGTAAACCGAGAGTAATCATCGACAATGACGAGGATGTACTTTTTACCACTAAGACTTTCAACACGTATTGGCCCACAAAGATCCATATGCAACAGATAAAGTTTCTCTTGGTTGGTGTCTTCAGTCTTGGGTTTGTATGATTTCTTAGTGCTTTTCCCCATTGTACACGCGGAACACAAATGATCCTTGTGAAATGAAAGTTTAGGAAGACCACGAACAAGTTCGTTTTTCGCCAAATGATTAATAGTGTCAAAGTTAAGATGAGATAATCGTCGATGCCATAACCATGACTTAGTCTTCGATGCTTTGGAGAGAGGACATACGGGAGAGGCGGCCATCATGTCTTGTAGAGACAAAGTATACAAATTATTCTCTCGAGTACCTTTCAATAAATCAACCCCTTCCAAATTACGAATGAAGCAGGTATGCTCTCGAAAAGCAACTTCTAGGTTTGCATCACAAAATTGTCCCATAGAAAATAAGTTGTGACCGAGACCTTCCACATAATACACTCTTGAAATTATAACATTCCCAATATGATATTCACCATAACCCATTATCTTTGCAATATGATCATTTCCAAATCGAACCGTACCAAGAAACTTGCTGACGAAATTTCTGAGCTGAGAGCGATCTCCGGTCATATGCTTGGAGCAACCAGAGTCCAAATACCAGATAACAATTTGGACCACCTGTTTTCAATAACAACAGTAGACAATGCATTGGAAACTATTGGTTCCGGAGTGTTAGCAGATACAGATGTAAGATTATCAGGATTGCTAACATTAGTGAGACCCTTAGATTTCCTGCGTTTTCTAATATGAGTTTTAGCACTAACAGATTTTACTGTTCCAACTTTCTTAGGTTTTGGATTATTCGCGGGCACTACAGTGGGAGTAGACCTATTTAAAGGGAACTTGGTTCCTACCGTAGTGTCAGTGTTCCTAGTTAAAGAACACTCTTGTGTTTTGGTATCCTCGATACTCCTAGTTAAAGGGCACGCTTTCTTCGCTTTAGTGGGAGTGATCCTAGTTAAAGGGCACGTATTTCCTACTATAGTGAAAGTTCTACCAGTGGGGCGCCACATCCAACCAACTTGGGTTAACACTTTCCCAGTCGGTTTCCATTCTAATCCATTTTTTCTGGCATACATCTCATTCACATGGTCAATAAGGCAAGAATCATGACGACTAGAAAACATACATTCATTGCAATTCCAACATTTCAAATTAGAATTCACACTAGGCTTAGAACGCTGCACAACCGCAGAGCCTTTAGATTTAGCTACATGATTCTTTTTATTCAAAACATAAATAACATTCCTAGGATGGGCTTCTACTTTCTTCTTCACTTGACTACTAGATGGGGGCAAGATCCTATCATTCTTCTTGTTTCTTTTAAGCTTAGATCTTTGAGCCTTAGTAGTGGTGCTTACTCCTGTAGAAGGCAACACGGGAATATTAGAAGCTGGTTTTGATTCCGCCTTATCTTTAGTGACCAAAGTTTGAGATGGTTTAGTCCTAGGGCCCTTGTTAAGTGGTGTGACGGCTATAAGGTTCCTTTTGATTGCACTAGAGGACGATGCTGAGACAGTGGCTGCATTATCCACAACATTCTTACCTTTTAAAGTACGAAGTGTTTCCTTTAACTCAGCCAAGACCAGATTTTTATCACAAATTTGTTCCCTCAAATCAGATATTTCCACCGACTTTCGATTCAATTGTTCAATCAATGATTGATTCTGTGTAGTGGTATTAACACATGCGGGCTTTACTGAATCGAAGAGTCGTGTATCTTTCTGTTTTAAGTTATCAACTTTGGACAAAATCTTGGAAACTCGATTATCTAGATCAAGTTTAAAATTCTCAGCGGCCTCAAGTACGTTCATACAGTTGAGCTCCTTAGATTTCTCTATGTCTATCGGCAAAGATTAAGCAACCTTGTCACTTGGCTGACGCTGTTTTGATTGTAAATTCAATCAAAAATTCTTTTCAAAGTTTGCATTATCGATATTAACACCTTCGAATGACGTTTCAAATATTTCTTGAATAAATTGTTGTTTGCATTCAAGCGAAATACAATGTGTTTGAATCTCATCAAAACGTTTTGAAAGCGAAGAATATGAATCTTGAAGCTTTAAAAATTCAGCGTCAGATTCGTGACAAGTACTATCTACCACAGTATCCACAGATTCAACATTATGCACAATAGAATCATTATCAACACTTTTATTCACACAGACGGAAACTATATCATGAGACATCACTTGCTTCAGAAGCTGATCATTTTGGCGTGAAACCCGTTCTATTTCAAGTAAACTGTTTTCATAAGCATCATCCATTTCATTGAAAACACGTCTAACTTCTTATATTTCCAAAAGCAAATCTTGATCAAGATTACTAACACAAGCTTTAACATTGTCTACAAACGGAACAATTTCGTTTCGGAACGCAGCTCTAGTGTGCTCAAAGTTCCATTCACCTTCCGTTATGGCCGAAGCCGTTGTACGTTCCAAAATGACCTTGTCAAAATCGGCTAAGTGTTGGTGTACCGCATTTAAGTTAACGGACGCCTTACTTACCGGTGGAATTAACTTCGTTAAATCCGTTTTGACAAGTGTAGGAGACGTACTAGGAGGGTTTTCATTTGACAAACTTGGGGGCACAAGAACTGTTAATTCAACTAATTCCTTTTTTAAGCGAATGCGGGTCTTTTTAGACAATTGATCTTTGTTATACTGGTCATAATCAATCGTATGGAATTTTGAAAGCATTTTAGAATGAGTTTCTTCCGCAAGTGACTGTGTCTCCTCAGTACTACAAACAAAAGGTGCTTCTTTCGATTTGCCAATTAGGGTCATATCATAAAGACACAGAATATATTCATGAGCTTGTTTTGCATAACCGGGATTAGGTGGTAAATCTTGAAGACGTTTAAGTTCGAGTTCTTTAAATGATTTAGTTAAAAGATGAACCTTTTCTGTGGAAGCGTATTGTTTTAAAAGCTGTTGTTCTTTGAATTTAAGAAGTTTGTAGCATTAATTTCGGATTCAAACTTTTTAGACTCGAGAGTTTCGAAATCCATTTTAAGTTTCTGAAAATCATTGACAACCGACTCTTTTGCTTTTAATTCATTGGAAAGATTAGCTTTTAATGATTCTATTTCTTTCAAGTGTTCAATCTTTTCAAAACGAAATTGGTCAAATTCAGAACATGTTATTTTCTCTGCTTGAGGGACCATTTCAAAAGTTTTGACCTTTTCTTTATGCAACGCAAGCTCAGCAGTTAGGGTGAAATTCGTATCTACGGAATGTCTGAGAGCCATATGCATTTGATCAATAATATGTTTAGGCACCATGACCAAATCATGTTGAGCATAAGATTCCATACCTGTCGTAGCATTTGGTTGAGGTTCACTCAAATGTGTAGGATTGGGTACCACATCATTTGAGTTACTAGTTCCCGAATGCTGTTCGAGGTTGTCATTTTCATGCCCAACTTGATGTTGGTTATCATCATTACCAAGATTGGTTGGTACCTCACTGACGACATCAGAACTGTAGTGAGAGAGATTAGCAACGAGGGCAGCTTGGGCAGAGTGAATGTCATCACAGTCTGAATCATATGCGTCAAGATCATTAGCTTGATAAGCTGCATTAGAAGTGGAAACGACTGCAATGCCTTCAGTATCTGCTGCCCCTGGGTCTGCAAGAAATGCTAACTCCTCTGAATCTAAAATCTTTCCCTTAGACTGAGCATCGACCAAATACATCTTCTCACGAAACCATGCATCATCCCTTCTCCTTTTCGGCTGAGTGCATTGCCTAGCCATATGACCTTGTCCTCGGCAATTGTAGCAAGTCACAACCTTTTGAGGACCAATGGGACTTCCATTTCCATTAGCTTGTGAATTCACAGCTTGAGCATTCACTGTCTTTGTAGGAGGTCCATATGAATTTTTCCTTCCCTGAATAGGTTGCACTGTTACTTGTCCATCTTGAACAGTAGCTTGTTGTCGAGGATTTGAAGAGATGCGGAGCTGATTGTTTGTTGGTGGAAATCCTCTAGTTGCAACAAGTTTTGACAAGTAGGCAGTGAGATGGTTTAGTACATCAGTTGGCGTATCATTTGGAGTAAAGACCGGTGCTTGGATTGGTGGAAGTTCATTAGAGTAGAAAGCTTGTGCTGGTTGTGCTTCTATTGGAAAATATCCTTGCTGAGGAGTATAGCCCATTGGAGAAGTGTTGGCTTGTGATGGTGATGTCTGATATGTTGGTTGCCGCGGAAAAGATTGTTGATGAACACTTTGTTGAAATGCTTGCTGTGGCATCATTGGTGGTTGATAAGATGGTTGCTGATAGGTGTGTGGTGGTGGTTGCTGCAAGTATGATGGTTGTTGATAAGTATAAGCCATGTTTTGTTGAGAAGCATACATTGCAAGTGGATCATGAACTTGAGGTGTAGACAACCGAGCCTCGATCACATGGCATTTGTGTTGTTGAAGAAAAGCTTGAATTTGATCCACATTGGTGTTATGCAAGTCCTTAGCCAATTTAACATCCGTCACGTATTTTTTCCATTCTGAAGGAAGAGTGTTCAAATACTTGGTATTCAATTGAAAGGTAGGAATTGCCATGCCATAGATATTTAGCTCATTCAACAATAGGGTAAATCTCAGATAGTAATCATTGAGAGTCTCCCCTGGCACATAGGTAAACTTATCAAAAGTATCATAAAGCTTACACTCTCGTTCTTGTTTAGTTAACGAGCTGCCTTGCATGGGAACACGAATTCTATCCCATAACTCTTTGGCAACTTTATGTTTGCTGACGAGTTTGTAGACATCTGGAGGAAGGGCTTGGAGAATGATATTTGTAGCTTGTTTATCACACTTATCTTGTATCTTAGCATCTCCAGTTAGTTCACCCGTAGTGCGAGGACGAGTAACAACACCTTCCGTCACAGTACCATATACCAATGGTCCATTGAGCACCGATGCCCAAATTAGATGTCCATTCTCCTTGTTCAACATATAAAGTTCCATTCGGGAAGCCCATTCCTCATACATAGTCTTCACCAACATTGGTGGACGATTATCCGTACCCGAGAGGATGGACTTATCCGTAAGAGATGTGTACTCCATTTCAATAAGTTAAGATTTACAAAGTTGATCGATCAATGAAAGAAAGTAAATGTGTTTGTTGTTGTGAGTTGAAGTCGAGAAACAGTGTTAAAATCCCCTAAAATATGTTCTCGATAAACCAAAAATTCCAAGTCAAAATTACACACGATTCGAAATTTTTTTATGGAATAATTTTTGATTGTCGGAATGTTGATCGGAAAGCTGTCGAAAAAAGCCAATCGGAATACCGTGATTGGAATATCTAATCGGAATGTCCTTATAGGAATGCACCAAATCGGAATATCAAGTCGGAATACCAAATCGGAATACCTAATCGGAATGTACCAAAATCGGAATACCTAATCGGAATGTACCAAAATCGGAATACCTAATCGAAATGTACCAAAATCGGAATACCTAATCGGAATGTACCAAAATCGGAATACCTAATCGGAATGTACCAAAATCGGAATACCTTGATCGGAATGTACCAAAATCGGAATCCCGAAACCCTATTCCGATTACACTGATCGGAATGTCCTATAAACCCTTTTCCGATGACCTGATCGGAATAAATCCCACTTTTCTCGGACAAAACTCAACCAATTCGTGATTTTAAGCCAAAAAATGATCAAAACACCCAAAAATTTTGTGTTTTTAGCCAAAGTAACAATACCAAATCACTACCACAACTATGTAGATGATTTGTATCAAGAATAAACCATAAAGAACACAAAATTTTTTTTTGGACGTGTGTAAAAAGGATCAAAATAGGCGTATGAATCAAGAACACAAACACATGAACAATACAATCATCCCATGGCTCTTGATACCATTTGTAGGATATGTAAATCTTGCTTATGTTTTAGAGAGAGAAAGAGATAAAGAGATGGTGGATTACACATAATTCTAGAGAGAGAAACAAATGTTTACTATGTGAAAAAATGAATAACCACACTACCCTCTCCATCTAAGGAGAGGGTTTATATACCCAAGCCCTTGTCATGGGCTTGGGCTTACATTTGGGCCGGTCTACACATGTTGTAGGCTAGGCTTGGTGTTGTTTGTTAAATAAAGATAAGTAACTAAACTACAAGCTATTACATGGACTATTGTTGGAGTGACCGATCCTTCTTAATACGTAAAACGTATTTCCAACATATCTAACATCAGGTAATGGATCTATAGAAAGAATATTACTTCTAATTTGCATATAACTATCAACCAAACCTATTAGAAATTGCATAAGTTTCATCAACTGGTTATGTTTCTTAAAATCATCATTTACATGACCACTACACTCAGGTAATTGAACCAGGGCATCAAAATGTTTCCACAAAGCATCCAGTTTATGATAATAATTAGCAATAGATGAACCATTTTGACTTAGAGAGTTAATTTTATGATGTAGATTAAAAGTCAAAGACTCATCAACTTGATCATAAGTTTATTGTAATTCTTCCCAAACATGTTTAGCCCTTTTTTGAATACTTTTGGCCCATAAACAATTCCTTAATTATAAAATCAAAATCCAACCCAAAACATCATTAACCCTATCCCATTGTCTTACTAAAACCTCATCAGTATTAGTTCTTTTACAAGTGTCATCAATAAAGTCAGTTTTTTTTGTTGACCTCAAGTGTTAAATTCATAAAACAAAATCAAACTTGATAATTCTTCATACCTTTAAGTTTAACAAATACAGCAATTAAAGCAATAAAATTATTAGTAAATATAAAACGTCACCAACATCCAACTTATTAATCAGAGTAACTGGATCAACTACATACTCATCATCATCATCAATATAACCATGAACAACCATGATTACAAACAAGAAATAACACACAAGAAATAACACACAAGAAATAGCAAAAACAACTTAATTAAACCAACAAAGTTCCAAAGCTTTATAATTACTCACAAAATGATAGGTCAAAGGCAAGGCTTAATTAATAATCCAAAAATATTAAAGGACATAAAAAGCTCTAAGAGGTGTTACAAAGCTCCCAACATCAATAAACAAACTTTAGATCTATAAATTAACAAAGGTTAATTGAAAAAAAATATGTTTAACCAAGAAATCCTCAGAATGCTTGAGAACCCTAATTTTTTGAATTTGATTTGAGAGCATGGTGATGAATCCGACTCTGATACCATGTGAAGATTTTATAAAAAAAAAAACAGTTACAAGATCTTGAATCTTAATTCAATATCAAACAACACAAATATCAATCAAAATACAAAGATGGCCACTACTATTCAAATGTGATCATATTTATTACTTATCAATAGTACTCTTACAACCAAACGAATGTACAACATATATCACGATAATTTAATCACCAAAATTAAGGTTTAAGAAAGATTGAAATGATTTTAGAGAGATAGAATAATGAGCAAGGGTTATCAAATTCAACTTTGACTTCTGGCTTTTGTTGCACCTTAAATATTACACCTTTAATCCTTAAAGAATCATAACTTGTCACTTCAAAACTTTTAAGAATCGATCTTTTGTCATATTTAAAAAAAAACTTATAACTTAAATAAAAAGCAACATTAATCTTTTTAAATTGGTTTACAAGTTAAAGATCATTTTTAACAATAATATATAATATAATCATTATATACTTTTTGATCAAAGAACTTATCCAAACAAAATATATTATCAAAAAAGTAGAGTACTACACACCAAACAAACTTTTGCTCATCAATCATTAAACCTATAAAGATATGTGTGTGATCTTAATCTAAATTTACTTGTCAACAAGTCACAAAAACCACCACCCAAACAATCAAGTTCCAAGATTCTCTTCCCACTTGAACTAAAACAAAACCAAAAAGTACATTAAAAAAAAAACCCATCTCGACAATAATGGAACATAAACTAAAAAACAAACAGTCAGCCACCACTTCCGCCAGTCAACCGGAAAAGTCACCGGCAGACTCACCGTTGTCTTCCATCGTCTCATCTTTATCATCTTTAAGTCATGGCTTTGAAGACGATGAAGACCTTCACTCTGTCCAACTTGAAACATCCCCACACGGGTCTCCACCTTTAGAACCCATTCCAGATTTATCACGTGCTAGGGTGACGTCATCTTCACCACCACCACAAACAGCACCACCAGTGCCGCCAGTTCCTGTGGTCAACAGGTATGTCAGAGAAGAGACTGTGCCCATCAAGAAAACTGATAAGGCTGCTCAAGATGGGTTTGTTGGAAGGTTGCCTGAGGTGGTTGGTGGTGGCTATGGTGGTGGTGGTGGTCAACGGAGGAGGGTGAGGTCAACGGGGAAAGAAGGGTGGATGAGGAAGTTAGCGTTAGGTTTTCGGGCTTTTGAAGTTTTGTTTTGTGTGGTTTCGTTGTCGGTTATGGCTACGGATAAGAGTAAAGGATGGGCGCTTGATTCGTATTATCGATATAAGGAGTTTAGGTGATTTTTACCCGGGTTTTTTTATGTCATCTTGTTTGGTTATGTCTTATGTGTTTGAGTTTAATGTTTGTGCGGTTTTTCTAGGTATTGTATGGGTGTGAATGCGATTGGGTTCGCCTATGCTGTGTTACAAGGATGTGATTTGGTGTATCAGTTGGCTTCGGGGAGTCATGGCACTAGAAGACATTATTTGCGGTATTACTTTGATTTCGCTATGGACCAGGCAAGTTTTTTTCATTGGTTCTTTTGTTTTTGTGAAATCAAGCGAAGTTGGCTGAATGCTATTGACTAGATTTAGGGAGTGCTTTCTGTGTAGATTTTTTCTTCCGAAAGGTGAGTGTGTGGAGTTAAATAATTATAATAGGTCATATAAAACCTTCGTAATGGTGTTCTGTTATAGGATTGAATTGTAGTTGGAAATACTTCTAAATTTTGATGGTATGCCACTAGTATTTAGTGAATACTCGAAACTGAAAATTTGTTTTTTGCCCCCCTCTCGGTTGAATAATTACTAGTAAAATTAGGTGAACCAACACTAGAAAGTAGAAACTGATTATTGCAACTTGAAATAGCAGTTACTAGACAATACTTTAAAATGCATGCCCAAACACCACATTAGAATGGATTTTTTACTGGAAACGACAATGCATTAAAAGGCTATTCAAGATGGAGTGGAAACAAAATCAGCCTCCAAGCTGAACTGCAAAAAGAAATGCAGCAAAAATACCATATACACCAATAATCACCGAACCTAGAAAAACCAAAATAAACAGAAGCTTAATGAATCGTTAATCAGATGCTTTGTCGTTTTGATGGTAAGTTTGTGTTGCTTAACAATAACATCATTTCTGCACTTAGCTTCAGAGAAAACATGTGATTGAGTGACAAAACTAGTTTAAGACACGTTATACACCGGCTGCCTAAATATATCTTATTTCAACTTATCATTTTATAAACTATGAATATAAAAACTCTAAGATATGTAGGATATTTATGATAAGCCCGTACTTACTTCGTGAACTCTTTACAAGTTTACATATACTACAACTCAAATAATAGTCAAAACCCAAAGGTAACGATACATATATTGTCCAAAATAAAGGGTGTATAGAATATAGTATATACAAAGTTTCAAGTCATAACCAGCAGCTAGAAAATAACACAAACAGCTTTTTATTTCCATGTGTTCCCTATAACTGAAAACCTCAAATCTTTCCAACGCGTAACCATGAACTGAGAAAGGAACCAAGTTTACAGCTAGCATTTGTTTGATCCCGTCTTTGTAATATAAACTTTACAACAATATTGAACTCCAAAGATAAGTTTCTTGTAAAATAACGGTGCTGCAACCCTATATGGTATGTACGTAACTACGTACCAATGTGCAACAGCTGTGAGATAGTAATGAAGAGTTGCCATTTTGCGTGACAGCTTATCATGTATCATAAGAAATTAGAAGCTGTAATAGTATCTCGAATTTTGTGAATATAATTTTCATAGCAATCATAAACAAAATACTTTGAAACTTTAGTATCAATAGAAGAGTACACTACAGTCATAACATAAAAGCTCCTAACTTTGAGTTTCTTAAACCTGAACCAAATAGTCCTAAAGTATGGAACCACTCCTGATTCAATATGAATAGTATACGAATCTAATTTAAAATTTGATCATCATCAATGCCGGCTCTAGAGGGGTGCGAACGGAGCATGCGCACAGGGCCACAACTTTTGGAGGGCCACCAAATTTCCTTTAACTTCATGTATATTACATATGTTTGAGGCTTAGCATTCACAGTAATACTTTTTACATGCATTTGTGTCTACATTAATTTTGCAATTTGTTAACGAGAGATAATGGATAAATTCCATACGTCATGGTTACCCACGTGTCCCATTATAGTTTCAATCAGTACTTTCAATTTGTATAGTAAGACACGCCAAGGATTTTTTTTACCAAGTCAATTTTATCTTTAAATTTTGATTTATTCTCTCTCTCTGTAGTTATCTTTGTTAATTCTTTCTAGTGTTTGAGCAAAATTTTAACTTTATTATTTGAGAGTCTAATTGAAAATTTAAAAGTTACAAATAAATTGGTTATGGTAGTGTAAGATAACATACGTATTGATCGCCAAGTATTTTTTTTTTGAAGCTATTGTACACGTTTTAGCTAGATTTATACAATTGTCCATATTTTTGCATAATATACTGGGTTTTTTATACACATCAACATTTTTTTTAATGTTTATTGCAAGTACTGATTGAGAGTATTTTTTGATATCGCGGCCTCGTTATAGTTTTGGCACAGGGCCACCCGACTTGACGAGACGGCCCTGGTCATCATCATCTTTGATGGCTGGCAATCGTAACTGCCAAGCTTGGTTTTTTCAGCTTCTATGATGGTTGGGTCGATATTGATCTTGGTTATATATATTTACTTGAAACTCTTTTGATTCATTACCATATCTGTCAAATCAGTAGCCACTCATTTTTCCACCTCAACTGACATTGAAAGAAGTCAAAACTGTATGCCAGCCCAGTTAAGGAAAATTAAATAGTTACCCGTTTAACTTGTTTCCACCCTGCATAACTCATCCGTTACAAAATTTGTCGATCATCACCCAAATTTTTTGGGTAAAGCACCAAAGAAACTGGCCTTAATAAGTGATGCCTATCTAGTTAATGCCTGCTTATTTTATTTTGGAGTAAATAAACACTTGAAAATATAAGTATAATAATACAATAACACCTGCTTATTTTTTAAGCAGATAAGCAAATAAACTAAGCAATCCCATACACTTCCTAATAATTTTAACACCAAAAATGCTTCTGTTATCAAAGATAAACTAAGCAATCCCATACACTTGGTTTGGGAAAAAAACGCTCAATTAAGTGACAAAATACTCCAAGCTTAACGGTTTTTATTATCTGATCTTGAGGAGTTACATAAATTTATTAAAGTTATGAAACACGCCATTTTTCTATACATGTGATCATTTCATTATGAAATTAATTCAGTCATTTGTTGAATCAAATGGAAAACCCATTTGGTATATATAGTTCTTTGATCTAATGTTTCGGTACTTTAATTTAATCACGAGTTTTAGTAACAGACAAAATTTGTTTACCACTGGTGCATGCTTTTGTTTTCTTTGGACTGTAATCAATGTTTTTAAATCTTTTACTTTTGGGCTGTTTTTGAATATTTGGTCATCTTGCTTTAGTTCATTTACAATTGTGTCATCTTTTATGTGCGCACGTGATTTAATTGACGACTCAACTCTCCTAAAATTTGTATAATTAAGGGCGGTAATGATGACATTATCATTAAAGCAATTCACACGTACTAAATTATCTGAAATGACCGTTATTAGATTGTCACTGAACCAGTTAACCATAATACAGTGTTGTGCACAATAGTTTGTTTAGAATGGTCGCATTTTGATGTTCTCTTAATTTTAGCATTTAGATGTTCTGAGTTTATTAGTAATTTTTGCCAGAATTTCTGGCTCCACCCCTAACTTTCATGAACAGGAATTGGCTAGCCAAGAATGCCATTCGTAGTTGTACCACAGAATGTTTGTGTACAGTGCCTGAACTAGCTTATTGAGATGTTTTCGGCTCTTACTGATAATTAGTTAAATAAAAGTTGGCGTCCCTTCTAATTACTGTAACTAGTAAATTTGTCCAGTAATTGAAGGTAAGTTGTATTAGCCTTAATAAGTTTGCGGCTCAACCGTGACATATGGTGTGAATCGACTAGCCAAGAATACCGTTTTTGTTACACCACAAAATCTTGATATATATTGCATGAACTAATTTTTGAGATGTTCTTAACTCTTACTGAAAATTGGTTGACTTCAGATGTTGACATACCTTTTGATATCGTCGGGATCGTCGGCAGCCACCAGAGTGGATGATTGGAAATCAAACTGGGGTGCAGACAAGTTTCCTGAGCTGGCTACTACATCTGTTGGTTTGGGCTTCGTTGCCTTTGCTGCCTTCGCTTTCAGCTCTCTCATCTCCGGTTATTCACTTTACACCTCCACATCCTCTTGATTCCAGATTATTACTCTGTAAATTTTGAGACACGATTATTATAGAATCTGTAAAGATATTCTAAGCAAAAAAAAAAAAAAAAAAGGAAAAAAAACTCTTATATTATGTATATAGATTTATACAATGCCAAATAGGCTTATGGGGTTCAAAGTGTAACTTTCACAAGCTGGGCTGAAATCCTAGATTATTGGGTTGTAAAAGATGACTGCTTTAGAAGCACTGTGTGCATCTATGGATAGATAATAAAACTTTTTAGTCTTGGATATCATATAAAAAGTCATGCAGATTATCTCGACCTGAATTGCTGTCAAATCCTTATAGGACGCATGCGCGCGTCTGGCTGGATTTGGTTCACTAGTTGAGACTCATTGAGGTAAAACCTCAAAGGTTGGCGTTTAAGTTACTTGTTTACTTTATAGTTGAGGCTGTGGTGAAATCAGTTTAAGTTCCTGTTCAAATGGTGGCCGTAATAGATTACCGGTAAAAGAAGACACAAGATTACCGGTAGTAGATTTCATTGAGGGCGAAAAAAATAAAACAGTGGACAATCACATAGAGCTCGCAGTTTGCATTGACCAGGAGATTTCCGGGATTTAGGTCATGATGAAGTACATTAGCAGAGTGAAGATACTTTAGACCTCGAAGTAACTGGTAATATAAAAACAGGACAGATAAGGAATAATAATCACATACAGTCAAGTCATGGTATAGGTGGCAAAATGTGCAGCTCGAGTAACTGGGTGAAAACGGGTTCGTGTCAAAATGGGTACTTTTTTTTTTAAGGGAAACTGGTATGTACTTAACTTTTTTTAAGAGGGAAACTGGTATGTACTAAACTTTTTTTAAGAGGTGTTTATTATTGCAATTTAATTCTCCGTACCTTAAAAAAGCATGAGAGAATTGCAAAATGGTCTTGTGGTCATCCAGGTTTAACAGATACGGTTCTTTTATTTATTTTTTTCTCGGGTTTAGTCCTTGTGGTTGTGACTTATAACGAGTTTGGTCCTTTGATCAAATTTACTGTTAGTTTGACAGCTAAGTGTTGGTTTAAAAGGTTGAAATGACATAAATACCCTTTTACAAATAGTTCCCGTGGTTTGTGGGATGTAACATTTAATCCCAAATTTTTTTAACTTTTATTCGAATATTTTAAAAAAATTTGAAATATTTTTTACAAAAAGGTTTCGAATGTGTTCAAAAAAATTACCAAAAAGTTCTTTTAAAATATAAATTTTGAATGTTCTATTTATTTTTGTAAATTCTCGAATGTCTTTAAAAAGTTTATAATATAAAAAATTTACGCGAAACATTTTTTTAGAATATATATATTCTTTTCGGATCTAGAACAAAATCTTGGCAAAATTTTTCAGTTTTTTAAATATTTCAAATATTCTTTTAGAAAAAATTTCGAATATTTTTTGAGTCTTTTGAAAAAAAAATAATAATATTTTTCAAATGTTTTGTAAAAAAAGTCGAATATTTTTAATAAAAAAATACCAATTTTTCTAAATCGAATATTGTTATAAAAAAATACCATTTTTTCTAAAAAAAAAATACCAATTTCGAATATTTTTTAAATCTTTTAAAAAGTCGAATGTTTTTTAGAAACTTTGGAATTTTTTTTAAAAAATACTCGATTTTTCTTACGAAATTATGAAATTTGTGAAGTTTTTGAAAAGAAAGAATCGAAATTTTTTCTAAAATAATATTTTAATTTTAAATTTATTTTTTTGAAATATTTAGCCAAGATTTCTTGATCCGAAAAGAATATATGTATATAAAAAAAATCAAAAAGTTTTCTTTAAATATTTTAAAATTTATAAAATAATACTTATTTTATATAAAAAAGATAAAGATAACTTTATATATATATTGAATTATGAAAATTTACCAAAAAAAGGTTAAAAATTAAAAGCTACCACTCATAGATTAAAAGGTTGAAAATAAAAAGTTTAGAAATTTCGAATGTTTTAAATTTATTTTTAATTCTCGAATGTCTTAAAAAGATTTATAATATTAATTTTTTTTACAAAAATACATTTCTTTAGAATAGTAAAAAAATTAAAAAAAAACCTTTTATAATATAAATTTCGAATGTTTAATATTTGTTTTTGAAAATTTGAATGTTTAAAAAAAAAATAATTTTCGATTGGTTAAAGAATTTTTACAATTTTTTCCAATTATTTTAATTGAAAAATACCAATCTTATTAATTAAAAAGTTAAAAAAATTTGGGACTAAATTTGTTACATCCCACAAACCATAGGGACTATTTGTAAAAGGGTATTTATGTCATTTTAACCGTCTAAACCAATACTTAACGGTCAAACTAACAGAAAATATAGTCAAGGGACCAAACCCGTTATAAGTTACAACCACGGGGACCAGACCCGAGAAAAAAAAAAGTAAAGGGACTATATCTGTTAAACCCGGATGACAACAAGAACCATTTTTGCAATTCTCTCAAAAAGTATAGTCACATCATAACATCAAAACGATACTAATTCTTTTAATCATAATACCAACTAACACCATTTCACTTCTTTATTTTCATAAAACCTTCAACAATTATTTCAAACAAACCTTCAACAATTATTTCAAACAAACTACCAATTTCATTAATAACTAAAAATACAAATTATATTACGAAATAAGAAAAAAACATTAAAAAAGAAAAAAAGACACAACGAAATAAGAAAACCAATACGGAATATAAAAAAAACATTACGAAAAAAAATTGCGAATTTTTTTAAACAAATTAAAACAGATAGGTCATGTCATCTTTGCCCATATCCTTGTTAATTTTAGTTTGATTAGTTGTTTTTGCTTCATGATCTAATAGGCGTCGTCATCGTCCAAATCCTGAGTGGGGCTAAAAACTGCAACTCTTCCAAACGTACAAGCGTGCGGTCTGTTTCGGCTTAAGTTTCGAATGCTTTTTCGACGGCATCGCGTTTGAGACGGAGCTCTTCCTATATTAACTCCCCGAATTAGGATGATGTGTTACTTCCGCCGGTGTTCGCCGTGGCGTCGGACTTGATTTTTTTGGCAGGCCAGGGTTTGCCGGCCGAACGTGGTCTTGCATCTGGACCGAATAGATCCTCTTGTGTAGACCCAGGGACGTCTCCGGTTAGGTCAATCGCTTGCGGTGCATCTCATTTGTTGTGGAATCTCACAACCGCCCAATCATCTTCTTAAGCAAACGCGACGCCTCGGTGCTCGTCATGGTAAATACTATGTGCCCGTTTCATTTCATCACACCGTTTTCGTCATTTTTCTCCAAAATTTTGGCCCGTTTGAAAGCGGCGTTAAACTTTTGGCAATTGGCATTCAACGTATGCCATTTTCTAGTCACCATATCCTTTGTACGAGTTTGTAATTGTTTTGCATTGAACTCATTCAACACCCTCGATACCAAAACTGTCTTTCTTTTGTTTCTTTCAGGCATTATTATTTTCCGAAACGGCACGTAACATGATGTAAGAAATTCTTCTTCGACCGGTAGCCAACGGGTCGGTGCTACCGGCTCTTCATCGTCAACATCTTGTTTTGTTTTTTTGCCTTTTGCTTTTTGTTAGTACGTTTTTTACGACTCGACTTGTTGAGTGATTGATTGATAAGTTTGTGAGGTGAATGACAACAGTCTTGTTGTAACTCTTGAAATGCACGGGGTTTGGATTTGTGATTGTTAACATCGGGGAAAAGCTTCTTATTGATCTTGTTAGTGTTGTTTTTTAAGATATAGTCGTTTTAGGGGCTAATTTTGTTTTTACAGGAACTAGCCGTTGAAAGTGGGTGGGGTGGGGGGGGGGGGGGGGGGGGGGGGGGGGGGGTTGTAAATTTTTTAAACTTTGGCCAAAAATGAAAATATAGTATATTCGTTGGGAGTAAAATATTTTTTTTTCAAAAATTAGCCCCAACGCCTGTTGACCGGCCAACACCAGACCGAACGACGTTAGGACGAAACACCACAGCGGTGTAATATCACCGGACAACGCCGTTGTCGACGTTGCTACACGGAGCACTCTTACTTCTATAAATAGTATCGAGATATATAGTAACTGAACTTTGTGCCATTTGACACTTAATAGTTGTAGATTGTAACTGTCTAATTTGCTTTTGTTTTTCGTGGTAATGTTTCTTCCTTAGTTTTCTTTATCTAGGAAACCAATCAAACGAGGGTATTATTTGATTATATGTATATAGTTTTCAAAAGTTTGAAACAAAGTTTGAGTCAGAAGTTTGCACACCATAAGATTTTAGGAACAGAAGAAATGTATCTTATTTATTCTTTTGTGAATTAATAAAAGGTAAGTATATTTTTTAGGATATCTTCAAAAGATATTCTTAAACCATATGGAATATATCATTTTTATGTTTTCAAATATTTAATTTAATCAAACATTTTTTTAAAAATAAAGTTTAATAAAAAACTTTGTCACATTTAATAAAAGGTGAGTTTTAAGAAAACTTAAATCCTTGATCACTTAATTAAGATGAAAACTTGTTTGTTCGTACCTTAAGTGATAATGGTTGAAATAAAAAAATACTTGAACTCAAGAATTCATTTTTCGTTGTTTTCGTAAATGCTTATTTTTATATATTGTCGTGATCAAAACAAAGCGAGACCAAAAAATGCAAGTAACGTTTTTAGGCATCGTTGCATTAACAATCTCCCCCCTTTTGATTTCGACAATACACAAACTCAATCACTAGAAA